>CAXKWD010000003.1:199077672-201995057 GCA_964059195.1 Ectobius pallidus
GATTTCTCGTAAACTACAGGCACTAGAATCCTGCGACAAACACCACTGACATTCTAATTTACTCTACTTTTGTTTTGTTGATGTAACTAGGCATTGCTCCATTAAAAAAGTTGTATGTTTGCTCAAAAAACACACTTTCTAAGTATTATTCAAATCTGTTTATATGCTAAGCATGTGACCCCCTGACTACCAATCAATGCTGTGAAAACTGTACATCAATAGCACTTTCCGTGTTCGAAATATCTGCAGTGCAAGTTTTAGGTGATTCACCCTGTACATTGTTCTCATTGGAAATTATAATATACTGGCTTAAAAGGCCCAGAGTCACTCGGGTTTTGTATTTTGGCATTTGAAATTAACTTATGAAGGACTTTCGATTTTCAAACTCTAGGTCCTTAAATAGGTATGTATAATTTGAAGTGAGGAAGAACGACTTATCCCACTCAAACTATTCCCTCAGAAAATGCCTGATATAGCTTCTTATGGCTCATAGAGGATATAGAATTTTGCACCCCATTGCTTCTACACACCATGTCTGGTAGGGGTTCAAATAAGAAGAAACAGAATTTCTGGTAACATAAAATTGTACTGTCTTTACGGAGTATTTTATTTCTCACTCTCATGTTACCATACAATTGTTTCAGGGCTGAAATCAAAATGAAATTCAATATCACTTTCATACTTTCCTCCCCAAAAGCTGGAACATAATAATATACAGCCTGCATAGGACTAAAAATGTTCCATCCTATTTTGTCTCCTTTTACATGCCTAGGGCATCCATATTTCTCAATAAAAAATACAAAGCCTACACCTATGAATATCGTATCACTGGATAGAATTTTTTACGAACTTCTGATATGGCATAACTTACTCACTGACACACATTCAGACTGAGACAGCTGGATTAAGCTGTCCCTGCAATACAACCTCTTATTTTACATCAAAATGTGAAGCGAGAAAATTGTATTCTCTATGTTCAGGGCAGAGAAAGTTATGTGACTGCATCACATTGTGCATTATTTTCGTGGATCTCATTCTTTAGTATTTATTTACACCAATGAATTCTATCGATAGCTTCTCTAATTTGTCAAAGTCCCATACCATTTACTTCCGAAGCTACCTGTGAACACTACCAACAATACACTGTTGTCATGAGAACTGTACATGGAATTTGAATTGGATTTGATAATTCTGTGTAAAAAGGTATTAAGTATCCTAAAAAAATTTATTTTTAATATTTGAAATAAAAAATTTTCAAAATCGTTTCTTAGTGAGAACTTACATTACGAAACAAAGGTACTGTCGAAATTCCAAGTCTCTACTTATTATAGTTTAGTCTCTACATTGATTCTCTGTCAGTCATTAAGTCAGGACAAAGCCTCTTGTATAAATAGAGATAGAGATATTAGGCCATTCTTATGGTTATTATGCTGGGGTCTCAAATCTTATTCCTTAAAAATGAAATTTCCTTAAGAGGAACATTAAAAAGGGGTATTACTCTATTAGTGTTATGATCTGTCGACTGCGATGGTCAAGAGGTAGGATGCCTACCTCTAGATCCAAAGGTCGCGGGATCAAACCCAGCCACAGTCGATGGGTTTTTCAGGATGTAAGAATCATGAACACGGAGTCCTGTGGGAGGGACTTTAAGCTGGGGGGCACATAAAAGAACTCCAAGCCTAAATTAGAGTCTCTGGACAAAATTTCTCGGGCATTTCACGTCCAAGTAATACCTTTGTTTTCAGAGGGGGGTTAAGGGGCGATGGGCTTACCATCTGTCCTTCCGCCCTCTCTAGGGAAATGAGCATAACAAAATTCACATCAGTAAACAGAAACCTCCACTTGGAGGCCCTTCGCCCCAACATGAGGGCATAGGATTTGTGAGAGAGAGAGAAATATCATATCTGCAAGCAATAAATGTTGCCAGTTAGCCTTTAATTACTACAGAGATGACACCATATTTTTAAAAAGTTGAAGAGCTCTGTCTAGATTATACTAATTACAAACATAAACAATAGTACTGGAACTTGGAATGAAAATATCTAACAACAGTGAGTCTGACAGGCTTTTGCAGTCTGGTAAGTGTTGCATTGTGGTGAATACTTAAATACTTTTAACACCTGTGTAGTTTTCCATATAAGTGAAAGAATGGGATAAGTTTAAACACTGTATTTGGCTGTTACTATTTATAAAACAACTTAGCACCTGGCATGCAGGAGTAGTAAACACTACTGGACTTGAATTGAGATAAGGACAACAGAGTTAACAAAAGCAAAAAATAAACAAAATCAGGTAAACTGATGTAGTGCCAGAATGCTTTTGTTTAATCACTGATAATTGTAATTATGATATACAGAAAATAAATTATCTTTGTAATCTATCTCCGAGTTAAGCTTCCGATCAATTCATTAAGCAGGGCTTATAGAAGAACAAAGGTTTAACTTTAATAAGCATATGTGAAGGAATATGTGGGTAGTGTTATTTGTCAAGGCAAACTGCATTGTAACTTCCAAAGCCGTATATGAACACTGTTAAACAATATGTTGTCATGAGGACTAATATGCATGTGATAGATTCTTTCTAATATATTACCATAAAATAGGCACTAAATTGGGCATTATTCCTGTACCAGTCAACTGATTTGGTCCAGTATCAATAGGCTTCTTCCCAAGGACGTTACAAATGTGTATACCAAGTTTCATGAAAATCCGATAAAGCGTATTTTCAGTTATCGCTCATACAGACACATGGACAGATAGACAGACGGACAGAAGAAATTTTACCGTCCACCACGCAATCTGAGAAAGTATGATTCTGGCACTTAATAAACTTATTGTGCTGCAAAAACGGTACAAATATCAAGCACATACTTGTATAATTAGGGAATTTTGTTTTTTCACAGTTGAATTTTAAACTTGTGATTCTCAACTATAAATTTATTTATCTCAGTGGAGGAAAGATTGTATCATAGGGCTATCATAGAACAGCCTCAGTTTGTGTGACTTGTCAAACACACACGCTATTATATGACATACATAAATGTATCTAGCTTCGGTAAAATGTAACAAGTGTTGTCAGATTGTAAGTTTTTCCTGTATTCTTACATTATTTTGAGCATAATTTTCCTTTTCTTCTCTCCTGAAAAATTTACAAAATTGGATTTAGTACGGTTTTAAACGTACCTCCTCAACTGAGTTTATCATACAGTTTTGTATAGTCTCTTACAGTCTCTATGAAGTCTCAGAAGTTACTACAGTTACTCACCATGACCACATGGTAAAGCACTAGTTGTTGTGTAAACACTTTAATAAATAGTGACTTTTCCATGAACATGTAGATTCAATATTAATCATTCATAAATGAACAAGAAACAAGTTCTAAATTATAGTAATATGCCATGTTTAATTGTAATTGTGTATGATGTTGAAATCATACTATAGTCTTGTATAATATAATAAACAGTAAATTCACGGTACCTTTGTACATCTTCATACGAGTGATATACCACGAACATCTGGGTTACTAGTGTATCAATGAAATATCTCACCATATCTCGCCAATGAAATTACTGCCATTTTCTGAAAGTGAAAATAAAGGCATGTCGTTTGTAAAGCATACACAAGTGCAAAAAATAATTATTTTAAGCATATTTGACTTTCTTTACATACAGATATTGTAAATTGCATTTTCTACACTGCAATCAAGGTGCAAAATACAGTTCCATGTACTGTCAAAGAAAAGTTATTTATAACTAGGGTTCGGATGCTTATGAGTTATGACCTAAAAAAGCAGAAAATATGACTGCAAATATGCCCTTAAAAATGATTAAATATAACCCAATAATCCTAAATATGATGTAATAAAATACCGTTTTTTTTCAAGGAATAAATGTTCCAATTTAAAAAGTCTAAAGACAATAAATTCTTGCATCACATGAATTCAATCGGATAATCACTTTTCAACAGTTTCGGTGATTTATAGTTTTCACTTGTAAGTTAATGAACTGCTATTTTTTAAGAACTTGTTCCTGTTTGATTGCTTCATCAGCTCCAAATACTTGTAATATTTTGTAGATCTTGCGTGTCCCTATAAAATATGAACAACTGCATTAATTTTAAAATATAAGTTATCTATTCATTTGGCATAAACATTAAATTAATGAAATAAATTTAAAATTTAATTTGACGAAGTAGCAGGGCTAAATACACTGTACACTTGTGCTCTTGTTTGTTTATTTGTTTATTTTCAACATTTTTACAGTTGTTACAAAATTACAATATAAGTGTAACTTATATAAATATGGTTTTGAACGCCACTCAGAAAAGCAAAGCTTGTCCTCGGGGGCAGTTCAGTTCAATACAACAAAAATTTACACTAAAATATTTTTTTAACACTAGTACAAAAATGAGATTTACAAAACATAGAATTATACAAGTAAATGCAATAATAGATATATTTTTTATTAAACAGATACCTTTGAATTACGTTTGAATTCTGCAAGATTATAAAAAGCGTTTTCTGCTAGGCAAGATTTTGTACTTTTTAGCTTTTCAGTTGTAGTATTCTTTTTTTTAATGGCCTCCGGTAATTTGTTGTATAGTTCTTTGCCAATATTTTCAACTGAATGGTTATTTAATCTTCCTCTGAGTGAGGTTCTGAAGAAGTCTTCTTTATTTCTTAAGTTGTGCTGGTGTATATTAAAATTTTTCGTTAGATGCTCACCTTTTTTTGTGAGAATGTGTTTGATACTTTCATACATGTAAATACATGGAACTGTTAGTATTTTTAGTTTCTTAAAGATGGGTTTACAAGATTTTTTCCTGTCTATTTGTGCAATATTATTCTAATACTTCTTTTTTGTAGTTTGAAAACATTTAATACTTCCCTAGATGTAATATTTCCCCAAAGTATTATTCCATACTGAATGTGACTATATATGAAAGCATAATATAATTGTTTTAAGGTTTCATTGTCCATTGTTTTTCTTACTTGTTTCAATATATAGATACCTTTATTTAGTTTTTTTGTTATATGTGCAACTTGGGGTTGCCAGTTCATGTGCTTATCGATTATTACTCCTAGAAAGTTTGAGCTTTGGGTTTCAGAGATTTCTTCTTCATCTATCTTAATTTTAATTCTATTTAATTCACATTTTTTTAGTTCAAAATTGATCCAAGATGTTTTTTTAATATTCAGTTCCATTCCTAAATTTAGAAGGTATTTTTTTTACCATTTTCAAGATATTATTTGCTTTATCCTTAATTCCTCTGATTGTTTGATCTTTAATTATTATTATTGTTGTATCATCTGCATAACCAATCGCAATGCCACCATATCTTTGTACAGTGAGTCCATTTTATGAGGAAACCTCGCATCACTGCCGCATTGCCGCAGTGCAGTGTATTACCGAAGCGGGATTACAGAAAGTGGCAAATAATTTGTTTAAACGATGTGAGGCATGTCTTACTGCTGACGGGGGTCATTTTCATCAGTATCTCAAATAAATGGTGAGTAATAAGCCTCTACATGTAGGCCTATGTTATGTTAAAGTCTTGATTTGCCGGTAGTAACGGAACATGGTCCCCGCCGTTGCAAGCACAACAGCGGGGAAAGTGTGAGCAGGGGCAACGCTGTTAAAAAGTTTCCGCATAAAATGGATTCCCTGTATTACTTCAAAAAGGTCATTTATATATACCATGAACAGGAAAGGACCTAATTTTGAGTCTTGCGGCACTCCTTGTTTTATTTGCTTAAATTTAATTTAATTTAATTAATTTATTTAATCAATTCAGATTTTATATTTTATATTTTTCCTTTTACCGAATTTATAACTGAAATATAACGTTAAATTACAAATATGGCTATAATATGACCAAGACCACAAAAATGACCAAAATATGACTTTATATACCAAAGAAAAACGGTCCAATTAGGATAAGAAATGTGCAATCCATGTTTAATTTGTGTTTGCAGTGAGAATGCAGGTCAGGATAAAAATATGACATGTCATAAACATCCGAACGCTATTTATAACTATTTAATGCGAATTATCCTTTTAAATAATACTTTGAAATTAAAAACAAACAAAGCGGTCAGAAGTACTGTGCACAACCTCTTCCGTTATAACAAATTACGTAACGTTGTAAGGGTTAATAAAAAAACATTGGAGCTATTTTGTTTAGCTCATAAAAATCTAAATTTCTGCATAGAAAGAAGTATTTTCAAACAGTTACACTGTAAAATCTATAAAAGCTATTTTTAAAGAAATGCAAAAGAACTAAATTATTGCACAGAAAATGGACCTCAGAGCAGATACTGGGAAAGCTGAAACAATATATTTGGTGTTTTTGTTTCCAAAATTGTAAAAATTTTAATTTTTGCATGGAAAGTTATTGAGGAAAATTTAAGCAATATTATTACAGCTAGCTTTTATAAAATTACAACACAAAATAGAGATGTTATTTAAATTGATAGTATAGCAAGAGAAAGTTGCTAACATGTTTAGTTTCAAAAACCTGGACGTTGACTAACTGGAATAGGCTATAGTATTATATTACATACAACTTACTTTGTTGACAACTTATGCTGTTTACAACCACATACTGATATATCTCTGTACTCAAGGATGCAGATAAGGTATCAAAGTGATCATCAGTTTATGAGATATATAATAATCATGTTTAATGCATGTTCTTAAGTGACTTGTAGTAAGACGGATACCTGACCTGAAAGTGTGAGGTAATGTCTCTTCTTTCTGTTATAGTGAAACTTGCTAGTGGAACTAAGGGGAAAAGTACAATGTACGTCGCTTATTGTAATCACTTTGGGATGCAGATAATCTGATAATATTAATTAATTGTTAACAGTAGCCAAAATAATTAAATAAAGGTTATTTATTCATGTATAAGATAATACACTACCAAACAGAATTAAAAAGGTACCTCGAGATACGAGTGCCCTAACATACGAGTTATTTGAGATACGAGCTGTCGAGCAAGCGAAGTTTTGTTTTGAAATACGAGCGACATTTGAGATATGAGGAATGGCCAGCTGCACACAGCCCACCAGTTTACTGCGCCTGCGCCTCGTGCGTCTCTAGGGCTTTGCGCTTTTTGTGCATTACATACTTTATCACAATTCTTTTTATAACCATGGGTCCGAAGAAAGTGTACCAAATATGTATGTACACTTTATAAAACCAGTTTTTTTCTTTACATTCTCTTTTATTATGTTTTTATACAATATTTGTCATTTATAAATACAATTTTCTTATTAAAAAACACGTAACAAAAACAATTGGGGGTAGCATTTTTGGGGCTGGAACGGATTAATGGCATTTCAATTAATTTCAATGGGGAAAATTGCTTTGAGATACGAGCAAATTGACATACGAGCAAGGTTACGGAACGAATTAAACTCGTATCTCGAGGTATCACTGTATTCATAAAAGAATACGTAACTGTGAATCATTGAACCACTCATGGGCTAATACAGTAATAGACTGCAAACAACTATTTTTTTCAACCAGTAACAAAGTTTTAACTGTGTTTACTTTCCTTTAGGAGTTCATTAACAAATACTCCATATTCAGTTATGAGTTACAAGTGTTTTTGGAAGTCTATACTGCCCTGTGGTGAACACCGTGTAGCAAAACATCTAACACCTGTCTGTTCAAGTCTTTTCATTTTACACTAGCCATCACTCCATGTCAACACTATTATCTTCAATACTCTCTACTCAGTTACGAGTTATGAGTGTTTTGGAAGTCTACTGAACTGTGGTGAACACCGCGTAGCAAAAGTCTAATGCCTGTCTGTTCAAGTCTTTTCATTTTACACTGCATGTCAACACTGTTATTTTCATAAATCAAAACCTGGGGCTAAAGTGAGGGGTGAAACATGTTTTATCGCTTAAAAGAGAAAGTTGGTAACGCCCAGTAATGCCATCCCTTCAAACAGGTCATCTTGTGAACTGGGAACAGAATTGCTACCTCCACTACAACATAATACAGTTGAGTTAGAAATGAAACCCATAAAAACCAATTTTGAATGAAGTACAGTATTTGGATATAAAGCCGCAAAAAGGAAAACGTGAAACCAAATCTTTGATCACAATAAACATAATTTTTTCAATGTATCAGTATTAATCTGTATGGGACTTCTTAAAAGTGATAACATTAGCCGTGATTACATTAAGCGGCGTTCACTGTATCCGATATTTCGAAATGAGCTTGGGAGTTGTTAAATTATTCCCATTCTACATGTCTTGTTATCCTTGTAACAATTGTTCCTAAGGTAGAGTAAACAACTAAGAATCTTGTGTCTGTACAATTTTAATTAACTTTTTATGGAGCATCACACTTATATTTATAATTATTTGTTTTAACCAATTACTGTTTGCATTGTTAAAAAAATCTAATCTTTGGCTATCTTTTAATAACTCGATAATGTCTTGCATGAAAAAGCTGTTTTGCCACCAATGCATTCTACAACATCTGTAGTTTATTATCTCTCCACCTCAAATGTAAAATACATCTGTCCGTATTATTTGTTCATTTCAATGTGGTGCAGGGTATTAGATTAAATCTATGTTTTAACAACTGAGCTATTCATTACAGAGTAGCCAACAGCAATTGTTGAAATAAGCTCTTGAGCTGTGAGTCTGAAGCTGTGTTAAGGATTAATGTTGATGTTGGTGTTGATGTCATGACTCTATCTTCCATTAGGTCATGTACATTAAGGTCCTTGGACAATATTATTTTAATTCTGTACATTTTTCCATGCTTTTAAATATTATAACAACAGTTAAAGTAATAATAGCAATAAGAACAGTAACAATAAAGAAAAAATATCAGCAATTATAATAATAACAAAATAATACAGGGCTTCATTATTATTACTTCCTCTGCCCGTATCACAGCTGTGTGTATCTGTGAATAGCCTAGCTCCAGAAATAAAATTGATTAGGTACATTCTGAGGATGGTGATAAAGTACTCTACTGAGAATAAAATTGGTTCCATGGTATGACAAATGTTTCAATTCCGGTAGTGAATGTGTTGAACAATACCTGAATACTTGTTGTATGTGTTGGAATATACATGTCCAAGAAATTGTGTTTTGTTTCCAGAAATAGCCCCAGGAAAACTTGCTTTATGAACACGCCTCATATTAGACCAGGCCTTTCCAACTCGAGCACTCTGCGCTGGTGCGCACCATCGCAGCACCCAACGGCAGCCTGGTGCTCTCCTTCCCCATGTCGCTACTGCATGTGCGTGCGTCAGACAGCATAATGGATAGCTGACCCCGCTCTCTTGGTGGATGTAACGTCTTGTTTAAATGATTTAAATATTTTGTTGCAAGGGAGAAATTAGTTAATTAGCAACATGTGTGACAGAATTAAGGCTTTCAAAATGCATAATTTATTATTTAAAAATCAACTTAAAGCCGGAAATGTTGACAATTTTCCTTCATTAAAATCATTAACTTTGTCTATTTACGAAAACTTCGGATAGCATCAGACGTTGTTACAGAAATTGCACGATGCCCATTCAAAGAAATTGATTATATGGCACCTCAACTTGAATATTTATGACGCCATATTTTGTCCTGAAAATCACCATCATGTTTCCAAACAGAGGTGATAAAAGTACAGGTATACTACTACTACCACCCCGGCGATTTGCTTTCATTTTACAATTTCATTCATCCACATAAATTTCCCAGACTTCACGCACTTGCTTAAAACTTATGCCAGTGTTCGAGACAACGTATGCATGCGAACAGATGTTTTCAATTACAAATTTAAATAAAAGTAAAACCAGGACTTCTCTGTCTGATGTTGCCTTAGAGGCTGTACTTTGAATTTCTATTGCCAAATCGATTGTACGAAATATTGGTAAATTAGTTGCGGCAAAACGATGTTAACAATATATTTAAATTCTAAATGCTCACAAACACAATATAAGTAGAGAATAAATGGCGTGTTTATGTGTTCACAAAATTGTTATTAATAATGTTTTCATAAGCTGAATGCTAGCTAGACCTGTGGAGCTGCCTCTGGTGCTACACCGGTGCTCGCCTGCGCCGTGGAAGCACCTGAGTTGGAAAGGCCTGTATTAGACAGTTGAAACTATTATTATGTAAATTAATAATGAGATGGACAAACTTTACTGACCTAGACTCCAGTATCCCACTCATCCTCAGCTAATCTCCATCTGCTTGTTGTTCGACATCAGCATCCTCTCGTTGGCACTCAATGAATTTCCATCATCCATGGCAATTACAGTGTGTTTTTGTTCTTGTGCATCTTTCCCGTTCTGTTAGATGTATACATTTATTTAACTCTAATTCCATATCAAGTACATGTCCTGTTCCCCTGACATGGGCTGTTTTTGCTCATTTATCAGTTTGTCCATATTTTATGTTCCTTCCATGTTCCTTGGTTCGAATTTCCAGATTTCCAAACTGCAACCTAGAAAGGTACATATATTTATATTCATAATTTATAACAGTTTTTTTACGTTCCAGTAAATCTACTGACATGGGCCTGTCACATTTATGCACACATAAATGTCATTGACCTGGGCCGGGATCGAACCCACAATCTTGGGCATAAAAAGCCAGCACCATACTAACCGTGCCACCTAGGCCAACAATTTCATCTCATAATTTTGTGTGTTTATATGCACGGTGTGACCAGATATCCCAGTTTTACCATGTTAACCTTCT
Source organism: Ectobius pallidus (assembly GCA_964059195.1). NCBI lineage: Eukaryota > Metazoa > Arthropoda > Insecta > Blattodea > Ectobiidae > Ectobius > Ectobius pallidus. Next base: position 199,088,401 of record CAXKWD010000003.1, read on the forward strand.
AAATATAACTCAACTTAATATTGATAAGCCTACTTCATTGTCTCTAAGAAAAATTTATAAATATTCTTGCTGAAAGCCAAAATATATTAAGGTTCTGTTGGACATTCCAAACAGCACACCTGCAGATCCATTTGTTTTCATACACTTTCAGATTAAATTTCCTCGTTTACTCGCTTTTTTTTTAACAACCACCTATAGCTTTTTGAATGATTTAAATTTGGAGTAGGTCTACTTAACTCTTTAACTCTCATTTTACCCTGCAAACATCTGCTTGAAAAGGGTCTCTTTAACAGATCATCTACAGAATTCGCCATGTTGCTTGTTGCGCCGTGAATGCGGCTCATGCAGTTAAAACCAAAGTATATTTTTCATAACAATACCGAAACAGTAAGCCTTTTAAGAAAATTGTTAAACGCGCCCAAGTCAAACATGTAATTTTCAACGTTACTTGAATGCGGCCTGTGACCGCAGTGCCATATTTTCTGCCACGGAAGACTGGGGATATGTTTTGTCGTGAGGAATAGTTGGGAGCATGGCACGGTGAAGAACGCATGTAAAAGTTGTAACATTGATTTTGGTGGGTGTGGCAGCTGACCGAAGATGCATACCGCATTTTGGGTAAGACCTATCCTTTTTCTGTTCTGATGTTAACTTAACAATTCAAACAATTTATTCACCTCTCTAAATTTTTGTTCACACAAGTTTTGAATCTAAATTGCCATTCAAATCTTTATTATGTATTAAAGCTCAACTAAAGATCATTTTTCGGTATACAAGTTTGGTTGTAGAAATTATGCCCTATCATGAAGTAAAAAAAATATCTTTAGCAGTCTGTCATGTCTCATCCGTTGGGTTAATATTACTCCATGTCACACCAAACAAATCTCTCCAGTTCTCTTGATCTCTAGGCAGTTGTAAATAAGTTTATGAATTATGAATTAATACAGGAATGCCAAGAATGATGAATCTGGATTGCCGATAATTTTAATAATATTCTTGAGTTGTGGAACAAAGGCTGTTAGGATATAGTTTCAGATTTAGGGAAAATTGTTCAAAAAGGAAAAGGAAACAGTATTCTGTATTATATTGGATTATGTTTCATGATGCTTTAAATTAGGCCTACTATTAAAATTAGGCTTCATAGTCTGGCTTAAAGGTTATAATTTTCTAGTGATAGACCTAATAGAGTAAGCAGCCTGTCACACAGAGCATCGATCGATCAAGACCAACCGACTGCCATTGAGCGCTCTCGACTATATTTCTATTCCTTGTCACAGAGCATTGAGCATCATCGATCAACGGAAATATTATAGGTTATCTACCTATATGGCTTTACTAAGTCTACTCATCAATGTATATTAGAGGTAAAGTATATTATTACCCTATTAGGCCTATGTCTGCTTATCTCCTGCACAATATCATACTACATGTGTTGGGATGTAGGGTTTAATATTATGCCTACTTTCTCAGGCGTCAATCTGTTTACTTCAAGCTTGTTGAGTGAAGAGGTTGGTTCGTTGCAGTTTGATCGGCTACCGCTAGATGTTACAACTCGATGTAGGCCTATATTTGTATTTGTACAATTAAATTACATAAGAAGATATCATTTTAAGTGCCTTGATTGATTCGTGCAATTCTATTTCAATCAAATGTGAGACTAAAACGACATTACTGTGTAAGTTAAATCTTCCAGCAACAATTCTGAAATTCAGTTGGGTAAGAAGCTTTGGAGTGCTGCCATCTTCACTCATCGACTGTCGATCAAAAGATGGACAGGTTTGATTTACAAACCAGATCCCTCTCGCTCGTTGTTGATCTCTGGCGATCGATGCTATGTGACTGGTACCATTACTGTCTATTGGTTCGTAAAATCAGTCGGTCGGTCACTGTTGCTCAATCAATCCAGTGTGACAGCCCCCTAACATACAGTAATTACTAGTTATAAATTAAATTTTCTATTGCATTTTTCAACTCAGCTTTATGTTCCATACTAGTGTGGCCGCTTGCCTTGAAATACTTGGTCATTTATGGAGTTTTGAAGACCAAGATTATTTCTAGTGATATAATCCAGTAATACTGTATACTATGAAGAATGTCCAGTTCATCTCAAAACGTTTTGAATGTTTTGACATTTTAATACGGTAATTTATTTATTTTAATTCACTTGGAATTGGGAAACACAATGACGTGTAATAATATAAAACACATTATCACTAGGGGCGGATTTCTATGACATAAAAAATAGGATATATATGCAAGCATTTATGACCTTAAAAAACATTAAAATATGACCAATAAAATTTAAATATGACTTTACCACTTACACATGTGTATATTTTTTTAAGTTTCATTACAATTAATTTTATTAAAATATAATGTTAATTACTTAAAATATCTGTAAATTCTCAAAAAGTATCATTATAATGCAAAATTTACAAAATATGATATGAAACTTCAAAATTTCTTTAATGTGCACACAAATATGCCAAAAATATTATCTAATTATGCATATTCATACTAAATATGCTACAACAGTTGACAACTTCCTAAATATGCAGTTATATGCACAATAAAAAAGCCGTTTCATTTTCACCAGGAGGCTTGGAATCGGGTTTAAATTAGTCAGAAACCTGAAATAATGCAAAAGGGAAAAATATGCTTTCAAGAGGAACTTTCCTTCCATCGTCAGACTCCACTCCAGGTGGAGTCTGACGGGAGTCTGACGATGGGAGGAAAGTTCCTCTTGAAAGCCGGCTAACTAGTAAGTTAGTTATTTTAATGAAATAGTGAGTGTTGTTGGTGATAATGTGCTTTATAATTTATTTATATTTATTCATATTTGTACATAATCTGTCATTTTACCATATTTGCCAGTATCACTGTATTGTAGATATTTCTATTATTACCGTATATTTACTCAAAACTAATAGGCCTAATCTGTCATTTTACCAAATTTTGCAAATGTCATTGTGTGACAGACATTTCTCTTGATATAGTATATTCATTCAAAGTTCATAAGAAGTGATGTTTTGAAAATAAACCTATTTAAGGAAAAAGTAAAAGTGTTATCCATGATTTTGGCTAACTTATGTAGTTGTTGCTAAATACATAGCTGCTTTCCTGCATTTTGATTAAGACTATTCCAGGCTTTCATAAGGTTATATAGGTTCCAGCCATAAAGAATGAGCAGTGGGGTTTACAGATGAAGCTGAAAATGGTCAAAACCAAATCTACTATCAAAATCATATGTTCAAGCTCCAACATATGTAAATATGGGCCCCATAGGGGCACAGTGTGCAGTACAATATGCACACTTTAAAAAATCCACTGCACAACAACACATCAGCCTACAATCAATGCTCAGCTCATAGAAGCTAAGTGAATCACAGCTGGCAAGGAGCATGCTCAGTCAAGTTTCACTGTAATGTGTCTTCTCTCTAAGGGAGATTCTAGCAGCCAAAGCCACTTCAGCACTCGATACTGTAGTTTTTAATTTTCCCAGAGAGTGAAGGTAAAGTGATCCCTACACAGGCCACGGAGGCCCAGAGAGTTCCAGGAGGTTGAGGCTCCCAGACTTTGGACATTTAGCACGTGAAGGTGGTAAGGTTGTCAGCCTTACGCACCGGCCGCCTTTACCCTCAGGATTGCTCCTGGTACTCATTTCTGTTGGAGGCTGTGTCGACCCCAGGGCCACAGTGCCACCAGATGGAGAAGGCCAATTGAAAAATCTCAACGACCTCATCGGGAATCGAACCCGTGACCTTCCGGTTTGCAGTGCAGCGCCTCAACCACTATGCTATGGCATACCCCTTTCCCAGAGAGACCGCTACAAAATATATTTTGGTTTTTCTGCATAACGGCTCGTATTAAAAAAGAATAGGCATAATTTTAGTGCAATGGTTGCAGTATGCTGTATAGTCTGGTGGTTAAGGAACAAAAAAGTGATGAACTATGCATTTTTACTTTAAAAGGTCCCACTTCGCACACCTCTTCCTTGACCCCTGTGGAGTATTTTTGGAAGGAGCGCCAACGCAAATTTTGCGGCAGAGGGGGGAGAGGGGGGTTCAAAATGGCGGCTGCACTCACTTACTAAATCGCCTCTAGCTCCTATCCCCATGGTCCGATTTCAATGTTCTTTTTTTTAAATTAAAGGTAAAATTAAGGGGTATAAGTTAATATAATAGTATTTTAGATAAGTACAATGGAAATCCTTTAAAAAGTTAAAAATATAAAAAAGTGTTTTTATTTTAGCTTTTATTTTTATCACAGTTTTTCAGAAAGTGAATACTCGTAATTTTTTCTCAAATAAAAAAGACAGTCCGTCTCTTAAGCTTTAATTTAATACCATAAAACACCCATTTCCATGTACAATTAAGCCCACAGCGGCCGTTAGAGGAATACAGGTACAATGGCGCGGCTCGTTTTCGGCCACGAGTCTCCTAGCGTAACGCTACCAAAGCATGTTAAACCGGCCAGCCTACATCAAAACGTGGTTCGGAATAGATCGTTTCGCGTGTGTTGGTAGCTTCCTATTATCAAATTATCTGTGTGTTTTACGTCCTAGCATTTACAAATAGGCTACGCCAATACCAGTAGCCTAAATGTTATTACGGCAAGTACTGTTGACCTGCGCTTTTCTAATGATAAGGATATGTTTTCATTACAGCAAGGTTAGTCTCAAATAATGAAAGCATTTATGTCAAGAATCATGTTCAATCCATGGAACTGCTCATTTTTATAACTTCGAATGTTGAAACACAAAATTTTCGCTTATACCTTTAACGCCCACTTAATGTAGGTCTACTACTGTGTAATTTTGAACGAAAAAATTTTAACTTCAATTAATTTCACCCTGCTGCTAATGAAACTGATCAAGCACGCTCATAATTCATTTTGCAGACGGAAGCCTACCGTGTTTATGAGAAAGAAGATGATCCGATGACCTTGTAGTCCTACATGGGCTCATGCGGGAACAAAAATAAAAAAATAAATTAAAAAAAATAAAAAATATAATAATAATAACAAATAATAATAATAATAAAAATAATAATAAATCAGGTAAACTGATGTAACAAAGTGCCAGTATGTTTTTGTTTAATCAGTCATGACTACAATTATGATACGCAGAATATATATTTTTTTAATTGATTTCCAAGTTAAACTCCAGATTTATTTATTAAGCAAAAACGGAAGAACAAAGGTTTAGTTTTTTTTTTTTTTAATCAGATTAAAATCGTCCAGCATCAGCTGAACTGTACGGATTTGTGATATCTTGACAATCGCACACTCACATAAAAATACAAAAAATAAGTGAAATTGGCCGGTTTCGGGATTTGAACCATGGAACTCCAGAATGTGAGGCCAAGACGTTACCATCTCGGCCACCTGGGTCAGTTTAATGGTCTAGTTATATAAGCGCATGTAAAGCAATAATGTTATTTGTCATAGCTAACTGTATTTTAAATTCCAAAGCCTTATAAGACCACAGTAAAACAATAGGCTATGTTGTCATGATAACTGATTTGCATTTCATAAATTCTTTCGATTACATATATTACCATAAAAAAGGCACTAAATTGAGCATTACTCCGAAACAGGTCAACCGATTTTATCCAATATCAATAGACGTCTTCCCATGGACATTATAAATGTGTATACCAAGTTTCATAAAATCCGGTAAAGCGTATTTGAGTTACCGCGTCTTTAAAATTGACACTAAATTTGGTTTTACTCCGGTACCGGTCTACCGATTTGGTTCAATATCAGTAAACGTCTTCTCGTGTACATTATAAATGGGTACACAAAGTTTCAGGAAAATATAATAAAGCATATCTGAGATATCGCGACTTCTTATATATTAACATAAAAGGCACTAAATTGGGCATTATTCCGGTACTGGCCAACTGATTTGGTCTAATATCAATAGACGTATTTCCATGGACATTATAAATGCGTATACGAAGTTTCATAAAAATCCGATAAAGCGTATTTGAGTTATTGCGCCTTTAAAATACACACTAAATTGGGGTTTACTCCGGTAGCCGAGATGGTCAAGTCTTGGCCTCACATTCTGGGGTTCCATGGTTCAAATCCCGAAACCGAGCAATTTGACTTTTTTTTTGTATTCTGCATATCATAACTGCAATAATAACTGATTAAACAAAGATATACTGACACTTTGTTACATCAGTTTACCTGATTTTATTAAGATACGAATATGTTTGTGAAACGAGCAACGCGAGTTTCATAATTTTCATACGAGTATCTTAATTACTAGGGACCGGATTCTTAGGTTTTTACCTATTTGTTTCCTTACTTCCAAAACAAAAAGCGCTCATACACTTTTTCGAATCATGCCCATAGGATTCACCCACATTAATTCTGTGGCACCTAAAAATACCTAAATAGAGTATAAAAACCTAAATATACCTAAACGGGATATCAAACCTAAAATATCTAATTTAGGCTACTTTTTTCTTTTTTGTTTGTCAGTTGAGAAATATATTTTGCTGAGCGACAATAATTTTTGTCGGGTGGAAATTAATACTACCAGCGTTTCGTTCAACCCATTGTCGTCTAGGATGGACAGTATCAAAAGTGGAAGTATAAGAGTACCGGCGTCCGGCGTATTCCTTTTAAAATATTCGTACGAACAACCATTGCTGCCGTGTATGAACAAGGATATAGATTTCTGTGTTTTAAAGAGCTTGTTTGCTTTTAGTACTTCCCTGTTATTAATACTGAGTGGTCACACTGTGAGTTTTAAGAAGACGTGTTAATTATGCCAAAACAAATTAAATCTAGTTTATTACGGCAGTGGTTGGCGACGACCTGAATTTCTTCTTCTTTTTCTTCTTCTGAGGTTATTCTATGAAGTTGCACCCCGTGGGTTTCTACGTCTGCTCTGTATATGCTGTATATGACAGACGTTGTCATTCAATACAACTCACAGTTGAGAATCTTGAAAGATATTTAGTGATATACTATAGCCAGGGAATGTGAGGCAATCTTATTTTCACTGCATCTTTTGATTGTTTATGCTTTCTTTCTTCAATTGTGTAATATTGTCCTAAAGCAAGTTTACACAAATTTAAGTCAATTTTGTTAAGTTAAACCTTACAAGTATTGAGTATTGAATCCTATGTAGCACATTCAAATTCATTAAACCAATTATTCTACCCAAAAACTATATTTTGGACAAGAAACCTAAAAAAAAAACTATTTCACCTAATGGAAAACCTAAAACAGTGTTTTTAAAAACCTAAAAATCCGGTCCCTATTAATTACCATTAAAGGGAAGTTGCATACGACTGTTTTCGTTTAATCATAATTAGTCTAAATGTTGAGATTTTAGATTCACTCAAACTAACGGCAACGAGCCGATCATTCCCTTCACATCAGCTTATAGTAGTTCTTGTCTTCTTCGAGAGATGGCGACGATCCAATCGAAACTACCTTATGGTTAATTTCTTGAAACCAACATATTTTGATAACACGAATTAGATTCATTTTAGTATGGTATTAAAATCAGTGATGGGAAAAGTACAAAAAGAAAGTAATTTGGCTGAATTACAATTACCCGAGAGACATTTTACTTAATTACAATTACAAATTACTTTTTCAAAAGTAATCAGTAAAATTACAATTACATTTACAATTACTTTACAAAATGGCAGTACCTAAAAATTCCTTGTTTTTGGTTTGTTTTGGACACAAGCTCAAATTATTAATGAACAAACAAAAAAACACATCAATGAGAATATTTTTGGAAGCATTGAGTAACTTTTTTGTTAATATTAACTCTAATTTGGATATTAGTTGCAAAAACAGTAGTGATGACGATATAGCAAGCGAGAATGATACTAATACTAACGACTACCTTTGTAACAATTGTAATTGTAACAATTATACAATTTTATTTCTACAAGTAAATTACAAGTAGAAATTACATTTTTTGAAAAGTATTGATTACAAGTAAATGGGACCAAAAAAGGAATTGTTACTGTAATCCAGCGTTTCTCAACCTATGGTCCGCGAAAATGGTGCAGATGGTCCGCAGACATAATTAAAAATATATAAAGCAAGTGGAAAGTAAATAAGTAAACTTTTTTCACATATTTCGTTATAATGACCTATAATTAATACCCCAAATATTAAGAATATAGGCCTTCTTTTAAAAATGGGATGTAAAATTAGGGTTCCGTAAAATTTTGTAGACTAAACGTAATGAAAACGAGCGAATGATAAATCATATGCAAAAGAGGACAAATAAAAAGTCATAAGAGCTGAAGAAAGATGTTAAAAAGTAGACATAAAGAAGCACCTGACGCATAATTAGTAGGCCTAATCTACCGAAAATAAATTACTTGACTCGTTATTGAAGAGAGATCTATCCGCCGTCGTGGGTGAGTTGGTAGCGTGACTGCCTTCCACCCTGGCGGCCCGGGTTCGATTCCCGGCCGGGTCGGGGATTTTTCAGCAGTGATAAATTTCCTTCCTGGATTCAGGACTGGGTGTTGTGTTGTGTCCTTTCATTCCCATCCCGCGAGAGGCAATGGCAAATCTCCGCGGTATCACCCTTGCTGAATTACCTCGGACGAGTCGGGGTCATCACCCCACGGCTTCGTCCCGGGTCTGGACCTGCCTTCGGGCAGAACACTCATCATCATCATCATCATCAGTATCAAAAAGGTTGAGAAACGCTGCTGTAATCCGATTAATTTTACTCAATTACTTCCACTCACTGATTAAAATTAACACGAACAAAATTGTTTTTATTTTAAATACAGGCTATTTATTACGTTGCTCTCAGCTCCTACTCTCAAGGTCTCATGTTTGATAATGATCGATATCACGCCGATGTCGAAATGAAAACAGATTCACATGTACTACGCCACCAAGTTATCTCTGCATGCAGAAAATATGTTAGGAATGTGCCTTCCGTCTCAATCTCCCTCCTTTGACGTTGCCACTTCCTATTCTTTGAGTTGAGTCATTTGGCTACAAGAGGGGTGCTGAGAATTACTGTGTTTTTAAATGACCTGATACCTTCGGCACTCGTTCTCGAAATGAATAATCTGGCAACCATGTCCCTACTGGGGAAAATGCGTAGAAATGATCTGTTGAAGGAACACCCCCTGCCGCCACGCTGCCACTTCCTGTCCACTGTGTTGGGTTATTTGGCTGGAAGAGGGGCGCTGAGAATTGCTGTGTTTTTAAATGACCTGACACCTTCGACAGTCATTGTCCAAATGAATAATCTGGCAACCACGTTATGATCTTTCGCACGTGTTTAGGTATTCGCCACCCACTGCTTCCCCTACATCCCTTCCGTATAGTGGTAGCTGAGCGACACTAGCGCTAAAACACTTCCCCTATCGCCGTGCAGATTTAACTTGGTGGGATAGTAACAAGCGTATTACAGGGGAAAAGGTAATCTGCGCCAACCTACACGATGTAAACTGCGCCACCGACATTTAAAGGGCGTCACCGTCATACTAACACACTAACATTTTCCTTCCCCCGTCTCCAGACTTGCATAGGCGTGGTTAAAAATGTTAGGCTTAGTAGCTTTGTCAATTTTAAAAAAAGTTAAAAACAATACCATAATTTATTTTGCATGAACGCTTCGTCACTTATAAAATTGCAAAAAACACTACCCTATTTTTTAGGTAGATTTCGAAGAAAAATCTACCTATTGCAATGGATACCATGTCATGATTTTCGAAAAATTCTTTCATATATTTACGTTTCATGCTCCCCTAAGTACGAAACCACCGCCCGTTCAAAAAAAAAAAATTGTGATATTTATATATATATCTTTACACGATAGCGGCCGTAATTTTGAAGATATTTGAACCAAATTTTAATATGTCATTTCTAGGCCCAATAGTTCGGACAAGTTCGTTAATGAGCAAAATTGGCCCAAGGGGGGGGGGTCGGGGGTTGAAATTTTTAAAAATGTATATCTCGGCCCCTATGAAGTATAGAGGAAAACTTTGTTTGAATAAATTAGAGTACTCGCTACGGAGTTTACAGTGACACCAACGATTTCGGGGGTTCGAGTGAGGGTGGGGGTGGGGGGTGAAAATTCGAAACTTTTGAAACCACGTCTTGTGGGGTATCGTTGAAAAGCTCTTGATGAGTACTCTACAAATCAATAAATAGTTTCTTGATAGCTCTCATATGACGCGAGATTTTAATGTTTGAAAATAATAACACTTAAAAGAATTATTATATCATAAGTTTGTCTTGTTTAGCGGCTTTGCTAATTTTATTCATTGTTGATCTTGCGCACGGCCTCCCAGAATATTATATTCTATTCTTGTTGTCAAAACAAATGATTGTAGGCTCTTCCTCTTTACTGCAGGTTTGCCATGCCAAGGCTAAAAAAGAAGAGTGCTGCGCAGCGATAATAAATTAAACCAAAAGCACTTTGAAATCTACCTCAGCCTGTAGGCCTGCCTAAAGGGATTTTTTTTGCATGAGCACTTTGTTCTCATATGACGCCTTCTTAATAAAATCAAACTGAATGTTTCATTGTTTATATATTGTTCTCTCCACTTGAGTAGACGAAAATATTTTGTCATTTATTTTAGCTGTTCTTCTTACAGGTATCCCTTGTTCAATACCTCTCAGTTTTATGTAGGCACTTGTTTGGAACTGGAGTAGTGCATCTAACATAACTGAATAGAAACGAACATTCACATATTATATCTAACTTTTGTTTGCCTATAACTACTGACGCAACCTACATATCTCCGTGGCGCAGTTTACATATCTCATTTTTATTCTATTTCAAATTCGGTGTCAACCGTGGCGCAGATTAGGCCTACACATACCCGTATTACAGTATGTCGAACAAAACAGATTTTTATATACTGCATTTACGATACTGACACTTCAAAAGAATGGAAGTAGTCTGAATTCACATTATTAGTGACAATTTCAGTCCAGAACAAAATTAATATTTCTTCCGTTGCATGTCCAGTCCAGCACTGAAATTATTTAATTCTCTAGTTTGCAATCCTTTGAATAAGCTGGAATATTATAATAATCGTTTAAATAATATGCAGTCGCACTTCCAAAATATGCCATATTTCTCACTGCGTGTTTCTTCTTTCTTCTTCTGTTATCGTCATGTTTTTCGTTCTTTCACGTTCCAGCTTCATCAATAAGTATTCTTCTTGCAACTGTAAAAGTCGCAACTGTTTTATGAAAACCATTCTTTGTAATTCGTCTGTTGTGAAACATCGCGTTTCTTCAGTCTCTTCAAGGGTTATTTTCCTTGTTGATGTATCAGTAGGTATAATTAGTGATTCAGTTAGCCCAGGTAGCTCAAATGAGTTCTCTAATTGTGAATCAACCTCATTGTCGAGTTCTTCTACTTCAGATTTCACACAGGTTGGTGCATTATGTGATTCGATGGGTGTCATTAACATAACAGATTCAAAAGAAGTTTCAACAGCAGTGGTAGCATCAGCACTTGTATAGTTTTTATCTGGTAATAAACTGTCGTCCTTTGTCTTAGTAAAATCGGTATCTAATCCACTGGATTTTGAAGCGTCCCACACGTTTTGTTCACGGTCTTTTTCATGGTTATGGATCAAACTGTGGTCTAATAGAACACGCTGATCAAGAACTTTAATGTAGGCCCTACACATTTTTTTGCAGCATGCCCATCTTTCTTTGTTATTACTTAGGTTTTTTTGAAAATAGAATTTATAACCGTCGACGACAAGTAGTTTCTTTCTCTTTTCACTAACCGTAGTAGTAATAGATAGTAACGGTTCCATGATTAATGGTTGTAACACTTCCAAAGATGTGTAGACCCCTATTAGCACCACACACTAAATAAGTGAGGTTAAAAATATGTTCTGGTCGCAGTGACTGTAGTTCGCAACCAATCACTATCCTTTAGTCCACGATACAGTCACTAATACATAACATCGAACAACGTTTTAAAGGATAGTTAGTTAAATTTCTATTTAGAAGATCTTACACCAAGATACAGCTGGCTGGAATACACGAATTCAATGGCGTCACTCCAAAGCAGGCACTGCACGCAATAGCTCGGCACAAGCTGCACGGAATCCGCCATCCCACCGTCAGAATGCAGCTCATTACGGAGGCGCGCTAACAAGAAAAGTCACGCAAGCATCGCCTGGCGGCGCATGATGACATCCAGGGTTGCCATACGTACGACTATAGTCGTACACATACGACTATTTCTTAGCTTTGTACGACGTACAACGCAATCATGGGTCGTACGACTATTTTTAACATAGGTCTTTATATTTTTTTAAAAATCAGTCTACTGACGAAATTAAAATTTTGATATAATTATATCCAGCTTTTTGTTTTCTCGTGGTTTTTGTTGTAAGCATGTTGCTAAAATCAATATGAGTAGAAAGCAGTATTGCAGTCCAACCGGGGAGCACTTCTGTTGGGCGATTTTGTTTTATGTCGAAAAGGGGTTATTGTCGGCTAGTTGCTCAGTTGGTAGATTTGTGCAAGAGATTCTTAATAACGCGTCGATGGCTAGAGAAATTGTCCGAAGGAACAAATAGACAACTCAGGATGGATTAGGTTAAATAAAATGTTTACGATCTTTTCAATGTCAATATATATTCTAAGTAAAAATGTTGGTTCTGAAATGTAGAAATTGTAATACTGAGTCTTTTCTTAAGATGATGTAAGTCCAAGGAGTGATGTCGTAATTTTAGTCGTAGTAATTATAAGTTATGCACTTTGTTGCAATGTCTAAGACTATTATAATATTCACTTCTTACGCGCTTTTTCACTATTCAATTAAATAAACAATCATTATTTCGTCGATTCTATTTATATGGCGCGGATTATTAATGCTTCCTTTTTATCTCGCGGGCAACTTTACTAGTTATGCACCGGGTACGTTTTAAGTTTAATTACTTTAACGAAAAGTCACTTATATCATCTCTACTTACGTAGGTTAATACTGACGCGCTGCGGTGTTATATTATAATAAACTGATCTATTTCTAATGCGCGGATTCGATAAATTTGAAGTTGAATATCTATAGAATATTTTAGTTTAGTCCATGTTATAAAAGTTAGCTGAAGGCTATGTCTGAGTTTCGTAGATTCGTCGTCTGTCTTGTGATCCAAAAAGATGCTGTGTCCTGTGGGCTCTTCGGTAATATCTCCTGGGTAGGTGGAGGTGTGAATTGTTCCTATTGGATAGTTTCATCCTAGAGTTTTACTTAATTGGAGGAGATCTTTGGTTTCTGCTAGCTTGTTTGAACCTTTCTTCGGTTGTGATGCGTTAATGTTCGTTGGGTCATTAATTATCTCGACACAGTGCTGATGCTACCACTGCTGTTGAACCTTCTTTTGAATCTGTTATGTTAATGACACCCATCGAATCATATAATGTACCAACCTGTGTGAAATCTGAAGTAGAAGAACTCGACAGTGAGGTTGATTCACAATTAGAGAACTCATTTGAGCTACCTGGGCTAACTGAATCACTAATTATACCTACTGATACATCAACAAGGAAAATAACCCTTGAAGAGACTGAAGAAACGCGATGTTTCACAACAGACGAATTACAAAGAATGGTTTCCATAAAACAGTTGCGACTTGACTTGTATAGTTTTTATCTGGTAACCTTTCTTTGTGAGCACCTACATTATGAAGCGAAGGTACTGTCAAAACTCCAAGTCTCTACCTGTTATAGTTTAGGCTGTACGTTGATTCCTGTCATTCAGTCAGTCATTCAGTCAGTCAGTCAGGACAAAGCCTTTTATATATATAGAGATAACTTGTTATTTAGTTATGCCAAACGATCCTCATATGTAAGTATTTCGGTAGACTACAGTATTTTTCAAATGAGAAGCGATATCCTTCACCGCCAATCACGTGTACGAACTAACAAAGTGCCGCTAGCAGTAAGAGTCTTCCCTCCGTCTCGCCGTCTCTGACTGGACCGCGTATCTAAGCAGGGGAAGGACAAACGGCTTGTCATCTGCAAAACACTTTATGTTTGTTCCCAATACAAATCTACATGCTTTGAGAAAATTGCACGAAATTTTGCACACATACCCACTTCAACCAGTAAAGAAATGTAGGCAACGTTAAAATTAAAACAAACCACCCCTTTGTAAAATTATATCATTTCTTAAAATATTACGCTACACTGTCTACACCAAATGCAATCCACACTGCATTTAAGCAGTTCTCATGACAACACCACTGTTTTCAGTGTTCACATGTGGCTTTGAAAGTTACATGATACTGGGCTTTGACAAATAATTAATTGCTTAAGAGCCTAGCGTTAGAAATCATTTTCGTAAATCAATAAAATCAGGTAAACTGATACAACAAAGAGCCAGTATGTTTTTGTTGAATCAATTATAATTGCAATTATGATGTGCATAAAATAAGTTTTTTTTAATCAGATTAAAATTGACCAGCGTCAGCAGAACTACAGATTTGTGGTACCTTGACAATCGCGCACTCACATAAAAATAAAATAATAATAAAAAAACCCATGTCACATCGGCCGGCTCCGCGATTTGATCCAGGAACCTCCAGAATACGAGTCCAAGACGTTACCATTTGGCCAAATCAGTCAGTTTGAAGGTGTTGTTTGATACGCATATGTGAAGGAATAGTGTTCACTGTCAAATTATACCGGTAGACAAAATTTAAAAAAAAATGTGACCTTTAATTAGTCGTTAGTCTGGTACCGGTCAACCGATTAGGTAAAAAAATTAATAGGCTTCTTGCCATGGACGCTATAAATGTTTATACCAAGTTTCATGAAAATCCGATAAAGCATATTTGAGTTATGGGGCCTTTTGTTATATAATACCATAAAAATGCACTAAATTGGGCATTATTCCGGTACCGGCCAACCGATTTGGTCCAATATCAACAGACGTCTTCTCATGGACATTACAAATGAAGATCCGATAAAGCGTATTTGAGTTATGGCGCTTTTAAATAAAAACACTAAATTGGGTTTGACGCCGGTACCGGTTAACCGATTTGGTTCAATATCAATAGGGTTCTTCCCATGGACATTATTAATGAGAATACCAAGTTTCATGAAAATCCGATAAAGCGTATTTGAGTTATGGCGCGTACAGACACACAGACAGACTGACGGATAGACATTTTTCCGTCCCCCACATACAATCTCATAAAGTATCATACTGGCACTTAATAAATATGTAACATGAAATAACTGATTAAATAAAGGCATTTTGTTTTTGCATTTTTGCTTTAGTTTGAATTTTTGTCATTTTCAAGAGATAGGTACAACATTCACTTAATTAGAGATGGGGAATATTTCTTGTAACTGTTACTTTGTAACTGTTACATGTATGTAACGGTAACGACCTGTTACAAAAAATCAAAAGTAACGGTTACCAAAGCTCCTCCTAGGATATCTTATTTTCGTCTCAACCAAAGGCGGAACCAGAAAATACTGAAAGGAGGGACCGACACAGACGAAAGTTTGCTATTATTTGGAAATCCAAAAAATGGGGGTCCTCCCCCGCGATTTTTTATTAAAAAACGAGGGAAAAACAGGTCGTCCCTTTAGCTCTTCCCACTCGAGACATCTAGATGTGAATGGTGGAACTACTAGCAGTATTGGAAATTCTGACTCTCCCCCTTTCACCACTTCTTTACCCTTTCCTACTATTCAATCCGTTTTCTCCTTTACCCTACCTATCTATTCCTATCCTTTAAATGTTCGACCCAAGGAGATCCGAACACGGGACCGCTAGCATATTAGCCCTTCATCTTACCCACTACGCCATCGAGCAATCATTACAATGAGAAGCGAAAATTCATCTATTTAAGTTTAGACATCTGCATGAAATGGCGGAGATTGATCATTTCCTATTAATTGCATTTGTGTGAAGTGAAATAAAATCCCTTTAGGAAGGCCTACAGGCTGCGGTAGATTTCGAAGTGCTTTTGGTTTAATTTATTGTCACTGCGCAGTTCTCTTCTTCTTTAGCCTTGGCATGATAAACCCGCAATAATAACTGCAAAAAAAGAGGAAAGAGCACTTTTTTAAAACATTCAAATCTCGCCTTATATGAGAGCTATCGAGAAACTAGGCATTGATTTGTAGAGTACTCATCAAGAGCTTTTCAACGATACCCCACAAGACGTGGTTTAAAAAATTTCGAATTTCCATCCCCCACCCCTACTCGTACCCCTAAAACCCCCGAATCGTTACTGTCACTGTGAACTCCATAGGGAGTACTCTAATTTATTCCAACAAAGTTTCTCTCTATACTTCATAGGGGCCGAGATATAATTTTTTCAAAATTTCAACCCCTCCCACGACCCCCCCCCCCACTTGGGCCAATTTTGCTCATTAACTATTGGGCCTAGAAATAACATAATAAAATTTGGTTCAAATATCTTCAAAATTACGGCCGCTAGCGTGTAAAGATATATAAATATATAAGAATTCTGTATAGTTTCTCCAAATTTCTCAGCAGCTCTCCTTTTTCTCAGGGTTTTTTTAATACTTTTATTTTTTGTTTTGATTTTTATTTTATTTATTTACTTATTATTATTGTTATTATTAGTTCCGTTGAGAAATTTGTCGGTGTCGAGCGAATGTAACTGGTCTGGAACAAAGTAACGTGTCGAGAGTTACACCCGTTACATTATTTTCACCTGCTCCAGTTATACGGACCCGTTACTGTTATTTCCACCTGCTCCAGTTACACGGACCCGTTACTGTTATTTCCACCTGCTCCAGTTATTCTGACCTGTTACTGTTACTCTCGCCTGCTCCAGTTACTCGGACCCGTTACTGTTATTTCCACCTGCTCCAGTTACTCTGACCTGTTACTGTTATTTCCACCTGCTCCAGTTACTCTGACCTGTTACAGTTAATTCTAATATTTCTGTTACAAGTGTTTTATCCGTGACTTTCGCCTTTCGTTACATCTGTTACTTCCAATATTTGAAAAAAAAAAATTTAAAAATAAAAATAATAAAAAATTAAAATAATAAAAAACAAAAAATGAAAATAAAAAAATAAAAAATAAAACAAAAAAAAATAAGAATAAAAAATAACAAAAAATAAAAATAATAAAATAAATAAATTTAAAAAAAGTTATTTTCTTAATTATTAATGGGCGTAAAGAGTTCATGCATAGAATTCATGCTGTCTGATCTCATATATATTTCTTGCTTTACATACCACTTAAAAAATTTATCAAAATACGATATTGCCTTTACTGGATAATTTAAACTTAGAATGTGGGTATATAGCATGAAATATGAATTCAATAACTGTAGTAAGTTATTCGAAATAATATTGATAATTTTACTACTAATAATAAAATCCCTATAATATAAAGCCACACGGCTGACTGACTGACTGACTGACTCACTCACTGACATTAATGTTTGCCCACTTCCAGATGAGCTAGAAACTTGAAATTTGGTACACATATAGCTTTTAGGCTGTAAACCACAGGAAAATTCCAAAAAAGTTGTTTTTTTTTAATTTTTAGCCCTAAAACCCCCGAGTAAGGGCTCGCTCACTCACATTAACGTTTGCCCACTTCCAGATGAGCTAGAAACTTTAAATTTGGTACACATATAGCTTTTTGGCTCTAAACCACAGGACAATTTCAAAAAGTAATTTTTTTAATTTTTAGCCCTAAAAACCTCCGAAAAAGGGCTCGCTCACTTCGAGATGAGCTAGAAACTTGAAATTTGGAACACATATAGTTATTAAGCTGTAAACCACAGGAAAATTCCAAAAAGTGTTTTTTTTTTATTTTTGGCTCTAAAAACTCCCGAAAAAGGGCTCGCTCACTGACATTACTGTTTGCTCACTTCCAGAAGAGCTAGAAACTTGAAATTTGGTACACATGTAGCTTTTAGGCTGTAAACCATAGGAAAATTCCAAAAAAAGTAATTTTTAAAAATGTTTAGCCCTATAACCCCCGAAAAAGGGCTCGCTCACTGACATTACTGTTTGCCCACTTCCAGATGAGCTAGAAACTTTAAATTTGGTACACATATAGCTTTTAGGCTGTAAACCATAGGATAATTCCAAAAAAAGGATTTTTTTTTAATTTTTAGCACTATAACCCCCGAAAAAGGGCTCGCTCACTGACATTATAGCTAGAAACTTTAAATTTGGTACACATATAACTTTTAGGCTGTAAACCACAGGAAAATTCCAAAAAGTAGTTTTTATATTTTTAGCCCTAAAAACCCCCGAAAAAAGGGCTCGCTCACTAACATGAATGCTTGCCCACTTCCAGATGAGCTAGAAACTAGAAATTTGGTATACTTATATCTTTTAGGCTGTAAACCACAGGAAAATTCCAAAAAGTTTATTTTCATGACGATAATCGATGTTTTTTACATCGATGGAAAACAACTGATGTATTTGCTACATCGATGTTTCTCCCCGACATGGATGTTTTTGTAACAAAAAGAAGATTAATAGGCTACCTTGGTTCTACGATATAATTTTATTTACATGAGCTTAATTTCACAAAACATTGATTTTTTACATCGATTGTTTTCATGGAAATACTTCTGTTTATTTATGAATTTTGCCTAATTTTCTGATACCATGGCCTTTTTTAAATATACATCGATGTTTTTTGTCTAAATACATCGATGTTTTCAGGCCGATATTATCGTCATATCGATGGTTATCTCCGATTTTAACCTCGATATTTTAACTATCGATTATCATCCCTAATTGAAAGCTAAATTTTACAACTGTTTTTTATTTCGGGGGGTCCCTCCCTAGAGCCCCAGCCTTGGCTACGTCCATAACCGTTATGGGGGGGGGGAGATAAAGGGCATTCCCCTACAAGTGGGAAGTGATCTGGCGATTAACTACGTAATATACAAGAAAAGTAACAGGTAACGGTTATAAATAACAGTTACTTTCGTGTAACTGTAACAGTAACGTAACTGTTCCAAAAAAAGTAACAGATTCCCATCTCTACACTTAATGTAACTTGGTTGAAAAAATGAAGAGAATGTCGTTACTACATTGTATCGCTTCCCCGAAGGATACATAAACCAAGGAAAATCTGATTAATGTATTCATATAACTTTCTTTACCCTAAACATGAGCATTGATATTTTTAAGATCAGTAAAATGTGATTCATTATATTGTGGTGTTTATATGTTAAAACACCAGTGTTACGTATGGTCGGCATATTGCATTTGGCTGTAGTAATGTCAGCTTAATTTGTATAATTTTTCGCGTAATTTCATTGGCGAGTTTTTAAGGTATTTTGTTATGAAAATAATTTGTCGTTTAAAAATATGAGAAATGGTACAATTGTCCAAACAAAGTGTAATATTTATCACCATATAACATAAATAAACTTTTCTCACTTCACATTCTGATATAGAATAAGAGGCCATATTGCAAATTGCACGTATTCAGTTGTTTTAACCTGATACAAAGCTTTATTGTTCACCAGGCAAGACAGAGTTTCTTCAAACAGTGGGTGGCTTATAACTACCCTTCAGAGAATTTTTGCGAAAAAAATGTTCTGAATAAACGTTTTAGCTCTTAGTATAAGCACCTTGTGAACAAAATTTATTTGCTTTTATTTGTTTTTTGTTAAACTGCATTTAAACAAAATTTAAATTGTTACATTTAAACAAAATTCCTGGAGCCATTTTCGAGAAAATTACAAAAAACAAAATGTTCTTTATGTAATGTAACCTTAGAAATAAGATATAATCTGAGAGTGTTCGAAAACTGGGTGTTTAGGAAAATATTTGGGCCTAAAAAAAAAGATGAAAATAGGGCCTGGAGAAAACTGCATAATGACAAGCTTCATAACCTGTACTCTTCACCGGACATAGTAAGGGTACTTAAATCACGGAGGGTGAAATGGGCTGGACAACTTGCACGCATGGAGAAGAAAAGACATATCTCAAAAATATTAACTGGGACGCCCGAAGGGAAAAGACCACCTGGAAGACCTACACGTAGGTGGGAGGACAATATTAGGATAGATTTAAGGGACTGCAAAGAATGGATGGTTGGAGTTAGCACAGAATAGAGTCGAATGTGAGCTCAGACAAGCGTGGTAATGAACCTTGGGGTTCCATAAAATAGATAATATTCCTTTAGCTTGCTTAGGAATTGTCTATTGCCATTGAGTAAGTAAGTAACATTATTTTCCAATTTTTCATAACAGCACTTTCAGTTACCATCAGTTTAAAATTACCATTATTTGCATTTCTTTGGATGTGAGCAGCTCAAAGTAAAGCAATATCCATAATACCGCTGTCAAAATTGGCAAAATATGAAAAAGAAACATAAAATGAACATCACTTGCTCATGCAGTTTTACGCATTTTCTACGATGCTTCAACTGAAAAATATGTGTTATCGATGTTGAATCAATTAATATATTGGTATTCTTGGAGATTCAACATAATCGATAGATGGCGATGTTTGGAAGAGGGGAACTAGCTGTGATAGAGCAACCAGCTATGTTGTATGTATTTTTACCATTACTGTCTAAAAACACTTGTATGCGATTTTAAGCCACAACACATTCAAAATGAACAGACAAATTAAGAATGAAGATTAGCAGTTTGTAACCTTCATGGATGTACTACAGTCACCACAAGGAAAGAAACTATTTCTGATGCTTAAAAAGTGCAGCTTATATTTTGGTAAATATGGTATATGTTGATTACAATTGGATAATTACTTCTTTAACTTCTGTGCCATTTCACTCTTTCTTTATTGGCAGCCAGTATAAACAGGGAGCC
Source organism: Ectobius pallidus (assembly GCA_964059195.1). Lineage (NCBI taxonomy): Eukaryota > Metazoa > Arthropoda > Insecta > Blattodea > Ectobiidae > Ectobius > Ectobius pallidus. The sequence continues at coordinate 199,109,199 of CAXKWD010000003.1, forward strand.
GTTATTTTCAATACATATATACAGGGTATTAATGAATAACACCAAAATATTTTACCTGTGTATAGAGGAGACATAGATAAGCAACTTTTATTAGGAGATTTTTGCTCTATGGATTCAATTTTTCCTGTTACAGCATAAAATCTCCCAGGGCATGGCCGCCACTGTCTTCTAATATTAGAAAAAAAAATGCAAAACAAAGGAACTTCGTTGTTAACACTGTAGTCAGTAGTTATGAATAAAAGAAGAATAATGCAGTGACGGCCAGTCATGTGATTAGTCTATAAATTTTGCAGATTATGATAACTCTAAATTATGTAAATAGCTATGGATGAATGATTAAGAATCAGGTTTTTATGGATCATTAGAAAGGCATGAAGTCAATGTAATGAAAAGTTTAACGCCATTTTGCATAATTATTGACTTATGAGCACCAAATTATAATGACTTCAATGCCCTGTAGTACACACATTTTACGTCATAGGGCAAAAATCTCCCAATAAAAGTTGCTTGTCTATGTCTCATCTATATACAGGTAAAATATTTCGGTGTTATTCATTAACACTCTGTATGTAAATAAGAAATTATATATGTAAACAGATAATTATTGTTACATAAAGGTCAAATACATACAGAATAATTTTCCAAACAAAGCATCACGTGGCATTGTTAAACACACACTTCAAACCCTTGGGTTGATCACATGGTGAGGTAAGATGGATGGGTAATAAAACCAGGTTCTTTTGGCTAATTCTGATAGAAGAGTGGTAAGAAAAACACATGGGAGAACTCAGAAATCATTTCTTTCCTTAATAGGACTTTATAAGTGAAATTTTATTTACAAAGAAATGTAATGTGAATGCTATAGTAGGCCTACCTATGGTAAGGGCAGAGGAAGTAAAGAAAAAAAGTGTGCGTGGAACGCCACGCGGCAGAAGTGAAACTTGTTTTTATTTTTTTATTTTTTTCAACTTTGGATTATTGGATTTTTTAATTTTGGATTGTTGGAATTTTTAATATTGGGTTTTTGGATTTGTTAATTTTGGATCCTAAAATTTTTTATATCTTTAATTTTTTTTTATTTTAGAATGTTGGGTTTTTTAATTTTTGATTTTTTTAAATTTTAGATCTTTGAATTCTTTATCTTTTGGATTATCAATTTTTTAATTTTGGTTTTTTTATTTTTAAATTAAGGATGTTTTAATTTTGGATTTTTAATTTTTAAACTTTGGTTTTTTGAATTTATAAATTTTGAATTTTGTTAATTTTTTAAATTTTGGATATTTAGATTTTTAATTATGGATTTTTTTTAATTTGAATCTTTAAATTTTTTATGTTTTGGCTTTTCGATTTTTCAATTTTTTAATTTTTGGATTTTTTAAATTTTGGATAAGCCTAATCATTGAATTGATTGTTTTCTGTGCAGTCCGTTCCGTCACATCTCACTAATTTCGTGACGATTTTGAGTGTGACACAAGCTCTCTATTAACCCCTACCGCAGCTAAAGAAGTTTCACTTCAAAAAGTTATTGCCCTTTTCTTTTCTTGAAAATATTGATTTATTATCAGACACCTTGGAAATTGCATAAGACTGAGTCCACACCACCTGGGGCTTCAATTTCCAGAAAAACTAGGGGCCTCTCAGGCTCTGAGTTGTGTGCTAACTGCTGGCTGTCCTTGGACTTTGCTTGAATACTTTGTTTACATAATAAATACTTTGTTATTTCTTTGCTCAGCTAGACTTGTTTTTATTATTATGCAAGTGATCTCTGCTTGCTTCAGTCTGAAAGAAGTTGTCCAGTCTTTAAGGAAAATTCAAGCTAGTTCAAGGAAAATATCACGAGGGATTTTGTACCAGTCACGGTAAAAACATGTCATTTTTAATTTCACCACCTGTCATCATAGGTAATACAGACAAAGGAGGTTTTGTGAAATTCTTGAGGTTTTGTGAAATTCTTTGTAGAATTTTCAGTAATAATATGTATTTTGAGTTCCATAGAAAAAAATCTTTCCTAAACATATCTACGAGGGTAAGTCAATCCACACTTTTTGTTTAATCTTTCATAGGTTGGCTATACCAATTCGTGCTAGCGCACGTCGACATGTTGTTCTTTTATCTCCACTTGTTAGATGTTTGACTGTTATGGCTCCACTGAGTGTTGCATTGTTGCACATTAAACATGGCTCCACTCCTCAGCGTTTGCACCAAAAAAGAAAAGCGTGCAGTGATCTGTTTTTTGTCATATGAAGGTATACAGGAGATTAAATCCATTGAAGAAGTCATATCGGTAAGTCAATAAGTATCAGCATTATCTTTTTTAATTTATTGCAACAACAATACAAAACTTTCACTTACCTCATTTGTCAACATGGTCCTCTTGCTTCTCAATGCACTTGATCCATCGTTGCACAAGCTTCCTGATGCCCTCAGTTTTTTTGGCTCAGTAACAAGCCATGTATGCACTGCTTCCTTCAGTACAGCAAGCTGTTCTTCTTTGGTGTAAATGCTGAGCGGTGCATGTTTAATGTGCAACAGCACAACACCCAGTGGAGTCATAACAGTCAAACTTTCTACAATCGGAGATAAATGAACAACATATTGATGTGCATGAGTACAAAGTGGTACAGCCAACCTACAAAAGATTAAACAAAAAGTTTGGATACTTATTAACTTACTCTCTTATTAGTGAAAGCACATCAAAACTGAATTTTATATCTGGATTAAGTATTTTTCGGAAATGTGACACGAAGCATGGCAACCACTTTCACTTACTCTTACTGGTACTTTACATGAAGAAAAAGATATTATTTTTCATGATTTTCTCGAAAACAGTTTCAATGTTGTACGCTACCTAAGCAATGTTGATTATGATGAGTGTTCTCTCCAAAGGCAAATCGCTACCTGGAATGAAGCCATGGGATGATGGCCACACCTTGTCCAAGGCTCGTTAAGGCAAGGGTGATACTGCAGAGATTTCCCATTGCCTCTTGTAGGATGAGTTTGAAGGGACAACACAAAACACAGCCCTGAATTGAGGAAGGAAATTTTCCACCTCTGAAAAATACTTGACCCGACCTGGGAATTGAACCCAGGCAGTCAGGGTAAAAGACAGCCATGCTGGCAGACTTACCTCCCAATATTATTCTATGAAAGGCAGTTACAAATTAGCAAAATCTCATGTTTTGAATGATACACTTTTACTTGAGCCATTCTCTGAAATATGGACTCTTATTGCAAACTAGTAGGTGCCCGCAGGTTTACCCGCAATTATTTACTCAACTGCTAGAATTTTTTTTAAATTAATTATTTAACAGAAAAATAATTAAAACATTATATATTTATTAACACTGACGTCGTTCTTACATAAATGTTCCATCCTATTTTGTCTCCTTTTACATGCTTAGGGCCTATGATAAACATCCATATTTCTCATCTAAAAATACAAAGCCTACAGCTATGAATCAGTGGAATCAGTGGAATCATATGAATCAGTGGGTTGAATTTTTTACTGACTTCTGATATGGCATATTCGTAGGCACACACTCAGATTGAAACAACTGAAAATGCTGTCCCTGCAATATGAACTCTTATTTTACATCAAAATGTGAAGTGAGAAAATGGTATTCTCTACGTCCAGGGTAGAGAAAGTTATGTGACTGCATCACATTGTGCATTATTTTCGTGGATTTCATTATTTATTTACACCAATGAATTCTATTGATAGCTTCTCTAATTTTTCAAAGTCCTGTATCATTATTTTCTTTCCAAAGCAACCTGTGACCACTGCCAACATTACACTGTTGTCATGAGAACTGTCCATGGAATTTGATAATTCTGTATAAAAAGGTATTAAGTATCCTCAAAACATTTGATTTTTGGCATTTGAAATCAAAATTTGTCAAAATCCTTTCTTAGTGAGCACTTACATTATGAATCGAAGGTACTGTCAAAATTCCAAGTCTCTACCTATTATAGTTTAGACTCTACATTGATTCTCCATCAGTCAGTCAGTCAGTCAGTCAGTCAGTCAGTCAGTCAGTCATTCATTCATTCATTCATTCATTAAGTCAGGACAAAGATCTAATGTACATACATAGAGATGAGAATCGAAATGAGAAAATATATTGTCCAAGCTTAGGGTAAACAAAGTTATGTGAGTGTATCACATCAACAGCAAAAATGTTAGCTTCCTAATGACGCTTGCACATGCTTGCCTTAGGAATCAACGTTGCACAACAGATCAAATCAAGGTCATTTCATGCGCACTTTGGTAATTAGAGTCCTCATGCGTGGACAGAACAAAGAGACACAGTAGTTTAAATCAAAAAAGTCCAGACCCCCTCCCCCCAAAAAAAGGAAAAAAGTATGGGAAACAAACTGAATAATGATATGCATTTTTAACTTTATACAATGAATGAACAGTTTTTGTTGTTTCTGTAAACAGCCTACTTAAAACTTGAATACAATACCAGTGACAAGTCAAATTGGATTCTTTACAACATATGGCAGTGTTTTCCTGTTGAGCTTCAAAACATGCAATTGTTGTTTTATAAACAGGGCTCGGATTTTTAGGTTATAATAAACCCCATGTCAGTTTTTTAAGCATATTAAAATAGTTTATTAATATGAGTTGACTTCACTTACCAATCATTTGGTAGGATGTGTTTCACAGGCCATTCGCCTGTATCTTCAACTACATGTAAACTGCGGGATCTTCGGTGCTTGGAGGTTCTCTCTGTTCCCCTGGTGTCGGTTTAATGTACTTAGCTATTAGGTTGTCTTCTTTCGGAATATCAAAATTCTTGAGTCTGTTTTCGAATTTTTTCAAGTAAATCCTTTCCCAAACCCAGAGTTCTTTACGTGTTCTTACAGAGTTTAATAATTGTGCATCCCTATTAATTTCATGCTTCTCCTCCCAGTAATGTGCAGCTACCACCGATTTTTCTATTTGTTGTAGTCTAATGTTCCTAAAATGTTCATTCACTCTGATATCTATGTTCCTTCTGGTCTGCCCTATGTATAGCCTACCTTGTTGCACTCCTTACAGTCTATTTTGTATATTCCAGGCTTTCTGTTCTGAGATACCGGTATGTGATTTTTATGCTTATTAATTATAATGTTCTTTATGCTGTATTTGTTTTGATTGGCTAATGTAATCCCATGTTCATTGAAGATAAAGGCGAATGGCCTGTGAAACACATCCTACCAAATGATTGGTAAGTGAAGTTCAAGTGTGTTAATCAACTCATATTAATTGATTCACTTCACTGTGTTAAGTTCCAAACCATTTATAATATTTATTATATTAAAATAGTTTTATTTTAGTTTTTTTAAATAATTTAAAGACAATTTTTTTTTTTAATTTCACTTTAATAAATACAATAAACACATTGACTAAATAAAAGAATTTATTTTATTTTTACTAAGGATCCCATGGCTGTGAACCAAACAACTATGGGAACAGGTTTTGCTAAAAAGAAGTGCCTGTGAATCTTTCTCTGAAGAAGGACATGACAGGATGTCCGAAACGTTAGACGCTAAAAACACGACGCGGCCCAACCCGGATAGCCAATACAATCAGTTTATATATGACACCGGCTGTGGAAGCCTACGAACTTATTTGTATTAACTTTTTTTTATATGAGTATATTTCAGGAGAAAAATTCTTCTGACACTGGAATTTGAATCCATGATGTTTGGCTTTTGTGCTGGTGCTCTACCAACTGAGCTAGCCAGAGTTTGATTCACAGGGCGAAATGGAATCTCTCTCTGGCTAGCTCAGCTGGTAGAGCATTTGCATGGAAAGTTGAAGGTCATGGGTTCGAATCCCAGTGTCAGTGGAAGTTTTCTCCTGAAATATTCTCATGCTGATGTTCAACAGAAACAATACGCTGTGTTTTCATTAATAGACATGCATAGTTTTTATGACAATACTTTAGCCATTCCGAAATGTTCACCATTTAATGTCAGTGACCATTTTAAAGCTGTCAGTATTGACATTCAACTTGACTATAACCAAACCATTGCTCAATTCAAATTCAGAGTGCACTTGTGTATGCATACAGGGCCTCTAAATGGAGGTTTCCGCACTTACACTAATCTTGTTATGCTCATTTTTCGAGAGAAGGCAGACGGACAGGAGAGACCACTTGCAGAATTTAAATGAAATTTTCTACAAAAATGTCTCTTGATATTTTTTAATATCTCTTACAGTTATCGAGAAAAGGCGGTTTCAATGGTTCCTGGTGAACAATTTTAACACTACTACAGCTATCATTGTCAAGCCTATTGTTCTTTGTTTTTCTACAAACAAAACAGAATTAAAGTAGGAGTAGTACCCATATGAAGGTCAGATAACTAGATGACCATTTTTTATTATTAAAAGGAGATCCCCAAAACAAAACTCTGGCATGTCCTTGGTTGAATAAATGATCAAATGTTAATGTCTGCCAAGAAAACAGTGATCAGGTCATTCTAATTATACTCATACAGTATAAGCGTCCTTTAATCCTTTCAATCACCTATGAGTTGAGCCAATCCCAGCCCTTTTTGAACTTTCCTTTGACATTTTAGACTCATTTAACTTTTCTGGGTTCCATTTCGTTTTCCTTTATGTTTATTTTACATTGTTGGGGGAAAAACGACATTAAATAAAGATAATATACAGTACTTAAGGATGATAATAAACATTTAGAGATAAAGACAATGATACAATGAAACTAAAGGCAGAGTAGGAAGGAGAGGACTGGGGAGGGAGAGAAAAAGAAGGAAAAATACAATAAGCAAGTAAAAAAATAAGAAAATGAAAAAGAGATATACAAATGAAGAGAAATGACTCCACAGGCAGGGCCGGATTTAAGAGTACGCCGCCTATAGGCTAAAGTCCATTTGCCGCCCCCTCTATAGTTCATATTTGCTTAATACATTTGTTTTATACAAGAAATGGATAGAGTTCATTGGTGTTTTCATTTTTTTAAAACATAAAGATCATTTAGTTTAGATAAAACTACAATTTTAATGGTTTACATAATAAATTATAAAATCATATTAGTTATCTACTTGTTTTTTTTTACTTACGTCTTTTAAGATTCGTTAAAAAATGAAACGGGTTTCGAAAATAATTTGTTCTTGGAGATCAGTGATCACTATTTTAAACATATTTTTATATTTTAATGCGAATGACTATCTTTTGCGTAGTTGAACTGTGTTGTCCTACACGGTAAAATGAAATTACACAAATTATAATTAATTACTGGTTTATTTGTGGCAAAATATACAAACTTCTCTAAAACAAGTCACCACACGTAATCTTTATGTTCAAATTTACATAGCTTTCTTACGAGATTTCTCAACGGCAAACTCGTTAATAATGTATTCTTAAATTCGTACGGAAAATATTCTTAATGTCTGAAATACTTCATCTTAACTTTTGAATAAATTGCCAAATTGCTGCCCCTGAAAATTTGCCGCTCTAGGCTGCAGCCTACTTAGCCTATTTAGAAATGCGGCCCTGTCCACAGGAAAAGAAATGCAGTGAAAAAAGAAGGAATGAAGGAAAGAAGAAACAAAGAGAGAAAGAACAAAGAAAGGAAGAAAATAAAAATAAAAATAAAACAAAATAAAGTAAAAGAAAGAAGAAAGAAAGGGAAAGGTATTTATTGAAGACAACTTGCCTAGCAAGTATTTGAGATTAACCTTCATTATGAACAAGTTTTTGTGAACGGAATATTTTCTGCATAACTGTCTTCAAGGTCCAAGTAACTCACTTCCCAGCTCAGCAGAGAAGTGGACCAGTGAAGACAGGGAACTGCTCCTGTGGTGTCTCAAGTGAATGACCTGCCTAACTGTGTGTGACCTTGACCTTGTTATGGAACTGGAAGAGCTTTAGGTAATGCTCATGGGAACCTAAGTGTTTTCATAACATAATGGCAAAATGCCAGGAAATCTTGTGTCAATGTCAAGAAGTTCACAGTATAAAGTATCAGTTGTAATGGTCTGGTACCAAGGCTCAAGTAAGTACATCAACATTACTAGCATTCACAGTTCTCAGATAGAAAAATTCAGAAATAGGATGTTTTTTGCCCTAGAAATACCAAAGAGAGGACACAAAAAGGACCATATCTTCATATCTTTTAATTTTTGTTTATTTATCATAAATTTCTAGATGAAAATAATCTCTATATATATAAAAGACTTTGTCCTGACTGACTGACCGGAATCAACGTAGAGCCTCAACTATAACAGGTAGAGACTTGGAATTTTGACAGTACCTTCGTTTCATAATGTAAGTGCTCACTAAGAAAGGATTTTGAATAATGTTGATTTTAAATGCCAAAAAACAAATGTTTTTGAGAATACTTAATCCCTTTTTACACAGAATTATCAAATCCAAATCACAGAAAACTTGACAACAGTATTGTTGCAAGTGGTATCAGATGGGTTTGGAATTAAATGAAATGGAAGTTTGACAAATTAGTGAAGGTATCAATATACGAGTAATTCATGTTATAAATAAATATTAAAGAATGAAATACACGAAAATAATGCAGTGACATAACTTTCTCTAAACTGAACCTAGAAAAAACAGTGCGAGGTAAGGTAATATGTTTTGGGAAGAGAAGTAAGAAAGTGATATTGCATTTCTGTTTAATCTCATCCCCAAAACGGTTTTATGGTAACATGAGAGTAAGAAATAAAAATTCTCTGCCTTGATAATACAATTTTATGTTACAGGAATTTCTGTTTCTTCTTATTTGAACCCCTACCAGGCTTGCTGTATACTGTACAAGCGATGGGATGAAAAATTCTACATCCTCTATGAGCCATAAAAAGCTATATCAAGCGTTTTCTGAGAAAATGGTTTGAGTGTGATAAGTCGTTCTTCCTATTTCAGATTATAAATACCTATATTAGGACCTAGAATTTAAAAATCTAAAGTCCTTCATAAGTTAATTTCCAATTACAAAATGAAAAAACCCGGGCGACACCGGGCCTTTTAAGCTAGTCATCTATATAGCAAGAAGAGGAAGTGTTTGCCTTTCTGTCTTTCTGTCTGTCTGTCTGTCTGTCTGTCTGTACGTGATGTCCAGCAAAATCTACTGCATGTAGAAATCTGAAATTTTAAATATAGATGGACTAAAGGGTGGCTGAATGCACCTCGAAGCCGGATTTTTAATTTTCATTTTCATTTGCAAGTTATGAGTGAAAAACTGGCAGAAAACATGAATTTTTGCTCTACCAAAGCATCAATTGTCAAATCAATTACAGGTGGCTTTGTCCTTTTTTGGCATAGCTCAGAAGTAAAAGTATCATGATTTTTGTATCACATCGCACGGAATTATCGATCACTTCAATTTTGTGAGCTCACTCTGGTCGATTTGTTTGTTTATAATGTCAAGGCACACAGACACCTGAAATGTTCAACATAGACGGCAGAGGGATAATGAATCTAGACCTAAATGGTCAAACATTGATCGATTTGCACAGAAGTCACTATGCAAGGATTTTCTAGGCCAGAGAACTTGAATCTGAGGTTGTTTTTACCATGCTGCGCTTTCTAATTGTGGAATGTGCTTCAAAGCCTATTTTTAGCTGTTTCATTAATTATTAATCGATTAGTTCAGCCGTATGAATGTTTTGCGTGCAAGTGTTAATAAATATGTTTTAATTATTTTGCTCTTAATTTTTAATCTTCAAATTAATTATCCTGGGTGAAGCCGCAGGGACCTGCTAGTTGTCAATAAGACAGTTTTAAAATATTTTGAGTAAATAATATGAAAGTACTGGTACTAGATTTGTTATGGGGTTGAGAGACCCTCCCTCCCCCACCCCGAGGGACAGCACAATTTGTGTTTTCATTTTTTAAAAAGCATTTTTATTCTAATTTTGAAAGCTGTAAACAATTTCAATTACAACGTATAAATGTTATTTTCGTCTTATACCCTCAATTAAAATTAAGATGCCAGGATAAATATAAATAATGTGGACAACCTTTTTCAATAAAGATAAGTAAAAATGAAAGTAATTATCATAATTTGTTCTTTTTATTGTTTAACATATATTGTGTATCACCGTTCTGAGGAAAAACACAGAAAACTTAATTGCTATTTCATTCTAAAGATCAATGAAATAGAAATCATAATTTTATTTGTGAAATACACTGACAAGAAAAAAAAAAAAAAAATCGATCACCGTAAAATTTGTTGTACTTTTAAGATTAAACATAATTTTGATTGGATGTTTATACATTGTTGTTGGTGAGGATGAATTATTATTTTTAATGGATCATTAGCTATAGATACAGGATATCTGCTTTCTTCATATCTTCACTTTATAACCAAACAAAACAAAAAAACATCGCAATAGGGCGATTCCAATCTGATTATGAGCACTAGCTTGTCATACATATTGCTAGGTGTTTCATTGTTGTATTGCGTCATTTCCTTCCATACTGAAAGGAAACTGTCTCCCTTCGCATTGAAATGATTCTGTCAGTAAGTTTAGTTGAAATTATGCCTCTCAGTCGGGAAGACATTGCCAAAGCTGTTGCTCTAATTAAGTGATCGGTTTTTTTTTGGCTGTCAGTGTAGTTATTAGTTTTTGACTTATGTAGCAAGTCTATACTTTCCATGTAGTTAGGTTGAAACTGTACAGATAAAAATATAAAGGAAAGTAGTCTTACTTAAAAATTATAATGTTTGATAAAATGATAAGATTAATCATAAGATTAAAATGTACATTAATTAATCACATATATACAATTAAAAGTCTTCATAAATTACTTAAATGGCTTTTTTAGCCATTATCCTACCCCATAATATAATCTCGCAAATAATATACTTGCACGTTAATCTGTGGATGTATAAATCGTTCATAAAGATAAGTTCATTGGTTAATGCAGAGACTGTACTACTTATATTGTGTTATTGCAGGTAGAAAGATGCATTAATAAGGAGGTCCACACTTATTTTCTATCTTGGCTGTGTGTTGATGGAGATACGCTTCTTAATTGGTGGATATGTACATTTCGGTATAATCGGATTTATACCATCTTCAGTCTTATGTGTTATTAGTAGTTAACGAACCGTCAGGAAAAGAGATTCTATGCCTGCAAGCACTAGTGCTGATGCCTGCAAGCACTAGTGCTGCGTCCATGGAAATGGTTCGGTATCCTCTAACTATAAATTTGTACATTATTCCAGAAACATCTTGATGTGTGGACATACTGAAGATGCCTCCAAGAGAAGAGGACCTGTTCAAGTCATCATTACCAGGGCTGTGGAAGTCTCCAAGCTATCGCAAGTATGACATTCGCAATGCTTCCCTGTGGCTGCGAGGAAAGCGAAGAGACGACAACATAGAGGGGCTGTGGAGAGTGCATGATCACTTGTATGACTTCTCCGATTTCATACACAAGCATCCAGGGGGGGTAGACTGGCTCATCAACACAAAGGTTAGTTCTTGGAATTTTATAATCGGCTCATCTGGTCAGATAAAGGTTACTCAAGCTTATCACCAGCCCAGCCTTTCTTTTTGGGCCAATAAATTTTTACAAATATAATAAATAAATAAATAAAATTAGCCTGTAACATTCCATTAAGGGCCAAGGCCTCCTCCGAGTGCAGGGATAGCTAGTGAAGCTCCTTAGAGGTGCTATTGCTAATGAGGGTGCTAGGACGTCCCACAGTTTCTACATACATCACTTTCACACTGCTCTTTTCACACTTCAGTGATTCCACTTGTGAGCTCCTTCCACTCCTGATGGTCTCGTGCTCTCCTCCATCATTGATCGCCTGCCACTTTCTTGAATGCGTCTGCCCACCTGGCTCTTGTCTTCCTACATTTTGTTTTCTGACTCTCGGGTCCCACATGGTTGCTCTATAAGCCCATCTTGTACTGTCCATCCTTGCTAAGGGTCCAACCCATTGCCATTTCAGTCTGTCTGCCATGAGCATTATCTCGTACATGCCTGTTTTCTTCCTTATCACTTCATTTCTTATTCTATCTTTTGTTTAGATGAACAAGATTTCTCGTTCCATTTTACGTACATTGGCATATCTGTAGTGCCTTCCTCTGCTTTGACGTTAGTGCTTAAGTCTGGCAGCCGGATAATAGTACTGGTATTACGCCTTTTTCTAGTACCTCTTATCTTCTAGCTTAATTTATAGAATTTGTCTATTAGTATACTAGCTTAAAAGGCTCGGTGTTACTCGGGTTTTGTATTTTGACATTCAAAATTAACTTATGAAGGACTTTCGATTTTCAAACTCTAGGTCCTTAAATAAAAAGTAAAAGTGTTCCCTATTACAGGCCATGGAGGCCCAGAGGGTTCCAGGAGGTTGAGGCTCCCAGATTTTTACACATTCAGCACATGAAGGTGGTAAGGTTGTCAGCCTTACGCACCGGCCGCCTTTACCCCCAGGATTGCTCCTGGTACTCATTTCTGTTAGAGGCTGAGTCGACCCCAGGGCCATAGTGCCACCAGTAGGATTAGGCCAATTGAAAAACTCCAACGACCTCATCGGGAATCGAACCCGCGACCTTCCTTAAATAGGTATGTAGAATTTAAAATGAGGAAGAACAACTTAACACACTCAAACTATTCCCTCAAGAAAATGCTTGATGTAGCTTTTTATGGCTCATAGAGGATGTAGAATTTTGCATCCCATTGCTTCTACATGCCTGGTAGGGGTTCAAATAAGAAGACACAGAATTTCTGGTAACATAGAACTGTATTGTCTCTACGGAATATTTTATTTCTCATTCTCATGTCACCATACAACAGTTTCAAGACTGAAATCAAAAAGAAATTCAATACCACTTTCATACTTTCCTCCCCAAATCCTGGGACACAGGACTGTGCACATAGGACTAAAAATGTTCCATCCTATTTTTGTCTCCTTTTACATGCTTATGGCCTGTGATAAATGTCCACATTTCTCAACTAAAAATACAAAGCCTAGATCTATGAATAACGTATCAGTAGATAGAATTTTTTACCGACTTCTGATATAGCATTACTGGTTGGCATACTCAGGCTGAGACAACTGAAAATGCTGTCCCTCTTATTCTACATCAAAATGTGAAGTGAGAAAATGATATTCTCTATGTCCAGGGCAGAGAAAGTTATGTGACTGCAGTGCTTTTATTCTAAAAAAAAAATTAAGGAATACTGTCACTTTTGACTTCATGGAACATTGCCCGACTTACCAACATATTTATTTCTAGAATGAAAGTGGAATCGCACACAATATGCATAAGGTTATAAGATTAAGTCATCTAAAATGGAGTTAGTTCGTACATATAAATTGTGTATTTATACTGCAATTTAGTCTATGATACATTCACAGGCTTTCTTGCACTTTTCACGAACACATAATAGGCCAGTAGAATTAAAATCCAAATCAGAAATAATTGCTACAAAAGGTTTTATTGTTTTAATGGCTTCATTTGTTGCCCAATATGACTATCCTAGGTTTTCCCCCCTGGCGGAGTTGTGCTTAAGTGGTGGGGGGTAAAAATGTGACCCCCAAAGGGATATGTTTGCGATTTTTAATGATATTACCGAAAAGTAAAGTTAAAACGAAAATTTTTCATAAATATATAAAATTTGTCCAACTTTGATGAGCAGTAGTATGGGAATGGGTTGTCCAAAAAATATGTGTTTAGTCTCATTCAATGCAGAATTTAATGCCCTAGAACTTTTAATAGGACCATGTTTTCGATATCATGAGTCCTTTACGAGATATAACCGTAAAGCCGCAAAATTACCCCATTGGGGGTCACACTTAAGCACACTTAAGCACACTTAAGCACAACTCTGCCAGGGGGGAAAACCTAGGATAGTCATATTAGGCAAAAAATGAAGCCATTAAAACAATAAAACCTTTTGTAGCAATTATTTCCGATTTGTCTAATTTTTTGGTTTTACGCTACTAGACTATAAGGGAACAACATAACTTACAGTCCTTTACATTCACAGTCAGATCATACAACACATAAGGGTACACAACTTACTCATATATTTTAAGTTGGTGACTCGGAGAGCAGATCACAACAATTTCCAAACAGGCAATAGAACATTACATAGCCATCTTCATGTTTTCTCTCCTTGCTTTTCGTGTCTGTTGCCAGAAACCAAGTATTCACATATCCCATAGGTTGGAAAAGTCGTAAGTTAGAGGAGAACCAACCAACTTTATGAACATGAGGTGCTACAGTGCTTAAATGCAATGAAGCTCTTGTTGGAGTCATTATCAGATTCATCTGCGAGAAGCCACATTCACACTCACTTGTTAAAATGGGAATATTTCCCAGAGTATTCAACAGAGGTTGAAGAGATGACGGGCATTTCTTCTCCGACAAGTATTCCTGGAAACCCCTTACAACTTGTCTCTCAGGAAGCCTCTGTTTCGCCGTACGTCAAATCAGGATTATTTGACCATGTTGTTGAATCCAACACTCTCGCCCTGTCCTGTGTAGTTAGTAGGTCCATGCACTTCACAAGACAGTCTTAACATGTTATTGTATCAATACGAGAGCGGCTTTGTATTGCTGTTTGTTGAAGTGGCACATTTTTTAAATTGTGATTTTATTTCTGCTTACAAGACTAGGAGAGCCAAAATGGAAGCCAAGAAACAAATAGGCTAGAGTGGATGTTGACGTCAAGCTCTCAGGCATTGTTGCCAGCGTGCTTGGCAGGAACATCAGTAACATTGTCATGGTTACAGTTGCATCTGTGCTGTAGCACTAGCACTCATTTGTTTTCCTGATCGCATAGCTAATATCAGGTCCCAACTCTCGAAAATCATGGTAAACATAAAGAACATAACGCTAAAAATCACTACTTTTTTGCAAATGATGAATTAAATCACTTCTGTTATTTTATTTGACACAAATTTCTCCAGATTTCCAAATTGTGGAAATTAATGATTTTCTCTTACATGAAACAGGAAAAATCTTTAAGGGGTACGCGTACCCCTGCCTACCCCCAGAAAAAAAGCACTGGACTGTATCACACTGTGCCTTATTTTTGTGGATTTCATTCTTCAATGTTTATTTACACCAATGAATTCTATCGATAGCTTCTCTAATTTCTCAAAGTCCTGTATCATTTATTTCCAAAGCTACCTGTGACCACTGCCAACAATACACTGTTGTCATGTGAACTGTACATGGAATGTGATCTGGATTTGATAATCTGTGAAAAAAGGTATTTCGTATCCTCAAAAACATTTGATTTTTGGCATTTAAAATCAAAATTTCTCAAAATTCTTTCTTAGTGTGCATTGCATTATGAAACGAAGGTACTGTCTAAATTACAAGTCTCTACCTATTATAATTTAGCCTCTATGTTGAATCTCTGTCAGTCAGTCAGTCAGTCAGGACAATGGCTCTTACAGATTCATTATCACATGACTAGAATGCAAACTAGTTTGAACGTACCAAGAACCAGCTTAACAAAAATTTAAAATAGATTTCACATGATGGCAATAAAATGTTTTAACAAAATTCCATGCCAGATCAGATCAATTTAGAGGAATTCTTCAGCTTGAGAACAATGGATTTTTCAAATATAAGATCTAGCAATCTGAACATGCTGGTGGACCATTCGTCCCCAACCAAATGAAGGGAGTTGTGGGAAGCGACAGGAACTTCTGGCAGTGAGTGAGACAGAAAATTTGTTTGTTAAAACATAAAAAAATAAATGAATAAATAAATTTTAAAAAAACCTATAAGGGCTTCTAATTTCTCGAACAAGAATGTTAATTCCTGTATAATGGGAAATTAATACGTTTCACTTTCTAGCAAGTAAAAGATAAATTTCTGGAATGCGCCTTAATAATAGCGAAGCAGGATGGACAAATAAACAAACTGCGAAAAGAGAATTGAAGACTAAAACATCAAGTCTTAGACTTAACCAAAGAAAATTCCAGCTTATTGAAGCCATGTATGCAAGTGTGGCAGCATCAAAATCCTCTCATGAAAAGTACATAGAACAGGTAGCAGCAAAGCGTTTACTGGCCAGGAATTTCTTCTTGGCACCAAAAAAATGAAAGTCCGATGGTGTCAGGTCTGGACTGTATGGAGGATTATGGAGCACCTCCCAACCAAATTTGTTCATTTTCTCACGAACAGCTGCAGCAACATGGGGGCGAGCATTGTCGTGAAGAAGTTTGACACAATCAGCATGAATGTTACAGCGTTTGTCACTGCGTCAGATGCAGAAGTGAAACCAACAGTCTGCTGGTGGCTATATTCCAACTGAAGGATTTCTACAGATACAGTATTTTGAAACTGATATCACGATGGGAGAAATGTGTTGAGAAACTTGGCGACTGTAGAAAAATAGACAAAAAAGTCCCTTCATGTGTTCATTTGTTTGTAATTGTATCTATTAAACTTTTTGTAAAAAAGAAAAAAAAAATCATTGAGTGATCCACCCTCGTATCACAAGTGTACATGTAACAGTAGGATGATTCTCTATTAACTATACTTTGGACTATTAGGTCGCTAAAAATGCTGTTTTAGGTACCTATAGACCTATTACTAGGCCCTGTATTACTACCATAACAGTGAAAACCTAATCCCTGTGCCCAGAAGCTACCCATGCTAGCATATTCAACCCCTTGCATCCCTCAGTGATTCAGAGAACTAAGTTTTTTGTTTTTGTTTGTTTGTTTGTTTTTCTTTCTTTTTTTTGTTTTTTGTTTATTTTTTGTTACTGGATGTGGGAGTCGGGAAAAAACACTACTTTTTCTTGGGCATTCCAACGAATTTTTCTACTGAAGAAGAAACATTCCTTACTATTTAACCTCGTCATAACTGTGTCATGTACTGCACATTCCGAGCTACAAATTTAGTACGAACTGAAAATAAATGCTAGAATTTATAAAAATAAATAACTTATTTTGAACTTTAGAAGAAAAAGAAGCAAAAAGGCAATATTAGGCTCTAACGTGAAAATAGGCTGTTTTAGGTCCTATCAAAGTATAAGTGTTAGGCATAGTCACTTATGAAACATGCATAATACAAGTTTTCATCCTCATATCACTTAAGGATTAAAATAGGTTTTCACCTAAAATCCAAAGTCTACTAATAACTGTGCATTTGAATTGCAGGGCACTGACATTACAGAAGCATTTGAGGCTCACCATGTTAAGCTCTCGGTAAGGAACTATCTCAACCAATACCAGGTGAGACCAGCAAGTGAACCTCGCTTCTCTCCATACACTTTCCATGAGTATGGATTCTTCCGCACACTGAGGAGGAAAGCCCAGCCAGTAATAGAGAAAGTACCAACAGGACCAGCTCTCAGATCCAAGATATGGATGGACCTCACCCTCATAACAATGATGTCCGTTGCTGTGCTGGCCACTGCCTGGAACAGTTACACAGTTGGGGCTGTGGCAGGGTTCATTATGACCTTCACAGTGATGGGGGCACATAACTTCCTGCATCTGCGACACAATTTCCGCATGTATTATTTTGATATTTGCTTCATGAGCTGCAGGTATATGTGCACCACATGAACCTTTTTTAAACATAATCACATTACTATGGCTCCTTATGTTACTATAGGTAATCCCACGACAGTTGATGAGTTTATTGATAGATTTGCGACTGCGCAGCAGGAGCGAATTTATCTGATGAAACTCATCAACACGAGTTGGATTTATTAAGACTATCCCATGAATAAAAATGTAACGGATTATACAAATAATAATTACTTTTGTGCTTTGTTGTATAAAAACAAAACTAACAGTTGTGAGATCACAGCACACTATGAATCAACCATCCATGAATCGATTCGAGTTACCATGTTGTGACCAGTGCTACCAATGGTGCATATAAGACATAGTTAACTTATTTCAGATAAGCTATCAGCAGAACAGAATAAAAGCACTTGATCTGGCTTGCACAGAATCAAAATTGTGTTATTAATCAATTTACATTTATACTATTTCAATTTCCAAATAAATTATGTTCTATAAAATAATCTGTTTTAGTGCTGCTTAATGGCAACATCCGACATATTAATCAATGCACACTGATGATTGCGTGTTCAGTAATGAGCAGCCCATTTTATCATGTAAAATCCCTTCCTCATATTAATAGCAAGCATTTTATAAGATAAACGATTGTGATTGGTCTATATCTGAGGAATTGCTAAATGTTATTGGTCAATATCAAACACGCAGCATATGAGTGGAATAGTCAATCAAACACCAGGGACTACTGCTCCCAACACTATCTGACAGCTAGTTCTCTCCTCAAAGCTATGCACATGTCGAAGATATTATCTTTGATTTGATAGTAGATACAGTGGAATCTCCGTACAACAATTACTAATATAACGATAATACTGTTTAATGTAAAAATATTATAGTCCCAGCATTTATTCCATTAAAATTCGTCTCTATTTTACGATACTCTTAATAATGATAAACCTCTCCATTACGATTACATGCAGAATCCCTGTAACATGCTTTTTCTCCGGGACAACAATAAAATAGGTCACAAAAGTATAAATCAGAATAAATGGACAGAAGAAGAAGAGGAAGAAACTACCAACTTTAACCACGTTAGAAACCTTTGCCTTTTACATAGCTTTACAGAAATCTCTGTCAATAACTGTCCGGTGTGTTCCAGGTCATTTAGTGATGTCGACATTTAACAAGGTCTTTGTATGTTTCTCTCTCTATAAAATAAGTGAAACAGACTGTCATACCCGACTTTGTCAAAAAGAACCAAAAATCCTATTTGTTGCTTTCCTTGAATGATACTCTAATGTAAAATGTGTTCACTCAAAGTTTGTTCAGTCAAACTGAGTGAACATAGTGTACAGAAGAGTAGTGTAATAATTTAAGGGAAGAGTTACAAGTTCCTGTGCTAAAAGTGATTAGTTTTTCTTAAATGGTTAAAAATTAAAACTTAAATTATGGGAGTGATTCCCGATATACCATAACATTTAGAACATGTTGTACATTCTCGATATAACAATATTTTTCCTGGGCCATGCAAAATAGTTCAATCGAGATTTCACTGTATGAACAGTTTCTCCCAATCAGAGAATGACTTTATCCACAATTCAATGCTTCAGTAATATAAAGAGACCGCCGGCGTGGTCTTGTGGTTAGCGTCGCTGACTACAGATCCGTCGGCCTGGGTTCGATTCCCGGTACCTCCTCGGATTTTTCTGAGGTAGGGAGGTCTGGTAGGGGTGCACTCAGCCTCGTGATTCCAATTGAGGAGCTACTTGATAGAGAAGTAGCAGCTCCGGTCAAGAAAACCACCATTAACGGCCATGGGTGTCGGCATGCTGACCACATGCCCCCCAATCCTGCCATCTGCCTACGGTAGATGATGCAGCGGTCGGGTGGTAGGCCAAGTCCCTCCAGGGATGTAGCGCCACGGAGTTTCGTTTAGTAATATAAAGAGGGATGGAGCATAAGTCATGGTAATTATTTCTTTCCCTAAAGTAAGGCGATGGTACCATGAGATGTTGTACGTCATGGGAGAGTGTGGCACCTCTAGTATATGGACACATCATTTGGTAGGATTGTGATGTACCATTATACAAATAGAGAAAATGGTAATTTAGGTGTGAGTCAGCCACCGTACAAAATGGATATGACAAGATGTGAACATTCTTACATCAAAATAGTCACTACCCAAGGGAAAAATGCCAGAGAATACCACAAGGAGCTGATAGAAGCTTTGGGAAGTAATGCCCATCCATACAGAACTTTAAGGGGGCATGGAGTGGGTATGTGCGCTTTCATGCTTCCCACTACTGCAGTACACTACAGTGGCATGATGTAGTTTCGAACGGATGTTTATGGGTTTCTGCTTCCTTCACTATCCTGCGTCTAGTACCCATAATATGCATTATACATATATTCCATACCTTGGCTTCTCATTTGTTTATTTCAAAATTTTAAAATGGTCCCACATTTTCAAAGAGAAAACAATTGCAATGACTTATGCACCACCCTCATAAAAAGATCATACTCACAACAATCCCACCTGATGAAGGGAACAGAGTTAAAGATGACCAAAAGATCAAATTTACTTGGTTATTAACCCAAGAAGCCATAATAACTAATCAAAACCATACAAAATTACAGTTTTATATGTGTATATTCATGTGTTATATGTGTATTGTGAAAGAAAAGCAAAACAGTTCATTCTTTTCATGGGTGCTAATAATATGTTAATGCAGGAGCTCAAAAGAAAGAATGGCAGAACTTTTCTTGGAACCGGTTTTGAAAGCCTCAGATATTTTATTCAAAACCATATAAGTAATAATAAAGATGCATTACATTGCCTGAGTTAAGTTTGATACGTTAGTCAAGTTACAAGGCGCGTCCAGAAAGTAAGTTTCCCTGAGACTGTTTAGAGAAACAAAACATAATTTTATGAAAATATTTATTGCAACAGAAACAGCAAGTGTTCAACAATTTTTACCAAATTCTCCACCAGAATTGACAATGTTTGTTACACCGTGTGACCAACTTTTTAATGCTTGTGTCGTAGAAGTCTGCCGCCTGCGATTTGAACCACTGTGTGACAACCATCTCTGCCTCTTTCATTCTTTGTAATTTATTGAGGTGTAGGAAAAGATGAAAATCACTGGGAATGAGATTCGGGCTGTACAGTGGATTTTTAAACACCTCCCACCCGCAGAATTTCAGCTGGGAAGAGTTTAAATATCCACCCTACAGCCCGAACCTCGCTCCCAGTGATATCCATCTTTTCCTACACCTCAAGAAATGACAGGGAATGACAGAGAAGAGGAAATGGTTGTCACACTGTGGTTCAAATCACAAGCAGCAAACTTCTACGACACAGGTATTCAAAAGTTGGTCCCGTGGTGTAACAAACATTGTCAATTCTGGAGGAGAATTTGTTAAAAGTTGCTGAACACTTGCTGTATATGTTGCAATAAATATTTCCATGAAATTGTGTTTTGTTTCTTTAAACAGTCCCAGGGAAACTTACTTTCTGGACGTGCTTTGTAATATGTTAATGTGGGAGCTAAACAGAAAGAATGGCACAACTTTTCTTGGAACTGATTTTGAAAGCCTCAGATACTTTATTCAATAACTGGCAGAACCTAGGATATTTCAAATTGAGCTCTGGAAGCTTTGGAAATATATAAAAATAGAAACAATATTATAAGTGAGAACACAGTTGACCAGAACCAGCTATCTGAACTCTACTTGAACTTTACACCACACAAGAAATGTAAACATAATATGACTAGTTGTAACCCAACACCAACTGTGAGCCGTTCTACTAATTCATACATTTCACTGTAAATACTTCTTAAGTCTATCCATATAGCAGTTGTACATAAATTTAGCAACATTATTAATGCAGTACGACATTAAATATCCACAGGCCCATAACTGAGTGAAGGCTGATGACTATAGGGTTCGGATGTTTATGACCTAAAAAATGGTAAATGTGACTGCAAATATACCTTTAAAATGACTAAATATGACCCAAAAATCCTAAATATGACCTAATAAAGTAACATATTTAAAAAAATAATTGTTCAATTTAAAACGTTTAAAGGCACTAAATTCTTACATCACATGAAATCAATCAGATAATCACTTTTTAACAATTCTGGTGATTTACAGTTTTACTTGTAATGAACTTCTATTTTTAAAGAATTTGCTCCTGTTTGCTCGCTTCATCAACTCCAAATACTCATAATATTTTGTAGACCTTGCATGTCCCTATAAAATATGAACAACTGCATTCATTTTGATATTTAATTTACTATTAATTTGGCATAAACACTAAATTAATGAAATAAATTTCAAATTTAACTTGACCATGTAGTGCATACACTGTATAATTGTGCTTCTTTACTGAATTTATAACTGAAATATGACATTAAATTACAAATATGACCAAGATCACAAAAATGACCAAAATATGACTTTATATGCAAAATAAAAATGGTTCAATTAGAATAACAAGCATGCATTTCATATTTAATTTGTGTTTGCAGCAAAAACAGAGGTCAGGATTAAAATATGACATGTCATAAACATTCAAACCCTACTGATGACTATCTTTCTCATATTTTTCTCTGAACATATCAGAAATTAAGTTTAGTAATGAATACTCTGTAGTTTCATCCACATCTTAAATATTTCCGTACAGTAGCAGTGGAAACTTTATCACAAATAATTAATTTAGTGTTCCTGACAGCATCGAATATGACTTTAATGTATTTCAGTGAGGCAGATAATTCAAGGTAATCAGTTATAGGAGAGATATTCTGTCTGGCAGTGAGAATTGAACTCTGGCTAGTTCAGTTGGCATTCAAAGCCAAAGGTCATGGGTTCGAATCCCCATGTCAGACGAATTTTTCCCCTAAAATATTTAATCTAATATTCAGCAGAAACAATATAATGTGGTTTTATTTATACATACAGTTTCTCAGTGCTTTTTCTCTGGGGTTACTCGGGGGTATGCATACCCCTTACAAAATTTTCCAGTTTCATATAGGAGAAGATCATTAATTTCCACAACTTTGAAATCTGGACAAATATGTGCCAAACAAAATAACTAAAGTGATTATATGCATCGTTTGCATTAAAGCATCTATTTTCAGTGTTGCGTTTGTTATCTATAGGTCCTACCTATTTGTGAGAGGTAGGGCCTGACATTAGCACTGCAATCAGAAAAACAGCAGCGTTGCAATGGTAACCATGACTCAACATTACCATGTGCTCAAGAGTTTATTGTATCCCTCTGCATTCAATAATGTGTTTTTGAAATGTGCAAGACACCCTGTGAGCGTATCATGGACTTAATAGCAACTTACAGGCAGAATTGATACGTAGGCCTATGAACTGACTCCATTTCAGAGGATTTAAAAGTAATAAAACCTTATGCATAATGTCTATGATTCCACTTTCTTTCAAAATATGTGGGCAAGTCTAGCTATGTTCCATCAAGTCAAAATCGAGAGTACCCCTTAAATTTTCTTTAGAAAAAAAGCACTGCAGTTCCTACATTGTGTACAATAACAGTAGAAACCCGACCATAAAATCGCAATATTAGTGTGTCTTGCAATACTGTACATGACGTAAATGTACTTCAGTGAGGTAAACCATTAATGGTAATCTGTCACAGGAGAAAGATTTCATCCTTGCTGCAAATCAAACTCTGGCTAGCTCAGTTGGTACGGCACAGTCCTGGATTCAAATTCCAATGTAATTGCTGTATGTGTTGTACAGGGAATGGAGAGTTACCCACGCACTGAGCCACCATATGTACCCAAACACACTGTTTGACTTCGAACTCTGTTTCAATGAGAAGATACTCAACTGGATTCCCATGAAGGACAAGTCTCTGTGGCTTCGGTTTGGTTCCTGGGTCTATGGGCCTGTTTTCTACACAGGACTTTTCTTCTTCAGCTTTTTGATGAGGTGAGTAGAGTGGACACCCTCTTAATCAGCCCCTATGGGACTGAACTCCTAGCCGGAAACGTTAATTGCCAAATAAACCAAAATAAGGCGTTTTTGAGTTATTACAAAGTACCACTGATAGAATTAAAGAAATAAAAATAGACATGCTTGGCTATCTGCTTTTAGTGGGCTTTTTAAATTCATTCAGTACCAGGCTGCACGCTGCAGAACTGCTTCTAAAATTCTAGTCGCTGATTCACTCGATTTCTACTTCTCACTGTGTAAAATCCCAGCGTCAAACAAAGCAGAATTCAGTTTTACAAAATAATATACATATTTTTGAGGCAGACTGTACATCTACTCTTATACAATTCAACGGCCCTAAATAGCGTGCTCACTCGCTCGCCCGCTTCGTGAAACATCGGGTAAACTCGGTGATGTTCGTCTCTCGCAGTCTAAACTTTCATGAAGAGTACAAAATTAGGAAAACCGTTTTTTTATTATATAAAGTCTAAGTGAAATGAACACAATGAACAAATATTCCAATTTTATTTTTACTTACAATTTTCATAGCTCTGAGCCACAAACATTTTTAATAAACTACCAGTGTAGTTTACCAGTGGAGTCAATTAATAGGCCTAATGGCGGGCAAAGCCAAGGGCACCAGCTGTAAAATATTGATGGTTTAACACTTGAAATACTCCTGATAACAAAAATCCAAACAAACCATTCCTTCCCTTGAAACATTATATAATTTCTGAAAATTACACTGAATTGATCAAATAAAATTCACATCATATTCATCTGTCAACAAACAGTTGAGAAACAATACGTATTATGTGTTCACAGTTAGCTTTGAAACTGCATAATTGAATCTGAGATCGTTTTTTCAGGCGGCGCTTTCTAATCGTGGAATGTACTCTGAAGCCGGAATTTTAGCTGTTTCATTAATTATTAATGACTTAGTTTATAAATGATTCGCGTGCAAGTGCTAATAAATATAATGCTTTAATAGTTATTATACCATTAATTTTTAATTTTTAAATTAATTATCGTAGGCGAAGCCACGGGCACCTACTAGTTTAAATACAAGACCAAGGGATCGAATTTCTCCCCTCTTTTCAAAGGACGTACTTTGAGAGGCTTTGATCTTCAGAAGGAGATGTTTCTGTGAGTGAAACACATTGTCGTTTCATTGCAATTTTGTTTATTGGTAGTAACCATGGGGGCCACTCATGTGGACTTGTGGTTAGTGTCGCTGACTACAGATCTGTCAGCCTAGATTCAATCCCTAGTACCTCCTCGGAATTTTCTGAGGTAGAAAGGTCTGGAACAGGGGGCACTCAGCCTTGTGATTCAAACTGAGAATCTACTTGATAGAAAAGTAGCAGCTCTGGTCATGGAAACCACCATAAACAGCCATGGGTGTCAGCATGCTGAACACATGCCCCCTAATGCTGCCATCTGCCAGTGGTAGATGACACAGTGGTTGGGTGGTAGGCCTAGTCCCTTCAGGGATGTAGTACCATGGAGTTTAGTTTTAGTTTTAGTTTTAGTAACTAATATGTTTGCATATTTGGGCATATGTTTTGGCAGAAAAGGTTATGAATAATTATTATAGTATTTAGAACAGTGTGATTTCAACACATGATTTAGTGAATTGATAAATTTCATGTTTGCCGCAGAGGGAGGATTTTTTTAGACAGTATTTGCCTCCTTATACCCTCTAATAATAAAAATAAACACACAACACACTGTGACACTGATATTGAAATTATATTTATATTTTTCCAATGATATATTTGGAGTGTCTCATAAAATCTAAGTAGGCTAAGATTTGTGTGTAAAGCATTAAAAGACCATTAAAAATTTATGTACAGATTAAAATTAAATTTATCATAAATTACACACAAGTCTATGCTGTAAAACACTAAAATGTATATGTGAAATGAATTTCCCTGTCATTGGGAGTTTTCACCATACATATGATGACAGTGTCCAAATCTTCATAAGCGTAAAGTGTTCCTCTCTTGATTGTTATACGAAGTTCTTGCAGGATTCACTAGTTGATATTATGTAAATGCCCAGTGTGTTGCGGTGTTGTTTTTATATTGAAAATGCATTTCGGCACAATATAGCTACACCATCATCAGTTCCTTGTTTTGAAGAGTCGGAACTTGGGCGAATGACTATGACTTCAAAACCAGACAAATTCATATCAATAGGCAGACAACTAACAACCAACAAAAAGAGTATGGAAGGAAACAATTGTAATATAAGTACTTTACTTAAGTAATTAATTTTTAAAACTGTGCCTACTATTAATTAAATAATGGGGTGAGATAATATGAGGGTGGAATGAAAAGTAACGCACAATAATTTTTTTTACAAAAATTTAAATAGGTACAACTACAAACAAATGCACACATGAAGGGACATCTTTTGTCTATTTTTCTATACAGTCGCCAAGTTTCTCAATACATTTCTCCAATTGTGATAGCAATTTAAAAATACCCTGTTCATAGAAGTCCGTTCGGTTGGAGCATAGCCATCTGCAGACTGCTGTCCTGTGTCCCGTGCTCAGTAAAGTCCACCAATAAAATACCATTCATATCCCAGAATACTATCACAAGCACTTTTTGAGCAGATTGATTCACTTTGAATTTTTTCTTTACCGGGGGAGCAGCATGTTTCCACTCCATAGAGGTCTGATTTGTTTTGGGCGTGTATTGGTACACCTACGACTCATCAACAGTGACGATTCCCTTCCCAGTGAATAAATTTCAGTTGTTTGGTCCCATGAAGAAATTCCTGGCCAGTAAACGCTTCGCGTCAGATGCAGAAGTAAAAATAGCAGTCCTTAGATGGCTATCCTCCAACCAAACGGACTTCTATGAACAGGGTATTTTGAAACTGGTATCAAGATGGGAGAAATGTGTTGAGAAACTTGGCAACTATATAGAAAAATAGACAAAAGATGTCCCTTCATGTGTGCATTTGTTTGTAATTGTACCTATTAAACATTTTGTAAAAAAAAGTATTGTGCATTACTTTTCAATCCACCCTCATAGAATCCTACTTAACATCACTTCTCAAGCCCTGTCCAATATTTTTCTATGTTTCTCTTCTTGTTGAATGAACGAGGAAGAAGAAAAATCGATATAAGAATTTTGTTTATCACAGAGTACCAATAGGAAAAAAATCAAATACCATCAGTTTTTAATTCATAATTTGCTATTTTATGTCAACTGTTGTGGAATGTAAGCAGGCAGTCATTCACAAGTTGGTAGCACTGTACAGCCTACTTCATATTAATCGGAAGAGCGGAGTTGACACAGTGACTTCTGATTTGTACAGTTTAGTGATATAAGAACTTGTTTTCAAATAGTTTTCTGCAGCCAAACACAATCCAGATGTTTACACTGCAATTTGTTTCAGACTCAAAGCTATACTTGAGGGTCGCCCAAAAGCTCTAAGGCCAGACATTGTCATCCCGTTCCTGCCTCTGTTGTTGATGTACACTCTGAGCGGTGTCACGTTTTGGGATGCTTTTTGTATGTGGGTATGGATGGTAAGCATCAGCAGTTTCATCTTTGGATTCCTTGGCTTCAATGGAGCTCATCATCACCCAAACATATTCCATGACGGAGACACTCCCAGGTGAGTTCAGTAAGTTGCTTAAGAGGAGTGACAGATGCGCATGGGGAGGGGGATACTTGATAAAAATGAAACTTGCTGCTGCTCTAAAAACTAAGCCTAACGAGGGTGATTCAAAAAGTAACAGCAAACTAACAGCCACATTTAAACCCAAGGTATGGTGGAGGTATGTAGACGATACAGTTGTCATTTGGCCTCATGGGGACAAAAACTTGAACCAGTTTCTACAACATTCTACAACGGTAGCAACAACAGTATTCAGTTCACTATGGAAAAGCTTTTACACCTTCAAAAAATCTATTTTTCAAAATTTTTTATTTAATACTATTATTTAAGTTCACATTGGTAAAAAAATAATTTAAATATCTGCATTGGTTTAAAAGTTATTATTTAAATACCAAGCTGCTGTTTTTAGTCAGTCTCAAAAGATGGAAAGGTACAAAATTTGATATATTTTTAAAGCTCATTTCCCGTAAACTAAGTCTTTCAAAATTTGATATCAAATAATTCAGAAACTATTGAGCAGGTTCTAATGAAATTTTTTGTACATACTAATATACACAATACCTAGGGAAATGACCATAATTGTGTCCATCTGTTTGATATATTGTCTGATTACAAAAAATAAATTGTAATAAAAAATCCTAGAAAAAGTCTTAGGTCAACTTAAAAAATAAATAAAAAATATTATTTATTCAGCTAGAAATCTGATTACGGTCATTTGCCTACAATTCACTTTAACCTTCAAAATGACTTGCAATTAATTTGACAATTGAAATGTATTGCCGAATACTGGTGCTTCGATAGAGCAAAACTTCATGTTTTTTTGCCAGTTTTTCACTCACAACTTGCGAACGAAAGCGAGAATTAAAAATCCGGTTTTGAGGTGCATTCGGCCACCCTTCAGTCCATCTACGTTTAAAATTTCAGGTCTCTGCATGCAGTAGATTTTGGTGAGCATTGCATACAGGCAGACAAACACTTCCTCTTATTATTATAGATTGCACGACTAGAAAGAATTCCTCTTTTGTACTAGACTTTACCTTAACAGAACTTCAATGTACAGGATGGGAGTTTAAATGACCATATAGGAAAACGTCTAGTTTTCGTTTTTACACACTAGGCTGGCAGAAAAAATGCATTCCAATATACAGTATAATGAAATAGTTTGTTCCTACCTGTTGCAGGGCTGATCGTGACTTTGGACTTGGTCAAATAGATGCTGTGCGAGATCATGTGGAACTTGCACACAACCTGTACATCGTGCTGCTGACATTCGGAGAGCACACGCTCCATCATCTGTTCCCCACTGTCGACCACACGAACCTCCATCACTTCTATCCAGTGTTCCACGAGACCTGTAAAGAGTTTGGAGTCAAGTATAAGCCCTTGAGGTTGCTGGAGTTGTTCAAAGGACAATATCAACTATTGGCCAACACAGTGCCTAATCCTTTACCTCCAGACAAGATCACCAGTTAACAGCAACATACACAATGAAAGCTATAACTTCGGTGCAAGAAGGGATAAATCAATAATATTAGGATTCTGTTGCTCTCACTTGGTTGACTTCCATCCATCTGCAAACGTAGCATCCTAGTTCTATATTATGCTACAAGTCTGATTGGGGCCACATTCAAGTTGGTGGTATCACATTGGAGGAATAAAACATAAGGGGTAAATGCAGAGACACCCAATGAACTATGAACCAGCTGCTTGGTGTTTTGCATGCATTGCCATGTGCAGCTATCACAGAGTGCTGTAGAGTGGTGCTAATGCAACCATACAATAATTTTTTTTTATTTCAGCCGTGTATAACTCCTTTTAGCTTCGAGGCCATATCAGAAGTTCGGGATCTGTATCTATACAGTAGGGTAGGCCATGAAACTATTGCTTGTCAATTGTTTCTATTGTCGGTGTATTTAATGGAGTAAATTTCAACTGATACTAATTTAAATGGATATTATACAAGATGAAATGGTGAGGATGTAAATATCCAATTCGGCATTTCCCTTTACAACTGGGGAAACCATGAAAAAACCCATGTCAAATTGGCCAGCCCCGGGATTTGAACCTGGGAGCTCCCGAATGTGAGTCCAAGACGTTACCATCTCTGCCACCTCGCTGCGTTAACAATTTTCTTAAGTATGTATAAAGGCTGTACTTAACAACGTTATGAAAGAAGATGTTGAAATGGCCACCACTGTCATCTATACATTTTTGGCATACATCACTCGCCGTAGTTCATGTGAAATGCTGGCAATTTCCTGGTAGACATTTTGTATTAATTCTTTCAGGGCTGTGGATTTGTCCTGGATACTTTGTTTTAATTTACCCCAGACAAAAAACTCGCAGGGGGTTAGTACGGGGTCCAAGGAGTCACAAATCTCTACTAATAATTCTGTCCTCCTCAAACATACTTTTAATTGTTCTCAGTGAAATACTGGTTGTATGTGCTGCGGCAGAAACATGCTCCCCATCTGTTAATTCTCTAAAAGAAACAGGGTCAAAATTGTATCCAAATACCTGAGGGCATAAACTGTTGTCACATATAAAAATAGATACTACAATTTGTTTTCTGCTCATGGTGCATGTGACGAGCTGACTGCAATAACATGTATGAATCATACATAAATAAATGCTGCTCAATAAATCCATTATTGTGACTAAATACAGGACACAATAATAAATAACTCATAACAACTGCACTACACCACCTCACACTGAATTACATCGCAATACCTTAAAGCAATACTACAGAGAAGAGCATAACCAGTGTCAGTAGCATGACTTTCAATGCAGCTGCGGCAGGAAACACTTGTCCACATGCCTAGTAGTAAAACATTGTGCACCTGGTTCATAGTTCATTGGATCTCCATGTATATTAACATATAAAACTGTACACTGGAAGTAGAAGACACTTTGCTCATTTTCTACCAACTTAGGTTTTACGTACTGTAAAGTTGAACCCAATTTAACCTGACTCTGACTTACATTTTCCTGCCTGTTACATAAGATATTCAGTACTGCAAATATTATCACAGTTATTAATGCATTAATTTTGTATTTATTATTATTATATATCTCCAAGTTTTAAAAACCTATTTCACCCTAAGGTATGTTAGGGTTGTAGGTAATACAGACATACATAACTTGAACAAGAACAAACATAGACAAACATAGACAAAAAGAAAACTGTTTCAACTAACACAACAAGAAATTATAAATGTTTAAAAATATGTCGAACAAATTTCAAGAATTTTGACAAACCAGTGGTGATATTCAGCCGGTTCGCGAGAACCGGTTGTTAAATATCTTGTAGGTTCTCCGAACCGGTAGCTTGACATGACTGATTGCCTTTTTCCAAGATCAGATTCACGCCAATCCACAACAGTGATAATACATATATGAATTTGCTAGAACCAAAACACGCTAGCGGTGGACTACCACCATAGGTAGCGGGCATGCGGTTAAGTTGGCAGACTCTCTTATTTGCGCACGGCCGATCGTCTCGACACTCGCTCCCTTTGCTTTCGATGTTCGATTATAAAACGGATTGTGGTCTTCTTTTGTTGTGTAAAGTTATGTTTTAAGGAAGCTGAGTAAGTTTAGTATGGGTATGAAAAGACAAAAATCACAAAATAGCCATTGGGCTATTTTGAATCAACATCAAATACCCTGATGAGAACCGGTTGTTAAACTGTTTGTATATCACCACTGTGACAAACAATAACTTTTACAATATATGCTAAACAAAGGTTTCTGAAAGTGATTCCTACATTCCATAAGATGCAGATTTAAACCATAACATGCTCTATCAAAGACAGGGCATTTGAAAAGGATGTGTTCTATAGTTTGCATATCCTCTGTACAGAAGCATTGTGAACCATAAAATTTTAATATTTTGACTGTCAAAATTATATATAAATTATATATATAAAATGTATAAAATTATATGTAATGATAATAGCAATATAACAATGTGTATACAGTGAACTGACACTCCATTTTTTTAAATTATGACCTTGGTTTGTGTTCTTAAGATGGATTTAACATATGCACTGTGTTGCTATGAATATGTACAAAGATAAGTTAAAACGTGATTTTTTATGTTCAGACATATTTGAATTTGACTGTGTACAGGCAAATTGCCAAGAAATGGGGTATTCAAAAAACTGTAAATGATATTTAAAAATTTTGTCTCCTATATTATTTGACCGATCCAGCATATTAAAATAACAATATTATTGCAGGATGAAAGTTTAAGCCCTATGTCTTTACATAGCTTATAAACCAGATACCGGTTACACATTTGTTTTGCATTTTGAGTTGAAACCGGAACTTTCAGTGAATGATGCAAAGATAAAATCATTTTCATAAACAGAAAAGTGCACATTAGGCCTCTACATGAAGTAGAAAAATTTAAGAGTTGTATAAAAAAGGCTAGATCATATCAGCAAATATCACAACGTCTAATGTTAAATACTTTTAATAGTTTATTCTACTTTGTAAATAAAACATGGTTCAGTAATTAAAATAAAGTTTCTGCATAATCTCTGTATAATTGCTTAAAAATACCACAACCTTCATGTAGTGTAAACTACTGCTATATCCCAGGTGCTAGAAGAAAAGAAGAAATCATTTATTATAAAAATGAAGCTGATTGAATACACAAGTTGCCCTAAGACACAGCTTACCAATCAAGCCATGAAGGCCAATGGATAACAATTCTAACACAATTTTTGTTTTTGTTTTGTGTTAAATTGACAAGTAGAGATAAGTGGAGATTCAGTGCATGTTCCCATAAATATGATGATGTATTATTCCAACAGAGTCGGATATTATAGTTTCTGAGATAGTTATCAGGTGGCGCTTATCAATTCCAAGTTGTTGTAGGAAGTCAGCTACAAACTGATAGACGGTACCCCGTGCTCCAAATAGAAGTCCTTGTACGATGTAATTGCGGTTTCCATATCTAGATGTATATTTTTGCTGAAAGAATGGTATGCAGCTGTTGTAAATTGCTTTCTTCTCCTGATCAACTTGTTTAGCATGGTCTATATCATTATTTTCGTACCGCACAGTGGGGTCCAGGATGTAGGCCTTTTTATCGTGTTTTTTAATGCCACCATATCTGCAAATTGACTGGATCCCGCTTCATCAATAGAATAAACTTCTTCGAAACAGTCAAAGGTCTTATCATGCAACAAATCAGTGAGGATATGTTTGATCTTATGATGTCTTCGGGTAATAAGTAGAGAGTTGAATGGACAGGACCTGAGTACATGACTCAGTGTTTCAGTCTCCTTAACGCATCTTCTGCAAAGGGTTGTACCATCCAATCCTCCATTATTTCCTGGGACGCCTCTCAGATTTGCATAATTAACATTCAATTTCAACAAAGTTGTCCACTCAGAAGAAGTTAAACTTAATCTAGTAGTCATGAAGTTATTTGCTGGTGGAAATTCAGAAAAGTGAACTACTCCAACTCCTTGCCATGGCATAGAAGACCATTCTTCAAAGGACATTTGCCTAAGATGTTTACAAAGCAATTTTGGTTTTTGAAATGCTTCAAAATTATTTGTTATTTTCAGGCGAGAAAGGCTTGTTTGAAGTTCTTCATCAAAATTGAAACACCTTGTAAAACGTGGATCGTCACAGTATGATAGTTTATTAGCTATAGAAATATGTTGTAAAGGGGCTTCCCATTGACATTTAATCAAGCCAAGGCCTTTCAACTTGCATGGAGCATACAACATCGCACTTGTCGTTCTGTCAGGAAGACACATGATGTCTTTAGTAGTCCGTCTGATGATTACGTCAAGCCCATGAAGAATGTATAAGGGAATGTTAAGCAAGTGAATGAAGACGGAATTTAAAGACTCAACAGATAATTTAATTTTCTATGAGTCCATCTTGTACGAAATTTATTTTGTGTTTG
Organism: Ectobius pallidus; assembly: GCA_964059195.1. Lineage (NCBI taxonomy): Eukaryota > Metazoa > Arthropoda > Insecta > Blattodea > Ectobiidae > Ectobius > Ectobius pallidus. The sequence continues at coordinate 199,142,226 of CAXKWD010000003.1, forward strand.
AGGTGAATGTAAATATATTACTCAACTCTGAAACTGATTCAGCAATAAGGTATTTGTACACCTTTAGGTATGAACATTTTATTTTTAAACATTAGGACTCTCAGTTTTTTTTTTATTTCACAAGAAAAAATGTTTTCTGATTGTTTATAAAAATCATTTTCTTGAAAATGTAGACTATAAACTTGAAACATGATTACTTCAAAGCTATGGAAGATAAGAGCACCAAATGTTTACTATTTTCTAGATAGAATAATTCTCTAGTGCCTGACATTTAGGTTTTTTTGGAAACTTAAGATTTTAAATTGTAACAGATTTTTGTTGTTTGCATCATTATAAACAAAAATCTAGAACACAGTAGACAATGCATATATGAAAAATTGCTCCAATCAAGCACCAGATAACATTTCAAGCTTCAAAATGACACCAAAACCACTTTGATATGTTAATTTATAGAAGAATTATGATGTTTGAAATAATTGAATACCAACATGTCAGGTAATTCACAACCCAGGTCCAACTCTTTCCACCGGTTATGGATGTAAAATTGATTAAAACAGTTATTAAAACTTATATACAGTGGATAAAATTTTTACCTTTAAAACGGTCACTACGTTTCAGCCTGACCGTTTTAAAGGTAAAAATTTTATCCACTGTATATAAGTTTTAATAACTGTTTTAATCAATTTTACAATTGGATACCAATTTACTACTTACAGGAAATTGAGAGGAAAGGAAACCTTGTATCGAAATGCGTGTAAAACACATATAGGGATAAACAAGAAACCAGGAAGTTCAAACAGTTCATACTTACTCAGCACATGGCTCCATTTACTGGTGTATTAGTGACAATTAATAGTCAATCTTAAAAGTTTTAGCAGAGATAAAAATTAAAAATACTGAAATTTGATAGCTGAGCAAGGGGCATGGCAAAATGAAGCATTTTAGAAAAAGGACTAGCAGCCAGAATTTAAACATGAATATATGAAATGAAAGAGAAAACAGTTATCTAAATATGCAATTTTCAAAATATCTGATTTTCAGAATTTGTTTGGTTTATTGGGTGTAGGCCTACATATACTTTAACCTCAAGTCAAGGGTACAAAACTGGTGACAAGGATTCATGTACATAATTTTAATTTCATTCCTGGAAATCACCATCTTCAAGAGGGAACAGGATGACTCACCTTTATACTTAGCCTACAGATAGTTAGGTAAATGTTTAAAATGCTAGATAATGCTAGAACGATAATAGATAGAAACAATGGCCTTCAGTCAACTCAGCCTACAACAGAAACAAGCACCCGGAACAATCCTGTGGGTAAAGGTGGCTGACAACCCTTCGTGTGCCGTATGTCTCAAAATCTGCAAAGTCAAATCCCCCGGAACCATAAAGGCTCCCTTGGCCCCTTTGAGGATCACTTCACTTTTTCACAGTTTTATTCCAATCTTGATTAAATTTTGCACACTTAGCCTATGGGCCCTTTCCTTCTTTAACACCATTCACGAAGATTTTTTTTTTTTTTTTTTTTTCCCAAGAATTATTGAAATGCCACCAAAGAAAAGAAAGAATATTTGTCATATAAACCATGTAGCCAAAAGACGGAAGGCTATACAGGTGATTCAAAATGTTGCGAAAAAACTTAAGGAGCTTATAGAGGGGTCAAAATACAACAACTTTGCAATGGGAACTTGTGGACTAGGAGGTGATTCTGGGTCGGTGCAAGCCTGGGATGTCACGACAGACAATACATTATTTTGTGCAAACATTTAAGGCAATGTTTAATCAGCAAGTTAGTGTTATCATTCAAAGTGGTGACCACCACATTCATTACAGGCATAACATCATCGCAGAAACGTCTGGTGCACTCTACCAAGTACATTATGCAATGCACGTACCTCATCACATGCTAAAGTACCCTGGCGAGAAATGTTTCTTGGTCAGGAACTAGCATCTCGTACATGATACTTTTGATATGCCCCCAAAAAAAGAAATCAAGAGGCATCAGATCAGAGGAGCGAGGTAGCCATGCATTTGTACCTTCCCTTCTGACTCAATGCCTGGGATAGGTGGCATCTAGTAATTTACGTACTTGAAGAGAGAAGTATGCTAGTGCTCCATCTAGTTGCACCCATATCAGACGATGCATGATAAGTGGTACATCCTCTAACAGTTCTGGAAGAACGTATTGCAAGATATGGTTTTATACTAAAAATTGTGACACTGTGGTCAGTTGTGTTTGTGCTTTGTATATTTACATGGAAAATTTTTCTCGGAAGTTTTAGGTTAGGCATGACAGGTACAGCATAGAGGGGATATTTTCAGTTATTACTAAATAAGAAGCATTTATATATGTATGTATATAATATGGTAAATGCTATTCGTTTGAGACCGTAAGCACCAATGTTTTCTGAATCATTTTAGTAATTTAGTTGCCATTATGGCAGCATTAAATCCAGCAGTTTTGTTCCTATTCTGCTGCAGCGTGACGTCATAGATAGCCACCAGCCCACTGTCACACTGCTGAGAAAAGGAATACACTGATTGTGACTCATGCTGCAACTCCCTGCAGTCACCAGCCGGTAAATACCGGTATGTAAGTACACATCACTTCACAGGGAAAAACAAAAAACCAAGCTCCTCCCACACAACTCACTATTTAAACAATGAGAGACATCTAGGTGTGAATGGTGGAACTACTAGCGGTGTTGAAAATTGTGAAAATTTTAATTGTTTTTTCTTATCTCCTCTCCTTTTTCCTTTACCCTACCAACCTATTTGGGACCTATTCCTATTCTATAAATTTTCGACCTACAGGGATTCGAGCACTGGACCGCTAGCGTCACAGCATCATCTCAACCACTACACCATCAAGTGAACATTGCACTGTGAAGTGAGAATTCATCTATTTAAGTGTTTAGAGAGCTGCATGAAATAGCGGATATTGATAATTTCGTGAAATATAGTTTTGGTCCAGGGGAAATTTTAATTGGTACAAGGGTCGTTTTGGTTTTACTAATCAACTCGTCTTGAGGGTGGCATACCACTGAAATCTAAAACTCTCGTTCCCAAATCAACCTCTATCATCTGTCATGTGGTGTGTCCTCAGTAATGCTAAAGAGGCTCTGGTGATGATTTGGTACAAGGGTTATTTTCATATTGTAGTAATTAGTGCAGATGCTTTGGTACAAGGGAAATTTTCATACTGTAGTAATTAGTGCATTTGCTTTGGTACAAGGGTCAGGATGTATTAATATTAATAGTGCACTATAAAAGTGAGCTGGTCACCATAGCAACACAATGGTTGGAGTTGGAGCTTAAGGGGTGACCTGTTCTTGGTTTTTGCCACTTCACATCTCATTATAGGCTAGTTTTTTGTCTACTTCGTAATTTGGTAAAATCCATCTCTATATATATAAAAGGCTTTGTCCTGACTGACTGACTGGAATCAACATAGAGCCTAAACTATAACAGATAGAGACTTGGAATTTTGACAGTACCTTCGCTTCATAATGTAGGTGCTCACTAAGAAAGGATTTTGAAAAATTCTTATTCTAAATGCCAAAAATTAAATGTTTTTGAGAATACTTAACCCCATTTTACACAGAATTCTCGAAACAAAATCACAAAACATATTGTTGCCAGTTTTATCAGATGGGTTTGGATTAAATGAAATGGAAGTTTCACAAATTAGAGAAGGTATCAATACACGGCCTCCTTTATTGTATGCCTCCTTTAGGAGGCCGTGATCAATAAAATTCATGTTATCTATATTAATATTAATTGTCTGTCTGTCCGCGATGCCCAGCGAAATCTACTGAACGCAGAGATCTGAAATTTTAAACATAGGTTGGCTGAGGGGTCGAAAAATGCACCTCGAAGCCGGAATTTTAATTTTAGCTTTCGTTCGTGAGTTATGAGTGAAAAACGGGCAAAAAAACGTGCATTTTTTGCGTTTTCGAAACATCAGTTTTCAGTTATACATTTCAGTGTCAAATCAATTACAGTTGGCTTTGGCTATTTTTGTCATACCTTGAAAATAAAACTTTCGCGATCGCTTTAATGTTGTAAGCCCTAAATATGGTCAAACATTGTTTTATTTGGACGAAACTCACTATACAGAGGTTTTCTGGGCCAAGAAACTCGAATCTGAGGTCGCTTTTACCAGGCGACGCTATCTAATCGTGGTATGTTGTCCACGTGATTTAGGTGTTAATAAATATAATGATTTTACTATTATGCTCTTAATTTTTAATTTTTGAAATAATTATCGCGGGCCATCGCTTGATTTTGTAAGTCCATTCTGGACGATTCATTTGTTTAGAATATCAAGGCACGCAGACATATGAAATTTTCAACCTACACGGAAGAGGGATAATCAATAAAGGCCTAAATATGGTCAAATATTGTTCGATTTGGACGAAACTCACTATAAGTTACAGGGGTATTCTGTGACAAGGAACTCGAATCTGAGGTCGCTTTTACCAGTCAATGCTATCTAAACGTGGTATGTAGTCCACGCGATTTAGGTGTTAATAAATATAATGATTTAACTATTATGCTCTTAATTTTTAATTCTTGAAATAATTATCGCGTGCGAAGCCGCGGGCACATGCTAGTATATTATATATCTCATTCTTTACAACCAAGATTCCCTTCATAAAACACCTAATAACACACATATTTTGTTATACATAGTTACATGGAGAGAAGATGTTGTCTTGGCAAATGATTTGGTCTGACCCACCTGCCCTAAACGTTACAATTTCTTTTATACCACAATCTAGTGGAAAGTAGTCAAATCTCAGCCATATTACCTTCCCCAAAACGATACAAATTTTTGTGAATGGACGCCAGAGCTCTAACATCACACCAGCGGAGCAGGTAGAATTCTGGGTAATAGGTTGACAAACACACTACACTAATATCGCTGTTCATAGCCTAAATGAACCTAACCTAACCAAACCAAACGAACCTAACCTAACCAAATGAACCTAACATAACCAAATGAACCTAACTGAACCAAATGAACCTAACATAACATAACTGCCACTAAAGCAGAATCTACCTGTCACTACTAACATTAGATAGATAGATAGATAGATAATAATTTCAGCCTTTCACATACTGTTAATGTATGGCATCGTCAAATAAAATAAATTCATACAATAACGTTATTAAATTCCTCAATGTTATACATGGGGTTGTTTACTAATACTGACCTGACCTCCCTCTTAAATGTTTCATACGACAAGTTTCTGACATTGATTGGGAGACTGTTATAGAGCTTCAATGAAGTAAATTTGAAACTACTCTGCATTAAAGCATAGTTACATTTGTTTATATAAACATTAGAATTATTTCGTGTTGCATGACTATGTACAATATTACATGTATTAAAGTTTCTTATGTTTCTCTTTACATAAAGGAGGGAGGCCAGGATGTACATTGACGGTGAAGTAAGTATCCCTGACTGAATAAAAAGTGGTTTACAATGAGTCCTAGATGAAGCTCCAAAGATTATTCTGATTGCTCTCTTTTGTAAAATAAGGAGTCTACAAGAAGACGTGTGGTTTCCCCATAACAGCAGTCCATAATTTAAATGACTATGTATGTAGGCATAGTACACAGTGAGCAAGGACTCAATTGTTACATTAGTCTTGAGTACCCTAAGCATAAATAAGCCATTGCTTATTTTCTTGGCAACACAATCTACATGAGTTTGCCATCCCAGTCCTGATTCAACATGTACACCCAAAAACTTGACTGATTTGATGTTTGTACAATTAACTCTTAAATTAAAATGTAATGTTTCTGTTTTATTATTATTAATTACTAAGTTATTAGCATTGCACCAATTCTGAACTTTATTAGTTAGCGCGCTAAACTCTGTATTTAGTGATTCAGTATCCGGATAAGTTAAACAGGAAGCCAAGTCATCTGCAAACATATAAGACTCTAGGTGTTCATGACGAGCAGAAATGGGAAGGTCATTAATATATATTATGAATAATAGTGGCCCAAGTACAGAGCCTTGTGGTACACCATACGTCAACAATTTATAATTAGATATTCTATTTCCATTTAAAAATACTGCTTGATGTCTATTGGTCAGATACGATGATACGAGTTCACAGCTAACATAATTAAAACCGTAAAATTTGAGTTTGTCCAAAAGAATTGAGTGAGAAACAGTGTCAAAGGCTTTAGTAAAATCAAAAAAGCGACTACATACTACATTTCCAGACTCAAATCCATCAAGACACCGCTTATAAAAAGATATTACTGCATCAGAGGTGCTACGAGCAGTCCTAAATCCGTACTGGTTATTAACTAATAAAAAATTAGTTTCAAAATATTTATAAATTTGTTTATTGATTAAAATTTCAAATACTTTTGACACTGTCGGTATTATACTTATTGGCCTGAAATTCTCATATTTTGTTCTGTCTCCTTTTTTAAATATTTTAAATTTCTTTTTCAAAATCTATTGCGGGTGGGACATAATTTGGACACTGATTTTAATGATGCAAAACAAAAGTTCATTTGCTGTTCTGCTATTACTGTTAGGGTCTTAATGTTGTTATTAATGAAGGTATCAGGGATTAAATACAAATTATAAACTGTTTCCAGGTTGTCAGAACATTTATTTAATTCATCAATAATAATTTAACAAAACTATCACCATTACAGGTGGGACAAAAAGTCACTTGTGTGTTATTTTACATAGCAATTAACCACACATATTTTTTGAAGTTAATCTTATACCAAATTGTACCTTAAGATGTATATTTTCTCAAATGAAAATGGACATAGCTGATTACTCTTGACTACTTGGTATTAAAGAGTGTTAAAATCATGCTAAAAATGGCAAAAAAGTAACTCAAAGCAATAAATAAGTAAATCGACAGATTTTACACTTGAAACCACTTCAGATACACCGAAGTCCTTAATATTCACAGAATTTGAGGTTTTAAACTTATTTTTGACCACCCAATTACAATAATTTTATAACTTCTCTCTTTGAGGGAAAAATTCCCATATTTTATGAAATGGCTGAGAGGTGGGTCTGTCCCTGTTGGTCACGCTGGTTCGCTCAGAAACAAAAAACATCCATTGCCCTTACAAACATACATATCGCACGAATGGGTCAAGTATATATGGATTATGCCCGTAATTTTACTTATGTTTATAATATTTATAATTATCCATTATTTACTTGTAACCATTGTTTTACTGTAAAAATCATTTATATTGTATCTGTACTACTAGCAATGAAGATTATAAATACTCACATATTAGGTGTATCAATGCAACTTGGACATCTTATCCCATACTGTGATACGCCAATTTTGCAAATTATCAGATTATGTTTCAATATTTCGGTCACTCAATTTGGTGTCTTCCACAAGTTTCTTCACATAGCGAGCCCTTGCAATTTTCATTTGGTTCCTGGAAGCATTCAGTGTGGCATATCTTGGAGTGAAGGCCATGTAGCCTACAGCAAACCTAGTTACCAGGTGTCTCAAAGTATAGTTAGCTTTTTTCCAGTTATCTTTAGACATGGCATCTGTGTTGTAAAAGCCTTCCCAGATTTGTGTCTTCTTGCTTTGGTGTTGAAGGATAACGTTTTCGTAGGCAGGTGTGAATGGCAATTGAAGTTGTAGTAGTAAGTCTTCTAGTAAAGGAGGTTCCCTGCTTAACTCATATACTATTGAATATTCAACACCTTGAACTTTGAGAGGCAGAGTGTGCGTTTCAGGTATAAGGCTCTTATTTTCTCGATATCTTTCAGGTTGGTTTTTGTGAGGTGTTCCCAAACGATGTGCAGTCCGTAGGTGATTACTGGCATTACTTTTGCTTGAAACAACTTCATTGCTGTCTATAGAGATATCTGTTGGACTTGCTTAATGTCATTCATGGCGATGACTGCTGCAGCTACTCTGTCTTTGATGTGGGCTGTGTAGACAGTTCCTTGAGGCTGCAAAGTTATCCCTAGGTATTTGAATTTCCTTACATTGCTTAATGGTTGACCTTCTAAGAAAATCGCTTTTTCGCGAACATCTTTGGTTACACACAACACATGAATATGGTCTGTCTCCAGTATGAACACGCTCATGAGTTGTCAAATTGTATTTTTGGGTGAATGACTAGCCACAAAATAGACAAGAAAAAGATTTCAGACCTTTATGGATAAGGTAATGCCTTCTAAGACCATAATTTTCTGAAAATGCGCACTACACATTTTGAATGATTTCTCAGCAATATATGTATGAGCTGATGATGTCTATTTAAACACTTTCTGCTACAGACACCACACGCTAATTCCTTGCTAGGAATAAGATCTTGGTTTTGTGGATTACTTACACTATGAGTACTTGAAACGGAGTTCTCTAGCATGTCATCACCACTCTTATCACAAAGGTATTATTTTTTCTAGTGGATTGTAATCCTCTTCAAGGAAACACTCTGTTTCCGTTTTGAGCATTTCTATTGAAAACATTTCATGTTCGTTCTTTGTTCTTTCAACATTATCTTCACCACCTGCATATTTGGATGAACTCAACCTTTTCCTCAACTTCACAATATTCAGATTTAATCATAATCTCCATTCTGTCACATATAGTAATTATTATTACGTGTATTATGTACAGCCACACAATGGTTTAATGACTCATTTATATGTCCTTATTTTCCCCATATAAGGTCTTTAGACTTCGCGACCCGTTGGAACTTCTGTGCCCAACCATCCATAATCTTTACCATGACTACTGGAGTACTTGATAGTTAAACCGAAGGTAAGTATCACGCGCAGCTTTCCTCTTGCTGTGACGTCACTCATAGGAAACTAGCCGTGCCGAATCCCTTATGCTGAAGTAATGGCTAAACTACCAATAGAGTTATATTTTAATGCGAATTATGATAGAAATTAAAAATTATATTAGGAAAATAATAGAGAAAACCAACCATAACCTTACCTCCTTAATAAATAGAACAGTTTTTTTTTTTTTTTTTTTTTTGGAGACTGCCATCTTTTGATTATATCCGTTTTTCGAAGAAGTTCATTAATTCTAACATTTGCCCTAATTCTAGCATAATTCTTTAATACAAATGAATGGATATCACCATGTCTTTCCTTCAATAAGCTCATCACAGCTTGCATAACATTTCTAACACTTCTAAGGAGTCCCATCATAAGAATTAAACAAAAATAAAATAAAATAACTCTTAACTATATGGAGATATTCAATACATGGACTAACTAAATTTGCCCTTAAAATACATTTACCTAATCATAATAAAATTACCATATCCTATAGCCTATATATCCATACCCTATCGTCTTTAGGATCGCAAAATATTGTACTGTCGACATTAATTTCATCATAAGAAATAGATTATTTTCTTTCTCATCCATATTTTGTGCATATAGGCTCTTTTGCTTGGATGTTTTTTTCTTCTTCTTGTAAAACACAAGATTTTAGTATTGGACTATTTGTCTCTGACTACAACTTTGGTTACAACAAAGTCGTACAATGTTTCAATGAAATCTATATTCTAACAAATGAGATAAATGACTGAAATTGCAAATAACGACAATCAGCACCATTCTTGTCATAGTGTTTGATTAATTTAGTACTAAAGGCAACTTACGGCTAAAGAGAGGAACGTGCTACGAGGAAACATGCGGTACGCCTGCGCGACTAGCTCAACAGTAGCACAGTCCCAGTAGTCAAGCAACCGACACATTGTTCTGTCACCAACAGGGGGACGTAGCTTGCTGAATCATCAAAAATGACAATATTCATGCAGTTTTAGGATTAGAACATGTTTGTAATACAGCATCCAGTTCAGTCTTATGGTCCCATGCCCATCAGTTGAGATATCACTCACAATGTTAAGAAATGTCCACTCAAGGTGTCATGGATGTATTTTGACAAGTCTCCGGTATTGCACATGTTGCACATAACACACATCCGTTTAAGTTCATAAACATGAACAGTTGCTTCTTTTCGGATATTCAGAATTAATTTAGGAGATATAAGAGCACATCTTTTAAAAATAATACTAATAACCAAATACAAATTGATTTGAACTTGGAGAAGAAACATTACTTATTTTCAGCTATAGTATGAGTTTCGACAGATGTTGTTTTGTCAGGGATTATGAGGGTTTCTTTTCCTTCCTGGTTGAAAATAGTCGTTGAGGCAACAGTTCTTCTTTGACGATGTTGAAGGGTCTCTCAGTATTAATTTCGTGTCCTTGTTTTGCTGAACTGTCTTCAGTAGAGCAGGCATGGGTGCTATCTGTTTGGCTAGAGCATCTATTTTGATCTTCTGTACTGGCAGAATTTATTATTTCTAATACCTTCGCAATTACCGTTTTACATGGGACTTTGTACTCATAGGAGCTACAAAATTATTCCTTTTCTTAAATTCTTTTAGTAGTTCATTCTAGTACATAAGTTTTTATATCTTTGATGAGTCACCAGTTTTCCAGCTTCAGCTGAACTATGAAAACGAATTTTGTGACATTTCTTTTACTCTTACTCTCTTACTCTTAAGGAAGCATTCCTTGTACTTATAGGCACACTAGCATTTTTTGTTCTTTTCCCCAATTCATTGGTGATTATTTCAGCTTCAGTTTCGGCTTCTTCCAGGCTATAATCAATTAATTCTCAGCGTCTGAAGAAGCAGGCAATGCACAAGGTTTAATTGTCAGGCATAGCAAATGGATATGCTTGCACATAATCCATCTGATAGCTGAATCATGACAACTGCAGGAATATATATATGAATGCAAGAATTACATACCTGACAGACAATCTGACAATGCAGTGGAACACTAATTGTCTAACTTCATACAATTCTTTAATTTTTGAAGACGAAACAACTTGCCAGTGTCCGTTTTGCTGCAAAATGTGTCAGTTTGCAAATTCATATTTTTCATAAGGCGCTTCCTCAAGCCACATATTTTTAAGTTAACCTTCCCTTGTGTATGACTGTTAATCTGTCAATGAGTTTGTCCCTCACGAAAGTCATAACTGCATGGAATGATTTCTCCAAGCGTTTTACACTCTTCCCGCACAAGTTTAATGTACTTGATTGTCTTATGCATATTTGTATTTAATCTGCAGTGAAGCCTATAATAATAGGCCCACCGTTTCTTGCATGGTACATAATGCTAGAGGAAATATGCACCGAAATCAGGGGTCTCATCACATCATTTTAACCCCTGATTCAAGTAGAAGGGGTAATGCCGCAGGATCTCGCTCCTGTAATACAGTTCTCACGATTTTGTAGACTTCTGTCTGTTTTGTTTTAAAGATTTTTCCTCCTAAATTTAATAAACAGTAGTGGTTTGACTGAAGTTTCCTCTCCATAATATTGAACGTGTTATATTATTATTGGCATACTTTTGTTATTGTCCAATAAAAAGAAGTGTTTAAAAATATTACAAGTCAGTGGATAAAAGTTAAAATCATCACACAACGTTTCAACTCTCCCCTGGAGTCTTCCTCAGGTGACTTCTCACACAGTACTGATCATGAAGATTGAGTTTCGTCACGGTAACCATCGATAAAAACAGTGTTTCTCAAATGTCTTTCTTTCAGTTCTTTGGAATGTCAAACATTCCTTCCTCTATGCATTCTAAGAGCAACTAGCAAAAAGCCATTTCCAGCATGGGAAAGATATGAATATATGGCTGTATTTCTTCTTATTTTTAAAATCACTAGAAGGAGCAGTGGCGTATCCTGAAAATTTTGCCAAGGCATGCAACATGAAATATAAATATTATGTACATATACCGGTATATATATCACTGATCACTCACCAGAAAGCTATTTGTAGTGGAACTCGGCTCTGCGATTCTTCTTACAGAACTCCTCTGTAACTTCATCCATAAATGAAGTTTTAGTTTTCAACTGCTAGCAGCAGATCCTTTTCTATCGACATGATAGAAAGCGCAGACAAACGACTTTGTCCTTGTGAGTTTCTTGTAAAGGATTTTATTCGTTTTAGGGCGGAAAAGGAACGCTCTACTGAAGATGATGTGGCAGGTATTGTTAGAACAAGTTCACAGAGTTTATATAGCTCTGGAAGGCCGGTGTGAAGTTCATTTTCGTACAGAAAACGCTGCATTTCTTGCACCGTCTTTGTTTGAAGATGTTGTGACGTAAACATGGCACTCAATTCAGACTTCAATCGTACTATGTCAAAATAATTTCCATAAATTGTCTTTACTTTTTGGAACAGTTCCTCTGGAAAGACATCTGCAAATGTTGTGAATTTCTTTGTGTCAAGGATTTCGATAAACTTCAATTCAGGCAAAGACTCAAATCTGACATTTATCTGCATGACTATTGTATCTATTATCTCAAAATACATTCTCTTGTACTCCTCTCGCACTGAGATCTCGGTGTCATTTCCTTTTCTTCTTTTTAACGGTGGTTCAGCTACATTTTCAGCCTTTGCCCATATTTTCTCAAAGTCACTATTTCTTTTGGTTTTTAGTGTTTCTTTCAGACTTTGTATTTCTTTACTGCAAAATGCTATATCAAGAGATTTTGCCTGCACAATGTTGTATGTAACATCTGTCATAGAAAATACTTCTTGAAATAGGCACAAAAGAAAGTTGAACTGGAAATCTCTTAACATCATTAGGAATCCACGTGCTTCATTTATGGCGGATGTATCCCAATCGTCTGGATTTTCCAAAATGTGGTCATAAAGCTCTTCAAGTTCGGTTCTATGATCTGAAACCTTCTGTACTAACCGACTTGAGAAACTCCATCGTGTTGGTGCAAGTTTTGGAAATCTCTTCTTTACTATCCTGTCTAATAGGTTTGTTCTTTTCGAAGAATGTCCAAAAAATGTTACAAAACCACTAAGGTTAGCAAAAAACACTCTACAAGATTTTATACACGACACTGCCTGTGATAACACTAGATTCAGTTTGTGGGCGTAACAATGTACAAATATGGCCTGAGGAATTACTTCCCTCACCTTTGCCTGTACTCCATTCAAATGTCCCGCCATGACGGCTGCTCCATCATAGGTCTGTGCTACCACTTTTCCTTTGCAATCAAACTGTGTTAGTTGCTCTATTGCAAGTTTAGCCAGGGAGTCGGCTGATCTATCGGCACTAACGTCGCTAAATTCTACAAATCTTTCAAAGATTTGTCCCTTATATACATATCTGAATACAGTTGACAGCTGTGAACAGTTGGTGATGTCGGAAGTTTCATCTAGTAAAATAGCAACAAATGTTGCTGCATTAATCTGACTTTTTATCTCTGCTAAGATAACACCATGAACACTCTGTATTAAATCATTTTGTATCAGAGGAGATAATCCAGTAAATACAGTGGCAGTAGACAAGTGTACTTGCAGTTTGTCATCAAACTCTGCCAACAAATGAATTAACTCTACATAATTCCCTCGATTGTTGGAATCGGAACTTTCATTGTGCCCTCGAAATGCTAATTCTTGTTGCCCTAAAAAGCATGTGGCTGCTGTCAGTCTCTTTAACACTTCTCGGTTCTGTTTCACAGTTTCATTGTGTTTTAAAACACTTGCCCGGTTTTGTTCACTTAAGAGTAAATCAATCCTGCTTTTACCAAACAATCCTAAGGATATCCATGCATGGATGTGAGACTCTGATTTCTCGTGCCTTGAAATTGCAGTGTGCAAATTGTTAAGATCCGAATAACCCCGATCTTTACTGTTCCAAGGAGATTTATCCTTCCCGAGCAACAAACAAGGCCAGCAGAACAGCTTACACAAAGCTTCAGAGCCGCATAACCAAACTACCTTTCTATAAAGTTCCGAGTTAAAGGTACGTACGAAGTTCTTCACTTTATTCTCGGTCTTCAAGTTTTTCAAATCAGGAGTAGGTCTTCCTTTCTTAACTAACTCTAACTTATCGCTGGATGAACGTGAATGAAAAGGTTTATTAAATACACTTAATATAATATCACTTTCAGAATCACCCATGCTTTGAATATTCAGCGGCAAAATTCACTGAAATACACTCAACACAGAATCTTCGCACATTCAATGCAATGACACGTGGTGCATGCATTGGCTTCTATTTCAGAGGTCGGAGTTATGACGTCAAGGGTAGCAGACTAAGTGGTGAGAATACCTCAGCACCTCGCCTAGGCATTTAGGAGAACTAATAAGCCATCACGAAGAAGCTTGCGCAGAAACACGGGTGCCGACGCCATCTGTTATTTGGCATAGAAAACACTTCTTGGAACAGAATTAATAGTTTTCTATGTTAGTTCATGCGTTATTGTTTATTCCTCTGCCATTTAAATGGTGCTATTTTTATATTATTGATGACTGTTAGTAATTTCTTTATTCTACAACGCATGCAGTGCATTCATTGCATTCATGGAGAATACGCCACTGAGAAGGAGATTGTTACCGGAAAGGCAAACTGGTGAACTCATCAAGTCATAGATTTTATGGGAATATAAAGAAGTTGTAGTTTCAAGATTGATGACATTGTATAGGCTATTTTATAAAGTACCGGTATCAAACCGGCTTCCGTCCTCCAGATAAGCTACATCCCTACGACAAATCTTCAAGAATTTAATTGACCTACTACTAACATATACTTACATTGAAAATTCTGACAAATAGCAAAACTTAATAATTTCAATAAGCATGTACCGGAAGTAGTAGTAGTTGTTCAGAAATTAGGGGAGAAAGTAAGTTCTAGGCTTATAGCCCGATATGGTCATTATCAGATGCAATAACAAAACACTTTTTGTCTTTTTCTTTATTTTATTAAACACGATAAATTATTAAAAAGTAAGGGATTATAAACGTTACCTTTATTCTGGACCGTTCTCAAAATTAGTAGGGTCAGGTGGGGTATTTGTAAATAGGCCTGTATATTTAGAAACTTTTGCTTCGCTAGGATTTTTGGGAAAATCCAAAAATAGGTGGCACCTTGGGATAGTGGTATCCCACCCAGCCCACCCAAAATGGTGCACTTTCTTATATACCATGATCTAGCAAATTCTTCTGTCCTCGTATTATGTAGAAACTCATGATTGGATGAACACGTGAAGTCAGAATGAAAAATTCAATGCCAAAGCCAGGATTTGAACCAGGATCTTCGGCTCTCCGTGCCGATGCTCTAACCAACTGAGCTACCATGACAACGTGCCGGTACAACATTAAATTCTCCAACTGACTCACAATCCCAGAATACCACCAGGCGTTCTCAATATGAGATACGAACCCAGTGGCGACTTACAAGCTGTAAGTGCTTAAAGACCTGGGCCTATAATAATATATATATGAATGCAAGAATTACATGTAGACAAATTTTTCCACAACTTAACATTATGACACTACCATCATTGTATATATACACGAATCTTATTTTTGTTAAACAGAACATTGTTAAATTCAATGACAGATCTCTTATACACAGCCATAGAAGTAAACTAGACCTGGACACACCTCAGATTAGATTAAGTAAAACTGCCAATAGTTATAAGTATATTCAATTAAAATTATACAATAAATTACCACTACATGTAAGAGCCTTAGACTATAATAGGTTCAAGTTTATAATTAAGAAATGGTTGAGATTGAATGCTTTTTATACAGTAGAAGAGTTCATTAACTCTGAAATAGACAACATTTTGTGACCAATATATTATATGTATGTATGCATGTAAACATGTGATCTTATGTAATAACAACTGTCTTTAATAGGTTATATGTGTGTGTGTATGTAAGCATCTGATTTTTCTTGTGATAACAACTGTCTGATATCATTGTACTATGATTCTATAGACAATAAACATTATTTTTATAAATGTGCGTCTCAGTGTAAATGCTGTGGAAAAAGAGTGCTAAAAGGAATAATCTGTGACAGGTGCAATATGTGGCTGCATGAGAAATGTGCACAGGTAGATATAAATGGACTAAATGAAGAAGATGAATGGCTGTGTAATACGTGCCTGATAGACGTAAACAAGCAAGCAATGATAGACGAATTAAAGACAAAAGACACTATAATACAAATGCTAAAGGAAGAAGTGGAAGCCCTTACAAAAGAAAAGGAAGAACTAAAGACACAAAATACAGAACTCAGCAAGAAACTTGAACATGAAAGAGAATATACGGAAGTGCGCCATAACCTAAAACGGAGCCGTGCAGTGGAAACAACTAGACCTACATACAGCAACAGAAATTATGACGTGGTGAACAGAAACAGGTTTGAGATTTTCAATGACGAAGCTGCAATGTTCTGTGAAACCAAGGATACCAACGAAGCAAATAACAAGGCAGAAAAAAGAACAAAACGAAAGGTGATTGTAGTAGGAGATTCCCTATTGAAATTCTCAGGAGAAGTCTGTCGACAAAAGGGCTATCAAGTAAACTGTTTTCCAGGGATAAAAACAGAGGAACTGAGACACCAGGTAGAGAAAATTGATCTACAGACTATGAAACCTGATGTAATGGCTATACATGTAGGCACAAATGATATAAAGAAGGGTGTAATGGCAGAAGAAATTATGGGGGAAGCCCTTGACCTTATAGACCACATCAGATCACAGACACCACTAACACAAATAGTAGTGAGCGGCATCATCAAGCGAAAAGACACCAGTGACAAAAAAATTCACAGGATCAACTCTGAACTGGAATGGATGTGTGCAACCAGAAACTGCCTCCTAGTCGACGGAAATTGCTGGATCATGGAAGAAGACATGGCAAGAGATGGAATCCATCTTAATAGAAGAGGGTCTCACAAACTAGGTGAACTACTATGTAACGCTGTGGAATCCTGCAAGGCACCGGTAAACCAAGCACAGAGCCAGAAAAACTAAAAAGTGGAGTGGTGGATGAAAAAGGTAATATAAGAATAATACACCAAAACATTCAATACATCTCAAATAAATTAGAGTCCCTAGAAATTTTTTTAAATGACACAAGGGCAGACGTTGCCGTAGTTACTGAGCATGGGCTTAGCGAGGAAAATATAAAACTTTACCACCCAAAAAACTTTAAACTAATAGATTATTATGCAAGAAAAGAACACAAAGGAGGGGGTGTAGCCATATATGCTAGAGAAAATACTATGACAAAAAATGTAAAGATCCCGAAAGCAAATTGTATTGAAATGACCTGTGAAATAGCAGGCATAACTGTCGAAACACAAAGCGGTAATATAACCATTATAGGACTGTACAGATCACCTAACTCAAAGGTCACAGACTTTATTTATCATATAGACGAAATGCTTAGGAAAATAGGAAATACTGAAAAAAATCTAGTTCTGATGGGAGATCTTAATATAAATCTAGAGCCTAACAATAATGACTACAAGAAATTAGATGATGTAATGCATATATACAACCTAAGAGATACAGTGTCAACACCAACTAGAGTAACAGCCACAACTTCTAGAACAATAGACCATATAATAACAAATATTGATGAAAACCTTATAGAAACGTCTGTAATAAATGGCTACCTGTCAGATCATTTTGCCCAATATATAGATATAAGAAATGGAAATCTAATAGAAAGCACAAAACAGCAGAAGAAATACCGGATCATGACAGAAAGAAATTTAACAGAACTTAAATGTTGCTTGGAAAGAGAATCATGGCAAGACGTATATAACACAACAGATATAAATAGTAAATGGGAGACTTTTTATAAACTGTTTAATGTACATTTCAATAATAGCTGCCCAGTGGTCTGCAAACAATTACACACCAGCACAAAACAAATACAAAAAATAAAACTACCAACAGAAGTGATGAAACTTAGAGAACAAATCAAGGATATGTATTCACTACTAAATTGCGGTATTTTGTTACCTGTTGGAGCGCTTTAGTAGTGAGTACCAGTGATAAAGCTCTACGCTATACATAAATCATTAAGATTATCGCTACAGAATGGACAAAACTCAAGATATGTATTCTTGGTATCAGTACACAGGACATGAATACTATAAAACTAAACTGAAAAACTGTAAAAAGACTTATCAAGCTGCTCTAAAAAATCTGAAATCTCAAGAATACCTAAAAAAACTAACGAATTCCAAAAACATGGCAAGAACCGCATGGGGAATAGTAAATAATGTAAGGAATAGGCCTACCAAACAGAACATAGAAAATATAGAATTAAATATATCAGGTGAACAAAAACACAGACCCGAAGAAGTTAGTAACATGTTCAATGAATTTTTCTTAAATGTTGCTGAAAAAATACAGAAGGATAATATAACCAATCAAACAGGCGACATCAGGGAGGTAGGAAACTCTATTTACTTGTATGATACAACCCATGATGAACTAATAACAATTATGAATAAACTCAAAAATAAAACCTCAAGTGGATGGGACGACATAACCTCAACACTACTGAAGATTTGCAAAGAAGAACTAGTAAGACCACTGGTACATCTCATCAACTCATCAATTCAAAGTGGCATGTTTCCAAACTGCTTAAAAATATCAATAGTCAGACCTATTCATAAGAAGGGTAATAAAACAGATCCTAACAACTACAGACCCATAGTATTGACATCTGAAATAGGAAAACTATTCGAGAAAGTAATACTTGCTAGGTTAACAAAATTCTTTGCCATAAATAATGTTATAAACCCATGCCAGCATGGTTTCCAGCCCGGACTGTCAACAGTGACCGCAGCAACAAACCTGATCCATGAAATCATTAGTAAACTTGACAACAATGAAAAAGTAGCTGGAATATATCTCGACCTGACAAAAGCATTCGACCATGTAGATCACAGTGTGCTGCTAGATAAGTTAGAAAAATATGGAGTGAGAGGAATCCCAAAGGCGCTTGTGACAACATATCTGCATGATAGAGCACAATACACAGAAATATACCACAAGGAGGACAAGCAAGTGGCTAAGGTGAAATCCAAACAGGGTACTGTTAAATATGGGGTTCCACAAGGCACTGTACTTGGACCCTTACTCTTCATAGTTTATATAAATAACTTAAGTGCCCCAAATAAGTGTAAAATAATAACTTATGCTGATGACAGCACTGCAGTATGCTGGAGTGATACGAACAAGGAACTGCAGGAGGCAGCTGCAGCATCCACAAACTCTCTTCTAAACTATTTCCATTCAAATAATTTAACTACTAATGTAAACAAAACAGGAATTATCAAATTCGAACTGGCAAATAGTCTACAGGAAGAAAAATTCCACATAAAAATTAACGACTATGATATAGAAGAAAAAAACACTCATCCGTTTCTGGGGATATTGGTTGACAAGCATTTATCATGGAAATTTCATGTAGATGAAGTGTGTAAAAAGATAGGCAAAGCCATATATGTCATTAGGTACATATCGAATTATCTTGGTACTACAACACAAAAAATGCTTTACTATGGGCTGGTTCACCCTCATATCTTATATGGAATCGAAGTGTGGGGAGCATGCGCCTACACACATCTAAACAGAATACTTGTACTGCAAAAGAGATGCCTCAGGATCATATATAAGTTAGGAAGGATGGACAGTTGTAGAGAAGTGTTTAGGAATGAAAAAATTTTAACTGTAATATCCTTATATGTATTCAGGGTAGTTTTACTTGTAAAATCAAAATCAAAAATGACTGTCGCAATAGAAGAGATACATCAGTACGGCACAAGATCAAGAAAGAACTTATACACAATAGGGCACAACAAAAAAGCATCGGAAAGGGATCCATATGTAATCGGGGTAAAATTTTATAACAAACTACCAGACAGGTTAAAACAGTGTACCGGGACAAAATTTTCCAGTAAATTAAAAGAATACCTATGCCAAAAAGCACTCTACAGGATAGAAGAACTGTGAAAGGGATAGCCATAGCATGCATCTCTGTTATATATCTAATGTATATCTATTGTATAATTTAGATTGTAAGTTTCTGACATGTCCAACATCAAATATGTATTTGATACCTGGATGAAAATAAATTATTATTATTATTATTATTATTATTATTATTATTTATAGTAAACCACTAGTAGGTCACAGTGGAATGATAATTCTTTCACACTGGCAGTGTGTAGGCTAAGATGGACACGTGAAGTCAGAATGAATAATTCAATGCCATAGCCGGGATTTGAACCAGGATCTTCGGCTCTCCGTGCCGATGCTCTAACCAACTGAGCTACCATGGCAACGTGTCTGTACCGGCACGTTGCTGTTTTCGCCAGATTTTTATTTATGATATACATATAAAAATAATTAATTGTGTATAGCATTTACAAGCCATTTTCTGCTCCTAAAAGTAAAAGAAATAGGAGTAAATACACTAGCCCTAGTAGCACACTTCGTTGGCCCATCGGAAGGATTTGGTTGGCATGGTAGGGATATGTTGGGAAAAGGTTCGTTGTAATTTCCTCCTTTGGGCCAATTCATATTTTGGTTCTCGTTGCCTACCGCCCTACCGTTGGGGATATGATTGCTGGTCCAACGTTGGAATATGATCGCATTTATCTTCTCACCAGTCTTCGGCAATTTCCGGCAATTTCCGGCGCGTGTTCGTAGGTCTCGGCAGAGCGCCGTAACGGCCATTCCTCATTCGCCATCTTGATATGTACAGGAGTTAACACTGTTTTGATTCTCATTCATATTTCATACATAATATTAGGTAAGCCCTTTGGTTGTTCTCTTAAAATAACGTTATCATTTTTACACAATACTGTATTATGAGTGTTGCATTCATATTATAATTGAAGGTTCGTTCAACGTTACAGTACTGTAATTTCCTATTGCAAATTTGTTTCAGATGATTTACATAAAGAAACGCAGAAGGAAGTAGAGAAGTAGCATCATATAAGCAACGCAATTCCAACTGAATTGAAACGCAGTTCAAGATCAGCAGTTCTACAGTTCAAAATCTACATCAATTGCGGGATTTTCAAGATTTCAAACTTGCAAGTATAGCCTACAATAATGTTAAGGTATAAATATTTGATTTATTATTAAAATGTAGATGCCCTCATTATATAGTATAAAAAATCCAGGGAATGTTGTCAGTAACATTTAAATATGATGTTAATCTTTATATTCTCATATCAGTTTGGCAAGTTAGTACTTTGCGACTCACCCTGCTCCCCTTTCCACTCGCCTGCCATGTCACCTAATATTTCACAAATAAATAAAAATACCGGTATAAGTGCACTATACGTGTATAAACGAATAAAATCCGAACCAATTTTTTTATTGTTTTTTAAAACCACTCAAATTGTTCAGGAATTTACGCTGAATTTTTTGAGACGAATTTTTTGAGACGTCACACAGCTCTGTATTTGCTACGAAGGCTTAAAAAAACAGTAATTAAAGTCGTGATTTTCCCCATTTAAAATCATAGTATTCCCTTCCACGGCTATTTGATGATTAAACCAACATCTGACTTTGGAGCAGTACCAACATGACAGCTAGTAACACACTGCAGTTACACAATTTAGAATGAAAGCTTTCGTTTTGTGTAATTTACGGTCTGAAAAACAATAGGAACTTCCTCAATTATAAGTTACATTAAGCTAAGAGCGGTGGGGTTACACAAATACGAACGGAAGCTTAATTTTATGTAATACATGGAGAAAAACCTTGTTGTAGTATTGTATGTAATAACTCACATTTCCTTCGTGTTTTAATGAAGTAGAATAAGGAAACTTTTCAAATATTAATTCGTGATCAATTAACATTAAACTGTCCCCTGCCTTGGGTTAGTTGGTAGCACGCTTGCCTTCCACTCCGGCGGCCCGGGTTCGATCCAGCAGTGAAAAACCTCTTTTCCGGGTTCGTGACTGGGTGCTTGTGTTGTCCTCAGGTTTAAATGTGAGGTAGGGGACTGGCTCACCCTGGAAATAAATTCCCCGAAAATATCCCCTTAAAGGATCTCCAGGAGACGTTTGCGCAATCCGGAAGGGCTACTACTACCACTATTAAACTAAGAGAAATTAGAATTGAAGCTTGATTTCATATAATAGTAGAAAAAGCATTGTTTAATTGCTGTTTTGCTTCATGTTTGATGAAGAGCTAACAGAGAAACATTTTTAATATTACTCAATTTCTTTCTTCACATTGTTGTTATTATTATTACTATTATTATTATTATTGTTGTTGTTTTCTAAAATACTTGTCTTCAACATTGTCCTTTGATAAAAAAAATAATAATAATCGTAATTTGGTATGAAATATTCTTCCATCCATTCATTTATCCATCCATCCATCAAACCATTTATCCATCCGTTCATCCATTAATCCATCCGTACATTCATTTATCCATTCAACCATAAATAAATATTTAAATCCATCCATCCAGTTACTAGTTAATAAATTATTTAATTCATTCAACCAGCCATCCACACAGTAATTAATTAATTCATACATCCTTTCATTAATTAACTTATCCATCCATTAATTATTTCCTTCAATCACCCATCAGTCCACTCGTCCATCCATTATTAAATCATTCATTCATCCATAAATATATCCAACAATCCATCTATCTATTCATCCATTCAATAAATAATTAATTACTTCATCCAGCTATTCATCCATCTAACCCACCATCCATCCATAGAATGATGGATGGATGAATCTATGGGTGTATTGTTGAATTAATTAATGAAACGGATGAGGGGATGGATAAATGAATGCATTAATTAATTAATCAATCAATTAATTAATGGGTGGATACATTTATCATTAGACTAATTAATTAGTTAATGGATAGATGAATGTTTGGATCGATGGGTGGATGAATTTGACATGAATTATTTATATAATAAATTAATTAATGGATGGATGAATGTTTGGTTATATGGATGGTTGGCTAGATTGATGGATGAATGGCTGGTTGGATAGTTCATTCATTCATCCATCCATCAAATCCGTCTATTAATTAAATTTTGCATTAATCTATTCATCTATCCATTGATTAGTTCATTGATTAACCAATCCATCCATTAATTGAACAATTAATTCATCCAACCCATCTATCCACTCATGCATCCATCAATAAATTCATTCATTGATCCAACCAACCATTAATCATTCCATTCATTCATTAATTTATTTATTAATTAGCCCAACTACCCATTCATCCATCCATTATTAATTCATTCATTCATCCATAAGTATATCCAACCATCTATTCATCCATTCATCCGAATTTAATTATTTATTTCAACCACCTAACCCACCATTCATCAAATTCTTTATGGATATATAAAAAAATGGATGGACGGTTGAATTAATTAACTAATTGGATGAATGGATGGATAAATGTATGCATTAATTGATTCATCAATGGATGGGTGGATGAATTAATTAATTATGTATCTAATTAATTAATTAACGGATAGATGAAGGGTGGATCGCTTGTGAAAGAATTAGCTAAGTAATGGATCGATGAATGTTTTCTGTAATTAGTGGACAGATCAATTAATAATTAATGGATGGTTGGTTGGTTAGATAACTGGATTGACTGATGGACGAATGGATGGTAGGATGAATGAAAA
This sequence comes from Ectobius pallidus, assembly GCA_964059195.1. Lineage (NCBI taxonomy): Eukaryota > Metazoa > Arthropoda > Insecta > Blattodea > Ectobiidae > Ectobius > Ectobius pallidus. The sequence continues at coordinate 199,165,771 of CAXKWD010000003.1, forward strand.
ATGAATGGATGGATTGATACATGGATGAATGAATTAATGGGTGGGCGGATAATAGTTTTCATTAACTTCATAATTATAATTGTTATAAATAAATATTAAACGTATAAATAATATAACAGTAAAAATCTGGTTGGACATGTAATACAGGCATGTTTTCTATATTAGTCGATCGTCCTGAACGCGAATTTGACAGTAAAAATATTCCGATTAAAATTAATGTTAAGGATTTTTCTGAGTAAGAATATTAACAATATAAGAAATATAAATTATATGGCAATAAAAATTTTATTGTACATGATATACATGTTTTTGCATATATTTCACCACTTCAGAACGCATATATGACAATAATAATAATATGTTCCTTCCGAACTTCGAGAAAATTCCGATTTTCCATTAATATCACACATTTTTCGCAGAAAAAGTAGGAATGTTTCAAACAAAAATTAATTACATGGAGGAAAATTTTTTTCCCACTTGATTTACATGTGATATCTATAACTCGACCCTTCTGAACACGAATATAACAATAATAATAACCAGTTCCTTCCGCCCTTCGAGAAAAAACCGATTTTCCATTACCGTCACATAGTTTACACAAGAAAACTAGGAATGTTTCGAACAAAAATTAATTACATGGAGGCAAAATTTTTTCCCCATATGAGTTATATGTTTTATCAATGAATCGACCCTTCTAAACACGAATATAACAATAATAACCAGTTCCATCCGCACATCGAGAAAATTCCGATTTTCCATTACCGTCACACAGTTTACGCAAGGAAAGTAAGAATGTTTCAAACAAAAATTAATTACATGGAGGCAAAATTTTTTTCCCACTTGATTTACATGTGTTATCTATAATTCGACCCTCCAGAACACGAATATAACAATAATAATAACCAGTTCCTTCCGCCCTTTGAGAAAAAAACCGATTTTCCATTACCGTCACACAGTTTACACAAGAAAAGTAGGACCGTTTCAAAACAAAAATTCATTACATGGAGGGGAAATTTTTTTCCGACCTAAATTACGTGTGTTATCTATAATTCGACCCTTCTGAACACGAATATAACAATAATAATAACCAGTTCCTTCCGCACTTTGAGAAAATAAAGATTTTCCATTAGTGTCACACGGTTTACGCAGAAGAAGTAGGACCATTTCAAAACAAAAATTCATTACATGGAGGAAATTTTTTTTTCAGTCATGGGTTATATGTGTTATCTATAAATCGACTCTTCTGAACACGAATATAACAATAATAATAACCAGTTCCTACCGCACTCCGAGAAAATTCCCATTTTCCATTAGTGTGACAGAGTTTACGCGTAAACTCTGTCACACTAATGGAAAATGGGAATTTTCACGGAGTGCGGCAGGAACTGGTTATTATTATTGTTATATTCGTGTTCAGAAGGGTCGAATTATAGATAACACATGTAACTTAGGTCGGAAAATAATTTTCCCTCCATGTAATGAATTTTTATTTAAATCGTCCATACTCTTTCTGCGTTAACTATGTGACACTAATGGAAAATCGGTATTTTCTCGAAGTGCGGATGGAACTGGTTATTATTATTGTTATATTCGTGTTCAGAAGGGTCGATTTATAGATAACACATATAACCCATGACTGAAAAAAAAATTTCCTCCATGTAATGAATTTTTGTTTTGAAATGGTCCTACTTCTTCTGCGTAAACCGTGTGACACTAATGGAAAATCTTTATTTTCTCAAAGTGCGGAAGGAACTGGTTATTATTATTGTTATATTCGTGTACAGAAGGGTCGATTTATAGATAACACATATAACCCATGACGGAAAAAAAAATTTCCACCATGTAATGAATTTTTGTTTTGAAATGGTCCTACTTCTTCTGCGTAAACCGTGTGACACTAATGGAAAATCTTTATTTTCTCAAAGTGCGGAAGGAACTGGTTATTATTATTGTTATATTCGTGTTCTGGAGGGTCGAGTTATAGATATCACATGTAAATCAAGTGGGAAAAAAATTTTCCCTCAATGTAATTAATTTTTGTTTCAAACATTCATACGTTTCTTGCGTAAACTGGGTGACGGTATTGGAAAATCGGTATTTTCTCAAAGGGCGGAAGGAAGTGGTTATTATTATTGTTATATTCGTGTTCAGAAGGGTCGAGTTATAGATATCACATGTAAATCAAGTGGGAAAAAAATTTTCCCTCAATGTAATTAATTTTTGTTTCAAACATTCATACGTTTCTTGCGTAAACTGGGTGTCGGTATTGGAAAATCGGTATTTTCTCAAAGGGCGGATGGAACTGGTTATTATTATTGTTATATTCGTGTTCAGAAGGGTCGAATTATAGATAACACATGTAATTTAGGTCGGAAAAAAATTTCCCCTCCATGTAATGAATTTTTGTTTTGAAACGGTCCTACTTTTCTTGTGTAAACTGTGTGATGGTAATGGAAAATCGGTTTTTTCTCAAAGGGCGGAAGGAACTGGTTATTATTATTGTTATATTCGTGTTCTGGAGGGTCGAGTTATAGATATCACATGTAAATCAAGTGGGGAAAAAATTTTCCCTCAATGTAATTAATTTTTGTTTCAAACATTCATACGTTTCTTGCGTAAACTGGGTGACGGTATTGGAAAATCGGTATTTTCTCAAAGGGCGGAAGGAAGTGGTTATTATTGTTGTTATATTCGTGTTCAGAAGGGTCGAGTTATTAGTATCACATGTATCATAGGTCAGAAAAAAGTTTCCTCCATGTAAGTTAAAACATTTTTGTTGGAATCGTCCGTACTCTAACTGCGAAAAATGTGTGACATTAATGGAAAATGGAATTTTCCCCTTAAAGGTCTTAAAATAGTTGGCCTTTAATGTATACGATGTTAAATTGCAGCCTACATACTTATATGTCCGCAGAAATTATTCATGCCGTTGATATTAATGCAGGAGGTGGAGAAAAGACATTCAAGTGTGATATCTGTCAGAGATCATTCACCGGATTTATTCCTTTCCTTTTGATTTGCCATTACGCTCGTACGAGCGTCACGGTATTCAGCTCTAGTTAATTTTAATATTCATATAAGTAAGGTAAATGTAATACAACATTAATTTGGTATGTGTACAAAAAAGAAAGTACGTAGGCCTAGCTATAAAAATGTTGAAAATACAAGTCTCACTCATATTGAAGAGTGCACGTTTTTAATATCCTGTATGTAACGAAGGGAATCCTACAGGAAACGTGACATGTACTAATAAATCCACTAAATACAACTCAACAGAACAAGTGTCCGAGTTTTATTTGGAGAGTTCTACTACAGTTTAATGAAACAGGCCCCTGGAGAGAAGACATTCAAGTGTGGTATGTGTTAGAAATCATTCACCGGATTTATTGCTTTCCTTTTGATTTGTCATTACGCTCGTATGAGTGTCACAGCATTCAGCTCTATTTACTTTTAATATACACGTATGTAAGGTAAATGTAATACAACATTAATAGGGTATGTGTACAAAAAAAAGTACGTAGGTATAAAAATGTTGAAAATACAAGTTTCACTCATACTTAAGACATCACATTTTTAATATCCTGTATGTAACGAAGGGAATCCTACAGGAAACGTGACATGTACTAATAAATCCACTAAATACAACTCAACAATTACAAGTAAATACAATACAAAAATTACATGTACTAGTAAATCCACTAAATACAACTCAAAGGAACAAGTGTCAGAGATTTATTTGGAGGGTTGGTATTTGTCGTATCAACTGGGCCGTTACAGAAAGCATCATGGCTGACAAAAAACATTTTATTGTAAAAATCTTGCAGTAATTACTCTTTATTTTCATCTAAGAAGCAATTATAATGCCATGTGACATGTGAAAAAATTCAGCGTAAATTCCTGAACAATTTGAGTGGTTTAAAAAAATTTAAAAAAAATTGGTTCGGATTTTATTCGTTTATACACGTATAGTGCACTTATACCAAAATACCCTTGCACCTCCACATAATACTTCATAATTATAAAAACGACCCTTGCAACAAAATAGGCTATTTTGGATTGAGAGTAGGGGGGGGGGGGGACTCGGGTGAGTCGCAATGTATCATTTTCCCGTGACCAGTTATGCCATCATTATTAAGCTCTATCCACAATGTGCAGTTGGCCGCTTGAAAGCTGCCCACAATAAGAAGTTAACATTGAGGTTAGGGAAACATTTAATAGTACAAATAATGGGAAGGAATCGATTTATAGTGCATAATATGTAGGCTATAATAAATACATCTTGCTTTTCATAGTAACCTAATCTATTTCTTTGCACTAGTAAATAATTTTCAATCTCGTAATATGTAACTTGCAGTTGGTAGTCGATGATGAATTTCTCGACTGCCGAATACCAACTGCTGACTGCAACTGTACTTTGTGAATGGCGTACATTACGATCACCACATGTTTTACTTTGACTACCAACTACAGACTGCCAACTACACATTGTGGATAGAGCTTTAGGCCTAATACGTTAGTTATATAATCAACTCTACCAAGTAACTTGCATTCTATTTGCCTGTAACTTATAATTTAAAAACATAGTTCATGAGAGGGTTAAAAAATGCATTTACATTATGTTTGAATAACCGTCTAAATCTCATTAGCTTAACTTGATTGCTAGAATGCTTTTCCATCAAATTGTTTCATCTATCCCTATAGGCCTATATGTGCACTTAATAGATTAGGTTATTTAAAACATCTTTACGAATTCATGCAAAATCTCTTCACAAATTTCTAAAGAATTCTATCTGTTCTGTTCTTAATTTAGGCTTACATTCAGTCACAATTTTGGTTATAACCCCAATAGGCTACAGTTTGTAGAATTCAATTTAAAATGAACTCTAAAATGTTGTGTGTAGGCCTAATCAATTTCGCTAATGATCATAACATCAGTCTTTGTAAAAGTAAAATATTACTAGATTATGGAGTAAAATGGGAATAATGGGACTTTGTGCCCCACGCGATCCCCTTTCCACTCGCCTGGCTGCTTCCCGCATGCCACCTGCCACGCTTCCCCGCAGGTCATGCCGTCATGCCTGTAGCTGCTGCTCAACGCCGGTAATGCGTAATTGCATGTCACCTAATATTTCACAATAAAAATAAAATACCCTTGCACCTGGCATTCAACCCAATTCTGTACTAATTCCATTCTACTATCCCCCACAAATCCTATTTCCCTTAAATCTACATCCTAATATTTTCTTTCCACCTACGTCTAAGTCTTCCAAGTGATCATTTCCCTTTGGGTCTCCCACTCAGCATTTTTTAGATGTCTTTCCCACCCATACGCACAACATGTTTAGCCCATTTCGTTCCCCGTGATTTAATTTCCCTTACTATATCTGGTGGCGAGTACAGATTATGAAGCTCGTCGTTATGCAGTTTCCTCCAGTCCCCATTTTCATCTCTCCCATAGGCCCAAATATTTTCCTAAGCAGCCTGTTTTCGAACACACTCAGATTATGTTACAAACTGCATCTTACAATCAAAATTGTAATTGAATGTAAATTAAGAATATAATAAATAGAATTATTATGAATTTTGAAGTGATTTTACACAAATTTTTAAAGCTTTTTTAAGCCTATATTGAAGTCTTTTAAATATTAATTGATAATGAATAAGCTAATCTAAGTGCATAGGTCTATAGGAATAGATGGAACAGCATTTTAGAAATAAAGCTCTTACAGGTTAAGCTAATCAGATTAGACTGTTTTTCAAACATAATGTAAATACGCCTTTTAACCCTGTTATGAACTATGTTTTTAAATTATACAGGCATGTAGAATGGAAGTTACTTGATAGAGTTGATTATATTTCTAACGTATAGGCCTAATAATGGTGATGCTATCTGGTCACAAGAGCTGGATAACAAATTAACTAATCACAGTAGGCTAAAAGATTGCACATTGTTACTTATATGAGAATATAAAGATTAACACCATATAATATTGTAAACGTTAATAGTAACATTCTTGGATTTCCTAGACTATATTGAGGGCATAAGGTGGAAAGATCAACTTACATAAATCAACTATTCTCACATTGCTTAAAAATGAAGTTTATTAATACATGTTATGTAGTTCATAATATATATATATATCTGACTTATCCATAACTTGTAAAGCAGCAATAACAATAAACTATTCATTATTCATTTCTCTGAATTTTATTTAGCCTATAGCCAAGATTCTTTCCTTATGTTATACCATGTATCACCATTTTTCTGAGATATAGAATTCTGGACCAGGGTGCACATAGCCTCATGAAGACGAGGAGCCACTTGATAAAGAAATCGCGGCTTCAGTCATGAAGACCACCATCTGCCAATTGTAGAAGAATGGAGGAAGAAGATGCAACATGGGTAGTAGGCCTTGTCCCCTCATGGGATGAAGTTCTCGACCATTAGTATTACAGTGCTTTCACTGTACGACTTGGCCGGCAATTGCACGGGCCGACTATCCGTGACTCATGCATCAAGCGCCCAAGTGATGCCTCGTCTCACCACTGAAGTCTAGCATGTGATCTGATTGCGTTCACACGTGAATAATTATTACAGCAGTGTTTGTGTTTTTTTATGGTTAAAGTAGTTTTTAGTTTTGCTTGAAGTGTTTTAAAAATGCCACGACCTAATTATACATTAGAACTACTGCGTGTGAATAGCAATTTCCTCATTAGGTGCCATAGATGTAATGATGCAGAAGGACGGCATTTCCAACATCTCCTGTGATAAGGTAAGTTTGTATTTTTATTTTATATTTTCATATTTTATTGTGATTACAATTTCGGAAATATATACGATTCGCCGGGAGTACCGTGATATGTCACGCGCCTGGCCCCGCATGAGGTTTATCTGTGACGGTGGAGCGGCCCGTGCGATTGCCGGCCAAGTCGTACAGTGAAAGCACTGTATAACCATCAATAAGCCATCCAAATCCAATGATTTCCCTATATTCCTCCATTAGGTTCTGCTTTTTGTCTTGGTTTCATGTTTATTTTATCATAATTAGGTAGTTGATAAAATATTTTCCTCAGCAACTGCATTTTAAGAATGATTAGCAAGTCCATGCAAATCTGTCGCACTTTGCCCCTTTTGATAGGTGCCCAGGAAAACTAGGCATTTAGCTAACTAATAAATTCATTCTTATACATTCACAAAATACAGTATACGGTTGAATTAAGAGCAACATAAGAAATGTATACTGTTTTTTGTGAATCTGTATGAGTGAATTTATTAGTTAGCTAAATACTTGGCTTTCTTGGACTATTATCAAAAGGGGTGAAGTGCGAAAGATTTGCATGGATTTATAAGTCATTCTTAAATTGCAGTTGCTGGGGTAAATATTTTATCAACTACCTAATTGTGACAAAATAAACATGAAACCAAGGCAAAAAGCAGAACCCAATGGAGGAATGTAGGGAAATCGTTGGATTTTGGTTGGCTTATGGATGGAATTCGGATGGCAACAGTTGGCATTCTGTTGGCATTACAATGATGGCCCAACAGATCGCCAACGAACATTCCCAACTGTTGGGATTTTGTTGGATATTGGTTGGCTACAGTTGGCAATTGGTTGGGTAAAATGCACTTTGCCAACGGAACCCCGACGGACATTCCTAACCGTTAGCCAACGAAACATGGCGATCATTTCCCAACATTGGCCCAACGATCTGTGCTACTAGGGAGTATGGATGCAAGCATGATATTCACAAATAACTGTTTTTGCTTACCTCTCAGGATCTTTAGGGAACCTGAAGAAGAATAAATCGGGAGAATTCCTTTGGCTGTTGGTGCAGTTTACGGCACCACAAGCATTTCCATAAAATATTGTTGACATTTTTCATAAGAAACAATGTAACAGAATGTGTTGCCTCATGCTCACCGCTGCAGTCGCGCCGGTTGAAAAACTATACTGAGCTATTACTGTGAGCTCGCGCCATTGAAATGATGGCTCGCGCAGCGTGCTTCAAGTCGGCCGTGGCTTGTCGGGACAGAAGAGCGGGAATTTTTGAATCCTATGCAGCAATAGCTCCGTAGCGCGCAGGCGCACCTGTTTTCATGTTCTTCTCTTTAGTCATAAGCAAATACTATAGTCATAAGTCATTAGATATCGTCTATTATCGAGCCTTTATCGATCGATTTTAAGAATCTTGTTTCGATTAGCCAATGGTAGGCCTAATGGCGGAGGCGGAGCAGTGAGTGTTGTAGCGTGCAAAGCTGTATTTTATTTATATTTTATGTGATATGTTCAGTAGTGACAGTGATAAAACTATACGGTTTGTTGTTATTGTGTCTTCATATTTCACTCGATGTGATTAGATTCGGCGGACTGCCTTCTCTTGTGATGATTACGTCTCGACAACACCGGCCTACCAAATTCGTTAACGTGAGTAATACATTCTCATCTATTATGGTTTTGTTACTGCAATAGGGAAAATCCAAAAACAGGGCGCACCTTGTGGTTAGTGGTAAAAAAAAATAGTGCACTTTCTTATATACCACGATCTAGCGAATTCTTCTGTCCTCGTATTATGTAGAAACTCGTGATTGGATGTTGGAGGTGTGACGTCATATCGCTAGACGACTGGAGAAGGCTGACAAACCTCGCGGGAAGTATAATGACAGTATACAAGGGCAGTTGGTACAAGGCACTTGCGACAATATACAAGGACAGTTGGTCATACCTTTTTCGCTAAGAAACAAAATACATCACACAGTCCGTGCATTGTGTGCATTGTGAATATCGAGTGGGCGGAGCTTAAGGGGCCAACTGTTTTTGGATTTCGCCCTGCATTGATATTCTTTACCCATAACCCCAATTTGCAATGCAATTAGGAATAACTTTTCGGGTGGCAGAGAAACACTACAGATAGTGAAAATATATAGGCCTATTTATAGTTTGGTTAGGTAGATCGTCTACCTTTATGTTGCCAAGTTCGCTTGTATCGTAATGAATACGACCATGTTAGCCGCTGAGAGTCATTCTGCAAGCATATGACTGCAGTCAAGTATAGGGTGTAATCTCAGTGTAGGGTACCCCAGCTCGCGATGGGCAGGTTTTCATGCACGATGTGATTTTCTATTTCTTTTAATTATAAGCTTGGCATAATGGAACTTTGCGCCCCATGCTGCTCCCCTTTCCACTCGCCACTCGCCTGGTCACTTCCCCGCATGCTGCCCCGCAGTGCATGCCACCATGCCTGTAGCCGCTGTTCAACCTCAACGCCGGTAATGAATAATTGCAATTGACTGTACATCATTAATATACCAAGACATAAAACTAGATAATTTATCAGACATTACAAATGCTTTTAATAGTCACTTTATAAATATTGCAGAGAAATGTATTCCTATAATTAAATAATATTAACATTAAGGCAGTAGACCTACTAACAAAATCTACAGTTTGGAACCATAGATTTCAATTGAACCGGACTTCTCAAATAGAAATTGAAAATATAATCAAGTCTCTCAAAAGTAAAAGCTCGACTGGATGGGATGAGATGTATATGTAGATGTAGATGTAGATATCTCGTCCTGTAGATCCTGTGTTGAGCGGGGCTCAAGGATATAGAACACGTCAGATCAAAAAATACATGCATGTTATAACAATAATATAGGTCTACAGAAACTGCAAGCTGCCAAATTTATCCAAGCTGGAAATATTCCTCCAAATTGTAGAAGGTGTGAGTTATTAAAAATTCCTTGGCAGCTGTTTTGAAAGGTTTGATCTTTCTTTGAATACATAATAATTTAATGTTGTTTGGAAGCTTGTTATATATCTGTATTGCAGAATAATACGCACCCTTCTGAAAGAGTTTTAACGAGTAATTTGGTCTGTGTAGATCATTCATGTTTCTGGTAGTACGTCCATGTACACTAAAATTAGTTTGAAATTAATCAATATTATTCACTACAAAACACATAACAGAGTATATATACTCCCCTGCAAGAGTGAGGACTCTTAATTTTTCAAACAGCGGTTTACAAGATTCCCTTTTTTTCTTTCCACATATTATTCTTATTGCCCGCTTTTGAAATCTAAATATTTTCTCCCTATGGGTAGAGTTGCCCCAGAAAATGATCCCGTACCTCATTACCGAGTGAAAATATGCAAAATATACCATAAGTAATGCATCCTGTTTTAATATATTATTCAAAATTCTTAAAGCAAAGCATGCTGATCTCAGTTTTGGACTTATCATTTCTATGTGTGTTTTCCAGTCAAGATTTTGGTCAATTTGCAGTCCTAAAAATTTTACATTGCTAATTTCTTGTATGATTTGTGTTCCATAATTAATTTCAAGATTTGAGATACATCTGTTTTTTGTCCTCAATTGTATAAAATGGGTCTTATCAATATTAACTGTCATTTTATTAGCTAGAAACCATGTGTTTAACTCGTGAAAAGCCTTTGTAGCTATTCTTGATAAATGTTCTTGTGACGTTCCTGTTACAAGTACACTAGTATCATCTGCAAAGAGCAATACCTTTGATTCGTCACTTAAGTTATAGGGCAAGTCATTAATGAAAATTAAAAAGAGCAAAGGTCCCAGTATTGATCCCTGAGGTACCCCATTCTTAACAATCCCTAGGTTAGATTCATTTCCATTTATTATTACCTTTTGAGTTCTATCAGAAAGATATGATTTGAACCACTTAAGTGTTAAATTATCGAACCCATAATGATCCAATTTTTGAAGTAATATTTCATGATTTATACAGTCAAATGCTTTAGCTAAGTCGCAGAAAATTCCCAGAGCATATTTCTTTTTATCTAACGCTTCCAATATTTCTGTAGTAAGTTGAAATGTAGCATTCTCAGTGGACATGCCACTTCTAAATCCAAACTGAGATGAAGTAAGAATGTCATTCAAATTAAGATAGTGTATTATGCGGTTGTACATGACTTTTTCAAAAACTTTTGAAAATGAGGTTAAGAGTGATATAGGTCTGTAATTTGATGGTAGATTTTTGTCACCTTTTTTAAAGAGGGGCTTAACAATAGCATGCTTAAGTCTTTCTGGAAATATTCCATTTTCTAATGAACAATTGCATATGTGACTAAGAGGTTTACTGAGTTCCGATGAGCAGCTTTTTAATAACTTATTACTTATCTCATCCCATCCAGACGAGCTTTTACTTTTGAGAGACTTGATTATATTTTCAATTTCTATGTGGGAAGTCAGGTTCAATTGAAATCTATGGTTCCAAACTGTAGATTTTGTTAGTAGGTCTACTGCCTTAATGTTAATATTATTTATAGGAATACATTTCTCTGCAATATTTATAAAGTGACTATTAAAAGCATTTGTAATGTCTGATAAATTGTCTAGTTTTATGTTTTGGTATATTAATGATGTACAATCATTGTTTCCCTTTGTTCTCCCCGTTTCGTTTTTTATTATATTCCATACAGTCTTAACTTTATTATTTGATTTATTAATTACTTGTGAAAAATGCCTACTTTTTGCTTCTTTGATTACTTTCTTCAGTATGTTGCAATACTTTTTATAGTATTCCTTATGAGCTTGGTTGTTACTAGTTCTATATTTTAGGTAGAGCTCTCTTTTGTTTGCACATGATATTTTAATACCAGCAGTTAACCATGTGTTATTCCTTGAATTAGGTAAATTAGCAGTTTTCTTTTTTGGAAAATTTGCCTCAAAATGTCGTGACACTATGTTTAGGAATTCACTTAATTTACTATCTACTTTGTCATAGGATAACATAGATTCCCAGTTTTCATTCGCAAGATCTTGTTTGAAATTTAAAATTGAATCGTCATTCATTACTCTAGTCATATTACTATGAGCATGTTTACTGTTCGAATTTACTTTAATATTGTTCAGCACTAACATTTGTGCATCATGATCTGATAATCCATTTAATATTGGAAGTACTTTAAAATTAAAATGTTTTTCTATATCTATGAATATATTATCTATTGTTGTTTGGGAGTCGTTCTGAATTCTCGTTGGAAAGTTTACTATGAAATCTAGATTATAGCTACCCAATAAAGATATCAGTCTGATCTTCTTCTCACTATCAATTGAGAAATCTACATTAAAGTCCCCACACAGGATAATATTTACATTAGTACTATACAGTGAATTAAGAACCCTTTCTAACTGATTTACAAAATAATTGAAATTACCTGATGGTGCCCTGTAAATGGCTAGTATTACAAATGTATCATTGTCAAAATTCAATCTGGCTGAACAACACTCAAAATCCTGTTCTTTACAGAAGGAACTTGTGTCTATATCACTGAAATGTAAGTTTCTTTTGATAAATATACTCACACCTCCACATTTAATGGAATGTCTACAAAATTTTGAACATAGTGAAAAATTATCAATTTTTAATTGTTCCAGATCTGTTTCTGCACAGTGGTGTTCCGTTAGACAAATAACTTGAATTTCCTGTTTATTAGAATTAATTGTATCCTGAATGGCTAAGTTAAATTCTTCAATTTTATTTTCAAGCCCCCTTATGTTTTGATGAAATAGTGCAAATGATTTATTAGTTCTAGCTATAGGCCTAAGCGTATTACTATTATTGACTTGAGATATGCATATAGGCCTAAGCTGTTGGATTCTTTCACTTAGATTCCCCCTAAAAAACGAGTCGAGCCACCATCTATGACAGGAATAGGCCTGTTACAATCTAGTACATTACACTTCAACTCCTCTGCAACCAGTTCTGCCAGTGTCTTCTTTCCTCGAAGGTTGAGATGGAGTCCATGCCTGGTATACTCTTCCCTTCTTAAGCTGCTAACAGAAACAACATTGAAGTTAATATGATCACCAGAGAATTTCCACAACTTATCATTTATAGATAAGTAATAAGTTATTAAAAAGCTGCTCATCGGAACTCAGTAAACCTCTTAGTCACATATGCAATTGTTCATTAGAAAATGGAATATTTCCAGAAAGACTTAAGCATGCTATTGTTAAGCCCCTCTTTAAAAAAGGTGACAAAAATCTACCATCAAATTACAGACCTATATCGCTCTTAACCTCATTTTAAAAAGTTTTTTAAAAAGTAATGTACAACCGCATAATACACTATCTTAATTTGAATGACATTCTTACTTCATCTCAGTTTGGATTTAGAAGTGGCATGTCCACTGAGAATGCTACATTTCAACTTACTACAGAAATACTGGAAGCGTTAGATAAAAAGAAATATGCTCTGGGAATTTTCTGCGATTTAGCTAAAGCGTTTGACTGTATAAATCATGAAATATTACTTTAAAAATTGGATCATTATGGGTTCGATAATTTAACACTTAAGTGGTTCAAATCATATCTTTCTGATAGAACTCAAAAGGTAATAATAAATGGAAATGAATCTAACTTAGGGGTTGTTAAGAATGGGGTACCTCAGGGATCAATACTAGGACCTTTGCTCTTTTTAATTTTCATTAATGACTTGCCCTATAACTTAAGTGACGAATCAAAGGTATTGCTCTTCACAGATGATACTAGTGTAGGCCTACTTAATAATAATAATAATAATAATAATAATAATAATAATAATAATAATAGTTTATTCATCCTCTGAACATTTACATGTTATGGGATATGTTAACTATAGGCCTACAAGATCAGACAGAGTTGTGTTACAGTTTGCATATAGAACAGAGAGAGAAAACATTAAATTTTATTTACATTTATTTACAGGGAAAATAATTCAGCATTGTGGCATTTTTCTTCAAATTCCTCTACACTGTATATGGCATTCTTTGTTAAGAATTTTTTTATGTAGGTCATGAAGTGTTTTGTTTTGAGGTTTCTAATTTTGTGTGGGAGGTTATTATATAGTTTGGGACCTATGTGCTTATAGCTATTGTGTGTTTTTGATAGTCTTAAGTATGGGGTGTCTAGGTCTGTTTTTTGCCTTGTGTTGTGGGTATGGATCTGACTGCATTCACTAAAAAGATGTTGGTTCTCCTTTGTGTAGGACAGAGCATGATGTTGCTCATGATGTTGCTGTTCCTAAAAGCAGTTCTACACGTTTTTTGGTTATCTATGTCATATATACATCTAATGGCCTTTTTCTGCCATTTGAATACGGTTTTTGCTCCAGCAGAATTGCCCCAAAGAAGGATCCCATATTGTAGATGTGAGTGAAAAAGAGCACAGGAACGTCACAAGAACATTTATCAAGAATAGCTACAAAGGCTTTTCACGAGTTAAACACATGGTTTCTAGCTAATAAAATGACACTTAATATTGATAAGACCCATTTTATACAATTTAGAACAAAAAACAGATGTATCTCAAATCTTGAAATTAATTATGGAACACAAATCATACAAGAAATTAGCAATGTAAAATTTTTAGGACTGCAAATTGACCAAAATCTTGACTGGAAGACACACATAGAAATGATAAGTCCAAAACTGAGTTCAGCTTGCTTTGCTTTAAGAATTTTGAACAATATATTAAAACAGGATGCATTACTTATGGTATATTTTGCATATTTTCACTCGGTAATGAGGTACGTGATCATATTCTGGGGCAACTCTTCCCATAGGGAGAAAATATTTAGATTACAAAAGTGGGCAATAAGAATAATATGTGGAAAGAAAAAAAGGGAATCTTGTAAACCGCTATTTGAAAAATTAAAAGTCCTCACTCTTACAGGGGAGTATATGGGTGATTCTTCAAATACGGGAAAATTTGGAGTGTGTAAAATCCAAATTTTTTACTTTGTTTAAAAAATCTCAAAAAAAATCACTAAAATACTTCAGGGGTTACTTGATTATAATATGACACCAGCAGAGCTTAAATGTTTATATTTTTATTTATTTTAATTTCTTTACTTTTTAAAGCCATGTGAATGACATTCGTGTACATGTGGATGGCAGAAGGCCACATTAATGACTAACTTTGGCAATAATCTGCTTTTTTTTTATGTGATTTCATATCTTTCTCAGCATACTTCAGTTGACTTTGCACCAAATTTGCAAATTTGTGTGCATACTCCGGAATTAATGTAATTTTAACGAGACTGTGTTTTTATGGTTTTGGGGGAGGGGGGAATCAAGCAGAAATTCATTTAATCAGTTTTAAGATCTTAAGTACAGGTCACAGACACCGCAAACACAATAGTATCCTACATTTATCATCTACATGACTTGAGAGTCATCCACATACCCCTTCATGAGACATGTGGATGTCACAAAAATCAGGCATGTGGATGACAAAAAAGGAGTTTAAGTGGTCTCAGCAAGTCATTTCTAAACCTCTGTAAGCTCAACTTCAGTCAAGTACATTGAATTGGAAGGTTTATCATAGTGCATAATCAAAATTAATAAATATTCACTTTCTGCCTACTTTCTAGAAGCCATGTTAATGACGGGGAATAAAAACGCTTTCCTTGAAAATGATGCAAAGTCCTTTGTTAATCCCAAACTGTTTGTAAGCAAGCAAAATTCAACCACAAGCTGCCCTGTTGGCTTTCTCACACTGTTGCCAGTTATACAAATTTCTCATTTCTGCAGAAAAAATTCCATTCTTTTCAGTCATGTGGATGACCAAAAACCCTTGGGACATTCTTTATGTTCATTTGGTGGGGTGACAATTTTATTTCATTTTATTTTTTAGGGGTTAATATTCTTCACACATTCATATTCATTGACAGGAAAAAAGTTGAAAAGGAAATAACATTTTGTTTTGTGGAAAAATGCATTAGAATATACAAAACCGAGGTTTGGGACAGGGCATGTGGATGACATTTCATTGAATTAAATTCGATTTTGGAATATCAGAATTTAACGTTAGTGACATTTCAAAGTGATAGTTGTAGTATGGAAGTAGTAGAAACAAACTTTTATTTTAATTTTTTTTTTTAAGTTGAATTTGAAGGGAAATATCACTCCGGAACACAAATTTTCCCGTATTTGAAGAATCACCCATATATACTCTGTTATGTGTTATGTAGTGAATAATAATGATAAATTTAAACTAATTTTAGTGTACACGGACGTACTACCAGAAACATGAATGATCTACACAGACCAAATAACTCGTTAAAACTCTTTCAGAAGGGTGCTTATTATTCTGCAGTACAGATATATAACAAGCTTCCAAACAACATTAAATTATTGTGTATTCAAAGAAAGCGCAAACCTTTCAAAACAGCTGTCAAGGAATTTTTAATAACTCACACCTTCTACAATTTGGAGGAATATTTCCAGCTTGGATAAATTTGGCAGCTTACAGTTTCTGTAGGCCTATATTATTGTTATAACATGCATGTATTTTTTGATCTGACGTGTTCTATATCCTTGAGCCCCGCTCATCACAGGATCTACAGGATGAGATATCTACATCTACATCTACATCTACATACACATGTCACCTAATATTTCACAATAAAAAACCCCTTGCACCTCCACATAATATTTCACAATTATAAGAACGACCCTTGCAACAAAATAGGCTATTTCACAATACAAAAAATACCCATGTACCATGCATAATATTTCGTAATTATAAAAAACGCCATATTATAACATAAAATGTGGCTTAATTGATGCAGGAAAATTCCCTTGTACCAACACTACTTATAAAAACCTATTCTTGCGTTAAAACTCATGAAATCCCCTAACATAACTCTAATATACGAAAGCTTCCTTAAGTGCTCAACATTCACTCGTTGCGTAGTGGTCAAGACTCCTAGCTATTTCCTAGGGGTCCTGGGTTCGAATCGATCCAAAATTTACTATTAGGAATAGGTCTCAAATAGGTAGGTAAGGTGAGAGGAAGAGAGGAAGGAGACGGGAAAGGAAGAGAAGAAGAAATAAATAATTTTTTCTGTTTCATCAGTTCATTAAGAGATGGCGCCACCGTCGCTACTAGTGGTTCATGAATGGTTGTATATCTATAAACAGGGAAGATGGGTACAAGATCAGTGACATCTGGCAGGAAACTATTAAAACTTTAAAGAATGCACCTACTGGTGTCATGACAATTGCAACTGTTTATTCTTCACAGGCACTTCTTTTTAATGTGAATCTTTCTCTGAAGAAGGACATGATAGGATGTCTGAAATGTTAGAGGCTAAAAACATAATGCGGCCCAACCAGACTGGATGTGCTTTCTAGATTTAGGAATCATTAGTGGCGTGATATCTAGCTGATACTGAAAAGATCAAAGTGACTTATATGAAGAAGATACTGTGCCTGTCTAAATTTACCCTGTCACGGCGTATGTACATCCTGGCCAAAGAACCCTTTTATATTGAAGACCTGAGGTATCAGATGCTATTGAGACCAACGACAGCACACAAGACCCTACATAAGGAGCTGGAATCAAAGAGAGCAGAAATTTGTCCAACGTTTTATTTAACTGATGCCTTGATTAATTAAGAATGGATGAAGCCCAACTATGAACTGAGACATTTGATGACCAGACTTGTGGTCCATGGATTTCTCCATAGATTAATTCACGAACCAGATGAAAGATGCGTGTGCAAATTATGTGGAAATACATGTGAAAGGTAATAAATAAATAAATAAATAAAATTAGCCTAGACATCCCAAAGGGCAATAGCCTCCTGCGGATTGCAGGGCAAGCTCATATACTTCTCGTTAGGTGAGCTAATCCTAGCGAGAGTTCTTGAGCTTGGTTGGATTGCTTCTGTATTTCCACTAGTCACTTGGGGTGGAGGTTTCTCCCATTTTCTTCCACTCTTTTCTATTCCTCGCTACTCGAGACCATAGTCTTCCTGATGTTTTGATGAAGTCATCCTCCCATCTGGTCTTTTGCCTCCCCACACTTCTCCAGCCTGTTCTGGGGTCCCAAATTGTAGCTTTTTGTGCCCATTTTCGTTGGTTCATTCGCATCACATGGCCTCCCCACCTCCTTTTCAACTGTTCCGCTGTATTTGCCACATCCTTCATACCTGTTCTTTTCCTGATTTCTGTGTTGCGGATTTTGTCCTTTAATGAGATATGGAAGATAAATCGCTCCATTTTGCGCTGGCATACCTGTAATGTTTGCCGTTGTTTTACAGTAAGCACCCATGTTTGGCACCCATAGAGCAGTACTGGAACCACACATTTCTCTAGGACTGCAGACTTTGTTGCTGGATACCATGTAGGCCTACTAAATAGCAAATCAAGAACACTATCCCTGAGAATGTTCTGTGAATCATAAAATGCAATCCTACAGTCTATGCACATAACATAACTTCTATATTACTATTAATGGCATGAAAATATGTGATGCATGTTCGAAAAAGACTTATGACAAATACAAGATGAAGTTTTACCTTGTACTAGTGAAAATTTAGATAATTATTTTACTGATCCACAATCTCCCTTACAATATTTGAATAAATCACTGGAACTAATGGGTGAGTCACCACTAAAGAAGAAAAAGTTCAATGTACCTAGCTACACAAAGAAGAAACTTGATAAAATAAAGTCTAGTTTAGAAAAGAACTTATTACCAGAATTGAGCCAAGAAGAAGTTATTATTGAACATTCCGAAGACGAATCGGAGATAATTCAACAGTTAAAAGAAAATTTGCTCAAACAACAACAAAAAGTGAAAAAATGACTATTTTTTCTATTTTACGCTCTATGAGTTGGAGCTGTCAGAAAATAGAAGATGAATTCATAGTGACAAACTACATGGCCCATGCAGTAAAATCATTAGTACAAGAAAAAGGTGTTTTTTGAACTCCTAATCCTAAACCTGGAAGAACTTTACGTAAGAATATTGCTGACTTCTACTATTCTGAAGACATTACTAGAATGATGCCAGGGAAAAAAGATTGTGTGACCGTAAAAAATAAAGATGGCAAGATCCAGGTACAAAAGAGACTAGTGTTGGCAAATTTGAAAGAAATATACCAATTATTTAAGGAAAAATTCCCAGCAAACAAAATTGGTTTTTCAAAGTTTTGTGACCTGAGGCCAAAGAACTATATCCTGGCTTGAAAAAGTGGCACACATACTATCTGTGTGTGTACCTTACACCAAAACATTAAACTAATGATGTACGGTGTAAAAATGCAAAATTTTGTATTAGGTGGGGATGACACTGCTGTGAAATCTTATCACTCCTGTCTGGTCAAGATGATGTGCAATCCACCATCTCAACTTTGTTTTATGAATATTTGTAAAGAATTCCCTGGTGTTTCTAGACTTCAAGAATTTTTTAATACAAAGTTCAATGAAAAATGATTGATGAAGTTACCTACAACAAGTGGGTAACTGTAGATATGTGTGTGATGGAAGCTGTAGTAAAATGTACCGATGACTTTATTGATGAGTTTTTGGACACACTAACAAAGCTCAAAACTTATTCATTTATAATTAAGGAATCGCGCACAATGTGCATTATCTTAACCTAAGACTTAACCTAACCAGTCCTGAACCCGGGGAGGGGATCTTTCACTACTGAAAAATCCCCGACCCGGCCAGGAATCGAACCCGGGCCGCTGGAGTGGGAGGCAGGCGTGCTACCGACTCACCCATGGCGGCGGACCTTATTCATTTATATAGCTAGTCAGCAGAAAGAATACTACAGCGAAATTAAGGAAAATTTAACTGAAGGCCATGTAGTAGTCAACTGTGATTTTGCAGAAAACTACTCTTTCGCCCATCATACAAGACGAAATACAATCATTCCACTGGACTACCAGCCAAGCTACACTGCATCCTTTCATCATATATTATAAATGGGAGGTGAAACTAAAACACCTGCAGTTTGTTTTTATATCAGATTGCCTGGAACATAATATAGTCGCTTTCTATGTATTCCAGAAAAAACTGCTAGAAATCTTAAAGCAAACCTTGCCTTTTACACTTAAAAATATCACTTACGGTACTTTTCTGATGGGAGTGCTGCCCAGTATAAGAATAAGAAATCTTTCTTAATTTATGTTTGCATAAAACAGATTTTGAAGAAATGTTTTGAGGCAGAGTGGGAATTCTTTGCAACATCCCATGGCAAGAGTGCATGTGATGGCCTTGGCGGGACAAATTTTAACACCCAAAGAACTTTATGAATTTGCCTTGGAAAATATAAAGAAAATTGACTTTGAATGTTGCACAACAGAAGACTACAAAGAGGCTAAAGAATGGTTACTTTCTTGGCTCAGTAAATCAAAAGCGATTGTGGGAATACAAAAGTTTCACTCATTTATACCCCACACGGAGAGTCAAATTACTTTCAAGCCTTATCATTTCAGCCTTGATGAATCTCTTGAATGTGTGACAACAGTGAACCAAATAACACCAGGAGTGTTATTTGGAAAACATTGCTGCTGGTTTTGTGACAGTAGCATATGATGACTCTTGGTGGCTGGGATGCATTGAAGAAAAACACAATGGCATGTACCGAATTAATTTTTTACACCCAAAAGGTCTAGCCTGTTCTTTTTGTTATCCACAACCAAGAGATTTATTTCCGTAACACGTAAAGTACAGCCATCCACATACATCTTAAGACATTAAAAAAAGTAATAGATTTCTTCAAGAGCAAGAGTTTTATCCATAATGCAAGCGGCATTTCCCCTTTGAATAGCAATACTGATTCTCTGTCTTAAGAAAGTCGTTGATCAAGAATCTCCATTTTGAGCCGCAAGTTTCTTTCCTATATCTGAGATCAATGACTTAGCCTCAGTGCACCAAAGTCCCATGGTCTCAACTGTGAAAGCAATAAACTCATACCTATGTAGCAGGTCACGGTAATTATTAGATGTCCCAGGAAACACTCTTTTGCAAACAGTGGATCCAACTACAGCAACGGGAAGAACATACACTCTAAGTGCTGAAGAAATGAAGCTGTCTTCTCTTGCTTTGGAAAAATATCTCAAAAGATCAAAAAGGACCATTTAAATTGTGTTACACTCAGTGAAAACTTTTAAAGTGTATAGATATTATTAATTATGTACGGAAAATACCTAATATTCTAAGAAATACAGTTCTATCCAAGCAAATATCAACAAGTTAAACTTTTTTACAAGGTAAAACAACATTTACCCATTTCTTTTATATGGGACTCTTTGTAAATGATTACAAATAATACTGGAAAACCAAGCAAAACATAACCTCTTCCATTTATAACTATATGAGTTGATATTCCAGAGTTTTGGATGATTCAAGGTGAGTGGCTTTATTCAAAATTTCACTATTAGCATGTTGTCCCTATCATGAAAATTAAACTGAAAACAACACTACACATCATTTAATTAACAAATAATAAGAGGGAAATGTTAGAGGGAAAGAGGGAAATCTAAATCATTTAGGTTTGGTATTCATAGCCTAGAAATAGTCCGCTATACACCGCACTAGCATGTAATCTGGTAGTAAAATATTTTTTTTAACAAGAACCCGTTGAGATCCCATCTAGAAATTTTGAATGCATGTAGTCAATTAGAGTGGATAACACACATAATTTTTCCAAAAATATCCGAGGGTACATATTTTGGAAATTAAAAAAAAGTTTTTGGGAACTTTTTTAACATTTCAAAAATCAAGAAACATAGCTGTGTGATAGCTGTGTTTTCACTCTCCGCTACGGAGTCCGCATTAGCCGCCGGTGACGCACGCGCGGCTTCCCTGCTTAGAGTGTAGGCTATATAAAGTATTACATATCTTACCTTATAACATATGTTGGAAGTGTCGTCCTTCCTGTGTTATACAGGCATTGTATCTGGAAACCACATTCTGGCTGACGCGAGTGAGTTCTTCCACTGTAATGCCCCTAATTTCATTCGTAATGTTTTCTTTCAGCTCCTCCAATGTGTGAGGATTTGTTCGATAAACCTTATCTTCATCACGTACACGTCCAGCAGACTCGTACTTAAAATAATGTTTACACACAAAAATACGATGCTGCAGCGAAATGGGTCTCACCATGTTGACACTTTAACAATAACTGCACGTGCCAATGTTGCATCAAGGTCAGCCCGGCTGCGCGTGCCTTCCGTCGCCCCCGTCTCAACTTATAATAAAGACCCTGTATATAGCATTTTATAATGATCTTAAAGCAATAGAAACCATAGTATTTTGGATTTTCAAACCATTGTAACTCACAAACCAAAAGTAAGAAACATTTGAAATTTGGAATTTAAACTAGATTTGGGGGGTACAATACCTGGGGAAAAAAAAAAAATACATACATACATAGGCCTACATATATGAGAGGTCAAGGTTCAGAATCTCATAGTAGAATTGGTCGATTTGACATGGAATGACCCAGGTGCTCTGTGTGTCAGCTGCAATGTAAGGTTAGGAACAGTGATATTAGTTTAGTAGGGCATACTGAATTCTCCCGTTTTGTAAATGTGCCATATTTTATACTGTAAAACCTAGCAACCGAAAGCATTATATTAAGGCCATGGATTCTGAAATATGTTTCTTATAGAATGCCATTAATCATTCTGTACTAAATTAATCTAAATTCTTCCGAAACTGAAGTTTCGAATTCCTTTTTCTGAAATTGACCAAACTTTTTCTAAATGAAATATTTCTTTTTCTGAAATTACTTCCTTGGAATAAAAATAAACTTTTTCTGAATCTGAAGTTGAAATGGTATAGAATTTTTTGAATGTATAGTCAGTCAAATAAAAAACGTCGGGACTCGTATGCAATTAAAATTAAAGTTTTAACGCATTAGTTTACAAGTTTCCTGAAAAAGACATAAAATACAGGTCATTCTTGGAACATATGAGGCCATGCGGCAGGAGGGAAAAATGAACAACGCAGAAAGCGCAACACATGATATTCAACTTAATATATTGTCATAATTCATTTTGCTTTGTGTCATGGCGCCACATACAAATGCTAGCTTGAGAGAAAGTGTAGTTAGAGCTGTATTTGACTTGCATTTTTCGGCATCTGAAGCAGTGAGAAGGTTCCATATTTATGAAAGAGCAGCTCAGAGGTGGGTACTTCACGGAAGTTTTCATAGGAAACGTGGATCCAGCTGGCCATGTATTTCGACACTGGAGCAAGATGCTAGATTGGTCGCAGAATAGTAATAGATGGTGGATGGACTTCCTACCGAGTGTGTGGCTCTTTTTTTCACTTATTCTTATTTAAGTTCGTTATTATGTTTCATTTTCTATTTTCTCTACGTTTCTTATTATGTTATGCCACTGATACCCATGTGTTGTAAAATCATACTTTCTTTCTTTCTTTCTTTCTTTCTTTCTTTTGTGTATCCAAAATTCGACACCAACAATGATAATTCATTAGAAGTAATTATTATGTTATGCCAGTCATTGCCGCATTTGAAAAAATAAACATAAATAAAAATAAAAAATATACAAGAACCCACTAATGATCAAACCCTGACCCCACACGTTCAATTCCGATGTGTTGACCATTATGCTATTGCGAACAGATGAGAATAGCCTACATAATTCTGATGAGATTCTAATATCCTAGCTTGAAAGTACGATTATGCCGAAGTTATTGATTTTGCACTACAAGTACTGGTATTATAAAATAAATTCTTCAAAAAATGCTCCTTGAATAATCATATTCCTCGCAAATTTATTCATTATTAATATTATAAGAATTTTCAACCAAGAATATGGCGGATATGAAGCATATAACCACAGCCTTCTATACATGTTCGTTTTGGAACAAAACTGAAAAATACATAGATAGACAAGAGGCAGGTGTGAACCTAACCTTAAGTCTTCCTGTACATGCGCATATGCTCGTTCGTGATACTTTAGCAAATACCGCCTGACATTTTTTATTTGACCGACTGTACTGTACTCCTATTGCATAATATGTTACTGTTTGTGAATTTTTTCTACAACAGACCCAAAGTTTAATATTGTTCCATAACTAACCCATCGTGAGATAAACTTGGCCCACGCTAATTTTGAACTATGGCTACAATCCTGATTGCATTCTTAATAGTTGAGGTAGATGCATTTAATTGAAAAATAGGACACAGCAACTTGGAAAATAATAACATACCTAGGCCTATATCATAATGCAGCCATGAGCAAACCCCTAAGCACTTGCAACCAGCAAAATTGGTCAACTACACATACAGTAGCGCCTCGGTATTTCGAGGTTCCGTGTAATTCGAGCTGGTCTTAAGAAAATTAAAATTTTCCCTAAAACTAGAGTAAAATCCCGTTTTTATACGTTGTCCGCATGTAAGTTTTACGCACTTCCGAATGTTACATTTTGAGCTTTCTTTCAATTTTTCCATGTACAAAAATGCAGGTAAAACTGTCCCACTTAGGGTTTTTGTTCATAATACACAGACTCCATTAAGGGTCAGACAATGACTTAATCCTTAAAGGATGCCGATGTAGCAAATTGGAAATGTTTGACAATATATACATACAGGCGTAACACAGGTATGTAGGCCTACTGTATTGTTTATTTATTTATTATTTAAACCATTATTGTGCTCATTAAACATTTATTTGCGATTTTCCCATTGATTTAGTGTTATTTCCGTATAATCCGAGTTTTTTTGTAATTCGAGGTAGCCTCAGCCCTAATTAGCTCGAATTATCGGGGTTCTACTGTAGTTCGAAAAGAACTAGTAGATGGAGACAGACAGACAATGAATTGCAATGGCAGCCTTGCTCATTCTTAGGGAAATACTAATTTCACTTTATAGTTCGCACTTCATTAAACAAGTAATACAAAGAATGTTCTATTTTTAGTTATTCTTTTATGTGCAATTATTTTGTTAAAATTGGGGGTTACCTTTGACAACGCTATTTTCAGCTTTGTCAACAGATGTTCGTCAGTCAAACGAGACCTGTATTTTGACTTGGTACGTTTCATTTGTGAAAACAGTTGCTCACACAAATAACCATAGCCAAAATCTTAGCTGCAAAAGATCTTAATTGCATGTGTTTGTAAACTGATATTGTTATTATGTCAACACTATGTTTACCATGGTACAGTTGTTTAAAAAATGCATCATTTTTCATGGCAGTGGCGTAGCATGAGGGTAGACTTTGAGACTGAGTCTACCTAAATAAATTGCTAAGAAAAGTGGAATCATAAAGAAATAAATAAAAGCATCATCAACCAAGTTATTAATCATTATAAACCCATGAGTACTATCATTAAAATGTTTTTCGCCGCTGCATATCTCACTTCCTACTGTTATTATACGTCAACTTGTGTTGCCGCATGCTTAGGCAGGCTCGAAATCTCCTGATGCGGCAGCGGAGGCAAGTTGAGACTGGATAATGGTCAGCCAAATTACAGTCTCATTCAAGTGCGAGTTATATGACTTTTCCCTCTAAATGTTAACCTGCTCTTTGAGAGAAGACATGGTATTCCTTGCGCAAGAGCGACATATGGCACCACCGCAGAGACTAGAAAGATTTTTCGGTATCCTAGTCTCATCCCTCAGGTACTTGCTCGCTTGAAACCGGGGTAACATAAACATTACATTCTCATAGTTGACCTAAACTGTGTGTTTGAATATTGTTCATCGTTACGTGGACAATTCCACCGATATAGTTAATCACTTATTAAAAATCCCGTTTTCGGTTCTGACTTATGAAAAAAACGTGTGAAATTAAGGTGAATTACTGAGTTTGACATTGTCTTGCATGAAAATAACCAAACATTTCAAACATCTTGGTAATTCGTTAACTAGTAGTTACATCCATAAATATTGTATTTGCTATTTGGCGGGGAAAAGGATGGAGTATTGAAGGAGTATAAAATGTAAATAATAATAATAATAATACTGGTAGTAATGCTTTATATAGGTATAGGCCTATATGAAATCGAATAGGTGCGCAAACATTCCCGTTGTTTCGTTATTTAAAACACTATTATTACTTGAGAATTTGTGTGTCATTTAAACAATCATTATAAATTTAATTTTTAGAACACAGTTTACCCAGACACAATGTCAAGCTACGCCACTGTTGCATGGATATTAATTGTAGCTGCAAATCCGGTCTTATATTTGCAGGTTCTAAATGCATAGGATTTACAAAGGGTAAAAAACATGGGAAATGTTTTTGAAATTGGCAAATCGTTTTTCTAAAAATTCGGCCTTTAGATTTTGTAATATGGAAATATACTTGTTAAATTCATTGTTCTCATTTGTATTTTGGAGGGACTGCAATGGGAGAAAAAGGTTACAGCAGTTGTTCCTTCCACAGTTCCAACTGCACGGCAAAGGTTTTAATTGTATCGTACATGCTCACTATATTATGATTTCGTCCTTGAGGTTGCTTGTTGAGATCATTTAAGTGTTGTATATCGACAAGGAAGTTCAAGTCTGTAATCAATTTTCTTTTCCTAATTCAAGAATTTGCTTTCCCTGTAAAATAAAAGATATATAGTTCTATATTTTATTTTTATTTTATTTATTTACGTCCTGCACATGAAAATTTTTTAAATATACCAGTAGCAAACATAATGAAGTACTGACAAAATTAATTTTCTTATAACAAAGTAGTTATTTTGGAAAGCAATTTCCATGCAAAGCTTGCTGATCTGATGTTTCATAAACTCATTGATTGTTTCAAAGAAGCGATGTTACCCCTACTGAGCCACTTGACGTCAGTATAGTAAATCCTTCAGAAACTTTTGAAATTTTCGGTGCTTTAAGACTTTTGACTTGATTTTATTAATTGTGTTTACAACCACATCCATCACATGTGTCATATTTTCCACCTTTGCAGCCAACGCTTTTTGGTGAATAATGCACCTGATGAGAATAGCCTAATGATTTCAAATGTGACCTTAGTCTCCCAACAAATCCTTTTCTCTCTAATAATAATAATAATAATAATAATAATAATAATAATAATATGTATGGCCAGTATATCATAAATGCTTTTGGCATAGTCATTTCTACAATATTAATAAAATCAGTTTTACACTTAGACATATCTTATACCATTACTTTTAGATAATTTCTAAATTAAAATAACTCATTTACAATATTAAATATGTTACAGTCTTATACAAAGCTCGCTGTTAGTGAACCCATTAATAAAAATGATTTAAATAACCATGCACATGTTGTCAATGCAGGCGGTGGCCTGTGAAAAGCGTTCTACCATATAAATTGGTAAGTGAAATAAATAAAGTGTGTTTAAGTCAATCTCATATAATTTGAAATTACCAGAGAATTTAATTATCTATAATTTCTTCCAGCTTATACATTGGTCTTTAATTCAGTTTTTAGCTTATTACCAGTGAGGATTTTAAGCTTTAGTGGTAATTTATTATAAAGTTTAGTGCCTATAACTATAGGTCTTTTTCTATATATTTCCATTTATATATCCGTCTGTATAAGTCACATCTATTCCTGATATTATGATCATGTAGCTCAGTATTCCGTTGTATCTTATCAGAATTATGCAATACTACTAATAATATTACCCTATATATAGTGGAGCCAACTTCCACATATACAACTTTCTTCAAGGCAATGCCGACAGACCCTCATAATCCGCAGTAAATAACTTGAAATGAGGGTGTCTTGGACAATAGAGTTGTATATTCTGGATTTTTAGCATGTTTTCTTGGCGTTGAACTTGCCTGACAGCCAATAGAATTTCGTGTGCAACCAATCAATGCTTATTTCTGAATTTTTGACATACTCCACGTGGGCACCAGACGAGTGCCTTCAGTCAGTATACCATATGCCATATACCACTCCTTAAGTGCCAAACAATGGCTTAATCCTCAAAGCGTCCCGACTGTCTACATAGGTCTAGCCTCCACTATACATATAGTGATACAACAGTTAAGATTCTTTTGGCCTTAAGAATCTCTCTTACCATTGCTGGAGCACCATCAGTTGCAACCAAAACCAACTTTTGCCAATCAAGTTTCTTTGACTCAATACATTGGCAAATGCCTTTAAAAATGTCCTCACCTGTGGTAGTACCTTTCTGGGGAATTAAATCCAGAAAACATTCATGTACTAATAAATCTGCGTCCATGCCACAAATGAAAATGGCCAATTGTGCAGTGTCACATCTGTACTTTCATCGAAGTCAAGAGAGAAGCAAATAAACTCTTTGAACTTTTCCTCTATTGTTTTGTTCATATACAAAGTAATATCCTCTATATGCCGCAAAATAGTATGTCAGGACACCTTGATAATTTCAAAATCATCTAGGTATTCCAGGAAAATTTTATCTGCTACTCATACCATGCAGGTTTCATTTGCTTTTGTGGGTCGAACTCTGTGAGTATTGTATCCTTTAACTGAGTTTTCAAATCAAGCAGCTGTTTAGCACGTTCAGAACCTAAAAGAGGCATTCGAAAGGATGTCGGAAATAATGATTTGCAAGTATACTAAATAATATAGTTTTAATAATACATATAGCTATAAATAATATAATAATAATAATAATTATAACAACAACAATAACAATAACATATTCATACAAGCAATGTAACTTTGTCCATTGTGGTTGGTGAAATAATGCCTTTGAGGAAACCCAGCATTTTTTATGGAATATGAAGATCGCACAATGTGCAAAAGGTGGTTATTTTGTACAGAATGATGTTAGGGACTCTTGTCTCTTGTCACATGACATCACGCGGTATCTCTCACATGGATTCCCACATCTTTTGCATACACATAATGGTCCCGGCTGATGATAACTGGTGTTTGTACATATCAGATGGTGAAAACCATGCACTGCGTATCTTGTCATTATATGCCTCAGCTCGTAGTTACTCTGCATCCATTCTTGGGTAGTCATGGCATCCATACCGTAGAAATTAGACCATATCGCATCCCTCTTCTGTAACATCTCCTGCAGCAGCCCTTCCTCTTGTATTTTGAAGAAGTCTACCTAGTCGTAGTTCCTCTATGTAAAAATTATCTCTGACAAGCATCAGGGGCGGATCCACGGGGGGGGAAATGGGGGAAATTTCCCCCCCCAAAATTTGTAACATTAAGCACAAATTATTGAAAATTTATTAGAACATAACCCAAATACTTAAATTAAAGCAACGACTTTCATTATTTTGAAATACCTTTGTAAGAAAATACTGAAATTTTCATTTTGTTTTCAATTGTGTACTGGATATAATTAATTTTTATGAGTAAAAACTTCCCTCTCTACTTTAGTTCCCCCCCCAAAATGTCTCTCTGGATCCGCCACTGACAAGCATGTACATCAGGCTATTTGGTGTGAATTTTGAAAGGCCCATAACACTTTCTTTAGATAAGTTGTTTTGACTTTCTCAAGTTCATGCAGTTGTTTCTTTTGCCATGTGTGTCCATATGTTTTCCAGACTGTATGTGGCAATCGGTGAGATCTTTATATGAAACAATTTCGTGTTTGTGTTGAGCGATATTTTGCTGAGCTGTTTGATGTCATGCATTGCTTTCACTGCTGCTGATGCTCTTTCTCTAATGTGCATTGAGAATTCATATTTTCTGGTTGTTTGGAACATCACACCTAAATACTTGAAATGAGCCACTGTTGTTAACACCCTTTGCCTATGATGAAAGACGGCTTGTTTTCCACCTCGTCTGAATGTCATGGAGACAGTTTTGTTTTCATTCACCTAGAGTTTGTTTCTCTCGGCCCAATTGACAAGGCAGTAATATGCCCTCTGGAGATTTTTCTTTGATGTTGATGTCATTACCATATTGTCAGCGTAGATATAGGTTTTAACATTCTCCATTTTCACTGCCTTCATGACGTCTGCTGTTGCTAGTATAAAGAGCAGCGTGCTTAGAGGATCTCCCTGTAGGACTCCGAGATTTTGTTTTGTTGGTCTTAAGATTGCTATATATTTGCTGATTTCTATGCAATTTTCACTCAGGATGTTTCTTATGATTCGGCTGATATAATTCCGACAGTCGATCATCTTTTCTAGTTTTACTAGCAGGATCCCTCTTTTAATGCTATCGAAGGATTTGTTAAAATCTACAAAGATGGCATGGAATTTTTCTCTAGGCCTCGATATTGCATCCTCGATATAATTCTGTAGACACTGCACTGCTTGAAGAGTGGACCTTCCCTTTCGAAACCCGAATTGTTCATCTGGTAGAAATTCTCTGGCTTTTTCAGTTAGTCTGTTCTCTATTAGGCCTGTGAGGATTTTGAACAATGTGCACTCTGGTGCAATGCCTCTATAGTTATTTGGGTTTCCAGCATCCCCTTTTCCTTTGTACAACATCTCCATAGTTGCCTTCCTCCAGTTTCATGGTATTTTACCTTTCTGTATGCATTTATTAAAAAGACTCATTTGCGTTCCCTTTTCTGATACCAGCTGCTTGATATGTTCATTGAATGTCCAGTCTGGACCATTTTTGCAGTTCTTTATGGCTGCTTGTACTTTTTTCTCATTGAACCATTCAATTTCTCCTTGACAATCTTCACTAGTGTCCTGATGCAGCATGTTCTCTTTAGTATTGTTAATTATTGCCTTCATGCGTTCTTCCCAAATCTCAAGGGGTATATGTCTTGAGAATTTTGGGTGCCTGGAATCTAATACTTTGTATGGATTTTGCTGGGCTGCTTCTACCATTTTTCGTTCTTCCTCTTGTTGGTAATCCTTCTTAGCCATATTTACTATTTCTTTATACCTTTTCTTCAGTGTGACGTATTTCCGACTGTTTCCTTCCGATTTTGTGTTTATTGTAAGATATAGAGCCTCCAACGCTTCTTTTTGAGCTTTAAAACAGGATTTATTAAACCACTCAACATTTTTAAACATAATAGGCAAAGAGTTTTGTCTCCTTTGGGAACGAAGAGAAACTGTTCTTCCCATTCATCATGAAATTTCCATTTATACAAAGACTTAGAATGTGCCATAATGCCTTTCCAATCGGAACTGTGTTGCGATCCGTCACTGCTTGTAAAGAGATTATGACTCATGGGAATAAATCTACACTTGAACCAAATGTCCGCAATGACATCTTGTGTCTTTTGCAGGAAGGTTAAGAACCACTTGTGGTTCCCGACCAGTAAATACCTATGCATGTCATAAAACAATGAGCTGGGAATGGTCAAAATGCACATTCTACCAGAACTTAT
Organism: Ectobius pallidus; assembly: GCA_964059195.1. Lineage (NCBI taxonomy): Eukaryota > Metazoa > Arthropoda > Insecta > Blattodea > Ectobiidae > Ectobius > Ectobius pallidus. The sequence continues at coordinate 199,196,816 of CAXKWD010000003.1, forward strand.
AATATTAGGTACATTTGAATTTCTTTGGGATTCATAGGAATGAAGATCTAGATGAAGGTTATGGTTAGTGTATAGTGATTTTCATTGGCAAACTTGCTGGCATTTGTAAATTTGTATTTGTATTTGTATTTTAATCCCGCTGGAATTACACAAAGTGACACGGTTGTCAGCATACATAAATCAACAACCAACACTGTCAAAAAATTCTTTCATATTATAATATGCTTTGTTCAGTAAACACTTAAACTTCATCATGCAAGGTTCATACAGAATGTAGGTTGGAAGTGCGTTATATATCTTGATGCTATTGAAATAAGGGCTCCTACTAGCCAATGTAGTATCAATTCACGGCACGAAATGTCAAAACCCTTTTGCAGGGCCGTAGCTAGGCGGTGGTGAGGTGGGCCCCCGCCAAGGGCGCAGGTACAAAGAGGGCGCAAAATTAACCATGAAAAATCCCACCTTTTTTAGACTGGTGCAATTTATAAATAAATAATATGCATTTTTTTCATTTTCTCATTGCATGCTGCAGAAGCTGTTTTAAAAAGTTTCTGTTCGAAAAAAATACTTTTACCTACATTAATGTGTTAAACATTTTAGTAGGCCTTAGGCCTATTATGTACTTTACTTTTGATACTAGATTTTATGATGTAATTATTTTTTCAAGTAGTTCAGTTGTCTGAAAATAAGGTTTTAGTATCTTGAAAGTCCAACACTTAGTTCATTTTCAAATTGAGGTTTAGGTTTTCTTTGATAATAACAGTGTTTTTATGTTAAAATAATAAAGAATTTTACAGAAATTTAAAGAAATTGTTCTGGGATGGCGCAGATTTGCCAAACTCGCCAAGGGCGCAGAAGGACCTTGCTACGGCCCTGCCCTTTTGTAACGGTGGTTACTCTATAGAGTCATATTCATCCATTAAACTAAACTAAACTCCGTGGCGCTACATCCCTGGAGGGACTTGGCCTACCACCCGACCGCTGCGTCATCTCCCGTAGGTAGATGGCAGGATTGGGGGGCATGTGGTCAGCATGCCCACACCCACGGCCGTTAATGGTGGTTTTCATGACCGGAGCCGCTACTTCTCGATCAAGTAGCTCCTCAATTAGGAATCACGAGGCTGAGTGCACCCCTACCAGACCTCCCTACATCAGAAAAATCCGAGGAGGTACCGGGGATCGAACCCGGACCGACGGATCTGTAGTCAGCGACGCTAACCACAAGACCACGCCGGCGGACATATTCATCCATTACTTGTTGATTATTAACCACAATTTGAGTTTGCCATGACTACAACAGCTGACATGGAGGTGAAAAGTTTACAGCCCCAAATAAAGAACTTGGTGTCAGTACAGTACCACAAATTGGTTTGGCACTATTATTTCTTTTACAAGAATCTGTATTAAATATGTGTAGGCCTACATGGATTAGACAGGATTAATCCAGAATCCATTGAATTCTGTATGTTAAGTATGCCTTTTGTTCGCTGAATTGTGTACTTTCTTAAGTCTGCCTATGTGTTTATTTTTATTTTTAAAGTTATGCTACATTTTTCTTATCTTATTATTTTTTATTAATATTATTAATTTTTATTACTAGATCTACATATCTGTATCTGTTTTCCTATGTCCGCTATGTAGGGGCAAAGGGCCTCCAAGTGGAGGTTTCTGTTATGTGAATTTTGTTACGCTTATTTTCTGAGAGAGGGCAGAGGGACAGGTGGTAAGCCCATCACCTCTCAACCCCCCTCCGGAAACTATGGTATTACTATGATGTGAAAGGGCCGAGAAACTTTGTCCATTTTAGGCTTGAAGTTCTTTTACGTACCGGTACTATAAATCTATGATAAGGGCCCCCCAGCTTAAAGTCCCTCCTGGAGGACTCCGTGCCAAGGATTTTTATGTCCTGAAAAATCCATCGACCGCGGCTGTGTTTGATCCCACAACCTTCGAATCTAGAGGCAGGCATGCTACCTCCAGACCACCGCGGCCGACTAGATCTACGTAGCCTACTAGTAATATTTTGTGAACAGTATACTTTGCATTCAACTAAAAACCCAAGATGTGTTATTCGTCAAATGGCTACCATCTTGAAACAGAATTTAAAAAAACAAATCCTTTCATACAAGTCACTCCAAAAAATAAAAATAAATAATGCCAGATTGAAGGAAATTGAACAGTGCATTTGGTCCTAAACCAATTACAGACAATAGACTCAACGCCTAATGGTCCAGTTGAAACAGGACCTCACTCCACTCGGTCTTTGTGTGATGATGAAACCATGATCATGTATCTTTAAAGTGAATAAAGAATTATTATTATTAATAAGAAAAGATGATAAACACCTGCAATGTTTGCCCAATGAAGATCCCCATAAACAGAAGCTTTAGTTAAGGAGACAGTTATAATGTGGAATAACTTTATTGTAGAACTTCTGGTTTAACAATAACAATGTGAGGAAGTGCAGTGGTGTAAAAGAATTTATCAAAAATACAATAACAGTAACAATAACAATAACCACTCTGCCAGGAGAGAACAAAGGAAATGGGACGTGCACAAATCAAGCTTATTGCTACTGAAGCAGGCCTGTATATTTATATAAAAAGAGTTTAGTTGGTCTTATATTTGTATAATTATATAAGTTTCTAAGCAGTATAATATTAAAAATCCTAGAAATGACGGTCCCTCGTTGTATACATATATTTTTCTATCTACTGTCCGTCCGCTACTTGAAAGCAGATTAAGGAAGACGAGAAATGAAGCCAGAAGTGTACGTCTTCATTGTGCATGGATTTGAACTTTACAACGCTGAAACACATCTGTGCAGATATGATATGTGATAGCGATGTCTTGTCTGCACAGGTGTGTTAGGCGCAAGTTTGAGTCACGCAATAGAATAGAGTATGGAATAATATTTGTAATATAATTATGGAACAGATGCTTATTCACTCGCATCTGGACTAATCTACTTACTCTGTCATGCCCATTTAAAAATAGGCATGAACTTTTGTATAAGAGCAATCCCTTTGCACAGCACTGCAAGATACGTTAACATCTCTTCTCAGTACCTTAATAGATTCTGTATCTGTGTGAACCATGACTCACCTTAGTGAACAGATGAACCAGTGAAAGAAATTAGTCAAACCAACCTAATTTGAATGGCCTCAGTGCCCTGTATAATGCATATAGTCTATAAACAAAAATTTGTCCTGAATAAGGATTGAAGCTTGGTTTTTATTGCATAGTGCACCAATTCTAAGACCACTTGACTCCTCATGAATGCACACAATCTCATACCGATCTCACTACATAATAGGCCTAATACATTTTCAGTCCAATGAGGGAGCCAAATGGTTTAGGTGACATTGGGAGAAAAAAATGAAAAACAGGTTTGTGAATCCTATAAAACATATGGGATGCATTTTTTCCTATGTTTTTTGACTGTTCCATTTATATTTTGTAATTCCAATTAACTCAAGTTAAAGATCATTTTCTTGTTTAAGACAATGAAACAATAGGGCAACAAAGATTATCATCTTTAGCTTTATTAGCTATTAACTGTGATACTGCTATTGATGTAGAACAAGTTGTCAATGAATTTGATAGAGGACATCACAGGTGATTGCATTTTTTCAAATTAATGTGGGTTTTTCTTAGGCAATAATTTGCCCCTCCCTCCAATAAAAACATTGAAATGTGGCTCCTGTCCAGGACAAATTTTCCTCTACAGATTATAATGCTATTCTCTTCAGTAAATAGGTTTAAAACTTACCAGTAACTAATAATAAAGCATTGATTATGGTGTTAGTTAGTTATAGTGAAGACTGGATGAAATTAGTGTTCATTATTTTTTCTATGACAATCAGAAATATTAATAAATTGATAGTAAATGAACAAATTACTCGCATACAGAAGATTAAGTTTTCCTGCTCAACTGCATGGTTTAATTTTTTTAAATAGACTATTCCACTCATATGCCGCATGTTCGATATTGGCCAATAACGTTTAGCAATTCCTCGGATATAGACCAATCATGATCATTTATCTCATAATATCCTTCCTCAGTTCACAAGGATGTAATTTTATCTGATAAAACATCAGCTCGTTACTGGACACGTAAGGCATCAACGTGCAGTGATAATGCTGCAAGTGAACAGAATGAAAATACATTATTTAATACAACATAACTTGTTCGGAAATTGAAATAATATAAATGTACATTGTTCATAAAGAAAATTTCGATTTGGTGCAAGCCAGTTTATGTGCTTTTATAGCGTTTTGATGTAAGCAAATACCGTGAAGCCCTTAATCTTGTGATTGCACATTATTGGTAGCATTGGGAACTTGAATCGGTTCGTGGACTGTTCATTCATCTAGTATGCCATCCTCTTATGGTTGACAGAATATTGACAACAAAGTAAGAAAATAATTATTACATACAAAATCCGTTACATTTTATTTATGGAATAGTCTTAATAAATCCTACTCAAGATTACAAGTTTCATTGATAAACCCGTAATCTCTCGTGGGATTACCTATGATAATAATCACTTGATCTATCAAGTTTAATGTATGGATGATTTTTCTTAAAAATGATTACTGAAGCACCCTCAACTTCCCCCCCCCCTTCGTTCTGTCTAATCCAGGCCTTTCCAACTCGAGCACTCTGCGCTGGTGCGCACCATCGTAGCACCCAACGGCAGCCTGGTGCTCTCCTTCCCCATGTCGCTACTGCATGTGCGTGCGTCAGACAGCACAATGGATAGCTGACCTTGCTTTCTTGGTGGATGTAACGTCTTATTTAAATGATTTAAATATTTAGTTGCAAGGGAGAAATTAGTTAATTAGCACCATGTGTGACAGAATTAAGGCTTTCAAAATACATAATTTATTATTTAAAGATCAACTCAAAGCCGGAAATGTTGACAATTTTCCTTCATTAAAATCATTAAATTTGTCTATTTACGAAAACTTCGGATAGCATCAGACGTTGTTACAGAAATTGCACGATGAATGCAATGCCCATTCAAAGAAATTGATTATATGGCACCTCAACTTGAATATTTATGACGCCATATTTTGTCCTGAAAATCACCATCATGTTTCCAAACAGAGGTGATAAAAGTACAGGTACTACTACTACACCGGGGATTTGCTTTCATTTTACAATTTCATTCATCCACAGAAATTTCCCAGACTTCATGCACTTGCTTAAAACTTACGCCAGTGTTCGAGACAACTTATGCATGAGAACAGATGTTTTCAATTACGAATTTAAATAAAAGTAAAACCAGGACTTCTCTGTCTGATGTTGCCTTAGAGGCTGTACTTTGAATTTCTATTGCCAAATCGATTGTACGAAATATTGGTAAAGTAGTTGTGGCAAAACGATGTTAATAATCTATTTAAATTCTAAATGCTCACAAACACAATATAAGTAGAGAATAAATGGTGTGTTTATGTGTTCACAAAATTGTTATTAATAATGTTTTCATAAGCTGAACGCTGGCTAGACCTGTGGAGCTGCCACTGGTGCTACACCGGTGCTCGCCTGCGCCGTGGAAGCACCTGAGTTGGAAAGGCCTGGTCTAATCTAACCTTAGCCAAAAGAGTGGACTTAATGTTTTGACATAGGCCTACTACAGTTGTATTATTGGTTTATACATTATAGGACATCGTATTTTAAAACCATGCTAGAGTGATTGTAATTGATTCATTATCTGCAAAGGAAGTAGTTCAGTCAACTGACTCACTGGTTACCAAAGAGAATCATAGTTCACAGATACTACATCTAATAAATTATTATATTCCCTGTGCCATTTACAATCAGACTCATTTATAGATTCTATATTACATGATCAAATTTTCTCATAATTCAAGATTTCTTAAAAATTCGGAAGAAATTTTCCTATCAAGTTATTGCTTGGATGAAATAAAGAGCAGGCTCTTTAATGATCTTAGGTGATCTAATGGTCGTACTATTTTAAAGATGATATTGGGGTTAGGCTGCTAATACTTTTAGTGCTCCTTCAGATGGATGACATTCGTTTCCTGTTGCATAAAGCACTTTGAAACAGGCTTTGGTGTCCTGACCAATCTAATAACTTCAGCAGTCTTCAACTCAAATACTGCAAACTTTTCCATCCTCTGTGGGTTCTGCTACCTACCACCCATATGATTATTTATGAATTGACACACAGTTTCTATCTAAAACTTGGCAAAATGCTAGTCATGCACTAAAGCTCTGCACACAGTATACTTATAAAGGAGGCCTGAAATATAACTGTTGAAAAACTCATTGTCAGTTTTACCATACCCAAGCAAATTTTATAATAGTGGCATGCTTAAGCTAGTAGGTCTATATCTTTAGCCTATAAAATCATTTTCTTTTTTCATTAAAGGAACTATTGTTTTCAGTACAGTGGCCAGTTTCAGGGCCACTAGAAGAAGCAATATAATCTCCTTCATCCAAAAGTAAAGAGAGAAATTTAATAGCAAAGATTACAGGGTAATATGAACACAATGCCTTATTCAGCAGAGAGTTCCTGTACGCAAGTAAAAACAATACACTACGGCACAAGAGACTATCGCTTATGGTTGCCTTATGCCATAGATTATGCGGTTCATCTAATAATTTTTATATTTAATTTGCATTAAAACTGAACTTGACTGAATAACCACAAAAGAAAAATTTATTCCTTATTCTTTCCTCTGCTGAAGTGAAAAAATTAAACAATAAGGCTATAAAAAAGAGCACGGACAAAGTCATGGACAGAATTTTTTTCCTTTCTTTGGGAGAAATATATTAGAATTTCTTGTTTGCTTCTACTCAACTACTTAGCTGTTAGAATATTTCTTCATTATGGTGTATTCTGGAACTTGTGAATGAGTAAGTTCTCTGAATGATTTCCTAGTTATTTCATCATAATCTAATAAACACGAAATTAAAAATACAAAATAGAACAATCTGAAGTATCTATTGTGAAGCAGTCTTTATCAGTATTAGAACCATATGATTGATAAGTTTTCTTATGAAGGCTTGAATTGGAAAGAAAATTTGATCATGTACAATTAAGTTTTCACAATTAAATACTTATGATCTTCACAACTGTGATGTAGCTATCAATTATGAAATACAGACTGGGTACCTGGTTGTATTGAGATTTGATTAGGTACCAAGGAAGCAGAATTACCAGTCCTGTGTTACATTAAAATATTAGGCATTCTTAAAGTTTGGAGCAGTGCACATCATCTATTAGAACGTGTAACTTATGCCTGGAAAAACTGATTTTTAGGAAACCATGTTGATACCTTAAAAAAGCTCTCTCTGGGAATAATTTGGCTTCCAGCTAGATGAGTAGATTTACCTGTAGTTGAGCTTCTGATAGCTGTTGCAAATCTCTTGGTATAAAATGCTAGTCTAGAAATTGACCTAGCTAAATGTAGTAGGAAGAAGATTGGAGGAAATTAGCCAATAGAATATTGTGGGTAGTAAAGGTAATGTGATCCCTATACAGGCCATGGAGACCCAGAGGGTTCCAGGAGATCGAGGCTCCCAGATTTTGGACATTGGCACATGAAGGTGGTATGGTTGTCAGCCTTACGCACCGGCCGCCTTTACCCCCAGGATTGCTCCTGGTACTCATTTCTGTTAGAAGCTGAGTCGACCCCAGGGCCATAATGCCACCAGAAGGATCTCAACGACCTCATCGGGAATCGAACCCACGATCTTCCGGTTAGTAGCGCAGCATCTCAATCACTACGCTACAGCGTACATCGCAGGGAGTATCTACTACATTTATTTAGATGAGGACTTGTATTAATTTGTATTGTTGTGAAGTGTAGGGAACCAATACCAGTTATTCGCCCAGTAGAAATCATATTTTTCTTTTTCTATTCAATTTGAAGAGGCAACTTTTTGGTGCCATATCGAATGTTGCCTAAATAATGTACACAACTTTGCCTGCTGTGAAGTTTAGCAAGGTTCCATTTGTCTCCAACAAGTCAAGCTATCAAAACTTCATGACCAGATTGTGCATTCTTATTGAGGTGGCAAAGATTTCAAAATCTAATGTACGGTATTATTGATCCATAACCCTTGATAATCATGGCCAGACAGCCTTTATTTTCATTTTAAGAAAACTGTGCCAAGGCAATCAATTAGTAAATAAAGAATTCCATTGAAAAGGTAGAATCAGACTGAAGAATTCAATGCCACAGCCGGGATTTGAACCAGGGTATTCAGCTATCCGTGCCTCTGATCTACCATTGGCAGCATGCTGGTACAACATGAATTCTCCTTAAATTCTTAAATTCTAGGCTTCATAGTAAACCACTAGTATGTCACAGTGGAATGATAATTCTTTCAAACTGGCCGTGTGTAGGCTAAGATGGAAAAGTGAAGTCAGACTGAAAAATTCAATGCCATAGCTAGGATTTGATCCTGGTTCAATAGCTGCTTTGATCCTGATTCAAATCCTGGCTATGGCAATGAGTTTTTCAGTCTGACTATCTTTCCACCTTAGCCTACGCAGGGGCAGCGTGAAAGAATTATTCCAAAAAATTACATTGTCATTTTTACATAGATGGATTAATTTAATAATATGGATGAAGCACCCAAAAAAAAATGTGAAGAAACTTCTAACTGCATTCTATATTAGTATATGACATAAATTCCGTATGAAGATTCTATACATTACCCAATTCAATGAAGCCTGTTAGATAGTAAGAATATTAATATATGGGACAATAAACAGCTGCTTCTCCAATTTTATCTTCTGTAGTGTTATATAAGAAACAACCTGCTAAATATAATATTATGGAAATATGTTTATTAGGCCCTAATGTTGATAATGTGTGTGAAAAAAATTGTCAATAAGGGCTATTTAATTATAAAAAATGCCTTGCCGTCATTTCCAAAGTAATCTATCAAGGCCTCATTAGTACCTAATCAAATTAGAAAATAACTACCTTGGCTTCACTGCCTATTTCAGTAAATCTGTAAAATGGTTCTGCAACCCAAGACTTGTTAAACAACCATGGTACCCAGACCGTATTTGTTACAGAGTCTATTCATTAAAATCCTGTTGTCACTTGGTCACTTAGTTAGGAGTACATCTATGCTACAGTCCTCAGGGGCATGTCGTAGTGGTGCCCCAGATTCCTCACTACTTAGGTGTGCAACCATGGCATTTATTCATGAGCAGACTGGGGTGTTGACCCTGATGCCGTCAACTGCAAATGTGACCCTGCCTACCTCCTTAATGCTTCATGGGACAATGATAGAGTTCCTTGAGGTGACAACCCATGAAATTCATTCAAAATTTGAGATCTTTTAAATGAGAAGAAAGGAACAATGAATTTTTCTTTCCTTATTTACATAAATTGGGGGTGTAAGGAGTGACTACCTTTTTCATCAATGAATTTTATATTGGGTCTTTTTCTTTGATCTAAGAGTGGCCAGAAAGTAATTAATAGAGAAACCAGACAGTAAGTTTATAGAAGAATAATTTATAGGTACCAGAAATGAAAGATGGTCTTTTTCCTTTCCCTCAAAATTTGGATTTGATAAGCTCATGCCTTAATATAGTCCCCATAGCGTAATAATTATATAATGAGTTGAATTTAACACTAACCTTCACTTTTGATATAGTTTACCTGCACTAGTTTTAGTGCCTTTGCTACCATTGTCAATAGCTATAGGCCTACTTCAACTGAAGTTCTTCCTAACCGAAGTTGAAGTATTGAAGTAGCCGATACTTAAAAATCTATTAAAACTTTTCACATTTGAAATTGTCATTAAAAATTGCGTGGCATGAACTAAAATTATTGGGAGTCTAAAAATCTTGCCTTGTCACAAGTGGCATAAACAATAACACAATAATAACAATTTTATAGAAGTTCTGAATAGTCAGAAATAATAAATTGTGATTGTTTTCACAAAGTTCACCAGTGTGTTATTAAGGTTAGTTTTCTTTCCTTATTTATATAAATTGGGGGTATAAGGAGTGACAACATTTTTCATCAATGAATTTCATATTGGGTCTATTTCTTTGATCTATGGGTGGTCAGGATGTAATTAATAGAGAAAACAAGCTAGTGAATTAATAGAAGATTAATTGATAGGTACCGGAAATGAAAGAATTTTTTCCTTTCCCTCAAAATTTGGATTCGATAAGCTCATATCCCCATAGTTTTATTTCTGACAGCAACCTCACAACTGTTTGCAATCAGATTAGGAAGAACTTTAGTCATATACATTCGTACACATTGGATAGAGAAAACTTTCTTCTCCTCTATATATCCCTGTCTTAGCCAGGGTTGCCAGGTATTAAAGGTGAAAATAAGGGACACAGTCCCAGTATACCCAAAGCTGCAGTCGTGAACATAACAAAGTAAAATTATATCCGAATTATATTGAAAATAGTGTTTGAGCTTTGAAGTCACATATATGTTGATGAACAATCAAATTCAAATCCAGACTAGAAAGTTTTAAAAAAATATAATCAATTATTAATTTTAAAAATTGGTGCAGCAGATATAGAAGCTATTTCTGTAAAATTGCATTGTAGGGGGGCCCACTTTTAAAACCGACTTTCTTTTGATAAAAGACCTAATATCACACATATTTTGTTATAGATAGTTCTCTGGACAGGAGATGTTGTCTTGATGAATGATTTAGTCCGATCCAGCCATCCTAAGCGTTACACTTTCTTTTATAACATGATCTAGCAAAAAGTAATGTAAATTCCACCATATTATTATCACCTTATGATGAAGATTGGACATTAGACGTGTGACATCACACCAGCAGAACACGTAGAATTCTGGGAAACAGGTTCACAAACACAACCAATTTTGCTGGAGAGATATAATATGGCACATTTATGATACTGAAGAATTCAGAATGCCCTACTAAATTAACAAGAACCTGTCACTAAACTAGAATTTCGGGAGAATTCAGAATGCCCTACTAAATTAATGTCACTGTTCATAACCTAACAGAACCTGTCCCTAATACTAATATCACCATTCTTAACCTAACTGCCATATGTTGGTCAACCTGCTTCACTGAAAGAAAGAAAGAAAAAAAAAACATCACCCGTCTGTGGAAGCCCGCTCACATCGCGAGAAGGGCCCCCCTACATTGCGACTTTGCTGTTACTTCACTGTATTATTCTGAAGATCTAGCCCTGAAACAAACTGCACTAGTGTTTCTTGCTGTGACCACCATGTGCTATGGAAAACACGTGTGTCTTTTGCAATTTATTTTACTTCTTCTTCTTCTTTCTCTAACTCCTTTGTGCTGTTAAGCGTGGAGTACCAGCCTCTACCCATTTCCTCCACTCATCTCGGTCCATTACCATTCTCTTCATTTCTGTCCATGTCTTTCCCTTTGCTTTTCCCAACTCCTCAATGTATTCCTGGTATAGCATACGTGGCCTTCCCCTTGCTCTTTTGCCTACTGGTCTTGCTTCTAAATACTGTTTCGGTTTTCTTTCTTCTGGCATGCGGGATACATGTCCATACCATTTAAGCTGTCTTTTTTCCAATATTCTTTTAACGGAGTGGGTACCTAACTCCTCTCTTATTGTTACATTTCTAATCATATCCCTTCTTGTCTTTCCCACAACTCGTCTTAAGTATCTCATTTCCATGGCTGTTATTTTACTTTCTTGTTTCTGCAGTAGAGTCCAGCTCTCTGCTCCGTATAACAAAATTGGTAATATTATTGTTTTAAACACTATGATTTTTGTATTATTGGTTATTTCCTTTTTTCCCACTATAGTATTATTAATCTGGTAATAGACAGAGTTGGCTTTCCTTATTCTATTTAAAATTTCTTGCTCTATTTTGCAATTTATTTTACTACAAAGGTGAAAGTCTTCTTCTGCAACATTATTCACAAAATACACACAATCTTTTAGAATCATTTTATCAGAAGCTCTTCAGCACAAATTTTAAACATAACATCATCTCCAAAGAATTTAGTTTGAATGAAACATAGTGGTCAAAAGATGTAACAATAGAAGGGGATGCACTACCTGTTTCCAAGGTTTGGCAGCTACATTGAAACATGGGTAAAGCTGGAGATAGTTTTGAAGTAAGGGACAGTTGACATCTTATGACAAAATGTTAGGGACAAGGGATATTTTACTCAAATAAGGACTGTCCCTTTAAGTCTGGGAACCTGGCAACCCTGGTGTTATCATCAGTATCGCTGGTCACACTTCGCACTCCTTAGTATTATTTTGTGCTGAAATAATCCCCCTACATCTAGAAACATGAGATTTCATTGGTTATCTCCCAATGCACTTCTATTAAGAGAATGTATAACCCTCTATTGGCTACAGCAGTTTTCAGTTTCCAGTTTTTTGTAATTAAAACCAATAAATTTCAATCCTTCACCATGCCACCAGTGCAGGGACCTTGTATTTATAATGAAGAGCCTGAGACAACAACCAGGCTGCTTCATAGATGTACCCTGAAATTATGAAAACACTTCTATGCTTATTTCACCAACTTTCATCATACAAGAGTGTTTACATGAGTAGCGGCTTGTTATTTTGCCTTTACTACATAGCCATCTCCAAAGGGAAGGGGAAAAGCTCAATGATTACGAATAGAGCCAGTGGCAAGCTTTCCAAATCTAGTCATTCCTGTGCTATGTACAAGTTTTCAGAAAACACAGAAGGTAATATGCCCACAAGTCTCGTTCAGTACAAACTCTTAAATGGAAATTACATTTTAACGGGGGCATGACATCATAACTTAGATAAAATTGGGTTATTGCACATGAACTTATCAGTGCAAACATTGATAAGGAAGGTATTCATATTACCAACACACAAGATATCAACAAATGAGACCTTAACCCGGATGCGAAAAGTTCAAAATGAAATAAAGTATTGCATTTGAAAATAAAATTGCCTCTGGTTTTCATCAGAATCCCAAACAACCTCAGTTGTCGACTGATTAAAATTGTGACTCCTTCTACTGCTGGTGGCCTATGGAATCAAAAGATTCCATTATTCCAGAAGTAAATTAACAGAATGTGATCATTTTGATTGCACCAGTCATGTGACTTCATACTAGTAGGCCTACCTATAGACATTGTCCATGACATAATAAACATGATCTCATTCTAGGAAATAACCAAGATTTTCACTAGACTGCTGCAGAAGTGGACAGTTACAATTTTAATCAACAAGTTGTTCAGAGCACAAGACGTGGTGTAAATCTGAAAATTATTATTTCTGAAATGACGGTTAACAGTTTGTGGGAATTATGTTCAGATGATTGCAATAATTCCATACTTCAACTATTTTATGATACACGGCATAGCAGGTCTCTCGAACAGTACTCCCAAGGTGTGAAGGCATTCCACTACTTCCCCTCCCAGTGTGACCTCCAAAGCATAGCGGTTGATTCACTTGCACAACTCTGATGTCATTCCCTTGCTTCCCCTCCCTTGGTGACCAACAAATCATAGCATAACAATTCGCTATGCTTTGGAGATCACGAAGGGAAGGGAAGTAGGAGAATGACTTCACACCTTGGGAGTACCGTTCGACAGGACTGCTTTATAGGGTCTATAACAGATACATATATATAGTGGCTTGTTTTCAACCTGTTCATATGGACTTAGCCATTTGTGCTCTGAGACACTAAACCTAATATTTTGATGAAAGTGCTCTTGTGTGGTGAAAGTTAGTGAAGTCTGTATGAAAGTATTGTCATAATTTCAACTTCCAAGTTTAAACTCTCTAAGATATATCCACAACTAAGTACTGGTACCATATAAGAGTCAAATGACCTCAGACTGAAGTGAGCAATACGCCTAGAGTCTTGTTCACATTTCTGAACCTCTTACCTACACGTCTGTATCTTCTTACCTAGTAGGGAAGTGGGTTTGTAAATCATACCCAATCCCTCTGCGAGTTAAACGACTTTCTTCTGAACTGCACAGAATGGTGTGCCATACAGTCAATGTCTGTGAAGACTGAAGTGCAGACAGATCCGAGACTATGTCAGACCCGTTTGCGCGCAGGTCTGAACTGCGCAGTGGGGTCTGGTATGTAATACCGGTGCCAAACATCCGCATGGGGCACCCGATGGTTCCAAGGCTTGTGCCGACCATTCCAATGGAGCAACTTTGCCCTCTCTACAAACTGCTTAGAATATCGGCTGAGATGCTGTACATTCCAAGCAGGATCCAGTGTGGTGACTCTGCCATACATCACTATAAGCATGGCAGCTTCCATGGGGTCCACTCCCGGATGCGAACCCACGATCCTCTCGTGTTGGTGAATATCCAGCCATCGCAGAACGCGCTCTGTCACAGAATGCCGTCGCCAAAGCGTTAAGTTTGCTACGAAGACTCCCGTGGCAAAGGGACAGGCCTTGGGATCGAGACCAGTGCCGTTCAGCGCGGAGTGAGCGAGATTCAAGTACGTGTGTAATCGCGGAGGCCTTGCTAATCTCGCTGCAGGGTCCACGCAATTGTGCGAAAAAGCTCCGTAGTGGCCGGGCTGAATGTTTGCGTTGAAAAGCTCCCAGATGTCTCCTTGCACGATGACGTCACAGTCGAGATACACGAGGCGATCCCGCAGTTCGGGGAACAGTTCCGTTGCTCGCACCTTGACGCGTCGCAGTCCGCCGCTCGTATTGGTGGTGAGGGCGTTCAAGGTATGGAGCTCGTAGCGCATGCGATGCAGCTTGGTGGCCTCGATCCAGCTGCGCAGGTGGGCCAGCTCCTGAGCGGTGGTGACCAGGTAGAACTTGACGGCGTGACGCGTGTGCACCAGAACGCTGTTGACGGCGCTCACCAGTCCGCCCAAACACATTCCGTCGCTAGCTATAAGAACGCGTGCCACCAGGCTTGACGCGGTCGTTGTGGCAGACTGGGAGGTGGTCGGAATGCTCGTGCTGCTGACCTCTCTCACCGCCAGGCTGCTCATGCTTGGTGTGGGCACCCATTCCAAGAAGTTTACCAGATATACCATGAGCATGGACCAGCATACTGCCACCAGCACCACTCCACCTGAAACACATTTTGCTCTGCCTATATACATAAAAAAGTAACACATTTGCTGAAATACTGAAATACTATTAAGAGAAAAGAGTACGTCAGTGATAAATTAGTTTATATGAAAGGTTAGAAAGTTTTTAATTCACTCAAATAAGGTAATAATATAGTCGTGTTTTGAATTATCAATGCTCATGATATTGCATCTCATTTAAGAGAATACTTAACCTGTATAGTTTACTGATCTTGGTTAGATCTCACGTCCTGAAGAGTATATCATAATACATTGTACTCGACTGTTAAATTTATGACTATAATTCACTCAGAGAATAGTAAATAATACGCCAATTATTCATTTAGACGTTGCATTGTAATTACCGTTCGGTATTGCTGATACACTCCAACAATCTCAAAACTTGCATGATAAGTGGAAGTTATACAATATGGAATAATACACTACTAAACTTTTTGAAGTGATCACAGTATATTGCTGATAGACATAAACTTGAACAGTCTTATTGTGATTGTTAAAAGTACTGTTCAAGTAAGAATTTATTATTATTATTATTATTATCATTATTATTATTATTATTATTATTATTATTATTATTATTATTATTATTATTATTATTATTATTATTATTATTATTAATTCAGCTGTGTTTATACTCATTTTAGCTGGGAGGCCATATAAGGAGTTCGGGATCTGTGTCTATACAGTAGAGTAGGCCATGAAACTATTATTACCTGTCAATTATTTCTATTATTGCTGCATTTTTATGGAGTCAATTTCAACTTATAATAATTTAAATGGATATGATTCAAGACGAAATGGTGAGGATGATTCATGGCATGTTAATATCAATTTCGGCATTTGTCTTTACGAGTGGGGGAACCACGAAAAATCTCATAAAAAATCATCCGGCGCGGGATTTGAACCTGGGACCTCCCGAATCCGAGTCCAAGACTTGACCATCTCGGCCACCTGCTCGGTGAATTTATTATTTTTCTAACACTAGGGGGAAATAAGCACACAGTGGACACGAAAATGAAGGAGTTGATTGTCTATACTGAATCATGGAATCATGAAATTCTGATTTGTGCTGTAGCACAATGGAGGAACAGTGTTGGTAAAATGGAACCATATTGACTTTTATTTGAGTTTCATATGTGAATGCTCCCCTTGTCAACATAAAACGTTTTAAGACGTTAAAAGATCAAATAGTATATTTTGATGGTCATCTAATGTAGCCACATCAAACCACATAATAACATATACCATATTATGTGGTTAAATGGTCAGCTCAGAGCCAGCCAATATAGCAGCACAACCGCACGATATGTGGTTTGACGTTGCTATATTCCAGTTTTCACCCAAATTATTAATTGAAGATGGTCACAAGTTGGTCGAAATATATTTTATCTTTTAGCATCTTTATACAGTCAAACCTCTGTATAACGAAGATCGATATAACAATAAACCCGCACAAAGCAATATTTTTGTTTGGTCCCGGCGAATTTCCTATCTTAATAATGTTAAATGTAACTTACTAGGCCTATAACGATGAAGCTATGTTATAAACATCCTTTCATAACGATTAGGGATGGGTCGATACCAGATTTTCTCGATATTCGATACTCGATACCGATACATGATTTTTTCCTCGATACTCGATACTTCGATACTCGATACCTTCAACATTTCCAGTTTCAATAAATAGGTACATTAAAAATTAAAATTTGAGAGAACTGCTTAATACCAACCAAATTAATTAAGTCTGCATATTTAATGAGACAACATTTAATATCATCAGTAGTCTATAATTATTTTTTAACTCTACATTAAAACTAAAATTAGTTTTTTAAACAGTCCACTTACAAGTTTTTGTTAAAAAATACTACCATTCTCACCTAATTGCAGAATTACAAAAGTATCGAAAAAGTATCGAGCGAGTTCTCTGAAGTATCGTTCGATGCCGATACCATGCAAGTATCGAGAGTATCGAGGTATCGAAAGTATCGAGGACCCATCCCTAATAACGATATTTGTAGGTAGAATTTTTACTGCGACCTAGTAGCTTAGCCATATAGATGGTAGCTGGAATCAGATCAGTATCCTTTCCAGCCACCAATATTGTTTTCTGGGTGCCTGATATCTGTTACGTTCTTAGAAATAAAAAAAAAAGTTTATGAGGGGTGGAAAAGAGGGTAATTGAAGCTAAAATCATTGTGCAAAAACGTATGTAAAGTAAAGGTAGAGTGATCCCTATACAGGCCATGGAGGTCCAGAGGGTTCCAGGAGGTTGAGGCTCCCAGATTTTGGACATTCGGCACATGAAAGTGGTAAGGTTGTCAGCCTTACGCACCGGCCGCCTTTACGTAGGCCTACTGTTAATTAGGTTGTTACTTCAAGTACATAATTTGCAATTAGCACACCATAAAGAGCAACTGTTTTAGTTTTGCCTTATATATGTGGTGAAATTGCTTGTCTTTTTCTTCCCTTTTCCCACCATCTACGAATTTGAAATTTCTGACTTATGGCTAGGCTCAATGCATGCCATGATCTGTGTTGTTAAACTAATCTGAATAGTATTGTTTTAGTATGCGGGTGTAAAGTTGCCATAGTTTCAATTCAACGGAAGTCAGTAAGTTGAGTAACAAAATTAGTTTTTTTTTATTGCTTTTTTTCTTGGATTTGTGAGGCTGTGTGGGTTATCTTGGCTCTGTGGTCATAAAACTACCCGGCTACTATTCAGCAGGTAGCCAAAAGTTACTCACTCCACTATCCCACTGAGCAGAGGGTGGAGTAGGGTTGTATAGAAAAAATGGGGGAAAACCAGAAATTCGAGGATTTTGTTCTCGCCAGATGTGTTAAGCAGTCATATTGTCGTTTAGAAAAGGAGACGTGGCGGCTTGTTACTTTAAATGGTGCTTATGTTAAGTCCTATGAAAGTGGCCAATATAGACACACAGACGACCACTGCTTCTAGCAGTTACACTGATAGTATTTCTCCCATGCCACCCTCGTCATAGTGACAGCTACAAATTCGTGGAGTGAGTAACCTTTCACAATAGTATGTTTCTATCTCTTTCTGTTCAATAACTGACTTCTGCCAAACATCTTCTGTCTCAATTTTCTGAACCGTGCCAACTTACATCAAACAGGGTATACGTCACATGTCCGTTTCATGAATTATCCTGTTGCTTACACAGTTTTCTGCATGCAACCTTTCTAATGTGTGGCAAATTACAGCCCCTCAATATAACTAACGCTCATATAACAATACAGTCAGCTAGGGCCCACAATATCGTTACAATGAGGTTTCACTGTACCATTTTAAACTCACATTGGGGAATGTAAAATATAATAGATCTATTTGTTATTGTAATGGCATGTGGTATTGTTGAAACAATTAAGAACTTTTGTAGTGTTCTAGGATGATAAGTAGGTTCCCGTGTGTTAAAAAAGGACTAACAATTCGTTCTAGCTAAAATTTAGCTAGATTCATAATGTTTAGGAATGGGTCGATACCAGATTTTCTCGATATTCGATACCGATACATGATTTTTCCCTCGATACTCGATACTTCAATACTCGATACTTCGATACTCGATACCGTCAACATTTCCAGTTTCAATAAATAGGTATATTAAAAATTTAAAGTTGAGAGAACTGTGTAATACCAACTAAAGTAAGTGTTCGTATTTAATGAGACAGAATTAAATATCATCAGTACCCTATAATTATTTTTAAACTCTACATTAAAACTAAAATTAGTGTTTGAAACAGTGCACTTACAAGTTGTTGTTAAAAAAATACTAGCATTCTCACTTAATTGCAGAATTGCAGAGTTACCAAAGTATCGAAGAAGTACCGAGCGAGTTTTCTGAAGTATCGCTCGATGCCGATACCGTGCAAGTATCGAGAGTATCGAGGTATCGAAAGTATCGAGGACCCATCCCTGATAATGTTGGTATGTTTCTTTTCTCTTAGCGATTTTCCTTTGTGCATTCTACTGCATCTACTCAGACACAAACCTATAACGCGAATGATATTGAATTTTCTTGCCTTAACATATTTTGTTTAAATTGTATTTACAAACTTGAATAAAAATTATATTAATAGCAGCTTTAATAGTAATACGGTTTCTGTATATAAACTTGTTTTAGACTGAAATTATTACATATCAGCGCAATGCATAGAACAGCCCACATTGTAAATATAGCATGGCTCTTAACCTTAATTCATATCCACTTGTGTACAATCATAAAAGGAATTGTTAAAATAGACGGCGTAAAGGTTTCACAAAATGCACAGGCAATAATGTTAATAATATAAATGTAGGCGTAAGATTCCAAGACATGTTGGTTAACAGCCTTACCAATAAAAGCTGCTTATATCTGCGTTGAACGGTTGTTTGATTGTTCACCGCGCAAGTTCTACATAAGCCGTATTACCAATAAACGGAGTGTAACTGCCGAGGTTTACACCGGGTTTGTACGTCCAACGTCATCAACGCGTCACTCTAGTTGTGACGTTACTAGCCCCTGGCTATGAAGGGACTGCTGAACGCCATCTGTCGGAGCAGCTGGCAAACAACGATGCATCGTCAGCAGACAGTAATTCTTGTTTCAGTATTTCATTATATTGTTTTCAGAAAGCTGTAATCATGGGTACAAGTATGGAAATATGTCCCGCAAACAAGGAACGATATTTATAATTCCGCAAAAGCAGCACAGAATAGGCATAGCCTCAAAATTCAATCTCAGACATCTACGAAACGACCGGCTGTTACGGATGTCGGCCATCTTGAATATTTACGTCAAGTTTATACAAGGGGGCCAGGCAGTGTAAAGCGTTGCACACATTCAGCCTTATGCAAGGATTATTAGTACACTTTTTCTCCTCAGCTGTGTATATTCCTGGTATAAATGTTAGAACTGGATTATTAGTAAGACTGTAAATGTTTAAAGCAGCTGTGTAAGTTAGGAATGAATTAAATTCAATCTGAAAACACTCCGTCAGGAATTATATTAGGTCTATTACTTGCACATAAGTGAGGAGATTTTAAACTGAAAAATACATTAAAATATAATGCAGATATCGGTACCACAATACTACATCAAGAGCAGCTGCGTTTAATTATTCAACGGCTAGATTTAAAAAAAAAAATCTTTTGTTGGTATTTATTTACATTGACATCGTTATAAAGAAATAAATCAATTTTGGCGGGCTAACAAAATCATAGTCGTCAATTTAATAGTTATGTTTAGGATAGAGTGGGCCATGCAATATTATTGTAGCACCAAATGTTGTGCCCATTAAATAAGTACGGTATTAATTAATGTTTATATGCTGTCAAGTTGCTAAATAATAAGGTTTATGCAAAGTACCAGCTGGATGGAACTTCTGGAAATGAAAGCGTGCTCTTTACTAAGTAATCTCGTCTATTATTTCTTCTGAAAGAAATTGATACATCTGAGCTTGCCTTGTTTACCTTAGTTACGAATACTAACGTTTACGGAGGCTCGGCCGCTGATTGGCTGTTCTCTAGAACCAATCAAAATGCTCGGGGCCGGACATAGCACTTTACTCTTATACAATTCAACGGCCCTAAATAGCGTGCTCACTCGCTCCCTCACTTTGTGAGACTTCGGGTATACTCGGCGATGTTCGTCTCTCACAGTATAAACTTTCACGAAGCGTACAAAATTAGGAAAACCGTTTCTTTCACGAAGAGTACAAAATTAGGAAAACCGTTTCTTTGTTATAAGGCCTAAGTAAAATGAACACAACGAACAAATATTCTAATTTTATTTTTACTTACAATTTTCATAGCTCTGAACCACAAACATTTTTAATAAACTGCCAATGTAAATTTCTTAAAAATCCTGGAGTCATTGAATAATGGCGGGCGAAGCCGCGGGCACCAGCTATAAATTATTATATATTGTTGTTTAACCCTGGAAGTATCGTGGACAGTAAAAATCCAAACAAACCACTGCTTCCCTTGAAAAATTATATAATATCTGAAAATTACACTGAATTTATGTAAAATTCACATCATATTCATCTGTCAACAAAGAGTTGAGAAACGATACGTATTATCCACCGCCGTCTCGAGAATTACACAAGAGTAATACAGTCTAGAAGGCAGTGGTGTTATCAGTGTTCACAGTTAGCTTTGGAACTGCATAATCGAATCTGAGATAGTTTTCCCAGGCGGCGCTTTATAATCGTAGAATGTATTCTAAAGCCGGAATTTTAGCTGTTTCATTAATTAGTTTATGAATGATTCGCGTGCAAGTGTTAATAAATATAATTATTTAATAATTATTATACTCTTAATCTTTAATTTTTCAATTAATTATCGTGGGCGAAGCCGCGGGCACCTACTAGTTATAATACACGACAATTTGTTGAGAGAAGACATTGGTATTATGCGTTTTATGTGTTTGAGGGATTTGCATTATAACAATACACAGTGGGGAAGTTAAAACATAACGGGTTACGTTGTTATTGTCAGGGCTTAAATTTCTAATACAAAAAGTGGGAGAACGCATCTAAAAAAATTATAAGGTGTTTTCATTCTGGTTTTGTCATCAACAATACGTGTAGGTCTTCGCGAGATATTGTTTGTATGTAACATAGGGTTGCCATATTTCCAAGAGTAAAAAAGAGGACACATTTGTCGATACCTATCTACACAATAACTGAATGAGGTTATTTTATAGCCCTTATTATTCATAGAGCAAAGGAAATATAATGTGTTGGTAACAGCATTAAAATTTTCAATTATATATAATTATGTAACTGAACTGATTTAGTTTACATTTAACAGGTAATTATAATATTCAAGTACTGGTATGTTGACTCAAAAGACAAAAGAATAAAATACTATGTTTCAATACATTCAGTAGGCCTACTCTACATGCAACTGTAAGTACAAGTGGAAATACAGTTGCCTCAAGATTTTTCACTTTTAATGCACTTTGACCTTCGTTGTACCAAGCGTATTTCTCTGTAGGTTCAGCAAAGGTTCCTTACTTAAGGCATAGGCATGGAATTCTTTACAAGTGAAATGCTTTTAATTATATTGAACTAGCAATATGCTCTGCTCCGCTCGTTAGGCTCGAGGACTGTTTGCTCATGTAAAAAAAAAAAGTCATTGAATTTATAGTTATATCCATTCAGAAAACCCGGACTTTTTTCCGAAATTAAAATTTCCACCCGGACAGAAATTATAACCCTAAAAAAAAGAGGACATATATGGCAACCCTAGTAACACGTACACTTAACGAAATCTGTTGCAAAGAAATAAAGCACTAAATGTGAACACACAACCCTCTACTTGAAGCACAGCTTGACAACATTTATTTCGAGACCTGGCTTGGTAATGATCTGAACCCTGAGGGATGGGTTGGGTTATGAAAGCCAATTTGTTATTTCCTGTAGGAACAACCCAACCACCTGCTCCAGATTTCCTTTTTAATATGATCTTCTGCCATGCACTGATGTGTGTGGATGTAGAAATTAGGGGCTCCATTGATCTCTAGCGTGTGGAAATTATCATAGGCAATCCTTTTAAATGTTGTTACAATGGAGGAAATGTCAGAAAAATGAATTATCATCGACATAGAATAAGTAGAAAAAAGAGTGGACCAATATTGAACATTCCTTTTATGGTGACCAGTAACTATGTGAGGCACTCGTCTACACATTTTTATTACAAAACTCACATTAGATCTACGTTGTAATAGGCTATTTTATATAATCTCTTTATGTATATGAGCGGCTTTGTCCTGACTGACTGACTTAATGAATGAATGACAAAGAATCAACATAGAGCGTAAACTATAATAGGTAGAAATTTGGAATTTTGACAGTACCTTCGTTTCATAATGTAAGTGTTCACTAAGAAAGGGTTTTGCAAAATTTTGATTTTAAATTCCAAAAATCAAATGTTCTAGAGGAGACATATTACCTTCTTACACAGAATTATCAAATCCAAATCAAACAACAGTGTATTGTTAGCAATGTTCACAGGTAGCTTTGGAAGCGAATGACACGGGACTTTGAGAAATTAGAGAAGCTATCATTATAATTCATTGGTGTAAATAAATAATGAAATCCACGAAAATAATGCACAGTGTGATGCAGTCAGATACTGTAACTTTCTGTACCCCGGACATAGCGAATACCTTTTCTCACTTCACATTTCCATATAGAATAAGAGTTCGTATTGCAGGGACAGCATTGTCAGTTGTTTCAGTCTGAGTATGACAACGAGTAAGTTATGCTATATCAGAAGTTTGTAAAAAATTCTATTCACCGATACGTTATTCATAGCTGTAGGCATTGCATTTTTAGTTGAGAAATATGGATGTTTATCATAGGCCCTAAGCATGTAAAGGGAGAGAAAATAGGATGGAATATTTATGTAAAAACGATGTTAGTGTTAAGAAATATAATGTTTTAATTATTTTTATGATAAATAAGTAATTTAAACAAAACATCTACCAATTGAGTAAAAAATCGTGGGCGAAGCCGCGGGCACCTGCTAGTGTAATACACTACGTAATTTAAAAAAATATATGTCAAGTATGGACTCACATTTTACCTTTGCAATGTAACTTTTATCCACTATACTGATGCATAATCAGGTATATACAAATTTGCACTTTCTCATTTAATAGAAACTTACATAGAAAACGATACCACACTTGCCTAGATAGCTGAGTTGAAGTTATACCCTCATTTCACCCCTCTCCTCTGAAACAGTTGCAAGTCCTGGAGTACCCTCAGATTGACTGAAACGTGTTTCGCGATACTGGTGGTTTTGCTTGGGGTAATTTTATATGCAAAAGGGGGCTATGGTCTCGTTGGAGAGGTTCAAGGGTACCTAATCGATGCACTCAAATAATCGTATTTTGGTTGATTTTAGATTCTAAATGTTATATGCACTCAGGGGGCATTAAGAGAGGTGAAGCCCCCATTTCCAAACATCAGAATGATTTTTTTTAATGTACCATTTTCACTTAAGTTCAATTAGTGATAAGAATGCAAGAGTGTTTAAAATATCTCACATACTAGAAATTGTTGATTGGATTTTTTCCCCCATTTATTTTTAACCCTGGATTCCTGGGCCAGTGGCTTTACCCCTGGTCATACATTGGAATTTACAAATTACATTCATTAAAAATTATCTTGTTGATTGGATTAATAGGCTTAATTAGTTTGCCGCGTCGCTTTACGAGGGAGATTCAAATGAAAAGAGCAATAATTTTTCCCCCCGCGATTTTACTACAGGAAGAATGTTTTCTTGTACAGTCGGTAAAATAAAAAAACGTCGGGACTCGTATGCAGTTAAAATTAAAGTTTTAACGCATTAGTTCACAAGTTTCCTATAAAAAACATAAAATACAGGTCATTTTCGGAACATATGAGGCCATGCGACAGGAGGGAAAAAATGAACAACGAGGGAAAAAATGAACAACGCGGAAAGCTCAACATACGATATTCAACTTAATGTATTGTCATAATTCATTTTGCTTTGTGTCATCGCCACATACAAATGCTAAAGTGAGAGAAAGTGTAGTTAGGGCTGTAATTGACCTGCATTTTTCGGCCTCTGAAGCAGCGAGAAGGTTCCATATTTATGAAAGAGCAGCTCAGTGGTGGGAACTTTACTATAATGCGACCGGAAGCTTTCATAGGAAGCGTGGATCTACGGAAGACCGCGTATTTCGATGCTAGATTGGTTGCAGAAGTTGAGCGTAAGTAATTGATTTTGCATTAGAAGTACCGGTATTATAAAATAAAATCTTTAAAAAAGCTCCTTGAATAAACATATTCCTCGCGAATCTATTAATTATTAATATTATAAAAATTCGCAACCAATAATATGGTGGATTTGAGGCATATAGCCACAGCCTTCTATACATGTTTGTTTTGGAACAAAACTGACTAAATAATCAAGAAAATACATGGATAGACAAGAGGCGTGTGTGAACCTAACCTTAAGTCTTCCTGTACATGCGCATATGCTCGTTCGTGATACTTAATCAAATACCGCCCGACGTTTTTTATTTGACCGACTGTACATTGTTTTCCACATAGCCCCCTCCCAGTTCAATGCACTTACGGCATTGGATAGGAAGAGCTTCGATACCGCATGAGTGCCTACAGTGTCAACCAAAATAATTTTTCTTACGCAGTATCGAAGCACTTCGTGTCTGATGGCATAAGTGCATTGAACTGGGAGGGGACTATGTAGAAAAAATAATGTACAAGCAAACATTCTTCCTGCAGAAAAATAGTGGAAAAAATTAATTGCAGTTTTCATTTGGTTCTCCCTCGTATATTCGCCGAATCGAGCCCAGGTCCCGCTGCATTAAGTTTGCTGCAGGATTCATAATGGCAGAATATGATAAAATCTTCTGTAATAGCAATAATTTCAAGTCCAAACAATTTAGTATGTTTAGTTCTGTATATTACTGCAGTAACAACAACCAATGTTAATTTATCCGTCATTCAATCGTCAATAATTGTTTAACTCTCGTTTGCTACACACGATCGCTTTAGTAACACACGGAACCCAGGCCCGACGAGAGGGAGGGGCAGCCGGGCTACAGCCCGGGGCCCGGGCCACAAATGGGGGCCCGCCGACCAGGTTTTATTTTTTACTTTCTAAATTTACTCTAAAATAAAATTGGTTTTAAGTCAATAAACAGCTTAAGTTGTGTTTATTTTATCTGCATTGTCCTGTCGTTAATCTGAAACGGATTATTCTTGAAGAAAAATTGCTATTTTTGAAAAGTAGAAGCAGAAATCCTTTTGGACTCAACAGTAGGCCTCACTAACGTTCGGCATGTATAATCATACAGATAAAATTGTTCCTAATTGTAAAAATTCATTTCAACGTATTTTTCCCTTTCGTGCCCGGCATCAATTAACCGATTCGGTCCTAAATCAATAGGCTTCGTCCCATGAGTGTTATAAATGGTATACCAAGTTTTATGAAAATTCGATAAAGCGTATTTGAGTTATTGCG
This sequence comes from Ectobius pallidus, assembly GCA_964059195.1. Taxonomy (NCBI): domain Eukaryota; kingdom Metazoa; phylum Arthropoda; class Insecta; order Blattodea; family Ectobiidae; genus Ectobius; species Ectobius pallidus. The sequence continues at coordinate 199,222,898 of CAXKWD010000003.1, forward strand.
CTTACATACACACAGACAGTCAGACGGACAGGTATTTTCCTGTCTACCAGACAATCTCATAAAGTACCGGTATCATTCTGGCACTTAATAATTATGTAATATCATTACATAATCTTTTTGTTGCATACATTATAAAAGGCGAGTTGGGTAGTGAATTTAGTATTTAACGGGGGCCGGGAAAATTTGTCCCTGGGGCCCTTGCTTTCTTTCCACGGCCCTGACGGAACCCAATACCATCGGCGAGCAGATTCAATTCTGATTAGGCTTACTGACACGATAACTGTGAATTTCAAAAGTTGAATGAAATGTTTTGTGTTGTGATGGAATATCAAACTTTTTATAAACAATTATAGGTGAGATAGAAATATGCGATTATAATATCGCATATTACAAGATTTGATGATGATGACGATAACGATGATGGTGACAATAACAGTGTGTCCAACAGTCCTTTTTTTAAAGGACTGTCCTTTAAAATGGTGACTATTAAAAAAGTCCTTTAATTGTCCTTTTTTTAGTGCTGTCCTTTTATCAGTGAGTTATAGTTTCCAGAATTATTAAGGGTTAAGCATTATGTGTTTCCGAAGATGTGACATTTAGATCTATTTAAGTTCTTCAAATGTAACCATAGAGCGTGGGCTACTGTATACCCCCCATCCCCCCCCCCCCGTGGGATTTTCCGACTCATATATTTTTTTGTTGGTATTGACATGTAGTTTCATATTTTAGTTGTTTGCCCCTTATCAATTACAGCATTTACCCGGAAACCCCGGAAAACTACGGAAATCCAGAGAAAACTAGTTTGTTTTAATTTTTCTTTGTTCTTTGCTCCTAATATGCCCAGGGAATTTCTGAATCACATATTTATTGTTGGTATTGCCATCTAGATTAAGTTTTTAGCTGTTTACCCCTTATCAATTACAGCATATCCCCGGAAAACAACGGAAATCCGGAGAAATGACTTTGTTTTAATTTGTCTTTGTTCTTTGCTCCTAATATGCCCAGGGAATTATTGACTCACATATTTCTTGTTGGTATTGTCATCTAATTTAAGGTTTCAGTTGTTTGCCTCTGACCAATTACAACATATCCCCGGAAAAGCCGGAATACCACGTATATACGGAGAAAATGACAATGTTTTATTTTTTCAATCTTTGTTTTTCCTTCTAATATTCAAAGGGAATTTCTGACTCATATGTTTTTTTTTGTTGGCATTGCCATCTAGATTAAGGTCTCAGTTGTTTGCCCATTATCAAATACAGTATATCCCCGGAAAACTCCGAAAACCACGGAAACCCGGAGAAAATGACTTTGTTCAATTTTTTTAAAATCTTAGTTCTTTGCCCTAGTATTCAAAGGGACTTGGTGACTCATATACTTTTGTGTTGGTATTGCCATCTAAAATAAGGTTTCAGTTGTTTGCCCCTTATCAATTATAGCATTTCCCCAGAAAACTCTGAAAACCACGGAAATCCGGAGAAAATTACTTTGTTTATTTTTTTTTATCTATGTTTTTCCCTTCTAGTATTCAAAGGGAATTGGTGACTTATATGTTTTTGTATTGGTATTCCCATCTAGATTAAGGTTTCAGTTGTTTGCCCCTTATCAATTATAGCATTTCCCCAGAAAACTCGGAAAACCACGGAAATCCGGAGAAAATTACTTTGTTTTAATTTTTTTAATCTTAGTTATTTGCTCTTAGAATTCAAAGGGACTTTGTGACTCATATGGTTTTGTGTTGGTATTGCCATCTAAATTAAGGTTTCAGTTGTTTGCCCCTTATCAATTACAGCATTTCCCCAGAAAACTCTGAAAACCACGGAAATCCGGAGAAAATTACTTTGTTTTAATTTTTTTAATCTTAGTTATTTGCTCTTAGTATTCAAAGGGACTTTGTGACTCATATGGTTTTGTGTTGGTATTGCCATCTAAATTAAGGTTTCAGTTGTTTGCCCCTTATCAATTACAGCATTTCCCCAGAAAACTCTGAAAACCACGGAAATCCGGAGAAAATTACTTTGTTTATTTTTTTTAATCTAAGTTTTTCCTCCTAGTATTCAAAGGGAATTGGTGACTTATATGTTTATGTATTGGTATTCCCATCTAGATTAAGGTTTCAGTTGTTTTCCCCCTATCAATTACAGCATTTCCCCAGAAAACTCGGAAAACCACGGAAATCCGGAGAAAATTACTTTGTTTTAATTTTTTTAATCTTAGTTATTTGCTCTTAGAATTCAAAGGGAATTGGTGACTTATATGTTTTTGTATTGGTATTGCCATCTAGATTAAGGTATCAGTTGTTTTCCCCTTATCAATTACAGCATATCCCCGGAAAACTCCGAAAACCACGAAAATCCGCAGAAAATGAGTTCGTTTTAATTTATTAAAAATCTTTGTTCTTTGATCCTAATATTCCCAGGGAATTTCTGACTCACATATTTTTGTTCGTATTGCCATCTAGTTTAAGGTTTCAGTTGTTTGCCCCTTACAAATAGTTTTAATTTTTTATTGTTCTTTGCCCCTAATATTCCCAGGGAATTTCTGACACATATTTTTGTTCACATTAGAATATGAAGGGTGTGCTGCCAGGTTTTCAATCGCTTTCATCCCTTCAGCATCATTATTTTTTGTCATGCTGTAATTGGTAAGGGAAAAACAACTGATACCTTACTAGTTGGCAATTCCAACACAAAAGCATATGAGTCAGGAATTCTCTTCGAATATTAGGAGCAAAGAACAAGGATTTAAAAAGAAAACATAGTCATTTTCTCCGTATATACGTGGTTTTCCGGGTTTTCCGGGGATATGCTGTAATTGGTAAGGGGAAAACAACTGAAACCTTAATCTAGATGGCAATACCAACACAAAAACATATGATTTACCAATTCCCTTTGAATACTAGTAGCAAAGAACAAAGATTTTCAAAAATTCAAACGAAGTCAATTTTTTCGGAATTCCTTGGTTTTCGGAGTTTTCCGGGGATATGCTGTAATTGATAAGGGGCAAACAACTGAAATCTTAATCTAGATGGTAATGGCAACAAAAAAACACATGAGTCAGAAATTCCCTTTGAATATTAGGGGCAAAGAACAAAGATTTAAAAACCAAAACATAGTAATTTTCTCCGTATATACGTGGCTTTCCGGGTTTTCCGGGGATATGTTGTAATTTGTAAGGGGCAAACAACTGAAACCTTAAACTAGATGGCAATACGAACAAAAATATGTGAGTCAGAAATTCTCTGGGAATATTAGGGGCAAAGAACAATAAAAAATTAAAACAAACCCATTTTCTCCGGATTTCCGTGGTTTTCCGGGGTTTCCGGGTAAATGCTGTAATTGATAATGGGCAAACAACTAAAATCTTAAACTAGACGACAATATCAACAAAAAAATATGTGTGCCAGAAAATCCCACGGGGGGGGGGGAGGGTTTGCTATTGGTAGCCCATGGTCTAAACTTGTAATGTACATTGTTCTCTCTTTTTCATACTTGTAGACTATGATATACGTTGTTTTTTTGTACCTTGAACTTTTTTTTTACCTAATGTCTTCAATTTATATACATATAGCCTATCAAGAGGCCATTAAAAAACAAGCTTTTTCTTTTTTAACATGTCTAAACACGGATTTAAGAGGGGTGAAGAGGAGGCCATTTTGAAAAACGAATATACTATTTCCTTTATTTAGTAGATAATAAGTTTAAAAACTTAAATTTAAGCTGAACTTTTCCTCCAAAGAATCTGTAGGTTTTCAGATTGTTCAGACTCTTATTCAAGGTCCGTTTTCAGTTGCTACAGATGAAAGCAGTAATAAAAACAATTCCAAACTGTACCATATTTGTATTAACGGTATATTAGTATAATGTGTTGTATTTAGCTTCGCACCCCCCTTTTCACTCGGGTGTGTCTGTCCTTTATTTTAAAACTTTTCAGTTGGACACACTGCAATAATAATGTTCGCAATAAGAATATAACTTAATTGAATAAGAATAAGTTGTAAAGAAATTTGAAAAAATTAATTGCACCTAGCTTATCACAAATGATTTTTTAATTTATTTTTATTAGCATGTATTTTATAAGTGTTAGCACCCCCACAATAGAATCCTGGCTGCGCCACTGTAGGCTATGCACAAGCCTACTTAAACTGGAAATCTATCAACTCTCAATGTACTTCAACATTACACCTCAATTAATTCATTGCTGGTGTAAACACTAAACAAAGTTACAGTAGGCCTATGGGGTAAATAGTTCATAATGCACCGACAAGCGCATTGACAACACGGTGTTGTTTACGTACTGGAACAATAACACCACGGCACCAGTGTTTGCATACAGCCTTACACTGAGGGGAAGTGATGTCTGCTGTTAATAGAATGATGTTAATGCACGCTTATGATTTCATTGTTGTTGAAAATCTTGAAATGTTATAACTAGTGTTCGGATGTTTATGACCTAAAAAGTGGAAAATGTGACTGCAAATATGCCCTTCAATATGACCCAAAAATCCTAATATGACCTAGTAAAATAATGCATTTTCAAAAAGTAAATGTTCCAGTTTAAAATGTTTAAAGACATCACATGAATTGAATCTGATAATAACTTTTTAACAATTTTTGTGATTTACTGTTTTACTTGTAATGAAGTTCTATTTACTCCTATTTGCTCGCTTCATCAGCTCCAAATACTCCTGACATTTTGTAGACCTTGCGTGTCCTTATAAAATATGAACAATTGCATTAATTTTAAAATTTAAGTTAGGTACCTCTTAATTTGACATAAACATTAAATTAATGAAATAAGCTTCAAATTTAACTCGACCATGTAGTACGTACGCTGTGTTAATGTGCTCCTTTACCAAATTTATAACTGAAATATGACGTTAAATTACAAATATGGCTAAAATATGCCCAAGACCACAAAAATGTCCAAAATATGACTTTATATGCAAAATAAAAACGGTCCTATTATGATAAAAGCGTGCAATTCGTGTTTAATTTGTGTTTGCGGCGAGAACGGAGGTCATGATAAAAATATGACATGTCATAAACATTGGAACCCTGGTTATAACCCACACCACATTGTTATTTCCATGGCAGTGCAGTATTGTTGACAGTTGAGCTCTAGGATGTTGTCGCATTTAGATGTGCACGTGTTTGAAGGATGACAGGCGAGAAAGATGATATAAGTAACACGTGGCTTTATGTACTTACCGAACTTGCATCTCAAGGTGGTCATGTCCCTCGCCGCACTGCATTCTGCTGTATTGATCATGGCGCCACCGTCGCTAGTTCGCGTGCTTGGGCGAACCGCCAACAGACAGCACCACCTAGCTTGCGTATTGATTTCTGTTAGCGATCGGGTTCATAGCCCGTGGAGACCGCTTGTCAAAAGACACGTTTAATTATTGATTGATTGTTTGCTTTTCTTTCGCACTTTCCTTTCTGCTCGGGCTATGTATACTCACATTCTCTTTTTCCCTCTATTTCCTCTATTCAAGGGCGCCCATATGATATTTTCTGGGGGGGGGCAATTTTTTGATTTAATTTAATTTTTGTCGCTTTAACTTCTTGGGCCCCTTTGTAACATTACATTAATAATATAATAATGTAATAAGTGCAACAATGACGTAGCCAGACAATAATTTCAGGGAGGATCAAAATTGCCGGTACTCCACACCCCCAAGAAAGGGGGTTTGAGGGCTCACCCCCAGAAAATTTTAAAATATTAAACTAATGAAAATAAAATTTTACGGAATTTCAGCACTGAAAAACTAGTTAGCAAATTTGTTTACCGTACTCTTAAGACATGCCAACTTAAATAAGAAATCATTACCTAAGTTATAACTAGGGGGCGGATTTCTATGACATGTCATATTTATCCCCTTTACATTATTTCAGGTTTCCGACTAATTTAAATCCGATTCCAAGCATCCTGGTGATAATGGAACGGCTTTTATTGCACATATATAACTGCATATTTAGGAAATTTTCAACTATTGTAGCATATTTAGTTTGGATATGCATATTTAGGTCATATTGTTGGCATATTTGTGTGCATATTAAAGAAATTTTGAAGTTTCATATCATATTTTGTAAATTTTGTATTATAATGATACTTTTTGAGAATTTACAGATATTTTAAATAATTAACACTATATTTTAATAAAATGAATTATAATGAAACTTAAAAAAATATACATAATGTGCAAGTGGTAAAGTCATATTTTAAATTTTATTGGTCATATTTTAATCCTTTTTAGGTCTTAAATGCATGCATATAGCCTATTTTTTAGGTCATAGAAATCCGCCCCCTAGTTATAACACTTATCACTATTTATAAGAAAAGTTAAATAACATATGGTACAGTGGAAATAATAGGCCTACATTTACAAGTTCAGTGTTTTATTATTGTATAAAATGTTTAAATAACTGACAAAATGGAGCTTACATAAGATAAATAGAATTTTAGATTTTGATTTCGGGAGGGGTCCGGACCTCCCCTTTCCTACGCCACTGGTATTCTTACATTCTACTTTTTCCTCCATTTCCTCTAATCAAGTTCGCCCAAATGATATTTTCTAGGCCTCTATTCAAGGGCGCCCAGGGGGGCTCTTTTCCTTCTTGGGCCACTTTGTAACATATTAAACAACAATGACGTAGCCAGAAAATAATTTCGAGGAGGGTCGAAAGTGCTAGCGGTTTGGGGGTATGGAATACTCCCTAGGAAAGGGGGATCGGGGGTTCACCCCTGAAAAATGTTTAAATATTGAAATAATGAAAATCACATTTTGCGCTAAAATATCACTGAAAAATTAGTTAGCAAATTTGTTTACCATACTCTAATACAGTGAGTCCAGAGTTGGCCAATGACGCGGCTGGCACAGCTCCAACTACCGAGCGATCGGGTGAAATATCTACGCAAACAATGCCGCGGTCGGTGTAATGATTCAGGTTCTCACATTTACAGTTAAAATTACAATGAAAATAACCACGTACCTCATCACAAGAGATGTAGGAAAAGTTCTCCTCTTGCATCCACACAATACTAGCTCCATTTAAGGAAATTTTCTTTCACGCGCATAAGTTCAGCTTCCGAGATAGAGTTAATTTCTTTTGTGATATTGTCTTTAAGTTCTTCTTATGTATGGAAAATTGACCTATACACTTTATTTTTCAAGTTTCCCCATAAATAATATTCACATACTGTTAGAAGAACTTAAAGACAATATCACATAGGCCTATCACAAGAGAAAGTAACTCTGTCTCGGAAGCTGAACTTATGTGAGTGAAAGAAAATTTCCTAAAAAGGTGCCAGTATTGTGTGGATGCAAGAGGAGAACATTTCCAACATCTCTTGTTGTGAGGTACGTGGTTATTTTTATTGTAATTTTAACTGTAAATGTGAGAACCTTAATCATTACACCGACCGCGGCATTATTAGCGTAGATATTTCACCCGATTGCTCGGGAGTTGGAGCTGTGCCAGCCGCGACGCAGAAACCCGCGTCATTGGCCAACTCTTGCGTGGGACTCACTGTACATGCCAACTTAAGCAAAAAGTCTTTACCTAAGTTATAATCAGGGCCCGGATTCTAATGACATATCATCTTTTTATTGATGCTGCATAGACATTGCCAACTTGTGGATAAATCCTAATTATGGCCTCTAGTTTATAAAAATGCATTTTTATTAGGTCATTTTTTGTCATTTTATGCAATTTTATATTTTTAGGGCATTTGTTTCAATTTTAGGTCATTATTTTGTCATTTTTGTGTCATTAGCTTCTATATTTAGTAGGGCTGTACCGATTAATCGATTAATCGGCCCGATTAATCGATTAATCGGCCCGATTAATCGATTAAATATTTAATCGTCGATCAATGACATTCTCCGATTAATCGGTTTTGTCGGGTTCTGAAAAAACGTTTTCCGAGAAATGGGTCAAATGACCAAACTCCTTTCTCAGTGCCGAGTGAGAGAGTTTTTAGTGCTGCCGGTATTATTGTAAACAAGCTACGATCGTCTCTTGAACATTCAAATGTCAACAAACTCGTAGGTCTCAAGTCTTGGCTGAAAAAGTAACCGGAAATGTTAGTTTTGTATATATTTTTTCACTAGTTAACTAATAATTCAGGATTTCTTCTGATTATCTGTAGTGTAGTAGTTATTAAACGTGTAAAACAATATTAAATGTACACTTTGGTTTCGTTTAAAATACCGACCTGTTTGTCGATTAATAAGTCGATTAATCGGTCGATTAATCATTCGATTAAACGATTAAAGTCAAGCGTTAACTCGATTAAAAATTTTAATCGAATTTCAGCCCTAATATTTAGTCATTTTTATGTATTTACATTGAGTGTATTAACTTTTTTTTTTTGTCGCTAGCGGTGCTGTCTTTAAAGTGTTATTTGTTTAATACAAGAAGGAAAAATTCGGCGTTAAAGTGAAGACAGATCTCAGCCGGAAATGAGAATTAAAAAAAACGCCAAAATTTTCTATTATATTACTATTGTTATTAGATTGACTTGGCACCAGAGTCTGCCACCTGCTTGGATTTGAGAGTTCGAACTACTGTTTACCCTCAATAAACAACAATATAATCCGGCAGACCACAAAAGTATGTGCCGAATTTTGACTCACCAGTGCCTCAGTGCCAGTATAAATTTCCGTGAGAAAAGAACATTCACAACATTACAGTTATTTACAGTTTTTACAACTATGTACAAACTAGCCTATAACTTTGTGTGTACAATAATAATTTTTATATATAAAATATAAATTTTTAGGTCATTTTTTACAATTATTAAGTCATTTTCTTTAAAATTTAGGGTCATATTATAGGCCATTTTTCACAAAATTTTAGGTCATCAGAATCCGGGCCCTGGTTATAATACTTATTACTACATAAGAAAAATGAAATATCACATGGAACAATGGAAATAATAGGCCTACTCATTATGTTATGAAAACAAAGTAATTGCTATATCGTATACTTATTTAATTCAATAAATATATACATATATTTTTTTTTAAATAAAAAAATAGTATTTTAGGTTTTGCTTTTTGCGGGTCCGGACCTCTGTACCCCCTTTCCTAATTCACTGTGAATTCTGCTTCCATGCTGTCGATTTGGTAAAGCTTCTGAAAATTCTTTTATGTCTCTACTGACTATCAAATAATTGTCTTAAAAAGAAAAAGCCTGACTATAATTATTAATATACATTTTTTCCTTTCCCCGGGTAGGGTTTTCCGGACTAGGCCTGCCATCCGATCACTGTGTCATTTGTCATAGGTAAATGGCACGAATGGCGGCATATGGTCAGCATGCCAACTCCCACGGTTTGGTTCACATTTTTTTGGGAAGGGTGAGGTAGATGAGAATAATAATATGGAGGCTGAGTGCACTCCGTTCCATACATCCTTACTTCAGAAATATTCGAGGAGTACCGGAGATCGAACCTACTCGGCAACGCTAACCACTAGAACAAGCAGGGGTCATTAATTTACTATAGTTTTTGTTTATTTCTGAAATATTAAAAGTTTTTTTCACTTTCTTTCAGTCTCGTTAAGATATTATACTTTATTAATATTTTTTTCTTCCAACAATACGGTGCATATTATTTATATGCCTTGCTTATCTCAGCTTTTTCATTCCTTTTCCTTCCATTTTGTTCTTTTAATTCATATTTATTATCTAAATACAAAATTCTATTTCATTTTTTTAATGTTATTAACTTTTCCTTTTTTCACTAATATATCTTCTTTTCTTTCTGTGTTACTTCCCTCTATTCGTCAATTCTTCCATCCTTCTTTCTTCCTTTTTTCCCCCTTTCGTCCTTTATGATTATTATCCCTTTCTTTTTATTTTATTTTTTTACTTCATTTTTCTTTCTTTTCTTCTATCTCCCTATTTTCAAAACATTCATTCTTCATATCTCATTCTTCCTTTTTGTCTTCATTCTTTTGTTTCTTTCCCTTAATTTATTTATTTTGCTCTTTGTTTCTTTTTTTATTTCTTTCTTTCTTTTCTTCCTCCCACTCTGCTTTTATTACTTCACTGTTTCCTTGTTTAGTTATTATTCGTACATGTTCTTTAACTGATTCTAATACAAATCCATGGACGTTATAAATGTGTACACCAAGTTTATTGAAAATCCGATAAAGCGTAATCGAGTTATCGCGCGTACAGACATACAGACGGACGGACATTTTCCCGTTCCGCACACAATCTCATAAAGTACATTCTGAAACTTAATAAAATCAAGTGAACTGATGTAAAAAAGTGCCAGAATGCTTTCGTTTAATCAGTGGCAATTGCAATTATGATATGCAGAAAATAATTTATTTTTGTAATCGATTTCCGAGTTAAGCTCCAGATCGATTCATTAAGCAGGGCTTACGGAAGAACAAAGGTCTAAAGTTTGATAAGCCTATGTAAAGGAATATGTTGTGTGTGGTGTTTTTGTCAACTTTATTGCAACTTCCAAAGCCGTATATGAACACTGTAAAGCATTATGTTGTCATGAGAACTGATTGGCATTTGATAAATTCTTTCTAATATATTATCACAAAATAAGCACTAAAGGGGGCATTACTCCGGTACTGGTCAACCGATTTGGTCCAATATCAATAGGCTTATTCCCAAGAACGGTATAAATGCATGTAATTACTAAGTTTAATGAAAATCCGATAGGCTAGAGCGTATTTGAGTTATCGCGCGTTCAGACACACAGACGGACGGACGGACAGACATTTTCCCGTCCCCAACACAATCTCTTGAAGTACCATTCTGGCTCTTAATAAAGACTCAAATGTCTTCAACAACGTATTGGATTTGACAAGTCATCTGTGAAGTTGACAGCACATAAGCTTCACTCTGTATGGAGGAGTGCAAGATCATGTCTGGCGTAATGATATTCTGTCTGGTAATATATTTTCTGCATGAATAAAGTGAATAAAAGGATCTTTATTGAGGATTACACTATAGAGTCTAGGGACGATGATGGCATAGAGAGCCGCTATTTTACTCAGACGTAGTATTGTTAGCAGTAGTCTACAATATTCTAACTGCGTGGTACGTTCTTCACTCCGATTGCTTATGACATGAGTATAGCCCGGATTCTTATGTAATTACTTGTAGTCTACTAAAAATGAAACAGGTAGGCTTTTTGAGCTTCTGATATGATAATGATTGGGTTTCGTTTAACATATTTTTACATATCCTTAGTAATATTACATACTAGCATGTGCCCGCGGCTTCGCCCGCGATAATTATTTCAAAAATTAAAAATTAAGAGCATAATAGCATGATATTTATTAACACCTAAATCACGTGAATTACATACCACGATTAGATAGCGTCGCCTGGTAAAAGCGATCTCAGATTCGAGTTCCTTGGCCCAGAAAATCTCTGTATAGTGAGTTTCGTCCAAATCGAACGATGTTTAACCATATTTAGGTCTATGTTGATTATCCCTCTTCCGTGTAGGTTGAAAAATTTCATATGTCTACGGGCCTTGACATTCTAAACAAATGATTCGACCAGCGTGGGCTTACAACATTCTAGCGATCGCGATGCTTTTATTACCACGGTATGACAAAAATAGCCAAAGCCAACTGCAATTGATTTGACATTGAAATGTATTACTGAAATCTGATGCTTCGACAGCGCTAAAATCACGTTTTCTGCCAGTTTTTCACTCACAACTCGCGAACGAAAGCTAAAATTAAAAATCCGGCTTCGATGCGCATTCGCCCACCTTTCAGCCCATCTATGTTTAAAATTTCAGATCTCTGCGTTCAGTAGATTTCGCTGGGCATCGTGGACAGACAGACAAACACGTCCTTTTATTATTTTAAGATAGCAGGTGCCCGCGGCTTCGCCCGCGATAATTATTTCAAAAATTAAAAATTAAGAGCATAATAGTTAAATCATTATATTAACACCTAAATCATGTGGACCACATATCACGATTAGATAGCGTTACGTGGTAAAAGCGACCTCAGATTCGAGTTCCTTGGCCCAGAAAACCCCTGTATAGTGAGTTTCGTCCAAATGGAACAACGTTTGACCATATTTAGGCTAATATTGATTATCCCTATAATAATAATAATAATAATAATAATCTTCTTCGGTGTATTTGAAAATTTCATATTATGTTTGCGTGCCTTGACATTAAAAACAAATGAATTGACCAGCGTGAGCTACAACATTCAAGAGATCGCGATGCTTTTATGTCGAAGGAATGACAAAAATAGCCAAAGCCTAGTGTAATTGATTTGTATTACTGAAAACTCATGCTTCGAAAACGGAATAAATACACGTTTTTTGCTCATTTTTCACTCATAACTCACGAACTAAAGCGAAAATTAAAATTCCGGCTTCGAGTTGCACATTCCGACCCTTTAGTCCGCCTATGTATAAAATTTCAGATCTCTGCGTTGAGTAGATTTCGCTGGGCATCGCGGACAGACAGACGGAAGACAGACAGACGGAAGACAGACAGACGGAGGACAGACAGACGGAGGACAGACACTTCCTTTTATTAATATATATAGACTAGCATGTGCCCGCGGCTTCGCCCGCGATAATTATTTCAAAAATTAAAAATTAAGAGCATAATAGCATGATATTTATTAACACCTAAATCACGTGAATTACATACCACGATTAGATAGCGTCGCCAGGTAAAAGCGATCTCAGATTCGAGTTCCTTGGCCCAGAAAATCCTTGTATAGTGAGTTTCGTCCAAATCGAACGATGTTTTACCATATTTAGGTCTATGTTGTTTATCCCTCATCCGTGTAGGTTGAAAATTTCATATGTCTACGGGCCTTGATATTCTAAACAAATGAATCGACCAGCGTGGACTTACAACATTCAAGCGATCGCGATGCTTTTATTTCCGCGGTATGACAAAAATAGCCAAAGCGAACTGCAATTGATTTGACATTGAAATGTATTACTGAAATCTGATGCTTCGACAGCGCTAAAATCACGTTTTCTGCCAGTTTTTTACTCATAACTCGCGAACGAAAGCTAAAATTAAAAATTCGGCTTCGAGGTGCATTTGCCCACCTTTCAGTCCATCTATCTTTAAAATTTCAGATCTCTGCGTTCAGTAGATTTCGATGGGCATCGCGGACAGACAGACAAACACGTCCTTTTACTATTATAAGATAGCATGTGCCCGCGGCTTCCCCTGCGATAATTATTTCAAATTATAATTATTAACACCACGTGGAGTGTATTCCACGATTAGGTAGCGTCCCCTGGTAAAAGCGACCTCAGATTCGAGTTCCTTGGCCCAGAAAACCCCTGTATAGTGAGTTTCGTTCAAATCGAACAATGTTTGACCATATTTAGGGTTGATTATCCTTCTTCCGTGTAGGTTGAAAATGTCATATGTCTGTGGGCCTTGACACTCTAAACAAATGAATCGTCTAGGATGGACTAACAAAATCAAGCGATCGCGTTGCTTTTATTTCCAAGGTATGAGGTATGATGACAAAAATAGCCAAAGCCATCTGTAAGTGATTTGATATTGAAATTTATTACTGAAACTGATGCTTCTTAAACGCAAAAAAATGCACGTTTTCTGCCAGTTTTTCACTCATAACTCACGAACGAAAGCGAAAATTAAAATTCCGGCTTCGAGGTGCACATTCCGACCCTTTAGTCCATCTATGTTTAAAATTTCAGATCTCTGCGTTCAGTAGATTTCGCTGGGCATCGCGGACAGACGGAGGAGGACAGACACTTCCTTTTATTAATATAGATTTTACATATTATGTAATGAGTGTAAAATTTTTATACATAACATCTAGGAAATCATACAAAAATTAAGATGTCTTTTAATTTTATTTTATATTTCAGTGACTAATAAAATAATTAGCTAATTTTCTTTCATAAAGAGGACATTTCAGTTCCCAAAGGTAGGGATAATTCTTCTAACTTTTTGAATTCCAACACAAATGCTAAATACGGTCCACCATAATGAAGCAAACGCTTTTCTCACCTCATCTTTTGATGAAAAATTCATCACAACATATAACCTTTATAACCCAGGGACCAAACAAAAATATTGCTATATACGGGATTCGTTAAATCGATCTTCGTTATACAGAGGTTTGACTATTCAAAAGGGAATCTAGAGCAGGTGGTTGGGTGTTCGTCTTAAGGCTGAAATTGCATCAATCATTATATGATGTGGACTTGTTAAAGATAGCTTTCAGTTCCATCTAGTCTTGGGTAAGAAATAAGGCAGTAGTTGGGTATTGACTAATGTTTTACAATGGACAGGAAAGTATCAACATTTACATAGCGCATTTCACACAAGTAATTCATATCTTGCCTTCTAAACAGGACTCTCAACTCAAATGGGACAGTCTAGTTCAAAAAGTGAGTTTTCAGGGCACGAGGACATCAGGTTTTGCTACAATACATATTTCTCCACAAACTTAACTGCATCACATTTTTAAAAATACTTGAAGAATTTTTACTATGGCTTTAATTTGCTAAATCGTATAAGTTGCACTCACTGTAAAATTAGAGGTAGCATGTAGAAGCTTGTGTCAACATTTTCTTATATTTATTGCAATAAAAATGCTAAGTTTAAACTACATATTTTGTGATTATTACATATTTTATTACATATTTCCCTCATATTTACTACATGTTTATGTACATATTTCGCACTTTGATATTACATAAAAATCCTAACCCTACTTATAAGAAAGAAAAAGTCGAATACATATTATAATTTATTTCGACGTAATCAACCACGATTATTACGCATGTTGTAATAATTAAAGTGTTTCCATTAACTGAACATCAATTTGAATTACTTTGCTACTACCTAATTCGAAAACGAAGGATTTTCTTCCGGTCAAGTTTCTTCGGCAATCGCCGAAAGTACGGTACGACTATGCTTCTCTGTCAAGAAGAGTTACTTTACACGGAGGAAAAATTGTTTTATCATTTTTAAAAACTGCTTTAACGATTTTTTAAAAAAAATTGTGTAAAAACTACTAGTAATAAAATCAGGTAAACTCATGTAACAAAGTGCAGGTATGTTTTTGTTTAATCAGTTATGACTGCAATTATGATATGCAGAATATGTTTTTTTAATTGATTTCCAAGTTAAGCTCCAGATATATTCATTAAGGAGGGCCTACGGAAGAACAAAGGTATATATTTTTTAATCAGATTAAAATCTTCCAGCATCAGCTGAACTGTACAGATTTGTGATATCTTGACAATCGCATACTCACATAAAAATAAAAGTCAAATTGGCCGGTTTCGGGATTTGAACCATGGAACTCCAGAATGTGAGGCCAAGACGTTACCATCTCGGCCACCTGGGTCAGTTTAATGGTCTAGTTGGATAAGCGCATGTAAAGCATGGCAAAGCTAACTGTATTTGAATTTCCAAAGCCTTATAAGATCACAGTGAAACAATAGGCTATGTTGTCAAGATAACTGATTTGAGTTTTTTTTATAAATTCTTCTGAATACGTATATTACCATAAAGTAGGCACTAAATTGAGCATTACTCCGAAACAGTTCAACCGATTTTATCCAATATCAAGAGACGTCTTCCCAAAGACATTATACATGTGTATACCAAGTTTCATAAAAATCCGGTAAAGCGTATTTGAGTTACCGCGTCTTTAAAACAGACACTAAATTGGGTTTTACTCCGGTACCGGTCTACCGATTTGGGTCCAATATCAGTAGACGTCTTCCCATGTGCATTATAAATGGGTATACAAAGTTTCAGGTAAATCCAATAAAGCATATTTGAGTTATCGCGACTTCTTATATATTTACATATAAGGCACTAAATTGGGCATTATTCCGGTACTGGCCAACCGATTTGGTCGAATATCAATAGACTTCTTTCCATGGGCATTATAAATGCGTATACGAAGTTTCATAAAAATCCGATAAAGCGTATTTGAGTTATTGCGCCTTTAAAAGAGACACTTTTACTCCGGTACCGGTCAACAGATTAGGTTCAAATTCAGCAGGGTACTTCTCATGGACCCCATAAATGCGTATACCAAGTTTCGTGGAAATCCGATGCAGCCTGTTTGAATTACGGCGCCTTTCTGATATAATCTATTAAAATAGGCACTAAATTGGGTATTAATCCGGTACCGGTGAACCGATTTGGTTCAATATCAATAGGGTTCTTCCCATGGACATTATAAATGTGTTTTCCAAGTTTCATGAAAATCCGAAAAAGCGTATTTGAGTTATGGCGCGTACAGACACACGGACAGAAGACAGACAGACGGACAGACATTTTTTCGTCCCCCACACAATCTCATAAAGTACCATACTGGCACTTAATGCTTAATGCTTAATACTTAAGCATTAGTTCGAAACAATTTCGTACAACATGCCGGAACAACATTAAATTCTCCAACTAAGTAATGTTGTACCGGCATGTTGTCATGGTAGCTCAGTTCGTAAGAGTAGCGGCACGGAGAGCCGAAAATCCTGGTTCAAATCCCGGCTATGGCATTGGATTTTTCAGTCTGATCTCACCTTTCCATCTAGCCTACACACGGCCAGGGTGAAAGAATTATCATTCCAATTTCGTACAAAATTATAACTTGTCATCGTTTGTACGAATCCAAACGAAAACGAAAAATGATGTCAAAATGAAGTTTTGTGTTTCGGTTAGCAGTTTTCCGGCGATATGACAGTAAACGTCTTACTTGTAATTTACAGGAAGAAAAATTGTTTTTCGCTTTTTGGGGGAGGGGAAATTGTGTATAAATTCTGTATAGGCCTACTAAATAGGCCTACCAGTTGAAAGAACTAAATTTTATTTGACACGTGTTTCGTAAAAATTATCTGAAGGGTAATTGTATGCTAGTCGGTATCTTTGGTAGTATAGGTAGAGGAAGTACATAGCCTATAGGCCTATGTGATATTGTCTTTAAGTTCTTCTAACAGTATGTGAATATTATTTATTTGGAAACTTGAAAAATAAAGTGTAGGCCTATAAGTCAATTTTTCATACATTAGAAGAACCTAAAGAGAATTACACAAGAGAAATTAACTCTATCTCGGAAGCTGAATTTATGCGCGTGAAAGAAAATTTCCTAGAAAGGTGCCAGTATTGTGTGGATGCAAGAGAACATTTCCAACATATCTTGTGATGAGGTACGTGGCTATTTTCATTGTAATTTTAACTGTAAACGTGAGAACCTGAATCATTAATCGTGGCTTTATTTGCGTAGATATTTCACCCGATCGCCCAGGAGTTGGAGCTGTGCCCGCCGCGGCGCAGAAACCCGCGTCATTGGCCAACTCTTGCGTGGGACTCACTTTAGATGTGTTGAGAAGTCTCCGCCTATATACCACCATCGTAAAGAAGCAACAGCTGAAGCAATGCAGGAAATTCAAATGCAAGACTAAGGCCGTGTTTCTGAAACGTTAGATATCTATTAGATTGCATTAATCCATCGATAAGTATTTCTGAAAAGTCAGATGACGGTTATTCATTCAATAAATCACTCGATAAATTATCGGTAGATAGATCACTAGATATCTCACGAAGTTCCAGATAAACATTCAATATGGCGGACGTGCGATACATTTATGTTGATATATGTTTCGTTATTATGATAGCATTTTATCTTACATGATGTTACTAGCTTCTTATGGTATTAAAATGAAAAGTAATAATGAAGCTGACATTGGTTATTAATTTGTGTGTGAAATAATTCATAATACTAGAAAAAATTGTATATTATCGGTTAGATGAACTTTGTTATAGCCTAAGCTATTAATGTATCCATCGTTTATTTGTATTAATTTCATTTTCTGTTGTAATACTTTTAGGAAAACATCGCGAATATTAATTCACATCATATTTTATTGCTGGTAATCTTCAATGCCAGATCGTATAAGGCCTAGATCTATACAGTAGTAAATATTCCCTGAAAGAAATACAGCAATCCTTTAAAGAAGTACGATGATATTCAGATTCGGAAAAAATGTAGCTTAAGTATATTAATTTTACTTTCTGATGCAACACTTTATGAAAAAAATATTGCCTTTTTACAGCACGAATATTAATACATAATCATCTTCTTTCTCGTCATCTTCATCCTGAGGCAATAATTAGGCCTAGAGATATGTAAAGCAAAAATATTTCCTGAAAGAATTAGATCTTTGACGATATTGAGTTTCGGAAAAGAAGCAGGCTGTGAAAGCAATGACCTATGGATAAATAGGCCATCATATGAAATAAGGAACAACTGCAAGCATGCCTTTTTCAGCGTTAAATAGCCCTTCATTAGAATTGGGAAAAAATTGAAGCATTCCTTTCTCAGTGGTAAATCAGCTATAACTTAATTAATGGGTTACGTTTTATGCATTACGTTGTCAGATTGTGATGGGTGACATTTTCTCTAATGCACAAGTCTCGAAGTCGAAATTGCCGAAGTTTCTCTCACGTTTTACATTCATTTTACCAGAGAAACAGCAGACAGAAAATTCAGCCATTTTAATACAAAAGCTAAAAGCGCTCTCATTGGTTGCTACTCAATCACGGCCAATTTGATATTACAGTATTCATCGTGTCTCCATCTATTGACAAAGCGCTCAACTCATTTATATGACATTAGCTATTTACCGAGCGATTTCCCTTTCGGAAATGGGAAGGTGTTTATCGAGTATATAAGATGTATAGAACCATTAGCTGTCTAGAAGATATCTGGAGCTTTTATGCAACCGGGCCTAAATAAAATAAAATACGCTTTAAGTTACTGTATTATATTAAATTAACTATTATATATTGAGTAATTAGTTTTATGTAATAAATTATGGGCTATGGATTGCAAGTTAATGCCCAGGGTGGGCTATAGTCAAATGACAGTGAGCCAGTGGCGACTCCTGGTTTTTTAGTTGTGTAGGATGGTGTGGAGAGAGCGAATTAACCCATTCACTGCTATTGACGTACATATGCGTCGCCGTAAAAATTACATAAAGGCTGAGATGTAAATTTAATACAATAATGCTTTATCCTAAAATATGAAAATATTTAACCACCTATGAAAACTGTCGTTTACCGAAATCAGCTATTCCGCTATAGCCTAATTTTCATAGTTGATATCAAACTTGATATTACTCCAGGAATACTTATATTGAAATATAAACAGCACTGTAAAGTTTAATAATAGCTACGCCTATAATATATACCAAGAAATGAAATAAATAAATATTAATAAAAATATGATCACTCCCCTCTTAGAAAACAAGCTATCGAACGTGAGGAACACAAAACACATGTGAGGAAGGACTGTAAGACGTCCTCAACTTCCTCCATATGAAACTGGCTTCTCACAACATTTCCCTTCCCCGCATCCCCCTTCACATGCCCCAGAGATCTAACAACGGCGTGGACTGCGTAACACCAACACTG
The DNA here is from genome assembly GCA_964059195.1 of Ectobius pallidus. Classification (NCBI taxonomy): domain Eukaryota; kingdom Metazoa; phylum Arthropoda; class Insecta; order Blattodea; family Ectobiidae; genus Ectobius; species Ectobius pallidus. The sequence continues at coordinate 199,242,344 of CAXKWD010000003.1, forward strand.
AGGACATCCTCGCAAATACCAACCTGCTCAAAACAGAACCGCTAACTTCCTTCCCGAGTGCTCTACAATAACGCTGTTTTGTCATTTTATTGTTTTAATTTTGACAATGAATGCTAGTCAACATATATGTAGATGAATTATGAAGTGTAGGATGATCCTCACATCCCATATGGAATAATCGCCACTGCAGTGAGCTAAGTGTTCTTTTACTAATATTTACAATTGTATTAAAATGTGACAGATTATAAGTTAATAAGTTAAAATTAATATACTTAAAACTAATAACATTTTATGAATTATATAAATGCAGTTAGTTCTGTCAGTTCATAGGACTAAAATAAGTTTGCATGTAGTTAGGCGTGTCTTATTTGCGCTTGATGTAATTGTAATATGCCGCGTAGTTATACAGTTAATTCTGTCAGTCCATAGAAATAATATAAACTTGCATATCGCTATGTGTGTCTACCTTAAGCTTAAATGCATTTGCAAAATGCTGCGTAATCTCCTTGTATGTTAAACAGTTTTTTGCTCGTTGATGTGCGTGTCTTGAATAGAATTGAACTAAGTTAATAATGTCGGCGTTGTCCAGTTGTATATTCTGAGTGGAAGTAAATCTCGCATTAGCTTTCCATCGTCTGCATGAATTCCTGCACTGTTGCGGAGTGTGAAATAACTGAATACGAACTCTCTGTTTTAGATAAAGAAACATATTTGTGTTTATCACATTAGATTAGTTACTAAGTGCCAGTATGGTACTTTAAGAGATTGTGTGGGAGACGAAAAATGTCTGTCCGTCTGTCCGTCCGTCTGTCTGTCGGTCCGTGTGTCTGTACGCGCCATAACTCAAATACGCTTTATCGGATTTTCATGAAACTTGTTATACGCATTTATAATGTCCATGGGAAGACGTCTGTTGATATTGGACCAAATCGGTTGGCCGATACAGGAATAATGCCCAATTTAGTGGATTTTTATGGTATTATATAACAAAAGGCCCCATAACTCAAATATGCTTTATCGGATTTTCATGAAACTTCGTATAAGCATTTATAACATCCATGTCAAGAAGCCTGTTAATTTTGGACCTAATCGGTTGACCGGTACCAGAGAAACAACTAGTTAAAAGTCACATGTGTTTTAATTTTTGTCTACCAGTATAATTTCACAGTTAACACTATTCCTTCACATATGCTTATCAAACAACACCGTCAAACTGACACAGTTGGCCAAACGGTAACGTCTTGGACTAGTATTCTGCAGGTCCCCGAATCGAATCCCGGAGTCGGCCGATTTGACATGGATTTTTTTAATTTTATTTTTTATTTTTATGTAAGTGCGCGATTGTCAAGTAGTTCTGCTGACGCTGGTCGATTTTAATCTGATTAGAAAAACTTATTTTCTTATTATCATAATTGCAATTATAATTGATTCAATAATAACATACTGGCACTTTCTTATATCAGTTTACCTGATTTTTTATTTACTTCGGCAATGTTCTCTGCTGCCGGTGCGTATTTCACTTGCGTTCCTGATGTTGACCTGCCTGCAGTCCTTAATTACTCTAAGCTATTTTGTTAATTGTTCGGGTTACAGGTATTTAAATACTTTTCAATTAGAGTTTATTTCATTCTAAGGCATTCTCAGGCATTCCCTTAGCCAGAGGGGTCGAGATATGAACTCAAAAATTAATTTTTCCATCATGCTCTTAAGAAAGCCATTTCTTAAATCAGTCCATTAGCATTCCAAGTATAGAGTATATGAAAGTTGCAAAGAACTTCTTACATGAGAAAAGCGTTAAAAAGTTTCTTTATTTCAAAGAAATATACTGTCACAATGCCACGAAGCTTCGAGAAATCGACAATCTTTCAAGAAAGACCGCGGCCCCCTATTGGGCGAACTGGAGCCCAGTGCCGGTGGGTGTGGCTTAGTGGAGACACGTCGCAATGAGTGGACTATGCACTCTGGAGGGGAGGAGATTCGCGCTAAGGGGTGTGACTGGGCGTCACCATAAACTTCCAGATTATGCGCGGATGGAAACTTCGCGAGGCTTAGCTCCAGAACATTCGACAGCCCTATATAAACCACAGGAGCGAGCCGGAGAACCAGTGTGTGCGTGAACTGAAGGATGTGTGAACTGAAGAAGAAGTGTGAATTGTTGAACCGAGGAACTAGTGAGCTGAGAAACTAGTGAATGGAGGAAAAAGTGAGCTGAGAAACTAGTGAATGGAGGAACAAGTGAACTGAGGAACTGGTGAACTGAACTGAACTGAGACAGTGCCGTTCCGGTGAACTCAGCGCGACGGGTGGATCCTGCAGCAATGAGCCAGCGAGGACTATGGAGTTGTGGAGTGTGAGAACTGAGACAGTGCTGTGACTTGTGAGCAATTTGAGAAACGTGCCAATGGTGCGAATATTTGCACATGGATTTGATTTGTTATATACCTATATGAAGTAATACTACTGTTATTAATACTATTGATATTTCTTCTAATGTATAGGAAATTTGCTATAGGCCTACACTTTATTTGTCAAGTTTCCCTATAAATAATATTCACATACTGTTAGAAGAACTTAAAGACAATATCACATAGGCCTATCACAAGAGAAATTAACTCTATCTCGGAAGCTGAACGTATGCGCGTGAAAGAAAATTTCCTATAAAGGTGCCAGTATTGTGTGGATGCATGAGGAAAACATTTCCAACATCTCTTGTGATGAGGTACGTGGTTATTTTCATTGTAATTTTAAATGTAAATGTGAGAACCTGAATCATTACACCGATCGCGGCCTTACTTGCGTAGATATTTCACCCGAACGCTCGGGAGTTGGAGCTGTGCCCGCTGCGACGCAGAAACCCGCGTCATTGGTCAACTCTTGCGTGGAACTCACTGTATAACGGTGGACGTATCTAATACTTCCTATATAATTTAATGCAAACTTTATAATGGTTGTCATGTAATATCTTGCTAAAAATTTCAGTTGTGTAGTTTGGATGGGTAAATATTTTTAGACATGACAAGTCTTTAGTAGTCTATGAATAAAGTCACGTTAAATCTTGTCATACATCAACAAATGTTTTATTATAACCTATATATCAATATAAATTACTGTGATACCTAGTGATATAACAATCATAATGATTGCTACAAAATAAGCCTAGGAGGAGAATTATGTGCCCATGGTCGTGGGTTCTATCCCGTTCCAGGTCGATGGCATAAATGAAACAGACCTTTGTCTCTATAGATTTACAGGCTCCCTCTACTGAGGGAGAAAATTCCGGCTCACCGGCGAAGATTACATGGCTGTCATTAAATACCTTCAAATTAAACGAGTTGGTGTGTGGTATAAAAATACTTCCCTTGTTCAGTGAAAGAGTACATACTAGATACATTACCTTATGGCAATTTAGTAACTAATATAGGCCTAATTCTAATTAGTACTGTATAGATTTTTTCCTGCAAGTAGTTTATAAATAGTTATAACTTATGCCTACCGTATTTTAATCCCTCCCTCCCTCTCTTCCCTCTGTCGTAGTTTTACTTCTCCCTTTTAGGATTTAAGCGACCCAAGCCGCCCGGGCCTTACAGGGCCGCGACCTGTCGGGAGAGGGATTATCTTTGAATCACATACATACTTTCTTGACCAGACAAGGGCATGGATGGCCTCCCCCGATGAGTGATCAGCCCATCAATTCACGCATAGGTTGATTTGCAGTGTGCGATGAAGTGTTCGTGCACTTTAAAGAAGACATCGCCCCATACTATCGTCTATCTACAAAAGAATATAAAAGCATTGTTCCGAAAATGTGCACAGACACCGACGCCGACAAAGAACAGGTGCTCATGTACTCGTGTGGATTTCACCAGTGTTGCCGCTATCATTCACAATCCTCAAGTGAAGTGAGCGTGCTGTGGTTTGTATTTGACAACATTGTAGCTTACTGGACTTCAGACAAGTGTGAAGATCCCTAATTACCTTTATATCCACTGAGTGACAGGCCGAAGGGGATTAGGGTGGCAGCAGGTAGAGGCAGTTCTTGGAAAAAAAATATTTAAGAAGTGGCACCCACAATAGCTAAATCTGCTGCAACCAGCCATTCAGCCTTTTACCATCCGTTAATTCTAGAGTGATAGGGAAAAAAACGAATAAGTCAAAATACCAGGGTTTTAGGCGAGAAGAAAAAACAATTTATTTCCGCAGCATTGTTATAATATTTAGTTCAGTTCGCCAGATATTTTTACACAGTATTTTATGTAGGCCTAATGTAAAAGTACCTGGGTGGGCTAATCTAAAAAGCCTAACAATGCTATGGAAATAAATTGTTTTTGTCTTTCCTGAAACTTTGATATTTTGACTTATTTGCTTTTTCCCTATCACTCTAGAATTGTGGAAAGAAATTTCTTAAAATTGTATTTCTGTAAATTACTGCTTTAACAGTTGTGTTACAAATATCGGTCCGCGCACAACTATCCTTTACAAGCAACAATTGTCATGAACAGGTGTACGCGGCAGGCGGCAGACACCGAAACTGTTTCCCAGTCCACCAGGCGGATCAAGCGATCTCTAGACGCACTGGATATGCAACCCTGCACTCATATTATTTTCAGCGTATTGGATCGTCTTTGAGATCTAACTTCTTTGCCTCGCATATTTTCTTGCCTATGCGCATTTCCCAGTTGGCATTCGAGGTTTGCTGCGTGGTGCGGGTGACTGCCGTAGGGAGAAAGCGAAACATTAGTTTGTGTGTGGTATTGCTCTACTGTGTTCGTCTTGAAGGGATGGAGGCTTGTAACACCCACTTAACTCGGTGAGTGTCTGTGTCAGTAAAGTATTAAATAATAGTTCTGGTTCAAAACTTCATTTCCATGCAGTTTTAGGACATGCTAATGCTAATCTTCGTTCTTCAAACGTGATTCAAGGAAGAAGCAAGCTCCTATGCGTCTTCAGAGCTTGACGTAATCTTGTCACTGCGGCTTATATTTGAATGTTCAGCCCAGGCTACATGATTCTCTTTGAAATATTACACAGACCAACAGCCATTTTGGTGCCTTAGAATTTATACCTATTCTTGGGTACGGTATATTTAGGTAGCTGATGCCAAATGTGTCATTGGTTTTGTCCTATCAGCTTTATTTTGTGAGATATGGTATTACCATTATGCATATTATCCCATTTTACGTTCGATATAAATAAAAAACGGTGCCTATTTGTAGCTTCTCATGTGAAGAAAAAAGCAACACACTAACATTACATTAAAAATTACAATAACAATATAACATGGGGTCTTTCAAAGAATTGATATTACGCGTATTACATACTGTACGGTCAATTGAGCTTATGAGCTGTCAATTTGAGGGCCAAAAATAATCCAGCTTTTAGTTTGTCTGTACTTCGTACAGTTTTCGTCCTACGGGTCCAAAGTATGGTCAAGAACCTTCACTAGCTATATTATCAAGCAAGATTTTGTTTCGCTAGAGTAAGAGTGCACGAATAAAATCCCCCCCCCTCGACAAAAGTAGAGCTGGTAGGGAAAAACTGTTGACGTATTTGGAATAAGCACACTAATCATAGCCAAAATCCGGTAAAATATCTGAGGCACCAAACAAAAAGTTCTCTTTTGTTGGACTGTGTTGTTAAATATCGTGTAGTTATAATATTCGACTTTATAAGCTTTCAATTTGTTGCCGGATTATTATTCCGCTCTTAAGTGAAACATAACCTAACCATTCTGTGCATTGGAATTCTTACCTTTCAATATTTGAGTTGGGGTAGTTGCATGTTCTGCTTTATAATTTGATATTTGAACTCGCTCTACTGTAGTTTAATGAATTCAGGTAATCATATGATTTCAGCGGAGCAAGCATAATATACCGTGTAACTTTGGATGCGTCCCTTAAGGTTGTGACTATTTCTGTGATCTACTTCTGGACGCGGAAACCTGTATTTGTGTCTTGTATCACTTTTCCTGTAATTATTGCTTCCCAAGTGATTTCACTTTAATCACTTACCACTCTCTGTGATGAAGAACTTATGTAGGCCTAGTATTAACCAAATAATAAATCAGTGTAGTTGATAGTGATTTAATAATATTAACAGTATTAAACGCACAATATATCAGCTTGTAAGTTATTATTATATTTGTTAAATGAATAATTACTTTGGCATGTTAGGGCATGTAATAAATCAAGCCATCTCTCCAGGGAGCTTCAAATGATTTAATAATATGAACATGGTAAAATCGCATTGTAGGGGGGCCCATTTTGAAAACCAACTTTCTTCTCATAAAACACATAATATCACATGTATTTTGTTATAGACAGCCAGGGCCGTGGAAAGAAAGCAAGGGCCCCCGTCAAATATTAAATTCACTACCCAATTCGCCCGTAATAATGTATGCAACAAAAAGATTACATAATTATTAAGTGCCAGAATGATACCGGTACTTTATGAAATTGTCTGATAGACAGGACTGTCTGACTGACTGTCTGCCTGTCCGTGTGTCTGTAAGCGCCATAACTCAAATACGCTTTATCGGATTTTCATAAAAACTTGGTATACCATTTATAGTGCCCATGGAACGAAGCCAATTGATTTTGGGCCAAATCGGGCACGAAACGGAAAAATACACAAAAATGTTCTAATTAGGAACAATTTTATATGTATGTATCAGTTTAATCTTTCGAAAATTATGATTTCAAATGCCGAACGTTAGTGAGGCCTACTGTTGAGTCCAAAAGGATTTGTGCTTCTACCTTTCAAAAATAGCAATTTTTCATCAAGATCAATCCATTTCAGATTAACTGATAATTCCGTTATACGACAGGACAATGCAGATAAAATAAACACATAAGACATGACTTAAGATGTTTATTGACTTATAAGTTATAACCAATTTTATTTCAGAGTAAATGTAGAAAGTAAAAAATAAAACCTGGTCGGCCGGGCCCCCTTTGGGCCCGGGCCCCGGGGCTCTAGCCCCGGCTGCCCCTCCCTCTCGTCGGGCCTGTAGACAGCCCGCCCTAAACGCCACACTTTCTTTCATAACATAATCTAGCGAAAAGTAGCGTGAATTTCGCCATATTTTTTTATCTCCGTATGATGAAGAAACTCGTGATTGGACGATAGAGGTGTGACGTTACAACAGCAGAATACGTAGAATTCTGGGAAACAGGTTCACTAACACAACGAACCTCGCGGGAGATACGATATGTTACATTTACGAAACGGGAGAATTCACAATGCCCTACTAAATTAATATCACTCATCATAACCTAACAGAACATGTCACTAATACTAATATCACCGTTCCTAACCTAACTGCCACTAAACTCGAATTTAGAGAGAATTCAGAATACCCTACTAAATTAATATCACTGTTCATAACCTAACAGAACCTGTCACTAATGATATCTGATAAGCTATGTACAAGAAGCGTCATGCTGGTCAACCTTCCTCACTGAGAAACAAAAATATCACCCGTTCGTGGAAACCTGCGCACATCACGAGATGGGCCCCCCTACATTGCGACTTTGCCATGAACATAATTAAGCTTACATATTAAATTGTGAAGGTATTATTGTGCTTCGTTAAATGAAATTTTATTAAATACCGTGTAGTTAAAACATTCGTCTACTTGAGCTTTCAATTTATTGCCTGATTATTAGTCCGCTCTTCCATACTAATCATAACCTAACCAGGATTCTTACCTATTAGTATATGAGTTAGGGTAGTTAAAATTTTATATTTGAACTTGCTCTACTACAATTCAATGCATTCAGATCATGAATATGTTCTTGCCATATACTTGTTCATAAGTACGGTATATAAGCGTTCCACTGTTCTATTTTAAGGGTGATTACTGGTAGTTAATTTCGATTACATTATTGCTACTCTCGTTTGGGGTAAGGTCTACCTTTGAATTTGAGTAGGCCCTATTCAGGTCATGAATATTGTTAAAATATATGAAATATCATGGGCGTACAGTGAAATTTTGTTCGGGAGGAGTTCTGTCTTCTCAGATCCATATCCTAGCCCACATTGTAACTTAATAGTTTTAAAAAATAACTAAACAGTTTGTGATCATTAATACACTGTCATAAATTAATATGCAACACAGACTTAGAAACTGTTTGTCTTGAGGTTTTTCATTTAAGCTAAAGTCTAAATAAAAATTTTCTTTTGACAAAAATTATCAGATAAATGATAGATTTATGTCGCGCACCAGCCAAGCTCAGCCGTTTTGTTAGGTTAGGAACGTTTATGTTAGTTTAGGAGCAAAATACTGAATAGCGCGAGGTTTATTATGTCTCACATTGAATCTCTTCTGCGACGAAACCTAAACCCCACCTACCCAGGCAGGTCCGATTAGAGAGTTGGTGGTAGAGTATAATTACTTCCACAAAGTCTCTGGGTTTTTACGTATATACCTTAGGAGCGAGTGTCACCGTTCCTAGAGTTCCTACCTAGGGGAGGTAGCTGCACCCTGATTGGCTCAACTCTTCCATCCCACTCCACGTGTTGTCTGTCTCTTACTCGACGCGGCATTATCCCTTTACTCAACTATTATAGTATTTTCTACGACTGCCAACGTGCTGCATGATGTTCACTCTGTGCTCAACAGTAGGTCACTGATCTTACGCGCAGCGAATCCGCGCACGCTGGTAACGAGACGTAACGAGAAGCTCGCTGGCTGGATTAGTCTTCAAGGCCAGAGACTTTGTGGAAGTAATCCTACTCTAGGAGCCTAGTGCGCGGCATACAACTATTTTTTCTCCTTTTTCTTTTCGCATCTTGAAACAAAATTAACTCATCACTTTCATTTTTATAGGACTCACACTCTGATGGAGAGCAGTTTCATAGTTTTTGCAATAAACTGAATTTATTTATGAATGAATAAAGAAACTTGCACAATTGTGCATTTATTCATGCTAGTGGCACTTTTCTTCTGCTCCGCCATGTCTGTCATCTAAGAATCTTCGTACATAAAATTCAATGAGTCTGATTGCAATCTATGACTTTCATCACACAAACACCGGTGAGTTTAAAAATAGCATGATGCTTCACCGTGAATTTTCTTCGTGACTTTACGAACAGGTTGATTTAAGTACGATGGCATAAATGACTTTAAAAACGTCCTGCACACAGAATGGGATAGAATCCTCACAAACTCTTTATGCCGATCACTAGGACCTTTGCTGAAATCAGGTAACATCGAGATCCAAGTCTGAACTAGAGCACTGGTGACACTAGCAGATTTATAAGCTCTAACCAGACACGTATCGAGAAGTTGACTGCAGACGTAGTAATTACTTGAGTCCTTTCCAGAATAGGTTTTCAGGAATTAAGTTGAAATCCAATGAAATTCTGATATTCAAACGATCACACGACATGCATAACCAGGCCACCGATTCGTCTGAGAGTTACCGAAAGGAGTTTTATTTATTAATAACACATCACTGTTATTACCCTGAAAACTACAAACACCGTGCCATTTTGAATTTTTAATCTTACATATATTACGATAATTCTTGAATAATGCTTTGATATGTACGAAATTGTAAGGTATGTAGCAACCGAACCAGTGTTTTTTATTTCGTTACATGATGTTATAATCTTAAACGTTTCGACCCTTTGAACTCCCCCATACCGTACGCCCATGTAAGATATTACAATGTTTAGATCGAGTTCATTAATAATTTATGAGAATATAATTTTATAGAAGAGTGACTATTTATATACATGTGTGTTACTCCCCATTTTCTGTATGTATAGATGCTATATTAATTTGGAATTGTTATTTGGGACTTTTGTCTCATCTGTTGTGTTTGTTAGTTGCTTCTAGTACAATATTCACCCCACATACCGGTGTAAATCAGTGGATAAAACACACACACACACAAACTACACAAAACTACACAACTGATAGAGTTAAAATTTTGTATGAATGTACCACAGGTATCATAGATGCCCGTACCATAGATGTAGAGAAAGTATTGTTTTTGACCCCCCCAATTCGAAGTCGAGTTTGTAACATAAATACACATTTTAAGGTCCCCTGAATCCAAAGATTCTATTTTCGGAAACATGTCTGTGTATTCTGTGTCGATGCGTCGAAAAGCCTAGCTCCAGAACGGAAAATCGAATGAAAACATTTTTATTTGAGTTAAGTATCTTCTGAAAATGTGACACAATGAATGGCTACAAGTTTTTCTTATTTTTAATGGAACTTTGCAAGAAGGAACTTTCGATTATCTCATAAACGGCCCTAATGATTTTCTTTAAATTCTGCACATGGGTTGCTTATGCTAAGAGCTAAAACTTTCGTTTTTTTTTTCTTTTAAAAAATCTGAAGGGTTGTTTTAAGCCACCCACTCTGAATATGCGCTCTTTGCAATGCGGCCTCATCTAACGGAAACTCGTACAAAAGCAAAATTTTGTATTTTTGTTAGGTACCTATTGGGGATGTGACACGAAGATTCGTGACGACTTTATCTTATTTTTAAGGGACTTTACTTGAAGAAAATTTCGTTTATCGCGGTTTTATCCAAACCAGCTCTTACGAAGATGTTTAAATTTTACACATGGGTGCATATACTAAGAGCTATAACTCTTATTTCAAACTTTTTTAGAAAAAAATCATCTAAAGGGTAGTAATACGCCACCCACTCTGAATACGTGCTCTTTGCAACATGGCCTCTTTTTCTAAATCAGAATGCGAAGTGAGAAAAATCTATTAGCCATGCTTAAAGTAAAAAAAGTTACGAGAGTGCATTAATCATATTTTATTTCGTTGTGTATCCTTCGGGGATGCGATGTGATGTGGTAACGCCATTCTCTTCATTTTTACAGCCAATTTACGTGAAGTGAATGTCATAAATAATAATTATATTATACTAAGAGGTTTAGTTTTACTTGGGCAGAGGAAGTTATATGATTTTCACATAAGATATTTATTACCCAGAAAGAACATAAGACTATAGCCGTTTAGATTTGTTTCAGCGTTTCCTTATCACACCGTATTAAAGACTGCCGATATTTAGCGTTATTGGGCTAAGGCCAAACGGCTATTAGACCGAAATATTACGTTTCATTGGTAGTTTGTCGTAATCGAAAAAAAACTTCAAAGGAGACTCATATAATCTGTGGCTTGGTTCTAAAAGGGCCAACGTCATAAAACTTGCTTTTGAAATAACTGACTTTGAAGCCTTTATAGAAGTAGCATTTTTTGCTGAGAACTTCCGACATTGGCCTTTAAGGTTTCTGTATTAGGCCTATGTCTATTAATAGCATCAGACATTGGCACTTTTAGTATACGGAAGATAAAGACTAGCCGAGATCAATAATGCATAAATTTCATTTTTGCAAGAAATTGACATTGGCCCTTTTAGAACCAAGCCACAGAATTATAACGTAACATGAGCAATATTATATTATTGAGTTTACGATATTTAGATTTGTAAAAGTTGTTCCGGAATAAGCCTATATGCATATGATGCCTACTTGGAGTTCGCAAATACATTATCTAATTAGTGCACTTCAATTCCCAGATGATAGAGTTCTTGTTTCCCCAGTGGCGTGTTGTATAACAGCGTGTAACATTATCCCCAGTGTGACAGACACTTCGTAATTAGCTAATTACATGAACGTCTCCCTGAGTACGTAAACATAATTTCCATTTCACTGTATTTGCAGTATAAATTTGCTTATCTAGGTAAAAAGAAATAGTATTGTGATATCGTTGATGTAACTTAATAATTATTTCCGAAATATAATCAGGTAAACTGATGTAACAAAATGCCAGAATGCCTTTGTTTAATCAGTGATAATTGCAATTACGATATGGAGAAAATAAGTTATTTTTGTAATCGATTTCTTAGTTAAACTGCAGATCGATTCATTAAGTAGGCCATAAGGAAGAACAAAGGTCTAGTTTGATAAGCTTATGTGAAGGAATATGATGGGTAGTGTTATTTGTCAAAGCTAACTGTATTCCAAATTCCAAAGCCGTACGCCTATATGAACACTATAAAACAATATATTGTCATGAGAAATGATTTGCATTTGAGAAATTCTTTCTAATATATTACCATAAAATAGGCAGTAAATTGGGCATTACTCCGATGCCGGTCAATTGATTTCGTCCAAAATCAATAGCCTTCTTCCCTTGGAAGTTATAAATGCGTATGCTTAGTTTCATGAAAATCCGATAAAGCGTATTTGAGTTAAAGCACGTACACACACACGGACAGACGGTCAGACATTTTCCCGTCCACCACACAATCTCGGAAAATACCATTCTGGCACTTAAATAAAAAAAATCAGGTAAACTGATGTAACAAAGTGCCAGTATGTTTTTGTTTAATCAGTTATGATTGCAATTATGATATGCAGAATACAAACAAACAAAAAAGCCAAATTGGCCGGTTTCGGGATTTGAACCATGGAACTCCAGAATGTAAGGCCAATACGTTACCATCTCGGCCACCTCTGTCAGTTTAACAGTCCAGTTGGATAAGCGCATGTAAAACAATAGTGTTTTTGGTCATAGCTAACTGTATTTTAATTTCCAAGGCCTTATAAAATAACAGTAAAACAATAGGCTATGTTGTCAAGATAACTGATATGCATTTTTTTATAAATTCTTTCGAATACGTATATTATCATAAAATAGACACTAAATTGAGCATTACTCCGAAACAGGTCAACCGATTTCATCCAATATCAATACACGTATTCCCATAAACATTATAAATGTGTATACCAAGTTTTAACAAAACTCCGGCAAAGCGTATTTGAGTTACGAATCTTTAAAATAGACACTAAATTGGGTTTTACTCCGGTACCGGTCTTCCGATTCGGTCCAATATCAGTAGACGTCTTTCCATGTACATTATAAATGGTTATACAAAGTTTCAGGGAAATCCAATAAAGCATATCTGAGTTATCGCGAGAGTTATCGCGACTTCTAATATATTAACATAAAAGGCACTAAATTGGGCATTATTCCGGTACTGGCCAACCGATTTAGTCGAATATCAATATACGTCTCTCCATGGATATTATAAATGCGTATACGAAGTTTCATAAAAATCCGGTAAAGCGTATTTGAGTTATTGCGCCTTTAAAATATACACTGAATTGGGTTTTACTCCGGTACCAGTTAACAGATTAGGTTCAAATTCAATAGGGTACTTTTCATGGGCGTTATAAATCCGTATACCAAGTTTCATGGAAATCCGATTCAGCGTATTTGAGCTATGGCGCCTTTCCAATATAATCTATTAAAATAGGCACTAAATTGGGCATTACTCCTGTACCGGTGAACCGATTTGGTTCAATATCAATAGGGTTCTTCCCATGGACATTATAAATGTGTTTTCCAAGTTTCATGAAAATCCGAAAAAGCGTATTTGATTTATGGTGCATACAGACACACGGACAGACAGACGGACAGACAGACGGACAGACATTTTTTCGTCCACCACACAATCTCATAAAGTATCATACTGGCACTTAATAAACAGAATTAAAGAGACTTGGAGTTTGTCACCACTGCATATCGCTAGACATGATAACGTAGCATTACTATGCATGACCATCAATGTTACAGATGAGGAAACTACAGCACGTATCTGGGTCTTTTTATATCTATTTTTCTTTTCTAAAGATTCCAGATTTCATATTATCCTATGCTCTAATTCCTGTAGAATCCTTGTATAAGCACTTTTTCTTGTAAGAATATTGCAAATATAGGTAAAATCGCAAAGAAGTTACAAAATTAACGTAACTTGGCGCTATGAAGTGAGAATCGAGAATCGTCTGCTCAGCTGCGAGGGGAGGTATTCGTTGGGTCACGTGATGCAGAAAACTAGGGCTGTAAACTTGTAAACTAAAATCACTGTTCATATCTTAACTTCCATGAACCTAGCTCTACATGTCACCAACACTAATATCACTATTCCTAACCTGTCACTAACCAAGGTCTTCATGTCACTAATATTAATATCACAATTATTCCTAACCTAACTCCCACTTACCTAGAGAATAGTTTGCGAGGTGAAAATGGGCCATGTGTCTCATGGCCAGCATTGGAAGCAGCAAACCTATATCTGGCACCTAGGAAAATTATAAACGGTAACACGGAAACACCATCTTTCTATGGAGAAGACATACATCAGCACATCACTCCATCCCTCGTCTCTCAGACCGGCAAATCCGGTGTGTGTGTGTGTGTGTGTGTGTGGATGGTGTGTCTCGTCCTATGTGTTCGTGTTGTCTCGGAGGTGTTCCCGGCATTGGGTTGGTCACTCATCCAGGAAGGCCTTCCATGTCCTTGTATGGTCAAATAGAGTCTATGTTAGCAAAATAAACTCCTTCCCCTGACAGGTCATGCAATTCCCGGGTGGCGTGGGCCGCAAAGATGACCCAACAAAGGGGAATGTAATACCCAGAGAAAGAATAACTCCATGAAACCTGGGAAAAAGGTAACTAAATAATAAACAAGCATTCATAAAAATATTGTTCTGTACTGTTAATTTTAAGTATCGAAAGCAAAATGTGAAAATGACTTTTGTAGTGGTTTGTTTTGCAATAGAAAAACATCTTCATATGAAAACAATGTTTCTCTCTCTCTCTCTCTCTCTCTCTCTCTCTCTCTCTCTCTCTCTCTCTCTTGGGGTGGGGTCTGATGGTTGGCTCAGGAGGTGGCCCATATTCCTCCTCCTCCTTCTCTTCTGTATTTTCTTTCACCTTAGTTTCCATATCTTTCATCTCTTCACCGTCGTTATCCTCAATGTCTAAAACGTATACACCATTGTGACAATAATTCTCCTGTAAATTTTGGCGTATACGAGACATTACGAGTTTATCGATATATTTACGATGAAACACGTAATCTTGGTAGAATTTATTAATACTATTCCGTCAATAAAATTTTAAAACAATTATTTTCTTATTTTCTGTCATTATTGTGCCCGCTGTGAGGTCACGGCATACACTTTGAGATCAGTCCATGAATCGATTAGAGTTACCAGTGCTACCAATAGTGCGAACTACAAGACAGAAATCGTCGTCATTGAATGCTAACATCAGAAAGGAATAAAATAATACAAACTGGCTTGCACCGAATCGAAAATTGTGCTTTTAATCAATGAACATTTGTTATTTTAATTTCTAAACAAGTTATGCTGTATAAAATAACGTGTTTTCATTCTATTCACTGGCAGTATGTGACGTATTATTGACTGCACGTTTGACGTTTTCCGTGTCCAGTAACAGCTGTCGTTTTATCACATTAAATTGCATCCTTTTGGCCTTGGGAAGCATATTATAAGATAAGCGATCGTGATTGGTCTATACAAAACGTTATTGGTCGATATTAAACCCGCGACATATAAATGGAATAGTCAGTAAAATGCAGTCAGAAAAATTACAGAAATATAATTTAAAAATGAATCTTTTTATAGAATTAGGCCTACATGAATACAACCATAGAAACGGGAAGGGTTAACTGATGGTGTATTCAGATTTACGTTTAAAGTTCATTACTTATTTAAAAAATATGTTTTTAATTCTAGAAATATTAACACTAGAGATGGTTTGTAATATTTTTCAATCTCTGTAATAATTATTATTTGTTGCCTACAAGGACAAGAAAAGCATAATCAAAGGGTATTAAAATAAATTTCGAACAATTACTTTTACCTCCTGTCGTGGTAAATTAAAAAAAAAACACGAACTTTTTTTTTATATTTAACTGCATCAGAAATACCACAGTGAGTTCCACGCCAGAGTTGGCCAATCGTGCGGATTTCTGCGACGGACACAATTAGCGGCTTTATTTGCGTAGATATTTCACCCGATCGCTTGGAAGTTAGAGCAGGGGCCGCGACGCAGAAACCGCATGATTGGCCAACTCTTGCGTGGGACTCACTGTACTATGTAGCCTAGAAACAAAGATAATACAAGTTGATTACTGAGAAAAATAACAAAACTAAAAAACTAGAAAGTTATAACTTTCAGATATAAACGCGTTCTCATGTAAATTAATCCGTTCGAGCTATTTTTAATAAATCCTGCTGCATATTAACGACATTAGCACTAATGTATTACAGTTACAATATTAATATACGACTGTGGTAAAAATACAGCTTGTGTTCCATAATTACAAAACGACTGAACAGATTGTTAACTATAATATTTCACCCTTCCTTCTTGGCTACAGTCGAGTTAAGTAAACTTGCTCAACTGCATTTCCAGAGCCTGCGAACGTGGACGCGAAGGATAGGATTTTCTGTTATTCTTTTCAGCTTTAATATGATTACCAATTTCATATAAATTGCAGTGAATACCAGGTAGTAAAGGAATAACAGACATTAGGCTCCGTTATCGCTGTTTTGTATTAAACATAGCAGCGATTCACCAAAGACCAGTTCTCTTTATTTAATTAAATCATATTTAATGCACATGATATACAATACCCGAGTGAGCACTTAGCTGTTCAATGATAATTTAATTACTATTGGTATAAATTTAAAAGTTTAAATGTTTCCACCAATTTGCCAAAATACTCTCTAAACATTAGTTGAAGTTTAAGAATTTACTTTCAGATCTGGCCTTTGGTCCTATGGATATTTTTAATTATTTTAGTACTTAGAATAAACATTACAGAGATTTTCACATGAAATCATAAAAAAACTTGCAGTAACGTAAAATCCCTCCTTTTTCCGCTGCCATCTCTTGCAAACCTGTTGAGATATTGTGATATGTATATAGTCCTACAAATTTCGTGAATTACGTTTTACACTTGACAGCTTAGTCAACTTTATAATGATGGTATAAATTCGCCTAATTAGGTGAGTTACACTTAACGTAGAAAACATTTTCCTTCTAGGCAGTCACCTTCGGCTATGTATTCGCAATTCTTTCGTCCAATTGTACATTCCACGTTGTTTGTTCGCCACCATTCCCATCAATCGTTGTGAAGAAGATCAAAATAATTTTTGTGTATCCTGCAGAAATAAAGAGTCCATTATGAGTATCACATTTATATATTACCTATTTTAAACCTACTTGCCGACAGAATAAAGAAGAGGCATCAATTACACGAAACTTCTATACTTCTCAGATTGTGTTAATTAATAAACTTCAATTTTCATTAGTATATAGACTGAATTTGTAACGTTTGTCGTCTATGCTGAAAGGAGTATAAATATAGCTTAATTAAAAACATTTCTATACATGTATTAGGCCTCTGGTGTTTTTTCATCTACAGCTTACATAATGCGACACCTTTTTCTGATGGTTTTATTCTTGTGACCAGCCCTGTAGATTCCATTCTCCTTTCTGCTTTCAATATTTCATTCATATTTACATTTATGCTAGTATCTAATTTAATTTATGATAAAATATAATTTACTTTGATTTTTGTTTACATAGACGTATTCTGTTTCCGTAGAAACTGTTGGGAAATTATAACGAAGTAAAACAATAGGTTTTGATTATTAAGGCCCGGTTGCATAAAAGCTCCAGATATCTTCTAGACAGCTAATCGTTCTATACATTTATAGACTCGATAAACACCTTCCCATTTCCGAAAGCGAATTTGCTCAAGAAATAGCTAATGTCAGATAAATGAGTTGAGCACTTTGTCAATAGATGGAGACACGGTGCTTACTCTAATATCAAGTTGGCCGTGATTGAATAGCAACCAATCGGAGCGCTTCTTGCTATTCTATTCAAAATGGCTGAATTATCTTTCTGCTTTTCCTTGTCTGCTGTTTGTCTGCTAAAATGAATGTAAAACGTGAGATAAACTACGGTAATTTCGATTTCGAGACTTGTGCATTAGAGAAAAATGTCACCCATTACAATCTGACAACATAATGCGTAAAACGTAACACATTAATTAAGTTATAGCTAATTTACCACAGAAAGGAATGCTTCGATGGTTGTTCCCAATTCTAATGATGGGCAATTTAACGCTGAAAAAGGCATGCTTGCAGTTGTTCCTTATTTAATATGATGGCCTATTTATCCATAGGTCATTGCTTTGACAGCCTGATTCTTTCCGAAACTCAATATCGTCAAAGATCTAATTCTTTCAGGGAATACTTTTTGCTTTACACATCTCTAGGCCTCATTATTGCCTCAGGATGAAGATGACGGGAAAGATGATGATTATGTATTAATATTCGTGCTGTAAAATGGCAATATTTTCTTCATAAAGTGTTGCATCACAAAATAAAATTAATATACTTAAGCTACATTTTTTCCGAATCTGAATATCATCGTAGGCTACTTCTTGAAAGGATTGCTGTATTTCTTGCAGGGAATATTTACTTCTGTATAGACCTAGGCCTTATACGATCTGGCATTGAAAATGACCAGCAAGAAAATATGATGTGAATTAATATTCGCGATGTTTTCTTAAAGTATTAACTTACAACAGAAAATGAAATTAATACAAATAAACGATGGATACAATAGCCTAGGCTATAACAAAGTTCATCTAACCGATAATATACAATTTTTCTAGTACAGTATTATGAATTATTTCACACACAAATTAATAACCAATGTCAGCTTCATTACTACTTTTAATTTTAATACCATAACAAGCTAGTAACATAATGTAAGATTAAATGCTAATATAATAACGAAACATACATCAACATAAATATTTCGCATTTCCGCCATGTTGCGTGTTTATCTACCGTTTCGCCAGATATCTAGTGATTTATGGTGCGATAGTTTGTAGGGCGTTTTATTGAACGATTACCCGCCATCGAGGCCCGGTTGCATAAAAGCTCCAGATATCTTCTAGACAGCTAATCGTTCTATACATTTATAGACTCGATAAACACCTTCCCATTTCCGAAAGCGAATTTGCTCAAGAAATAGCTAATGTCAGATAAATGAGTTGAGCACTTTGTCAATAGATGGAGACACGGTGCTTACTCTAATATCAAGTTGGCCGTGATTGACTAGCAACCAATCGGAGCGCTTCTTGCTATTCTATTCGAAATGGCTGAATTATCTTTCTGCTTTTTATTGTCTGCTGTTTCTCTGCTAAAATGAATGTAAAACGTAAAACTACGGTAATTTCGATTTCGAGACTTATGCATTAGAGAAAAATGTCACCCATTACAATCTGACAACATAATGCGTAAAACGTAACACATTAATTAAGCTATAGCTAATTTACCACAGAAAGGAATGCTTCGATGGTTATTCCCAATTCTAATGATGGGCAATTTAACGCTGAAAAAGGCATGCTTGCAGTTGTTCCTTATTTAATATGATGGCCTATTTATCCATAGGTCATTGCTTTGACAGCCTGATTCTTTCCGAAACTCAATATCGTCAAAGATCTAATTCTTTCAGGGAATACTTTTTGCTTTACACATCTCTAGGCCTAATTATTGCCTCAGGATGAAGATGACGAGAAAGATGATGATTATATATTAATATTCGTGCTGTAAAATGGCAATATTTTCTTCATAAAGTGTTGCATCAGAAAATAAAATTAATATATTTAAGCTACATTTTTTCCGAATCTGAATATCATCGTAGGCTAGTTCTTGAAAGGATTGCTGTATTTCTTTCAGGGAATATTTACTTCTGTATAGACCTAGGCCTTATACGATCTGGCATTGAAGATGACCAGCAAGAAAATATGATGTGAATTAATATTCGCGATGTTTTCTTAAAGTATTAACTTACAACAGAAAATGAAATTAATACAAATAAACGATGGATACATTAATAGCCTAGGCTATAACAAAGTTCATCTAACCGATAATATACAATTTTTCTAGTACAGTATTATGAATTATTTCACACACAAATTAATAACCAATGCCAGCTTCATTACTACTTTTCAGTTTAATACCATAACAAGCTAGTAACATAATGTAAGATAAAATGCTAACACAATAACGAAACATACATCAACATAAATGTTTCGCATTTCCGCCATGTTGCGTGTTTATCTACCGTTTCGCCAGATATCTAGTGATTTGTGGTGCGATAGTTTGTAGGGCGTTTTATAGAACGATTAGCCGCTATCGAACGTTTCAGAAACGCTTACGGATTGAATAATGCCATCTAGTAGATATCTTACGTTTCGGAAACCCGGCGTAAGTGCCAGTATGGTACTTTATGAAATTGTGTGTGGGGAGGGAAAATGTCTGTCTGTCCGTCCGTGTGTCTGTATGCGTGATAACTCAAATACGCTTTATCAGATTTTCATGAATCTTGGTATACGAATTTTTGACGTTCTTGGGCACAAGCCTATTGAATTAGGGGCAAATCCGTTGACCGGTACCGAAATAACGAGTATATCAATATCAATTTTGTCATGAATATTCTTCCATGGCCCACAATATATTAAAATAACGTAACAAATTGCCAATCGTATATTGATATTGTTAGCAACCTTGATTGATTTGTTTCTCCATAACGATGTCAGTCTGGGCTAAATAATAATTTAAATAATGTAAATAAACGGTTTATAACAACTAGCCGTTGAATATTGATATTATATTGTGTAGTCTATGGTTATGTAGACTACCGATATTTACATTAGGCTATATTGTAATGTGAGTATTTTTCTTATTCGTTCCTGTACAGCAATATACCTAATGTAATTCCTGACAGATAGATTTCACATTGACTTTTTATTCATTCATAACCTTTAAGGCTGCCTTAAACTTGAAACAGACATATCAGCGAATCGTAGGCCTATTGCATCATTATTATTATTGCCAGCACATTTTGTGTTTGGAGTTTAACTCGGAGATCTATTACAAAAATAACTTTTCTGCATGGGCCTATCATAATTGCGTTTATCACTGATTAAAAAAAAGCGTACTGGCTCTTGGTTATAACAGTTTACCTGATTTTATTATCAATGCATCCTAGCCTATGAATATTTTATATTAGGCGTACTTTCTGTTCATATTGTAATCCTTACTGTGGAAGAATAAATTTATGTCACACTCCTAGAAAGCAAAAATTTTTCGTAAACATAAATTGTATATCTGTCACATCACAGCAAGTTTATGGGTAGTTTGCATACCACCAGCTGTCAAAAGGATTAACTTTTGTTCGCAACTGCTTAACCTAATATAGCTACTTTGGTACCTTGGATCATGACTTGTAACATCACATCAACTGTCTGGTTCACTTCAGCTGCAAATGTAGCTTTCGGATACTGCGTTTGTTTAAGTTTATACTTAATACAGTAAATTGGTTCTACGAATTCCCTGATGGTAGGCCTGCTGAGCAATGCCTCTCTTATGCCTACCCAGCTCCTATTTGATTTTCTTCTCGGAGATTTAGATTTAGATTTAGATTTAGAAGCTGTTTATAATGAGATTAAATTTCTTCAGTCTATTCCTTGAATGCGTTTCAATATGCCTTGTAAATCCATGGAAACCGTTCTTATCCTCTTGGAATGCTTAGATCATTATCGTTATAAAAGTAAAGTTCGGATAATTTGAGAGGTCTATTAGCAAGCCCGGCAGTCTGAGTTTCAATAAAAGATACAGACGCTTACTTCTAATGAAAGTTTAATGCATTTCTTGGCACATTTTCAGTTACCGTATTTTACGGACAATAAGATACTACCAGAAACATGAATGATCTACACAGACCAAATAACTCGTTAAAACTCTTTCAGAAGGGTGCTTATTATTCTGGAGTACAGATATATAACAAGCTTCCAAACAACATTAAATTATTATGTATTCAAAGAAAGAGCAAACCTTTCAAAACAGCTGTCAAGGAATTTTTAATAACTAACACCTTCTATAATTTGGAGGAATATTTCCAGCTTGGATAAATTTGGCAGCTTGCAGTTTCTGTAGGCCTATATTATTGTTATAACATGCATGTATTTTTTGATCTGACGTGTTCTATATCCTTGAGCCCCGCTCAACACAGGATCTACAGGACGAGATATCTGCATCTACATCTACACCTTTTTACTTTGAAAACAAAGCCCTGAAAGTTGGGTGCGTCTAATGGTCTGAAGTGTATTAAAAAAATTAAATATTGCCGGAATACCATAGTTGTAAAAAAAAGCGTTTTAAACGATAAGATAGTTACACTTTTTGGCAGATTGTAGCCCTACTTCAGTGAACTTGTCACAATCGTAAAATGAGGGTATATAATGCGAAAAGAAAGGAATGTTGAGTTCTTTTAAACGAAAGGAGTTGTCTTTGCCGGGTGGTATAAATGATGGCAATGACCTCGAAACAACCTTGTCCCATTACACTTACCGTATGCTGAATTGATGATTAGAGGGTGTAAAAGTAGTTTCAGTCTTTCATGAGAAATCAGTTCAGTTGTTAAAATTTACGCGATCCCACGTGTACAGAAGAGATTTTCGTACAATGCAGGTTTTAAGTTAGAAGTGAGTTACACCGATAATTTGTTTACGCAATGTATATTATTCGAGACCTTTAAAATTCTTGGTTTACAATCACATTAAATTTCATTTCCTATAAATTTCCATCCTAAAATTGTCCGTAAAATACGGTATGTGTTGTGAATCTTATGTGGGAGGAAGGGATACCTATATAGGCTTTTAATATTTTTCTGATTGTAAAACTAATTTATTTAGTAATATCTTTCCAAATCTTAAAACGAATACTGTTATTTTATTCCTCTGACTTCATGGAAAGCGCATGAAATAAGTTTTGTTATTTTATTTCAAAGCTGTTTGAGAAATCCAGCCAACTCTATAAGATAACCAGGTTTAACTTTAGCTGATCACTCGCAGAATATCCCATAAATAGGCCTACCAACGGTCTTATTTCGAAGAGTTAACCATAAAACTAGTAACCATTATATTTTATTTTATTTACTTTACAACTTCATGTAAGCCGCCGGCGTGGTCTTGTGGTTAGCGTCGCTGACTACAGATCCGTCGGCCCGGGTTCGATTCCCGGTACCTCCTCGGATTTTTCTGAGGTAGGGAGGTCTGGTAGGGGTGCACTTGATAGAAAAGTAGCGGCTCCGGTCATGAAAACCACCAATAACGGCCGTGGGTGTCGGCATGCTGACCACATGCCCCCCAATCCTGCCATCTGCCTACGGGAGATGACGCAGCGGTCGGGTGGTAGGCCAAGTCCCTCCAGGGATGTAGCGCCACGGAGTTTAGTTTAGTAACTTCATGTAAGGGATGACATCATGCCAGCTTACCAGTAACTTCGTACTGTATGATATGCATTTTATGTAAGATAAATATCAACTTCAGTCCGTCGCCGTGGGTGAGTCGGTAGCGCGCCTGCCTTCCACTCCGGTGGACCGGGTTCGATTCCCGGCCGGGTCGGGGATTTTTCAGAAGTGAAAAATCCCTTTCCCGGGTTCAGGACTGGGTGTTAGGTTAAGATAATGCACATTGTGCGCGATTCCTTAATTATAAATATCAACTTCACGACTTTTCTTAATACCGTACTTGTATTTATCTTATTTCTATAAACACACTGAGTTTAAATGCAATCCTTTAGCTTCTAAAAATATTATAATCTCCAAAATTCTCCATTTATGTTGTCCTAAAGAAAATAAATGCATTGAGCACCATTAAAAAAAAAGTACGCCTGTAACCGTTCATGATCGGAGGGGGGGGGGCTCGTGTAGTTTCCTTATAACGAAATTATATTCATCAGATTAAAATAGGTATAGGAATATGTCTTTTCCCTTTAACATATTGAAAATGCAATGGGCGTCGTCATTATAAACCATATTTTGGGAAATTTTTCATTATCTTCCATTATTCACACATTACGTAGCCTATGCCGCAAGCTTATTGGAGGGAGGAGTCAGTCGCACGAAAATGAGAGTTGTGGTTACTGTGAATGTGTCTGATAGGTAATTCAAGGTAGAGTAGGATTACTTCCACAAAGTCTCTGGGTTTTTACGTATATACCTCAGCAGCGAGTGTCACCGTTCCTAGAGTTCTTGTCTAGGGGAGGTAGCTGCACCCTGATTGGCTCAGCTCTTCTATCCCACTCCACGTGTTGTCTGTCTCTGTCTCGCTCCAGCATTATCCCTCAGATACTCGTATTATAGTATTTTCTATGACTGGCAACGTGCTGCATGATCTTCACTCTGTGCTCAACATTAGCAAAGTGATCTTATGCGCATGCGAGTCTGCTCAAGCTGGTAACGAGATGTAACTAGAAGCTCGCTGGCTGGTTAAGTCTACAAGGCCAGAGACTTTGTGGGAGTAATCGTACTCTAGAACCTGCGAACTTTTCTTAGTACATAAACTGCCCGTGGGAACACACGGAACACTGTAAAGAATGTGTCGAACTATGTGTTTATGGTTCCTGATTGTTTTTACAACAAACCTAGTGTTATCTATCCCTATAATATTAAGCCACATGACTGACTCACTGGCATATGTTTACCCATTTGCAGATGAACTAGAAACTTGAAATTTGGACGCTTAGGCCTATAGCTTTTAACTTATAACCGGCGGAAAAATTCCAAAAAGTTTATTTTTTAAATTTTTACCCTTAAGAAACCTTCAAAAGAGAGGACGCATCTTAAAGTCTCTGCTCAGTTCTCATGACAAAAATATTGCTTGCAGTGTTCACAAAGGGCTTTGGAAGTTGCAATATACTGGGCTTTGAAAAATCATTAGACATGCTAGCGATAGAAATGATTTCCGTAAACCAAGAGAGGTGGCCGAGATAATAACGTCTTGGACTCTTATTCGGGAGGTCCCGGGTTCAATCCCTGTAGCCGGCCAATTTGACGTGGGTTTTTTTCATGGTTTCCCCAGTCATAAAGCAAAATGCCAAATTGTAGGCCTATGTTTACATCCTCGCTATTTCATCCTATATCATATCCATTTAAATTAATTTCATTTGAAATTTACTCCATAAAATACGCCATTACCCACTTCCAGATGAGCTAGAAACCTGCGATTTAGCAGACTTTTACCTTTCAGCTTGTAACCGACGGAAAAATTCCAAAAAGTTCAAATTTTTTCAGTTTTACCCCGAAAAAGTCTTCTGCGCTCTTTTAGATTTATGGCTAGGAGGTAATAGGCTATAAAGCAGACTAAATACATGAACTCTATCTCCGATACGGTATAAAAGAAATCCCTGAGGACCTCAGAGGGGGGTTGGGGTCATAGCTCCCCAAGAGCGATGATAGTCTACTATATAAAGCGCGATGTCCGAAGCCCCGAATCATTTTGATTTTCTCTCGAGGATAGCCAATCAGCGGCCAACCCGCCACAAACATTAGTGTTCGTAACTAATGTAAACAAGATATACTCAGTTGTATCAGTTTCTGCCAGTAAATTACTTACTAAAGAGCATGCTTTCATTTCCAGAAATTATATCCAACTCAGTGGTGATATTCAAACAGTTTAACAACCGGTTCTCATCAGGGTACAGTGTATTTGATGTTGATTCGAAATAGCCCAATGAGCTATTTTGTCCAGTGGCGCCAACTTATATGGGCCCGTGGGGCTCAAGCGCACCCAATAATTTGCTGTGAATTATCTTAAATATTTATTATAATAATTATTAGGCCTATTATTACGAAAAAATCACGTTTAGTCGGTGCAAAACCAAAATCAGGCTAGCCTATAGGTTTATACAAGCGTTGACACAAGTAACATGATCTCCCTTGTTTCAATTAACTTAGCCTACGGTACGATCGCGATCGTTTGCAATTGTTTCTGAATCCTTCAAATTTATAGCCTACGACAAATTTACTCTGTTAATGCCAGTTTTCCCAGCATTTTCCGAAATACTTTTTTTCCGCTTTGAAAAGACTGAAGACGTTATTACGTTCGGCAATATTATAGAGAAGAGTTAATTTCACACATTGCTCTTCTAAGTGTAGCCCTACATACGGATAACGGGGAAAAGTTGGTTTTCGATTTTGCTTGTTGAAGAATTAGAGAGAAGTACTGTACATGTAGGCCTACAAAATGCAGTGCTACTCAATAGTTATTGCTTGTTTTACTTTATTTTAATTTATTTTATTTTATTTTAGTTGTTACCTAATATCTTTCCTCCAAAGGTCCCCATAATAATAAACTTTGAAGAATTAAATTCGAGTCCCACCCGGGAGGTGTTGGTAGCACGGTTGCCTTCCACCTTGTCGGCCAGTGGTTAAAAATGTCCAACTTAACCGCACGCCCACTACCTATGGTGGTAGTCCACCGCTAGCGAACATAAATGGCGTGTTTTGGTTCTAGCAAATTCATATATGGATTATCACTGTTGTCGATTAGCGTTAATCTGATCTTGGAAAAAGGCAATCACTCATTGTGAAACTACCGGGTCGGAGAACCTACAAGATATTTAACAACCGGTTCTCGCGAACCGGTGCGAACCGGCTGAATATCACCACTGATTCCAACTGGTACTTTACATAAACTTTATTATTTGTCCCTTTGGCAGCATATAAACATTAATTAATACTTAATTGAATGGGTATAACATATGTGCTACAATAACATTGCATGGCCCACTCCATTCTAAACATAACGTATCAACTTGTCGATCGCTTTGATATTGTAGCCCACTCTGTTTGATTCAATTCATTATAACGATGTCAGTGTAAATAAATATAAATGAAATCTTAAAAACACATCTAGCCATTGAATAATTAAACGCAGCTGCTATTGACATAATATTGTGCATTGTATCGAAATTTAAAGCTACCAATAACTGCATTATATTTTAATGCATTTTTCAGCTTAAACTCTTTTCGCTTGTGTGCAAATAAATCTAATGTAATTGCTGGCAGATTGTTTTCACATTAAACTAAATTCATCTATAATTTATACGCTGATTTAAACCTATAACCAACATGTCAGCGAATCGTTGCCTACACTTATAGCCTATAATTAATGTCAGTGACTTTTATGAAATTTTCACCTAGTTTAAGAATGTATTAAATCAGTTGGAAGTCACAGATTGACATGAGAATTCCGCCTGATCTAAGACCTATATGACCATCCTTAAAAATATATCCATTTATCTTCTGGTATGATGCTACCTCATTACCCACAGAATCGAAATCCATGTTTCGCGAAATCTATGTTCTCCTTCAAAAAAGAACCCATGCCAGTACTGATGCGTTTAGGTCAGGGGAAGACAGAAGCTTGCTCTGTGACGTCACTGCCTACTGCTCTACTGCTCGCGTTATATCTCTGCGAGGAGCATGTGAAATGTAGGCATCAGTGAACAGGGGGGAAGAGAGGGGCATTAGTATTGCGGGCAGTGGGAATTTAGGGGGTTAGAACTTACGTAATACGTGTTTCCGAGTTAATGAAACATCAACCGATTTTTTTATAGTTTATCGGTTAATTACAGCGCAGCAGTTTAACATATTATAAATAATTCTATTTTTCTATTCTGTGAGAACAATTGCCTTTCCACAAAATCTATGCTCTTTGACAAAAATAGACAATAGGCTACTATCATTTGAATTAACATAATTCACTACAGTAAAAATGATAAAAAAAAATGAACTGAATTAATTACCATACAAGCTCGTCTGCACCTTAGATGATACAAGATTACAGTAACAATTTTCTGACTTTCCTGTCTCTTTTTCTTTAACAAGTGTATCAATGTTGGGACGTAATGTTTGAGCAATATTTAATCGAAGACTACATTTAGGTTGTGATTTATCAATGTACTTCTTGATTTGAGCTTTGCACATTTCATTAGTGAAAAAAATTGTTCGGCCACATATGTCGATCCAAAATGACATAATATTCGTGAGCAAGTCTCGGGAATCTGGTTTCAGAGAAATTTCTGTAAAAGTTACCCAAGACCACTTTACGTTCGTATTTGTCCTTTAACAGATCGTCGCATTGTAAGTTTAGCAGTTCCAATTGATACCGACAAGGAACGTCTTTGACATTAACTGAATATGGGGTAGCAAAAAGTTTAAACATTGGAGAAAGGTTTTCCACATCCTGAAACCTCGATTCGAACTGAAGAAGAATGTTTTGCAGAACTAACACATGTTCTGCAGAGGGAACACTATCAGGATCGCGTACTTGCAATAACTTTGAAAAATGCTCCGTATTTCCAACCAGAAGTTGTTCTACCCACAGAGCTAAAGTGAATAGGTCCTCTAGTACCTAGCTCTAGCGTACTCTAAACACCCCTACTACCGTGCGCTCTTGCTGACGTCACACACAAGGGATCCGCATGCTCTTGCTCCACAAACGTCATCACAAGACGTAGTTGACTTCCCCTGGTTTAGGTAGTATCGCTCCTCCTACGCACAAATGTGGAAAAATATATCCTCTCCTACCAATACTGTATCCGTTCGATCAGTGTGGTTTTCTGTAGTCATTTGACGAAGGAGTGAGTGTTCACAGAGAAATGTCAACATTGTGATGAAGTTGATACTACTTCACATAATTATCTTCCTGTCCAACAAGTGCCGGTCGGAGAGACGACCCCCGACAAACGGATAACAAAATACAGAGTTACACATTCTAGTAGTGCTGGCTCTAATCACATTACCCACAAGCTTAAAGTACACAAGAGCGAAAACAGAGCAATAGAACACAAGCGCCGAAAATTGTTGGGACCGGAGATTGGCCTATGGTCGAGGGCTCCGGAATGGAAAAGGCGATGTAATTCTTCCGATAGATTCAAATACATCAGTACACATGGTTTGAACCAAGAGCGTCCAGATATTTTACTGTCAGCTATTACTGAATGACATTCTTCTTGTGGTGAGGAATGTGATGTAACATAAATAGATTATTGGGCAGAACTCACCACTGTTTATTGATCCTTTTGTGAAGTTGTTGTCAAAGGTTACTTAATCTTGCGTGGAACCGTCGTCTTCTTCATAAAATAATAAAACACACGCATAATAAATAACACAAACAATAAAAATGTAAATTTCTTGAAAACGCGAGACGTTCATGTGTCTCGCGAAACGTAGTGGTTCCTGTTGTGAAGTTGACATTTTTATTGTTTGTGTTATTTATTATGCGTGTGTTTTATTATTTTATGAAGACGACGGCTCCACGCAAGAATAAGTAACCTTTGACAACGGTCTCACATAAGGATAAATAAAATGTGATGACTGCTGCCCAATAATCTATTTATTTTTCAGTCAGCTAGGAGGCATAGCGCCTTGTTAGGGTTAATCGGCAACAATATTTACTTTATCATCAAATATCACGGGTACACTGACCAAAGAAATGTATCTTGATAATATGGAAAGATCTAGGCGAAAGGAACTTAAAAGTACACAGATTTAACTAAACAAATGTATTCTAAAGAGCTAATCAAATTTATCTTCTGGTGTGAAAATTGTGTCCCGCTATTATGTTTGTATGAAATGTAAATTAAAGACTTTCCAAGCTTAAAAAATCCCTTTAGGCAGGCCTACAGGCTGAGGTAGATTTCAAGTGCTTTTGGTTTAATTTATTATCGCTGCGCAGCACTCTTCTTTTTTAGCCTTGGCATGGCAAACCCGCAGTAATAAGAACTGAATTCGGTAAAGAGGAAGAGACTACAATCATTTGTTTTGACAACAAGAATAGGATATAATATTCTGGGAGGCCGTGCGCAAGATCAGCAATGAATAAAATTAGCAAAGCCGCTAAACAAGACAAAATTATGATATCATAATAATTCTTTTAAGTGTTATTATTTTCAAACATTAAAATCTCGCGTCATATGAGAGCTATCAAGAAACTAGTTATTGATTTGTAGAGTACTCATCAAGAGCTTTTCAACGATACCCCACAAGACGTGGTTTCAAAAGTTTCGAATTTTCATCCCCCCACCACCACCACCCCCCTCCCACCCTCACTCAAACCCCCGAATCGTTGGTGTCACTGTGAACTACATAGGGAGTACTCTAATTTATTCAAACAAAGTTTCCCTCTATACTTCATAGGGGCCGAGATATACATTTTTAAAAATTTCAACCCCCTCCCCCGACCACCCCCTTGGGCAAATTTAGCTCATTAACGAACTTGTCCGAGCTATTGGGCCTAGAAATGACATAATAAAATTTGGTTCAAATATCTTCAAAATTACGGCCGCTATCGTGTAAAGATATATATATATATATATAAATATCACAATTTTTTTTTTTTTTTTTGAACGGGCGGTGGTTTCGTACTTAGGGAAGAATGAAACGTAAAGATATGAAAGAATTTTTCCAAAATCATGACATGGTATCCATTGCAATAGGTAGATTTTTCTTCGAAATCTACCTAAAAATAAATTTCACAGTTTAAAGAAATGTGTGCACAAGTGTATATGAATTAAGGTTAAGAAGAAGCATAGTTTTAGTTATATTATTTATGTGGGCAGTTCAATCCATTGCGCTGATATGTACCATTTTCAGCCCAAGAACAAGATTAGATGGAGAAATAATATTCCTATTAAAGCTAATATCATTACAACTTTTACACAAGTTTGTAGATGTAATTTAAATATAGTACTTTATGCCAACAAAATGCAATATCATTCGTGTTATAGTTTTTTGTCTGATAGATTCACTACAAAATACAATGGAAAATTATTAAGAAGAATAATCATACCAACATTATGAACCTAGCTTAATTTTAGAAAGTACGAATTGCTAGTTCAATTAATAAGTACTGAACTTCCTCAATGATTAGGAAAAGTAATAAATATTCTTTATATTAAAACACTTAAGAAATTGGGAGTACCTATGAAAATGTAAACAAACTAGACTAGTTAAAAATGCATTGGAATTATAATCCAAAGTTATATGTCCATAAAAAAAATACACTACAAAATCTGACACTATTGCAATATCCACTGCTGAAGAGTAAATTTATTGTGCTGTAACTTAATCACATTCTAATAAAGCAAAAATGTTTCGTAATAGCTATTTATGTATAAAGTAAGCAAAATAAGGCTATAGTGGACGGTACGGTAAAGTAATTTTACCCTACTTGGCCGGTAAAGTTACATTGTAACCCCCAGTTCCAACTGTGGTTTCTAGATGTCTCTACAGTGTCTCCCAGTATAAGTTAAAATTTACATGTTAAGGGCTTTATTGTTCGTCGTCTGTTAACAAGCATAGTAAAACTTGTCATTTAGAAATCTTGAATTTAAGAAAACATTTCGATAAGTGTTACTTTCCGGCGTGTTAGCAGTCAGAGAAACAGCCACCTTGCAGAGCGTGTACTAAGAAAATAATTTAGCCTATAGCTTATTGCATGACTTGCTTAACACCGGAGGTGGTAGTAGCCTACATCGCAATATCTGTCATAAGTAGACCTGGGATTTTAGTATCTCAAAGAATTAGTTTTAGGCACCTAAAATAGGCTTTTAAAACAACTAAATAGGCCTTTAAAAGATAAAATAGGCACTTAAAATATGCTTTAAAATGTGTAAATGGATAGAAAAAATACTTTAAAATATTACAATATACACTTAAACTGTAACATGCTCCTTTTTTTACTGGAAGAAACATGGTATACCTATTCTTGACAGAATTAACTGCAAAATTAGGCATCACGAACTATATTCACTTAAACAGATGTTCGTTCACTGGTGACTTGACACAGTAGTCCTTACCCCTTAATCCACCCCTCCCCCGTCAGTCAGCATTCCTTTAGCGACAATTGTTTGGAATAATCAAGTTTCTGTGAAAACCCACCTGTGCTGTTCTGTTTTTCATTGAGGGATGTCCATTATAAGATTGTAAAAATTACAGAAGTTGAATTTTATTTTAAATGTAGAAAATAGGCATTTTGGGCACTATAAAACTCTATAAAGGTAAGTGATTTATGATGAAACGTCCAAATATTTACAGATTTTCATGTTATTTCATAAAGAACAAAATAGTAATTTGCCTTAAAATCCCAGATCTAGTCATAAGGGTGCAAATGGGTGTTACAAATGATCGCAGCTGTTCAACGTCAAATACTTTGGTACCTCTTGATCTGACGTCACATCCGGTTATTTAATCTCTATATATAAAAGCCAAAACCCACTGACTCACTGACTGATCACAGTTTCTCAAAAACCATACAGCCTAGGAACGTGAAACTTGGTACACATATTGCTCCTAGGCTCTAGATGCGCACTAAGAAAGGATTTCAAAATATTTGGCCTCTAAGGGTCTCTAAGGGCCAAAATAGGGTTGTAAAGTTATGAAATTCACCAAAAGGAATTCATACTGCATGTACACAATCCCCATGGCAACATTATTTTTTTTAAACTACACAGGTGGCTTGGCATGACAGTGTGATTTCATGTAGACCTAATAGATATAAAATTATGAGAATGGCTATCAATAGAATTCCTATAAATTAATATTAACTATTTTGTGACACGAAGTAAATTTAGAAGGTCCTGGGTTCTATTATTAAGAGTTAAACTCTTTTCTTATAGTTAGCCTAGGACTGTATTGCGAAAGATAGTTCATACAATATTAATAGATATAATTTCCTGATTAATTTCCATTTACCATATCATCTCTCTATCTTTACCTTACTTTTTACCTCTCCATTTTGGGGTCTTTTAAGCGACCCACGTTGCCCGGGCCTTAGAGGGGCGCGACCTGTCGGGAGGGGATTATCTATGGATCACATAGATCTTGACCAGACAAGGACATGGAGGGCTTCCCGGATGAGTGATCAGTCCAATGCCGGGGCCACCTCCGATACAACACAAACACATAGGACGAGATACACCATTCACACACTCACGCTGAACAAGGCGAGGATAGGATGAGGATGATAATGGCTACCAGATGATATCCGGGGACCACTAGGGCCTAAAGTTACCAGAGCCTAAAGTTACCAGACATTTGTCTCACAGGTGAGGAAAAATCCCGGAAAAACCCTACCTAGGTAACTTGTCCCGACCAGTATTCGTGAGAGGAGAGAACGCATCCCCTACGCCCAGCTATTTATTGTATGTTTGCCAAAATTGAAACAACGATTACATTTTTAAGACATAATCAGAGTAGGCTAAACTACGGGTGGAGGAGTAGGCCTACATGGAATATAAATACGTCCACCGTGTTGGCTGGACGGCTGATGATTTATAGAAGTACATTGAATCGACTTTAAATTGTGTTCACTTAACCTTATATGCATAAATCTAACAATGCGAAGCATTGATGGGTCAGCTAGTCAACTATATAGTTCACTTTAACTGGAAAGTAGCTTTCGGACACTGCCTTTAGTATTGAAATTCTACTTTTATATAAGATTATACGTTTAGTACTCACAACACATTCGTATGGAGTTCTGTACATAGAGTTTCCTGATGGTATGCCTATTGAGTAATTCCTTTTGTTTTTGTCTATTCAGTCCCCTTTTGCCTTTCTTCTCGGAGATTGAGGTTTCGAAGTTGATTATTTCACGTTTTAATTATGAGACAAAATTTCTTTCGACATTTCTTAAATACATTTCATTAAGTCTTGTAAATCCATGGAAACCATAAGATCTATTGTTTATACTCGTGGAAGCCTTTTTGATCAAAACGATTAAGAAAACGAAAATATCTCACACGCGATTATAATCCTTCGTACAGAGCTCGCCCTCAAACTGAAAGCAAGGACGAAGTCACAGCCAGAGGCGGCGGGAATTGGAGTGCAAGTGAAACGTGCAGAGTTGAAAACATTGATGGTATCATGTTAGTATCCACGTGGTTAACTAAAGCGCGTGGAGCCGTGGACTATGTTTACAGTGAGGACTTCGCACTCCACGCATGCGCACTGTCACCGGCAGGTTCGAATTTCAACGGTCGCGAAGCTTTCAGATTCCAGGCGATCTCTATACCATTAACTGAAGGGCTATTCTGACTTTCAAACTCTGAATGAAGTCATATTCCCAAATATTCCGGAACGACTGACTAAGGCTATTCAATGTTTTGCCAAAGGAAATATAATTTCTTTTCGCTTTAAATATTTTTCATATTATTATTATTATTATTATTATTATTATTATTATTGTATGGTAATGAAGCATGGCTTCATAGAATAAATTAAACTAATTTAAAGCACCGTTGTGAATTTCATTTTAAGTTTCAATCTTATAACAGTTATTTTCTGAATCAGGGTTCCAAGCAGTGAAATGGTTATGCTGTATACTTTTGCACAATAGCTGAAACTTCTCTACTTGCCAGCGATCATCAAAGTAAAATTAATCCAAAGCTGATATTATGTTTCACTCATGATAGACCGTTGTTCATGGGTTGTGATCATGATATCGATAATACATAGTTATTCTTATTAATTTGTGAAGGCAAGAGTGATGTGATTAATGCTATATCAGGATTAACATACACATCATTCGTGCTCATCCTCTGATCCACAGGGAGATTCTAGTTTCAACACAGTCATTGTCCGAAGAACAAGTACTAACTCCTCTCACTCGCACCAACCGGGAAGTTCTAAGTCACCTTGTCATACCAAGAGTAATAGTCAATTAGATCAATACAGGCAGGCTCACTTGAGCTCGCCATTCAACCCATCCAACCATCCCTCGCAAATCCTACTTCTCTTAAATCTATCCTAATATTGTCCTCCCACCTACGTCTAGGTCTTCCAAGTGGTCTTTTTCCTTCGGGTCTCCCAGTCAATATTTTTGAGGTATGTCTTTCCTCCCCCGTGCGCGCAACATGTCCAGCCCATCTCATCCTCCGTGGTTTAATTACCATTACTATATCCGGTGACTAGTTCAGGTTATGAAGCTCGTCTTTGTACAGTTTTCTCCAGTCTCCATTTTCATATCTCTTAGGCCCAAATATTTTCCTAAGCACCCTGTTTTTTAATATTCTCAGATTATGATCTTTCCGAAGAGTAAGCGGCCATGTCTCACATCCATATGATACAACCGGCAGGATAATAGGCTTATAAATCTTTATGAGGATAATTTCTACACCTGTGTTTCCCAGTTTGATTTTTTTCGGAATCCATCCATCTTTCTGGATCTAAGCTTCCAGCTTATATGTGTCCACTCTGCAGAAGGAGGAAAATGCAAAGCACATCTTATTAGAGTGCACGGAAACAGAAGGTCTGAGAAAAATGTACATTGACAGGAAATATCTAAGAATAAAACAGAATAAATATCTAAGAATAAAGAATAAACAGTAGCGTAGCATATAAGAAATTTGGTACAACAATAAAAACGAGGTTTTACTAAAGAAAATAGGGAAATTCCTGTTTGTAATTAAGAGAATATGGGGAGAAAATTCAGGGGAATTAAAAAGGGTGTGTAGTTGGTTTACATAATACTTTAAAAAAAGTATAGTTAAGGATTAACATGTTGAAAGAATTATATGTATTTTTGTGGATTGTGTTTGTTCTTGTTCTGAGAGGGATTCCAATAGTTTACTTTTTTCTCAACAAAAGAGGCTCTGCGTCAAAGCATTGTTGTAGCCGAGAGTACCTGATGTATGTATTGAAGGATGAAATAAATCAATCAATTCAATCGATTCGTGAGGCTCGACAAAGTGGAGTATTCCGATCCTATCAGCAGCATTTCAACCCTCAGCTGAAATCCAAAAGGAACAAAGGAAAACGAATGAATAAATACAGGTATGGAGAAATTAAATTCTTATTTTTCAATCACAGGCGGAATATTGTACGCGAAGTAATAATCAAAACCACCTCGACTTGCATTACCTTCGAGATACCAACAATCGTTTTAAAGGTATCTTTTTCGTTCCTAATAATTGTAAGCATGATGATCAGGGCCCGGATTCTGATGGCCTAAAATTGTTTGAAAAATTACCTATAAAATGATCCTAAATTTAAAGATAATGACGTATTAATTATAAAAAATGACCTAAAAACTGATATTTTATTTATAAAAAATTATTATTGTACACACAAAGTTATAGACTAGTTTGTACATAATTGTAAAAACTGTAAAAAACTGTAATGTTGTGAATGTTCTTTTCTCACGAAAATTTATACTGGCACTGAGGCACTGGCGAGTCAAAATTTGGTATTTCCTTTTGTGGTCTGCCGGATTATATTGTTGTTTATTGACGGTGAACAGTAATTTTCACTTTTAAATCCAAGCAGGTGGCAGACTCTGGTGCCAAGTCAGTCTAGTAATAATAGTAAGTTAATATAATACAAAATTTTTGGCGATTCTTTGATTCTCATTTCCGACTGAGACACGACAACACTTCAACGCCGAGTTTTTCCTTCTTTCATTAATTAAACAACACACGAAAAATGTTAATACACTCAATGTAAATACATGAAATGATTAAATAAGGAAGCAAATGACAAAATAATGACGTAAAATTGAAATAAATGCCCTAAAAATATAAAATGGCATAAAATGACAAAAAATGACCTAGTAAAAATGCATTTCTATAATCTAGAAGCTCTAGGATTTATCCACAAGTTAGCAGTGTCTATGAAGCATCAATAAAAAGATGACATGCCATTAGAATCCGGGCCCTGGTGATGATTATGAAAATTCTCCTGTCACAAAAAGCGAATTCAACTGGATGGCACATTCGATGAGTGGATATCCAGGAATTATATAGTTCATGTAATGAAAAATGCCTCCGGTCCTCACAAGGTATTTTTAGATCTGTTAAGGATGATGTAAAACAGCCATTCCACGGAAAGTAAGCCTGAAGCGTCCAGACCGTATCAACCTTTTAATATTAATTTAAAATATATGTCATCACTGAAAAATTATGAATCGCCCGAATTTTTCTTTGTCGACTGTGCCTTTGAACTTGTATTTTGCCTCATATTAACGACAATCTAATGTGTTACGGTTGCGGTATAAATACGAGTATAAGACTAAGATAAAACTACAACTTGTGTTCCATAATTACAAAAAGTCTGAACAGATTGTTAAGTACTAGGAGGTGCCCGTGGCTTCGCCACGATAATTCTTTTAAAAATTAAAAATTAAGAGTATAATAATTATTGAAGCATTATATTTGTTAACACTTGCACGCGAATCATTCATAAACTAAGCCATTAATAATTAATGAAACAGCTAAAATTCCTGCTTTAGAGTACATTCCACGACATGAAAGCGCCCCCTGGGAAAACTATATCAGAATCGAACCTGTGAACACATAATACGTATTGTTTCTCAGCAGTTTTATTTTATCAATTCAGTGAATGTTTCAAGGGAAGGAATGGTTTGTTTGGATTATTATTATCAGCGATATTTCAAGAGATAAATCCATCAATATTTTACAGCTGTTGCCCGCCATTATTCATTGACTCCAGGATTTTTAAGAAAATTACACTGGTAGATTATTAAAATTGTTTGTGGTTCAGAGCTATGAAAATTGTAAGTAAAAATAAAATTAGAATATTTGTTCATTGTGTTCATTTCACTTAGGCCTTATATAATAAAGAAACGGTTTTCCTTCCTAATTTTGTAGTCGCCATGAAAGTTTACACTGCGAGCGACGAACATCGCCGAGTATACCCGATGTCTCACGAAGCGGGCGAGCAAGCACGCTATTTAGGGCCGTTGAATTGTATAAGAGTAGATAGTATTTCACCCTTCCTTCTTGGCTACAGTCGACTTCAATAAACTTGCTCAACTGCATTACCAGAGCCTGCGAACGTGGACGCGAAGGATAGGATTTTCTGTTATTCCTTTCAACTTTAATATGATTTTTTTAATTTTTTTATTTGTTTAGTTACATTACAGTCCGTGTTTCACCAACTGGTATATCACGGGATATTTACAGAATTATACATAATTACTATAACATATTATAATATGAAAACAGTTTATGTGATGGAGCGGAATTACCAATTTCATATAAATTGCAGTGAATACCAGGTCGTAAAGGAATAACAGACATTAGGCTCCGTTATCGCTGTTGCGTATTAAACATAGCAGCGATTCACCAAACACCAGTTCTCTTTATTTAATTAAATCATATTATGTACAATACCCGGTGAGCAAGGCTCATTCTCTGGAAAATTCCGATAATTTAATTACTAATTTCATGAAATTAAATGTTTAAATTTTTGCACGAAATTGCCAAAATAGTCTCTTAATCGTTAAATTTTAATAATTTACTTTGAGATCTGGTCTTTGGTCCTATGAATAGTTTTAATTAGTTTTATACATAACAGTAAACATTACAGTGATTTTACATCAAAACATTAAAAAAAGCTGTGCAGTACCGGTAACAAAAAATATTCTCCTTCTTTCGCTGTCATCTCTTGCAAACCTATCGAGATATTGTGATATATAGTCCTATCAATTTCTTGAATTACGTTTTACACTTAACACTGTAATGAACATTTTGATGATTCTATACACTTAACGTAGAAAAAATGTTCCTTCTAAGCAGTCACCTCCGGCATTGTGTTCCCAATTCTTCCGTCGAATCGTACATTCCACGTCGTCTGTTGGCCACCATTCCAATCAATCGTTGTGAAGAAGGTGAAAATTATTTTTGTTTATCCTGCAGAAATAAATCCTTTATCAATATAATTTAGACTCCAGTATTACTCTTAAAATAAAACACATTTGCATACTGATTAAACAGCAGATATAAATTCCTTAAATCATTTACATGACAATTCTTATGAGTAAAACATTTACATATACTAGGCCTCTGTATGTAGCCTACAATTGATAATATGCCGTTACCTTTTCTTGATGGTGTTCAATTACTATGAACAGTCCTAAGAAGATTTCATTCTCCTCTCTGCTATACGAAATTTTTAATTCTTGTTTAGGTATATAATATAATACACTTATTTTAATATAATATTTTTAATTGCAAAGACGCATTCTGTTTCCATAGAAATAATTTTAAAGTTATAAATGATTGTTTAAACTTATTGGTTTTGATTACCTAAGCGGGACTAGCCTCTCTTCCATTTGCATTATATAATATTCTTGCTTTTTTTTTTAAATATTGTAAATTTCTTCTTCTGTTCTATTGCTTTTTTTATTTTATCATTCCATATTCTTAACCCTTTCCTTTTATAATTTTTTCTTCTTGTTCGTAGTACTTCATATGCTGTTTTATTTCATATATTTTATATTTTATTCAATTCTTCATCAATATCCATGTTTGTTCCTTGTAATATTTTTGGGTTAATGTATTTTTGTGCAGATTCCATATACTTTTGTCTTGTAGTAGCTGAACTTTGTATGTTTCTCCTTCATTAACTTTTTTCTTGGTTATTTTTCTCCATCTTTCTAAAAGTTTTATATTACATGTCAGAAGGAAGTGATCTGTTCTCACATCAAATCATCTACAGCAGCGTTTCTCAACCTATGGTCCGCGGACCACTGGTGGTCCGCGAAGAAGGTGAAGTTGGTCCGCAGACATAATTAAAAAATATCATAAAGCAAGTGGAAAGAAAAAAAAGTAAATTTTTTCACATATTTCGTTATAATGACCTATAATTAATACCCCAAATATTAAGAATATAGGCCTTATTTTAAAAGTGGGACGTAAAATTAGGGGTCCGTACAATTTTTTAGACATTTTACAGGTCCTCGGGTTCAAAAAGGTTTAGAAACGCTGATCTACAGTAGGCCTATATACTCTTCCAAGATATTAATTTCCATGATATTAATTTTTGATACCCATGATATTAATCTTTTGTTCACTAAAAATAATCTATTATTGATCTCAAACCCCTAGCCGACCAAGTATATTTACATTTTTAAGTTTTACAGACAGAAATTACCACCATTCACTCTCTAACTGCATTGAACAACTTGACTGAAATGTTTGCATTTTGAAACCTCTTTTCTTCGAGTAGGTTGATGGACGCTGGACAAATCTACTTTTCTTTATGACGAATTCTCTTCTATAAAAGTGTTTATTCCCGTGTATGACCTACAATATTTAAGTTCGACTGGACAATTAGTTTCTGCGATATACAATTTAAATTGTATTTAATATTGAGGTACTTTTTGCTGAAGAAACTTTTATAATTTTTCTATGGCTATCTTTACTACAGGAGTAAGTGTATATTGAGAATTCAAGCTAGTTTACTTTGTAGAATGTGTTATTCTGTCTTGTTAAATTTTGTATTTTTATTTCTTATGTCCGTACTATAGGTAGAGGAAGTATTGTTTTCGACCTCCAAATTCGAAGTTGAGGTTTTAATATAAATACCTGTTTTGGGGTCCCCTGAATCCAAAAATACTATTTTAGGAAGCATGGCTGTGTGTATGAGTCTGTGTGGATCCATGTTTGTGAACAGCCTAGCTACAGAACGGAAAATCGTATGAAAACATTTTTTTTTATTTAGGTTAGGTGCCTTCTGGAGATGTGACACAAAGTTTGTCGACAAATTTATCTTATTTTTAAGTGAACTTTACATGAAGAAATTTGAGATTTTCTTTAAATTTTATACATGCCAATACCTCCATTTGAAACATTTCTTAAAAAAAAAATCATCTGAAGGGTACTTATAAGCACCCACTCCGAATATATATATGCACTATGGATTATGGCCTCTTGTTCTATATCAGAATGTGAAGTGAGAAAAATGCATTGTCCATGCTTAAAGTAAAGAAAGGTACGATAGTGCATTATTCAGATTTTATTTTAGTTATGTATCCTTCCGGGATGCGATGTTATGTGGTAACGACACTGTCTTCATTTTCACAACCGATTTACATGAATAGAATATTTTACTGAGGCTAACTTTTATTTGGGCAGAGGAAGTTACATCAGTTTAATGATTTTTACTTTCTCTTCCATAAGCACCTCAACTGGTCGCAGTATTTTAAAGCCAATCAGAGAAGCGGCACTGTTTCGTCGCTTAGCATTTTGCAGTTTAAAATGGTTCGATGGTTCATTGGCTGACGTTTTCTTAAAACTTCTATAACAACTACCAGCAGTCTATACGTAGACGAAGAACTGCGTTCGACCTTGAAACTCGATATTGAGCTTTCAGCATACATATCATCACTTACGCTATGAAGTCCTCTAAATCTAAAAATACATTTTTCAAAAACATGTTTATGTTTGTGTGAGTCTATTTGTGAACAGCATAACTCGATTATGAGAAACCGCAGAAAAATCCAATTTTGTATTTAGGTTAGATATTTTCTGGGATAGTGAATGTGTATTTTTTGTTTGTTTGTTTGCTTTTATTTGAAAACGGGTTTAACGATGTTTAAATTACGTACACGAGGTGCTTATACTAACAGCTAAAACCTTTAGTTACCACATTTTTTCTTAAAATTCTTTGAAGGTAACTTATATGCCAAAACGAGTTCTCAGTTCCTAGTGGTCATTGCAATGGAACCTGAAATTGTTTGTAAAAGTGTTATATATGTTTTAATCCGTATGTAGGCTACTTACGTATGGGAATCTAAATAAATAAGACTAGTGCATAATGCATTTAAATTACATATGCCTCCATAAAAATCATTAGACTACAAAATACGTCTGCTAATTTACTGACAGTACTTCAATACTCACTGCCAAAAAACCAATTCATTCATTACATTCCAATAGAGCAAATATGCTTGGTTAATAGCTATTTTTATATCAAGTACGCAAAATACGGCTTAAGCGGACGAATCTAGTATAGCGGCCAAGGCTGAAATACTGGATGAGTCCGCTAAAGTTTTTGCGTACGTGTTGCATGCAATAGTTTTTAGTAAAAGTTCTTTAATTTTCCAACTAATGTGTTCAGTTTTTACTCATTTTCAATTATTCTGCGTAAAGAAAGCAAAGATAGTGGCGATTGTATCAGTAGTGCCTGTTTATAAACTTCGCTTGATGTGGATTGTTTCTTTTCCTTAAAAAGAAACTTTAAACGACATCGTTAAGATAATAATATTGATTAATGAAACTAAATATGTTTACATTAATTGAAATTACATGTCATTTTTATCATATTTTCTGCAACGAAACTTATTATGCCTTGTTAAACGAAGCAATCGTTCAAGAGGCTCATCTGAAGCCGTTTCTTTCAACTAGTGCGCGTGGTCTTGGGGACTAAAGCTATGGCTTAGTAATGCAAATTTCATACGTTCGTGCCCACCCTAGTTGTAAAAAATATAATAGATTGAATTTATTTCTTCAATTCAAGTTTTCTAAATGACAAGTTTTACTGACTTAGCTCAGTTGGTAGAGCATTAGCACCGATAGCCAAAGGTCGTGGGTTCAAATCCCAGTGTCGGGGGAATTTTTCTCCTATAATATCATGTAATGTCCAACAGAGACAATAATCTGTAGTTCATGAATGCATATGCATATATCTATAAGTTTTACCATAATGAATAGAATGAGAAAGTGTGATGACTTCGTCGCTAATACAATGGTGGGTATAGGGAGAGCGGCGGTCCACCGAAACACTGGCAGCACCTTCGTTTGCGTTTCAACTTCTCAATGCTGCATCATGATAGTTTGGCATCTTATGATTAAACTCGCAATCTTTAATTAACCTTTGGTCCTATTTCTGTGAAATTTGTGCAGAAATAAACTGCACAACACAGTCCTTCTGATGGTTAAAACAGAGATTTAAAAAATGCGGACATAAATGTTTTTATTTCATTATATAAACATCACCAATTACATAAAATTCATGGAGGGTGAAACGGAATTTGACTATGCGACAATTTTTTTCATTTTTGTGTCCCGTA
This sequence comes from Ectobius pallidus, assembly GCA_964059195.1. Lineage (NCBI taxonomy): Eukaryota > Metazoa > Arthropoda > Insecta > Blattodea > Ectobiidae > Ectobius > Ectobius pallidus. Next base: position 199,284,939 of record CAXKWD010000003.1, read on the forward strand.
AAAACTTCAAGCGAGAAAGTTTTAGTGAAATATTTCAACTTTATTTTAAATTCAGTACCACCTTTATATCTTGAATGGTTTACGAGTAATTGAGTGGTAATTATTCCTGGCGCACAGCTGTCTGAATGATGTGGGACGATCGTGAAATGTTGAGGGTGAAGCAAATTTGACTATGCGACATTTATTACTTTATTTTTGTGTCCAGAAAGAGATCAAGCGTGTAAGGTTTAGTGAAATATTTGGATCTTATTATAAATCGAGTACCACCTATATATTTATAATGGTTAACGAGTAATAGTAATTACTCTAAAGCTAAAGCTATCAGAATGGTATTGAGGTATTGGCAGGCATCTTTTCCATAAAATACCAGCAATAACGTAAAATTTTTACATAATTTATTCTTGGACTCAATAATAATACTATATTAACTGACTACTTGTACCCATACTGCAAGATTGACCCTTGGGGAAAAGGAGCGAATGAAGCTTTTTTCTAACTTAGTAAATCTGCACTACTTTTATTTATGCATTTATTGGATTATTTATCATATTTTCTGTTCACTTATGTTAGTAATTTTTATGTATAATTATTATAGCAAATGTCTTATTAGTTTAATATCTTGATCCTTTTTTTAATAATATAATTTAACAACATAAGACGTACATCAGTTACAGCGAACGGCGAATGGTCGAGGGTTTGAGCAAATAGCGGGCTGTAGTTAAGGCAAGAGGATTTAATTTTTTTATGAAAAAATCAGGGAAAATGCTTTGAAATATTGTGTGATATATGTAGAATGCATTGCAAAACAATTTTTGCGTATGTGCGTCTTTATCGGATGTTGAGACGCCAATTTTAAACATCACGCGCCCTATTTTTGTAGTGCTGCTTATGAAATTTTCCATGCCCTGCAATTCACAAACCATCCCTTAGTTTATATTATCTCTGTTCACATAATTTGTACACAGATCTACACTTTTGACCGTGTTTCACCTACATAACTTACCCCATACAGCCAGGAGAAAATTAATATTAATATAAATAATATTACTATTAATACAATATTAATACAAATTAATAGCCTACTCAGTAATATTCTATACAATGTAATATTAATATTAATTTATAAAATATCCCTTAGCTGTTTTCTACCCTAATTGTACGTTATTTCTATACAAATGTACATTCTTTAAAAAATTCTCATCATATTATACTAACATACCCTCTACCCTATTTTCTAGGCAACAAAATATTAGATCAAATCATCCCTTAGCTGTTTCATACCTATATTATATAATTGTTCATTGCTTGTGAACATCTTCGATTTTTGGAAAGATGTGGAACGAAATGTTATGGTCAAGCTTCTTGCAATCTGAGAAATTACTGTTACACACGGCCATGTTTATTTATGGAGATGAGATCTTCCAAGACGTGTAAAGCAGCCCGAAAATTGTCAAAAGTATCTAACAATTCAATTTAGATAAGGTGAGTCATTTTGAAATAGATTAATGTATTATTTTGTTTAAGAATGTTTGCAATTTTTCCTATACCGCCCGTAGTAATCTTGCTCCCGCGAATCTCAAGCAGAGTAACTGCTACCTAGCGGCGGAACCAGTGAACTACCTCAGTCATCACACTTTCTCCTCTATTCATTATGGTTTTACTATGGTTGTGAATGTGTTAATAGACAGTGAACTATGAAGCCCTTAACATGTAAAATAATTTTTTTTCACATACTTCATTTTATTGATTAAAGTTTCAAAACACAAGTGTTTTATGCCTTTACATAGAAGTGGATACAAATAATGAGTTTCTATTTAGGACTGAAATTCTGCTGTCACAACTGCAGACGCACTAGCATTATTTTATGTGTTAGATCACTGTTCCTGATGTAGGGGAATGTGCAAATATTTATTGTTCATAGTATAATAAATGACTTCTGGATCTTATGAGTGTAAAATTGAACTTACACTGGGAGACACTGTGGAGACATCTAGGAGCCACAGTTGGAACTACTTCCAATAAGTTTGCCATGGCAACTTTTCCGGCTCTAGTACGGTAAAATTACTTTACCGACCTAGTACGGTAAAGTGCTACTTTACGGCGTGTTAGTGGTTCGGAAAACAGCCACAGCGTATTAAAAAATAATTTTACCGTGTGCGGTGGTTTCGTCCCAACTATCAAAAAGATTTATTAATGAATTTCATCTTCAGACAGGGTTAAAACAGTTTTTAAAATTGAAAGAGTGTCCACCTTAAACCCCTTGTCGAAACACTTATCTGGGGCCACTTATATAATATAAAATAAAAATAATACAGAAGGCACACGCACACATTAAAAACAATGTTGTCATAATATTAAAATCTTCTTGGTCCCAGATGCGTCCATTATTTGAATATGCATTTCGATGCAAGTTGCATCATCTTCAGTTCAGATTTGGAGATACAACCACAGTATAAGTATTAATACAGTAAAGAAACTGTGTGTTAAAAGTCCTATGACAACATGTTGACTGGACGACACTAGCGCTCCATGCGGAGATTGAGTAAAGCTACATTCTCATCATATGAAATGGCTTGGGAAAATACATAAACACATCGCAAAATATGTTATGTTAAAAGAGAAAAATACAGAATATTTTTACTTAATGCAAATCTAATTTTAAATTTAAGAAATAATAAAACAGATAATATATTATATTCTAGTTAAGAAGAGGTAAACAATACCTAAATAGGCTACTGTTAAGGACTGTACCTAGGCCTAGTATTTTTCCTTTAAAATCATTGCCCTTTAATATAATTTATAATTCAAATTATGATAATAAATAGCCTACATATTAATTACGTAAATTATATTATAGGTCTGTCACGTTGTTCATCCTGCACGTCATTGTTGACAGTGTATTTTGATTCTTTGCCTTATATGGCAATATACGACTTCAATTTATCGTAGGTCTATGTAGCGTCAATTACTGCAGGATGGACTTCATTAAACAAAACAAAAAATTCAGGAGCATTTGGAATTGAAGACACCGTCGGTACAGCAGTTTTAATTAACGAGTTTTTATAGGAATTCATAAACTGTCTGTTTTCGGCGTGTGTCAAGCATAGACGGTAATTTTCACTCAAATATTTTACATATTTTGTTACTAGGTTTTCTTGTCGACCATTAATGACCTATTTTATACACCAGAAATCATTACAACAGAATAAAATATAAAAATATTACATTAAAGTAACCTGAAACATAACCACACCAGAATCACGAGCAAGCCAGTAGACCTACAATAAATATTACTTATTTTCGTTCTTACCTTTCTGGATGTTTCAAGAAAGTGAAGAAATGCAATTCAGGATTTTGTCTTTTATTATCACTGAAATTTACAGCAGAATAATAAGGTCCTTTCGAATATAGCGTGTTCTAATAAATACAACACTCCTATTTATTTACATACTTCCCGGAGTAGTTTCTGTAGTCTTACTATATGGCCGCTACGATCGCTAGTAAATGCGCGCGCATGCTCGGCTGGCAGAAAAGCGGGCTGAGTTTCTGTACTGTATTAATACTTATACTGTGATACAACAGTCACTCTGTCAAATGATATACTGATGTATGCGTCGGTTGTTTACGTAGTAAACAAATAGTTGTATCTCCAAATCTGAACTGAAGATGATGCAACTTGCATCGAAATGCATATTCAAATAATGGACGCATCTGGGACCAAGAAGATTTTAATATTATGACAACATTGTTTTTAAGGTGTTCGTGTGCCTTCTGTATTATTTTTATTTTATATTATATAAGTGGCCCCAGATAAGTGTTTCGACAAGGGTTTTAAGGTGGACACTCTTTCAATTTTAAAAACTATCAAAAAGATGCACTTTGTGGTAGGTAGAACGTACAGAGATTCCTAACAGTTTAACCTCAAGAGACGGTGGTACCTTTCAATAATAACTTCTGACGTCACATCAGATTATTTAGTCTACTATATAGTTTACTTCAACTGAAAATGTAGCTTTCAGACATTGCCTATTGAAATTCTACTTTTATATAAGGTTGTACGCTTAGTACTTACAAAAAATTCGTATGGAGTTATGTACTTCGAGATCCCTGATGGTAGGCCTTTTGATTAATTCCTCTCTTTTGCTTGCTCAGTACCTTTTTGCATTTCTTCTTGGAGATTGAGGTTCGAAGCTGGTTATGCCACGTTGAAATTATCAGACCAAATTTCTTTCGCAATTCCTTGAATGTCTTGTACATCCATGGAAACCATTAGGCTCTGTTGTTTACCCTCGTGAAATCCTTCGATAAGAATGACCAGGACAAATTAGGGCTCCTGTGAACGAAACCACAATGTGAAATGATGTCTGTAGTTGAGAATGGTGGCAATTTTCAAGCACCTGTTTTCCCTTTTTTTAGAACCTTTATCCCTTTTTTCTCTCCGCCATGTCCATAATCCCCTTTCTCTCCCTGGATGTATTTTATTGCTTGAATTGGTTTAATTTTTATCACGGTTTTGTTCCAATGTCCAAATTTTTAAGTAACGTCCAATTAACATTTCTTAAAAATAATGTATGAAGTAAAAAAACCGCATATAAATCACTATCAAAAACTATACGAGGAATTACTGTAGTGACTGAAAACGAGATTTATATATATATATATATATATGAATCGGTTATTTATGAAAGGGCTCTTGTCACGAAAAGTAAAATGTTGGGGAATTAAAAAAAACTGTTTATTTTCCAACTATTAATAAATGCGAAAGATTTTTTTATTCGAGTTATTTTGATTCTACAAACCGCTAATAATAACGATGACTAAAAACAATTATGTTGTTTATGTTGCATGATAGGGCATATCAAAGTTGTCTGACAAGAGTCCTTTCATAAACAAAGGGCTGACAAGCGCCCATTCATAGAGACAAAAGTAAAAACAAACTATGCAATGAATGAGACTTTACGAAGGCTATTTATTTTACATTAAACATTGTATACACAAATGAGATTGGCTATAACAGATACATGAGAATGGGTTTTTAACAAACACACAATTTACAATAAAGTCTCATATCATTACATTTCACAGTTCTTTTTCAACTGTAGGCCACTGAATCACCTCGTCATAAAAGAAACCGTGTTCCTCAGGGACGAACTGAACAAGCTTCTTTATAACATCCATTTTCGTTTTAGGAATAGGTATTTTTTCTGCGTATGCTTTGTGTATGGGTAGAGAAATGCTTGATTGTGTCGGGATAGCTAGTTTGAATGTTAATATTATAGGAGAAAAAGTGTCCAACAGAGACAATAATCTGTGGCTCATGAATGCTTGTATATCTAGTTTGAATGTGTTGTAGAGGAGTTCACTAATAAAAGCTGATACTCTTACTTTTTCTTTACTTGATTGCTGGAACGAGAATTCATGGTAGTTAGAAATAGTAAAATATTATCTTTTTCCCTTCTTTTCAGATTTGGTTTCTTCGGAAACAGTACATTTTTTATAGAACTGAGGCCAACATTTTTGAAAATCCAAAATATTTCCTGTTTCTATTAAATCAACAGTAAACTTTCCCTGTACTGAAGACATTAATATAATTTCACATACGTCTTTTACTGTGTAATATCGGTCACATTTCCTTAATTTTCTTTTGACAAGGCCAAAGACTCTGTCACAGCACAGATGACAGTGGCCCCTTATGGGCAGTCTGTACACAATCTTTTTGAATTATCCACTGTCTCTAAGAGAAAGTAGGAACCTAATCAACAATACCAATAACAATGAAGAGAGAGGAATACAACTGTACACTACACAGACAAGTGAACAGAGACAGCTGGTTACCAGACCACTGCTGCCAACCATGCTTTATTTAAGAAAGGGCTCTTGTCATTGACATGAGCCGTTTCTTAACTAAACACAGATTTGCAATGGCTGTATCTTGCAAAGTATTGATGCGACAAGAGATCTTTCATAAGTAAACGATGCGTGGATGTTGGCACAATCCATTTTCATGATAAACTCGTTTAAAAAAAAAAAACATGACATAAGCCCTTTCATAAATAACCGATTCATATATCAAACAGTGTAAGTATATTGTTAAACCAATAGACAATTTTTTTTTTTATAATTTTAGATTTTAATGTGCATAGTATAATTAACGAATTGAGAAATGGTGTTAATATTGCTTTTAAATTAACTTGACTGGTACAAACTTATTAAGAAATAATACAATCAAATTTGTATAACTTAAACTTAATGTGACTGTACTTTTTAGTATTTTAATCTTTTATTATACTGACTTTCTGGGCACACGTAATACATTTTGTATAAAATCCCCAATTGGTTTGTATAAATGTTTTAGGGGACACTTATATTATTATTTTATTATTATATTATATAACATAATTAACACTACAATGTAATTGCACTATTATACATATAAATATCGTTTTCAGTCACTAATTCCTCGTCTAGTTTTTGATAGTGGTTTATAGGCGGTTTTTTACTTCATACGTTATTTTATTTTTCCCACTATCGGAATGAAATTCAGTAATGTAACATTTCTTCTTGCAGTAATTGGTGAAACAGTGATTGTATCTGCTTTCACAGAACGAGGGTCTGAAGGCACACTTACAGCAATGAAAAATAATTATTTGCATACTCTACTTTGTTTTTTTTAATTTCACTGGAATCAGTCAGTACCACGAATGCTGGTTTGTTACATAACGAGTTTAGTACTAGTATTTACCTTGCCCAAATCCCCAGATCCCGACTTTTCTTCCCAGCTCAGAAATGCAAGCAGGATTTCATGGAAACGGATAGGACTGTTATACGGTGCGGTGTTTGCGATTCAGTAAGATGAAAAACGCCACATCAAACAACTCATTTTCAATTCAAAGCTTAAACACAAGTCTCTTCGACACAGTAAATTCCAAAAGCCTCTGTTACGAAACGCCTTCGAATACGAAAGATTGATTTGTGTGCACCTTTCACGTAGGCGAGAATAATTATTTCATTCAGTTAGTTAAACCATCCGGGCTTTAAAAGATTTTTCTTAAATATACAAAGAGAGTATTAAAAACACTACATTGAACCTGTTAGTTCTAGCATCTATAAAGACATCTTGTTACCTTATAGAACGAGGCTTACAACTCAAAATTTAAATATGCTTAGTGCTTTGGGATACAGGACAACAAGTCTGTTTCTTCCTCCTGTGATGAATGATTCCACTATGTAATCCACTATAGAAATAATAAGGTTTTTATGTCTACTTTTGTTAGGAGTTGAATTCAGTGATAAAAATAGGAGAAACAGGATTTCTTGAAACAGTTTAATGAAAAAGCACCTTATTTTAATACCTTCCCCTTTTTTCATATGCAGGCTGCACATAAAAATCCTAACCCTGAGAATAATCATAGAAGTAAACTTTTGTGGATTTACATTTTAACTGGAAGGAACTCCAACCCTCCATATATCATATTTTCTAAATACTGCTCATTGAGCATTTTTTAGAAAGTATCCAAATCTGATGGTGGAAAATCTGGCGAATATGACGGATGTGGGAAGCACTTGAAGCGAATGTCATCGATGATTTACATGGTTGCACGAGCAGCATGAGGACGGGAATTATCATGTTGAAGCAAAAAACCTGCATTCAGCGATCCCCTTCGCTTTGGCACCATCAGACTTCCACATCTATGGCAGAAGTTCAAGTCTGATTAAGACGTCCAATCGGAGGTGCATGAGTGGCTACCAAATTAATTTTTCTCAGTCGGTATCGAAGCACTTCCTATCCGATGGAGTAACTGTATTAAACTGGAGGGGACTAAGTGGAAAAATAATGTACAAGCAAACATTCTTCCTGCAATAAAATAGTGGGAGCAAATTAATTGCGGTTTTCATTTGATTCTCCCTCGTATTAAATCTATCTTTGCGACTTTATGTGCACGTTTCCTTAGGTACTTAATTTCAACAACCCAACAAAATACCAAATCATTTCTAGAGGGAGAAGGGATTAAATATGCGAAATTTTCACAAGGGTTTACTGATTATTTAATATTCAGGATTTTATCTCTTTTGCTTTGAATATACAGTTGATATATATACAAAATATTTCTCTAATTGCAGATTGTCGAAGCCATCATGGAGTAGGCCTACCCAGCACTGATGTCGATTTTTACTTTTTCAGTGTTGATCACTGTATAATAGCGACGTGTGTACAAACTTGACTATATCAAGAAACCAAGAAGACTAGAAGATAGTGTTTGTGTTTTTATTTAGTGTTTGTGACATCAAGAAAAAAAACTTTTCTATATCAAGAAACAAGAAGACTAGAAGATAGTGTTTTTATTTAGTGTTTGTGACATCAAGAAAAATACTTTTCTATATCAAGAACAAGCTGAGGAAGACAACACTAATATTCAGACCTTCACTTCATAAATTCTATGCTTTGGCATGGAATTTTGAAGTGAGGTCTGTGTATGATCCATTTCTAATACTGCTGGACACCTCAAGGTATTAACGAAAGCAGTTTTAGAAAGGAGCTTAGATAGGGGCTCTTTTTAGAGGTGAAGAGCGGTCTTGGTGCAGACCGAGGCCACTCAACGCCAGAAGACCAGCAAATCTCTCATCGAAAAAAGGTAAAGAATAGGTTATATATATATATATAAAGCATGATCCACTAAAACGATTTTAATTGTGAATATAATACAATGTGCCCAGTTATAAAGTGCACATCGAAAGGACGTGAAACTAGGACGAAATTTATCGTAAAAAATAATTTAAAAAATAGGAAATAATTTATTTTTAAAGACTTTTTGTATCAGGGTTATTGAGTTGAAATAAAAAAATAATCAAAAATAACTTGTAATGAAAATGAAATTAAAAAATAGCCATAAGAAATCATTTTTAATTAGAAAAATCATAATAAAGAATATCCCAAATTTTTGCAGTATTTTTTCAATTAAAGTGATTTTTTTCGGAAAAACGGCCCCGTGACACCAATTTTTTTTATTGTTTGTTAATCTACATCTAATATTATCCTTCAAGAAAAAAATGATGGATAATTAACTACCTTAGTTTCTTAGCTCATAGCAAAATGAGTGATGGAAATTCAATGTTAGCTTTTTTCCCTTGGAGAATAATTAGATGTAGATTAACAAACAGTAATAAAAAATTGGGGTTACAGGGCCGGTTTTCCGAAAAAAAAAACATTTTTGTTAAAAAAAATACTGCATATATTTGGGATATTACTTCTTGTATTATGATTTTTCTATTTAAAAATGGATTTCTTATGGCTATTTTTTAATTTCATTTTCATTTCACGTTACTTACGATTATTTTTGTGTTTATTTCAGTTTTGATAGTTTATAAGTTATTGATATTTACTGACATAAGGAGCCCATGCATGAGGAGAAATAACAAAAAATGTCTTTAAAAAACAAACAAATTATCAACGAATCTCTTCACCGGTAGGGGTTGTGTTGCGGGCCAGTCTCAGGTTTACGCACGAATTGCAGCCCAGCATATCGAGAGGGACGTCTGAGTTGCGGAAAGATATTAATGTTATTAGCGTTACCCAGAAGACACCGCGGGGAGATTAGCTGAATAGTTTCTCATGAAACTTTTTTTTTAGTACTCGCTCTCTAAAACAACTGCTTGTCGGACTAGTAACACGCCGAAAAATTCCATTTTAGCAACCTACGCCGCTAAAATTGCATAAAACTGCATTCCAACTGCATTCAAAATGCAGTTTTATTGGCCTAGTACTTAAAATCGTCATGGAAATCTATAAACAAAATCCAGATGGCATTGACCAGTCACACCAACTTTAACAAGGATTTAAGCATGTATTTGGTCATAAAACAAATATAAGCCCACATGTTTCTTTATGATAATCAGAAACTTATGAGGGGTTTTCGCAAAACAGAGTAGCCTACATCATCATATAAGAACAAATATAAGCCAACAACTTTTCACATCTTCGTTCACATGAGAAACATGAATGCACCAGTATTTAATTGCAATATATTCCTTCTCATAGTCTACAACTGCTGCCTTGATGTTGCTGGCACCAGCTCCAATTCAATATTTCTGACTTGGATTGAAATTTCCTCGGGATTAGCATTCATATTTTCACAAGCTTTTTATAAATACTAGTTCGTATGGATTATTGTTTACAAAAAGCGACTCGCATATTATGCATCTTTATCGGACTCATCCAGTATTTCAGCCTCTTACGCCTCGGCCGCTATACTAAATTCGTCCGCTATAAGCGTTATTTTGCGTACTTCATACATAACTAGCTATGTAGTCAATTTATATAAAAAAAGTTATATACAATATAATGTCACTGTTCTAAAGGTATGTGGTGGAGAGTACGAAATTGTAAGAATTTCAAATTACCTATTTGTTTATTAAGTACCAGAAAGGTACTTTGAGATTGTGTGGTGCACAGAAAAATATCTGTCTGTCTCTCCATGAGTCTGTAGAAACATAATCAATAGAACATAATGGCGTCAGTTCTGTAGATTATATTTAATTTTAGTTATATAAAGTGTTAGACACCTTCTGTGGCGTAGCCAGAAAATAATTTCGGGAAGGGTCGAAAGTGCCGGGGGTTTGAGGGTATGGAATCCCCCCTCAAGAAAGGGGGGCTCAGGGGTCCAGCCCCGGAAAATGTTTAAATATTGAACTAATGAAAATCACATTTTACTCTGACTATCCCACTCATACGCCGCGTGTTTGATATTGACCAGTAACGTTTACCAATTCCTCGGATATAGACCAATCACGGCCGTTTATCTTACAATATTCTTGTACGAATCGCGAGGAGGCTGTTTTATCGGGGTAAAATCGTGTCCTCGTTACTGGGCATGTAAGTATCAGTGTGCAGTGATTTCTGCCACTAAGCGGCACGAAAACAGATTATTTTATACAACATAACTTGTTTGTAAATTGAAATAATAGAAATGTACATTGACTAAGAACACAATTTCGATTCGGTGCAAGCCAGATCGAGTGGTTTTATTCTGTTCTGCTTAGCTTACTTGAATGAAGTTAGCTATGTCTTATATGCGCCGTTGGTAGTACTGATTATACCAGGGTAGCTCGAATCGATTCATGGATGGTTGATTCACAGTATACCATGATCTCACAACAGTTAGTTTTGTTTTTATACAACAAAGACGAAAGTAATTATTATTTATATAATCCTTTACATTGTATTCAAGGAATAGTCTTAATAAATCCAACTCGAGTTGACGAGTTCCATCAGATAAATTCGCTCCTGCTGTGCAGTCGCGAATCTATCGATAAACTCGTCAAGTCTCGTGGGATTATCTATGAAAAACTAGTTAGCAAGTTTGTTTACTGTAATCTAAGATATGCCTACCTAAACAACTAATCGTTACCTAATGTAAGATTTTAGATTTTCCTGGCGAAGAGTATGAATAAATCTTTCCCGGGTAGACAGCCAGGTTTGAAGATCAAGTGTCTCCGACGTTTCAGAGGCCCACGCTGCCTCCATCGGGCAGACTTCACGGACTATTGACCAGCGCTGTTCTGAGCATGCCCGCTGCATCAGACTCTTCTATCCCGATAAATCTGCGGTGGCAGAACATACCATCAACTTGGGATCCGGGCACAGGATTGATTTCGCAAACACTACAATCCTTGCGAAGACTTCAAGGTTCTGGGACAGATTAATCAAGGAAGCGATCGAAATTAAGCTTGAGGCTAACAATTTCAATAGAGACGGAGGCCTCAGCATCAACCCTGCCTGGAATCACTGTCTCAAACAACTAAAAGACAGTAGAAGCCGATTGGCCGAAAAAAAGACGATGGAAAGATGAACTGGCGCCTGATTGGTCGACTCCTCGCAACTCGCGATCTGTATATATACCACCTCGGCATGACAGACTCGACACTTCAGTATCCCTGTGGATGGAGGCAGCGTGGGCCTCTGAAACGTCGGAGACACTTGATCTTCAAACCTGGCTGTCTACCCGGGAAAGATTTATTCATACTCTTCGCCAGGAAAATCTAAAATCTTACATTACACACCTCTACGGGGAGGAAATGCTTCGCAGTATACGTAAATTTGAGAAGCTGCGGAAGAAGAAGGCTAAATTACTGAGTTCTTTGGCTTTCTTACGGAGATGCCGAGAGAATAATATCGCTCCTGGATTTACTAAACTACGCTACCCTGTGAGCACTCCAGCTACCAGGAAGATATTACATCGGACAAGCCTGGCATTGACCCGAGAACGGATACACTACACTAGGTACGAACTGGATAAGAATGACAAGGAGTTACTTCAGCTTCACTTACTTCTAAGCTGTCGTCTGTCACCACATGACTGGGAAAGGATTGATCTTTTCACTAAGGCACAGGAAGATCTAATGCACAGGAAAACATCGGAGAGACAAGTAAACAAGTACGACCGCCTCCATAAAAAGCACGACATTAACGCAGAAGGGGACACGAGACGCACAATCGTCAACCTGACTGACAAACAGCTAGATGCTGCTGCTATATCTGCTCTTTCCAAGGGTCTTAATTTCGCACCTACACCTAGGGTAATTCCCACCATTGATATCATCAGCGGAATTGAGCAAGCAGTTAAGGCTTTCCCCGTTGATACCGCAGACGAGATTCGACAGGAAGTCAGCCTGGCCCTTAAAAGGACCGTTCCACCGAAGTCCAACATGAAACGGGAAGAACGTGAAGCACTGAGAGACCTCCGTAATGACAGTGACACTGTAGTGTTGCCAGCAGACAAAGGGAATGCCACTGTACTGCTGAGATCATCGGAATACGATACGAAAATATGTGAACTCCTTCACGATCCTGCATATAAGCTCCTCAAACGAGATCCAACACTTACTATCGAACGGAAGACTTCAGGTCTGATTAAGAGATCTACGCTGCCTGAGGACATCAAAAAACAGGTGACGCCACATGGCTCAGTACCTCCTAGGCTGTACGGACTCCCGAAAATTCACAAAGAAGGAGTCCCTCTACGACCGATAGTCAGTGCAATAGGAGCTCCAACATACAGACTCGCGAAACATCTGTCCAAGCTACTGCAGCCTTTAGTGGGGAGATGTATACATCATGTGAGGAACTCAACTGAGTTTGTCAACACTCTCAAAGACATCACAGTCAATGACGGTGACTTGCTGGTCAGCTTCGACGTAGTCTCGCTGTTCACACGGGTGCCTGTAGAAGATTCACTGGAACTACTTGAACCACACTTCAGCCATGATATAATACAGCTATTCCGACACACCCTGACTTCCACATACTTTCTCTACGGTGGGAAATATTATGAACAGACCGACGGGGTAGCTATGGGATCTCCGCTCTCTCCGGCCATAGCTAATCTATACATGGAGCATTTTGAGCAGAAGGCGCTTGAAACAGCACCCTATAAACCCACCTGCTTCTACAGGTACGTGGATGACACGTTTGTAATCTGGCCTCATGGACAGGAGAAGCTCCAAGAATTCCTCGACCACCTCAACAACATACACCAGAGTATCACTTTCACGATGGAGATAGAAAAAGATGGCTGTCTTCCATTCCTTGACATATTAATACAACGTAAGACCAATGGCACACTAGGTCATAGGGTGTATAGAAAGAAGACTCACACCGACCTTTATCTCAACGGCAATAGTCATCACCACCCAGCGCAACGCAGAGGAGTACTTAACACCCTCATCAACAGAGCAATCTCCATTTCGGACAAAGAAAACCTGCCTGATGAACTGAACCACCTGAGGAGGACATTCTTACAAAATGGATACCATGAAAGGGAAATTCGATTGGCCCTGAAAAGGACCGTTCGTCAGGCAACACCTCCAACACGAGACCCTGACGACACTAAAAGCACTGCAGTACTGCCGTATTTCGGTAACTTATCACAGAGATTAGCCCGAATCCTGAGGAAATGGAAGATCAGAACAGTCTTCAAACCACCTATGAAGACCAGAAGCCTCTTGAGACAGGTGAAAGACGACTTAGGACTCAGAACACCGGGTGTGTACCGCATCCCCTGTGAATGCGGCAGGGCTTACATCGGGCAGACTTCACGGACTATTGACCAGCGCTGTTCTGAGCATGCCCGCTGCATCAGACTCTTCTATCCCGATAAATCTGCGGTGGCAGAACATACCATCAACTTGGGATCCGGGCACAGGATTGATTTCGCAAACACTACAATCCTTGCGAAGACTTCAAGGTTCTGGGACAGATTAATCAAGGAAGCGATCGAAATTAAGCTTGAGGCTAACAATTTCAATAGAGACGGAGGCCTCAGCATCAACCCTGCCTGGAATCACTGTCTCAAACAACTAAAAGACAGTAGAAGCCGATTGGCCGAAAAAAAGACGATGGAAAGATGAACTGGCGCCTGATTGGTCGACTCCTCGCAACTCGCGATCTGTATATATACCACCTCGGCATGACAGACTCGACACTTCAGTATCCCTGTGGATGGAGGCAGCGTGGGCCTCTGAAACGTCGGAGACACTTGATCTTCAAACCTGGCTGTCTACCCGGGAAAGATTTATTCAATCGTTACCTAAGTTAAAACACTTTTTACTATTTATAAGAAAAGTTAAGCAACCATTGGAACAGTGAAAATACATTTACATTTACAAATTCAGTATTTTATTATTAAATATAATAGTAAAATATTTGATAGAATGGAGTTTAAATAGCTACAGTTTTAATTTTTTTTCATTCTTTTTCGTAGTTTAAGCTCTCCCTTTTAGGATTTAATCGACCCAAGCCGCCCGGGCCGCGACCTGTCGGGAGAGGGATTACCTTTGGATCACATACATACTTTTTTGACCAGACAAGGACATGATGAGTGATCAGCCCAATGCCGGGGCCACCTCCGAGACAACACGCACACATAGGACGATACACACCATTCACACACACACACTCACTCAGAACAAGGCGAGTATGAGGATGAAGATGATAATGACGGCCAGATGATATCCGGGGACCACAAGGGCCTAAAGTTACCTGACATTTGTCTCATAGGTGAGGGAAAACTCCGGAAAGAACCTCACGTAGGTAACTTGTCCCGACCAGGAATCGAACCCGGGCCCCGCTGCGTGAGAGGATTGGACGCATCCCCTGAGCCACAGCGGTGGTACAGTTTTAATCTAATACAAAAATATAATTTTAGGTTTTGATTTCGGGCGGTCCCAACGCCACTGGACACCGTATAAATATTTTAAGCAGTCCTAGTTCAGATTATCACCCACTACAAATGGAAACGCCTGCAGAGTGTCTTTAGACTACCCCGCAGTACAAACGGAAATGCATGCCGAGTGGGATTATTTCAGAGACCGAATAAGTTACTGCAATTGGATAGAATTAAGATACTGTATAAGAAAATATCCGTATCCAACCCTGTACGCGCGATAGCTCAAATACGCTTTATCGGATTTTCATGAAACTTAGTTTACGCATTTATAACGTCCATGGGAAGAAGCCTGTTGATTTTGATTGGTACCAGAGTAATACCAATTGTTCTCCTATTTCATGGTAATATATTAAGCAGAATTTATCAAATGCAAATCAACTTTTATGACGTGTTGTTTTCGAGTGTCCATTTACCGGCTTTAGAAGTTGCGATACAGTTAACTTTGACAAATAACACTACCTACATAAATGCTTATCAAACTTAGAACTTTGTTCTTCCGTAAGCCCTACTTAATGAATCCATCTGGAGCTTATAGACCATGGGCTACCAATAGCAAACCCTCCCCCCCCCCCCCGTGGGATTTTCTGGCACACATATTTTTTTGTTGATATTGTCGTCTAGTTTAAGATTTTAGTTGTTTGCCCCTTATCAATTACAGCATTTACCCGGAAACCCCGGAAAACCACGGAAATCCGGAGAAAATGGGTTTGTTTTAATTTTTTATTGTTCTTTGCCCCTAATATTCCCAGAGAATTTCTGACTCACATATTTTTTGTTCGTATTGCCATCTAGTTTAAGGTTTCAGTTGTTTGCCCCTTACAAATTACAACATATCCCCGGAAAACCCGGAAAGCCACGTATATACGGAGAAAATTACTATGTTTTGGTTTTTAAATCTTTGTTCTTTGCCCCTAATATTCAAAGGGAATTTCTGACTCATATGGTTTTTTGTTGCCATTACCATCTAGATTAAGATTTCAGTTGTTTGCCCCTTATCAATTACAGCATATCCCCGGAAAACTCCGAAAACCAAGGAAATCCGAAAAAATTGACTTCGTTTGAATTTTTGAAAATCTTTGTTCTTTGCTACTAGTATTCAAAGGGAATTGGTAAATCATATGTTTTTGTGTTGGTATTACCATCTAGATTAAGGTATCAGTTGTTTTCCCCTTACCAATTACAGCATGACAAAAAATAATGATGCTGAAGGGATGAAAGCTATTGAAAACCTGGCAGCACACCCTTCATATTCTAATGTGAACAAAAATATGTGTCAGAAATTCCCTGGGAATATTAGGGGCAAAGAACAATAAAAAATTAAAACTATTTGTAAGGGGAAAACAACTGAAACCTTAAACTAGATGGCAATACGATCAAAAATATGTGAGTCAGAAATTCCCTGGGAATATTAGGATCAAAGAACAAAGATTTTTAATAAATTAAAACGAACTCATTTTCTGCGGATTTTCGTGGTTTTCGGAGTTTTCCGGGGATATGCTGTAATTGATAAGGGGAAAACAACTGATACCTTAATCTAGATGGGAATACCAATACAAAAACATATAAGTCACCAATTCCCTTTGAATACTAAGAGCAAATAACTAAGATTAAAAAAATTAAAACAAAGTAATTTTCTCCGGATTTCCGTGGTTTTCCGAGTTTTCTAGGGAAATGCTGTAATTGATAGGGGGAAAACAACTGAAACCTTAATCTAGATGGGAATACCAATACAAAAACATATAAGTCACCAATTCCCTTTGAATACTAGGAGGAAAAAACTTAGATTAAAAAAAATAAACAAAGTAATTTTCTTCGGATTTCCGTTGTTTTCAGAGTTTTCTGGGGAAATGCTGTAATTGATAAGGGGCAAACAACTGAAACCTTAATTTAGATGGCAATACCAACACAAAACCATATGAGTCACAAAGTCCCTTTGAATACTAAGAGCAAATAACTAAGATTAAAAAAATTAAAACAAAGTAATTTTCTCCGGATTTCCGTGGTTTTCAGAGTTTTCTGGGGAAATGCTGTAATTGATAAGGGGCAAACAACTGAAACCTTAATTTAGATGGCAATACCAACACAAAACCGTATGAGTCACTAAGTCCCATTGAATACTAAGAGCAAATAACTAAGATTAAAAAAATTAAAACAAAGTAATTTTCTCCGGATTTCCGTGGTTTTCCGAGTTTTCTGGGGAAATGCTGTAATTGATAAGGGGCAAACAACTGAAACCTTAATTTAGATGGCAATACCAACACAAAACTATATGAGTCACCAAGTCCCTTTGAATACTAGGGCAAAGAACTAAGATTTTAAAAAATTTGAACAAAGTCATTTTCTCCGGGTTTCCGTGGTTTTCTGAGTTCTCCGGGGATATACTGTATTTGATAATGGGCAAACAACTGAGACCTTAATCTAGATGGCAATGCCAACAAAAAAAAACATATGAGTCAGAAATTCCCTTTGAATATTAGAAGGAAAAACAAAGATTGAAAAAATAAAACATTGTCATTTTCTCCGTATATACGTGGTATTCCGGGTTTTCCGGGGATATGTTGTAATTGGTCAGAGGCAAACAACTGAAACCTTAAATTAGATGACAATACCAACAAGAAATATGTGAGTCAATAATTCCCTGGGCATATTAGGAGCAAAGAACAAAGACAAATTAAAACAAAGTCATTTCTCCGGATTTCCGTTGTTTTCCGGGGATATGCTGTAATTGATAAGGGGTAAACAGCTAAAAACTTAATCTAGATGGCAATACCAACAATAAATATGTGATTCAGAAATTCCCTGGGCATATTAGGAGCAAAGAACAAAGAAAAATTAAAACAAACTAGTTTTCTCCGGATTTCCGCAGTTTTCCGGGGTTTCCGGGTAAATGCTGTAATTGATAAGGGGCAAACAACTAAAATATGAAACTACATGTCAATACCAACAAAAAAATATATGAGTCGGAAAATCCCACGGGGGGGGGATGGGGGGTATACAGTAGCCCACTCTCTATTACCTTGGAGATCTATTACAAAAATAACGTTTGCAATTATCTGTGATTAAAGAAAAACATTCTGGCACTTTGTTACATCAGTTTACATGATTTCATATTTATTTGCGAAGACGCATTTCGTTTCTGTGGAAATTGTTGCGGAATGATAACGGATTGTTTTATTCTGTAAACAGTAGCTTTTGAATAACAGTGTAGACCTAGCCTGTGAATGAAGTTTTTCTAACGGAAATTACCGTCATTCACTCCCTAACTAAATGGAAATGGTAGGCTGGAATATTTTGTTTTTGCTCTCCCTATTCTTCTATTAAGGTTTAAGGACTGGAGTTTTGAAAAATTCCCCTTTCTCTATGAAAGTTTCTCGCTTTTACTACGCTTATTAATCCCTTGTATCTCCTAAAAGTGTTACCCAATCGGATAGTTTCTGCGATATAATATTTTAGGTTGTTTATAATATGAAAATATTTTTGAATAAAAACCTGTTTTTATCTTTTAGTAATAACTTAAGTTTATTTTGACTATTTCACTCATATGCCGCGTGTTTGATATTGACCAATAACGATTAGCAATTCCTCGGATATAGACCAATCACAGCAAGCATTTTACAAGATAGTATATCTTGTAAAATGCTTGCTATTAATTTGAAGAAGAGATTTCACCTGATAAATGGTCTGCTCGTTAATGGACACGTAAGCATCAGTGTGCAGTGATTAATACGTCTCATGTTGCCACAAAGCAACACAAAAACATATTATTTTATACAACTTAACATGTTTGGAAATTGAAATAATATAAATGTACATTGAATTAAAAACAATTTCGATTCCGTGCATCCAGTTCGTGTGCTTTTATTCTGTTCTGCTGTTAGCTTACCGGAATTAAGTTAACTATGCCTTATATGCACCACTGGTAGCAGTGATCACAACATGGAAACTCGAATCGATTCACGGATGGTTGATTCCCAGTATGCGGTGATGTCGCAGCTGTTAGTTTTGTAGAAAGTAATATTATTATTTGTATAATCCGTTACATTTTTATTCATGGAGTAGTCATAGGTAATCCCACGAGAGTTGACGAATTTATCTAATGCAACTCGTCAACTCGAGTTGGATTTAAGACTATTCCATGAATAAAACGTAACGGATTATATAAATAATCATTTCTTTCGTGCTTTCTTGTATAAAAACAAAACTAACAGTTGTGAGATCACGGCATACTGTGAATCAAGCATCCATGAATCTATTCAAGTTACCATATTGTGATCACTGCTACCAGTGGTGCATATAAGGCATAGCTAACTTAATACAGGTAAGCTAATAGCAGAACAGAATAAAAACACACGAACTGGCTTGCACCGAATCGAAATTCTGTTCTTAATGTACATTTCTATTATTACAATTTCCAAACAAGTTATGTTGTATAAAATAATATGTTTTCGTGCTCTTTCATGGCAACATGTGACGTATTAATCACTGCACACTGATACTTGTGTCACCAGTAACGCGCTGACGATTTTATTACGATAAATACCACCGTCGCGATTCCTACAAGAATAATTGCAAGATAAACGGCCGTGATTGGTCTATATTCGAGGAATTACTTAACGTTATTGGTCAAGATCAAACATGCGGCGTATGAGTTGAATAGTCTTAATAAATCTAGTTCGAGTTGACGAGTTTTATCTGATAAACTCGTAAACTCTCGTGGAATTACCTATGATAATTTAGTTTGGGTTAATTTGTAGAATAATAAATGTTATTTGATGTTTTTAAATTCTGTACTTATTAGTTTTTCTGTTCGTACCATTGGTAGGCTACTATAGGTAGAGGAATTACGGTATTTTGTTCAAATCTGAAATTCGATGTCGAGTTTTGAATATAAATATACGTTTTGAGGTCTGCTGGATTTAAAAAAACAATATTTTCGTAAATATTTCTATGTGGGTCTCTGTCAGTATTTCTATGCCGAGAAAGAAACATAAATACTGGGACTAGCACGTGAAGATTGGCGACGAATTTCTCTTGCTTTTGGTACAATTATACATTTATAAAATTTATTTTTTATGTATTTATTTTTTTAGAAAACTTCTCCGATGATTTTAAATTTTGTGCACGATGTACGTATAAGCTTATTAAGAGCTAAAACTGTTATTTGAAACATTTCGTAACTGTTGAACATAATAAACCGTGGTCCCTTTCGATCATGACTTCTAATGTCACATCCGGCTGTATAATCAACTGTCTAGTTTACGTCAGCTGGAAATGTAACTTTCTGACACTGCCTGTTATTATACTAGCGATTATTTAGTCAACTGCTAGATGTTTGCTTTATTTAATTTACTCGTATTTAACAGAAAATTAAAAAAAAACATTTGTTAACACTCACATCGTTTTTACATAAATTGCAGGGATTACATGATTTTTATTTTTAATTATATTGTTTTACGTTAAAATTATAAATAATTAAACGAACAAAACCAATCTTATGCTCCCATATGGGCATACAAATTCGAAATGAAACGATAGAAATGAACCATAGATTCATGAACCTTAACCAAATCGTGCATAAAAAATTGTATTATAACGATTGATAATTAAAAAACTAAAATCCCTGTTTCGACATTCGTTTCACGAATAAAGTGCTCCACTCAGGGAAAAAGACCTCCGAGTTCCCTAGCTCAGAAATCCCCGTATAGTGAATTTCATCCAAATCATTCAACATTTTCCCACTTAGGAGTGCATTCATGATCCCCTTCTATATAAATCAGATCTCTGCGAATCGTAAACAAATGAATGAAGATAGCAACCGAGCAAGGCCATCTTGAATTAATTTCACGAATACTGTCTTGCTAACGTTTTCCACAACAATCGAATTGCTCGTATGTTTCTTATGTAAGTTATTTCTTCTCCTCGAAAACATTTTATTTTTGGCATTAAAAATAAAAATTTTGCAAAATCATTTCTTAGTGAGCACTTACATTATGAAACGAAGGTACTGTCTAAAGTCCAAGTCTCTATCTATTATATTTTAGGCTATACGTTGATTTTCTCAGTCAGTCAGGACAAAGTCGCTTATATAGATAAGAGATTGAAATTCTATATTTATTTAAGGTTGTTCGCTTAATACTCACAGCCCATTCGTATGGAGTTCTGTACTTCGAGTTCCCCGACGGTAGACCTATTGAATAATTCTTCTCTTTTGTCTATTCAGTCACCGTTTGCCTTTCTTCTAGAAGATTGAATAGAAGCATAATATAAGCCATCATTCCTTCAAACATTTCAGTATGCCTTGTACAGTACATCCATGGAAACTGTTTGTTTTCATGGAAACCTTAGATAATCTCTCTCTATATATAAGAGGCTTTGTCCTGACTGACTGACTGACTTAATGACAGAGAATCAACGCAGAGCCTAAACAATAATAGGTAGGGACTCGGAATTTTGACAGTACCTTAGTTTCATAATGTGAGTGCTCACTAAGAAAGGATTTTGGAAAATTTTTATTTTAAATGCCAAAAATAAAATGTTTTTGAGAATACTTAATACCTTCTTACACAGAATTATCAAATCCAAATCACAGTTCACATGACAAGATATTGTTGCCAGTGATCTCAGATGGGTTTGGAAATAAATGAAATGGGAGTTTGAGAAATTAGAGAAGCTATCAATATAATTCATGTTATACATAAATATTAAAGAATGAAATCCATGAAAATAATGCAGTCACATAACTTTCTGTAACCTGAACATAGAGAAGACAATACGAGGTATGGTCATATGTATGTTGTTATATCGCAGGTTTTTGTAGAGGGAAGTATAAAAGTGATATTGCATTTCTGTTTAATTTCATCCCCAAAACGGTTTTATGGTAACATGAGAGTGAGAAATAAAATTTTCCGCAAAGACAATACAATTTTATGTTACCGGAATTTGTGTTTCTTCTTATTTGAACCCCTACCAGGCTTCCTGTGTACAAGCGATGGGATGCAGAATTCTACATCCTCTATGAGCCATAAAAAACTATACCAAGCGTTTTCTGAGGGAATAGTTTGAGTGTGATAAGTCGTTCTTCCTATTTCAAATTCTAAATTCTTATATAATGACCTATGTGGTCTAGAGGTAGCGTGCCCGCCTCTAGATCCGCAGGGCGCGGGATCAAACCCGTCCGCGGTCGATGGATTTTTCAGGACGTAAAAATCCTGGGCACGGAGTCCTCCGGGAGGGACTTTAAGCTGGGGCTACGACACGTAAAAGAACTCCAAGCCAAAATTAGAGCCTCAGGACAAAATTTCTCGGCCTTTCACGTCCAAGAAATACTTAGTTTCCAGAGGGGGGTTGCGAGGCGATTGGCTTACCACCTGTCCCTCTACCCTCTCTCGGAAAATAAGCATATCAAAATTAGTATAGGTAATGAAACCTCCATAGGAGGCCTCTTCGCCCCACCTGGGGATCATAGGGTACCAGATACAGATACAGATATAATGACCTATAATTTAAAAATCGAAAGTCCTTCATAAGATAATTTACAATTACAAAATAAAAATCCCGGTCGGCGCCGGGCCTTTTAAGCTAGTAATTATTATAAAGCAGGGATTCCCGAAGTGTGCATCACGGCGTCCCTAGGCATTTCCAAACATTGCGAGGGGTGCCGTGCCGTGCTTCGGAATGTTCAGTCATTTCGAAATACGTTTTATCTCATCCCCTCTTTAAAAATGGATCGTTCCTGATTATTCAACTCCTCAGTTTTATTCGGGACATGGCTATTTCACAGCAAACCTATTTAGGTTTAACCTAGCGGAGGATTACCTCTGCTACTGTGAAGACTGTGAGCATGATACAATTTACCACTCCCTCTATACATGCACGAGATATAGGGAAGCACGCATTAGCCTAAGAGAGGTAGCCAAAGAAGCAAGCGAAGTATGGCCACAGTTTTTGGACGACAAAGGGACCTAATACTGCTTTCAGAACATTCACACTCCACGTGATAGAAAGCAGAAAGGAGCTAGAAGAAGATGATGCCTAATACACACCATATTTGAGACGAATCCGCCTTGGGGGAATGCTCACATCCCGGGGGCCCTACCGAGCAAGACGGATATGGCAGATTGCCCAAGACTTGCCTCAGAAGATGTGGGATAACCTTGCAGCAACCGATCTGAGTGAGATTTTCGCGGGGTTTCCCTCACTCTGTAAGATGAATACCAGATCGGGGACACGCCCCCCGCGACAGACAGACAGATGAACAAGAGTAAAATGAACTGAATAAAATGCCAAAGGCAATTCATCAAATATTTTCCCTGTGTTCTACGATCAAGAGAAGGCGACGATCTTAGAACAAATGCGAAATCGGTTGTTGGAACGGAGATACAGCCTACGGCTCAGGTGATCCGGGGGCGGAGCCAACAAAACCAAAAAGAATTCCCTCTTTAAAAATGGAACCACCCGCGTAACTTAGGCCTACGTGATGACGCAGCTTGTCATTTCCATTTTCGCAGGTTAACAAAACACTTAACAAATTGCAGCTCTTTTTTGGAGAATATTTCTCAGAATATAAAATTAAAACATTGCAATGAGTAAGCGACCTTTTTAACGGGGAGACAGCTAAGAATTTTACTAGTGAGGAGGCAGAGCAACTCATTGTCATTCCTGGGGACTTCGTCCTATGTTCAGTTAGTTAGTTCTTACCTTTATGAATGTCTTTTTACTGCTGTTTGTCCCTCCAATATTGTAGATCCCACATAATCTGCTGAAGAGTTGGCCTATTTACATTCATCGTTGTCAAAAAGTTCCAGGCGATTTTTGTGTATCCTGCAGAAATGAGAGTTGCATTTTAAATATTATTTACATATAATATTGCTTTTAAAATATCGCACGCACTTGCATACAGAAAAAAAGATGAGATAAATGTCTCTTTAAAGACTACACGAACTTTTGATACTTCTCACATAACGATTACACTAGCATGCAAAAAAGTCACAAATTTTCGAGGTAAAAACGGAAATAAATGTGTTTGATTAAATTCGCTGTGCTGAATTCGAAAGTGCATTTCGTTTTTCTCTATCAAATCTGGTTAATTCACAATATTGTGAAAAATGTTATTTTGACATGTCATATAATAAATTAATTGGTATGCACCTTTTTATCCTGCATTTTGAAACTTTTTTTGCGGTAAGTGCTGTGATAGGTGATCTTAACTAATTTTGGGTCGCTGAACACCCATCCGTTGACTGTTGCTATGTATCACGTCACGTTTTCTTGCAATAGGTACGCCAAAGTTATTGCGTAGACTAGACTATAGGATGAAAGGTACTCAAAAAATAGGTTAATTTTGATAATATTTACAAATAAAAATAACATATTTTTTAGTAGGCCAAGACATAATATGTATTGATCGCTGGTCAAATAAATTTATTTTTGTCAGATCATCTGGAGCCGTACAAATATGCAGTGAAAAAAATCAAAGTTTATTTTGGAGGGTAAAATATTAAAGATTTGAACTTTTTGGAATATTCCCATTTTTATAAACTAAAATCTTTATGTTTGCCAAATTTTAAGTTTCTAGCTCATCTGGAAAAGAATGAACATCAATAAGTGGAAGATTAGACTGTCATAGATATGTATGACGTCAAGGCTATCCAGCATGTTTTTCTATACTTATGGGCAGCTAGAAACATTAAATTTTGCATGCTTATGGCTGTTGTATATAGGCCTACCAATATTCCTGCCAAATTTTACGATTCTATCTGTCCTGTGTGTGCAAATATTACGTAATGTGAGGAAAATATACAAAATTTAATTAAAATAAAAAAATCTAACTCAATCCAAGGGATAACCGATGGGGATACGACAAATGTCTTAGGGCCAAACTTGTAGATCTCTCAAAATCCGTTACTGCTGGCGCAATCGGTTTTTTTTATACAATTTACCGTTTAGCCACTATTAAGCCCCCAGGAAGGTCTACACAGACTTTAAAATTGCGTCCGCCATAACACATTTTCAGAAAACTAGATGAGATACAAAAAGAATAATTACATTTCTGAAATCAGGAGACCTTATTTAGTTAAAATCACTTATTAAATGATTTGCCACAAAATTATGCAGTGTAGTAATAATTCAATTCTTCGGAGTACAGGCCTTTCAGGCTGCTTTCAAAACTTGTGTTTATACCGGTACTAAACCCATGTAGTTTGTTCATATACAGGTCATATTATGCGATACCTTTTCTGCTGGTAATGCTTAATTCTCATGGCCTCTCCAGAAGATACCTTCTCCTCTGTACTTTCAGATATTTCAAACACATTTAAATTTATATCTTAAAATTATTTACTGTGTTATGTAATTATAATTCTATATAGATTTTATTTGCCAAGACGCATTCCGTTTCCGTAGATACTGTTATGGAATTATAACGAATTGTTAAACCATGAAAACAATAAGTTTAAATTAACAATGCAGCCTGTAAATAAAGTTTTTCTGACAGAAATTAATACAAATTTTTCTCTAACTGGATGGGAGAGATTAGATTAGATTAGATTAACGAGGGGTAGTGTAAGCCTTTCTGCTTCTAAACACTGCGACCTTTATAGATCTATTGTGAATACCCTACTCTTAGCAGTCCCACTTTAATTTAATGCTTTTTATACAGCCTACAATTTTCTGGGTGATGTTGAGGCAATCTGTCCTGGACTCGGAAAAGCAAACTCCAGATGCCTTATTCTTTGTTGGGCAATTACTTCGCATTCGCAAAGTATGTGCCCTGCTGTTATTTTTTCCTCTAAGCAGAATTTACATGTATCTCAGCCTTGCCTATTTTATGAAGATGGTCTTTGAGAGGGCAGTGTCCAAAACTGGATGGGATATCTAAGCTGGAATGAATTTTATCCCTCTATTCTTTTCCAAGGTTGATGTTTATTCAACCTTAAAAATTGTTTGGAAAAATCCCCTCATTTTTATAACACTGATTAATCCAACTTATCCCTTACAAAAGTTTTACTCCATTGAACAGTTAGTTCCTGGGATATAATATTTTTAATATTGAAGATTAGCTTTCTTACTAATTTTATTAAATTTCCAAGTAACTTATTATAATTTATATAGGGGAAATTATACACGTGGTCACCTCAGAGTCATCTGTATTCAGCTTACTTACGATAGCTGATTCTTCTTAGCGTATTTTGCTTTCTAGTAAGCCAATATCTCTTTCCATTATGTTCATAATTTAGTTTCAGGTTCGTGTTTTCATCAGTTAGGGTTTGCATTTCTAGTTTATTGACACACCTCGAATTGGGGGTTTAGATCGCGTTAACAAAAACCAAGGGTACCGGTTACGGTTACTGATACGGATTCTGTAATGGAAAATATTTTATCGAAGGTAATCCCACGAGAGTTTACATTATCGATAGACTTGCGACTGCGCAGCACGATGAAACTCGTAAGCTCCAGATGGATTTATTAAGACTATTCAACTCATACGCCGAGTGTTTGATATTGACCAATAACATTTAGCAATTCCTCGGATATAGACCAATCACGGCCGTTTATCTTGCAATATTCTTGTAGGAATCGAGAGGAGGGTGTTTTTCACGAAAAAACCGTCTGCTCGTTACTGGAGACGCAAGTATCCGTGTGCAGTGTTTAATAGTCAGATGGTGCCACTAAGCGGCACGAAAACAGATTATTTTATATTACATAACTTGTTTGAAAATTGAAATAATAGAAATGTGCATTGATTAAGAACACAATTTCGATTCATTGCAAGCCAGTTCGAGTGGTTTTATTCTGTTCTGCTGTTAGCTTACGGTGCTTACCTGAATGAAGTTAACTATGTCATATATGCAATATTGGTACCACTGATTACACCACGGTTGCTCGAATCGATTCATGGATGGTTGATTCACAGTATGCCGTGATGTCACAACTGTTAGTATTGTTTTTATACAACAAAGCACGAAAATAATTATTATTTATATAATCCGTTACATTTTATTCATGGAATAGTCTTAATAAATCCAATTCGAGTTGACGAGTTGCATCAGATAAACTCGTCAACTCTCGAGGGATTACCTATGACTATTCCATGAATAAAAATGTAACGGATTATACAAATAACAATTACTTTCTTACTTTATTATATAAAAACAAAACTAACAGCTATGAGATTACGGCATGCAATGAATCAACCATCCATGGACCAATTCGAGTTACCATGTTGTGACCAGTGCTACCAATGGTGCCTATAAGATATAGTTAACAGCTAAGCTAACAGCTGAACAGAATGAAAGCACATGAACTGGTTTGCATCGAATCGAAATTTCGTAAATGTGTTTTTAACCAATGTAAATTTATATTATTTCAATTTCTAAACAAGTTAAATCACATGAAATAATGTGTTCTTATTGCGTTCATTGGCAGCATGTATTAGCCACTGCAGGTTGATACCTACATTTCCAGTAGCGATCTGACTTTTATGAGATAAAATCGCATCCTCGTATTAATAGGAAGCATTTTATAAGATAAACGATCGTGATTGGTCTATATCATAGGAATTACTAAGCGTTATTGACCAATATCAAGCACGTGGCGTATGAATGGAATATATTACTTCCTCTGCCCGTACCATAGGTACTATAGGTAGAGGAAGTATTGTTTTCGACCCCAAAATTCGAAGTTGAGTTTTTAGCATATATACACGTTTCAAGGCCCCCTGAATCCTTTTGGAAACATGTCTGTGTGTCTGTCTGTCTGTCTGTCTGTCTGTCTGCCTGTCTGTGAACATTCTAGCTCCAAAACGGAAAATCGTATGAAAACGAAATTTCGAATTTGGGTCAGGTACCTTCTGAAGATTGGCGACTATTTTCTCATATTTTTAAGGGGACTTGACATGAAGAAATTTTCGTTTTTCGCGATTTTCTCGAAAACGGCTCTAACGATTTTCTTTAAAATCTGCACATGTGTTCCTTTTACTGAAAGCTAAAATTTTTATTTGAAACTTTTTTTTAAAAAAAAATCTCTGAGGGTAGTTACAAGCCACCCACTGTTCACCCACTGTGTGTAGAAAGTTTGTCTTGCGGCCTCTTATTCTATATAAGAATGTGAAGTGAGAAATATGTATTGTTGGCCATGCATAGAGTAAAGAAGTATCTGAGGGAAATATTCGATAAATTTCGGAAATTATATTTTACGGCGGAAAGTTCAATAAACGTCTGCAGTCACTAGTTCTTTTTTTTTTTAAGTTTGTTATATAGCCTGTGCTTTTAGTCGCATCATTGAAAGAAGAGGTATTTATGGGATAATTAGCGTAAAATTGTGTCTTGCGATTCTGTACAAGGATATGTGAATATTGATAACTTTTATTTGGGCAGAGGAAGTTATGTGACTTTCACATCAGATTTTTTTGTATCTGTTTTTCAAGAAGGTGTCTTTCCTTAAATATCAGTTTTGACTAATTTATTGAACTGGATAAAAGTTTGGGGTTGATATTATTTATAGGCTACTGATTTTGCAAAAGCGTTGTCAAATTACATTATGATATTTAGTTGACAAAAATGTCTATGTTTTGTTTACATTCATAGATTTTAAACATAGCCTACGCATCTTACTTAAAGACTGTAAATCTCTCTATATAAGTTATAAAAGGCTTTGTCTTGAGTGACTGACTTAATGACAGAGAATCAACGTAGAGCCTAAACTATATTAGGTGGGTACATGGAATTTTGACAGTACCTTCGTTTCATAATGTAAGTGCTCAGTAAGGAAGGATTCTGCAAAATTTTGATTTTAAATGCCAAAAATTAAATGTTTTTGAGAAAACTTAATCCCTTATTACACAGAATTATCAAATCCAAATCACAGTTCCCATGACAACAGTGTATTGTTGGCATTGGTCTCAGATGGGTTTGGAAATAAATGAAATGGGAGTTTAACAAATTAGAGAAGTTATCAATATAATTCATGTTATAAATAGATATTGAAGAATGAAATCCACGAAAATAATGCAATCCCATAACTTTCTCTACCCTGGACTTAAAGAAAACAATACGAGGTATGGTAATGTGTATTTTATTATATCGCAGGTTTTTGGAGAGAAAAGTATGAAAGTGATATTGCATTTCTGTTTAATTTCATCCCCAAAACGGTTTTATGGTAACATGAGAGTGAGAAATAACATTTTCTGCCACGATAATACAATTTTATGTTACCGGAATTTCTCTTTCTTCTTATTTGAATCCCTACCAGGCTTGCTGTGTACTGTACAAGCGATGGCATGCAAAATTCTACATCGTCTATGAGCCATAAAAAGCTTTAACAAGCGTTTTCTGAGGGAATAGTTTGAGTGTGATAAGTCGTTTTTCCTATTTCAAATTATAAGTACCTATATAAGGACCTAGAATTTTAAAATCGAAAGTCCTTCAAAGTTAATTTTCAATTAGAAAATAAAAAACCCAGGCGACGCCCGACCTTTTAAGCTAGTAATTTATAATCATCATCCCTCATATGTCTAGACAAAAATGGAAATAATATCGGCGCTGACACGTCATAATCTGTATGGATCCGTTCATTTACTGTGCATTCATACCAACTGCGGTGGTGCTTTGATGAAGTGATTGAATGCACAAACTGTGATGACTCCGAGCTATGTGGGGTTCTGGTGTTGATGAAAATGACAAGATAGAGATTAATGTGATAAATCTGCCATTAAATCAGAAATAACTAATAATAAATCACGAAAAAAATCATAAATGAACTGAGAAAAAAGTCGACATCTTGAAGAAACACGTAGAACTTCTGAGTGACAAAAGACTATCCAAAGAACCTAAACATCTAACGTTAACTACGAGGATTAAGTAGATAGAGCCCAAGCAAATGCGATTAAAACAGGGGAAATAATCAAGACGAAGAACGTATAAGTAAATCCACATATATATATAGGGTATAAAAAAATTCCGTATACAAACTTGGAGGATTTGTAGAGCAGATGAAATGAAACTCTTTTTTATGTGACAAATGTCTGACAGGTTCTCTGATGGGAGGGATGGGCCAGTGCAGTGGCCACCATGTTCACCTGATCTCAGTCCTATGGATTTCTTTTTGTGGGGGAGATGAAGCGTTTGGTGTACGGAACAACAATATATATTCCAGAAGAGCTTATTGTGGCTGAAGCTGCAGTTATTATTCGTGAGACACCTGGTTGTTTTGAACATGTGAGGCAATCATTTGCACGCAGATTCCAGCTGAGCATTATTTTCAACAAAATCTGCAAAATATTCATCACACGGCAGGTTGAATACAGTCACATCATCCACTGTCAAACCTTTAAGGACCTCTGGCGGGGAAACGGAGAACCTGTCAGATCTTTGTCACATAAAAAAAGAATTTCATTAAGTTTGTTTACAGAATTTTTTTTACACCCTGTATAGAGAAAGATCGGCAATGTTGTATGCTGTATTATTGGAGGCAGTGAAGCCACGTTGATCGGCTGTTATGCTATAGTAATATGGCGGTTCGCGTATCAACGTTAGACACTTGTTTTGCAAGATACTGACAAACAAAACTTCAAATATGTTTTGATGGACTGAAAACAAATTAAATCGAAATGAAATACAGTAGAGATAATATTTTTCTGTCCAGTATTAAACTATGAAACCAGTAGGAGTTGTTCTTATTGCACTCTCTTTCCAATCAAATTACAGTGTTCCTAATCTTAATTTTTTTAAAAGAAGCATTTTCCTGATTAAATAGAGAGTTTTCTTGTATACTCATTAGATGACCGATAATATGTCAGATTTTATGCCATAAAAAACGTAATTTTTAGCATGCGTTTGAAACCAACACTTAAGTGGGCATGCTTTTCAATGTGGTTTCAGTATGTTTCACACCAGTGGATGTGAAATGTCCAATATAAAATTGTGAAAGTAGACTTTAATCTAAGTTCTCGTAACGCTTTCTTATTCATTTGCGTGTAGTTTAATGGGTATCTTATAGTGAGCCAAGATGGCAGCTGAGCGCAAGGCTATTCTTCTCCGCCGAGACCCAGATTGCCGGGCTGTGATGCTACCGACAGTGAAATTGCTGACACAAACCGTCTACCTTGTTTATCTAAGATAGTGAATATAAATTCTAACTTAGAAGACAGTGCAAATCCCAGGTTAATGATGAACTTTGGTCCAAAATTGTCGGAAGAAAACAGAATGTGTGCTAGTTGTAGGAAATGACAAAGGTGGAAGTAGTGGTTTAAAATTAAAGGTGTACCGAAAACTGTGTCACTTCAGCTTTGCAGATTATCTCGGATACTGCAAGTCACCAACTACTAGACTATCTAAGACCCAAGTTTCCTGAAGTTCGCTTCGAGCAACTAAATTCTTATGCCGGTTGTCAACCAAGAGCTAAGCTAACTTAGCTTAGCTTAGCTCACATACAGTGAGGGATTTCATATATAGTTGTGCCGGATTTTATATGTAGCTGTGTCGGCACAACTACATATGAAATCCAGCACTGTATGTGAGCTAAGCTAAACTAACTTAGCTTAGCTCTTGGTCGACAACCGGCATAAACGTCCTGACTTGAAGTCATCCTTTCAACTTCGCCGGCCTCCTTAGCCGCGGTAGCTAAGCCATGCATGCTGTCTTGGAGCCACGCTGGAGGAGGCTATGTGTTCGAGTCCCGCTAGGGCTTCGGTGTTTGTATGTGATATGGAAAACAAGGTAAGCAAATGGAAAAACAAAGTAAAACAAACTGTAAAACAAGATAAACAATTCAGAAAAATTGGCCAATGGCAGGCTAAATTTTAATTTTAAAAAATCCCTTTAGGCAGGCCTACAAACTGAGGTAGATTTCGAAGTGATTTTGGTTTAATTTATTGTCGCTTCGCAGCACTCTTCTTCTTTAGCTTTGGCATGATAAACCCGCAATAATAACTGCAAAAAAAGAGGAAAGAGCACTTTTTCAAACATTCAAATCTCGCCTTTTATGAGAGCTATCGAGAAACTAGTTATTGATTTGTAGAGTACTCATCAAGAGCTTTTCAACAAGACGTGGTTTCAAAAATTTCTAATTTCCATCCCCCCACCCCCACTCCCATCGTACCACAAAATCGCTAGTCGTTGGTGTCACTTTGAACTCCAAAGGGAGTAATCTAATTTATTCAAACAAAGTTTCCCTCTATATTTCATAGGGGCCGAGATATAAATATTTCAAAATTTCAACCCCCTCCCCGACCCCCTTGGGCCAATTGTTCTCACTAACGAACTTGTCCAACTATTGGGCCTAGGAATAACATAATACAATTTGGTTCAAGTATCTTCAAATTTACGGCCGTTAGCCGATATATATAGGCTATATGACGGGAGGCATGAAACGTAAAGATATTTTTTATTTACAATTTACAATTTATTGTTCCAAATTACACGAAAAATACATACAAAAGTTGATACACCACCCGAAGAAGCAGAGCTTGTGTTCGGGGGTGGTTCGAAATTCTAACATGGTATCGATTGCAATAGGTAGATTTTTCTTCGAAATCTATCCAAAAATCTAGCACATCTGCAGAAGAGTTGTTATTTATTACTGTGATTCTGGAATCCAAATTGAATTAATTAATTTGTAAAATCAAGGACAGGCCTTCTTCGTAGTTATATCCAAATCAGAATTAATATCCACTTACAATAAGAGTCTTATGATTTGTCCATTTATTTAGATGAGACACTACGACATGCAGAACGTCTTAACAGTATATACAATTTTTTATCTTGAACCTGCTAGTTTTAGTACACATTCGAATGCCAAATTTAAATTAAGAAGTGATATTCATGAACATGGCACGAGATGCAAATCCGATTTCCATTTGCCGTTTTTTATTGGTAATAAAATCAGGTGAACTGATGTAACAAAGTGCCAGAATGGTTTCGTGTAATCAGTGATAATTACAATGGCAGATAATAAGTTATTTTTGGAATCGATTTCAGAGGTACGCTCCAGATCGATTCATTAAACAGGGCTTACGGAAGGACAAAGGTCTAGTTTGATAAGTGTATGTGAAGGATTATGTGGATAGTGTTATTTGTCAAAGCTAACTGTATTGCAACTTCCAAAGCCATATATGAACACTGTTAAACATTATGTTGTCATGAGAACTGATTTGCATTTGATAATTTTGTTCTAATATATTACCATAAAATAGGCACTAAATCGGGCATTACTCCGGTACTGGTCAACCGATTTGGTCCAATATCAATAGGCTTCTTCCCATGGACGTTATAAATGCGTAGACCAAGTTTCATGAAAATCCGATAAAGCGTAGTTGAGTTATCGGACGGACAGACATTTCCCCGTCCCCACACAATCTTATAAAGTACTACACTGGCACTTAATAAGCACTGCTACTATTAACTTTGTCAGTTGCCTTACAACAACAAAATGCTGTCATTACTGCACATATTGCATGCGGTTTTCAGCCTCTGATACTAGTACAAGTGATGGAAGAAAATATTTTATTCATAGTAATTGAAACCTTAAAACTTGCCATTTCAGAAACATTAATGGAATTTATCATTTTTTTTTAAATTACCTCCTCATTCACCGCTGCAACATCGCAGCTGGGATACTGTGAATTTCATCACGAATTCTCTGTTTTAACTCATCCAGAGTTCTTGGTCGAGTCGTGTACACTTTACACTTGAGATAGCCCCACAAGAAAAAATCACAAACAGACAAATCTGGCGATCTAGGGGCCAGGGAACGTTACCGAATCTTGAGATCACACGGTTACCGAACAATTCTCGCACAGCTTCCATTGATTGCCGTGCAGTGTGTGATGTCGCTCCATCCTGTTGAAACCAGGGTTCTTGAACTTGTGGAAAATTGTTCAATTCAGGTGTAACGAAAGACTGTAACATCTCAACATAACGATCCGTATTGACAGTTATTGTGACCCCCTGTTCACGACCCGACGAAGAACTTTGGATGAGTTAAAACACAGAATTCGTGATGAAATTCATAGTATCCCAGCTGCTATGTTGCAGCGAAAACCGAACTTTGCGCCCCATGCGAGTCCCTCACTCCAACTCTCTAACTCCCTCCCCTAGCGGCGGCATTTGAACTACTAGTAACGACGGTGGCGCCATCTCTTAATGAACTGATGAAGCAGAAAAAATAATTTATTTCTTCTTTATTCTCTTCTTCTCTTCCTTTCCCGTCTCCTTCCTCTCTTCCTCTCACCCTACCTACCTATTTGAGACCTATTCCTAATAGTAAATTTTGGATCGACCGGGATTCGAACCCGGGACCCCTAGCATTATAACTAGGAGTCTTGACCACTATGCTATGAGTGAATGTTGAGCACTGAAGGAAGCTTTCGTATATTAGAGTATTGTTAGGGGGATTTAATATGTTTTAACACAAGAATCGGTTTTTATAAGTAGTGTTGGTACAAGGGAATTTTCCTGCATCAATTAAGCCACATTTTATGTTATAATATGGCGTTTTATATAATTATGAAATATTATGTATGGTACAAGGGTATTTTTTGTATTGTGAAATAGCCTATTTTGTTGGAAGGATCGTTTTTATAATTGTGGAATTTTATGTGGAGGTGCAAGGGGCTTTCTTTATTGTGAAATATTAGGTGACATATCAATTACAATTATGCATTACCGGCGTTGAGCAACGGCTACAGGCATGAAGGTATGCGTTGCGGGGAAGTGGAGCAGGCGGCACGCGGGAAGAAGCCGAGAGGGGTGGAAGCTGCCAGGCGAGTGGCGAGTGGAAAGGGGAGCAGCATGGGGCGCAAAGTTCTATTATACCCTCCCCAGCGGTCAACGAGGAATCTCAACAGCAGGATTCAAGAATGCATTCGTACAGGAGGACGCCATAAAAGGACGTAATTTAAAAAAATATATAAATTCCATTAATGATTCTTAAATGGCAAGTTTTAACGTTTCTATTACTATGAATAAAATGTTTTCTTAAATCACTCTTGGTTTTATTATTGGATGTTAAAAAGTTCCCGTTTTTTTGTGTCACCTTGTATGTAGTGATGGCTATCCATATGCTAAATTAGCAGGTAGTGGTGCGTAGGATATTAAAAACGAGTTCGCCGTACAGCAGAAAACCACGGGGAATTACAACTCAGTATTGCCAAGTGTTATTAGGAACTGTGCAAACATTAATCAACTCTGCTAGCTTTGTCATGCAGATCCAGCTTCATTACAGCACGACGCTGTCTGTGTTCTGTGGTCACCTGCATCAAACCAAGCTCCTCGAGAATCACATGTATATTAAGTGGGTGGAAATCAAAAATATGTTAACAGCTTTCATCCAACTGAAATTTATACTTATAAGTTAAAATTATGTAATTTAAGGGACGCATCTTGAATTTTGAAATATTCCAAGTTTTGCTAATAAATGCATTTCACCATCTTTGTTACAAGATATAGGCTATTTAATGGCTTACATTTTAGTACGTGACCCCATACTTACTTACTTAATGGCAATGGACAATTCCTAAGCAAGCTAAAGGAACATTATCTATTTTATGGAACCCAAAGGTTCATTGCCGCGCTTACCTGAGCCCGCCATTGAACCCTATTCTGTGCTAACTCTATGTCTCTATCCAACCATCCCTCGCAAATCCTGCTTCTCTTAAATTAAACCTAATATTGTCCTCCCATCTACATCTATATCTTCCAGGATGCCTTTTCCCTTCCAACACTTCTTTTCCCTGTTCTGGGCTCCCACACTGTCATCGCATGTGTCCATCTCTCCGGATTCATTCTCATGACATGCCCTTCCCATATCCATTTTAATCTGCGAACAGGAATCATCACATCTTTTAAAGATGTCGCTTTCCTGATGTCTTCATTTCTCATTCGATCGTTCAATGTGATGTTTAGCAGCTTCCTCTCCATCTTCCTCTGGCAGATCTGTAGCATGTTTTTATCTTTTTAGTTAATGTCCATGTTTGGGATCCATAAGTTATAACTGGTAGAATGGAGGTGTCCATCACATCCTACTCAATGGTAGACAATTCCTCAGCAAGCTAAAGGAATATTATCTTAACTGCCTTCATCCACCTGAAATTTATACTTATAAGTTAAAATAATGTAATTTAATGTACGCATCATGACTTTTGAAATATTCCAAGTTTAGCTAATAAATGCATTTCACCATCTTTGTTACAAGATATAGGCTACCTAATGGCTTACATTTTAGTACGTGACCCCTTACTTATTTACTCAATGGCAATAGACAATTCCTCCTCAAGCTAAAGGATTATTATCTATTTTATGGAACCCGAAGGTTCATTGCCGCGCTTACTTGAGCCTACCATTCAACCCTATTCAGTACTAACTCCATCCAATCTTCCCTCACAAATCCTACTTCCCTTAAATTCATCCTAATATTGTTCTCCCGACGTCTTGGTCTTCCGAGTGTTCTTTTCCCCTTGAGGTCTCCCAGTCAATATTTTTTAGATGTGTATTTCCTCCCCCATACGTACAAAATGTCCCGCCCGGTGAAGAATACAGGTCATGAAGCTCCAAGTGACCCCTTAGGACTTTTAAAATGAAAAATACAGTACTTTATCTTGCGTCAGTAACGGAATCAAATCAGGTAAACTGATATAACAAAGTGCCAGAAATGTTTTCTTTAATCAGTGATATTTGCAATTATGATAGGCCTATGCAGGAAAAAAGTTATGTTTGTAATAGACCTCCGAGTTAAGATCCAGATCGATTCATTAAGTAGGGCTTACGGATGAACAAAGGTCTAAAGTTTGATTCTTAACATTAATTCATATTCGCATACATATTATTATTATTGTTATTATTATTATTATTATTATTATTATTAATTAATTTATACTGGCGAAGTTGAGGTCATAAGGCCTTTTCTTCCACTGCACCAGTAAACTGTACATATCGTAAATAATACATAGGCCTACTACAAACAATACAAGAATTGATAAATTATAAATTAAAACTAAACATGCTACAGACGATAAAATTACAAGGATTCAATTACAAGTTTGATAAACTAAACTAAAATAAAATTAATGTCTAATAAAATGGATATTCAACTTATTTCTAAATTGTGGTACATTTCGACAGTCTCTGATATGACAAGGCAACGAATATGTCAACATTTCTCAAAATGCACTGGCAATAATATTAATGATGTAAGTGTAGGCCTACGATTCGCTGACGTTTGTTTCGGGTTAAAAGCAGCCGGATAGGTTATGAATGAATTAAATTCAGTCTTAAGTCAGTTTGTTAGGAATTACATTAAGTCTATTGCTTGCACAGGAGTGCTTAAACTGAAAAATACTCGCATTAAAGTATAATGTAGTTATCGGTAGCCGTACGTTTCGATAGAACCCACCATGTTATATCATCAGCAGGTGCGATTAATTATTCATCGGCTAGATGTGTGTTAAATCTTTTATTTACATTTGTTTATTCATTGTGATAAGCATATATGAAGGAATAAGTTGGATAACAAGCGAACGAAATTACAACAAATGCCTCACATCTAAAGCAAGGCGTGATATAATAAATTAAGAAACATCTGACTACACTTCAAAGTTTTCAAAATTTTTAACCTAAGTATTGCAATGCAATGTTGAGGTATAGATCTGTTAAAAGAAAGATTGGTGTAAGTCCTAGTTGTGTTCATCCACTTACAAATTGCAGCAGAAGTTTCACTGGTGAAAGAAACAGCTGCTTTGTTAACAGCCATAGTGCTGTTTGTGAAGTGTGAGTTGCTACATCCGCAGTTTTGTAAACTTTGCACTGTGTCTTATGAAACTGCTTCAAAGCAGTGATAACATCGACATTATTGACCATAAATTTATGGTAAGTGGGCATTAATATCTCCCTAATGATTCCGATTTTGAATCCATAGTATCCTATGCAAGAGGTAAGACCGTTGTTGTTCCAGCTGACTGGCGGTCAATAATCGCAAAGTCTTTCTCTTTCTTCTTTCTTTTTCATAGTTTTAGCTCTCCCTTTTTTAGGATTTAAGCGACCCAAGCCGCCCGGGCCTTACAGGGCCGCGACCTGTCGGGAGAGGGATTACCTTTGGATCACATACATACTTTTTTGACCAGACAAGGACATGGAGGGCCTCCCCGGATGAGTGATCAGCCCAATTCCGGGGCCACCTCCGAGACAACACGAACACATAGGACGATACACACCATTCACACACACACACACTCA
Organism: Ectobius pallidus; assembly: GCA_964059195.1. Lineage (NCBI taxonomy): Eukaryota > Metazoa > Arthropoda > Insecta > Blattodea > Ectobiidae > Ectobius > Ectobius pallidus. The sequence goes on from CAXKWD010000003.1 coordinate 199,323,382, forward strand.
GAACAAGGCGAGGATGAGGATGAAGATGATAATGACGGCCAGATGATATCCGGGAACCACAAGGGCCTAAAGTTACCTGACATTTGTCTCATAGGTGAGGGAAAATCCCGGAAAAAACCTCACCTAGGTAACTTGTCCCGACCAGGAATCGAACCCGGGCCCGCTGCGTGAGAGGATTGGACACGCATCCCCTGAGCCACAGCGGTGGACAATCGCAAAGTCAAAAAGAAGAAAGTTTATTTCTGTAGCAGAACGTCAGTTCAAGACTTCAAGACTACAAAGAATCTTGAACAAGCCGTTTCAAAGAGAGAAAAGAATGTCACGAACGAATCAATGTCAATAAAAAATACAAAAAACTACTTGAATTATTTTCAGTGATAATCCTAATGAAAAAACGACACCTCCTGGCAATGTACAACACGAAAAAAGTGTCAACAATTTCTTGTGTAATTTATTATAATGAATCTAATAAAACCTTCTGTTTCTCAGAATGCATAAAACATGACTTACACCACTTTGGCTTTAACCCCTCGTATATAAGATAGTACAGATTACAGTCCTAGTTACACTGATAGTCCATATATCAATATATTCCTTTGTAGTTCTACGTTCACGAAAAATTTCAGCTCTATTTTTTGATTACATTATGCGTAAAATACCACCACACAGACTGACGGGACCTACTAGATTCTTACGAAACTATATAATGTAACATGTTATAAGATTTCCCCTTAATATTTTGCACAACTAATTAGGTATCTTTCTAATTCAACTGATTAACTTGTCTAAATTTTGTTGTACATTCTTCATTAAGTGCTAGAATGGTACTTTATGAGATTGTGTGGTGAACGGGAAACTGTCTATCCGTCTGTCTGTACGCGCGATAACTCAAATAAGCTTTGTTCGATTTTCATGAAACTTTGTACACGCATTTATAACGTCCATGGAAAGAACTCTATTGATTTTTGAACCACATCGGTTCACCGGTACCGGAGTAACGACTGATTAACATATTTTAAATGGGAAATCATGGCTATACTACGAAGCCGCGTTGCTAATCACTTTGGCTTTAACCCCCTCATATATACGTAAACATTCTTAATTGATTTAAGGTTTTAATAAGTTTACAGCCATTGTAAAAAACTGTTACTTAAACATTTTAATTGATTTAAGATTTTAATAATTTTGTATACAGTAAAAAAACTGTGAAGTTTTAGATTTTAATTCATAACCAATGTTAAATTGACACATATTTGGTTGTATGTACAAACTAGGAATATTCCCATAAATATTAATTTAGCAATAAAAGAAAACAATATTATTAGCAACCGTGTACAAAGATAAAAACTGTCTGCAGTATTAAGTTTCTGGTATAAGGTGGTACATTTTATGCATAGTCTACTTTTAGATGGTATGTATTTTCAACCTTTCACTGACATTTGCTATATGAGTTTCTAGGACTTTCATCAACACTCCGACTACAGTAAGTTGTTAAACATGAGAACAGAACTGTAGTTCCCAAGCTGTGTAAACTAAAACACTTCAAGATACATTGGTTATTATTCATGTTATAAATGTAATAAAATCAGGTAAACTGATGTAACAAAGTGCCAGTATGTTTTTGTTTAATCAGTTACGACTGCAATTATGATATGCAGAATATGTTTTTTTTAAATTGATTTCCAAGTTAAGCTCCAGATTTATTCATTAAGCAGGGCTTACGGAAGAAGAAAGGTCTACCATCTCGGCCACCTGGGTCATTTTAACGGTCTAGTTGGATAAGCGCATGTAAATCAATATTTTTTTTGTCATAGCTACCTGTATTTTAATTTCCAAGGCCTTATAAGATCACAGTAAAACAATAGGCTATGTTGTCAAGATAACTGATTTTCATTTTTTTTATAAATTCTTTCGAATACGTATATTACCAAAAAATAGGCACTAAATTGAGCATTACTCCGAAACAGGTCAACCCATTTTATCCATTATGAATAGACGTCTTCCCATGGACATTATAAATGTGTATACAAAGTTTCATAAAAATCCGGTAAAGCGTATTTGAGTTACCGCGTCTTTAAAATATACACTAAATTGGGTTTTACTCCGGTACCGGTCTACCGATTTGGTCCAATATCAGTAGACGTCTTTCCACGTACATTATAAATGGGTATACAACATTTCAGGAAAATCCAATAAAGCATATTTGAGTTATCGCGACTTCTTATATATTAACATAAAAACACTAAATTGGGCATTATTCCGGTACTGGCCAATCGATTTGGTCCAATATCAATAAACGTCTTCCCATGGACATTATAAATGCGTATACGAAGTTTCATAAATATCCGATAAAGCGTATTTGAGTTATTGCGCCTTTAAAGTAGACACTAAATTGGGTTTTACTCCGGTACCGGTCAACAGATTAGGTTCAAATTCAATAGGGCACTTCTCATGGACGTCATAAATGGGTATACCAAATTTCATGGAAATCCGATAGTCTATTAAAATAGGCACTAAATTGGGCATTACTCCGGTACCGGTGAACCGATTTGGTTCAATATCAATAGGGTTCTTCCCATGGACATTATAAATGTGTTTTCCAAGTTTCATGGAAATCCGAAAAAGCGTATTTGAGTTATGGTGCGTACAGACACACGGACATACAGACAGACGGACAGACAGACGGACAGACGGACAGACGGACAGACAGACGGACAGACATTTTTTCGTCCACCACACAATCTCATAAAGTACTATACTGGCACTTAATAAATGTGGAAATACCTTCTCCGATGTGGATATGTCAGTTACCCATTGTGACAGTTGTTCAAAGCCCAAACCTTTGGTAAAAGCGGGGTTTGGAAATCTTAGAACAAAAACTGGTGTAAACACGTAAAGCTGTAGAACATTTCTGGTTTCTTTCAACGCTACTGTCATAGAAATTTACAATTACAATAAAAATCCCCCAATGCATCAATTACTTACCAATGTTTGCAACGGAGTTCCCAGAAAAATGGATCAGGTGTTTAGGCTTACAGACGGGTTGTATTTCTTTCAAGACAATAAAATAATACAATAGAGCTAATTTATTTACACCGTTCTACGTACTTTTAAAATTGGCTAGTTTAGAAGCTTCTGAAATAAGTTGTCCAACGAAAACTGGATTACTTCACACATAAAGTCAAGCAAAATCAACCGATTGCAGTAATTTTGTGTGTTCTTGGCCGGTGGGGTGGGGGTATGGAAATTCGAAATTTTTGAAACTACGTCTTGTGGGGTATCGTTGAAAAGATCTTGATGAGTACTCTACAAATCAATAACTAGTTTCTTGATAGTTCTCATATAAGGCGAGATTTGAATGTTTGAAAAAGTTATCTTTCCTCTTTTTTGCAGTTATTATTGCGGGTTTGTCATGCCAAGGCTAAAGAAGAAGAGTGCTACGCAGCGACAGTAAATTAAATAAAAAACACTTCAAAATCTACCTCAGCCTGTAGGCTTGCCTAAAGGGATTTTTGTTATAGTTATTATTGATTTTATGATGTTTTCTAGAAAATGTTTGAAAAATTTTCCCATGAAGGACTAGTACCTTTGTTCATTGATAATTCAAACTCTCCACATTTTAGTTTCTCCTCGGCTTCCTTCACGGTAAAATTCTCCATTCTCCTTTTGCTTGCACTCTAAACACATCTGAAGTTCCTCAACTATGTAACTGCACGACTTACCAGTGCACTGATATACCCAGTTTCATATTCTTTCCGCCAGGCCTTGCAGTTTCCTTAGGCCCTGTGAAACCCACCAAGTTATGAAGAGCTTGTGACTCATAGCGACAGTGTTTCTTATCATCGTTGTAATCTGGCTTGCTCTCTTCTGAAGCAAGTTAAAAGCTGTGGCTGGTTGCAGAATTTCAAAGGGGCAAGCAAGCTAAAATCAGAATATGTACACGTCTACTTTATGGACAGCATTGTGCTCCTGCCTACAGGGTTGCTATGCAAGTTATGACTTACACCGTTTGCGCTATTAATAGAAGAACACTTTGTGAATAGGATCCTGACCATAACTAAAATAATTAAAAAACTGGAGTTACACCACTTGGGCTTTAAGGGGCTCATATATAGAGATGCAACAAAAAGATTATGTATTGATATTACATAATTATTAAGTGCCAAATTAACATCTTTATTTTCCTGTGGATTAATTGGAAAATGTATTTAAAAATCGTGTTTTTCTGCAAAAGTCCTCTTTAGCTCCTAGTTTTTGGCAAAAGTCTTCCTTAGTTCCTTTTAGGTCCAGTCCGATTTAGGAGTAATTAGGAACAATTTTATCTGTATGTACCAATTTAATCTGTATGTACAAAAATAATATTTTGACAATTATTATTTTAAATGGCGAACATTAGTGAGGCCTACTGTTGAGTCCATAAGGATTTCTGCTCCTACTTTTAAAAAGTAGCACTTTTTCTTCAAGAATAATCCGTTTCAGATTAACTGATTAATTCCGTATCACCGTTATACGACAGGATAATGCAACTTAAGCTGCGTGACTTATAACCAATTTTATTTTAAAGTAAATTTAGAAGATAAAAAATTAAACCTGGTCGGCATTGCCCCCTTTCTTTGCCCGGGCCCAGGGGCTGCAGCCCCGGCTGCCCCTCCCTTTCGTCGGACCTGCGATGAATATTGCATGTGTAACATGTTAAAGGGAAATACATATTCTCTTCGCATATCATATCGATTAAACGCAGAAACTATCGATTCCAAATTCTTCTGACCGTTCCCAAAGGGCAAAATTACGGATAAGTTACAGACTGGACATGCGCAGTACAACAAATCCTACAAGCAGTCATGGGTTTGCTTTGGGAACAAACCTATTAAATAGGTTGGACTTTTAATCACCCCTACATAACAGATACGCACAGCCCTAGCCGTATTGAACATATCTCACCTTGTACAGGCGCAGGCACACACTGGTTACTATGGTGAATAACTTGCTGTCCTTGGAGCTGGGATAGTAACAGGAAAATGCAGCTTTTTAAATATTTATGCATTTACTAGTTGCAGTGCATTACATTAATGAATGATGTTTAAACTTGATCCAAGATGTTAAAAAAGTACGGAATAAAAGTAAACAACCTAATGTTAAAGTACAAAGCACAGTTCACAAGATTTCATTTGATAGACTTTTTAATCGATTACGCACAGTAAAGTCAACTGAACTTTCTTTTTTAGATTAATCGTCAAGGGTTTCGGTTCGATTTCCAATGTTTTGTATATATTTAAAATCTGTATCATCTCGCCGCTGGTCAACCCTTTTCCTCGACGTTTGTTTATTGGTGACTAAGTTCTGAAGGCCCTGGGTCGCAATTTCATTCTATAATATAAATCATTAGAGACCATGCCTATTACTTTTATTTACAACATGTAGTGTACTTCATCACAAATTATGTAAATGAAAAGTAAAGCGAATTAGTTAATTACGTTATAAAATACTTCTAGTTAGTAGCTTATTTCACTTGTTTCTCTTCAGAATCAACAAAATTGCCAAGGCAACGATAAAAACAAATGAAATCATGTTTGCTTTATGTATGTTGTGAAACTTGCAAGCCTATGGTATAAATAAAGCAAATCAACTCACTTAACGGAACTTTTGTTTTCAGAATTACATGAGATATAAATAATTGTACGATGTGTGCGGAATGGAAGTAAACATCTGACTGAGCTTATCGCACTATCGTGAAGTATGCGCTGGTGAAACGATAGGACCGGAGCAAAAGTAGTCACATACAAAACGCGCACTTTTCTTCTCTTGCTGAAATAGATATAATTTATGCATTACATATTACTTCAATGTGTGAAGGCCACACCTAAAAGTTGTAATACATCTCTATGGCAATATTCTTTTCTGTTCCTTCTTTCTTTTACTTTCAATAGCTATCATCCTAAGATTTTCAATACAGTAGAACCCCGATAATTCGAGCTAATTGGGGCTGAGGCTACCTCGAATTAAAAAAAACTCGGATTATACGGAAATATCACTAATTCAATGGGTAAATCATAAATAAAATGTTTAATGAGCACAATAATGGTTTAAAAAATAAATAAATAAATAAACAATGTCGTAGGCCTATATACCTGTGTTACGCCTGTATGTATATTGACAAACATTTCCAATTTGCTACATCGGCATCCTTTAAGGATTAAGTCATTGTCTGACCCTTAATGGAGTGGAACGGGAAAGCGATGCTACTAGGAAAACACTTTTAATTACCATTGTAGGGATTACTGTAGCAATACAGTATTCTTTTCTGAAAGGATGGGGAAATATGCACTGTACAATTGATAAACACGAGGTCCCGACAAAGAAAAATGGGACCTAACGGTTTCTGTCAATCTGTAATAGAAATGCATTAGCAGTCTGAAGCCAAGGTTATTTCTGTGTATTATGAACGAAAACTCTAAGTGGGACAGTTTTACCTGCATTTTTGTACATGGAAAAATTGAAAGAAAGCTCAAAATGTAACACATTCGGAAGTGCGTAAAACTTACTTGCGGACACCGTATAAAAACGGGATTTTACTCTAGTTTTATGGACAATTTTAATTTTCTTAAGACCACCTCGAATTACACGGAACCTCGAAATACCGGGGCTCGAATTACCGAGGCTCTACCGTACTTGTTTATTTGTGATTCTTGATGTTTGAGTTTATCACGATTTCATTACTAAAATGTATCCATTCTTTTGTTACAAAACTCCTATCGCTCCAATTTGTTTGGCCACATACCAATAGTTTGTGTTTGGGGTCTTCATTTTCTTCACATAATGGACATTCACCTTTTCAATTCCACCCCTTAAACCCCTCAGTTTCCAAACCCCCAGTCGAACAAACTATAGCCGTTCTAGCGTTTACATAATAGATTCATGTACAGGGTGTTAATGAATAACACAGCAATATTTTCTCTTCTTTAGAGGAGACATTGACAAGCATATTTTACTATAAGATTTTTGCTCTATGGATTAAGTATTTCCTACTTTAACATAAAATATCCCCCCACTGATTTCTAACTTTTGAAATGATGCAAAACAAAGGAACTTCGTTGTTAACACTGGAGTTATTAATAAAATACTAATGCAGTGGCGTCAGTCATGTGATTAGTCTGTAAATTTTACAGATTATGAAAACTGTACATTGTGATATAGCTGTTGATGAATGATTTAAGAATAAAGTTTTTATCGATCACTAAGTAGCCATGAAATCAATTTAATGAAAATTTCAACCCTACTTCGCTTAATTATTGATTTATGAGCACTAAATTGTAATGACTTTAACGTCCTGTAAGCATACACATTTTATGTCTGTGAGCATCGATATCCTAATAAAAGTTGCTTGTCTATGCCCCTTTATACACAGGTAAAATATTTCCTTGTTATTCATTAACACTCTGTATAAGGTTCTTGATCTCAAACGCTTTTAACTTCCCTATATTATTGCAATGAACTTTTGAGATTCACGATGTTAAATATATGTTTTTAGGTAGATTTCGAAGAAAAATCTACCTATTGCAATGGATACCATGTCATGATTTTCGAAAAATTCTTTCATATCTTTACGTTTCATGCTCCCCTAAGTACGAAACCACCGCCCGTCCAAAAAAAAAATTGTGATATTTATATATATATATCTTTACACGATAGCGGCCGTAATTTTGAAGATATTTGGACCAAATTTTAATATGTTATTTCTAGGCCCAATAGTTCGGACAAGTTCGTTAATGAGCAAAATTGGCCCAAGGGGGTGGTCGGGGGAGGGGGTTTAAATTTTTAAAAAATGTATATCTCGACCCCTATGAAGTATAGAGGGAAACTTTGTTTGAATAAATTAGAGTACTCCCTATGGAGTTCACAGTGACACCAACGATTCGGGGGTTCGAGTGAGGGTGGGGGTGGGGGATGAAAATTCGAAACTTTTGAAACCACGTCTAGTGGGGTATCGTTGAAAAGATCTTGATGAGTACTCTACAAATCAATAAATAGTTACTTGATAGCTCTCATATGACGCGAGATTTTAATGTTTGAAAATAATAACACTTAAAAGAATTATTATAATATCATAATTTTGTCTTGTTTAGCGGCTTTGCTAATTTTATTCATTACTGATCTTGCGCACGGCCTCCCAGAATATTATATCCTATTCTTGTTGTCAAAACAAATGATTTAGGCTCTTCCTCTTTACCGAATTCAGTTCTTATTACTGCAGGTTTACCATGCCAAGGCTAAAGAAGAAGAGTGCTATGCAGCGACAATAAATTAAACCAAAAGCACTTCGAAATCTACCTCCGCCTGTAGGCCTGCCTAAAGGGATTTTTTTTCTATATAACGTCTTATCGAATTTATTATAATCTCTCCATTTTCGTGATTTTTTCTAGTTTATACATTAAAGTATTTATAAAAGGGAAAAACCCGAGGAACCGTTAAGTAATAAAATTATTAAATATAATGAAGTTCCTTTGTATCACCACTAATAATTCTGTATGTTTACTTATTTACTTACTTCCTCCATGGCGCTAGACAATTTCTAAGCAATCTAAAGGAATGTTATGTATTTGATGGAACCCGGAGGTTCACTGCCACGATTACCTGAGCCCGCCATTCAACCCTATTCTGTGCTAACTCCATCCAACCATCCCTCTCAAGTTCTACTTCTCTTAAATATATCCTAATATTGTCCTCCCACCTACATCTGGATCTTCCAAGTGGTCATTTTCCTTCGGGTCTTCCGGTCAATGCTTTTGAGATATGTCTTTCCTCCCCATATCCAGCCCATTTAATCCTCCGTGATTTAATCACCTTTACTATATACGGTGAAGAGTACAGGTTACGAAGCTCGTCATTAGTCAGTTTTCTCCAGTCCCCACTTGAATCTCTCTTAGGCTCAAATATTTTCCTAAGCACCCTGTTTTCAAACACTCTCAGATTATGTTCTTCCCGAAGAGTAAGCGATCATATCTCACATCCATATAATACACCAGGCAGGATAATATTGTCTTATTAACTTTTATTTTTAGATTTCTGGACAGAAAACGAGAAGATAAGAGTTTCCGAACTGCATAAACGCAGGCATTTCCTGATTGAGTCTACATTTAACTTCTGCCTTAATATTATTTGTGTCTGTAATTATTGCTCCCAGAAATTTGAATTTTTCCACTTGTTCGAACGATTTACCGGCTATTCTAATATTTGTGGGGCATTATTTTGATGTTTAATGAATATATACTTAGTTTTTCTGTATTAATTTCCAATCCAATTGTGTATAATTACTGTAATTAATGTACGATAATTATTAAATATAACAAAATTCTGTAATTTAAATTTATTATAAGATGAACATTTTAAATTAATAATTATAACATAAATATGGTAATTAAAGCCATGAATTTACTGACGGGCATAATAAACGATTTCACGATTTACGCATGGGCTTCGCGATTCTCTACAATAATATTATTTTAATATTACGTGGTGTGTGCCTAATATGTTTTCTAAAAGTAATTAGTATTTGCAACTAAAGGCGTCGCTAGTGCCAAGAGATCAAGGTTAGCTGTGTTCCTCTGTACAGTCGGTCAAATAAAAAAAGTCGGGCGGTATTTGATAAAGTATCACGAACGAGCATATGCGCATGTACAGGAAGATTTAAGGTTTGGTTCACACCTGCCTTTTGTCTGTCCATGTATTTTCTTGATTATTTAGTCAGTTTTGTTCCAAAACAAACGTAGCCTATATAGAAGGCTGTGGCTATATGCTTTACAGCCGCCATATTCTTATAATAATAATGAATAAATTCGCGAGGAATATGTTTATTCAAGGAGCATTTTTTAAAGATTTTACTTTATAATACCGGTACTTGTAGTGCAAAATCAATAACTTACGTTCAACTTCTGTAACCAATCTAGCATCGAAATACGCGGCTGACCAGATCCACGTTTCCTATGAAAACTTCCGGTCGCATTACAGTGAAGTACCCACCTCTGAGCTGCAGTTTAAGAAATATGGAACCTTCACGTTGGTTCAGAGGCCGAAAAATGCAGGTCAATTTAGCCCTAACTACACTTTCTTTCAAGCTAGCATTTGTAGGCCTATGTGGCGCGATGGCACAAAGCAAAATAAATTATGACAATACACTAAGTTGAATATCGTGTGTTGCGCTTTCCGCGTTGTCCATTTCTTCCCTCGTTCATTTTTTCCCTCCTGTCGCATGGCCTCATATGTTTCGAGAATGACCTGTATTTTATGTTTTTTTATAGGAAACTTGTAAACTAATGCGTTAAAACTTTAATTTTAACTGCTTACGAGTCCCGACGTTTTTTATTTGACCGACTGTACATAAATAACATTGAGTCAGTCTTCAAGCACAAATTTCAGTTAATTTAACAAATTTATATGAAATAATTATTTCTTATTTGTAAATGTGCTTTGGACCACAGAGTATAGTTTCTTTTGTTAACAGTTGGTACTGTTGCAATATCTACTAAAGTACGTTTCCCTGGGGCAGTTTACAGAAACAAAACACAATTACGTGGACATATATATATTCCAATAGATACAGCAAGAATTCAGCTATTTTTCAACATATTTGCCACCGGAATTGAAACACTTGTCATACCGTGGAACTAACATTTGAACACCTGTGTCGTAAAAGTCTGCCGCCAGAGATTTGAACCACTGTGTGACAAACATCTCCTCCCCTCTGTCATTCTCTGTCATTTCTTGAGGTGTAGGAAAATATGGAAATCACTTGGAGCGAGGTCCGGGCTGTAAGGTGGATGTTACACCTCCTAGCAAGTCTCCTGCAGAAGTTCGGCTGGGAGGTGTTTAAGCATCCACCCTAAAGTCAGTGATTTCCACCTATTCTTACACCTCAAGAAATGGTAGGGAATGACAGAGAATCACAGAAAGAAGGAGATGTTTCTCACACAGTGGTTGATATCCCTGGCGGCAGACTTGCACGACAGAGGTGTTCCAAAGTTGGTTCCACGGTATGACAAATGTTTCAATCCCGGTGGCAAATACATTGAATAATAGCTGAGTACTTGCTGGATCTATTGGAATATTTATGTCCACGAAATTGAGTTTTGTTTCTGTAAACGGCCACAGGGAAACTTACTTTATGGCCGCGCCTCCTATCATAGGCAGGCTCATTTGTCAGCTGATCATCATGAGACTGACCGACTTGTTTGATAGTGACAGAGAACAGACGTGTGTGTACAGAGAAATTTGTCCCTACTCCGTCAGACATCTCTGTAGTGTGTGGCTAGCTTGTTGTAATGAAATTGCATACACCAATCAATAGCAATTCATATGGTCCAGTGCAGCAAGTCCCAAGACGAATTCTAATTAATTTCCAGCTGACGTCTGACAAACATCCTGGGCTGCAGTGACGTGACAAATTAGCTTTTACAGTTTATATCGCTCCTGTTCCAAATTCATTTGCTGTGATACATAATAAAGGTGGATTCATTTAATTTTTTTACTATTCCAATTCCACTCATCCGCCGCGTGTTTGATATTGACCAATAACGTTTAGCAATTCCTCGGATATAGACCAATCACGGCAATATTCTCGTAGGAATTGCGAGGATGGTATTTTATCGGGTAAAATGATCTGGTCGTTACTGGACACGAAAGCATCAGTGTGCAGTGAATAATACGTCACATGTTGCCATTAACAGTACGAAAACAGATTATTTTAAACAACATAACTTGTTTAGAAATTGAAATAATAGAAATGTACATTGATTAAAAACACAATTTCGTTACGGTACAAGCCAGTTGGTGTGTTTATAATCTATTCTGCTGTTAGCTCAATCTATTCTGCTGTAAAGTTAACTTTGTCTTATATGCACAATTGGTAGCACTGGTCACAACATGGACATAGTAACTCGAATCGATTCATGGATGGTTGATTCATAGTATGCCGTGAACTCGCAGCTGTTAGTTTTGTTTTTATATAATAAAGCATGAAAGTAATTATTATTTGTAAATCCCTTACATTTTTATTCATGGAATAGTCTTAATAAATCCAACTCGAGTTGACGAGTTACATCAGATAAATTCCTGCTGCGCAGTCGCGAATCTATCGATAAACTCGTAAACTCTCGTGGGATTACCCATGATAATTTTCCACTCTTTAGAGTAATAACGCCCATTCAAGAATCGGAAACAGGCGTTTTTATGACGTTTAACAAAATTACCCAATTTTATATTCACATGATTGTTTGTACTCTAGGGAGGCCTACAGATACAGTGAACGCGGCTTAATGTAATCGCGGATAATGTTATTAATCGGGTAATGTTATCACTTTTATGAAGTCCCGTACTGATTAATACTGATACATTGAAAAATGCTGTTTATTGTGACCAAAGATTCGGTTTATGTTATCATATTTTCCTTTTCGCGGCTTTATTTCTAATACTGTAAGTCATTCAAAATTTGTTTTTTTAGGGCTTCGTTTCTAATTCAACTGTATTGTGTTGTACTGGAGGTAGCAATTCTGTTCCCATCTCACAGGATGACCAGTTCGAGGGGGTGGCATTACCTAACTCTCTCTTTTAAGCAGTAAAACATGCTTCACCTCTCAGTTAAGCTGCAGCTTTTAATTTGTGCAGATAACAGTGTTCACAAACAGTGATGGCCAGTGTGATATGAAAGACTTGAACACACCGGCGTTAGATGTTTTCGCTACGCGGTGTTCACCACACATCAGTACAGTAGAGCCTCGGTAATTCGAGACCCGGTATTTCGAGGTTCCGTATAATTCGAGCTGGTCTTAAGACAATTAAAATGTTCCATAAAACTAGAGTAAAATCCCGTTTTTATACGGTGTCCGCATGTAAGTTTTACGCACTTCCGAATCTACTCTTATACAATTCAACGGCCCTAAACGGCGTGCTTGCTCGCCCGCTTCGTGAGATATCGGGTATAATCGGCGATGTTCGTCTCTCGCAGTCTAAACTTTCATGACGACTACAAAATTATGAAGGAAAACCGTTTCTTTATTATATAAGGCCTAAGTGAAATGACCACAATGAACAAATATTCTAATTTTATTTTTACTTACAATTTTCATAGCTCTGAACCACAAACATTTTTAATAATCTGCCAGTGTAATTTTCTTAAAAATCCTGGAGTCAATGAATAATGGCGGGCGAAGCAGGGGGCAACAGCTGTAAAATATTGATGGTTTTATCTCTTGAAATATCGCTGATAATAATAATCCAAACAAACCATTCCTTCCCTTGAAACATTATATAATTTCTGAAAATTACACTGAATTGCTAAAATAACATTCACATCATATTCATGTCGATAAACAGCTGAGAAACAATACGTATTATGTGTTCTCAGGTTCTTTGGAACTGCATAATCGATTCTGATATAGTTTTCTCAGGGGGCGCTTTCATGTCGTGGAATGTACTCTAAAGCAGGAATTTTAGCTGCTTCATTAATTATTAATGGCTTAGTTTATCAATGATTCGCGTGCAAGTGTTAATAAATATAATGCTTTAATAATTATTATACTCTTAATTTTTAATTTTTAAAAGAATTATCGTGGCGAAGCCACGGGCACCTCCTAGTGTGTTACATTTTGAGCTTTCTTTCAATTTTTCCATGTAAAAAAAATGCAGGTAAAACTGGATTTTCGTTCATAATACACAGAAATAACCTTGGCTTGAGACTGCTAATGCATTTCTATTACAGATTGACAGAAACCGTTAGGTTCGATCTTTCATTGTCGGGACCTCGTGTCAATCATACGGTGCATACAGTGCATACCATCCTTTCAGAAAAGAATACTGTATTGTTACAGTAATCCCTACTCAGCAACAATGGTAATTTCAGAAACAATGGTAATTAAAAGTGTTTTCCTAGTAGCGCCGCTTTCCCGTTCCACTCCATTAAGAGTCAGACAATGACTTAATCCTTAAAGGATGCCGATGTAGCAAATTGGAAATGTTTGCCAATACATACAGGCCTATTAAATATATGTATGCCTACTATATTGTTTATTTATTTTTTAAACCATTATTGTGCTCATTAAACGTTTACTTATGATTTACCCATTGATTTTGTGATGGTTCCGTATAATCCGAGTTTTTTTGTATTTCGAGGTAGCCTCAGCCGCAATTAGCTCGAACTATCGGGGTTCTACTGTATAGACTTCCCAAAATAGTCGTAACTCGTAATTGAGTTCGGGGTATTGGTAAATGGATTCCTAAAGGAAATACTTTTCCCTTTCGAATAGATTTATTCGAATAAATGTTTTTTCTCCGTAAACCCTCTAATATTACAATGTCAACACATTGAAACACTTGAGGAGCGAACCTAATTTATTGTGATAGCTTTTTACATAAAGTGATATCAAAATTATAGGCCTATATACATAGAGAAATTGTGTGGTTCATTGGGGTCACTGAATATGTTCAGATAATTAAAATCAGCATGTAGAAAGAATAATAGATTGATATAAATTACTATGCAGGCCTATATTGTCAAGTAGTAAAAACTATAGTAATAGTTATGCTTTATAGGCTTTCCAAACCTATTATTTGGAGTGTCTTATGCATTTGAATACACCAAAAAAGTCCAGATCTTTAGCTGAGTATATGTTCAGGCAATTAAAATCCATATGTAAAGTAGAGTGTTCCCTATTACAGGCCATGGAGGCCCAGAGGATCCCAGGAGGTTGAGGTTTCCAGACTTTTAGACAATCGGAACATGAAGGTGGTAAGGTTGTCAGCCTTACGCACAAGCCGCTTTTACCCCAAGGATTGCTCCTGGTACTCATTTCTGTTAGAGGCTGAGTCGACCCCAGGACCATAGTGCCACCAGATGGATTAGGACAATTGAAAAACTCCAATGATCGAACCCGCGACCTTCCGGTTTGTAGCGCAGCGCCTCAACCACTACGCTACGGCGTACCCCCAAAATCAATATGAAAAAATTAAAATTTTTAGAATTACTATTCCACTCATATGCCGCGTGTTTGATATTGACCAATAACGATTAGCGATTCCTCGGATATAGACCAATCACGGCCGTTTATCTTACAATATTCTTGTAGGAATCGCGAGGAGGCTGTTTTATCGGGGTAAAATCGTGTCCTCGTTACTGGGCATGTAAGTATCAGTGTGCAGTGATTGCTGCCACTAAGCGGCACGAAAACAGATTATTGTATACAACATAACTTGTTTGGAAATTGAAATAATAGAAATGTACATTGATTAAGAACAGAATTTCGATTCGGTGCAAGCCAGTTCGTGTGATTTTATTCTATTCTGCTTAGCTTACCTGAACTATGTCTTATATGCGCCGTTGGTAGTACTGATTATACCAGGGTAGCTCGAATCGATTCATGGATGGTTGATTCACAGTATGCCGTGATCTCACAACTGTTAGTCTTGTTTTTATACAACAAAGCACCAAAGTAATTATTATTTATATCATCCGTTACATTTTACTCACGAAATAGTCTTAATAAATCCAACTCGAGTTGACGAGTTCTATCAGATAAATTCGCTCCTGCTGCGATAAACTCGTCAACTCTCGTGGGATTACCTATGATAAACTGATATAGGCCTAGATTACATGCAGGCCTATATAGTCAAGTAACTAAAACCTTAAATAGTTATACCTATAGGCTTCCCCTATTGTGGAATGTCTTACCTCAATTGAAAACACCAAAATGTCTAGATCTTTAGACAGATGTCCAGTTTGATTCACATACAGGCGAAGAATGCTTGCTTGAGTAGAATTTCCTAAGTTGACTTATAGGCGAAGAATGCTTGTTTGAGTAGAATTTCCTAAGATGACTTATAGGCGAAGAATGCTTGTTTGAGTAGAATTTCCTAATCTGACTTATAGGCGAAGAATACTTGTTTGAGTAGAATTTCCTAATCTGACTTATAGGCGAAGAATACTTGTTTGAGTAGAATTTCCTAAGATGACTTATATGCGAAGAATAGGCCTACTTGCTTGAGTAGAATTTCCTAAGATGACTTAAGGGCGAAGAATGCTTGTTTGAGTAGAATTTCCTAAGATTACTTATAGGCGAAGAATGCTTGTTTGAGTAGAATTTCCTAAGATGAACTAGTAGTTTCCGTCGGTGGGTTGCAGCTTCCTGTATTGGTGTCCAGTGTGTTGTGTATGTTTTTAAAAAGAAGATGCATTTCGGCAAAATATATATATATGCCATCATCAGTTCCTTTTATGTTGATCCGGAACTTCGGCCACAATGAAGTTTATGAATTCACTTTCCCCTTTAATCAGTACACGAATTCAGGTGTTGTAAATAAAAGACAGTAAACGAAAATGTGATTTTGTAAATGTAATTTTTTAAATGTAATTTTGCTGATGTTTACGAGCTGTGGTCTCTGATGTGATTGGTGACCACATGAAAGCTGTTGAGTTGAATGCGAGGCACTCTCTCTAATGGAATGGGATAATCTGTCGTTACACTTCCTCGCTAACTGCAGGCTTCAAATAATGTTACCAACGTAATCCCTTCCAGAAATGTTTTCCTTCTTTCTTGACTTTTCTACCCTTCTGTAGAGAGTTACGAAATACAATGTAATACAATGTAATTCTACTAGGAGGTGCCCGTGGCAGAGTATAATAATTATTAAAGCATTATATTTATTAACACTTGCACGCGAATCATTCATAAACTAAGCCATTAATAATTAATGAAACAGCTAAAATTCCTGCTTTAGAGTACATTCCACGAAATGAAAGCGACCCCTGTGAAAACTATATCAGAATCGATTATGCAGTTCCAAAAAACCTGTGGACAGATAATACGTATTGTTGACATGGATATGATGTGAATTTTATTTTATCAATTCAGTGTAATTTTCAGAAATTATACAATGTTTCAAGGGAAGGAATGGTTTGTTTGGATTATTATTATCAGCGATATTTCAAGAGATAAAACCATCAATATTTTACAGCTGTTGCCCCCGGCTTCGCCCGCCATTATTCATTGACTCCAGGATTTTTAAGAAAATTACACTGGTAGATTATTAAAAATGTTTGTGGTTCAGAGCTATGAAAATTGTAAGTAAAAATAAAATTAGAATATTTGTTCATTGTGTTCATTTCACTTAGGCCTTATATAATAAAGAAGCTGTTTTCCTTCCTAATTTTGTAGTCGTCATGAAAGTTTAGACTGCGAGAGACGAACATCGCCGAGTATACCCGATGTCTCACGAAGCGGGCGAGCGAGCAAGCACGCTATTTAGGGCCGTTGAATTGTATAAGAGTAGATAGATTATATTTAGGTTATAGTACTCCAGCCTGTACCATAGTAGCTAATACTACGGGAAACGATAAACCCGCTTATACCAATATTTCCTTTTGTTCCGGCGAATTTACTACCTGAATAAAATCAGGTAAACTTCTGTAACAAAGTGCCAGAAGGTATAATCAGCAGGGAACGGATTCTGATGACCTAAAATTGTTTGAAAAAATGACCTATAAAATGGCCCTAAAGTTTAAAGAAAATGACTTAATGATTATAAAAAATGACCTAAATCTGATATTTTATTTATAAAAAATTATTATTGTACTCACAAAGTTATAGACAATTTTGTACATAGTTGTAAAAACTGTAAATAACTGTAATGTTGTGAATTTTCTTTTCTTACGGAAATTTATACTGGCACTGAGGCACTGGTGAGTCAAAATTCGGCACATCCTTTTGTGATCTGCCGGATTATATTGTTGTTTATTGAGGGTAAACAGTGGTTTGTATTCTCAAATCCAAGCAGGTAGCCGACTCTGGTGCCAAGTCAATCTAATTACAATAGTAATATAATACAAAATTTTGGCGTTTCTTTGATTCTTATTTCCGACTGAGACATGTCAACATTTTAACGCCGAATTTTTCCTTCTTGCATTAAACAAACAACACTTCAAAGACAGCACCGCTAGCGACGAAAAAAAGTTAATACACTCAATGTAAAGACATCAAAATGACTAAATAAGGAAGCAAATGACACGAAAATGACAAAATAATGACCTAAATTGAAATAAATTCCCTAAAATATAAAATTACATAAAATAACAAAAAATGACCTAATAAAAATGTATTTCTATGATCAAGAGACCATGATTAGAATTTATCCACAAGTTGGCAATGTCTATGCAGCATCAATAAAAAGATGACATGTCATTAGAATCCGGGCCCTGGTAATCAGTGATGATTGCAATGGATATACAGAAAATAGGCTAAGTTATTTTTTAAATCGATTTCCGATTTCCATTCATTAAGCAGGGCTTACGGAAGAACAAAGGTCTAGTTCGATAAGCATATGTGAAGGAATATGTGGGTAGTGTTATTTGTGAAAGCTACCTGTATTGCTACTTCCAAAGCTGTATATGAACATTGTAGAACAATATGTTGTCATGAGAACTGATTTGTATTTTATAAATTCTTTCTAATATATTACCATACAAAAGCACTAAATTGGGCATTACTACGGTACCGGTAACCGATTTGGTCTAATATCAATAGGCTTCTTTCCATGGACGTTATAAATGCGAATACCAAATTTCATGAAAATCCATTAAAGCTTATCTAAGTTATCGCGCATACGGACACACGGACATACGGACAGACATTTTCCCGTCCCCCACACAATCACAGAAAGTACCATTCTGGCACTTAATAATGTTAAATGTAACTCACTATAAGGATGAAGCTAATTTAGAAACACGCTTTTATAACAATATCTTGAGGTTGAATTGTCACTGGATGGTAGCTGGTATCAGATCAGTATCCTTCCCAGGCACCAATATTGTTTTCTGGGCGTCTGATATCTCTTACTTTTCTTAGAAATTCCAAAAAAGGAATGTTCTTCAGGGGTGGAAAATAGGACCCCTGAGGCTGAAATCATCCCTTATGTGTGCAAAGACATACTGTGAGTTATGTTGATACTTCATGTGCATAATGTGCAATTAAAACACCATAAGAAGCAACTGTTTTAATTTTGCCTTAGCTATGTGGCGAATTTGTTTGTCTTTTTCTTGTCTCTTCCCACCAACTGCGAGTTTTAAATTTCTGGCACATGGCTAGGTTCAAAGGGTGCCTTCATCCGTGATATTAAACCAGTCTGAATAGTATTTTCTTTTTAGTGTGCGGGTGTAAAGTAACTATGGTTACAATTCAGCGGAAGTCAGTAAATTAAGTAACACATATTATTAGCGTTCTACTTCTTCGTATGTCCGTTCCATGAATTATCCTGTAGGCCTAGATTACACAGTTTTCTGCATGCAGTCTTTCTAATATGTGGTGAGTTACAACATCTCAATATAACAATAACCCTGTTGTAACAATTCAATCTGCTAGGGTCCAGAAATATCGTTACACGGAGGTTTAAAACATGTAGATTGTAACGTAAATTGAAACACATAATGAATGAATGAAAATGAACGGGTCGGGCCATTTCAGTCCCGTGCACGTAGGCCACATAATTGGGTCCATTGTGCCCCTTTTACTGGAGAACACATTCAAGTCCCGTTGTCTTCAAGGAGGACAGAAACATATAATGCTAGGGAAATCATTTCTAAACTAGAAATGTAATGCATTCATTTATGAATGTAAATGTGAACAATACTATGACTGACTGTTTATATGTTCAGGCAACAAGTTACACCTCACCCCATCTCCATTTCGCCTCAGCCTTCATAAAGCAATGGTCCGGACGTTCTTAACTTTCTTGACTTGGGTATCCTAGACCGAACCCTGGACTAATATTAGTGTTTCTCAGCTGTTTGGACTGTAACATAGGCTCGCTTAACCTAATCGAGCAGACTTTTATTATTATAGTACGAGAATTTCTATATTTACTTATTTAACTATGTTGTTGCATAGAGTGTGCTTTAGACACAAAAAAACTTAAATACGAGTGATAATATCATTGTGAAAGCGTGGCAAGCAGTGACCCAAAATCAAGGGCCAAAAAGAAGCGGCCGAGGTGTAACGCGCTATCCGTAGCTTGATATTCACGTGTGTTTGTGGTTGAATGACTGAAAGTGATCTACAGTCTAAGGAAGGGAGGGTTGCGCCACTTACTTTAACAAAACAAGGCAACTGATACCATACAATGCAAGTTTCAGGCATTAGGAAGTAATAAGTGGGATATGAAGTTAATTGTTTGTGATATGGAGTGACAGTACAAACCCTTCATAAAATACATTTCAACCGTTTTAATGCAAAGCAATCTTAGTTCCGAAAATCATATAATAAGCATTTGCAGGCATGATATTCCTAAACAGGCTTTACATAACAGTAATAGGCAACATGTACATCAAATCCGGTATATTAAGCGATTTTATGGACATTTTAGTAA
Organism: Ectobius pallidus; assembly: GCA_964059195.1. Taxonomy (NCBI): domain Eukaryota; kingdom Metazoa; phylum Arthropoda; class Insecta; order Blattodea; family Ectobiidae; genus Ectobius; species Ectobius pallidus. Next base: position 199,343,782 of record CAXKWD010000003.1, read on the forward strand.
ATAAAATATAGGAAGTTTTCCTTACATTGCGTCTTTTATGAATATTACAGTAAGGAGGAGACGTGTTTTACTGAACCATACTTTATTAATAATAAGCTGAAATACAACTGAGATATGTGACTACAGAGCTTGAGGTTCAGGCTGCCATGTAAGTTGTTGGAGACTCGTTGTCTTGCTGACAGGATTGTACTTGCTCTGTTTGGAATGTCTCTTGCGCCTGCGCAGAGATCTGGTGTAGATCTTGAGCACCTGACAATTACACGTGACGCACAGCGCCACCGCAATGCCTTGTATCCCTTGCCCAACGTTGAATGCCACCCAAAATGCGTTGATACCTGTAAGTGGTAGCAGAGCGTGATTAAAAACGAAAACTGCAGAACTGTTGTGTTAATGTACATTTTATGAAATCATGACACTGCCAATGTTCACAAGACTTCGTATACTTCTCGTGGTTATAATAATAATTTGTAATTATCCTATTCATACGTATAAAAACCGTGTCAAGAAATATTTCATAACTGCTCAAGGTAATGAACATTTTTATTTTGACTTAGAACACTTAATCTGTTAATTTCTGAGGACCGATACAGGGTGTACATGCCATCAGGAAACGAAAGATGGTGTACTTGCTCGAAACTGATTAGCCATTGCCCATTACTATAAAACTCCAGATTATTGTTACAGGATGACACGGGCTTCACTGCATTGTCATCTTCTGTGAAAAGCATGTTCCTAAATAATATTTAAAATGTGTAGTAAAAAGGGAACTGGAAGTTTAAAGGAAATGAACGTGTTATTGAGTTCTATTTGTAATACTGGATAACCATATTTATTTACATGTAAGTTAATTAGGAAATAATGTGTCCAAGAGGACCTGAGGAAGGTCCGGAGGAGCGGACTGAAACGTTGTATGTAATGTATGTATTATTTTTATTCAAGATCCACTTTTTTATTCTTGTACACATTATTTTTTTATATTTATATAAGTGGAAACAGGACCTTATTATCAACTTAGTTAATTAGGGTTTGTGAACCAGTTGTGGATCATGTACCAAACGAGGATCATTTTCTAAACACTTTTTGTGCATATTTTGAGATGGTTTATGAACTCATTCCAGTACATCAAAGAAAATACATTTGGTTGATGTAAGCTTTATGGTCATTAATTGCTCATGGAATTAGCCATTAAAAAATGCTTTGAGTTTTAACTCTCACAATGTATTATTGCGTTCTCAGAACTCAAGTTTGATCTTTCCAGCGATGGTTTGAATACTTTAGTTTCTTTGTGATGTTACTTGGGACAAAACTTACTAGAGAGCCGCGGGTCCGATAAGGACAATGACTTTAAAGTAGAGCCAGAACTGAAGTCTCCTGTCTGGTTACATTCTTAGTGGCATCACGAGAAATAGAGTTGAATTTCTCTCGCAATAAGCCAAGACTTAACTCACCTGTGAGTTTGGACAGTACTCCTAGAGCTGCCACGGTAGTGATAAGGACTATGACTTTGAGGAAGAGCCAGAGCTGAAGCCTCCTCTTCCTACGCATTTTGTCTCTGGTGCGGGTGTCGATTTGCAGGCTGATGGTGATCCTGGCTACAGTGGCGCTGCGAGCGAGGAACACGACGTCTGCAAAGAGGAGTACCAGGACGGGGACCACAAAGCCATACATGAAGGCGTCGTGATCAAGGAACCAGCAGTTGGTGTGTGAGAGCGAAGAAATGTCGATCTTGTTGCGGAACTGGAGGTGCATGGCCAGGGCGATGAGTATCAGTGGCGTACCCCAACCGAACAGACTGTACTTGCAGAAGGAGTAGCTGATACGCGGATCCGTCACTGGCAAGTGGCTCATGCTGTGCTTGAATGTCATGTACATGTCGTGAGTCATTGCTGTGAGCCAGCAGAAGACTGTGAGTCTGATGTACTGCAGTGAGAAGCCCAGCGCTATGCACAGCTCGGGATCCTGAAACAGATTACAACAAACAATCATTTGGAGAATGTTGATTTGTTGCATTATGTAATCTTATGTTTCCTCTATTCAACGGAATATGAAACATATACAGGGCTTTAGAGAAACATTCCTCACCTGAAGAGGATAAAATATGTAATATGAAAAGCAGTAAGCCATTGGAGCTCGGTATGTTGCTCATTTATGCAGGGAAACCCAATGACCTATGAACCAGCTGCACGCTGTTTTTTCCATTGGGCGTGTTAACAAGTGTTTCCCATCTATGCTGACATGAAAGTCACGCTACTGATAATCGCTTTCCTCTGCTTTGCAGTATTGCGTTGACCGTGATGCGGTGTAGTTCAGCGTGAGTTGGTGTAGTGCAATTGTTACGAGTTATATGTTATTTTGTCCTGTATTTTTCACAATTTCGGATCAGTATATGTTTGCTTTTGGGCAGCTGTATTTATGTACGATTCGTATATATTAATGCAGTCAGTTCGTGAAGTGCAAATATAATTTTCAGAATGATTCCCGTGTAAAAAGGTACCAGGTGGTATAACAATCTAGAATCTGTGTAATAAATTTCAGTCCACAGATAATGTTCAGTCAAAGAAACCTAAAGAAGCGTAGGTTTCTTACCTAAGAAATATTAAACGACATCGGTCATCGCTTGGAGAGTTCCTCCAGAAATCGCTTAGGTGTTTTTCACAATAGGCAGGGATCTCTGGGGTAATTGAAAACATAAAGTAGCCTATACACACCCTGGAAGAATTAAAACAAATTATCCGCCAGAAAATTGCCAGCATTTCGCAACGTGAATTACGGCGAGTGATGGATGGTTCCTAAGAGGTACCAAAAATGCATTACGACGACGGTGGCCAGTTTCAGCACCTCCTTTCAAAACATTGGTTAGTAAATCCTTTAAACATAGTTAAGGAAATTGTTATATTGTTGCATCAGCACCACTCTATAATGGCCGTAGATGGTAATGCGCGCCACCATCGCGAACTGGAAAAACACCGCGCAGACGGTTCTTTGTTCATTGGGTCTCCCTGTACTAAAATATATTGAATTGCATTTCATGCATAATGAATTCCAATCTCAATCATCAGTTTTAACCATTAACTATACTTAGTGTTTATCGGAGGTTACTGGTTTAAGAACAGTATATTTCCCTGGATGAAGCAATTAGATTGAGAATGAGCTGATGTTAAGAAACTCGAAGTTAAAAATATAAATATAGTAAACCTCAATAGTCTCTAAAACTCACCCCTGAATTCCTTAAGCGAGCAAGGTACTCTGAGATGGTAGAAAAAAAAATTGTTCTCAGCGGGAAGAAAATCTGAATCATCCTCAACAAAGATATAATAACATTTTATAATGTTACATAATATTTTGTTCAATTGAAAATGCATTTAAATGGAAAGTGCATGTCTTTAAAATTAGAAAAGCATTTCAAAGGGTCTACAAGAATAGCATCCACGCAATGTGAGAGGAAAAAAGTGGCAGGGAATGACGATGATCCTGGAATGCATTGATGTAAGGCAAAAAACTGTTAAATTTTTAAACACAAATATCTCAACACAAAATTTTTTTCAACATCTCAGGATGTATTGGAGCTACGCGAGTGCTTAAATTTTGTACACTTTTTTTTTAACATATGGTAGTGAAGAACTGATACATTTAGTTCGATAACATATTTATTATACGATTGAGGTAAATTTTTACTACCTTTTTATCAGACGGTTTTTATACATGTGTTATATATTTTTAACCGATCTGCCATAGGTGTTAGTTAAATATATGGGGGATATACATAGAAAGTTTTGTGTGACTATTTCAAGTAGTTTCAGATATCAGGATACATAAATTTGTCTATTCTTTCTGCATATTTTTCTGTTGTTTTCTATGAAATACGTATATATTTTTATTTTAACCAAGAAAATTCAAGGCAAATATGCAAACATTTTAGAATCATCAGTACGCTTTATAGTCGTTTACTAATAATCACTAAAGTTTGTTTTGCCCAGAAACAAAATACGCACTGCTGTAGAAAGAAGAAAAATATGTATAAATTGTTGAAAGGAAAATATTATGATGGTATGGGCACGTGAAGAGGATGACTGATGGAAGATTGAAACGGAATCTGATGGAAGAAGTAGGAAAGGAAAACGGACTGACACCTGAATGGATGATGTAAGAGAGAGCATGGTATTGATAGGACGAAAAGATGGATAGATAACAGTGGAGGAGGAAATAGTTAAAATAAATTGTTCTTTGGAAGTATTAAATATTATGTAGGCTTATTGTGTGGTTGAGATAAACCACAGCATTGTGGAAAATCCTAGGAGTACATAATAGAAACAAATATAACTGGGACGCTAGGACCTGAACCAAACACGTGCAGATAGCTTATCGTCCGCCGGTAGCAATGGAGTAGGGTTAGAAGAAAATGCATATACTGTATTATTCATTCCAAACTATGCGGTTCATAATAGCCCGTAACTATTGAAAACAAAAATTAAGTGAATAAAGTAAATCTCGTTCCATCTTTAACACATTTCTCACCTTCCTTTACTTTTCTCTTAATGCTGCTGAGTGAAATTCCTGTAGCATCCGAAACACGCTGCTGAATTGCATATTTAGGGTCATCTTGGTGCACCTGTTTGAAATATCTGTACACATTCCACACCATTTCCCTACTCTGACTGTGAATCACTTTACTACCACCAAACGTTTTGCTACAATAACTACATTAGTCTTCCATTGCTCTTATTAACGTGTCAATCACACTTCACTATTGAATGCTGTGAGGTTAACTAAGATGTTTTTACACGGTCCGTACAGTATGAACTGGCAGGAACATCACGTGCTATGAAGGTCAGGCAGGTCTAGATTACATCATCGTAGACTACTGCGCATCCATTTGGCTCAGGTCTTACCGATCGAGTTATAAATGTTTTATTGTCTTGTGTCTTACCTGGACGCCACCGACGCCGATGACATACAATAGTTGTGCCATGAAGAGCGCTGCCAGAAGATTCATGAGCGTCGTGCCAGACACATTGCGTAGGTCCGAGAACAAGCTGCAACATAAGAGCCAAGTCAGTTCTTTAGATATTAGCGGATGTAATGCTAAGGAATGCCGAGGCATTATACCATACCTTTTCTATCTCTCATGCCCGATTTCTATAAACTCGCGAAATACCTATGGGTAAATTATCCAATGGACGGAATTTACACAAAAATAAATTTTTTTATTACTTGTGGCGAATTTCTAGAGAAATGTCCTCTGGGTAAATATGAAAATGATAGAAAAAATGTTCCTACAAACTCGGGCTAGATCTTTCGAAGGGTAAATCGTCGGGTTAATTTATCCTTTCATGGATGGCTGGATAAAATTTAACCTCTCATGGGACCAATAATAATTTAAACAATAAGAATCAAAGCCTTCTGAATTAAATTAACTGTAAAACTCCAAGGCCTTCCTCATTATATCATTGTGGGTGATTAGGAACTAATTTGCCCATTAATAATTTACCATAGGTATTTCACGAGTTTATAGAAACCGGGCATGAATCATTAAAGTAAAATGATATATAGTTTTTGTTAGATCTTACTGCAACACAATTATTACGTGTGACGTAACGGTTTCATAATAACACTCATTTCGACATCGGTGTGGTATCGATTATTATCGAACATGGAACGATCTTGAGACCCTGAGGGTAAAATCTGAAATCTGCGTAGTTAACATTCTGCATTTAAAATAAAATCAGTTGTGTTTATTTTAATATCATACTTAAGTGAATTAATTTCGTGTTTTCACAATCAGTTGGTTTCATGAAATTGAACAGGAAATTTCGATTTGACCGACGAAATGATCTCCCATCTGTCATAGAAGTCAATAACTACAACCAGGGCCCTATTTCATAAAAGTTACAATTTTACAAGTGACAGGTGACATAAAATTGTCTTACAGGTTTACATTTTGACAATTGTGCTTTTCATAAAAGCTGACAACTTTACATAAATGTCATGACAATTTTGTAGATTTGTATGACAATTTTACATGTTGTTGTTTCTCAAAACTTTTGAGTTTACAGGTAAAAGTCTGACAAATATGTCAAATCTTAGGATACCTGTCATTTATGAAACATTAATTTTTGCTGACATATTTAAAAATTTACAAAAAATGTAGAATTGTCAAAACAGAAGTGACAGGCAATCTTTCATATGTAGGCCAACAGAGTAGGTTATGTAAATGTGTGGCATAACTTGGCAAACTTTCTTGTGATGTAAACTTTGTTAATAAACTTGCTAAATTGTCTTGTTAATAATGAACACTATAAATAGTAGTAGTGATATTGGTAGTAGTGAAAGTGGTGAAAAAATAGACATGAAACCACCCAGGTTTTTTTAGGCAATGGATTAACCTAACTTTCAATTTCAGTGACTTTGTATTAAAAAGAGAAATATAATTTAATTATTTTTGATAGTAATAATCGATTGCTTAGGTATCATATTCGAGGTTGAGACACGTATGTGAGAGCCATCTACAGTGTACTAAAGTAATCTATAGGTTTGACATAAAATTGTCACGTTTATGAAATGGGTTCTTTTAGTCTGACAATTTACATTAATTTGCCTGTAATGTAAGGAAAAGTTGTAATATTTATGAAAAATACAATTGTCGTGACATATTGACAAATTTGTCAGACTTGACATAATTGTCGTATTTGTCACACCTGTAGAGTTTTATGAAATAGGGCCCAGCTGGTGCAAATGTCAAGGCGCGCTGAAGGGTGACAGTTTGTTTGAGTGAATTTAAAGTCTCTAAATTTAAACATTTAGACTAATTGCAGTCTAACAAAAACAGTCTTTTGCCACTTGCCTATAATGGTAATTAAGATACTCGTATGAAGATTACTCGTTGTATAATGTACTGTTCAGCTCAATCATTATTTCATTAATCCTTAGGCCTTTCGGTGTAGTAACAGCATTTTCAGTATGTCTTGCTTCGTTATCACGTGGATGTTGTTAACATCATTAATGCCTTATATAATTGAAGCGTTTAATTTTATAAGGGTCAAAGTGCCAAAATCATGAATGTGTAGAAAACAAGATATAGACTGACAGAAAGATGAGCTGGAGATAGACCCAGTGCTATATCTTGGAATTTATTGCTACTAACGTGACTTTCCCTGGACCTTGGACCCCTCTGAAATGCATTGGTCTGGGTACATAGAACCAGTTAAAATTATCAGCGCAATTAGGATCCTAGTAAATAATTAGGTATTACGCGGTGTACGTCTAGACACCATCCAACTAAGGATTGAAGTAAAAAAAACCGCCTGATTACAGGATATCTGTTCTTAATTCTATTTCCTGTGATTGGCTCTTGAACGTTTCACAACTTCCGCCTGCTCCGTCGCGTTCTTCGCGTACTAAAATAATCGTCTGTGAATAATATAGGCAGAATATTTTAACATTGGAAGACTTGTTTCAAGCATAGCAGAACTTGCTTCACAATTTCGTGTTGTCTAACGTAAAAGAGGTAAGCCATTTAAAAGTGTAGAAGAAACCACAGGATTAGTTAATAGATACATTGGGTGGAGTGAATAAAAGACGGTAAGTGCTGTTATTACAAAATTTCAAATAAATGCTAGCGTTTTAGTGAATAAAATATTTCAGTAAGTACTGTTGCTTATTAGTAATCAGTACATACTTGATCAAGTAGTACCTACTGCAAAATATGAGAATAATAACAAGTGTTTACTTATCAATACCAGTAAAAACTGTGAAATTTCCAAGTGTGGTACAAGACCTTGCTTAAGATTGTAATGCCTGAACTGAAATGCTTGCTTTTATAAAAATTAGGAAGCACAAACTGTACAGAGAGTGAATGGAGACTCAAGAAAATGATTATCAAAATTTATTTATATTCAGAAAGGAAAATTTGGAGTGGCTTACTTCGCATTTCATGCATGAAAATATTGAAAGACTTGAAAAATATTGGAACTATTGAACTCAATAGTTGGTATTGAGTATGAGAATACAAACTACAGAAATGATCCTGTGAAGTATGATAAAATATTGAAAGCTTTAACAAACAAGCAGAAGTTATACATTTTTCGTTTTTAAGTGATCCAGGCTATCAGAATCAGAATTCATAGCACTTAACTATGATTTAAACATCCATCCATACATCAGGCTATTACCAAAACAAATTCACATATCGTTTTTTTTTATTCAATCAGCATGGCTCATCGTATGTAGTATTCAAGTTTTAAATCTCAAATTTTATTTTGTAAAAAATATAATATCTCTGCGTGCCCCCTAGATTTAACTGGATATCACACTCAGACATACAGGCGGACAAGAGGCAAACACTTCCTCTCATTATATAGATATCATGACCTACTTTAAGTAATCATGACCCCACTACATGTAATTTCACTAGGTAAGCAGGTAGTAGCTAGTAGCTACTAATGTTCATCCAGTAACTACTGAAAGTAATTACTAGTACTGGTACTTATTACTAGGGCTACTGGTAAATACTTAATTTTTATTCACTCCACCCATTTATTACATTTTGTGAAAAGTTCTTTCAACTTTCAATCCGTGAAACTAACTACCAAACTTTAAAGAAGTGTCAAAAACTAGTATCTACAGTATTCGTAAATACAGTGAACACCGCTTGATGTAATCGCGGATAATGTTATCAATCAGGTAATGCTATAATTTTTATGAATTCCTGTAAGGATTAATAGCCTACTGATACTTGAAAAAATGCTGTTTGTTGTGATAAAAAATCTGGTTTATGTTATCACATTTTCCTTTTAAAAGCTTTATTTCTCAGTACTGTACGTCATTCAAAATTTCGTTTTTAAGGGTTTCGTTTCTAACTCAACTGTATTGTGTTGTACTGGAGGTAGCAATTCTGTTCCCAGCTCACAGGATGACCAGTTCGAGGGGATGGCATTACCGGGCATTACCTAACTTTCTCTTTTAAGCAATAAAACATGTTTCACCCCACAGTTAAGCTACAGCTTTTGGTTTATGAAGATAACAGTGTTGACCTAAAGGAAAGTAAAAATAATTTTAAACTTTATTATTAGTTGAAAAAATAGTTGCTTATAGTCTATTGCCGTAATAGCCATGAGTGGTTCATTATTTTATGCATAAATAGCTTTTAATTCTGTTTTGCTGTGTAGCCTATTATCTTATAGATGAATTAATACCATTATTTAATGTCTTCGCCTATTGTTATCAAACGGTTAATGTTATGAGATTAGCTGCATCCCGAAGTGATCACAATAAGCGGCGTGCACTGTAAACGTGTCATGTACCAGAGAAGTGTTGGAGGTACAATGCATACACTCCCTATATTAAGAAAGATCTATTCAAAACTAAATAGTGATCCTGATCTTTCCAATTGGAATAGAACATCCCTCCACAAACTAATGATTGAAGTCCGTACCGAGAGTGATAAGAGTGCTATAGTGGACCGCAGGCATTAATTGCGTCAGATAAGAGAATGTAGACGAGAGGGAAGGAAAATATATTATCTAGAGCAGTGGTTCCCAAACTTTTCAGTCCGCGGACCCCTTGAAAAAAAAAAAATTCGCAGACCCCTCTAGGTTTTGAAATAAAAAAATTAAATAAACACTTTGATTAAAATGTATTAAATTCAATAGACAAAATAACACTACCAATGGTAACAAACAGAGTTTACCCCTTAATGTGAACAGTGAAGCTGCTTTAGAAGCTGTACCTCAGAGCCAAACGAGCGTAACTGCCAAAAACTAAATTTTACAGGAGGAGCGAAAAACAAAATTATGAACAATAAAGGGGAATGGAGTTGCTACTATTTGGCTCTCAATATCTTGGTTTCTAATGAAATTATGGATTTAATATTAATTGGTTCTATAGAGGTCAAGAAGTTAGTAAAGAATATGAAAAAAAAACAAAAAAATATTAAATTTGGAGTTACGTTCCTTTGGCTCTGAGGTACAGATATGTAATTTGATAAAATTACGGGATATCCTATTTCTTCTTAAACAGCCTGCGGACCCCTGAAACACCATCGCGGACCCCACTTTGGGAATCACTGATCTAGGGAGAACTTGCGTTAACAGTAGTAGTATGGAGTGACAATACTATAAAATCCAAGATGCAGACTTTTCTATCGGGGTTATTGAACCAACAGGGAAGGGGAAATAGACTGATCATTTTACATGTAGATAGTGATGACGACTTATTATGTATGCTTTGCTTTTAATACTATAAACGAGGCATAATTATGCCATTTATTTATTTACTTTACGTTATTATGCATTTATTTAATGTGGTCTTTTTAACTGATTTCAACACACCTCTGAAATGTTTGCTACTTTGTCTGTATTTTCCGCGTTAAATTCCACGGCGGAGCGATACATTTCGCTTCGTTGGTGTCTTCAGTTGGACGGTGTATAAGAGAGTATATAAAGAACACGAGCTAAAATTATGAACGTTTTTTTCTGTGAATTAACACAACCATATTCATGGAAACCATCTCAAGTATATTTATTAAGGGCAAGGCGTTTGATAAATTTGCATCTTTTTTATGTGAAGGTTAAAAGATAGCTCGAATATATATGAATGTATATCACGAAATTATTTATTAAATAAGGGCAAATTGTTTCTTCATTATTTTGCTGTATTTTGCATTTTTTTGTCATTTGTAAGAGATAAGTCATTTTTTGGAAATTTTTAGATAATTTTCGGTATTTTAAGTCATTTTCGGAATTTTTATTTCATTTTCGTCATCTGTAAGTCTTTTTCGGAATTTTTAGAACATGTTTCAGTGGAGGTAAAGGGGAGCTTTTCCATGTACGTGTAAATTTACTTCTTTAGTCACAAAATAAATATGTTTTATATTTTAAATTCATATATAACGCACAGTCATCCAATAAATAGCTTTTAGCAATTCATGTAATAATTGTAAATTTATTGGTCATTTTTTAAAAGTTTTGTATCATTTTCTTCTATTTTTAGGTTATAAATGCATTTTTATTTTGCATTTTTTCACAATTTCATGGTCAGTAATTACTTTGCTCTATTTATTATATTTAAGTAATATTGCTTAATTAGTGTTTATCCTTTTGTTTACTTATTGTTTACAGTATGAACAGCCATTACTTAATTGAATTTAACTTTGATCGCCTTGTCATGTTACATTTTTTCAGACATCCCACTCATAATTCGAAACTATTTAGTGCAATATATGTCGAATACAAAGTGATCTTGGCAATAATAATGTTATCTGCTTTACGTTCATCAGGATTCACAACTTGGCTTCAGTTTGAGTTATTACAGCTACTTCACTTCTTCGATGACAAGGATGTATCTCAGCCATCAGTCATTCACCCCGACAGTCCGATAAGAGTACATACATCAACTAGTATGATAACAAAGGCCCGCATCCTTAGGTTTCTTGCTTCTTAGGTTTTAAACTATTTTGTTCTTTGCTAGCTAACTGTAATATTTTAACATAATTATCCATTTCACTGCCAATCTTACTAAATCTAATTAAGACGTTAGAAACTAAAAATTGGTAAAACTGCTTTCAAATCTCTCTCTCTCTCTCTCTCTCTCTCTCTCTCTCTCTCTCTCTCTCTCTCTCTCTCTCTCTCTCTCTCTCTCTCTCTCTCTCTCTCTCATCCTATTCCCCCACGTTGGGGCGAAGGGCCACCAAGTGGAGGTATCTGTTTACCGATGCGAATTTTGTTACGCTTATTTTCCTAGAGAGGGCAGAGGGACAGGTGGTAAGCCTATCGCCTCTCAACCCCCCTCCGGAAACTAAGGTATTACTTGGACGTGAAAGGGCCGATAAATTTTGTCCAGAGGCTCTAATTTAGGCTTGGAGTTCTTTTAGGTGCCGTAAATCTACGACACGGGCCCCCCAGCTTAAAATCCCTCCCGGAGGACTCCGTGCCCAGGATTTTTACCCATCAACTGCGGCCGGGTTTGATCTCGCTACCTTCGGATCTAGAGGCGGGCACGCTACCTCTAGACGCTGCTTTCAAGTAAAATACGATAAAATAATAATTATAGTAAAATCAGGTAAACTGATGTAACAAAGTGCCAGAATGCTGTTGATTAATCACTGATAATTGCAATTATAATAATATGCAGAAAAATAAGTTAGTTTTGTAATAGATTTCTGAGCTAAGCTCCAGATCGATTCATTAAACTGGGCTTAAGGAAGAACAAAGGTCTAAAGTATGATACTTAACCTTAATCCATACTCGCATACACTGATATAAGAAATTCTTTAAAAATGTCAACATTTCACAAAATGTACTGACTGAGAACTCTACTTACTGTATGTAGGCCTAATTATTTCACAGTAATATACCTTCTGTATATAACAGTATTCATGTAGTACTCATTTCAACTTGAACAACGAAATAGGCCTACACAAACATCTGATTGCATTGGAGTCAAGGCCCTCCATGATTAGAAACGCGGCTTTGTAGTATTGACATGATTTCCCATTTAAAAAGCATGTGACCTTTAATTAGTCGTTACTCCGGTATCGGTCTGCCGATTAGATCCAAAATAAATAAGCTTCTTTCCATGAACGCTATAAATGCGTATACGAAGTTTTATGAAAATACGATAAATAGGGACAGGAGGTAAAGCCACAAAAGCATACATCAGGTTAATGGTGACTGGGTTATAGCCCTACGCTACCTGTATCATGTAAACATGAGGGAAGGGGTTACTCGCTTTCAGTGGCGCACTTAATACGTAATGCAAGTTCAAGGGCAGTGTAGCTAGTCTAGTGAAATGATCGACACAGCGTCATAGAATAGTTTGCACATTTAATCGTAAATCAGTTAAAATACATTTTCTAGTAAAACGAACATAAATGTTCACAACACACGCATTAATATTCGTTAATATTATTCACAGTAAAAATGAAAAGGGAAATTATACAGCATACGCTTTGTTGCAGTGAATGACCTTGTGAAGTTTTCAAAAGAAAAGATATCTTTTTTCCTCCAAACAAGATCTGTATTGGGAAAAACTTCTCTCTACGTCGCATGGCATGACGGGGGCAATTTAAACCAAGATGAGGTGTCAAAGATTTATAAATATTTGTGAGGTGTATGGGTTTCCTTTGTTGGGTTCACTTCATGGACTGCTGTAGAACCTTCCAGTGCAATTCGAAAGGTACAAAGAGTAGAAAATCCTACATTTTTCTGGAGAATGCTTTCTTTATTTATTTATAATGCAGCTGTAGAAATATTCCATCTTCAGGTTGGCTCTTAGCTATGCATAATTCCTCAATGAGTCTGATCGCTTGTGCAATTTACATATTTCGTCTCTCTAGAAGAGGAGATACATCTAGACCAGCGGTTCCCAACCGGTGGATCGCGACTCGATCCTAAAACTATCGAAACCACTGCGTATTTATGTGAACGTACTTTTTCAACTTCGGTTTCCCTAAAAAAACAAATACAGAAATCAACTCAATGTTGAAAGTGATTTAAGATTAAAAACATCTTCATTCAATTCTGATATTGTCGTGTTAGTTCAATCGAACAGTCCCAAAAATCTCATTAATATAGTATTATTAATTTTGCCTCAAAAATTAAAATGGTCTTTGTGTACTTGTATAATTGTAGTTTTTATCTTCTCCTAGGAACATTTGTTTGTGAGTATGAAACCACTTGTTGCATACATTGCAAACATATATCTATTGTTAAATAAATAACTGTTTTGCTACAAAATGCTTATATTTTGTCAACCATTTTCAAATCAGAACACAAATTGTTTAACAATAATCAATCTGTATCTTCAGAATAGCATATATAAGCTTACGGCACGAGTATTGCATGCTATTTTTTGCACGATGATTATTTATATCAATTTTTTATATCAATTGAGATATTAGCTGAAAATATTATGTAGGCCCTATATACATTATTGAAGATAGATGTTATATTTCAGAAAGTGATTCGCATGTGTTGGTTGTTATGGGGACTGAATATTTGTCCTGTTAAAGCCACCACAAACTGGGGGGGGGCCTTGGTTCCGGCCTTCGATAAAGGCTTGTATTATGATGGTTTTACTTACGGCACGCGTGCTTTTTGTCATTTTTACCGCACGGAGATTTCTTTTGTTTTCATAGCAACCAGATTGCGTGCGGGAATGTCAAGTTACGATCCTCGGCAACAATATTCGTAAGTACCACTAATTAGTAACGTCGTGAAAAAAAATGTTTGGCTAGAAATGATTTCAAGTTTAGTGAAAGTAATTCTTCCTACATAGACCTACACAATTATCTAAGGTGGTCAGATGTTACAACTTGTTTTTGTCCAAATATAACGCTAATTACAGTGTGCGGAAACTTAAGCCTCCTTTCACATTAGTTGCTTATAATTTAGTTAAGAGATTTATGTGTCATCAAAGTATCCAGGGGGCAGGAGAGGGATATGGGAAGACTAGACGGAAAATGACCGAGACGAAGATGGGATGATAATGTTAGGATGGATCTAAAAGCAACTGACTTTAGAAATTCAAAACTATACAGTTCACTAAGGACTAATATTTTCTGTCTTTTCTTTTCAATTAATGAGAAATAAGTACTTTAAGTACTTCCGAATACAGATATAAAAGTTGCATAAAATCTGCCGTACTGGTTCGCATTTATAGCCTATTCCCCTCGTTCCTCCTCTGCTTCCGCCCCTGTGGAGGTGAAAATGACAACAAATTGTAGGCCTATTTCTATAGTTTTGTGGTGCAGAGCCATAGAAATTTAAGTAAAAATAAACTTAATTAACAAATTTTTTCAGTGTGATTATTGTACTTTTTAAAGTGAATTTTTTTTTAACAATGGTAAAAACTAAAATAAAATTATTTTAATATAAGGAAACTAAAACAGGGTTTATAGAAACCTAGAAATCCGGGCCGTAAAAGTAAGTGTGACTGATTCCAACACGAAACTACAAACACAGCACTTCAGTAACTCTAGGCCTACATTCCTTCTATATGACATATGACATTTCGGATCATAGCCAGTAACATGTGGTCAGAGGTGACTGTTTTTAGTAAATCTTATTGTAAATTGTAAAAATAAAAATATATTTGTAATATATTTTTCATTTTTATAATTTTCCCACAGACGTCGTCATACTACGTAGACCTGCAAGGATTTCATGCTGAACAATGAATGGGTTTTATTGCAAAGGAAATGACTCTGCTGAAGGATAACAGTCATCAAAGCCATTTTTGTTAAATTCCCAGCGAGCTATCAGTAGATCATATTCTTCTTACAGCATCACACATATAACTGAATTAATCACTATTGCTCCCACTATTCAATATAGCCTACTTAGATTTCATAGATCAAGAAAACAAATCTTAAAAGATAGCAAAAATTAAACAAACTGAAAATGATATATGAATACGGTCAATTTAATTATTGCTATCTTAATTGATTAGCTGTTCCCTGCACATGCAGGAGGCCATTGCCCTTAAGGGGTGTATTCACGGCTAATTTCATTCATTTCATGCATTCATGCATTCTTTCATTCATTCAATTTAATTGAGCCTACATAGTAAACATTTAATAAAATCTTTTCATTTTAAAATTAATATTTGTTCAAGAAAATACAGCAATCTCCATTTAAGCCAACAATTCTCATTGTAATTAATATCATTACTGGTGATGATGATGATTCTTCTTCTTATTATTATTATTGCTTAGCTTGGTCATGTCACGGAGTTAGAATTTATGGGGGTTATCAGTAGTTCTTGTTCTAAGGGAAATTCTTGTATAGAATGCACATAGAGTAAATTAATTACAATTTTGAGCATTTTAGCACGATATTGAAAATTTTATGAAAAAGGCTTTAAATGTTTGCAAGCCGCAGTATTTTGAACATTTTATTGGGAAGGGGGACTAGTGAAAATCGCGTATTTGTCGAAAAGACTGGCTTTTTAAACATTTATGTTAAAAAATACCTTTAAGTTTAAAGTACAAATTTCTGAAGTTTCGTGGTGCTGCAGCAATTAGAACAACTATTTTCGCTTGAAGTTTAAATGGCTGTGCTTGACTCAGAACTTTCAAAAGGGGCTTGTCGGCTCAGTTTCTGTAGGCAATATTTGTTACTTTATTTGAGCTACGGAGTCGTTGTGACTGGATTGAAGTAACTGCCATGTTTTCTTTCATTGTCATTAAATTTCAGGATTAAACAATAATTGATTTTGAAACGTACTTAACAAATGCTTTTTAAAAATACAAAACAGCTGATATGACATTTCGGATCGTACTGGTGTTTTGTCAACAAGAGTTGCAGGATAATTAGAATTGTTGGCTTGGATCTTGATGGTCATTGTTTTAATTTCCTCTCAGTTAGATTAATTTAGTTTATTTTACATCTATTATTGATTCCAAGTAGAACAAAATCTCAATTTTTTCTAGCATTGTGCGAAATTTCAAACAATTAAGAGAGATAAAACTCCCCAATTCACCAGGACGTAAAAATCCTGGGCACGGAGTCCTCCGGGAGGTATTTTAAGTTGGGGGCCTTGTCGTAGAACTCCAAGCCTAAATTAGAGACTCTAGACAAAATTTCTCGGCCCTTTCACGCCCAAGTAATACCTTAGTTTCCTGAGGGGGGTTGAGCACTGTCCCTCTGCCCTCTCTCGGAAAATAAGCGTAACAAAATTCCACTCCACTTGGAGGCCCCTTCGCCCCAACATAGGGGCTATAGGGTTCCAGATAGACAGACAGACAGTCTATCAAGATAATTTATTTTTCATTATTATAATTATTTTTATATCA
Organism: Ectobius pallidus; assembly: GCA_964059195.1. Taxonomy (NCBI): domain Eukaryota; kingdom Metazoa; phylum Arthropoda; class Insecta; order Blattodea; family Ectobiidae; genus Ectobius; species Ectobius pallidus. Next base: position 199,360,571 of record CAXKWD010000003.1, read on the forward strand.
ATTGAGTCATGCCTTTACTCCCAGCTTTTGTCTTTTCCGCTAGTACTATTTCATAATATTTTGTCTATTTAGTTTTAAGGTAATATTACGTTTAGGTTATATTTCAGTAATGTAAAACATGTAAATATAAACATGGAACTGCCCCCGAGCACAAGCTCCTGCTCTTTCGGGGTTTCAGGACCACATTTATTATCTATTTATTCATGTCATTTTAAGATAAATGAATAAATATGACGTCAATGATGACATCCACTTGAACAATCTTAAAACTTAGTCGTTGTGTTATGTGTGGACCTGGGATTTTAGGCTCTACAAAAATTGGTTATTGGCTTTTAAAATAAGTAAATAGGATTTTAAAAGATAAAATAGGCACTTAAGGGGAGGTTGTAAGCACATTTGATCAAAAATGTGGATTTTCGGTTTATTGTATATTTCAATTGAATTAAGTATAATTTACATGTTACATAGTCGTTTTGTGCTATAAGGGCCATAATGGCGTAGTAAATCTGGCATACGTTACCGGCTGAGTGGGTTTCATCCGACATACAAGTTTTGTCCTGAATATGCACTTGGAGCACATTATGGTACATTTTATCTTTAACGTACTTTTTCTCTCGTTTTGTTTTTTGTGCACATTTGTTCCTTTTTCTCGGGAGTTATTAAGAGTAGAGATCTGATTTTTGTTCCAGTTACTAAAACTACATTAATACAGAAACGGTGGTTTTTTAATGCATTTATCTTCAATGGTAAGAAATTTATTTCATTTTTAATGAATAAAACCGAATGGAAAAATTCAATTTTCCAAAAAAAGTTATAACATATTTGTTTACAAACATATTCCTTTTAAAAAACCAACGTTTAAAGACAAGATACAGATCTAAAAGTCTACCAAATTTTGTTTCAATTGATCAAATGGTTTTTGAGAAAAAGGAACATGAACATCAATAATTTAACATGGCAGAGATACAGCTTACAACCTCCCCTTAAAATATGTTTTAAAAATGTGTAAATAGATAGAAAATAGACTTTAAAGTGTTACAATATACACTTAAACTATAACATGGTCTTTTTCTACTGCAAAACACGTAGTATACCTATTCTTAACAGAAATAACTGCAAAATTAGGCATCACGAACTATATTCACTTAAACAGATGTTCTTTCACTGGTGACTTGACACAGTAGTCCTTCCTCCTTAATCCTCCCCCTCCCCCGTCAGTCAGCATTCCTTTAGCGACATTTGTTTGGAATAATCAAGTTTCTGTGAAAAACCCACCTCTGCTGTTCTGCTTTTCATTGAGGGATGTCCTTTATAAGATTTTAAAAAGTACAGAAGTTGTATTTTATTTTAAATGTACAAAATAGGCATTTTAAGCACTAAAACAATAAAATAGGCTCTAAAGGTCCAAATAGGTATTTTAGGGCACCATAAAACTCTATAAATGTAAGTGATATATCATGAAATGTAAAACATATTTTAAAAAATTCATGTTATTTCATAAGGAACAAAATAGGCATTTGGCTTAAAATCCCAGTTCTAGTTATGTGATAACCAGCTGCTTAAATCTAAACTGTAACGACCCCAATGTGTAGCGTGAAGATTGGCCAATAAGAAAAGGAATGTGAAAGAGCAGATGCATGAAATTCTCCTAGTTGATAAACTTTTTATTGTCAATGAAAATTAGAAGAACTGAGCTTTCTGTGAAAATAACACAGACTGAAATAGTGTCGGGGAAAGCGGTCAAAGATTGTAATGAAATTGTAACGATAAATTAAGTAACCGATATTGAAGACTATTTCTGAAGAATTGTAAGTGCAGTTTAGGAGTGGAAAGATTTGAAGAATTCTTGGATACACGAAATGAAACAGGATATAGAAAGTCTAGGACTTTTTGATACTTCAAGTTAGTAAGGTTACAAGTTTCCTTGGATGAAAAGAAATAACAGAGTTACTTATTGATCAACCTGTATAGCTTTCGAGTTGATATAGGTCGCGGGGGAGTCCTGCCTGGTTTTGTAACTTGTTGGATCTCGCCGGGCTTGTATCCCACACAGGAGATACTTTGAAAGTGAATGGCTTTTTTCCATATACAGGGTGTTAATAAATAACACCGAAATATTTTACCTGTGTATAGAGGGGACATAGACAAGCAACTTTTATTAGGAGATTTTTGCTCTGTGGATTCAATTTTTCCTGTTGCAGCATTAGATCCCCCTGGACATGGCCGTCACTGACTTCTAACATGAGAAAAAATGCAAAACAAAGGAACTTCGTTGTTAACACTGTAGTCAGTAATTATGAATAAAAAAAGACTAATGCAGTGGCGGCCAATAATGTGATTACTCTGTAAATTTTGCACAGTATGAAAATTCTAAATTATGATATAGCTGTATCCAACAACAGGAGATGCTTTGAAAGTGAATGACTATTCTCCATATAAGTTATAGGCTAGACGTTTAAGACTAAGCTAAGGCAACTTAATGGATATCAAGGAGTCAGTTGCTGACAGAAACGAAAGGACGATTTTTGCAAAGGCATTGGCACGTCAATAGAATGGATGGTAAAAATTTTCCGAAGTGTTTTCTTGCGCTTGGGGCGGATATCATCCCCACCAATGTTGAGCGTTAATCAATTAATTTTTCAATCAACTCGTTAATTGACTAAAAAGTAATTGCGATTAAATTAATTGCAATTAAATTAATCGCAATTAAACGTTTAATTGCATATTTGCAACTAAATTATTTGGATTACTGTATGTTAATCGTAACTCGCAATTAAAATAATTGCAATTAACTTGTTTAATTGTTCTATGAAACAATTAAAACTAACAATTAACTTACAATATAACACGCCTTTACCATTGTCAGCTGCAGTTGAACGGCTTTTTTCTTTTGCGACACTGACAAATCTGCCGAATAGTCACAAATTGACCGAGTAGTATGTTATAATCTGTCGTTATCTGTGTAATCAGGTCTAATTAAAATCATTGATTTGAATTAATATCAGTGTTTTATTTGTAACTAACATGCGTATTTCAGTATCTTACTTACGCATTTTGTTATGATACCAGTCCACACAACTAGGCACGTATGGCAGCCCTTTTTAATTGTTAGTTTTTATTTACATTCATAAAACAATTAAAAAGTATTAATTGTTAACTGTAGCAAATCACGATTGACAATTGATTAATTGTTAATTGCTACCACCACAATTAACAATTTTTTTTCTCTTTTCGTAGTTTCACCTCTCCCTTTTAGGGACCTTTATGCGGCCCGTGCCACCCGGGCCTTACCGGGCCACGACCTGTCGGGAGAGGGATTATCTTTGGATCACATACATACTTTTTTGACCAGACAAGGACATAGAGGGCCTCCCCGAATGAGGGATCAGCCCAATACCGGGGCCACCTCCGAGTCAATACGAACACATAGGACGAGACACACCATTCATACACACACTCTCTCTCAGAACAAGGCGAGGATGGGGATGAAGATGATAATGACGGCCAGATGATATCTGGGGACCACAAGGGCCTAAAGTTACCAGACATTTGTCTCATAGGTAACTTGTCCCGACCAGGATTCGAACCCGGGCCCACTGCGTGAGAGGCGCGAACGCATCTTCTACGCCACAGCGGTGGACCAATTAACAATTAATTAACAAATAATCAATTGTTAATTGTAATTTTCCACAATTACAGTTGATCAATTGTTAGTTGTTATGGTGACAATTAACAATTAATCAATTGTTAATCTTTAATTGTCTTTACAATTAAAATGTGCCTAACACTGATCCTCACTAACGCCTTGTAGATCTCTAAGATCTCTTATTCAACACATTTTGTTTGTTTTTGCGGTGCATGCCAATTCCATTGGTTCCGGGGATTGCCTACTCCATTAGTGGTTAAGCAGGACGGCGGGTGCGGGATTCATTTCTCAGGGAGAAACTTTCCAACTTTAATTTTCTTCTCTTCTTTTATTTTGTATTTTACAATCGTAAACTGAAGAATAGGAAAACCCTCTAGTAAAACCAATCTGAGTTAAATGAATTAATTAATAATTCCATTGGTCCAGGACAGGCTTAAATGTATCAAACGAAAAAAAAAATTATTTACACACTGAAGGTACAAACGCACTAGTATTTTCAAGTTAAGAGATTCCTTACGCTTACAGGGAAGTTATTTGTAACACATAATTTCAGTGAGTTCAATTAGAAAAAAGAACATCGAACTTCCTTCAACAGAGATTAACATATTGGTGGAATATATATATATATATATATATATGGGTGATTCTTCAAATACGGGAAAATTTGTGTTCCGGAGTGATATTTCCCTTCAAATTCAACTTTAAAAAAATTAAAATAAAAGTTTGTTTCTACTACTCCCATACTACAACTATCACTTTGAAATGTCACTAACTTTAAATTCTGATATTCCAAAATCGAATTTAATTCAATGAAATGTCATCCACATGCCCTGTCCCAAACCTCGGTTTTGTATATTCTAATGCATTTTTCCACAAAACAAATTGTTATTTCCTTTTCAACTTTTTTCCTGTCAATGAGTATGAATGTGTGAAGAATATTAACCCCTAAAAAATAAAATGAAATAAAATTGTCACCCCACCTAATGAACATAAAGAATGTCCCAAGGGTTTTTGGTCATCCACATGGCTGAAAAGAATGGAATTTTTTTCTGCAGAAATGAGAAATTTGTATAACTGGCAACAGTGTTAGAAAGCCAACAGGGCAGCTTGTGGTTGAATTGTAAGGTTGAATTTTGCTTGCTTACAAACAGTTTGGGATTAACAAAGGATTTTCATCATTTTCAAGGAAAGCGTTTTTATTCCCCGTCATTAGCATGACTTCTAGAAAGTAGGCAGAAAGTGAATATTTATTAATTTTGATTATGCACTATGATAAACCTTTCAATTCAAAGTACTTGACTGAAGTTGAGCTTACAGAGGTTTAGGAATGGCTTGCTGAGACCACTTTAAACTCCTTTTTTGTCATCCACATGCCTGATTTTTGTGTCATCCACATATGTCTCATGAAGGGGTATGTGGATGACTCTCAAGTCATGTAGATGATAAATGTAGGATACTATTGTGTTTGCGGTGCCTGTGACCTGTACTTAAGATCTTAAAACTGATTAAATGAATTTCTGCTTGATTCCCCCCTCCCCCAAAATCATAAAAACACAGTCTCGTTAAAATTACATTAATTCCGGAGTATGCACACAAATTTGCAAATTTGGTGCAAAATCAACTGAAGTATGCTGAGAAAAATATGAAATCACATAAAGAAAAGCAGATTGTTGCCAAAGTTAGTCATTAATGTGGCCTTCTGCCATCCACATGTACACGGATGTCATTCACATGGCTTTAAAAAAATAAAGAAATAAAAATAAATAAAAATATAAACATTTAAGCTCTGCTGGTGTCATATTATAATCAAGTAACCCCTGAAGTATTTTAGTGATTTTTTGAGATTTTTTAAACAAAGTAAAAAATTTGGATTTTACACACTCCAAATTTTCCCGTATTTGAAGAATCACCCATATATATATATATGATATATATATATATATATATATATATGATATATATATATATATATGATATATATATATATATGATATATATATATATATATGATATATATATATATATGATATATATATATATATGATATATATATATATATATATATATATATATATTTTTTTTTAACGATTATGACGCAGCGATCGGGCGGTAGCCCTAGTATATTAATATATATATATATATATATATATTTTAATATACTAGGGCTACCGCCCGATCGCTGCGTCATAATCGTTAAAAATGAACATTGCCCAAAAGGCATTAAACAATAGCAAACAAATGCATACGAATGAATCATTACAAGAGCCCATTGGTAAACCTAAATATTCTAAACACGTGATATGACATATGCAGATAAGGCATGCAAAATAAGCTAATAACTTAATAATAACGATAGTAATTATTTTAATAATAATGAAAAATTGCTTGAATACAAGGTATTATAATTTCGTGAACAAATCTGAATTCAAGATGTAAAAAGTATTCAGGTATTGTACTATGTAGTAGTAGTATTCCTTCGAGTCGCGTGCGACTCCTGTAGATCCACACGGATTTTCTAGCAAGATTGAGGGTTTGCTATCCCTAGAAAATATTTGTTCTTATTCTATTTTCCACTGCTTTATGTACGTTAGCTCTCCACCGCCTTCTGTCTTGTGTGGCTGTTACCAAGTCCTTCCAATTCCGGTCCATGACATAGGCGTAGCCAGGCCGACCATATGGGGGGGGTTATAACATCCGCGGGGTCTGGCGAGTATGGAAGGAGAGGGGGGTCCAGGGGCCCTCCCCCGGAAAATTTTAAAAATTAAGATGCAAAATAACGAGTTTTAAGCTTCCGGGGGTTCTCCCACGGAAAATTTTAAAAATTAAGATGCAAAATAACAAGTTTTAAGCTTCCGGGGGTCCTTCCCCGGAAAATTTTAAAAATTAAGACGCAAAATAACGAGTTTTAAGCTTCCCATGCTTTATACTTGTATTAAGCAATTTATGGGCAGACTTAAAAAAATTATACAATTTTCCTTTTTTTAATCAATGGGGGGGGTTCAAACCCCCAAAACCCCCCCCTCGCTACGCCTATGGTCCATGATGACTTGTATTCCTTTCAGCCATCTTGTTCTTTTTCTGCCTCTTCTTCTTGTCCCTTCCATGTGTCCTAACATCAAGTTTTTTTCTAACGAGTCGTTTCTTCTCATGATGTGTCCAAAATATGATAATTTTAACTTCGTAGCCATTGCCTCGAGTGAGTATTTTGGGTTTATTTCTTTAATTACTGATGCATTTGTTCTTCTTTCTGTCCATGAAATTCTTAATAATCTTCTCCAGGTCCATAATTCAAAACTGTCTATTTTCTTCCTATCTTGTTTCTTTAGAGTCCAACTTTCACAGCCGTATAATACTACTGGAAATACCATGGTTTGAATAATTCTAATTTTGGTGCTTTTGCTGATGTCAGAGTCCTTGAGTATTTTCTTAACCTTTCCCACTGCTGCTCGTCCTATGCTGCTTGTACTATGTAGGTTCATGAAATTTCCCCACTTAAAATAGTAACAATAATAAATTTACTCAGTTAAAACCTGGAGGTTCTTCATTAATTTTTGAATGGTACATACCGGCTTTATTCATCAACCTAAATACTTGAATAACAAAGTTTGTGGAACATATTTTGCACTGTTTATTTTAATATTTTATTTAATTAAAATCATTTTCGCTATATAGCCTTGTTCAGGACAAAATGCAGAACGGTATAGCCTAATATTGCCGTTGGCAATTGTGTTCGCTCTCCCATATTTTACTCTTATTTCGACGAATCCCATCAACGAGTTTTCTGATATAATACATTTGCAGATAATTTCTCGTGCATATATTTTAAAAGTGGTAATATTTGTCTAATACAGTATAATAATTAAGACCAAATAACATAAGACAGTTTGTTAATATTTAAACAAATCTCTCTGTACCTTCATTATGGCAATACTAAGGTAGTTCTTCGCCAGCATTAAACAAAATGTATCAGTATTGCCACAGTAGATTATAACAGTAGCGAAGCTCTAATGAAAGGAAAATGCATCCTTTTGACAGATCGGTGCGACACTAGCACCCCAAGCGGCCAGCAAGATGGAACTAGCAAACAGCCATTTCCAGCAGTGGAAAGATACGAATATATGGCTGTATTTCTTCTTATTTTTAAAATTACTAGAACGTGATTGTTACCGGAAAGGTATACTGGTGAACTCATCAAGTCATAGACTTTGTGGGAATATAAAGAAGTTGTAGTTTCAAGATCGATGACATTGAATATCTTATAAAGTATCTGACCGGTTTCCGTCCACCATATAAGCTACATCCCTACGACAAATCTTCAAGAATTTAATTGACCTACTACTAACATATACTGTACTTACACTGAAAATTCTGACAAATAGGAAAACTTAATAATTTCAGTAAGCATGTAGTAGTACTAGTTCAGAAATTAGGGGGGAAAGTAAAGTTCTATAGGCATATAGCCCGATATGGTCAGTATCAGATGCAATAGCAAAACACTTTTGTCTTTTTCTTCATTTTGTTAAACACGATAAATTATTGAAAAGTAAGGAATTATACACGATGTCTTTATTCTGGACAGTTTAATTTTGTTAAATTCAATTATATAGGCCTAACATAACCTCGTGTTAAAATATTTTCAAAATTAGTAGGGTCAGGTGGGGTATTTGTAAATAGGCCTATATATTTAGAAACCTTTGCTTCGTTAGGTTTTTCATTTATGATATACATATAAAAATAATTAATTGTATATAGCATTTACAAGCCATTTTATGCTCCTAAAATTAAAAGAAATAGGAGTAAATACACTAGTATGGATGCAAGCATGATAATCACAAATTTGCAATTTAATTTCACAAATAACTGTTTTTGCTTACCTCTCATGATCTTTAGGGAACCTGAAGAAAGATAAATCCGGAGAATTCCTTTGGCTGTTGTTGCAATTTATAGCACCACAAGCATTTCCATAAAATATTGTTGACATTTTTCATAAGCAACAACGTAACATATTGTGTTGCTTCTAGCTCACCGCTACGAGCGCTGCAGTCGCGCCGGTTGAAAAAAACTGTATGGAGCTTCGCTACTGTTATACTATACTGTGGTATTACTACATATAACTCATTCCAATAAGAAGAAAAAAGTAAAGGGCTCGGATTCTTAGGCTTTAAACTATTTTGTTCATTGCTAGCTAACTGAGATATTTTAACATAATTATCCGTTTCATTGTCTTGGCAGTCATATAGTTCAATCTTATAAAATATAAAAATGGCTAAATAAGACGTTAAAACAAAAAAATGGCTAAAACTATATTTAATTAAAATGCGGTAAAATACTTAACAAAGTAATAAAATGTAATTAGTCGAATTATTCTTATACTAAAATTACATTTAAAATATCTGCCTACATTTTACATATCGCTCAATAGCTTAAAAGGCCCGGCGTCGCCCGGGTTTTTTATTTTGTAATTGGAAATTAACTTATGAAGGACTTTAGATTTTTAAATTCTAGGTCCTAATTTGAAATAGGAAGAACGACATATCACACTCAAACTATTCCCTCAGAAAACGCTTGATATAGCTTTTTATGGCTCATAGAGGCTGTAGAATTTTGCATCCCATCGCTTGTACAGTACACAACAAGCCTGGTAGGGGTTCAAATAAGAAGAAAAAGAAATTCCGGTAACATAAATGTGTATTATCGTGGCAAAAAAAATTTATTTCTTACTCTCATGTTACCATAAAACCGTTTTGCAGATGAAATTAAACAGAAATGCAATATCACTTTCATATTTCTCTTCCCAAAACACATTACCTTACCTCGTATTGTTTTCTCTAGGTTCAGTTTAGAGAAAACTTATGTGACTGCATTATTTCATTCTTTAATACGGTATTTATTTATAACATGAATTATATTGATACCTTCTCTAATTTGTCAAACTTCCATTTCATTTATTTCCGTACCCATCTGGTACCACTTGCAACAATACTGTTGTCAAGTTTTCTGGATTTGATAACTCTGTGTAAAAAGGGATTAAGTATTCTAAAAAATATTTGATTTAGGCATTTAAAGTCAAAATTTTTCAAAATCCTTTTTTAGTGAGCACCTACATTATGAAACGAAGGGACTGTCAAAATTCCAAGTCTCTACCTGTTATAGTTTAGGCTCTACGTTGATTCCTGTCAGTCTGTCAGTCAGTCAGTCAGGACAAAGCCTTTTATATATATATATATATATATATATATATATATATGTATATACCTAGGTATATAGATATATACACACACGAAATAGGTACAATTACAAACAAATGCACATGATGAAAGGATATATTTTGTCTATTTTTCTATATAGTCGCCTAGTTTCTCAACACATTTCTCCCATCGTGATACCAGTTTCGAAATACCCTGTTCATAGAAGCCCGTTCGTTTGGAGTATAGCCATCTGTGGACTGCTATTTTCACTTTTGCACCTGACACAAATAGTTTACCGCCCAGGAATTTCTTCATGGGAACAAACAAATTAAAGTCGGACGGTGCCAGGTCCCTCTATGTTGCTGCACAGCTTTTCGTGAGAAAATCAAATTTGGTTGGGAGGTGCTCCAGCATCCTCCATACAGTTCAGACCTGGCACACCGAACAATCTTGAGTCCTTGAGATAAGCATCTGGGGACTGCGTAAGAAAAATAGTTTGTAGTTAAAACAAAATCAATTCTGTTGTGTAAATTGTAATATAATACTAAAATGAACTCATTTCGAGTTGTCAAAATCCGTTGCTTTCAAGAAAAGTATCAAAAGGAAAAAAAAGATTTGACCGACGCCATGACCTGCCATCTCTCGTAGAAGACAAGAACTACTACAACCGTCTGATGCGAAGAACATGGCGGGCTCCTTGCTGTTTGTTTCAGTGAATCTAAAATCTATAAATTTAAACGTTCAGAGTAGCCTAATTATGTTCGAACAAGAACAGCCGTAAGCAAATTGCCTATAATTAAAATACTCGTATGAGAATTATGAAACTCGCGTTATACAGAGTTAGAGCAGTGGAATAACGGAAAATACGAAAGTTAAGTTTTTCTGCAAAATCCCGGAATTTACACATAAAGTTAAAATTGCTTTAACGTATGAACGGTTAAAGATAAATCGCAAAATATCCTATGTTTTTTAAGGAAATTTAATTCTCTACAACTTTCTTTCTATGACTTTTTCGTTGGACGAAGGGCCGAAGAGTTAGCTAATGAAATATGACAAAAAACACGAGGCAATTTTATTTTTTTCAAAATTAGCTAACTTTGAGCGCGGATACCTCGGAAACTAGGAGAGATAGCGAAAAAATTAAGAATCAATCTTGTTTGGGACTGGCTCGTGAGAGGACCAATGCTAGGGATTGGACGATAATATCCGTGAGATGGATAAATGTAGGATAGCTTAATAAGGTAGCTTCATGTAAGTATGAAACAATGTACATGTGAGAAGTATAAGATTTCGGAGGACCATTTAGAGCAAGAAGGGACTATATCACGAGGTCACTGGGTACAGAGATCTAAGGAAACATATTGGTTAAACAATCTAGAATGTAATGAAATACTTGCACTTTATTAATACTTGTAACACTCGAAGAAATAATAGGTGAACACTGAATGATAATTGAATAAACAAGTTGAAACAATGAATTGGAATTTGGCGCGAACCAGATTGCACCACTAGAAGTAATTTAGTAACTTTTGTAATTTACTAATGAATTATATCTCAATTTAACGGTAATAAAATTTGCAGTAGAATGTATGTATTTTAAGTTATTAACACTTGATTGTTCACGTTTTATAGCTTCTTGGTGAGTGATGACGTCACACGCTATTTAATTACTTGGAACTAATAAGTGAATCTAATGAACTTATAATACGGCGAATAAGTAAATTATGTATAAGTAATTTACTTGAAATTAATAAAACTTATAAGGAAGTTTTATTTCAATGGTTTCTAGTGAAAATACAAAGAGCGCGAACTGGCTTTTGTTACTAGAATCGGAGCAGTGTCAGACCGTGACTTGATCGTGTAACTGCAGGCTTAATACTGATGAGGCTTCCTGACGCTCTTTAAGGCGTCTTTAAAGAGGGAATACCCGACACAAAGAACTCGTGATCAGGATATGATGAAATATACGCCTACTCAACTTAATGCTTGGCGCAAGAACACCTGGCGGATGATTTGAATTAAAACTATTTACTGCACATAATAAATATGCTGGAAAAAACACTTAGCTTGCGTGAACATACTCCGCGCCATTGACTATTAACGTCAATAAAAACATAACAGGAAGGCAAGCTATAATAGAGAGACACTTGTATGTACACAAACAAGCACTGACTCTAATTGGATGTATACATGTGATATGTATTGGAAAATTACTTCTTACATATATTGCAAGAATATGATATTGAATAAAAAGCACTGAGTTCACTATTTACATTGAAGCACACGACACTCTTGAACTGAAAACCAGAGAGAGGTCTTTCAAATAGCAAGATTGATAGAAAGAAAAATGCATGTAACACATCTCGCAAGAGTACGATTTGTTACAGAGATAGATGAGAAATGGACTTCAAGTGGAGAATCTTGAATATAAGATCATAGAAAGTGTCATATGCTACTCGTCTTGGGGTAGAGGACACACTTTGACTATGGGCCGCTTATATTCGCCACTGGAAGTGCGCACAGTAATCACTCGAACCAAGCCGTCTTCTCCCGGATGAGTAGCGGTGATCACGCCTAACTTCCATTGAAGAGGAGGAATGTTGTCTTCCTTCAAGATGACGACAGTACCAACTTGAATGTTGTCACTGGAACAGGTCCATTTCTGCCTTTGTTGTAGTGAGTGAAGATATTCGGATGACCAGCGTTTCCATATGTGTTGCAAATGATTTTGTAACAGCTGCCATTTTTCTAAGTACTTCTTATCTTCCGTAGGAGGATGTGAAGGTAGAGATATGAGAGGTTCTCCAATTAAGAAGTGACCAGGAGAAAGGTATGACAAGTCAGCTGGATCATCATTTAGACGAACAAGTGGTCTAGAATTCAAGCAAGCTTCGATTTGAGATAGAAGCGTAGAAAGCTGTTCATATGTGAGAATTTGAGCTCCCATAACTCGCCTGAGATGAAACTTCATAGATTTCACTGCTGCTTCATGCAGACCACCGAAATGGGGAGAATTTGGAGGAATGAACGACCAGCAATAATCGTGGTTTGCAGTGAAATTTTGAATTGTAGTTTGAAAATCTCTTGACTGCAATAGCAATCTGAGCTCCCTTAACTTGTTGTTTGCTCCAACAAAGTTAGTGCCATTGTCACTGAAGATTTCTTTACAGAGTCCTCGACGTGCTGTAAATCTTCGTAGGGCTGCTATGAAGGAATCTGATGTTAGATCAGAAACTAACTCAATGTGAATGGCCTTTGTTACCAAGCAGACAAAAATAGCGATGTAAGCCTTTACAGTAGTTTTACTGCGTGGAGCCCCATATCTTATGTTGAAGGGTCCAGCGTAATCGACTGCGGTGCGGAGAAAAGGTCTAGCAGGAGTTATTCTATAGCTAGGAAGATTTCCCATTAACTGTTGAGAACTTTCTGCTTTTAGCTTGTAACACGTGAGACATCTATGCAAAATAGATTTTACTACTCTGCGAATACTAGGTATCCAGTAGGCTTGTCGTAATGAAGCTGTAAGCAGCTGATGCGAAGCATGTAATAGCTTGCGATGCTCATATTCTACAATCAGAACTGTTAAATGATGTCGGGATGGCAATATAACCTGATGTCTTGCATCATGTGTAAGATCTGATTTTTCCAACCGTCCACCCACTCTTATAACGTTGTTCTGATCTAGGAATGGAACTAATGCATGGATAGAGCTTTTCACTGAAACTTGTTTGTTGTTGCTAAGATCTTTCAGCTCTTGAGAGAAAGCTTCTTTCTGAGCAATTTTAACACAAACTTGTAGAGCATTTTGTAATTCTTCTGCTGCGAGAGGTCCATGATATTTGTTTTCATGGCGGCAGGCAGAAATAAATCTATACATATAACAAGTAACTCTCTGCAAGCGCTTGAGATTAGAGAATCTTGTAATAAAACTATCTTCTACTACAGTAGCTGCCATGCAGATGGAAGTAAGTTGCTCTGAGGAATCTGGAGGGCTTAATTGTTTTGGCTGTTCCGGCCATAATGTTGTGTTATGAGCCAACCACTTAGGACCGTGCCACCACAAATCAATATCAGACAATTGTTCAGAATATACACCTCTTGAAACGAGATCAGCTGGGTTGTTGTCTGTAGAAACATGTCGCCAGGCTGCTGTTTCAGAAAGCTCTTGTATTTGCGACACACGGTTGGACACAAATGTTTTCCATGTTCGTGAATCTGATTTTATCCACGACAGAACAATAACTGAGTCTGACCATAGATAATTTTGTGAGGTTTGAATGTTAAGGTCATTCAACACCTTGTTGTACAGTTTAGATAACAGCAATGCTCCACAAAGTTCAAGACGTGGAATGGTTTGCCTTTTAAGAGGGGCAACCTTAGACTTGGAACATAGCAAGTTAATTGTAACTTCACCTTCAATGTTCACAGAACGGAGATATATGCATGCACCGTAGGCCTTTTCTGAAGAGTCACAGAAGCCATGGATCTGTATATTTTGAAGGGTACCATGTGTGAGAACAAATCGTGGAATACGCATCGTGTGTATTGTACCTAAAATGTCGCAGATCTCAATCCATTTCTCTGCTATGTGTGAAGCTACCTCCTCGTCCCAGTCAAGTTTTTCAATCCATAATGATTGCATGAAGATTTTGGCATTGATAACCATAGGACTGACAAGGCCTAAAGGATCAAAAATGGATGATATGACTGATAGGATAGTACGCTTGGTAAGTTTAACTCGAGTATGAGTTTGGAGAGAAGGATGGGATTGAATCTGGAAGTTATCAGTTGAAGGATGCCATAGTAAACCAAGGGCATGTGCATTTTCAATGTTGTCAAGAGACAGAGGCAACTGGGTCTCTCGAGAAGATGATGGTACAGATTCCAGCAATGCTTCATGGTTGGAACACCACTTTCGCAAGGGAAATCCGCCACTGTCAAGCATGAGGATTAATTCTTCTTGAAGGCGTAGCGCTTCTTGAAGATTATCATGTCCTGCCAGGCAGTCATCTACATAGAAGGAAGTCCTGACTGCTTGTGAAGCGAGAGGGTATTTAGCTTCTTCTTCTATTGACAGCTGGTGCAGGGATCTTATGGCTAAAAATGAAGCTGATTTAGTACCATAAGTCACGGTAGTTAAGGCATAATCTTGTATGGGTTCATCTGTGCTGGAACGCCATACAATCCTTTGAAGATTTTGATCAATCTCGTTCATTTTAATGCGTCTGTACATTTTAGAGATATCAGCTGAGAACGCATACTTATATGTTCGAAAACGAATTATAATTGATGATAGGTCATCTTGCACTGTAGGCCCTAATTTCAGAATGTCATTTAGGGACTTGCCTGAAGATGTTTTTGCAGAAGCGTCAAACACAACTCTAGTCTTGGTTGTAGTAGACGAGGGCTTGATTACTGCATGATGTGGTAAATAGAAGCATTTTTCACCTGGCTGTGGAAGTGAAACCTTCTTCATGTGTCCCAATTCTTCATATTCTTGCATGAATTTTTTGTAATCTTCCTGCAAGACAGAATTGGTTTGGAATTTTCGCTCCAGATGCTCTAAGCGTTTTACGGCTTGTGGTCTGGATTCGCCCAAGGAGTCCTGAGATCGATTCTTGGGTAATTTCACTACAAAAGCACCGTCCTCTGCACGAATAGTGTTTTGTACGAAGTGCTCTTCACATTCCCTTTCTTCTTTAGTAAACACTGGTTTAGGAAAGTCTTCTAGTTCCCAGAATCGTCTTAACTGTGTATCAACATTATCAACAGTCACAAATAAATTGTGTTGAGCGAATGTGACCTTCTTGGATTTAATTGCTTTCTTGGGAATAGTTCCACTAAGTATCCAACCTAGTTCCGTGTTACTAAGAATAGGGTTATTAGGAATGACTATTCTTTCATTAGTGAATAGTTGGTAAAACAAGCTAGCACCAATGAGGATTTGGACATCACCAGGGATGTAGAATTTAGGATCCGCTAATGTTATTTCACTAGGAATATTGAAATGTTTGGGATCTATACGGACTGAAGGAAGTTTGTTTGCAATGTGAGGGATTACTAGACAACTCATTTCAGCCTGGAAATTCTGGATTCTGGATCGCAGATTAACCTTAACACTGTGATTGCAAGAAGAGGTGCCATTAATACCTCGTATCTGAGTGTCGACATCTGTGGTTGGCAGCTGCAACTTCTTGGCTAAACCTTCAGTTATGAAGTTCAATTGGCTTCCTGAGTCCAGTAACGCTCTGCATAACACTAAATTTCCTTGTCTATCTTCAAGATGCACTGCTGCTGTTGCTAATAAAATCTCCCTTTGGTTGGAATTTTCTTTTATCGAACAATAACTAGCAGGTACATTATCTGTAGATTCAGACGGTTGATGTGGTTGTCGAGGAGCCTTTTTACTGTCTCGTGTGTTATTATGTAACAGTTTGCTGTGTGAAGCCTTTCCACAATTACAGAATGACTTGATTTTGCAATTGTCTCTTTTGTGACCTTTGGAGAAACAGTTTGCACATAAACCTTTGCTTTTCACAAAATCCCAACGTTGATCTACACTCAACTGTGAAAACTTGTCGCACTTATGTAAATTGTGACTTTCCTTGCAACAAGGACATGTATCACCTTTGATGGCAACATAAGATTGACGAGTCGTTTTTACAGATTTCTTTTGTGTATGTCTTTCACTTTTTTCCTTGGATGGGCTTGGCACATTGTTAGAATTGGATAGCACTTCTAAAGAATGAGCCTTGGCTTCTAGGAAGTTCATCAACTCTTGAAGCGGTGTGAACCTTTGTGAGTCAATTTTGCTCTCCCATTCCTTGCGTGTAGTTTCACCAAGATGATCCAATATTAATTGAATGAACATGACTTCGTGTAATGGGATTTCAATGTTGAGAGCTTCGATGGCGTTAAGATTGCTTTGAAACTGATTTAATAAGTTTCGCAAGTCTGTAACATTTTCATCTTTCATTATTGGTAATGAAAGTAGATTTTTGATGTGAGCTGTGGCAATAACTCGAGTATTATCATATCTAGAGCACACCAAGTTCCATGCTATAGTAAAATTCTCATTCGTGACTGGAAGATTCTGAATGAGCGCGTGAGCCTGCCCCTTCAGAGAACTCAGCAAATAATGATATTTCTGGATGGAATCCAACGATTCATTGTTTACCACTAAGCTACTGAAAGTGTCGTGATAGTGTTTAAAGTTAGTCACATCCCCACTAAACACTGGAATTTGAATCCTTGGAAGTTGTATATTTCTATTGTTGCATTGTGAAGTAGAAGATTGACACGTGTGATGCGAATTACCACTGTGATTAGATTGATGACTGTGATGAGAGCCTACACTACGCACTGGTTGGTCGTGTAGAAATAACAATTCACTAAGCTTAGCCTTTAGCACCTTGTACTTGTTATTCATCTCTTCGTCATACTGTGCGTGCATGTCAAGTTCACTTTCAGCTTCGATAATAGCTTCAATTTGAGTTTGTACCACTTCATAATTTTGCCACACTTCGTTAAGAGTGTCATATTCAACTTTTAATCGAAATATATCAACTTCTTCAGTAATATTGTCACTGTACTTCTGAATGTACGTAAGTTTTCTTTTAAGAAAAGCACGTTTTTTCGTTAATTCCTTCAATTCACTTTCCATCTTGAATGCGAAATGTGGAAATTACTTGTTCTTGAAGATTTGAAATTCTACCACTGCTGCACGATAATGCATGTATTAACTGTTCACTGTCTTCTTGATGTTCACTGAGGACCGGAATCCCACGATGAGTCGAATCACTGCTGCATGATGCTGTCTTCGATGCGAAGTTCAGGGTTGCTGGAACTCACGAACTGACCGACGCGGAAGCACATATGAATGAGACGAACTCGAGAAACGGTATTTGCGAATACAAGTATGCAATAAATAAGATTGTACCAATATGATCCTGCCCGGTAAAGGACCAATGTTTGGGACTGGCTCGTGAGAGGACCAATGCTAGGGATTGGACGATAATATCCGTGAGATGGATAAATGTAGGATAGCTTAATAAGGTAGCTTCATGTAAGTATGAAACAATGTACATGTGAGAAGTATAAGATTTCGGAGGACCATTTAGAGCAAGAAGGGACTATATCACGAGGTCACTGGGTACAGAGATCTAAGGAAACATATTGGTTAAACAATCTAGAATGTAATGAAATACTTGCACTTTATTAATACTTGTAACACTCGAAGAAATAATAGGTGAACACTGAATGATAATTGAATAAACAAGTTGAAACAATGAATTGGAATTTGGCGCGAACCAGATTGCACCACTAGAAGTAATTTAGTAACTTTTGTAATTTACTAATGAATTATATCTCAATTTAACGGTAATAAAATTTGCAGTAGAATGTATGTATTTTAAGTTATTAACACTTGATTGTTCACGTTTTATAGCTTCTTGGTGAGTGATGACGTCACACGCTATTTAATTACTTGGAACTAATAAGTGAATCTAATGAACTTATAATACGGCGAATAAGTAAATTATGTATAAGTAATTTACTTGAAATTAATAAAACTTATAAGGAAGTTTTATTTCAATGGTTTCTAGTGAAAATACAAAGAGCGCGAACTGGCTTTTGTTACTAGAATCGGAGCAGTGTCAGACCGTGACTTGATCGTGTAACTGCAGGCTTAATACTGATGAGGCTTCCTGACGCTCTTTAAGGCGTCTTTAAAGAGGGAATACCCGACACAAAGAACTCGTGATCAGGATATGATGAAATATACGCCTACTCAACTTAATGCTTGGCGCAAGAACACCTGGCGGATGATTTGAATTAAAACTATTTACTGCACATAATAAATATGCTGGAAAAAACACTTAGCTTGCGTGAACAAATCTTGTGGACCATTTTGTCAGCTTTAATTTTGTATAGAGTGGTATTATCGCTAGGACCCATAGTTTCCGAGATATAAGCGAAAAACCGAAAAATGGATCTTCTAAGGGCCCCCCTGCCTCCCGCTCACCTCCTAGGAGTGAGGACTTTTAGTATGTTTATCTCCTAACTAGTCCAAACAAAGTCTCAGAGTCAAAAATTGTGTTCCTTCCATTTCCCTCTACACCTCTTTTTGAGCATTCATTGACTGGACTATAATCTGCTCTTTGTAAGAAGTAAAACATTTTACAATAAACTGATTCTAATAAATCATTTTTTCGTAAAAAAAAAAATGCCTGAAGGTAAGCTATTATGCAATTGAGGCTGAAACAACTTAACAAGTACGCAAGAAAATCGCGTTGTCCATGTAGGTGTGTCACTTAACATTACTTTGTTTGAAAGAAAATCTATTCTAGGACTGTGCATACAACTTTGTTTTACTTATCTTTGTGTTCCAACTCATTTGAGTTTGTCGAGCTTGAAAAGTTTTGTAAGCAGCCGTTGCTTTTACTGTTGGCGAAGTTTATAAACTGCATCTTCTGTCACATGAATAAGTCATGTGCATACAGTTATGTGAAAGCCTGTACCACGTGGAAATGTCGGTAGGTCTCGTGGCGATGAATCGATCGTTGTGCTCATCTCGGGATTTACGTACCCACTTGTCAGGACTAAATCTAGATCACCGTGTACAGTCCTCTCAAAAAGTACAGTTGTACAGTTCTATTCTTGTAAACCTATCTTTACATCTGCGCATTTTTAAAATTCACTTCTCCAGGGGCGGGTATTCAGGGAAAGTGGGTCACCAATATTTTTACGTTGCCAGTATTTGCCTTATAAGTAGACCTGGGATTTTAAGGCAAATGCCTATTTTGTTCCTTATGAAATAACATGAAATTTTAAAAATATGTTGACATTTCATGATAAATCACTTATATTTATAGAGTTTTATAGTGCCCTAAAATGCCTATTTGGATCTTTGGAGCCTATTTTTACTATTTTAGTACCTAAAGTGCCTATTTTGTACATTTAAAATAAAATTAAACTTCTGTAACTTTTAAAATCATTAAATCATGCGTATCCTTTACTCGTGCTGTATCGGCTAACCCTCCGTTTAACCCTCCGTTTGTCTTATTCCCCTCACTCCTTTGCTCCTGAACCTGAAACCGAACTGTGTTTATGGTTTAAAGTTTGAATGCCAGACTTCTGTCATCAAACAAATACGAGTCACACGAATCCAGGGGCTGATGTGAACATTCATTGTGATGCTCGCACTTCACCCTCTTTTACCGCTCACCTAGGCCTGAGCGTTGTTCATATGTGTTCGGACTTGAATTCAAACCAATAAGAGATTGACTCGTTCAGGGCCGGTGTGGAACACAGATGATAAGGAAATTCTATGCAAATTTCGGAAAAAACACTAGAAGAAACCAAAAGCATAGGAAAGTTTCCATGCACTCGATTGTACATATTGATTTAATTATTAGTTTAGTGTATGGTATGATGGCTAACTCGTAAAATGAATATGTGTATATTCACCTCATTTACGATGAGACAGCAGGCAATAATTCACGAAAAGCAATCACGATACTTTTAAATCAGCTGACATTGTCAGGTCGGCAACAACTGTACTAATGAAACAAGTGCCACTGTGGTCTATGTTGTATGCTTCGGATGGTACAAGAGTTGACACCAGAAGGTAGTCTAGATTCAGAATTTCGTCCATCAGGTACTGGACACGTTTACCAGTAGGATAAGATAAGACGCTATGCATCTGAACTCTCAAAGTGAACAAAATAAAAATAGACTTCAAACCAGCAACCCAACAATGTTTTATTTTATATTTGCGTAGGCCTTTCGGCATATTTCCGCCATCTTCAGAGCATCTGAAAGTACAGTTTCTTTTCCTTTATAATACAGTAGTTTGCGAGTACGTTTACCTTTACAATTTTTATACTTTAAAAAATATATTCCATTATGTTCTATTGATTATGTTTAATTTTAATTTTATGAACTGTTAAAAGATTTATGACGATACATAATATTTGTAGAACAGAAATGACTGAACATAGTGCAATATGTATATATATGTTACCGGCAATGTGTGAAATCCGGCATTCTATAGAATGCCTAGGTAATGTATAGAATGCCTAAAATCGAATGTCAAAGTATGAAATGATTGATATTTTATACATTGCCTACGCATTGTATACTTTGCAGGATTGTCTGCCGGAAAAGTATATAACACGCCTAATAAGACATTAAATACGAAAATTATGCATGTTAAAATCCAGTTTTATAAGCAAGGTTCTTTATTTTCATGAAGCTGTTAGTCACATAAGTAGTATTATATTACTTCCGTAAAGCCTTTGATACAGTCAGTCATTCACTTCTTTTAAGCAAACTTGATAACTATGGAGTAAGAGGAATTTGCCTAGACCTCTTGAAATCATACCTAACAGTAAGAATCCAACAAGTACAAATAACTTACACAGACGAACACGGTAAATCTCAAGAATACATTTCTGAAAGCAAAGTAGTGCAGTATGGGTTACCCCAGGGATCCATCCTGGGCCCCCTTTTTTTTTTTTTTGGTATATATAAATGACCTCCCAACATGTACAAATAAAGGGAAATTTGTCATATATGCTGATGATAGTAACGTAATTGTAACAGGACAAAATGTGACTGAACTAAAAAACAACTATTTAGAAATTGAAAAAAGCATGAACCACTGGTTTCAATGTAACAATTTAACAACGAATGAGAGTAAAACAAAGAATATATATTTCAACACCCACTATAGTAAAACCCAACATCTAACCACTTTAAATCTAGGTACGAAAGAAATTACGCTAGAAAGCTCAGTCAAATTCCTCGGTATCCATATTGACACTCATCTAAACTGGAAAGATCATTGCATACATTTAAGTAAAAAACTAAGCTCTACCATCTACCTGTTAAGAAATATTAGAGACCTAGTATCAATTAAATCATTAATTAATATATACTACGGAATTTTCTACTCACATCTAAATTATGGAATAATTTTTGGGGGGAATTCAAGCGAAAGCGAAAACATATTCAAATTACAAAAAAGAGCCCTTCGAATTATATTTAAATTAAGTAGAAGGCATTCATGCAGAAATATCTTTAAAAACAATAATATCCTCACTATGACTGGTATGTACTTATATGAGTTACTTAAACTGATAAAAACAAATGAACCAAATATCAACAAAAATAGAGATATTCATGACCATGAGACAAGAACAGCAAATAATATAGCAATAACTAGACACAATCTTCAAATAACAGCAATGAGTTCCATTGCTATGGGAATCAAAATATTCAATAAGCTTCCCCATGAGGTGTCCGAAATCAAATTCTGTAGAACTATACGACATGTACTAGTAACGAATGCATATTATTCCTTGAATGAATTTAATCCAAATAACTTCATACTTCAATAATAATATTTTTATTTTTTTTATTTTTAACCCTGTTAATTGTTTTTAATAGATAAACTTGACATACATTTCTTCTTGTTAGAACAAGGGATCGACTTGAACTTAATCTCTCCAAACAACTGTTTGTAACTTCCCTGAAGCGAAGCATTTTGTTTGGAAATTTATGACAATGTTCAATAGGAACTCTACTATGTAGAACCTCAATGAACAATAAAGATTATTATTATTTTTATTGTTATTATTATTATTATATAATATATGTAACAATATTCTGTTCGCATTCTTCTTTAAGTCGTGAAATGTATGCGCAAGATGAATTTTCCAAAATGTAAAGTGTTTCTGTGTGAAGAAGAAAAATGAGTACATACTGTAACAAGTACTTCAATCTCAGTTCTGCTTTCATTGTTTTCTGGTAATAATATCCTGTGCTTTATTTCGTAGTTTTGCTCTTTCAGTTTCAAATGCGCATTAATTAATAAAGGCTTCTCATCTTGTGCCCTTTTAACACTTTGCGTAAATGGTACTGGTCATTCTGTATAATGCCTAGGAATTGTATAGAATTCCTATGAAAAATATGTAACATTTTCATTAAAAAACTTATATTTCTTAGTTTGTCCAAAACCATCAGGCATTCTATACATTACCTAGGCATTCTATAGAATACCGGGATTTCACACAATGCCGGTAACATATATAGGCCTATATTTTAAAAGTATAGGCCTAAACATATTGTACAGGTAAACGTACTCACAAACAGTTATAAACTAAAAATCCCTTTAGGCAAGCGTACAGACTGAGATAGATTTCAAAGTGCTTTTGGTTTAATTTACTGTCGCTGCATAGCACTCTTCTTCTTTAGCCTTGGCATGACAAACCCGCAATAATAATTGTAAAAAAGAGGAAAGACCACTTTTTCAAACATTAAATTCTCGCCTTAAAAGAGAGCTATCGAGAAACTAATTATTGATTTGTAGAGTACTCATCAAGAGCTTTTCAATGATACCCCACAAGACGTGGTTTCAAAAATTTCGAATTTCCACCCCCCACTCGTACCCCCAAAACCTCCGAATCGTTGGTGTCTCTGTGAACTCCATAGGGAGTACTTTAATTTATTCAAACAAAGTTTCCCTCTATACTTCATAGGGGCCGAGATATAAATGTTTTAAAATTTCAACCCCCTCCCCCGACCACCCCCTTGGGCCAATTTTGCTCATTAACGAACTTGTCCGAACTATTGGGCCTAGAAATAACATAATAAAATTTGATTCAAATATCTTCAAAATTACGGCCGCTATCGTGTAAAGATATAAATATATATATATATCACAATTTTAGGTAGATTTTCGAAGAAAAATCTACCTATTGCAATGGATACCACTTTATGATTTTCGAAAAATTCTTTCATATCTTTACGTTTCATGCTCCCCTAAGTACGAAACCACCGCCCGTTCAAAAAAAATTTTTGTGATATTTATATATATATATATATATATATTTATATATATATATATCTTTACACGATAGCGGCCGTAATTTTGAAGATATTTGAACCAAATTTTATTATGTTATTTCTAGGCCCAATAGTTCGGACAAGTTCGTTAATGGGCAAAATTGGCCCAAGGGGGTGGTCGGGGGAGGGGGTTGAAATTTTAAAACATTTATATCTCGGCCCCTATGAAGTATAGAGGGAAACTTTGTTTGAATAAATTAGAGTACTCCCTATGGAGTTCACAGTGACACCAACAATTCGGGGGTTTGAGTGAGGGTGGGGGTTGGGGGTGGGGGATGAAAATTCGAAACTTTTGAAACCACGTCTTGTGGGGTATCGTTGAAAAGCTCTTGATGAGTACTCTACAAATCAATAAATAGTTTCTTGATAGCTCTCATATGACGCGAGATTTTAATGTTTGAAAATAATAACACTTAAAAGAATTATTATAATATCATAATTTTGTCTTGTTTAGCGGCTTTGCTAATTTTATTCATTGCTGATCTTGTGCACGGCCTCCCAGAATATTATATCCTATTCTTGTTGTCAAAACAAATGATTGTAGGCTCTTCCTCTTTACTGCAGGTTTACCATGCCAAGGCTAAAGAAAAAGATTGCTATGCAGCGACAATAAATTAAACCAAAAGCACTTCGAAATCTACCTCCGCCTGTAGGCCTGCCTAAAGGGATTTTTTTTTTTTGAACGGGCGGTGGTTTCGTACTTAGGGAAGCATGAAACGTAAAGATATGAAAGAATTTTTCGAAAATCATGACATGGTATCCATTGCAATAGGTAGATTATTCTTCGAAATCTACCTAAAAAGGATCTGTAATTTCAGATGCCCTGAAGATGGCAGAAATACGCCGAAAGGCAAATATTAAAATGAAACACTGAGTTGCTGGTATCAAGTATATTTGTATTTTATTGATCTCACTCAGCAGTACATAACGTGTATGTCAATACCTCTCAAAGTGAGGGTTTGTAGGATAGATCATTTTAGCATGATTTTGCTATGTTTGTACAGATATTTACGAATCACTTTGTACAACCAAGAAAAATGGGTAAATTGCGTCTCGTTAGAGTTTTGGGACACCGTATCAACGTATTAAAAATGAACGATTCCCTTCAAGAAGTGCAGGATATCTAGCCGTCCTAGTTCAGATGATGACCCACTAGAAATGGAAACGCCTGCCGAGTGTGTTTAGACTACCCCGCACTACAAACGGAAACGCCAGCCGTGTGGGATTACCAGAGACCGAATGCAGGAATTGCTAGTCGAATCAATGAATGCTCGAAAGGGGGTGTAGACGGAAATGGAAGGAACACAATTTTGTACTGTGGGACTTCGTTTGGACTAGTTAGAAGGTAAACATACTAAAATCCCGCAGTCCTAGGATGTGTGCGGGGGGGGGGGGGGCAGGGGGGACCGTAGAAGGTCCCTTTTTCCGGGTTTTCACTTATATCTCGGAAACTATCGGTCCTAGCGATAAGATCGCTCTATACAAAATTAAAGCTGACAAAATTACCAACGAGATTGTTTAATACATTTCATATATTAACCTCCTTACATTATCAGCTCCGTTTAATTGTCTTGCTAAGCATAATCAGGAAATAGATTATCATAGGTAATCTCGAGTGGGAATTATTATATAAATAATACTTAACTGTCATTTTTTAGTTTAATATCAGATCTTTCTGTGAGCTAACGACAAATTCTGGAAGATCTTCTCTTCTTTCTTTATCGTAGTTTTACCTCCCCCTTTTAGGATTTTAAGTGACCCAAGATGCGACCAGTCGGGAGAGGGATTATCTATGGATCACATACATACATTTTTGACCAGACAAGGACATGGAGGGCCTCGCCGAATGAGTGATCAGCTCAATGCCGGGGCCACCTCCGAGACAACACGAACACATAGGACGAGACACACCATTTACACACACACACACACATACACACTCACTCACTGACTCACTGACTCACTCACTCACTGACTCACTCACTCACTCAGAACAATCCGAAGATGGGGATGATAATAAGCTATATTCAGTTATAGATCAATGTGTTCCTAAAACAAAATGATATAAACAGAAGTATCCCATTTGGTTCACAAAACAAATTATAAATAATATCAAACTCAAGGAAAAGTACAGAAAGAGGAAAGATGATTCAGAGTACTATTTGTTTTTATATAAAGCTTGTAGGGCCCGAATTAAAAATGATATTGAATTAGCTTATAGGTCTTATCTAATTAAAGCTGAAAATTACCAACGAGATTGTTTCATCAATTCTTTCACTCTCTCCCATTGTCTCCGAGATATCAACGCTCAAATTTCGCTAAATCAAAAATAGTGTTCCTTCCATTTCCCTCTACAACCTTTCGTTGACTGGACTAGGTATAGAATTCAGATATTACAAAAGACCAGAAACTTCCAGTGGAAACAGTTTTTATCACCGGTAAAAAAAAAAAAAAAAAAAAAAAAAAAAAAAAAACTTTATATAAAAATTATATTAACGGCAATATAATCGTAAAGAAATTAATTCTTGTATGCACAAATTACGATGAGATTGATTCCAAAATACAAGTTGACAGGCATAGGTCACATTGTGAGACTAGCTGTATGGAACCGAGTAGAAAACTACACATAAAACACTGAAACGCATTGTTAAAAAGGAGAATCGTATTCTTAAAAATCTAATGGTTTTGATTTTGATTTTTTATTTTATTTTTTTATCGCTCTGTTCCGATTTGACACAAAAACTACTGAACTGGCAGATCTGAAATTTTGCATACACATGGCTTTAGTTTAAGAATATTATAAGAGAAAAATTCCTCTGACACTGGGATTGGAACCCAGGACCTTCAGCTATCCGTGCCGCTGCTCTACCAACTGAGTAAAGTCAGAGTTCGCTTCACAGCGCCAGATGGATAGCCGAAGGTCATAAGTTCGAGTCCCAGTGTCAGAGGAATTTTTCTCCTATAATATTTTCATGTAATGTCCAACAGAGACAATCTGTGGTTCATGAATGCA
Source organism: Ectobius pallidus (assembly GCA_964059195.1). Taxonomy (NCBI): domain Eukaryota; kingdom Metazoa; phylum Arthropoda; class Insecta; order Blattodea; family Ectobiidae; genus Ectobius; species Ectobius pallidus. The sequence goes on from CAXKWD010000003.1 coordinate 199,387,326, forward strand.
TGTATATATATATAGGTTTATACCCTGACTGTAGGACTATAGTCCTTGACTCCTTCTTTGGGCTACACATATCACAATCATTAAAATTCGACATCAGTTCATCTCTCTCTGTTCCGATTTGTCGCAAAAGCTAGCAATCTGATAGAGATTAAATTCTGTACGAATTAGCTTTTATACTCGGAAACATCATAGGACTATAGTTGTTGAATCATTCTCTATATTTCACCCAATATCGCAATCACTGAAATTCAATATCTGTTAACTTGAACATTAGCGATGACACAATAGCAATATAAATAAATGGAAATCAATATTTCATGGGTCGGCTGCGGTGCCTCTAGATCCGAAGGTCGCGTGATCAAACCCAGCAAACCCAGCCGCAGTCGATGGGTTTTTCAGGACGTAAAAATCTTGAGCATAAGTTCTCCGGGAGGGACTTTAAGCTGGGGGGCCCGTACTCCAAGCCTAAATTAGAGCCTCTGGACTAAATTTCTCGGCCCTTTCACGTCCAAGTAATACCTTAGTTTCTGGAGGGGGTTAAGGGGCGATGGGTTTACCACCTGTCCCTCTACCTTCTCAAGGAAAATAAGCGTAACAAAATTCACATCGGTAAACAGAAACCTCCACTTGGAGGCTCTTCGCCCCAACATGGGGGCATAGGATTCGAGAGAGAGAGAGAGAGAGAGAGAGAGAATATTTCATGGCCTACTAGTAAACACAATAGAAGCAGATAAGCCTACTTCTTACAGCACTTTACACGACTATTATATCGAAATAATGATGAAAGAATCTTCGTTAAGAGCAATGAGGTACCCTATCACATAATTATCAGCTCTTGTGTTATTGACTAGCTGGTTATCCGCCCATCGTAGGAATCAAAAAGTATTTTGCACGAGTTTTGTCTTACACGAGAAATCGCAAGGAAGTTCGTTTGTTTGAGCATCTGAGGTTGAGAACGACGCCTGTCTGCACGCTTGATTAGATCCTGAGTATGTAATCTGCTAAGACTTTATTTTATTTCAAGATTATTGTCCTTTTCTTAATACAGCACATTCTATAGATTGTGAAGGTTTACATTCACACTGACTTCTACATGATCATCAGGGCCCGGATTCTAATGACATGTCATCTTTTTATTGATGCTGCATAGACATTGCTAACTTGTGGATAAATCCTAATCATGGCCTCTAGATTGTATAAATGCATTTTTATTACGTCATTTTTTGTCATTTTATGCAATTTTATATTTTTAGGGCATTTATTTCAATTTTAGGTCATTATTTTGTCATTTTCTTGTCATTTGCTCCCTTATTTAGTCATTTTCATGTATTTACATTGAGTGTAATAACTTTTTTTCATCGCTAGTGGTGCTGTCTTTGAAGTGTTGTTTGTTTAATGCAAGAAGGAAAAATTCGGCGTTAAAGTGTTGACATGTCTCAGTCGGAAATGAGAATCAAAGAAATGCCAAAATTTTGCATTATATTACTATTGTTATTAGATTGACTTGGCACCAGAGTCAGCCACCTGCTTGGATTTGAGAGTACAAACTACTGTTTACCCTCAATAAACAACAATATAATCCGACAGACCACAAAAGGATGTGCTGAATTTTGACTCACCAGTGCCTCAGTGCCAGTATAAATTTCCGTGAGTTTTTAGAATTATGTACAAACTAGTGTATAAAATTTGTGTGAATAATAATACATTTTTATAAATAAAATATCAGTTTTTAGGTCATTTTTTATAATTATTAAGTCATTTTCTTTAAAATTTAAGGTCATTTTATAGGTCATTTTTCAAACAATTTTAGGTCATCAGAATCCGGGCCCTGATGATCATAGTATTTCCATTTTCTAATAATATTTTTTAATTTAATTTAATTACGTAGTTGTCATGGAACCCAAAGTGTATAGACATTGTCAAAAGATACAAATAAAAACTATACAATAAAGTCAAATAAATCGCTGTAAAAATTCATTTATGTTATAAAATGTTTTTTTGATCAGCCAACCAGAGATAGTTTTTTAATTTTTTTTATTGAGTCTGCTCATATTAAATACATCGGGTGGAAACTTGTTGGCAACTTTAGTAGACATAATCTCAAAATTGGACAACATTCTTCAGAAAGGAACCAATTCACATGATTTTTAAACTAAGAAAAAAGAATTTCAAGTTAAACAAAAAGACACTTGGTTCTTTTCGGTGTGTTATTGTTTGCTCCATAGATGGCGTACAAATGGAAGAGGAAGGTTGGTTAGTTTGAACAACATAAATATATAGTTCAGTAGCAATAGTTTAGCATCTTCTCCAGTTTTTTAAATTTGAGGGTTGGTTTTTTCTGCAGAATGTGGCCCATAAAAACAGACTACAGGTCGGAATGTTAAAATCCTCCATATGTCTAGTGGCATAAGAATGTACCTTATTTCTAGGCTTATATCTATAACATAGGCCTATAGTAAAAGTTCCAGCATATATAATGAAGTAACAATCATGATCTTTTCACCCACAAATAAAGGTTTATAAAGTTTTGTGTAAGAGGAATTAGTTAAAATTGTCTACTAACAACAGTTTACTTCTACTAATACAAACTACACAAACTCTATAGCCACTAGAGGTCTTTGTTTGGCGGTTGCGAGCATTTTAGTGACAAAAAGGTCTTTGGCAAATTTATATTTCAACTCTCTCCCTAGACCCACAGAATTACATTATCTTTCCATTGTTAATTTGAGTTTGATCTGTCATGTGAGTTAATCTCTCTTTTGTCCCCTTGCTCAATTTGTTGTCTTACTCTGTGCTTCTTCCGAGTTGTCCGCCATGAGGTTTATCATATTCCTTGTGTCTTTACCTTGGCAGTCAGACTGTCCTCTTCTTTCTTTTTTCTTTCCATTCCTGTCAGCCCAGGGATTGCCTTCTCCTGTATTGGGCAATATGTCTTCCAACTATAATGTATGTTGCCTGGCTTGATCTGACTCATTTTCTTGCACAGACGACATTGCTCTAGCTTTTGACCAAATATTTTTTTATATAGGCTGTGGTTACATACGTAAGTTATGTCAAGTATTAAAATAATACTGCACAAATAACATATTATAAACCGGTAAGCATGGAGTAAGATGCAGAGAGACGTCATTCTTGAACGTCAAGCTCACAAAAAAAAAGAAGTACGGTTACTTCCTCATGAAGTTTCTCGGGTAAGGCTAAATACCGTGCAAAATACTTTTTCACCCGTACGAAAGGTATGCAGCTAGGTATTACATAAAAATGGAATGGTTGATCTCTGCCTGTTCTGATTTGACACAAAACTGTTAGAACTGAGATTTTGCAAAAACGCAGGTTTTTTTGTTCGGAAAGTTTAAAGGACTATAGCCACTCATCTCCGCTAGTTCACCTAGTATCATAATAAATAACATTCAATATAAGTTAAAATGAACAGACCATAATATTAGAACTAATAAAATCAGGTAAACTGATATATCAAGGTGCCAGTAGGCCTATGATTTTTTCCAGTGATAAACGCAATTATGATAGGCCAATGCAGAAAAGTTATTTTTGTAATGAATCTCCGAGTTAAACTCCAAAAACAAAATGCGCTGGCAATAATAATGATGCAATAGGCCTACGATTCTCTGATATGTATGTTTCAAACTTAAAGCAGTCTTAAAGTTTATGAATGAATAAAAGTCAATATGAAATCTGTCAGGAATTACATTAGGTATATTGCTGCATAGGCACGAATAAGAAAAATACTCACATTAAAATATAGCCTAACGTAAATATTGGTAGTCTATATATCTATAGAATGCACAATATAATATCAATATTCAACGGCTAGTTGTTTTAAATCTTTTATTTACATTATTATTTAGGAATCAATCAAGACTGCTAACAATATCAATATACGATTGGCAATTTGTTACGTTATTTTAATATATTGTGGGCCATGGAAGAATACCCGTTACAAAATTAATGTTGTTATGCTCGTTATTTCGGTAACGGTCAACCGATTTGGCGCAAATTCAATAGGCTTGTACCTAAGAACGTCATAAATGCATATACCAAGTTTCATGAATATCCAATAAAGCGTATTTGAGTTATCTGCGCCTTTGTGATATATTACCATAAAAAGGCACTAAATTGGGCATTATTCCGGTGCCGGCCAACCGATTTGGTCCAATATCAACAGACTTCTTCCCATGGACATTATAAATGCGTATACCAAGTTTAATTAAAATCCCATTAAGTGTATTTGAGTTATCGCGTGTACGGACACACGGACGGACAGACATTTTCCCGTCCCCACACACCATCTCATAAAGTACCATACTGGCACTTAATAAATAGATGCACATCAATATTTCACGGCCTTCTGGTAAAAGCAAAGGTCCTGTTTTCTCTATAGGGCCTATTTCATATAAATGATGCTTTTACCAATTATTTATTTGAAGTATAAAAACTAGCAGTTAGCCGTACCCTAGGGTAAATTTTGTTGAACAACAGATATCAACAATCTAGAATTTCTAACTCTTCTCTTAATTCCATGGCCTCCCCTTTGCAATGAATCCGTACCGATAGGTAAGTAGCTCAATAGTATTGTGTGAAAATATCACCGCCGTCTCGAGAATACACTGCCTGTCCTATGCTTTATTTTAACATGGAGTTCAGAGTATTGTTAAATTGCCTAATTTATCCAGTAGAGGCGACACAGTTCACACCCAGATTGCAGCAATCACTAATCAAAATAAGCATTAAACAGACACAGATATTTGTGTTATTTGTTTAGAACGTAATATTATTCCAGTATATGACACTTACCTTGAAATGGAATTTTGGAGCAATAATTAAAATAAATGTAAATTAATTAGACGCATTGATAGACTATATTATGAGCACCGCCGTCTCGAGGAGTAATACAGTTTAGAAGGCAGTGATTATGAGACGGCGGTGACAGCACTACATAATCAACAATGTCGTAGCAAAAAAACAAGAAGCAGTCTGGGTGTGAAAGGTGCTGCCATCTGTAATGTCGCCGAGTACGCAAAATTAGCCGTATAGGACAGGCAGTGTATACACGATTAATACAGTTTAGAAGGCAGTGGAAAATATGCAGAAAGAGAGAGGAGAGAGCTGGAGAGAGCAGAAAATCCTAAAACAATATTATTGGAAGAATTTCAGCTTTTATTACTAATAATTTGAAAAAGAAAACATAGGATGAATTGGTGGTTCAACTGTAGCAATAGGTACGTTTACTTTTGCGATGAAGATTACTGTTATGATCAAACAAAAAGGCACGTTCTACGTTATTCGACATTATATTTGCTTTTAAATTCCCAAGCATGTTAGCCATGTTATGATACGGTGCCCCAGTACCTGACTAATGTAAAGCAGCTGAAATTGCTGATTTGGTGTAGAACCTTATATTCCTGAAACTGTTGCGCTGTAGAACTGCTTCTATGGCAATATAATGTCCTCTGGCTCTGAATATCTTTGAAAGTTCTTCATCAATTCAATTTGAACATTATATTTAAAGAAATGTATACTTTATAGAAATTACACTTAAAGTATATAAATTGGACATCCTATTGTTCGCAGATGACATTGTGTTTATAGCGAACTCAGTAGATGATCTTCAACGTTCAGTTCACTCATTCCATCAAATTGCAAAAAATTACAATATGGAAATTTCAACAGAAAAATCTAAAGTCATGGCCTTTATTGGGAAAGATCCAGTTCGCAGTAAAATTGTCATTAACAATAAAACATTAGAACAAACCAATACATTTAATTACCTTGGATATCAACTCTCATATGAAGAAGAAAAAGATTTCAGTCAAAAAATTATCAAATTCAACAGAGTAACAGGAATAGTTAATAACATTTTCAAACCTAACATAGTACAGAAACACACACGTACTAGAATCTACAAAACATTAGCCAGGCCGATATTGTGTTACGGCAGTGAGGCCTGGACAATACACAGAGACTAACTACGTCAGAAATGAAATTTATGAGGCGCACTGCAGGCTACTCAAGAACGGATCACAAAAGAAACTATCAGGGGAAGTCAACTACGTCTTGTGATGACGTTCGTGGAGCAAGAGCATGCGGATCCCTTGTGTGTGACGTCAGCAAGAGCGCACGGTAGTAGGGGTGTTTAGAGTACGCTAGAGCTAGGTACTAGAGGACCTATTCACTTTAGCTCTGTGGGTAGAACAACTTCTGGTCGGAAATACGGAGCATTTTTCAAAGTTATTGCAAGTACGCGATCCTGATAGTGTTCTCTCTGCAGAACATGTGTTAGTTCTGCAAAACATTCTTCTTCAGTTCGAATCGAGGTTTCAGGATGTGGAAAACCTTTCTCCAATGTTTAAACGTTTTGCTACCCCATATTCAGTTAATGTCAAAGACGTTCCTTGCCGGTATCAGTTGGAACTGCTAAACTTACAATGCGACGATCTGTTAAAGGACAAATAGGCCTACGAACGTAAAGTGGTCTTGGGTAAATTTTACAGAAATTTCTCTGAAACCAGATTCCCGAGACTTGCCGCACGAATATTATGTAATTTTGGATCGACATAGGCCTATGTGGCCGAACAATTTTTTTCACTAATGAAACGTGCAAAGCTCAAATCAAGAAGTACATTGTTAAATCACAACCTAAATGTAGTCTTCGATTAAATATTGCTCAAACATTACGTCCCAACATTGATAAACTTGTTAAAGAAAAAGAGACAGGAAAGTCAGAAAATTGTTACTGTAATCTTGTATCATCTAAGGTGCAGACGAGCTTGTATGGTAATTAATTCAGTTCATTTTTTTTTATCATTTTTACTGTAGTGAATTATGTTAATTCAAATGATAGTAGCCTATTGTCTATTTTTGTCAAAGAACATAGATTTTGTGGAAAGGGAATTGTTCTCACAGAATAGAAAAATAGAATTATTTATAATATGTTAAACTGCTGCGCTGTAATTAACCGATAAACTATCAAAAAAATCGATTGATGTTTCATTAACTCGGAAACACGTATTACGTAAGTTCTAACCCCCTAAATTCCCGCTGCCCGCAATACTAACGCCCCTCTCTTCCTCCCTGTTCACTGATGCCTACATTTCACATGCTCCTCGCAGAGATATAACACGAGCAGTGAGAGCAGTAAGCAGTGACGTCACAGAGCAAGCTTCTGTCTTCCCCTGAACTATGATATTATGAAAGAATTACAAGCAGAACCAATCATGGACTATATACAAAAATATAGAAACAACTGGATATCCCACGTAAGAAGAATGAGCCGAACAAGAATACCCCGTCAAATTCTAAATTACCAACCATCAGGCAAGAGATCATTGGGCAGACCCCTTAAACGATGGATTGAGACCGTAACGGGCCCCTAGGCCTAATACATGATAGGATGATGATGATGATGATGATGACACTTAAAGTATTAATTCCCACTATTTTTCCATACTCACTGGAGCGTTGGGCAATGTGTTTTCCAGCATTTCCAGCATTTGTGTCTAATATCTGTTGCCAGTCTTGAACAGACTCATTTTCTAGCACAGACGACATTGCTCTGGCTTTTGATCAAATATTTGATAATACCTTACACACATAAGTCAAATTAAAAGTGGAGATAAATCTATAGGCCTAGTTAATAGCCCATTTATTACATTTTGTGAAAAGTTCGCTCAACTTTCATTGCGTGAAATTAACCACCAGGCTTTAAAGAAGTGTCAAAAACTAGCATCTACAGTATTCGTAAATAAACGTCTTCTGTACCAGAGAAGTGGCGGAGGTGGTATGCATACATTCCCTATATTAAGGAAGATCTATTGAATAGTAAATAGTGATCCCGATCTTCTCGACTAAAATAAATCATCCCTCCACAAACTAATGATTGAAGTCGGTACTGAGTTTGATAACCGAGAGCGACAGGAGCATGGGCGCCCATACCCGGGGGCAGGGGCGGTGCGGCCCCCCGTAAGCTCTCAGGAAAAGGAAAAAAATGTATATTAATAATTATAGTCGGCTGTTTTTCTTTTAGGACAATTATTTAAAAGTCATTAGACACACAAAAAGTTTGCAGAAATTTTACCAACTCGACAACATGGAAGCAGAATCCAGTGGATTAGGAAAGAGGAGTCCAGGGTATCTGGACCCCTATAAAATGAAAACCTAAAATTCTATTTTTGTGTTTAAAAAAAAATATTAAATTAAACAAGGTTTCTTGGTGTGTCAAATATGATATAGCAATTATTTTGTTTTCATAACATATTGAGTAGGCTATTATTTCCATTGTTCCATGTGTTATTTTACTTTTATTATAGCCTAAGTAGTAATAAGTATTATAGCTTAGGTAACGTTGGCTTGTCTTAACAAATTTGCTAACTAGCTTTCCAGTGCTAAAATAGCATAAAATGTTATTTCCATTAGCTCAATATTTAAAAATTTTCCTGGGGTGGACCTTCGACCTCCTTTTCTTGGGGGGTATTCCATCCCCGTCACTTTCGACTATTTTCTGGTTACATCATATTTGCACTTACTATATTATTAATAGAATGTTACGAAGTGGCCCAAGAAGTTAAAGCGACAACAAATTAATTAATTTAAAAAATTGAAATATCATATGGAGTGTTATAGTGGACCGCAGGCGTTATTTACGTCAGAAAAGAGAATGTAGACGAGAGGGAAGGAAACATGAGTTAAAGCGACTCATACAACAATAGTAGTATGGGTTGACAATACTATAAAATCAAAGAAGCGTACTTCCCTATCAGGGTTAAGCAAAGAGTTATAACCCAACAGGGAAGAGGAAATAGACTGATCATTTTGCATATGGAAAGTAATGACGGCTTATTAATGCATGCTTTGCTTTTTGTACCATAAACGAGGCATAATTATGCCATTTATTCATTTACTTCACATTGTTATCTAATTATTTAATGTGGATTTGTAATATATCAACACACCTCTCAAATATTTGCAATTTTGTGTGTATTCTCCGCGCTAAATTCCACGTGATCGGCGGAGCGATACATTTCGCTTTGTTTACCTCTACTTCAATGATTAGTTGGACGGTGTAAGAGAGATGAATACTGCATAACGACGAGCTCCATTACTTGTACTCTTCACTCATATACTAAGAATAATTAAACACATGGAGGATGAATTGGTTGGACATTATGCATGCATGGGAGAGGAAAGACATGTCACTAAAATACTAGTAGGGAAATCCGAAGGGAAGAAACCACTTGGAAGACTTAGACCAGGGCTGACCAATTGCAAATGCCCGAAGGGCCGCTTTAAAGAAAATGCGTTTTGGAGGGCCGCATTATAAAATACTTCGTATGTAACTTTATCAGTGAGTTTTAGTAGGTATGGTATACAAAGAAAAAAATAAGCGTTTCTATTACTATTATTTTAGTTTATTCAAAAATTATCAAATTTCAAAAATATTAGTGGGAAATTTGAGGAAGTTGGTTTTCACTAACTAATGAATCAATATTAACTTTAATATTTTTTGTTTGATAAACGAAGCAACTGAGTAAGTGACTTTCAGAGAGGGAACATCTATATTTTGACTTTATAAATTTCATATTTGAGGGTAATTTATACATTTAGAAGCCGAAAAAGTGAGGTCGCGGGCCTCATGTTGGACAGCCCTGACTTAGACGAAGGTGGGAGGATTTGTTGTATAATGTGATTCATTGGAGTAGGCCACGGGTGCGCAACTGATTTACATTGTGCCACTGTGCGGTGGGGTAATGTCTCCCACTACAGTCGCCCTTGACGTCAGAATAAAGCAGTTTTGACGTGACACTGAACATGAAGAGCAGGTTTCATACGTCACAGCATGGGTGGGGTAATAAAACTTTTCCCCACAGTTGCTCAGGTATGGAGTAGGCTATAACGTAACAATAGCAAAATAGTAAACATGTAATCATATATAGTGTTAAATTATTTATAATGAAATACTCATGTATATAATTATTTGTAATAAATGAGAATACCCAAGAAGCACTGTACAATAATATGTAGCTTATATTATATATATATATATATATAGTTGAAATGTTTTAGAAGAATAAATTCAAATTAATTATAAAAAAGAATGTGCATTATACATAAACTGATCAGGGAATATGAAATATGTAACAAAACTAATATAGGCCTAGGACTTCTGAATCTTGACACTAATTTTATATATTTTATTTTCAGGTAAGTACCAAAGAACCAATTAATGATGGTGAATATCAAGAATGAATTCCGGAGACACAGAGATAAGGTGGGTAACTCCAAATATAGCAAAACTAGACAACTAGAATGGAAGTTAAAGATAACAAGTTTATTTAACAGATGGCTTGAATAGGAAGAGAGATTGATTTATCATAGCAATTGTGATTCAACGATGCATAGTGAATTAAACATTTAAAACAAGATACACAAGCAGGTGGAGGTTTTATCGCTCAGAGGTCCTTCCACTATGTACAGGTAGGGGGGGAAAAGCAGACTTGAAGCTGATTTCAGAGCCTTGTGATACGTAAATAAATGTAAGAGATGTAACAAAAACGTTTGTTTTCACAAGCAATGCAAATTACGTGAAGTTATTTCTCAGTTCAAACAATTTGTCGGCTGTAGAACAAATTTCAATACATTCCCTGCTATCCTGTGAATGCCGCTGGGCATGCGCAGTGGCTCATGTCGACAACTTAGATATTTTAGTCGGTCCACTTTTTTACCCTACCTGTAGGCCTACATTGATAAACGCCGTTGTCTTACTGGCAGGTGTGAAAATACGCATTACGAGAATGCAGGATGAAGTAATATTGAGAGATAACTGGTTTGTGGCTAGATACACTTGATTAAATATAAGAATGCACAAATCTCACAAAGAACAGCTAAGAATATCAAAATTGAAATAAGCTAGAATCAGGACAAATTCAAATACTGTATATAAGCATTTAACCGCTAGTTAACATCAAATAATTTTCCCCTTTCCTGGGTTCGGGCCCCGCTGCAGACTCTGCTATGGGCTTCCCTTGCCCTGCCCCGTGACTTGTAGTCCAGAAGTTGCTGGTGGTGTGCCGCGACTCTGGGGCTATTGTGGAGGAGGGATCAGGGGGATGCAGTGCACTTGGACTGAGTCTTGTTGGATGTAGGGGGCACGTGGTGGAGTCTGTTGACAAGGGGGCCTTAGGGCATGCAGATCATTCCGTCTCCTAAGGGTGCACAGTGGGAATACGTTCCCGAGTCCAAGAAGGCTCACTCTCTGATCCGCGATACTTGTTCGCTGGCAGCAATGCAGATACGTGACGTGTTAGTGCATATTGATACCTTCACGTGTGCAGTAACGAGCTGACGCTTTATCAGATAAAATTGCATCCTTGCGACCCTTCCTAATTGGTCGATATCCGAAGCATTACTAAACGTTATTGGTCGATACCAAAAATGCGTCATATGAATGGAGTAGTCTAAATAAATGGCTAAATCGTACAATATTACTTCTTGATGCAGTGCTTGTAGGTTTATTAAGGGCCAGTATGGTACTTTATAAGATTGTGAGGGGGACGGGGAAATGTGTGTCTCTCTGTCCGTCCGTCCGTCTGTCAGTGTGTCTGTATGCGCGATAACTCAAATACGCTTTATCGGATTTTTATGAAACTTGGTATACACGTTTATAACGTCCATGCGAAGAAGCCTATTGGTATTGGACCAAATCGGTTGACCGGTACCGGAGTAATTCCCAATTAAGTGCATATTTTAATGGTAATATATTAGAAAGAATTTCTAAAGTACAAATTAGCTATCATGACAACATATTGTTTTACAGTATTCATATAAGACTTTGGAAGTAGCAATACAGTTAGCTATGATAAATAACACTATTATTTCACATAGCCTATGCTTATCAAACTCAATCGTTAAACTGAGCGATATGGGGACTCGTATTCTGGAGGTCACTGGTGCAAATCCAGTAGCAGGCCAATTTGTCTTTTTATTTTTATGTTTTTATTTTATTTTTATGTGAGTGTGCGAGTGTCAAGATATCACAAATCTGTATAGTTCTGCTGATGCTGGACGATGTTAATCTGATTTAAAAATCTGCTTAATATATCAATCTGGAGCTTAACTCGGAAATCGATTAAAAAACTTAATTATCTGCATATCATAATTGCAATTATAACTGACTAGCATGTGCCCGCGGCTTCGCCCGCGATAATTATTTCAAAAATTAAAAATTAAGAGCATAATAGTTAAATCATTATATTTATTAACACCTAAATCACGTGGACTACATACCACGATTAGATAGCGTCACCTGGTAAAAGCGACCTCAGATTCGAGTTCCTTGGTCCAGAAAACCCCTGTATAGTGAGTTTCGTCCAAATAAAACAATGTTTGACCATATTAGGGCTTACAACATTGAAGCGATCGCGAAAGTTTTATTTCAAGGTATGACAAAAATAGACAAAGCCAACTGTAATTGTCAAACTTCCATTTAATTAAATTCCAAGCCCATCTGAAACCCACTGGCAACAATATGTTTTAATGTCAAATGTGATTCGGATTCGATAATTCTGTGTAAGAAGGGATTAAGTATTCTCAAAAACATTTAATTTTTCGCATTTAGAATTAGAATTTTTCAAAATCCTTTCTTAGTGAGCACCTACATTATAAAACGAAGGTACTGTCAAAATTCCAAGTCTCTACCTGTTATAGTTTAGGCTCTACGTTGATTCCTGTCAGTCAGGACAAAGCCTTTTATATATAGAGAGAAGATTAAAGAAAAGCATTCTGGCACTTTGTTACGTCTGTTTATCTGATTTTATTTACAAATATCGTTGTGAAGAAGCATAACTCCACACATAGGAAGGGGATTTGGCGATATAAGTTAGCAGGATGCATTAGCCACATCTTCAGTTATGCATGGCTTTCACTAATGCCTTCCGCACGGTAGCGCTAATGGACGGTTGTTCCATTAAGTAGAACGCGTGGTTGCCTCGGCCTCATCACCACACTGCAATGCAATCATTATAATTCATAACGCAAGGTGCCAGCATTTATGACAACACAATTGCGCGTCTTCTCTTCCTTCTTCCTAGGAATTCCATGAACTATTAACATAACGAACTTGCAGGTTTATGTCATGATCAGGTACATTTGTGATCAACCATTATTAAATACTTGGATAACAATGTTAAAAATTCTACATGAATTAACAAAATCAGGTAAACTGATGTAACAAAGTGCCAGAACGGTTTTGTTTAATCATTGATGATTGCAATTATGATACGCAGAAAATAAGTTATTTTGTAATCGATTTCCGAGTTATCTCTAGATTGATTCATTAAGCAGGGCTTATGGAAGAACAAAGGTTTAGTTTGATAAGCATATGTGAAGGAATGTGTGGGTAGTGTTATTCGTCAAAGCTAACTGTATTGCAACTTCCAAAGCCGTATATGAACACTATAAAACAATGTGTTGTCATGAGAACTGATTTGCATTTGATAAATTCTTTCTAATATATTACCATAGAATAGGCACTAAATTGATCATTGCACCGGTACCATTCATCAGATTTGATCCAGTATCTATAGGAGTCTTCCCATGGACGTTATAAATGCGTGTACCAAGTTTCGTGAAAATCCGATGAAGCGTATTTAAGCTATCGCGCGTACAGACACTCGGACAGACAGACGTTTACCCGTCCCCGATACAATATCATAAGTACCATTCTGGCACTTAATTCAAGATTCACTTTTGGTATGTTGACCAATAAATGTCTTGATTGCACAGACATTCACTTCTAGAATTCGTCAGGAAAGTCTCTGGTCAGATCAGATTGTGGATAATAACCCCTTGCTATTTCCATCCCAAATTCGTTGACTCATTACTAGACCTGGGATTTTAGGGCAAATGCCTATTTTGTTCCTTAAGAAAAGACATGAAAATTTTTAAATATGTTGACGTTTCATGATAATTCACTTACATTTATAGAGTTTTATAGTGCCCTAAAATGCCTATTTGGTCCTTTAGAGCCTATTTCACTGTTTTAGTGCCTAAAATGCCTATTTTGTACATTTAAAATAAAATTCTACTTCTGTAATTTTTACAAACATATAATGGACATCCCTGAATGAAGAGCAGAATGGCAAAACAGCAGGGGGTGGGTTTTTCACACAAACTTTATTTTCCCAGACAACTTTCACCAAAGAAATGCTGACTGACGAGGGAAGGGGGAGTATTAGCTTAAAAGAACAAGTAGCAGGTATAGTAAGGCAGGACACACTGTGTCAATTCGCCAGTGAAAGAACAAGTGAAGTGTTTAAGTTCGTTCGTGATGCCTAAAACAAAATCAACTAAGAGCTCGCTTATACAGCAATGGCTTACACAATATCCAGGGATGGCTTTTGATGGCAAGATTATTTTCTGCCAGTACTGCAATAAACAGGTATGTGTATTTTTCATATTAATCTAAGACCAAGGTTATGTCGATATTCTGTATCTCTGTATCTGGTACCCTATGATCCCCAGGTGGGGCGAAGGGGCCTCCAATGGAGGTTTCATTACCTATACCAATTTTGATATGCTTATTTTCCGAGAGAGGGTAGAGGGACAGGTGGTAAGCCCATCGCCTCGCAACCCCCCTCTGGAAACTAAGTATTTCTTGGACGTGAAAGGGCCGAGAAATTTTGTCCAGAGGCTCTAATTTAGGCTTGGAGTTCTTTTACGTGCCGAAAATCTACGACACGGGACCCCCAGCTTAAAGTCCCTCCCGGAGGACTCCGTGCCCAGGATTTTTACGTCCTGAAAATTTGTCGATATTGGCTCCTCTAATTAATTTTAGAGACCTCGTCCAGGTGGAATGTGTTCGATTTCCAGTGCCGGCAGTAATTTAGAAAGCTATGAGGTCTGGAACGGCGCTGACTCAGCGTCATGAGGACAATTGGGAAGCTACAGTGAGCAGTGGTTATGGAGGCAACACGATACGGCTGAGGGATGTGTCGTGCTGACCACACGACCACCCAATATCTGCAGGCCATGAGCTGGGCAGCAGCCGTTATTGAAAGTCAACTTTCTTAACTGACAAAATAAACTTTGTTGTTCTTAATTAACTTTAGAGTAGGCCTAATAGTGGCTTAAATGAAATAGTTCAAAATTACAAATTTTATTGAATAGCTATTCACCTTTTCTATTCCTCATTTTAGTCTCTAATTTGCATCATCTTTATTGTGTTTTAGATTTCACATGAGAAAAAATGCCATCTTCAGCAGCATGCAGATAGTGCCGGTCATAAAGCGAAAGCAGCCATGAAAAGTAATATTAGACAGACTCTGCTCACACAAACTATATCTCCCACAACCCAAAATGGTTTCTATGCTGATATGTGTAGAGCCCTAGTTGCAGCAAATATTCCCTGGAATGCTGTCCACAATCCGGTTTTCAGAGATTTTTTACAGAAATACACCAAGCAGCACATACCATCAGCATCTACATTAAAGAAAAACTACTTAGATATTTGCTACAATGAGGTCATTTTGTCAATCAGGGAGGATATTGGGGAGTCTTGCATATGGTTGTGTGTGGACGAAACCACAGACTCTGTGGGCAGGTACATTGCTAATCTTATAGTAGGAAAACTGGAACCCAATCAGGCATCTACTGCTCACCTTCTTTGCTCTAAGCAGCTAGAGAAAGTCAATAGTCAAAGCATTGCATACTTCATCAACAAGGGGTTGCAATTGTTGTATCCTGGGAGTGTTGATGATTCTAAAGTCCTTCTTCTTGTCTCCGATGCTGCTGCCTACATGATGGCTACTGCACCTCTCCTAAAAACTTTCTACCCTTCTTTAATTCATGTTACTTGCATGGCACATGCCTTGCATAGACTCGCAGAAACAGTTAGGTCCTAGTTTCCTGCAGTAAATACCCTTGTTTCAACAATGAAGAAAGTGTTCTGTAAGGCTCCATCAAGAATAGCCATCTTTCGAGAGAAACTCCCCTCTATTCCCCTTCCACCACAGCCAATCATCACCCGTTGGGGTTCCTGGATGGAAGCGGCCCTCTATTATGCAGAACATCTTGAGAAAATCATGACTGTGATAGACGATTTGCCTTTAACGGACAACTCTGCATGTGTGTCATCTGTCAAAGAGCTGCTAAAGGATTATTCCAGTGTTCAGAGAGACATTGCATATATTCAGGCAAATTTTTCATTTCTTCCAGTAACCATTACAAAAATGGAGGAAAAAGGAAACAGTCTCAATCAGCAATTTTCTGTAATTGAGGAAGCCGAGAACAATATAAAGAGTGCTAGGGGCAAGGTAGGGGATAAAATAAGAGACAAGTGGGCTAGTGTACTGCAGAAAAATCCAGGTTATTCAGTGCTGAAAAGAGTACACCAGGTAATGGATGGGGAAAATGTAGAGCTACTTAGTGAAAATGAACTGAAAAATGTAGGTAAATTTTCCTATGCCCCTCTAACGTCTGTGAGTGTGGAGCGCTCTTTTTCTGCCTTCAAAATGATTTTAACAGACAGAAGACACAGCCTGACTGTGGAAAATTTGGAGAAGATCATCGTTATGTACTGCAAAGCAAATTACGAATGAAAGTGAATGTTCTTCGCAAATACTTCGTTAGGGAATGCCTACAGTGCTGTAATTATGTTCAGTGATTTTAGTATTAAGGTTTTAGTTTGCTATTGATGATTTTTCATATAATCCATAACTGTTTTTAATAAATTCCTTTTTAATTCTGTCTTAATTTTGCCGTTATTTCTGTTAAGAATAGGTATACCACATTTCTTACAGTAAAAAAAGATCACGTTACAGTTCAAGTGTATATTGTGATATTTTGCCATTTACCGAAACATCTGCTCCAGGAAAAGATATCCTGTAAAAGATTATTATTTTTCGTTGACTTGGAAACTATCAAGTACTGACACACCTGTGAAGACATACTCAAATCCCGTGTCCGGCCAATTTGACATGGGTTTATTTCATGGTTTCCCCAGACTTAAAGGCAAAAGCGAATTGGATATTTACATACCGTGAATCATCCTCACCATTTCATCTTGTATCATATCCATTTAAATTAATATCACTTGAAATTCACTCCATTCAAAACCAATAATAGAACTAAAAGACGATCAATAGTTCCATGGCCTACCCTACTGTATAGACACACATCCCGAACTCGTAGCTAAAAGGAGTACAAACACAATTCTCAGTAGTCTTAGTGGACAAATAAAAAAATGTTCTAGGCACACTTTTAGTAACGTTCAAATCTTAAATGCATCATTATTTTCATAAGCACAACTTTGAAAAATGAACATAATCTGAAGAAATTATTTCTCCAGACAGATATTGTAGTGACAATGAATATTTCCTCTACAGTAGGCTACGTCACAATAAACAGTATTGTATGGTAGTGTATTTTTATGTAGATCATTTTAGATATGTCCCATTTAAAATTTACAAAAATAAATAAAATACCTGGTATTTTCGATTTTCACCTTAATCTAAACACACTCTGCAGTCTATCTTGGTTGTTTAGGAACATTTAAACATACTCGTGAGACCTTTCTCTTTGTTGTGCGGGGTGGTATCTACAAAAGTATGGATAAAATATTCGTATTATTTCCGTATTGGGCCCTGCCACTATAGGAAATCTACAATCTCGGTATTTAGTCATAATATTGCGTACATACCGGCATAGGCGTACCGAGGGGGGGGGGGGGTTGGGGGTTTGAAACCCCCCCCCCCATTGATTAAAAAAGGACAATTGTATAATTTTTTTAAGTCTGCCCATAAATTACTTAATGCAAGTATAAAGCGTGGGAAGCTTAAAACTCGTTATTTTGCGTCTTAATTTTTTAAATTTTCCGGGGGACAACCCCCGGAAGCTTAAAACTCGTTATTTTGCATCTTGATTTTTAAAATTTTCTGGGGGAGGACCCCCTGACCCCCCTCTCCCGGATGTTATAACCCCCCATATGGTCGGCCTGGTTACGCCTATGCATACCGGTACATATTACCTCAACCGATATAATTTTATAATTAGAATAATATAGTCCACCGCTGTGGCTCAGGGGATGCGTTCAATCCTCTCACGCAGCGGGCCCGGGTTAGATTCCTGGTCGGGACAAGTTACCTAGGTGAGGTTTTTTCCGGGGTTTTCCCTCACCTATGAGACAAATGTCAGGTAACTTTAGGCCCTTGTGGTCCCCGGATATCATCTGGCCGTCGTTATCATCTTCATCCCCATTCTCGCCTTGTTCTGAGTAAGTGTGTGTGAATGGTGTGTATCGTCCTATGTGTTCGTGTTGTCTCGGAGGTGGCCCCGCGTTGGGCTGATCATTCATCCGGGGAGGCCCTCCATGTCCTTGTCTGGTCAAATAAGTATGTATGTGATCCAAAGTTAATCCCTGTCCCGACAGGTCGCGGCCCTGTAAGGCCCGGGCGGCTTGGGTCGCTTAAATCCTAAAAAAAGGAGAGGTAAAACTACGACAAGAATAATATAACCTGAATAATCAAGAAGGGTGTTAATTAATTATAATAGGTTAAGTCATTTAGGGAGTTCCATCTGTCAAAGGAATGCCACTAACACACAATGAATAAAGGAACTATTTCAACCTTAACGCACTAGAATATAAATGGATATTCGTATGAAAGGATGCTGAAGAAGAATCTACATTAACAATTAATATTAAGTTTATTTATTTTTTATTTTATACCATAAAAAGGAACAGTATCACATAACTTTTATTATTTTTGTATGTAATGGCAACTTTTATTACTAGATCATTTGTTAAAAACTCATATTTTTGAAGTGAAACTTCTTTAGTCGCGCTAGGAGTAAATCGAGAGCTAACCCAAACTTGCGTTACGAACAAAATCTTCACGAAATTGGTACACACAAAAACGTCACGAAATTAGTGGGACTTTGACGGAACGGACTGCACAGAAAACAATCAATTCAATGATTAGGCTTATCCAAAATTTAAAAAATGCAAAAATTCAAGATTTAAAAAAATCAAAATTAAAAAATCCAAAAATTCAAAGTTTAACAAATCTAAGAATCCAAAATTAAAAAATCCAAAATTAACAAATCAAAAAATTAAACAAATTTACGGGAGCGCGCGGGGTAAAGGTATCAGGCATTGAATGGGGGGCTATTACTGCTTCGAGCTAGTGGCGTGGTGACCCCTTCACCATTATAAAAAATAAAAAATCCAGTATTAAAAAAATCGAAAATATAAAAATCACTCATTCTTTGTTCTTTTAAAACCATTGCGGTGGAATGCAAAACAATGGAATCCAGAAAAAACAAACTTGAAATGGCCTTTTAACTACCAAAGATACATACAACAAGAAATCCCTTTCATGGGGGTAAAAAATTAAACATTACAAAACAGTAATGAAACCAGAAGCACTGTATGCGGCAGAAACGCTAAACATGAATTTCAGAGGTCAGATGGAGAAACTTGAACTAAAGGAAAGGGAGATTTTAAGAAAAATCATAGTACCAAAATTTCAGGATAATAAGATAATATCCATCAAGAATGAAACCCTGTACAAGAAAATTGAGAAACTTTCAGATGCTATGCGAAAAAGGAGAATAATTTTCTATGGTCATCTTCTCAGAATGGACTCTCATAGATTAACGAAACAAATCTTTGACTTCTTCCGCAACCGCAAAACAAAACCAACTGGCTTAAAGAAACTGAAAAAGACCTCGTCGAGTTAAAAATTACAGAAAATTCACTACTCGATCGAACGGCTAAAATAATAACTAAAGACGAAATTACAAGGTTCCAAGACAGGTCAACGCTGAAATCAAAACCTATTAACTCGGAAGAAGAGAGGAAAAGAAGATAAGAAAGAATGAAGAAATACTGGGCACTTACGAATTAACAACACACAATGAAATTACTGGTTCAACGTACCCCAAAGAGGGTGAAACGAAAGAAAAAGAAGAAAGATAAATTAAGCACAGTAACAGATTTTTGTTTCTGATATAGATGAATGCCCCTAACTTGTTTTGTGTCATTTCATCTACGTCGTGAACAAAAACTGGGTCGCTATGTTTGTGATGGGGGATGAAGGCAGCTCAATACATCTCGCGTCGCAATAAAAACAAACAAGGCTTGATTTATTTATATTTATCACCTCACCTAACAAGGAATCGGCACTGAACTAGAGGCACTACTCTTCACGGGCGATACGGAGTAATGGGCGACTGTAATTTCTAATAAGCTGGAAATTTATTGGTTTTTCTTAATAAAAACACTAACCCTAGTATTTTCCATGTTATGATTAGAGACCGGATTTTAAAGGGAATTCCTTTTTTCATATTCCATCGCAAAACGTGATAAAATTGAACAGGACATTACTGAGTAAGTTTCAACTGCAAATGACCTGGTTTTATCGTCCTTTTTTTTTTTCCTTTTTTAGGCTCATCTCCTTTTTTTTTTAGGAACTTTCCCTTTCCAGTACCTTTTTTGCTAATTTATTTTGAAAAATTCGTAAATTACCCAGTATTTGGTAATATGAAAACATTAAAAATTGTTTTCACCAATCCATTGAAAAAATAATTCCTCCCAGCAGAATAGAGCGTTACAGGGAAATCACAGGCTTCCCATTGCGTAAGTTTCCCATTATAACAAGGTGGGGAACATGGATTTCGTGTGTTATTTTCCTGTGTGAGAATTTCAACAAGATCTAAAATTCTTCAGTCACTAGATGTTACAGAATCAGCAGCAAAGGCTTTACATAAAACAAACATGTATCTCTCTCTTGAATTTTTACACTCTCTTACTTTTATATCCCTTTTTTCCACACCTTTTTTTGGCAATAATTTTCCCTTTTTTTCCCAACTTTTTTGGCAATAATTTTCCCTTTTTTCGCCCTTTCTTGGGTGAAAATTTTCCCTTTAAAATCCGGTCTCTAGTTATGATATCCCAAGAAGGACAAGGCCTACCATCCGACCTCTGCGTCATCTGCCTCAGTCCTTCCACACTGGCAGAAGGAGTCACATACTCCTCATTCCAATACTCATAACTGTTATTGCTGGATCGTCACCAGAAATCTCCTAAGTTGTTCTCTTGAGGCCGATTGCACCCCGTTCCAGACTTCCTACTTCGTAAAAATCCGAGAAGGTACCGTGGGTCGAAGCCGAACCTAGTCCGGGCATACGGTTTTTTGGTCAGCAACGAAACCACTAAGCCAGGCAAGTGGCCAAGTGTCTAAGTTACTCAGGTGGAATTAATTAATCATACTAGAGAGTTTTTTGCTAACTGGTGAGGCATATAGTGGCAATTGCATTAATAATTTCAGGAGGTATCCATATCACTCCTATCCATGGACAAATATAGGATACTGCCTAAGTTTCGTTCTACCAGACAATCAAATGCTGGTCGATATTCCAATAATGATTCTAAATTAGGTTTTCTTACTTTCATTTAAAAAATATGGTGACAGAGCTTAAATACTGTATATTTCCGCAGATAATATGAAAGTTGAATCACAAAAATGGTCTTATATGACAGATACAAAAAAAAATAGTCTGAAATTTATATAAATTAAAACCATTAGAAAATGACGTATTCTGAAGTCAAGATGGGTACTAGCCTATCTTCATATGTTAAGAAGTTAGGTACTATTTGCGAGAAAATATAAGCCGGTAAATAACGCGAATTTCGTAAATAAAAAACAAACGCCATAATCTACCAAATAAAACATATTTTATGTATTTTTAATTTTTTCCCCTGTATACCGGTACGTGTATCACATGGCTCACGCACAATGCGCGCATCGTTCTGTTCCATCTTGGTGCGACTGTGGTCAATGACGCCATTTTGAAGAAAAAAAATCCCTTTAGGCAAGCCTACAGGCTGACGTAGATTTCTAAGTGTTTTTGGTTTAATTTACTGTCGCTGCGTAGCACTCTTCTTCTTTAGCCTTGGCATGACAAACCCGCAATAATAACAGCAAAAAAAGGAAAGATCACTTTTTCAAACGTTCAAATCTCGCCTTATATGAAAACTATCAAGAAGCTAGTTATTGATTTGTAGAGTACTATTCAAGAGCTTTTCAACGATACCCCAGAAGACGTAGTTTAAAAAAAATTCGAATTTCCATCCCCTCACCCCCACCCCCACTCGTACCCCCAAAAACCCCCGAATTGTTGGTGTCACTGTGAACTCCATAGGGAGTACTCTAATTTATTCCAACAAAGATTCCCTCTATACTTCATAGGGGCCGAGATATAAATGTTTTAAAATTTCAACCCCCTCCCCCGACCACCCCCTTGGGCCAATTTTTCTCATTAACGAACTTGTCCGAACTGTTGGGCCCAGACATAACATAATAAAATTTGGTTCATATATCTTCAAAATTACGGCCGCTAGCGTGTAAAGATATATATATATATATATATATATATATATATATATATATACAGTATATATAGGCACATATATAAATATCACAAAAAAATTTTTTGAACGGGCGGTGGTTTCGTACTTAGGGAAGCATGAAACGTAAAGAAATGAAAGAATTTTTCGAAAATCATGACATGGTATCAATCGCAATAGGTAGATTTTTCTTCGAAATCTACCTAAAAAGATCGAGGAATCTTTGTTCCGGTAAGGGTAACCAACGGTTTTTTTTAACTAACTTTAGTTATTATGCCCTAACTTCTATTATCCACCCTACGGATTATAACAGTGCGATGGTTGGCAACATTTTTGCGATCAACCAGAATACCGAAAAAAAAAGAAACATTTTTATGTCTCGTATACATAAATTCATAGGCCATTGATAGTTTTGGGTCGTCTTATAGGACAGATATACGCTAAAACTATAAAACTTTGACGAAAATCGTCTTATCTGAAGGTCGTCTTATCTGCGGAAATATATGGATGGTATGGCAATGTCTCTGCTCATATAAAATAATAAAAGAATGAGAAACTACGTTATCCGACGTTATAAGTCAGATAACTTAGCTTACCCCAAATTATAACTCCCAATTTTGGCGTGAATAACTGAATATGTCTAACTAATGCCCGGTTTCTACAAACTTGTGAATTACCTATGGGTAAATTATCCATGGATAAATTAGTCCCATTTCAACTACAATGATATAATGACCAAGGCCTTGGAGTTGTACAGTTAATTTAATTCAGAAGGCTTTGATTCTCATTGTTATTGGTCCTACAAAGAGATTAAATTTTATCCAGCCATCCATGAAAGGATAAATTAACCCGACGATTTACCCTTGGAAAGATCTAGCCTGAGTTTGTAGGAACATTTCTTCTGTAATTTTCATATTTTCCCAGAGGACATTTTGTCTAGAAACTCGCCATAAGTGTATGTGATTGCTATCTTTAAATTATTTGTGTTTGTGTGGTGTTATTCTTGTGTAAATTCTGTCCATTGGGTAATTTACCCATAGGTAATTCGCGAGTTTATAGAAACCGGCCATAAATGGCCCAAAACTGTTAGCTTTCACATCATGACATATTAAATGAAAGGTGTAAAAATACTACTTAACCGTATAACTTGAATTTACTTTCAATTAATATCTGATTTTCAGCAACAGGTTGAAATTGTTTTTTACTTTCCTGTAAAATTTAGTTTTTGTGATAAATCAGTTTATTCACTGGAGTCCATTGTCTCTACACAAATGGCGGCTAAATAACGATAGTGGGGCCCATTTTCTAGCTATGGGTGGACCACATTACGTGGTGATGTGTAACTGGAGGAAGTGTAAGAGTGTGAAGAGATGAGTATGTGTAGTGTAGTGTGGGATATGAGTGACGGTGGTGAGGTGAGGAAGGATGGAGGGAAAACCCGGTGCCGGCATTAAGACTACTCTTGCCGAAAGACACCAACGGGACCGACAGCTTCACGTCCTCATCCGATGGACGAATCACTATCACTTGGTGGCTGAAAAATGCTTTCACTCCATCCCATATGTTGGCAGGAATGCACCAGGAAATCAATAGTCTGCGCAGGCACGTGCTTATTAGGTGGTAGGTGGTAGGAAAGGTCCCAAAATGGCTGCACGGTACGTAATTTCACAATTATTAACGGCTGGTCAAAAATAGTGTATGATACACGTGGTAGAATGATTTTATTTTGCTCGTAGGATTGCCACGCTCCATCATAAGGGATCGTTTCGCAAAATGATAATCATATTTATTAAGCCGTTAAGTACAGTACAATTGGCCAGGTCAAAGATTAAATAATTAGTTATCAATACATAAAACTCAAATTATGCTAAAGTCTAAAATAAAAACTCAAGATTATACACAGAATTCCAAATAAGCATATTTTTCAATTTTGTCCTAAAATAATTAAAATATGCATTTACAATTCTCTCAGGAAGTGCATTGATGAGTTTAATAACCAACATAATTGAAACTTGTAGCAGTCTTGGACAGTCTGTGTATGGGGAGATCCAGCAGATGAGCATTTCTAGTTGGGTATGAGTGAGTAGATGATCTGATAACCTCAGAATTATAATTTAGTTTCATGTGAAGAAGTAATTACAAATGTAAAAATTAATTACTGTCAAAATCCGTAATTCCTTAAATTTTCGTTTACAGTGTCTTGTAGCCTACATTCAGTACCTGTTAAGACTCGCGGAGCTCTTTTTTGAAAATAATATCAAAATTGAACAATTTTCCCAAAGGATAATGCCATATCTAATTTGGTCTGGAAGTGTGCATAGTAGGCTAAGACATTTTAATACTATGCGCAGGTAGTTGTGTTTTTAAGTTTCTGAGCAGATATACTGAGCTTAAAATATTTAAATAGTCAATATGACTTTCCCAATTTAACATGGAATCAAGATATATTCCAACTAAGTTAATTTCACATTATTCTCATTATTGCCTTTTAGATTAAAAGTACGCTGTGGCTCAGGGGATGCGTTCAATCCTCTCACGCAGCGGGCCCGGGTTCGATTCCTGGTCGGGACAAGTTACCTAGGTGGGGTTTTTCTGGGGTTTTTCCTCACCTTTGAGACAAATGTCGGGTAACTTTAGGCCCTTGTGGTCCCCAGATATCATCTGGCCGTCATTATCATCTTCATCCCATCCTCGCCTTGTTTGGAGTGAGTGTGTGTGTGAATGGTGTGTCTCGTCCTATGTGTTCGTGTTGTCTCGGAGGTGGCCCCGGCATTGGGCTGATCACTCATCCGGGCCTCCATGTCCTTGTCTGGTCAAAAAAGTATGTATGTGATCCAAAGATAATCCCTCTCCCGACAGGTCGCGGCCCTGTAAGACCCGGGCGGCTTGAGTCGCTTAAATCCTAAAAGGGAGAGATTAAACTACGAGAAAGAAAGAAAGAAAGAAAAGATTAAAAGTAGTCCACCGCTCCTCTCACGCAGCGGGTCCGGGTTCGAATTCTGGTTGAGACAAGTTATCTAGCTTTTTTCCGGGGTTTTCCCTCACCTGTGGTCCCCGGATATCATCTGACCGTCATTATCGTTTTCATCCCATCCTCGCCTTGTTCGAAGTGATTGTGTGTGTGAATGGTGTGTCTCGTCCTTTGTGTTCGTGTCATCTCGGAGGTGGCCCCGGCATTGGGCTAATCACTCATCCGGGGAGGCCCTCCATGTTCTTGTCTAGTAAAAAAAAAAGTATGTATGTGATCCATAGATAATTCCTCTCCCGACAGGTCGCGGCCCTCTAAGGCCCGGGGGGCATGGATGGCTTAAACATCCCTAAGAGGGAGAGGTAAAACTAAGGTGAAGAGAAAGAGATTAAAAGTAATAGTCTGAGTTTTCCCAGCATTTAAAAACAATTGACTGGCATCAAACTATTTCTTTGAGGAGTCAATTTGGCTTCAACTAAACTACTCGTATCTAGTTCATTAGGGCATTTACTCTGTTTAGGAAACCTGTCGGCAGCATAGAATTACCTACTGTCTAAATAAAATCACGTTTTTATCACTTGTTTCATAAATAGTTATTTTCAATTCTGGATGTGTGGCATGTCTCACGGTGTGCGTCATAAACAAATCTGGGTCGCCGTGTTTGTGAGCGTGAATGTAGGTATCCAGTCGTTAATGACAAACA
Organism: Ectobius pallidus; assembly: GCA_964059195.1. Lineage (NCBI taxonomy): Eukaryota > Metazoa > Arthropoda > Insecta > Blattodea > Ectobiidae > Ectobius > Ectobius pallidus. Next base: position 199,413,411 of record CAXKWD010000003.1, read on the forward strand.
AGCACGTCATACCAGAACAATAACACTTGACATATCAAATTGTTTTTAGGTCATATGACAAGGGTTCATTACTAAAGCAAAGTCGGGGCAGAAAGAATATTCGAATTTCTCAAAACAACTCCATCCGCCGACCATACCTCTTTCTTTTCCTCTTACATGTAGGCTATAACTCGATCGGTAAGACGTGAACCAAACAAACGGCTGCGCATTAGTCTACGATGATGTAATCTAGACCTGCCTGACCTTCATAGCACGTGTTGTTCTTTGCTAGTTCATACTGTACATACCGTACAAAAACATCGTAGTTAGCCTCACAGCATTCAATAGTGAAGATCCAACAGCGATATTATGTGAGTTACTTAAATCATATTTCACAATAAAAAAACAAACAAACAAATACTTTATTCACTTTATTAAGTGCCAGTATGGTACTTTATGAGATTGTGTGGGGGACAAAAAAAAAGTCTGTCCGTCCGTGCGTCTGTACGCACCATAACTCAAATACGCTTTTTCGGATTTTCATGAAACTTGCCTTTTATGTTAATATATAGGAAGTCGCGATAACTCAATAATGCTTTATTGAATTTTCCTGAAACTTTGTATACCCATTTATAATGTACATGGGAAGACGTCTAATGATATTGGACCAAATCGGTAGACCGGTACCGGAGTAAAACCCAATTTAGTTTCTATTTTAAAGACGCGGTAACTCAAATACACTTTACCGGATTTTTATGAAACTTGGTATACACATTTATAATGTCCGTGCGAAGACTTCTATTGATATTGGATAAAATCGATTGACCTGTTTCGGAGTAATGCTCAATTTAGTGCCTATTTTATAATAATATACGTATTCGAAAGAATTTATTTAAAAAATGCAAATCAGTTATCTTGACAACATAACCTATTGATTTACTGAGATCTTATAAGGCTTTGGAAATTAAAATACAGTTAGCTATGACAAAAAACACTATTGTTTTACATGCGCTTATCCAACTAGACCGTTAAACTGACCCAGGTGGCCGAGATGGTAAGTCTTGGCCTCACATTCTGGAGTTCAATGGTTCAAATCCCGAAACCGGCCAATTTGACTTTTTTTTTGTATCTTTATGTGAGTATGCGATTGTCAAGATATCACAAATCTGTACAGTTCAGCAGATGCTGGAAGATTTTAATCTGATTAAAAAAACTAGACGTTTGTTCTTCCGTAAGCCCTGCTTAATTAATAAATCTGGAGCTTAACTTGGAAATCACTTCTGCATATCATAATTGCAGTCATAACTGATTAAACAAAACATACTGACACTTTTCAGTTTACCTGATTTTATTTTTGTTTTCAATAGTTACGGGCTATTATGAACCGCATAGTTTGGAATGAATAGTACAGTATATGCATTCTCTTCTGCACTTACTCCATTGCTACCGGCGGACGATAAGCTATCTGCGCGTGTTTGGCTCAGGTCTTACCGATCGAGATATGCTTATGGCTACATCACTCCCACACAGTGGCTTGTACCCTGTTATTACCAGGGCTCGATCTTGGGTACCCAAGTGAAGAAAGTTAAGAACGTCCGGACCATTGCTTTGTGTAGTTTGAGATGGAGCGTGACGTTACTCGTTGCCTCAACATGTAAACATTCAGTCACAGTAGGGCACAAAATAATTGTTCACATTTACAGCCATAAATATGTGCATTACATTTCTAGTTTAGAAATTATTTACCTAGCATTATGCGTTTCAATTTACTTCATAATTTAGGGGAGATTGCTCCGTTGCCGGTCAGGCCTCGTTACCGGTCAACAAGTAGTTATACATTAAGACGCTAGATAGCAGAATCTATCTATCTAGCTATCTAGCTATCTAGCGTCTTAATGTGTAACTACTTGTTGACCGGTAGATGCTGCTATCTAGCGTCTTAATGTATAACTACTTGTTGACTGATAACGAGGCCTGACCGGCAACGTGGCAATCTCCCCTAGATGTTACCGGTCAACAAGTAGTTACACATTAAGACGCTAGATAGCTAGTTAGCTAGATGCTGCTATCAAGCGTCTGAATGTGTAACTATTGGCAAGTTAGTACTTTACGACTCACCCTGCTCCCCTTTCCACTCGCCACTCGGCTGGCAGTTTCCACCCCTCTCAGCTGCTTTCATTAAGAGATGGCGCTATCGTCGCTTCTAGTAGTTCAAATGCCGCCGCTAGGGGAGGGATTGAGAGTAGGAGTGGGGGACTCGGGTGAGTCGCAACATACCAATCTCCCTAACTATTTGTTGACCGGTAACGAGGCCTGAACTGCAACGGGGCTATCTCCCCTACATATTTTAATAATCTGAAATAATGTTTGGCTCCTGAGAAGAAAAGGAAATACATATAAAACCCATATTTTCTAGTCTTGCACCACTTTTCTAATCTGATTCAGTGATTGTTATAACAAGGTCTAAACGTTTTTTTTTTTTTTTCTGAGGGACGATTCTCGAGAAATATTTTAGTCATATGTTTTTCAAGCAACTCTATACAATATTAGACATAGATGTCGATAATGTTATGATTGATCTTCAGTGTCTGATGTTTATATTGAAGGCCTGCCTTGAATGTGTAATTTAATACGTACCAACTGCCATTTACTATCAGAGTATTTATCGAACAATCGATATCTACCTGTCCATATATATTTTCTGTGCAATCGCAAAATGCAGTGTTGTTTCCTTTCACATCCAAGTATTCCGTTCCGAACCTCTCTCAGTTCCTTCATTATCAATTCTTTAATTTTTTTTTGCATGTTCCTCAGTAGCGTGAATTCCAAAATAGTACAATTACTACTACCGGTAATATGAATCCTGAAACAATTATTTAATTAAAAGAAATAGGATGCAATTGATTCTTAGCTTGCAGGATCGCAAGTATAGTATGTATGGACCCATGCCAAGAAGCAACGAGGTATTAATGTATTTTGTTACGAAACATACTGCACGCTCTCACCCCATGAGTCATGATGTTACGTATGCTCCGTGCATTCCAAATCTAATTCTCGTAACATTGTGACCCTAGACCGAGCTCTGTTTATTATTTTAGAAACATTACTGTCAAATTATCAGGATAATCCAATAAGATTAACTTAATTAATAAATTAATGATTCGATAATTCATTTAAAGGGATTATTAAACAAAGTTCTTGACTCGTGTTATTTTCATACACACACGACTTGCCGTACAAGTGCATCATTCAATAAAAATCGGAATTCATAAATTAATTTACACATGCTATATTTGAATTTAAAGAAAATTAAAACTAGACGGATAGTTTGTATTAATAATAACCCCACTATACATTTAATAATAAGTTTTCAGTCGTTTAGTACAGATCTTATTTACTATCATTATGCCAGATTGTAAAAGATTTGTGTACATCACAGCAAACACTTTTTCATAACTCCTCGTCATCTACAACTATCATGACTCGTTCAATACTGTCGTTCCTCCCTATCTCCTTTGTGAAGTCCTTTTCCTCTTCGGTTGACCGGTACCGGAGTAATGCCCAATTTGTGCCTGTTATATGGTAATATATTAGAAAGAGTTTATCAAACGCAAGTCAGTTCTCATGATAACATATTGTTTTACAGTGTTCATATACGGCTTTGGAAGTTGCTCTGACAAATAACACTACTCATTTATTCCTTCACATATGTTTATCAAATTTTAGACCTTTTCTTCCACAAGCCCTGCTTAATGAATCGATGTGGAGCTTAACTCGGAAATCTATTTTTAAAAAAATAACTTATTTTCTGCATATCATTTTTGCAAATTATCACTGATTAAACAAAAGCATTCTGGCACTTTGTTACATCAGTTAAAGTAAAGTGTTTCCTATCACAGGCCATGGAGGCCCAGAGGGTTCCAGGAGGTTGAGGCTCACAGATTTTTAGACATCGGCACATGAAGGTGGTAAGGTTGTCAGCCTTACGCACCGGCCGCCTTTACCCCCAGGATTGCTCCTGGTACTCATTCCTGTTAGAGGCTGAGTCGACCCCAGGGCCATGGTTCCACCAGAAGGATTAGGCCAATTGAAAAACTCCAACGACCTCATCGGGGATCGAACCCGCGACCTTCCGGTTTATAGCGCAGCACCTCAACCACTACGCTACGGCGTATGGCATAGCATTGAATAAAAGAAGTATATTTATTTTCAGCAAAAAAAAAAACTGTTTAAAACTGTATAAATGCGTAAAATTTTCAAGCCCCTTTCACCAAGCGCTGTGGTATGTTAGAAAAATCTTTTTTTCTTTTAATCCTGGACATTTTAAAATATATTTTTTACCACACATCAATAAAAGAATTCATAATATTTCAAAGCAAAGAAAGCTTGGTTTAAAAGCCTTTTTTTTTAATCTTCAAAGTGCTGTCCTGAAAAAAAAAACACTTTTCTACTGGGATTCCAGTGTTTGCAAGCGAGAATGCCGTAAATAATACACAAGTACGTCACATTGCGCGTTATTACTCTCTTACACGCTACAAGACTTGATTTATTTCTGTTTTTCATCTCACATAACGAGGAATCGATACGGAACAATGTTGTTCGTGTGGTCACGCGAGAGAACGGCGATCGATCCCAAACCAGGAGAGGTTCGCTTACCTGTACCATTCCTATTACTTTCCTTCTTACTCGTCCGTACAATATTTTGTACAAAATGATCTGAACTGTAGGGATATAGCATAGGGAAAGTATATAAGCTCCCTAGCTGTACCGGTATAGTGCAGTTACTCATTGGATGGCCAGTCGGCTTCAAAGGTTTCGGTGTTTCTTTATGTTAATTGATCTGACTAAATCGGTCTTGGGCTTCCGCTTCCCAAAACAAAAGCAACGTTGCAATATTATCTCATTGTTATCACTGACCTCAGTTCTTCCTTCGCTTTATTCAATTCACACGTGTTATTGTTTACTGTAACTTGATCTTGCAACCACGCATTTCACTCCACGCGGAGTAGACGAGTAGCTGTCAAAATCGCCACAGGACATTCTTAGATTTTGATTGGCTGGGGTAACTAGCTGATTGGTGCGGTAAAAACAAAGAACATGGGTTGAGCTGTCGGCAAACTTTTCCTCCTAACGAAAGGAAGCCGCCTGGGTATGAAATGAGTAACTGGACTATACTTAATAATTCTGCACCTAATTACTTAGTCTCCCGTTTCCCAACATAACCGCTTCAAACGATCTTAGAATAATAGCCTATTGTCAATTCCACGCCATCAAACATCTCTGTACTCTGCCTCATCACCCGCACCTAGAACTCCCTATATCAGGGTTAGTCGGAGCCTACAGACTTTTAGGTCAAAGTTACTCAAGTATATCGCTGCTAACTAGAAATAATATCTCGTTATACAGCCTAGGTTAATTTATATTGTACAATATTTTATATCACTTAGCCTATAAGTTATTGCTTGAATTTGTTAATTTCTTAGTTTTAGGTTTCAATTTTTGTGTATATTATAGTATTATATTAAATGTAATATGTATTATAATATAATGTATATATACGAGGGATGTTCCAAAAGTAAGTTTCGTCGTTTTTTTTTAAAGTGAAGATGGTAAAGCAGATGAAGCAAACAACTGCCATAAGAATCGACACCTATTGCTGGTTCAACGACGGAAAGAGCGTCAGCAGAGGAGAAACGATGCATGAGTAGAGTCCCGAAGAAGAGAGAGTAGCAGTAGACTGGCGTGCCCGAGGTTATTTGAGTACAAATCACGATGGCAGATGGACGTGTACTGAAAACGTGGTCGACAATGGAAGTACATGCTGTTATCCGGTATGAATGGGCATGTAGGACTAGTGTGTCCATCATCCATGGACGCCTACAGACTGTGTATGGTGAAGAGGTCATGTCTCATCAAATTGTTGGTCGCTGGTGTTGCATGTTCAGTGAAGGAAGGCACCTGTTCCATGCAATGAAAGCCGCACTCTCGGGACGTCACTTCCAAAACAATGCTGAGGTGGAGAAGGCTGTGCGACAATTCCTTGCATAGCAGGGCACCGAGTTTTACCAGAGTGGTTTCTTCAAACTGATTGCAAGCTATGACAAATGTCTCAATGTCGGTGGAGACTATGTTGAAAAATAGTGCAAGGGGTATATTTCATGATTGCATGGTGTATTTGTTTTGGTAATAAAGTTTCCATGTGAAAAAAAAGTGACGAAACTTACTTTCAGAACATCCCTCGTAGTATACTGTAGTTTTATTATATACAATTGTATCATTATGGTATCTATTGTATTTGTTTTTGTAAGTATTACTTTAATGTATTTTGTATTTTTCCTGCTTGAGTGGAAAATAAGGCCCTATGGTCTTAACTGTGTCAGGAAAAATAGAACGTTATTATTATTGTGATAGATTTTACTCCTTCCACATAGTAATTTTTTTTTTTTATTACATACATAATCATCGTCGGCCGCGGTGGTCTAGAGGTAAGCGTGCCCGCCTCTAGATCCGAAAGTCGCGGGATCAAACCCGGCCGCGGTCGATGGGTTTTCAGGACGTAAAAATCCTGGGCACGGAGCCCTCCAGGAAGGACTGTAAGGTGGGGGCCCCACGGCACGTAAAATAACTCCAAGACTAAATTAGAGCCTCTGGACAAAATTTCTCGGCCCTTTTACGTCCAAATAATACCTTAGTTTCCTGAGGGCGGGTTGAGAGGCGATTGGCTTACCACCTGTCCCTCTGCCCTCTCTCGGAAAATAAGCGTAACAAAATTCATATAGGTAACAGAAATCTCCCCTTGGAAGCCCCTTCGCCCTAAAATAGGGGCTATAGGGTTCCAGACAGACTAAGGCCCGTTCTTACGATGTCCAGTTAAGTAGGAGTAAATGTTAACTGACAGTTTCTTTTATGGTCGGAGTAAAGTTCCAGTAAACGCTTCTCTGTTCTTATCATCTTCTAGCAGTCTTTCATCTGTTTTCATTGTTTGGTTTGATTTTCCAATGGATAATGAGGTTATGGTTGATGTCAAAAAATAAAGAGACACAGCAAATTCTTTTCATGTGAAGAATAATTGTTTCTGAATATTATCGACGAAAAGCGTCATAGGCCTATAATTCAAACTAAATAAACACACAGTAAGAAGTGGCCATAAGAGCAAAGCTCGGAAAGACGTATCAGAAAAAATCTCATGTGAAACACATAACTTCATCTAAACTTAATATATTCCAGTATACACTAGGCCTACACAGTACGGACAGTAGTGCGCATTCAGTTGTCTTAGCCTAAAAAGGTCGCATAATTTGCGAGGCAAGACCTAAAACCTAATAAGTTTATGTATGAAATGTGTAGCTAATAACTAAAGGATATACTACGAGATGTTTTCAAATTAAATTATTAGCTCTTAGCATAACATATTGAAATACATTATATATAGGCCTATACATTTTATATATTATGCTTATTAAACAATTCCTGTTAAAATCAAAAGTTGCTGGCTGTTTTCTAAAAAAATAAAGAAGAAAAAAATCCTCAAGTAAAGTGGTTGTAAAAATGAAAAGAAAGTTACCAAGTTTCTAACCTCATCCTGGAAGGATGCAAAACCCAAATATAATCTGATGTACTGGTAGAGGAAGTAAACAGTAAAATAATTGATTGTCCAAACTTTCATAATAGTTTGATCTAGTTTTCAATATTTTAAAAATCTTTTTTTACATATAGTGGCATTGTTCCTCATCACCACTGACATTACAAAAGCAGCTAAATAATTTCATCTCTCCATTTTAATTCAGTCCGCGAGAAGTATAACCTCAAAAAATCTTCCGGTTAGGAGTTTACCTGTACATTTTCCTACAGTAAAGATTACTGCCAGTTAAGGGATTCTTACCTATAGTTAACTCCTAACCAGATATTGTAAAATCGAACTGTCAGTATAGTAACCGTAAAAAGTAGCCGTAAATATTTTACTGGAGGTGGTAATAACGGGCCTTAATCATCAAAGATACATCAAAAGATTACCCATAGCGATCTAAACCAAATTATTAGTATAGGCTATTATTCCCTTTCCAACATCACACATGTATATTTGATAGATATACATGAAGAAACTAAATACAAGGCATAATACGATCGCTATCACTACCATCACTATCGTTACTATCACTATTAACACTACTACCACTTTTATGGCCGGTTTCTATAAACTCGCGAATTACCTATGGGTAAATTATCCCATGAACAGAATTTACAAAAGGAAAACACTTACGAACAGAAATAATTTAAAGATAACGATCACACACACTTTTGGCGAGTTTCTAGATAAAAGTCCACTGGGTAAATATGAAAATGAGAGAAAAAATGTTTCTATAAACTAGGGCTAGATCTTTCCAAGGGTAAATCTTTGGGTTAATTTATCCTTTCATGGATGGCTGGATAAAATTTAACCTCTCGTAGGATAAATATGGCGGACGTGCACGGATTGCAGTACCTGTAAAATACAGTTTTAGAAGTGCTGAGATGATCTGTAATGTTGACTTTGTTTCTCCGTAATAGGATGGGCTTATCAGAATTTACATACATATTTCTTATTGAAATTTTCATGTACCGTACATTGTCGCTAATGACTGTATTTGCCGGTATTTGGTAGCACTGAGTGTGCAAACATTGCAAACTAGAGTCGTACTTCTAATTTTTCCTTCCTCTTACGCATTAGATCTCGACAGTAGTAGTATTTATATGAAGATAATGTTCTTCCGAACTAATTAGTATGATATATATTGCAAAACCATGTCTTGACTTGCAGTAGTGGAATCATAGGCTGAAACAATTATATCTCCGTTATTCAAGATGTGTTCTCAGTGTTCACCGTAGCTCATTGTCAGTGTGCTGGATTACGGTTGAAGAGGTCCACGGTTCGATTCCCGGCATGGTAGTATATATTATTTTTTATTTCCTCATTATACCATTAGTGCTCTGGTGGGTGATTCTGGAACTAAGTTGTCCATTGGATAATTTACCCATAGGTATTTCGCGAGTTTATAGAAACCGGGCATTAGTAAGGTATCCATGTGCCGTTCATATGAGTAACCTCATTATGTCTAGGCCTACTAGAAACGGACTGCATAATATGCTGGAATAGATCTCGTGGATTTGTTAGATCTTCCCGACTCCCTGATAAGGTTGTAACAAATCAGTAGGGGAATTGTCAACATTGAAACAAGATAGAATTTCTCCCACAGCTGTTTTAGCACAGTATAAAAGTGCAGTAAATTTATACAATACGGCCTTGTCGGCGATAAAAATAAATTCATGAAACACAACATTTTCTCCAGTAGCCTGCTTAACGATGAGCAAGGAAAACGATTTATTGCTTCAACCTCTGTCCTATTTTACTCGAATAAGAAGATACAGCGAGAAAGCAGTAACATATAAACGCTAGTATGTCTGAATATTCGTTAAAGGAAGTTGAAAACAATATGTCATGTTTCATTGTCTGGTGTGCCTTTTATTTTAGAGCAGAAGCCGACTGCCCCAGAAGTCTGTTGGTTTAAATCACAGTTTTATACAGTAACGTAAACGTCATTCAATTAAGGGGGGCCATACAGCTTTTGGTGAAATTCATTGTTGAGAAATAGGTGAATTTCATTAGTTTTTTACTCAGCAATGAATTGCTCCACAATCTTGCAATCTGACATAGACTACTCTTTATTGACTACTTCTACAATTGTATACTATTTTCAAAATAAAACTGTTACAGTTATGGGTAATTATTATTTCAAATTGGCAGTCATGTTTTTGCACTAAAATACCGTTTCCTTGATTCTTTTTCTGTGTCTTTGTTAGTATCATACAACACTATGTAGAATCATTTATTTAAGATTAATAATTTATTTTCTAAAAATAAATATATTTTAATGAAAAGGAATTTTTATTTTTTAATTATTTTTTTTTAAATACTTGTACTGTAGATATTTCAAAGATTTTAGATGATGTTGTGCACATGATGTTTACAAGTAGATAGAAAAAAGAATCACTCAAAAAATATTTCCATTTGTGGAAATTATCACGGCATTTTAGTGGACGAAACATGGCTGCCATTTTGTAACGATAATTACCCATTACAGTAATAGTTTTATTAATTTTGAAAATAGTATGAAATTGTAGAAGAGTTTTTCAGATTGCAAGATTGAAGAGCAATTCCTTGCTGATGAAAAAAAAAAAAATGAAATTCACCTATTTCTCACCTATGAATTTCACCGAAAGCCCCTTAAATAATTTCATTCTTTATGGGCCTTTTTCACTCACTCTCTCACTCTCTCTCTCTCTCATCCTATGCCCCCATGTTGGGGCGAAGGGCCTCCAAGTGGAGGTTTCTGTTTACCTATGTGAATTTTGTTACGCTTATTTTCCTAGAGAAGGCAGAGGGACAGGTGGTAAGCCCATCGCCTCTCAACCCCTCTCCGGAAACTAAGGTATTACTTGGACGTGAAAGGGCCGATAAATTTTGTCCAGAGGCTCTAATTTAGGCTTGGAGTTCTTTTACGTGCAGTAAATCTATGACATGGGACCCCCAGCTTAAAGTCCCTCCCGGAGGACTCCGTGCCCAGGATTTTTACGTCCGGGTTTGATCCCGCGACCTTCGGATCTAAAGGCGGGCACGCTACCTCTAGACACCGCAGCCGACGACTCATGCACTAGAAACTGTCAAAATATGGGTTTTCATTTTACCGTTTCCGATCACAGCACATGTTTTATTATGGAAAATTTATAAATCATTAGTTAAAAATTTCACTCATTTGAGCTTTTTAGTAGGCTATGCTTTTAAGTAGGTGGTATAAATATTCGAGAATGCCGCAACTTTGGCCATTTTTATACGAAAGTTTCATTTTAGAACAGGAAAAACAAAATATCTCGAGAACCTTTACCTGAATTTACCTGAATTTATGACCTAAAAAAGTAGTACCTTGCAAATATACCCTTAAAAACGAGTAAATATGACTCAATAAAATAACTTAGAAAATATATTCCAATTTAAAATTTTTAAAGACACTAAATTCTTTCATCATCTGAATTCAATCAGAGTATAGTGCCTATAAAATATGAACAATTATTGCATTAATTTTAAAATGTAAGTTACCTATTAATTTATCATAAACATTAAATAAATGAAATAAATTTCAAATTTAACTCGACCATGTAGTACATACACTGTATATTGTGCTCCTTTACCGAATTTATAACTGAAATATGACGTTAAATTACAAATATGGTCAAAATATGACCAAGACCACAAAAATTGCCAAAATATTACACTTTTTTTGTAAAATAACAACGGTCCGATGTAATTTGTGAAAGTCGTGTTTAATTTGTGTTTGCGGCGAGAACGGAGATTAGGATAAAAATATGACATGTCATAAACATCCGAACCCTAGCTATTATTATTATTATTATTATTATTTTTACTAAAAATTACTAACTTTTAGATAAGAATATCTTAACATAATTGTAATGCAAATTAATAAACTAATAGTCTTGAAGCAGGAATTTTTTTCTGATTTAAACATTTTGTAATAGACTCCTGAATATAGATTGCTAGTAATTTATTGCAGGTGTAATGCGATTATTATTGCTGTTATTTTGTTTCAATTTTATTGAACATTTCTTGAACATTTCTTGAACATTATTTATTGATGACTATTTATTAAAACAAATTTAATACACACACAAGTTTATAGTTACAAATACAAACAGTACAATTTGTCAGAGAGCAGAAGTTATTATACAATCCGCGATGTATAAGTAATATTCCTGCCAATACATTATGTAATTTTTCTCTAGTGATGTTTGATTAAGCAAGAAGTGTATGTTAATAATAGTTTCACGGGCTATAAGCCGAGTAAAAGGATATATTGCATCCAAGCTTTCGGTCGCTGACATCTCTGCGGCCTTCCTCAGGGAAATGAGTGTAGAATAAGGGAAGAGAGAGCTTATGTGTAATCATTTAGTGAAAATGAAATTTTGTGATGGAAGGAAATAGGTTGGAGTGTATCGGCCAATCAGAATGAAGGATTTTTATGAATTGTATGATTTATGTAATGTGTACAAGTTTGTAGATATTAAATGAAATGTTTTATGCCAACAAAACACAAAATCATCCGTTTTCTAGTTTTGTGTGTACTGTGGCTGAGTAGACGCACTATGCACCGAACAATAATTTTAAAAATTATCATACCAAAATTATGAATGAAGTTAAACTTTAGCTAGCTCAAATTGCTACCGATTTTGACATAACTTTGCTGTTACCTGTAAGTGATGAAGGCGAAGACCAGCCCCACCAGGGACACACTGCTCCCTAACACCACAACCAGGGACAGCACCCCCTCCTCCGTCATCTGCTCCGGCACCCAGACTCGGCCCGTGAGGTTGGGGAACCCGTGCACACGTGACGTGTACACGTTCTCCATCTCAGTGCTACCAACTGTGCCTGAAACCAATAAAATCCCTTCGTAACTACAATGAATGAGCATTACATTAATCTCGATTGATGTTGAATTTCTAGGAATAAGAAAATAGCTACTATACTTGATCCAAGATGTGTACGGAGCAAAAGTAAACAACAGACTTCCCTTGACTAACTGTGTTCTGTCGTTTCGTTTTAATCGCAAGATAGTGCGAAAAGCTAGTCAAATGTTTACTTCCATTCCACACACATCGTACAATTATTTATATCTTACGTAATTGTGAAAACATAATTTCTGTTAAGTGAGTTGCTTGCTTTCTTATTTATATCGTAGGGTTACATGTTTTACAACAAATATTTAGCTCAAAAGACTTCATTTGTTTTTATAGTTGCCTTGGCAAATTTGTTGATTCTGAAGAAAAAAAAAGGTATCTTAAGTAACTAAATACAAGACGTGATGTAAGATCTGAGGTTTTCCTGGCGCAGAAGCTGAGTGAAGTTTTCTCGGCCAGGTGTTTGCGTCAATTAAACCCGACGTTTCGAAGGCCAACGCTGCCTCCATCTTCAAAGGCGTTGAAGGCCTTTGCAGATGGAGGCACCTGGCTGACTGCCAGAGAAAATTTCACTCAAATACAATACGTATTTTATAACATAATTAATTAATTCGTTGTACTTTTCGTATTTCACATAATCTGTGATGAAGTACATTACTCTAATGATTTGTATTATAAAAAAAAAAAGCGAACCAGGGCCTTCAAAATTTACTTCACCAATAAATAAACGTGCGAGGATAAGGTTTGTCCAGTGGCGAGAAGATACAGATTACAAATATATACAACACAAAATAAAACCTTGAAATCTCTGTGCAAAATGTAGGAATGAAAGTGGCGTCATCCGTGGGAGTTGTTTCAAGTACCTAGAAATCCTAGAAGAATATAGATCCACGAAAGATGTCAAGTCACCGGTCAAAATCAAAATTAAACCAAAATCAAAGACAAAAAAAAAGTCACTTGGCAGAATTGGGAATTGAACCCGGGACCCTTGGTGCTTAAAATAAAGAAGAGGGTTCAATTGACATTACTGTATGTAATCGACTAAACAGTCTCAAAAACGAACTCTTGTGAACTGTGCTTTGTACTTTCACATTTGGTTGATTACTTTTGCTCCGTACACATCTCGGATCAAGTTTAGTGGCGATGAAAGGAGTTAAGGTCGTATGAAGCTTAACGGAGATTCCCATATTCATTGCATGTCTTATGCCCGGTTTCTACAAACTTGTAAATTACCTATGGGTAAATTATCCATGGTTAAATTAGTCCCATTTCAACCACAATGATATAATGAGCAAGGCCTTGGAGTTGTACAGCTAATTTAATTCAGAAGGCTTTGATTCTCATTGTTACTGATCCTACAAAGAGGTTAAATTTTATCCAGCCATCCATGAAAGGATAAATTAACCCGACGATTTACCCTTGGAAAGATCTAGCCTGAGTTTGTATGAACATTTCTTCTGTGTCGTTTTCATATTTACTCAGGGGACATTTATCTAGAAACTCGTCACAAGTGTATGTGATTGCTATCTTTAAATTATTTGTGTTTGTGTGGTGTTATTCTTGTATAAATTCTGTCCATTGGGTAATTTACCCATAGGTAATTCGCGAGTTTATAGAAACCGGCCATTAAACAGTAGTTGTAATAGTTCCTACTTTACTTTGTGTTACTTCATCCCAATTCTCCTTCTTACTTTCTGTTCACAAGTTCGCGTGTTCGATATCGGCAAGATTTATGACGTTTACGAGTGTGCTGGGTCTGTATATTTACAAGGAACTCCTGGTAGACAAAATTCCGGCACACCGGCGACAGTTACATGCGTAAGTTTCAGAACACAATAAGCGTAATAAACAGTAAAACAAATCAATTATTATTGTCCACAAATGTATGACTACATAACTTAAAACATAATTTCTGAAAATAGAGTAAAATTTATTATGACTATTCCACTCATACGCAGCGTGTTTGATATTGATCAATAACTTTTAGCGATTCCTCGCATATAGACCAATCATGATCGATTACCTGTATCTTATATAAAATGTTTGCTATTAATATGAGGATAATGTTTTTTATCGATAAAATCGTCTGCTCGTTACTGGACACGTAAGCGTCAGTGTGCAGTTAATAATACGTCATATGCTGCCATTAAGCAACACGAAAACAGATTATTTTATACAACATAACTTGTTTGGGAATTAAAATAATAGAAATGTACATTAATTAAAAACACAATTTCGATTCGGTGCAAGCCAGTTTGTGTGCTTTTATTATGTTCTGCTGTTACCTGAATGAAGTTAACTATGTTCTTTATGCATCATTGGTAACACTGATCACCATATGGTAACTCGAATCGATTCATGGATGGTTGATTCAGGGTATGCCGTGATCTCGCAGATGTTAATTTTGTTTTTGTACAACAAAGCACGAAAGTAATTATTATTTGTATAATCCGTTACATTTTTATTCATGGAATAGTCTTAACAAATCCAACTCTCCAGGGATTACCTATGAAAATAAGGCAGTTCCCCCGATGAGTTGCCATTTCAATAAGAGTTGAGAGTGGGCATGTTTTGCGTCATCAGATGGTATTGAAATCATGGCGTACTCCGTACCTATTTCTAAATCCAATCTTGAATCGTAAAATTTATAACACAGTATCATAGGCTATTTATGTGGAAACTTTATGTAATGAATAGACCTGGTATTTTAGGCTCTACAAAATTAGTTTTAGGCACCTAAAATAGGCTTTTAAAACAAGTAAATAGGCTTTTAAAAGATAAAATAGGCACTTAAAATATGCTCTAAAAATGTGTAAATAGCTAGAAAATAGACTTTAAAATATTACAATATACACTTAAACTGTAACATGGTCTTTTTTACTGCAAGAAACACGGTATACCTATTCTTAACAGAATTAACTGCAAAATTAGGCATCACGAACTATATTCACTTAAACAGATGTTCTTTCACTGGTGACTTCACACAGTAGTCCTTCCCCCTTTAATCCTCCCCCTCCCCCATCAGTCAGCATTCCTTTAACGACAATTGTTTGTAATAATCAAGTTTCTGTGAAAACCCTACCTCTGCTGTTCTGTTTTTCATTGAGGGGTGTCCATTATAAGATTGTAAAAATTACAGAAGTTGAATTTTATTTTAAATGTACAAAATATACATTTTAGGCACTAAAATAGTAAAATAGGCTCTAAAGGTCCAAATAGGCATTTTAGGGCACTATAAAACTCTATAAATGTAAGCGATATATCATGAAATGTCCATACATTTAAAACTTTTCATGTTATTTCATAAGGGACAAAATAGGCATTTGCCTTAAAATCCCAGGTCTAGTCATCAGATAGTATTGAAATCAAAGCGTACTTTTTACCCATTTCTATCTCCAATTTTGAATCGTAAAATTTATAACACAGTCATAGGCTATTGATCTGAGAGCTTAAGTAATTAACGTATTTGAAATAATAAGCTCTAGCGCAATTTCGTTGTATTAAAGGGAAGTATTGTTCATTTATCAAGTGAATCAAGCACAGATCAGTAGGCCTGTTCCGTTATGTTTTAGTTTAGTAGGTCATGCTTCTGTAATTCGTTTTTAGCAGGCCTTGCTTGCTATCTTGTTTTTTATTTATTGAACAAATGAATTTCAAACAGTTGTTATGTATGGGTATTGTAATATCAAAATTATTCTTTTATGTCTTGCATCCAATCAGAGACTGGAGATTTTTATTATATTGTTTTGATAGCCAATAAGGTTTATCTTTAACTTTTCTCCTTCTTCATCGATTCAAGTTAACTGTGTCTCATAAAGACATTAGTTTTTCTAGGCTTTAAATGCCTATTCTTCGTTGCAATCAATTCAACTACTACTCATAAGGACATGAGTTTTCTTCTTGGCTTATCAATGCCATTATTTACCTATCAGATAGATCTGGTGGTTTACTTTCAATAGCTGAAGCAATCAGCTCTTCGATTCACATTAAGGTTTCATATGCCTTATTGATTCTGAAGACTTCGAACGATTTAAGGACTATTATCACCCATCGTGTGATTCATCGGGTCTTCTTCATTTTGGTGTTGGCGTTGCAAGATCTCAGGCTAACATCTGTATCAACTATCAAAAGGTGGTATTAATCAATTCAAAGGTACGTCATTTACTACCTAATTTATTTGAGGAACAATTTGGACGTAATTTCATCATTGAATTAATATATTTGTGGTTTTGATCAAACTGATTAAGCCATCTCAAAGATATTTATGACCTTTAACAAAGGAATTTGTATTAAACATTGTGATATCTACAAGTTCATCAGTGTTTATGAATAATAATATTATACACGTCCAAGAAATCAAGAATTTATGAACTGAGCATGATGTATGTATTGTTGTTGTGACAATAAATTGTTACATACCAGAGAAATTTATCTAAAATGTATTGGGCAAGTTTGGCTTATCTATTTATAGTTTAAGTTTCAATTTCAAGAAGTGTTACATCCTATGAATCTTGTCATACAGTCCGCTTGCTCTCAGCTTGCCCGTACATTTTATTGGTCCTCCGGGCCGGATAATTGAATCATTTCCGGACCATTTTAATAGTCCTCCTATTGCCGGATAGTTGAATCATATCTGGACTATTATCTGGTGAATTGAACTGTAACATATACCAGAATTGTTCTCATCATAACAATAACTAAACAATAATTAATATTGTTATTGCCTCCATGTCTTCTGCATGTTTGAGGTGAAGGCTGGAGGATCTATTGTTAAACTAGTGTTATAAGTTTCATGCTTGTAAAACCTACACAGACAGCAACACTTACACTAGTACACATATCACACCTGATATTGTATTGTCTCAACGTCCATTGCATTGGACGTTTATGTACTGATTTGTCTTAACCCGTAATCGGGCATTGTATTTATTGTCATTTGGGCCCTAAGAGCGGGCAATTATTGATATTCATTGTAATCTGTGCTGTAAATCTAAAGAGATGGCTAATCAGGAGTTGAACATCAATGCTCTTAAAGCCAAGAGAACTCCTATAAAGGATCAGATCACTCGCCACGTCAATACCTTTCTATCATTCACTAATCTTGATGATAAATCTCATAAAGAAATTATAGCCCGTAAGGCTAAGTTTAATGAAGTCCTGATCAAATATGAAGATATTCAGTCTCTGATTGACCAAGTAGAGTATTCAGAAGCTGAAGCAGATTATAGAGAAGATATTGAGCAATCTGTCTTTTCAGCCATATCTCATATTGACTCCTTAATTGTAGCCTATGAGGCTAAACTTAAACAAGAAGCAGATGCTAAACTTAGACAAGAAGCTGCAGAAGCAGAAGCTAGGACTAGACTAGAAATAGCAGAATCAGAAGCTAGGGCCAGACAA
This sequence comes from Ectobius pallidus, assembly GCA_964059195.1. NCBI lineage: Eukaryota > Metazoa > Arthropoda > Insecta > Blattodea > Ectobiidae > Ectobius > Ectobius pallidus. Next base: position 199,431,297 of record CAXKWD010000003.1, read on the forward strand.
GAAAGGGCAGAAGCAGAGCAAAGAGCTGCTCAAGCTGAATCTATGGATAAACTAGCTTCTATTGATATTGTAGCAGCTCAGTTTTTTAATTACGTTCAGTCTATTCAGACTTTATACATTAGAGACGAAGCTTCATATTTTGAAGCTGTCAGTATGCGCAATGCATTCGAAGCTACATTTAATCAATATAAGAGTAATTTCTCTCAAGTCAGACCACAAGAAGTGACTGAAGTCATTAAACTTCAAAGTCAAGAAGTCGAAACTACTTTTCATAAAGCAATAGGTCTTCTAAATGGCTCCATTGCTAAAAATAAACAGTTCTATGACCCTGATCAGGTCTCAGCTTCTGTAGTCCACCAGTCATCTACAGAATTGACTCCTTCACTCCCAAAGCTTCCCGAGATCCGTCTTCCTCAATTCACAGGCGATCCTGCCTTGTGGATTGAGTTCAGGGATACATTCTATTCCCTTGTCATTCAACATAAGCATATTTCTAACATGGACAAGTTCCAATATCTCAAATCATGCTTATCGCCAGAAGTCATGACTGTAATACAGAATATTCCTGTATCCTCAGCTACATTTGATGTAGCCTGGGAAACGTTGTCAGAAAGATTTGACAACAATCGTCTGATTGCTAATAGTCACATTGACAAATTATTTTCACCTCCTTCTCTTGAAAAGAATTCTGCAGATTCTCTGCAAAGATTTATAGATCATTTCATAAGCACGGTGCATGCATTGCACTCTCTAAATACTAATGTCGATTTATCCGACTTAATTATTTCTAAAATGATCTTAGACAAACTCCCAGTTCATATTATTAGAGAATGGGAATCATCGCTGAAATCAGACAGACTGCCTGAACTCAAGGAACTACTTAAGTTTCTGGAGACTAGAGTCCGAGTCTTGCAAATGACGGATTCAGCTCTAAAAAATCAGCCTTCAACTTCACAGAATTCGCAACCTATATCGGCTAAGAGCAAATCAGCTCAGTTTGTCAACAAATGTATTTGTTGCAAAAAGGATTCACATCAAGTCTACCAATGTGATGTTTTCAAAGCAATGAGTCTTGCAAGCCGTAGCAATTTTGTCAGGACTAACCATTTATGTCGTGTATGTTACTCTTCAAGAGGACATACCAAGGCTTGCAGCTCGTTCTCTTGCAGAGTGTGTGGAGAGAAACATAGTACTCTTCTTCACGATTATAGTGCTCAGAACGAGTCACAAATATCTAATACTGCAGGGATTATGTCAGCCTCTCATAATCATCAAGGCTGCTTACTTCCTACTGCAAATGTGTTTGTGATAAACAAGTATGGTCAACCCGTAGAGGCCACTGCCCTCTTAGATAGCGGCTCTGATTGCAACTTAATCAGTGAAAGGCTGTTTAAACATTTAAAACTATCCCCTTGTCAGCAGCAAGCAAGGCTGACTGGAATACTATCGTCTAAAGTAAGCACCCATAAGCTTGCTTCTATAGAAATCAGGTCTCGAACAACTCGATGGTTTTGTAATACTGTTGCTCTTGTTGTTCCGGAGATTTCAGAGTCGAAACTTCCAAGATCTCCAATTAATATCACTAACTGGAACATTCCGCCTAACCTTCAACTGGCCAATCCCGACTTCAACACACCTAATTCTGTAGATTTGGTGTTGGGTGTTGAGGTTTTCTCGCAAATTGATTGTGTGGGTAATATTTCTGCTCCTAACCTACCCATCATTCATAACTCTCAACTGGGTTGGTACTTTGCGGGCAAGCTGCCCCAACCTTCCTCTCCTAGGTTGTCTGTTCGTAGGTCCAACAAACTTACACTTCATAAATCTAAGGACTTTAGCAATGGACTTCCTAATGATTTATCCTGCCAATCTAATACCTTAGATATGCATTATTCAGCCTTAGTAAGTTCAAACCAGCAAAGGGTTTCTAATGCATCTCGCCAAGCGAGTTCAAGATTGACGTCTCTTAAGAGACATTCTCTTTCTAATCCTGTATTAGCTAAGGCTTACAGGAATTCTATGTCCAAACACTTGAAATTGGGACATATGGAATCCGTTGGTCAGGGTTCCAACGAGAATTCCGACTACATCAAACCTTACCACCCAGCGTTAAGGACTTCAAACACCATGACAAATTCACCCTGGCGGGGTCAGTCTGGTTCAAGTTGCAAGGGTTCGTACTGCCACGAATCTTGATGTGCAACCAATTGTCAATTTGGCACCAATGCCATTCTCAGAAGATGACGAATGATTCAGTCATTCTCTGCATTCATATTTTTCAATTCATTTTAACTATTTGTTCTCATGTTTGTTTTATTTTTTATTCTTTTCCTCTCTTCTTTAATTCATTTTTAAAACATAACTCCACATGTAATTTTAAATTATGCCTCAAGTGTCATAATTTGCGGGCAATATGTTCCGTTATGTTTTAGTTTAGTAGGTCATGCTTCTGTAATTCGTTTTTAGCAGGCCTTGCTTGCTATCTTGTTTTTTATTTATTGAACAAATGAATTTCAAACAGTTGTTATGTATGGGTATTGTAATATCAAAATTATTCTTTTATGTCTTGCATCCAATCAGAGACTGGAGATTTTTATTATATTGTTTTGATAGCCAATAAGGTTTATCTTTAACTTTTCTCCTTCTTCATCGATTCAAGTTAACTGTGTCTCATAAAGACATTAGTTTTTCTAGGCTTTAAATGCCTATTCTTCGTTGCAATCAATTCAACTACTACTCATAAGGACATGAGTTTTCTTCTTGGCTTATCAATGCCATTATTTACCTATCAGATAGATCTGGTGGTTTACTTTCAATAGCTGAAGCAATCAGCTCTTCGATTCACATTAAGGTTTCATATGCCTTATTGATTCTGAAGACTTCGAACGATTTAAGGACTATTATCACCCATCGTGTGATTCATCGGGTCTTCTTCATTTTGGTGTTGGCGTTGCAAGATCTCAGGCTAACATCTGTATCAACTATCAAAAGGTGGTATTAATCAATTCAAAGGTACGTCATTTACTACCTAATTTATTTGAGGAACAATTTGGACGTAATTTCATCATTGAATTAATATATTTGTGGTTTTGATCAAACTGATTAAGCCATCTCAAAGATATTTATGACCTTTAACAAAGGAATTTGTATTAAACATTGTGATATCTACAAGTTCATCAGTGTTTATGAATAATAATATTATACACGTCCAAGAAATCAAGAATTTATGAACTGAGCATGATGTATGTATTGTTGTTGTGACAATAAATTGTTACATACCAGAGAAATTTATCTAAAATGTATTGGGCAAGTTTGGCTTATCTATTTATAGTTTAAGTTTCAATTTCAAGAAGTGTTACATCCTATGAATCTTGTCATACAGTCCGCTTGCTCTCAGCTTGCCCGTACAAGGCCTATAATAATTTTAAGACCTCTGACTGCCCTGTATCAGTTAAGATACAGAAATTCTCACGCTGTATTATCTTTCAAAGGGAATAGTAAGATGGAAATTCATAGCAGGAATTTATACCGAAGCTATGATGTCTGTTTTCCTGTTGGAAACGCAATGAACATTTATGTAATGCAATGTGGTAAAACAAAAAAAAATCTCGCAACTTCTTGTGACTTTCCTCGTGTTGAGAATGTATTAATGTTTCTCAGGCTTCTCTTAACTTCTTGCTTGGCACTCTGTTTTCAACGTTCTTCACTGCCATGTAGCATCGAAAGCGGCAATAACTTTTGTTTTTCTCTATCCTCTCGCGATAATAACATCTTGGGCCGGTATTCGTCTATCAAAATTCCTTGGACAAGAACTTCAGCAAAAACTTTTACAAGGTTAGAAAGTAATATTTGAATCAGAGATGCGATATAACACTACATCCAAGACCTTTGAACATAACCAATTTTCCTTTGTGTAGGCCGCAGTGGTCTTTAGATCTGAAGATCGCGAGATCAAACCCTGCCGCGGTCAGTAGATTTTTCAGGACGTAGAAATCCTGGACGCGGAATCCTCCGGGAGGGACTTTAAGCTGGGGGGCCCGCGTCGTAGGTTTATGGCATGTAAAAAAAAAAAACTCCAAGCCTAAATTAGAGCCTCTGGACAAAATTTCTCGGCCCTTTCACGTCCAAGTAATACCTTAGTTTCTGAAGGGGGTTGAGAGGCGATGGGCTTACCACCTGTCCCTCTGCCCTCTCAGGAAAATAAGCTTAGCAAAATTCACATAGGTAACAGAAACCTCTACTTGGAGGCCCTACGCCCCAACACTAGGGGTTATAGGAAACCAGACAGACAGGAGAGAGTTTTCCTTTATAGAAGGCTATATGGAAGGCTTGAGTTTCGAAGGTAAATCGTAAAAAATGTATATAATGGTATTAGTTTCTTAGTTTTGTATACAAAAATTGTAGCAGTATTTGAGAAATATCTAAATGACAAAGAAATTTGGCCGAACGTTATTGTTTTCAAATCGATGATGTTGATGATGATGACTGATGATGACTGATGATGACACGAGTTTATATTGGATTGCAAAGCCTTTTTATAATAACATGGAATGACCGTCCCCATTGCTGAATGGTTAGACCGCTCGCCTTCCACCGCTGGGACCCGAGATCGAATCTCGGTGGATCCAAGTGGAATTTGTGGTGGAAAATATTGGGTCGGGGGATGTTTTCTCGGGGTGCTCCTGTTTCCTCTGCCATATAGGATACCATTCTACATGACTCCATTTATCATACTATGACCATTAGTTGCAATAAAGGAATTATTAAAATAGTATGCAATGAAATTCTATTAGTTTTACTCCAGCATTTTCTCTGGCATGTCAACTGTATCAATACTGCCAAGTATTTTGGCCTGTTCAGTTCTCATCAGTTGAAGCTGAGCCGCCATTCTAGACCTGAACGCCGGGAAATCTTTGATCGAATTGAACGGATTGAACTTCTTGGGCATTTTCTTTTCTCAAAGCGATAAGACCAAACATTTTTGATACTGGCCTTAAGCTATGTTTTGTCTACGGCGTGTTCCTCTCAATGGAAATTTATCTACGAAAATCTACGACAATGATCGCTGGTATTTTGCTTTTGAGGCAAATTCAGGGTGATGATCACCGCAAATTATCTCTCTATATATATAAAAGGATTTGTCCTGACTGACTGACTGACTGACTGACAGAGAATCAACCTAGAGCCTAAACTATAATAGATAGAGACCTAGAATTTTGACAGTACCTTCGTTTCATAATGTAGGTGCTCAATAAGAACGGATTTTGAAAAATTTTGATTTTAAATGCCATAAATCAAATGTTTTTGAGAATACTTAATCCCTTTTTACACAGAATTATCAAATCCAAATCACAGTTCACATGACAACAGTATTGTTGGCACTCTTCACATAAGGCTTTGGAAATAAATGAAACAAGACTTTTAAAATTAGAGAAGGTATTAAAATTTATATTTGAGTAAATTATGTATCTCAAAATTTTGTAGATTATTTAAAATAATCAGTAAATTCAACCTTTTAATCGAAATGTTCGAATTAATCAATATGTTCTTTACAGCTTACAAGTTTCGCGGGCAAAGCCTTAATGGGAAAAGATGGAATGATTTGGACGAAAAACACAATGCGGGTTTTTTTTGGGCTAGGGAACTCTAATTTGAGGTCTTTTTTCCCCGGGTGGCGCACTCTGATCGTAAAATGCACCTCGAAACCAGGTTTTTAGTTTAAAAAAAATTATCAATCGTTATAATAAAATTGTTTATGCTTGATTTGGGTAAGGTTAATGAATCTATGGTTCATTTTAATAGTTTATTTTCGAATTTGTGTGCCCATATGGTAGCATAAGATTCGTTTTGTTCGTTTATTTATATTTTTAACGTTAAACAATATAATTAAGGGTAAAATTACGTAATTCCTCCATTTTATGTAAAAATGATGTCAGTGTTAACAAATATAATGTTTTAATTATTTTTTGTTAAATAAATGATTGAAGTACAATATCTAGCAGTTGAGTAAGTAATCGCGGGCGAAGCCGCGGCCACCTGCTATCATGTATATAGTAGGTCAAGAAAAACAAAAGACAGCCATTTTGCGCTTAATCATGGCCAAAGTACTGTAATTTTTCCCAAGTTGCGAGTAAAATATTAATAAGTTTCGTGTCTAAACACAATGCCCTTCATGGCGTGATCTTAAAGACCATAAAGATAGTTACCGGTACACAAAAGAAAATATGTGGCAAATGGTAGATGAATTGTTATCGTATTTACAATGTATGAAACTTACAGTAAAATTCCCAGTTCAATTAATAATAAAGATATTTTCTATATAATATGACCGGTTTGATGTGACTATCATTTTATTGAACCATTTAACATTTAGTTCACCGAAAGTGACATTCCGTTGTTCCTGTCAACGTTTTCTCTATTTACAAATACAAAGTGAAGTAATTTGTAACCTATGAAATAAGATTTTTGATATACCGGTACTAATAGAATTTTTTGCTGTCATATTTACTATTTCTGGATGTGACCTAATTATGGAGTTATAAAGCCTTGGACCATAATAATTGCTATGTTTAGAGCCAGAAGAGGTGAAGTATTTTGGTTCTATTAAAGGCAATGTTTTATTTCTTCTACAGTGAGCCCCACGCAAGAGTTGGCCAATGTCCCGAATTTCTGCGTTTCGGCGGGCACAGCTCCAACTCCCTAGCGATCGGGTGAAATATCCACGGAAATAAAGCCGCGAACGGAGTAATGGTTCAGGTTCTGGCATTTACAGTTGGAATTACAATGAAAATAACCACATACCACATCCCAAATACTCTTCTTGCATCCACACAACACTGGCACCTTTTTAGGAAATTTTCTTTCACGCTTCTGAGATGGAGTTAATTTCTCTTGTCTTGAAGTTCTTCTAATGTATGGGAAATTGAAATATATACTTTATCTTTCAAGTTTCCCCATAAATAATATTCATATACTGTTAGAAGAACTTAAAGACAATATCACATAGGCCTATCTCAAGAGAAATGAACTCTGTCTCGGAAGCTGAACTTATTCGCGTGAAAGAAAATTTCCTAAAAAGATGCCATTATTGTGTGGATGCATGAGGAGAAGACTTCCAACATCTCTTGTGATGAGGTACGTGTTTATTTTCATTGTAATTCCAACTGTAAATGTGAGAACCTGAACCATTTCACCGACCGCGGCATTATTTGCGTAGATATTTCACCCGATCGCTCGGGAGTTGGAGGTGTGCCCACCGCGACGCAGAAACGCGAGTCATTGGCCAACTCTTGTGTTGGACTCATTGTAGTATTGTAGTTATAAGGATCAGATACTATACGTTACGGTATTTGTGAAAGTATTTTAAAAGTTTGCACTTATAAATTTATTCTATAGTCATAACATTAGGCTACATTCAGGAATAACAATTCTGTTGGATATCCTGTAGGCTTTTTTTAAGGAAACTTTTCTTATTCTCTTCTGTATTAGATTCAAAGGAGTCAATACAGAAGTGCCACTTCCTCCCCAGCCAATGATACCGTATTGGATGACAGGTAGACTATCTGTAAGACTTCAGTCGGTAAATATTGTTTTAGACCGACTATTCCACTAACATGCCGTGTGTTTGATATTGACCAATAACGTTTAGCAGTTCCTCGGATATAGACCAATCACGATAGTTTATCTTATAAAATGCTTGCTATTAATATGAGGAAGGCATTTTATCTGATAAGGCTCAGTGTGCAGTGATTAATACGTCGCATGTTGCCACTAAGCAGCATGAGAACATATTATTTTATACAACATAACTTGTTTGGAAATTGAAATAATATAAATGTACATCGATTAAAAACACAATTTCAATTCGGTGCAAGTCAGTTCTTGTCCTTTTATTCTGTTCTGCTGTTAGCTTAACTGGTCACATGGTAACTCGAATCGTAGCACTGGACACAAGCACATGGTAACTCGAATCGATTCATGGATGGTTGATTCACAGTAGGCCTATGCCATGATCTCGCAGCTGTTAGTTTTGTTTTTATATAACAAAGCACGAAAGTAATTATTATTTGTATAAACCGTTACATTATTATTCATGGAATAGTCTTAAGAAATCCAACTCGAGTTGACGAGTTAGCCTACATCAGGTAAATCTATCGATAAACTCGTCAATTCTCGTGGGATTACCTATGGTAAATTTGTACAAGGTTTTTCTTAGTCTGGTACATAAATATGTTATATGTTTGTCGATCTATAATAATACCGAGGTTTGTTTATCGAGTTTAAAGGAAAACCCTGTATGTTCACAAGTTGTGTCGGTGATGAACGAATTAGACATTCGGTGACATTACGATATGCAAATAATGAGAATGCAGAAGATCATGTGCGTTTAGTTTCAAAACTTCAGAAAAAGAAAGAGTGATTTTTCTTACTGGTGCTTCTTATAAATAAAGTTTGGTAGCGTCTTATGAAGTGTACAACTCACTGGCGAAGAATCGTATTATGTCTGAGTTCAGAAGTTATTAAACAAAAATGGCAAGAGCATCAAACTTTCAGACTTTCTCCTTTATCTCACGAAACTGTGAAAAGAAGAATCTGTGATATGAACAGTAACTTGGTATGACAACTGAAACTGCGAAATTGAAAAGTGTGATTTTTTTTTCTATAGCTCTGGATAAAAGTGTTGATATATCAGTCTTAAGTCAACTTCCTCTGCCCCTACCGTAGGTACTAGGCCTATAGGTAGAGGAAGTTCTATGTTCGACCCCCCAAATTAGAAGTTGCGTTTTTAACATATATACACGTTTTGAGGTCGCTGAATCCGAAAATACTATTTTCAGAAACATGTCTGTGTTTATGTATTTTCTTACACTGCAAGTGGGTCAACAGCCCGGTGGCAGTGGTGCAATAAATACCAGCCGTACATATATACAAAAATGACACACTATACATACACTTACACATTAAATATCGCAACAGCTATCCACATACGTGATAATTTAAATATATATATATATATATATATATATATATATATATATATATATTTCCATTTAAAACTATAACATATAAAAATTGCATACTGAGAATATTATAGAAAAAAAATTATACATTATCATTAGGGATGGGTCGATACCAGATTTTCTCGATACTCGATACTCGATTCCGATACATGATTTTTTCCTCGATACTTGATACTGTCAACATTTCCAGTTCAATAAATAGATGCATTAAAAATTAAAAGTTGAGAGAACTGCGTAATACCAGCAAAATTAATTAAGTGTGCATATTTAATGAGACAAAATTTAATATAATCAGCAGCCTATAATTATTTTTAAACCCTACATTATAACTAAACGTTTGACAGGAAACGAAACAATTAAGAATCTCTTCTGTTTGGATTTTAACAGTCGGAAAATCTTTATTTATGGCTAGCCAAAGTCACAGAGTGGTTTTCTCCATTTCAAGGAGAAATAGAATTATTTACTATATTTAGTAGACTACTAAAAGCAGAAAGAGATACTGCATTTCCTTAAATTGCAGAATTACCAAAGTATCGAAAAAGTACCGAGCGAGTTTTCTGAAGTATCGCTCGATACCGATACCATGCAAGTATCGAGAGTATCGAGGTATCGAAAGTATCGAGGACCCATCCCTAATTATCATATACCCTATTCAATATATTTTTAAAAAATTTGGCGTTAGCAGGAAACGTTTCGAAGATTTCTGCAGGTAAATCATTCCAATCCTGAATCCCTCTATTTAAAAAAGAAAATTTGGCAATATTTGTTCTCTGAGATCTACCCCTTATTTTGTATCTGTGATCCTTCCTACTTTAGTAATCTGGTTCTTTAATTTTGCTGTGAAGCTCTTCCCATGCCGGTTGTTTCGTGTATACACAATACATACATTTTAATCTATTTATTTTCCTTCTAGATTCAAAAGATTTCCAGCCTAATATTTTCAACATAGCCGTAACGCTGTCAGATTGTTCGTGCTTATTCATAACAAATCTTGCAGCTTTTCTCTGCACCATTTCTAACTGTGTTATTAGGCCTGCCTGATACGGATCCCATACACTTACAGCATATTCCAAATTTGGTCTCACCAATGATTTATAAGCTAATTCTTTGGTTTTTAAGTTGCTTCCCCTTAATGCTCTAAATACGAAGTGCAGTGTTTTATATGCCTTGCTAATTGAATTTCCTATGTGTCTATGAACAGCCTAGTCCAAACGGATAATCGTATGAAAACAAAATGTTGTAACTTATTTGAGTTAGGTAACTTCTGAGGATGTGACACGGAGATTGGCGACGACTTTTTCTTACTTCTAATGCCACTTTACATGAAGAATTACTTCTTTTTTGCGATTTTCTAAAAAAACTGCTCTAACGATTTTGTTTAAATTTTATATATGAGGTGCTTATTCTAAGAGCTAAATCTTTTACTGGAAACATTTTTCCGCAAAAATTATCTACATCCATAGACATTGAAGAAGGTCGTTAAATTTTCGGATAAACTGGGATCATTTTGTAAACCCCCAATGATAGAATCAGTGAGCTTATAAAACACACTATCTGAAGTGCTCCTCATGTTTTACGTTATGTCCGTTTGATAACCACATTTGAATGAAGTCTTCATTTTGATGAAGTTTTTTCTTGTCTTATTTCTTTTCTCTTTAGAGTCCTTATTTATATTTTTGAAGTAAAACTTCTTGTCTCGCGGTTGGGGTAAATCTGGAAAATCAGTCACACTAAAACGAAATCAGTCACAAAATCAGTCACACTCAAAACTACGTGTTTCGGAGCGGACTGCACAGAAAACAATCAACTCAATGATTAGGAGTAATCAAAGGAAATTTTTCAGACCTTAATTCCTCAATGGCAATAGACAATTCCTAAGCAATCTAAAGGTATATTATCTATTTTATGGAACCCGGAGGTTCATTACCGCGCAAATCCAAAATTAAAAATCTAAAATTAAAAAATACAAATTTCCCCCCCCCCAAAAAAAAATAAAAAATTAAAATTAAAACATCCAAAAATCCAAAATTTAATAAATAATAAATTCCAAAATTAAAAATTAAAAACTAAAAATCAAAAATACCAAAATTGAAAAATCTAAAAATCCAAAATTAAAAAAAATAAAATACAAAATTAAAAAATTAAAAAATTCAAAGAATCAAAATTGAAAAATCCAAAATTAAAAAATTCACAGATCCAAAATTAAAAAATCAAAAAATCAAAAATTAAAAAAATTAAAAATCCAAAATTAAAAAATACAAATTTCCAAAATTAAAAAAAAAAATTAAAAATTATAACATCCAAAAATCCAATAAATCCAAATTAATAAATAATAAAATTAAAAATTAAAAATAAACAACTCAAAGATCGAAAATTTAAAAAAACCAAAATTAAAAATTGAAAGAACCAAATTGAAAAGTCCAAAATCCAAAATTTTAAAAGTCCAAAAACCCAATATTAAAAAGTCCAATAATGCAAAATTGAAAAAATCCAAGAATAAAAGATGAAAAAATAATAAAATAAAAAATAAAATAAAGTTTTACTTCTGTCGCGTGACCTTCCACGCACTCTTTTTTTTATTATATTTTTTCTTGGTTGCAATAGCCCCTGCTGTCGCCGGCCCTGACGGACAGAGGAAGTAATAACGTTTCAATGTTGATTGATTGATTGAATCCCCATAAGGGTGGAAGGCGGGTACGTTTCAATGTTAATATTACAATGATTTATTTTAAATTCCTATTTTGTAAACATTTTGATTCCACGGATCGCTTTGAAAACGCGCCCTTCTATTCAGCGAACGCGTGCTCTGGTGTTAGGCATCAATGAACGTGTATTCCAAGCTATTACGGTACTCGCTTTTGATTTTTTGCATTCATTATAATTTATCTATACTATGTATATATGTGAGGGGTACGCCGTAGCGTAGTGGTTGAGGCGCTGCGCTGCAAACCGGAAGGTCGCGGGTTCGATTCCCGATGAGGTCGTTGGAGTTTTTCAATTGGCCTAATCCTTCTAGTGGCACTATGGCCTCTAACAGTACCTGGAGCAATCCTGGGGGTAAAGGCGGCCGGTGCGTAAGGCTGACAACCCTACCACCTTCACGTACCGAATGTCCAAAATCTGGGAGCCTCAACCTCCTGGAACCCTCTGCGCCTCCATGGCCTCTAATAGGGAACACTTTACTTACTTTACTATGTGAGAATGCTCTGCTAAATATTAGGATGGCAGATAAAACATTCGAAAAAGTTGATAAATTCAAATATCTGGCAGCAATAATTACAGACACGAATAATATTAAGGATGAATTTAAGTGTCGACTGTAATCAGGAAATGCTTGTTTTTATCCAGTTCAGAAACTTCTATTTTCTCGCCTTGTGTCCAGAAATATAAAAATGAGAATTTATAAGAGACTAAATTATGCTGCCGGTTGGATTATATGGATGTGAGACATGGTCGCTTACTCTTCAGAAAGAACATAGGCCTAATATGAGTAGGTTCGAAAACAGGGTGCTTAGGAAAATATTTGGGCCTAAGAGAGACGAAAATGGAGAGTGGAGAAAACTGCGTAACGACAAGCTTCATGACCTTTACTCTTCACCGAATATTGTAAGGGTAATTAAATCACGGAGGATGAAATGGGCTGGACATGTTGCGCGCATGGGGAAGGAAAGACATATTTCAAAAGTATTGACTGGGAGACCCGAAGGGAAGAGAACACTTGGAAGACCTAGACGTAGGTGGGAGGATAATATTAGGATAGATTTAAGGGAAGTAGGATTTGGGAGGGATGGTTGGATAGAGTTAGCACAGAATAGGGTTAAATGGCGGGCTCATGTAAACGCGAAAATGACCCTCGGGTTCTATAAAATAGATAATATTCCCTTAGCTTGCTTAACAATTGTCTATTGACATTGTGTAAGTAAGTATGTGTTTGTGAGATACTGAAATGATTGAATATGATAATATTGAGATGTAGACTCTGTGACGTAGCGAAAGCTGGAATTTCTTACTATTCCATGGCATTTAAAAAGATATATAGATTTTTCTTGTCTCAGTTTGTTGTCATTTCTAGTTTTTCTTTATATCGAGCACAAGTGGTTTTGAACGAGATGTTTGCTCATACTCCAGAGTGTTTACTGAACCTCGTGTAACCCAAGCTGTCGAATGCTAGATTACATCCCGGGTTAAAAAACCCATCCGTTGAAAAGAGCCACTGTATCATGTGGCAAAGCTCCGACATCTCTCTCTGTTATAGAAAGTTGGGAAGCAAATCTCGTGAGTAGGTCTCTAGCTTTTACTACTCACAATGAATCAAACATCAAATATGCATCTTTGAGGACAAAAAATTCACAATTTGAATCACTATAGTTTTAAACATAATTAAGGCCAGGATTTTTAAAAGACATTATGTGCACAAGCAGATGCATTTTATATGAGTTAGTGCATATTTTGCATCTATTTAAGATAACCGCACGCAATAATAATAATAATAATAATAATAATAATAATAATAATAATAATAATAGTAATGTTTTATTTTAATCTTCCACTCAACGAGGAGAAAAAAAATACAAACAACTTACAAAATAATTGATTAATTATACAGGGTCCGGCAGACAAACCTGACGGTTTTTAAATTGAAATTACGACAAAACTGTATCGTTTGCATACATTATTTTATTTTAGAATTACAATCCATCTCAAAGTATTTTACCTACATCAATTACTTTTTGAAAGTTGTGTTCCTACTTGAATCCACAAAGCTAAATAAGCTCAATACATCAAAATTATTATTATGGTTTCGTGAAAATTTGGAATCAGCCGAAACTGCGCAGTGTCGTAACTCGTTGTCGCCAGTACATCTCGTGCTTGCGCACTCAAGTAAAAAACAATTGCCACCCACAACTGTATGGTATTCCGACATGGGATATTCTCATTTTGATAAATGTTGAAATGGCGGCGAAACTGATGCATTCTTGTTTACACGTAGGTTTCATAACTAAGTTTCGCAATTGTTATTTACTTGAATGCGCAAGCGCGAGATGTACTGGCACAATGAGTTACGACACTACGCAGTTTCGGCAGATTCCAACTTTTGACGAAACCATAATCATAATTTTTATGTAATGGGCTTATTTAGCTTTGTGGATTGAAGTAGGAACACGATTTTCAAAAAGTAATTGATGTAGGTAGAATACTTTGAGATATATTGTAATTCTGAAATAAAATAACGTGCGCAAACGATACAGTTTTGTCGTAACTTTAATTTAAAAACCGCCAGGTTTCTCTGCCGGACCCTGTACAACAAATGATCTTATAAGTAGGCCCTAATATTATGCAAAAGAAATAAAATAAGTTTTGAGGTAGCGTACATTATTAATTATTTACAGAAATAGACATTTTAGTAATAATTCTTACAATGTAATTACAAGGATATAAGGATAGGCCTATACAAATTGACGTCACTATTTCAAAAAAGTAAGCTAAAAAACTCCGTGGCGCTACATCCCAGTAGGGACTTGGCCTACCACCCGACCACTGCGTCATCTACGACAGGCACCTGGCAGGATTGGGGGCATGTGGTCAGCATGCCGACACCCACGGCCGTTAATGGTGGTTTTCATAACCGGAGCCGCTACTTCTCTATCAAGTAGCTCCTCAATTTGAATCATGAGGCTGAGTGCACCCCTACCAGACCTCCCTACCTCAGATAAATCCGAAGAGGTGCCGGGAATCGAACCAGGGCCGACGGATCTGTAGTCAGCGACGGTAACCATAAGCCCATATATATATATAAGTTATATGTATGTTAATAAGAATAAGTAAATAAGTAAGCTAAACATTTTCAGGAATATGTAAATAATTTCAGTAATTTACATTTGAAGGATGATATTGCCTCTGACGTCGTGTGGAAGACCGTTCCATTGTCGGGAGGTGGTGATGGTGAGTCTCGTTATAAAAAAAAAGTATTTTTTACGAAAAATAAAAATTGTATTATCACCCACAATATTGAAAATAGGCCTAAATACAATTTTTCTTTCATTAATACTGAATTACATTTAAAATTTACTGGCTTTCCCTATAATCTGTCCGTATTTTCCCCTCGGCTGTCCCAATTAGATTGATGAGATCATTATCAGCTGAAATTCAAATAACTTCCTCTGCCCAAACAAAGTTCGCCTCTTATTATAGCCTAATATATTATGTACTAGCTGACCCATCAATGCTTCGCATTGTTAAATTTATGTATATATAGGTTAAGTGAACACAATTTAAAGTCGATTTGATTTACTTCTAGGCCTATAAGTCATCAGCTGTCCAGCCAACACGGTGCACATACGTAGACTATACCACATACTCCTCCACCCGTAGTTTAGCATATTCTGATTATGTCTTAAACAATTTAATCGTTCTGTTTCGCTCCGCTCACGCAGCGGGCTCCGGTTCAAATACTGGTCGGAACAAGTTACCTAGGTAGGGTTTTTCCGGGATTTTTCTTCACCTGTGAGACAAATGTCTGATAACTTTAGGCTCTGGTAAGTTTAGGCCCTAGTGGTCCAAGGATATCATCTGGCAGCCATTATCATCCTCATCCCACCCTCGCCTTGTTCAGAGTGAGTGTGTGAATGGTATATCTCGTCCTATGTGTTTGTGTTGTATCGGAGGTGGCCCCGGCATTGGACTGATCACCCATCCGGGAGGTCCTCCATGTCCTTGTCTGGTTAAAAAAGTATGTATGTGATCCATAGATAATCCCTCTCCCGACAGGTCGCGGCCCTGTAAGGTCCGGACAACGTGGGTAGTTTAAATTACCCCAAAGGGAGGGGTAAAAACTAAGGTAAAGACAGAGAGATAATATGGTAAATAGAAATTACAGTCCGCCGCCGTGGGTGAGTCGGTAGCACGCCTGCCTTCCACTCCGGCGGCCCGGGTTCGATTCCCGGCCGGGTCGGGGATTTTTCAGTAGTGAAAGATCCCCTCCCCGGGTTCAGGACTGGGTAGGTTAAGTCTTAGGTTAAGATAATGCACATTGTGCGCGATTCCTTAATTATAAATAGAAATTACAGGAAATTATATCTATTGATATTCTATGAACTACCTGGGGGTAAAGGCGGCCGGTGCGTAAGGCTGACCACCTTAACACCTTCACGTACCGACTGTCTAAAAATCCGGGAGCCTCAACTTCTTGGAACCCTCTGGGCCCCCATAGCCTGTAATAGGGAACACTTTACTTACTATCTTTCGCAATGCAGTCCTAGGCTAACTATAAGAAAAGAGTTCAACTCTTAAGAATAGAACCCAGGATCTTCTAAATTTAATTCATGTCAAAAAATAGTTGATAAACATTTATAGGAATTCTATTGGTAGCCATTCTCATAATTTTATATCTATTAGGTCTACATGAAATCACAGTGTCATGCAAAGCCACCTGTGTAGTTTAAAAAAAATAATGTTGTCATGGGGATTGTGTACATGCAGTATGAATTCCTTTTGGTGAATTTCATAACTTTACAACCCTATTTTGGCCCTTAGAGGTCCTTAGAGGCCAAAGATTTAGAAATCCTTTCTTAGTGCGCATCTAGAGCCTATGAGCAATATGTGTACCAATTTTCACATTCCTAGGCTGTATGGTTTTTGAGAAACTGTGATCAGTCAGTGAGTGAGTGAGTGAGTGGGTTTTGGCTTTTATATATAGAGATGACATTCTCTTCATGCAAATTGGTTATAAAAATTAAGAGAACTTCGTTACCACATCGTATTGCATCGTATTGCAGGGACAACTTAAGTGTGTGAGTATGCTATATCAGAAGTTGGTAAAAGTCCTATCCACTGATACGTTATTCATAGCTGTAGGCTTTGTATTCGTTGAGAAATAGGGATGTTTATCATAGGCCTTAAGGGTATATGTACGTGAACTACCACGAAAATATATAAAAAATGCAGGTTCTAAAATATTAGAATTTTACAAGAAAATGAACTCAAAAGTGGACTAAAATTACAGGATCCTATAAGAAGGCTTACTAGAACATAACTAGCTGATAAAAGTATAAAAAATTGACCAAGTTATTTTTAAATTACATGTTTTATAGGAGCATGAAAAAAATTAATATGCACTTATCACTTCCTGTAGAGATAGCATTTTTCTGGTTTCTCTGACACCTTTCATTTTTTTAATGCATATAATGAACATATTTTTCTACAAAGTAGACTACTTTTATACAGATAAAGTTAGTAATTTTAATGCAATTAATTTTTATATATCGCATATAAAATATATTGAAATTTGATCAATATTTCATGACACATTTTCTTTAATTTTATACCTATGGGCATCATTGTAGTCTACTTTATGCATATATGCATGTAAAATTAGTGTAAAAAATTTCAGCCTTCTATCTCTAATGGTTGTGGAGCTATCTAGCAATATGTGTGAAAAATAAGAGTTACCGGGAAATTCAATTTTAAGTTCATAGTGAATAGTAGCTCAGAGCACGTAAACATATTTAAATGTCCATTTAAATGGCACCAATAATTTCTAAACCTATATAAACTATATACCAATGGATGCAGAAAATTCAGCACATTTTTTAGTGTTATAAACAAAAAAACATAAATTTCAAAATAATTCACGTGCATATACCCTTAAGCATGGGATTGAACATTTTCAGTCCTATACCCGCAGTATATTATGTCCCGGATTTGAGGGGAGGAAAGTATGAAAGTGATATTGCATTTCTTTTTTATTTCAGCTCCGAAATGGTTGTATGGTAACATAAGAAAGGGAAATAAAATTTTCCGTCAAGACAATAAAATCTTATGTAACCGGAAATTCTGTTTCTTCTTATTTCAACCCCTCTCAGGCATGGCGTGTAGAAGCAACGGAATGCAACATTCGACATCCTCTATGAGCCATATCTAGCGTTTTCTGAGGGAAAAGCTTTTGAGTGTGATAAGTCGTTTTTACTCATTTCAAATTCTACATTAGGACCTTGAGTTTGAAAATCGAAAGTCCTCCATAAGTCAATTTTAAATTACAAAATACAAAACCCGGGCGACGCCGGGCCTTTTCAGCTAGTATCAAATAAACAACAGTAGAATTCCAATCTACCTGACAGAATAATAGTTAAGTGTAATGGGTTATAAAATAGAGATTGTATTCAACACCTAGCACCTACTTTTGCGCTGACATAACATGAACATGTTTGCAGATAAGGAGCTTCCTCTGTACACCGTACATATCAGTCATAAACCAGGGACATTCAGCAAACCATTGAGCCACGTTAATCAAATCACTTTACGATTTTAACTCGGTAGACGGATGAACATAAAATTGTCATAAAAGTGACTGGGGATTTATCTGCATGAAATGCACGTTGTCATATACGTTAGTTATAACTTATAAGGATTTCTACAACAGTGCGTAAACTTGCACTTTAGTCAGATGTATTTAGTGTCTAAGCTGAACCTTTGAGACATAAACCAAACACTCTTCTTCATGTTACACTACAAATTAATGCTACTGACGACTGCTGATTCAGACGGCCATGGAATGGTTACCATAACTACTATAACCTAAATAAATCTATTTGATAATAATCGTGCGTTCAGACTGCAATGAAATATTTACTTTTTTATTTTGAAACATTTATTTCTACGAATTTATTGCTATCGTAAAAAACTTACGACTACAGTAGAGATACTTGGTTTTCGTCAGTGACGGATTTCACGAATTCTGTTTATTGCCATTAATAAAGTGAAGAACTTTTGTTTCAAACATTTCTAGGCCGGGGTACTATCGTTCTACACCCGCGAGAAAAACACGAAATTCTGTTTTTTGCGTAAATTTCCATTCAGTATGCAACTTTCCTTTTTGAACGAAATGTTATGTTTAAAAACTTTTCGAAAAGTCACATTTTATAAAATACCAGGAAACCCCTGTATAGTGAGTTTCGTCCAAATCGCACAATGTTTGACCATATTTAGGCCTATATTGACTATCTGTATCTGTATCTGGTACCCTATGATCCCCAGGTGGGGTGAAGGGGCCTCCAATGGAGGTTTCATTACCTATACTAATTTTGATATGCTTATTTTCCGAGAGAGGGTAGAGGGACAGGTGGTAAGCCCATCGCCTCGCAACCCCCCCTCTGGAAACTAAGTATTTCTTGGACGTGAAAGGGCCGAGAAATTTCGTCCAGAGGCTCTAATTTAGGCTTGGAGTTCTTTTACGTGCCGTAAATCTACGACACGGGACCCCCAGCTTAAAGTCCCTCCCGGAGGACTCCGTGCCCAGGATATTTACGTCCTGAAAAATCCATCGACCGCGGCCGGGTTTGATCCAGCGCCCTGCGGATCTAGAGGCGGGCACGCTACCTCTAGACCACCGCGGCCGACATATTGACTATCCGTGTAGGTTGAAAATTTCATGTCCACGGGCCTTACATTCTAAACACATGAATCGTCCAGGACGGACTTACACAAGCGATCGAGTTCCCTGGCCCAGAAAATCCCTGCATAGTGATCAATGTCCATTTAGGCCTATAGGCCTTATCCCTCTTCCGTCTATGTTAAAAATGTCAGATATCTGGCGTGCCTTGACATTATAAACAAATGAATCATCAAGCGTGGCCTTACACCATTCAAGCGATCGCGATGCTTTTTGTTTCCAAAGTATGACAAAAATAGCCAAAGCCAACTGTAATTGATTTGACATTGAAATGTATAACTGAAAACTGATGCTTCAAAAACGGAAAAAATGCACGAACGAAAGCGAAAATTAAAATTCCGGCTTCGAGATGCATTTTTCGACCCTTCAGTCCACCTATGTTTAAAATTTCAGATCTCTGCGTTCAGTAGATTTTGCTGGGCATCGCGGACAGACAGACAGACAGGCAGAAGGAAGACAGACACTTCCTTTTATTAATATAGATTTTAAGTGTTAAGTTTATTGAAAATTTAATAAATATACGTGCATATTATTAAAAGTAAATAACTTAGTCAATAAACCACTGGAATTGAGTTATCAGGCATGCAGTGGTAGGCTATAAGATGAGTTTAAAGAACTAGAAAAAGAATACTTGCCTGTATTTCAGGTCAAAATTAAAATAATCTTATGTCTAGAGATTTTTTGAAAATAATTTTTGCTATGGCATGTACAAATTTGCAAGTGTTCACAGGTAGCTTTGGAAATAAATGATACGGGACTTTGACAAATTAGAGAAGCTATCGATAAAATTCATTGGTGTAAATAAATATTGAAGAATGAAATGTACGAAAATAATGCACAATGTGATACAGTCACATAACTTTCTCTACCCTGGACCTAGAGAATACCGTACGAGGTAGGGTAATATGTATATTATTATATCCCAGGTTTTTGGGGAGGGAAGTATGAAAGTGATATTGAATTTCTTTTTAATTTCATCCCCTAAACGGTTCTATGGTTCAGCCTCTCTAGCTGTCTATTATAGATCAGCTTACAGAACTTCCTTCTAACTAGCTTATTTTTCATAATTTTTATTCCAGTATTAATGACGTTAACAGTTTTTTTTTTAATTTTCTTGTCTTTGATTGTCATGGACATGTTGTGTTTTGGAAATAATGGAGTCACTTAATGGTTTTTTTCTGTTCCTCAGAATGAAACAGTGATATCTGTTTTGGCAACAAAATAATATCTGAATCAAGGCTTCTTGGGATTTCAGCCAGATAAAAACGTTGAATCTGTCAGAACGTTCAGTTGCTTACTCTGCAGCCATCTTCTGGGAAGAAGTGAGTCAAGCTGGATAGTGTCAGATGTAAACGGAGGGGGGGGGGGCGATCAGAAAAGAAGAAAACTCAGCTAGGGATATTTCAATGTCCCTCTCAATGTAACGTCCCTCTCTTTCCCTCCGTCCCCTCTCACCGTCTCTCTTCTCTTTTTCAGCCTCTCTAGCTGTCTATCTGCTTTCTTCTCTCTCTCTCTCTGTAGCTCCCCATTCCTGGGGATCACACTGTACACAGGCCCGACGAGAGGGAGGGGCAGCCGGGGCTGCAGCCCCGGGGCCCGTGCCCTAAAATGGGGCCCGGCCGACCAGGTTTTAGTTTTTAATTTCTAAATTTACTCTAAAATAAAATTGGTTATAAGTCAATAAACAGCAATAAACAGTTTTATTTTTATTTATTTTTTATTTAATAATATTAATGAACATTACAGGTAGAAACCCCAATTACATTGTTCATGCCAAAAATACAATTCATACATACATAGTAATGAAAACAAAAGATATCTGCATTGTCCTGTCGTATAACGGTGATTGGGAATTTATCAGTTAATCTGAAACGGATTATTCTTTAAGAAAAATTGCTATTTTTAAAAAGTAAAAGCAGAAATCCTTTTGGACTCAACAGTAGGCCTCACTAACGTTCGGCATTTAAAATCATACTTTTCAAAAGATTAAACTGGTATATACAGATAAAATTGTTCCTTATTGGGACATTTTAACGTATTTTTCCGTTTCGTGCCCGGCATCAGTTAATCGATTTGACCCAAATCCATAGGCTTCATTCCATGGGCGTTATGAATGGTATACGAAGTTCTATGAAAATCCAATAAAGCGTATTTGAGTTATCGCGCTTACAGACACACGGATAGACAGACAGACAGTCCTGTCCACCAGACAATCTCATAAAGTGCCGGTACCATTCTGGCACTTAATAATTATGTAATATCAATACATAATCTTTTCGTTGCAGATATTATAAAGGGCGAGTTGGGTAGTGAATTTAACATTTAACGGGGGCCGGGAAAATGTTTCCCTGGGGCCCTTGCTTTCTTTCCACGGCCCTGTCTGTACATCTCTTTTTCCGTCTCTCTGTCTTATTTTCTCTCTTTCTTCTCTCCTAGTTCTGTAAGTCAGTGTGTCTTTTCCTTCTTGTGGCTCGCTCAATCTCATTCTCTCTGTCTTTCTAACTTTACATCTCTCTTTCTCATTCACTATTTATTTATTAATTACTGGCAGGTGCCCGCAGCTTCGCCCGCGATAATTACTTAAAAAGTTAAAAGTTAAAAGTTAAAAACTAAGAGCATAATAGTTAAATCATTATATTTATTAACACCTAAATCACGTGGACTACATACCACGATCAGATTCGAGTTCCTTGGCCCAGAAAACCCCTGTATAGTGAGTTTTGTCCAAATCGAACAATGTTTGACCATATTTAGGCCTATATTGATTGTCCCTCTTCCGTGTAGGTTGAAAAATTCAGATGTCTGCGGGCCTTGACATTCTAAACAAGCGATCACGATGCTTTTATTTCCAAGGTATGACAAAAATAGACAAAGCCAGCTGCAATTGATTTGACAACTGAAATGTATTACTGAGAACCGATGCTTCGAAAGCAAAAAAAAAAAAAAAAAAAAAAAAAAAAGATGCATTTTTTCTGCACGTTTTTCACTCGTAGCTCGCGAACGAAAGCGAAAAAAAAAAAAAAATTCCCACACTACAGTCCTTGTATGTTTAAAATTTCAGATCTCTGTGCTCAGTAGAATTCGCTGGGTATCGCGGACAGACAGACAGACAGACAGACAAACACTTCCTTTTATTATTATAGACTATGTCGCTGTATCTGTACCTCTCTGTCTCCCTCACACAAACGTTAACTGAATAACCTAGTTTAACTTTGAATAAGGATTCTCACAATACACACAGTAGTTGAATCTCGGCTGCACGACAATACACAATTATTGTTGTTGTGTGATGTATTTAAGCTGGGGATTGAGTGAAGCTGCTTAAAGACCCAGCAGTTAGTGGCCCAGGGCATTAGGGAAACAGAACACTGAACGTTACATGGACAGATGCTACAGCACAGCGCAAAACACAAGCTTGTGGAAATTACCCTAATCATAAAGAGTAAAGAGATCTCCTACAGCGTTTATTAAAATTAGGAATATTGAAAGTTCTTGAAACGTTTTTTTAAGTAATTCTTTTGTGTACATGTCGCAGGCGAATTGGGAACTCAGTCATTTTACAAAATGCAAATTATTAATGATCCATCCATTCTGAAATTTGACTGGTTAATCTTCAGGCATTTTAAAAGAGCCGGAATGGAATCAATGTAGGCTAATTATCCCGAACTTCATTTCAGTGTAACTTGTGCAAATAAACTGAAAGATATTACATTTTTAAAGTTAGCTCAGATCTGCAAAGCTTATTTTTATCTTATTTTTGTAGGCCTACATATTATGTTACTAACAAGACAGAATTATTCTCTGCTCAGAAACATTGGAATAAGTAGGCCTAGTGACTAAGAAAACATATAAGTAGTACATTAATCTCAACTTTTACAAAAAGAGGGTTAGCACTATCTTCCACCGACCCTTTCAGTTCAGACATAACACAATTTGCTTTCAACTAATTCTAGCCATGAAATATTGTTCTGTAAAATTTGCTGCAATCAGACTGACTCGATTCCGGCTTGAGTCTGACGGGTAACCAATCAAATTGCGCAATGAATGTTGCGTATATAACTTGTCGGCATTTTGTAAAAACCCTGGGCATGTTGCAAAAAAAGATTGAATTTACTATTAGCCAGGTGTGATTTAAGAGTTTTTTGTCGTAGCAAGAGAATAACGTTGATAATAATTAGGGACCGGATTTTTAGGTTTTTAAAAACACTGTTTTAGGTTTTCCATTAGGTGAAATAATTTTTTTAGGTTTTTTGTCCAAAATATCGTTTTCGGGTAGAATAATTGGTTTAATGAATTATGTGCTATATAGGATTGAATAGATAATACTTGTAAAGTTTAACTTAACAAAATTGACTTAAAATTGTGCAAACTTGCTTTAAGACAATATTATACAATTGAAGAAAGAAAGCCTAAATAATCAAAAGAAACAGTGAAAATAAGATTGCCTCACATTTCCTGGTTACAGTATATCACTAAATATCTTTCAAGATTCTCAACTGTGAAGTTCTTCCTGTTATCTCTTAGTTAATAGTTAATATTGTATCTAGACACTACCCTTATCAGGATTCGAATACGATGCTTCTAATTTAGTGAGTGAAATACTTTATGGTTGGATGTGGATAATGTGAAACTGATTATTTTCCTTTTTTCGGTTGTTACGCATGCTAACCGCACAACAGATCAACTAGGGACGAAAACTTCCCTCTTTTCTAGAAAGGTAAATAATACGTGTTTCTTGCAGGCTTGACAAAATATTACTTTGCCATTTGTAGTGAAATTCAGATCGTCGCCAATCCACTGCCGTAATAAACTCGATTTCATTTGTTTCGGCATAATAAACACGTCTTCTTAAAACTCACAGTGTGTCCACTCAGTATGAATAACAGGGCAGTACGGGATCATCAGGGGTCACTCGCGAACCTGAGGAATACCCTTTTAAACTAAAGGCAAACAAAAAACAACCGCTATAAAACACAGAAATCTATATCCTTGTTCATACACGGCAACAATGGTTGTTCGTACGAATATTTTAAAAGGAATACGCCGGTACTTTTTTCCTCCCTTGATACTGTCCATCCTAGACGACATTGGGTTGAATGAAACGCTGGTGGTATTAATTTCTACCCGACAAAAATTATTCTCTCCCCGCAAAATATCGATTTCTCAACTGACAAACAAAAAAGACAAAAAAGGAGGCCAAATTAGATATTTTAGGTTTTATTTTCCGTTTAGGTATATTTAGGTTTTTATACCCCATTTAGGTATTTTTAGGTGCCACAGAATTAATGTGGGTGAATCCTATGGACATGATTCGAAAAAGTGTATGAGCGCTTTTGTTTTGGAAGTAAGGAAAAAAATAGGTAAAAACCTAAGAATCCGGTCCCTAAAAATAATGGTGCAGATGGAGTTTATTGTATAATCGAGAGGCCATGCATATAAAAGCTTTATTAAATTTAGTGATGCGGTGTCTAGGAATTTGGAATATGCTTGAAGAGAGAAAGAAGGGAAAGGATAAAACGGCGCAAGGTCATGGGCACATTCTTGCTGTTTTGTGTATTTCCAAGGAAAGCTTCAACTCAGCCTTTTTAAGTGAGTGTATGCAGAAGGAATGAAATAAGGTTTCATATAAAAAGCAATTCTTGGAAGAAGGAAACATTGTAAGGTTTAAATCCTCAGTGACATGTCAACTGTATGTAACTACTGTAAACAGCACGATTAAACTATGAATCATGACCAGCACACGGCCATCTCCGGGAATCAACCTATGAAATTAAAAAAATCCCTTTAGGCAGGCCTACAGGCGGAGGTAGATTTCGAAGTGCTTTTGGTTTAATTTATTGTCGCTGCATAGCACTCTTCTTCTTTAGCCTTGGCATGGCAAACCTGCAGTAAAGAGGAAGAGCCTACAATCAATTGTTTTGACAACAATAATAGGATATAATATTCTGGGAGGCCGTGCGCTAGATCAGCAATGAATAAAATTAGCAAAGCCGCTAAACAAGACAAAATTATGATATTATAATAATTCTTTCAAGTGTTATTATTTTCAAACATTAAAATCTCGCGTCATATGAGAGCTATCAAGAAACTATTTATTGATTTGTAGAGTACTCATCAAGAGCTTTTCAACAATACCCCACAAGACGTGGTTTCAAAAGTTTCAAATTTTCATCCCCCACCCCCACCCCCACCCTCACTCGAACCCCGGGATCGTTGGTGTCACTGTGAACTCCATAGGGAGTACTCTAATTTATTCAAACAAAGTTTCCCTCTATACTTCATAGGGGCCGAGATATACATTTTTAAATATTTCAACCCCCTCCCCCGACCACCCCTTTGGGCCAATTTTGCTCATTAACGAACTTGTCCGAACTATTGGGCCTAGAAATAACATATTAAAATTTCGTTCAAATATCTTCAAAATTACGGCCGCTATCGTGTAAAGATATATATATATATATATATATATATATATATACTGTATATATATATATATATATATATATATATAAATATCACAATTTTTTTTTTTTTTAACGCGCGGTGGTTTCGTACTTAGGGGAGCATGAAACGCAAAGATATGAAAGAATTTTTCGAAAATCATGACATGGTATCCATTGCAATAGGTAGATTTTTCTTCGAAATCTACCTAAAAGGAAGAATTTTTTTAAAAGGAAGAATTTTAGGTAGATTTCGAAGAAAAATCTACCTATTGCAATGGATACCATGTCATGATTTTCGAAAAATTCTTTCATATCTTTACGTTTCATGCTCCCCTAAGTACGAAACCACCACCCGTTCAAAAAAAAAAAATTGTGATATTTATTTAAATATATATATATATATATATATATATATCT
The DNA here is from genome assembly GCA_964059195.1 of Ectobius pallidus. Lineage (NCBI taxonomy): Eukaryota > Metazoa > Arthropoda > Insecta > Blattodea > Ectobiidae > Ectobius > Ectobius pallidus. The sequence goes on from CAXKWD010000003.1 coordinate 199,457,624, forward strand.
CTCTTTACACGATAGCGGCCGTAATTTTGAAGATATTTGAACCAAATTTTATTATGTTATTTCTATGCCCAATAGTTCGGATAAGTTCGTTAATGGGCAAAATTCGCCCAAGGGGGTGGTCGGGGGAGGGGGTTGAAATTTTAAAACATTTATATCTCGGCCCCTATGAAGTATAGAGGGAAACTTTGTTTGAATAAATTAGAGTACTCCCTATGGAGTTCACAGTGACACCAAAAGATCGGGGGTTTTTGGGGGTACGAGTGGGGGTGGGGGTGAGGGGATGGAAATTCGAAAATTTTGAAACTACGTCTTGTGGGGTATCGTTGAAAAGCTCTTGATGAGTACTCTACAAATCAATAAATAGTTTCTTGATAGCTCTCATATGAGGCGAGATTTTAATGTTTGAAAATAATAACACTTAAAAGAATTATTATAATATCATAATTTTGTCTTGTTTAGCGACTTTGCTAATTTTATTCATTGCTGATCTTGCGCACGGCCTCCCAGAATATTATATCCTATTCTTGTTGTCAAAACAAATTATTGTAGGCTCTTCCTCTTTACCGAATTCAGTTCTTATTACTGCGGGTTTGCCATGCCAAGGCTGAAAAAGAAGAGTGCTGCGCAGCGATAATAAATTAAACCAAAAGCACTTTAAAATCTACCTCAGCCTGTAGGCCTGCCTAAAGGGATTTTTTTATTTGATACGAGTGCCGTCTACAAAGTAAGTTTCTCTAGGGCCGTGTACACAAACAAAACAAAATTTCATGGAAATATTTATTGCAACAGATATAGAAGTGTTCAGCTATATTTCAACATATTCGCCACAGGAATTGAGACATTTTGTCATACCGTGGGTCTAACATTCGAACACTTGTGTCGTAGAAGCCTGCCGCCTGGGGTTTGAACCACTGTGTGACAACCATCTCCACTTCTCTGTTATTCTCTGTCATTTATTGAGGTGTAGGAAAAGATGGAAATCACTGGGAGCGAAGTTTGGGCTTTAGGGTGGATGTTGAAACACCTCTTAGCCGAACTTTTGCAACCGACTTGCACCCTACAGCTCGGATCGCGCACCCAGAGATTTTAATCGTTTTCTACTCAAGAAATGAGGGAATGATAGAGAATGGTAGAGATTGACAGAAAAACGGAGAAGGTTATCACACAATGGTTCAAATCCCAGGCGGCAGACATCTACGACACAGGTGTTCAAAAGTTGGTCCCACGGTATGACAAATTCATGTGGCGAGTATGTTGAAAAATAGCTGTACACTTGCTATATCTGTTCGCAATAAATATTTCCATGAAATTTTGTTTTATTTGTGTAAATGGCCCTAGGGAAAACTTACTTTACGGACGCGCCTCGTAGATTGCCACCCGTGGGAAGAACGGGTACTTTTGGTAGTTATAAAGAAAATGTTTGCAGCTAGTTCTACAGGGTGTTAATGAATAACACCGAAATATTTTACCTGTATATAGAGGGGACATAGACAAGCAACTTTTATTCGGAGAATTTTGCTCTGTGGCGTAAAATGTGTAGGCTACAGGGCATTAAAGTCATTATAATTTAGTGCTCATAAGTCAATAATTACGCAAAATAGGGTTAAAATGTTAATTATATTGACTTCATGCCTTCCTAGTGATCAATAAAAACCTGATGCTTAATCATTCATCCACAGCTATATCATAATTTAGAGTTTTCGTAATCTGCAAAATTTACAGACTAATCACAAGACTGGCTACCACTGAATTAGTCTTTTTTTATTCATAACTACTGACTAAAGTGTTAACAACGAAGTTCCATTCTTTTTCTAATGTTAGAAATCAGTGGCGGCCGTGCCCTGGGAGATTTTATGCTGTAACAGGAAAAATTGATTCCATAGAGCAAAAATCTCCGAATAAAAGTTGCTTGTCTATGTCCCCTCTATACACAGGTAAAATATTTCGGTGTTATACATTAACACCCTGTATAGTATGCTTTTGTAGGCCTATTGGATTCCGTATCTCTGTGATCACACATGGCTGGGAGAAGATATAGTGCAATATAATTGTTCAATTGTTTTCATTTTCAATATTAATTAATGTCGGGGATTAGTTGTAGACCGATATGCTGATGTGAAACGCAATATAAATTTCATTGTTCGCTTTGTATACGGAATTTCCATAGCCTGGCAGTTTTTATGTTCTATTAATACGTGCTTGCATTTAGGTGTGGTTCCAATGCAATTACATATCAGTTCATAATACGTTATTGCGCGCATCGATTCGTTCACACCTGTTCGATTGTGTGAAGGTCCCACTGCCATCAAGATCCATCTCTTCTCTTCTCTCCGTATATAAGAGGCTTTGTCCTGACTGACTGACTGACTGACTGAGAATCAACGTAGAGCCTAAACTATAATAGGTATAGACTTGGAGTATCGTCGTTTCATAATGTAAGTGCTCACTAAGAAAGGATTTTTATTTATTTTAAATGCCAAAAATCAATACTTAATCCCTTTTTGCACAGAATTATCAAATCCAAATCACAGTTCACATGACAACAGTGTACTGTTGACAGTGGTCTCAGGTAGGTTTGGAAATAAATGATACGGGACTTTGACAAACTAGAGAAGCTGCCGAAATAATTAATTGCTGTAAATAAATATTGAGAATGAAATACACGAGAATAATGCACAATGTGATGCAGTCACATAACTTTCTCTACCCTGGGCATAGAGAATACCATACAGGGTATGGTAATATGTATGTTATTATCGCAGGTTTTTGGAGAGGGAAGTATGAAAGTGATATTGGATTACTTTTTAATTTCATCCCCGAAACAGTTGTATGGTAAAATGAGACTGGAAAATAAATTATTCCGCAAAGACAATACAATTTTATGTTCCGGAATTTCTGTTTCTTCTTATTTGAACCCCTACCAGGCTTGGTGTGTAGAAACGATGGGGTACAAAATTCTTCATCATCTATGAGTCATAAAAAGTTATATCAAGCGTTTTCTGAGGGAATAGTTTGAGCGTGATAAGTCGTTCTTCATTAAAAATTTTTAATACCAATGTAAGGACCTAGAATTTGAAAATCAAAAGTCCTTCATAAGTTAATTTCGAATTACAAAATACAGAACTCGGGTGACGCCGGGCCTTTTAAGCTAGTAACTTATAATAACATACTGGCATGAAACAATCACAGAAGTGCAACAATTAGAGTTGATACTACATTATCGAAAATTCGAGGGTAAATCAGTGAGCATCCGCAATTTTTGTTTAATTTTTTGTAGGTTGCCTGTGCCTCTTTTTGCTCGCGCACGTCGACATTTTGTTCAATTACCTCCGCTTATGGATTGTTTGGCCGTTATGACTCGACTAAGTGTTGCGCTGTTGCCGATTAAACATGGCTCCACCGCTCAGCGTTTGCACCAAAGAAGAAAAGCGTTCAGTGATCCATTTTTGTCGTCTGAAAGTGTAAAAAAAAGTGAAGTTTCCCCTATTACAGGCCATGGAGGCCCAGAGGGTTCCAGGAGGTTGAGGCTCCCAGATTTTGGACATTCGGCACGTGAAGATGGTAAGGTTGTCATCCTTACGCACCAGCCGCCTTTACCCCCAGGATTGCTCCTGGTACTCATTTCTGTTAGAGGCTGAGTCGACCCCAGGGCCATAGTGTCACCAGAAGGATTAGGCCATTGAAAAACTCCAACGACCTCATCGGAAATCAAGCCCGCGACCTTCCGGTTTGTAGCGCAGCGCCTCAACCACTACGCTACGGCGTACCCCCGTCTGAAAGTGTACCTGGAGTGAAATACATCGAAGACTTTCCCCACAATATGGGGACAATGTTTTACCACAGCGAAGCGTGTACGAATGGATTGAAAAGTTAAAAAATGGTCGTACAAGTTTGAAGGTCGAGGAAAGAATAGGACGCCCGTCCACATCCACTAGTGACGTGAACATTGAGGAATTGCGTATCGTGATTCAGACAAACCGAAGAGTGACAGTAGATGAAGTAGCAAACCATATGCAAATTAGCCGTGGTTCTTAATATGAGATTATTCATAACAGGCTTGACTTTCATAAAGTATGTACAAGGTACCGGTAGTTCCCAAAACAGCAAAAGGACAATCGTGTGTCTATCTAAAGTGGAGGCAAAACCTATGTAGACAGTCGACATGCTTTGAAGATTAAGCCATTGTCTGGCACTTAAGGAGTGGTACGGGGGGAGCAACAACTGACTGAACGGCACTCGTCTGGTGTCCACGTGGAGTCATAGTTTAAATGTCAAAAATTAAGAAATGAGCACTGATTGGTTTCACACGAAATTCTATTGGCTGTCAGGCAAGTTCAACGCCCAATAAACTCGCTGAAATTCCAGAATATACAACTTGATTGTCCAAGACACCCTCATTTCAAGTTATTTACTGCGGATTATGAGGGTCTGTCGGCATGCCTTGAACCAAGTTGTATACGTAGAAGTTGCCTCCACTATACCAACACTTACTGGACCGCCATGCTAACGAAGGTGAAGCTTTTTTGAAACGAATAATCACTGGACACAAAACGTGGATCCATCACTTTGAGACTGAAAGCAGATGCCAAAGAATGGAATGGAAACACCCCGCATCTCCAGCCAAAACGAAATGCAAGAGACAAACCATCTGCAGGAAAAGTATGCTCACAATTTTCTGGGACCCACAAGGGTCAATACTGGAACATTACTTGGAGAAGGGCTCAACAATAAACAATGCACGTTACAGTGAGATGTTGAGCAACGAACTGAAGCCTGCAATTCGAACCAAACGTCGAGGCCTACCCTCGAAAGAAGTTGTTTTGTTGCATGAAAATGCACGTCTACACTGCTCAAACTTTTGCAAAACTGGGTTTTGAGGTGTAAGAGCATCCTGCATACAGTCCCGATCTCACCCCCTACCGTCAGATTTCCATCTTTTTGGCCCACTTAAAGATGCTTTGAGAGGCGTCGATTCACCACAGACCAGGAACTGAAGGAAGCTATGCACACGTGACTTGCTACTCAGCCTAAAACTAAACTCCGTGGCGCTACATCCCTGGAGGGACTTGGCCTACCACCCGACCGCTGCGTCATCTCCCGTAGGCAGATGGCAGGATTGGGGGGCATGTGGTCTGCATGCCGACACCCACGGCCGTTAATGGTGGTTTTCTTGACCGGAGCCGCTACTTCTCTATCAAGTAGCTCCTCAATTTGAATCAGGAGGCTGAGTGCACCCCTACCAGACCTCCCTACCTCAGAAAAATCCGAGGAGGTACCGGGAATCGAACCCGGGCCGACGGATCTGTAGTCAGCGACGCTAACCACAAGACCACGCCGGCGGACACTCAGCCTAAAAACTTTTTTTTTCTGAGGGCATCAGGAAGCTTTTGCAGTGACGGATCAAATGCATTGAGAAGCAAGGGGACTATGTTGAAAAATGAGGTAATTGAAAGTTTTGTACTGTTGTTGCAACAAATTAAAGAAAGAGAGAGAGAGTGCGGATACTTATTCACTTACCCTCGTACGTCTCTCAATATCTTGGTAATGTGACACTGTTTCTCTCTCTCTCTCTCTCTCTCTCTCTGTCTCTGTCTCTGTCTCTCTCTCTCTCTCTCTCTCTCTCTCTCTCTCTCCTAATTCATACGACCTTTTTAAATGCCTAGAATAAGTTTTATCTTGAGCTTTCCGGGTGCCACTGATAAATAACAATCTTCCAGTATTCTAGCCAGCTTGTAAGGCTGTTTTATGTCGTACGATTCGGAAGCGTGCTGTGATTCCATTTCTAAGAAAAGAAGAGTGGAAGTTGGAAGCATTTGCTGGAAAGTAAGGAGCGATAATATTTTCCATTATTTTCGTTCCTTATTGATTTTCCTTAACTCTGTACTTATTTCCATTTTCGTATTGTCTGGTTGCCATTTAAAGCCTCTCTCTTCTATCCAGTTTTGCTAACTCAATCCAACTAATTTCAACCTCGAGACCTCACTCATTGAGCTGTCGTGCGCATTTGAGAAAACGGAAAGGAAGAAAGGAAGAACCTTCCAAGCTGGCTAGAATCCCGAGAGGATTTTATTCATTGCATGAGTGTGGTCCAACTGTTTTCGCAGGCCGGGCTAATAGGCTTTATTAATATTAAGAATTAAATAATTAAGTGCCAGTATGGTACTTTCTGAGATTGTGTGTGGGGTCGGGAAAATGTCTGTCCGTCCATCCGTCTGTCCGTCCGTGTGTTTGCACGCGCGATAACTCAAATACGCTTTATCGGATTTTCATGAAACTTGGTATAGTCATTTATAACGTCCATGGGAAGAAGCCTATTGATACTGGACCTAATCTGTTTACCGGTACAGGAGTAATGCCCAATTAAGTGCCTTTTTTATGGTAATATATTAGAAAAGCGCGATAACTCAAATACGCTTTATCGGATTTTCATGAAACTTGTAATACGCATTTATGACATCCATGGGTACAAGCGTATTGAATTTGGACTAGATCGGTTGACCGGTACCGAAATTACTAGTATATCAGTATTAGTTTTGTAAGGGATATAAAACGCAACAATATTATTTATTGCATGGCCCACAATATAATATTAAACGTAATGCAACAAATTGCCATTCGTTTATTGATATTGTTAGCCCACCTTGATTGATTAATTTATTCATAATGATATCAGTGTGAATAATACTGTAAATAAAATATTTAAAACACAACTAGCCGTTGAATATTGATATTATATTGTGCATTCTATAGATACCGATACCTACATTATATTTTAATATGAGTATTTTTCTTATTCATTCCTGTACTGTACAGCAATATACCTAGGGGCCGTATTTTTTGGTAACAACGATAAGCGCGAAATTTTATAAAACAACCTCCCTTAGCTATATTTAGCTTTTATATGCTTAAAATTCCAATATGAACCAAATTGAATCCACGAAATAACGCGAAATTTACTCGATTCCGCGAAATGTATCTATAAGCGCGAAATATGCCCCTTCTGTCCGTAAAGTGAGAAATGAGCACGAAAATGTGCCTTAAAATCACAATATTGTATTTTGGAGTACTGTATTTTTTATTTCTTAGCAGCTAACTTATGCTTTTTTTCTGCTGTTTCTGTGGCTGTCGAAGATTTACCGATTTATCGATATTTGTGATCGATTACAAAGATTGCAGAATTTACGCAAAGATTGTCTGTGGCCTGGTTTGTACTGTTGAGTACACTCCTTTCCTGCTATCTCTTTGCCAAGTTTGCGATGCCTATGATCGATTACAGCAGAAGAGTGTAGAATGTTTGTTACTTGTATTCAACAGATTTCGTCTTTTATCCACAGTGGCATGGTTGGCACTTCTGTTTGCAAACGGCTTTATGATGGAGTTTAGTAGAAATTACGATAATATTTCTCGTCATTATATTTGAGCATTAACTCTAATCATGAATCGAATCTAAATCGAAAGTTACTTCAGTTCTTACGAGGGCAGAAGAATATAGAAATGAGGGGGGGGGGTGTTAGTTCATGTAAATAAAGAAGCAAAGTTTATCATTGTGCAGTGTTCCCAAAGTAGTATAAGTAATTTATTTCACGAAATACCCACCGAAATAGAAGGAAGTTAACACCGAAATCAGCCATTTTATTTCACCAATAAATCAGGGCCCTAAATATACCTCATGTAATTACTGACAGATTTCAGATTGACTTTTTATTCATTCAGAACCTATAAGGCTGCTTTAAACTTGAAACAAACATGTCAGCGAATCGTAGGCCTATTGCATCATTAATATTGTTGCCAGCACATTTTGTTTTTGGAGTTTTACTCGGAGATCTATTACAAAAATAACTTCTTTTCTGCATAGGTCTATCATAATTGCAATTATCACTAATTTAAAAAAAAGGCATTCTGGCACTTTGTTACTTCAGTTTGCCTGATTTTATTTATTTAATTTAATGGAATTCCTGGTTGTGAAAGTTTTTGAATTTCTTATAATATTTGTGGGGAATAGTACTTTGGTATTTTTCTTTAAATGATGTGTAACTTATGTTGCTGATTGCTTTTGAACACATCCACATGCCGTAAGTAGATTGAGTGAACTCTGGGTAGAAATGATATTAAAAGATTCCTTATTTACCAGAGAATACTACCTTGGTATATGACAAACTGTAACTTGAATAATATTGTCACACATTTCAAAGAAGAAATATAAGACAGGTTGAAAACACTGCAAAGTTTAGAAAAGCACAAATTCAATTCAGAATATAATGTTACACTTGTTTCCCATTTCCTTTCTGCGTAACTTCCAATGGTTTCATATTACCGTGTATTTTCATGGGGAATAAATTCCATTAACTTCGTAAAAACCTTTTGTTTCTTCCTGTTTCAGTGAAGGTAGAGTTATACAGGGCAAAATTGCAATTGTGTTTTTTTTAATTAACGTTACAACGTTTATTCTTCAGGGTCTTTCTACATTAAATCTGTTTTGTGGGAAAATGAATATTAAATGTGATATTAGACATTTCAATGCTTATGTTGTTGTTAGAAGTGTCCTGAATAATCACGTAACGGCGTGTGACACCTTGTGACAAGATGTGTATTGCACCCAGCAAGATGGGTTTTCAATTCCATGTATTTTAAATCTGCTACCCACGTGCAGGCAAACTAAAGTATGGTATCCATACCTTTTTACACACAATTATCAAATCCAAATCACATATTCAATTCAATTCAATTCAATTCAATTAATGTACAGTTCCCATGACAACAGTGTGTTATTGGCAGTGGTCACAGGTAGGTTTGGAAATAAATGACACGGGACTTTTTTCAAATTAGAGAAGCTTTCAATATAATTCATTGGTGTAAATAAATAATGAAATCCACGAAAATAACGCACATAACTTTCTCTACCCTGAACATAGGGAATACCATTTTCTCACTTCACGTTTTGATGTAGAATAAGAGTTCTTATTGTAGGGACAACATTTTCAGTTGTTTCAGCCTAGGTGTGCCAACGAGTATGCCATATCAGAAGTCGGGAAATAATGTTATCCACTGATACGTTATTCATAGCTGTAGGCTTCGTATTTTTAGTTGAGAAATATGGATGTTTATCATAGGACCTAAGCATGTAAAAGGAGACAAAATAGGATGGAACATTTAAGTAAGAACGATGTCAGTGGTAATAAATATGTTTTAATTATTTTTCTGTTAAATAAGTCATTTAAACAAAACATCTTGCAGTAGAGTAAATAATCGCAGGCAAAGCCACGGGCACTTGCTAGTATAAAATATAAGAGGCTTTTTCCTCACTGACTTAAAGAATGACTGACTGACTGACTGACAGAGAATCAACGTACAGCCTTAACTATAAAAGGTAGATGCTTGGAATTTTTATAGTACCTTCGTTTCATAATGTAAGTGCACATTAAGAAAGGATTTTGCAAAATTTTTATTTTAAACGCCCAAAATAAAAGGTTTTTGAGGATAATTAATAACCTTTTTACACAGAATTATTAAATCCAAATCAAATTCCATGTACAGTTCACATGACAACAGTGTATTGTTGGGAGTGGTCACAGGTAACTTTGGAAATAAATGATATAGGACATTGACAAATAGGAGAAACTATCGATATAATTCATTGGTGTGAATAAATATCGAAGAATGAAATCCACGAAAATAATGCACAATGTGATGCAGTCTCATAGCCATCTGCGTACCCATCTGCTGTCCCGTGTCCCTTGTTCAGCGAAGTCCACCAATAAAACACCAGAATACTGTCACTAGCACTTTTTGAGCAGATTGAGTCACTTTGAATTTTTCTTTACCGGATAAGCAGCATGTTTCCACTCCATAGAGGCTTGCTTTGTTTCGGGCTATACTCCAACCGAACGGACTTCTATGAACAGGGTATTTTGAAACTGATATCACGATGTGAGAAATGTGTTGAGAAACTTGGCGACTACATAGAAAAATAGAGAAAAGATGTCCCTCTAAGTGTGCATTTGTTTGTGATTGTACCTATTAAACTTCTTGTATAAAAATTATTGGGATCCACCCTGGTAGTAACGAAGAGATACGCAGCTTATCACTCTCTTGTTTTAGTACAACTACAAACAGGACGAAAGCCTAAATACTGTGAAAAGGAATGAGAGAGGAATAACGAATTTTAATCGTAAACATTATGAAGTTGTCAAGAAATTCGATACGTGATTTACATGAGAAACCATTCTTTAAAAATATTCTGTGAATATTAGCGAATGATTTTGTTACGAGAATAATAGACCATTTATAGGAAACAACGTCATGTTAATTAGAAAATTCATAAACAAGTTAAGTTTATATAATCACAGTGAAATGTAATATAATGCATGCTTCACTAAATTCGTTAATAGATACGAAATAACTTACTGAAGAGGTAAGTTTGTAGGCTTCCGCGGCCGGAGACATATAAATTGGTTTTCTCCGAAGGACTCAACAGAAATCGAATCGCCAGACTTTGCGATAGAAGTTGTTCTCAACTCTATCTAAACTCTTCAGGGAGGCAATTCTCGCTTGAAATGTTGTTAAAATTACTGTAACAATTCAATTAATGGTACAATTAAGAAGGAACACGCTCTGAGTTTAATGTGACATCAGGAATGCCATTATCCGTCACTTTTAATAAAAACGTTCTCAAGGCTTTCATTAATCGTGGAAAGGTAAGTTACTTGTAACTTTCTCATTACTCTCAACAGCTTCACGTTTAAAAAATTTTATATGAAAAGAAGTCTTGACTTTCTCTATTCTTACTATTTCCTCACTTCTCATTCCTGTGTACTCAAAATCCTTCAGACGGTTTCTACGAAAAAACTTTGTACAAGTAGGCGCGCCCAGAAAGCAAGTTTCCCTGGGACCGTATACAAAAACAAAAAACAATTTCATGGAAATATTTATTGGAACAGCTACAGCAAGTGTTCAGCTATTTTTCAACATATTCGCCACCAGAATTGAGACATTTTTCATACTTCTTAACGCTTGTGTCGTAGAAGTCTGCCGCCTGGGATTTGAACCACTGTGTGACAACCATCACTGCCTCTTTCATTCTTTGTAATTTCTTGAGGTGTAGGGATCACTGGGAACGAGATTCGGGCTATAGAGTGGATTTTTAAACACTTACCAGCAAGTCTCCCGCAGAAGTTCGGCTGGGAAGAGTTTAAACATCCACCCTACAGCCCGGATCTCGCTCCCAGTGATATCCATCTTTTCCTACACCTCAATAAATGACAGGGAATGACAGAGAAGAGAAAATTGTTGTCACACTGTGGTTCAAATCGGAAGCGGCAGAGTTCTACGACACAGGTATTCAAAAGTTGGTCCCATGGTATAACAAACATTGTCGATTCCGGTGGCGAATTTGTTAAAAATTGCTGAGCACTTGCTGTATATGTTGCAATAAATATTTCCATGAAATTGTGTTTTGTTTCTGTAAACGGTTCCAGGGAAACTTACTTTCTGGATGCGCCTCATATGAATTTAATTGAATAGGAGCCCTTAAGGTGGGAGGCGGGGTGGGAACGACCCCTAAGCACCGAAGCCATAGGCTTTTTGTATATACCTCCAGGATGGGATGAGATGCTTCCCCACAAGCCGCCCCGGACAGCAGATCCCCCCGCAGGCCCCCACGGAGCTCCCCTACACCCAACAAGCCTTATTACCATGCCACGTGTGCGCCACCCCCTTCGGTCCCTCCAACCGTAGCCCCGACAGGTCCGCGACACACACCACCAACAACCTCTCGTCTCATATGAGGTATACAATTGAAACCATTAGAGCCATTATCAAGTAAGCAGGGATAAACGGAATTATCTTATCCCTCAATCGTGGACATGATTATTATGTTACATTAGCATGGACGTGAGGTCTGAGTGACCGCTTGGAGTTACGGACTTTTAACATCGAAAATACTGATTAAAATGTTAATTCAATTGTAATTAAAGAAAATTGATTCCTGAAATGTTTAATGAACGAAGCATTATTTTGAAGTCATTTTATGGGGGTTTCCAGGGCACACATCTGAGTCTCTTCATCACAAACGCAATGAAATGCACAGTTTCGAAGATAAGTTGATATTTTTCAAATGAGTGGCTAATATTCACAAAAGCTTATTTAGTACCGTCATTCACATAGGATATTAATCACAGTTCACCATAATAAGTGACGTAGAAATGAGACATACAGTAATTCACTCCAAACATTCACTTGAAAATTTAACCAAAATAATTCATCATAAGCAAGGCCTAAATTGACGTGGAACGCCGATATATACCGTACCCTTATTTAATTCTGAGGGGGAACGTTGTACCCCACTTTTTAAACTCATTGTCGATTCCTTGACTGTACACCTTTTATCTTTATGAACGTTTATTGATATCAATGGACACAAGCGCTCCACATTACAACACACTTCAAATCCACATCAACCCAGTTTCTGATGGTCGCCGCCGTGGGGGAGTCGGTAGCGCGCCTGCCTTCCTCTCCGGCGGCCCGGGTTCGATTCGGGTCGGGGATTTTTCACTAGTGAAAAATTCCTTTCCCGGGTTCAGGACTGGGGGTGTGTGTCCTTAGGTTTAAGTAGGTAGGTGACTGGTAACAAATCCGCTGAGAATCACCAGGGGTCGTTCGCGAACCTGAGGAATAACTTTTGATTGTTATTCACAAAATATTAAACTAAAAAAATGCTTACTTAACAATGCCAATGAGGTCTCCCAGACCGCTACAAAAGTAAACTTTTTTTTTAAGCAAAAACCCACCCGTGAAGACGATATCCAGACGGCGGCGATTTATGTGTTTTGCTGCGGTCACACAAACCTCTCGTCCATCGTTACAAAGTACTAGTGACTATAATAGAAAGTATTCTTGAAACAATTCTTGACTTGAATACAAAATTTCGTTTTGATACGATTTTTTATTTTACATCTATGCTGTCCTCAGACAGAAGATAGACACATAGGCCTACTTAAAAGTAAAAGTCTACTTTTAGTATACTCCGAGTCAGAGGACCTCAAACGTTTATTAGTGCTAAAATTACGACGTAGAATATCGCATTATATAAAAAACCTCCTTACCTTTAGCAAATGCAGAGAAAATAACAAATGAATGAGCTGCTGAAAATCGTACGATACGAGTTCCATATTTCCTGGAGGCTACATTGTCCACTGTGAGGTGGACCAGGTGTGTTAAGAAATCCTGTCCTCTCATAATGAAATTGTACTAACAATCAGTAATGACATTAGTGGGGATTTCCGGGGTGATATGATAAAAAGAGAAAGTGGGTATTCCTTTCTCGCCCTAATAAGCAAGTCGAGAGAAGATCGACAGTTGACATTGTATTCAAGAAAGGGAAGAGATGATTTATGAAATTGCTTTGAATTTCTAGGAACCTATTACACCAATACATGGGTTGTTGTCTTGTGGAAAATCTGAAATTATTTGTGTAAAAATCGTTAAAATGCATTCCTCAAATTTTACAGTCATTTAACCCGCGCTTTTCTGCGCTCAGCACTCAAGATCGTAAAATTCATTACACTTGATGTAAAGTTTGAAAAGAAAGAATTTCTCCGAGTATTCTCACAGAAATTGAAGGCATATAATGTTTGGTTATAATGCTAATTACCAGGGCCCGGATTCTGATGACCTAAAATTGTTTGAAAAATGATCTATAAAATTACCCTAAATTTTACAGAAAATTATTTAATAATTATAAAAAATGCCTTAAAAACTGATTTTATTTATAATTTTTTTTTATTGTACACACAAAGTTATAGACTAGTTTGTACATAATTGTAAAAACTGTAAATAACTGTAATGTTGTGAATGTTCTATTCTCACGGAAATTTATACTGGCACTGAGCCACTCAAAATTCGGCACATCCTTTTGTGATCTGCCGGATTATATTGTTGTTATTGTGGCTAAACAGTAGTTTGCACTCTCAAATCCAAGCAGGTGCCAGGTCAATCTAATAACAATAGTAATATAATACAAAATTTTGGCGTTTCTTTGATTCTCATTTCCGACTGAGACCTGTCAACTCTTTACCGCCTAAACATTAAACAACAACACTTCAAAGACAGCACCGCTAGCGACGAAAAAAAAAGTTAATACACTCAATGTAAATACATGAAAATGACAAAATAAGGAAGGAAATGACACAATAATGACCTAAAATTGAAATAAATGCCCTAAAATATAAAATTGCATAAAATGACAAAAAATGACCTAATAAAAATGCATTTCTATAATCTAGAGGCCATGAATAGGATTTATCCACAAGTTGGCAATGTCTATGCAGCATCAATAAAAAGATGACATGTCATTAGAATCCGGGCCCTGCTAATTACTGTATTAAAATATTTCGTATTTATATTAGGTTGTTAGTAGTGGCGTAGGGAAGGGGGAGTCCAGGGGTCCGGACCTCCCCCGAAGTCAAAACCTAAAATTCTATTCAAGTTATTTAAGCTCCATTTTGTCAAATATTTAATTATTTTATTTAAAAATAAAATACTGAAGTTGTAAATGTAGGCGTCTTATTTCCACTGTTCCATGTGTTATTTAACTTTTCTTATAAATAATAACACAGCCCAACAAAAAATAACTTTCTGTTTGGTGTCTCAGATGTTTTACCGGATTTTGGCTATACTTAGTGTGCGTATGCCAAATATGTTAACAGTTTTTCTCTACCAGATCTACTTTTATGTAGATTTTATTCGTGAACTCTTAGTCTAGCGAAACAAAATCTTACTATAGCTAGTGAAAAACTAAAAGCTGGATTATTTTTTGGCCCTCAAATTGGCAGTTCATAAGTCATAAACGACCGTACAGTATGTGATAATATCAATTTTTTTAAAAGACCCCATGTTATATTGTTATTGTAATGTTAATGTAATGTTAGTGTGTTGCTTTTTTCTTCACGTGATTTAGAAGCTACAAATAGGCACTGTTTTTTATTTATATCAAACGTAAGGTGGGATAATATGCATAATGGTAATACCATATCTCACAAAACTAAAGCTGATAGGGCAAAACTAATGGCACATTTTTCATCAGCGACCTAAATATACCCAAGAATAGGTATAAATTCTAAGGTACCAAAATGGCTGTTGTGTAATAAGTAGGGACCGGATTTTTAGGTTTTTAAAAACGCTGTTTTAGGTTTTCCATTAGGTGAAATAGTTTTTTTTTAGGTTTTTGTCCAAAATATCGTTTTCGGGTAGAATAATTGGCTTAATGAATTTGAATGTGCTACATAGGATTCAATACATAATACTTGTAAAGTTTAATTTAACAAAATTGACTTAAATTTGTGTAAACTTGCTTTAGGACAATATTGTACAATTGAAGAAAGAAAGCATAAACAATCAAAAGAAGCAGTGAAAATAAGATTGTCTCACATTTCCTGGTTACAGTATATCACTAAATATCTTTCAAGATTCTCAACTGTGAAGTTCTTCCTGTTATCTCTTAGAATACATTTGAAGGCAGAAAATGTACTTTCAACCTCACATGACGTCAGCAATGGTTGTTCGTACGAATATTTTAAAAGGTATACGCCGGTACTTTTACACTTCCTCTCTTGATACTGTCATCCTAGACGACATTGGATTGAACGAAACGTTGGTGCTATTAATTTCAACTCGACAAAAATTGTCTCTCCACAAAATATCGATTTATCAACTGACAAACAAAAAAAGTAGCCTAAATTAGATATTTTAGGTTTTATATCCCGTTTAGGTACATTTAGGTTTTTATACCCCATTTAGGTATTTTTAGGTGCCACAGAATTAATGTGGGTGAATCCTATGGACATGAATCGAAAAAGTGTATAATCGCTTTTTGTTTTGGAAGTAAGGAAAAAATTATGTAAAAACCTAAGAATCCGGTCCCTAGTAATAAGTATTATAACTTAGGTAACAATTTCTTGTTTAAGTTGGCATGTAAACAAATTTGCAGAATAGTTTTTCAGTGCTAACATAGCGTAAAATCTGTTATTAGTTAAAGTTTTAAAAATTTCCGTCCTCTTTTGGGGATATTCATGCCCCCCAACCCCCCCCCCCCGGCACTTTTGACCCTCCCCGAAATTATTTTCTAGCTACGCCACTGGTCGTTAGTGTTATATGGCTAAGGTAGTCATTACGTCATTGCTGTACGTAACTCGAAAGACATGTTCGTAACATCTCTTTTAATTAGGAGGGTAACTGCAGCTGTTACGTATGTTCTTTACTAGACGATCCGAGGAATATGAAACAAATTTATAAAACTAGTTTGCAGTGGTTTTTTTTACTATGTAAGTGATGTTAAAGTAAACTAATTTCATGACGTGCTGTACGTGCTACTCACTTGGACTGGAGCAACTTCGTCATGACGGCCGGCAGACAGGCAGCGCGACGCGAACTGAACTAACAGACATCCCGCCGCCAGGAGCGGGCCTGCGCCATCCCTCACCAGCTTTTCTTTCGTATTATAGGCCTACTCTTTTATTTCCTCACATCTCTCTTCTCAATAACAGTCTCTTCTTATCTATTTTTCCTCATATCTCATCATCTCTTTCCGTCACCTCTTTTCTTTACTATCCTTCTGTTTATTTGCTTCTGTTTTGCCTTCCTTCCATATCTTTTTCATCCCTTTCTGTTTTTTTTGGGCATTTCGCTTTTCTTGATCGTGTTCTCTTCTTACCTATAGCGTTTATTCTCCTCATTGTCCCTTTTATTATATTACTTTCTCGCATCTACGTAGTATAGAGAAAGTATTGTGATCGTGACAAAAAATCGAAATCCAGATAACATCGGGAAAGCATGTTTCACGATGCCTCTCTCTCTCTCTCTTCCCTCTCTCTCTTCCCTCTCTCTCTTCCCTCTCTCTCTCTCCCCCCTCTCTCTCTCTCCCTCTCCCTCTCTCCCCCTCATCTTTTCCTCCATGTTGGGGCGAAGGGCCTCCAAGTGGAGGTTTTTGTTTACCTATGTGAATTTTGTTACTCTTATTTTCCTAGAGAGGGCAGAGGGACAGGTGGTAAGCCCATCGCCCCTTAACCCCCCCTCCGGAAACTAAGGTATTACTTGGACGTGAAAGGGCCGAGGAATTTTGTCCAGAGGCTCTAATTTAGGCTTGGAGTGCTTTTACGCGCCGTAAATCTACGACACGGGTCCCCCAGGTTAAAGTCCCTCCCGGAGGACTCCGCGCCCTTAAGTCCTGAAAAACCCATCGACTGCGGCCGGGTTTGATCCCACAACCTTCGGATCTAGAGGCGGGCACGCATCCTCTAGACCACCGCAGCCGACTTCACGATGCCTAGAAACCGAAAAAAGTTTTTTTGGAATGACGTCTGTCCGTCTGTCTGTGGACTAGCACAGCGGGTAAACGGTTCATTGTATTTACTTCATTTTTTGAATTTTCGGAATTGTATCGGACCGCCCAGAAATTGACTTTTATAACTACAAACATTTTGATTAAAAAATGAATATTCTTTTGTTGCCCATAGTAACAAGAATACTATAGTCTAGATATTGCTGTGAAATGTAGTCAGTTTACCACAGTCGTAATGAACACACCAAAATCAATTAGAGCGAGGTGGTATAGGGTAATAGGGAAAAGGTCCTGGGGTCAAATCAAATTTCGTGGCCATCGAAATTTACCAGTAAACTCTTGTAATAACTCATTCGTGCAGCATTTGCTTCCATTCTTCGGCTATATCTCAATGTATCCTGCATTTTGGCCTTCAAGATTGAGGAAATCTTGCAAACCCCATGTTAGGCCTATTAAGTGCCAGTATGGTACTTTATGAGATTGTGTGGGGGACGAAAAAATGTCTGTCCGTCTGTCTGTCTGTCCGTCCGTCTGTCCGTGCGTCTGTACGCACCATAACTCAAGTACGCTTTTTCGGATTTTCATGAAACTTGGTATAAACATTCATAATGTCGATGGGAAGAACCCTATTGATATTGAACCAAATCGGTTCACCGGTACCGGAGTAATGCCCAATTTAGGGCCTATTTTAATAGATTATGGCGCCTTTCTCATAGAAAGGCGCCATCACTCAAATACGCTGTAACGGATTTTCATGAAACTTGGTATACCCATTTATGACGTCCATGAGAAGTGCCCTATTGAATTTGAACCTAATCTGTTGACCGGTACCGGAGTAAAACCCAATTTAGTGTATATTTTAAAGACGCGGTAACTCAAATACGCTTTACCGGATTTTTATGAAACTTGGTATACACATTTATAATGTCCATGGGAAGACGTCTATTCATAATGGATAAAATCGGTTGATCTGTTTCGGAGTAATGCTCAATTTAGTGCCTATTTTATGGCAATATACGTATTCGAAAGAATTTATAAAAAATGAAAATCAGTTATCTTGACAACATAGCCTATTGTTTTACTGTGATCTTATGAGGCCTTGGAAATTAAAATACAGGTAGCTATGACAAAAAACACTATTGTTTTACATGCTCTTATCCAACTAGACCGTTAAAATGACCCAGGTGGCCGAGATGGTAGACCTTTCTTCTTCCGTAAGCCCTGCTTAATGAATAAATCTGGAGCTTAACTTGGAAATCAATTAAAAAAAAAAAAACATATTCTGCATATCATAATTGCAGTCATAACTGATTAAACAAAAACATACTGGCACTTTTTTACATCAGTTTACCTGATTTTATTATTATTATTATTATTATTATTTTTATTACTATTATTTTACGGTAAAAGCATTGAACATAAAGATCGACCCTTATGCTTTCCGTTGTAGATACTTGTTAGTTTTATGAAAATGTGATAAATAAAATCTAATTGTCTCTATAATTTCCTTTTTTTTCCTTTTTTCCTTTAACTCGTATATGCGAGAAAGTTTGCGCAACTTATTTTTCCACCATTTATTTTCTTTCTCGTATTCTTCTTGCATTCTTTATCCATTCCTCATCCCATCTATCTTATCGTTCTTGTCTTATTTTCCGTCATATCCTTTCTTACAGCCCTCTCTTCTCCATTTTACAGTACATCATCATCATTTCTTCCCTGGCCCCATTGGCTGAGTGGTTAAACCGCTCGCCATGCACCACTGGCACCCGGGATCGAATTTCGGTGAATCCATGTGGACAAAATGAGGTTGCGGCAGGTTTTCTTGGGTTTTTTCATTTTCCCCTGCCATATATCATTCCACCGTTGCTCCATTCATCTTAGTATGACCATCTAGTTGCAATAAGGAATTATTATAATTTTTTCCAATTTCCTTTTCAATCTTCCTCCCTTTTCACGCCGTGCTTCTTTACTCTTATTAATTCTTTCATGTTTTCCCATCTTTCTTCTACTTTCCGGATTTTTTTTAGTATTTTTGGAAACATGTCTGTGTGTTTGTGTGTGTCTGTGAACAGGCTAGCTCCAAAACGGGAAATTGTATGAAAACAAAATTTCGTATTTGGGTCAGGTACCTACTGAAGATGTGAGCCGAAGATTGGCGAGAAGTTTCTCTTATTTTTAAGGGGACTTTACATGAAGAAAATTTCGTTTTTTGCTATTTCCTTTAAATTTTGCACATGTGTTGCTTATATTAAGAGCTAAAACTTTTATTTGAAACTTTTTTTCGAAAAATTCTCTGAAGGGTAATTACAAGCCACGCACTTGTTGACCCATTGTTTGTAGAAAGTTTGTCTTGCATGGTGAACAACTGAATACGAGCTCTTTCACGGCCTCTTATTCTATTAATGAATGTGGAGTGAGAAAGATGTATTGTTGGCCATGCATAGACTAAAGAAGTATCTAAGGGAAATATTCGATCAATTTCGGAAATGATTTTTAACATTGGAAAATTCAGTAAACGTTTGCAGTCACTTGTTTTTTTTTTTCTCTCTCCATACCCTGCGTTTTTAGTTGCAACATTAAAAAAGAGGCTATGAGGTATTTATAGCATAATTAGCGTAAAATTGTGTCTTGCATTTCTGTACAAGGATAATATGTGAATACTGGCAACTTTACCATTAAACTATATATATATTTTAATTTCAGGCTACGATGCTTACTTTTATTTGGGCAGAGGAAGCTATGTGACTTTGACATCAGATTTTTCAAATTTTATCTTGTTTCCTCTTGCTTTTCGTTTCTTTTTTATTTTATTAAGATACAGAATGGTACTTACTAAGATAATTTGTGAATTGGAGAAATGCCTGTTCGTCTGTGCTTGTACACGCGATAGATTGAACACAATTTACCACATTTTCATGAAATTTAGTAGCCTACACACCCTATAAAGTCCATCAATATCTCTCTTCATTTTGAACCACATTGGTTGACCATTATTGGAGTAATGACCAATTATTAACGGTCACATGGTGTGTAAATAGCAAATTTGCATCAATCGATAGAACTGCAAATGCTGTTGGGAACTGACTGCGTAATTGTACGCCTTCGGATGTTTTGGTAAAAATTAAAGGATATTGTCGACGTGAGGAATTTATTGTAAATTCTTCCCGTAAACATTCTAGTTATCCCACTTATTCTTTCACATATGCTGATCAAACTTTCTCAAGAAACCGTGGTCTAAAACTCAATAGTTTCTGAAATAAGAAGGGTAGGCCTACAGGGGAAGATGGGGCATGGTCAACGAAAATCGAAAATTGAGTTATGAAGCCCATCTGGTAGCTGACTGTACAATCTTTTGGTGTTTCTTATGGAACTGGTGAAGAAAGCGATAGGTAAGGGAAAAATAGCCGTTTAAATTTCACCGTGCAGGGAATGAAGGGAAATCTCCATGCGTTATAGAGAATAATTTCTTAGGTGGAGTGATATAGAATGTAGAGTGTTTATCCAGATTCCATTATTAATAAATGTTGGGTGTATTTTACTGTACAAAAAATCAAGATATGCGGAATTTTTAAGAAAAATATTTTTTACTACTCTAATTTTTATAGAATTAATTATTACTTGAATTATGATTAATTTTGTGTTAGATTTTATCCCACGTTCAAAAGGGAAGTACTCAGTCAGATGTAAATCATTTGAAGAAATTTTGTTCCAGGAAAGCTCATATGTACTTTCAGTCTCTTCCACATAAGGAATAATAATGAATATAATTAATGTTTCATAATGCAATTCATATTTTAATACAAGTGTTAATAATTGGAGTTCTTTAAAGATGAATAATTATACTTGTCATCTTCCAGCTCAAAATATTTGTATATTTTATTGTATATGACGACTTATTTTACATGGTGAGTTAAATTCAGAACTTTATATTCACACAGCGTGTATAAAACACATTATTATTACTATAGATTGAAAATGTATTCATTATTGATTTCATACATCTAAGTTTTGAGTACTCAAACTTTAATAATAGTTTCCTGCAAAACTTTGATTTCCTGACATTCCTCCTTCTTCCCCTGTACCCTTCAATTTTATTATGTCTTATTAATTCCATCTTGCACATTATTTAACAGTTTACCTAATTTTATTTCTCTCTTTTCTCCTAGTTAATCTTTTCTTTATTTTCATTTTTCATTTATTCCCCTGTTAGTAGTCAAATCACTTCTGTGTTGTTGAGCGAGTCAAGCAATGTCGGCTCTGATATTTCGTGTTGAGTAAAACATACAGGAGATTCGCCGTGGTTATGATCCTATTACATCCAGAGGCCCCGGCAAAGAGTACCTTGATAGTCGTTAACACAAAGTGATGAGATTTTCTCCCTTTTATCTAGACTTTCGGTAGTCAAGAGCAATCGTGAGAAATGCCACGACAATTTGCCTATATAAACAGTCCTAAGATTTGTAAACAGAGGATGTAGAAGATCTCCTTTTGCATCTCTTTACCTTTTTCCTTTCCTTTACCTTTCCTATTCGTTTTCGTTTCCTTTTCTTTTCCTATTATTCCTTTCCTATTCCTTTTCTATTCCTTTTCCTTTCCTATTCCTTTCCTATTCCTTTCCTATTCCTTTCATTTTCCTTTCCTTTTCCTTTCATTTTCCTTAACTTTTCCTTTCCTTTTCCTTTCCTTTTCCTTTCCTTTTCCTTTCCTTTTCCTTTCCTTTTCCTTTCCTTTTCCTTTCCTTTTCCTTTCCTTTTCCTTTCCTTTTCCTTTCCTTTTCCTTTCCTTTTCCTTAACTTTTCCTCTCCTTTCCTATTCCTTGTCCTTTTCATTATTTTATTTTTCTTTCAATTTTTTTCCTTTTCCTTTCCTTTTTCCTTTCTTTTGCTTTTCTTTTCCGTTTCCTTTTCATTTCCTTTCCTTTTCCTTGTCCTTTTCATTTACTTTTCATTTCCTTTCCTTTTCCTTGTCCTTTTCATTTACTTTATTTTCCTTTCAAATTTTTACCTTTTTCTTTTACTTTCCTTTCCCTTTCCTTTTCCTTTTCCTTTTCTTTTGCTTTTCTTTTCCGTTTCCTTTTCCTTTTCCTCTCCTTTCCTATTCCTTGTCCTTTTTATTTACTTCATTTTCCTTTCAATTTGGTACCTATTCCTTTCCTTTCCTCTCCTTTTGATTTTCTTTTGCTTTTCTTTTCCTTTTCCTTTTCCTTTTCCTTTCCTTTCCTTTTCCTTGTCCCTTCCTTTACTTCATTTTCCTATCTTTTTTTTTTACCTTACCTTTTTTCTTTAACATTTTCTTTACCTTTTGTTTGGTTTGCTTTCTTTCCATTTCGTTTTGTAGATTATTTTATGGTTCTAATTTCGCCAGCAATCTCTCAGTTCTTGTATTTCTTCCCACTATCTTATCTCCAGGTGTCTCGTGTCGTGAATGTCGGGAGGCTGTCTTGCAGGTGACATTAATTGTTTCTGCTGAACCCGCCTTCCCTCGTAACATCCAGCAAAAATGTGCTGGTTCATTCCATGTATAACTCTTAAAAGATGACATAAAATCAAGCCAGTAGACAAAAAAGGAAGCAACAGCACATGCATTTGGCATTTCCCATGATATGGCATAGCCTATTAACAATTTTGAAAATTGCTATTTTTGTATAACCAATGAAAAGTGAATAAAATCAGGGAAACTGATGTAACAAAGTTTAATAAATGATAATTGCAATTATGATATGCAGAGAGTAAGTTATTTTTAAGCGATTTCCGAGTTAAGCTCCAGATCGAATCATTAAGCAGGGTTTACGGAAAAACAAAGGTCTAGTTTGATAAGCATATTTGCAGGAATATGTGGGTAGTGTTATTTGTCATAGCTAACTGCATTGTAATTTCCAAAGCCGTATATGAACACTGTAAAACAATATGTTCTCATGAGAACTGATTTGCATTTGATAAATTCTTTCTTATATGTTACCATGAAATAGGCACTAAATTGGGCATTACTCCGTATCGGTCAACCGATTTTGTCCAAAATCAATAGGCTTCTTCCCATGGACGTTATAAATGCGTACATCAAGTTTCATGAAAATCTGATAAAGCGTATCCGAGTTATCGCGCATACAGACACAAGGATGGACAGACGGACAGAAATTTTCCCTATTCAATCTTGTTATCATTATGGCACTTAATCAATTGTTTGTTGTTTCTATTTTGATGATAATCTAAGTGTGAAATAAACGCTAAACTAATAAAGCATCTTCTAAAGATCTACCTAAACTTTGGACTTAGGAAGTAATTAAAAAAGCATTTCCTACATTAGCATTGATATTAGTTATGATTTATTATCAAGGTGAGCGTTGTGAATATACCTCCATGACGATCGACTGTTGTTGGTTGCTTCAGCTAAAACAGCGTTTCTCAACCTGTGGTCCGCGGACCACCGGTTGTCCGCAAAGATGGTGCAGATGGTCTTCAGACATAATTTAAAAATATCATAAAGCAAGTGGAAAGTAAAGAAGTAAAATGTTTCCACATATTTCCTTATGATGACCTATAATTAATACCCCAAATATTAAGAATATGGGCCTTCTTTTAAAAACGGGATGTAGCATAAAATTAGGGGTCCGTAAATTTTTTTAGACATTTTAGAGGTCCTCGGGTTCAAAAAGGTTGAGAAACGCTGAGCTAAAAGATTCTACTGTACACAAAAGAAAATCGCATAGCAAAAGCTACCTGCTTCATGATTCAGAAACTAGAAATGATATATTAATTTATCTGTTTATTTTTTCTATTGTATATTATAGGCCAAACAGTAATCTGAAATTGCAAATTCAGTCAGGGGCAATGTATGAAAATACATTAAACCTGAATAGGTGTTATGGTGTACGAGCATACCCCTCCAACGTTACGTTGCTTAACACATGGTAATTTCTGTACTTCAAAATCTGATCTTTAAAATCAGCTTATATCAGATATGCAGTCGGCCTGGGAGGCTCAGTCAGTATCGTGCTGGTTTTCTGTGCTCAAGGTTGCGGGTTCGATCCCGGCCCAGGTCGATGGCATCTATATGTGCATAAATGTGACGAGTCCATGTCAGTACTCTGCGGGACAAAATTCCGGCACACCGGCGACGATCACAGTTGCAGTACATCCCCGTCGTTAAATAACAATACACCAACCAATCAGATATGCATGTAGCACTCAGACAGCCTGAGGGACAGTGGAGTAGATCAGAATACTATAAATACAATTCTCTTCCCAAAGCAACGAACCAAACTCTCATACATCTTTCCCTCTTATCTCCGTAAAGCACAGAACCTGAATCCTACCTTCCTGTATAACATCCAGGGTATTTGATGCTTAAACTAATGGGTCTTGAAGTCTTGAGCCAGTCTGTGCTTTGGTTGGTACTACACATTTCTTCAAATCTGTAGCCTTATGCCCGTATTACACGATGCTTATTTTCGTGCAAATTTGCAGGCAGTTTTAAATTGCGCGTTTCCATGCATGAAAAATGGCACCAAAATAGGCGCGTTATTTCTGCTCGTTTTACACCATGCAATATTTGATGGCCGCGTCCTTGCAAAAAAAAAAAAAACAGATGAATATAGTTTTGCGCATACGTATCGAAACAGGTCTTGCTGCTTGCATCCTTCCAGAAATGATTGATAAACTCTCCCTCCTTTTATTCCTGTTGTGGTACAAAGGGGAAGACACTTTGTACAAACAGGAATGCTGCTCATATAAAGAAATTAACAGCTGGATGCTACGAGACCACATCTTGCTGTCCGCCATGTTTTTCCGCTTGTGTTTATGTTTTGTAATTCCTTTCCTCTCCGTTGAGGGGTGCTGTTGTCAAAAGGCGGGAAAATTCCGTGCAAGATTGCAGCAAAAATAGCACGCTTTCTATCACCAAATGGATAGAACACTCGCCTGTTTTCATGCCTTTTTTCGTGCAAATTGAACATATTTCCTTGCATGCCAGGTGGCATGCAATAGATTGCGCGCTTTATGGCATCGTGTAATACAGCCATTATGAATGTCCATGTTTCGTAATTTTATACTAATTTACGTTACAGGAAACGGGTCATGGTTAACTTTTGCAAGGACCATGTAAGATCATCATTCAGGGACTGAAAAGTTGAGGATATTAAGGACAGTGATGCTGAAGATGTTCAGGAATACGATTCTGCGTACAACACTGAACATTCTTTGTAATCTGAATTTCGAAACTGTCGGCCGCGGTGATGTACAGATAGCGTGCTCTCCTCTAGGCCCGAAGGTCGCGGGAACAAACCTGGCCGCAGTCGATGGTTTTTTCGATGCCTAAATAATAGGCTCTGGACAAAATATTCCGGCCCTTTCACCTTCTTTAGTTTCCTGAGAGGTATGTGTGGCGATGGGCTCACCACCTGTCTCTCTATCCTCTCAGGGAAAATAAGCATAACAAAATTAGTCAAGGTATTGTAAACCTCCACTGGAGGTCCTATGCACCATTGTGGGGGTTACAGAAATATCAGATTAATTTCTAAACTACGAGGAATAGGGCATGAGTATTTTTTAAACCTGTCTTCAACATTACAGTCTGTTCAACAGTGAACAAAAGTAATAAGAATACAAACATAGTTACAGAATTTATAGCCCTGTGCACCGCATAACAAAAATATATCTCACATATTTATTTAAATCTCTAGATCAAGTCCTGTACTCTATTTCTATAGAACCAAGAAGTGCCTGTCGCATTGTTCAGGAGATTCACTGCACATGGATTGGGGTGTTTGTTTAGGCGATTCTGGTAGGAGGTAGTCATAACCAGTAGCGGCTCGTGGCTCAAAACGAGAGTGTGCTGCAAATACCATTTCATACAGCAAACTTAAAATATTGAGCTACTTGATAGAGAAGTAGCGGCTCCGGTCATGGAAACCACCATTAACGGCCGTGGGTGTCGGCATGCTGACCACATGCCCCCAATCCTGCCATCTGTCTGTAGGTAGATGGCGCAGTGGTCGGGTGGTAGGCCTTGTCTCCTCGGGGATGTCGCGCCACGGAGTTTAGTTTAGGCTTACTTAAATAATTACTGTCTCAGAGTTAAGTCCATGGGACGTTCCTTCTTACTACAGAAGTTATCGATGACTTTCGTGTTGAATCCATCCATGTTTGCAACCATCTTTTTCGCTATGGAAAGCATTGCAAGAGCTGTAAGACGTTCTTGTGATGGTATTCCTTAGGAGTGTCTTTATCCTTTTCAGGGTAGAAAAGCATCTTTCTGGTTCTGCTGTGGTAATAGGAGTGGTGACTATAATCCCGAGAAGCTTTGTTATTTCGGAGAATGTTCCTACCAAATTGTTTTTAATCATAGTAGTGGAACAGCTCCATCAATTTTCCTGTAATCATTTCTTTCATACAAAACACTCAGTTCTGTTTTCAATCTGTTCTGTTTTCAATCTGTTCTAGTGGCTAAAACCAGAACTACAGTTTCAACTATATTCCAATAGATGTCGCGTCAAGTGTCGTTTTGTGTCTATATCTGTGGCGAGATCACAGCGCTCCAGTGTTAAAATCTCGTGAACGCAATTCAGCGGCAGCCCGTTCTGTACGTTGAAACCAGTTTACACGCCAATGGCAAGCTTAAGCATGACGTCACACCCTACAAGAGAAGAGCTGTTTTCAACATGCATTCACGAAGCGGGAAAGATAATATTCACATTACCGACTTCCATTCTCCGTCAGCTAAGGAATTCTCGCGTGGACGCGCCAAGTTCAAAATCTAAGTAAAAGAAAATATAGTATTGCGTTTGAAAATAACATTATACGACGAGCAGAAAAGAAGCTGTGTGCTGTAGCACTGCAGCACTATAGGAGAAACCGCCACTGGTCATAACTGTAATTAGTAATTTCCTGTTTTACTGTTGCTATTCTTTAAGATCTTGTTTTGTTACTGATGTACCAATAAATGTCATCAATTATTCCTACCGTTTTGGATCAGGAACGATCTGGAATTTATGTGTTGGAGTTGCTTGATGTTCCCTCAAGTCGAATTCCACATCTCCATATTGCTTTAAAGGGGGGGGGGCATACAGCTTTCGGTGAAAGTCATAGGTGAGTAATAGGCGAATTTCATTATTTTTTCCATCAGCAATGAATTGCTCTACAATCTTGCAATCTGACATAATCTTTATTTACTACTACAATTGCATCCAATTTTCAAAATTGGTCAAATTGTTTCAATCACGGGTAGTTGCCGTTTCAAAATGGCAGCCAAGTTTAGCAATGAAATGGCGTTTCCTTGATAATTTCCACAAATATCAATATTTATGAGTGATTATTTTTCTGTCTTTTTATTAATATCGTATGAACAACACTATCTACAATCATTCATTTAACGTTAATAGTTATATATATTCCGTCTTGCTTATATATTAATGAAAAAGATAATCTAACAACATCCAACCATCCCTGGCAGTTCATACTTCCCTTAAATTTATCCTAATGTTGTCCTCACAACTAGGTCTAGGTCTTCCAAGTAGTATTTTCTCTTCGAGTCACATAGTCTGTAACCGATCAGTTCATATGGACTTATATAAAAAGAGGAATCAAATATAAGAAAATACATTTCACGGACAATATTTGAACTTCCCGCAACATTATCGACTACTAAAAAACTACCATTACACCTAGACTATTACAATGACCATAAAACGAATTACATGACAAGACAGAGGACATTTACACGAACAATTTGATATACAACATGACCATCTGAATCAAAAGACATTACCAGCAATTACAAATAATTAATCAAACGATTAATTATTAACACGACAACATAGAAAATTACATCATTCAACGCATAATCAAGAAAGCTATACAACTACACTTATTGCAGACAATAGTGACAATTACTTTATGAATTATTAACTAAATAAGGGAATACAATGAAGTGAAGGCGTGGCTTTTTGTCTGAAGAAGTCCACTGTCGCCAGCTATTAAAGTCAAGTTGATGGATACGTTTCTCCCCCAACCTCAACCCACTTTAACGACAAATATTTCAAACACTAGCAGACGACTTAGCTAATTTCCAATCATAAGAGACAAAGCCTACTGACTGAACCAATGGAATGGCTAGAATATTTTAACACCGAAACATATTAACACGAACAGGAGCGACCAACGAGGACTTGAAGACATCTATTCAACAGCGACGGACGTAATTTTTATAGACTAAACCGGAGTTAGAAATATACAGTGAAACAGTAACAAGTACTAATATTAATTTTATACCGACTTTTAAATAATACGGTCGAGGATAAAGATATATATATCGGAATAAGACAAGATTATAGATATTATTTTTCGTATTGAAAAGTTAAACGAATAAATACCGCCATAAGATATATAACCTAAAATTCCTGCAATAAAACGTGCAGATGTTATAAGTATAATAATATTACCTAAAGTAATTTTGGCGACGACGAAGCAAATAGATAAAGACATTACTGTATTCTTCCTCCAGACATTTTAAGAAATTAACAAATTAAGTGAAAGATTTTCGGACAAAATAAACTTACAAATATTATTCAAGTTCATTATCAATAGACTTCATTTTTACGACCTATAATCCCTTCATCTTATATCCTATTTTAGTTTTCGTCGAGCACGACCCTGAAAGAGATCTCGCTCTACCAACTGAGTTAGAAATAGCCGGACATAATATATTCAACGACCCCTACTGACAATTATACATTGGCACCCAACAGTTATAAATTAGCACCCAACATTACGAACAGTTATAAATTGGCACCCATTTTGACGTTAATCATTTCATCACCCAACGAACAGTTATAAATTGGTCGCCCAACTCTAGGCCTATATATCCAGACCTACAAACGGTTATAAATTGGCGCTCATCTCGGTGCTAATCAAATACCCCCCCTACGAACAGTTATAAATTGGCTCCCATCTCAGGGCAGAATTTTCGAAACGAAATAGGATATAGGAATTAGGCCAACAAAAGTCGAAAATTTTTTTGAAACGACACGGGGATAGACGAAATTTATTAACAAATTAATTCTTCGAAATAAACAGTAATAGTGTATAGACTCCATGTGGATTACCAACAACATCAACATTCACCATCAACATTCACCATAAACCCTCCACTCAACTGAAAATCTACACCCCCGCCCCCCCAATTCTACAAGAGATCGACACCCCTCTTCAGCTTGTGACCTCCAGTCAGCTGATGGCCATTCCTAGGCTATTGACCGACAGACAGCTGCAACAACAGAAGGACTAGGGTATCGTTAAAATTTTTGCTTATACTTACAGAGTTCACAGAACAATCATATTTTTTCTCTTTAGTTTTTTTGTAAAAGCTTAAAATAACTTTAAATTATATCCTTTCAAGAAGGAATGACTTTTTAGATTTATATTTCAGTAATTATTTTTCAATTTCACATTTTTCTATGCGTTTACGCAATAACAAAATTAAGATGTCTGTGAAAACTGTACAAGTAATAACATGTTCAAGTGACCCAGAACCACAGCATGAATCCCTACACCCAGTGTCAAATGATGAATCTAGTTTGCAAAGCAGTGAATTAGACAATAGAAATGTCAATGTAAGTGAGAATTTAACAGCAGGTGTAACATCACAGTCAGCTGTTCCAACAGATACTATGTCTTCTAACCCTGAAATAGCCACTGTAAATGTCAATGCATTACAACAAATTATGAATGCTATAACTTCTCTGGCCAGTCAAAATACTGCGCTAACTGAAACAATTAACTCATTGCAGACTGAAAGTAACAGTCAAAACACTACGCTAACTGAAACCATTAATTCAATGCAAACTGAATTAAACAGTCAAAACACTAATCTAACTACAACCATTAATGCATTACAGACTGAATTTAACAGTCAAAACACTACGCTAACTGAAACCATTAATTCAATGCAGACTGAATTTAAAACTGAACTTAATAATCAAATGAATTCATTGCAGACCGAATTTAACAATCAAAACACTAATCTAAACACAACAATTAACTCATTGCAGACGGAATTTAATAGTAAAATGCATTCAATGCAGACCGAATGTAACAATCAAAATACTAACCTCACTACAACAATTAATTCTTTGCAGAATGAATTTAATAGTCAGAATACTACTTTAACAACAACAATAAATTCAATGCAAACCGAACTTAATGAAAACTTGAATGCAGAGCTAACATCTCAAACTAGTAATCTTACTCAGTTAATGCAAAACCATAGACAACAGGTTGCTGAAGAATTGATACAAATCGATTCCCGAGTGACCCAGGTTGGTACCCAGGTGGAAGCTGTACAGACAGAGGTTCGTACCCAGGTAGATGGAATTCGAAATCATGTAAGTGCTGTAGAAAGAGAAGTTAGGAGTAACAACACTAGATTGGTATCCCTTAATTCGGAGTTGGACAGATTGCGTCATAGGTTACGGGATCAGGAAGATCGTACAGAGAGTACAGTCTTGGTCTCTGACCGGGGCGAAATTGCGTCAACTTCATCTGCTCTCCCAGACACGCCTACTGATACACCTACCATTCCCCCTCTACCCGCAAGCTTACCAAGATCCAATAACGGATTGAACCATCACACTGCAGGTAATTCAAATCCAAATAATAATAATAATCATCAAAATTTCAACCCCAGTAATCAGATTGGATTTACCCTTAGTCAAAGCGACTTGCCTCTTCCCACGTTTGAGGACAAACAGAAGACTAACCCCGTAAGATATTTGCGCGAATTAAAGACCTTTTTCAACTTAAGAAATGTACCTGAACAGTTAAAAATGATCATGGTATCCAGGTCATTAAAAGGTAGTGCAGCTCGATGGTTCAATGTGGTTAATGATACGCTGGAATTGAATATGCAGACATTCGAAGAGTCCTTTCTTCGAGAATTCTGGTCAATATCAGATCAAGAGAGATTAAAAGGTCAGATTTTTCATGGAAGTTTTGATCGTAATAGCGGCCAAACCTATATGGAACATTTTATTTCTTTATGTGATTCAAAACAGCTGTTAACCCCTAGTATCGAAGATGAAGTCTTCATCAAAGCCCTCTGCTTACACTATCCGTTTTCAATAAAGAACAGTTTAATTGTCGCGAGCCCCAAGACAATCCCTGACATGATAGCATTGTTGAAATCCCTACAGGAATCCCCATTTCCACCACAAAAGATAAATAAATCCCAAGTTACCAACACTAATCAAGGCCTAAAAAGAAACATTAATTATGTCCAAACCAAACCCAACCAAAACGCTTTTGGATGCGAGACGCGGACAGGATCTGCCCAGTTGTGTGAGGAACACCAACAAGTAAATGAAAACGAGACTAATGTAACCCAAGAAAATAGCTCGGATAGCCCAGGACAGTTCTGGAGAAATACGCCATATCAGAGAGGAAATAGGACTTCTTATTGGAGGAGTAGAAATTTCAGATATCGCCCTTATTATTTCAACAATGGCAGGAACTACTCAAGCTACAACAACGGTTTCAGAAACAACAATTCCCAAGACCAAAACTACAATAATAATTACAATAGCAATAATTATAATGGCTATACAAATAATAACAACTTCACAGGCTCAAATCAGAACAATAGGAATAACTATGGCAGAAGACCATACAATGGAACACCCCGATGGTTCCATAGAACTCAATACAATCAAGGATTTTTCCGACCAAGTTTTCGAGGTAGAAATAACTCACGCCGTGGACTAAACCGATATGCAAATAACAATGGACAGAATAATGAAAACCAACATAACACAACTAATAACAATCATGAAAATAGCAACAATGACCACCAGTCACCACCACCGACGGTTGTTTTAAACGACTAAGGGCACCATTGGAACCTCGCAAAAGGGGCCCTGCAGTTCTAAGGAACAATAATGGAGGTACAGCTAATAAAGTCATGAAACTATCAGATAAAGCACTCAGGTCAGCACCACACTCAGTACAAGACTCTAAAGCCTACAAACAAGCTTTGTCAACAACTGTTACACAACACAAACCCACTACACTTAGTAGAAAAGGATTTTCGAATGCCGCCGTGCATGCTGTAAGTAGCATGGTGTGCCCGAGCAATTCAGGATTTTCTGGTGCAAAACATAATAAAGTTGCAGTAAATAACCTGAATGACACTAATATTGATTCTGTTAACAATAAAAAGGAAAACCACAAAACAGGACATCACAACAATGCAATGATTCACAACAAAGAAATAGTTCGTGATAAAATTGCAACTATACATGACACTGCTATAACAGACACACTTTCTAAAACTAGCAACACAACACCCCACATTCTTACAGACAACAATGCAGTGGACAACAATACTGTCATTAACAATGACTATACAACAACTGATTTTCACAACAATACAGACATGATCACGCCCACAGATATTACTGTAGGCATCTTACAACGTAGTGAATTGTCTCAAGACCCAAATAAACCCCCTACTATTGAGGTATTGATAGGTGAAAATCCCTATCAAATTACTCTCGATACCGGATCAGATGCCCAAGTAATGTCGCAAAACACATTCTTGGAGTTGCAACGAACTAGAGCAATCACACAGATTTTACCTGTATACAATATGTCTGCACTTCTAGCGGCAGGCCGAACAAGATTTAGAATACGACACCAATGTTTCGTACCTTTAAACATAGCCGGTCATACGGTGGAAGTTCTATTCCTTGTGATAACAGGATTAAATTTACCATTGATTGTAGGCAGTGAAGTTTTTAGACAGCTAGAAGCTATCATTGACTTTAGAAATGAAAATTTCAATTTTATTGGAAATGACAGGCAGGAGCTTACTGTACCGTTCCGGAGGCCAGCCCCCCTTCCATTCACAGCAGGCGACTGTAACCCAGACCTGCAGGAAGAGACGTTCTTTGTTGAGGCTGTAAATACCTACCCCCAACCCCTCATACAGCTTACACAAGACGACCATTCACAACAACCACTCACTCCACTTCTGTCTTCTCAAACAGAACATAATATACAACACTTAACTTCAGAAGTGGATGTAAATATTCAACACATTATGACGAGTTCTGAGATAGATTCGCTTATATTGGCCAAGGTAAGCGAAACTCAGGGCTTAGATACACACGCTCAGCAAACTTTATTAGGTATACTGAGAAAACATAGAGATTTGTTTACCAATAAGATTGGAAAATGTAATCTCTATACACACCAAATAAACCGACGCTCTACCACTGTAATACGACATAAACCGAGACCCATCCCATTGAGTTTAAGAGCCAAAGTAACTGCTGTGATACAAAACATGTTGGATCAGGGAATCATCGAGGACTCAATGAGCAATCATAGTAATCCCCTCTGTATAGTAATAAAGCCCTCAGGAGATATTCGCTTAACAATTGATGCTCGGACCCTCAACAATGACTGCCAGGAGGACAACTATAAGCCGTTGACTTCTGATGAGTTATTATCTAGAGCAAAAGAAGGAGATTATTTCTCTTCAACCGACCTAAACTCAGCTTTTTGGCAAATCCCTTTAGACTCAGAATCACGCGATATGACCAGTTTTAATTATCAAGGACGGCATTTCAGATTTTGTCGCGTCCCGTTTGGCTGTCGCACGTCTTCAGCCGCACTGCTACGTGCGCTAGCACTAACTTTCAATTGGAGCAGCAACCCTTTCATAATCCCCTACCTCGACGACATTTTGATTGCGTCATATTCAATAGCAGATCACATGGATCACATAGACCAAACCTTAGACAAGCTAAGAACCGCAGGATTCACCCTTAATATCTCCAAGTGCCATTTCTTTCAGCGAGAGGTAAAATTTCTCGGATATATTATATCCGGGAAAGATTTCCGTATCGACGACGAAAAGGTGGCAGCCATCTTGCAAATCCCAGCCCCTAAGAATCAGAAACAATTACGATCTTTCCTTGGTGTATGCCAATATCAGGCCAGATTTGTACAAAATTATGCCCAAGAAATTTTTCCCCTAAAGCCTCTTTTGCGGAAGGCCCAGAAATGGAAATGGACAACGGAACATGATGCGGCCTTCAATAAGGTTAAGCAGCTGTTCGCGGAGTCCATCCGACTGCAAAAGCCAGACGATTCGATTCCATATTTTATAGCCACAGATGCCAGTGCCCGTGGGATCGGAAGCATTTTATTCCAGGTTAAAGACGGCGAAAAACGCCTAATAGCCACCGCAAGCAAAGGCTTGAACACCACACAGTCCAGGATGTACCCTACCGAATTGGAAGTATACGCAGTTCATGAAGCCTTAAATAAATACAAACATTACATTTATAATTGCAAAGTAACAGTATTGTGCGACCACATGAGTCTGAGTTTTATCAATCAGTGCAAACTGAGCAACTCCAGAGTATCCAGGTTTATCAGCGCCATATCCCGATATAACATAGAAATACAGCACATAAAAGGATCTGATAACAAACTTCCCGATATTCTTTCTCGTTTGCCTAGCCATCCAGGCATAGCCAGTATGGAAGGACAGGTTGAGAAGGAAGTCAAGATCATGGGAATCACTGTCAATGACAAATATAAGCTCAACAATAAATTAGCAAATTTAGTGACACTTCAGAACGACGACGAATACCTTTCATCTATTCGGCCTAAGCTGCAGGGCATCCCCGATTCAAATTCCAATCCGGCATGCGGCCATGATAACCAGAAAACCATTGCATTACACAATAATGTGATATACAAACTATGCGGACTGGAAACCCCTACTTGGAAACCATACGTACCGAAAGCGTTGGAACATGACATAATTGCAAGCTACCACGAGAACTTAGCTCACAGCGGTACTGATCGAATGATAAATGCAATCAGTGACCATTTTTTCATTAAACAGTTAGGACGAAAAGTGAGACTGTATGTCAGTACCTGTCACTTATGTCAGACTGGAAAGAATAAAAACACCGCCTACGCCACTGAGATACATTCTGTAGAATCAACAGCACCAAATCAATTAATATGCGGAGATATATTGGGACCCCTCATACGCACTAACTTCGGTAATCAATATGTTTTTGTTTTGGTTGATGTATTCAGCAAATTAGTAGCCTTGTATCCCATAAGAGATTTATCAACAAAGATTTGCTTAATGAAGATGCAAGAATATGTCAATACGTTCGGACAGGTATCCAGTTGTCTGACAGATAACGCCTCAATTTTCGCAAGCCGGAAATGGACAGATGGCTTAAGTAGGATAGGAATCAAGACATTACATTCATCTAATTATAACCCACAAAGCAACATTTCCGAACGATATATCAAACAGGTTATATCTTATCTACGCTTACTCACACACAGACAACACAAAAATTGGTTTCGTTACTTAAAACCTATACAGGCCATATTGAATGAAACGAGACACCAGGTCACAAAAGAAATTCC
Organism: Ectobius pallidus; assembly: GCA_964059195.1. Taxonomy (NCBI): domain Eukaryota; kingdom Metazoa; phylum Arthropoda; class Insecta; order Blattodea; family Ectobiidae; genus Ectobius; species Ectobius pallidus. The sequence continues at coordinate 199,493,408 of CAXKWD010000003.1, forward strand.
TTTGGAAGTAGTAAAGCAATGTAAAGTTGGACCCCTCTTTTCAAACACCCCACCTGTTTTGAACACTTGTGAGAAATCTGACATTGAAGTGTGTCAAGCCATTCTTCAAAGGTTACAAAAGCGATGGTTGAAAAGAAAAGAAAAGCCACGCAAGAAAAGAAAGAAATGGGAACCCAAATTAGGAGACTATGTACTACTAAGACAACATGTGTTATCCAACAGACTTCAAAACAAACAACGTAAGTTTTCTTTAATCTTTAGAGGACCATTAGTAATAAATGCAAAATTTAGTACCGATACCTTTGAGTTAAAAGAAGCCAAGAAACCCCATAAAATTGTTGGCAGATATCGTAAACAATTATTGAGACCATATCATGTGATGTCACGGATTGTATGAGAATCAAAGCATACGAGGTAAATTTTGCTCTTAATCAATGAACTGGAAACGAAAAAGGACTACGAGAATGGAATGTAAAATATTTTTGCGTGAACCCTCTCAGATCTATGTTTCATTTTTACGTTAACACAACGAATGTATTAATTTAAGGTAAAACGATGAAGCCATCATTTTATAAGTAAACACTGAAAGACAATAACGATACAAGAATTACCTCATATAATGAAGTGATTTTTGCAGTGTTTCCTTGAAGACGAAGAGATGTGTGTACAGCCTTTCTTCGACTAAAATTGTATATATATTTAAGAAGTGATGTGCAGATTCCCCTCTGAATTATACTGAAGGAAATGAAACATCGATTTGACTTAGGATAATCACACTAGTATTTGATTTAAATATATAAGAAAATTTTAATTACACTTATTGAAAATATTGAATTAAGTTTTATAATTACACATTACACTTTGGTTAAAGAATTAAGATTTATAAATGAATAAGTATTTCACTATCATGCATATTCAATTTAGTATCCTCCCTACAACCTCACACCAATCAAATATAAGGTATAAAATGAAAATCAAAGAGATAAATAATGAGTTATGAAAAGTGAATTTATGAGTGTGCAAAGATTATGAATAATTAAAGGTAAGAAATGAGTCGACGATGAAAAATGAGAAAAGTATGACAAGGAAGGAATCCACTGTCAAAAGAGTGAAAAAGATCACTAATGAGAAAGAAAATAATAAAATGAAGGTAAGGCATGCACTTATAATAATCATGCTAGAAAAAGCAGATTGACATTTAAGAATGATATTATTGATTGTGTAGGAGTAAGAATGCATAAATTTGTAGTAAACTTGAACATGATATTACGAAATAAGCAAAATAAATTTATTTGAATAAAAAGGATACCTGAAGAACAGAAGAAAGAAAATAATACGTTTTTAGATTGTGTAATTAAAAAAATAAAGTGTGAAGTGTATAAGTAATCAAATCCCATTGTGTGTTAAATAAAATTTTATGTATTTAACGGTAAGTAATTAAGTGTAATTAGTAAAATTGTTTCATTAGGTGAAGAACAGTGATGTACCAGAAATGAGTTACAACCAGTCAAGATGACTATTATCAAGTAATTCAATGTAACAAAGATTTCATTTTATTAGGTGAAAAGGAAAGAGAAGCGTACTACAAGTGAGTACAATGAAGTAAAGAAAGGAAGATTATCAGCTGATTCAATGTAACAAGTGTATGATTTAACAATGTTTATATTTTAAGAATATTAATGTGAAAACTATATTTTTATTCAGTCGACGAGGAAGAACACAGATAAAAGATAACAGATAATAAATTACAAAATATTCATCATTACAAAATCAAAATAACTAATTGATATACGAACTGAACGAGAAATTTTGGATGCGAGACTAACGAAAAATTTTTAAAATTATTTATAAAACTATTTTCCAAATACCAATTACTTCATAATTTTAATAATTATAGCGTTCGGACATTTGTAACCGATCAGTTCATATGGACTTATATAAAAAGAGGAATCAAATATAAGAAAATACATTTCACGGACAATATTTGAACTTCCCGCAACATTATCGACTACTAAAAAACTACCATTACACCTAGACTATTACAATGACCATAAAACGAATTACATGACAAGACAGAGGACATTTACACGAACAATTTGATATACAACATGACCATCTGAATCAAAAGACATTACCAGCAATTACAAATAATTAATCAAACGATTAATTATTAACACGACAACATAGAAAATTACATCATTCAACGCATAATCAAGAAAGCTATACAACTACACTTATTGCAGACAATAGTGACAATTACTTTATGAATTATTAACTAAATAAGGGAATACAATGAAGTGAAGGCGTGGCTTTTTGTCTGAAGAAGTCCACTGTCGCCAGCTATTAAAGTCAAGTTGATGGATACGTTTCTCCCCCAACCTCAACCCACTTTAACGACAAATATTTCAAACACTAGCAGACGACTTAGCTAATTTCCAATCATAAGAGACAAAGCCTACTGACTGAACCAATGGAATGGCTAGAATATTTTAACACCGAAACATATTAACACGAACAGGAGCGACCAACGAGGACTTGAAGACATCTATTCAACAGCGACGGACGTAATTTTTATAGACTAAACCGGAGTTAGAAATATACAGTGAAACAGTAACAAGTACTAATATTAATTTTATACCGACTTTTAAATAATACGGTCGAGGATAAAGATATATATATCGGAATAAGACAAGATTATAGATATTATTTTTCGTATTGAAAAGTTAAACGAATAAATACCGCCATAAGATATATAACCTAAAATTCCTGCAATAAAACGTGCAGATGTTATAAGTATAATAATATTACCTAAAGTAATTTTGGCGACGACGAAGCAAATAGATAAAGACATTACTGTATTCTTCCTCCAGACATTTTAAGAAATTAACAAATTAAGTGAAAGATTTTCGGACAAAATAAACTTACAAATATTATTCAAGTTCATTATCAATAGACTTCATTTTTACGACCTATAATCCCTTCATCTTATATCCTATTTTAGTTTTCGTCGAGCACGACCCTGAAAGAGATCTCGCTCTACCAACTGAGTTAGAAATAGCCGGACATAATATATTCAACGACCCCTACTGACAATTATACATTGGCACCCAACAGTTATAAATTAGCACCCAACATTACGAACAGTTATAAATTGGCACCCATTTTGACGTTAATCATTTCATCACCCAACGAACAGTTATAAATTGGTCGCCCAACTCTAGGCCTATATATCCAGACCTACAAACGGTTATAAATTGGCGCTCATCTCGGTGCTAATCAAATACCCCCCCTACGAACAGTTATAAGTCAATATGTTAATTTTTAAATATGCCTCTCCTCTCCCATTCGCGAAGCTTCTCCAACCATTTCATGCTCCGTGATATAGTTTCCTTACTATATTCGGTGACGAGTACAGGTCATGAAGCTCCTCGTTATGCAGTTTTCTCCAGTCCCCATTTTCATTTCTTAGGCCCAAATATTTTCTTAAGCACCCTGTTTTTTAATATTCTCAGAATAAAGGAACATGTCTCACATCCATTTAATGCAACCGGCAAGTTAATTTTCTTATAATTTTTATTTTAGGTTACTGGACAGAAGAAGATAAAATAAAAGTATCTGATCTGCATAAAAACAGGCATTTCCAGATTTCAATCGACATTTAACCTTTGCCTCAATATTATTTGTATTTGTAATTATTGCTCACAGAAATTTGAATATCTCCATTTGTTAAAATGTTTTATCGGTTATTCCAATATTTTGTGGTGCATTATTTTGACGTTTCATGACCATATACTTAATTTTTTCTGTATTAATTTCAAATCCAACATTCCTGCAGGCATCGAAAAGCCTTTCTGCATTTCTCCCGATTGTGTTTGTGTCATTGCCAAACAGACAAACTTCAAATGCATAAGCTAAAGTGGGTGATTGTCATTTAATTCTAGGCCTACCTTGTTTTCCTGAACTTTCTTAATGGCATGTTCCAAAGCGAAATTAAAACGTAATGGCGATAATGCATATTTTTGCTTCAAGCCGCTTTTAATAGCAAAGTTATCGGATATAAGTTTCCCTACCCTAACTCTGCTGTAGATTTCATTTAGACAGATTTTGGTCAGCCTAACTAACTTCTTTGGTATCCCAAACTCAATGAGGATGTTGTATAATTCGTTTCGCCTAACTGAATGATATGCTTTTTTTTTAAATCTATGTATAGCTGGTGAACAGTGTTAGTATATTCCCACGGTTTCTTTAAGATTTGGCGAACACAACATATTTTATCAGTGGATTATCTATTTCGCCTAAATCCTCATTGTTGATCTCCAATGATCTCGTTTGCATATGTGGTCAATTTTGACAGAAATATATTAGACAGAATTGGTTTAAAACACATTTGTAAATTGGACCACATTCTGCAGAAAGGAACCAACTCTCAAATTTAAAAAACCGGAGTAGATGCTACTGAACTATATATTTACGTTGTGCCGCTAAACTTGAAAATAGGGTGACCGCCGTCATAACCGGGCCGTACTGAGTGGGACCAAATTTACAATGTCTCCAATATTACGAACATGATTACATGCCGATTGATTTCGGTAGATAAACGACTGTTGTAGAGATGTTTTATGTAAGATGTGAAGGTAAAAAAGCTTCTGCATTCAGAATTCTAGGTTCGTGACAGGTTATGTTAGGTTAGGAACAGTCATGTTAGTTTAGCAGCAGTATTCTGCATAGCGCGGGGTTCGTGCCATGTAACGATGTTTTACCAAAAACGTATAAGGGTAATAAGACTTCTAGAAGTAGTGACAGCCAAATACTAGGTCATTGATAGGTTATGTTAGGTTAGGAACATTTGTATTAGTTTAGGAGCAATATACTGAATAGCGCTGGGTTTATTAAGTGCCAGTATGGTACTGTGGGGGACGAAAAATGTCTGTCCGTCTGTCCGTCCGTCCGTCCGTCCGTGTGTCTGTACGCGCTCTAACTCAAATACGCTTTATCGAATTTTAATGAAACTTGGTATACGCGTTTATAATGTCTATGGGAAGAACCCTATTGAAATTGGACCAAATCGGTTCACCGGTACCGGAGTAAAACCCAATTTAGTGTATATTTTAAAGGCGCCATAACTCACATACGCTTTATTGGATTTTCATGAAACTTGGAATACCTATTTATAATGCCCATGGGAAGATGTCTGTTGATATTGGACCAAATCGGTTGGCCGGTACCGGAATAATACCCAATTTAGTGCCCTTTTATGGTATCATATAAGAAAAGGCGCGGTAACTCAAATACGCTTTATCGGATTTTCATGAAACTTCGTATACTTATTTATAAAAATCATGGCAATAAGCCTATTGAATTTGGACCTAATCGGTTGTCCAGTACCGAAATAAAGAGTAATTATCAGTCAAATTTATTATAATATTTTGGTTCAATTCGAAGCATTTTGATTGGCTCGCGGCCAACCAATCAGCGGGCGAGTCCCGTAACTAAGGTAAATAACGGGGAATTCTGGAACAAGCCTTCAATTCCTGTCGAAACCTTCTTTAGTAAAGGAGGGTAAAAAGAAGGCACCTTCTTCAAATGCAAAATCAAATTCTCGGTTCTTTCTTATAGCGTCATCAATTAATGACAGCTTATAAAGCTCCCTTCAGTTGCCATGGACAGTTGACATCTACATGAAAAACAAATGTTCCCATATGTACGATTATAGATGAAATGCTGTTGTATAATGACTAATTATTTTGCTAAAATTGATTACAATTAGATTAAAGCATTGAATTTTACTTCAGCCTATGTCAGATTTATAATCCCTGACCTGTTAATAAATAAAAACATTAACTTCTGAGAATTTGCATAAGTTGGTACGCTGCTTTAGTGAGGGCCAAATCCGCATTTATGACTCTAATATCGCGAATATTATGTTACCAATTAATGAAATAATACTATATTGTAACATAAGAAAACTAGAAGGCTCGAAATATAGCCTAATTTCGAAATACGGTGATTTTTATTTTCTGTGAGCTACGACGAGATAGTATTCTTTGGTATTGGACACCCAAAAGTCGCAGTGTGGTTTGGTCTTGGGGTAAGATGCTTGTCTAATAATCAAGAGATAGCACGTTCGAATCCACCCTGAAGCAAATATTTTTTTTTATTATTATCAATTGTGTTAAATTGAGCCTATTCCATTCTTGTGTCCTATTTTGTCAATGTGCTTAAATAAGTATTACATTTTTCTTTAAAAAAAAAACTGGGAATTCATTGTCTTTCATTGACCCACATCATTCCTAAAGAATAACATAAGCCTATAAATGTTATTTCACGAACAGAAACTAGCTTTAAAGTTATTGCGTTGCGTTAAAATTGCATAAGCCTATACTCAGAACAAAACTGCATACCGCTAGGTGGAACTATCCTCTTCTTATTGGCTTACTGTACTATTTCATTGTCAATGCATTTTGTAAAATGTTTACATATTTTAAGAATTAGTATATCAGTGTATACCAATATGAATTAAGGTTAAGAATCAAATTTTAGACCTTTGTTCTTCCGTAAGCCCTGCTTAATGAATCGATCTGGAGTTTAACTCGGAGATCTATTTAAAAAAAAAAAAAAAAAAAAAAAAAACTTATTTTCTGTATATAATAACTGCAATTATTACTGATTAAAAAAGCATACTGGCACTTTGTTATATCAGTTTACCTGATTTTATTATGTCTCACATTGAATATGACGGGAAATTTTACCCTTGCGCCGATCGTTTCTCTTTTGTTCCCTGCGGCTCGGAGGGGCACGGTCGCTAATGGCAGTGCATGGCTGGCTACGCTATTCTGAAGGAATTCCCGTTGTGCAAACTAACCAACTGTCTTCGTCCATTTAGCCTATATACCATCTATGAAGCAAACAAAAACACACTGAAAGGATCCAGGTGGCTTTTTATTTAACTTTAAATGCCTGTATTTTAGCTTAAAGGTCATGTGGGTTGGTTTCCTTCTGCATAAAGTGGTTCAATTAAGAGTTTGTTCGTAGTTTATAACCTTGACTTGGGTCCTAGAAGTAAAATACAATTTGCTGAATTTTATATTATAGTTGTTTGCGTTGTTGAGTCAAAAAATTTAGTAGCATAAATGCCTAAATTATTTAATTTTTGTGCGGGTCCCTCAAAAAGAAAGGAGGTTTTAAATAGAGCAGTGTCACAGATTCGCTGCCATAATCTATATCATACATCATCATCAACATCATCATCATCATTAGGGTGCGGATGTATATGACCTAAAACAGTGGAAAATATAACTGTAAATATGGTCTTAAAATTACTAAATATGAACTCAAAAATGACAAAATATGAATAAAAAATGCTTAACATCCCTTCATAAAAGAACGTATTACCTAAAAATAAATGTTCCAATTTAAAACTTTTAAGACACTAAATTATTACATCACATTAATTCCATCAAATAATCACTTTTTAACAATTTTACAGGTGATTTACAGGTTTATTTGTAAAGAATTTCTAATCTGTTAATGTTTCCAGATACCACTGTAACTGTGAACTGAAAATCTTTTAGAAACATGTGTATTGGAAGTTGTTAACAGCAAGGAGGATAAGGTAATTGTGCTATTATTTGTTATTGTCCCTTCACATTTCAGTTAAAGTAAAACTAAAAAAGTCGTGATTCTTTTTCCGAAAAAAAATTAAGTCGACAATTTCACATACTGCGTCATTGTGCTCTTTTACCGAATTTATAGCTGAAATACGACTTTAAATTACGAATATGACAAAAATATGACCAAGTCCATAGAAATGACCAAAATATGACTTTATATGCAAAATAAAAACTGTCCGATTATGATAAAAAATGTGCAATTTGTGATTGATTTGTGTTTTCGGCGAGAATGGAGGTCAGGATAAAAATATGACATTTCATGAACATTCGAACCCTAATCATCAGGGCCCGGATTCTAATGACATGTCATCTTTTTATTGATGCTGCTTAGACATTGCAAACTTGTAGATAAATCCTAATCATGACCCCTAGATTATAGAAATGCATTTTTATTAGGTCATTTTTTGTCATTTTATGCAATTTTATATTTTTAGGGCATTTATTTCAGTTTTAGGTCATTATTTTGTCATTTTCGTGTCATTTGCTTCTCATTTAGTCATTTTCATGTATTTACATTGAGTGTATTAACTTTTTACGTCGCTAGCGGTGCTGTCTTTGAAGTGTTGTTAGTTTAATGCAAGAAGGATACATTCAGCGTGTTGACATGTCTCAGTCGGAAGTGAGAATCAAAGAAACGCCAAAATTTTGTATTATATTACTATTGTTATTAGATTGACTTGGCACCAGAGCCTGCCATTTGCTTGGATTTGAGAGTGCAAACTACTGTTTACCCTCAATAAACAATAATATAATCCGGCAGACCACAAAAGGATGTGCCGAATTTTGACTCACCAGTGCCTCATTGCCAGTTTAAATTTCCGTGAGAAAAGAACATTCACAACATTACAGTTATTTACAGTTTTTACAATTATGTACAAACTAGTCTATAACTTTGCGTGTACAATAATAATTTTTTATGAATAAAATATCAGTTTTTAGGTCATTTTTTATAATCATTAGGTCATTTTCTTTCAAATTTAGGGTCATTTTATAGGTCATTTTTCAAACAATTTTAGGTCATCAGAATCCGGGCCCTGCTAATCATCATCATCATCATCGTCATGAACCTATAAGAGTACAGAAACAGCAGCAGTCAGACAAACGCGAATCGTTCTACATCAAGTGAGAGGTAGTAATGCTTGCAATTAAGACCAGAATAGAAGGTGTCGTCTCTCTTTCTTATTGAAACAAACGATAGCCTAATAAAGTAGCTCTTACCTCCACGTGCTAGGATTTAATTTCGACTCCCTGCCCTCATTTACTTTCTTCTTCGTACGAGGTAGTGTAGGCGTGGAAACACAATACAGACAACAAGCAACTTTATTACCTCAATTCCTGAGTAATTCATGAGAGACATAAACCATACAGTAATGTAAAATATGCTCCATTTGAATGTTTTCCATAGGACCATGATTCGCTTTCCTATTACGATTTGTTTCTCACGGTTTGATATCGATCGTTAACGTTTAGCAATGCCTCTGATATCGACAGTGGCGTACCAAGGGGGGTTCGAACGGGGCGGCCGCACCGGGCGCCGTAAAGAAGGGGGCGCCAAAATTTAAAAACGTCTTATTTTAGTTTCAGAAAAAATAATTTTTCAGGCAAAATATAAGGTTTTATTGGTCAAATTTGCTTTATTACTTTGTTAAATACTATTAATAATATTATTTAGAAATGAAATAAACGTTTCGTTTTAAACTATTTATAGACAATACGAAATAGGTCGTGGGCGCCGAGCAAGCAGGAAAAGTTTACGGTGTAATTTAGCAATTTTATCAATTGAACGTCATATGGCAGCTACTATAAACTTCAACTCTATTTATAAATAAGTTTGCATTCATCAAGGCTAGGAAGGTACATTTTTAAATTTTTGTTATGACTCTGAAACTTCTTTTCTCTTTATTTTTTTTTCAAACAAACTAACGTTATAATACTTACAGTTTTATGTCATTCATATTTTTCTCTTTATGATGTGTTAAAGTAACATACTACTTATTTAAACTAAATAACTGTGAACATTAAACTGTGTTTAAATTAAACTCAATGAACGTTGAACCTTTTAGTGTTAGGGGGCGACTACCATTTAATTAGCCTCGGGCGCCAAGTAGCCTTGGTACGCCACTGGATATCGATAAATCGACCAATCGCGATCGTTTATCGTATAATATGCTTGCTAAAAATACAAAGATGCGATTTTATCTGATAACGGTAAAATGTCAGATCCTTTCTGGAAAAATTGGCATCAATGTATAGGTAAGGGAAAAAAAGCGACTCTTCTAGCTGATTTCAGAGCCTTGTGATACGTAAATAAATGTAAGAGATGTAACGGAAACGTTTGTTTTCACAAGCAATGCAAATTACGTGACATTATTTCTCAATTCAAGCAATTTATCGACACTAGAACAAGTTTCAATACATTCCCTGCTATCCTATGAATGCCGGAAGGCATGCGCAGTGGTTCATATCGGAAACTTTGATATTTTAGTCGGTCCGCTTTTTTCCCCCTACCTGTACAATGACTACTATTTTATGCAACATAGCTGATAATGGTAAAACGTCATCTCCTTTCTGGGTAGGCATCAATGTACAATGTCTACGACACATGCTGCCAGTGAACAGAAAGAAAACACCATTATTTTATGCGACATAACTTGTTTGAAAATTGAAATGATATAAATATGCAATTATATTACAATTTTGACCATTTAGATTCTGTGCAAGACATTTCGGCTGCTTATATTCTGTTCTGATGTTAGCTTATCTGAATTACCTTAACTATTTGTCTTAGGTATTGCTGGTACTATTGGTTAGAATCTGGTAACTAGAATCACTTCATCGATTGTTGATTCATAATATGTTATGATCTCGCAGCTGACAGATCTGTCTTTTATAGGCTATAAGAAAGTAGGAAAGTAATTATTATTTACGTAAGCCGTTATTCACAGAATAGTCTTAATAAATCACACTTGAGATTACGAGTTTTATCAGGATATAAATTCAGTCCTGCTGCGAAGCCACGAATCTATCGATGGAACTATAGACGTCAGTGCATCAGGGGTTTCAAACTGTGGTTCGTAACTGCAAAAGTAAGGAAACTTGCAATAGGACCTGAAGGCCTACTTTCGAAGATTCTAAAAACTTTGAAATCTAGAGTACATTTTATGTGAAAATTTTTTACTTCTTTACTTGCTTTATGATATTTTTCAATTATATCTGTGGACCATCTGCACCATGGGCGTACGGTAAGGGGGGGTTCAGGGGGTTGAAACCCCTCCCGAAATATCTGCAATATTTCGAAGATCATAAATCATGGAACGAAATTTAAAAAAAAAATATGCTTCGGTTGTTACATATTTTACAATTTTGTACATATCAAAGCATTATTTAAGATTTATCGTAATTTATTTAAGATTCAAATTTCAAAACCTCGTGGTGTTGATCGTTTTTCAGCTTAATAACTGATTTATTACTAGTAAAGAGAAATCCCTTCGGAATCTATCAAACGACATCTCGAATACTCCCGCCGAAATACATCAATCTGTTTGGAAAGCCAACAGTAATCAAGAGCTCATCACAAAATTATCTTTAAGTAATTGGCATTAATCGGGTTTTTCCACAGATGACTTTAAAAACGTGCCCTAAACATCATACAGTAGTATGATAATTTTTCAAAAGAAATTTTTTATTTATAGGCTCTAGCTTAAACGAGAAATGGATAGAAATCTCAAGAAAAACAGTTTCAAAGACTAAGCTGCATATTAATTTATTACAGTGTATTAGTATCACAATACAACTGTTGAGTAATTTTTAAAAAAGTAATAATTCACAATGTGCTCAAGGACATGGAGCTGCGACTTCATTACATTGAACCCCACCCGAACAAAATTTCACCGTACGCCCATGATCTGCACCACCTTCGGATCATAGGTTGAGAAACGCTGATACTACATCACGTCCGGTTTAATACAATAACTTACTTCGGTTCTGCACAGCAGCAACGAATATGTATGTTAGCACTCAGCAGCATTTACAGAGTATTTCAAAATTTAATGCAGAACGCAAACCAGCTGGAAAAGAGCTTGAGGAACAGATGTGCATCGACCTGGAACAAAATGAATTACACAGTATTTTTTGAAGCTTGAGAAAGAAGGCTGCTTCCTCTTCAAATTTCCACGCATGCGTCTTACAGGTGAATGCATTTAATAATATTAATGTAAAACTATCAGGAACGCGAGAAAAATATTTCTGACACTGGGCTTTGAATCCAGGATCTTTGGCTTTCCGTGCCACTTCTCTACCAACTGAGTAAGCCAGAGTTCACTTCACAGCGCCAGATGGAACCTCTCTCCTATGACTGGATACCCTTAATGGTCTACCTCACTGACAGATAAGTTATGTCTAGGGACCGGATTCTTAGGTTTTTACCTATTTTTTTTCCTTACTTCCAAAACAAAAAGCGGTCATACACTTTTTCGAATCATGTCCATAGGATTCACCCACATTCATTCTGTGGCACCTAAAAATACCTAAATGGGGTATAAAAACCTAAATGTACCTAAACGGGATATAAAACCTACAATATCTAATTTAGGCTACTTTTTTGTCTTTTTTGTTTGTCAGTTGAGAAATCCATATTTTGCGGGGAGACAATTTTTGTCGGGTTGAAATTAATACCACCAGCGTTTCGTTCAACCCATTGTCGTCTAGGATGACAGTATCAAGAGAGGAACTATAAGAGTACCTGCGTATTCCTTTTAAAATATTCGTACGATCAACCATTGCTGACGTCATGTGAGGTTAAAAGTACATTTTCTGCCTTAAAATGTATTCTAAGAGATAACAGGAAGTACTTCACAGTTGAGAATCCTGAAAGATATTTAGTGATATATTGTAACCAGGAAATGTGAGACAAACTTATTTTCACTACTTCTTTTGATTGTTTATGCTTTCTTTCTTCAATTGTATAATATTGTCCTAAAACAAGTTTACACAAATTTAAGTCAATTTTGTTAAGTTAAACTTTACAAGTATTATGTATTGAATCCTATGCACCACATTCAAATTCATTAAACCAATTGTTCTACCCGAAAACGATATTTCGGACAAAAACCTAAAAAAAAACTATTTCACCTAATGGAAAACCTAAACCAGTGTTTTTAAAAACCTAAAAATCCGGTCCCTAGTTATGTCATATGCTGTACTGTGGGGGACACTAATTAGTGATTTTTCTGACCGGGTTTCCACTGTTATTGGACAGTTAACATTCAAGATGGATATATATGCATTCAGGAACCATAGATTATTGTTTCTTTTGGACATTACATGAGAATATTATAGGAGATAAATTCCTCTGGCACTGGGATTTGAACCCAGGACCTTTGGCTATCCGTGCCACTGCTCTATCAACTGAGCTAAGCCAGAATTTTCTTCACAGCGCCAGATGGAACCTCTCTCTATGACGACTGATTGCCCTAAATGGTCTACCACACGACCTCCTATAATATTCTCATGCAATGTCCAAAAGAAACAATCTGTGGTTCATGAATGCATATAGGCCAATATCTGTCAAGATCGCATTAAAAAACTCAAGTAATTCTGTATTACTGTAGCACTGTATTATGCCATTTTTATCTTAAAAATTAAATTTCGTTTTAGTGCCACCCCTGTTTTGTGCCACTAAATGTTAGAGAACGGATGGTGGCATTATATCGAAGGTTGACTGTATATGAAACCATAAGAATACTGTAAGAAACTGCACCTAATAAGATAAGAGAAGAAATTAAAGAAAAACAAATTCAGCTCGCTTGACTATAAAACCTCAATTCTTCAATAGAACTTACAAAGTATCTGAGTAATTCTAAAAGTTGTTAATCTCTGTTAATTAATAAACTGAATTTCTCTTCTTTCCAGGTACGTTTGAGATGAATCTTACATTACTGGAGGATAACACAGAGGTCCGACGGATACACTGCATAACTGGTAGGGTGAAAAAACACAGAGCACTTCTACAGATATTTACTGTTGCATTTTTCGTCACTTTCAAGATTTATTTCATGTTTTGTTGTTGTTGGAATTTTCAGGTTATTTTCGGCAATTCTATAAATAGTTTTCTATAAGTGTTAAATCATCGATTATGAACTGAATCCAGGACTTACTAGGCTACTTGTTTTGAGTACGCACCAATTGTTATGGAGATAGAGAAGAGCTTTTTCATATGCAGATAATTATTTTCGACATTGAAAAAATCGATATCATTTGACTAATCCACTTATCTGCCTCGTGTTTCATATTGACCAATTCCTCGGATATAGACCAATCTCGATCGTTTATCTTATAAAATGCTTGCTATTAATATGAGGACAGGATTTTATCTGATAAAATAATCTCGTTACTGGACACGTAAGGCAACAACGTGCGGTGATTAATTCGTCACATGCTGCCATTAAGCAGCACGAAAACACATCGTTTTATACAACATAACTTGTTTGTAAATTGAAATAATATAAATGCCAATTGATTAAAAACACAATTTCGATTCGGTGCAAACCAGTTCCTGTGCTTTTATAGCGTTTTGATGTAAGCAACTACCACGACGCCCTCCATCTTGTGATGCGCACTATTGGTAGCATTGAAAACTCGGATCAATTCATGAAATCGATTCATGGACTGTTCATTCATCTAGTATGTTGTGATATTATGGTGGCTAATAGAATATTGACAACAAAGTAAGAAAATAATTATTTAAGAAATCCGTTACAGTTTATTCATGGAATAGTCTTAATAAATCGAGATTGCCTATGATAATCTCCGCCAAGTCTTCATCGTTTATTTAAATTTTAATTTATTGCATTCATTTTAAATAACAGATTTCTTCTTTCTCTCCGTTTTACTTCTATCGCTTTAGGAACGTTTATGCACCTCACGCCGCCTGAGCCTTACAGTACCGCGACCTGTAGGGGAGGGATTTTATATGGATTATATATATACTTATTTGACCAGACAAGAGCATGGAAGGCATTCCTCGATGAGTGATCACCCTAATATCGGGGCCACCTCCGAGACAAGGGACGAGAAATATCAGTCACACTCTAGTTCCGAAGAAGGCGTGAACAATATACAGCAATCAATACTGTACTTTCAATATTTGATTTCAATATAATGCACTGTATATCGCTTTCTAAAATCAACTCATTACTTCCAAATACCTAATTATAAGCACTGATGGAAGGATAATTTATTGGACATTTTAAGTTTTTTTTCATTTTCTATAACGGAAACTGATTCTAGAAAACAAGTCTAAAGCTTCCTAGCAAGTGGTTGCTATACTTGATCCAAGATGTGTACGGATCAAAAGTAATCAACAGACTTGCCTGGGGCTGTATGGCGACCTCCTGATATCGTATTTATCTACCAGATAGAGAACCTATCTGGAAGTTGGCCAAGAATTGCGTATTATGGTCTCCTGACAAAATCTGTCTGGCAAGACAACTTCCAAATAAGCTAGCGGGAGGATGGAGTGGCTGACAAAGTACCAACTGCTAGTTAGGGAATCTTGGTTGAAACAAGATGGCAGCACCCCGAAGCTTCCTGGCCACCTGATTTTCAGAATTGATGCTGGAAGATTTAATTTACACAAAAATGTCCTTTTAGGCTCATATATGAATGAAATAGAATTTCACAAATCGATTAATGCACTTAAAACGATGTGTTATTATGTAATTTAATGTACAAATACAAATCCGAGCTGCCGCACCTAGCGGAGGACTGCCGAACTATAACAAACACACCTCTTTGCTCAATCAGCTAAGGACAATTTTACAAATTTTTACTGCGTTCTTGCCGGTAGCAGTTCAGCGGTGGTATTACAATACATCTTCCAGTTAAGCTATCTGGGCCATATTTCATAAAAGTTACAATTTTACAGGTGACAGGTGACAGGTTTACATTTTGACAATTGTGTTTTTCATAAAAGCTGACAACTTTACATAAATGTCATGACAATTTTGTAGATTTGTATGACAATTTTACATATTGTTGTTTCTCAAAACTTTTGAGTTTACAGGTAAAAGTCTGACAAATATGTCAAATCTTAGGATACCTATCATTTATGAAACATTAATTTTTGCTGACATATTTACAAATTTACGAAAAATGTAGAATTGTCATTACAGAAGTGACAGGCAATCTTTCATATGTAGGCCAACAGAGTAGGTTATGTAAATGTGTGGCCTAACTTGGCAAACTTTCTTGTGATTTAAACTTTGTTAATAAACTTGCTAAATTGTCTTGTTAATAATGAACACTAGTAGTAGTGATATTGGTAGTAGTGGAAGTGGTGAAGAAATAGACATGAAACCACCCAGTGTTTTTAGGCAATGGATTAACCTAACTTTCAATAATTTCAGTGACTTTGTATTAAAAGAGAAATATAATTCAATTATTTTCGATAGTAATAATCGATTGCTTAGGTATCATATTCGATGTTGAGACACGTATGTGAGAGCCATCTACAGTGTACTAAAGTAATCTTTAGGAATTGTCGGCAGGTGCTAATACAGGCCCTAACTGTGTCCTGTCGTTTCATGGTTAATCGCACCAGCGCATACTTCACTATAGTTCGACGAGCTCAATCAGATGTTTATTTCCATTCCGCACACATAGTACAATTATTTATAATTGTGAAAACGTAGGTTCTGTTAAGTGAGTTGCTTGTTTTCATATTTATATCTTACATGTTTTACAACATATATCTAGCAAACAAGATTTCATTTCTTTTTATCGTTGCCTTGGCAAATTTGTTGATTCTGAAGAAAAAGAATTGACATAAGTTCCTAAATACAAGACGTATTTTACAACATAATTAATTAATTCGTTCTATTTTTCATTTAAATAAAGTATGATGAAGTACAGCACATATTGTAGGTAAAAGTAATAGGCATGACCTCTAATTTTATAGAAGAAAATTGCGAGCATAAGTCACCAATAAAGAAACTTGCGAGGCATAGGTTTGTCCAGCGGCGAGATGATACAGATTGTAAATATACACAAAACAATGGGAATAGAACCTGGGGCCCTCGGCGCTTAATCTAAAAAAGAAAGCTTTTTTTTTACTTTAATGCATGTAATCGACTAAACAGCCTCAAAAAAGAACTCTTGTGAACTATGCTTTGACTTCTTTACCTTTGGATCAAGTACAATCACTAGCATGTAGTAACTTCACTAGTGCTGGAGTTAATAAGTCGCAGTCTTCATCATCTCTTCAAATACACTTTCCTTGCATGTAGCCTATTTGAAGTTTGATGAAATTATTTCGTGCTCTTAATCTAAATTGAGAAAATCATCTCCATATTCACGTCAAGGGAGTCTAATCGACCGCATCTGGAGCAATCAGAAAACAACAGTAAGCCTATTCCTCATTTGCATGTCTGGGTTCTTGAAACAAACCAATCCAACCGAGATAGTAACGTCTTGGGCTTGCATTCGAGATGTCCCAGGTTCAAATCCCGTGGCCGGCCATATTGACCGTGGTTTCCCCAGTCGTAAAGGTAAATGCCTAGTTGGACATTTACATACCATGAATCATCCTCACCATTTCATCTTGTATCATATCCATTTAAATTCATATTAGTTGAAATGTACTGCCTGTGCATTTAGACGTGAACACTGTAAATACGATGCGCAGTGGTATCAGTCTCACGTGATCCATACTAACAACACACTCCCCTTCCGTCCCGCCCTATGTCTGCGGCGCATGCAAGTGTTCACATCTAAATGAACAGGCAGTACTCCATAAAATACACTAACAGTAGAAACAATTGACAAGCAATAGTTCCATGGCCTACCCTACATATCCCGAACTCCTGATATGGCCTCGCAGCTAAAAGGAGTATAAACACTGCTGAAATAAAAACAATAAAACAAAAAAAAAAATCCATTCCGAAGCTGAAGATAAATGTGTGACGACTTCTCTTTCGTCACAAAACTGATAATTATTTGTGCTGATAATATTAGAAGATCACTGTGGTTATTACAATGCATTTTGAGACCGATTTTATTCAATGACACGTAACGCCAACTCGAATAGAATATTGTCGTTATGACTGTACCGTGCGTACTGAGAATTCAGTTGTATGATAGTCATAGTTTTTCCAGCTGTGAACAAATGAAATACCTTAAAACAGTGTTTGCTTCTCTTGTCTATTAGACAGCTGCACACTGCTGACTCGTTAACGCCGGCGTTGAATAAAATTCAATTCGCTGTGTTGATTTGTGTTTAGTATAGCATCCTCTCCAGCGTGTAGCCGCTGCGGAGAAAGTTTCCTGGCGCACTGTATTATTTACTACAAAATAGCTGACACGCGAAACGAGTGAGCAATACCGATTTTAAAATCGAATCTCAAACGATCCGTAATTATATTAACTACAAGTTTGTGGTCATACACCTAGCAAGCAAACAAGATAATAATCCTAGCAAGAGGACATTTTTCATGTTGTATTGTATTTTAAGGTTAAGATGGTTTAATATAACTTTGGGAAGAAAACGCACTTTGACTACAGGTGGTAAAGTTACAAGTTTGAAGTAAGCGAACCACTTCACTTCCGGTAGCAACAAAGGGATTGCCTCAAAGGTCAACAGTGTTAGAGGACCCCAGATTGAGGTAAGGAAGACAAGAGCAGCTAACAAAAGAGAGAGAGAGAGAGAGCGAGAGAGAAAGAGAGATTGAGAGAGAGAGAGAGAGAGAAAGAGAGAGAGAGAGAGAGAGAGAGAGAGAGAGAGAGAGAGAAGGATTAAGGCTGTTGACGGGGCTTGAGCACAAGTGAGGAAAACTGCCAATTCAGCAGCCAGGCTTCGGTCCTACAGACATGTGACAGAGATTCTGTCAGAGCTAATGAAGCGAGTATTTTCCATTTCCCGATAAAAATCAAAGTGTCGCAAACACAAGGAATCTCAAAACTACAAGATGGTGTTCAATATCGTTTAGCAATTCCTGGGATATAGAACAATCATGATCGTTTATCTTATATCATTCCTCGGATTGCAAGGATGCAATTTTATCTCATAAAACGTCAGCTCGTTACTGGACACGTAAGGCATCAACGTGCAGTGATTAATACGTCACATGCTGCCATTCAGTAGAATGAACACACATTATTTAATACAACATAACTTGTATGGAAATTAAAATAATTTAAATGTCCATTGATTAAAAAAGATAATTTCGATTCGGATCAAGCAATTTCGTGTGCTTTTATGGGTTTATGATGTAAACAACTACCACGATGTGTTCAAAATTTGATGCGCGCTATTGGTATCATTGGGTACATATGAAAAACAAAGGCTAAAATTATTAATGCACCAAATCCACACAAAGAGCAATAATTTTGACTAAGACTATTCCACTCATTCGCAACGTGTTTGATATCGACCAATAACATTTATCAATTATTCCTCGGATATAGACCAATCACGATCGTTTATTTGATAAAATCCTTCCTCGGATCTCAAGGATGCAAATTTATCTGATAAAACGTCAGCTCGTTACTGGACACGTTATTAATACGTCACATGCTGGCATTACCCAACATGAAAACATATTTCATAAGACCACTTCCTTCTAAACTGTATTACTCGTGTATACACTGCCTGTCCTATACGGCTAATTTCGCGTACTCGGCGACATTACAGATGGCAGCACCTTTCACACCCAGATTGCTTCTTTGTTTTTGCTACGACATTGTTGATTATGTAGTGCTGTCTCGTAATATAGCATAAACTGAATGTTTAAACTTGTATTATTCTAGGTACCGGTACTTAATTACTATGAATAAAATTTTGTAACATAATAATTATAAAATTTACTATCAATACGTCTAATTAATTTATATTTATTTTAATTATTGCTCCAAAATTCCATTTCAAGGTAAGTGTCATATACTGGAATAATATTATGTTCTAAACAAATAACACAAGTATCTGTGTCTGTTTAATGCTTATTTTGACGCAGCAAACGCATAGAAGCAATGTACGGTAATGTATAGGGCAATGCCTTCTAGACTCTGTTACTCGTGTATTTTCGAGACGGCGGTTGTATAGGTGGCGGTGATTGGTGCAATCTGGGTGTGGACTGTGTCGCCTCTACTGGAGAAGTTATGCAGTTGAGCAATACTCTAAACTCCATGTTAAAATAAAGCATAAGACAGGCAGTGTAATTCTCGAGACGGCGGTCCATAAGACATAACTTGTTTAGGAATTGAAATAATATTAATGTCCATTGATTAAAAACACAATTTCGATTCGGTGCAAGCCAGTTCGTGTGCTTCTAGAGAGTTTTGATGTAAGTACGATGCCCTCCATCTTTTGATGCGCACTGTTGATAGCATTAGGAACTCGAATCGATTCATTGAATCGACTAGTGGATTGTTCATTCATTAGCATGCCGCGATCTTACGGCTGACAGCATATTGGCAACAAAGTAAGAAAATTATTATTCACAAAATTAGTTACATTTTATTCATGGAATAGTCTTAAGAAATCCTACACGAGATTACGAGTTTCATCAGATAAATTTGCTCTAATTTCGTTCCCGCATATACAGGGTGTAAATGAATAACACCGAAATATTTTACCTGTGTATAGAGGGGACATAGACAAGAAACTTTTATTAGGTTATTTTTGCTCTATGACGTAAAATGTGTATGCTACAGGGCATTAAAGTCCTTAAAATTTGGTGCTCATAAGTCAATAATTGAGCGAAATAGGGTTAAAATTTTCATTAAATTGACTTCATGCCTTCTTAGCGATCGATAAAAACCTGATTCTTAATAATTCATCAACAGCTATACCATAATTTAGAATTATCATAATCTGCAAAATTTACTGACTAGTCACATAATTGCCCGCCACTGCATTATGTTTTTATTCCTAATTCCAGACCTAACAAAAATGTTTCGTCTGTCTTTCTTTCCCTCAGAGTTGCAAGATATTTATCGTCATTTTTTACAATTTGCTCGACCACTACACAATATTCGCTGTTCCTTTGTTTCCCATCATTTCAAGTATTAGAAGTCAGTGGCGTGCATATCCTTGGGAGATTTTATGTTATAACAGGAAGAATTGAATCCATAGTGCAAAAATCTCCTAATAAAAGTTGCTTGTCTATGTCCCCTCTATACACACGTAAAATATTTCGCTGTTATTCATTAACACCCTGTATATCGATAATCTCGTATCTCTCGCGGGCTTATCTATGATTATTTCACGAACAAAATATAAATTATTAAATCACTTAACTATGAATAGTATGATTTATATTCCTTACGTAACAGCAAGCAACTTAGGTGTAGTCATTTCCATGTGATTGAGGGTTACACAGAGAAGCGTTTCTTGAATACACCATTATGAAAACTCAGATCAGAACTTAGATCAAAGTACGGTAGATGTGAATTTCATTTTCTGCATACGAGGGTTGGAAGTTTAATAGTGGCAACACATCTATAAAATAAAGGTGAATTACAGTCGGCCAAATAAAAAAAACGTCGGGATTCGTATGCAGTTAAAATTAAAGTTTTAACGCCCTAGTTCACAAGTTCCCTATAAAAATCATAAAATACAGGTCATTCTCGGAACACATGAGGCCATGCGACAGGAGGGAAAGAATGAACAACGAGGGAGAAATGAAGAACGTGGAAAGCGCAACACACGATATTCAACTTAATGTATTGTCTTAATTCATTTTGCTTTGTGTCATCGTGCCACATACAAATGCTAGCTTGAGAGAAAGTGTAGTTAGGGATGTAATTGACCTGCATTTTTCGGCCTCCGAAGCAGCGAGAAGGTTCCATATTTATGAAAGAGCAGCTCAGATGTGGGTACTACACTATAATGCGACCGGACGTTTTCATAGGAAACGTGGATCTGGCCGGCCGCGTATTTCGATGCTAGATTGGTTGCAGAAGTTGAGAGTAAGCTATTGATTTTGCACTACAAGTACCGGTATTATAAAATAACATCTTTAAAAAATGCTCCTTGAATAAACATATTCCTCGCGAATTTATTCATTATTATTATAAGAACTTCCATGCAAGGAAAATGGCGGATTTGAGGCATATAGCCACAATCTTCTATACATGTTTGTTTTGGAACAAAACTGACTAAATAATCAAGAAAATACATGGATAGACATGAGGCATGTGTGAACCTAACCTTAGTCTTCCTGTACATGCGCATATGCTCGTTCGTGATACTTTATCAAATAACACCCGACTTTTTTATTTGACCGACTGTATATAATAATGTAAACATATATGTAAGTTGATTCTGGTCTAGATATTTTCCGTTCCTAGCCTCTTGTTAATTTCTATGCATTTGGCATTAGATAATCTCGTAAAAGCTTGCCAGACCTGTTAGGAAGAATAAACAATTTCTCCTCTTCTCGTTCCACTGGCTACCGTCAGAGGGGAGGCTAGTAACGGTCCATTCCAAAAACAATGATTCGATTACTACGAATAATCATACTAAAATATGAAAATAAAATTGTGTTACGTAGGCACGGAAGTTGGAGTAATCAATAATGCAGTTTTATTAGATGAAAATAGAAATGGGATATTCATAATTAATAACTAACATACATTGCATACGCAATAAATATTATTTACGCAACAAATATATAAATATATATACACACAGATTTTCTTATACACACTCACAGACACTATAACTACTAATTTAACTATACACAGGGCGAAATATGGAATTTGAAACGACACGTGCAGAAAACCACTTCGAGACCGTCGGTGACAATGTTTTCTTGGAGACTGTAGTTGCCAAAGATCTGAAACAGGTATGCCATTCCTGATTTGTCTCATACCCACGCTTATTAACACCAAGAAAATAATGTTATTTAAAATTAAGCCTATTGTTGTACGTATTTTACTTATGAGATTACTATAATCACGTTTAGATGGTTATCGCATCGCATCTCAATTAAAACTACGTTGTTTATACTCCAGTAGTAAATAGTAGGCCTATATTACGATAAAAGTGCCGTAAGGCATGATTACGGATCGAGGAAATAGTTTGAAAACACGAGGCGCTTGCGCCGAGTGTTTTCAATTTTCCGAGATCCGTAATGCGCTTACGGCACGTGTATTGTATGCTATTTTTTGCACGATGATTATTTATATCAATTTAATTATATTAATTGTGATATTACCTGAAAATATTATGTATATACATTCTTGAAGAGAGATGTTTATTTCAGAAAGTGATTCGCATGTGTTTGTTGTTATGGGAACCGAATATTTGTCCTGGGGGCCGTGTCCATAAAGACTTGTATTATGAAGTGTATCGTAATGAATTATGACGTAGCGCAGACACCGTAAGTAATTTAACCGCATCGCAACCGCCCTTGGCAACAAGACTGTGTGGGAATGTCAACTTACGATCCATGTAAACAACGTTCGTAAGTACCACTTACTAGCTAAGGAGTGCAAAAACATTCTAACGTAAATATCAGAGCTGTGAGTAGGGAGTTGAAAGCGGTAAAAAGAACGGCAATTCGTCACATTGGAACGCCAGTCCGGTTCCGTGGCGGGGACTGAGAATGTTATGATTTCCTATCAGGTTCCCTGAGATACAGTATAGCTTCAATATTGTGCCCGAACTCAGTATTGCTTAATGTAAACACTGAATTAAACATACTTTCTGCTCCTTACCTCGGTAAACTTCTGGAGGGCCGCTTTGCACATGGTGTCCCTGCTTCATTAGTAGAATGTCTGTTGTCAGTTACGAGTAGTCGTTTTATAAATTCTATAAATTCTTTACGATCCTCATCTTCAGCAATATCCTTGCAATAAAACTCTATCCTGAATAATCCTGGGTTATGTAGTTTTTACTTTGGAAGAATCTGTAAAAGATTAAACAGAATGAATTATTCCATAATTCTGAATAATCACCATTGCACATCTGCATTGAAAGTGTTAACACCTCTGCCAATTCTAACTTTATTACTAAAATGTGCGTCTCAATATGCAGGTTTAGTATCAGTTTTACGTCATACAAGCAGCTGAAACAGTCATGTTAGCATTAGCCTCTTCAAGCGCTTGAACTCATAGACTACTTAGAGGACCTTCAGACAGTTCAAAGTGTCGTGCTAGCACCGCACCAACTATCAGTTATCTGTCGAGCAGCTCACACCGTTTATATTAGACCCAAATGTTAGCACCTCACCAAGTTCGACATCCTTTCAAGCACTTCAAATCTTTATGTTATCACAAAGTTGAGGTCCTTTGAGTAGTTCAAACCCTGATGTTAGCACCGCACCAACTTTCAACGCCCTTCGAGCAGACAAACCATTACGCTAGCGCCAAATTATTTAAAATATAACAAAACATGGTAGGCCTACTACGTAGGGCTCTAACGTACTGTAATAGCACTAACTTTTGAGTGTGGCCGGCACGAATCACGACGGGGCATGTACGGTGATAACTTTGAAAGGTCATAGAGCACAAACTTTGCATGGTGATAATTTTGAATTCGGTAGGCACAATCAAGACAGGCTGCGTACGATACTAACTTTTGATGATAGGTCTACTAATTTTGCGTGTGGAGATTAGCACTTGATGAGAACTGGCACCAACTACGGCGGAAGCAGCTCTTGTTGGGCAATTACAGTAATAAGTTTGTACCCGGCAAATAACTCTCATTTGGACACATTAGCATTAAAGTTTCAATATCAGGCAGAAGTGCGTATTAAATTTTGTTAAATGTGTAGAATGGAATTTACTTAGCTTAAGTATTTTGGTTGTTCATAGATCCAGTCCAATCCAACTATACAGCTGTCTATAACCTGAAGATAAATAACATTCGTGTTAATATTTATCCATTTATCTTACTTGTAACCTGTAACGCCTATGTTAAAATTTTCGTTTTCTATTTTCTATTATTCGAACTTACAAAATTCAGCATGCAGTTGTTTATGTATAAAATGTTTTTAACTTTTCAACAAAGATTACCATATACGAGAAGGACATACTGAATTTGTAGTGCTTTAGCCTATTTGTAGAATAATATACATTTTGGTTCAACAAACTTGATAAACTTAAAAGAAACCTCAAATGTGAAAGTTATGATTTCATAATTTCATATCATCAGAATCGGATATAAATTGGTATATCAGTTTATAAAAAATATTATAAGAACTTCCATGCAAGAACATGGCGGATTTGAGGCATATAGCCACAGTCTTCAATACATGTTTGTTTTGGAACAAAACTGACTAAATAATCAAGAAAATACATGGATAGACATGAGGCATGTGTGAACGAACCTAACCATGTCTTCCTGTACATGCGCATATGCTCGTTCGTGATACTTTATCAAATAACACCCGACGTTTTTTATTTGACCGACTGTACATAAAGTTCAAATTGCTTTTGTTGGATGTTGGTTGGATATTCAGCATACTTCAGAGCAAATAGGAGCCTTCTATCACTACGAATGCCTTCACAGTAACCGGAAGAAATTTAGCTAGTTCTATCAACCGGTCTAAAATTAATTTTGGATCTAAGAGAAAGCCAGTGATTGAAAATACTGAAATACCTAAAAATTATTAATTCACAATAATATGCAATAACATAATGGAGCAGGATGGGTCATTCATCGTAATGAGTCAAATTTTTAAAGCAATCTTGACTCATTTTATTATGTTATTGCATATTGTTGATTCATTTTTATAACGTTATGGCACGAAGAGATTTGAATTTTTACATAGGTGAACTGAAGGGGATTATGTACGTAGACATAAATGGGAAAGTATTGATTAATATGGACGAAACTCACTATGTGGTGATATTCTGGGTGAAATATTGGCCAAATATTTCTTTTTCCAAGGTTTCAAAGTTATTTACTTTTTAAAATAATAAAACCTCTGATTTGTGAAGGTGGTATGTCAAAGAAAATAGGGTTCAAAATTATTCTAGTGGGAAAATGTTTTATTTCGGGAGATTCGCCTATAATAAATTCTTTAAAGAGTTGTCCGTCATGTCTTGCGCCACTTTTCAACTTGACAGCCCAATCCGGCATGTGCCTTTACCACTGAGGAATTTAAAATAATAATAATAATAATAATTATTATTATTATTATTATAGTCGGCAACGGATTTTTACCCGGGACTAGCCGAATGCGAGCCACGATAGTAGTAATTTCTGACCCAAGATTTTTAATCGTCCATCGCTGTGGCTCAGGGGATGCTCCTCTCACGGAGCGGGCCCAGGTTCTATTCCTGGTCGGGGAAAGTTACCTGGGTGAGGTTTTTTCTGGGTTTTTCCTCACCCATGAGACAAATGTCGGGTAACTTTAGGCCCTTGTAGACCCCGGATATCATCTGGCCGTCATTATCATCTTCATCCCATCCTCACCTTGTTAGGAGTGAGTGTGTGTGTGTGTGTGAATGGTGTGTCTCGTCCTTTGTGTTTGTGTTATCTCGGAGGTGGCCCCGGCATTGGGCTGATCACTCATCCGGGGAGGCCCTCCATGTCCCTATCTGGTCAAAATAGTATGTATGTGATCCAAAGATAATCCCTCTCCCGACAGGTCGCGGCCCTGTAAGGCCCGGTCGGCTTATCTGTATCTGTATCTGGTACCCTATGATCCCCAGGTGGGGCGAAGGGGCCTCCAATGGAGGTTTTATTACCTATACTAATTTTGATATGCTTATTTTCCGAGAGAGGGTAGAGGGACAGGTGGTAAGCCCATCGCCTCGCAATCCCCCTCTGGAAACTAAGTATTTCTTGGACGTGAAAGGGCCGAGAAATTTTGTCCAGCGGCACTAATTTAGGCTTGGAGTTATTTTACGCGGCCGACCCCGGGTGGCTTGGGTTGCTTAAATCCTAAAAAGGGAGAGGTAAAACTACGATAAAAAAAAGAAAAAAGATTTTCAATCAATTAATTACAATTTATCCTGAATTGAGTGAGTTAATTACCAGCCTCGGGTTCTGGGTGTGAAGATGAACGAACTTTTCAGATCGGTTGCATAGTTTCCCAGAGTCCTTCACATGTCAAACTGTCCACCTTTTATAAACAGACAGGTAGAATGAGTCTAATGCACAATGCCAATAAACTCTTCCTTTCCTGGAGCAGACAATATTGTGCTTATATCTGGCCATAGAGGAGGCCACAAATCCTCTTGTGAGGAAAATAATGATGTTTTTATGTGGCTCTGAAGCAACTGGGTGCCTTCGCAGTTGAAATGAGGTTACAGTAATATATTACTTTCCACAAGGAAACTGGGAATCGATAGTCCAAGTGCGTTTACAACCAAAATCAGACAACTCAAGATTCTAAACTCAAGTGGGAAATTAAACCATGGCGTTTAGGTGATTTCTGCTTCTACATTATCTTCCTTGTACGTCTAGAGCAGGTGTGTCAAACATGCAGTCCTTCCACAAGTTTTAGATAAAGTGAAAAAAATCTTTGCCCAAAAATTAATGTAAAATAAAATTTGTTAAAATCAGCATGGAAGAAAAGTGCATAGGCGTAACCGGGCCGACCATATGGGGGGGTTATAACATCCGCGGGGTCTGGGGGGTATGGAATACCCCCAGGGAGAGGGGGGTCCGGGGGTGCTCCCCCGGAAAATTAAAAAAATTAAGATGCAAAATAACGAGTTTTAAGCTTCCGGGGGTGCAGCCCCGGAAAATTTAAAAAAATTAAGATACAAAATAACGAGTTTTAAGCTTCCCACGCTTTACACTTGTATTAAGTAATTTATGGGCAGACTTTAAAAAATTATACAATTTTCCTTTTTTTAATCAATGGGGGGGGGGTTCAAACCCCCAACCCCCCCCCCTCGGTACGCCTATGGAAAAGTGTCTCATAAAATATTGCCTATATAGGCCTAGTGCAGTGCCTATGTAATGCATTGTTCGCAAGGAAGCACTATGCTGAAAACAATAAAAATGGACCATATTTTGAAATTCGAAAAGAAAACAATGAATTTTATTCATTCCAGGGGACTGAACCAACATAAGACTACTAAAAAACTAACTCCGTAGCGCTACATCCCTGAAGGGACAAGGCCTACCACCCGACCGCTGCGTCATCTACCATAGGCAGATGGCAGGATTGGGGGCATGTGGTCAGCATGCAGACACCCACGGTCGTTAATGGTGGTTTCCCTGACCGAAGCCGCTACTTCTCTATCAAGAACC
Organism: Ectobius pallidus; assembly: GCA_964059195.1. NCBI lineage: Eukaryota > Metazoa > Arthropoda > Insecta > Blattodea > Ectobiidae > Ectobius > Ectobius pallidus. The sequence goes on from CAXKWD010000003.1 coordinate 199,521,287, forward strand.
TCCTCAATTCGAATCACGAGGCTGAGTGCACCCCTACCAAACCTCCCTACCTTGGAAAAATCTGAGGAGGTACCGGGGATCGAACCCGGGCCGACGGATCTGTAGTCAGCGAAGCTAATCACAAGACCACACCGGCGGTGACATAATACTTTTACTCTGATTAATAATAATACTAATACTAATAATTTTTTCAATTTCAATTTCAATTATTTATTTAAAGAAGCTACAGACAATAATAATAATAATAATAATAATAATAATAATAATAATATAAATAATAATAATAATAATATAAATAATAATAATAATATAAATAATAATAATAATAATGTTATTTAACCTGGATAAAGTTAAGAACGTACTTCGAGTACCAATGTTTTTAACAATTTGTATAAAATTAGTTCTAGGACGTATAATTAATTTTTTCAGTTATAATGAATATTTCTTTATATTTTACGAACTATATTGTTTTTGTACAATTATGTGATTTTTTAATTAACTATTACTTCCACAATTATAGTTAAACACAAAATTCTTCTTCTTCATCATTTTACATAAGGTATAAGGTGGTTTTAAAATTATAGGTCGGCCGCGGTGGAATAGAGGTAGCGTGCCCGCCTCTAGATCCGCAGGGCGCGGGATCAAACCCGGCCGCGGTCGATGGATTTTTCAGGACGTAAAAATCCTGGGCACGGAGTCCTCTGGGAGGGACTTTAAGCTGGGGGTCCCGTGTCGTAGATTTACGGCACGTAAAAGAACTCCAAGCCTCTGGACAAAATTTCTCGGCCCTTTCACGTCCAAGAAATACTTGGTTTCCAGAGGGGGGTTGCGAGGCGATGGGCTTACCACCTGTCCCTCTACCCTCTCTCGGAAAATAAGCATATCAAAATTAGTATAGGTAATGAAACCTCCATTGGAGGCCCCTTCGCCCCACCTGGGGATCATAGGGTACCAGATACAGATACACTCCATCGCGTGGTGCTAAAGAAAATCCATTTTCATGTCGATATGCTGAATACGGAAGCCCACGTAAGTGTCATGCACTTATGTAGGTGGAATTCTCTGGAAACAAGTCATTTTCTCGGCTGATTTAATTTCATATTTAATCTCGTGTTCCACGTCGGGACAATTATTTGGAGTTGTGACGGGAAACGGTAGTTAAGCTTGATGGAATTATCGGCAAGCTGTCATCCCTCGTGTTGTGAGGGTGCGGATTTTGTTTCCAGCGCCGATATTGCTCCCGTGCTGTAATGAAAACCCTTGTATATAAATCAACAAGAAATAATTGTAATCTATTGTTCTCGCCGACTTGATTTATGGGAAAAGTTCTTACAGAGGATGAAATAAAATGTACTGGCTTACTCCTACAGAAGTGAAAATAGGTAATTTCCCAGGATTCTCTGCAGCGCTATTCTGTATTTGAAATCTGTGTAATTGTATGAAGATTAATGGTTAATTAAACGATAATTCATTGCGTTACAAAATTGAAGCATGTATTTATTTCCCAGTACAGTGAAATCTCTGTCTAGCGAAAATCAATATAACTATAAACCAGCATATAAACAATAATAGTCCATAAAATATATAAGTAATTATTAATTATACTTACTTACTCAATGGAATAGACAATTCCTAAGCAAGCTAAAGGAATATTAGGCCTATCTATTTTATGGAACCGGAAGGTTCATTGCCGCGCTTACCTGAGTCCACCATTCAACCCTATTCTGTGCTAACTCCATTCAGTCATCCCTAGCAAATCCTACTTCCCTTAAATCCATTCAAGGATTGTCTTCCCACCTACGTCTCGGTCTTCCGCGTGGTCTTTTCCCTTCGGGTCTCCCAGTCAACACTTTTGAGATATGTTTTTCCTCCCCCAAACGTGCAATATGTCCAGCCCATTTCATCCTTCGCGCTTTAATTAATCTTACTATGTCCGGTGAAGCGTACATGTCATGAAGCTCGTCGTCCCCATTTTCATCTCTCTTAGGCCCAAATATTTTTCTAAGCTCCCTATTTTCGAACACTCTCAGACTATGTTCTTCCCGATCAGTAAGCGGCCACTCCTACTCCTACAGAAGTGAAAATAAAACTAATTTCCCAGGATTCTCTGCAGCGCTATTCTGCATTTGAAATCTATGTAATTGTATGAAGATTAATGGTTAATTAAACGATAATTCATTGCGTTACAAAATTGAAGCATGTATTTATTTCCCAGTACAGTGAAATCTCTGTATAGCGAAGATCAATATAATGATAAACCCGCATTCAGCGATATTTTTCTTTGGTCTTGGCAAATTTCCTATCTTAACAAAATCAGGTTAACTGATATAACAAAGTGCCGGAATGCCTTTTTTAATCAATGATAATTGCAATTACGATAGGCCCATGACGAAAATAAGTTATTTTTATAATAGATCTCAGAGTTATACTCTCAAAAACAAAATGCACTGGCAGTAATATTAATGATGCAATAGGCCTACGATTCACTGACATGTTTGTTTCAAGTTTAAAGCAGCCTTATAGGTTATGAATGAATAAATAGTCAATCTGAAATCTATCTGTCAGGAATTACGTTAGGTATACTGCTGCACAGGAACGAATAAGAAAAATACATTAAAATATAATGTAGATATCGGTATCTATAGAATGTACAATATAATATCAACATTCAACGGCCAGTTGTGTTTTAAATATTTTATTTACACTATTATTTACACTGACATCATTATGAAGAAATGAATCAATGAAGACGTGCTAACAATATCATTACACGATTGGCAATTTGTTACGTTATGTTTAATATAATGTTGGCCATGCAATAAATAATATTGTAACACGGGCTCGTCGGGGTTCGAAATTAGAACACGTAGTTTCTAATTGAAGGATGGAGGTTCCTTTATTTCCTATAACGGTTGTCAATACAGCCAGAAAACTCCTGAAGGTTCTCCAGTTTACCCTTCTGTTCAGTGCTCACTTTCACGTCACAGCAGTGTCCCAGTCCAGTCCAGATCAGCTCACCAGCTCTTCCGTTCACTAGCTCCTTCGTTCACCAGTCCCTCCGGTCACTAGTTCCCCGTTGACTAGGTCTTCCGTTCGCTGGTCCCTCCGTTGACTAGTCCCTCCGGTCACTGGCTCCTCAGCTTCCCAAGTCACAGTTACTTGAGGCCGGGCTGATCGGTTCACTCCGTCCAGGTCCTCAGCTCCTCAAGTCACACTTACTTGAGGTCAACGATTCACGTTAAGTATAATTTTATGAATGAATATTTTTTATTCTGTTTTGTAGAATATTACCTTATATATGAATAATTATCCTTCATTTAATTCCTTCGGCTACTGTTATCAATCTGATAATATTAACCGTCTATCCGTCCGTGTGTCTGTACACGCGATTACTCTAATACGCTTTATCGAATTTTTATTAAACTTGGATTTATGACGCCCATGGGTACATGCCTTTTGAATTAAGACCAAATCGGTTGACCGGTACCGAAATAACGAGTATATAAGTATTAGCTTTGTAATGGATATAAAACGCTACAATATTGTCAAAAAGCCAGGATTCACCCAGAAAGTGCCAGAATTCGACACGTCTAGAAAAGGGGTGGCTCTCTTATTGCTGATTGCAGCTGCGTGCCGATGGGCGCGGCCTACTGCAAAGCACGTCACAAAGAGTAGACTGTGCGAACTCGTGGGAGAGGCCGGTGGAGGGGCCACGTGCTAAGGGGTGTGACCGAGTGGGCGCAGCTACAAGATTCCAGATTCCACACGGGCAGAGATTTCGAGATATCGGCTCCAGAATATTCGACAAGACTATATAAGGGGGCGAGCAAGCCGACGCGGACAGTCAGTCAGTCAGAGGGAGTCAGTCCGCGAGGAGTGATGAGCCAGGCAATGAGAGAACAGTCAGTCAGTAACAGTAACAGAGTCAGTCATGTGATTAGTCTGTAAATTTTGAAGATTATGAAAACTCTAAATTATGATATAGCTGTTGATGTATGATTAAGAATCAGGTTTTTACCGGTCACTAGGAAGGCATGAAGTCAATTTAATGAAAATTTTACTCTATTTCTCATAATTATTGACTAACGAACACCAAATTATGAATTTTTGCCCTGTAGCATAACCATTTTACGTCATGGAGCAACAAAGTACGAAAGTAAATATTATTTATATAATCCTTTACATTTCATTCATGAAATAGTTTTAATTAATCTCACTCGAGTTTAAAGTTTCATCAGATAAATTCGCTCGTGCTTCGCTCTCCCGTGAGAATACCTATTCCCTCCATTCCATCGAGTTTCGTTGTTGCCACATACTTCAGTCTAAACTTTACTGAATTTACCTATACCAAGGTTAACATAAATGATCTTAAGTTAATGTCTCACTTCCAATTCAAGTTAATGACTTCTATGTTTATTTTATTTTGAAAGATCAAATTCGAAGTAAATTAAGATCAGGTAAACTGTTGTAACCAAGTGCCAGAATTATTTTGTTTATTCAGTGATAATTTCAATTATGATAAGCAGAAAATGAGTTATTTTGTTATTGATTTGAGAGTTATGCTCCAGATCGATTCATTTAACTTGCGGAAGAACAAAGGTCTTGTTTGATAAGCATATGTGAAGCAATATGTGGGTAGTGTTATGTGTCAAAGCTAACTTCGAAAGCCGTATATAAACACTGTAAAACAATATATTGCCGTGAGAAATGATTTGCATTTCATAAATTCTTTCTAATATATTACCATAAAACTAAAAAAAAAAATGAGCATTACTCCTGTGGCAGTCAACAGATTTGGTCCAATATCAATAGGCTTCTTCCCATGGACGTTATAAATGCGTAAACCAAGTTTCATGAAAATCCAATAAAGCGTATTCGAGTTATCGCGCGCACAGACACACGGACAGACAGACGGACAGACATTTTCCCGTCCCCCACACAATCTTATAAAGTACTATTCTGGCACTTAATAATTTCACTTTCAGAAATTTAAACTTTTGAAAAAGATTCCACTTCTTAATATCACGCTTTACTTATTATTTTCAATAACTTATAGGCGTTCCTACTTTCTATACTTGAAAGTGTGACTACACTGAGTGCACTAGGTATAGAAACTTATATGAACAGTTTACAGGCTTGGAGAGTTTCTATCGCACTGGGGACTCGGGTTTATGAGAGCTAGTCACGTGTGGACTGAGCCCTGGGGAATGCCCAGTATTCCATAATTAAATACTTGTTAGTGGCAGGAAGAATGGCTTATGTCATGTCTAGAGTTTTCAAATCTACGGTGTTACCTGGAACATCTGTGAAAATGTGATTGAAAATTACCTTGGCCCTAGAATTGAAACAACCTATCTTAATAGCTATTTATGTATCAAGTAAGCAAAATAACACTTTAGCAGACGAATCTAGTATAGCAGGCGTAAGTAAAGTAAAGTGATCCCTAATACGTTCCAGGAGGTCGAGGCTCCCAGATTTTGGACATTCGGCACATGAAGGTGGTAAGGTTGTCAGCCTTACGCACCAGCCGCCTTTACCTCCAGGATTGCTCCTGGTACCCATTTCTGTTAGAGGCTGAGTCGACCCCAGGGCCATAGTGTCACCAGAAGGATTAGGCCAATTGAAAAATCTCAACGACCTCATCGGGAATCGAACCCGCGACCTTCCGGTTTATAGCGCCTCAACCACTACGCTACGGCGTACCCCATATAGCAGGCGTAAGCCAAGGCTGAAATACTGGCTGAATACGATAAAGTTTTTGCGTACATGGTGCATACAATATTTTTTAGTAAAAGTTCTCTAAATTATATGAAACGAAACAAAAATACTGTATAACTAATTATAATGAAAAGTAGTAAGCCATTTCTAGAGTGATAGAGAAAAAGCAAATAAATCAAAATTCCAAAGTTTCAGGAATAACAAAAAACAATTTATTTCCACAGCAATGTTACAATATATAGTTCAGTCCACCAGATATTTTTACACAATATCTTATACTATGTAAAAATATCTGGGTGGACTGATCTAAATATTGTAAAAATGCAGTGAAAATAAATCGTTATTTGTCTCTCGTAAAGCTTTGGTATTTTGACTTAGGCCTATTCGCTTTTCCCTATCACTCTACATCAGCGTTTCTCAACATGTTTTAACCCGAGGACCTCTAAAATGCCTAAAAAATTGACGGATCCCTAATTTTACATCCCGTTTTTAAAAGAAGGCCTATATTCTTAATATTTGGGGTATTCATTACAGGTCATTATAACGAAATATGTGAAAAACGTTACTTCTTTACTTTTCACTTGCTTTATGATATTTTGTAATTATGTCTGAGGACCATCTGCACCAGTGGTCCGCGGACCATAGGTTGAGTAACGCTGCTCTAGATTATTTTGTTACCGTCTTATTCTCACAGTCCCCTGAATCGACGAACAATGAACCGTACGTACCAACACGAAATGCGGTATGGATGCCTTATATTATACTAGGAGGTGCCCGTGGCTTCGCCACGATAATTCTTTTAAAAATAAAAAAATAAGAGTATAATAAGTATTAAAGCATTATATTTATTAACACTAGCACGCGAATCATTCATAAACTAAGCCATTAATAATTAATGAAACAGCTAAAATTCCTGCTTTAGAGTATATTCCACGACATGAAAGCGCCCCCTGGGAAAACTCAGAATCGATTATGCAGTTCCAAAGAACCTGTGAACACATCACTGCCTTCTAGACTGTATTACTCGTGTTAATTCTCTAGACGGCGGTGGAACACATATTACGTATTGTTTCTCAGCTGTTTATTGACATGAATATGATGTGAATTTTATTTTATCAATTTAGTGTAATTTTCAAGGGAAGGAATGGTTTGTTTGGATTATTATTATCAGCGATATTTCAAGAGATAAAACCATCAATATTTTACAGCTGTTGCCCCCGGCTTTGCCCGCCATTATTCATTGACTCCAGGATTTTTAAGAAAATTACACTGGTAGATTATTAAAAATGTTTGTGGTTCAGAGCTATGAAAATTGTAAGTAAAAGTAAATTTAGATTATTTGTTCATTGTGTTCATTTCACTTAGGCCTTATATAATAAAGAAACGGTTTTCCTTCCTAATTTTGTAGTCGCCATGAAAGTTTACACTGCGAGAGACGAACATCGCCGAGTATACCCGATGTCTCACGAAGCGGGCGAGCAAGCACGCTATTTAGGGCCGTTGAATTGTATAAGAGTAGATGAGTAGCTTTTTTAAAACAATAATGCATACTAATTAGTATTTATGACAAAATTGTGAAAATATGAATGATAATCCCGAGCCAGAAACATTGAATTGGATGGTGCCAGCAACATCGCTGCAACAGTAGACGGAATATATTGCAATTAAATGCTGGTGCAAAGATGGCAAGTAAAGAACGAAGATGTGAAAAGTTGTTGGCTTATATTTGTTGTTATGTGATGGAGCAGGCTACCTTGTTTTGCGAAAAACCCTGGTAATGTTTCTGATTATCATAAAAAAACATGTTGGCTTAAATGTGTTGTTTTATGATCAATTATATGAAAAAATCCATGTTAAGTTGGTGTGACTGGTCAATGCCTTCTGGATTTTGCTTATAGATCGCCATGACGACTTTAAGTACTAGGCCGATAAAAGTGCATTTTAAATGGAGTTTGAGTGCAGTTTTATGCAATTTTAGCGGCCTTGGTTGCTGAAATGCAATTTTTCGGCGTGCTACAGTCCGACAAGCAGCTGTTTTAGAGAGCGTGTACTAAAAATATATTATCAAACAAAAAGACATGGTAATTAATCAGCAAGGTGAACTTATTAATTCTTTAAGAACTAAAATAGACTTGTTGAACAGAATTAGTGATATTGGACTTCATCTTTCAAGTGGATTGATGTCTATGCAAGAAACAGTTGTATTACAGAAACCTGCAGTAGGACAATGTTCAATAAAGGGCATAATACAGCCAAAGCAATGTTGCCACGCACCAAATCTTAGAAATGGTAAATCTAACCTTAATACTACTACTGTGATAGGCCTATTCCAAAGAAAGATGTTAATTCTGTGGATAATCAGCAAATTAATGGGGCAGAAATTCTAGTGAATTGTGCACTCAGCAAAGATAGCCCTGTAGGGGATGTTGAACAAGGCTGGAAGGAAGTCACACGCGAGCCTAAGAATAAAAAATCCCTTTAGGCAGGCCTACAGGCGGAGGTAGATTTCGAAGTGCTTTTGGTTTAATTTATTGTCGCTGCATAGCACTCTTCTTCTTTAGCCTTGGCATGGTAAACCTGCAGTAATAAGAACTGAATTCGGTAAAGAGGAAGAGCCTACAATCATTTGTTTTGACAACAAGAATAGGATATAATATTCTGGGAGGCCGTGCGCAAGAACAGCAATGAATAAAATTAGCAAAGCCGCTAAACAAGACAAAATTATGATATTATAGTAACTTAATTCTTTTAAGTGTTATTATTTTCAAACATTAAAATCTCGCGTAATATGAGAGCTATCAAGAAACTATTTATTGATTTGTAGAGTACTCATCAAGAGCTTTTCAACGATACCCCACAAGATGTGGTTTCAAAAGTTTCGAATTTTCATCCCCCACCCCCACCTCCATCCCCACCCTCACTCGAACCCCCGAATCGTTGGTGTCACTGTAAACTCCATAGGGAGTACTCTAATTTATTCAAACAAAGTTTCCCTCTATACTTCATAGGGGCCGAGATATACATTTTTAAAAATTTCAACCCCCTCCCCCGACCACCCCCTTGGGCAAATTTTGCCCATTAACGAACTTGTCCGAACTATTGGGCCTAGAAATAACATAATAAAATTTTGTTCAAATATCTTCAAAATTACGGCCGCTATCGTGTAAAGATATATATATATATATATATATATATATATATATATATATATATATAAATATATATATATATAAATATCACAAAATTTTTTTTTGAACGGGCGGTGGTTTCGTACTTAGGGGAGCATGAAACGTAAAGATATGAAAGAATTTTTCGAAAATCATAAAGTGGTATCCATTGCAATAGGTAGATTTTTCTTCGAAAATCTACCTAAAAGAACATTATTATTGGTACCAGTAATGTTACTGGTAGAGGAGAAGAGAGTAAGTTGAAAGTCGTAGATAAACAATCATGGCTTTATGTGTCTGAGGTAACAAAAGAAAATATGGGAAAATTCCTATGTGAAAGTGGTGTGAATAGATATGAATGCATAGAACTAAAAACAAAGTACGATTCGTACAAGTCTTTTAAAATAAAAAATTGCTGTAAATTCGTGGGACACAGTGTAATGTCCAGAATTTTGGCCGGAAGGAACTCTTGTGCGTGAATATAGAATGTATCCCTAGAAAGCGATCTGATGTGAAAAGTTTTTTTTTAAGGGAATTCCGTAGATGGGGGCAGTTTCAACTTAGAAACCGAAAACCGGATGAGCCTATCCAATGATAACTGTGATGTCTCTTTGAAAATAGTTCATCAAAATATTCAGTGCCTTCGTAACAAGGTCAATGAAAATATTATAGGAGAAAAATTCCTCCGGCACTGGGACTTGAACCCAGGACCTTTGGCTATTCGCGCCAATGCTCTACCAACTGAGCTAAGCCGGAGCTCAATTCACAGCGCCAGATGGAACTTCTCTCCTATGACTGATTGCCCTAATGGTCTACCTCACAGACAGACAAGTTATGTCATATGCAGTACTGTGAGGCACACTAAGTAGTGATTTTTGTGACCGGGCTCCCACTGTTATTGTACAGTTAACATTCAAGATAGATATATAAGCATTCATGAACCACAGATTATTGTCTCTGTTGGACATTACATGAGAATATTATAGGAGAAAAATTCCTCCGGCACTGGGACTTGAACCCAGGACCTTTGGCTATTCGCGCCAATGCTCTACCAACTGAGCTAAGCCGGAGCTCAATTCACAGCGCCAGATGAGGTAGACCATTAGGGCAATCAGTCATAGGAGAGAAGTTCCATCTGGCGCTGTGAATTGAGCTCCGGCTTAGCTCAGTTGGTAGAGCATTGGCGCGAATAGCCAAAGGTCCTGGGTTCAAGTCCCAGTGCCGGAGGAATTTTTCTCCTATAATATTATCATGTAGTGTCCAACAGAGACAATAATCTGTGGCTCATGAATGCTTATATAAAGGTCAATGAAGTAGATATGATAAACCATACAAACGATTTTAACATTTTATGTTTCTGTGAACACTGGCTCACAGAAGAAGAAGTTGATAAAATTAATAAAATTAAGTGCTTTGTAAAAATGAGTTCTTACTAGAAGTAGGCGTAAGAACGGTTTAGAAAGTTAGAAGTAAATATTTTTTTATGTGAGGAACTGAACTTTGAAGTTACTTCAGTTATGTCAAAAGAACTAAAAGTGATAGTTGTTACTTTTTATCGTTCGCCGGACGGTTTTGTACAACAATCTTTTAATGGATTGGATGTTCTGTTAGCACAACTATGGTCGATTACTCCTGGATATTTATTTATAACAGGAGACTTTAATATAGACGTGGGCTCAGATACTGCTGAAGATGAAATGCTTGAAAATGTACGCTGGATTCCATGACATCCACTGTTCGAACTTTGTACCAACTAGAGGTAAATCATGTCTTGACAATATTGCTACAAACTGCTCACGTGATTGTTATATTGTGAGCGTAGAGGATCTTGCGCTCTCTGATCATTTTGCAGTGTGTATGATGGCAAAGCTTGACGTACAGATTCATGATAAGAGTAATGCTAAGTATGTTGTGAAAAGAACTTTCGGGAAAATGACAGATTATTTGTCTGATTTCGGGAATTAAATACCAAATGTTTGAACTATTTCTTTTAATAAATTACAAGAATTATTTAACAAGTGCTTTTTCCTTTTAAGATGTTTCTGTCTAAGATTGCTGAGAAACCTGCAAGCACAACAGCGTGGTTTACAGATGATATACAGAAACTGAGAAAAACTGTTATTTTACTCTTAGACATCTACAAGTGTTCACAAACAATCGTAGCAAAGGAGGCATACTTGGCATGTAGAGTAGGATTACTTTCACAAAGTCTCTGGGTTTTTACGTATACACCTTAGGAGCGAGTCTCACCGTTCGTAGAGTTCCTGCCTAGGGGAGGTAGCTGCACCCTGATTGGCTATCCCACTCCACGTGTTGTCTGTCTCTGTCTCTCCGGCATTGTCCCTTCACTCAACTATTACAGTATTTTCTACCACTGGCAACGTGCATCATTATCTTTACTGATCTTACGCGCAGCGAATCCGCGCATCTTGGTAACGAGACGTAACGAGAAGCTCGCTGGCTGGGTTAGTCTTCAAGGCCAGAGACTTTGTGAAAGTAATCCTACTCTAAAGGGAAATACAAGAAAGCTCAAGTCCTGGCTAAACTAAATGCAAATATGACATTTATTGAAGCATCACACAATAAGTGCAAGGCAGCGTCGTCTTTGATTAGGAAAGTAGCACGAAAGAAAGACGCTAGTGGATTTCAAGATTTAACCGCTAATGACTTCAATGAACACTTTACGACTTCGGTGGAGAAATTAGCAGTTTCTGTGACTCCTACAACTACAAAAGCTTGTAGCCTGTTGGATAAAAGGGTTCTTTTGCCGACCACTTTTTGTTTCAAGAAGTTTCATGTGAGGAAATGCACAATATAGTATACAACATGAAATCGTCCTCCAGTACGGATTTCTATGGTATGTCAACAAACCTATTAAAACAAATCATTGCTTAAATATTGGTTCCCCTTACAATGTCTGTAAATATCTGTGTAGAATCTGGTAACTTTCCCCAAAGTCTGAAAGTATCAAAAGTTGTACCTGTGTCCTACAAAAAGGGTCCAAGGGAAAGTCCTAGCAGTTGTAGACCTATCTCATTGGTGCCTGTAATTGGTAAAGTGTTTGAAACTGTCATTAAATCACAGCTCATTAATTACTTCGAATCAATGAAACTATTTCCAAACTGGCAGTTTGATTTCAGAAAAAACAGAAGTGCTACAGAAGCCGTTAAATCCTCACTAGACTCGTTTGAAGACAATGTTCTCTCTCTGGCAACCCTGTGAGATTTGAGTAAGGCATTCGATTAAGTCGTATTTAACTAACCGACGACAGGCAGTTGATATTGGGGGCATAAGATCAAGCGAAAAGAGCATTAACTCTTTTCGAGTACCACAGGGTTCTGTGTTGTGTCCTGCATTATTAAGTGCCAATATGGTACTTTATGAGATTGTGTGTGGGGACGAAAGATGTCTGTCCGTCCGTCCGTCCGTGTGTCTGTACGCGCCATAAATCAAATACACTTATTCGGACTTTCATGAAACTTGGACAACACATTTATAATGTCCATGGGAAGAACCCTATTGATATTGAACTAAATCGGTTCAACGTCACCGGAGTAATGCCCAATTTAGTGCCTATTTTAAGAACTCAAATACACTACGGTATATGGGATTTTCATGAAACTTGGTATACGAATTTATGACGTCCGTGAAAAGTACCCTATTGAATTTGAACCTAATCTGTTGACCGGTACCGGAGGAAAACCCAATTTAGTGCATATATTAAAGGCGCAATAACCCAAATAAACTTTATTGGATTTTTATGAAACTTCGTATACACATTTATAATATCCATGGGAAGACGTTCATTGATATTCGACTAAATCGATTGGCCAGTACCGGAATAATGCCCAATTTAGTACCTATTATGTTAATATATAAGAAGTCACGATAAATCAAATATGCTTTATTGGATTTTCCTGAAACTTTGTATATCCATTTATAATGTACACGAAAAGACGTCTACTGATATTGGACCAAATCGATAGACCGGTACCGGAGTAAAATCCAATTAAGTGTCTATTTTAAAGACATGGTAACTCAAATAGGCTACGCTTTACCGGATTTTTATGAAACTTTGTATACACACTTATAATGTCCGTGGGAAGACGTCTATTGATATTGGATAAAACCGGTTGACCTGTTTCGGATTAATGTTTAATTTAGTGCCTATTTTATGGTAATATATGTATTCGAAAGAATTTATGAAATGCAAATCAGTTATCATGACAACATAGTCAATTGTTTTACTGTGATCTTATAAGGATTTTGCAATTAAAATACAGTTAGCTATGACAAATAACACTATTGCTTTACATGCTCTAATCCAACTAGACCGTTAAACTGACTCAGGTGGCTGAGTTGGTAACGTCTTGGCTTCACATTCTGGGGTTCTATGATTCAAATCCCGAAACCGGCCAATTAGACTTTTTTTTTGTATTCTGCATATCATAATTGCAATCTTAACTGATTAAAGAAAAATATACTGGCAGTTTGTTACATCAGTTTACCTGATTTTATTTTTAATAAATTTCATCCTGGAAAAAGAAACCTCACAAAGATATGTAGAGTTGAACATTGAATTCACTTTGACAGCAACCTGGACCAAAATTGGATATTTTTTCTTTAGGAACACGAGGCCAAATACTTTCAGAGGTTGAAGAAAGCGATTTTATAGATAAATCATTTTGAATATCAATCAGTTCCAACTCCACTGCAGCACTGTCTTCTTCAAAATCAAAATTCTCCATGACACAAGAAGAGAACTCTTGACGCTATCTACCGAAAATGCCCCTGCAGCTACTAGTAACTCGCGATCGACGGTTTGGCGATCACTGCACTGTACTTACAACTACCGGTACCAAAAAAACTCACCATATTCTAGCTCTTAAAATCTTGAATAAACTTCCAGCGGCCACTGGCTTATGAGGCCTACCATATTCCACTGTAAAGACTAGAATAAGGAAATGGCTAAGTATGTGACCATTTTATAATTTAAACGAATTTTTGTAACAAAATGTTAACTTTTAGTGATTGTTTCAATGTTGGTTTTAAAATAGATATTTGTCCAAAATTATGATGACATTATGATATTATTATGACGAAGTCTATTGTAATTTTATATTTAATGACGAATATATTATTATAATAATAATTATTATGATCATTATTACATTATTATTGTTATTACTGTTACTCTTATTAGTCTATTTTATTGTTTTTCATTTTTATTGTCCCTCTTATCATTGTTATTATGATTATGAGTATTGTCATTATAGTTATTAACATTATTGTTATTATTGTAATTATAATTGTGATTATTGCTGTTGTTATTGCTATTATTATTGGTATTGTAATTTTTTACATTTCATTGACTATTATTATTGTTATTATTATTATTGTTTTTTTGCTATTGCTATTATTATGGTTATTGTTAGGATTATGAATATTATTATTGAGTTAAGATTTTATTATTATTACTATTATTATTGTTTAATTCTTATTTACGTTTTAATTATTATCATCATTATTAATTAATATTAATATTAATATTAATCATGCACAATAAAGTACGAACCATTGAAATGAATACTAACTGGAATGTCTTCTGAATGAGAGGAAAGTGAAGCTTCTTGTGCGACTAGTCATGTCTGGTCCTGCATGGAAGAAACGAAGTACCTGCACGCGAGAGACCATTACGTTAATAGGATCTTCTCGATTTCATTGGCTTTTTTGAAGTGAAACTTCTTTAGCCGCGGTAAATTAGTAAATCGAGAGCTTGCGTTACGCTGAAAATTGTCACGCAATTAGTTTTACGCTCAAAATTGTCACGAAATTAGTAGGGTGTAACGGAACGGACTGCAAGAAAACAATCAACTCAGTGATTTGGCTTATCCAAAATTTAAAGAATAAAGGAATTAAAACATTGAAAATCCAAAATTTAAAAAATCTAAAAATCCATAATTCAAAATTTAAAAATTAAAAGATCCAAAATTTAAAAAATCCAAAATAAAAAATCCAAAATTCCAAAAGAAAAAATTCAAAGATAGAAAATTCAAAAAACCAAAATTTAAAAAATACAAAAAAAGTAATAAATCCAAAATTTAAAATCCAAACATCCCAAATTTAAACAATCAAAGATCCAAAATTTAAAAAAACCAAAATTTAAAAAATAAAAAATCCAAAATTTAAAAAATAATAAATCCAAAATTGAAAAATCCAAACATCCAAGATTTAAAAAATCTAAGATAAAAAATTTTTAAATCCAAAATATAATAAATAAAAAAATCCAACATTTAAAAAATAAAAAAAATCCAAAATTTAAAAAATTATAAATCCAAAATTTAAAAATCCAAACATCAAACATTCAAAAATCAAAGATGCAAAAATTAAAAAATTAAAAATTTTAATATCCAAAATTTAAAAAATCTAAAAATCCAAGAATTAAAAATCCATAATTTAAAAATTCAAAATTTAAAAATCTAAAAATCCAAAATTAAAAAGTCGAACATTTAAAAATACGAAATTAAAAATTAAAAAATCCAAGAATTAAAGAAATTTAAAGATCTAAAATTTAAATATTCAATATTCAAAATCCAAAGTTCTAAAATTAAAAAAAATTAAAAGAATCCAAATACCAAAATTTAAAAAGTCCAAAACCCAATATTAAAAAGTTCAACAATCCAAAATTGAAAAAACCCAATAATTCAAAATTGAAAAAAGAAATACAAAAATTAAATAAGTTTCACTTCTGTCGCGTGGCGTTCCACGCACACTTTTTTAAATGTTAGAACTGTTCATCCTTTTCATTGCAAAAAATAAATCAATAAATAATCGAGCAAATTATTTAAATGTTTAATTTTCTCCTATACATATTCCCTGTTGCAATATAGCAGCTTAGAGCTTTCAAAATTAGGCCTATTGTATTATTTGTAGGCTGATAGAAGTTTATGCAATTAATTGCGTGTTTCTCATATCAATATACGTGAAAAATAAATTAACGTATTTATTTGTGTATTTTTATAAGTGGTAGATGATTGGATATTTGCGGGGATATTGTGGTAATTCTTTTTAACCAGTAGATAAATATAAAATGAAAAGGGGGAAATTAAACATTTAAATCATTTTCTCGGCTATTTATTGATTTATTTTTTGCATTGAAAAGGATGAAAAGGTCTAACATTGTTTTAAAATGCCAATGAAATCGAGAAGGCCAACTTAATGGTCTTTAGCGTGCAGTTGCTTGGTTTCTTCCATGCAGGACCAGACGCAACTAGTCGCAAAGACAGGCTTCACATTTGGCAGAGACTTTACAATGGTAGCAGTCATTCCAGTTAGGGCCGTTTTCTCCAAGTCAGTTTAAACCTGGATTTACTTCAAACTTGTTTAATCCTGAGTTTAAAGTAAAAATGATTTTCCCCACACTAGTTTAAGCCTTGCATCAAGTTTAAACATGGGATCTAGCTAAACCCTCAATGTTGAGGGTTTAAACTGCTGCTCTGTGGTTTAAATAGATATTTTGTTGGAAATTCCTTGACAATATCTCATAATATTAGCAATTTTTATAGCAATTATATTTAAATTAACCTTCTATTACTGTTCAATTCAAATTTTACAATTGGAAATCACAAGTGGTGAAACAGAATGATAGATATGTTGAAATCTTTGATGAGATAGATGATGATTATACCCCAATGGACGTAAATGAGGTTAGGGCGACCAAGACCAAGAACAGTAAGCCTACAAGGGCAGATCACTATTAAAATTGGGAACAGCTTCTTCATAATTCACAAATAGGTTATACAGCAAATATAACTGCTCCAGCCAAATGGATGTAAAAAAAAAATTACTGTGAATGTCAAACTGAGGATTCCCATAAGAAATAATTTGGGCTAGAGCTTGCAAACCCCCAATATAGAATAATTAGAATTTGATGACCAACAATTATTACTGTATAAACCCCCAATCTAGTACAACTTAAAAAACAATAAACCCAAATAAAACCACTACAACCAGTTTCCTTACCTAGGTATCATTTGTAGGCCTAATTCTCCTAAATATTCACAATTTCACTGACAAAACTGGTACCTAAAATAGCTCTACTAACTTGATAAAATATTAATGATTTTACATTTAATTACCCTTGTGTTACAGTAGTACTGTTGCTTAAATTTTGGACTTAATGCAATGAGAAATTACATACCGGTAACTTATGTGGTCTCACAGAATGGAAGAATTGTTGATATTTATCACCGAGTAGCTACAGAGGGTCTTATAATTAATTAAATAATTACCAAACACAAGACATAGAAGAAATTGGATTTATAAAGTTTTTAGGATTGCAAATTGACCAAAATCTAGGCTGGAAGAGACACAATGAAATAATTTCAAAGCTTAGTTCAGCATACTTTGCTTTAAGGTTTGAATATCCTATATTACAAGATGCCTTATGTATGGTATATTTTTCATGTTTTACTCTGTGATGAAGTATTGAGTCATAATCTGGGGCAACTCTTCCCATAGGGGGAAATAATATTTAAATTACAAAAAGGAGCATTGAGAATAATGTAGAAAGAAAAAAAGAGAATCTTGTAAACTGCTTTTTGAAAATTTAAAAGTATATAAGTTACAGGTGTATATATATAATCTGTTATATGATAGAGATAATATCAATAAATGTCAGATTAAAAACTAATTACAGTGTTCATGGACAAACAACCAGAAGCATGAACGATTTACATCTAGACCAGTTATTTCACTGTAACTCTTCCAGAAGGGTAGGCCTACATACTACCACACTTTTGATTAAAATTTAACCTCGAAAATTTGTAGAGAGGTAGTTTTCATGTATATTAAGAGAAATACTAACTTTTACTGAAATACAACTAAGGTATAACACATAGGCCTAATAGTTCTAATGAAACTTGTTTTTTTTTTTCAAATTTCAAAGTGAAAATTTTGAATTTAAAAAAATTGCATCTTCAAAAATGTTCAATAAATTCTAGGAAATAGATTAGGCTATATACTAATGTCAAATTATGTACCAAATTTGAAGAAGGTATGGGAATGGTTTCATAGTTAAAATTTTTTAAACATAATCCCTTGTCAAAAAAATCAAGCCATATTAATTATATGCCCCAATGGAAAGTATAATAAAATAATTTCAGTAAATAAATTGAAATACCGTAAGGGAAATAACATCACCTGCTTGACATCTTGTTGTTTATTGGAAATACTTGTCTATCATATAAATCTTCCAGGTCGGTGTCAGAGTTTTTAATTTTTATTTTTTATCCAAAATGGCATCAATTCATTTCATGACTGACCACAGGGTTCCTGAATACGGGTACTGTATGCCTCAGTATTACAATATTAACAATATATGAGTAAATAACATAAGTATACAATTAGGATAGAGTAAAAAAAGAACTCTATCAATTAGAGAGTACAGTGAAAATTAAAATATCATTTTAATGCTCTTTCGAGCGCCCCTTATGTATTTATTTAATTAGGATTTACTGATTTAAGCGGCTTAACTCAGCTGGAGGAGTATTAATAACCTACTATTTAAGTGGAATACAGGTGCCTGTGTAGGATACAAAGTGAGTCCTTTATTAACCCCACAAGTAGGCCTATAGTACGCACAAGTTCCATGATATTCCTAAGGAGAGAAGATAATTCCATGTGAATTTCGGTAAAGTGCCTCTACAACCAAACAAAAGACCAGTCACTGACCAATGACTCAACTCGATACCATAACATTGAGCGTTACATATTACATCTGTGAGAGGTGTCCATAATAGGCCTACATCAGGCTTTCATGGTGGTGATGGTCCAGCTGGAAGAGTGTTAATTTCATTTCAATTGGAAATTGGCATATTAACACTAGGCCTACTACCACCACTATATGTAATCAGAGCATCCACAAATAAAATGTGCCAATTCCTTCCTTTAAATTAATTCTAATAATTTGAATTGGCACAACTTGCAAAATACAAATGCTAATTTTATTCACAAGCTCTAGTCAATATCAGTGCCAACACTGGTACTTTAAAAGGCAAGTTTATACTTTACGACTCACCCTGCTCCCCTTTCGTATAATCCACATCAATATCATTCCAGGGTAAACAGGTTTTTATTTTGTAGGTAAAATGAAAAGATTCAATTTAAATGTTGTTTTCTTGAAATCCACGGTAAGACTTTCAGGGAGGAACAGATTCGAGGAATTTCGGCGAAACGGTACTTCATGCCGCACACAATTTTTACTTCCACTGAATAATAAGTCCCTTGCACCAAACATAATATATCACAACTATAAACAACAAAATAATATTTCATAATAAAAAAAGACCCTTGCACCAAAAATCATATTAAACAATATTATATAAGTTAAGTGGGAGTGGAAAACTCGTGCGCGGCATAAAATACCTTTTCCCCAAACATTGTTATATTAAAACATTTGGCATATTATAGGCTGTTATATAGAAACATATTAAATAGTATATTTGACATAATGTAAACATTACAAGACCCGGTACCTTATATACGATTTAATTTCAATTTAATATGGATTCGCGACAAATCAGAAGCTGTTCGGAATAACGAAAGTCGAAAGCTTCCCAAAAGAATTCAAGAAAACAATTGAGGAAATTACTCTACACAACACTTCAGATGTTGAATTATATTTTATTATTATTACGCTATAATTACACTACAATTTTCACTAGGGAGCACATTTAACACACACAGTTCTCTTTAACAAAATAAAAACACAATCTCCTTCTTCACAAACGGCAGACATATTGGAAACAGACCAAACATCAGTGTCCTTGGTCCCTGATTGGCCAGATACACTCAAGATACACTGTCAAGATGGTCCAACTCCTTTTAGATCGTTTGAGCCCGCGAGCATTTCGTTTAAACTAAACGTCCGCCAAAATCGTTTGGAGAAAATGAAAGTCTGTTTAAACCCAATACCCAAATTGACCGGGTTTGACTTATACCAAGTTTAATCGGATTTGGAGAAAACGGCTCTTAGTATACAGTTCAATGGTACGAACTGACAATTTCCTAAGCTGTAATTTGCACCTATCCAGTAACTGTTGTATTTGAAGAATCACTGCCTCTCAGATAAAACCTATCAGTAATTTAATTTCCATTCCGTTCGAAAACAGATACCTTTTACAGAATGGACCCTATACATGAGTATGAGGATATTAAAATTGAAATTAAAGAAGAGATTTCTGAAATACAACCAAAAACTGAACCTGTGCCTGTTACGTTTGACACAATAAAGACACAGCTCATCAAATGTGAAAACACTGACAGGAACGATTATACAGCATGTAGCACCATTCGGAAGTGTGAGCTTATACCTATTTCATTTGACACAATACAAACAAAACTGATCAAATGTGAAAATACAGACAAAAAGGAAGTTGGAGTTTCTCAAGGAAATAATGAAGATCAGATAATGCAATCACACTCAATTGCCGTATGTAAAAGCACATCACCTGCTAGAAGCAGTATACAGCTCAGCCCTACTAGAGTCAAACAACTCTCATGTGATTTATGTGCCAAGAACTTTTCCAGAAAAGGAGACCTCACAAGACATGTGCATACTCACACTGGAGAGAAGGCATTCACATGTGATATATGTGCCAAGAAATTTTCACAAAGTGGTAGCCTCAAAGAACATCTGCTTACTCACACTGGAGAAAAGGCTTTCACATGTGAAATATGTGCCAAGAATTTTTCTAAAAGGGGTAACCTCAAAGATCATTTGCTTACTCACACTGCAGGAAAGGCATTCGCATGTGATATATGTGCCAAGAAATTTTCCAGAAACGGAGACCTCAAAAAACATCAGGTTACTCACACTGGAGAAAAAGCATTCCCATGTGATATATGTGCCAAGATATTTTCCAGAAACGTAGACCTCAAAAAACATCAGCTTACTCACAGTGGAGAGAAGGCATTCACATGTAATATATGCGCAAAGAAATTTTCACAAAGTGGGAACCTCAAACAACATCTACTTACTCACACTGGAGAGAAGGCATTCTCATGTGTTATATGTTCCAAGAATTTTTCACGAAGTAGTCACCTCAAAGTACATCTGCTTACTCACACTGGAGAGAAGGCATTCGCATGTAATATATGTGGGAAGAAATTTTCACGAAGTAGTCACCTCAAAGAACATCTGCTTACTCACACTGGAGAGAAGGCTTTCGTATGTGATATATGTGCCAAGAAATTTTTCAGAAACGGAGACCTCAAAAAACATCAGGTTACTCACACTGGAGAAAAAGCATTCCCATGTGATATATGTGCCAAGAAATTTTCACGAAGGGATCAACTCAAAGATCATTTGCTTACTCACACGGGAGAGAAAGTAATCGCATGTGATATATGCGCCAAGAAATTTTCACTAAGGGGGCAACTCAAAAAACATCTGCTTACTCACACGGGAGAGAAAGCATTCGCATGTGATATATGCGCCAAGAAATTTTCACGAAGGGATCAACTCAAAGATCATTTGCTTACTCACACGGGAGAGAAAGCATTCGCATGTGATATATGCGCCAAGGAATTTTCACTAAGGGGGCAACTCAAAAAACATCTGCTTACTCACACTGGAGAAAAGGCTTTCGTATGTGATATATGTGCCAAGAAATTTTCCAGAAACGGAGACCTCAAAAAACATCAGGTTACTCACACTGGAGAAAAAGCATTCCCATGTGATATATGTGCCAAGAAATTTTCCAGAAACGTAGACCTCAAAAGACATCACCTTACTCACAGTGGAGAGAAGGCATTCGCATGTTATATATGCGCCAAGAAATTTTTACTAAGGGGGCACCTCAAAAAACATCTGCTTACTCACACGGGAGAGAAAGCATTCGCATGTGATATATGCGCCAAGAAATTTTCACTAAGGGGGCAACTCAAAAAACATCAGCTTACTCACACTGGAGAAAAGGCATTCGCATGTGATATATGTGCCAAGAAATTTTTACGAAGGGATCAACTCAAAGATCATTTGCTTACTCACACGGGAGAGAAAGTATTCGCATGTGATATATGCGCCAAGAAATTTTTACTAAGGGGGCAACTCAAAAAACATCAGCTTACTCACACTGGAGAAAAGGCTTTCGCATGTGAAATTTGTGCCAAGAAATTTTCAAGAAAGGGAGACCTCAAAAGACATCTTCTTACTCACAAGAGGATCAATCTTTGCTAGTGTAATGTGCACACTGAGCCTTGGTCATGTGTGAGGCTATACAACTGATGCAGGTTTGCCTCATACTGTGAGATATGGGTATAGGTCTAGTTTAGGTACAGAAACGCATAAAATCCAAACCACTTTTCGATCTTTTTAAAAAACCGCTCAAATCATTCAGGAACTTCTACAGATTTTTTTTGACACCTCAATCGACTTTGTAATTTCTCCAAAAGCTTAGGAAAACACTAATTAAAGACGCGATTTTCCCCATATAAAATCATAATAATTTCTAATAATAACCTGACAGCTAATAACATACTGCAGTTACATAATTTATATATAAATCTCACGTTTTATATAATTTCCGGTCAGATAAACAAAAGGAACGTCCCCAATGATCTGTTTGTTATATTAAGCTAAGAGCGCTGGGGTTACATAAATTCGAACAGAAGCTTATTTGGAGATACCATATTGGAATGGTATATGTAATAACTCGTATTTGCTTCATTTTTTAATGAAGTGGAATAGCTAAACATTTCGAATATTAATTCGTGATCAGTTAATATTACGCTGACCGTCGCCTTGGGTTAATCGGTAGCACGCCTGCCGTCCACTACGGCGGTCCGGGTTCGAATAAGCGGTGAAAAATCCCTTTTCCGGGATCGGGACTATGTTTGTGTTGTCCTTTAGGCGGAAATAAATTCGCCGAAAATATCCCCATAAAGGATCTCGAGGAGACGTTTGCGCGATCCGGTAGGACTAAAGTGTTCAGTGTTTTACTTCATGTTTGAATGAAGAGCTAAGAGAAGCTTTTCCAATATTACTCAATAATTTCTTTCTTGACATTACTATTATTATTATTATTATTATTTTCTAAAAGTCTTGTATTCAACATTGTCCTTTGACAACAACAAAATAATAAAGTAATGTGGTATGAAACTCTTCTTCGCTTTTTCCTTTCAATTATTGTTTGTGAAAAAAAATCTTCCGATATTGGATGCTCAACATTAAAAAGTAGGCACCGTCCATTCATTTATATTTTTCCGTCTATCCATGGATCCATCAATCAATCTATCTATTCATCCATCAATCAATTGTCCGATTTGGCATGTGATCAGCACGCCGACACCCACGGTCGTTAATGGGGGTTTCCATGACCGGAGCCTCTACTTCTCTATCAAGTAGCTCAATTTGAGCCACGAGACTGAGTGCACTCCGTTCCAGATCTCCCTACCTTAGAAAAATCCGAGCAGCTAACAAGGATCGAACAAGGGGGCACGGATCTGTAGTCAGCGACGCTAACCACAAGAACACGCCAGCTGTTATCAATCCATTTATCCATCAATCCATCCATTCATTTATCAATCTATCCAACCATTAATTCACCCCTACATTCATTAGTCCATTCTGCCATTAATAATTTAATTCATCCAACCAATCAAGTTAATTATTTAATTCATCGAGCCATCCATCCAGTAATTAATTAGTTAATTCATACATCCTTTATTTAAATAACTTATCCATCCATTAATTGTTTCCTTCATTCATCCATCCATCCATTCTCAGGCATCCATTCTCATCCATCCATTAATCAATGTACTCATTAATTCATTCATTCATCCACCGATCTACCTTTATTTATTCATTCATTCATCCACTTCATTAATTAATTATTTCATCCACCCAGTAATTAATTCATCATTTCAACCAATCATCCATCCATTAAATCATTCATCCATAATTAATTCATGAATCCATTCAATTACTAATTAATTAATTAATGCATCCATCGATCCATTAATTAATTCACGTATACGTTAATGAATTAAAAAATTAACTCATACATCCGTTTTTTTCATTCATATACCTATCACTCCATTCATGCATTAATTAATTAATTGAACTTTCCAATTATTACTTAATTATTACATTTGTCGATCCACCCATTTATTAATTATTAAATTCAGTAATTAATTAGATAATTAATTTATCCATTAATTACTTCATTTATCCATTCCGTAATCCACCAATTAACCAATTTATTCATTCACCCAATCAGCCATTCATCCACTCTTCCGTAACCAGTAATTAATAAATTATTTCATCCATATATTCATCCAATCATTAAATCATTCATTAATGTATGGATGGATTGATGGATGAATGTATGGGTTAATTAATTAATTGATTAATTGGATGAATGGATGTATGCCTGAAGTAATTAATTTATTTACGGATGGGTGGATAAATTAATTATTGCGTGAATTAATTAATGGATAGGTGAATGGTTGGATCGTTGAGTGGATGAATTATATAAATAAATAATGGATGGAGTTATCAGTGGATGGATTAATTAATTAATGGACGGTTGAATGGATGGTTATATGGATGACTAGATTTATTGATGAATGGATGGATGATTGATGGATGAATTAATTAATGGGTGGGTGGATGGAAGTTTGGATGGTTTATTGAATAAATGAAATTATTAATGGATGGATGGTTTTATGAATTATTTGATTACTTAATGGAATGAGATGATTGAGAGTAATAAGGAGATAGAGAAGAAATATCCAACTACCCATTAATTAATTAAGTAATTAGTCTATTAATTTATTTATTTATTCATCCACCCATCCATCCATTAATTCATGCATTCATCTGTATATAGACAACAAACCATCCATTATTATATTTATTTATGGATTGATGGAGGGATGGTTGGTCGGACGGATGGATGTATAGTTGGGTCGATGGATGAATTAATTAATGGATGAATGGATAGATCAATGAGTGAATGAATGAACGGATGAATTATGGATGGATTGATTGCTTGATCGATGGATCCATTGATGGATTATTGATTAAACAACGAATGAATGACGGATATATGGATGGATTGTTGTTGGATGAATTGATTGATGAATGAATGAATGGATGGATATTTGAATTATAGGTGGATCGATATAAGAATGAATGGATTGATTGATGGTTGGATTTATTGGTGGATGAAGGAATGAATGGATTGATTGATGGATGGATGGATGAACAGATTGATTAATTGTTGGATGAATGAATGGATCAACATCTGGATGAATGGATGGATGGATTGATTGTTGTTTGATTGGCTTGATGAATGGATAGATGAATTAATTAATAAATTAGTATATGGAAGGTTGGATGGATAAACAGTTGGATGAATAAAATAATTATTTGAATAATGGATGAATTAATTTATAGATGAATTATTTAATGGTTGGGTGAATAGTTGTATGTATTGTTATATGTAGCTGTGTGTCTGTGGAGTAGAGGATTAATAAATGGGTTCATGGGTGGATTAATAGATGGATAAATGAGTGGGTGAATGGATAGTTGCATATGTGCATACGTAAGACCATGTTGTTTTCTGTTATAGAGGAATGATGAAAGGAAAGGGGGGTTCGGGGAAGGAGTGAGGAAGAGAGTGCCTCGATTATACTGCCGGCATAAGCCTACACAATTCATGCACTTGTGTTAGGAACACTGGCTGAAATGAAAATGAATGGCTGTTTTTCCACAATATGGCTATGTAAATTGTAAAATGTAAATTTTATATGCATAAAATTATGAATTATAGTTCAATTGTATATATTTAAATTTTATGGATGAAAACATACCGTAATTAAAATTGCATTTTCAAATTGAAAAAATTAATTCCAGCATACCAAACTGTTAGTTTGTTCATCCATTAATAATTTAATCAATGCATCAATCAATCCATCCATCCATTAATTCATTCATCGATAGATCTATACAGCAATTCACTCATCCATTAATCCATCCGTCGATAGATCTACACAGCAATTCATTCATTTAGTATTCAATGAATGCATCAATCAAATAATCGATCCATA
This sequence comes from Ectobius pallidus, assembly GCA_964059195.1. Taxonomy (NCBI): domain Eukaryota; kingdom Metazoa; phylum Arthropoda; class Insecta; order Blattodea; family Ectobiidae; genus Ectobius; species Ectobius pallidus. The sequence continues at coordinate 199,547,287 of CAXKWD010000003.1, forward strand.
CATCATCCATTCATTCATCCATTTATCCATCCACCCATTCATAAATCCATGAATGAATTGTTGGTTGCACGGGTGGATGAATGGGTGGGTGGATGAATGGGTGGGTGGATGAATGGGTGGATGGATAAATGGATGGATGTATTGATAGATGGATGAGTGGATGGCTGAATGAATGAATGATAGATGAGTAAATGAATGGATAACTGGACGGATGGATTAATTAATGGATCTACGAATGAATGGATGATGAATGAATGAACGGATGGTTGGTTGAGTGTTTTGAGATAGAGAAGAACCATCCATAAATTAATTAATCCATCCAACCAACTATCCATCCATGAATTCATCCTAAAACTATTTAATTAGCCCATCCGTTAATGAATTCACCTATTTATTAATTCATCCATCCACTAATACATCTATCCATTCGTTCATCAATTAATTCATCCATCTATACAAGCCACCACCCACCATCCATCAATCCATTCATCCATAAATCTGTCCATGCATTCAATTATTGTTAATTACTTAAATCATCTATCCACTATTTTAGTAATTGTATAACTGATTAATTAATCCATCCATACGTCCATTATTTCATTCATTCAATCATCCATCCATCTATCTACTCTTCCTTTCATTAATTAATTCACTCATTTTTCTATAAATCCATGATTTAATTAAATCATTAATCGATTAATAAATGCATTCATCCCTCATCCATCCACTCGTGCATTCATCAATAAATTCATTCATGCATAGATCCAACCATTAATGAATTCATACATCCATTAATTAATTTATTCATTGGCCCACCCCATCCCTTCAACCATTCATTATTAATGAATTCATTCATCCATAAATATATCCATCTATCTATTCATCCGAAATTAATTATTTATTTCATCTATCTAACCCACCATCCATCCATCCAATAAATTCTTTATGGACAAATGAATAAATGGATGGATGGTTGAAATAAATAAACAATTAATTAATTAATTGGATGAATAGATATATAAATATATATATATATATATATAAATTATATGGCATTAAATTTTTTTATTGGAGATGGTATGCATGTTTTTGCACATTTCTCAACTCTTCTGTAGACGAATATGACAACAATAATTTATTACTAGCTCCTCCCGTGTTTCGAGAAAATTCTGATCTACCATTAATGTCGCACTGTTTACGCAGAAAACTGTAAAATTGGAATTTCCTCGAAATGCGGAAGGAACTAGTTATTATTATTGTCATATTCGTGTTCACAAGGGTAAATTTATAGGGAACACATGTATCTAAAGTCTGAACAAAATTTTTCCTTCATATAATACATTTTTCTTTGAATCGTTCATACTTTCTCTGCGCAAACTGTGTGACAATAATGTAAAATCGGAATTTTCTCGAAATGCCTAACTAACTTTTTATTATTACTGTCATATTCTTGTTTAGAAGGATCGAATTATAGGAACACATGTATCTCAAGCCGGAACAACATTTTTTCTCCTTATAATAATTATTTATTGATATCGTTCCCCCTTTTTCTGCATAAACTGAGAGACACTAAAGTAAAATTCGATTTTTCTCGAAATACGGAATGAACAAATTATTATTATTTTCATATTCGTATTCAGAAGGATCGAATTATAGGGATCACGTGTATCTGAAGTCGGAATAGAATTTTTACTCCACATGATAAATATTTATTCATATCGTTCTCCCTTCTTTTTTTAGTCGAACGGGCTTTTGCGCTATTTTTTATATTAAACCTTTAACTACTTAATCGGGGTTGTGGATTCCGAATTTAACACATTCGAATTTGGCGGTGAAGATGAAGAACATTGCTTACTTGACTCACGGCACTCTAAGCAAAAAACGTCTTTACCGACCGCACATTAAAACTGGCAACATGAAGGCAATATTGCTTGGTGCGCATAGGACCCCGGCAATTACGGTATGCCCCCCGTTCCAGACCTCCCTACCCCAGAAAAATCCGAGGAGGGATCAGGGATCGAACCTGGGCCGACGGACCTGCAGTCAGCGACAAGACAAGACCACGCCGGCGGTAGGTTATTGTTATTATTATTATTACTATTATTATTATTGTTATTATTATTATTATTATTATTATTATTATTATTAATTTCATCCATCAAATTATTAATTAATTAATTAATTAATTAATCCACGCGTCCGCTGGCGTGGTCTTGTGGTTAGCGTCGCTGACTACAGATCCGTCGGCCCGGGTTCGATTCCCGGTACCTCCTCGGATTTTTTTGAGGTAGGGAGGTCTGGCAGGGGTGCACTCAGCCTCGTGATTCAAACTGAGGAGCTACTTGATAGAGAAGTAGCGGCTCCGGTCAAGAAAACCCCCATTAACGGCCGTGGGTGTCTGCATGCTGACCACATGCCCCCCAATCCTGCCATCTGCTTACGGGAGATGACGCAGCGGTCGGGTGGTAGGCCAAGTCCCTCCAGGGATGTAGCGCCATGGAGTTTAGTTTAGTTTTAATTAATCCACGCATCCATTTCTAAATCAAACCAATTAAATGATTAATTCATCCATAGTCTATTAATTCATTCGCACAATCAACGCCGTCTATTCCATCCAATCATCTGTACCATCCATCCATTATTTCATTAATTTACCCACCCACCCATCCATCCATCAGTCCATCCATCCATCCATCCATCAATCCATCCATCCATCCATCCATCAATCCATACACGCATGCATCCATTAATTAATTCGTCCATCAGTCAATTCATTCCTTCATCCATTAATTAATTAATCCAACCATCCATTAGTTCATTCATTTATAGATCAATGGATTAATGGAGGGATGACTGAATGGATAGTTGGGTGAGTAAATGAATTAATTCATGGATGGGTGGATGAATGAATAGATTGATGAAGGAATGGATAAAGTATGGATTGATTGCTTGATGGATGGATTGATAAATGAATGGATAATAAATGAATGATGGATTGTTTGATAATTGATTAAAGGACGAATGAATGAATGAATAAATGAATGATGGATGGATTAATTGATGGACTATTTTTCCAAGGTATGACAAAAATAGGCAAAGCCACCTCCAATTTATTCGACAATTGAAGTGTATTACTGAAAAGTGATGCTTCGATAGCGCAAAAAATGCACGTTTTCTGCCAGTTTTTCACTTATCACTCGCGAACAAAAGGAAAAATTAAAAATCCGGCTGCAAGGTGCATTCGCCCACCCTTCAGTCCACCTATGTTTAAAATTTCAGAACTTTGCGTTCAATAGATTTCGCTGGTCATCGCCCACAGATTCACAGAAAGACAGAAAGACAAACACTTCATTTTATTATATAGATAATCAGTCATAAATTTTTATTTTGACAACTTCTATTCATACGACGCGTTTTGATACTGGCGATTGGTTAGAATCTGGCAATTCGTTCAATTAATCGTTTGTTTATTCAAGTAGCATGCCGTGTTCTCTCAGCTGACACAATATTAATTTGATTTTAAGCAACAAAGTAAGAAAGTAAATATTCATATAATCTACTCTTATACAATTCAACGGCCCTAAATAGAGTGCTTGCTCGCTCGCCCGCTTCGTGAGACATCGGGTATACTCGGCGATGTTCGTCTCTCGCAGTGTAAACTTTCATGACGCCTACAAAATTAGTAAAACCGTTTCTTTATTACACAAGTCCTAAGTGAAATGAACACAATGAACAAATATTCTAATTTTAATTTTACTTACAATTTTCATAGCTCTGAACCACAAACCTTTTTAATACACTGCCAGTGTAAATTTCTTAAAAATCCTGGAGTCAATTAATAATGGAGGGTGAAGCCGCGGGCATCAAGTTTAATATATTGATAGTTTAATCCTCAAGTATCGTGGACAGTATAAATCCAAATCAATTACTCCTTCTCTTGGAAAATTATATAATTTCTGAAAATTACACTGAATTTATCAAATGAAATTCACATCACATTCATCTGTCAACAAACAGTTGAGAAACGATACGTATTATCCACCGTCGTCTCGAGAATTACGCACGAGAATTATACAGTTTGGAAAGCAGTGGTTCACGGTTATCTTTGGAATTGCATAATCGAATCTGAGATCGTTTTCCCAGGTGGCGATTTGTAATCGTGGAATGTACTCTAAAGCCGGAATTTTAGCTGTTTCATTAACTATTAATGGTTTAGTTTAAGAATGATTCGCGTGCAAGTGTTAATAAATATACTGCTTCAATACTCATTATACTATTAATTTTTAATTTTTCAATTAATTATCGTGGGCGAAGCCGCGGGCACCTCCTAGTCCTTAACATTTCATTAATGAAATACCGTATTTTACGGACTATAAGACGCACCTTGAATTTAGCATGGGAATTTAAAGGGAAAATAATTTCAATGCGATTCTAAACGACAAATTTTAAAGGAAATATTATACTTCATTCCATAAACACATTTTAACCTTGTACAAGGGGATCAGAGTAGTACATCATTTCTAACTTAAAACCTGCGTTGTACAAAAATCTCTTCTGTACAGGTGGCAACGCGTAAATTTTAACAACTGAACTGATTTCTCATGAAAGACTGAAACTACTTTTACACCCTCTAACCCTCAATTCAACGAACAATACGTGTAACGGGACAAGGCTGTTTAGGGGTCATTGCCTTCATTTAAACCACCCGGCCGAGACAACTCCTTTCATATAAAAGAACTCAACATTCCTTTCTTTCCGAATTGTATACCTGGATTCCAGCTACCCTCATTTTACGATTGTGACAAGTGCACTTATATACTGGCTGTACATTTATGAGTTATGACTATCTTATCGTTTACAACACCTTCTTTATAGCTATAATATTTAGGCAATATTTACCATAATTTTAAATTTTTAGTGTACTTCGGACCATTAGACGCACCCAACCTTTCAAGGCTGTGTTTTCAAGTTAAACAGTAAAACACGGTAGTTTTAATAAATCTCACTCGCGTTTACGAGTTTCATTAGATAAATCTCTCGCGAATCTTACGGTGGTTCGGGGTTTGAATGCTGTATGGGCGCCACAGTATAGTGCATATACTGAATATTTCTGTCTCTGATTGTTGAACCTGCCTCCGGTCAGCCAGTCGATCGTTGAGCACTTCCCTCTAGCTTCAGGGTAGGAAGCGAAAAACACCTTAATATTATTACTTGAATAATAAAGCAGTTTCTTTGAACACTGAAGGAATATTCTGTTTATTCAATACTTTGGAAATACAAGTCCAGTCATTGACAATAATTACAAAATTTGTTAGTGAATAATTAATATTGTTACAAGTTCTCGGTAGATCGTTACTAGTGATACAATTGCTGCCGTATTTGATTTTAGCTAATCGCGATTGAAAGTAAGAATCCTTCTAAGTCGATTAATTCCCCAGCGAAAATTTTATAAGTCCAATTAATACTGTGGGCACGAGGCCACAAAGATGAGTGATTTTAATACGGTGGACACAAGTCCCCGAAGTAGAATGCAATACGGTGGACACAAGTCCCCGACACAGAATGAATTTACATCGCCACGTTAGGCATAAAGAAAACTCTCTTGGACAAACATTTATCCCTACTCCTCTTAATTATTATTCGTGAATCCCGGCACGTGGTACTATGGATCAATTCTTATTGGCGATTCTCCCGACCAATAATAATATGTTAGCCTCCCCCGGAAATCAATTGGATTTCCCTCATTATCAAAACCCACAATTTAGCATCTCGGATTTCTAAGAAGGTTTAAGTGGGAAAACTCGGACAGCGTGTTGTATCAGTAGTATAATCAGAAGCTAGGCCTGAACATAATAGCCGACTTCTTAAAATAACTTAAGTGTATCACTACCCTTTGATAAGATCTTGGGAGATTTCCGACGCAGTGTATCTGGGTACCTGCATTGCCTTGTCCCACACCCGTTAAGTATGCTAGGGAAAATCCCAACTCCCTTGTCTATTCAATCCTCACCACTGCAATCTCATTTTAATAAACATTTAAAATGATATTGTTAAACTTTTTACCTTTGCCTTATTTCTAGTTAATAATGTTTATAATGAATGTTCCGTCTTTTCACGGTCATTTTAAGACCAAACACGGGCTATGAGATTTTATGATTTTAGTTTGTATGAATTTGGGCAATTAATCTGTCATTTATTATATTTAATTTGATTATCTTGTTTATTTCCTTTTGCCGAAGTATCTGAACTGTAATAATCTATCGATAAACTCGTAATCTCCCGTCAGAATACATATTCCCATCCATTCCGTCGAGTTTCGTTGTTGCCACATACTTCAGTCTAAACTTTACTGAATTTACTTATACCAAGGTTAACATGAACGATCTTAAGTTAATGTCTCACTTCCAATTCAAGTTAGTGACTTCTATGTTTATTTCATTCTGACATTTCAAATTCCAAGTGACACAAAATCAGGTTGACTGATGTAACCAAGTGCCAGAATGCTTTTGTTTATTCAGTGATAATTTCAATTATAATAAGCAGAAAGTAAGCTATTTTGTTATCGATTTCAGAGTTAAGCTCCAGATTGATTGATTAAGCAGGGCATACGGAAGAGCAGGCACTTGTGAAGGAATATGTAGGTAGTGTTATTTGTCAAAGCTAACTGTATTGTAACTTCCAAAGCCGTATATGAACACTGTAAAACAATATGTTGCCATGAGAAATGATTTGCATTTCATAAATTCTGTCTAATATTACCATAAAATGCAGAAAATTGGGTATTACTTTGGTACCAGACAACCGATTTGGTTCAATATCAATAGGCTTCTTCCCATGGACGTTATAAATGTGTATACCAAGTTTCATGAAAAAACAAAAAAAGCGCATTCGAGTTATCGCGCGCACAGGCACACGGACAGACAGACGGACAGACATTTTCCCGTCCCCCACACGATCTTATAAAGTACCATCCTGGCATTTAATAATTTCACTTTAAGAAATTTAAACATTGACAAATTTCAATATCACACTTACTTATTATTATCAATAACTTATAGGTAGGGTTGGGATGTTTATGACCAAAAAGAGTGGAAAATATGACTGCAAATATACCCTTAAAAATTACTAAATATGACCCAAAAATCCTAAATATGACCTAATAAAATAACGTATTTTTAAAAAACAAATGTTCCAATTTAAAATGTATCACATGGATTCTATCAGATAATCACTTTTTAATAATTTTGGTGATTTACAGTTTTACTTGTAATTAACTTCTATTTTTTAAAGAATTTGTTCCTGCTTGCTCGCTTCATCAGATCCAAATACTCGTAATTTTTTGTAGACCTTGCGTGTCCCTATAAAATATGGACAGTTGCATTAATTTTAAAATTTAAGTTACTATTAATTTGGCACAAACATTAAATTAATTAAATAAACATCAAATTTAATTCTACCATGTACTACATACACTGTAATTGTGCTCTTTTACAGAATTAATTACTGAAATATGACGTTAAATTACAAATATGACCAAGTCCACAAAAAAAAAAGCAGAAAATATGACTGTATATGCAAAATGAAAACTGTCCGATTAGGATAACGAGTGTACAGTTTGTGTTTAAGCGAGAATGGAAGTCAGGATAAAAATATGACATGTCGTAAACATCCCAACCCTACTTATAGGTGTGACTACATATTCTCATGTACTGGGTATTCAAGTGGACTCAAATCTTTCCTGGTCCACACATATTTACTATGTTAGTCGTAAGCGGATGACTTACAACTGTACATACATTCAAATACTAACAACATCATCGACGCAATAGCTAGCATAAACGAAGACCTTAATTCAATAGATGAATGGACGCACAATTTGAGACTCAATCAGAATCCAGCGAAATTACAGGCAATAGTTGTGGGACATCACAGACTGAGAAATAAGCTGAATTAAATCATGCATTACGCCCATTAAAATCATTTATTCGGTAATTCCGTTTGGTGATTCGGTAAAAAACCTTGGTGTTCTGATAGACAAAAATGTAATTTGGGAAAGTCACGTTAAAGAAACGTATAAAAAAGTAAACTCCTTAATTCAAATGTTTAAAAGATTAAATATGTCCCTACCTCTCTCTCTCTAATCCTGTGCCCCCATGTTCGGGCAAAGGGCCTCCAAGTGGAGGTTTCTGTACCTATTTGAATTTTGTTACGCTTATTTTCCTAGAAGGGGCAGAGGGACAGGTGGTAAGCCCATCGCCTCTCAACACCCCTGCGGAAACTAAGGTATTACCTGGACGTGAAAGGGCATAGCCATTTTGTCCAGAGGCTCTAATTTAGGCATGGAGTTCTTTAACGTGCCGTAAATCTACGACACGGGCCCCCCAGTTTAAAGTCCCTCCCGGAGGACTCCGTTCCCAGGATTTTTACGTCCTGAAAAACCCATCGACTGCGGCCGAGTTTGATCCCGCGACCTTCGGATCTAGAGGTGGGCACGCTACCTCTAGACCACCGCAGCCGACTATGTCCCTACCTACTGCTGTAAAAAAGACTCTAACACAATCCCTGGTCATGCCCCACTTCGATTATTGTGATGTCCTGTTTACGGACTTGAGCTCTAACTTATCCCAAAGGTTGCAACGTGTTTATAATATGTGCGTACGATTGTTATGTAGGTCTTTTCGATCATGTATCGCCTTCCTTCGAAATGTTGTCATGGCTCCGTCTGAATGACCGATGAAGATTTCACTGCCTGTCTCCTCATCAAAATTCTTCATACTTCATCACCATCATATTTATCTAACCTGTCATCTCATCACACCCTAAATACACGATCAGAACATAATCATGTACTCTCTATCCCTCTACACGTCTTATTCATCCTCATTCTTTGTATCATTAGCTCGCCAATGGAATTCCATCCCCCGCACGGTCAGAGGCTGTCGACCTCTTGGGAAATTGCAGAGAGAAGTCAGCATATTAATTCTAATTAATGCAATTTAGTTTTGTTTTTCATCATAGTAAATAGAAATCTTAACTGGAGGTCTTTTTGATACTTGTAACTCGTCGCTTAACTCCTTGTAACTCTAAGTTTTTCTTTTTAGTATTCCATAGTGTAATTTTAAATGTCATATGCTATAATTCTAATTATTTTCTTCAGTATTTTTGTTGTTGTAATTTAATGTTTTACAGTAGGCCTACTCTAAAAAATTCTAATAATTTCTAGATTAATCATAAATTTACATTAGGCACATAACAAACTTGTAGTGTGTTTAGGCTTACATGTTTTTAATAGCAATGTTAGAGCTTTGTATTTAAGTATTAAGTACGGTATTAATTAATTGTCTATAATATGTATACGTGTTACGTAATTGTAATGTAGTTTTTGACTGGTAGAGCGGAAGAGAAAGCCAAATGGCCTTAGCTCTGCCAGAATAAATAAAAATAATAAATTAATAAATAAGCTGTCCAGAGTGCTGTTTCTGATTAGAAATTTGAGAGATCTCCTACCAGAGTCCTGTGCGAGAACGGCCTATTTTGCATATTTTCAAATCGTGATCAAGTATGGTCTCTTATTGTGGGGCAACTCCTCATACATAAATAGCCTACTTTATTAAAACTGCAGAAGAAGGCTGTGAGAATGTTCACTAATTCTCCAGTAGCTGCCCATTGTAGACCTTTGTTTGTAACCACCAATATTCTAACCATATGTATATATATACACACACGACTTTGTGTTATATGTGAAATCTAACTTAGTGTGGTGGATCACAACCCTTGCTGACACCAACTGTGTGAGTGGAATCCTTACCACTGACCTCCATATATATACCTGGACTTAGCACTATATACAATCCCCTGTACTAAAGTGAGACCAATGATCCTTACTGACCCTAGTTGTGGTGGTAACATCCCTTAGAAGAAGCGGAGCGAATCCATTGTGACCTTGTCTTGATGTCCGAACTCGATGTTCCATGCTGTTGATGCTTCCAACCTCGTACAACCCCCCCTTTCAGGCTAGAGGTAGGATTTGCTACGATCTCTTAACTAAAATGACTAGGGTAAATCCGGGTGAGATGGCCACACTTTTTTAAATGCTCAATAACTTGAAGGATTTTCAAGATAATTCGTGTGCAAAATGTTCAGTCAGGTCCCTGGATGTCGTAACATAATGTTTTATGGAGAAAAAAAGTAATTGAGGGTGAGAAATCCCAACATTTTAAAAAACGGTACGTTGGTCATCTCACCCTAGGTGTCAGGGGGAGATTGCCATAAGACATAGGGACAGTCTGTCACACCATTTTCGAAGAGTAACAAAGTAGAAAGACTATGTAGCTGTACTTCTATAAATATATACAAAAAAATAAACTTAAGTGCTAAAATCAATTATTACAACGTAAAAATAAACATATTTTGGATAACAGAATCAATTCTGAGTAACTGAAAAGTTCTGATAGATTTCTGAAAAGATAACTAAACTCTACTGAGTGCTATTACATTCGATGGAGGGGAAGGGCACACCATCTAACCTCTACATCATTTATCTGCATGTTTCGACTTCGTTAGTTGATGACAGGATCGAGAGCACCTGGTCGGCATGCCGACTTCCATGACCGCTTTTAAATAATTAAATAATTTTGAAAATGAATTGAAGAATTTATTTAATTAGGGGTACACTGTCAAAGTCGTATCTATTTACATACATCTTTCAGGTTTGGATTTAAAAAAATTGTTTGATTAAGGTGTACGTATTAATATGTTCGTTTATGTAATTTCCCAAACAATAAAATAAATAAGTAATTGAGAATCGATGAAAATTAGTTTTAAGTGAAAATTTTTACATTTCGTGTTAGAAAAAATCAGAAGATCTTGAAAATATGGCTCTTAAGTTGTTGGCCAACTCTCCCGGAAAAACAGTGGGCCATCTCTCCTATTTGTATAGATCAGATGACCATAGTCAGTAGTTAAAATGGAAATGTTTAAAACAGAACACGCAATGCAAGTGAAATATATAAGGTTCGCTCACCTCACACAGTAAGTATCGTTTAACTGTTAGTAATAATGTAGAACTTCTGCTTATTTCATTCAATATACAAAAAATAAATGGCCAGTTAGAAAACAATAATGTATATAAATCGCGAATTTCTAAATATAAACAGCGCAGGTGTTCAACAATCGACTCTTACTACCAAAAGCTTGCCTACCAAGTTACGTTCAAATATGTTTATCGGCCTTGAAATCAGAGCGATTGGTCGTCTCTCCCGCGTGGCCGTCTCTCCCGGAATTACCCTACTACTTGTTCCCCTTTTTATCCCGTATATTATATATTATGTACACCTAAGATACTGAATCCTTCCTCTTACATCCATAACATCCCCTTTAGGGGTTTAACACACCCTACAGATACATGTCTTCTTCCAAGGCAGTGTGTACAGAGACTGTGTTTCAGTAATTTTACATACAAGCGTTAACCACTAATAGCATGCTCCAGAAATTCACCTGTTAGCCTAGTACTTATGGCTGAATGTGGACTGTGTACACAGGATATGATGATTAAATTAGGTAGTTTTGACAGAAGGAACAATGTTCATAGCTATGAAACCAAAAATAGACATGCACTTGTATCATACACTAGACCAGTGGCCTACCTTACCGTTTTAAAATCCTACTGTGAGCTACCAACCAAAAGAACTACCACCCTAAAAAAGGCTTACATTTGTTTATTACTTGAAGTTGAAATAAATTTTAACTAAACTGTTTATAACAAAAAGAAATTGAAATGGAATTGTACATAACAAAGAAATTGAAGTGTAGTTAGTAATAAATAACAAATGCACGGTCAGATTTTTTTTATTACACTTATTAACTTCAAGGAGAAGGATGGAACTCTCTTTTGTCTACAACAAGTTTTTTAATGTTGGAAGAGTAGTTAGTGGCTGCCGTTCAAATACAGTTGTCCAAATGTTCATCAGTGGTCTGTTTCTGTACTTATTAAGTGCCAGTATGGTACTTTATGAGACTGTGTGTTGGGACGAAAAATGTCTGTCCGTCCGTCCGTCCGTGTGTCTGTACGCGCGATAACTCAAATACGCTTTTTCGGATTTTCATGAAACTTCGAAAACACATTTATAATTTCCATGGGAAGAACTCTATTGATATTGAACCAAATCGGTTCACCGGTACAGGAGTAATGCCCATTTTTGTGCCTATTTTAATAGATTATGGCACCTTTCTAATAGAATGCATTTACAATGTTCATGGAAAGACGTCTATTGATATTCGACTAAATCGGCTGGCCAGTACCGAAATAATGCCCAATGTAGTACCTATTATGTTAATATATAAGAAGTCGCGATAACTCAGATATGCTTTATTGGATTTTCCTGAAACTTTGACTATCCATTTATAATGTACATCAAAAGACGTCTACTGATATTTGACCAAATCGGTAGACCGGTACCGGAGTAAAACCCAATTTATTGTCTATTTTAAAGACGTGGTAACTTAACTCAAATACGGTTTACAGGATTTTTATGAAACTTGGTATACACATTTATAATGTCCGTGGGAAGACGTCTATTGATATTGGATAAAATCGGTTGACCTGTTTCGGAGTAATGTTTAATTTAGTGCCTATTTTATGGTAATATACGTATTCGAAAGAATTTATGAAATGGAAATCAGTTATCATGACAACATAGTCAATTGTTTTACTGTGATCTTATAAGGCTTTGGCAATTAAAATACAGTTAGCTATGACAAATAACACTATTGCTTTACATGCGCAAATCCAACTATACCGTTAAACTGACCCAGGTGGCTGAGAGAGTAACGTCTTGGCTTCACATTCTGGGGTTCTAGATTCAAATCCCGAAACCGGCCAATTTGAGTTTTTTTTCTTGTATTTTGCATATCATAATTGCAATCATAACTGATTAAAGAAAAATATACTGGCAGTTTGTTACATCAGTTTACCTGATTTTATTTTTAATAAATTTCATCCTGGAAAAAGAAACCTCACAAAGATATGTAGAGTTGAACATTGAATTCACTTTGACAGCAACCTGGACCAAAATTGGATATTTTTTTCTTTAGGAACAAGAGGCCAAATAACTTCAGAGCTTGAAGAAAGCGATTTTATAGATAAATCATTTTGAAAATCAATCAGTTCCAACTCCACTGCAGCACTGTCTTCTTCAAAATCAAAATTCTCCATGACACAAGAAGAGAACTCTTGACGCTATCTACCGAAAATGCCCCTGCAGCTACTAGTAACTGGCGATCGACGGTTTGGCGATCACTGCACTCTACTTACACCTACCGGTACCAAAAAAACTCACCATATTCTAGCTCTTAAAATCTTGAATAAACTTCCAGCGGCCAATGGCTTATGAGGCCTACCATATTCCACTGTAAAGACTAGAATAAGGAAATGGCTAAGTATGTGACCATTTTACAATTTAAACGAATTTTTGTAACAAAATGTTAACTTTTAGTGATTGTTTCAATGATGGTTTTAAAATAGATATTTTTCCAAAATTATGATGACATTATGATATTATTATGACGAAGTCTATTGTAATTTTATAATTAATGACGAATATATTATTATAATAATAATTATTATTATGATCATTATTACATTATTATTATCGTTATTACTGTTACTCTTATCAGTCTATTTTATTGTTTTTCATTTTTATTGTCCCTCTTATCATTGTTTTTATGATTATGATTATTGTCATTATAGTTATTAACATTATTGTTATTATTGTGATTATAATTGTGATTATTACTGTTGTTATTGCTATTATTGTTGTTATTGTTATTTTTTACATTTCATTGACTATTATTATTGTTATTATTATTGTTTTTGTTGCTATTGCTATTATTATGGTTATTGTTAGGATTATAAATATTATTATTGCGTTAAGATTTTATTATTATTATTACTATTATTATTGTTTAATTCTTATTTATGTTTTAATTATTATCATTATTATCATTATTATTAATTAATATTAATATTAATAATTCACAAGAAAGTAAGAACTGACAATTTCCTAAGCTGTAATTTGCGCCTTTCCAGTAACTTATGTATTTGAAGAATCACTGCCTCTCAGATATCACCTATCAGTAATTTAATTTCCATTCCGTTCGAAAACAGATACCTTTCACAGAATGGACCCTATACATGAGTATGAGGATATTAAGATGGAAATTAAAGAAGAGATTTCTGACATACAACCAAAAACTGAACCTGTGCCTGTTACGTTTGACACAATAAAGACACAGCTCATCAAATGTGAAAACACTGACAGGAACAATTATACAGCATGCAGCGCCATTCGGAAGTGTGAGCCTATACCTATTTCATTTGACACAATACAAACAAAACTAATCAAATGCGAAAACACAGACAACAAGGAAGTTGGAGTTTCTCAAGGAAATAATGAAGATCAGATAATGCAATCACACTCAATTGCCGTATGTAAAAGCACATCACCTGCTAGAAGCAGTATACAGCTCAGCCCTACTAGAGTCCAACAACTCTCATGTGATATATGTGCCAAGACATTTTTCAGAAAAGGAGACCTCACAAGACATGTGCATACTCACACTGGAGAAAAGGCATTCGCATGTGATATATGCGCCAAGAAATTTTCACAAAGTGGTAGCCTCAAAAAACATCTTCTTACTCACACTGGAGAAAAGGCGGTATAAGTGCACTTCAACTAAGTTTACGATTTATATGAAAACCAAATTTTTTATGGATCTGAAAAACCACTCAAATCGTTCAGGATTTTTCACAGAATTTTTTCACATGCAACATGTCTTTACAAATGCTTCGTAAATGAAAATAAAGAGAAATAACTGCATGAATTTTGCCGTAAAATACATTTTGTCAGCCATGATCCATTCTGTAACGGCCCCGTTGATACGAGCGTTGCCAACATTCCAAATAAATCCCTGAAACTACTTGTGTTGAGTTAAATTTAGTGCATGTACTAGTAAATGTCATGTTTGCTATAGGATTCTCTTCGTTACATACAGGATACTAAAATGATCACTCTTCAGTATGAGTGAAATTGTATTTCCAACATTTTTATAACTATGTATTTTATTTTTGGACACATATATTAATGCCGTATTACATTTACGTTACTTATGTGCATATTAACAGTCACTAGACCCAGTGGCGGACGCAGGGGGGGATAGGAGGGTTACAAACCCCCCGAAATTTGAAAAAAAAAGGCTATATATATATATACTCTAAGTGGCCAGTTTTATAAACTAATTGTATATGTAAGTTGATTAATTTTTTGTAGTATTCCGTCTACCTATTCAATTCCCCACCCGAAAAAAAATTCTGCGTCCGCCACTGACTACACCTGAATGCCGTGAAACTCATACGAGCGTAATGACAAATCAAAACAAAAGCAATAAATCCGGTAAAGGACCTCTTACACACACCACACCTGAATGCCTTTTCTCCACCTCCCGCATTAATATCAACGCTATGAATAATATCTCCGGACAAATAAGTATGCAGGCTGCAATTTAACATCGTATACACTAAGGCCTAATTATTTTGAGACCTTTAAGGAGAAAATTGCGATTTTACATCAAATTCGAATGTGTTAAATTCACAATCCACAACCGTATCATAACTTACGTTAAAGTTGAGATTACCAATGAGCAGATGCACACGGAAGTAAAATATATTTTCTGGGTGGAGCAGTCAGTACAGCAGAGTTTCAAAATTGTCAGGAACAGTTCAGAAGGTGTACACATAATAAATGAGCGACAGTCCCATGGCTGTAGACGCACACGAAACGAAAATATATTTCCTGGATGGTGCAGTCAGTAAGGCAGAGTTTCTACATTTGTAGGAACACTACAGAAGATGTCATAAATGAGCGACTTTCCTATGGCTGTAGATGCACATTTTAATTGATATGATTTTATTCTGCTGGATTATTCAGAACTGTATTAAACACACATATTTTGTTACTAAAGAAGTAAGTACTACTTGGACACCCTTAGCGAAAAAGAAATTCTTTCTGAACTGGCATGACAATAAAATTGCCCGTAGGAAATATGTGCTATTTAAAAAAGAAAGAAAAAAATATTTATCTATTACTACAAGCAAACTGCGATGTTTACAATAAACCTGTAATAAAAATAACTATGAACACTTGGTGGAGATTCTCAAATAAGAACGATTGTCTGTTGTCTGAAAATAACGGTTTGCACATGAAAAGCTCCTCTCTACCCAAGGGTGTAGCCAATTGTGGACAAGATATGGAAGAAATGAATATTGTTTATAGGCCTATTACTTGTTGAATTTTGCCTTTTTAAATATAACTAACTCCGTGGCGCTAACATCCCTGAAGGGACAAGGTCTAGAACTCGTCCACTGCGTCATCTACCATAGGCAGATGGCAGGATTAGAGGCATGTGGTCTGCATGCCGACACCCACGGCCGTTAATGGTGGTATCCATGACCGGAGCCGCTACTCCTCTCTGCTCAATTTGAGTCACGAGGCTGAGTGCACCCCGTTCCAGAAAAATCCGAGGAGGTACCGTGGATCGAACCCGGGCCGACGGATCTGTAGACAGCGACGCTAACCACGAGACCACACCGGTGGTCCTTCTTAAATATACTCGTATAATAATGTATTATAATTGGATGTTTAAGAAAAATACCAACTTCAATGGAATTCACGATTTTTAATAGATCATTTTTGCAATTTTTAAATCCTATTTCATAATTATATAGAGCTTACTTTAGGCACCTAAAATTGCATTTTACCAACCTAAAATCCCGAAAGCTAATAATAATATTTGTGGTGCTGGCGAACAAAAAAAACCGTTACACTCAGACGCTAGGGATGTGTGCAGTGTTCTACTCACAGAAAAAGCGGGGACGATATCAATAAATATTTGTTATATGGAGAAAATTTTTTTTCCGATTTGAGTTACATGTGATATTTATAATTCGACCCTTCTGAACACGAATATAACAATAATAATAAGCAGTTTCTTCCGCACTTCGAGAAAATGCCGATTTTCCAATAGTGTCACACATTTCTCGCAGGAAAAGAGGGAACTATTCAAAGAAAAATTCATTCTGTGTAGGATAAATTTTTTTCCAACTTGAAATACGTGTTTTATCTATAATTCGTCCCTTCTGAACACGAATATAACAATAATAATAAGCAGTTTCTTCCGCACTACGAGAAAATGCCGATTTTCCAATAGTGTCACACATTTCTCGCAGAAAAAGAGGGAACTATTCAAAGAAAAATTAATTCTGTGTAGGATAAATTTTTTTCCAACTTGAAATACGTATGTTATCTATAATACGACCCTTCAGAACACGAATATAACAATAATAATAACCAGTTCCTTCCGCCCTTCCAGAAAATACCGATTATCCATTACCGTCACACATTTTACGCAAGAAACGTAGGAATGATTCAAACAAAAATTAATTACATGCAGGCAAAATTTTTTTCCCACTTGATTTACATGTGTTATCTATAACTCAACCCTTTTGAACACGAATAGAACAAAAATAATAACCAGTTCCATACGCACTAGGAGAAAATTCCGAATTTCCATTCGTGACACACAGTTTACGCGTAAACTGTGTGACACGAACGGAAAATCGGAATTCTCTCGAAGTGCTGAAGAAACTGCTTATTATTATTGTTATATTCGTGTTCAGAAGGGTCGTATTATAGATAAAACACGTATTTCAAGTTGGAAAAAAATTTATCCTACACAGAATGAATTTTTCTTTGAATAAGTTCCCTCTTTTCCTGCGAGAATTGTGTGACACTAATGAAAAATCGGAATTTCTCGAAGTGCGGTAGAAACTGCTTATTATTATTGTTATATTCGTGTTCAGAAGGGTTGTATTATAGATAAAACACGTATTTCAAGTTGGAAAAAATTTATCCTACACAGAATGAATTTTTCATAGAATAATTTCCCTCTTTTCCTGCGAGAATTGTGTGACACTAATGAAAAATCGGAATTTCTCGAAGTGCGGTAGAAACTGCTTATTATTATTGTTATATTCGTGTTCAGAAGGGTCGTATTATAGATAAAACACGTATTTCAAGTTGGAAAAAAATTTATCCTACACAGAATGAATTTTTCTTTGAATAAGTTCCCTCTTTTCCTGCGAGAATTGTGTGACACTAATGAAAAATCGGAATTTCTCGAAGTGCGGTAGAAACTGCTTATTATTATTGTTATATTCGTGTTCAGAAGGGTTGTATTATAGATAAAACACGTATTTCATGTTGGAAAAAAATTTATCCTACACAGAATGAATTTTTCATAGAATAATTTCCCTCTTTTCCTGCGAGAATTGTGTGACACTAATGAAAAATCGGAATTTCTCGAAGTGCGGTAGAAACTGCTTATTATTATTGTTATATTCGTGTTCAGAAGGGTTGTATTATAGATAAAACACGTATTTCAAGTTGGAAAAAAATTTATTCTACACAGAATGAATTTTTCTTTGAATAAGTTCCCTCTTTTCCTGCGAGAATTGTGTGACACTAATGAAAAATCGGAATTTCTCGAAGTGCGGTAGAAACTGCTTATTATTATTGTTATATTCGTGTTCAGAAGGGTTGTATTATAGATAACACACGTATTTCAAGTTGGAAAAAAATTTATCCTACACAGAATGAATTTTTCTTTGAATAGTTCCCTCTTTTCCTGCGAGAAATGTGTGACACTAATGAAAAATCGGTATTTTCTCGAAGTGCGGTAGAAACTGCTTATTATTATTGTTATATTCGTGTTCAGAAGGGTTGTATTATAGATAAAACACGTATTTCAAGTTGGAAAAAAATTTATTCTACACAGAATGAATTTTTCTTTGAATAAGTTCCCTCTTTTCCTGCGAGAATTGTGTGACACTAATGAAAAATCGGAATTTCTCGAAGTGCGGTAGAAACTGCTTATTATTATTGTTATATTCGTGTTCAGAAGGGTCGTATTATAGATAAAACACGTATTTCAAGTTGGAAAAAAATTTATCCTACACAGAATGAATTTTTCTTTGAATAAGTTCCCTCTTTTCCTGCGAGAATTGTGTGACACTAATGAAAAATCGGAATTTCTCGAAGTGCGGTAGAAACTGCTTATTATTATTGTTATATTCGTGTTCAGAAGGGTTGTATTATAGATAAAACACGTATTTCATGTTGGAAAAAAATTTATCCTACACAGAATGAATTTTTCATAGAATAATTTCCCTCTTTTCCTGCGAGAATTGTGTGACACTAATGAAAAATCGGAATTTCTCGAAGTGCGGTAGAAACTGCTTATTATTATTGTTATATTCGTGTTCAGAAGGGTTGTATTATAGATAAAACACGTATTTCAAGTTGGAAAAAAATTTATTCTACACAGAATGAATTTTTCTTTGAATAAGTTCCCTCTTTTCCTGCGAGAATTGTGTGACACTAATGAAAAATCGGAATTTCTCGAAGTGCGGTAGAAACTGCTTATTATTATTGTTATATTCGTGTTCAGAAGGGTTGTATTATAGATAACACACGTATTTCAAGTTGGAAAAAAATTTATCCTACACAGAATGAATTTTTCTTTGAATAGTTCCCTCTTTTCCTGCGAGAAATGTGTGACACTAATGAAAAATCGGTATTTTCTCGAAGTGCGGTAGAAACTGCTTATTATTATTGTTATATTCGTGTTCAGAAGGGTTGTATTATAGATAACACACGTATTTCAAGTTGGAGAAAAATTTATCCTACACAGAATGAATTTTTCTTTGAATAGTTCCCTCTTTTCCTGCGAGAAATGTGTGACACTAATGGAAAATCGGTTTTTTCTCGAAGTGCGGAAGGAACTGGTTTATATTATTGTTATATTCGTGTTTAGAAGGGTCGAATTATAGATAACGTATGTAACTTAGGTCGGAAAAAAAATTTCCCTCCATGTAATGAATTTTTGTTTTGAAACGGTCCTACTATTTCTGCGTTAACTGTGTGACACTAATGGAAAATCGGTATTTTCAAGAAGGCCGGAAGGAACTGGTTATTATTATAATATTATATTCGTGTTCATAATGGTCAAATTATAGATAAGACATATAACTTAGGTCGGGAAAAAAATTATTCTATGTAATGAATTTTTATTTAAATACTTCCTACTTTTTCTGCGAAAAGTGTGTGATATTAATGGAAAATCAGTATTTTCTCGAAGTGCGGAAGGAACTTATTATTATTATTGTCATATACGCGTTCAGAAGTGGTGAAATACATGCAAAAACATGTATATCATCTACAATAACATTTTTATTGCCATGTAATTTATATTTCTTATATTGTTAATATTATTACTCAGAAAATTGCTTAACATTAATTTTAAATCGGAATGTATTTTTTGGAAATTCGCGTTCAGGACGATCGACTAATATAGAAAACATGTATTACATGTCAAACCAGATTTTTACTGTTATATTATTTATACGTTTAATAGTTATTTATAACAATTATAATTATGAAATTAATGAAAACTATTATCTGCCCACCCAATAATTCATTCAGCCATGTATCAATCCATCCATTTATACATCCATTCATTTTTCATTCATCCTACCATCCATTCGTCCATCAATCAATCCAGTTATCTAACCAACCATCCATTAATTATTAATTGATCCATCCACTTATTACAGAAGTCATTCATCGATCCATTATTTAACTAATTCATTCACCAAGCAATCCACCCTTCATCTATCAATTAATGAATTAGGTACATAATTAATTAATTCATCCTCCCATCCATTGATGAATCAATTAATGCATACATTTATCCATCCAATTAGTTAATTAATTCAACCGTCCATCCATTTATTTATATATCCATAAAGCATTTGATGGATGGTGGGTTAGGTGGGTGAAATAAATAATTTCGGATGAATGAATGGATATATTTATATATGAATGAATTAATAATGGATGGATGAATGGGTAGGTGGGCTAATTAATAAATAAATTAATGAATGAATGGATTGATTAATGGTTGGTTGGATCGATGAATGAATGAATTTATTGATGGATGCATGAGTGGATAGATGGGTGGATGAATGAATGAATGAATGTATGGATAATTAAATGGTGGAATACATGAATTAATTAAGGGACGAATGACTGGATGGATGTATGGATGATTGAACAGATGGGTGGATGAATTAGTAGACAATGGATGGATTAATAATTTTAGTTAAAAATGAAAATTAATTATCTCATTGTTAATAATTGGATGGTTGGAAAAATAATTTATGGATGAATGGATAATTCGATGGATGGATAGATTTACTGATGTCTGAATTGATGGATGAGTGGGTGGTAGGTTTGTTGGATTAATTAGGGGATGAATGGATGGACTGTTATTAATTATTTAGTAAATATATTGATGGATGAACGAAAGGATGAATGGTTGGGTGGATTCACGGATGAATTAATTGATCAATTAATGGATGGGTGGATTGGTTAATCAATGAACTAATCAATGGATGGATGAATAGATTAATGCAAAATTTAATTAACATACAGATTTGATGGATGAATGAACCATCCAACAAGCCATTCATCTATCAATCAAGCCAACCACCCCTATAACCAAACATTCATCCGTCCATTAATTAATTTATTATATAAATAATTCATTTAACTATTTCATCCACCCATCGATCCAAACATTCAGCTATCCATTAATAAATCCATGCATCCATTTATCCACCCACTCATCCTTTTCATTAAATAATTCAACAATACACCCATAGATTCATCCATCCATCCATCAGTCTATGAATGGATGGTGGAAATAATTTATTAACTAGTAACTGGATGGATGGCTGAATTTAAATATTTATTTATGGTTGAATGGATGAATGAATGTACGGATGAATTAATGGATGAACGGATGGATAAATGAATGGATGGAAGAATGTTTCATACCAAATTACGATTATTATTTTTTTATGAAAGGACAATGTTGAAGACAACTATTTTAGAAAACAACAAAAATAATAATAATAATAATAATAACAACAACAATGTGAAGAAAGAAATTGAGTAATATTTAAAATGTTTCTCTGTTAGCTCTTCATGAAACATGAAGCAAAACAGCAATTAAACAATGCTTTTTCTAATATCAAGCTTCAATTCGAATTTGTCTTAGTTTAATAGTGGTAGTAGTAGCCCTACCAGATCGCGCAAACGTCTCCTGGAGATCCTTTAAGGGGATATCTGCGGCGAATTTATTTCCGGGGTGCGCCAGTCCCCTACCTCACATTTAAACCTAAGTACAACACAAGCACCCAGTCACGAACCCGGGAAAGAGATTTTTCAATGCTGAATCGAACCCGGGCCGCCGGGTGGAAGGCAAGCGTGCTACCGACTAACACAAGGCGGGGGGACACTTTAATGTTAATTGATCACGAATTAATATTTGAAAAAGTTTCCTTATTCTACTTCATTAAAACACGAAGGAAATATGAGTTATTACATAAAATACTCGAACATGGTTTCTCTCCATGTATTACATAAAATTAAGCTTCCGTTCGAATTTGCGTAACCCCAGCGCTCTTATTTTAATATAACTTGTCATTGAGGAAGTTCCTATTGTTTTCCCGACCGGGAATTATACGAAACGAAAGCTTCCATTCTAACTTGTGTAAATGCAGTGTGATACTAGCTGTCAGGTTGGTACTGCTCCAAAGTCAGATGTGGGTTTAATCATCAAATAGCCGTGGTAGAGAATACTATGATTTTATATGGGGAAAATCACGACTTTAATTACTGTTTTTTGAAGCCTTCGTGGCAAGTACAAAGGTGTGTGACGTGTCAAAACATTCTGTGAAAATTCCTGAACGATTAGAGTGGTTTTTCACATCGATAAAAAAATTGGTTTTCATGAAAATCGAAAACTTAGTTCAAGTGCACTTATACCGAAAAGGTTTTCACATGTGAAATATGTGCCAAGAATTTTTCAAAAAGGGGTAACCTCAAAGATCATTTGCTTACTCACACTGGAGAAAAGGCATTCGCATGTGATATATGTGCCAAGAAATTTTCCAGAAACGGAAACCTCAAAAAACATCAGGTTACTCACACTGGTGAAAAGGCATTCGCATGTGATATATGTGCCAAGAAATTTTCCAGAAACGGAGACCTCAAAAAACATCAGGTTACTCACACTGGAGAGAAGGCTTTCGTATGTGATATATGTGCCAATAAATTTTCCAGAAACGGAGACCTCAAAAAACATCAGGTTACTCACACTGGAGAAAAAGCATTCCCATGTGATATATGTGCCAAGAAATTTTCACGAAGGGATCAACTCAAAGATCATTTGCTTACTCACACGGGAGAGAAAGTATTCGCATGTGATATATGCGCCAAGAAATTTTCACTGAGGGGGCAACTCAAAAAACATCTGCTTACTCACACGGGAGAGAAAGCATTCGCATGTGATATATGCGCCAAGAAATTTTCACGAAGGGATCAACTCAAAGATCATTTGCTTACTCACACGGGAGAGAAAGCATTCGCATGTGATATATGCGCCAAGGAATTTTCACTAAGGGGGCAACTCCAAAAACATCTGCTTACTCACACTGGAGAAAAGGCTTTCGTATGTGATATATGTGCCAAGAAATTTTCCAGAAACGGAGACCTCAAAAAACATCAGGTTACTCACACTGGAGAAAAAGCATTCCCATGTGATATATGTGCCAAGAAATTTTCCAGAAACGTAGACCTCAAAAGACATCACCTTACTCACAGTGGAGAGAAGGCATTCGGCGCCAAGAAATTTTTACTAAGGGGGCACCTCAAAAAACATCTGCTTACTCACACGGGAGAGAAAGCATTCGCATGTGATATATGCGCCAAGAAATTTTTACTAAGGGGGCAACTCAAAAAACATCAGCTTACTCACACTGGAGAAAAGGCATTCGCATGTGATATATGTGCCAAGAAATTTTCACGAAGGGATCAACTCAAAGATCATTTGCTTACTCACACGGGAGAGAAAGTATTCGCATGTGATATATGCGCCAAGAAATTTTCACTAAGGGGGCAACTAAAAAAACATCTGCTTACTCACACGGGAGAGAAAGCATTCGCATGTGATATATGCGCCAAGAAATTTTCACGAAGGGATCAACTCAAAGATCATTTGCTTACTCACACGGGAGAGAAAGCATTCGCATGTGATATATGCGCCAAGAAATTTTCACTAAGGGGGCAACTCAAAAATCATCAGCTTACTCACACTGGAGAAAAGGCTTTCGCATGTGAAATTTGTGCCAAGAAATTTTCAAGAAAGCGAGACCTCAAAAGACATCTTCATACTTACAAGAGGATCAATCTTTTCTAGTGTAATGTGCACACTGAGCCTTGGTCATGTGTGAGGCTATACAACTGATCCAGGTTTGCCTCATACTGTGAGATATGGGTATAGGTCTAGTTTAGGTACAGAAACGCATAAAATCGAAACCACTTTTCGATCTTAATAAAAAACCGCTCAAATCATTCAGGAACTTCTACAGATTTTTTTTGACACCTCAATCGACTTTGTAATTTCTCCGAAAGCTTAGGAAAACACTAATTAAAGACGCGATTTTCCCCATATAAAATCATAATAATTTCTAATAATAACCTGACAGCTAATAACATACTGCAGTTACATAATTTATATATAAATCTCACGTTTTATATAATTTCCAGTCAGATAAACAAATGGAACGTCTCCAATGAAGAGTTATATTAAGCTAAGAGCGCTGGGGTTACATAAATTCGAACAGAAGCTTAATTTTATGTAATACATGGAGAGAAACCATGTTGGAATGGTTTATGTAATAACTCGTATTTGCTTCATTTTTTAATGAAGTGGAATAGCTAAACATTTCGAATATTAATTCGTGATCAGTTAATATTACGCTGACCGTCGCCTTGGGTTAATCGGTAGCACGCCTGCCGTCCACTACGGCGGTCCGGGTTCGAATCAGCGGTGAAAAATCCCTTTTCCGGGATCGGGACTATGTTTGTGTTGTCCTTTAGGCGGAAATAAATTCGCCGAAAATATCCCCGTAAAGGATCTCGAGGAGACGTTTGCGCGATCCGGTAGGACTAAAGTGTTCAGTGTTTTACTTCATGTTTGAATGAAGAGCTAAGAGAAGCTTTTCCAATATTACTCAATAATTTCTTTCTTGACATTACTATTATTATTATTATTATTATTTTCTAAAAGTCTTGTATTCAACATTGTCCTTTGACAACAACAAAATAATAAAGTAATGTGGTATGAAACTCTTCTTCGCTTTTTCCTTTCAATTATTGTTTGTGAAAAAAAGTCTTCCGATATTGGATGCTCAACATTAAAAAGTAGGCACCGTCCATTCATTTATATATATCCGTCTATCCATGGATCCATCAATCAATCTATCTATTCATCCATCAATCAATTGTCCGATTTATTCTTTTATCCATCGATGAACTCATTTTATACACCAATCAATCCATCCATTGTTTATCCATCTATCAATCCATTTAAACTAAATTAATCTCCTTGGTGCTACATCCCTGAAGGGACAAGGCCTAACACTACCACTGACCGCTGGCGGCATGTGATCAGCATGCCGACACCCACGGTCGTTAATGGTGGTTTCCATGACCGGAGCTCAATTTGAGTCACGAGACTGAGGTGCACTCCGTTCCAGCTTTCTCTACCTTAGAATATCCGAGGAGCTAACGAGGATCGAACAAGGGGGCACGGATCTGTAGTCAGCGACGCTAACCACAAGATCACGCCGGCTGTCATCAATCCATTTATCCATCAATTCATCCACTCATTTATCCATCTATCGAACCATTTATCCGTCCATTAATTCTCCCCTACATTCATTAGTCCATTCAGCCATTAATAATTTAATTCATCCAACCAATCTAGTTAATTATTTAATTCATTTAGCCATTATCCATCCATTAATTGTTTCCTTCATTCATCCACCCATCCATTCTCATCCATCCATTAATCAATGTACTCATTAATTAATTCATCCACCGATCTATCTTTATTTATTCATTCATCCACTTCATCAATTAATAAATTCATCCACCCATTAATTAATTCATCATTTCAACCAATCATCCATCCATTAAATCATTCATCCATAATTAATTCATGATTCCATTCAATTACTAACTAATTAATTAATGCATCCATCGATCCATTAATTAATTCACGTATACGTTAATGAATTAAAAACATTAACTCATACATCCGTTATTTTTTTTTCCATTCATATACCCATCACTCCACTCATGCATTAATTAATTAATTGAACTTTCCCATTATTACTTAATTATTACATTTGTCAATCCACCCATTTATTAATTATTAAATTCAGTAATTAATTAGATAATTAATTTATCCATTAATTACTTCATTTATCCATTCCATAATCCATCAATTAACCAATTCATTCAATCAGCCATTCATCCACTCTTCCATAACCAGTAATTAATAAATTATATCATCCATGTATTCATCCAACCATTAAATCATTCCTTAATTTATGGATGGATTGATGGATGAATGTATGGATTAATTAATTAATTGGATGAATGGATGTATGCCTGAAGTAATTAATTAATTTATGGAGGGGTTGATAAATTAATTATTGCGTGAATTGATTAATGGATAGGTGAATGGTTGGATCGTTGAGTGGATGAATTATGTAAATAAATAATGGAAGGAGTTATCAGTGGATGGATTAATTAATTAATGGACGGTTGAATGGATGGTTATATGGATGATTGGATTTATTGATGAATAAATGGATGATTGATGGATGAATTAATTAATGGGTGGGTGGATGGAAGTTTGGATGGTTTGTTGAATAAATTAAATTATTAATGGATGGATGTTTTCATCAATTATTTGATTACTTAATGGATGAGATGATTGAGAGTAATATGGAGATAGAGAAGAAATATCCAACTACCCATTAATTAATTAAGTAATTAGTCTATTAATTTATTCATTTATTCATCCACTCTTCCATCCATCCATTAATTTATGCATTCATCTGTATATAGACAACAAACCATCCATTATTATATTTATTTATGGATTGATGGAAGGATGGTTGGTCGGACGGATGGATGTATTGTTCGGTCGATGGATGAATTAATTAATGGATGAATGGGGTGGATGAATGAGTGAATGAATGAACGGATGAATTATGGATGGATCCATTGATGGATTATTGATTAAACAACGAATGAATGACGGATATATGGATGAATTGATTCATGAAAGTATGGATGAATGGATGAATGGATGATGGTTGGATGACGGATGGATTAATTGATGAATGAATGAATGGATGGATGGATGTTTGAATGATAGGTGGATCGATATAAGAATGAATGGATTGATTGATGGTTAGATTTATTGGTGGATGAAGGAATGAATGGATTGATTGATGGATGGACAAATGGATGGATGAACAGATTGATTAATTGTTGGATGGATGATTGGATCAAGAAGTGGAGGAATGGATGGATGGATGGATTGATGTTTGATTGACTTGGTGAATGGATAGATGAATTAATTAGTCATTTAGTATATGGAATGTCGGATGGATAAACAGTTGGATGAATCAAATAATTATTTGAATAATGGATGAATTAATTTATAGATGAATTATTTAATGGTTGGGTGATTAGTTGTATGTATTTTTATATGTAGCTGTGTGTCTGTGGAGTAGAGGATTAATAAATGGGTTCATGGGTGGATTAATAGATGGATGAAAGGATAGTTGCATATGTGCATACGTAAGACCATATTGTCTTCTGTTATAGAGGAATGATGTAAGGAAAGAGGGGTTCGGAGAGGGAGTGAGGAAGAGAGTGCATACACAACTCATGCACTTGTGTCATTATAAAAGTAGTTGGGAACAATGGCTGAAATGAAAATGAATGGCTGTTTTTCCACAATATGGCTATGTAAATTATAAAATGTAAATTTTATATGCATAAAATTATGAATTATAGTTCAATTGTATATATTTAAATTTTATGGATGAAAACATACCGTAATTAAAATTGCATTTTCAAATTGAAATAATTAATTCCAGCATACCAAACTGTTCGATGTTCATCCATTAATAAATCCATCCATCCATTAATTCATCCTTCGATAGATCTATACAGCAATTCATTCATCCATTAATCCATCCGTCGATAGTTCTACACGGCAATTCATTCATCCATTCAATAATTCATTCATTTAGTATTCAATGAATGCATCAATCAAATAATCGATCCATACATCATCCATTCATTCATCCATTTATCCATCCACCCATTCATAAATCCATGAAATGAATTGTTGGTTGCATGGGTGGATGAATGGGTGGATGAGTAAATGAATGGATGACTTGACGGATGGATTGATTAATGCATCTACGAATGAATGAACGGGTGAATGAATGAACGGATGGTTGGTTGAGCGTGTTGAGATAGAAAATAACAATCCATCAATTAATTAATCCATCCAACCAACTATCAATCCATGAATTCATCCTAAAACTATTTAATTGGCTCATCCGTTAATGAATTCACCCATTTATTAATTTATCCATCCACTAATACATCTATCCATTCGTTCATCAATTAATTCATCCACCTTTACACGGAACCACCCACCATCCATCAGTCCATTCATCCATAAATCTGTCTATGCATTCAATTATTGTTAATTACTTAAATCATCTTTCCGCTATTTTAGTAATTGTATAGCTGATTAATTAATCCATCCATACGTCCATTATTTCATTCATTCAATCTCTCATCCTTCTATCTACTCTTCCTTTCATTAATTCATTCACTCATTTTTCTATAAATCCATGATTTAATTAAATCATTCATCGACTAATAAATTCATTCATCCCCATCCATCCACTCGTGCATTCATCAATAAATTCATTCATGCAAAGATCCAACCAACCATTAATGAATCCATACATCCATTAATTAATTTTATTCATTGGCCCACCCCATCCATTCAACCATCCATTATTAATGAATTCATTCATCCATAAATATATCCATCTATCTATTCATCCATTCATCCGAAATAAATTATTTATTTCATCTATCTAACCCACCATTCATCCATCCATCCAATAAATTCTTTATGGACAAATGAATAAATGGATGGATGGTTGAAATAATTAAACAATTAATTAATTAATTGGATGAATAGATGTATAAATATTAATTATATAGCATTAAATTTTTTTATTGGAGATGATATGCATGTTTTTGCACATTTCTCAACTCTTCTGAAGACGAGTATGACAACAATAATAACTAGCTCCTCCCGTGTTTCGAGAAAATTCTGATCACACTGTTTACGCAGAAAACTGTAAAATTGGAATTTCCTCGAAATGCGGAAGGAACTAGTTATTATTATTGTTATATTCGTGTTCACAAGGGTAAATTTATAGAGAACACATGTATCTCAAGTCGGAACAACAATTTTTCTCCTTATAATAATTATTTATTGATATCGTTCCCCCTTTTTCTGAATAAACTTCGAGACACTAAAGCAAAATTGGATTTTTCTCGAAATAGGAATGAACAAATTATTATTAATTTCATATTCGTATTCAGAAGGATCGAATTATAGGGATCACGTGTATCTGAAGCCGGAATAGAATAGAATTTTTACTCCACATTATAAATATTTGTTCCCCCTTTGTATTGTAACTTCCAAAGCCGTATATGAACACTGTAGAACAATATGTTGCCATGAGGAATGATTTGCATTTCATAAATTCTGTCTAATACTACCATAAAATGCAGAAAATTTGGTATTACTTTGGTACCAGACAACCGATTTGGTTCAATATCAATAGCCTTCTTCCCATGGACGTTATAAATGTATATACCAAGTTTCATGAAAAAACTGTAAAGCGCATTCGAGTTATCGCGCGTACAGGCACACGGACAGACAGACGGACAGACATTTTTCAGTCCCCCACACGATCTTATAAAGTACCATTCTGGCATTGAATAATTTCACTTTAAGACATTTAAACTTTTGAAAAATTTCAATATCACACTTTACTTATTATTTTCAATAACTTATAGGTGTTCCTACTTTCTATACTTGAAAGTGTGACTACATATTCTCATGTACTGGGTATTCATCTGGACTCAAATCTTTCCTGGTCCACACATATTCACTATGTTAGTCGTAAGCGGATGACTTACAACTTTACATACATTCAAATACTAACAACATCATCGACACAATGGCTAGCTTAAAGGAAGACCTTAACTCAATAGATGAATGGACGCACAATTTGGGACTCAATCTGAATCCAGCGAAATCACAGGCTATAGTTGTGGGACATCAGAGACTGAGAAATAAGCTGAATTAAATCATGCATTACGCCCATTAAAATCAATTATTCGGTAATTCCGTTTGGCGATTCGGTAAAAAATCTCGGTGTTCTGATAGACAAAAATTTAATTTGGGAAAGTCACGTTAAAGAATCATGTAAAAAAGTAAACTCCTTAATTGAAATGTTTAAAAGATTAAATATGTCCCTACCTCTCTCTCTCTAATCCTGTACCCCAATGTTGGGGCAAAGGGCCTCCAAGTGGAGGTTTCTGTACCTATTTGAATTTTGTTACGCTTATTTTCCTAGAAGGGGCAGAGGGACAGGTGGTAAGCCCATCGCCTCTCAACACCCCTCCGGAAACTAAGGTATTACCAGGACGTGAAAGGGCCGAGCAATTTTGTCCAGGGGGTCTAATTTAGGCTTGGAGTTCTTTAACGTGCCGTAAATCTACGACACGGGACCCCAGCTTAAAGTCCCTCCCGGAGGACTCCGTGCCCAGGAATTTTACGTCCTGAAAAACCCAACGACTGCGGCCGAGTTCGATCCCGCGACCTTCTGATCTAGAGTGGGGCACGCTACCTCTAGACCACCGCAGCCGACTATGTCCCTACCTACTGCTGTAAAAAAGACTCTAACACAAACCCTGGTCATGCCCCACTTCGATTACTGTGATGTCCTGCTGTTAACGGACTTGAGCTCTAACTTATCCCAAAGGTTGCAACGTGTTCATAATATGTGCGAACGATTCATTTGTAATGTAGGTCTGTTCGATCATGTATCGCCTTCCTTCGAAATGTTGTCATGGCTCCGTCAGAATGATCGATGAAGATTTCACTGTCTCCTCTTCAAAATTCTTCACACTTCATCACCATCATATTTATCTAACCTGTCATCTCATCACACCCTAAATACACGATCAGAACATAATCATGTACTCTCTATCCCTCTACACGTCTTATTCATCCTCATTCTTTGTATCAGTAGCTCGCCAATGGAATTCCATCCCCCGCACGGTCAGAGGCTGTCGACCTCTTGGGAAATTGCAGAGAGAAGTCAGCATATTAATTCTAATTAATGCAATTTAGTTTTGTTTTTCATCATAGTAAATAGAAATCTTAACTGGAGGTCTTTTTGATACTTGTAACTCGTCGCTTAACTCCTTGTAACTCTAAGTTTTTCTTTTTAGTATTCCATAGTGTAATTTTAAATGTCATATGCTATAATTCTAATTATTTTCTTCAGTATTTTTGTTGTTGTAATTTAATGTTTTACAGTAGGCCTACTCTAAAAAATTCTAATAATTTCTAGATTAATCATAAATTTACATTAGGCACATAACAAACTTGTAGTGTGTTTAGGCTTACATGTTTTTAATAGCAATGTTAGAGCTTTGTATTTAAGTATTAAGTACGGTATTAATTAATTGTCTATAATATGTATACGTGTTACGTAATTGTAATGTAGTTTTTGACTGGTAGAGCGGAAGAGAAAGCCAAATGGCCTTAGCTCTGCCAGAATAAATAAAAATAATAAATTAATAAATAAGCTGTCCAGAGTGCTGTTTCTGATTAGAAATTTGAGAGATCTCCTACCAGAGTCCTATGCGAGAACGGCCTATTTTCAAATCGTAATCAAGTATGGTCTCTTATTGTGGGGCAACTCCTCACACATAAATACTTTACTAAAACTGCAGAAGAAGGCTGTGAGATTGTTCACTAATTCTCCAGTAGCTGCCCATTGTAGACTTCTGTTTGTAACCACCTAATATTCTAACCATATATATATATATATATATATATATATATATATATATATATAGGCCTATATGGTTATAACGACTGTGTGTTATATGTGAAATCTAACTTAGGCCCGGTTGCATAAAAGCTCCAGATATCTTCTAGACAGCTAATCGTTCTATACATTTATAGACTCGATAAACACCTTCCCATTTCCGAAAGCGAATTTGCTCAAGAAATAGCTAATGCCAGATAAATGAGTTGAGCACTTTGTCAATAGATGGAGACACGGTGCTTACTGTAATATCATATTGGCCGTGATTGTGTAGCAACCAATCGGAGCGCTTCTTGCTATGTATTCAAAATGGCTGAATTTTCTGTCTGGTTTTGCCAGAGAAACAGCTGACAAGAAAAAGCAATGTAAAATATGAGATAAACTACGGTAATTTCGATTTCGAGACTTGTGCATTAGAGAAAATGTCACCCATCACAATCTGACAACGTAATGCATAAAACGTAACACATTAATTAAGTTATAGCTAATTTACCACAGAAAGGAATGCTTCGATGGTTGTTCCCAATTCTAATGATGGGCAATTTAACGCTGAAAAATGCATGCTTGCAGTTGTTCCTTATTTAATATGATGACCTATTTATCCATAGGTCTTTGCTTTGACAGCCTGATTCTTTCCGAAACTCAATATCGTCAAAGATCTAATTCTTTCAGGGAATACTTTTTGCTTTACACATCTCTAGGCCTAATTATTGCCTCAGGATGAAGATGACGAGAAAGATGATGATTATGTATTAATATTCGTGCTGTAAAACGCAATATTTTCTTCATAAAGTGTTGCATCAGAAAATAAAATTAATATACTTAAGCTACATTTTTTCCGAATCTGAATGTCATCGTAGGCTACTTCTTGAAAGGATTGCTGTATTTCTTTCAGGGAATATTTTCTTCTGTATAGACGTAGGCCTTATAGGATCTGGCATTGAAGATGACCAGCAAGAAAATATGATGTGAATTAATATTCGGGATATTTTCCTAAAAGTATTAACTTAGAACAGAAAATGAAATTAATACACATAATCGATGGATACATTAATAGCCTAGGTTATAACAAAGTTCATCTAACCGATAATATACAATTTTTCTAGTACAGTATTATGAATTATTTCACACACAAATTAATAACCAATGCCAGCTTCATTACTACTTTTAATTTTAATACCATAACAAGCTAGTAACATAAAGTAAGATAAAATGCTAACATAATAACGAAACATACATCAACATAAATGTTTCGCATTTCCGCCATGTTGCGTGTTTATCTACCGTTTCGCCAGATATCTAGTGATTTGTGGTGCGATAGTTTGTAGGGCGTTTTATAGAACGATTAGCCGCTATCGAACGTTTCAGAAACGCTTACGGATTGAATAATGCCATCTAGTAGATATCTTACGTTTCGGAAACCCGGCATTAGTGTGGTAGATGACAACCCTTGCTGACACCAACTGTGTGAGTGGAATCCTTACCACTGACCTCCATATATATACCTGGACTTAGCACTATATACAATCCCCTGTACTAAAGTGAGACCAATGATCCTTACTGACCCTAGTTGTGGTGGTAACATCCCTTAGAAGAAGCGGAGCGAATCCATTGTGACCTTGTTTTGATGTCCGAACTCGACGTTCCATGCTGTTGATGCTTCCAACCTCGTACAACCCCCCCCCCTTTCAGGCTAGAGGTAGGATTTGCTACGATCTCTTAACTACAATGATTACTACTTGTTCCCCTTTTTATCCCGTTTATTTTACACCTAAGATACTGAATCTTTCCTCTTACATCCATAACATCCCCTTTAGGGGTTTAACACACCCTACAGATACATGTCTTCTTCCAAGGCTTTATGTACAGAGACTGTGTTTCAGTAATTTTACATACAAGCGTTAACCACTAACAGCATGCTCCAGAAATTCACCTGTTAGCTTAGTACTTATGGCTGAAAGTGGACTGTGTACACAGGATATGATGATTAAATTAGGTAGTTTTAACTGAAGGAACAATGTTCGTAGCTATGAAACAAAAAATAGACATGCACTTGTTATACCATACACTAGACCAGTGGCCTACCGTACCGTTTTAAAATCCTATTGTGAGCTACCAACCAACTACCAACTTAAAAATATCTTACATTTGTTTATTACCTAAAGATGAATAAATTTTAACTAAACTGTTTAAAACAATAAGAAATTGTAATGGAATTGTAAATAACAAAGAAATTGAAGTGTAGTTAGTATTAAATAACAAATTCATGGTCAGAATTTTTTTATTACACTTATTAACTTCAATGAGAAGAATGGAACTCTTTTTTGTCATGTCTGTCCGTCCGTCCGTGTGTCTGTACGCGCCATAACTCAAATACGCTTTTTCGGATTTTCATGGAACTTCGAAAACACATTTATAATTTCCATTGGAAGAACTCTATTGATATTGAACCAAATCGGTTCACCGGTACTAGAGTAATGCCCAAGTTAGTGCCTATTTTAATAGATTATGGCGCCTTTCTAATAGAACGCATTTATTATGTTCATGGAAAGACGTCTATTGACATTCGACTAAATCGGTTGACCAGTACCGGAATAATGCCCAATTTAGTACCAATTATTTTAATATATAAGAAGTCGCGAATACTCAAATATGATTTATTGGATTTTCCTGAAACTTTGTATTTTCATTTATAATGTACATGAAAATACGTCTACTGATATTGAACCAAATTGGTAGACCGGTACCGGAGTAAAACCTAATTAAGTGTCAATTTTAAATACGTGGTAACTCAAATACGCTTTACCGGATTTTTATGAAACTTGGTAAACACATTTATATTGTTCGTGGGAAGACGTCTATTGATATTGGATAAAATCGGTTAACCTGTTTCGGATTAATGTTTAATTTAGAGCTTATTTTATGGTAATATAACGTATTCGAAAGAATTTATGAAATGCAAATCAGTTGTCATGACAACATAGTCAATTGTTTTACAGTGAACTTATAAGGCTTTGGCAATTAAAATACAGTTAGCTATGACAAATAACACTATTGCTTTACATGCGCTAATCCAACTAGACCGTTAAACTGGCCCAGGTGGCTGAGATGGTAACGTCTTGGCTTCAGATTCTGGGGTTCTAGATTCAAATCCCGAAACCGGTCAATTTGACTTTTTTTTGGTATTCTGCATATCATAATTTCAATCATAACTGATTAAAGAAAATCATATTGGCAGTTTGTTACATCAGTTTACCTGATTTTATTTTTAAAAGAAAAGAAACCTCACAAAGATATGTAGAGTTGAACATTGAATTCACTTTGATAGCAACCTGGACCAAAATTGGTTATTTTTTCTTTAGGAACAAGAGGCCAAATACTTTCAGAGCTTGAAGAAAGCGATCTTATAGATAAATCATTTTGAAAATCAATCAGTTCCCACTCCACTGCAACACTGTCTTCTTCAAAATCAAAATTCTCCATGACACAAGTAGAGAACTCTTGACGCTATCTACCGAAAATGTCCCTGCGAGCTACTAGTAACTCGCGATCGACGGTTTGGCGATCACTTCACTAGACCCACAACTACTGGTACAAAAAAAATCACCATATTCTAGCTCTCAAAATCTTCAATAAATTTCCAGCTGCCACTGGCTTACCAGGCATACCATATTCCACTGTAAAGACTAGAATAAGGAAGTGGCTATATATGTGACCATTTTATAATTTAAACGAATTTTTGTAACAAAATGTTAACTTTTAGTGATTGTTTCAATGATGGTTTTAAAATAGATATTTGTCCAAAATTATGCTGACATTATGATCTTATTATGACGAACTCTATTATATTTTTATTTTTAATGACGAATATATTGTAACAAAGCCCAGAAAAGACTCGTCTAGAAGCTGATAGAAAAAAGGGCCGCCCAGAAAGAACAAGAACGATGGGGTCTAGAAACATCGCGGCCCTTCTAGTGGACGTTCGGCAGGTGAGCGCCAGTGGGCACGACCGCTAGTGGGCGTGACAGCGGCGATAGCGATTGGGCCACGCTTCGTGGGGGAAGGCCTGTAGGGAGGAGCTCGCGGTAAGGGGTGTGCCCGCGCAGCGCAGCGCACATTCTAGATTCCGCGCGGGCGGAGAGCTTTCCAGACCTCGACTCTGGAACATTCGTCGAGACTATATAAGGAGTGAGAGCCGAACCGACGCAGTCAGTGTGAAGAGTCAGTCAGCAGTTCAGTTCAGTTTAGTACAGTAGTATTATTTCTGTCTGACACTGCTCAGAAAGATGCGCCGTAGACAGACGAGTTCACTATAGAAAAATTGTCATGTTAAGGGGTGGTTGTTTATTAGTACACAGGTCTCGGAAGAAGGAACATCTCTTGTTGCGGTGCCTAACAGACAGTGCTTCAGGTGAGTGCAGTTGTGCGCAAGACTTTTGCAACATGCCTCCGATTCATAGTAAACTGGGAGGGAGTAAAGTTATTCATTCGCAGACAAGAGAAGTAGTATATAATGTATATAAATATTTTCGGGATGTGAGGGGTCAGCGTGCATCTGTATATAAAAGGGTTTCAACAGCTACAGGTGTATCCATTAGTACTGTGAAGCGAATCGTGAAAGAGGCCAAAAGTATTGAAGAAGGAGCTTCTAATTCTTTTTCTACCCCTGATAAAGAAAGAATACGTACCTCGAAGAAATCATCTCCTGACAATTTTAACGAAGAAGTAGTCCGACGAACAATTAATAATTTCTATATTGAAGAAAAGCAGAGACCGACTTTAAAAAAAATACACTCAAGACTAAAAGAAAAAATTGACTTTCAGGGTAGCATCTCTACACTCAGGAAAATTATTTTACATATTGGTTTTCGGTGGAGGAAAACAAGAAATAATAGAAAACTTCTTGTGGAACAACAGAGAATAAAGTCCCTCAGATGTGCCTATTTAAGGTCTATTCATCAGTATAGGACTGAAGGGCGTTCAATAGTGTACATGGATGAAACCTACCTTCACACAACACATACTACACCATGTGCCTGGAGTGACGAATCGCTGAGTGGACTCTTCTCGCCAGTTTCGAAAGGACAACGGCTTATTATAATTCACGCTGGAGGAGAGCATGGCTTTGTGCCCAATGCTTATTTGAGATTCATTTCACACAGAAAAACAGGGGACTATCATGGGGACATGGATTTCAATAACTACGAGCAGTGGCTAAAGGAAAGACTAATTCCAAATCTTTCTCCTCACTCAGTCTTGGTTATTGATAATGCCCCTTACCATAACGTGCAGCTGAATAAGCCTCCCACATCGAATTCTCGAAAAGACGTGATGATATCTTGGTTGCAGTCCCACCTTGAAAACGATAATTTTGAGAAACAAAACTTTCATAGTAAGACAAAAGCTGAAATTTATGAACTAATACTGACACTTAAGCCACAACACCGAAGCTACAAAATCGATCATCTTCTCCAGCAACATGGCCACGATGTTTTAAGGCTCCCCCCTTATCACCCTGAGCTCAATCCGATAGAACTCATATGGGCTACTGTAAAAAATTGGGTAGCCGAAAACAATGTGACATTTAAAATGGAAGATGTCATGAAGATTACGGATGAGAAGTTTTCCTCAATATCTGCAGAGGAGTGGAAACGGAGATGCCAGCACGAGAAGAATATTGAACAGGAATATCTGGAAAGGGAGGGACTCCTGGATGCGGCTCAAGAATTGGTCATTCATTTGGGTGGTGATAGTGATGCTTCTAGTGAGATTGATTCGGATGCTAATAATGTTGGTGGTGATGGTGATGATGATGCTGATAGTAATGGTAAAGGGGAAAGACTCTCAGTCTCTGGTGTCACTCCTATGGAATAATATCCAGTCCTGTAATTGAGCACAGTGGTAACACCACACTTGGTATGTAGAGTAAATATATGAAAGTTCCATACTGTATGTTAGAGTTAAAACATTTAATGTTAGTGTTATAACATTTAATGAATGAGGTAAAAATATCTGCCAGAGCTGTACTTGGATAGGGATTTGTTTGTAAACACAAACGCTGACTAAAGATATATAAGCTACTACTGTCATGATCGGCGGGATGGGAAGGTCTCTGAATTAACCCACACCGCTGGATTCTCTTCTCCTCACTCGCGTTTCGTCGGGGTCAGACAGAAATAATACTACTGTACAGTGAAGAGTCCGTGAAGAGTAAAGCCGATGTCCCACGATCCAATTTGTTGGTTGAAAATTTTGTATCAAGTAGCATTTCTATACAATTATTTCTGACTGTGCACACGAGAGTGCGTTTTGGTCCAATATCCAGCGCCAGCTGTTCTCCCGAAACGAAAATCGATGTCTACTACAATCGACATGGCGGTCGATATGTACGCACGACCATCTGTGTAGATGGTCTTGACACAAGTAACATTTTTACGGAATTTTTATTATAATTTCCAGAGCACCTCAGCTTTTATGCCGGTTGTAATAATAATTGTTGTTAATATTGTTAAATTCAAAGTCTTAGCATCCGTTAATCTTCTTGACTTTAATGTTATAATATTTTATCTTTTTGGTTATGTTCGCTGGTCGAGCGAACGCTGGCAACGGAGAGAATCAGCTGTACGGAGGAAGAAGCCATGTTTCTACGTCATGCACGTCACGCGGGGATAGAATGACGCTCATTGGTTGATTTCATACTTTTGGATGGAAAAATAGAAACGTTTCTATTCCGTTGCATGCAAAATAATTGTATGGAAAATATAGGATGAAATTGTTTGCAATGACAGTCGGCCATGTCACACGATCCAATCTGACGGTTTGCAGACATTTGGACCAAAAATTGGATCGTGGGACATCGGCTTCAGAGTCAGCGAAAGGCAGTCCTTGAGTAGCGGCGAGCGTCAGCGTCAGCGACAGAGGGTGATCTGGATGGAGAGGACTGATCAGCGCGGCCTCAAGTGAGTGTGACTTGGGGAGCTGAAGAGCCGGTGTCCGTGGAGACTAGTCAACGGAGGGACCCGCGAGCGGAAGTCCTAGTCAACGGGGAACTAGTGACCGGTGAGAAGGGTGAACGGAGGAACTAGTTAACGGAAGAGCTGGTGAGCTGATCTGGGCTGAGGCAGTGCCGTCCCGGGGAACTCTGCGCGACGGGTGGATCACACAGCGGCAGCGAGGACTGTGGAGTTGACCGACGCGACGTGGAATCATCTCGACTGGGAGTCCGCACAGTGTGTGCGAACGGAACAGTGCTGTAAATATGACTGAGCACAGTGAGAGTAAACACTGAACAGGACAGTGAACTGGCGAACAGTCTGGAGTTTTCTGGCTGTATTGACAATTGTTGTAGGAAATAAAGAATCCTCCAGTCTTCAATTAAAAACTCGGTGTTCTGATTTTGAACCCCGACGAGCCCTTGTTACAATATTATTATAATGATTATTATTATGATCATTATTACATTATTATTATTGTTATTACTGTTACTCTTATTAGTCTATTCTTATTGTTTTTCATTTTTATTGTCACTCTTATCATCGTTATTATGATTATGATTATTGTCATTATAATTATTAACATTATTGTTATTATTGTGATTATAATTGTGATTATTACTGTTGTTATTGCTATTATTGTTGTTATTGTTATTATTTACATTTCATTGACTATCATTATTGTTATTATTATTATTATTATTAAAGTTGTAATTTAATTATTGTTATTATTATTATTATTATTATTATTTTTGCTATTGCTATTATTATGGTTATTGTTAGGATTATGAATATTATTATTGAGTTAAGATTTTATTATTATTATTATTATTATTATTATTATTATTATTATTATTATTATTATTATTACTATTATTATTGTTCAATTCTTATTAATTTTTTAATTATTATTACCATTACTATCATTATTATGATTTATTAATATTAATATTAATAACGCACAAGAAACTACGATCTGACCATTTCCTAACTTGTAAGCTATAATTTCTCCCTCTCCAGAAACGGTTGTATTTGAAGAATCACTGCCTCTCAGATAACACCTATCAGTAATTTAATTTCCATTCCGTAAATCCGTACGAAAAGAGATACCGTTCACAGAATGGAGCCTATACATGAGTATGAGGATATTAAGATTGAAATTAAAGAAGAGATTTCTGACATACAACCAAAAACTGAACCCGTTCCTGTTACGTTTGACACAATAAAGACACAGCGTATCAAATATGAAAACATAAAACGCAACGATTATACAGCATGCAACACCATTCGGAAGTGTGAGCCTATACCTACTTCATTTGACACAATACAAACAAAACTAATCAAATGTGAAAATACAGACAAAAAGGAAGGTGGAATATTTCAAGAAAGTAATGATCGGATAATGCAATCACACTCAACTGCTGTATGTGAAAGCACACCCTCTGCTAAAAGCAGTATTCGGCCCACCCCTACTAGATTCGAACATCTCTCGTGTGATAAATTTTCCAGAAAAGGAGACTTCAAAAGACATGTGCAAACTCACACTGGAGAGAATGCATTCGCATGTCATGTATGTGCCAAGAATTTTTCACGAAGTAGTCACCTCAAAGAACATCTGCTTACTCACACTGGAGAGAAGGGATTCGCATGTGAAATATGTGCCAAGAAATTTTCAAAAAGGGGTAACCTCAAAGAACATCTGCTTACTCACACTGGAGAGAAGGCATTAACATGTGAAATATGTGCCAAGAAATTTTCAAGAAGGGGTAACCTCAAAGAACATCTGCTTACTCACACTGGAGAGAAGGGATTCGCATGTGATATATGTGCCAAGAAATTTTCACAAAGAGGTGGCCTCAAAATACATCTACTTACTCATACTGGGGAGAAGGAATTCACATGTGATATATGTGCCAAGAAATTTTTACAAAGAGGGCACATCAAAGAACATCTGCTTACTCACACTGGAGACAAGGCATTCACATGTGAAATATGTGCCAAGAAATTTTCAAGAAGGGGTAACCTCAAAGAACATCTGCTTACTCACACTGGAGAGAAGGCATTAACATGTGAAATATGTGCCAAGAAATTTTCAAGAAGGGGTAACCTCAAAGAACATCTGCTTACTCACACTGGTGAGAAGGCATTAACATGTGAAATATGTGCAAAGAAATTTTCAAAAAAGGGTTACCTCAAAGTACATCTGCTTACTCACACTGGAGAAAAGTCTTTCGCATGTGATATATGTGCCAAGAAATTTTTCAGAAAAGGAGACCTCAAAATACATCATCTTACTCACACTGGAGAAAAGACATTCACATGTGGAAAATGTGCCAAGAAGTTTTCACGAAGTGGTAGCCTCAAAGAACATCAGCTTACTCACACTGGAGAAAAGGCATTCGCATGTGGTATATGTGCCACGAAATTTTCACTACGTTCTAACCTTAAAAAACATCAGCTTACTCACACTGGAGAGAAGGCATTCCAATGTGATATATGTGCCACGAAATTTTCACTACGTTATAACCTTAAAAAACATCAGCTCACTCACACTGGAGAGAAGGCATTCCAATGTGATATATGCGCCAAGAAATTTTCCCGAAGTTCAATTCTCAAATCACATCTACTTACTCACACTGCACACAAGCAATACATTTTCAGAAAGGTGTAACCTCAAAAACCATCTGCTTACTCACACTGGAGAAAAGGCTTTTGCATGTGATGTTTGTGCCAAGAAATTTTATCAAAGCCGTGGACTCAACAAACATCTGATTACTCACACTGGAGAGATGGCATTCACATGAGATATATGTGCCAAGAAATTTTCACAATGTGGTAACCTCAATGAACATCTGCTTATTCACACTGGGAGACCTCAAAAGATATCTTCTTACTCACAAGAGGAACAATCTTTCCTAGTGTAATGTGCACACTGAGACTTGGTCATGTGTGAGGTTATACAAGTAATGCATGTTTGCCTCATACTGTGAGAAATACGTATAGGTCTAGTTTAGGTACATAAACGCATAAAATCCAAACCACTTTTCGATCTTAATAATAAACCGCTCAAATCATTCAGGAACTTCTAAAGAATTTTTTGTCACCTCAAACGACTTTGTAATTGCTTCGAAAGCTTAGAAAAACACTAATTAAAGACGCGATTTTCCCCATATAAAATCATAATAATTTCTAATAATAACCTGACAGCTAATAACATACTGCAGTTACATACTTTATAATGAAATCTTACGTTTTATATAATTTCCGGTCAGATAAACAAAAGGAACGTCCCCATTGATCTGTTATATTAAGCTAAGAGCGCTGGGGTTACATAAATTCGAACAGAAGCTTAATTTGATGTAATACGTGGAGAGGAACCATGTTGGAATGGTATATGTAATAACTATTATTTGCTTCGTTTTTTAATGAAGTGGAATAGCTAAACTTTTGGAATATTAATTCGTGATCAGTTAACATTACGCCGAACGCCACCTTGGGTTAATCGGTAGCACGCCTGTCTTCCACTCCGGCGGTCCGGGTTCGAATCAGTGGTGAAAAATCCCTTTTCCGGGTTCGGGACTATGTTTGTGTTGTCCTTAGGCGGAAATAAATTCGCGGAAAATATCCCCGTAAAGGATCGTTTGCGCGATCCGGTAGGACTAAAGTGTTCAGTGTTTTACTTCATGTTTGAATGAAGAGCTAAGAGAAGCGTTTCCAATATTACTCAATAAATCCTTTAATTAAATAACTTATCCATCCATTAATTCTTTCCTTCATTCTTCCATCCATCCATTCTCATCCATCCATTAATCAATGTACTCATTAATTCATTCATTCATCCACCGATCTACCTTTATTTATTCATTCATTCATCCACTTCATTAATTAATTATTTCATCCACCCATTAATTAATTAATCATTTCAACCAATCATCCATCCATTAAATCATTCATCCATAATTAATTCATGAATCCATTCAATTACTAATTAGTGAATTAATGCATCCATCGATCCATTAATTAATTCACGTATACGTTAATGAATTAAAAAATTAACTCATACATCCGATTTTTAGGTAGATTTTTCTTCGAAAATGGATACCACTTTATGATTTTCGAAAAATTCTTTCATATCTTTACGTTTCATGCTCCCCTAAGTACGAAACCACCGCCCGTTCAAAAAAAAAATTTTGTGATATTTATATATATATCTTTACACGATAGCGGCCGTAATTTTGAAGATATTTGAACCAAATTTTATTATGTTATTTCTAGGCCCAATAGTTCGGACAAGTTCGTTAATGGGCAAAATTGGCCCAAGGGGGTGGTCGGGGGAGGGGGTTGAAATTTTTAAAAATGTATATCTCGGCCCCTATGAAGTATAGAGGGAAACTTTGTTTGAATAAATTAGAGTACTCCCTATGGAGTTTACAGTGACACCAACGATTCGGGGGTTCGAGTGAAGGTGGGGTTGGGGGATGAAAATTCGAAACTTTTGAAACCACGTCTTGTGGGGTATCGTTGAAAAGCTCTTGATGAGTACTCTACAAATCAATAAGTAGTTTCTTGATAGCTCTCATATTACGCGAGATTTTAATGTTTGAAAATAATAACACTTAAAAGAATTATTATAATATCATAATTTTGTCTTGTTTAGCGGCTTTGCTAATTTTATTCATTGCTGATCTTGCACACGGCCTCCCAGAGGCTTGTTGTCAAAACAAATGATTGTAGGCTCTTCCTCTTTACCGAATTCAGTTCCCATTACTGCAGGTTTACCATACCAAGGCTAAAGAAGAAGAGTGCTATGCAGCGACAATAAATTAAACCAAAAGCACTTCGAAATCTACCTCCGCCTGTAGGCCTGCCTAAAGGGATTTTTTTCATTCATAAACCCATCACGTCCACTCATGCATTTATAATTTAATTGAACTTTCCAATTATTACTTAATTATTTCATTTGTCAATCCACCCATTTATTAATTATTAAATTCAGATCCATTAAT
Organism: Ectobius pallidus; assembly: GCA_964059195.1. Classification (NCBI taxonomy): domain Eukaryota; kingdom Metazoa; phylum Arthropoda; class Insecta; order Blattodea; family Ectobiidae; genus Ectobius; species Ectobius pallidus. The sequence continues at coordinate 199,591,554 of CAXKWD010000003.1, forward strand.
TACTTCATTTATCCATTCGTAATCCAAAAATTAACCAATTTATTCATTCATCCTCAGCCGTTCATCCACTCTTCCATAACCAGTAATTAATAAATTATTTCATCCATATATTCATCCAATCATTAAATCATTCCTTAATTTAAGGATGGATTGATGGATGAATGTATGGATTAATTAATTAATTGATTAATTGGATGAAAGGATGTATGCCTGAAGTAATTAATTTATTTACGGATGGGTGGATAAATTAATTATTGCGTGAATTAATTAATGGATGGATGAATGGTTGGATCGTTGAGTGGATGAATTATGTAAATAAATAATGGATGGAGTTATCAGTGGATGGATTATTTAAATAATGGACGGTTGACTGGATGGTTATATGGATGACTGGATTTATTGATGAATGGATGGATGATTGATGGATGAATTAATTAATGGGTGGGTGGATGGAAGTTTGGATGGTTTGTTGAATAATTGAAATTATTAATGGATGGATGGTTTTATGAATTATTTGATTACTTAACGGAATGAGATGATTGAGAGTAATAAGGAGACAGAGAAGAAATATCCAACTACCCATTAAATAATTAAGTAATTAGTCTATTGATTCATTCATTTATTCATCCACCCTTCCATCCACCCATTAATTCATGCATTCATCTGTATATAGACAACAAACCATCCATTATTATATTTATTTATGGATTGATGGAGGGATGGATGTATAGTTGGGTCGATAGATGAATTAATTAATGGATGAATGGATAGATGAATGAGTGAATGAATGAACGGATGAATTATGGATTGATTGCTTGATCTATGGATGCATTGATGGATTATTGATTAAACAACGAATGAATGACGGATATATGGATGGATTGTTGTTGGATGAATTGGTTGATGAAAGTATGGATGAATGAATGGATGATGGTTGGATGACGGATGGATTAATTGATGAATGAATGAATGGATGGATGTTTGAATTATAGGTGGATCGATATAAGAATGATTGGATTGATTGATGGTTGGATTTATTGGTGGATGAAGGAATGAATGGATTGATTGATAGATGGACAAATGGATGGATGAACAGATTGATTAATTGTTGGATGAAAGAATGGATCAACATGTGGATGGATGGATGGATGGATGGATGGATTGATGTTTGATTGGCTTGATGAATGGATAGATGAATTAATTAATAAATTAGTATATGGAAGGTTGGATGGATAAACAGTTGGATGAATCAAATAATTATTTGAATAATGGATGAATTAATTTATAGATGAATTATTTAATGGTTGGGTGATTAGTTGTATGTATTGTTATATGTAGCTGTGTGTCTGTGGAGTAGAGGATTAATAAATAGGTTCATGAGTGGATTAATAGATGGATAAATGAGTGGGTGAATGGATAGTTGCATTATGCATACGTAAGACCATGTTGTCTTCTGTTATAGAGGAATGATGAAAGAAAAGAGGGGTTCAGAGAGGGAGTGAGGAAGAGAGTGCTTCGATTATACTGCCGGCATACACAATTCATGCACTTGTGTTGGGAACACTGGCTGAAATGAAAATGAATAGCTGTTTTTCCACAATATTTCTATGTAAATTGAAAAATGTAAATTTTATATGCATTAAATTATGAATTATAGTTCAATTGTATATATTTAAATTTTATGGATGAAAACATACCATAATTAAAATTGCATTTTCAAATTGAAAAAATTAATTCCAGCATACTAAACTGTTCGTTTGTTCATCCATTAATAATTTAATCAATGCATCAATCCATCCATCCATTAATTCATTCATCGATAGATCTATACAGCAATTCACTCATCCATTAATCCACCCGTCGATAGATCTACACAGCAATTCATTCATCCATTCAATAATTCATTCATTTAGTATTCAATGAATACATCAATCAAATAGTCGATCCATACATCATCCAATCATTCATCCATTTATCCATCCACCCATTCATAAATCCATGAATGAATTGTTGGTTGCACGGGTGGATGAATGGGTGGATGGATAAATGGATGGATGAGTGGATGGCTGAATGAAAGAATGATGGATGAGTAAATGACTGGATAACTGGACGGATGGATTGATTAATGGATCTACGAATGAATGAACGAGTGAATGAATGGATGATGAATGAATGAACGGATGGTTGGTTGAGTGTGTTGAGATAGAGAAGAACCATCCATCAATTAATTAATCCATCCAACCAACTATCCATCCATGAATTCATCCTAAAACTATTTAATTAGCCCATCCGTTAATGAATTCACCGATTTATTAATTCATCCATCCACTAATACATCTATCCATTCGTTCATCAATTAATTCATCCATCTATACAAGCAACCACCCACCATCCATAAATCTGTCCATGCATTCAATTATTGTTAATTACTTAAATCATCTATCCGCTATTTTAGTAATTGTATAACTGATTAATTAATCCATCCATACGTCCATTATTTCATTCATTCAAACACCCATCCATCTATCTTCTCTTCCTTTCATTAATTCATTCACTCATTTTTCTATAAATCCATGATTTAATTAAATTATTCATCGACTAATAAATTAATTCATCCCATCCATCCACTCGTGCATTCATCAATAAATTCATTCATGCATAGATCCAACCAACCATTAATGAATCCATACATCCATTAATTAATTTATTCATTGGTCCACCCCATCCATTCAACCATCCATTATTAATGAATTCATTCATCCATAAATATATCCATCTATCTATTCATCCATTCATCCGAAATTAATTATTTATTTCATCTATCTAACCCACCATTCATCCATCCAATAAATTCTTCATGGACAAATGAATAAATGGGTGGATGGTTGTATTAATTAAACAATTAATTAATTAATTGGATGAATAGATATATAAATAAATAAAATATATATATAAATTATATGACATTAAAATTTTTATTGAACATGATATGCATGGTTTTGCACATTTCTAAACTCTTCTGAAGACGAATATGACAACAATAATAACTAGCTCCTCCCGTGTTTCGAGAAAATTCTGATCTACCATTAATTTCACACTGTTTACGCAGAAAACTGTAAAATCGGAATTTTCTCGAAATGCGTAACTAACTATTTATTATTACTGTCATATTCTTGTTTAGAAGGATCGAATTATAAGAACACATGTATCTCAAGCCGGAACAAGGTTTTTTCTCCTTATAATAATTATTTATTGATATCGTTCCCCCTTTTTTGTGTGAGTCGAACGGGCTTTTGCGCTATTTTTGATATTAAACCTTTAACTACTTAATCGGGATTGTGGATTCTGAATTTAACACATTCTAATTTTTCGGTGAAGATGAAAAACATTGCTTACTTGACTCACGGTACTCTAAGCAGAAAACGTCTTTACCGACCGCACATTAAAACTGCCAGCATGAAGGCAATATTGGTTGGTGCGCATAGGGCCCCGTCAATTACGGTATACAAGATATGTATCCATATAACCAGAAAAATCCGAGGAGGGACCATCTATCGCGCACAGATACACAGAAAGACATTCACTTCATTTTATTATTATACGTTTTTATTTTGACTATTCTATTCTATAGGCAGTCGGCATTGGAAGCGAGCGGACGTGTTTTAGCATCAAGCAGATTCAGCTATGAGTAATACTTCATCTACCTCTGTCGAGGAGGGTGTGTCTAATGAATCTACCTTACGCCTATGCAAAAGATGTAAAGCAAAAGTAGTGAATGGAGTAAAATGTATCAATTGTGATGGAAATTTCCATTTAAGCTGTGCTAAATTGATGAATACAATAAAACTTAACGGCGTGGACTCTGTCATATGTTGTGAAACTGACAACGGAAAAGATGACAATTCGGCCTTGTTTGATGCAATAGATTTGATGGCTGATAAAGAAGGTAAAGTTGATGTACGTGTGTTTAAATATATCCTAAAGCAAAGGGATAGTGTTGTTAGTGTACTTCAAGATAAAATTGCATTACTGTTGAACCAAGTTACCTTTTTAACCAAAATAGTGGACGGCCAGACTTTGGTGGCTAAAGTTAGTAATGTAATGCATACAAAAAGTGAGCAACAGATGACTTCTAACACCAAATCAACAAGTAAGAGCAAACCAGGTGTAAATCATGATGGAAAAGATGGAAATGAAGCCATGGATACAGATGGAAATGGAATTTCTGCCGAAAGTATTAGTGGTTCTAGTGAAACCGTTATCCCCACAGTAATCAATGAACAGGAAGGGGAGGAATCTTGGGCAAAGGTCGTAAGTAGGAAACAAAAACAAAAACGCCTAGTAGTGGTAGGTAATAATAGTAAGAACACAGGTAAACTAGAGGGGGTTCCAAAAACTGTATCTTTGCATGTCTACAGACTTGCTCCCAACACAACTGCAGAACAAGTATCTAATCATTTGAAATCTAAATATTCTGAAGTGGTGTGTGAAAAATTACCGTCTAGACATCCTGAACTCTATGCATCGTTCAGAGTTGATATCTTTGAAGAGCATCTAGAATCCGTAATGGATCCTACTATCTGGCCAGAAAATGCGTGTGTTCGAAGATTTTTTTTCAACAATCGACCTCAAGGAAAAGTGACATAAAGTGCAATGATTTTAGAACAACAGACTGTGATTCTGAACATCGGATATTATTTATTAATATACAGAGTCTTGCAGGTAAAATTAGCCTACTTGAAGCTTTTATAGTGAACAACCTTTGTCATTTTATCTGCATTTCCGAACATTGGTTACATTTTGATAATATTGAAACCATAAAGATTGAGGGGTATGTCTTAGTAAGCAATTATGTCAGAACGCAGTCCAAACATGGTGGCACTGCAATCTACGTTAAGGAAAACATTTTATGTAGAAAACTTGACTTAAATTTTATTTGCTCTGAAAAACACTTTGAAGCCACGGCGGCAATCGTCGATAGTTTGAAACTTATTATTGTCTGTTTATACCGCTCGCCCGACGGTAATGTTTCTACTTTTTTAATTAACCTTGATATTCTGTTAATATATTTGACTAAATGGACAAGTCACAAAATTATTATCGGAGGTGACATAAACTCTGATTTTGATGTTACCACCAATAAAAAGTCAGTTATTGAGTTTAAAAAACTGTTAGTGCAAAATGGGTTTGTCTATCATAATACAGAAGCTACTAGAGTACGTGCATGTCTTGATAATGTTTTAAGTAATTTTAGAAGGGATCAATGTTCAGTGCTTGTAGAGAACTTTCATTATTCAGATCATTCTGCTTTATGGTTTACTTTTAAATTGATGGCTACCTGTACGCCTTTTACCAAAACTGAAACTTTTAAAAGGAATTTTTCTTTGACAAATACTTGTAATTTTAATGAATGGCTCGGGGCAATTAATTGGTCATCAGTCTTAGAATGGCCTAATACTACAGCTGAATTCTGTTTTGATACTTTCTTTCAGACGTTTTTAAATTTATTTAATGAGTGTTTTAAATTTAAATCTTGTAAGAATCAGCATTCGAAAACTAATTTTCGTAATCGTTGGTACACTGGTGAATTGGCTGAAATGAAGTCTAAACTTAAGATACTGTATGATATGTATAAGATTACTGGTGAAGAAAATCATAAGAACAATTACTATCTCAGTTTGAAACAGTATAAGAAAATGGTGACTGTCTCAAAATTGAATTATAATAGCGAACTTATTGAAAATGCGGATAATAAAAGTAAAACGGCTTGGGCTATTATAAATAAGTTTAAAAAAGATGGCAATAACAAACAAAAGATTCCCTTCTCACCTGATAATTTTGCAAGTTTCTTAAGTAATTCTGTCTCTGATATTAAGGCTAAAATTTCAAAGGTAGACGCATGCCCTTATGAATTCTTAAATAATTATATAATTCCTCCTTGTAATTTTGTCTGGCAAGAAGTTAGTTCTGACGAAGTTCTTGAGATAATCAGTAGGATGAAAAATTCGAATAGTAAAGACATATATATGATATTTCTAACAAATGTTTAAAAAATGTTATCAGCAGCATTGTTTGTCCTTTGACTATCTGCATAAACAAATGTTTAAATGAGGGAGTTTTCCCGAGTTGTTTGAAGGTTGCTAAAGTTATACCTATACATAAAAAGGGGTCTCATAATGAACCAGGCAATTATAGACCAATATCTTTGATTCCTATTTTCAGCAAGGTTTTCGAGTACGTAGTTTTAAATCAATTAAACAGATACTTACTTATGGTCTGTACAATAATAGTCAATTTGGATTTAGAAAGGGTAGAAATACTATTGCTGCAGTTGAACAGCTTGTGCAAAATATTTTACAGTCTTTTGAAAACGGTGAATATCTTTGTGGGACCTTTTGTGATTTGACAAAAGCATTTGATTGTATTGATCATAAATTACTTTTGGACAAGCTACAATTTTATGGTATTCATGGTAAGGAATTAAGTCTATTCAAGTCATATTTGCATAATCGTAAACAATTTGTGTTTATAGATGGTTCTTATTCAAATGAAGTCTTACTAAAAACAGGCGTACCGCAAGGTTCAATATTGGGGCCAGTTTTATTTTTAATAGCCGTTAATGATTTACCCAATAATATACATGTTGAAACGCTCATGTACGCTGATGATACTATTTTTATCACAACGGACAATAATCTTATGAATTTAATGAATAATGTTGGTGACATTAAAAACTCAGCCTTAGCTTGGTTCTGTTCAAATGGTCTGTTTTTGAACGAGGGGAAGACTTCCTCTGTTCTGTTCTCTTTAAAACAGTTGCCAGATAATTTGTTTGATGACAAATCCGTTTCGTTTTTGGGGATTAAATTAGATTATCAGTTGAGATGGGATGCTCACATTGAAAAACTAACAACAAGGCTGTCTTCTATTGTGTTCTTAATGAAACATTTAAATAACTGTATACCAACGTCTTATTTGAGATGTGTTTATTTTACGTTTTTTCAATCTATTTTGAGATACGGGATTATAATTTGGGGAGGTTCTAACAAGACTAATGACATCCTGCTGTTGCAAAAGAGAATTCTTAGGATAATCAAGAGGTGTGATATTCGTGAGCATTGTAAACCATTATTTATTGAATTAGAAATTTTAACTGTTGTAAATCTGTATTTATTAGATCTTCTAGTTCATGTACATAATAATATTAATAACTATAATTTTAGAAAGGATGTACATGGGTATCAAACAAGATTCAACGATGAATTGAGTCTACCTAAATTTAGGTTAAGTAAAACCAAGAATTCTCATTTATATTTAGGACCTAAATGTTACAACAAGTTGCCCGCCCAAGTTAGAAACTATACAAAAAAGAAATTTTCAAAAGAAGTGTACAACTGGCTGAAAAATAATCCCTTTTATTGTATTGAGGAGTTTTTAACGCTTAGCTCACAGGAGATTGTATTTTAACTTAATTTATTTTCATGTTTTAATGTATTTAAGACAATGTAGTTTCTACAGATTTTTTTTGACACTGTTAATGCCAATATCTGTGCCTAGCGACAAAGAAATATTATTATTATTATTATTATTATTATTATTATTATTATTATCATACGACGCGATTGGTTCAATTAATCGATTGCTTATTCTAGTAGCATGCCGTGTTCTCTGAGCTGACACAATATTAATTTGATTTTAAGCAACAAAGTAAGAAAGTAAATATTATTCATATAATCCTTAACATTTCATTCATAAAATACCGTATTTTACGGACTATAAGACGCACCTTGATTTTAGGATGGAAATTTAAAGGAAAATAAATTTAATGCGATTCTAAACTACAAATTTGAAATGGAATATTGTACTTCATTCCATAAACACATTTTAACCTTGTACAAGGGGATCAGTGTAGTACATCACTTCTAACTTAAAACCAGCGTTGTACGAAAATCTCTTCTGTACAGGTGGCAACGCGTAAATTTTAACAACTGAACTGATTTCTCATGAAAGACTGAAAATACTTTTACACCCTCTAACCCTCAATTCAACATACAATACGTGTAACGGGACAAGGCTGTTTAGGGGTCATTGCCTTCATTTAAACCACCCGGCCGAGAGAACTCCTTTCATATAAAAGAACTCAACATTCCTTTCTTTCCGCATTGTATACCTGGATTCCAGCTACCCTCATTTTACGATTGTGACAAGTGCACTGATGTACTGGCTGTACATTTATGACTAGGGCCCGGATTCTTATGTAATTACATATAGGCAAAGCTTGTAGACTACTAAAAATGAAAAATTTCAGCTATTTGAGCTTCTGGTATGATTATAGTTGGGTTTTATTTTACATATTTTTACATATTCATAGTAATTTATATATTTTACATATTATATAACGAATGTAACATTTTTGTACATAAAATGTAGGAAATCGTAAAGAATTTAGATTTTATTCAAATTTGTTTTATTTTCAGTGATTAATAGCCTAATTAAAAGAATTAGCTAATTTTCTTTCGTAAAGAAAACATTTCAGTTGCGAAAGGTAGGGATAATGCTTCTAACTTGTTAATTCCAACACAAATGCAAAATACGGTGGTTCTGGGTGGGCTCGCGAAGTGCATTGATCTTTGTACTACAAATTGAAACCAGTTAATTAGGAAGTGTTACAGTTAGGTTTCAGGTAAGCAAAAATACAGTTATTTGAACGGTGCAAAGGAGTTTTTCTAGGAAGTCTTAAGACCGAAATTGCATCAATCTGTATATGAAATGGACTTCTTATAAATAGCGCCAGTTCCATCTAGCCTTGCGTTAAAACTAAGGCAATGGTCGAGTATTAACGAATTTTTTACAATGGATGGGAAAAGTAGTAATGTTTTAAGTGTGTAACAGAACTATAGGGCGTTCCATGAAGTCACAGCTTGATCAACTTTTGCATAGTGAATTCCACACAAGTAATAAATACCGTATATCTTCTAAAATTATACTCTTAACTCATATGGGACAATCGGTTTCAGAAAGTGAGTTTTCAGCGCACGAGGACAAAAGGTTTTGCTACAATACATATGTATCCACAAATTAAATAGGCCTACCTGAAGTAGTTTTACTGTGCCTTTAATTTGGTAAATCATATAAGTCAAAATTAGAGGTAGCGTTTAGAAGCTTGTGTGAACATTTTCATGTATTTATTGCATTAAAAATATTACATTTAAGCTACATATTTTGTGATTATTACATATTTTATTACATACTTCCCTGATATTTACTACATTTTATGTACATATTTTGCACTTTGATATTATATAAAAAAAACCGGGCCCTATTTATGACTATCTTATCGTTTACAACAGCTTGTTTATAGCTATAATATTTCGGCAATATTTACCATAATTTTAAATTTTTAGTGTACTTCGGACCATTAGACGCACCCAACCTTTCAAGGCTGTGATCTCATGGTAAAAAATAAAACAGGGTAGTTTTCATAAATTTCACTCGAGTTTACGAGTTTCGTCAGATAAATTCGCTCGTGCTTCGCTCTCGCGAATCTATCCATAAACTCGTAATCTCCCGTGAGAATACCTATTCCCTCCATAGGTATTCTCACGGGAGAACGTAAAAATAAACATATTTTGGAAAACAGAATCAATTCTGAGTAACTGAAAAGTTCTGATAGATTTCTGAAAAGATAACTAAACTCTACTCCGTGCTATTACATTCGATGGAGGGGAAGGGCACACCATCTAACCTCTACATAATTTATCTGCATGTTTCGACTTCGTTAGTTGATGACAGGATCGAGAGTACCTGGTCGGCATGCCGACTTCCATGACCGCTTTTAAATAAATAAATAATTTTGAAAATGAAATTGAATCATTTATTTAATTAGGAGTACACTGTCAGAGTCGTATCTATTTACATACATCTTTCTGGTTTGGATTTAAAAAATTGTTTCATTAAGGTGTACGTATTAATATGTTCGTTAATGTAATTTCCCAAACAATAAAAATAAATAAGTAATTGAGAATCGATGAAAATTAGTCTTAAGTGAAAATTTTTACATTTCGTGTTAGAAAAAATCAGAAGATCTTGAAAATATGGCTCTTAAGTTGTTGGCCAACTCTCCCGGAAAAACAGTGGGCCATCTCTCCTATTTGTATAGATGAGATGACCATAGTCAGTAGTTAAAAATGGAAATGTTTAAAACAGAACACGCAATGCAAGTGAAATATATAAGGTTCGCTCACCTCACACAGTAAGTATCGTTTAACTGTTAGTAATAATGTAGAACTTCTGCTTATTTCATTCAATATACAAAAAATAAATGGCCAGTTAGAAAACAATAATGTATATAAATCGCTAATTTCTAAATATAAACAGCGCAGGTGTTCAACAATCGACTCTTACTACCAAAAGCTTGCCTACCAAGTTACGTTAAAATATGTTTATCGGCCTTGAAATCAGAGCGATTGGTCGTCTCTCCCGCGTGGCCGTCTCTCCCGGAATTACCCTACTACTTGTTCCCCTTTTTATCCCGTATATTATATATTATGTACACCTAAGATACTGAATCCTTCCTCTTACATCCATAACATCCCCTTTAGGGGTTTAACACACCCTACAGATACATGTCTTCTTCCAAGGCTGTATGTACAGAGACTGTGTTTCAGTAATTTTACATACAAGCGTTAACCACTAATCGCATGCTCCAGAAATTCACCTGTTAGCTTAGTACTTATGGCTGAATGTGGACTGTGTACACAGGATATGATGATTAAATTAGGTAGTTTTGACAGAAGGAACAATGTTCATAGCTATGAAACCAAAAATAGACATGCACTTGTATCATACACTAGACCAGTGGCCTACCTTACCGTTTTAAAATCCTACTGTGAGCTACCAACCAAAAGAACTACCATCCTAAAAAAGGCTTACATTTGTTTATTACTTGAAGTTGAAATAAATTTAAACTAAACTGTTTATAACAAAAAGAAATTGAAATGGAATTGTACATAACAAAGAAATTGAAGTGTAGTTAGTAATAAATAACAAATGCACGGTCAGATTTTTTTTATTACACTTATTAACTTCAAGGAGAAGGATGGAACTCTCTTTTGTCTACAACAAGTTTTTTAATGTTGGAAGAGTAGTTAGTGGCTGCCGTTCAAATACAGTTGTCCAAATGTTCATCAGTGGTCTGTTTCTGTACTTATTAAGTGCCAGTATGGTACTTTATGAGACTGTGTGTTGGGACGAACAATGTCTGTCCGTCCGTCCGTCCGTGTGTCTGTACGCGCGATAACTCAAATACGCTTTTTCGGATTTTCATGAAACTTCGAAAACACATTTATAATTTCCATGGGAAGAACTCTATTGATATTGAACCAAATCGGTTCACCGGTACAGGAGTAATGCCCATTTATGTGCCTATTTTAATAGATTATGGCGCCTTTCTAATAGAATGCATTTACAATGTTCATGGAAAGACGTCTATTGATATTCGACTAAATCGGCTGGCCAGTACCGAAATAATGCTCAATGTAGTACCTATTATGTTAATATATAAGAAGTCGCGATAACTCAGATATGCTTTATTGGATTTTCCTGAAACTTTGACTATCCATTTATAATGTACATCAAAAGACGTCTACTGATATTGGACCAAATCGGTAGACCGGTACCGGAGTAAAACCCAATTTATTGTCTATTTTAAAGACGTGGTAACTAAACTCAAATACGGTTTACAGGATTTTTATGAAACTTGGTATACACATTTATAATGTCCGTGGGAAGACGTCTATTGATATTGGATAAAATCGGTTGACCTGTTTCGGAGTAATGTTTAATTTAGTGCCTATTTTATGGTAATATACGTATTCGAAAGAATTTATGAAATGGAAATCAGTTATCATGACAACATAGTCAATTGTTTTACTGTGATCTTATAAGGCTTTGGCAATTAAAATACAGTTAGCTATGGCAAATAACACTATTGCTTTACATGCGCAAATCCAACTATACCGTTAAACTGACCCAGGTGGCTGAGAGAGTAACGTCTTGGCTTCACATTCTGGGGTTTTAGATTCAAATCCCGAAACCGGCCAATTTGAGTTTTTTTTCTTGTATTTTGCATATCATAATTGCAATCTTAACTGATTAAAGAAAAATATACTGGCAGTTTGTTACATCAGTTTACCTGATTTTATTTTTAATAAATTTCATCCTGGAAAAAGAAACCTCACAAAGATATGTAGAGTTGAACATTGAATTCACTTTGACAGCAACCTGGACCAAAATTGGATATTTTTTTCTTTAGGAACAAGAGGCCAAATAACTTCAGAGCTTGAAGAAAGCGATTTTATAGATAAATCATTTTGAAAATCAATCAGTTCCAACTCCACTGCAGCACTGTCTTCTTCAAAATCAAAATTCTCCATGACACAAGAAGAGAGCTCTTGACGCTATCTACCGAAAATGCCCCTGCAGCTACTAGTAACTGGCGATCGACGGTTTGGCGATCACTGCACTGTACTTACAACTACCGGTACCAAAAAAACTCACCATATTCTAGCTCTTAAAATCTTGAATAAACTTCCAGCGGCCAATGGCTTATGAGGCCTACCATATTCCACTGTAAAGACTAGAATAAGGAAATGGCTAAGTATGTGACCATTTTATAATTTAAACGAATTTTTGTAACAAAATGTTAACTTTTAGTGATTGTTTCAATGATGGTTTTAAAATAGATATTTTTCCAAAATTATGATGACATTATGATATTATTATGACGAAGTCTATTGTAATTTTATAATTAATGACGAATATATTATTATAATAATAATTATTATGATCATTATTACATTATTATTATCGTTATTACTGTTTTTGTCTATTTTATTGTTTTTCATTTTTATTGTCCCTCTTATCATTGTTTTTATGATTATGATTATTGTCATTATAGTTATTAACATTATTGTTATTATTGTGATTATAATTGTGATTATTACTGTTGTTATTGCCATTATTGTTGTTATTGTTATTTTTTACATTTCATTGACTATTATTATTGTTATTATTATTATTATTATTATGGTTTTTTTGATATTGCTATTATTATGGTTATTGTTAGGATTATGAATATTATTATTGAGTTAAGATTTTATTATTATTATTACTATTATTATTGTTTAATTCTAATTTATGTTTTAATTATTATCATTATTCTTAATTATATTAATAATGCACAAGAAAGTACGAACTGACAATTTCCTAAGCTGTAATTTGCGCCTATCCAGTAACTGTTGTATTTGAAGAATCACTGCATCTCAGATAACACCTATAAATAATTTAATTTCCATTCCGTTCGAAAACAGATACCTTTCACAGAATGGACCCTATACATGAGTATGAGGATATTAAGATTGAAATTAAAGAAGAGATTTCTGACATACAACGAAAAACTGAACCTGTGCCTGTTACGTTTGACACAATAAAGACACAGCTCATCAAATGTGAAAACACTGACAGGAACGATTATACAGCATGCAGCACCATTCGGAAGTGTGAGCCTATACGTATTTCATTTGACACAATACAAACAAAACTAATCAAATGTGAAAATACAGAAAAAAAGGAAGTTGGATTTTCTCACGGAAATAATGATCAGATAATGCAATCACACTCAATTGCCGTATGTAAAAGCACATCACCTGCTAGAAGCAGTATACAGCTCAGCCCTACTAGAGTCCAAGAACTCTCATGTGATTTATGTGCCAAAAAATTTTCCAGGAAAGGAGACCTCACAAGACATGTGCATACACACAGTGGAGAGAAGGCATTCGCATGTGATATATGCGCCAAGAAATTTTCACTAAGGGGTTACCTCGAAAAACACCAGCTTACTCACACTGGAGAGAAGACATTCGCATGTGATATATGCGCCAAGAAATTTTCACTAAGGGGTTACCTCAAAAAACACCAGCTTACTCACACTGGAGAGAAGACATTCACATGTGATATATGTGCCAAGAAATTTTCCAGAAACGCTAACCTAAAAATACATCAGGTTACTCATACTGGAGAAAAGCCATTCGCATGTGATATATGTGCAAAGATATTTTCCAGAATCGGTGACCTAAAAGAACATCAGGTTACTCATACTGGAGAAAAAGCATTCCCATGTGATATATGTGCCAAGAAATTTTCCAGAAACGCGAACCTCAAAAAACATCACCTTACTCACAGTGGAGAGAAGGCATTCACATGTGGTATGTGCGCCAAGAAATTTTCACTAAGGGGTTCCCTCAAAAAACACCAGCTTTCTCACACTGGAGAGAAGACATTCACATGTGATATATGTGCCAAGAAATTTTCACAAAGTAGTAACCTCAAAGAACATCTGCTTACTCACACTTTAGAAAAGGCTTTCACATGTGAAATTTGTGCCAAGAAATTTTCAAGAAAGGAAAACCTCAAAAGACATCTTCTTACTCACAAGAGGATCAATCTTTGCTAGTGCAATGTGCACACTAAGCCTTGGTCATATGTGAGGCTATACAACTGTTGCAGGTTTGCCTCATACTGTGAGAAATTGGTATAGGTCTTGTTTAGGTACAGAAACGCATAAAATCCAAAACACTTTTCGATCTTTTTAAAAAAACCGCTCAAATCATTCAGGAACTTCTACAGAATTTTTTTGACACCTCAAACGACTTTGTAATTGCTTCGAAAGCTTAGGAAAACACTAATTAAAGACGCGATTTTCCCCATATAAAATCATAATAATTTCTAATAATAACCTGACAGCTAATAACATACTGCAGTTACATAATTTATTATGAAATCTTACGTTTTATATAATTTCCGGTCAGATAAACAAAAGGAACGTCCCCAATGATCTGTTTGTTATATTAAGCTAAGAGCGCTGGGGTTACATAAATTCGAACAGAAGCTTAATTTTATGTAATATTTGGAGAGAAACCATGTTGTAATGGTATATATAATAACTCATATTTGCTTCGTTTTTTAATGAAGTGGAATAGCTAAACTTTTCGAATATTAATTCGTGATCAGTTAACATTACGCTGACCACCTCCTTGGGTTAATCGGTAGCACGCCTGCCTTCCACTCCGGCGGTCCGGGTTCGAATCAGTGGTGAAAAATCCCTTTTCCGGGTTCAGGACTATGTTTGTGTTGTCCTTAGGCGAAAATAGGCTATATTCGCCGAAAATATCCCCGTAAAGGATCTCGAGGAGACGTTTGCGCGATCCGGTAGGACTAAAGTGTTCAGTGTTTTACTTCATGTTTGAATGAAGAGCTAAGAGAAGCATTTCCAATATTACTCAATAAATTCTTTCTTGACATTATTATTATTATTATTTTTATTATTATTATTATTATTATTATTATTATTATTATTATTATTTATTACATTTCTCCACATCACATATGGGTAGTAACAGGGCACGGGATGCACCAAGTGCCTCACAATAATATAAAACATTTACATATAATTGTAATACAAGAGTTCAATTAATGTCTTCATTCTTGCGACAGGAATGATCGCACAATGTTGCATGTAGATAGGATGACAGAATGCTGCATGCTTTTGTAGGTGTTCGGTGGAAGACCCAGTTCTTGCAGACTCTTGTGAAGTGTGTAGGGGACAGGATCACAGGGACTATTCGTACTAGCTTAGCCTTCCAGATCCTCTTGACCTCCTCTGTGAGCTCTTTATACTTGCAGATCTTTTCATGGTGCTTCCTGTCGATGTTGATGTCGTTAGGTACTGCAATGTCTACAAGAAACGTTGTCCCTGTTTTCTTGTTGACCAGTATAATATCGGGTCTGTTATGGTTGATTGTTTTGTCTGTCACCACACCAGTGTCCCAGTAAAGCTTACATGACTCGTTCTCCAATAGGCGTACAGGATGGTACTTGTAGTAAGGGATACGTTCCTGAATTAATTGGTTTTTGTGGTCTAGTGCCTGGTGTATGATTCCTGCGACCTGATTGTGCCGTCTCGTGTATTCTACGGAGGCAAGTACTGAGCAGCCTGCAGTGATATGATCAATGGTCTCGAGATGAATGGAGCATCGTCTACATTTGTCAGAGAGTACGCTTGTATCTTTGATGATATATTTTTTGTAATTATTTGTAGCTATTATCTGGTCTTGTATGGCAACTGCAAATCCCTCTGTTTCTCCAAACAGGCGTCCACTTTGTAACCACATGCATGATGCGTTCTTGTCTATACTCTGTTGGTTTAGATTACTGTAGTATTTTCCGTGGAGGGTCTTTTCTCCCCAGGATCTTTCTTTCTCCTGCAGGGACACTTGGTGATTTGTATGATGGTCAGAGGCATTATATGGATGCAGTACAGTGTACCTGTCAGCGAGTGCTACAGCCTTATGGAGAAGGCTGGTTTCCTGTTTTTTAAGGAAATATCTTCTTAAGTTCCTTATCTGATTCTGGAGCATGACTTGAAGATCCAGTACTCCACGGCCTCCCAGTTTCCGTGGGAGAGTGACCCTTTCCATGCACGAATTTGGATGATGTAATCTATAGGTGGTGAGCAGAGTTCTCGTTTTCCTCTGTATGCTGTCTATTTCTGTGGCAGACCATTTCAATATTCCAAATGAATAAACAAGGGTTGGAATAGCGTACGTATTTATAGCTTTAATTTTGTTCTTTGCATGTAAGTGACTGCGCAAAATCTGATGCATCCTCAATGTATATTTGTCAATAAGTCCCTGTTTGATTTTCTTGTGATCCAGAGTTGTATTCTGAACAAATCCTAGGTACTTATAGGTTTCCGTTTCTATCATTCCCTCTATTATAGATCCGGTAGTAAGTTCATACGGTTGGGAGTTTACGTGTCGACCACATTCAATTGTTAGGAGTTTACATTTCTTTACTCCCAACGTCATTCCCACATCCGAAGAATAGAAGTCTATTACGTTTAGAAGAGCGTTCATTTGCATTCCATTGTGGGCATACACTTTCAAGTCATCCATATAAAACAAATGTGATATTCTGTGTTTCCTGTTATTATATTTAATATCAAATCCAAAACCAGTAGCTTTTAGGAGATTGGATAGAGGATTCATTGCAAGACAAAACCACAGGGGATTATTATTATTATTATTATTATTATTTTCTAAAAGTCTTGACAACAAAAAAATAATAAAGTAATGTGGTATGAAACTCTTCTTCGCTTATTCCTTTCAATTGTTGTTCGTGAAAAAAAGTCTTCCGATATTGGATGCTGAACATTGAAAAAGTAGGCATCATCCATTCATTTATATATATCCGTCCATCCATGGATCCATCAATCAATCAATCTATTCATCCATCAATCAATTGACCCATTTATTCCTTTATCCATCGATCAACTCATTTTTTACAGCAATCAATCCATCCATTCGTTTATCCATCTATCAATCCATTTAAACTAAATTAAACTCCTTGGTGCTACATCCCTGAAGGGACAAGGCCTACCACTACCACTGACCGCTGGGGGCATGTGATCAGCATGCCGACACCCACGGTCGTTAATGGGGGTTTCCATGACCGGAGCCACTACTTCTCTATCAAGTAGCTCAATTTGAGCCACGAGACTGAGTGCACTCCGTTCCAGACCTCCCTACCTTAGAAAAATCCGAGCAGCTAACGAGGATCGAACAAGGGGGCACGGATCTGTAGTCAGCGACGCTAACCACAAGAACACGCCAGCTGTTATCAATCCATTTATCCATCAATCCATCCATTCATTTATCAATCTATCCAACCATTTATCCGTCCATTAATTCACCCCTGCATTCATTAGTCCATTCTGCCATTAATAATTTAATTCATCCAACCAATCTAGTTAATTATTTAATTCATCGAGCCATCCATCCAGTAATTAATTAGTTAATTCATACATCCTTTATTTAAATAACTTATCCATCCATTAATTGTTTCCTTCATTCATCCATCCATCCATTCTCAGGCATCCATTCTCAGGCATCCATTTTCATCCATCCATTAATCAATGTAGATAATTAATTTATCCATTAATTACTTCATTTATCCATTCCGTAATCCACCAATTAACCAATTTATTCATTCACCCAATCAGCCATTCATCCACTCTTCCGTAACCAGTAATTAATAAATTATTTCATCCATATATTCATCCAATCATTAAATCATTCATTAATTTATGGATGGATTGATGGATGAATGTATGGGTTAATTAATTAATTGATTAATTGGATGAATGGATGTATGCCTGAAGTAATTAATTTATTTACGGATGGGTGGATAAATTAATTATTGCGTGAATTAATTAATGGATAGGTGAATGGTTGGATCGTTGAGTGGATGAATTATGTAAATAAATAATGGATGGAGTTATCAGTGGATGGATTAATTAATTAATGGACGGTTGAATGGATGGTTATATGGATGATTGGATTTATTGATAAATAAATGGATGATTGATTGATGAATTAATAAATGGGTGGGTGGATGGAAGTTTGGATGGTTTGTTGAATAAATGAAATTATTAATGGATGGATGGTTTTATGAATTATTTGATTACTTAATGGAATGAGATGATTGAGAGTAATAAGGAGATAGAGAAGAAATATCCAACTTCCCATTAATTAATTAAGTAATTAGTCTATTAATTTATTCATTTATTCATCCACCCATCCATCCATTAATTCATGCATTCATCTGTATATAGAAAATAACCCATCCATTATTGATCCATTGTTAATGGATTGAAGGAGGGATGGTTGGTCGGACGGATGGATGTATAGTTGGGTCGATGGATGAATTAATTAATGGATGAATGGGGTGGATGAATGGATAGATCAATGAGTGAATGAATGAACGGATGAATTATGGATGTATTGATTGCTTGATCGATGGATCCATTGATGGATTATTGATTAAACAACGAATGAATGACGGATATATGGATGGATTGTTGTTGGATGAATTGATTGATGAATGAATGAATGGATGGATGTTTGAATTATAGGTGGATCGATATAAGAATGAATGGATTGATTGATGGTTGGATTTATTGGTGGATGAAGGAATGAATGGATTGATTGATGGATGGATGAACAGATTGATTAATTGTTGGATGAATGAATGGATCAACATGTGGATGACTGGATGGATTGATGTTTGATTGGCTTGATGAATTAATTAATAAATTAGTATATGGAAGGTTGGATGGATAAACAGTTGGATGAATCAAATAATTATTTGAATAATGGATGAATTAATTTATAGATGAATTATTTAATGGTTGGGTGAATAGTTGTATGTATTGTTATATGTAGCTGTGTGTCTGTGGAGTAGAGGAATAATAAATGGGTTCATGGGTGGATTAATAGATGGATAAATGAGTGGGTGAATGGATAGTTGCATATGTGCATACGTAAGACAATGTTGTCTTCTGTTATAGAGGAATGATGAAAGGAAAGAAGAGTTCGGAGAAGAAGTGAGGAAGAGAGTGCCTCGATTATACTGCTGGCATACACAATTCATGCACTTGTGTTGGGAACACTGGCTGAAATGAAAATGAATGGCTGTTTTTCCCCAATATGGCTAAGTAAATTGTAAAATTTAAATTTTATATGCATTAAATTATGAATTATAGTTCAATTGTATATATTTAAATTTTATGGATGAAAACATACCGTATTCAAAATGTACCGTAATGCAAAACATCTTCTTCGCTTATTCCTTTCAATTGTTGTTCGTGAAAAAAAGTCTTCCGATATTGGATGCTGAACATTGAAAAAGTAGGCATCATCCATTCATTTATATATATCCGTCCATCCATGGATCCATCAATCAATCAATCTATTCATCCATCAATCAATTGACCCATTTATTCCTTTATCCATCGATCAACTCATTTTTTACAGCAATCAATCCATCCATTCGTTTATCCATCTATCAATCCATTTAAACTAAATTAAACTCCTTGGTGCTACATCCCTGAAGGGACAAGGCCTACCACTACCACTGACCGCTGGGGGCATGTGATCAGCATGCCGACACCCACGGTCGTTAATGGGGGTTTCCATGACCGGAGCCACTACTTCTCTATCAAGTAGCTCAATTTGAGCCACGAGACTGAGTGCACTCCGTTCCAGACCTCCCTACCTTAGAAAAATCCGAGCAGCTAACGAGGATCGAACAAGGGGGCACGGATCTGTAGTCAGTGACGCTAACCACAAGAACACGCCAGCTGTTATCAATCCATTTATCCATCAATCCATCCATTCATTTATCAATCTATCCAACCATTTATCCGTCCATTAATTCACCCCTGCATTCATTAGTCCATTCTGCCATTAATAATTTAATTCATCCAACCAATCTAGTAAATTATTTAATTCATCGAGCCATCCATCCAGTAATTAATTAGTTAATTCATACATCCTTTATTTAAATAACTTATCCATCCATTAATTGTTTCCTTCATTCATCCATCCATCCATTCTCAGGCATCCATTCTCAGGCATCCATTTTCATCCATCCATTAATCAATGTAGATAATTAATTTATCCATTAATTACTTCATTTATCCATTCCGTAATCCACCAATTAACCAATTTATTCATTCACCCAATCAGCCATTCATCCACTCTTCCGTAACCAGTAATTAATAAATTATTTCATCCATATATTCATCCAATCATTAAATCATTCATTAATTTATGGATGGATTGATGGATGAATGTATGGGTTAATTAATTAATTGATTAATTGGATGAATGGATGTATGCCTGAAGTAATTAATTTATTTACGGATGGGTGGATAAATTAATTATTGCGTGAATTAATTAATGGATAGGTGAATGGTTGGATCGTTGAGTGGATGAATTATGTAAATAAATAATGGATGGAGTTATCAGTGGATGGATTAATTAATTAATGGACGGTTGAATGGATGGTTATATGGATGATTGGATTTATTGATAAATAAATGGATGATTGATTGATGAATTAATAAATGGGTGGGTGGATGGAAGTTTGGATGGTTTGTTGAATAAATGAAATTATTAATGGATGGATGGTTTTATGAATTATTTGATTACTTAATGGAATGAGATGATTGAGAGTAATAAGGAGATAGAGAAGAAATATCCAACTTCCCATTAATTAATTAAGTAATTAGTCTATTAATTTATTCATTTATTCATCCACCCATCCATCCATTAATTCATGCATTCATCTGTATATAGAAAATAACCCATCCATTATTGATCCATTGTTAATGGATTGAAGGAGGGATGGTTGGTCGGACGGATGGATGTATAGTTGGGTCGATGGATGAATTAATTAATGGATGAATGGGGTGGATGAATGGATAGATCAATGAGTGAATGAATGAACGGATGAATTATGGATGTATTGATTGCTTGATCGATGGATCCATTGATGGATTATTGATTAAACAACGAATGAATGACGGATATATGGATGGATTGTTGTTGGATGAATTGATTGATGAATGAATGAATGGATGGATGTTTGAATTATAGGTGGATCGATATAAGAATGAATGGATTGATTGATGGTTGGATTTATTGGTGGATGAAGGAATGAATGGATTGATTGATGGATGGATGAACAGATTGATTAATTGTTGGATGAATGAATGGATCAACATGTGGATGACTGGATGGATTGATGTTTGATTGGCTTGATGAATTAATTAATAAATTAGTATATGGAAGGTTGGATGGATAAACAGTTGGATGAATCAAATAATTATTTGAATAATGGATGAATTAATTTATAGATGAATTATTTAATGGTTGGGTGAATAGTTGTATGTATTGTTATATGTAGCTGTGTGTCTGTGGAGTAGAGGAATAATAAATGGGTTCATGGGTGGATTAATAGATGGATAAATGAGTGGGTGAATGGATAGTTGCATATGTGCATACGTAAGACAATGTTGTCTTCTGTTATAGAGGAATGATGAAAGGAAAGAGGAGTTCGGAGAAGAAGTGAGGAAGAGAGTGCCTCGATTATACTGCTGGCATACACAATTCATGCACTTGTGTTGGGAACACTGGCTGAAATGAAAATGAATGGCTGTTTTTCCCCAATATGGCTAAGTAAATTGTAAAATTTAAATTTTATATGCATTAAATTATGAATTATAGTTCAATTGTATATATTTAAATTTTATGGATGAAAACATACCGTAATTAAAATTGCATTTTCAAATTGAAAAAATTAATTCCAGCATACCAAACTGTTAATTTGTTCATCCATTAATAATTTAATCAATGCATCAATCCATCCATCCATTAATTCATTCATCGATAGATCTATACAGCAATTCACTCATCCATTAATCCATCCGTCGATAGATCTACACTGCAATTCATTCATCCATTCAATAATTCATTCATTTAGTATTCAATGAATGCATCAATCAAATAATCGATCCATACATCATTCATTCATCCATTTATCCATCCACCCATTCATAAATCCATGAATGAATTGTTGATTGCATGGGTGGATGGATTAATGGATGGATGTATTGATAGATGGATGAGTGGATGGCTGAATGAATGAATGATGGATGAGTAAATGAATGATTAACTGGACGGATGGATTGATTAATGGATCTACGAATGAATGGATGATGAATGCATGAACGGATGGTTGGTTGAGTGTGTTGAGATAGATAAGAACCATCCATCAATTAATTAATCCATCCAACCAACTATCCATCGATGAATTCATCCTAAAACTATTTAATTAGCCCATCCGTTAATGAATTCACATATTTATTAATTCATCCATCCACTAATACATCTATCCATTCGTTCATCAATTAATTCATCCATCTATACAAGCCACCACCCACCATCCATCAATCCATTCATCCATAAATCTGTCCATGCATTCAATTATTGTTAATTACTTAAATCATCTATCCACTATTTTAGTAATTGTATAACTGATTAATTAATCCATCCATACGTCCATTATTTCATTCATTCAATCACCCATCCATCTATCTACTCTTCCTTTCATTAATTCATTCACTCATTTTTCTATAAATCCATGATTTAATTAAATCATTAATCGATTAATAAATTCATTCATCCCTCATCCATCCACTCGTGCATTCATCAATAAATTCATTCATGCATAGATCCAACCATTAATGAATTCATACATCCATTAATTAATTTATTCATTGGCCCACCCCATCCATTCAACCATTCATTATTAATGAATTCATTCATCCATAAATATATCCATCTATCTATTCATCTATTCATCCGAAATTAATTATTTATTTCATATATCTAACCCACCATCCATCCATCCAATAAATTCTTTATGGACAAATGAATAAATGGATGGATGGTTGAAATAAATAAACAATTAATTAATTAATTGGATGAATAGATATATAAATATATATATATATATATAAATTATATGGCATTAAATTTTTTTATTGGAGATGGTATGCATGCTTTTGCACATTTCTCAACTCTTCTGTAGACGAATATGACAACAATAATTTATTACTAGCTCCTCCCGTGTTTCGAGAAAATTCTGATCTACCATTAATTTCACACTGTTTACGCAGAAAACTGTAAAATTGGAATTTCCTCGAAATGCGGAAGGAACTAGTTATTATTATTGTCATATTCGTGTTCACAAGGGTAAATTTATAGGGAACACATGTATCTAAAGTCTGAACAAAATTTGTCCTTCATATAATACATTTTTCTTTGAATCGTTCATACTTTTTGTGCGCAAACTGTGTGACAATAATGTAAAATCGGAATTTTCTCGAAATGCGTAACTAACTTTTTATTATTACTGTCATATTCTTGTTTAGAAGGATCGAATTATAGGAACACATGTATCTCAAGCCGGAACAAAATTTTTTCTCCTTATAATAATTATTTATTGATATCGTTCCCCCTTTTTCTGCATAAACTGAGAGACACTAAAGTAAAATTAGATTTTTCTCGAAATACGGAATGAACAAATTATTATTATTTTCATATTCGTATTCAGAAGGATCGAATTATACGGAGAATGTGTATCTGAAGTCGGAATAGAATTTTTACTCCACATGATAAATATTTATTGATATCGTTCTCCCTTTTTTTTTTAGTCGAACGGGCTTTTCCGCTATTTTTGATATTAAACCTTTAACTACTTAATCGGGATTGTGGATTCTGAATTTAACACATTCGAATTTGGCGGTGAAGATGAAGAACATTGCTTACTTGACTCACGGCACTCTAAGCAAAAAACGTCTTTACCGACCGCACATTAAAACTGGCAGCATGAAGGCAAGTAGTATAGGGCAAGGTATGTAGCGGTTTGAGGGGAAATGGGGTGGGGGTAATGACGTCATCAGTGGTGGGGGGTGATGACGTCATCACTTCCCCTCCAAGATGGCGGCACTTCCGGTTCCGGAACAAGATGGCGGCACTTCCGGTTCCGGAACAAGATGGCGGCACTTCCGGTTCCGGAACAAGATGGCGGTACTTCCTGTTCCGGAACAAGATGGCGGCACTTCCGGTTCCGGAACAAGATGGCGGTACTTCCTGTTCCGGAACAAGTTGGCGGCACTTCCTGTTCCGGAACAAGATGGCGGCTAGCGCGAAATTCAAATTAGAAAATGCAAGAGCTGGCGCCAAATTCAAATTAATTTTATATTTATATTTATTTAATAAAATCTTGTCATAGAGGTGGACTCGAACCTTTCAAGTTGTCATTACCAAGTACCTGCGTTTAACCGCATGACCACGCTGACAATCGATGATTCAACCCAAACATTGTCTGATATATAATTCAGTGACGTCATGGTTATTTGATATTGTACTTTCATAGTTGATTACTAGATGGAGGTTGTGTAACATGGTTATTCAATCTTGTACTTTAATAATTGTTTACTAGATGGAGGATTTGTAACATACCGCTAGATGTCGGTTGTGATATAAGATGGCGGCTAGCGCCAAATTCAAAATTCGAAAATGCAAGAGTGTGCTAAGTCGAAATTTAACCAACTCCCCCTTACGAATACAACGACTACTTTTTAAATTCTGAATTTTTGTGTATTGTAGGCCAATTTCTTTTTATGGATGCAGCGCCAAATCTGTTAACCAAGTCCCCCTTACGAATACAGCGACTACTTTTAAATTCAGAATTTTGTGTAAGGTAGACCGATTTCTTTTATGTATGCAGCACCTAAACCATCATTACGAATACAGCGACTACTTTTTAAATTCAGAATGTTGCGTACGGTAGACAGCTTCTTTTTTTATGGATGCAGAGCCAAAACTGTTAAACAAGTCCCCAAAAAACGGTTAACCAACTCCATTACGAATACAAAGGCTACTTTTTAAATTCCGTATTTTGTGTATGGTAGTCGAACTTCTTTTATGGATGTAGTGCTAAAACTGATAACCAATTCCCATTAAGAATTCGGAATTTCATGTATGGTAGACTATTCTGAATTAATGTTTTAAAACAATGTTTTTAACTAGACACAAAAGACGTAATTTCTGTAAAACTATGAACTGGTCCTATAATATTGTTGCAGACTTAAATGCGTTACATAAAAATTTTGTTCTAATGGTAAATTGAAACATCATATGATACAATGAGAATAAATCATGCCTATAATTAAAATTATCCCGTTTACAAATGATATCATCAGGACACTGTATGGATCAGTTTTCTTGATAACAATCTTACCAAGTTCTGGACTTGAAACACTCATTTACCTTAATGAGTCACAACTAGCGAAAATAATTTATACAATAAACTTTTTTTCTACCGACCCGATTTATTTCAAAATTAGTACATAAGCGTATTATAGTGTTAGAAAGAAACCTTTAAAATTTCATACCTGTAACTATTATATTTCACAGAATACATGATACAAAAATATTACTTAAAGATTTTATCAATCTAAAGTTTTGATTTCGTGTAGAAGTCATCCCATGAATCATAAGTGGACTAAACTATTGTATATGAAAAGTCTTTTTCTAACGAAGCGATTTAATTGAAAATTTGAACAATCATCTGTTACAATGTAAGTGCAAAACCTTTTAAAAATCAAGGTTGTAGCTGTAATATTTCCCTGAATATTTTTTAAAAAAATAACACTAGTTAACAAGGTTTTTGCCACATGGTTGAAACTATGTGTATCAGATCAAGTTTTATGTGTTATTTACGAATATGAACATAAAAATGTTCCATCACCCTCAAATTTTTAGGAAATCACTAAAATATATCTAAAAATATGAAAAAGTAGTAGTAATAATTATTACAACCACTTCTTTTTATAATTATAACTAGTATACAAAAATTATTATAATTATTAACCAATTGTGGAGCTTTATTATCTTTCTTAAAGCCAGTTTGCACAACAATTTGTCCATTCTTACATGCCTGAAGAGGCATAGGGATGTGCGGTACCTTTCGAGGTAGGGATTAGTGAAGTGCTTGGCGGATAGGAAATGGCTGAGTGTATGGGGTGAGATAGGGTGTTAACATGAAATGTTCAGGTTTTTTTGTTTAGTTTGAGTTTGGCTGTGCCTCTGAAAAGTGTTGTAAGTGAGTTTTTCTGCCTGTAGTTTAATTTTCACTACAATGAAGAAATTACGCTGTGCATGTGTTAATTCGCCAAATACTTTCTGTTACATGTGTAAACAGTTTACTATTAAAAATCAACATCGATCTTTAACAGAAACATTAAAAGAGGCTTACTACAGTTATTTTGGATGTCGTGTTGGTGATGAAGACAAAGTGTGGGCCCCGAACGTGTGCTGTATAACATGTTACTCAAATCTAATTAAGTGGGAAAATGGTGACAAAACCCGTGCTATGCCTTTCGCGGTCCCAGTGATCTGGCATGAACCAACTAGCAAGCACAAGATTGTTATTTTTGCTTAACAAGAATTGGAGGACATTCTAAAAGGACAAAATCTAATATTGAGTACCCCAATGTTCCATCTGTTATAAGACCTGTTCCACGTGGGCCTGAACTCCCAATCCCTAGTCCACCTACACAGTTAGAAAAGTCCTCTCCAGGAGAAGAACAAGCAGATGAGTTACCAAAACCATCCACTTCCTCTGATCCAAACTATAGCCCAGAACATAAAAAGAAACCCCTCCTGATTAATCAATCCAGACTGAACGACTTAGGTAGAGATATGTACGAGTATCTCACGAAGTAGCAGGCTGAAGTGCTTGGATCGCGACTTCAAGAATGGAATCTACTTTCCCCCAGTACTAGAATTTCTTCTTTCCAGAAGAGACATGAACAATTTTCTGGTTATTATGTAATGGAAAATGCCCTCTGTGCATGTATAAATATAGACGGTTTAATGGATGAGCTTGGATTTCAACATGTCCCTGAAGGATGGAGATAATTTGATTCCTTGAAAGCAAGTCTCAAAGCAGTATTGTTACACAGCCTGGAAGGCCTGTTCTGAGGTAGTGAATGGGTTTCTGGGAAATAATAAAGCAGAAAATTGCCGACAATTGGTTCAAGAACTTCTGGAGAGTTACAAACAACTAGGATGCAGAATGTCTCTGAAAATTCATTTTCTCCTTTTGCACCTGGAATTTTTCCCTGAGAATTTCGGTGCTGTCAGTGATGAGCAAGGGGAAAAATTTCACCACGACATACAGTAAATGGAGCAGAGATATCAAGGTAGATGGAATCCTCACATGATGGGTGACTATTGCTGGTTTTTAGGTAGGGAGACTGACACGCACTACAAGAGGAAGAATTAACTGTAAGTCTTAAAATTAAAAGTAGCTGTCACATTTATAATCCCTATAGGCCTACTGCATGTTTAAGTTACTAAGTAGTACTACAAAGGGTTTTTGACTATTAATTCTTAGGATTTCTTAATTACAAGTCACAATTTCAAATTGTTTACTTTATAGCAAAAATTACATCATTTTATTACATTTTACTGAGGATGAAAGTCAATTTGTCAATAGTAGCATCAATTTATTCCTTTTATATTACCTCATATGTAAAAGTAAGGCATTTTATAACATAATTCTATAAATAAATTAATTATACTTGTGACATTTTTAGAATTATGTTTAAATTAAACAAAATTTTCTGAATTTTTTTTCTAGAATCGAACTCGGTTCTGTCACACGAAAACGTTACGTGTTACGGACTTTTTAATGTCATTTTCGTGTTCAGGCGGTCTGTTTTATATAAAACGACCTGGTTTTGTCCATGTGGCAGACAAAAAGTTGAAATTTGCTGACTAGTGTAAGTTATATATTAACGCGAAGGAATTTGTACTAATTTGCTATGTATGACTCACAACTAGGATGATATATTTTACAGCAAAAAACTTTTTTTCTAACGAAGCGATTTAATTGAAAATTTGTACAATCATCTGTTACACGGTAAGTGCAAAACCTTTTAAAAATCAAGGTTGTAGCTGCTATACTTCACTGAATATTTTTTTAAATAAGTTATATATTAACGCGAAGGAATTTGTACTAATTTGCTGTGTATGACTCACAACTAGGATGATATAATTTACAGCAAAAACTTTTTTCTAACGAAGCGATTTAATTGAAAATTTGTACAATCATCTGTTACACTGTAAGTGCAAAACCTTTTAAAAATCAAGGTTGTAGCTGTAATATTTCCCTGAATATTTTTTAAAAATATTGTTAATTACAAGAATTCTTATGAAAACAGTTATCAATGTATGAACAGCAGAATGATCTTACGATCTGGCAATGTACACCCTTTACATTTGATTTTTAGATAGGACTTTCTTTTTTTAGAGGTAAAATAAAAACAGCATTTAAATGTACCTTATTTATTTTCACAAGAAATATTATTATAGTACAGCAAAGTGGTACATACAAATCAATAATAGATGGGAGGAATTCCTTATTACAGATAAAATCAACCGTTAAAATTTCTTAGTCACCCCAAGCCGACGCGGATCTTATACACGGAACTGAATGAAAATACATCATGTACAGATAAAGATCAACCGTTACATCCTGAATAGTTCCGGGTCACCCCTGCCGACACGGAAGTGACTGAAAATACACATACATACAAACATCCTGCATGCTAATTGTAGATCATCAATATGACACGTTCCTCCAGTATAGTCAAATTTTCTCCTAAACAATATTACAGAGTCATCAAAATATGTTTATCTCTACACAACCCCAGGCTATGTGAATGTCAGTAGTGAAAGTGATAATAATAATAATAAAAAAGTTACAGAATTACTTATACCATTTGCGAAAGCTGTTTATGTTTTCCCACTGCATAGAAATTGCAAGATAAATAAATAAATACTTACATAACTTTTTCTTTTCTCCTTCCAGATGAACAGTGTTAGTATTACTATCAACTAATTGAAATGACTGTGAAAGGATTAGGAATACGGTTAAGGTGAATTTTCATATCAGAACGTCACAACTTTATTCTGTATCATAAGATTGTCACGTTCCCATGAAATAATGTGTATAAACAAAGGGCTTCACTGTAGTAGAACTGTATGATTTATTTCATAGGTAACGATGTCATATAATGATAGATTTTTCCCAACTTGTACGAACACCCTCTATGTTTATATAATTAAACACTTCACTTTGCATGAGTACAAATTTACTCGTGATGTCATTTATAATAGTAGTGGAATCATAAAGAGGTAAGTAATCTCCTTATTACGTAAAATAATGCGAGAACTATCGTAATGTATCACACATTCTTTCAAGTCCTTACATCTCTGTAATTGAAATAGTCTTCTCTAAACAGTAACGTTGTTTTATGTAACTTGTTTAACTTCAGGTTTGTTTAAAAACACGTAATGAATATTGTCTATGATCCATGACTTTAAACTTAAAACAATTTGTTTTGCACATTTTGCTTCAGGAAAAGTATGAAATTTACAGACAGTAATACATTTAGGTAGAATATTTAAATTTGGACAATTGAAATCAAATAGATCGTAGACCTCAACAGACGGAATAATGTTTTGTAGAAATTGTTTCTTCTGACAACCTTTCACAAATACATGATCACAATTGTTGAAAATGTTTCTCACAATATTTTCCATATGAACATAATCTACAAACCCAAGATCGTATTGTAATCCATGATGAAAATGTTCTAAGTAATGTTTTGTCATCTCGTTTACAACACTGTCTTCAGGACTGTTGAATAATATATGTACACTGTTTTCACCTTTCAAATCACAAGAAAAAAATTCTTTTACAAAAAATACCGCTGATGCTGCGTCGACATAACCCTGTACATCAACAACGCGACCATTCCTGGATCAAAAGAAAATAATATATTACTATCAAAATTCAGACGTTTACGCAAATATAAAATAAATAATGATGTGTTTCTTTGTCATTAAGATCTGTTCTTTTCTTCCTTTAAAAATAGCGTTGTTGAACACTGTTTTTTTTTCATGAACCGTTAACCAGACTTAAATTATATGCATTAGATCCGTCGAAATGTCCTTTATACACTAGCCCTAATTTGCATATGCCTGTGTTTATAGAATCAAAATCTTTCGCCTCAAACTGTTCAGAATACTTCTTTGGTAGAAAAACAGCCAGAAGTTCCTCCTTGTTTGACGTTTGTAATTCCAACAACACAGAGTCCCCATACTTAGTGTGTTTTAATTCAGCTGATAGAACATTATATGTTTGCCCTATGACTAGTTGCGAAATGGAAACGCACCTTGCTCCGTAAGTGGTCTTGTTGAATTTTTCGATTATTGAAACCATCTGAAAAGCAAGAAAAGTTTTTTAGTATATAAATTATGTTAACATTAAACTGTAGCACGTGTTTATGTAAAAATGAACAATCGAAGGACCTACAAATAATTAACAAAACTAGTAAAAAAAAAATAGAATCTATTAGAAATAGGAAAACAAACAA
Organism: Ectobius pallidus; assembly: GCA_964059195.1. Taxonomy (NCBI): domain Eukaryota; kingdom Metazoa; phylum Arthropoda; class Insecta; order Blattodea; family Ectobiidae; genus Ectobius; species Ectobius pallidus. The sequence continues at coordinate 199,622,533 of CAXKWD010000003.1, forward strand.
GAAGTTAATTATATTTAGCAGAAAAAAACACTATGAATAATAATAATAATAATAATTTTAACAGTCTAGAAAGTGTGCGTGATGTAATTGTTTATTTCTTCAGAAAACGAAGTTAATAGAAATAGGAAAACGAAAACGTGAAGTTAATTATATTTATTTTATAATCAAACGTGGCCTCACTTACCTCTATAGTTTTGTAGGAGAAAAGACAATGATAGAAGAACAGATGTAGATGCTGACGTCAACTATGTAGTCTTCACTATTCACACAGCTATGAAACAATGATTCAAGACGGAACTGTCCGGCAGTTTATATAGATTGGAATGAGTAACGGTTTCGTCAACCCGGAACTTTGTTCGAAAATAGAATTATATGCAGGATGTAGTTCAAAAACTGTTACGACCTGCTCTTATACTTTAGTCGCATTTAGAATTATATGACTCAACCGGATCTTATAAGAGTACATCCTTGTTTACAGACCTAGATACAATGACCTTTATGCGGATATCAGATAAAGGGTTTTTCCTTAACTTGTTACGACCTGTTCCTATAAGGAAATCCTATTTAGAATTATATGACTCAACACGTTCTTACGCTAGTACGTCCTTGTTCGAAAATAGATAGACACATAGTTAATTAGAAACCGGAACCGTATTTCTTAGAACTTTCACAAGTTTCGTATTCAAAAATAGAATTAGGTGGGGGAACTGGATTTCATACACGCTGTTTACTGACAGCAATTACGTTATAGTTTCAAGCTTATTCAGACATGATGCGGATATCAGATAACGGGTTTTTCTTTAACTTGTTACGACCTGCTCCTATAAGGAAAAACAGAGCTTGTGATAAAAACGTATAACATTATTTAAATGTAGAAATGATTACTAACATGTGCCAAATTAATTTGAAAATGTCATACATGTGCACTTCATTTGCTATGAAAGCTAAAATATTTATGCAACTCACGGTTGAAAACTTACAATGCGTGCCTTTATAACAGTTACAAACTCGAAATTTAAAAGGTTTTGCACTTACAACGTAACAGGTGATTGTTCAAAGAAAAGAGTTTTTTAGTATATAAATTATGTTAACATTAAACTGTAGCAAGTGTTTATGTAAAAATGAACAATCGAAGGACCTACAAATAATTAACAAAACTAGTAAAAAAAATAGAATCTATTAGAAATAGGAAAACAAACAAGAAGTTAATTATATTTTTTAAACAAACAAACAAACATGACGTCACTTACATCTATAGTTTGTAGGAGAAAAGACAATGATAGAAGAACAGATGTAGATGCTGACGTCAACTATGTAGTCTTCACTATTCACACAGCTATGAAACAATGATTCAAGACGGAACTGTCCGACAGTTTATATAGATTGGAATGAGTAACGGTTTCGTCAACCCGGAACTTCGTTCGAACCAGGTGAATTCGGCTCCTTAGCGTAGTACATCAATGAAAGTTTCTCCTCGTTCATCTGTTGAAGCTGATCCTCACTCAGCTTTCCAAACCTTCCTGGTAGAAAAACGCTGCATCCAATCATTAAGTCTATAACGATTCTCCTCCCATACCTTGTATACACAGATCGAGCTTCCTTTACCGGATAAGCAAGTCCAATTTGTAGCTCACTCAACGACTTGTTACATCTCACATCGGGGACGTACACAGTTGAATAACGCTTTAGAGTGGATACTATAGACGTCTTCTTATTCTTGGTTTCTTGTGTATTTGGTAAGTCCTTCGTTGTAATATCTAATATATCAGCAACAGTAGCAGCTGTAGTAGATTTAGGTGCACTTTTACGATCACGCTTCAATGTTGACATGTTGTAAGCTTGAAGATCACTAAACTATGTATACATGTAACTAAGGTATTATATACTGTTCACCTTTCCCTCACTCTTGTTGTACATGATCATGCTCGTCAGGAACATTCGTCTTTTCACCTGTGCCACAATCATCTCGTCCCATGTCGATGAGGACCTCACCTTTAGTTTTACTTATAAACCTGCAGAAGGGGGCCCATCTTCTATGTTCATTTGCTGGATCGTCCGTTTTTTCCCAGTGTCCTATCTGCGTATGACAGTACGCGCACTCGACTACGTCGTTGTATCCAATATAGTAGAATCCGGCTTCGCTCATTTTGTCCAAGTCTATAAATGTCAATGGCCAATCTTTAAAAGTTTTACGTCGATCAGATTGATTATGCATATCAAACATCGATCCATAATACAGAGCCATCCTGCGCGTTATGCTTCTCACTTACGACTAACCTTAAAACAAGTTTGAACCTATCCTGCACGTGCTGTGTAAGACCTTGAAACGAGTTTGAACAAGTCTATAGTGATGACGCTCACTCAGCTTAGAAGTACAACCAATCATAAAAAATATTCCTTTAATTCATCCAACGTCTGAAACAAACCAAAAATATAAATGTAAATAAAGTCTATTAATAGAATTGTATTGAAATATTGAAGAAATGTTACATACCATCTTGTTAGAAGATTTGTAGTCAGAGCAATCTTGTCCGTTTGCACATATATGATAGGACATCGTTCTATCGACATCTGATGGATCTAAACATAATGTATGACGAACGCCGACACATGTTTCAATATGATTCTCGCCAGAGTGTGAACCCTTCTCCATCCGTCCACATTTCAGATGTAGAAAACATTAGTGCTTTCACAACACAAATTGTTATTAAAAACTCTATAATATTATTTAAATGTAGAAAAATTTTACTAACATGTCTACCTTGCACACTTCAGTCGTTATGAAACTAGCGTATTTATACAAGTCATGGCTGAACACAGACAAAGCGTACCTTTTCACACTGTATAAAAGACAACTTGTGCTTGAAAAGGTACAACTTTATTCAGATGTAGAAAATATTAGTGCTTTCTCAACACAACGTGTGATTAAAAACTTACAATATTATTAAATGTACCAAATTAATTTTGAAATTGTCTACCTTGTACACTTCCATCGTTATGAAAACGAACTTATTTATACAAGTCATGCATGAAAACCGACAAAGCGTACCTTTTCATACTGTATAAAACACAACTGATGATTGAAAATGTACAACTTTATTCAGATGTAGAAAATATTAGTGCTTTCACAGCACAACTTGTGATTAAAAAACTCTAGCGTGTCTTTTCGTAGTGTATAAAACAAAACTTGTGATTGAAAACGTACAATTGTATTCAGATGTAAATAATAATGTTATTACAACCCAACATGTCGTAGATTAATTGAAAATGGCATACATGTACACTTCACTTGCTATGAAAACTAAAATAATTATACAACTCACGGTTGAAAACTTACAATGCGTGGCTTTCATTTGTATAAAACACAACTTGTTATTAAAATCGCCATGAAAACTATATTATTTATACAAGAACTGTATAAAACACAACTTGTGATTGAAATTACGCGCGACGAGTTTTTCTTCAATTTCCTCCGAGATAACCTAACCTAACATACCGTAGCCTAACCTAACCTAACCTTTCCTAACCTAACCTAACCTAACCAAAGCGGTGATATAATAAATCGTACACTATAGGTTGGGTTATGCGACGATTTTTTTTCTTTCCTCCGAGATTTCAATACAATTCTATTAATAGACTTTATTTACATTTATATTTTTCGTTTGTTTCAGACGTTGGATGAATTAAAGGAATATTTTTATGATTGGTTGTACTTCTAAGGCTTACTGTATTCAAGATATTGGTAACCTGAAGAACCACCTGTACCCAGTTGAGCAGAGCCGATCATGCGTTGCACCATAAGTACATGATTATCTGTTAGGGATTCAAGAAAAACATTATACTTTTTTATTTGTTGCAAAAAATTTCAAGTATGTAGACCTATAGAGTGGTTAGTAACATACAGTGTTCTTTTTAATTGTTGTTAGTCCATAGAGGCAAACTATTTAATTAGAAATAATAGATGATTGCCACACGTAACAATCTCTTCAAGATTAGTTTGCAACCTTCAAATCTAACTTGACACTTTTTTAGTATCTGCCGTAAATATATATCAATAAAAGGTTAAAGGAAAATCTGGTATCAGTGAAAATTATTTCAAAACGATTTCTTTTATTCATCGAATAAAATAAATAGGGTATATCCTAGAACCAAAGACACCTCCATACTTCCATCACACATCATATCATATCTATTTTTTTTACAGGACGCTGTTCAACCTCGCATATTATTATATCTGTTTGAAAATCAAAATAGTTTAGAAATTCTTTCATTCCATGTATTGCATGATGTGTTTATGTTGCAATATTCTCACCATGAGCTAAATTATTCTATTTGCTAGAAAATTCAAAATAGTTTAGAAATTATTTCATTCCATAGAATGCCTGATGTGGGTATGTTACAATATTCTCAACATGAGCTAAATTTCTTTATTCGTACAGTTTCTCATTATCCCATTTTGCTTTAAAGTTTTGTTCCCACGTTTTCGTCACGTAGACCAGAACAAGTGGCCGCAACACCTGGCCGGAAGTACATCTTACATTACAGCTGAATCATGAATTCTTTATGTATAACGTCATCACTATAGACTTGTTCAAACTCGTTTCAAGGTCTTACACAGCACGTGCAGGATAGGTTCAAACTTGTTTTAAGGTTAGTCGTAAGTGAGAAGCATAACGCGCAGGATGGCTCTGTATTATGGATCGATGTTTGATATGCATAATCAATCTGATCGACGTAAAACTTTTAAAGATTGGCCATTGACATTTATAGACTTGGACAAAATGAGCGAAGCCGGATTCTACTATATTGGATACAACGACGTAGTCGAGTGCGCGTACTGTCATACGCAGATAGGACACTGGGAAAAAACGGACGATCCAGCAAATGAACATAGAAGATGGGCCCCCTTCTGCAGGTTTATAAGTAAAACTAAAGGTGAGGTCCTCATCGACATGGGACGAGATGATTGTGGCACAGGTGAAAAGACGAATGTTCCTGACGAGCATGATCATGTACAACAAGAGTGAGGGAAAGGTGAACAGTATATAATACCGTAGTTACATGTATACATAGTTTAGTGATCTTCAAGCTTACAACATGTCAACATTGAAGCGTGATCGTAAAAGTGCACCTAAATCTACTACAGCTGCTACTGTTGCTGATATATTAGATATTACAACGAAGGACTTACCAAATACACAAGAAACCAAGAATAAGAAGACGTCTATAGTATCCACTCTAAAGCGTTATTCAACTGTGTACGTCCCCGATGTGAGATGTAACAAGTCGTTGAGTGAGCTACAAATTGGACTTGCTTATCCGGTAAAGGAAGCTCGATCTGTGTATACAAGGTATGGGAGGAGAATCGTTATAGACTTAATGATTGGATGCAGCGTTTTTCTACCAGGAAGGTTTGGAAAGCTGAGTGAGGATCAGCTTCAACAGATGAACGAGGAGAAACTTTCATTGATGTACTACGCTAAGGAGCCGAATTCACCTGGTTCGAACGAAGTTCCGGGTTGACGAAAACCGTTACTCATTCCAATCTATATAAACTGCCGGACAGTTCCGTCTTGAATCATTGTTTCATAGCTGTGTGAATAGTGAAGACTACATAGTTGACGTCAGCATCCACATCTGTTCTTCTATCATTGTTTTCTCCTACAAACTATAGAGGTAAGTGACGTCATGTTTGTTTGTTTGTTTAAAAAATATAATTAACTTCTTGTTTGTTTTCCTATTTCTAATAGATTCTATTTTTTTTTACTAGTTTTGTTAATTATTTGTAGGTCCTTCGATTGTTCATTTTTACATAAACACTTGCTACAGTTTAATGTTAACATAATTTATATACTAAAAAAACTCTTTTCTTTGAACAATCACCTGTTACGTTGTAAGTGCAAAACCTTTTAAATTTCGAGTTTGTAACTGTTATAAAGGCACGCATTGTAAGTTTTCAACCGTGAGTTGCATAAATATTTTAGCTTTCATAGCAAATGAAGTGCACATGTATGACATTTTCAAATTAATTTGGCACATGTTAGTAATCATTTCTACATTTAAATAATGTTATACGTTTTTATCACAAGCTCTGTTTTTCCTTATAGGAGCAGGTCGTAACAAGTTAAAGAAAAACCCGTTATCTGATATCCGCATCATGTCTGAATAAGCTTGAAACTATAACGTAATTGCTGTCAGTAAACAGCGTGTATGAAATCCAGTTCCCCCACCTAATTCTATTTTTGAATACGAAACTTGTGAAAGTTCTAAGAAATACGGTTCCGGTTTCTAATTAACTATGTGTCTATCTATTTTCGAACAAGGACGTACTAGCGTAAGAACGTGTTGAGTCATATAATTCTAAATAGGATTTCCTTATAGGAACAGGTCGTAACAAGTTAAGGAAAAACCCTTTATCTGATATCCGCATAAAGGTCATTGTATCTAGGTCTGTAAACAAGGATGTACTCTTATAAGATCCGGTTGAGTCATATAATTCTAAATGCGACTAAAGTATAAGAGCAGGTCGTAACAGTTTTTGAACTACATCCTGCATATAATTCTATTTTCGAACAAAGTTCCGGGTTGACGAAACCGTTACTCATTCCAATCTATATAAACTGCCGGACAGTTCCGTCTTGAATCATTGTTTCATAGCTGTGTGAATAGTGAAGACTACATAGTTGACGTCAGCATCTACATCTGTTCTTCTATCATTGTCTTTTCTCCTACAAAACTATAGAGGTAAGTGAGGCCACGTTTGATTATAAAATAAATATAATTAACTTCACGTTTTCGTTTTCCTATTTCTATTAACTTCGTTTTCTGAAGAAATAAACAATTACATCACGCACACTTTCTAGACTGTTAAAATTATTATTATTATTATTATTATTATTCATAGTGTTTTTTTCTGCTAAATATAATTAACTTCTTGTTTGTTTTCCTATTTCTAATAGATTCTATTTTTTTTTTACTAGTTTTGTTAATTATTTGTAGGTCCTTCGATTGTTCATTTTTACATAAACACGTGCTACAGTTTAATGTTAACATAATTTATATACTAAAAAACTCTTTTCTTGCTTTTCAGATGGTTTCAATAATCGAAAAATTCAACAAGACCACTTACGGAGCAAGGTGCGTTTCCATTTCGCAACTAGTCATAGGGCAAACATATAATGTTCTATCAGCTGAATTAAAACACACTAAGTATGGGGACTCTGTGTTGTTGGAATTACAAACGTCAAACAAGGAGGAACTTCTGGCTGTTTTTCTACCAAAGAAGTATTCTGAACAGTTTGAGGCGAAAGATTTTGATTCTATAAACACAGGTATATGCAAATTAGGGCTAGTGTATAAAGGACATTTCGACGGATCTAATGCATATAATTTAAGTCTGGTTAACGGTTCATGAAAAAAAAAAAAAACAGTGTTCAACAACGCTATTTTTAAAGGAAGAAAAGAACAGATCTTAATGACAAAGAAACACATCATTATTTATTTTATATTTGCGTAAACGTCTGAATTTTGATAGTAATATATTATTTTCTTTTGATCCAGGAATGGTCGCGTTGTTGATGTACAGGGTTATGTCGACGCAGCATCAGCGGTATTTTTTGTAAAATAATTTTTTTCTTGTGATTTGAAAGGTGAAAACAGTGTACATATATTATTCAACAGTCCTGAAGACAGTGTTGTAAACGAGATGACAAAACATTACTTAGAACATTTTCATCATGGATTACAATACGATCTTGGGTTTGTAGATTATGTTCATATGGAAAATATTGTGAGAAACATTTTCAACAATTGTGATCATGTATTTGTGAAAGGTTGTCAGAAGAAACAATTTCTACAAAACATTATTCCGTCTGTTGAGGTCTACGATCTATTTGATTTCAATTGTCCAAATTTAAATATTCTACCTAAATGTATTACTGTCTGTAAATTTCATACTTTTCCTGAAGCAAAATGTGCAAAACAAATTGTTTTAAGTTTAAAGTCATGGATCATAGACAATATTCATTACGTGTTTTTAAACAAACCTGAAGTTAAACAAGTTACATAAAACAACGTTACTGTTTAGAGAAGACTATTTCAATTACAGAGATGTAAGGACTTGAAAGAATGTGTGATACATTACGATAGTTCTCGCATTATTTTACGTAATAAGGAGATTACTTACCTCTTTATGATTCCACTACTATTATAAATGACATCACGAGTAAATTTGTACTCATGCAAAGTGAAGTGTTTAATTATATAAACATAGAGGGTGTTCGTACAAGTTGGGAAAAATCTATCATTATATGACATCGTTACCTATGAAATAAATCATACAGTTCTACTACAGTGAAGCCCTTTGTTTATACACATTATTTCATGGGAACGTGACAATCTTATGATACAGAATAAAGTTGTGACGTTCTGATATGAAAATTCACCTTAACCGTATTCCTAATCCTTTCACAGTCATTTCAATTAGTTGATAGTAATACTAACACTGTTCATCTGGAAGGAGAAAAGAAAAAGTTATGTAAGTATTTATTTATTTATCTTGCAATTTCTATGCAGTGGGAAAACATAAACAGCTTTCGCAAATGGTATAAGTAATTCTGTAACTTTTTTATTATTATTATTATCACTTTCACTACTGACATTCACATAGCCTGGGGTTGTGTAGAGATAAACATATTTTGATGACCTCTGTAATATTGTTTAGGAGAAAATTTGACTATACTGGAGGAACGTGTCATATTGATGATCTACAATTAGCATGCAGGATGTTTGTATGTATGTGTATTTTCAGTCACTTCCGTGTCGGCAGGGGTGACCCGGAACTATTCAGGATGTAACGGTTGATCTTTATCTGTACATGATGTATTTTCATTCAGTTCCGTGTATAAGATCCGCGTCGGCTTGGGGTGACTAAGAAATTTTAACGGTTGATTTTATCTGTAATAAGGAATTCCTCCCATCTATTATTGATTTGTATGTACCACTTTGCTGTACTATAATAATATTTCTTGTGAAAATAAATAAGGTACATTTAAATGCTGTTTTTATTTTACCTCTAAAAAAAGAAAGTCCTATCTAAAAATCAAATGTAAAGGGTGTACATTGCCAGATCGTAAGATCATTCTGCTGTTCATACATTGATAACTGTTTTCATAAGAATTCTTGTAATTAACAATATTTTTAAAAAATATTCAGGGAAATATTACAGCTACAACCTTGATTTTTAAAAGGTTTTGCACTTACAGTGTAACAGATGATTGTACAAATTTTCAATTAAATCGCTTCGTTAGAAAAAAAGTTTTTGCTGTAAATTATATCATCCTAGTTGTGAGTCATACACAGCAAATTAGTACAAATTCCTTCGCGTTAATATATAACTTATTTAAAAAAAATATTCAGTGAAGTATAGCAGCTACAACCTTGATTTTTAAAAGGTTTTGCACTTACCGTGTAACAGATGATTGTACAAATTTTCAATTAAATCGCTTCGTTAGAAAAAAAGTTTTTTGCTGTAAAATATATCATCCTAGTTGTGAGTCATACATAGCAAATTAGTACAAATTCCTTCGCGTTAATATATAACTTATTTTTTTTAAAAATATTCAGGGAAATATTACAGCTACAACCTTGATTTTTAAAAGGTTTTGCACTTACATTGTAACAGATGATTGTTCAAATTTTCAATTAAATCGCTTCGTTAGAAAAAGACTTTTCATATACAATAGTTTAGTCCACTTATGATTCATGGGATGACTTCTACACGAAATCAAAACTTTAGATTGATAAAATCTTTAAGTAATATTTTTGTATCATGAATTCTGTGAAATATAATAGTTACAGGTATGAAATTTTAAAGGTTTCTTTCTAACACTATAATACGCTTATGTACTAATTTTGAAATAAATCGGGTCGGTAGAAAAAAAGTTTATTGTATAAATTATTTTCGCTAGTTGTGACTCATTAAGGTAAATGAGTGTTTCAAGTCCAGAACTTGGTAAGATTGTTATCAAGAAAACTGATCCATACAGTGTCCTGATGATATCATTTGTAAACGGGATAATTTTAATTATAGGCATGATTTATTCTCATTGTATCATATGATGTTTCAATTTACCATTAGAACAAAATTTTTATGTAACGCATTTAAGTCTGCAACAATATTATAGGACCAGTTCATAGTTTTACAGAAATTACGTCTTTTGTGTCTAGTTAAAAACATTGTTTTAAAACATTAATTCAGAATAGTCTACCATACATGAAATTCCGAATTCTTAATGGGAATTGGTTATCAGTTTTAGCACTACATCCATAAAAGAAGTTCGACTACCATACACAAAATACGGAATTTAAAAAGTAGCCTTTGTATTCGTAATGGAGTTGGTTAACCGTTTTTTGGGGACTTGTTTAACAGTTTTGGCTCTGCATCCATAAAAAAAGAAGCTGTCTACCGTACGCAACATTCTGAATTTAAAAAGTAGTCGCTGTATTCGTAATGATGGTTTAGGTGCTGCATACATAAAAGAAATCGGTCTACCTTACACAAAATTCTGAATTTAAAAGTAGTCGCTGTATTCGTAAGGGGGACTTGGTTAACAGATTTGGCGCTGCATCCATAAAAAGAAATTGGCCTACAATACACAAAAATTCAGAATTTAAAAAGTAGTCGTTGTATTCGTAAGGGGGAGTTGGTTAAATTTCGACTTAGCACACTCTTGCATTTTCGAATTTTGAATTTGGCGCTAGCCGCCATCTTATATCACAACCGACATCTAGCGGTATGTTACAAATCCTCCATCTAGTAAACAATTATTAAAGTACAAGATTGAATAACCATGTTACACAACCTCCATCTAGTAATCAACTATGAAAGTACAATATCAAATAACCATGACGTCACTGAATTATATATCAGACAATGTTTGGGGTTGAATCATCGATTGTCAGCGTGGTCATGCGGTTAAACGCATGTACTTGGTAATGACAAGTTGAAAGGTTCGAGTCCACCTCTATGACAAGATTTTATTAAATAAATATAAATATAAAATTAATTTGAATTTGGCGCCAGCTCTTGCATTTTCTAATTTGAATTTCGCGCTAGCCGCCATCTTGTTCCGGAACAGGAAGTGCCGCCAACTTGTTCCGGAACAGGAAGTGCCGCCAACTTGTTCCGGAACAGGAAGTACCGCCATCTTGTTCCGGAACAGGAAGTACCGCCATCTTGTTCCGGAACCGGAAGTGCCGCCATCTTGTTCCGGAACCGGAAGTGCCGCCATCTTGTTCCGGAACCGGAAGTGCCGCCATCTTGTTCCGGAACCGGAAGTGCCGCCATCTTGGAGGGGAAGTGATGACGTCATCACCCCCCACCACTGATGACGTCATTACCCCCACCCCATTTCCCCTCAAACCGCTACATACCTTGCCCTATACTACTAAGGCAATATTGCCTGGTGCGCATAGGACCCCGACAATTACGGTATGTCCCCCGTTCCAGACCTCCCTACCCCAGAAAAATCCGAGGAGGGACCAGGGATCGAACCTGGGCCGACGGACCTGCAGTCAGTGACAAGACAAGACCACGCCGGCGGTTGGTTATTATTATTATTATTATTATTATTATTATTATTATTATTATTATTATTACTATTATTATTGTTGTTATTATTATTATTATTAATTTCATCCATCAAATTATTAATTAATTAATTAATTAATCCACGCATCCATTTCTAAATCAAACCAATTAAATTATTAATTCATCCATAGTCTATTAATTCATCATCTGTACCATCCATCCATTATTTCATTAATTTACCCACCCACCCATCCATCCATCCATCCATCAATCCATACACTCAAGCATCCATTAATTCATTAATTCGTCCATCAGTGGATTAATTAATTCATTCATCCATTAATTAATTAATCCAACCATCCATTAGTTCATTCATTTATAGATCAATGGATTAATGGAGGGATGACTGAATGGATAGTTGGGTGAATAAATAAATTAATTCATGGATGGGTGGATGAATGAATAGATTGATGAAGGAATGGATAAAGTATGGATTGATTGCTTGATGGATGGATTGATAAATGAATGGATAATAAATGAATGAGGGATTGTTTGATAATTGATTAAAGGACGAATGAATGAATAAATGAATGATGGATGGATTGATTGATGGACTATTTTTCCAAGGTATGACAAAAATAGGCAAAGCCACCTCCAATTTATTCGACAATTGAAGTGTATTACTGAAAAGTGATGCTTCGATAGCGCAAAAAATGCACGTTTTCTGCCAGTTTTTCACTTATCACTCGCGAACAAAAGCAAAAATTAAAAATCCGGCTGCAAGGTGCATTCGCCCACCCTTCAGTCCAACTACGTATGTTTAAAATTTCAGAGCTTTGCGTTCAATAGATTTCGCTGGTCATCGCGCACAGATACACAGAAAGACAGAAAGACAAAAACACTTCATTTTATTATTATAGATAATCAGTCATACATTTTTATTTTGACAACTTCTATTCATACGACGCGTTTTGATACTTAGCCCAGTCAAATTAGATAAAAAAAAGATGGTTTTGCTGCAAAAAATCATGTAGTTCCAAATGTTTCAGGAATGTGTAGTGGAAGGTCCCCTGAACAACGCCTAATGTTTTCCCGCCAATTTCAGGTGCCGCGGGGGGTGGGGGGGAGGCTCAAAGGTCCCTTTTTTCAGTTTTTGCCGCAAATCTCGAAAAGAGTGCATCGTACAGAAAATGTTATGGTATTCAAAATTAAAGCTTATTAAATTCCCGACAAAATGGTATATTCATATTTATCTTTATATGTTACTGTCTCCGAGAATGAGCCGGCGAAAATGGAAAAACTGCAGAAAAATTTGTAGCGCCTCACGTTTTTCGTCGAACTCGCCCTTCCAATTCTTTAGTTTTCCATTTTACAAAAAACTTGTAAGAAATGAAGTTGTAGAGAATTACATGTTCTTCAAGAATATACATACATTTGATAATTTATCTTCACGTAGTCAAAAGTTAGACCGTTTTTAAATCTCGGGGTCGATTTCGAGATTCCGCTAGTAATTTTTCGCCCATCATTTTATTTCCGTTTTCAAGTGCTTTAACTCTTTTTATCACTTTATGTATTGTTTATGTAAACATAAATGGTATTTATTACCGATATAACTAATATATATAGCCTACATATATATATATATACATATATATAATTATATTTACACATGTATATATATGCATGTGAGCCTTTATACCAGTATGTATAAAATGTGAACTTTTATGTACGTTATTTTTTGTTTACATAATCGACGTAGTATACATAGTTAGTTAGTCCATTCTGTGAGTTGAGAACAGCATGTCTACTTTCGAGCATCACGAGTTAGCAGAAATGACCAAGACAGAAGGAAACTTGCTCAGTGGTAGGCTGATCACCCGCCATTTTCTGTACACGATTCTTTGATGTCCCTTTCAACCGGAGTAATAGGAACCAATAACATCAACTGTTACCAAGCAATGGAAATCGGAACCTGTACAATGGAAACTTTTGTTGGAATGAACTTCGCAGAAATGAAGCAGTGTAAGAACGCAGTAGTCCCATTGGCTGCTATGAGCAACACTGTCAAACTGGACAACGGAGTGGGGGTGATCGAGCCTTTAATGATTTTCCAGAGGACCATAATTACCCAGAAAACTAAGAGGATGTAGAGTAGCTGTTGAAGTGTGAGTTAGCCCAATACCCCATGACTCTTTTCGACGAAGGGATCATGAGGAAAACGAAAAAGTCAGCTCTCTACGATGCCTTTCCTTCAAGCAATAAAATGGTCAACTTGAAGAACAGTTTCACGGTAATCTATGGCGGCTTCCTCCTTCATAGAGTAAAGTGGAACAACAACACCAAGTTCGCCTCCATCTGCGATCAATATGTGTCTTACATGATCAACCGTTACGGCTACAACTCTGCTGTGGTTTTTGATGGTTACGAAGACACGAATTCCACGAAAAGAGCCGAACAACATCGAAGGGCATCAAGTAAAACATCAGTGGATATAGACTTTGATGAGAACATGGTGGCTACTGTTCAGCAGGAAAACTTCCTTTCCAACGAAAGGAACAAAACCAAGCAGATATGTATGTTAGCGCAGGCCTTGGGCGCAAAAGGTGTACAAGTCATCATAGACAAAGGAGACGCTGACTGCAGCATTGTTAGGTGTGGACTGGAAAATACCTCTCATTCAACTGTGGTGGTAGTTGGCGAAGTCATAGACCAGCTCGTCTTACTCGTGGCACTCACACCACGAGACACGAATGTGTTTTTTATGAAGCCTGGACGAGGCAACACAGAAGACAGCCATTCAACCCATACATTCTGTTTATCCATTGCTTCACTGGATGCGATACCACTTCTGCGATTTATGGAAAAAGTAAAGCAGCCATACTTAAATGTTTCCAGCGGTTTCCTAACGAAACCAAAAACATCGCTGAAGTGTTTTACGACTCCACATTCACGCCAGGAGATATTGCTGAAGCTGGGGAACAAATGTTCCTACTGATGTATCAGGCCCCACCCAACGAGCATGACCTCAATCATCACAGGTACATTTCATTTTGTATTGCATGTACTAACTTCATTTAATCATGCTGTTTGATAAATAAATATTCTATTCTATTGTGTTTTATCCACAGGTACATGTGCTTCATCAAATCTTCAGCCAAGATGAAAGCGAACTTGTCTTCATTGCCACCTACAAAATATGCTGCTGTACATCACTCGTGCAGAGTGTTTCTACAGGTCCAGCAGTGGTTTGGAAATGAATCTCTCGAACCTGAACGTTGGGGTTGGACAAGAGAAGATGGGGGTATCTGACTCCTATTAAGACCAAGGCCCCTATTGCACCTGACAGCGTGCTCAACTCCATATTTTGTCATTGTGCCACAGGCTGCGGTATGAGATGTGGATGCCGGAAAGCCGGCATCCACTGCTACCTGTCTGTGGCAATTGCCACGGTGCTTGCACTAACAATACTCCC
The DNA here is from genome assembly GCA_964059195.1 of Ectobius pallidus. Classification (NCBI taxonomy): domain Eukaryota; kingdom Metazoa; phylum Arthropoda; class Insecta; order Blattodea; family Ectobiidae; genus Ectobius; species Ectobius pallidus. Next base: position 199,637,595 of record CAXKWD010000003.1, read on the forward strand.
GTTCAAGAGGACTTGGAAGAGTTGTACGATGAGGAATATGAGTATGAACAGCTTTAAATATGTGACAGGATGGAAGGGTGAGCGGAAATTAGGTTGTGTAAGCCACTTTTATTGCTTTTGCATTATTAGCTATTATATATATATATATGTTAGTTATATGGATAATAAATAACATTTATGTTCACATAAACAATAAATAACGTGATACAGAGAATTAAAGCACTTGAAAACGGAAATAAAATGATGAGCAGTTTACTAGCGCAATCTCGAAATCGACCCCGAAATTTAAAAATGGTCTAACTTTTGACTACGTGAAGATAAATTATCAAATGTATGTATATTCTTGAAGAACATGTAATTCTCGACAACTTCTTTTCTTACTAGTTTCTTGTAAAATGGAAATCTAAAGAATTGGAAGGGTGAGTTCGACGAAAAACGTGAGGCGCTACAAATTTTTCTGCAGGTTTTCCATTTTCGCCGGCTCATTCTCGGAGACGGTAACATATAAAGATAAATATGAATATACCGTTTTGTCCGAAATTTAATAAGCTTTAATTTTGAATACCATAACATTTTCTGTACGATGCACTGTTTTCGAGATTTGCGCCAAAAACTGAAAAAAGGGACCTTTGAGCCTCCCCCCCACCCCCCGCGGCACCTGAAATTGGCGGGAAAACATTAGGCGTTGTTCAGGGGACCTCTCACTACACATTCCTGAAACATTTGGAACTACATGATTTAATGCAGCAAAAAATCTAATTTGACTGGACTAACTGGCGATTGGTTAGAATCTGGCAATTCGTTCAATTAATCGTTTGTTTATTCAAGTAGCATGCCGTGTTCTCTCAGCTGACACAATATTAATTTGATTTTAAGCAACAAAGTAAGAAAGTAAATATTCATATAATCTACTCTTATACAATTCAACGGCCCTAAATAGGGTGCTTGCTCGCTCGCCCGCTTCGTGAGACATCGGATATACTCGGCGATGTTCGTCTCTCGCAGTGTAAACTTTCATGACGCCTACAAAATTAGTAAAACCGTTTCTTTATTACACAAGTCCTAAGTGAAATGAACGCAATGAACAAATATTCTAATTTTAATTTTACTTACAATTTTCATAGCTCTGAGCCACAAACCTCTTTAATACACTGCCAGTGTAAATTTCTGAAAAATCCTGGAGTCAATTAATAATGGCGGGTGAAGCCGCGGGCATCAGGTTTAATATATCGATAGTTTAATCCTCGAAGTATCGTGGACAGTAAAAATCCAAATCAATCACTCCTTTTCTTGAAAAATTATATAATTTCTGAAAATTACACTGAATTTATCAAATAAAATTCACATCACATTCATCTGTCAACAAACAGTTGAGAAACGATACGTATTATCCACCGCCGTCTCGAGAATTACGCACGAGAATTAGGGGAAGGTTGCCTATGTTGGACCGATTTTACATTTTGTTTCCCCAAGCCTTTATTATATATTTAACTGTTATAAAATATATTGTACAATAATCTACATTTTATACAATTTCATCTGGTAGTATTATATTTTGAACAGATATATATCTCTAATGCCTACAATTTAAAATTTAGAAGTCTATAAATGGTCCGAATTTGGAAACCGGTTGCTTAAGTTGGACCTATGGTAAAACTGCGAGTAAAAAAATAATAATTGTAATATTTTAAAGAACTTGTATTTTAACAAATTTATTAGGTACATATGGCATTTAAAGTAGGTTAGTTAGGGCCTATTATACAAAACCATTAATTATAATTTGTAAATTAGGAGCAAACTGTTTTGTAGTGATAAAGTGCTTCAAGTAAGAAACAAAGAATAACCTAGGGAACAGATTTCATAAAAAATGTAAAATATACCAAATACACCAAATCTGCCTATACGCTGAGATCAAGAATGGAAGTTATGGTGGTCCAAATTAGGAAACACGCAGTGGTCCAACTTCGGCAACTGGACGCCATGTAAAGAAATATGATGCTACAAGGACTCACAAAAGTTAAAACTAGTTTTACGATATCCAGTTATTAACTAATGAAAGGCAGTTGTAAAATATAATGTAGGTAATTGTTTTGCTTACTCTTACTCTGCACAATAGCTTATAATTTGCAGCGCGACTTTTGTTACACAAACGAGGAGAACACATTAATTGCAGTTATTCTTTCTTCAAAAGCTGCAGCCAACTGACCGTTGGATCACGCGTCCTTGACAACATTTCTCACCAGTAGAGCCAGCTTGAAGGTTTAAGTTACTAACACATAACGAAATATTAAGGAGGTCCAACTTAGGCAACGGTACAACTTCGGCAACTCTCCCCTATACAGTTTGGAAGGCAGTGGTTCACAGTTATCTTTGGAACTGCATAATCGAATCTGAGATCGTTTTCCCAGGTGGCGATTTGTAATCGTTTCATGAATTATTAATGGTTTAGTTTAAGAATGATTCGCGTGCAAGTGTTAATAAATATAGTGCTTTAATAATCATTATACTATTAATTTTTAATTTTTCAATTAATTATCGTGGGCAAAGCCGCGGGCACCTACTAGTAAAAATACATTTCATTCATGAAATACCGTATTTTACGGACTATAAGACGCACCTTGAATTTAGGATGGAAATTTAAAGGAAAATAATTTTAATGCGATTCTAAACGACAAATTTTAAAGGGAATATTATACTTCATTCCATAAACACATTTTAACCTTGTACAAGGGGATCAGTGTAGTACATCACTTCTAACTTAAAACCTGCGTTGTACGAAAATCTCTTCTGTACAGGTGGCAACGCGTAAATTTTAACAACTGAACTGATTTCTCATGAAAGACTGAATGAAAATACTTTTACACCCTCTAACCCTCAATTCAACATACAATACGTGTAACGGGACAAGGCTGTTTAGGGGTCATTGACTTCATTTAAACCACCCGGCCAAGACAACTCCTTTCATATAAAAGAACTCAACATTCCTTTGTTTCCGCATTGTATACCTGGATTCCAGCTACCCACATTTTACGATTGTGACAAGTGCACTTATATACTGGCTGTACATTTATGAGTTATGACTATCATATCGTTTACAACACCTTGTTTATAGCTATAATATTTCGGCAATATTTACCATAATTTTAAATTTTTAGTGTACATCGGACCATCTTTCAAGGCTGTGTTTTCAAGGTAAATAGTAAAACACGGTAGTCTTAATAAATCTCACTCGCGTTTACGAGTTTCATCAGACAAATCTCTCGCGAATCTATCGATACTCTCGTAATCTCCCGTCAGGATACCTATTCCCATCCATTCCGTCGAGTTTCGTTGTTGCCACATACTTCAGTCTAAACTTTACTGAATTTACCTATACCAAGGTTAACATGAATGATCTTAAGTCAATGTCTCACTTCCAATTCAAGTTAGTGACTTCTATGTTTATTTCATTCTGACAGATCAAATTCCAAGTCAAACAAAAGCAGGTTGACTGATGTACCAAGTGCCAGAATGGTTTTGTTTATTCACTGATAATTTCAATTATAATAAGCAGAAAGTAAGCTATTTTGTTATCGATTTCAGAGTTAAGCTCCAGATTGATTGATTAAGCAGGGCTTACGGAAGAGTAGGCATATGTGAAGGAATATGTAGGTCGTGTTATTTGTCAAAGCTAACTGTATTGTAACTTCCAATGCCGTATATGAACACTGTAAACAATATGTTGCCATGAGAAATGATTTGCATTTCATAAATTCTGTCTAATACTACCATAAAATGCAGAAAATTGGGTATTACTTTGGTACCAGACAACCGATTTGGTTCAATATCAATAGGCTTCTTCCCATGGACGTTATAAATGTATATACCAAGTTTCATGAAAAAACAATAAAGCGCATTCGAGTTATCGCGCGCACAGACACACGGACAGACAGACGGACAGACATTTTCCCGTCCCCCACACAATCTTATAAAGTACCATTCTGGCATTTAATAATTTCACTCTAAGAAATTTAAACTTTTGAAAAATTAGATACATTACAGTTTACTTATTATTTTCAATAACTTATAGGTAGGGTTCGGATGTTTATGACCAAAAAAAGTGGGAAATATGACTGCAAATATACCCTTAAAAATGACTAAATATGACCCAAAAATCCTAAATATGATCTAATAAAATAACGTTTTTTTAAAAAAGAAATGTTCCAATTTAAAACGTATCACATGGATTCTATCAGATAATCACTTTTTAACAATTTTGGTGATTTACAGTTTAACTTTTAATTAACTTCTATTTTTTAAAGAATTTGTTCCTGTTTGCTCGCTTCATCAGCTCAAAATACTCGTAATATTTTGTAGACCTTGCGTGTCCCTATAAAATATGAACAGTTGCATTAATTTTAAAATTTAAGTTAGTATTAATTTGGCATACACATTAAATTAATTAAATAAACATCAAATTTAACTCTACCATGTAGTACATACACTGTAATTGTGCTCTTTTACAGAATTTATGACGTTAAATTACAAATAGGCTATGGCCCAAATATGACCAAGTCCACAAAAATAACCCAAAATATGAATTTATATGCAAAATAAAAACTGTCCGATTAGGATAACAAGTGTACAGTTTGTGTTTAAATAATGTTTGAGCGAGAATGGAAGTCAGGATAAAAATATGACATGTCGTAAACATCTGAATCCTACTTATAAGTGTTCCTAGTTTCTATACTTGAAAGTGTGACTACATATTCTCATGTACTGGGTATTCATCTGGACTCACATCTTTCCTGGTCCACACATATTGACTATGTTAGTTGTAAGCGGACGACTTACAACTGTACATACATTCAAATACTAACAACATCATCGACGCAATAGCTAGCATAAACGAAGACCTTAACTCAATAGATGAATGGACGCACAGTTCGGGACTCAATCAGAATCCAGCGAAATTACAGGCAATAGTTGTGGGACATCAGAGACTGAGAAATAAGCTGAATGAAATCAACCTTACGCCCATTAAAATCAATTATTCGGTAATTCCGTTTGGCGATTCGGTAAAAAATCTCGGTGTTCTGATAGACAAAAATTTAATTTGGGAAAGTCACGTTAAAGTGACGTGTAAAAAAGTAAACTCCTTAATTCAAATGTTTAAAAGATTAAATATGTCCCTACCTCTCTCTCCCTCTAATCCTGTACCCCCATGTTGGGGCAAAGGGCCTCCAAGTGGAGGTTTCTGCACCTATTTGAATTTTATTACGCTTATTTTCCTAGAAGGGGAAGAGGGACAGGTGGTAAGCCCATCGCTTCTCAACACCCCTCCGGAAACTAAGGTATTACCTGGACATGTAAGGGCCGAGCAATTTTGTCCAGAGGCTCTAATTTAGGCTTGGAGTTCTTTAACGTGCCGTAAATCTACGACACGGGCCCCCCAGCTTAAAGTCCCTCCCGGAGGACTCCGTGTCCAGGATTTTTACGTCCTGAAAACCCCATCGACTGCGGCCGAGTTTGATCCCGCGACCTTCGGATCTAGAGGCGGGCACGCTACCTCTAGACCACCGCAGGTTGCAACGTGTTTATAATATGTGCGTACGATTCATTTGTAATGTAGGTCTGTTCGATCATGTATCGCCTTCCTTCGAAATGTTGTCATGGCTCCGTCTGAATGATCGAAGAAGATTTCACTGTCTCCTCTTCAAAATTCTTCACACTTCATCACCATCATATTTATCTAACCTGTCATCTCATCACACCCTAAATACACGATCAGAACATAGTCATGTACTCTCTATCACTCTACACCGCTCTTCATCCTATTCATCCTCATTCTCTCTATCAATAGCTCGCCAATGGAATTCCATCCCCCGCACGGTCAGAGGCTGTCGAACTCTTGGTAAGTTTCAGAGAGAAGTAAGCATATTGATTCTAAATAATGCAATTTAGTTTTGTTTTTCATCATAGTAAATAGAAATCTTAACTGGAGCTCTTTTTGATACTTGTAACTCGTAGATTAACATCTTGTAACTGTAAGTTTTTTTTTTTGTATTCCATGGTGTAATTTTAAATGTCATATGCTATAATCCTAATTATTTTCTTCAGTATTTTTTTTGTACTGTAATGTTTTATAGTAGGCCTACTTTAAAAAATTGTAATAATTTCTAAATTAATCTTTAATTTACATTAGGCACATAACAAACTTGTAGTGTGTTTAGGCTTACATGTTTTTAATAAGAGCTTTGTATTTTAGTATTAAGTATTAATTAATTGTCTCTGCTTAACTCTACTTGTCAATTTAACTCAAAGCAAAAACAAAAATTGTGTTTGAATTGTTATCCATTGACCTTCATGGCTTGAATGGTAAGCTGTGTCTTAGGGCAACTTGTGTATTCAAGCAGCTTCATTTTTATAATAAATGATTTCTTCTTCTTCTTGTATACGTGTTACGTAATTGTAATGTAGTTTTTGACTGGTAGAGCGGAAGAGAAAGCCAAATGGTCTTAGCTCTGCCAGAATAAATAAAAAGAATAAATAAATAAATAAATAAATAAGCTGTCCAGAGTGCTGTTTGTGATTAGAAATTTGAGAGATCACCTACTAGAGTCCTATGCGAGAACGGCCTATTTTCAAATCGTGATCAAGTATGGTCTCTTATTGTGGGGCAACTCCTCACATATAAATACTTTACTAAAACTGCAGAAGATGGCTGTGAGATTGTTCACTAATTCTCCAGTAGCTGCCCATTGTAGACCTCTGTTTGTAACCACCAATATTCTAACCATATATATATACATATATATGGTTATAACGACTGTGTGTTATATGTGAAATCTAACATAGTGTGGTGGATGACAAACCTTGCTGACACCAACTGTGTGAGTGGAATCCTTACCATTGACCTCCATATATATACCTGAACTTAGCACTATATACAATCACGCCGGCAATTCTCTCTGATATTCAGAAGAAAAACCGGCTGAGAAGGGAGTGGCAGGCAACTAGGGAAACCGCTATCAAGGCCCAAGTTAATAGGCTCCAGCGGTCTATTGGCTATGAGCTGAAGAAGTGGAAGAACGGCGTTTGGTCTGAGACGCTCTCATCCTTAAACGTAGAGGATCAGTCCCTTTGGAAGGTTACAAAGAGGATGATGCGGATCTCTGATCCCACACCCCCCTTACGAGTGCCAGGAGGACTCGCTCTATCAGATTCTGAGAAAGATGAGGCCCTGGCCAACAATCTTGAATCTCAATTTACGCCGGTTGACGATCCTTCGGATCCTGCCGTGATCGAGCTGGTTGAAAGGGAACTGACTTCGTTTGAGTTTGCTCCTTCAAGTCAGCCCGAATTAACTACTCCATCAGAGGTCGTCAAGGCTATAAAAGAGCTCAAGCTTGGTAAGGCTCCGGGTCCTAGCGGTATTCCCAATAGGGCCCTGAGAAACCTCCCAAAACGGGGAATCACCTACGTCACCAAAATTTTTAATTCGGTCCTTAAGAGGCAATATTTCCCACCTGCGTGGAAACATGCCAGGATTGTCTCTATCCGGAAACCCGGAAAGGATCCGACACTTCCATCGTCTTATAGACCCATAAGTCTTCTTGATTCGGTGGGGAAGCTCTTCGAGAAAATTCTGCTAAGCAGAATCCTAAGGCACGTCAACAGGCACAGCGCTATTCGTGATGAGCAGTTTGGGTTCAGACCCAAACATAGCACGACTCAGCAGATAGCCCGCCTGGTTGAGAGAGTCAAGAGGAACTTTGACGAAAAGCGACTAACCGGCGCGGTATTCCTTGATGTGGCCAAGGCCTTTGACACAGTTTGGGTCAAAGGTCTCCTATACAAACTCCTTCTCCTCAACTTCCCTTATTACCTGGTGAAAGTTATCACCTCCTACCTTACCAATAGGACGTTCGTAGCGTCCTTCCAGTCAGCCACATCTTCTTGTCGTTTCATGCGAGTTGGAGTTGCTCAGGGGGGACTGGTCTCCCCTGTCCTCTTTAGCCTGTATGTGAATGACATGCCCACACCACACCGCCACGTCGACTTGGCGCTTTATGCCGACGACACTGCGCTTTTGGCAACGTCGAAACGGCCTGCACTAATCGTCAAGTATCTCGAAACATATCTCAAAGAGCTAGAGTTCTGGCTGACAAAGTGGCGAATTTCCATCAACGTCACTAAGAGCGCAGCTTTGCTCTTCACTGGAAGACAAAGAACCGCGTCGCCTAGGCCTGTAGAATTTTTCGGAGAGCCAATCGAATGGGTCGAAACAGCCAGATATTTGGGGGTAGCCCTGGACAAAAGGCTGACCTGGAAACCCCACGTTACCCAGGTTAGACGAACAGCTATGCAACGGCTTGAAATCTTATCCCCTCTGCTTAACGGCAGAGGAGGACTTTTACCTGCGAATGGAGCGCTGCTCTATAAGCAACTCATCCGACCTCTGCTCGACTATGCCAGTCCAGCATGGAGGTCCGCAGCACGCACGCATGTCGCAAGACTACAAGCCGTGCAGTCGAAATGTCTTCGCCTCACTACGGGCGCACCTTGGTACGTCAGTAACAGGCAGATCCATGAAGACCTAAAGGTTCCACTACTTGCCACACACATCAGAAGCCTTGCACAGAGTTTCGACTCCAAGCTTCAAGATGCTGAGAACCCTTTAGTACGGCAACTTGGAAAGCGACTGCGCTTCCCAGGGGACGATTAAAGTCGTCAGAATTTTTGAGGCCTTCAGCCTAACAATACCCTTTGCCAATACGTATAAGCCTTCAGCTGACACGTATCCCAACTGGTTGGTTCAACCCCTACTAGGCATTACAGAATGGAGGACCATGACCAAATCCCCTTTGCTAGTTCCGACCAGGGTTTTCCGAGGTTTTTGCCTGGTTGTAAGGTGAATACCGGAACTTAAACAAAAAAGGGCCACGGCCCGAACCCCTAATTCATTGCAGTTGCCCTGCATAGGTTCAAGTCCTATGCGAAACACCGTTAGCAAATTTAAGTTATAGGATAGGAACCCGTTTTCATTTCCAGCAATGCATTTCGTATGCAGGTATGGAATCGGAGTCGAGATCATCGCATTGCGGGCGAAGCCCGCAATGCTCTGATCTCAGTTAGCTTATTTGGTCTGGTCTGGTATATACAATCCCCTGTACTAAAGTGAGACCAATGATCCTTACTGGCCCTAGTTGTGGTGGTAACATCAGGCGGCCATTCACTATCGCTCCAAACGTCCAAATGGAGTGATGTCAGTCCAAAATCTCATAATGAATGGGAAGGCTGTCGTCCATTTGGCGTGGAGCGATGGACCGGTTGGATATCCAGTCGAGCAAAAATCCATCCGTTCACTCCATCCGTCCATCAAGCCATCGTACAATGAATGCGGAAAACGACGTGGAGTGACTCCAAGCCATCCCGCAAATCTGCTAGTCAGTGGCCAAACCCACATCCAAATAGCCTCATTCTGTCTTCAGGTGTCCTCCAGTGCAGACGTGTTTTCTAATTTCAGCGCCATGTCGGGGCGAGACACTCTACTCGAAGTAATCGAATCCTATAAACAGTTTCCGTGCCTATGGCAAGTTACTAACTGCGATTATCACAACAAAATTAATAAACATTGCAAAATATGTTGCACAAACTTTCTCGTATATACGTGTTAAAAGGCTAGCACAGAAGAAAGTAAGTTATAGAGACAATTAAATTTTATTTATTTCAATTTCATAAAACTAACAAGTACAGTATCTAGAAAAGAAAGCATCAGGGACGATCCTTATGTTCAATCCTTTTACTGTGAATAATAACAATAATAATAATATCAGGTAAACTGATGTAACAAAGTGCCAGTATGCTTTTGTTTAATCAGTTATATTTGCAATTATGATATGCAGAAAATAAGTTTTTTTGCTGATTTCCGAGGTAAGCTCCAGATTCAATCACTCATTATGTAGAGCTTCAGGGAGAACAAAGGTCTAGTTTTTTAATCAGCTAGAATCGTCCAGCATCAGCAGAACTATACAGATTTGTGATATCTTGACAATCGCATACTCACATAAAAATACGGAAAAGATATGTCAAATTGGCCGGCTACGGGAATTGAACCAGGAACAATCAAAATGTGAGTCCAAGACGTTACCATCTCAATTACCTCGCCCAATTTAACGATCTACTTTCATAACCGTATGTGAAGGAATAATGTTATTTGTCAAAGCTAACAGTATTCCAACTTCCAAAGCCGTATTATATGAATACTGTAAAACAATATGTTGTCATGATAACTAATTTGCATTTGATAAATGCTTTCTAATATCTAATATATAAAATCGAAAGTGTGTATGTATGTTTGTTCCTTATACAAATCTACATTTCTTTACCAATTTACACGACATTTTGCACACATACCCAGTTAAGCCCGGGAAGTATAGCTGTCAACATTAAAATTGAAACAAACCAGTCCTTCCCTTGAAAATTATATAATTTCTGTGAATATTATACTGAAAACAATGAAATGCTGTTCAGTTCACATGACAACAGTGAATTGTTTACTGTGATTACATAGGGCCTTGGCAACTATATAGCCTAATGCTGGACTTCAACGAATTATGATTCCATGTAATATATTGGCGAAAATAATTACTGAAAAATGAATTACACGAAAATAAAGCACAGTGTGATGCAGTCACATAACTTTCTCTACCCTCGACATAAGAAATATTTTCTCACTTCACATTTTGATGTAGAATAAGAGGTCGTATTGCAGGAGCAACTTAAGTGTGTGAGTATGCTATATCAGAAGTCGGTAAATAGTCAGTTATCCATAGCTGTAGGCTTTGTATTAGTTGAGATTTATCATAGGCCCTAAGCATGGGATGGAACATTTTGAGTCCTTTACTCGCAGTATATTATGTCCCGGGTTTTAGGGAAGGAAAGTATGAAAGTGATACTGCATTTCTATTTTATTTCAGGCCCGAAACGGTTTAACATGAGAATGAGAAATAAAATTTTCCGTCAAGTCAATACAATCTTATGTAATTTATGTTTCTTCTTATTTCAACCCCTCCCAGGCATGATGTGTAGAAGCAACGGAATGCAGCATTCGACATCCTCTATGAGCCATAAAAAGCTATATCTAGCGTTTTCTGAGGGAATAATCTGAGTGTCATATGTTGTTCTTCCTCATTTCGAATTCTACATACATTATTATATCAGGACCTAGAGTTTCAACATCGAAAGTCCTCCATAAGTTAATTTCAAATTACAAAATACAAAGCCCGGGCGACTCCGGGCCTTTTCAGCTAGTATTACCATAAAATAGGCACTAAGTTGGGCTTTACTCCGGTACCGGTCAACCGAATTTGTCCAATATCAATAGGGTTCTTGCCATGGACGTTATAGATGCGTATACCAAGTTTCATGAAAATCCAATAAAGCGTATTTGAGTTATCGCGCGTAAAGACACACGGACAGACATTTCCCCTTCCCCACACAATCTCATAAAGTACCATACTGGCACTTAATAACTTGCGGTTTGCATGCTTTCCTCAATTTCGAAGGCAAAAATGCAGGATGCGTTGAGATGTAGCCGAACAATAGAAGCAAAATGTTTCATGAATGCGTTTTTACAAGAGCCTACGGTAAATTTGGGTGGCCACGAAATTTGATTTGAACCCAGGACCTCTTCCCTATTAGCCTATACCTCGTCGCTGTAATTGGTTTTGGTATGTTCATTACGACTGAGCTAAACTGACTGCATTTACAGCAATAAGTAGATTATAGTTTTTACTCGTATGTTACTATGGACAACAAAATGTCGTTAATATTTTAATTGATATGTATGTTCTGAAATTCTCGTTTAAGCTGTATATATTTCGTGTTTAAGGACGTAAGGCACAAATCTTTAATTTTGAGTTTTTAACATTTATGCCTTCTCCTCATATCTTGTAATGAAGCAAATGGTTACGTGCATAATAGACGGTAGGAAACCATCCCTAAACAAAGGAAGGATAGGGGAGACCTCAACTAATCGATATTGAACACTTTCATGATTATCGATACTGCCCTGAATTTATTTGAATTACAGAAAAAGGAGAAGTGCGCATGCGTGGACGGCGAATCGACGGGAGAGGAGTTGAACCTGAAAAACGGTGGAGAGAACGTGTCTGACTACGAGAGAGGAAGGTTGAAGAGAGAGAAGCGGGGAGACGAGACTGGAATGTGTGACAGCGGTGGAGGCGTCCTGGCATGATGGTTTGTCAGACTTTCATCTAATGAAATTCTGAATGAGAATTTCACTCACGCGACTATATGGGGATAGTCGTTAGTCGGAAGAGTACATCACGTCGGCCGGTACGAGAGACCGCTACAGCGAACACCAGCTGTGGAAGGAAGAGTGGGTCACGACTGCTTAGTCTGGAATAAGGGAAGATGTGGACATCAGGAAGTAGATGGAAACAACACAGGATCAGAGGATAAGTTGGTCACCACCCGTTGAGTATAATCACATAAACATTTTTTTTTTGTTTTGGGAAGTGGGAAAATTTTGAGGCATTGTTATTTAAAGCCTGTTTCTAAGAGATGTGTGGCGACTAGACGCCGTAATGAATGATAAAGAGTAGGGTTAGAAGTATAGATGTGATTAGTCTAGGGTGAGGTAATAAAGTACAGAAATCCAACCAGTTTCCATTTCTGGTCTAAGTTAATTAAAAAAAGAGCAGTCAAGAGAGTAACCGCTGAATAGTAAAGATAAATCTCTATACTTTGGGTTTCTATGGGTGATTGTCCCACGAATGAATACATAGCTCGGGGCAATTGGTAATGCTCATACAAACTTTGTTTTTATAAGACAGGACGCGAGGGGAGTAAGGAAGAAGGGTAATAGGGGCTTACTTAGTATTGCTTACGAGGGCCTCTCCTACTTGGGTTTCGTTCAGGTGACAGGTGATTATCTATAAGTGGATTTCATGCTGGCCTGTAATGTTGATTGTTTTTTTAAAGAGATTTATCGAAGAGCGGGAATCGTATGGAATATGGTAGAAGGAGATAAGAATGTGAATATTGAGAGGCAGAAGAGGGCCTATGAGTAGCAGTAAATTAGGCGCATACCATTGGAAAATTTACATGTTAGGATAGAAGCAGAAGTTCACTCAAGGGTTATAAAGAGAGTTACTGACCTGGGGCGTGAGTTAGTTTCAGTTAGAATTCTAGGGAATTTAGAAACAGGAAAATTGGGTGCCCATGGTGGAGAGTAGTAACCTGAAAAGTATGGAAACCAGAGTAACATAAAGTAGGTAAATTAGAGCAATGGTATAAACTGAAAGGGAACTCTACTTAATGAGAAAGGAGTTAAAAGATAACAAATAATAACTGGTTAGATTAGAAAGAGGAGAATTGGTAATCTTGTATAGTGAATAGATGACAAGTGGTTCAGTAGCACGTACTAGAGATTACCCCAGGAGAAAAAAAAAGGTGAGGTGAGGGAGCGCCGGAAGTGTCCCAAATAAAGTAAATATAAATCTAGTAGTAGGCAAAGCCTATACTAGTGGAGTGTAAAAATTTTATAAGAATCTGTGAAAGTCATCGGTGTTGGAGGCTTACAACGGCCCCACGAGCCTCTAGGAGAAGAGTGTCAGGGACCTCTAACATCGATTGTCAAAATTGTGTTTTTGTTTGCGGCCCGTTAATATTTTCCCGGTTACAGGAGAGGAGTCAGATTGTTTGTAATTCAAGATCTAGACGCCGCCCCTGTATCGGTGGTCTATCGCCACAGTCACTCTGTGGATATAGGCCTAAACATCCGTTTCTTTCTTCATAACACTGTCTTTCCTATCTATCTTTGAGTACAATTCTTCATGGACTAAAATGACTAGTGGACTGGTATAGGAGAAATAGGGGGAATCATTGAGTATAATATGTAGAGTTAATGACTGAATTATGAATTGAAAACCTTTATTTATTTGGAAGAAAGTACAATATATACATTGAAATATTTTGAAATTGCAAATGTAAAAGACTACGCAAGTTAGTAATAAATTATAAGGATAATGCGAGACGTTCCAGTAGTCACCTGGAAATAAATAAAGAAAGGAGTTTAAAGTAATTAATTAAGAATTTGTCCTGTAGAACAAGGAACACATTTATACAATTAAACTGGGTATACTAACCTTGCATATGGGAATTGAATATTATTCTTCCAATAAAAGTGTTGAATGGTTAATGTTGTTCAGATCGTGTGACCTGAAGATTTTAAAGATGAGTAGTTGTTAAAAAGGGGAAAACCCAAGAGAAAATGTAATTTATTGTAAATAAGATTGTTGTTGTTGAAAAAAAAAAAAAGAAAAAAAAATTAAATAAACTATGGTTATTGTTATGCAAAGTAAATTATCGTGAAGTTCAGATTGTTTACCCCTATCCTTGTAATGGTTTGAGAGCCGCAGATTTTTGGGCTAAGTTACATATTTTGGTAATGGTCATTGCAAAAAAAAAAAAAAAAAAAAAAGAAATAGAGAGGAGTAGTATAATAATAGAAGGATAAAGCCGAACCTATTCCCATCTCCACTGTTAAAATAAAAAGCTAGCCGAGAGGCCTGTAGGTACATAGCCTGTGTACCTATAAATTTAATTTTTGACTGGGCAGATACAAGATAAAAAGAAGAGAGGAGAGTATTGATGATGGCGCCTTTATATAAATTTTCATCAATAATATCAAACTTGGTAGACTGTTAAAAAGAAAGAGAGTAAACTGGGTGTAGGAAATTTGCAATCACCCGGTAGGGAAGGTGACTGTGCTGAACGTTGGAATGTGGACCACGCGTGCCGTGTTATGATGGCATAACAGGCGTATAGGTAACATTGTTTTGTAGGAGTTCACTGAACTTCTGTACTACGATTGTAAATAATCAAAGAGACTACCAAGATAAGGGAACTTTATAGCATACAGTAAGAAAGTCCGTCACAATCTAATAAATACTCAATGAACTATTTGTACTTGTGCCTTAAACCTCTGCTCAGTTATAAGAAAAGACATGTGAAACTGCACATTCATTCTACTTCATGACAGTTCCATAAAGGCGTAAGGCACACTTCCTATCTGTTATTGAGGTGTGTTTATCAATTATTTTTATTTTCTGCAGTGCTACCATCCAAGCAAATGTTTATAAAAAATGAACTTGCATTTCTGAAGTATAACTTCATTCAAAATCAGTGGCGTAATTACAGGGTGGCAAGGAGTGGCAGTTGCCACCCCATAATTTCCAAACCTCTCTTTTTGCCACCTCAAAAATCGGCAGTAAAAATATCAGTTACTAGCATGTGCCCGCGGCTTCGCCCGCGATAATTATTTCAAAAATTAAAAATTAAGAGCATAATAGTTAAATCATTATATTTATTAACACCTAAATCACGTGGACTACATACCACGATTAGATAGCGTCGCCTGGTAAAAGCGACCTCAGATTCGAGTTCCTTAGCCCATAATACCCCTGTACAGTGAGTTTCGTCCAAATCGAACAATGTTTGACCATATTTAGGCCTACATTGATTATCCCTCTTCCGTGTAGGTTGAAAATTTCATATGTCTTCGGACCTTGATATTCTAAACAAATGAATCGTCCAGGATGGACTTACAAAATCAAGCGATCGCCCGCGATAATTATTTCAAGAATTAAAAATTAAGAGCATAATAGTTAAATCAATATATTTATTAACACCTAAATCACGTGAATTACATACCACGATTAGATAGCGTCGCCCGGTAAAAGCGATCTCAGATTCGAGTTCCTTGGCCCAGAAAATCCCTGTATAGTGAGTTTCGTCCAAATCGAACGATGTTTAACCATATTTAGGTCTATGTTGATTATCCCTCTTCCGTGTAGGTTGAAAATTTCATATGTCTACGGGCCTTGACATTCTAAACAATTGAATCGACCAGCGTGGGCTTACAACATTCAAGCGATCGCGATGCTTTTATTTCCACGGTATGACAAAAATAGCCAAAGCGAACTGCAATTGATTTGACATTGAAATGTATTACTGAAATCTGATGCTTCGACAGCGCTAAAATCACGTTTTCTGCCAGTTTTTCACTCACAACTCGCGAACGAAAGCTAAAATTAAAAATCCGGCTTCAATGCGCATTCACCCACCTTTCAGCCCATCTATGTTTAAAATTTCAGATCTCTGCGTTCAGTAGATTTCGCTGGGCATCGTGGACAGACAGACAAACACGTCTTTTTATTATTTAAAGATAGCATGTGCCCACGGCTTCGCCCGCGATAATTATTTCAAAAATTAAAAATTAAGAGCATAATAGTTAAATCATTATATTAACACCTAAATCATGTGGACTACATATCACGATTAGATAGCGTCACCTGGTAAAAGCGACCTCAGATTCGAGTTCCTTGGCCCAGAAAACCCCTGTATAGTGAGTTTCGTCCAAATCGAACAACGTTTGGCCATATTTAGGCTAATATTGATTATCCCTATAATAATAATAATAATAATAATAATAATAATAATAATAATAATAATAATAATAATAATAATAATAATAATAATAATAATAATAATAATAATAATAATAATAATCCTCTTCGGTGTAGGATGAAAATTTCATATTATGTTTGCGAAACCTTGACATTAAAAACAAATGAATCGACCAGCGTGAGCTACAACATTCAAGAGATCGCGATGCTTTTATGTCGAAGGTATGACAAAAATAGCCAAGTACACAGGTCTCGGAAGAAGGAACATCTCTTGTTGCGGTGCCTAACAGACAGTGCTTCAGGTGAGTGCAGCTGTGCGCAAGACTTTTGCAACATGCCTCCGATTCATAGTAAACTGGGAGGGAGTAAAGTTATTCATTCGCAGACAAGAGAAGTAGTATATAATGTATATAAATATTTTCGGGATGTGAGGGGTCAGCGTGCATCTGTATATAAAAGGGTTTCAACAGCTACAGGTGTATCCATTAGTACTGTGAAGCGAATCGTGAAAGAGGCCAAAAGTATTGAAGAAGGAGCTTCTAATTCTTTTTCTATCCCTGATAAAGAAAGAATACGTACCTCGAAGAAATCATCTCCTGACAATTTTAACGAAGAAGTAGTCCGACGAACAATTAATAATTTCTATATTGAAGAAAAGCAGAGACCGACTTTAAAAAAAATACACTCAAGACTAAAAGAAAAAATTGACTTTCAGGGTAGCATCTCTACACTCAGGAAAATTATTTTACATATTGGTTTTCGGTGGAGGAAAACAAGAAATAATAGAAAAATTCTTGTGGAACAACAGAGAATAAAGTCCCTCAGATGTGCCTATTTAAGGTCTATTCATCAGTATAGGACTGAAGGGCGTTCAATAGTGTACATGGATGAAACCTACCTTCACACAACACATACTACACCATGTGCCTGGAGTGACGAATCGCTGAGTGGACTCTTCTCGCCAGTTTCGAAAGGACAACGGCTTATTATAATTCACGCTGGAGGAGAGCATGGCTTTGTGCCCAATGCTTATTTGAGATTCATTTCACACAGAAAAACAGGGGACTATCATGGGGACATGGATTTCAATAACTACGAGCAGTGGCTAAAGGAAAGACTAATTCCAAATCTTTCTCCTCACTCAGTCTTGGTTATTGATAATGCCCCTTACCATAACGTGCAGCTGAATAAGCCTCCCACATCGAATTCTCGAAAAGACGTGATGATATCTTGGTTGCAGTCCCACCTTGAAAACGATAATTTTGAGAAACAAAACTTTCATAGTAAGACAAAAGCTGAAATTTATGAACTAATACTGACACTTAAGCCACAACACCGAAGCTACAAAATCGATCATCTTCTCCAGCAACATGGCCACGATGTTTTAAGGCTCCCCCCTTATCACCCTGAGCTCAATCCGATAGAACTCATATGGGCTACAGTAAAAAATTGGGTAGCCGAAAACAATGTGACATTTAAAATGGAAGATGTCATGAAGATTACGGATGAGAAGTTTTCCTCAATATCTGCAGAGGAGTGGAAACGGAGATGCCAGCACGTGAAGAATATTGAACAGGAATATCTGGAAAGGGAGGGACTCCTGGATGCGGCTCAAGAATTGGTCATTCATTTGGGTGGTGATAGTGATGCTTCTAGTGAGAGTGATTCGGATGCTAATAATGTTGGTGGTGATGGTGATGATGATGCTGATAGTAATGGTAAAGGGGAAAGACTCTCAGTCTCTGGTGTCACTCCTATGGAATAATATCCAGTCCTGTAATTGAGCACAGCGGTAACACCACACTTGGTATGTAGAGTAAATATATGAAAGTTCCATACTGTATGTTAGAGTTAAAACATTTAATGTTAGTGTTATAACATTTAATGAATGAGGTAAAAATATCTGCCAGAGCTGTACTTGGATAGGGATTTGTTTGTAAACACAAACGCTGACTAAAGATATATAAGCTACTACTGTCATGATCGGCGGGATGGGAAGGTCTCTGAATTAACCCACACCGCTGGATTCTCTTCTCCTCACTCGCGTTTCGTCGGGGTCAGACAGAAATAATACTACTGTACAGTGAAGAGTCCGTGAAGAGTAAAGCCGATGTCCCACGATCCAATTTGTTGGTTGAAAATTTTGTATCAAGTAGCATTTCTATACAATTATTTCTGACTGTGCACACGAGAGTGCGTTTTGGTCCAATATCCAGCGCCAGCTGTTCTCCCGAAACGAAAATCGATGTCTACTACAATCGACATGGCGGTCGATATGTACGCACGACCATCTGTGTAGATGGTCTTGACACAAGTAACATTTTTTACGGAATTTTTATTATAATTTCCAGAGCACCTCAGCTTTTATGCCGGTTGTAATAATAATTGTTGTTAATATTGTTAAATTCAAAGTCTTAGCATCCGTTAATCTTCTTGACTTTAATGTTATAATATTTTATCTTTTTGGTTATGTTCGCTGGTCGAGCGAACGCTGGCAACGGAGAGAATCAGCTGTACGGAGGAAGAAGCCATGTTTCTACGTCATGCACGTCACGCGGGGATAGAATGACGCTCATTGGTTGATTTTATACTTTTGGATGGAAAAATAGAAACGTTTCTATTCCGTTGCATGCAAAATAATTGTATGGAAAATATAGGATGAAATTGTGTGCAATGACAGTCGGCCATGTCACACGATCCAATCTGACGGTTTGCAGACATTTGGACCAAAAATTGGATCGTGGGACATCGGCTTCAGAGTCAGCGAAAGGCAGTCCTTGAGTAGCGGCGAGCGTCAGCGTCAGCGACAGAGGGTGATCTGGATGGAGAGGACTGATCAGCGCGGCCTCAAGTGAGTGTGACTTGGGGAGCTGAAGAGCCGGTGTCCGTGGAGACTAGTCAACGGAGGGACCCGCGAGCGGAAGTCCTAGTCAACGGGGAACTAGTGACCGGAGAGAAGGGTGAACGGAGGAACTAGTTAACGGAAGAGCTGGTGAGCTGATCTGGGCTGAGGCAGTGCCGTCCCGGGGAACTCTGCGCGACGGGTGGATCACACAGCGGCAGCGAGGACTGTGGAGTAGGGATGTAGCTCGCCAAACTTCTCCGACAGATAGCGTGGGTGTACTAGCCGGTATGCGCTAGCCGTTCGTCACTTGTTTTTCCAGTTTTCTTCTGCTGGCTTCATGCTTTTAAATGGCGTTCCAACTTCTCAGTCCGAAAAATATGTTCGTAATTTTATATTTTTATAGAGGACACGAGGCTACTATACGTACTTCCTTGTCTACTGGGCCCTTCTAGAATGTTGAAGTGTCAAAAATACGAAAGAAAAATCACAGCAGATAGGCTCTCAATAACACTAAAACGGAAGGATTAACGAACAAATATTGTGAGATATTTCCGATACAGACGACATTATTTTGTACTCGACTTGCAGTAATATGTTATCAATGTATGAATATTTATATGCAGTGCGGGGATTAGATATTCTTTAATCTTTAAATTAATATTAAATTTGCCGTGAGCATCGAGAAGATGATATGGGCCATTTAAAAATAGAGTAAATTACAATAAATAAATTAAAATTACCTAATAACGCAATGTTAATTACGGTACATTGTGTTAGTTTTTTGTTAAACTGTATCTTTAGTGCACCTTTATATTTAAAGACCACTTCCCTGTTTAATTTATTTAGTTATTTTAGGCCTATTTATTTTACTTTGCTGTATAAATATGTGTATATTAGGCTACTGTAGCCTTCTATTGCATCTGATATCAAAATATAAATTCTGTGATGTCTAAATAGCCAAGTTAGATTGACGGCCTCGAATAAAAATTGTGACAATAGCGTTGCCAATTTAATAGGCTACATAACTTAACGTATGGTAATTATTAAATTCTGTCTTTATAATCTGCTATGTCATGCAATGAAATATTCTTAACAATATTCTGTTTCATAACTAGAAATGAAAATCATGTAACGATGGTCTAGCATAACTTACCGATAATAAAAGGAATAAGAAAGAATGAGGAATGAGAGAAAAAAAGGCCTAATCGATTCCCAAGTTCCCATCTTTTTTAACTACGAGGGACACGAAAGGTAAGTTTTCGTGATGTAAACATATTTTAATATTTGGATTTTGAATACGTTTTTAGTATGACGGTATAGGCTAAATATGCATTTGATATAGAAAATAAATAATATTAAAAATGACTGCGAATACACACAACATAAATAAGTGTTTATCACGTATATCAATTAGTATTTTACTGTCTGAACCCTAGAGGTATATTCTTTTAGTTACTTTGAATCATACCCAATCGCCAAATTAGCAGTACTGTATATAAATATTCATATCTGCATAACATTTTGTACGTCGGGAACATAGTAATGTAGTTAATAGCGGGCATTTCTCACAGTATTTGTCAGTTTATTCTTCTTTCTTTTCGACTTATATAGCGTCTATTTTTTGCAATTTTTCATTAAGTTTTTTCACGTAAATATATTCTGGAAGTGTCCAGTATACAAAGAAATGCGTCTAGTAGGGTTTTACCCGCTACAAAAAAAGAAAAGTTCGAACGTATTTTTCAGTCTGCTAAGATGAAACGCCATTTAAAAGCATGGAACCAGCAGACAACAACTCGAAAAACAAGTGACGAACGGCTAGCGCATACCGGCTAGAGCAGTGGAGACATCTGTTGGTTCTAGTTCGCTACATCCCTGTTGACCGACGCGACGTGGAATCATCTCGACTGGGAGTCCGCACAGTGTGTGCGAACGGAACAGTGCTGTAAATATGACTGAGCACAGTGAGAGTAAGCACTGAACAGGACAGTGAACTGGCGAACAGTCTGGAGTTTTCTGGCTGTATTGACAATTGTTGTAGGAAATAAAGAATCCTCCAGTCTTCAATTAAAAACTCGGTGTTCTGATTTTGAACCCCGACGAGCCCTTGTTACAATATTATTATAATGATTATTATTATGATCATTATTACATTATTATTATTGTTATTACTGTTACTCTTATTAGTCTATTCTTATTGTTTTTCATTTTTATTGTCACTCTTATCATCGTTATTATGATTATGATTATTGTCATTATAATTATTAACATTATTGTTATTATTGTGATTATAATTGTGATTATTACTGTTGTTATTGCTATTATTGTTGTTATTGTTATTATTTACATTTCATTGACTATCATTATTGTTATTATTATTATTATTAAAGTTGTAATTTAATTATTGTTATTATTATTATTATTATTTTTGTTGCTATTGCTATTATTATGGTTATTGTTAGGATTATGAATATTATTATTGAGTTAAGATTTTATTATTATTATTATTATTATTATTATTATTATTATTATTATTATTATTATTATTATTATTACTATTATTATTGTTCAATTCTTATTAATTTTTTAATTATTATTACCATTACTATCATTATTATTATTTATTAATATTAATATTAATAACGCACAAGAAACTACGATCTGACCATTTCCTAACTTGTAAGCTATAATTTCTCCCTCTCCAGAAACGGTTGTATTTGAAGAATCACTGCCTCTCAGATAACACCTATCAGTAATTTAATTTCCATTCCGTAAATCCGTACGAAAAGAGATACCGTTCACAGAATGGAGCCTATACATGAGTATGAGGATATTAAGATTGAAATTAAAGAAGAGATTTCTGACATACAACCAAAAACTGAACCCGTTCCTGTTACGTTTGACACAATAAAGACACAGCGTATCAAATATGAAAACATAAAACGCAACGATTATACAGCATGCAACACCATTCGGAAGTGTGAGCCTATACCTACTTCATTTGACACAATACAAACAAAACTAATCAAATGTGAAAATACAGACAAAAAGGAAGGTGGAATATTTCAAGAAAGTAATGATCGGATAATGCAATCACACTCAACTGCTGTATGTGAAAGCACACCCTCTGCTAAAAGCAGATTCGAACATCTCTCGTGTGATAAATTTTCCAGAAAAGGAGACTTCAAAAGACATGTGCAAACTCACACTGGAGAGAATGCATTCGCATGTCATGTATGTGCCAAGAATTTTTCACGAAGTAGTCACCTCAAAGAACATCTGCTTACTCACACTGGAGAGAAGGGATTCGCATGTGAAATATGTGCCAAGAAATTTTCAAAAAGGGGTAACCTCAAAGAACATCTGCTTACTCACACTGGAGAGAAGGCATTAACATGTGAAATATGTGCCAAGAAATTTTCAAGAAGGGGTAACCTCAAAGAACATCTGCTTACTCACACTGGAGAGAAGGGATTCGCATGTGATATATGTGCCAAGAAATTTTCACAAAGAGGTGGCCTCAAAATACATCTACTTACTCATACTGGGGAGAAGGAATTCACATGTGATATATGTGCCAAGAAATTTTTACAAAGAGGGCACATCAAAGAACATCTGCTTACTCACACTGGAGACAAGGCATTCACATGTGAAATATGTGCCAAGAAATTTTCAAGAAGGGGTAACCTCAAAGAACATCTGCTTACTCACACTGGAGAGAAGGCATTAACATGTGAAATATGTGCCAAGAAATTTTCAAGAAGGGGTAACCTCAAAGAACATCTGCTTACTCACACTGGTGAGAAGGCATTAACATGTGAAATATGTGCAAAGAAATTTTCAAAAAAGGGTTACCTCAAAGTACATCTGCTTACTCACACTGGAGAAAAGTCTTTCGCATGTGATATATGTGCCAAGAAATTTTTCAGAAAAGGAGACCTCAAAATACATCATCTTACTCACACTGGAGAAAAGACATTCACATGTGGAAAATGTGCCAAGAAGTTTTCACGAAGTGGTAGCCTCAAAGAACATCAGCTTACTCACACTGGAGAAAAGGCATTCGCATGTGGTATATGTGCCACGAAATTTTCACTACGTTCTAGCCTTAAAAAACATCAGCTTACTCACACTGGAGAGAAGGCATTCCAATGTGATATATGTGCCACGAAATTTTCACTACGTTGTAACCTTAAAAAACATCAGCTCACTCACACTGGAGAGAAGGCATTCCAATGTGATATATGCGCCAAGAAATTTTCCCGAAGTTCAATTCTCAAATCACATCTACTTACTCACACTGCACACAAGCAATACATTTTCAGAAAGGTGTAACCTCAAAAACCATCTGCTTACTCACACTGGAGAAAAGGCTTTTGCATGTGATGTTTGTGCCAAGAAATTTTATCAAAGCCGTGGACTCAACAAACATCTGATTACTCACACTGGAGAGATGGCATTCACATGAGATATATGTGCCAAGAAATTTTCACAATGTGGTAACCTCAATGAACATCTGCTTATTCACACTGGGAGACCTCAAAAGATATCTTCTTACTCACAAGAGGAACAATCTTTGCTAGTGTAATGTGCACACTGAGACTTGGTCATGTGTGAGGTTATACAAGTAATGCATGTTTGCCTCATACTGTGAGAAATACGTATAGGTCTAGTTTAGGTACATAAACGCATAAAATCCAAACCACTTTTCGATCTTAATAATAAACCGCTCAAATCATTCAGGAACTTCTAAAGAATTTTTTGTCACCTCAAACGACTTTGTAATTGCTTCGAAAGCTTAGAAAAACACTAATTAAAGACGCAATTTTCCCCATATAAAATCATAATAATTTCTAATAATAACCTGACAGCTAATAACATACTGCAGTTACATACTTTATAATGAAATCTTACGTTTTATACAGGGCGATCCATATAAAACTGAACACTTTTAAAGGCTTATAACTTTTAAACTAATAATAGCATACATATGCAACTGTGCTGAATTACAGAGTACCTTTGGGAGATTCCTCAGAGTAAATGTTGAAAATGTCCTCCACCTGCATCCATACACAACTGTACTCGTCGCACCATATTCTGAGACGTTTTCCGAAGCGTATCCTCGTTAATGTTACTGATTTCATTCCTTATTGCTTCACGGAGTTCAGCAAGTGACCGCGGTCTATTCTTGTACACCCTGTCCTTAAGGTAGCCCCACAAGAAGAAATCTGGAGATGTCAGGTCTGGCGATCTGGGAGGCCACAGATTGTTTGAGACAAGACGATCACCGAAGAAGCTGGCTATAAGTTTCATGGAATCACCAGACGTATGGCATGTTGCGCCATCTTGCTGGAAATAACCTTCTGTTAATTCGATGTCGTCCAGTTGTTCCACGAATGTATTGAAGATGCGACCATAAACCGCAGTGTTTACCTTGGTGTCGTAGAAAATGGGACCAACAATTCTGGTAGCTGACACCGCACACCAGACCCCAACCTTTTCCGGATGCAATGGAGCTTCGTGGATAATATTCGGGTTCTCAGCAGCCCAATACCTGCTGTTTTGAGTGTTGATGTAGCCTGAGAGGTGAAACCATGCTTCATCTGTAAACCAGGTTATGGAGAGAATGTCTGGGGTTGCAATAAGAAGAGCCTGAAACCATTGGCAATAACGCATTCGCTTTTCCGCGTCTGGTTCTTTTAACTGATGCACTACATGCACGCTGTATGCTCGTAGGCCTGCTTTCTTTGCAGCTCTCTGACATGTGCCATATGAGTAGCCTGTCTCCTGGCTCAACCGGCGCAATGATTTCTTTGGTGAGTTCACAAAACGTTCTCGAACATCATTAACACACTCTTGACTCATCACAGATCTTTTTTTCCCAGTTTCGCTGAGGAGAGAGCCAGTTGTCTCCAGCTTCCTCACCATGGATAAAATTGTTGCCCTTGTTGGAATATTGCGCACATTGAATTGTCTTCTAAATGCCCATTGAGTTTCAATCAATGACTTCGTACACCAATATGTTTTCACAAGAAAAACACGCTGCTGAATTGAGAACTGCATTTTCGTTTCTGACTGCAAAACTAGAGACTGAAAACTAAAAACAACAATAGTCGTAAGGCAACAATGCATGGATGGTAGGAGTACAAACATTATTACCAATATCGATTCTCCCAAAGCCACTGAGATCATAAAACCAAATTTCAATCTTTTATTACTTTCCAGAGGGAAATTATAAGTCTTTAAAACTGTTCAGTTTTATATGGATCGCCCTGTATAATTTCCGGTCAGATAAACAAAAGGAACGTCCCCAATGATCTGTTATATTAAGCTAAGAGCGCTGGGGTTACATAAATTCGAACAGAAGCTTAATTTGATGTAATACGTGGAGAGGAACCATGTTGGAATGGTATATGTAATAACTATTATTTGCTTCGTTTTTTAATGAAGTGGAATAGCTAAACTTTTGGAATATTAATTCGTGATCAGTTAACATTACGCCGAACGCCACCTTGGGTTAATCGGTAGCACGCCTGTCTTCCACTCCGGCGGTCCGGGTTCGAATCAGTGGTGAAAAATCCCTTTTCCGGGTTCGGGACTATGTTTGTGTTGTCCTTAGGCGGAAATAAATTCGCGGAAAATATCCCCGTAAAGGATCGTTTGCGCGATCCGGTAGGACTAAAGTGTTCAGTGTTTTACTTCATGTTTGAATGAAGAGCTAAGAGAAGCGTTTCCAATATTACTCAATAAATCCTTTAATTAAATAACTTATCCATCCATTAATTCTTTCCTTCATTCTTCCATCCATCCATTCTCAGGCATCCATTCTCATCCATCCATTAATCAATGTACTCATTAATTCATTCATTCATCCACCGATCTACCTTTATTTATTCATTCATTCATCCACTTCATTAATTAATTATTTCATCCACCCATTAATTAATTAATCATTTCAACCAATCATCCATCCATTAAATCATTCATCCATAATTAATTCATGAATCCATTCCATTAATGCATCCATCGATCCATTAATTAATTCACGTATACGTTAATGAATTAAAAAATTAACTCATACATCCGATTTTTAGGTAGATTTTTCTTCGAAAATGGATACCACTTTATGATTTTCGAAAAATTCTTTCATATCTTTACGTTTCATGCTCCCCTAAGTACGAAACCACCGCCCGTTCAAAAAAAAAATTTTGTGATATTTATATATATATCTTTACACGATAGCGGCCGTAATTTTGAAGATATTTGAACCAAATTTTATTATGTTATTTCTAGGCCCAATAGTTCGGACAAGTTCGTTAATGGGCAAAATTGGCCCAAGGGGGTGGTCGGGGGAGGGGGTTGAAATTTTTAAAAATGTATATCTCGGCCCCTATGAAGTATAGAGGGAAACTTTGTTTGAATAAATTAGAGTACTCCCTATGGAGTTTACAGTGACACCAACGATTCGGGGGTTCGAGTGAAGGTGGGGTTGGGGGATGAAAATTCGAAACTTTTGAAACCACGTCTTGTGGGGTATCGTTGAAAAGCTCTTGATGAGTACTCTACAAATCAATAAGTAGTTTCTTGATAGCTCTCATATTACGCGAGATTTTAATGTTTGAAAATAATAACACTTAAAAGAATTATTATAATATCATAATTTTGTCTTGTTTAGCGGCTTTGCTAATTTTATTCATTGCTGATCTTGCACACGGCCTCCCAGAGGCTTGTTGTCAAAACAAATGATTGTAGGCTCTTCCTCTTTACCGAATTCAGTTCCCATTACTGCAGGTTTACCATACCAAGGCTAAAGAAGAAGAGTGCTATGCAGCGACAATAAATTAAACCAAAAGCACTTCGAAATCTACCTCCGCCTGTAGGCCTGCCTAAAGGGATTTTTTTCATTCATAAACCCATCACGTCCACTCATGCATTTATAATTTAATTGAACTTTCCAATTATTACTTAATTATTTCATTTGTCGATCCACCCATTTATTAATTATTAAATTCAGATCCATTAATTACTTCATTTATCCATTCGTAATCCAAAAATTAACCAATTTATTCATTCATCCTCAGCCGTTCATCCACTCTTCCATAACCAGTAATTAATAAATTATTTCATCCATATATTCATCCAATCATTAAATCATTCCTTAATTTAAGGATGGATTGATGGATGAATGTATGGATTAATTAATTAATTGGATGAAAGGATGTATGCCTGAAGTAATTAATTTATTTACGGATGGGTGGATAAATTAATTATTGCGTGAATTAATTAATGGATGGATGAATGGTTGGATCGTTGAGTGGATGAATTATGTAAATAAATAATGGATGGAGTTATCAGTGGATGGATTATTTAAATAATGGACGGTTGACTGGATGGTTATATGGATGACTGGATTTATTGATGAATGGATGGATGATTGATGGATGAATTAATTAATGGGTGGGTGGATGGAAGTTTGGATGGTTTGTTGAATAATTGAAATTATTAATGGATGGATGGTTTTATGAATTATTTGATTACTTAATGGAATGAGATGATTGAGAGTAATAAGAAGATAGAGAAGAAATATCCAACTACCCATTAATTAATTAAGTAATTAGTCTATTGATTTATTCAATTATTCATCCACCCATCCATCCATTAATTCATGCATTCATCTGTATATAGACAACAAACCATCCATTATTATATTTATTTATGGATTGATGGAGGGATGGTTGGTCGGACGGATGGATGTATAGTTGGGTCGATGGATGAATTAATTAATGGATGAATGGATAGATCAATGAGTGAATGAATGAACGGATGAATTATGGATGGATTGATTGCTTGATCGATGGATCCATTGATGGATTATTGATTAAACAACGAATGAATGACGGATATATGGATGGATTGTTGTTGGATGAATTGATTGATGAATGAATGAATGGATGGATGTTTGAATTATAGGTGGATCGATATAAGAATGAATGGATTGATTGATGGTTGGATTTATTGGTGGATGAAGGAATGAATGGATTGATTGATGGATGGATGAACAGATTGATTAATTGTTGGATGAATGAATGGATCAACATGTGGATGAATGGATGGATGGATGGATTGATGTTTGATTGGCTTGATGAATGGCTAGATGAATTAATTAATAAATTAGTATATGGAAGGTTGGATGGATAAACAGTTGGATGAATCAAATAATTATTTGAATAATGGATGAATTAATTTATAGATGAATTTTTTAATGGTAGTTGTATGTATTGTTATATGTAGCTGTGTGTCTGTGGAGTAGAGGATTAATAAATGGGTTCATGGGTGGATTAATAGATGGATAAATGAGTGGGTGAGTGGATAGTTGCATATGTGCATACGTAAGACCATGTTGTTTTCTGTTATAGATTAATGATGAAAGGAAAGAGGGGTTCGGAGAAGGAGTGAGGAAGAGAGTGCCTCGATTATACTGCCGGCATACACAATTCATGCACTTGTGTCATTATAAAAGTAGTTGGGAACACTGGCTGAAATGAAAATGAATGGCTGTTTTTCCACAATATGGCTATGTAAATTTTATATGCATAAAATTATGAATCATAGTTCAATCGTATATATTTAAATTTTATGGATGAAAACATACCGTAATTAAAATTGCATTTTCAAATTGAAAAAATTAATTCCAGCATACCAAACTGTTCGTTTGTTCATCCATTAATAATTTAATCAATGCATCAATCAATCCATCCATCCATTAATTCATTCATCGATAGATCTATACAGCAATTCACTCATCCATTAATCCATCCGTCGATAGATCTACACAGCAATTCATTCATCCATTCAATAATTCAATCATTTAGTATTCAATGAATGCATCAATCAAATAATCGATCCATACATCATCCATTCATTCATCCATTTATCCATCCACCCATTCATAAATCCATGAATGAATTGTTGGTTGCACGGGTGGATGAATGGGTGGATGGATAAATGGATGGATGTATTGATAGATGGATGAGTGGATGGCTGAATGAATGAATGATGGATGAGTAAATGAATGGATAACTGGACGGATGGATTGATTAATCGATCTACGAATGAATGGATGATGAATGAATGGTTGGTTGAGTGTGTTGAGATAGAGATGAACCATCCATCAATTAATTAATCCATCCAACCAACTATCCATCGATGAATTCATCCTAAAACTATTTAATTAGCCCATCCGTTAATGAATTCACCTATTTATTAATTCATCCATCCACTAATACATCTATCCATTCGTTCATCAATTAATTCATCCATCTATACAAGCCACCACCCACCATCCATCAATCCATTCATCCATAAATCTGTCCATGCATTCAATTATTGTTAATTACTTAAATCATCTATCCACTATTTTAGTAATTGCATAACTGATTAATTAATCCATCCATACGTCCATTATTTCATTCATTAAATCATCCATCCATCTATCTACTCTTCCTTTCATTAATTCATTCACTCATTTTTCTATAAATCCATGATTTAATTAAATCATTAATCGATTAATAAATTCATTCATCCCTCATCCATCCACTCATGCATATATCAATAAATTCATTCATGCATAGATCCAACCTTTAATGAATTCATACATCCATTAATTAATTTATTCATTGGCCCACCCCATCCATTCAACCATTCATTATTAATGAATTCATTCATCCATAAATGTATCCATCTATCTATTCATCCGAAATTAATTATTTATTTCATCTATCTAACCCACCATCCATCCATCCAATAAATTCTTTATGGACAAATGAATAAATGGATGGATGGTTGAAATAAATAAACAATTAATTAATTAATTGGATGTTAAGATATATAAATGTATATATATATAAATTATATGGCATTAAAATTTTTTATTGGAGATGGTATGCATGTTTTTGCACATTTCTCAACTCTTCTGTAGACGAATATGACAACATTAATTACTAGCTCCTCCCGTGTTTCGAGAAAATTCTGATATACCATTAATGTCGCACTGTTTACGCAGAAAACTGTAAAATTGGAATTTTCTCGAAATGCGGAGGGAACAAACTATTATTATTTTAATATTCGTATTCAGAAGGATCGAATTATAGGGATCACGTGTATCTAAAGTCTGAAAAAAAATTTTCCTTCATATAATACATTTTTCTTTGAATCGTTCATACTTTTTCTGCGCAAACTGTGTGACAATAATGTAAAATCGGAATTTTCTCGAAATGCCTAACTAACTTTTTATTATTACTGTCATATTCTTGTTTAGAAGGATCGAATTATAGGAACACATGTATCTCAAGTCGGAACGAAATTTTTTCTCCTTATAATAATTATTTATTGATATCGTTCCCCCTTTTTCTGCATAAACTGAGAGACACTAAAGTAAAATTAGATTTTTCTCGAAATACGGAATGAACAAATTATTATTATTTTCATATTCGTATTCAGAAGGATCGAATTATAGGGATCACGTGTATCTGAAGTCGGAATAGAATTTTTACTCCACATGATAAATATTTATTGATATCGTTCTCCCTTTTTCTTTGAGTCGAACGGGCTTTTGCGCTATTTTTGATATTAAACCTTTAACTACTTAATCGGGATTGTGGATTCTGAATTTAACACATTCGAATTGGGCGGTGAAGATGAAAAACATTGCTTACTTGACTCACGGCACTCTAAGCAAAAAAGTCTTTACCGACCGCACATTAAAACTGGCAGCATGAAGGCAATATTGCTTGGTGCGCATAGGACCCCGGCAATTACGGTATGCCCCCCGTTCCAGACCTCCCTACCCCAGAAAAATCCGAGGGGGGACCTGGGCCGACGGACCTGCAGTCAGCGACAAGACAAGACCACGCCGGCGGTAGGTTATTGTTATTATTATTATTACTATTATTATTATAGTTATTATTATTAATATTATTATTATTATTATTAATTTCATCAATCAAATTATTAATTAATTAATTAATTAATCCACGCATCCATTTCTAAATCAAACCAATTAAATTATTAATTCATCCATAGTCTATTAATTCATTCGCTCATTCCATCCAATCATCTGTACCATCCATCCATTATTTCATTAATTTACCCACCCACCCATCCATCCATCAATCCATCCATCCATCCATCCATCCATCAATCCATCCATCAATCCATCCATCCATCAATCCATCCATCAATCCATACACGCATGCATCCATTAATTCATCAATTCGTCCATCAGTGCATTAATTAATTCATTCATCCATTAATTAATTAATCCAACCATCCATTAGTTCATTCATTTATAGATCAATGGATTAATGGAGGGATGACTGAATGGATAGTTGGGTGAATAAATGAATTAATTCATGGATGGGTGGATGAATGAATAGATTGATGAAGGAATGGATAAAGTATGGATTGATTGCTTGATGGATGGATTGATAAATGAATGGATAATAATTGAATGATGGATTGTTTGGTAATTGATTAAAGGACGAATGAATGAATGAATAAATGAATGATGGATGGATTGATTGATGGACTATTTTTCCAAGGTATGACAAAAATAGGCAAAGCCACCTCCAATTGACAATTGAAGTGTATTACTGAAAAGTGATGCTTCGATAGAGCAAAAAATGCACGTTTTCTGCCAGTTTTTCACTTATCACTCGCGAACAAAAGGAAAAATTAAAAATCCGGCTGCAAGGTGCATTCGCCCACCCTTCAGTCCATCTATGTTTAAAATTTCAGAACTTTGCGTTCAAGAGATTTCGCTGGTCATCTCGCACAGTTTCACAGAAAGACAAACACTTCATTTTATTATTATAGATAATCAGTCATAAATTTTTATTTTGACAACTTCTATTCATACGACGCGTTTTGATACTGGCGATTGGTTAGAATCTGGCAATTCGTTCAATTAATCGTTTGTTTATTCAAGTAGCATGCCGTGTTCTCTCAGCTGACACAATATTAATTTGATTTTAAGCAACAAAGTAAGAAAGTAAATATTCATATAATCTACTCTTATACAATTCAACGGCCCTAAATAGGGTGCTTGCTCGCTCGCCCGCTTCGTGAGACATCGGATATACTCGGCGATGTTCGTCTCTCGCAGTGTAAACTTTCATGACGCCTACAAAATTAGTAAAACCGTTTCTTTATTACACAAGTCCTAAGTGAAATGAACACAATGAACAAATATTATAATTTTAATTTTACTTACAATTTTCGTAGCTCTGAACCACAAACCTTTTTAATACACTGCCAGTGTAAATTTCTTAAAAATCCTGGAATCAATTAATAATGGCGGGTGAAGCCGCGGGCATCAGGTTTAATATATTGATAGTTTAATCCTCGAAGTATCGTGGACAGTATAAATCGAAATCAATCACTCCTTCTCTTGAAAAATTATATAATTTCTGAAAATTACACTGAATTTATCAAATAAAATTCACATCACATTCATCTGTCAACAAACAGTTGAGAAACGATACGTATTATCCACCGCCGTCTCGAGAATTACGCACGAGAATTATACAGTTTGGAAAGCAGTGGTTCACAGTTATCTTTGGAATTGCATAATCGAATCTGAGATCGTTTTCCCAGGTGGCGATTTGTAATCGTGGAATGTACTCTAAAGCTGGAATTTTAGCTGTTTCATTAATTATTAATGGTTTAGTTTAAGAATGATTCGCGTGCAAGTGTTAACAAATTTAGTGCTTTAATAATCATTATACTATTAATTTTTAATTTTTCAATTACTTATCGTGGGCGAAGCCGCGGGCACCTCCTAGTCCTCAACATTTCATTCATGAAATACCGTATTTTACGGACTATAAGACGCACCTTGATTTTAGGATGGAAATTTAAAGGAAAAGAATTTTAATGCGATTCTAAACGACAAATTTTAAATAGAATATTATACTTCATTCCATAAACACATTTTAACCTTGAAAAAGGGGATCAGTGTAGTACATCACTTCTAACTTAAAACCTGCGTAGTACGAAAATCTCTTCTGTACAGGTGGCAACGCGTAAATTTTAACAACTGAACTGATTTCTCATGAAAGACTGAAAACACTTTTACACCCTCTAACCCTCAATTCAACATACAATACGTGTAACGGGACAAGGCTGTTTAGGGGTCATTGCCTTCATTTAAACCACCCGGCCGAGACAACTCCTTTCATATAAAAGAACTCAACATTCCTTTCTTTCCGAATGGTATACCTGGATTCCAGCTACCCACATTTTACGATTGTGACAAGTGCACTGATGTACTGGCTGTACATTTATGAGTTATGACTATCTTACCGTTTACAACACCTTGTTTATAGCTATAATATTTCGGCAATATTTACCATAATTTTAAATTTTTAGTGTACTTCGGACCATTAGACGCACCCAACCTTTCAAGGCTGTGTTTTCAAGGTAAACAGTAAAACACTGTAGTCTTAATAAATCTCACTCGCGTTTACGAGTTTCATCAGATAATTCTCTCGCGAATCTATCGATAAACTCGTAATCTCCCGTCAGAATACCTATTCCCATCCATTCCGTCGAGTTTCGTTGTTGCCACATACTTCAGTCTAAACTTTACTGAATTTAGGCTACCTATACCAATGTTAACATGAATGATCTTAAGTTAATGTCTCACTTCCAATTCAAGTTAGTGACTTCTATGTTTATTTCATTCTGACAGATCAAATTCCAAGTGAAACAAAATCAGGTTGACTGATGTAACCAAGTGCCAGAATGCTTTTGTTTATTCAGTGATAATTTCAATTATAATAAGCAGAAAGTAAGCTATTTTGTTATCGATTTAAGAGTTAAGCTCCAGATTGATTGATTAAGCAGGGCTTACGGAAGAGCAGGCATTTGTGAAGGAATATGTAGGTAGTGTTATTTGTCAAAGCTAACAGTATTGTAACTTCCAAAGCCGTATATGAACACTGTAAAACAATATGTTGCCATGAGGAATGATTTGCATTTCATAAATTCTGTCTAATACTACAATAAAATGCAGAAAATTGGGTATTACTTTGGTACCAGACAACCGATTTGGTTCAATATCAATAAGCTTCTTCCCATGGACGTTATAAATGTGTATACCAAGTTTCATGAAAAAACAAAAAAACGCATTCGAGTTATCGCGCGCACAGGCACACGGACAGACAGACGGACAGACATTTTCCTGTCCCCCACACGATCTTATAAAGTACCATCCTGGCATTTAATAATTTCACTTTAAGAAATTTAAACATTGACAAATTTCAATATCACACTTACTTATTATTATCAATAACTTATAGGTAGGGTTGGGATGTTTATGACCAAAAAGAGTGGAAAATATGACTGCAAATATACCCTTAAAAATTACTAAATATGACCCAAAAATCCTAAATATGACCTAATAAAATAACGTATTTTTAAAAAAGAAATGTTCCAATTTAATATGTATCACATGGATTCTATCAGATAATCACTTTTTAATAATTTTGGTAATTTACAGTTTTACTTGTAATTAACTTCTATTTTTTAAAGAATTTGTTCCTGCTTGCTCGCTTCATCAGATCCAAATACTCGTAATATTTTGTAGACCTTGCGTGTCCCTATAAAATATGGACAGTTGCATTGATTTTAAAATTTAAGATACTATTAATTTGGCACAAACATTAAATTAATTAAATAAACATCAAATTTAATTCTACCATGTAGTACATACACTGTAATTGTGCTCTTTTACAGAATTTATGACTGAAATATGACGTTAAATTACAAATATGACAAAGTCCACACAAAAAGCAGAAAATATGACTTTATATGCAAAATGAAAACTGTCCGATTAGGATAACAAGTGTACAGTTTGTGTTTGAGCGAGATAAAAATATGATAGGTCATAAACATCCGAACCCTACTTATAGGTGTTCCTACTTTCTATACTTGAAAGTGTGACTACATATTCTCATGTACTGGGTATTCATCTGGACTCACATATTTCCTGGTCCACACATATTGACTATGTTAGTCGTAAGCGGATGACTTACAACTGTACATACATTCAAATACTAACAACATCATCGACGCTAGCATAAACGAAGACCTTAACTCAATAGATGAATGGACGCACAATTTGGGACTCAATCAGAATCCAGCGAAATTACAGGCAATAGTTATGGGACATCAGAGACTGAGAAATAAGCTGAATGAAATCAACCTTAGCCCATTAAAATCAATTATTCGGTAATTCCGTTTGGCGATTCGGTAAAAAATCTCGGTGTTCTGATAGACAAAAATTTAATTTGGGAAAGTCACGTTAAAGAGACGTGTAAAAAAGTAAACTCCTTAATTCAAATGTTTAAATCCTGTACCCCCATGTTGAGGCAAAGGGCCTCCAAGTGGAGGTTTCTGTACCTATTTGAATTTTGTTACGCTTATATTTCCTAGAAGGGGCAGAGGGACAAATGGTAAGCCCATCGCCTCTCAACACCCCTCCGGAAACTAAGGTATTACCTAGACTGGAGTTCTTTACCCCCCAGCTTAAAGTCCCTCCCGGAAGACTCCGTGTCCAGGATTTTTACGTCCTGAAAAACCCATCGTCTGCGACCGAGTTTGATCCCGCGACCTTCGGATCTAGAGGCGGGCACGCTACCTCTAGACCACCGCAGCCGACTATGTCCCTACCTACTGCTGTAAAAAAGACTCTAACACAAACCCTGGTCATGCCCCACTTCGATTACTGTGATGTCCTGCTGTTAACGGACTTGAGCTCTAACTTATCCCAAAGGTTGCAACGTGTTCATAATATGTGCGTACGATTCATTTGTAATGTAGGTCTGTTCGATCATGTATCGCCTTCCTTCGAAATGTTGTCATGGCTCCGTCTGAATGATCGATGAAGATTTCACTGTCTTTGTCTCCTCTTCAAAATTCTTCATACTTCATCACCATCATATTTATCTAACCTGTCATCTCATCACACCCTAAATACACGATCAGAACATAGTCATGTACTCTCTATCACTCTACACCGCTCTTCATCCTATTCATCCTCATTCTCTCTATCAGTAGCTCGCCAATGGAATTCCATCCCTCGCACGGTCAGAGGCTGTCGAACTCTTGGTAAGTTTCAGAGAGAAGTAAGCATATTGATTCTAAATAATGCAATTTAGTTTTGTTTTTCATCATAGTAAATAGAAATCTTAACTGGAGCTCTTTTTGATACTTGTAACTCGTAGATTAACATCTTGTAACTCTAAGTTTTTTTTTTTGTATTCCATGGTGTAATTTTAAATGTCATATGCTATAATCCTACTTATTTTCTTAAGAATTTTTTTTGTAATGTAATGTTTTATAGTAGGCCTACTTTAAAACATTGTAATAATTTCTAAATTAATCTTTAATTTACATTAGGCACATAACAAACTTGTAGTGTGTTAGGCTTACATGTTTTTAATAAGAGCTTTCTATTTAAGTATTAAGTATTAATTAATTGTCTATAATATGTATACGTGTTACGTAATTGTAATGTAGTTTTTGACTGGTAGTGCGGAAGAGAAAGCCAAATGGTCTTAGCTCTGCCAGAATAAATAAAAGGAATAAATAAATAAATAAGCTGTCCAGAGTGCTGTTTCTGATTAGAAATTTGAGAGATCTCCTACCAGAGTCCTATGCGAGAACGGCCTATTTTCAAATCGTGATCAAGTATGGTCTCTTATTGTGGGGCAACTCCTCACACATAAATACTTTACTAAAACTGCAGAAGAAGGCTGTGAGATTGTTCACTAATTCTCTAGTAGCTGCCCATTGTAGACCTCTGTTTATAACCACCAATATTCTAACCATATATATATATATATATACACACACACACGACTGTGTATTATATGTGAAATCTAACTTAGTGTGGTTGATCACAACCCTTGCTGATACCAACTGTGTGAGTGGAATCCTTACCATTGACCTCCATATATATACCTGGACTTAGCACTATATACAATCCCCTGTACTAAAGTGAGACCAATGATCCTTACTGACCCTAGTCAAATACTCTCAATAAGAATACCGCCCACTCTACTCTATTCCCTTTGTTCAAACTGTCCACTAGCACAGAGGTGCCATCTGTTGAGTGGGAATGGGCAGCAGTCTCAGAAGCTACTTACGCCGGGTTTCCGAAACGTAAGATATCTACTAGATGGCATTATTCAATCCGTAAGCGTTTCTGAAACGTTCGATGGCGGCTAATCGTTCGATAGAACGCCCTACAAACTATCGCACCATAAATCACTAGATATCTGGCGAAACGGTAGATAAACACGCAACATGGCGGAAATGCGAAATATTTATGTTGATGTATGTTTCGTTATTATGTTAGCATTTAATCTTACATTATGTTACTAGCTTGTTATGGTATTAAAATTAAAAGTAGTAATGAAGCTGGCATTGGTTATTAATTTGTGTGTGAAATAATTCATAATACTGTACTAGAAAAATTGTATATTATCGGTTAGATGATCTTTGTTATAGCCTAGGCTATTAATGTATCCATCGTTTATTTGTATTAATTTCATTTTCTGTTGTAAGTTAATATTTTAAGAAAACATCGCGAATATTATTTTCTTGCTGGTCATCTTCAATGCCAGATCGTATAAGGCCTAGGTCTATACAGAAGTAAATATTCCCTGAAAGAAATACAGCAATCCTTTCAAGAAGTAGCCTACGATGATATTCAGATTCGGAAAAAATGTAGCTTAAGTATATTAATTTTATTTTCTGATGCAACACTTTATGAAGAAAATATTGCCAGTTTACAGCACGAATATTAATACATAATCATCATCTTTCTCGTCATCTTCATCCTGAGGCAATAAATAGGCCTAGAGATGTGTAAAGCAAAAAGTATTCCCTGAAAGAATTAGATCTTTGACGATATTGAGTTTCGGAAAGAATCAGGCTGTCAAAGCAATTACCTATGGATAAATAGGCCATCATATTAAATAAGGAACAGCTTCAAGCATGCCTTTTTCAGCGTTAAATTGCCCATCATTAGAAATGGGAACAACCATCGAAGCATTCCTTTCTGTGGTAAATTAGCTATAACTTAATTAATGTGTTACGTTTTACGCATTATGTTGTCAGATTGTGATGGGTGACATTTTTCTCTAATGCACAAGTCTAGAAATCGAAATTACCGTAGTTTATCTCACGTTCTACATTCATTTTAGCAGAGAAACAGCAGACAAGGAAAAGCAGAAAGATAATTCAGCCATTTTGATAGAATAGCAAGAAGCGCTCCGATTGGTTGCTATTCAATCACGGCCAACTTGATATTAGAGTAAGCACCGTGTCTCCATCTATTGACAAAGTGCTCAACTCATTTATCTGACGTATCGCTATTTGCCGATCGTATTTGCTTTCGGAAACGGAAGGTGTTTATAGAGTGTATAAAATCTATAGAGCCATTAGCTGTCTAGAAGATATCTGGAGCTTTTATGCAACCGGGCCTTAATGAACCTATATAGCTGCAGAAATAAATTTGTTTTTCAAAGTCCTGATGACACAGTAACTTATTTTTGTGCTTGATAATGCAGGAATTAGGTCGGGAAATAACACAATTTACACTACCGCTAAACTAACTTAATTAAATGACGATAAAGCTAATTTTTTAAGTAAAACTTCTTTAGCCGCGGTAGGGGTAAATCGAGAGCTAGTGTAACGCTCAAAATCGTCACGAAATTAGTGAGGTGTGACGGAACGGACTGCACAAAAAACAATCAACTCAATGATTAGGCTTATCCAAAACTGAAAAAGCCCAAAAATTAAAAATTAAAAAATTCAAAATTTAAAAATTTAAAAAATCCAAAATTAAAATATACAAAAAATAAAAAATCAAAGATCCAACATTTAAATAATCTAAAATTTCAAAATAAAAAAATTCACAAAACCAAAATTAATAAGTCCAAAATTTAAAAAATAAAAAAATCTTAATATCCAAAATTTAAAACATAAATATCCAAAATTATAAAATTCTAAAATATAAAAATAAAAAAATCCAAAATAAAAATAAAAAATTAAAAAATACAAAACTAAAAAAATTCAATGATCTAAAATGTAAAAAAATGTAAAAATCCAAATTTAAAGAATAAAAAGGTCAGAAATTTAAAAAATCCAAAATCTAAAAAGTCCAAAAACCCAATATTAAAAAGTCCAACAATCCAAAATTTGAAAAATCCAATAATCCAAAATTGAAAAAATAAAAAAGAAGTTTCACTCCTGCCGCATGGCGTTCCACACACACTTTGTTTTAATAAGTATCAAAACTAATTGTTTCACTTTAATACATTTTCGTGAAAATCAGCTTTAAATTTTAATTCATACGATTTGCAAGATACTTTCTACAATATATACTTTTTTTTTTTTAATTTGAAATTTTTACATGTAAAACAATTCGGATGGTAAGCCAATGAACATCTGAATGAATCAGTCTTGTACACACTCTAATTAACGATTTTACTTATTTCACTCTCAAAATAATTATTACAACCATAGACGGCACATATCATGCCACCTACATAACCGGACATTTTCTTTAGGCCTATGTTGTATTTATTATTTTACTCAGGGGTGCCCACCCCCAAAACTTCATTGCTCACCCCCAACCCAACTGCCTGTCGACAAGGGCGCCCATATGATATTTTCTAGGGGGGGCAATTGTTTTAATTAATTTATTTTTTGTCGCTTTAACTTCTTGGGCCACATTGTATTTTATATTAATAACATAATAAGTAGCCAGAAAATAATTGCGGGGAGGGTCGGAAGTGCCGGGGGGTTTGGAATACCCCCCAAAAAAGGGGTCGGGGGTCCATCCCAGAAAATTTTTAAATGTTGAATCAATGAAAATCACATTTTACGCTATTTTAGCACTCAAAAACTAGTTAAGAAATTTGTTTACCATACTCTAAGACATGCCAATGTAAACAAGAAAATGTTACCTAAGTCGGATGTCCACCCCGGGAAATTTTTAAATATTGGACTAATGAAAATCACATTTTACGCTATTTTAGCACTGAAAACTAGTTATGAAATTTGTTTACCATACTCTAAGACATTTCAATGTACATAAGAAATCATTACCTAGGTGGGGGGTCCATCCCCGGAAATTTTTAAATTATTGAATTAATGAAAATCACATTTTACGCTATTTTAGCACTAAAAAACTAGTTAGGAAATTTGTTTACCATACTTTTAGACATGCCAATGTAAACAAGAAAATGTTACCTAAGTCGGGTGTCCACCCCCGGGAAATTTTTAAATGTTGAACTAATGAAAATCATATTTTACGCTATTTTAGCACTGAAAAACTAGTTAGCAAATTTGTTTACTATACTCTAAGACATGGCAACTTAAACATGAAATTGTTACCTAAATTATAATACTTATTACTATTTATAAGAAAAGTTAAATAGCACATGGAACAGTGGACATAATAGGCCTACTCATTAAGTTATGAAAAGAAAATAACTGCTATATCATATTTGACACACCAACAAATCTTGTTTAATTAAATAAATATATTTTGTAAATACAAATACAGAATTTTAGGTTTTGACTCTTGGGGGTCTGATCCCCCCTTTCCTAATCCACTGTGGATTCTGCTTCCATGTTGTCGATTTGGTTAAACTTCTGCAATTAAAATAATTGTCTTAAAAGAAAAACACCTGACGATAATAATTAATAATATACATTTTTTTCCTTGCGCCCCCCCCCCGGGTACACCCATGGCTGTCGAAATTCTTCATCTTTATCTTTATAAAGAATTAAAAGAGACCTTTTGAAGTTATAGAACTTGGCCGTTTATGTTTTTAAACATATAAAACTCTAATTTTGCAACAATTTTCAACCCCCGGCCAGAAAATTCATAACACGATAATATTTCCCCCCCCCCAGAAATTTCAATGACGCAGTCTGCGTCTTAACCCCCCCCCCCCCCCCGTGGGCACCACCCTATTTTACTAGAATTTATATTATATTTTCGTACACAAAACACAACAGACAAACGTTAACTATATCAGCTGACGAGTAACTGCCCATTCCTGCTCACTGGCGGCGCTAGTAGTAGCGTGTACCGGAAGAAGACAGGGAGTGGACGGTATTACTTATTGAGAGTATTTGCCCTAGTTGTGGTGGTAACATCCCTTAGAAGGAGCGGAGCGAATCCATTGTGACCTTGTTTTGATGTCCGAACTGGACGTTCCATGCTATGAAACCAAAAATAGACATGCACTTGTTGTACCATACACTAGACCAGTGGCCTACCGTACCGTTTTAAAATCCTACTGTGAGCTACGAACCAAAAGAACTACCACCCTAAAAAAGGTCTTTCATTTGTTTAGGCCTATTACCTGAAGTTGAAATAAATTTTAACTAAACTGTTTATAACAAAAATAAATTGAAATGGAATTGTACATAACAAAGAAATTGAAGTGTAGTTAGTAATAAATAACAAATGCACGGTCAGAATTTTTTTATTACACTTATTAACTTCAATGAGAAGGATGGAACTCTTTTTTGTCATCAACAAGTTTTTTTAATGTTGGAAGAGTAGGTAGTGGCTGCCATTCAAATACAGTTGTCCAAATGTTCATCATTGGTCTGTTTCTGTACTTATTAAGTGCCAGTATGGTACTTTATGAGACTGTGTGTTGGGACGAAAAATGTCTGTCCGTCTGTCTTTCCGTCTGTCCGTCCGTGTGTCTGTACGCGCCATAACTCAACCACGCTTTTTCGAATTTTCATGAAACTTCGAAAACAAATTTATAATTCCATGGGAAGAACTCTATTGATATTGAACCAAATCGGTTCACCGGTACCGGAGTAATGCCCAATTTAGTGCCTATTTTAATAGATTATGGCGCCTTTCTAATACAATGCATTTACAATGTTCATGGAAAGATGTCTATTGATATTCGACTAAATCGGTTGGCCAGTACCGGAATAATGCCCAATGTAGTACCTATTATGTTAATATATAAGAAGTCGCGATAACTCAAATATGATTTATTGGATTTTCCTGAAACTTTGTATATCCATTTATAATGTACACGAAAATACGTCTACTGATATTGGACCAAATCGGTAGACCGTTACCGGAGTAAAACCCAATTAAGTGTCTATTTTAAAGACGTGGTAACTCAAATACGCTTTACCGGATTTTTATAAAACTTGGTATACACATTTATATGTCCGTGGGAAGACGTCTATTGATATTGGATAAAATCGGTTGACCTGTTTTGGATTAATGTTTAATTTAGTGCCTATTTTATGGTCATATACGTATTCGAAAGAATTTATGAAATGCAAATCAGTTGTCATGACTACATAGTCAATTGTTTTACTGTGATCTTATAAGGCTTTGGCAATTAAAATACAGTTAGCTATGACAAATAACACTATTGCTTTACATGCGTTAATCCAACTAGACCGTTAAACTGACCCAGGTGGCTGAGATGGTAACGTCTTGGCTTCATGGAACCATGGGGTTCCATGGTTCAAATCCCGAAACCGGCCAATTTGACTTTTTTTTGTATTCTGCATATCATAATTGCAATCATAACTGATTAAAGAAAAATATACCGGCAGGTTGTTACATCTGTTTACCTGATTTTATTTTTAATAAATTTCATCTTGGAAAAAGAAACCTCACAATGATATGTAAAGTTGAACATTGAATTCACTTTGACAGCAACCTAGACCAAAATTGGATATTTTTTATTTAGGAACAAGAGGCCAAATATTTTCATAGCTTGAAGAAAGCGATTTTATAGATAAATCATTTTGAAAATCAATCAGTTCCAACTCCACTGCAGCACTGTCTTCTTCAAAATCAAAATTCTCCATGACACAAGTAGAGAACTCTTGACGCTATCTACCGAAAATGTCCTTGCGAGCTACTAGTAACTCGCGATCGACGGTTTGGCGATCACTGCACTGGACTTACAACTACCGGTACCAAAAAAAAAAAAAAATATCACCATATTCTAGCTCTCAAAATCTTCAATAAATTCCCACCTGCCACTGGCTTATCAGGCCTACTATATTCCACTATAAAGACTAGAATAAGGAAGTGGCTAAGTATGTGACCATTTTATAATTTAAACGAATTTTTGTAACAAAATGTTACCTTTTAGTGATTGTTTCAATGATGGTTTTAAAATAGATATTTGACCAAAATTATGCTGACATGATATTATTATGACGAAGTCCAGTGTATTTTTATATTTAATGACGAATGTATTGTTATTATGATTATTATTATGATCATTATTATTATTACATTATTGTTATTGTTATTACTGTTAAGCTATTCTTATTGTTTATCATTTTTATTATTACTCTAATGTTTGTTATTATGATTTTAATTATTGTCATAATTATTAACATTATTATTGTTATTTAGTGATTATTATTGTTATTATTACTGTTATTATTGTTGTTGTTATTTTTTAAATTTAATTGTTTATTATTATTGTTATGATTATTATTATTATTATTGTTATATTTTTATTTTTGTTATTATTATTATTAATGCTGTTTTTGTTGATATTGGTATTATTATGGTTATTGTTACGATTATTAATATTCTTATTGAGTTAAGATTTTATTAATATTTATATTAATAATACACAAGAAAGTACGAACTGACAATTTCCTAAGTTGTAATTTCCGCCTCTCCAGAAACTGTTGTATTTGAAGAATCACTGCCTCTCAGATAACACCTATCAGTAATTTAATTTCCATTCCGTTCACAGAATGGAGCCTATACATGAGTATGAGGATATTAAGATTGAAATTAAAGAAGAGATTTCTGAAATA
This sequence comes from Ectobius pallidus, assembly GCA_964059195.1. Taxonomy (NCBI): domain Eukaryota; kingdom Metazoa; phylum Arthropoda; class Insecta; order Blattodea; family Ectobiidae; genus Ectobius; species Ectobius pallidus. The sequence continues at coordinate 199,681,833 of CAXKWD010000003.1, forward strand.
CAACCAAAAACTGAACCCGTTCCTGTTACGTGTGACACAATAAAGACACAACTCATCACATGTGAAAACATAAAACGCAACGATTGTACAGCATGCAGCACCATTCGGAAGTGTGAGCCTATACCTATTTCATTTGACACCATACAAACAAAACTAATCAAATGTGAAAATACAGACAAAAAGGAAGGTGGAATATTTCAAGAAAGTAATGATCGGATAATGCAATCACACTCAACTGCTGTATGTGAAAGCACACCCTCTGCTAAAAGCAGTATACGGCCCACCTCTACTAGATTCAAACATATCTCGTGTGATATATGTGCCAAGAAATTTTCAAGAAAAGATAGCCTCAAAAAACATCTGCTTACTCACACTGGAGATAAGCCATTCGCGTGTATTATATGTACCAAGAAATTTTTACAAAGTTCGACCCTCAAAAGACATAAACTTACTCACACTGGAGAGAAGACATTCGCATGTGATATATGTGCCAAGAAATTTTCCACATACAAATACCTCAAAGTACATCTGCTTACTCACACGGGAGAGAAAGCATTCGCATGTGATATGTGCGCCAAGAAATTTTCAAAATGTTCAGATCTCAAATCACATTTACTTACTCATACTGCACACAAACACTTCTTATGCGATGTATGTGGCAAGAAATTTTCAGAAAGTTCACATCTCAAAACCCATCTACTTACTCACACTGGACACAAGCCCTTCTCATGTGATATATGTAAGAATAAATTTTCAGTACGTAGTAGCCTCAAAAGACATCTGCTTATTCACACTGGAGAGAAGGCATATGCATGTCATATATGTGCCAAGAAATTTTCACAAAGCGGTGACCTCAAAATACATCTGCTTACTCACACTGGAGAAAAGGCATTCACATGTGATATATGTGCAAAGAATTTTTATCGAAGTAATCACCTCAAAGGACATCTTCTTACTCACACTGGAGAGAAGCCATTCGCATGTGATATATGTACCAAGAAATTTTCCAGAAAAGGAGACTTCAATAGACATGTGCAAACTCACACTGGAGAGAAGGCATTCGCATGTCATGTATGTGCCAAGAATTTTTCACGAAGTAGTCTCCTCAAAGAACATCTTACTCACACTGGAGAGAAGGGATTCGCATGTGATATATGTGCCAAGAAATTTTCACAACGCCGTCTACTCAAAAGACATCTTCTTACTCACAAGAGGAACAATCTTTGCTAATGTAATGTGCACTCTGAGCCTTGGTTCTGTGTGAGGCTATACAACTAATGCAGGTTTCCCTCTGTGAGAAATGGGTATAGGTCTAGTTTAGGTACGACTGCAGGTTGAGATGGACATTACAATTTGGTTTGAACAAAAGAGGCAACACAATACTAACATAAAACAGAAATCGTGGGATAACTTTGCAAACCACAGCTATGTCATTCAGATACCATGTTCACGAAAGAACGGCAATAGCAACAAAAGCAATATTCAATATTAATGACCTGACAGCACTATCTCTGACTACAGCAATGACCCTCTTCCATACTTGTATCTGACATGGATTGGAAGTAATATGGGATAGCCTGACTATAAGCGATCTTGAAAAAATTGAAAGATTAAAGTTCAGATTCCTACAACTTGCTCTGTGAGTTGGGAAGACAGCTCAATCAGGACTTGTCTAGGAGCTGGCCAAAGAAAGCTTCTTCATCGAAGACCTCAGTTGCAACCTGTCACTGCCATCTACCGGACCTTACAATGAACTGCTGGAAAGATGAATCAGGAAGAAAGCAAAAAACAAACCCGAATTTTATGGAAAGAAACTGAGCAAAGGTATTTCAGGAACAGAGACATGTGGTAATATGGCTGGCTAGTCATCCACGGCTTTCACTACAAAATTTGCAAAAATGAATCGTTTCATAACCCAAAAGACAAATGTTTTGTGGACAGATATGTGATAAATACCATATTATGTCGTGCTGAAACAGAACAAAATCTCTGACCGAAAGTAGCAAAGAGTGAAACAGTCAGTCAGTGCCCACTCGTGCGAACCTTTCTCATTTCATTCATAAAACAGAAGTACATTAAAATTACAATGTAAAACTAAATATATAGCCAATCAAAGTAAAAAAGTGTTGCAACATTTCAATATTGTAATTAATTTAATTTATCATAATTAGTTTCAAATGAAACTTTCACCTTTAATTATCAAGTAGTAACGATGCTTATGATTTCTACATGCCTGCAAATTAATTTCAACTGTTTTGGTAGATAATCGCATACGACAAACAATTAAAATATAACAGTAACAACTTAACTGATTGAAATCAGAGAATCTTTAATAACTCATTCATTAACACATTTTTATTAATGAAATTTAACATTAATTACCTTCATATATGATAATAATCCATCATCTGCAATATGAAATTGGTTTCATTATTCACAATAAAATTAATGGGCAGCCATTTCATAAAATATTGGAATATTTCACTCAAAGAGAGAAGTTATAAAATTATTGTAATTAGGTGGTCAAAAATAAGTTTAAAATATCAAATTCTCTGAATATTAAGGACTTAGGTGTATCTAAAGTGGTTTCATGTGTAAAATCTGTCGATTTACTTAATTATTGCATTGAGTTACTTTTTTGTTGCCATTCTTAGTCTGATTTTAACACTCTTTAATACCACGTAGACAAGAGTTATCAACTGTGTCCATTTTCATTTGAGAAAATATAGGCTACATCTTAAGATACAATTTGGTATAAGATTAACTTAAAAAAATATGTATGGTTAATTACTATGTGAAAAAACAAACAAGTGATTTTATCCCACCCAGAATGGTGATAGTTTTGATAAATTATTATTGATGAGTTAAATAAATGTTCTGACAACCTGGAAACAGTTTATAATTTGTAATCCCTCATACCTTCATTAATAACAGCATTAAGATCCTTACAGTAATAACAGAACAGCAAATGAACTTTTGTTTTGCTTAATTGAAATCAGCGTTCAAATTATGTCCCACCTGTAGTAGATTTTGAAAAAGAAATTTAAAATATTTAAAATATATTTTAAATAATGCCTTGCTTGTAGTGTGCAGGAGAAGGCATTGTAAATTTTACAGAATGTGAAGAACCAATTCTAGTGTATTATTTATGATATGTAATGAACAAAAATAGTTTTTATAAGTAGCTAGAATGTCGCACCCGTAATTATGAAATGGTAAAGCTTGCGAATAAAAATCCATGGAGGAGAGGCATGGTGCTACGTCCCTCTTGAGACTAGGTCTACCACCCAACTTATGAATCATCTATCATAGGCATAATTATGGCAAGATTGTTCACTTACATGTATGTTTTCTCACTCACCTTGCACGTGAACAACAATATAAGGCATTATCTAGAATCTTTATTCTTTCATTTATGAATGTGGTCTAAAACTAGAATGGGCTAAAATTCTAGTAGCTTTCTTCTATAGAAAAATATTATTTCAGTTAGTGAATAGAATAAGACCATCTATATTAATAAAAATGAATTTCCAAAATGTATGTTGCCGCATCACTTGAGAACGGATCGACTGATTTGGCTGATTTTTTTTTTCTTTTTCCGTAATTTTCAGGACAAGGTTTGTATGAAAGAAAATTTTTGGAAAATCTACGGGAAAAGTAGGAAATGTGAAATGAGGCACAGGTAGAGAGTTCTGCTGTCAATTGTTTACATAACAAAAGAAATATTTAAAAAATTGAAGTTTGACAAAAGAAGTGTGACATATTCACAGTTTGAGAGTTCCGCTTTCACATGTTTTCATAACAAAACAAACAAAAAAGAGAAGTGTGAGTCTTGCAACCAAGCCAGATCGAAAGTGTGTATGTATGTATGTGGGTATATATGTTCCCTAGAGAAATCTACATTTCTTGACCAATTTGCACGAATACCCAGGTAAGCCCAGGAAGTAACACGGTCAACACTAAAATTCAAACAAACCACTCCTTCCGTTGAAAATTTATATAGTTTCTGAAAATATTATACTGAAAAATGAAATGCAATTCAGTTATCATGACAACAATGTATTCTTTACAGTGCTCACATATGACTTTGGGAAATACATAATACTGGGCTTTAATAAATTCTGATGCTATCGATGTAATTAGTACATTTGTGAAAATAATTCTTGAAGAATGAAATCCAAGAAAATAAAGCACAATCCCAGTCAGAACACATATGTAAAATATATGTAAAACTTATGTTATCCCTAGATCTAGGAATGTACATCACACATATGGGGTAAATAAAATCTACATGTAATATATGCTCAAATGTCCCACTTTTTATGTATAGTGTACGTCAATTTCATGTCAATGCAGACAATATTATCAATCATACGTACAATCGCATACATACTATTGATGTACAATATCTATACGTAAAAAATATGTAAAGATGATCTATCAAACGTGTATTTTATACTAGCTTAAAAGGCCCGCCATCGCTCGGGTTTTGTATTTTGTAAATGCGAAAATAACTTATGAAGGACTTTCGGTTTTCAAACTCAAGGTCTTTATATAGGTATTTAGAATTTGAAATGGGGAAGAACGACTTATCGCACACAAACTATTTCCTCAGAAAACGCTAGATAAGCTACAGCTACTTCCCCATAACCTAGAAACTTGAAATTTTTCAGTGTTATAGCTTTTAAGTCTATAACCAACGGCAAAATTCTAAAAAAGTTCAAGATTTCAATTTTTACCACCCCAAATAACTTTAATTTTTCTTATTGGCATTAATGTTGACCCACTCCCAGATGAGCGTGAAACCTGAAATTTGAATTCTAGCTTAAGGGTATATGTACGTGAATTACTTTGAAATTTATGTTTTTTTATTTATAGCACAAAAAAATTGTGCTGAATTTTCTGCATCCATTGATATATAGTTTATATAGTTTATAAATGGACATTTAAATATGTTTACACGCTCTGAGCCACACCCTTAGAAAGGTCAGATGAGAAATTCACTATTAACTTAAAATTGAATTTCCCGGTAACTCTTATTTTACACACATATTGTTAGGTAGCTCCACAACCATGAAAGATAGAAGACTGAAATTTATTACACTAATTTTACATGCATATATGCATAAAGTAGACTACAATGATGCCCATAGGTATAAAATTAAAGAAAATGTGTCATGAAATATTAATCAAATTTCAAGATATTTTATATGCGATAATAAAAATTAATTGCATTAAAAACAATAACTTTAGCTGTATAAAAGTAGTCTACTTTGTAGAAAAATATGTTCATTATATGTATTAAAAAAATAAAAGGTATCAGAGAAACCAGAAAAATGTTATGCCTATAGGAAGTGATAAGTGCATCTGAATTAATTTTTTTCATGCTCCTATAAAACGTGTAATTTAAAATTAACTTGGTCATTTTTTTATACTTTTATCTGATAGTTATGTTCTAGTAAGCCTTGTTATAGGATTGTGTAATTTTTGTCCACTTCTGAGTTCATTTTCTTGTAAAATTTTAATATTTTAGAACCTGCATTTTTTTAAATCTTTTTGTAGTTATTCACGTACATATACCCTTAACGGGCGATAAAATTGGAAAGATTCAACATTTTAAAATTTCAACCCAGAAAATTCTTAAAGTCGTCCCGTACTTTTTAATAATCTTTTAAACATGTAAATGCGAGTTGTTCGTCGCAATTCAATTGCAATGAGTTCCCACGAGTAGCCAATGGGAGATGCTTTGACTTGCTGGCTAAACAGTAATTATGGCCTATGGCAGTCTAAATACAAATACTCTTATCTTCGATTCAGTGTTAGTTAATAAATAAAATATATGTTTTTATGATACCCACACTGTGAGTTTGAGGCAGAGCCCCAAACGAGAAAAGCGAGTATTTATATAACATAAATCAGCTTCCAAGTAACAGTAACCTTAGCATCTATTTGCATGTATTTAATTACATTAAAATAGTGCAACACACTATCCTAAAGATAAAGCTGAAATAGTACACCACACTTGTTAAGTGCCAGTATGGTACTTCATGAGATTGTGTGTGGGGGACGGAAAAATGTCTGTCCGTCTGTCTGACTCTGTCTGTGTGTCTACACGCGCCATAACTCATACACGCTTTATCGGATTTTTATGAAACTTGGTATACGCATTTATAATGTCCGTGGGAAGACGTCTGTTGATATTGGACCAAATCGGTTGGCCGGTCCCGGAATAATGCCCAATTTAGTGCATTTTATGGTATTGTATAACAAAGGCCCCATAACTCAAATATGCTTTTTCGGATTTTCATGAAACTTGGTTTAAGAATTTATAACGTCCGTGGCAGGAAGCCTATTAATTTTGGACCTAATCCGTTTACCGGTACCAGAATAACAACTAATTAAAGGTCACATGTTTTTTTAATTTTTGTCTACCGCTATAATTTGACAGGTAACACTATTCCTTCACATATGCTTATCAAACAACACCAAACCGACAGAGTTGGCCAAATGGTAACGTCTTGGACTCGTATTCTGGAGGTCCCCTTATCAAATCCCGGAGCATACCGATTTGATATGGATTTTTATTTTTTTTTTATGTGAGTGCGCGATTGTCAAGGTATCACAAATCTGTAGTTTTGCTGACGCTGGTCGAATTTAATCTGATTAGAAAAACTTATTTTCTGCATATTATCATAATTGCAATTATAATTTATTCAACAAAAACATACTGGCACTTTGTTATATCAGTTTACCTGATTTTATTATTATTATATATTTTGTTGGTATTATTATTGTTATTATTATTATTATTATTATTATTATTTTATTTTATGTCTTCTCATTTCTACATGGTATAATTCTTGAAATAATGACAACGGCATTTCATTATTATTTTATGTCTTCTCATTTCTACATAGTATAATTCTTGAAATAATGACAACGGCATATTAAGCAAGTTATCACTACACAACTAACAGTCTTTTCCAAGAGTTCTTCGGACTATAGCACAGGTGTTCAATATGACTGCCTTCTGCAGTTCTCCGACATATAGCGTGGGTGTACTAGCCGGTATGCGCTAGCCGTCCGTCACTTGTTTTTCCAGCTGTCGTCTGCTGGCACCATGCTTTTAAATGGCGTTCCATCTTCCCAGTCCGAAAAGTATGTTCGTAATTTTACATTTTTATAGAGGACACGAGGCTACTATACATACTTCCTTGTCTACTGGGCCCTTCTAGAATGTTTAATTGTAGATGTAGATGTAGATGTAGTTATCTCGTTCTGTAGATCCTGTGTTGAGTGGGACTCAAGGATATAGAACACGTCAGATTACAATATACAAGCAAGTAATAAATAATGATATATAATATACTACACTATAAACTTATTCCAACTGGAAATACTCATCCATATTGTAGAAGGTGTGAGTCATTAAAAATTTCTTGAGAGATCCTTTGAAGGATTTGCTTTTTCTTTGAATACATAATAATTTAATGTTGTTTGGAAGCTTATTATATATCTGTATTGCGGAGCAATAAGCGCCTTTCTGAAAAAGTTTTAATGCATTAACTGGTCTATGTAAATCATTCCTGTTTCTAGTAATATGTTCATGAACACTGCTATTAGTTTGGAATCTCTCAATATTATCTACCATATAACACATAACAGAGTATATATACTCCCCTGTGAGAGTGAGGACTTTTAATTTTTCAAAGAGCGGTTTGCATGATTCTCTCCTTTTCTTTCCACACATTATTCTAATTGCTTGCTTTTGTAGCTTAAATATTTTATCCCTATGGGTCGAGTTACTCCAGAATATGATTCCATACTTCATTATCGAGTGGAAATTTGCAAAATACACCATGCGTAAGGCATCCTGTTTTAATACCTGATTCAGGACTCTTAAGGTAAAGCATGCTGAACTTAGTTTTGGAATTATCATTTCAATATGTGACTTCCAGTCGAGATGTTGATCAATTTGTAATCCTAAAAATTTGATATTACTAATTTCTTCTATGCTTTGTGTTTGGTAATTAATTACAAGGTTTTGGGTACATCTTTGTTTTGTTCTGAATTGAATAAAGTGGGTTTTTTCGATATTAAGCGTCATTTTACTGGCTTGGAACCATATATTTAATTCGTGAAAAGCCTTTGTAGCTACTCTTGCCAGTTGTTCCTGGGATTTTCCTGTTACAAAAACACTAGTGTCATCCGCGAAAAGCAATACCTTTGTTTCGTCACTTAAGTTATGTGGCAAGTCATTGATGAAAATTAAAAATAGCAAAGGTCCTAGTATTGATCCATGTGGTACTCCACTTCTAACTACTCCTAGATTAGATTTGTTTCCATTTATTACGACATTTTGAGTTCTATCAGACAGGTATGATTTGAACCAATTCAGTGTTAAATTATCTATTCCATAATGTTCCAATTTTTCAATTAATAGTTCATGATTTATACAGTCGAATGCTTTAGCTAAGTCACAGAAAATTCCCAACGTATATTTCTTTTTATCTAGCGCTTCCAGCATTTATGTGGTGAGTTTAAATGTAGCATTTTCAGTAGACATGCCACTTCTAAAACCAAATTGTGATGCTGTAAGAATTGACAAAAAGACGGAAGAAAAATTACAGCAGATAGGCTCTAAATAACACTAAAAAAGAAGAATTAACTAACAAATATTGTGAGATATTTCCGATATAGACGACATTATTTTGTACTCGACTTGCAGTAATATGTTATCAATGTATGAATATTTATATGCAGTGTGGCGATTGGATATTCTTTAATTTTTAAACAAATATTAAATTTGCCGTGAGCATCGAGAAGATATTATGGGCCATTTAAAAATAGAGTAAATTACAAATACAGATAAATTAAAATTACGTAGCAACGCAATGATAATATATTACAGTGTTTTATACCTTTGTTAAACTGTATATTTAGTGCACCTTTATATTTAAAGATCACTTCCCAGTTCAATTTATTTAGTTATTTTAGGCCTATTTATTTTACTTTGTTGTATAAATATGTGTATATTGCTGTAGCCTTCTATTGCATCTGAGATCAAAATATAAATTCATGCAAAGAAATATTCTTAACAATATTTTGTCTCATAACTAGAAATGAAAATCATATAACGATGGTCTAGCATACCGATAATAAAAGGAATAAGAAAGAATGAGGAACGAGAAGAAAAAAGGTCTAATCGATTCTCGAGTTCCCATCTTTTTTTAACTATTATGGACAGGAAAAAGTAAGTTTTCGTGTTGTAAACATATTTTAATATTTTGGTTTTGAATAAGTTTTTAATATGACGGTATAGGCTTAATATGCATTTGATACAGAATATAAGTAATATTAAAAATGTCTGCGAATACACACCACATATATCAGTGTTTATCACGTACATATCAATTAGTATTTTAGTGTCTGAACCCTATACTCTTTTAGTTACTTTGAATCAAACCCAATCGCCAAATTAGCAGCACTGTATATAAATATTCATATCTGCATAACATTTTGTACGTCGGGAACATAGTAATGTAGTTAATAGCGAGCATTTCTCACAGTATTTGATAGCTTATTCTTCCTTCTTTTCGACTTAGTTATATAGCGTCTATCTTGTGCAATTTTTCTTTAAGCTTTTTCACGTAAATATATTCTGGAAGTGTCCAGTATATAAAGAAATAGGCCTAGTAGTGCTTTACCCGCTACAAAAATAGAAAAGTTCGAATGTATTTTACAGTCTGCTAAGATGAAACTCCATTTAAAAGCATGGTACCAGCAGACGACAACTGGAAAAACAAGTGACGAAGGGCTAGCGCATACCGGCTAGAGCAGTGGAGACATCTGCTGGTTCTAGTTCGCTACATCCCTATTGGACACAAAGGGAGGCTTGTAGATTCAGCTTCTCTAGGCTTATTATCGTCTTCTTTGGGACCATACCGGCAGCTAACATTACCACTGGAACCACAAGCACTGATGTCTACTTCCACATATCTTTTATTTCCTCAGCCAGTTCTTTGTATTTATCCACCTTTTCAATCCAAACGGCATGCGTATTATTGTGTGTATTGGGTATTGATACATCTATCAAATAAGTACCATTTATGGATGTATGTACCAATATTATGTCTGGTAGGTTGCAGCTTATTAAGTGCCAGTATGGTACTTTATGAGATTATGTGGGGGACGGGAAAATGTCTGTCCGTCCGTCCATCCGTGTGTCTGTACGCGCGATAACTCAAATACGCTTTATAGGATTTTAATGAAACTTGGTATATGCATTTATAATGTCCATGGGAAGAACCCTATTGATATTGGACCAAATCGGTTGGCAGGTACCGGAGTTAAATCCAATTTAGTGTATTTTAAAAGCGCCATAACTCAAATACGCTTTATCAGATTTTCATGAAACTTGGTATACGCATTTATAATGTCCATGGGAGGACGTCTTATGATATTGGACCCAATCAGTTGGCCGGTACCGGAATAATGCCCAATTTAGTGCTTTTTATGGTATTATATAACAAAAGGCGCGGTAACTCGAATACACTTTATGAGATTTTCATGAAACTTTGTATACCGGTACTTATTTATAACGTCCATGGAAAGAATCCTATTTATTTTTGACCAAATCGGTTCACCGGTACCAGAGTAACAAGTAATTAAAGGTCACACTTTTACTTTCTCGCTTATACGTAGTATAGAGAAAGTATTGTGATCGTGACAAAAAATCGAAATCGAGTTAACACCGGGAAAGCATGTTTCACGATGCCTAGAAACCGAAAAACGTGTTTTTGGTTTGACGTCTGTCCGTCTGTCTGTCTGTCCGTCTGTCTGTGGACAAGCACAGCGGGTAAACGGTTCATTGTATTTACTTCATTTTTTGAATTAAGGACTTTTTCGAAATTTTGTCGAGCCGCCCAGAAATTTAGTTTTACAACTGAAATATTAAGGAGACTTTTCATGAAAGCTTTTTAAAAAAATTTGATTTTTGAAAAAATGGCTCTAACGATTTTAATAAATATTTAAAATTGGAAACTCTTATCTATGACTAATAAAATGGCTATATCTGTATTTCTGCAAAAAATGACTTAAGGGGTACTTTACTCGTATCCATTTTCAATTTTTCTAGATTATATCCATTACAGTAGGCGATACACGAAAACCTACCACAGTAAAGTTGTAGAGAAAATTAAATTGAACATTATTTGTTTAACACATTTCTTTATACGTTTAATAGATATCAAGATAAAAACGAAATAAGTACGGCTTAAATGCGAATTTCAGAACATACATGTCAATTAAAATATGAATGACATTTTGTTGCCCCTAGTAACAAGACAACTATAGGCCTAATGTACACTTACTAGGAGGTGCCCGCGACTTCGCCCACGATAATTAATTGAAAAATTAAAAATTAATAGTATAATAATTATTATTAAAGCATTATATTTATTAACACTTGCACGCGAATCATTCTTAAACTAAACCATTAATAATTAATGAAACAGCTAAAATTCCGGCTTTAGAGTACATTCCACGATTAGAAATCGCCACCTGGGAAAACGATCTCAGATTCGATTATGCAGTTCCAAAGATAACTGTGAACCACTGCCTTCTAAACTGTATAATTCTCGTGCGTAATTCTCGAGACGGCGGTGGATAATACGTATAGTTTCTCAACTGTTTGTTGACAGATGAATGTGATGTGAATTTTATTTGATAAATTCAGTGTAATTTTCAGAAATTATATGATTTTTCAAGAGAAGGAGTGATTGATTTGGATTTTTACTGTCCGCTATACTTCGAGGATTAAACTATCAATATATTAAACCTGATGCCCGCGGCTTCACCCGCCATTATTAATTGACTCCAGGATTTTAAAGAAATTTACACTGGCAGTGTATTAAAAATGTTTGTGGTTCAGAGCTATGAAAATTGTAAGTAAAATTAAATTAGAATATTTGTTCATTGTGTTCATTTTACCCAGGCCTTATATAATAAAGAAACGGTTTTACTAATTTTGTAGTCGTCATGAAAGTTTACACTGCGAGAGACGAACATCGCCGAGTATACCCGATGTCTCTTGAAGCGGGCGAGCGAGCAAGCACGCTATTTAGGGCCGTTGAATTGTATAAGAGTAGATTGTTGTGAAATGCAACCAGTTTAGCTCAGTCGCAATGAACACACCAAAACCAATTACAGCGAGGTGATATGGGCTAACAGGGAAGAGGTCCTGAGTTCAAATCAAACCTTGTGGCCGCCCAAATTGACTTGGGGTTTTCATAGTTTCCTCATTCGCAAAGGCAAACGCCGGGTGTGTAGGACATGCTTACTTTCCATAACTCATCGCCGCTACGTCACTGGATATTATAATAGTTTAAACTGAATATCACAAAAGAAGACATCACTAAACAATAGAATCAGATGACACGAATGAGTTGCTACTATAGACTAATGGTTCACGCAACCTTACTAAACACGTGATATAACCTACATGCAGTTGCGTGCAATATAACCTAAGTAGTAGTAGTAGTTGTGGCGAAATTCAATTATAAGTTGCCCCTTAAGTTCCGCCCATTCGATATTCACATTTGCACGGACTGTGTGATGTATTTAGTTTCTGAGCGAAGCAGAGTGACCAACTGTCCTTATTTATTGCTGCAAGTGCCTTGCACCCACTATCCTTATATATTGTCGCAAGTGCCTTGTATTCACCTCTACATATAGCTAAATAATGCATAACACTAACCACATAGTTAAGTGCGCGAAGCGGAGGCGGCAGCCGTAGCGAAACGCCCTTGCATTTTCGAATAATGTACGATACACTGTTTGTAGGTTTCGAAAATGTGGCATATTATATCTCCCGCGAAGTTTGTCAGCCTGTCACCTCTCGTCTAGTGGTATGACGTCACACCTCCAACGTCCAATCACGAGTTTCTTCATAATACGAGGAGAGAAGAATTCGCTAGATCGTGGTAGAAAAGAAACTGCATCGGTGGGTGGGTTGGGTGGGGCCGATTTATCCCAAGGTGCGGCTTATATTTGAATTTTCCCGTAGTAGTACTAGTAGTACTAATAATATGCAGTTTTACTGTCATTATTATTATTATTTATTATTATTATTATCACGGTAAAAGCATTAAACATGAAGATCGACTCTGATGGTTTCCGTTCTAGATACTTCTTAGTTTTATGAAAATGTAATAAATAAAATTTAATTGTCCCTATAATTTACTTTTTTCTGTGCTAGCCTTTAACACGTATATGCGAGAAAGTTTGTGCAACATATTTTTGCACCATTTATTTAAAATCATGTCTGTACTACAATGCCGCATTTTTAATCACTTGAGGGTTTTGTCTGCAGCGCATTCAGATGTTTGTTTACTTCGTTGGTGTAGTTTAAATTGAGTATTACATGAATACATGTTATATGCAGAAGGTACAATACTGTGAAATAATTAGCGGATTTATAGCCTATGCCACGAATTTTGTGAAATGTTGATATATTTTAAGAATTCCAATTTGCAATACATTGAGATTAGACAAATAACACTATTCCTTCACATATGCTTATCAAACTACATGGTAAAATTGGCTGAGTTGGCCGAATGGTAACGTCTTGGATTCGTATTCTGGAGGACCCTGGATCAAATCGCGTAGCTGGCCGATTTGACATGGATTTATATATACAGTATATATATATATTTCTTATTTTTATGTGAATGCGCGATTGTCAAGGTATCACAAATCTGTAGTTCTACTGACGCTGGTCGATTTTAATCTGATTAAAAAAAACTTATTTTCTGCACATCATAATTTTAATTATAATTGATTCAACAAAATCATACTGGCACTTCGTTATATCAGTTTACCTAATTTTATTTATTTGTCAGTTCACTGCGGTTCCAATATATTTTAATGCTGTTATTTCCTATGATACTAGAAGCACTGAAAGCATAATATGGGCTTACAGTCCTCAATTAGTTGATGCTGTTGAGCTAACTTCTGATAAATTATTTTGGCAACTTCATCATGTCTCTTCAGATATTCTATGGGCGCTAGTTTTTTGCATCCAGATGTGATATGACCTATTGTCTCTTTTTGTCCTCCACAATTTCTGCACTGATCTTCAATACCCTGCTTAATTAAAATGTATTTCCTATAATTCTTCGTTGCAACTACCTGATCAGTAGGCTATTGCCATTAGGAAGCCTTCTGTTTCCACATACAAAGCTGCATGAGTCAACCAGCTGTTTGACGCTTGTATGTCAACATAATCTTGGTTAAGATCATTTGCATGCTTACCGTGTAGTTGCTTCCTAATCCATTGTGACATTTATTATTATTATAATTAGAATATTATTATTATTATTATCAGGGGCGGCCCGTCCATAAGGGCCAGAAGGGCCGGGCCCTCCCTATAAAAGTACGGAACATTGTTTATCATGATTGTTCTTCAACTAACAATAGGCTTCATATAAATCCAAACTTGAATGAACACAACTTATAAGTTGTCAGTTTCTTAGATCTGTATTGCGCGGGCGCGAAGAACTTAAACTTCCCTTGTAGAAAGGAGCCATGGGCCAGCTCAGAACATCCAGCACCAAGACCCATTCTAAACGTAAGGATTCATGGGCCAGGTTGTGTTTTTCAGGGACTTATAGCTGTCTTCCCTTAAGATGGGGTTGCCTTTCTGTGGTCATTTGTCTCGTTCCGTGGGCCGGCCCTCGTATCTCTTTCTCTGTCTCTCACTCGAGTCGGTCCTATAGCTCCTTCTCTCTCTTTCACTTAAATCGTTCTTAGTTAAAGTTCCTCCGGCACCGCATGCCCGACTTCGCAGTAGGCTGCTTTCACACTAGAACATGCAATACAAAGACAAAAACGTGTATAACGTGCAAACATTATGTTGTAAGATTGATCCTGTTGTTTCATTTGAATTACACTGGTTTGCTTAAATAGCAGCACACTTGTAAGAAAGCGATATGTATGTTTATGTTAGATATGTAAGCTTTCATGAACCACAGATTATTGTCTCTGTTGGACATTACATGAGAATATTATAGGAGAAAAATTCCTCCGACACTGGGACTTGAACCCAGGACCTTTGGCTATTCGCGCCAATGCTCTACCAACTGAGCTAAGCCGGAGTTCAATTCGCAGCGCCAGATGGAACTGGCCAAAGATAGCCAGATAGCCAAAGGTCCTGGGTTCAAGTCCCAGTGTCGGAGGAATTTTTCTCCTATAATATTCTCATGTAATGTCCAACAGAGACAATAATCTGTGGTTCATGAAAGCTTACATATCTATCTTGTATGTTAACTGTACAATAACAGTGGGAGCCCGGTCACAAAATCACTAATTAGTGTGCCTCACAGTACTGTATATGACATAACTTGTCTGTCTGTGAGGTAGACCATTAGGGCAGTTAGTCATAGGAGAGAAGTTCCATCTGGCGCTGCGAATTGAACTCCGGCTTAGCTCAGTTGGTAGAGCATTGGCGCGAATAGCCAAAGGTCCTGGGTTCAAGTCCCAGTGTCGGAGGAATTTTTCTCCTATAATATTCTTCGTATGTTTATGTATTAATTTTCTAAGGATCTTTTTGTATGTTTTGTCGATAAAGAATATCGTCGCACCGGTGTAAATGGTGCCTTACCCTTGGGTTGTTTTCGCAATGAGTGGTATAGTGGAGGCAACTTCTACATATACAACTTTCTTCAAGGCAATGCCGACAGACCCTTATAATCCGCAGTAAATAACTTGAAATGAGGGTGTCTTGGACAATAGAGTTGTATATTCTGGATTTTCAGCATGTTTTCTTGCCGTTGAACTTGCCTGACAGCCAATAAAATTTCGTGTGCAACCAATCAGCGCTCATTTATGAATTTTTGACATTTTTGCTATGACTCCACGTGGACATCAGACGATTGCTGTTCAGATAGTACCATACCACTCCTTAAGTGCCAGACAATGGCTTATTCCTCAAAGCATCCTGACTGTCTATGTAGGTCTAGCCTCCACTATATCAGGTAGCAGATTCATACAGTTTCATACAGTTCCCTGGTGTTCAGGGGGGAAGTACAGAATATTTTTTTTCAATTATTTGTAAGTGAATAAACATTGTGGTGCTATCAGCGTTTTCAATTAGGCCTATACATCCCCCCAAAAATTACGATATCTAGTCCTCCTTCCCCTTTCAAAATTATCACAACAACGTACCCAATGCTAAATAAAGATAAACTTAAATGTGAGTTATCTGCTGCAGCCTATGGAAATGAAACTGTATGTGAAACTACTACAATGAGTGAATTTTTGTCATTCATAGGTGACAATAAGTTGATAGGTACATTTTCTGAGATGCATAAATGACTGGAAATAATTGTTCTTACAACTCCCCTGGCAACTGCAGAGTCGGAACGCTGTTTTAGTAGGCCTACATTAAAACTTGTAAAAACTTATTATCTGTGAAATTAATGGGCCAAAACCAGGGGCGGATCCACGGGGGAGGAAATGGGGGAAATTTCCTCCCCCAAAATTTGTAACATTAAGCACAGATTATTCAAACGGTCAGCCTTCTAATAAATTTTGTAAAGACAACATAACCCAAATACTTAAATTAAAGCAACGACATTCATTATTTTGAAATAAATTTGTAATAAAATGCCAAAGTGTTCATTTTGATTTCAACTGTATACTGGGAATAATTAATTTTTATGAGTAAAAACTTCCCTCTCTACTTTGGTTCCCCCCCCCCAAAAAAAAATGTCTCTCTGGATCCGCCCCTGGCCAAAACACACCGAACGCTCTGGCTGTTCTATCAGTGCATAAAAATATGTAAGCAACATTGAGGATTTCCACCAGAAAGTAATTGAAAAATTCGCTAGCTGGCTGATTACAACTACAAGAAATGAGTGAGTAGGCCTATTGTTATCAATAAAAATTTACACGAAGTAGAATATGTTTCACACTTTGTACTCTTTAAGAGATTATGCACTTGCAGTTAAAACTCACTCTGTAAATTAATCAAGTATTAAATAACTCGATGGCAGCTCCCATGGCTGAGTGGTTAGGCCGTCCGCCTTTCACCGCTGGGACCCGCGATCGAACATCTGTGGGTCCATTGGAATTTGTGGTGGAGAAAGTGGGGTCGGGACAGGTTTCCTCGGGATGCTCCTGTTTCCCCTGTCGCATATCATTCCACCGTTGCTCCATTCATCATAGTATGACCATTTGGTTGCAATAAAGAATTATTAAGTAATTCGATACTTATAATTCATAGTTACTCATTTTTACAGCATATTCTTAAACAGCACAATTTTACATATTTCGGCGGCGGAGTGTTGAAAACATTGTTCACTGGCCCACCCTGCCTTTGGGACCACCGGCCGCCACTGATTATTATTATTATTATTATTATTATTATTATTATTATTATTATTATTATTATTATTATTATTATTAATACTTACCACTTGCTGATGAGATCAAGGCTATGTGGCATATGGACACTGTACAGATTGTGCCTATTGTGCTGGGATGTAGGCCTACTGGTGAGATTCCCTTCAAGCTTCATGACAGTTTAAAGCGATTAAAAGTACATAAATATTTGTACTTATCTATGCAGCGTGCGGTAATCCAAGAAACGTGTAACATCGTCAGAAGAGTTCTTGGGGAAAAAGTGGACCAGTAGAAGTTGTGTACAACAGAACAATTGTTGTTACTAAATACATTTATAGTGTACTTATTATTATTATTATTATTATTATTATTATTATTATTATTATTATTATTATTATTATTATTATTATTATTATCATCATCATTATTATTATTATTATTATTATTATTATTATTATTATTATTATTATTATTATTATTATTATTATTATTAATAATAAGATTGTACGAACCGCCAATTTCTTAAGCTGTAATTTCCGGGAAACACACTCTTGCCTGTACAGAAACTATTGTATTTGAAGGATCACTGCCTTTCAGATAACACCTATCAGTAGTTAAATTTTAATTCAGTAGGGGAAAAAAAAAAAAAGACACCGTTGGCTAAATGGTACAGAATGGAGCCTGCTCTTAAATCTGAGCGTATTAAGATTGAAATTAAGGAAGAGATTTCTGAAATACAACCAGAAACTGAACCTGTAACTGTTATATTTGACACAGTTGAGACACAACTAATCAAATGTGAAAACTCAGACAATAAAGAAGTTGCAGTTTCTCAAGGAAATAATGATCAGATAACGCAGTCACATTCAACTGCTGTATGTAAAAGCACATCCTCGGCTAGAAGCAGTACACAGCTCACCCCCATTAGAGTCAAACATTTCCCATTTGATATATGTGCAAAGAAATTTTCCCAAAGTTTACATCTCAAACCACATCTGCTTTCTCACACTGGACACAAGCCGTTCTCATGTGATATATGTGCCAAGAAATTTTCAGAAAGAGGTACCTTTAAACAACATCAGCTTACTCACAGTGAAGAGAAGGCTTTCACATGTGATATATGTGCCAAGATATTTTTCAAAAAAGGAATACTCAAAAGTCATATGCTTACTCACACTGGTGAGAAGGCATACGCATGTTATGTGTGTGCCAAGAAATTTTCACAAAGCGGTGGACTGAAAAAACATCTGCTTATTCATACTGGAGAGAAGGCATTCACATGTGACGTATGTGCGAAGAAATTTTCACAAAATAGTAACCTCAAAGAACATCTGCTTATTCACACTGGAGAGAAGGCTTTCGGATGTGATATATGTTCCAAGAAATTTTCCAGAAACAGAGACCTCAAAAAACACCAGCTGACTCACACTGGAGAGAAGGCATTCGCTTGTGATATATGTGCCACGAAATTTTCTAGAAACGGAGACCTCAAAGTTCATCTGCTTATTCACACTGGAGAGAAGGCCTTCACATGTACTATCTGTGTCAAGAAGTTTTCTAGAAAAGCAGACCTCAAAAAACATCAGCTTACTCACACTGGAGAGAAAGCATTCGCATGTGATATATGTGCCAAGAAATTTTACCAAAGTGGTAGCCTCAAAAAACATCAGCTTACTCACACTGGAGAGAAGGCCTACACATGTGAGATATGTGCCAAGAAATTTAGAGAAAGGAGTAGCCTCAAAAGTCATCAGCTTATTCACAGTGGAGAGAAGGCATTCGCATGTGATATATGTGCCAAGAAATTGTCCAGAAAAGGAGTCCTCAAAAGGCATCTTCTTACACATGAGAGGAACAATTTTTCTTAATTTGCCATGGTAGAGATTACTATGACTTTATATGGGGAAAATCACGACTTTACTATTATTGTTTCTTGAGGCTTTCGTGGCAGATACAAAGGCGTGTGAAGTGTGAAAAATTCTGTGAAAATTCCTGAACAATTTGAGTGGTTTTTCAGATCAATAAAAAATTTGGTTTCCATAAAAATCGTAAACTTAGCTAGTGCACTTGTACCTTTAATGAGCCTTTGTCCTGTGTATTACTGCACAAATCAAGGCTTATGAGGATGAAAACTGAACCCTTTAGAATGCACGCTGGGTTCAATATGCAGCACTCGTCTTCCTTTGCGTTTCCTCTCTCCCCCTCTTGTTGTGTAATCATGCATCATGCAAGGAGTTGGAGTTTTATAATTATGAGGTGTGTTTTCATGTTATACCCTCCCAGTTATATATATGTTCCTTGTTTCCGTTGAATGTAGATTAATATCCCTGATGTAAGTGGTAATGGTTATCATGTCTTCTGTTTGTTAACATAACATATTATCATTTAGCCTACACCAAAAGCAACATTATTCTAAGAATAAAACCTATAGTTTAACTAAGTTCAAAATACAGTGACTCCCACGCAAGAGTTGGCCAGTGCCGAGGGTTTCTGTGTCGCGGCAGACACAGCTCCAACTCTCGAGCGATCGGGTGAAATATCTACGCTAATAAAGCCGCGATCGGTGAAATGATTCAGGTCCTCACATTTACAGTTGGAATTACAATGAAAACAACCATGTATCTCATCACAAGAGATGTTGGAAATGTTCTGCTCTTGCATCCACACAATACTGGCACCTTTTTAGGAAATTTTCTTTCACGCGCATAAGTTCATCTTCCGAGACAGAGTTAATTTCTTTTGTGATATTGTATTTAAGTTCTTTTAACAGTATTATTTATGGGGAAACTTAAAAAATAAAGTGTTTAGGTTAATTACCCATACATTAGAAGAACTTAAAAGACAATATCACAAGAGAAATTAACTCGGAAGCAGAACTTATGCGTGTGAAAGAAAATTTTCCTAAAAAGGATGTGCGTATGCAAGAGAAGAATATTTCCGACATCTCTGGTGATGAGGTATATGATTATTTTCATTGTAATTTCAACTGTAAATGTGAGAATCTGGATCATTACGCCCATCACGGCTTCATTAGCGTAGATATTTCACCTGAATACCCAGGAGTTGGAGCTGTGTCCTCCGCAACGTAGAAACCCGTGTCATTGGCCAACTCTTGCGTAGGTCTCACTGTGTTCATCCCTAAGCTTAAACCATAGCAGGAGAGTAAGTACAATTTAATTTAATTTACATGTAACTGTTTCTCATTATTGAAAAATCAACTAGAGGCAAAGACATGAAATCGCAAAATTGCACGATTGGTGTCATCTTATTCAAAATGGATGTTATTATCTCATAATATAAAAAGTACACAAATAAACTGGCGTATTACGATTTCATTTATATGCAGCAGTTGAAGAATATTCATTCAGGTTCTCCTACTCCATGTCACTAAGTCCGTTTTGAGACTAGGCCTACCACCCGACTTTGCATCATCTATCACAGGTGTAATTATGGCAGCTTTGGGACGATTTTGTCACTTGCATATACAGAGTGTCCCAATAAAATGTATACACTCTTTGACAGTTCATAACAACCACACTTTTTGTTCTTTTTTGAGTTGTGACTGCTTAAAATAATGGCTGGAGTCAGACTAAACTTTGAGGAAAGAAAATTCATTCTAAAGTGCTACTGGAAGACTGAGAAGATAAGTGAAGTGCAAAGATGGTTTAGAATGGAGTTTCAACGAGATTCACCAATGAGACTCACAATTACATTTTACAGGATCAATGCTTGTTTGCAACAACCAAACATAATTTTAGGTACATGTCAGTGAAAATGTTTAATTCTCTTCCGGTTGCTACTAGAAATTTAACTTTTATACACTTTAAAGGCTTAGTACTGATGAAACTAAAACAAATCTGCTTCTACAAAAATGATGAATTTTTTGAGGTAGCCAAAAACTTTAAATAATCTTTAAATAATCTTTCAGTACCTACTATTTGACCTACACATTGCACTTTTGATTTATTTATTTATTGTTTTGTAGTGTTGTATTGATCCTGTATTTCTTTGTATTTCTTTGTATCTCTTTATATTTCAATGTATGTATTTCTAATATTATTCTTGTACCCTTGTACTATAATAGTTTGTTATATTGTTGTTATATTGTATCCTATACCGCAGAACTGCGGTCAAAATGGATTAAATAAATATGAAATATGAATACTCGTTTGCGAGATGAGTTTGAGGAAGAAGGAACTGTTAAGGATGTCCATAAGAACCACCACAAAACCAGCTACAATCAATGAGTTGAGAGCCATTGAAAGAGAATGTGCAGAAATACCAATTGAAATTATTAAGAACGTTTAGGATTCAATCAGCCAGCGTTATCAGCTGTGCATGGACCACAATGGCCAACAATTTGAACACTTTCGATAATGGGCTGGTTTCTATATTTGTTCACATTATTTTGATTTTTGAAACTTTTCTGTATTATAATAATTGTCAGTGTTATAGTCATTTAAAGAGTTTATACATTTTATTGGAACACTCTGTATGTTTTCTCACTCACCTTGTATGTGAACAACAATATTTAAGGTACTAGCTAGAATTGTGATTCTTTTATATATAAATAAATGTCTTCAATGAGCAGTAAACTAGAATTGGCTAAAATTCTAATAGCTTTCTTCCATAGAAATATTATTTCAGTTAGTGAATAGAATAAGACCATATTTTATAATTCACTGAAAAGAAGCCAAATATTTTACTCTGATATGATGTTTAGGCCCATGATGTTTAAGATTTTTGAAGTGAAACTTCTTTAGCCTCGGTGGGGGGGTGAATCAAGACCTTGTGTCACGCTCAAAAATCGTCACGAAGTTAGTGTCACACTCAAAATCATCATGAAATTGGTGAGGTGTGACGGAACGGACTACACAGAAATCAATCAATTCAATGATTAGAAGTAATCAGCTGCTATACGAATTAAAGGACAAAATAAAATACTCAAATGGGTAACTAACAATAGAAGGTGAAGGGAAGGAAATTTTTCAGACCTAATACGAGGACCTGCAATGAGAATAATAATAATAATAATAATAATAATGATAATAATAATAATAATAATACCAGCAATAACAATAATAATATTAAAATTATAATAATACTTACTTGCTCAATGGCAATAGACATAAGCAAGCTAAAGGAATATTATCTATTTTATGGAAACCGGAGGTAGATTACCACGCTTAAAAAATACAAAAAATAAATAGAATCAAACATCCAAAATTAACAATTAAAAATTCCAAAATTAAAAAAAATCAAAGATCCAAATTTAAAAGTCCAAAAATCCAAAATTTAAAATATATAAAGTCCAAAATTAAAAAAATATAAAAATTCAAAAATCCAAAATTTAAAAAATAAAAAATCCAGAATTAAAACATTCAAAATCCAAAATTTAGAAATTAAAAAATATAAAAATCCAAAATTAAAAGATCAAAAATACAAAATTAAAAAATCCAGAAGATAAAAAATTTACAGAATCAAAATTTAAAAAATCAAAAAGCCAAAATAAAAAATTCAAAGATCCAAAAATAAAAAAATAAAAAATTTGAAATAAAAAAATTAATTAAAAAATCCAAAATTAAAAAATTAAAAATCTAAAATTGAAAAATCTAAAAATCCAAAATTAAAAAATCGATAAGCCAAAATTTTAAAATCCAAAAAATAAAAAGTCAAAGATCCAAAATTTAAAAAATCAAAAATTAAAAAATAATCAAAGATCCAAAATTTAAAAAATCCAAAAATACAAAATATAAAAAACATAAAATCCAAAACTAAAAATCCAGATATACAAAATTAAAAAAATTAAATCCAAAATTTAAAATTCCAAAATTTAAAAATTAAAAAAATCCAAAACTAAATAATTCGTAGATCCAAAATTTAAATAATTAAAAAATCCAAAATTAAAAAAAAAAAAAACCAAAATTTAAAAAAATTAAAAATCGAAGTTTAAAAAAGTTGAAAAACAAAATATTAAAAAGTCCAATCCAAAATTGAAAAAAATCTAATATCAAAAATTGAAAAAATTAAAAAAAAAAACAAGTTTCACTTCAGTCGCACATTTTTTTTTATTAAGAACTAGCTGGACACACGTTTTTGTATAGGGTGGAAAAGTATTTTGCACATTCTTAGCGTTACCCTGGAAACAACAAGGAAATGAACATTTATTGTTTTAATTTTTCACCTTTGTGGATCAATTTGTGGGGATTCTTCGGCACTCTGCATGCTTGTTTTAGACCATGTTTACTGTTGCAATACTCTTTAGAATCTATAGTGCCATCAATATGTCTCTCCACAGCTATGGTTATGGTAGGCCTATGGTTATCGGTATTTCTGCTTATCTTCTTTTCACTCTCGTTGAAAGGCCATGTAACTTTGCTATTGATGTGTATATGTTTTCAATTGTTAATCTGTTTATAGCGTCTGATAATTTAAATGTAGATCTATTTTGCCCATAAGATTAATGCACGTCATTAAACTTACATATAAAACCCAAATTTACAATAGACCTGACTCTACAGAATCTTAAATATAGTCATATTTACAAAGTAAACTAAATTAACAAATTGCTTAAATTTAGTAATATTCAGTATATTATACAACTTTCATTTATTTAAAGCAGTTGTAGTGGAAAGAATAGCTTACAGTATATCTGACAGTAAAAAACGTGATATAAGTTTATATAGAGAAGAAGTAAAAAGTTTTTTAATCTAACAATTTACATTACACTTTTGTGCTCTATTTACTGGTGGTTAAAGGATTCATTGATAGAATAACATACTCTTTCTATAAGAACATTTAAAAGTTTTTTCCTTTTCAATTAAACTAATTTTTGCCGTAAATTAATTATATGCACAACCATAATACATATGTTGTTCTGCATCTGCTGAAATAATGCAATTCCAATTTCTACATCCCTAATCCCTTTTTATGGCCTATTTAAAATACCTCATCTCCAAAATGAGCTGCGCTAAAAAGGAAATTAGGGTTAGGTTCATTATGATAAGGGAAAATAATCTTATGCCCTACTTATAGTGGATTTAAGGTCAATTTCCTTTTTATCAGTAACAAGTAAATCCACAATCAGAAACAAAATTCCCTTACTAATTTCTTGAGCGCTCGGCTCCCTAGCCCTCATTCGGTAGGATTCGTTCAATTTCGTAGGTTGAGATGACAACATTGAAACACGAAGTACGCTAAACATCCTGACATCTAGTGGCATCAATACTAAGCTTTCATTCTGTATCAGGATCCTTATTTATTAAGTGCCAGTATGGTACTTTATGAGATTGTGTGGTGGACGAAAAAATGTCTGTCCGTCTGTCCGTGTGTCTGTACGCACCATAACTCAAATACGCTTTTTCGGATTTTCGTGAAACTTGGAAAACACATTTATAATGTCCATGGGAAGAACCCTATTGATATTGAACCAAATCGGTTCACCGGTACCGGAGTAATGCCCAATTTAGTGCCTATTTTAATAGATTATGGCGCCTTTCTAATAGAAAGGCGCCATCACTCAAATACGCTGTATCGGATTTCCATGAAACTTGGTATACCCATTTATGATGTCCAAGAGAAGTGCCCTATTGAATTTGAACCTAATCTGTTGACCGGTACCGGAGTAAAACCCACTTTAGTGTCTACTTTAAAAGCGCAATAACTCAAATACGCTTTAACGGATATTTATGAAACTTCGTATACGCATTTATAATGTCCATGGGAAGACGTTTATTGATATTGGACTAAATCGCTTGGCCAGTACCGGAATAATGCCCAATTTAGTGTTTTTATGTTAATATATAAGAAGTCGCGATAACTCAAATATGCTTTATTGGATTTTTCTGAAATTTTGTATACCCATTTATAATGTACGTGGAAAGGCGTCTACTGATATTGGACCAAATCGGTAGACCGGTACCGGAGTAAAACCCAATTTAGTGTATATCTTAAAGACGCGGTAACTCAAATACGCTTTACCGGATTTTTATGAAACTTGGTATACACATTTATAATGTCCATGTGAAGACGTCTATTCACAATGGATCAAATCGGTTGACATTTTCGGAGTAATGCTCAATTTAGTGCCTATTTTATGGTAATATACGTATTCGAAAGAATTTATAAAAAAAAATGAAAATCAGTTATCTTGACAACATAGACTATTGTTTTACTGTGATCTTATAAGGCCTTGGAAATTAAAATACAGGTAGCTATGACAAAAAACATATTGATTTACATGCGCTTATCCAACTAGACCGTTGAAATGACCCAGGTGGCCGAGATGGTAGACGTTTCTTCTTCCGTAAGCCCTGCTTAATGAATAAATCTGGAGCTTAACTTGGAAATCAATTTAAAAAAAAACACACATTCTGCATATCATAATTGCAGTCATAACTGATTAAACAAAAACATACTGGCACTTTGTTACATCAGTTTACCTGATTTTATTTATTTATTGATATTATCTTTTCTGATGCAAGGAAAAAATACAATTTTGCGAATTGCTTATTTTACAAACACGTCAACCAGTACTTTCCTGGTGCTTAATACCTCTTTAAGAATTCCGTGTGTGCTAATTTCTGACACTCCCGTGAACTCTGATGTCAATTTCATGGACTGAAAATCGAGCGAACTTTTCGCAAAACGTATTAAATACGTTTAAAATTAGACCTATAGTTTTCTCCACATTTAGATGCCTTACCTCTTTTACGTATTACAACACGAAATGGTGAAGCATGTTCTGCTAAGACTCTTCTTTATGCTTAAAACTAGTCATCCAGTGTAAAAATATTGAGGCTTTATTATTTAATATTCTATTCCCGGAGGAAAATTACTTATTTGATAACCAAGTCTTGACGTATAATTAATTGTTACGCAATACCGTCACCACGTTATATTATTGCGTTACATATTAAATTTGTGTGTTTTACTCAGTATTTGTATACGATTAATACAGTTTAGAAGGCAGTGATTTGTATATTTAATTAAGGATTGATAGCTTTATTTTAATTTTATCGCAGCACATCAATGGTTCATTCACGGCACATCAATATGCCGCGGGACGCTGGTCTATACAGTAGGCCATGCAACTATTGATTGTCAACTATTGTTTATGTATTTTATGGCGTCAGTATTTTTCAACTGATATTAATTGAAATGAATATGGTACAGGATAAAATAGCGAGGATGATTCATCGTAAGTCATTATCCAATTCGGCATTCAATTTATCGTTTGTACACATACCTCACACTTACGCTGTTGTTGTGCACTTACCATACGCGCGATTCTGCTGAAATGTGGTTTCTTTGGTTGACAACACTGCAGAAAAACTAGCGGACTAGCTATGTTTTGTTCCCCCCAACCCTCACTTCCCCGTAAAAACAGCGCTCAAGAAGTGGCGCGCGGGTAGCTTGGAGTTAAGATAAAATGTCTTCTTTATTTGGTTCAAATGTAATTTTAACCCTTCAAGCCAGAAATTAAATGCCTCACAGCCACCACAGGAAATATCTTCCGCTGGTATTCGAATGCTACACTCAGCTGTAAAACAAATTTTGCTTTGTAACTTAGTGCTGTACAATTTATAAGTTCTCAATTGCGTGAACTGTCTTGGAAGAAGGTCACAATACATAGTCCAATTTGTTAGTCAGGTCAGGACAGCAATATGCAGCAGGTCTCCTAATGGTTTACTTTTTGTGTTTCTCATGTTTTTTTTCCTCGTGGGCAGTATTTTTTTTTTTATAAAAGTCTTGCTGTGCCTAGTTTTGGGCAGGATTTATTGCTGACCTTCTCTGCGTGTGTTTACAACCCTTCCATATCTATTGAAAAGGAAATCAATTAACAGGAGTGTGAGCAAATGGTTTACCAACAAAAACAAAAACAAATATCACGGGGGTGAAAGTAACATTGAAAGAATAGCAACAGCTCATTAGTTCACTGCCCGACCGGTTTGGTGCACTGTGATCGCTGTTGCCATGGCGGCAGGTTTGTTTCGAAACATATGACAGCAATATACGAAAAGGCGTAATATCTGCTTTTTTTTTCTGCAACGATCTGTATGCATTAGTGTTTGGAAAAGGAGGAGAGGAGATATAATTAACATATTATAAAGATGTCAAGTAGCGAAGGTAAGTTAAAATACATTAACTACTTAAAACAATCCTGAATTAATATTTATTCCACGTTCTACGAATTATTAAGAATAATGTTTCGTATTCTTTGTTTCAGAAACGAGTGAAATATTCCTGTAAGTTCCCTGGCTGCGGAAGTAAATACTTCAGTATGAAATCCAACGTGAACTACAAAAACAAACATTTCTACAGGTTTGCGAAAAAATCAAACGTGAACCAACTGAAACATCAGTGCAATTTAGATGATAATGTGAATTGTGCTAATTATTTCATGTGTGAAGACCACTTCCTGGAGAAAGATTTCGTTAACCATACTAGACAAGTTATCCCAAAGCAGCTTGCGACTCGTGATTTACAGAGACCCAATCCCTGTGAACTCCCAATCAAATGTGGGAAGTAATCTCAAGACTCGCCTAGTTTTTGTGAAAATAGAAAGTAAATTCATACTTCTGTGTATGACTGAGGTAAAAGAAATTCAAGTGACAGGAAGCTACTAATATTTATGGTAATGTAATATTTTGAAAATAAGTTTTTATAAATATAATTCATTAATCAAGGGTGTTTGTTTTTTATTTATAAAGTCATCTAAAGTAATACATATTTCAGCAATCACCGAGACATGTATGTTGTGAGTAGCAGAAATTCTAGAAGGTATTCTACACTAGTCTACGGTTTGTATAAGATCTGACGCATATTTTTTGCAAATTATTATTTTTTCTTATTTAAGGTGTTCATCATTTAGTGCATTTTGTGTTCAATGCTTTTAAAAGATAATTGTTTGTATCACTATAGCCTGATGGTATTAGTGGGCTATGGTCATTACCGTAGCCCGCTAATACTGGTAGTGGGCTATGGTTTTACAGAATTTGGAATGCATTTTCGTACATGTATTCTGGGACGCAAATTTTTCATTCTTACAGCTTAACTGCCCGACCCGTTGGAGCGCTGTAATCGCTTTTTGTTTCCGAGTTTTGACATGCGCTGTTCACTTCTAATAATAATATAGGGATGTAGCTCGCCAAACTTCTCCGACAGATAGCGTGGGTGTACTAGCCGGTATGCGCTAGCTGTTCGTCATTTGTTTTTCCAGTTGTCGTCTGCAGGTACCATGCTTTTAAATGGCGTTCCATCTTCCCAGATCGAAAAATATGTTTGTAATTTTCCATTTTTATAGAGGACACGAGGCTATTAAACGTACTTCCTTGTTTACTGGGCTCTTCTAGAATGTTTATGTGTCAATAAGACGAAAGAAAAATTCGAGCAGAAAAGCTCTAAATAACACAAAAAAGGAAGGATTAACTAACAAATATTGTGAGATATTTCCGATATAGACAACATTACTTTGTACCTGACTTGCAGTAATATGTTATGAATCTATGAATATTTATATGCAGTGTGGGGATTGGATATTCTATAATTTTTAAATTAATATTAAATTTGCCGTGAGTATTCGGAAGATGTTAAGGGCCATTTAAAAATAGCGTAAATTGCAAAAAATACAAATAAATTAAAATTACGTAGTAACGCAATGATGATTACAGTACATTGTGTTAGTTTTATACTTTAGTTAAATTCTATCTTTAGTGCACCTTTATATTTAAATATCACTTCCCTATTTAATTAATTTAGTTATTTTTGGCCTATTTATTTTACTTTGCTGTATAAATATGTGTATACTAGGCCTAGTGTTAGTGTAGCCTTCTATTGCATCTGAGATCAAAATATAAATTCTGTGATTTCTAAATAGCCAAGTTAGATTGACGGCCCCGAGTAAAAATTGTGACAATAGCGTTGTTAATTTAATAGGCTATATAACTTAACGTATGATAATTCTTAAATTTAAAATAAATTGCCTTTATATTCAGCTATGCAATGAAGTATTCTTAACAATATTTTGTCTCATAACTAGAAATAAAAATCATGTAACGATGGTCTAGCATACCGATATACAAGGAATAAATAAGAAGGAATGACAATAAAACAGAAAAAGGTCTAATCGATTCTCAAGTTCCTATTTTTTTTTAACTATTCTGGACACGAAATGGAAGTTTTCGTGATGTAAACATATTTGAATATTTTGATTTTGAATACTTTTTAATATGACGGTATAGGCTAAGTACGCATTTGATATAGAAAATAAGTAATATTTAAAATCTCTGCGAATACACACCATAAGAAATCAGTGTTTATCACCTTATATCAATTAGTATTTTACTGTCTGAACCCTAAAGGTATATTCTTTTAGTTACTTTGAATTATACCCAATCGCCAAAATAGTAACACTGTATACAAATATTCATATCTTCATAAGATTTTGTATGTCGGGAACAAAGTAATGTAGTTAATAGTGGGCATTTCTCACAGTATTTGTCAGCTTATTCTTCCTTCTTTTCGACTTATATAGCGTCTATCTTCTGCAATTTTTCTTTAAGCCTTTTCACGTAAATATATTCTTGAAGTCTCCAGTATACAAAGAAATTCGATTAGTAGCGCTTTACCCACTACAGAAATAGAAACGTTCGAACGTATTTTTCAGTCTGCTAATATGAAACGCCATTTAAAAGCATGGAACCAGCAGACAACAACTCGAAAAACAAGTGACGAACGGCTAGCGCATACCGGCTAGAGCAGTGGAGACATCTGTCGGTTCTAGTTCGCTACATCCCTATTGGTGTTCTGTGTTCTGTATTGCCAACTCATATTTACAGTTAGCAGAACAAAAAATATTTCCGCTCGTGGAGAAAGATCTGGGTTTATCTATGTGCAGAAAGTTGTAAATTTGTCAATGCATGACTGAGATATTTGAGTTAACAGAGAGGCATACTCTGAGTGTTCTTAGCACGTTAAACCGGACCAGAGAAAGTACTCACCACATCAAATTGGCTCTAAGGGTTAATTAAAAATATTTTAAACTATCTGCTGTTGGGAAATAAGCTAAAACGCAAATATTCATTATTGGTTAGGTTAATAAAGGTAAAACTTTCCTACTTTAAGGGAAGAAAAGGCTGTAATAAAAATTACTTTTCAACAGAAGTAATTACAATATAATCCAAATAGAAAGGAATTATACTTCAAGTAGATTTTCTTAGGTAATTTTGCTTCAGTTTGAGAACGATGCATTTTTCTTTCATATGAAGTAAATGAATGGTAAGGAAATATACCTTAACTCCACATATTCATTAATCGAATACCTTTTCAATGTTAGAGACAATAATCTGTGGTTCATGAAAGCTTATATACCTTTTCAATATTTTAAAGCTGTTATATATAGAAAGTATATAAAACACATGCAGTGTGAGTTCATAAAAAATCTTTTTCTGAGAACCACGCTGGGAATTTGGCGACAGAGCCCCGAATGAGCGAAGAGAGTATTTATATATAATTAGGTTACAAATTGGCCAACCTTAGCCTGTATTTGTATGCATTTTTTGCACGACATAACTGATTAGTGGTACTTACGAATATTGTTGCAGTGGATCGTAACTTGACATTCCCGCACGCAATCTTGTTAATATGGAAACAAAACAAATTTCCGTGCGGTAAAAATTACAGAAAGCACACTTGCTGTAAGTAAAATCATAATACAAGCCTTTATAGACCAAGGCCCTACCAGTTTGTGGCGACTTTAACAGGACAAAAATATTCGGTTCCCATAACAACAAACACATGCGAATCATTTTCTGAAATAAACATCTATCTTCGATAATGTATATACATAATATTTTCAGGTAATATCTCAATTAATATAATTAAATTGATATAAATAATCATCGTTCAAAAAATAGCATGCAATACTCATGCCGTAAGCGCATAACGGATCTCGGAAATTGAAAAAAACTCAGCGCAAGTGCGTCGTTTTTTCAAACTCTTTCCTCGATCCGTATGCACCGCTTACGGCACTTGTATCGCAATATACCATAATTCCATTAAAATATTGCAAAACCCTTGTCCTACACACACGATCCGCCACTGCATGACTATCATAAAGATATCATAAAGAAATAGTACTGTAGGCTAGTGTGCCTGACAGAATTTGCTATAGGTTTCGGAGGACCACTGGGCAAGGTTGAGCGTGCCCAGAAAAATATATAGGCTATGTTTAGAAGTGTAGGAATATTGAAGGAAGCAGGAATAATGGAGAGAGAGAATTGTTGCTTTATTCTTCTTACTTGGAATTATATTTGTTGTAGATCAGTATTGAATAGCACTTTGCTATTTGCACTAAGTAGATTTCAGGAATAACTGGAATTCCCTAGAAAATACACTATGTTTTGTGCTTTGAAATACTAAATGTAAAGTTCTTTATTTTGATCCCAAATGGTTACAAAGTCTTTGAAATAATTGAGCTGTACTGGCTCAAAATACTACTGCAGTATACTCTATCTGTCAGTAGGGAAAAGAGAAGCTGCAATTGCTTGCCAAAACTTCTTAACTTTATAAAAGCTGAATTACTTTTAAAAAGACACTAATTTGCTAGACCATTCCTTGGTCTTCGTGCGTTATGCTATCTTCGTTCAAAGCTACTACGGCAGCATCTTTAGCTTGCACGTAGAGAAAAAGAGGAGCTGCAAGGATGCCAAAACTCCTTACAATTATATAAGCAGCAATTACTTTAGCTGCAAAAACTTGTTAAGCCTTATTTGGCTTTTGTGTATTAGTACATTGCTAGAATTTGAGTTACTTAACTTTGTTTGCGACTACATCTGATGAGAATGTGACTGCATTTAGCCGGACAGAAGTTAAGGGATGTACAGTTATCGATGCTGAAGTTCTATGGTGCTGTGGATCATCCTGAACGGTGGCCAGTAGCGAGTCCTTCCATGGCTACAAGCTACGCTCCACGAAGTTCTAGTGATGTCCTAGAATCCACCTCCTGGTAGATTAAGTAGTGGCTGCTAATGCTGGTTCCATGCGTAGTTGTATGTAGAAACTGTACAGTAATATAATCAGACTTGTGGTCTGTTGCTAAACTGGGGCTGTGCCCTTACGAAGCGACGATCGGTGAGAGAGTGAATAAAGTCTAACGGCCAAAATGCGTTCACATAATCATCTTACAAAGAGTCAGGTTCTAGAATCCTATGGAAGGCTCTTCTTGAAGTTTCCAGTAGCTTCCATCCAGAATAAGAGTACATTTAAAGATAATAACCCACGCAGCACGATATGTATAATGTACGTATGTTTTAGAGCTAGATATATATCTTAGGGTTTGGTCAAATTCAAAACATAAATTATACGTATATTTTATATACAATATATACATGTATATAAATTGTAGTTTAATCCTGCTTTATATTCATTATACGTCAAAATTAAGTACTGTTACATAAGTAATTATAAAACAAAATCGAATTTACTGTTCATTTGCTAATATCAAAATAACGTAAAAAAATATTCGTAATTATACGTAAATTATACGTCAAGAATTTGACATTGTAAACACCGGTTTATTGTGTTTTACTCTAGTAAATCGATTTGGTTAATTTAATACAATTTACTCACGCTAATCAGAAATTTAAAAAAAATGGTTTAAAATTATTACATCCGGAAATTCAGTAGGACTATTTTTCTTCCTTCTTTGGTAAGCTTGCGGTTGCGTAGGTGCTCGGAAGAACACCACCGCACCGGTGACGCGGAAGGAATGTGGACTGGCGGCCATCTTGTCTGTGACGTCAGCAATGAATTTCAGTGTTTCATCTTTACATATAACTGGTGCTTGTGTATCAGTTCCTCTTTTATAGTGTTTTATTAACAAGAAATTGTGTGTGGAGAGAATTGCACTGTTCTGTTGCAACTACTCCCTATGTATATAACATAGAAACGAAGAATAAATGTACATATGTGTGTATTTAAAGCTGACGAAATATTACGCAACTGCAGTGATGTTGAATACATTTCCTATCTGAATGTTTGTGAAGACGTCCTTCATGTAGAATATTAAATGAGGCAGAAGAAAAACATTTACACAGAAAACAGTACTGGTAAGTCTCTGTGCAAGATTTGTTTCACTTACATAAATAGGCCTATCATAACCTCAACGACTTGCAAACTGATTTATAATACAGATTCTGTGGTAATTAGTTCTGATCATAATAATTTATGACAACGCTGCTAAAGTATTTCTTAATTGTTTCAGGAATTCACAATGCCTAGGTGATGTAGTGTAAAAGTAACTACAAGTCACAACATGAAAGTGTTAGTACATTTTCTTTACCAAAAGACGAAGAACTTAAGAAGTGGCTTAAAAACATTCCTACAGACTTTACAGGGGTAAGCAAGCCTGTTATTTGTGTGAAGCATTTTCCTGAAGAGAGTGTGATAAGAACAGAGACATTTGTAGTTAACGGTGAAATAAAAACATTTCCTAGAACTTACCCTAAACTGAAACTTGGTGCAGTACCATCAATATTTCCTAATCTGCCCGAGTACTTGTCAAGACCAGGTCCATCATGCAGAAGAAGAAAATTTAAACCAAGCAGTTGCAGAAAGATTAAAAGAACTTAAAAGTTATGCTGAACGACAAGCTCTGCATTGTTTGGAAGATGTGATGCAGTACTTCCTAAGTGTAAGAGAAGGACTTAAAGGGCAGTGGATTAGCATAATGGCAGTAGAAAGGCTAGTGCTGTGCTTAATGGATGTTAATGATGATGTTCCGAAAATTCTTGGTTCAGTGTGTGTTATGAGCGATCTCAGTGTTTTGCTTACAATAAATAATTTTAAAATACCTCAGCAAGAAGTCCCAAAAAACTGCAAGATAGTAAGCACAAAAAGTGTTCTTGATGACATTTTTAGTTATTGATATCTCATGTATTGATAGTATATGTAAAATGTATGTGAGCAGTGTACATTTATGAACCAATGTATTTGCAAGCAGTGAACCAAGTGCAAGTGAACCAAGCAGTGTATTTAGGCTACATAAATTATATATGTAAAATATACGTTTGATAGATCATCTTTACATATATTTTACGTACAGATTATTGTACATCAATAGTATGTATGTGATTGTAAGTATAATTGATATATATTAAATGTCTGTATTGACATGAATAGACGTAAAATATACATAAAAAAGTGGGACATTTGAGCGTATATTATATGTAGATTTTATTTAACCAATATGTGTGATGTACATTACCTAGATCTAGGGATAACGTAAATTTTACATATATTTTACGTATGTGTGCTGAGTGGGAACATGCTGTACTTATTCTGTAACATAAAAAATCTGCATGTGAGCATTTGCATTATAATTGTAATGTATAATTACAGAGAAATTATTAATTTTAATGTGGTGAATAATCGATCTATTCATAAAGCTGCTTCTACAACCAAGTGCAATAATCGATATGACGCTTCTAAGTAAGCTAATGTATTCTGGCTGTAGCGCCAAGTAAATGCTAATGAGCTGTCACTCGACTTATCGGTATCAGTTCGATGTCGGCAATGCAGCTTTCTGTTGCTAATTAACATTAATTATTTAATCTAATGATAATAGCTAATAGTAACAGGAATAAATATGTAAAGCTATTCCTTAGTTTATTACAATACAGATTACAATGGATATTTTCCTTATCTAAATGTAAATAAATAGATACAAGCGTGCCAAGAATTCTGTTTGCTGGTAACTGGCATCAGTGCCATCTAGTGACTTGTATTAATACTTTATTACTAGTATTTGCTATCAAAGTATAATAAATGGGCTCTAAGCTCTACGAGCTTACAAGTACACCACACTTGTTATTAAGTGCCAGTATGGTACTTTATGAGATTGTGTGGTGGACTAAAAAATGTCTGTCCGTCTGTCTGTACGCACCATAACTCAAGTACGCTTTTTCGGATTTTCATGAAACTTGGTATAAACATTCATAATGTCGATGGGAAGAAACCTATTGTTATTGAACCAAATCGGTTCACCGGTACCGGAGTAATGCCCAATTTAGTGCCTATTTTAATAGATTATGGCGCCTTTCTAATAGAAAGACGCCATCACTCGAATACGCTGTATCGGATTTCCATGAAACTTGGTATACCCATTTATGACGTCCAAGAGAAGTGCCCTATTGAATTTGAACCTAATCTGTTGACCGGTACCGGAGTAAAACCCAATTTAGTGTCTACTTCAAAAGCGCAATAACTCAAATACGCTTTAACGGATATTTATGAAACTTCGTATACGCATTTATAATGTCCATGGGAAGACGTTTATTGATATTGGACCAAATCGGTTGGCCATTACCGGAATAATGCCCAATTTAGTGTTTTTATGTTAATATACAAGAAGTCGCGATAACTCAAATATGCTTTATTGGATTTTCCTGAAATTTTGTATACCCATTTATAATGTACGTGGAAAGACGTCTACTGATATTGGACCAAATCGGTAGACCGGTACCGGAGTAAAACCCAATTTAGTGTATATTTTAAAGACGCGGTAACTCAAATACGCTTTACCGGATTTTTATGAAACTGGGTATACACATTTATAATGTCCATGTGAATACGTCTATTCATAATGGATAAAATCGGTTGACCTTTTTCGGAGTAATGCTCAATTTAGTGCCTATTTTATGGTAATATACGTATTCGAAAGAATTTATAAAAAAAATGAAAATCAGTTATCTTGACAACATAGCCTATTGTTTTACTGTGATCTTATAAGGCCTTGGAAATTAAAATACAGGTAGCTATGACAAAAACATATTGATTTACATGCGCTTATCCAACTAGACCGTTGAAATGACCCAGGTGGCCGAGATGGTAGACGTTTCTTCTTCCATAAGCCCTGCTTAATGAATAAATCTGGAGCTTAACTTGGAAATCAACTTAAAAAAAACACACATTCTGCATATCATAATTGCAGTCATAACTGATTAAACAAAAACATACTGGCACTTTGTTACATCAGTTTACCTGATTTTATTAATATTATTAATGTTGTAGTTATTATTACTTACTTACTCAATGGCAACAGACAATACCTCGGCAAGCTAAAGGAATATTATATTATCTACTTCATCGCACCCGAAGGTTTATTGCCACGCTTACCACAGCCCGCCATTCAACCCTATTCAGTGCTAACTCTATCCAATCATCCCTCGCAAATCCTACTTCCTTTAAATCTATCCTAATATTGTCCTCCAACCTACGTCTAGATCTTCCAAGTGGTCTTTTCCCTTCGGGTCTCCCAAACAGCATTTTTGTGAGATGTCTTTCCTCCCCATCTACGCAACATGTCCAGCCCATTTCATCCTACGTGATTTAATTACCCATACTAGTAGTAATAGTAGTAGTAGTTTTATTCATCCTTATGATCATATACATGGTAGAACACAAATGATATAGGATACATAAACTCTTAGATATTAAGTATCATTCATACACTCTGAGTACTGTATCTATATGGTACCTCATATACACTCACAAACCCATACATGCACATTTATATAACAGTAATATTTACAAGTTACTTCAAGTCAATTAATCAGTACGTACACATAGCATTATATTATGGGCCTGGAAGACTATAGATATGGATGGGATGGTGCGGGATGGATGTAATTTTTATTCTAAATCATACGACATGAATTCTTCTAGTGTATAGAAGGCATGTAGTAGTAGAAAGGATTTTACATCTTTTTAAAATTCAGTTGGATTTTCCTGTTTTTTAACTGCATGTGGTAATTTATTATAAATTTTTGATCCTAAGATGAGTAGGCCTACATTTTGCTTACAGATTTCAGTTCTGCAGTATTGTGTGTGTAGATCCAACTTGTTTCTTGTGTTGTATTCATGTTTGATTTTAAATCTCCTAAGTGTTGCTTTAAAAAACACAGTATTTCCAAGTTGAATATAGAGCTTAGTGTTAATATTTTCTGTTTCCTACATATTTCTCGACATGATGTCCGTCTACTTAACCCGTTCATTATTCTTAGTGCTTTCTTTTGTATTCTAAAGATTAATTCACTTTCTCTGCAGCTTGCCCAGAATATAGCTCCATATCTCAAACGTGAATGGAAATATGCAAAGTAAAAGTTTTTCAGAACTTGGTGACTCACTTTATTTCTTAGGGAGTTGAGCATCGAAGGTATTTTGTGCACAAACTTCCACACCATATACACTTGCATTCGAGGCTTGGGTCATGATACCTTTTTTCTGTGCACACTTTATGGTGGAAACAATGAATTGAAAAGTGTGTTATTGTGTGTCTTAGCTCATAGTTAGTGCTTGTCCATTCGTTCCTGGTCATAGCATCAGTAGAATAGAAAACAGGTGGGATGAGATTCTTCTTTCCTTGTAACTCTTGCAATAGAGCATTGTACTGTGGAGTGGGCGGTACCGGTAACAACTGATACCTCAGCTCTTCAATGAAGAAGGGTTCCCTGATCAGTTCATATATCAGTCTTCAGGGTGTGTATTTTGATACACACAACACTCTTTTCCAATATGCTGCCTTCACCTGCTCTAACTTTTTCAAATCTTTTACAGATTCCCAAGTTAGCTCTAAGCCGTAGGTTGCTATATGTGTTATCTTGGCAGAGAATAGTTTTTTTGTCTGTTTCTACTGATAGCCGGTTTAGACGAGGTATGTCGTTCATAGCAATATTGGCTGCTCTCTTTCTTGTATGTGGGTTGAGAAAGCATTTCCACGTGATTGTAGCGTTACTCCAAGGTATTAGAAGGCTGTCACTGAACCAAGTTTTAGTTTGTTCAAATTGACGCTGTCTTCCTTAGCTGGTCTTCCCCCTTTTTCGAACACCATTGTCACGGTCTTCTTTTCATTGATTGCAAGGTCATTTTCTTTTGCCCATCCTGTTAAATTGTCCAAAGCTTCCTGGAGGTTTTCCTTTTTTGGAGAAACTAAGACCGTGTCATCTGCATAAATGTAACTTTTAACATGTTCTGTTTATGTTGCTCTCACCACATCATATGTCGCAATAATGAATAGTAGAGGGCTGATAGGGTCCCCTTACAGAACCCCCTCTGTCTGTAATATTGGACAGGAGCTAGTTATGTTTTCAATAATCGTAATGTAGTTCTTTGATAAAATGTCTCCAATTAGTCTTATTATGTAGGGCTTGGCTCCTATAGCACGGAGTTTGTCCAATATTCGGGTTCTATTTATAGAGTCAAAAGCTTTTTTCAAGTCCACAAAGGCTGCATATAGCTTCCCTCGGGGAAAACTCTGGGCTTCCATAACATTATCGTGAAGGCACTTAGCTACTTGTAGCGTTGATCTACCAGGTCGGAAACCAAACTGCTCTTCAGGGATTCTTTCATTTGTTGTTGTCAGAAGTTTGCTTGCTGTTTGCTTTGTACACAGAAGTACACACTCCAGTGAGTGGTTTTTCAGATCCATAAAAAATTTGGTTTTCATATAAATCGTAAACTTAGCTAAAGTGCACTTATACCCTATTTGCACCTTAACCATTTCATCGCTTCTTATAGTATGAGGTCAACGTGCATTAGTTGAGTAGCCTCACAAGACCATGGTTCAATGCACACATTACATTACATTAAGAAAGGTTGTTCCTCACATGACCAAGCAGATGTCTTTTGAGGTCTCCTATTCTGGACAATTTAATGGCACAAATATCACACGCGAATGCCTTCTCTCCAGTGTGAGTAAGCAGATTTTTTTGAAGTCTCTGTTTCTTGAAAATTTATTACCACATATATCACATGCGAATGCTTTCTCACCAGTATGAGTAAGCAGATGTTGTTTTAGACATGTTTTTCTGGAAAATTTCTTGGCACATATATCACATGCGAATGCCTTCTAACAAGTGTGAGTATGCAGATTTTCTTTGAGATGCCCACTTTGTGAAAATTTCTTGGCATATATATCAAATGTGAATGTCTTCTCTCCAGTGTGAGTAAAAAGATGTATTTTGATGTGTACACTTTGTGAAATTTTTTTAGCACATATATCACATGCAAATGCCTTCTCTCCAGTGTGAGTAAGCTGACGATTTTTGAGGATACTCTTTTCTAAAAATTTCTTGGCACATATGTCACATGCAAATGGCTTCTCTCCAGTGTGAGTAAGAATATGACTTTTCAGGACATCTTTTCTGGAAAATTTCTTGGCACATATATCACATGCCAAAGCCTTTTCTCCAGTATGAGTAAGCAGATGATCTTTGAGGTTACCCCTTTATGAAAATTTCTTGGCGCATATCACATGTGAATGTCTTC
Organism: Ectobius pallidus; assembly: GCA_964059195.1. Classification (NCBI taxonomy): domain Eukaryota; kingdom Metazoa; phylum Arthropoda; class Insecta; order Blattodea; family Ectobiidae; genus Ectobius; species Ectobius pallidus. The sequence goes on from CAXKWD010000003.1 coordinate 199,721,562, forward strand.
TCGCCAGTGTGAGTAAGAAGATGTCTTTTGATGTGTCCACTTCGTGAACATTTCTTAGCACATATAACACATGCGAATGCCTTCTTTCCAGTGTGAGTAAGCTGATGTGTTTTGAGGCTACTCTTTTCTAAAAATTTCTTGGCACATATGTCACATGCAAATGGCTTCTCTCCAGTGTGATTAAGCTGATGTTATTTGAGGCTACTCTTTTCTAAAAATTTCTTGGCACATATGTCACATGCAAATGCATCTCTCCAACGTGAGTAAGAATATGACTTTTGAGGACATCTTTTCTGGAAAATTTCTTGGCACATATATCACATGCGAAAGCCTTTTCTCCAGTGTGAGTAAGCAGATGATGTTTGAGGTTACCCCTTTGTGAAAATTTCTTGGCACATATATCACATGTGAATGTCTTCTCTCCAGTGTGAGTAAGAAGATGTCTTTTCATGTGTCCACTTCGTGAAAATTTCTTAGCACATATAACACATGCGAATGCCTTCTTTCCAGTGTGAGTAAGCTGATGTGTTTTGAGGCTACTCTTTTCTAAAAATTTCTTGGCACATATGACACATGCAAATGGCTTCTCTCCAGTGTGATTAAGCTGATGTTTTTTGAGGCTACTCTTTTCTAAAAATTTCTTGGCACATATGTCACATGCAAATGCCTTCTCTCCAGCGTGAGTAAGAATATGACTTTTGAGGACATCTTTTCTGGAAAATTTCTTGGCACATATATCACATGCGAAAGCCTTTTCTCCAGTGTGAGTAAGCAGATGATGTTTGAGGTTACCCCTTTGTGAAAATTTCTTGGCACATATATCACATGTGAATGTCTTCTCTCCAGTGTGAGTAAGAAGATGTCTTTTCATGTGTCCGCTTCGTGAAAATTTCTTAGCACATATAACACATGCGAATGCCTTCTTTCCAGTGTGAGTAACCTGATGTGTTTTGAGGCTACTCTTTTCTAAAAATTTCTTGGCACATATGTCACATGCAAATGGCTTCTCTCCAGTGTGATTAAGCTGATGTTTTTTGAGGCTACTCTTTTCTAAAAATTTCTTGGCACATATGTCACATGCAAATGGCTGCTCTCCAGCGTGAGTAAGAATATGACTTTTGAGGACATCTTTTCTGGAAAATTTATTGGCACATATATCACATGCGAAAGCCTTTTCTCCAATGTGAGTAAGCAGATGATGTTTGAGGTTACCCCTTTGTGAAAATTTCTTGGCACATATACCACATGTGAATGTCTTCTCTCTAGCGTGAGTAAGAAGATGTCTTTTGATGTGTCCACTTCGTGAAAATTGTATAGCACATATGTCACATGCAAATGGCTTCTCTCCAGCGTGAGTAAGAATATGATTTTTGAGGACATCTTTTCTGGAAAATTTCTTGCAACATATATCACATGCGAAAGCCTTTTCTCCAGTGTGAGTAAGCAGATGATGTTTGAGGTTACCCTTTTGTGAAAATTTCTTGGCACATATATCACATGTGAATGTCTTCTCTCCAGTGTGAGTAACAAGATGTCTTTTCATGTGTCCACTTCGTGAAAATTTCTTAGCACATATAACACATGCGAATGCCTTTTTTCCAGTGTGAGTAAGCTGATGTGTTTTGAGGCTACTCTTTTCTAAAAATTTCTTGGCACATATGTCACATGCAAATGGCTTCTCTCTAGTGTGAGTAAGCTGATGTTTTATGAGGCCACTCTTTTCTAAAAATTTATTGGCACATATGTCACATGCAAATGGCTTCTCTCCAGCGTGAGTAAGAATATGACTTTTGAGGACATCTTTTCTGGAATATTTCTTGGCACATAAATCACATGAGAGTTGTTGGACTCTAGTAGGGCTGAGCTGTATACTGTTTCTAGCAGGTGATGTGCTTTTACAAACGGCATTTGAGTGTGATTGCAATTTCTGATGTTCATTATTTCCTTGAGAAACTCCGATTTCCTTGTAGTCGGTGTTTTCATATTTGATTAATTGTGCCTTTATTGTGTCAAATGAAATAGGCACAGGCTCAGACTTGTGAATGGTGCTGCATGCTGCATAATCGTTGTTGTCTGTGTTTTCACTTTTGATGAGCTGTGTCTGTATTGCGTCAAACGTAACAGGCATAGGCTCAGGTTTTGGTTGCATTTCAGAAATCTCTTCTTTAAGTTCAATATTAATACCCTCAGAGTTAAGTGCGGGCTCCATTTTTGTATCACTTAGCGCGGTATAGGTCTAGTTTAGGTTCATAAACGCATAAAATTCGAACCACTTTTTCGAATTTTTTAAAAAACCACTCAAATCGTTCAGGAACTTTCACAGAATTTTTTGACACCCCACACGGGTTCATAAGTACTTTATAAATGAAAATAAAGGCAAATTACAGCAAAATTTTGGCCGTAAGAAACTTTAATCGGCCATAATGCTTTCTGTAACGGCCCTGTTGATGCGCACATTACCAACTTCCTAAATTAAACACTGATACATGTTCCGTGGAATGGGATTTAGTTCTGATTTACTGAAAATGCATGAGTAATGTTCGCTGGATGATTCTTTGTCGTTACATACATTATATTAAACTGGGTTCCTTTAGAAAATTATTTTCTACGTACATTTAAAGCTATAGGTTATACTTCATCTTCCGTACATATACTAGTCGCGATATAAATAATGTAGTTAAAACGTGTCATTTCTGGCAATTTGTTACTTCTTCAGTAATTAAATTATTTTATTTTCAAAATTAGTTTTTTTTCGAAAAAATATGATTTTTCAAAATAGGACCAATGACATAATTTATATAGAAAAAGTATGCAGTTTTTACACTTTTTATTGTAAACTAATCACACAAAGTTCGGAAAAATGAGTTGAAACCTTTGCATGTGTAAGTGCAGCCTATTCAGAAAATACTCCGCCTTACAACTAATACTTTTTTTTTCTATTGACAATCTTGTGAAGGCAGTTTAATGTTATAAAAAATTATTTATTTTCATCATTGAGATTAAAACATTAACGATCGTGTAATTAAGAGACCGTCTCAAACAGCATATAATTATTCATTCTGGAGAGAAACCGTTTTCCTGTACCACCTGTACAAAGGCATTCTCTCGAAAGAGCGATCTCAAAGAACAGATGCTGACTTAAATACAGGAGAGAAACATGTTTTTTTCACGTGCGGACTATACATTAGACTACCCTTACCCCCTTAATATAAAATCAATGATCATTTGCTACCACATATTTAACAATTCAGATTTATAAACGAAGGATAATTGCATGCTCTATTTCAAGGCATAATACATCTTGAGATTTGTGTTGAAAGCTTTTTATTTTTTTATTTAATTTTTTTTAAGCCGCAAATGTATATCAGTTTATTGTAAGTAAGTAAACCCCAACGAGCAAAGCTCACCTTAAGGGGCTATATACAAAATGACATGCATTATTGTACATAAATTGCAAATTACAATTTACTTACATATAACTTATATATTAACTTTCAAAATAACTTAAAAATATACAAGAAGTACATTATATACAAGAGTTACATAAGGGAAATATAGTTTCATGATTTCAATTGTGTACTGGGAATAATTAATTTTTATGAGTAAAAACTTCCCTCTCTCTTCTGTTTCCCCCCCACCCAAAATGTCTCTCCGGATCCGCCCCTGATCTATATCCACTAGAAGGGGATGCCTTGACATTCAAACGAGCGTAATAATAAATTAAAAAGTAATGCTTCCGGTAAACGATTTGTTACAACACACCAAATGTGAATGTGTTTTCTCTTCTGCATCAGTATTAACGTTTTGAGTAATTTTAATGGCATAATAATAGTGTATGCTGGAATTTAGGCCCCTTGTCTGAAGAATCAGAAAATGAATTCGGGTTTATGTAATAGTGCTGGTTTGAAATTTATTTCATGCCAACCTGGAGTATCCCTGTTCAGTATCTATACACATTTCTTTTTTCATGGGATGAGGCTCAGGATCCTGATGATTACACAACTGTGTGCCTTTCTATCCCATGTCTTGTTCAAATATGTGTTCCTGTTGTTTCATCATAACTAGAATGGTCTAGCAGTTAGTGTTTCCACCCATCTATAATCAATCCACCATTCATCCATCAGTCAATTCAATCATATATCAATCCATCCATCACCCATTTATTCGTCCTATAATCAATCAATCCATCATTCATTCATTCATGCACTCATCGCTCCATTAATCAATCTAGCAATCCATTCAACCAACCAATTTTCCATCCATCCATGTATCAATCCATCAATTATCCACCCATTCATTCTTTAATTAATCCATCATTCATTCATCTATCCATTCATCCACCCATCCATGAATTAATTAATTAATTCATTCATTCCCCCAACTATCCATTCAACCATCCCTCCATTAATTCATCGATCCATAAATGAATGAACTAATGGATGGTTGGATTGATTGATTAATTAATTAATTAATTAATGGCTGGATGAATTAATTCACTGATGGACGAATGAATTAATTAATGGATGCATAAGTGGATGGATGGGTGAATGAATGAAATAATTAATAGATGGATGAATTAATTAAATCATGGATGAACAGAAGAATTAATTAATTAAGGTCCAGATGATTGGCTGGAAGAATGGGGTGGATGAATGAGTGAATGAATGAATAGACTATGGATGGTTTATTAATTTAATTGGTTTTATTTAAAAATAGATATATGGATTAATTAATAAATGGATGGATGAAATAAATATTATTATTATTATTATTATTATTATTATTATTATTATTATTATTATTATTATTCGACCGCCGGCGTGGTCTTGTGGTTAGCGTCCCTGACTACAACCCGTCGGCACAGGTTCGATTCCTGGTACCTCCTCGGATTTTTCTGGGGTAGGGAGGTCTGGAACGGGGGGTAATCCCTTAATTGACGGGGCCATATGCCCCCCAAGCCATATTGACTTCATGCTGGCAGTCTTAATGTGTGGTCGGTAAAGCCGGTTTCTACTTAGAGGGCCGTGAGTCAAGTAAGCAATGTTTTTCATCTTCACCGCCAAATTCGAATGTGTTAAATTCAGAATCCACGACCGCGACTAAACAGTTAAAGGTTTAATATTAAAAATAGCGCAAAAGTCCGTTCTACTCACAGGTGACGTGAGTAGTGGTAATCCCTACCCCCGTTCTGCTCATGGGTGACAGTTTAAATTGGTATAGGGATAAGTAGTTAATGTTTTAATATTAAAAATAGCGCAAAAGCCCGTTCTACTCACAGGTGACGATTAAATAACCCGTTATGCTCACAGGTGACTGTTTAAATTGGCATAGGGACATTCTGTTAAACGTTTAGTAATAAAACTAGCGCAAGAGCCCGTTCCACTCACAGAAAAGGGGGAACAATTCAAAGAAAAATGTATTATATAGAGGAAAAATTTTGTGCAGACTTGATTTACATATGTTACCTATAATTCGACCCTTCTGAAAACGAATATAACAATAATAATAAACAGATCCTTCCGCACTTTGAGAAAATTCCTATTTTCCATTGATATCACAAATTTTTTGCAGAAAAATTAGGAGCGTTGCAAAAAAATTCATCAAATGGAGGAAACTGTATTTCCCGATATGAGTTACATGTGTTATCTACAATTAGATCCTTCTGAACACGAATATAAATATAATAATAACCACTTCCTTCCCCACTTCGAGAAAATTACGATTTTCCATTAATATCACACATTTTTCGCAGAAAAAGTAGGAATATTTCAAACAAAAAATCATTACATGGAGGGAAAATTTTTTTCCGACCTAAGTTACATGTGTTATCTATAATTCGACCCTTCTGAACACGAATATGACAATAATAATAACCAGTTCCCTCCACACTTTGACAAAATTCCGATTTTCCATTAGTGTCACACAGTTAACGCAGAAAGGGTATGGACGATTTAAATAAAAATTCATTACATGGAGGGAAAATTTTTTCCCGACATGAGTTACATGTGTTATCAATAATTTTACCCTTCTGAACACGAATATAACAATAATAATAAACAGTTCCTTCCGCCCTCCGAGAAAATACCGATTTTCCATTAGTATCACTCATTTCTCGCAGAAAAAGAGGGAACTATTCAAAGAAAAATTAATTCTTTGTAGGATAAATTTTTTTTCAACTTGAAGTACGTGTGTTATCTATAATTCGACCATTCTGAACACGAATATAACAATAATAATAACCAAAACCTTCCGCACTTCGAGAAAATACCGATTTTCCATAAGTGTCACACATTTCTCGCAGAAAAAGATGGAACTATTCAAAGAAAAATTAATTCTTTGTAGGATAAATTTTTTTCCAATTTGAAATACGTGTGTTATCTATAATTCGACCATTTTGAACACGAATATCACAATAATAATGACCAGTTCCTTCCACACTTCGAGAAAATTCCGATTTTCCATTAGTGTCACACAGTTAACGCAGAGAGAGTATGGACGATTTAGATAAAAATTAATTATATGGAGGGAAAATTTTTTCCCGACATGAGTTACATGTGTTATCAATAATTCGACCCTTCTGAACACGAATATAGCCATAATCATAACCAGTTCCTTCCGCACTTCGAGAAAATACTGATTTTCCATTAGTGTCACAGAGTTTACGCGTAAACTAATGGAAAATCGGTATTTTCTCGAAGTGAGAAAGGAACTGGCTAATATTATTGTTATATTCGTGTTCAGAAGGATCGAATTATTGATAACACATGCAACTCATGTCGGGAACAAATTTTTCCTCTATGTCATGAATTTTCATTTACATAGTTCCTACTTTATCCGCGAAAAAGTGTGATATTAATGGAAAATCTGAATTTTCTCGAAGTGCGGAAGAAACTGGTTATTATTATTGTTATATTCGTGTTCAGAAGGGTAAAATTATTGATAACACATGTAACTCATGTCGGGAAAAAATTTTCCCTCCATGTAATGAATTTTTATTTAAATCGTCCATACCCTTTCTGCGTTAACTGTGTGATACTAATGGAAAATCGGAATTTTGTGAAAGTGTGGAGGGAACTGGTTATTATTATTGTCATATTCGTGTTCAGAAGGGTCGATTTATAGATAATACATGTAACTTAGGTCAGAAAAAAATTTTCCCTCCATGTAATGATTTTTTGTTTGAAATATTCCTACTTTTTCTGCTAAAAATGTGCGATTTTAATGCAAAATCGGATTTTTCTCGAAGTGAGGAAGGAACTGTTTATTATTCTTGTTATATTCGTGTTCACAAGGGACGAATTATAGATAACACATGTAACTTAGGTCGGAAATAAATTTTCCCTCCATGTAATGAGTTTTTGTTTGGAATATTCCTACTTTTTCTGCTAAAAATGTGTGATATTAATGGAAAATCGGATTTTTCTCGAAGTGAGGAAGGAACTGGTTATTATTATTGTTATATTCGTGTTCATAAGGGACGAATTATAGATAACACATGTAACTCATGTCGGGAAAAAATTTTCCCTCCATGTAATGATTTTTTATTTAAATCGTCCATACTCTCTCTGCGTTAACTGTGTGACACTAATGGAAAATCGGATTTTTCTCGAAGTGAGGAAGGAACTGGTTATTATTATTGTTATATTCGTGTTCAGAAGGGACGAATTATAGATAACACACGTATTTCAAGTTGAAAAAAAATTTATCCTACAAAGAATTAATTTTTCTTTGAATAGTTCCCTCTTTTTCTGCGAGAAATGTGTGATACTAATGGAAAATCGGTATTTTCTCGGAGTGCGGAAGGGACTGGTTATTATTATTGTTATATTCGAATTATAAATAACACATATAACTCAAATCGGAAAAAAAAATCGCCTTATAATAAATATTTATTTATATCGTTCCCGCTTTTTCTTTGAGTAGAACACTGCACTCATCCCTAGCGTCTGACTGCAACGGTTTTTCTTGTTCGCCAGCACCACAAATATTATTAGCTTTCGGACTTATAGGTTGCTAAAATGCAATATTAGGTGCCTAAAGTAAGCTCTAAATAATTATGAAATAGGATTAAAAATTGCAAAAATGATCTATTAAAAATCGTGAATTCCATTGAAGTTGGTATTTTTTCTTAAACATCCCAATTATAATACATTATTATACGAGTATATTTAAGAAGGACCGCTGACTACAGATCCGTCGGCCCGGGTTCGATCCCCGGTACCTCCTCGGATTTTTCTGAGATAGAGAGGTCTGGAACGGGGTGCACTTAGACTCGTGATTCAAATTGAGGACCTACTTGATAGAGAAGTAGCGGCTCCGGTCATGGATACCACCATTAACGGCCGTGGGTGTCGGCATGCAACCACATGCCCCTAATCCTGCCATCTGCCTATGGTAGATGACGCAGTGGACGAGTTGTAGACCTTGTCCCTTCAGGGATGTTAGCGCCACGGAGTTAGTTATATTTAAAAAGGCATACTTCAACAAGTAATAGTCCTATAAACAATATTCATTTCTTCCATATCTTGTCCACAATTGGCTACACCCTTGGGTAGAGAGGAGCTTTTCATGTGCAAATCGTTATTTTCAGACAACAGACAATCGTTCTTATTTGAGAATCTCCACCAAATGTTCATAGTTATTTTTATTACATGTTTATTGTAAACATCGCAGTTTGCTTGTAGCAATAGAGAATTATTTTTTTCTTTCTTTCTTAAATAGCACATATTTTCTAGGGGCAATATTATGGTCATGCCAGTTCAGAAAGAATTTCTTTTTCGCTAAGGGTGTCCAAGTAGTACTTACTTCTTTAGTAACAAAATATGTGTGTTTAATACAGTTCTGAATAATCCAACAGAATAAAATCATATCAATTAAAATGTGCATCTACAGCCATAGGACCGTCGCTCATTTATGACTACATCTTCTGAAGTGTTCCTGCAAATTTTGAAACTCTGCCATACTGACTGCTCCACGCAGGAAATATATTTTATTTTCGTGTGCATCTGCAGCCATGGGACTGTCGCTCATTTATTATGTGTACACCTTCTGAACTGTTCCTGCCAATTTTGAAACTCTGCCTTACTGACTGCACCACCCAGGAAATATATATTAGTTTCGTATGCATCTGCTCATTGGTAATCTCAACCTTAACGTAAGTTATGATGCGGTTGTGGATTGTGAATTTAACACATTCGAATTTGGCGGTGAAGATGGAAAACATGATATTTTTACAGTATTGGCAGACCTAAAATATTACTACCTACCTTAATTACGTGTATATTAAAAGTAAGTAGAGCTGAATGCTGTGACACTCATACGAGCGTAATGGCAAGTGAAAAGGAAAGCAATAAATCCGGTGTATGATATCTGACAGATATCACACATGAATGTCTTTTCTCCACCTCCCGCATTAATATCAAGGATATGTATAATTTCTGCGGGCATATAAGTATGTAGGCTGCAATTTAACATCGTATAAATTAAAAATCAACTATTTTAAGACCTTTAAGAAGAAAATTCTGATTTTCCATTAATATCACACATTTTTAGCAGAAAAAGTAGGAATATATCAAACAAAAAATCATTACATGAAGGGAAAATTTTTTTCCCACTTGAGTTACATGCGTTATCTATAATTCGACCCTTCTGAACATGAATATAACAATAATAATAACCAGTTCCTTCCTCACTTCGAGAAAAATCCGATTTTCCATTAATATCACACATTTTTAGCAGAAAAAGTAGGAATATTCCAAACAAAAAATCATTACATGGAGGGAAAATTTTTTTCCGACCCAAGTTACATGTGTTATCTATAATTCGTCCCTTCTGAACACGAATATAACAATAATAATAACCAGTTCCTTCCTCACTTCGAGAAAAATCCGATTTTCCATTAGTGTCACACAGTTAACGCAGAGAGAGTATGGACGATTTAAATAAAAAATCATTACATGGAGGGACAATTTTTTCCCGACATGAGTTACATGTGTTATCAATAATTTTACCCTTCTGAACACGAATATAACAATAATAATAAACAGTTCCTTCCGCATTTCGAGAAAATACTGATTTTCCATTAGTGTCACAGAGTTTACGCGTAAACTAATGGAAAATCGGTATTTTCTCGAAGTGCGGAAGGAACTGGTTATGATTATGGTTATATTCGTGTTCAGAAGGGTCGAATTATTGATAACGCATGTAACTCAAGACGGTATAAAAATTTTCCTCCATGTAAAGTATTTTTTTTTAAATCGTCCATACTCTTTCCCCGTTAACTGTGTGACACTAATGGAAAATCGGAATTTCCTGGAAGTGCGGAAGGAACTGGTTATTATTATTGTTATATTCGTGTTCAGAAGGGTCGAATTATTGATAACACATATAACCCATGTCGGGAAAAAATGTTCCCTCCATGTAATGAATTTTTGTTTAAATCGTCCATACTCTCTCTGCGTTAACTGTGTGATATCAATGGAAAATCGGTATTTTCTCGAAGTGCGGAATGAACTATTTATTAATATTGTTATATTCGTGTTCAGAAGGGTCGAATTATTCAAACACATGCAACTCATGTCGGGAACAAATTTCCCTCCAAGTAATGCATTTTTGTTTTGAAACGGTCCTTCTTTTTCTGTGAAAGATGTGTGTTATTAATGGTCAACGGAAAATTGGAATTTTCTCAAGTGCGGAAGGAACTAGTTATTATGTTTGCCTTATTCGTGTTCAGAGGGGTCGATTTATAGGGAAAACATTTATGTCAAGTCGGGACAAAATTTTTCCTCCATATATCCTGCTATCTGCCTACGGTTGGCCTTGTCCCTTCAGGGATTTATCGCCACGGAGTATAGTTTAATAATAATAATAATAATGTTGATAAAAATAAAAATAATAATAATAATGTTAAGAAAGAATTTATTGAGTAAGAGAAACGTTTCTCTGTTAGTTCTTCATTCAATCATGTAGTAAAGCAGTAATTAAACACTGCTTAACACAAACACCCAGTCCCGAAACCGGGAAAGGGTTTTTTTTTCACTGCTGAATCGAACCCGGACCGCCTGAGTGGAAGGCAGGCGTTCTACCGACTTACCCGAGGCAGCGGACAGCTTAATGTTAACTGATCACTATTTAATATTCGGAAAGTTTAGCTCAATAAGAAACGCAGTAAATGTGAGTTATTACATACAATACTTCGAAATGGTTTATCTACAACATGTATTATATAAAATTAAGTTTCCGTTCGAATTTGTGTAACCCCAGCGCTCATAACTTATTATAACTGAGCATTGTGAATGCTCTTATCGCTTATCCCGACCAGTGATCTCAATATATAAACAGGATACACAACAGCTGTGCTTTGGAATTGCATAATTCGTGACGTTCACTTGTTGTTAAGTTGGCTACACCGTACGTATTGGTGAAGCGTGCTTCCTATGTTAAACATATATTTATGGATGTGTTTTTATTATTTTTCATGACAAAATGGTCAAATATTGCGTGGTATATGGCTGCACAGAGCTCCAGAGAAATGGAAGTGGACTTAAGTTTCACAAGTAGGTTATTTTTGTTTGGGACATTTGAGGATACTGGCCAAATCTGACTTAGCCTCAAGCGTAGCATAGCCACTAACGCTTGTCTTATTCTTGCCTGTTTGTACAGGTTTCCATTCTCTTGGCATGATATTCCGAAGAAGTGGGTTCAAGCAATGTGCAGAGAATATTGGTCACCCACAGCGTACAGTACATTAAGCACCAGACACTTTACACCTGATCAGTCAAGGTCTGGTGCACTTGTAAATTTACTACACTACAATTTTCCAGGACACCTTCAAAAAATTATTGTTCCAAAAAGACAACTGGTTCGTAACATAGGCGTAACCAGGCCGACCATATGGGGGGGGGGGGGGTTACAACATCTGGGGGGTATGGAATACCCCCCAGGGAGAGGGGGGTTCGGGGGTCCTCCCCCGGAAAATTTTAAAATTAAGATGCACAATAGCGAGTTTTAAGCTTCCCACGCTTTATACTCGTATTAAGCAATTTATAAGCAGATTTTAAAAAATTATACACTTTCCTTTTTTTAATCAATGGGGGGGGGGGGTTCAAACCCCCAAAAAACCCCCTCGTTACGCCTCTAGTTTGTAATGTGGTTAGTAGTAGGCCTACTTTAGGTACCATGTAGGAATATAAATTATGCAATATGTCAGTCATGTAAACATAGTATTCTTATGCATGTAGGCCTAAATTTTTCATGCTAGTTTTTAATTGCAGAAATAAGAGGAAGCAGATGTTTTTGTATAAGACCTCGCTGAAAATTATACGAAAATGGATAAACAGACAAACAGATGATCTCCCACCATCTCCTATCAAAACAGAATTGAGAAAGAACAAAAGGCTACAGACGATTGTCTGTCGCAAGAGCAAGAAGATAAATAGCATGGCTAATTAAATTTCAGATTTGAAGAAAAGGAACTTCTAAGTAGGCCTACTGACTTAAAGTATTTTGAAATTTTATTTCAGTGGCTTCCCTTTGCGCTAGTCTACAGGAATTATTTTAAAAAATAAATAAATAATGTGATTTGTATCCAGTACAGTAACGGTAAAGTTGAAGATCACGGTTTATACATTTCCAAAGCACTCAGAACAGATTTTGTCTATTCTCTTTATATATCGAAATCAAGCATAATATCGCAAAATGAAGGCCTATTGTGAAGTTATTTTAATAGTTGAATAAAAACACTTTCTTTATGCACTTTATTTACCTTAGTAAACTTCTGGACGGCCGTTTCGCAGGTGGTGTTCCTGCATCATCAGCAGAGTGCCATTTAAAATGCGAGTGTTTACAACTGTTTACAAATGTACATTCACGCCTGATTGAGATTAAAGAAATATTTTTACCAAACCATTACGATATGAAATTAGTTTTGTTATGTACTTAATAAGCATCAAGCAGTTTATATTGAAACGTTTCATTCATAAAAGAGTTTTAAAACGCCAATACATCTTCATAATTCCATTAATACACATGAGTTTGTTAGAAGGAGATACAGGATAGGAGCTAAATTATACGTTCACTTTCATGGCGGACCGCGAACCCTGCCGTCACGATTTTTCATCATGCAGTGCTACCTCCAGTATGTAATAGAGCTCAATGATCCCGACCGAAAATTGGACAGGACGGAAGCTTCCATTCTAATTTGTGTAACAGCAGTGTGTTTTTAGCTGTCAGGTTGGTACTGTTCCCCAGACAGATGTGGGTTTAATCATCGAATAGCCGTGCTAGAGATTCCTATGCTTTTATATGGGGAAAATTGCGACTTTAATTACTGTTTTTTTAAGCTTTCGTGGCAATTGCAAAGTCGTGTGAGGTGTCAAAAGATTCCGTAGAAGTTCCTGAACGATTTGAGTGGTTTTTTAAAAAAATCGAAAAAGTGGTTCGAATTTTATGCGTTTATGAACCTAAACTAGACCTATACCCTTAGGGTACGGTGTCTTTTTCTGCACAGAAAACATACATTCTGTTCAGAATTGAATGAAACTGTATCGCGCACAAACGTGCATTTCAGATTGTTTAACGCTTGAGTTTTGCGTAGTCACTTATTGAGTTGATTCTTTTTTTACATAATTCAATGTGATATCTGTCACAAAACTGGCCACAGAGTTCACACTTGCACAGCGTTTGTGGCTCATGGAATGTCTTTCAGAATTTCAGAATTCTGTTCAGAATTGAAATTAAATTACTGATAAGTGTTATCTGAGAGGCAGTGATCCGAGAATAGCGCACAAACGTGAATTAGTTTTTGCTGTATTCCAGCAGAGTCTTAGATCACAGACACTGAAATGGTAGGACTCACAGCGTCCTCCACACAGGGCACACACAACAGATATATAGAGATAGATCGGCAATGGTGTATGCTGTACTCAGTGATCTCAATATATAAACAGGATACACAACAGCTGTGCTTTGGAACTGCAGAAATCGTGACGTTCACTTTTTTGTTAAGTTGGCTACTCCGTACGTAATGGTGAAGTGTGCTTCCTATGGTAAACGTATATTTATGAATGCGTTTTTGTTATTTTTCATGACAAAATTGTCAAATATTGCGTGGCATATGGCTCCACAGAGCTCCAGAGAATTGGAAGTGGACTTAGGCCCCTTCCCCCAGCAAAAGCTACGAACACGACTATTTTTAACTTCTTTTTCTATGGCTAGCCTTTTTGTCTTTCAGATCGTCTCCATGGGCTAAGCTATACGAAAAAATAAAAGCCAGAATAAGGGAGCGAACTCATGTAGTATTTAATGTATTTATTTGTTAAATACAAACATATATTAGTCCAAAAATATTAAGTTAACTAATTAGCAAAATACAAATATGTGCATAATTAAAAAGTAATGAAATGGGAAAATGGTCATGTTTATATATGACAAAAATTAGGACATGTTCTAGTTTTCATCAGTTGAATGATGCATTTCAGCGCAGTATCCAACTACGCATCTCCTAGTAACCTCACACAGCAGGAGACCAAAACATTGATAAAGGAGTAAATTTTTTGTAATTGGTAACACGTCAAATATGCAATATTTGTATTTAATACAAAAATTCCGATGATCAAAAAAAGAGGTGGAACATTAATTTTTATATTAGGGTAGGGCATCACTAGGGGCCCCCATAGTAAGTGGGGCCCGGGGCGGACCGCCCCCACCGCCCCGCCCTAGGAACGCCATTGGTCACCCACAGCGAACAGTACATTAAGCAGCAGCCACCTGATTGCTATAATGTCAAGGTCTGGTGCACTCGTAAAATTACTAAAAGATGCTGTACCATCAGTCTTCAATTTTCCAGGACATCTTCAAAAAATTATTGTTCCAAAAAGACAAGTGGTTCGTAATGTGGTTAGTAGTAGGCCTACTTTAGGTACCATGTAGGAATATAAATTATGCAATATGTCAGTCATGTAAATATAACTTAGTATTCTTATGCATGTAGGCCTAAATTTTTCATGCTAGTTTTTAATCGCAGAAATAAGAGGAAGCAGAAGTTTTTGTATAAGACCTCGCTGAAAATTATACGAAAATAGATAAACAGACACAAACAGATGACCTCCCACCATCTCCTATCAAAACAGAATTGAGAAAAAACAAAAGGCTACGGATGATTGTCTGTTGCAAGAACAAGAAGATAAATAGCATGGCTAATTAATTTCAGATTTGAAGAAAAAGGAACTTCTAAGTAGTATTAAGATTTTAAGTATTTTGAAATTTCATTTCAGTGGCTTCCCTTTGCGCTAGTCTACAGGAAGTATTTAAAAAAATAATAAATAATGTGAATTGTATCCAGTACAGTAACGGTACAGTTGAAGGTCACGGTTTATGCATTTCCAAAGCACTTAGCACAGATTTTTCCAATTCTCTTTAGAAATAGAAATGAAGCATAATATCGCAATATGTAGGCCTAATGTGAAGTTATTTTAAATTTTTAAATGCGAGTGTTTACAACTGTTTACCAGTGTACATTCACGCCTGATTTAGATTAAAGAAATATTTTTACCAAACCATTACAATATGAAATTAGTTTTGTTATGTACTTAAAAATCATCAAGTAGTTTATATTGAAACGCTTCATTCATAAAAGTTTTTAAAAACGCCAATACATCTTCATAATTCCATTAATACACATGAGTTTGTTAGAAGCAGATACGGGATAGGAGCTAAAGTATACGTTCACTTTCATGGCGGACCGCGAACCCTGCCGTCACGATTTTCCATCATGCAGTGCTACCTCCAGTATGTAATAGAGCTCAATGGCTGTACTATTGGCGGCAGTCATTGAAATGAATACTAACTGGAATGCCTTCTGAATGAGAGAAAAGTGAGGCTTCTTGTGCGACTAGTCATGTCTGGTCCTGCATGGAAGAAACCAAATACCTGCACGCGAGAGACCATTAAGTTAATAGGATCTTCTCGATTTCATTGGCTTTTTTGAAATGAAACTTCTTTAGCCGCGGTAGGAGTAAATCGAGAGCTTGCGTTACGCTCAAAATTGTCACGCAATTAGTGTTACGCTCAAAATCGTCACGAAATTAAGAGGGTGTAACGGAACGGACTGCAAGAAAACAATCAACTCAATGATTTGGCTTATCCAAAATTTAAAGAATAAAAAAATTAAAACATTGAAAATCCAAAATTTAAAAAATCTAAAAATCCAAAATTCAAAAATTCAAAGATCCAAAATTTAAAAAAAAACAAAATTCCAAAATAAAAAATTCAAAGATCCAAAATTCAAAAAACCAAAATTTAAAAAATACAAAAATTAAAAAGTAATAAATCCAAAATTTAAAAATCCAAACATCCAAAATTTAAAAAATCAAAGATTTAAAATTTTAAAATCCAAAATTTAAAAAATAAAAAATCCAAGATTTAATTAATAGTAAATCCAAATTTTAAAAATCCAAACATCCAAAATCTAAAAAATCAAAGATAAAAAATTTAAAAATCCAAAATTTAAAAAATAAAAAATCCAAAATTTAAAAAATTAAAAATCCAAAATTTAAAAATCCAAACATCAAACATTTAAAAAATCAAAGATCCAAAATTTAAAAAATTTAAAATTTTAACATCCAAAATTTAACAAATAAAATAATCCAAGATTTAAAAATCCATAATTTTAAAATTCAAAATTTAAAAATCTAAAAATCCAAATTTAAAAGTCGCAAATCCAAAATTTAAAAATCCGAAATTAAAAATTAAAAAATCCAAGAATTAAAGAAATTTAAAGATCTAAAATTTAAAAATCCAATATTAAAAAATCCAAAGTTCCAAAATTAAAAAAATTAAAAGATAAACAATTAAAAGAATCCAAATACCAAAATTTAAAAAGTCTAAAAACCCAATATTAAAAAGTCCAACAATCCAAAATTGAAAAAACCCAATAATTCAAAATTGAAAAAAATCCAAAAATTAAATAAGTTTCACTTCTGTCGCGTGACGGATTTATAAAAGGTGCGGCAGAGGAAACGGACGTTTTTCAAATAACTATAACTCAGACGATTTTCGAGTTAAACAAAATTTAATTACACAGAAATGAAGCTTGTATAATGCAGTTTCTGTTGACTATTTCAGAATTACCTCCGAAAAATAACGTCCGTCAGGTGACGATCTTCTATCTGTATACACTCTCGTGACCTCACTTCGAAATTCTGCATTGCTCTTCCCAACATTTCTTCCTCCACATTAGTGATTTCTACACGAATGAACTCTTTTAGTTCTTGGATGTTGCGGGGTTTGTTTAAGTAAACGTTTGATTTGAGGTAACCCCACAAATAATAGTCACATATGGACAAGTCAATGTCGCCAAAACGGGAGATCACATGTTGAGGAAACATGTCGCGAACCACTTGCATTGATGCTCTCGCAGTATGCCCTGTGGCACCATCTTATTGGAACCAAATTTGCTGCATGTTTACTCTTCGTCTGCGTAGTTCCGGAAGCAGGAACCTGTTGAGTATTTCAATGTAGCGTGGTGAAGTCACTGCCCCTGTGGTATTGTCCTCTTCAAAATAATAAGGACCGATGATTCCAAATTTAGCAACACCACACCACAGTTACTGGATATACCCAGATGAAGGCCACAACATGAGGGCCGAAACGTCGGTTTTAGACATGATGACACGGCGCCACCCGGACAGTCAAGGTTATTATTAGTGAGATTGCAAGTTAGAAAATTCCATTGTTGCGTCACTTTGCGGCATTTATTTTTCGGAGGTAAATCTGAAATATTCAACAGAAACTGCATTATACAAGCTTCATTTCTGTGTAATTAAATTTTGTTTAACTTGAAAATCGTCTGAGTTATAGTTATTTGAAAAACGTCCGTTTCCTCTGCCGCACCTTGTATATGTGATTCCTCAGTATTGAAACAGATCCTAGGTGTTCAACATGAAAGTTGTAACAGTTGTTATGTTAGAGTTTTTCCGATTTTGACTATTTTTGGACTAAAATATCTCTGGTGGGTACCCTTCAAAAAATCTGAAAAATTGCATAAAAGAAGCCTTTCATGTGCCTACCACACAGTTAAAATTTATATTTCTAGAAACAACTCCTTCTATTACTTTCATAGAACTGAAGTATCACACGTTTTAGGGTAGCGTATTTGGGAGAAACTACATATAAGTTATGTGATAGTGTTATATTTCAATTCTATAAAATTAATAGAAAGAATTGTTCCTAAAAATAGAAATTTTAACTGTGAGTTAGGCACATGAAAGGCTTCTTGTATGCAATTCTTCAGATTTTTTTAAGGGTACCCATAAGAGATATTTAAGCCCAAAAATAGTCAAAATCTGAAAAACGCTAATATTTGAGGACAGTTTAGAAATAAGGGATGTATTTTTAGACCCTGATTTTTTCCTCACACACAAATCACATACAGGTTTGCACATAAAGAAACTTTGAATGTTTACAATCACTTCCTTCTCATATTAAATTTGGCCCAAAAAGTGATTTTTTTGGGAAAAATTTACCCGAATTTCAAACTCATATTTTCATATGAAAAATTTTGTGTTGAAGAAAACAAACTTTTTCTGAAAGAAAGCTTCAATCATGATAAAATGATTCATAATTCTTATTTGTAACTCTTATGGTTGTTGAGTTATATGTAGTTTCTCCCAAATACGCTACCCTAAAAAGTGTGATATTTCAGTTCTATAAAATTAATAGAAGGAGTTGAATCAAGAAATAGAAATTTTAACTGTGAATTAGGCACATAAAAGGCTTCTTTTATGCAATTTTTCAGATTTTTTCAAGGGTACCCACCAGAGATATTTAAGTCCAAAAATAGTCAAAATCGGAAAAACTCTAATATTTGAGCCCAGTTTAGGAATGAGGGATGTATATTTAGACCCTGATTTTTTCCTCACAGACAAATCATATGCAGGTTTGAACATAACAAAAATTTGAACGTTTTCAATCACTTCCTTCTTATATAAAATTTGGCCCAAAAAATTATTTATTTTTTTTTAATTTTACCCGAATTTCAAACTCATATTTTCATATGAAAAATTTTGTGTTGAAGAAAAAAATAAAGTATTTCTGAAAGTACGCTTCAATAGTTACAAAATGGTTCTTAATTCAAATTTCTAACTCTTAGGCCTGTTGAGTTTTGAAAATATTTGTAATCAGCTACATTCACAAAAAATGTGTTACACCAGGATTGAAAAAAGGACACCCCTGGGAAACCAAGAACACAAGATTTTTTTTAAAACTTGTTTTGATATCTTGAAACATGTATGAACTCATATACAAAAAATATTTTTTTACTTCTGTGGTATAGTGAGAAATTGTTGCATTAGTTTGAATAAGCCTTTATTGCATAAAGTATAACGCGACATTGTGGCACCGAGTTCTTTCAGATAACTTGTTACTTTAGCAGGATGCATAGTTTAATTACAAGATTCAGCATTCTTTCGATAGGATAATGGAGCTGGTGACTTATGATTATCGTGTGAATTGCTGAGTGTCATTCTTATATTTCACTATAGTTGCACGATAACAATAAGGATTATCAGACATTCCAAGAAGCAGCCATCACCTTCCCACGTCTTTTACGAATATATAAGGAGTATGGTTTTTGCATTGTGTTGTATTCTATTGCGGGTGTTAGTAGGTGCTTGTCACACTCTCTACTGCACCATAGTGTATTTTATCTACGTTTACGCTTAATAAAGTTATTCTTCAAGTATTTGTGTTTTCACTACATCAACGCTACCAGCATATCAACTTCTGCTACTCTGCTGCTTCTCAGACTTAGGTTTGAGACCAACCTACGGGATCTCCGGAGGTTCAGGTGGTGCGACAAAACGGTTGGAAATACATTACACGACATAATCTTGGTGGCAGCGGGCGGATGAGTAGTAGCAGTAGCAGCATACTACCGGTCAAGCTGAACGTAGATATTGGTACTAAATCCATGTGTCCTGTGTAGACACCGTCCATCTTTTAAAGGTTGCGAAGACGTATATGCGCATGCTTCTTGTAATATACAGAATCCAGATCCATGGAATGGTGCTCCATTAAGAAGATTACTTCCTGAAGAAGTTGAATTATCAGTGGGACATGACGGAGACCCAGTGACTATATTTGAGTGAGAATTGATAATGTCGAACAGTATCATTGTTCCTGACTGTGGACGACTGGGGACAGACTGTAACAACTGGTCCTACAATCATTCGTGTGTAATCTGCAAACATTTTCCTACTGCAAGTTGTAACGACGAGCACGAGGACACAACCTTTCATTTGCCGCGGATCACTCCCAATATCGAGACTCTTCACCAAGGTGAACAATTTTCTAGACTACAACCAGGAGAAATTGAGGCATCAGGAACAACAAAATATAACCAAGTTTTTCAAGTAAAACCACGAGTGTCGCAAATTGAGGACGGCATCCTCCATTTTGTAAATTTGGGATGCCGGCTGACTAGAAACGCTTGGGAATACAATTGGGCAGCAGGAAGGCAAACGCACTTAGTTGTCTGGACCCGTATTATCAAAACAAACCCAGACGGCACCAGGGAATATTACATGGAAGTTGAATAAAAGAACATGTAGCATATAGCGTCGACCACAGTACCAAACCAACCTCGTTTCTGAAGGCATTTCTTCAGAACTCTTCTGTATCTTCTCTACATTGAGGTGTAGCGCAGATCCCTTCATCTTCCTCTTCGGGATACCCGTCAAGGTTCCGGTATCTCCTGATCATCGCTGTTCACCGTGGGAATCCTTCTCGCTAGGACCGGTTGGAGGTCCGAGGACTACACACCCAATTGGAGGCCACCCTAGCAGCAAGTCTCTGTCTGACTTGTGGAAGAACGACTCCTTGTGGAAGTCAAGCCCCACCAGCGTCGAGGCGCAGCAGCGATCCTTCAATTTTTCAGGTTAGTACTGTGAAGGCATAGAATACCCGTTGGTTTTCAGTCACTTTCCATAAAAAACATATATATATATAGTGTTATATATATATATATAAGTGTAAAATAAACAGTGAATAAACAGTAAAATAAACAATATGGCGGAAAAAGCAACAGCAGACATAGCTCAAACAGAGCAAGTTGAGATAGCTTCACGGGAAGACACATTGGTACATGATAGGTTTTTATTAAATGCTTTACTTTGCGAATTTTTTGTTTAAGGATTATTAATTTGGAAAACAAAAGATTTTGGAGTTTATTTTTATAACGATGTAATAGATTATTACATTTTATCCAAAGAAGATATGTCAAAAGTTTTTAATATGCCTTGGCATATTTGTAACATTTTATTGATAAAGGGCAGGACGATGAATTTGAGGACGCTCTTTTCGTCCATTTTCATTTTTGCACACCAAATTACGTTGGTGACGGATTTTTATAAACCAGAATGTCAGCATGTATGCAATATCAGGAATAATTATGTTAAATATTTAGTACAGACACATTTTAGCATGTTTACAGTAGATTAAAGATATTTTTGTGACAGAATAGCAGAATTGATTTTTAATACGAGCACAGCTACAGTAATAAATTATGAGCATAATTTAAACAGTTACATTAATTTGTTTTTGAATTTAGTGAATTAATAAATTTTATTGATATACACATTTTATTTTGTTGAAATATGTTTTAGCAAAAAAATTACAGGTGATGTTAAACACACATTAAATATTTGAGACCCAACAGGAATTACATGGGTTAGCATTAAAGAAAAGTTAGAAATATATTATGCAGTACATTGTAATTTTGCTTATTACATCACACAGTTATATTAAGTTAAACAAAATTATAATGAGTTTATGACAGCATACGGTAGAAGAGTAAAACATTTAATATCATACGCAGTGCATAGCACAGATAAATTCATTTATGCGAGGAACATAGATGAAAAAGGAGCCAGGAAAATTATTGCTAGACTAGGTAGGACTCTGTTTATTAATGGCAAGCAGATAATGCCACTGAAGAAGCGGTTAAGAGAGATTCAGATAATATCTCTATGAAATAGGCTATTGATAGGGCTGTAGCCTAGGAAAGTGACCGAAAGCCTAACGTATCCCTTAAAAGACCCTATAAACCACAGCTTAAGTCAGCCCCAGTGTTCAAAAAGAGAGTCAGTGAACTCAGTAAATGTCAGATGCTTCGGGTGTGGGAAGCCAGGACATGTAAGAAAGGACTGCAAATGCGAAAAGTGCCAAAGCGAAGGCCATAGTGCCAAGGGACTGTATGTCAGGCGGGTCGCAACCCCTGAATACATCCAGGAAGGGAAACCAAAAGAAGTTCCACCTATGCAGTCGGGGTGTGAACAGATGGTTATCCAGGACTGCTCAGTCTGTAATGATGAGAGTCATAGTGACTACTCAATCTGTAATGATGAGAGTCATGAACACATAGGTCACCATAATCCATTTGCTTTTTATGTAACCTCCGAGGAGATACATAAGAGAATTGGATTGGTACTTTATGATATTGGCTGAGGCGTATCATTAGTACGGAGAACTAGCTTAACCTGTCCTAAAGTGAATAAAAGAAAAGTTAAGAAGTTACAAACGGTAACTGGTGAAATATTTGTGAAATAAATGTTAGTACAGTTTACCACTGAGGAAATAGGTATTAGAAGTTGTGAAAAGCAAGAGATACAAGAAAATGTATTTTGTTGTGAAGGTGTAGTGGAATGTAAAGATAATGTTTTCAGTTGTCTGGTGTTAAATTTCAATGAATACGAGATGGAATTAAATTTTGAGTTTCCGTTTGGATTATGTTAATTTAAAATATAACAAGGCACAGTTGAATTAAAAAGATAAGTTAAAGTGTTAGAAAGTCAATTACGTTTATTTTATATTATGGAAGGAGTGAACAAATAAAGCCAATTTGTTTTGAATTCAGCGACATATTCAGGTTTTTCGATGATGGATTAATTGAAGTGAAAAGAGTAAAGCATTACATAAGCATTTTTTATATACAGTTTGGAAGAATACAATGATATGTTTAATCAGTGATGTAAATATCAAGTTCAGTTAGAACCAGAATATTGTGAATTTTTGAAAGAAGAGTTTAAATATTTAGGTCACGTAGTAAATGAAGTTGGATTATCCCCAGATTTAAAGAAAGTATATGCAATTTAAAACTTTTTTAGACCAAAAATACAAGAAGATATAAAAGCATTTTAAGTTTGACAGCATATTATAGGAAGTTTATTTTAATTTTTAGTAAATTTGTAAAATTATGGAACGAGTTATTAAAGAAATATATAATATAGACATGGTCAGAAGTTTAAGAAAAGGTATATGATAATTTAAGAAGATAGTTAATTTTATTACAGTTTATTTTTATTTTTACCCAGTTAATTGTATTTACCACGTAGATGTTAGTGATCAAGAAATAAGATAAAATTTAAATCAAGGAAAAATAGAAGATAAGCCAATAGTTTTTGCAAGGACAACATTGAATAACGCCGAAATAAATTATAGTATTACTGATAAAGAATTAATTGCAATAGTATGGGCATGTAAATATTTCAGATTTTATTTAAGAGATAGAGAATTTACAATTGTTACAGATCATAAATTATTAAAGTTTTTGATGAATGTTAAAGATTTTGATTCAAGGATTATGCGATGGCACCTTGCGTTAGAAAAGTATGATTATGATTTAGAGCATAAAGCAGGTATTTAGTGATAAACGTGAAAACACATAGTCAAGCAAAGCAGGTTAACGAAATGTCATTGAAACGTAGGCAACGAATTTTAAAAGAAATGCATGAGTATCCAATAGGAGGGTTTTAGGAATTTAAAGAACATATGAAAGGATTAAACTATATTGTTTTTGGCCTAATATGTTTAAAGATATAGAAGAATATATGAGGAAATGTTAAATATGTGAATTAAATAAACAGATCAGAAATGACGTAAAGTTACCACTAGAAGAAACAGATACTAGTGAGGAACCATGGGATAAAATTAGCGTTAGGCATCATAGGACTTTTCTGATGTCAGAACACGATAACAAGTATGTACTTACAGGTCAAGATAATTTAAGTAAATATTTGGTAGAAATATTAATGCCAGACCAGATAGCTGAAACGGTATTCAAAGTATTAGTAAATGAAATATTACGGAACACAGTTAATGAGTGATTTAATGAATAGATTATGTAAATTGTTGAAGATCAGAGAAATTAATATTAGTGTATATTAATTAGAATCCAACAGTAGTTTGGAAAGATAACATAAAGTGATAGTGGAACATTTAAGATGTTTTTGTAAAAACAAGCAAGATGCTTGGGACGAATGGATCGCTTTTGCGATATTTAATTATATCACTACACCTCACACAAAATTAAAATATACACTGTATGAAATTTTGTATGGTAGAAAGCCTAACCTACCAGGTACACTACAAATACAAGTTCAGGTATCATATTGTTATGAGGATTATGTAAATAATATCAAACAGAAGTTTAGAAGGACATGGGAAGAAGCTAGGGAGAATCTGAAGGATTCTAAGAGGAAAACTGTTGAAGTAAGTCAACAGAAGGGGAAGGTAAACCCTGTGTATAAAATCGGTGACTATGTGGGTGTTCGTAAAGAACAAAGAAGGAAGTTAAATCCTTGTGAGTAGGGCCCTACGAAATAAAAAAGGAACCAATGTGATATTGGTCAAAGGTGGCACAAACGGAAGAAAAATGGTTCGAAACCATGTTAATAGAACGCAACCTCATGGTGTAGGTTGACGTTGGGGGCTAGACTAAAGGAAAAGCTGTGACCACACCGAGGTATACAAGCGAGGTATACACAAGGTATACAAGCGAGGTATACATAAGGTATACAAGTGAGGTATACAGAATAACCTTAAACAGAAGGTTAGCGACTTCGAGTCGGTTGTGTGATACTCAAGGTATCTAAAGAGGTATACAAGTGAGGTATACAGAGTAACCTTAAAGAAAAGGTTAGCGACTTCCAGTCAGTTGTGTAAATGAAACACAAGGTAACAAAGCATATTATAAAGATACAGGTGAAGTATCTAAACCCTTAAAGTGAAGGTAAGTGAAACACAAGGTAACAAGGTATATTGTAAAGATACAGGTGAAGTATCTATAACCTTAAAAATGAAAGTTGTGTATATACAAAGAATATACAAGGAATATTGTGTATACAAGGAATATTGTAAAAGTACAAGAAAGGCTAACGACCTCAGGTCAGTTGTGTATAATAATCAGGATTTGATTATTAAGGTAATATTGCTTTGCATAATTGTAACAAAGGTTTACATAGAATTGAAGTAGACAAGAGAGATCTACAGGTAACATCATTACCAGGAATTGCAGGTATATACTTCGATCAGATAGGTGAAGTATGGTTCACACCACTTCAATGGGAAATTTTAAAATATATTGACACAAGTCAAATACATCAATTATGGAAAAATGTACAAGGGCAAATATATAATTTAAGTATATATTGTGCTCAGCTGAAAGAAAAGAATTTGTATATTTTAACAGATTGTGCTCACTCTGTAGATTATTTTTAACATGAAACGAGTCAGTGTTATGAAGATAGTTTAATATTTTAAGAGAATGTCAAATATTAATTATCATAAACAAAGGATAAAACGTAACAGCCCATTTTCAATTATAGGAGATTATTAAGAATTTTATTTGGTACAGCTACAGAATCAGAATTAGCTAATTACCAAATTCAAATTAAAAAAAAAAAAAAATAATAATAATAATAAGAAGAAGAAGAATTAATAAAATAGACATTTTAAAAGTAAATTAAGAACAAATCATTGTTGTAAAGAATGTTTTAGGAACATTAAACATTACAATATTTCAATTATTTGAATATGATCAAATGTTAGGAGAAAAATTGAATAATATTTCAAAGTATATAATAGGTAAAATAGAGCAAAATATTTATGAAGCAGAAGTTTTAGATATTGTAAATAACCACATAAGACAAATTGAGGTAGGCATCAACGAATGTCTAGAATTATATAAGTTATTGATAGATAATATTTATCAGCATAAAGTGGAATAATTTAACTGCAAATTTTGACATACGGTAAAATTTATAAATTATTGGAGCAAGTAAAGACCAAACTTATGCAATTCCTCCTTTGCAGCTAGTTAATTAATGAAAAATTTAGAGCAAGAACAAGCATACCAGATAAATTATTGGTTTATGTAGTACGAGTGCCATTGTTATTAAAAGACAGATATGAAATGTATCACATAATTCTTTTTCCCATAGTGATGCAAGAAGTGTAACCATGTTGTTCAAAAGAAACAAAGAAAGAAATTAGGTACACTAGGGCAAAAGTGTAACCATGTTGTTATTCGAGAGGAACAAAGAAAGAAATTAGGTACGCTAGAGTAAGGTGTAACCAGGTTGTTGTTCAAAAGGAACAAAGACAGAAAAATGTATTTTATAAGGGTAGGACCATTATGAGAATGATAGGACGAAACCTTTTGTAACAGGTTCGTGCCAATATGCGTAATAAAGTTTTTTTGTTTGTATTGGTTTATTGGTTAATCAAATTTAAGATGTAAATTTGAAAAGGGACATATGAATGTAAAAGCAAGTTAACAAATTTAAGATGTAATTTGATTTGGATGTTAACTTTTCAGCTATGTTAAATGATTTTGTTGTATATAGTTTCACGATCAAAAGGTGTTGATAAAGGATTTAATTAAATTATTTTTCCCAAACATTTTATTACTACAAGATTAATTTAAATATTCAGGTTTTAAATTAAATGGGTTAAATACAGTAATATAAGAAAAGAACCAGATTAATATTAATATGAAATATTTAAATAAATTTATTATTTATACATAGCAATTTTATTTGTAATTTTGTTCATTTGGATAATGGCATGTTGTTGTAGTGCTAATTGTAGAAAATGTTCATTTTTAGTGATGGGACAATTGAACCCAACTGAATGTTGTCAAGATACAGTAGTAATAAGATGTGTAATGAAGGTAAAAATAATTTTTTTATTTTTAAACCCATTTCGAAACTTCAATTCATGGAGGAAGTGGAGAAATTTAATCAGGAGATGGCTTCTTCCGGTTACAACCAAGAAATCGAATTATAAGAGATTGAAATTCCAGTGGCTGTGGAACCAGTTATGGAAGTACCTCAGAGCCAACCCCGTTCTAGGTTTATACCTTTGTCAGATTTAAAAGTTTAAAAGAGAGATTTTGAAAATATTGAGATGGACTCAACATTTTCAAAAATAAGGGGGGAAGTGTGGTATAGTGAGAAATTGTTGCATTAGTTTGAATAAGCCTTTATTGCATAAAGTATAACGCGACATTGTGGCACCGAGTTCTTTCAGATAACTTGTTACTTTAGCAGGATGCATAGTTTAATTACAAGATTCAGCATTCTTTCGATAGGATAATGGAGCTGGTGACTTATGATTATCGTGTGAATTGCTGAGTGTCATTCTTATATTTCACTATAGTTGCACGATAACAATAAGGATTATCAGACATTCCAAGAAGCAGCCATCACCTTCCCACGTCTTTTACGAATATATAAGGAGTATGGTTTTTGCATTGTGTTGTATTCTATTGCGGGTGTTAGTAGGTGCTTGTCACACTCTCTACTGCACCATAGTGTATTTTATCTACGTTTACGCTTAATAAAGTTATTCTTCAAGTATTTGTGTTTTCACTACATCAACGCTACCAGCATATCAACTTCTGCTACTCTGCTGCTTCTCAGACTTAGGTTTGAGACCAACCTACGGGATCTCCGGAGGTTCAGGTGGTGCGACAAAACGGTTGGAAATACATTACACGACATAATCTTGGTGGCAGCGGGCGGATGAGTAGTAGCAGTAGCAGCATACTACCGGTCAAGCTGAACGTAGATATTGGTACTAAATCCATGTGTCCTGTGTAGACACCGTCCATCTTTTAAAGGTTGCGAAGACGTATATGCGCATGCTTCTTGTAATATACAGAATCCAGATCCATGGAATGGTGCTCCATTAAGAAGATTACTTCCTGAAGAAGTTGAATTATCAGTGGGACATGACGGAGACCCAGTGACTATATTTGAGTGAGAATTGATAATCGAAAATCGAAAACGGAAAATCGTATGAAAACAAAATTTCGTATTTGGGTCAGGTACTTTCTGAAGATGTGAGATGAAGATTGTCGACAAGTTTCTCTTATTTTTAAGGGGACTTTACATGAGGAATTTTTAGTTTTTCGCGATTTTCACGAAAACGGCTCTAACGATTTTCTTTAAATTTTGCACTTGGGTTGCTTACACTAAGAGCTGAAACTTTTGTTTAAAACATTTTTCTAACAAATTCTCTGAAGGGTAGTTATAAGCCACCCACTGTGAATGCACGCCCTTTGCAATACGGCCTCATGTAACGGGAAGTCGTACGAAAACAACATTTTGTATTTGGGTTAGGTACCTTCTGAGGCTGTGACACGAAGAGTGGCGACAACTTTCCCTTACTTTTAATGGGACTTTGCACGAATAAATTTTCGGTTGTCACGATTTTCTCAAAAACGGCTCTAACGATTTCCTTTAAATTTTGTACATGGAGTGCTTATACCAAGAGCTAAAACTTTTATTTGAAACTTAAAAAAAAATCTCTGAAGGGTGGTTGTAAACTATTCATTGTTTGTAGATACTCTGTCTTGCCTAGTGAACAGCTCAATACGCGGACGTAAGTACGTGAAGTGAGAAAGATGTATTGTTGGCCTTGCTTACAGTAAAGAAATATCTGAGGGGAATATTCGATAAATTTCGGAAATTATTCTGAATGGCGGAAAGTTCAATAAACTTTTGCAGTCACTTTCTTTTAGTTTGTTATACAGCCTGGGTTTTTAGTCGCAACATTCAAAGAAGGGGCTATAAGGTATTTACAGCATAATTAGCGTAAAATTGTGTCTTGCGATTCTGTACAAGGATATGTGAATACTGCTAACTTTTATTTGGGCAGAGGAAGTTATGTGACTTTCACATCAGATTTTTCTAAAATGGTCATGCAACCACTGTTGGATGATTTGGCATGGAATAACCCAGATCTATTTGGCCAGGGCTTCACTAACTGTATTTGACTGCTGCCGCTAGCAGCATTCTACTGCCTAGATTTTTACTGCGAGAAGGTGGCTTCACTGGCTGTAAATTTTTTGCGAAAAAAAGCTGTAGTTTACTGCTCCGCTCTGCTCAGCTTGGCTTCACTAGCAATTTTGTACACAGCGTTGTGGGGTTATTGTCTTGTGGTAAGTGGTGGAAATGGGTGCATTGTATCAGTGGCGTTCCTAGAGTGGGGCGGTCCACCCCGGGCCCCACTTACTATTGGGGCCCCCATTGAGCCCCATCCTAATATAAAAATTAATGTTCCACTCTTTTTTGACTCATCGGAATTTTTGTATTAAAATAAAAATATAGCGTATTTGACGTGTTATCAATAAAAAAAAATTGACTCAAGTTACCACTGGCAACTAGAACTGAAATTAATAAAAAATTGGTTGCGCTCAACAATGAGCCAAATCAGACTAAATAGACTAGCAACGTTATACATCGAGAACAATTTGGCTACGAAAATAAAAGTTAATGAGACAATTAGACAATTTTCTGGTGTAAAAGCTATAAAAAGACAATTATAAACGTGGTTCTTTATTCTATTATTTTTCGTATAAATTAGGCTGTGGAGAAGATCTGAAAGACCAAAAATCTAGCCAAAGAAAAATAAGTCAAAAATAGCCGTGTGGTAGCTTTTACTTTGGGAGGGAGCCTCAAAAATAAATCCGCCCCGGGCCCCAAGTGGTCTAGTTACGCCACTGCAATGTGCATCTTAAAAGTAATTGCATGTTTGCTATTGGTTCGCCGTCGCCGGAGATTGCATAAAAGAAAATGGTGGATTCATCCAATATTAAGTCACAGGAAACGTGAAGGCGTGTTTGGTACAATGCATCACAAACTTAGGGAATATCCAGAATATTTGTTTTGAATTCTACTGGATGTCGGAGGGTTCCTTTGATTATCTCTACCTGTGGTCTCAGGCAGAATTGCATAGGGTGCTCGAGGCATTCGTCGAGATGACTTACTGCCGCAGCCAGCAGATTTCTACAGCTAGTGAAGCCAGATTGCCGCGGCAGATTACTGTGCCAAAATGAAACATGTCCTATTCCGCGGCAGTAGAAATTTTTACTGCCGCAGTAATTGTGTTAAGAGCAGTACAATGACTGCCCATATAGCCACCTAGACTTGTTTGCGTGTGTTCCATTTTCAGGCAGTAGAATGCTGCTCGCGGCAGCAGTCAAATACAGCTAGTGGATCAAGTTGTGCATCTTAAAGCTGTGACGATTTTCACGGAACAGAGATTTGTATCTTGAAAATGTACGTTCAACATCGCAGGATGTTAATCTTGCATATTTGTTAAACGCAATGTCACTGACACTCAGATGTTCCATCTGATCTAAGTTCTCTACACTGTTACCCATTAAAATATCTGAAATCTTGCGGAACACTTGTAACCCTTCATTCTTATTTAGGCATGACAGGAATTTTTCTTTAATTTTGTTCGCTTTTGAACCACTGATTTTGTTAAGTTTGTTTTCAATGTGTTTGATTTCTTTTATTGAATCTGTCAACTATTGTTTTGTTGTTTCTAACTTAGTAATGCAGTTTGAGAGGAAACAGTAATTTGCACTAATAAAGGCCAAATCAGCTTTAAGTGCGGTTATTTCTCTCGGAGTCTGAAATATGTCCTGCGGTATTGCAATGGAAGATGCATCATCTCTGTCGAATTCATTTATCACAGAATAAATCTGTTCAAAATTAGTTGCATAATATGCAACAGCGTCTACCCAAGTACCCCAACGGGTAATGACACGGGTGGGAGGAAGTGGAGTGTTTGGTGCCCTACTTTGAAATAGTTGTATTCTACTTGGTGATTTCACGAAAACTTTGTTATCATTAGAAATCAATCTATCCACATTCGGATAAAACACACGAATGGTTTCACAGACTCTGTGAAGAGCATGCGTTACACACGTAACGTGGATCATATTAGAATAGCTCACTGAAAGTCCGTGTCCAGCTTTAACCATGTAGGTGGCAGCGTCAGTAAGTAGTAACAACACAATGTCGTATTTCACACCCCCTGGCCAGAGAACATGCATAGCATCATTGAAAACACGTGCTACAGTTGCGTGATTTACTGCAGAAATTTCTTCACATGCTAAAAGATAAAACTTCTCTGACAGCGCTTCATCGTCTTTCAGAACCCCAATTACAACATTCACAATTTTCTTTCCATTACTATCAGTTTCGTCAAATGACGTCCATATTATATCATTCTCACACGATTTTCTAATTTTATTTAGCGTTACCTCGTAGTATTTAGGCAGGTAGTACTTACGTATTGTTGATTCATCTGGAAGATCCATCTGTGTATATTTCTGAAGTAACCCCCTATATAGTGGATTATTCAATTTTGAGAATGGAATGTCTGCAGAAATAAATGCGTTGCACAAATCTGTTGAATATTGTGCAAATTTTGGTGGTCCTGAAAAAGAGGAAGAAGACGCAGATGTTCACCAAGAAGCTTTTGCGTAGTTGACTGATTTTTTAAACGGTTCACTGCGGCTAAATGCTAATGTCCACCTAAGTGCTGAGTCACTTGAGATCGCTGATTTGCAGCTATACTCTTTTCACACGCCTTACAAAAAATAATTTTATCTGTTGTGAATTGCTACGGTGGGGGGGTGTAGCTAGGGTCCTATCTAAGAGGTAGCAGTGAAAAACACAATAGATTCTAAATACCTTATCACCACCAAACACGTAACGTACTTGACCATAACACCGTTGAGAATATTGGTGCTATAATCAAGCCAATTAAGAAAATCATTGTGAATAATTAGTGGAACAACGTGCTAAGGAATAAAAGGGCCAGCATAAATTAAAGAATAGGTTTCCATCAACAATTTTAATTTGAACAAAGATCTATGTACAGTAATGTTATATAAGATATTTACAAATGATTAATTTATAGTGCCCTGCAATTTACGTAGTGCGTTTCATTATTAAGCTTGTTTATAGAAGGGAAAGGAAGAAGAAAAGAAAAATAGAAAAGAATTAACACTCACGCAAGATATACTCCTGTTACGCTGGATTCATGATACAACAGGTCTCTACTGGCAATTATACGTAATGGATATCCAAAAAGTATAATATAGATATATTATATATCACACACCTACTTACAATGGCCAGCAGGACAGTCGCTACATGAAGACAGCGTAACTCCATTCAACATGAATCACACGAAGAAGCAAACACACAGTCGGAGGCGAAGAGGAGATGAGACGACAGTAGAAGAATCAAGAATGCCAATACGGAAATTTTGTAGCCATCAGGAAAACTTTCGTAATCCCTACTCCCATCATGTGATCGGGCAACAGCGCCATTAAACAAGAACTACTGATGACGTCATAGTGACGTGATACAAAATTTCTATTTCAAGCCAACTAGTAAACAAACTTAACCTTAATTAATTTGGCTCGCAGTATGTTTACAAAAATGTTTCAATGTATTGGGAGCGTGAATTATTGCAGTTTTTAAGGTAAAGCACAGTACAGAATAAATCTTTATATTCACTTACATATTGCCTTAAACGAACTGCGTCACTACACTTCACTTTTCCCCATTGTTCTTATCTAAACCACAACTTAACACAGCTACCTTAATTGTCTGAAGGGAAGGAACTGGAAAACGGGAAACTCTCTCGCGATAGAAGATAAACGGCACTGCACACACCCCCAGATTTCGTTATCTATAGAAATGGAATAGTACATGTGAGTCATCTAGACTATAAACACTATTCAGAGTTGTTCTGTGTTTACTCTAGGAGAGCTGTATGAATGCGTGACATATCCCAGGGCACTGCGCATGATGCAGCTGCAGCTGAAACGTGATATCACCTTTGCGACCAGGGCTGACTCAACATATCAACGCAACGCATTCAAAATATGGCGCAATTAAAAAAAACAGTTAAAATATTCATTTCTAAACATGATACGTGGTAAAATATGTAAAAAAAATTAAGTTACCAAAAATATTTATTCAAATAAGAAATATCGAAAATATTTTTTTTATGTGATATTTTGTGTATTTTGTGTATTTTGAATCCAAAGGTCCCAACCGGAACTTTGACAAAGTCCAGAAATCATAAGTAGTAGCAAAAAAGATATGTAGGCTAGCCTATTTAACTAAAATTCCGAGCTCTAATCATTATTATTATTATTATAAAATCATAATAATAATAACAATAACCATATAATAGCAATACTAACATAAATAATAAAAAATACAATAATAAAGCTATAGAACTAATAGCCATAATGGCTATAATAATATAGCAATAATCTGAACAAAGAAATAAAATTTATTAATATTAATCATATTAATGTAATAATAACAATTTCAATTTCATTTATTTGCAATAGTAATCATAATAATAATCATAAAAATTATAAACACAATATTAACAATACTAACAATAATATTAAAAATAAGAATAAGAAAAATAGCAACAATAACAATAGTAATAATCACAATAATAAATGAAAATCATAACATTAATAGTAATAGTAATAATAATGATAATAATAATCATAATCATAGCGATAACAGTAATAAAAATAAAAATAACAATAAAGATATTAAAATAATAGCCAGAGTAACAATAACAATAATCATAACAATAACAATAATAATAATCACAACAATAACAATAAATATGTATATATATATATATATATATATATATATGTAGATATTTTAGCCTAGACCCTCAAAAATCACAACTTAAAAGCGAAGGACCAAAATGCCTGAAAAATGTAATAGGTGAAAATTCGAAAGTAATTATGGGATATATATGAGATAATTTGTTAATAAGAATGTTAGGTTAGAAGAGCAAATATATGATTAAATGTGTGAAATGCTTATTTATTAAGTGCCAGTATGGTACTTTATGAGATTGTGTGGGGGACGAAAAAATGTCTGTCCGTCCGTCTGTCCGTGCGTCTGTACGCACCATAACTCAAGTACCGGTACGCTTTTTCGGATTTTCATGAAACTTGGTATAAACATTCATAATGTCGATGGGAAGAACCCTATTGTTATTGAACCAAATCGGTTCACCGGTACCGGAGTAATGCCCAATTTAGTGCCTATTTTAATAGTATTATATTAGAAAGGCACCATAACTGAAATACGCTGTATCGGATTTTCATGAAACTTCGTATACGCATTTATGACGTCCAAGAGAAGTAGCCTATTGAATCTGAACCTAATCTGTTGACCGGTACCGGACTAAATCCCAACTTAGTGTCTATTTTAAAGGCGCAATAACTCAAATACGCTTCATCGGATTTTTATGAAACTTGGTGTACACATTTATAATGTCCATGGGAACATGTATATTGATATTGGATAAATCGGTTGAACGGTTTCGGAGTAATTCCCAATTTAGTGCCTATTTTATGTAAATATACGTATTCGAAAGAATTTATGAAAGTCAAATCAGTTATCCTGACAACATAGTCAATTGTTTTACTGTGATCTTATAAGGATTTGGAGATTAAAATACAGTTGGCTATGACAAATAACATTATTGCTTTACATACGCTTATCCAACTAGACTGTTAATCTGACCCTGGTGGACAAGATGGTAACGTCTTGGACTCACATTCTGCATTTCAATGGTTCAAATCCCAAGCCGACAAATTTAACTTTTTAATTTTTTATTTTTATGTGAGTGTGCGATTGTCAAGATATCACAAATCTGTACAGTACAGCTGATGCTGGACGATTTTAATATGATTTTTTAAATAACAAGACCTTTGTTCTTCCGTAAGCCCTGCTTAATGAATAAATCTGGAGCTTAACTTGGAAATCAATTTAAAATATACATATTGTGCATATCATAATTGCAATGATAACTGATTAAACAAAAACATATTGGCGCTTTGTTACATCAGTTTACCTGATTTTATTTATTTATGTATTGTTGACAGTAGAGATTATGAGATATTGCAAATTTGCAGAATAGATATTCTAGGTCAAATATGTCAATTTATTACTTAATATTTCAAGATCAAAAAGTTATAATTGTACAGTATTAACATTCCTTATATACAGCATAAGAAAAATTAGGATTAAAATGTTATTATCTGTAACAGTTCATTGAATTATACAGTAGTGATAAGAAATGTAGGTCTTATTCAAAATCGTTTGCATCATTACGATTTTGAATACGCTACAATTTTTTTAAGATCTCTTTTTATGTTACGACAAATCTTGTGATTTGTGACGTAAAGAGTAAAAAATGCAATAAGTCATAAATTAATACAAGTTATATATAATTAGATAAAATCTTAAAAATATTAAAAAGTTTCTGTAATAAGAAACTGTCAATTATATAAGATGTCACTTGACCATTTAACATTGACTATTGGTGATTTATATATGTAATACAAAATATTGTATTTCACAATGTATTCTGTATGCAAGTGGTTAACGGTTAAAAATTATTCATTGAAAACATTGTGGTGAATTTAATATAATGATGTCATATTCAATATTACAATTGTTAATCACTAGTATTTAACTTTTGGTTGTTCTCTTATGTATAGGTTATAAATTTCTAGACTTCTTCTTATGCTTATAATCTTCTTTTCATAAGTACTATTAATTGCTCTTGTCCTATTGTTGATGAATTATGATTCCAATTCTGGATTCTTATTAATGATGTAGATAATAATTTATTTTGCTCTTCTTGTAGATGAAGTTATTAAATGGAGATTGGCAGGCATTTAACCATTCGCTCATATAAGTAGGTTGGTGGATATGTACATTTCAATACATGATGTACCATCTTCAGTCCGAAAATCTTGAATTCCACTAAACACTCAACATGGCAACATCTATTTGAATTTATCTATTTGATAAAACAGAATAGAATAGAATATTTATTTATCAAACAGCATGCTTCAACGAAGTTAGTACATGCAATACGAAATGAAATGTACCTGTGATGATTGAGGTCATGCTCGTGGGGTGGGGCCTGATACATCAGGAGGAACATTTGTTCCCCATCTTCAGCAATGCCTCCTGGCGTGGATGTGGAGTTGTAAAACACTTCAGCGATGTTTTTGGTTTCGTTAGGAAACAGCTGGAAACATTTAACTATGGCCGCTTTACTTCTTCCATAAATTGCAGAAGTGGTATCGCATCCAGTGAAGCAATGGATAAAGAGAATAAACTGGCTGAATAGCAAGGCCTGAAGTTGTTGGGAGGAGTAAAACCTGTCTTCTGTGTTGCCTCACTTTCATGGCTAGTGGTGTGGATGCCACGAGCAAGACGAGCAGGTCTATGTCTTCGCCAACTACCCCCACATTTGAATTAGAGGTATTTTCTAATCCACACCTGACAATGCTGCAGTCAGCGTCTCCTTTGCCTATGGTGAACTGTATGCCTTTTGCACCCAAGGCCTGCGCTAACATACTAATCAGCTTGGTTTTGTTCCTTTCCTTGGAAAGGAAGTTTTCCTGCTGAACAGTAGCCACCATGTTCTCATCAAAGTCTACATTCACTGATGTTTTGCTTGATGCCCTCCGATGTTGTTCGGCTCTTTTCGTGGAATTCGTGTCTTCGTAACCGTCAAAAACCACAGCAGAGTTGTAGCCGTAATGGATGATTATGTAAGACACATATTGATCGCAGATGGAAGCGAACTTTCTATGAAGGTGGAAGCCTCCATCGATTTAAGCTGACTTTTTCATTTTCCTCCTGATCCCTTCGTCGAAAATAATCATGGGGTGTGGGGTTATCTTACACTTCAACAGCTTCTCTACATCCTCTTTAGTTTTCTTGGTAATTATGGTCCTCTGGAAAATCATTAAAAACTCGACCACTACCACTTCGTTGTCAAGTTTGACAGTGTTGCTCATAGCAGCCAATAGGACTATTGTGTTCTTCACACACTGCTTCATTTCTGCAAACTTCATTCCAACAAAAGTTTCCATTGAACGGGTTCCGATGTCCACTGCATGGTAATAGTTGATGTTGTTGGTTCCTATTACTCCGGTTGAAAGGGACATCAAAGAATCGCGTACAGCAAAAGGCGGGTGATCATCCAACCACTGAGCAAGCTTAGTTAAAACCGTACACTAACTACTTAAACTACGTCGATTAGCTAAACAATAAGTAACGTACATAAAAGTTCACATAAAATATATATATAGGCCTACATGCATTTATATATATATATATATATATATATATATATATACCGGTAAGTTATATGGGTAATTTCATACATTCATACATATATATATATATATATATATATATAATATTAGTTATCCGAGTAATAAACACCATTGATGTTTACATAAACAATAAATAAAGTGATACAGAAAGTTAAAGCCCTTGAAAACGGAAATAAAATGATTAGCAGTCTTCTAGCGAAATCTCGAAATCGACTCCGAAATGTAAAAACGCTGTAACTTTTAACTATGTGAAGATAAATTAGCAAATGTATTTATCTTCTTGAAGGAAATTTAAATTTCTACAACTTATTTTCTCACGCCTTTCCTGTAAAATGGAAAACAAAAGAATTGGAACGGCAAGTTTGACGAAAAACGTGAGGCGCCACAAATATTTCTGCAAATTTTCCACTTTCACCGGCTCATTCTTGGAGTCAGTAACAAATAGAGATAAATATGGATGTATCGTTTGGTAGGGCATTTAATAAGCTTCAGTTTTGAAAAGAATAATATTTTCTGTATGATGCGCCGTTTTCGAGATTTTCGCCGAAAACTGAAAAAAGGGACCTTTGAGCCACCCCACCCCTCTTGTCACCTGAAATTGGCGGGAAAATATTAGGCGTTGTTCCAGGTACCCCCCACTACACATTCGTGAAACATTTGGAATTACATGATTTAATGCTGCAAAAAATCTAATTTGACTGAACTATAGGCTAATATAATAGGAAAAAACAATGTTAAATAGTTTGCTACTTACTAAGATTTAAACTATTACTAAGAAACATAATGTGAAAGCAAAATTAAAAGTCAAAAAATGAAAAGTTGTGGACAATTGGAAACACTTACAGTATTTAGATATGTAATGATTTATTGTTATTAATGTGAAACCAAGTCCCTAACTATGGCATCATTCATGGTCAGCTTACGTAAGAATTGTATTTGTGTTTGACAGTTCCTACAGTTTTCAGGTAAAGCATTCCAAGATTGAGATATGGAGATGACAAAGGTTTCAAGAGTTATGGATTGTTTTATGACGAGGGATACTTACAATAGAGTTTCTAATATAAATAATGTTAAACTTGATGAAGTAATGGAAACTAGAGATTTAGGGAAAACATTTACCAAGGATCTCAGGTTTAACAGGCACATTGAAATAACCGTTTTAAAAGCGTTAAGAAATTTAGGTTTTACTATAAGGAATTCATATACATTTTGCAAAAACACATCAATCAGACTTTATAATTAATTGGTCAGACAAAACCTCGAATATGGTACAGTCATATGGAATCCAGTGACTATTAAACTCTCTGATTAAATAGAAAAAAGTACAATCGAAGTTTTACACATTTTTGATATTCAGAAGTAGGCCTACTGTCTATTATCCAATGTACTTGAATTACCAAACCCTTTTAGATAGTGATAAGCCAATGCAAGACCAAGACCAAGGTGGTCTTCGTCTTGCACTCTCAGTCTTGCATAGGTAACCCTGGTCTTGGTCTTGGTCTCGGTCTTGCATCGGTGGTCTTGGTCTTGGTCTTGTACTTTTCTTTTATGAATCATACTGTGATTGATGGCGTTTTCATGATCTAAAGTTACACCGATTACATGTGTGTTATTGCTTGCGAAAGTAACGAAAGCTAATTGCTTTTAGTTGCTTTGACCATGTAAACAGTAACAAAACAATTAAAAGCTATTCATCAATAAGTAGGCCTACCCACCTAAATTTAGCCATTAGCTACTTTTTCTGCAGCGGTTCTAGTTATTTTTAATGATAGGTATATGATACTGATAGTGTACTTACATAGTAAGCACCTATTATGTGACGGACATAAATACCGTTCATAGCCCGCTGAGTCCTGGTCTACTGCTCTCTTCCAAACCAAACCTATTATTGATATCGTCTTCAGGACAGATGCTTCTTCAGACCTGAAGTATTTTGATTTGTCATTTTTATTTTGACTTTCTTCTTCTTTGAGCTTTGTACATACTGCTACATAGTTAGAGTATTGCAAACATAAATATAAATACGACATACGACAATAAATATACATAATTATAATACCAGACAAAGTAAGAACATAAATATACCATTTCATAGATTACATAAGTCATCAAATAGTTATGAAATGTTAGGTCAAAGAATGTTTAATACACTACCATCACATCTTGCTGAATTGCCTATAAATCCATTCAAATGCAAGGTGTATACCTACCTGGTTAACAACCCTTTCTACTCTGTGTCTGAATTTTTTGAGTGTACGTAATATAGTTTAATGGTAATATGAATACAGGTTTTAAAATGTACATAGTGGGTTAAGTCTAGATTGTGGTCCTGACTTTATCTAGTAACAAAGGGGTTTAACGACAATAAAATTCTTTTTTTTTTTTTTTTTAATTTATCTAAATTTAAGTTATTCTTAAAAATTCTTGTTGACTGTTAATAAATATTAAATAATAAATATTTCGAATATGACTTTAAGAATTTATAGTTAGTAATAGTTAGTAAATGTACAAGAAACTTAATGTAGTATTTTCACTTATATTGTAAAATTAGTTGTGAATTATGTATATTTTCGTGTTGTAATTTATGTATGTAATCTTTGTACTCCTGACTTTGTCTATTACCTAAATGGTTTAATGACAAGAAAATAAAATTATTATTATTATTATTATTATTATTATTATTATTATTATTATTATTATTATTATTATTATTATTATGGTCTAAAAAACGCGCAGAATGCCAAAGAATCCCCACAAGTTGATCAATAAAAATAAAATTAAAAAACAATTAATTAAAAAAATGACAATGGACATTTCCTTGTAGTGTTTCCAGGGTATTGCTAAGAACTTCCAAAATACATTTCCACCCTATACCAGGACAGATGACCAGATAGTTCTTCATAATAAATCTTAAACATCATGTGCCAGTAGTTATATCAGAGTAGAATATTTGGCTTCTTTTCAGTGATTTATAAAATATAATGTTAGTCTATTCACTAAGTGAAATATTATTCCTTCTATAAAAGAAAGCTATTAGAATTTTAGCCAATTCTAGTTTTTAGAGCTCATTGAAAATATTGATTCATAAATGAAACAATCAAGATTGTAGCTAGTAGGCCTACCTAATAACTTATTGTTGTTCACATACAAGGTGAGAAAACATACATGGAAGTGACAAAATGATCCCAGAAGTTGGGTGTTAGGCTTAGTCTCGAGAAGGAAGTGGCGACATGGAGTAGGAGAAATTGGATGAATATTCTTCAACTACTGCATATAAATGAAGTCATAATACGCTAATTCTTTTTTAATAAAATGGCAATACTAATGCGATTTTCTGGTCTCATGATTTTGCCTGTAGTTGCTTCCTCAATGTTGAGAAACAGTTATATGTAAATTAAATTAAATTTATTGTACTATGCTGTCAAGGTTTTAGACTAGGCATAAATATTTTTGAACTTCCTAAACTGTAGGGAATATTCTTAGCATAATGTTGCTTTAGCAGTAGGCAAAACAATAATATGTTAACATAATGTATAGACAGATTTGTAATATTTCAGATAAATATTCTCTAAAACACGTTCATAGAATGACTAACATTGGCTCGAAGTATTTCATAATTAGGCCTGTACGCTACTTCCATGACAGGCATTTTGCTTCTTTACCTTACAATTGTTTTGGAAGTATATTTGTTTTTAGTTTCCTGTGAATTGCATACAAGCACACAATGAACATTATCACTTACATCAGGGATATGAAACTACAATCAACAGGAACTGGAGACATATAACATGACAACACACCTGGTATCCATAAAACAACAACTTCCCTACAAGATGTGTGGCTGAGTTCTAACACTCGTAACCACGGTCGCAGAGCACAGAGGAGAGGGGAAAAGCAAAGCAAGACGAGTGCTGTACATTGTACGCTGCGTGCATTCTCAAGGGTTCAGTTTGGCATCCTCATCACAGCCCTGAATTAGATAATTTTGTGCAATAATAAATAGATTATAATACTTTAATGCAGATGGTGCAACTTTTCTTATATTGATTACATAGTTATCACATATAAATTGGTACTAGGTTCATTTACATTATATTAAGTAACCAATATTAAGCAGTCAACAGTGCAGTATAAAAGTGAGTGGCATTGAGCAGCAAGTCGCCAGGGTAATGGACTGGAGAGCAGGGCCGTGGAAAGAAAGCAAGGGCCCCAGGGACAAATTTTCCCGGGCCCTCGTCAAATATTAAATTCACTACCCAACTCGCATGCAACAAAAAGATTATGTAATGATATTACATAATTATTAAGTGCCAGAATGGTACCGGTACTTTATGAGATTGTCTGGTAGACAGTATTGTCTGTCTGTCTGTCCGTGTGTCTGTTATTGCGATAACTCAAATACGCTTTATCGGATTTTCCCAAACTTGGTATACCATTTATAACGCCCATGGGACGAAGCCTATTGATTTTGGACCG
This sequence comes from Ectobius pallidus, assembly GCA_964059195.1. Lineage (NCBI taxonomy): Eukaryota > Metazoa > Arthropoda > Insecta > Blattodea > Ectobiidae > Ectobius > Ectobius pallidus. Next base: position 199,763,374 of record CAXKWD010000003.1, read on the forward strand.
AATTGGTTAACTGATGCCAGGCACAAAACGGAAAAATACATTAAAATGTTCTAATTAGAAACAATTTTATCTCCCTAGTAGCACACTTCGTTGGCCCAACGGATAGATTTGGTTGGCATGGAAGGGATATGTTGGGATAAGGTTAGTTGTAATTTCCTCGGTTCTGCCAACGCATTTATTGGTATGGCTCTCGCGCACATCCTACCGTTGGGTTATGATTGTTGGGCCAATGCGCGCTCTCTGTGGCTCTCCCTACCGTTGGGGTTATGGTTGTCGGCCCAACAATATTTCGTTGGAATAATCCTGCTTACGTCCTTCGGAAATTTCCGGCATAGCTTGTTGGTCTTGGACGAACGGACGAACCACGCAAACATTCGTATAACCGTCAATCGCCATCTTGATTGTATTAAGGAAAAAGCGGAATGATATTTGATTCTCATTCTTTTACATAATATTAGGTAAGCCCTTTGGTTTTTCTCTGAATATATAACGTTATCATTTTTACACAATACTGTATTATGAGTGTTGCATGAAATACAGCCTCTAAAAAATAAATAGACCTATCATTTATAGGCTATTCTAAATTTACATTATAATTGTTGAGGTACCTTTATTTGTTTCAGATGATTTACTGAAATCAAGGCAGAAGGAAATCAAAGCAGAGGAGGAGCATAAGCAACGAGATTCCAACTAAATTGGAACAGTTCTCAAGATCAATTGGGATTTTCAAGATTTCAAACCTGCATATATGGAGCATGCAGTTATGTGTCAGAATCAAGTATTTCGATTTATTATACCGTGCATGTTACCGTAGGCCTTAGTATTTCATGTAAACGCATGTTATATAAATTTATGTAAGTCTTTCCACGTTATGCCCTCATTATATAGTCTAAGAAATCCAGGGAATGTTGCCAGTAACATTTAATTATGATGTCTTTATATTCTCATATAAGTTATAATGTGCACTCTTACCCTTTAATTGCCGGTACTTTGATTAATTAATTTGTTACCCAGTTGTCTTGTGACCAATTATGCCATCATTATTAAGCTCTATCCACAATGTGCAGTTGGTCGCTTGAAAGCTGCAGTTAACATTGAGGTTAGGGAAACATTTTACAGTACAAATAATGGGAAGGAATCGATTTATAGTGCACAATATGTATATATGTATATATGTATATAACAATGTGTATATAATAAATACATCTTGCTTTTCATAGTAACCTAATCTATTTCTTTGCACTAGTAAATAATTTTCAATCTCGTAATATGTAACTTGCAGTTGGTAGTCGAATATGAATTTCTCGACTGCCAAATACCAACTGCTGACTGCAACTGTACTTTGTGAATGGCGTACATTACTCACCACATGTTTTACTTTGACTACCAACTACAGGCTGCCAACTGCACATTGTGGATAGAGCTTTAGGTCTAATACGTTAGTTATATAATCAACTCTTTTGGATGGTGTGTATGATCGCTGGTATTTTAGCACTGCTTTCTTTTAACCTTTCATAATCCAATTTTCTGGGGATTATCTTACGTTCTAATAATTGCATTCGTATTTCAGCCTTAATTTGGAATGTTGCTTCCACAGGAAGGTGCTTTCTAATTACAACATTTCTTAGCACCTTTGTCACACCTTTTTCTAGACCCTCATGTTGCTGAAGAATAGATCTATTAAGCTACTTCCATTTGGTCCTATGTAAGTCTTTTCATTTTTGTAATTTAGCAGTGACATCCCTGCGAACTTCATATTATTATTCTAATCAACTCTACCAAGTAACTTTCATTCTATTTGCCTGTATAAAAAAACATAGTTCATGACAGGGTTAAAAAATGCATTTACATTATGTTTGAATAACCGTCTAAATCTGATTAGCTTAACTTGATTGCTAGAATGCTTTTCCATCAAATTGTTTCATCTATCCCTATAGGCCTATATGTGCACTTAATAGATTAGGTTATTTAAAACATCTTTACAAAATCAAGTAAAATCTCTTCACAAATTTCTAAAGAATTCTATCTGTTCTATTCATAATTTAGGCTTACATTCAGTCACAATTTTGGTTATAACCCCAATAGGCTACAGTTTGTAGAATTCAATTTAAAATTAACTCTAAAATGTTGTGTGTACGCCTAATCAATTTCGCTGATGATCTTAACATCAGTCTTTGTAAAAGTAAAATATTACTAGATTGTGGAATAAAATGGGAATAATGGAACTTTGTGCGTTCCCCTTTCCACTCGCCTGGCTGCTTCCTGCATGCCACCTGCCACGCTTCCCCGCAGGTCATGCCATCATGCCTGTAGCCGCTGCTCAACACCGGTAATGCGTAATTGCGATTGGCATGTCACCTAATATTTCACAATAAAAATAAAATACCCTTGCACCTGGCATTCAACCCAATTCTGTACTAATTCCATCCTACTATCTCCCACAAATCCTATTTCCCTTAAATCTATCCTAGTATTTCTTTCCACCTAGTCTAAGTCTTCCAAGTGGTCATTTCCCTTTGGGTCTCCCACTCAGCATTTTTTAGGTGTCTTTCCTCCCCCATACGCACAACATGTTTAGCCCATTTCATTCCCTGTGATTTAATTTCCCTTACTATATCTGGTGGCGAGTACAGATTATAACGCTCGTCGTTATGCAGTTTCCTCCAGTCCCCATTTTCATCTCTCCCATAGGCCCAAATATTTTCCTAAGCAGCCTGTTTTCGAACACACTCAGATTATGTTACAAACTGTATCTTGCAATCAAAATTGTAATTGAATGTAAATTAAGAATATAATAGCCTAGATAGAATTATTATGAATAACTATGTTTTTAAATTATACAGGCAAATAGAATGGAAGTTACTTGATAGAGTTGATTATATTTCTAACGTATATGCCTAATAATGGTGATTCTATAACTGGTCACAAGACAGCTGGATAACAAATTAAGTAATCACAGTAGGCTAAAAGATTGCACATTGTTACTTATATGAGAATATAAAGATTAACACCATATTATATTGTAAACGTTAATGGTAACATTCTTGGATTTCCTAGACTATATTGAGGGCATAAGGTGGAAAGAGCAACTTACATAAATCAACTTCTCACATTGCTTAAAAATGAAGTTTATTAATACATGTTATGTAGTTCATAATATATATATATCTGACTTATCCATAACTTGTAAAGCAGCAATAACAATAAACTATTCATTATTCATTTCTCTGAATTTTATTTAGCCTATAGCCAAGATTCTTTCCTTATGTTATACCATGTATCACCATTTTTCTGAGATATAGAATTCTGGACCAGGGTGCACATAGCCTCATGAAGACGAGGAGCCACTTGATAAAGAAATAGCGGTTTCAGTCATGAAGACCACCATCTGCCAATGTAGAAAAATGGAGGAAGAAGATGCAACATGGGTAGTAGGCCTTGTCCCCTCATGGGATGAAGTTCTCGACCATTAGTATTACAGTGCTTTCACTGTATGACTTGGCCGGCAATCGCACAGGCCGACTATCCGTGACTCGTGTATCAAGCGCCCAAGTGATGCCTCGTTGTCTCACCGCTGAAGTCTAACATGTGATCTGATTGCGTTCACACGTGAATAATTATTACATCAGTGTTTGTGTTTTTTTATGGTTAAAGTAGTTTTTAGTTTTGCTTGAAGTGTTTTAAAAATGCCACGACATAATTATACATTAGAACTACTGTGTGTGAATAGCAAATTCCTCAAAAGGTGCCGTAGATGTAATGATGCAGAAGGACGGCATTTCCAACATCTCCTGTGATAAGGTAAGTTTGTATTTTTATTTTATATTTTCATATTTTATTGTGAATACAATTACGGAAATATATACGATTCGTCGGGAGTACCGTGATATGTCACGCGCCTGGCCCCGCATGCGGTTTATCTGTGACGGTGGAGCGGCCTGTGCAATTGCCAGCCAAGTCGTATAGTGAAAGCACTGTATAACCATCAATAAGCCATCCAAATCCAATGATTTCCCTATATTCCTCCATTAGGTTCTGCTTTTTGTCTTGGTTTCATGTTTATTTTATCATAATTAGGTAATTGATAAAATATTTTCCTCAGCAACTGCAATTTAAGAATGATTAGCAAGTCCATGCAAATCTTTCGCACTTCGCCCCTTTTGATAGGTGCCCAGGAAAACTTAGCTAACTAATAAATTCATTCTTATACATTCACAAAATACAGTATACGGTTGAATTAAGAGCAACATATGAACTGTATACTGTGTTTTGTGAATCTGCATGAGTGAATTTATTAGTTAGCTAAATACTTGGTTTTCTTGGACTATTATCAAAAGGGGTGAAGTGCGAAAGATTTGCATGGATTTATAAGTCATTCTTAAATTGCAGTTGCTGGGGTAAATATTTTATCAACTACCTAATTGTGACAAAATAAACATGAAACCAAGGCAAAAAGCAGAACCCAATGGAGGAATGTAGGGAAATCGTTGGATTTTGGTTGGCTTATGGATGGAATTATGTTGGGATTCGGATGGCAACAGTTGGCATTCTGTTGGCATTACAATGATGGCCCAACAGATCGCCAACGAACATTCCCAACTGTTGGGATTTTGTTGGATATTGGTTGCCTACAGTTGGCAATTGGTTGGGTAAAATGCCCTTTGCCAACGGAACACCGACGGACATTCCTAACCGTTGACCAACGAAACATGGCGATCGTTTCCCAACATTGGCCCAACGATCTGTGCTACTAGGGCTGTATGTACCAGTTTAATCTTTTTAAAAGTCGAACGATAGTGAGGCCTACTATTGAGTCCAAAAGGATTTCTGCTTCTACTTTTCAAAAATAACAATTTTTCTTCAAGAATAATCCGTTTCAGATTAATTGATTAATTCCAGTATACGACAGGACAATGCAGGTAAAATAAACACAAAAACATAACTTGAACTGTTTATTGAATTATAACAAATTTTACTTTAGAGCAAATTTAGAAAGTAAAAAAATAACCTGGTTAGGGGCCCGGGGCTCCAGCCCCGGCTGCCCCTCCCTCTCGTCAGGCCTGCTGGAGAGAGGTTGGAGCTTAGCAGGCGGCCATTATAGTTTTATACCATATTCAATGGTGAAAACCATGGACACAGAACATAATATGTTGGTATGCATCTATGACACATTCTTTGTATAGAATTCCCTCATACACACTTTCTTCTCTCTTAGTTAGTGTAGGAGTCCATCATGGGTGGAAGTTGCTGGTAATGGCAGCTTTATGTAGAAATAGTGAATCACACAAGTAAGAAATATAAGTAGGGCCTTATACACTTCTGATTTCAAAATTCATTCGTACACAATGCAACTGAATGCTGTACTTCAAATATAATATATATAAAATATAAAACCCTCAAATGACTATTTCCACCTGAACCATTTCTCACAGTATGAGGCCAATCTGCATTAGTTGAATAGCCTCACAGGACAAAGGCGCACTGCACATATTACATTAGGAAAGATTGTTCCTCTCATGAGTAAGAATATGTCTTTTGAGGACTCCTTTTCTGGAATATTTCTTGTCACATATATCACATGTGAATGCCTTTTCTCCTGTGTGAGTAACTAGATGTTTTTTGAGGTCTCCGTTTCTGGAAAATTTCTTGGCGCATGTATCACATGCGAAAGCCTTCTCTCCAGTGTGAGTAAGCAGATGTTCTATGAGGTGCCCCCTTAGTGAAAATTTCTTGGCACATATGTCACATGTGAATGCCTTCTCTCTTGTGTGAGTAAGCAGATGGTCTTTGAGGTGCCCACTTAGTGAAAATTTCTTGGCACATATGTCACATGTGAATGCCTTCTCTCCAGTATGAGTAAGCAGGTGTTTTTTTATGTCCGCATTTCTGGAAAATTTCTTGTCACATATATCACATGCGAATGCCTTCTCTCCAGTGTGAGTAAGCAGATGTCTTTTGAGGCTACCACTTTGTGAAAATTTATTCTCACAAAGATCACATGAGAATGGCTTGTGTCCAGTGTGAGTAAGTAGATGTGTTTTGAGACGTGATCTTTGGGAAAATTTCTTGGCACATATATCACATGAGAGATGTTTGACTCTAGTACGAGTAAGCTGTATACTACTTCTTGCAGAGGATGTGCTTTTACATGCGGCAGTTGAGTGTGATTGCATTATCTGATCTTCATTATTTCCTTGAGAAACTGCAACTTCCTTACTGTCTGAGTTTTCACATTTGATTAGTTGTGTCTGAACTGTGTCAAATATAACAGTTGCAGGTTCCGTTTCTGGTAGCATTTCAGAAATCTCTTCTTTAATTTCGATCTTAAAACATTCAGATTTAAGTACAGGCTCCATTCTGTATTATTAAGCGAACAATGTATTTTCGTGCTGAATTAAATTAAATTATTATCTGAGAGACAGTGATCCATCAAATACAACAGTTTCTGGACATGCAAGAGAGTGTTTCTCAGAAATTACAGCTTTAGGAAATTGGCGGTTTGTACTTTCTTGCGTATAATAATAATATAAATATAAATATTAATATTAATAATAATAATGATTATAATAACGATATTAATTATAATAACGGGTAGATAATAATAATTATAACAATGATAGTAACAATAATAATGGTAATAACGATGATAATATTAATAGGCCTAATTAAGAGATGACAAACACACAGTGGCGTAGGAAGGGGGGTGCGGGCCGCCCCGGGTACCATCACCCGGGGGGTGACAAAATAAAAATGTCTTTGTAAGTACAAAAATCGCTCAAGGGAATTTAAAGAAAGTAATAATATTATTTAAAACAATCAAATAAGCTTAACAACTTTCTACAAGTCAACATGCGTATTGAAACTTTTAGTTTTAAATTCAGTCAACAAAGGTAATAAATCGCGGCCGAACTGGCCGCTGTGTTGATACGAACAATAACATTAAGGTTAGGGGGAGGGGTGTTTATTTCTGTCGATGCTTGTCTCTGCAGTTTTATTAATTTAAATGAGACTTCAACAATCTGTGATATTTTATATCACTCAAGCCTCAACAAATTCTACCCGCTGCGGCAGTCATGGCTTTGACGAAAATAAACTTCGAATGTGAGTTGACTCCGAAGTCTCCTTCAATCTTGATTTTGAACTGGGATGTGCGCATATTTAAGAATACATTATTAATAATACAGTTCCGTAAAATAGTCACATTACTTGTTTATGAAATTTCTTAGGATCAACCTATAAAAAATTTATGTATAATTCACATAACTTTCTCTGCCCAAATAAAAGTTAGCCTCCCCTTAAAAATAAGAGAAAGTTGTCGCCAATCTTCGTGTCACATCCCCATAAGGTACCTAACCAAAATACAAAATTTTGTTTTCGCACGATTTTACGTTACAAGATGCCGTATTGCAAAGAGCGCGTATTCAGAGTGGGTGGCTTATAAGTTTATAACTAGGGACCGGATTCTTAGGTTTTTACCTATTTTTTTCCTTGCTTCCAAAACAAAAAGCGCTCATACACTTTTTCGAATCATGTCCATAGGATTCACCCACATTAATTCTGGGGCACCTAAAAATACCTAAATGGGGTATTAAAACCTAAATATACCTAAACGGGATATAAAACTTAAAATATCTAATTTAGGCTACTTTTTTGTCTTTTTTGTTTGTCAGTTGAGGAATCGATATTTTGCGGAGAGACAGTAATTTTTGTCGGGTTCAAATTAATACCACCACTGTTTCGTTCTACCCATTGTCGTCTAGGATGGACTGCATCAAGAGAGGAAGTGTAGAGTACCGGCACATTCCTTTTAAAATTTTCGTACGAACAACCATTGTTGCCGTATATGAACAAGGATATAGATTTCTGTGTTTTAAAGCGTTTGTTTGCCTTAACCTTGAATACTGTCTTGTTATTCACACTGAGTGGTCACACTGTGTTTTAAGAAGACGTGTTAATTATGTATTGAATCCTATGTAGCACATTCAAATTCATTAAACCAATTATTCTACCCGAAAACGATATTTTGGATAAAAAAACCTAAACAAAAACTATTTCACCTGATGGAAAACCTAAAACGGTGTTTTTAAAAACCTAAAAATCCGGTCCCTACTTATAACTACCATTAAGAGAATTATTTCGAAAAAGTGTTTCAAATAAAAGTTTTAACTCTTAGCATAACCAACCCACGTGCAAAATTTAAAGAAAATCGTTAGAGCCGTTTTCGAGAAAACTTTCTTTATGTAAAAATAAGGAAAACGTGTCTCCAATCTTCGTTTCACATCTTGAAAGGTATGTGACATAAATACAAAATTCTGTCCTTTTATAAAAATTCATCTTTCCAAAATTCGAGATTTCGCTTGGAAAACAAAATATAAAAATATAAAAAAATCACTCAAAAAATAAAAATTTGCACAATTTCGGGAGTGTATTTTGGCCTAGATGTTTTCTTTATTAACGGTAAAACCCACACTCTGTCGCTCACGAAAACAATGTATATCTGTCTGTCTATAACGCACTTTAGATTAATAATAATAATAATGGAATTTATTGTCGTTTAACAGTACAATGTACAGCATAATGTACTTAATATGTATGTCTTTCCTTAATCCTAACAAAATTGGCTGAATTAGGATAACTATTATGTCTTATATGCACCATTGGTAGCACTGGTTACAACATGGCGACAACATGGTAACTCTAATCGCTTTATGGATGGTTGAGTCATAGTATATCATGATTTCGGAGCTTAGTTTTGTTTTTATATAACAAAATAATTATTACTAATTTTGCATAATCCGTTGAGTTTACGAGTTACATCAGATAAATTCGTTGCAGCTGCATCTATAGATAAACTCTTAAACTCTCGTGGGATTATCTTTGACTATCCAAAAAATAACAGTTGAAACTGTTCCATCTTTTAATAATTTAAATGGGGGGGGGGGGGACAAGAAATTTTCCGCACCGGGTACCACCTAACCTTGCTACGCCACTGCAAACACAATAGAGAAATTGTAAGTAATATGCCTATTATTTGATTTGGATATTGTGTCAGAGCTATAGCCTACCAGCAGTCCTCTAATTCCTTTCTCTGTTGACATTACCACATCAATCACACCATGTTCTTAGAATTCCTGGGATCTATTAAGAATTCATGTTTCTGTGTTTGTAATTACATGACAGAAATCATAATATTTGCTTGTGAATTTTTTTTTTTTATTTTTATGAGCGCTCTCTCACTTTTCATTTTCCCCGAAACATCAATAGTGTAGAGTCACCACTAAACAATGAAGAATCAGGTTGGTATTTAACTGGGTGTTTAGTCACATGTTAGAATTATTATTGCTTTATACTATAAAACTAGCTTCTTATTGGCTGAAAACATGCTTCACGGGATGTTTAACAATTTTAAATATTTTTAACATGTAAATGCACGTTGGCCATCGCAAATCAATTGTAACGACAATGTGTGATTCTTCTCTTCGCCGCTAGAGTACCGTGAAGCCCGTGAGCTACTCTACGTCGCGTCGGCCACTGTCAGCAAGCAAGATTTCCCTTCTCCAAGAACGAGAGCTATTAAGTCAGTCACAGAGATGCCAATTGCCAATTTAGTCCCTTTGAGGCGAGATCTATATTGCTAATTTCACCATTCTATTGGACACTAAACTAAACTCCGTAGCTCTACATCCTTGGAGGGACTAGCCTACCATCCAATCGCTGTATCATCTACCATAGGCAGAGTGTAGGATTAGGGCATCTGGTCTGCACGCTGACACAGACGGCCGTTAATGATGTTTCCGTGACCAGAGCCGCTTCTCAATTTGTATGACGAGGCTGAGTACACCCCGTTCCAGATTTCCTTACTTATAAAAATTCGAGACCACGGACAGTGTCTTATAACATGTACAAATATCTGGTGGGCTGAACTGAATATTGTAACAATGCTGTGTAAATAAATTGTTTTTTCACTCTCCTGAAACTTTGGCTTTTTTACTTATTTTCATTTTCCCTATCACTCTAGAATTAGTAATATTACAAGTGTTATAACATGTCTTAGAGTATAATAAACAAATTTGCTAACTAGTGCTAATTTAGTGTAAAATGTAATTTTCATTAGTTCGATATTTAAAAATGTTAAGGGGTGAGTCATCAAACCCACCGGCACTTATGACCCTCACCGAAATTATTTTCTGGCTATCAGGTATATGAGTAATAAATACCATTTATGTTTACAATAAATAACGTGAAATAGAGGGTTAAAGCCCTTGAAAACGGTAATAAGATGAGGGTATCTTTTGACTGCTTGAAGATAAATTAGCAAGTGTATATATATTCTATATTCAAGTAAATTTAATGCTCTACAACTTAATTCCTCAAGAGTTTCATGTGACTGGAAAGAAAAAGAGTTGGAAGGACAAGTTTGACAAAAAACGTGAGGCGCTTCAAATTTTTCTGCAAATATTTCATTTTTCGCCTGCTCATTTCTCGGGGACGGTAACAAATACAGATAAATATGAATCTACCCGTCTGTAGGGAATTTAATAGGCTTTAATTTTGAAGTAAATGAAAATGTTCTGTTCGACGCGCCGTTTTCGACATAATATGTGCCAAAAACTGAAGGGACCTTTGAGCCTCCACCCCCCGCGGCGCCTGAAATGGGTGGGAATTTACTAGGCATTCTTCAGGGGACCTCCTCCTATACACTCCTGAAACTTTTGGAACTACATGAATTAAAATACTCCAAAAAATCCTAATTTGACTGGGGTAGGACCGCCAATCGCCTAAGCTGAATTTGCGGGAAACACAATCTCGACTGTTGTATCTAAAAGATCACTGCCTCTCAGATAACACCTAAAAGTAATTTAATTTCAATTCGGCACGAAAAGAAGACACCGTTCGCTTAATGATACAGAATGGAGCGTATACGTAAATATCAGGATATTAAGATTGAAATTAAAGAAGAGATTTCTGAAACACAAATAAAAACTGAACCTGTGCCTTTTACATTTGACACAATACAGACACAACTAAAAACTGAACCTGTGTCTTTTACATTTGATACAATACAGACACAACTAATCAAATGTGAAAACACATACAACAAGGACATCGGAATTTCTCAAGGAAATAATGAAGATCAGATTTTGCTATCACACTCAACTGCTGTTACATGTAAAAGCACATCCTCTGACAGAAGCAATATACAGCTCACTCCTACTAGAGTCAAACATCTCTCATATGATATATGTGCCAAGAAATTTTCACAAAGTGAGAACATTAAAAGACAACAACTTCTTACTCACACTGGAAAGAAGGCATTCGCATGTGCTTTGTGTGCCAAGAAATTTTCCTCAAAAGGAGCCATGAAAAAACATCTGTTTACTCACACTGGAGAGAAGGCATTCGCGTGTGATACATGTGGCAATACATTTTACAGAAAAGATGATCTCAAGAAACATCTGCTTACTCACACTGGAGAGAAGGCATTCGCATGTGATATATGTGCCAAGAAATTTTCACAAAGTGGTAGCCTCAAGAAACATCATCTTATTCACACCGGAGAGAAGGCATTCTCATGTGATGTATGTAAAGATAAATTTTCCAGAAAAGAAGTCCTCAAAAGTCACATGCTTACTCACACCGGAGAGAAGGCATTTGCGTGTGATATATGTGCCAAGAAATTTTCACGAAGGAGGCACCTCAAAGAACATCTGCTTACTCACACTGGAGAGAAGGCATTTGCATGTGATATATGTGTCAAGAAATTTTCCAGAAAGAGAGACCTCAAAAACCATCTCTTTACTCACACTGGAGGGAAGGCATTCGCATGTGATATATGTGCCAAGAGATTTTCCAGAAACAGAAATCTCAAAGAACATCTGCTTACTCACGCCGGAGTGAAGGCATTCACATGTGATATATGTGGCAATACATTTTACAGAAAAGATGATCTCAAGAAACATCTGCTTATTCACACTGGAGAGAAGGCATTCGCATGTGATATATGTGCCAAGAAATTTTCACAAAGTAGTAGCCTCAATATACATCAGCTTATTCACACCGGAGAGAAGGCATTCACATGTGTTATATGTGTCAAGAAATTTTCCAGAAAAGAAGTCCTCAAGAGACATATTCTTACTCATGAGAAATGATTAAAGTGGAAATAGTTACTGCACTTAATATTTGATACTTCTGTATCTGTATCTGGTACCCTATGATCCCCAGGTGGGGCGAAGGGGCCTCCAATGGAGGTTTGATTACCTATACTAATTTTGATATGCTTATTTTCCAAGAGAGGGTAGAGGGACAGGTGGTAAGCCCATTGCCTCGCAACCCCCCTCTGGAAACTAAGTATTTCTTGGACGTGAAAGGGCTGAGAAATTTTGTCCAGAGGCTCTAATTTAGGCTTGGAGTTCTTTTACGTGCCGTAAATCTACAACACAGGACCCCAGCTTAATGTCCCTCCTGGAGGACTCCGTGCCCAGGAATTTGACATCCTGAAAAATCCATCGACCGCAGCCGGGTTTGATCCTGCGCCCTGCGGTTCTACAGGCGGGGACGCTAGCTCTAGACCACCACGGCCGACAATATTTGTTACTTAATAGAATGAAAATGAATATTGTACCAAATCTTATGCATTAAGTAGTTAATTAATGTAATAAACTTTCCACCATCTGCATTAAAGTATTATAATCTATTTATTATTGCACAAAATCATCTAATTCAGGGCTGTGATGAGGATGCCAAACTGAACCCTCTAGAATGCACGCTGGGTTCAATGTGCAGCACTCGTCTTGCTTTGCTTTTCCCCTCTACCCCTCTTTGCTCTACGACTGTGGTTGAGAGCTTTAGAACTCAGGCACATAGGCGTAACCAGGCCGACCATATGGAGGGGTCATAATATCTGGGGGGTATGGAATAGCCCCCAGGGAGAGGGGGGTTCGGGGGTCCTCCCCCGGAAAATTTTAAAAATTAAGATGCACAATCACGAGTTTTAAGCTTCCCACGCTTTATACTCGTATTAAGTAATTTATAATCAGACTTAAAAGAATTGTACAATTTTCCTTTTTTTAATCAATGGGGGGGGGTTGAACCCCCCCTCGTTACGCCTATGGTCAGGCATGCATCATGTTGGGAAGTTGTAGTTTTATGGATACCAGGTGTGTTGTCATGTTATATGTCTCCAGTTCCTGTTGATTGTAGTTTCATATCCCTGATGTAAGGGATAATGTTCATTGTGTGTTTGTATGCAATTTCACAGGAAACTAAAAACAAATATACTTCCCAAACATTCGTAAGGTAAAGAAGCAATCGCTTGTCATGAAAGTAGAGTATATGCCTAATTATGAAATACATCAAGCCAATGTTAGTCATTCTATGAAAGTGTTTTACAGAATAATGTTTATCTGAAATGTTACCAATAAGTCTAAGTTATACTTTATGTTAACATATTATCGTTTAGCCAACAGCAAAAGCAACATTATGCTAAGAATAAACCCCTGTAGTTTAGGTAGTTCATAAATACTTATGCCTAGCCTAAAACCTTGACCAGAGAGTAGGCTACAATTTAATTTCATTTACATATAACTGTTTCTCAATACTGAGAAAGCAACTATATGCAAAGTTATGAAACCAGAAAACCACACAAGTGGTGTCATCTTTTTCAAAAAAGTGTAAAGTAAGTAAAGTGATCCCTATACAGGCAATGGAGGCCCAGAGAGTTCCAGGAGGTAGAAGCTCCCAGATTTTGGACATTCGGCACATGAAGGTGGTAAGGTCAGCCTTATGCACCGGACACCTTTACCCCCAGGATTGCTCCTGGTACTCATTTCTGTTAGAGGCTGAGTCGACTCCAAGTCCATAGTGCCACCAGAAGGTTCAGGGAAGTTGGGAATCGAACTCGCGACCTTCTGGTTTGTAGTGCAGCACATCTTTCTCAAAATGGATAGTTATTATTTCATAGTATAAAAAGAATGAAAAAGGATTACCTATTACGATTTCATTTATATGAAGTAGTTGGAAAATATTCATTCAATTTCTCCTACTCCATGGATCTACGTCCCTTTTGAGACTAGGCCTACCATCCAACTTCTGCATCATCTCATGTAGTCATAATTATGGAAAGACTTTAGCATTTTGTCACTTGCATGTGTTTTTCTAACTCACTTTGTATATGAACTAATATATAAGGTACTAGCTAGAATCTTTATTCTTTCATTTATGAATAAATGTCTTCAATGAGCTCTAAAACTAGAATTGGCTAAAATTCTAATAGCTTTCTTGTATAGAAAAAAATAATATTTCAGCTAGTGAAAAGAATAAGACCATATCTTATAATTCACTGAAAAGAAACCAAATATCCTACTCTGATATGTCTTTTACTTACACTCTGATATGACATCGTGTTTATGTTTAGTATTAAGAAAGAGCTGGTCACCCGTTCTTGTATAGGGTGGAAAAGTACTTTGCACATTCTTAGCATTACCCGGGAAACACCACAAGGAAGTGACCATTTGTCATTTTTTTAAATTTATTGTTTTAAATCTTTATTTTGTGGATCAATGTGTAGAGATTCTTTGGAATTCTACATACCGGTACTTTTTTTAGAATTATAAGTTAGTCTCAAAACAAAAGTGTTAGCATTTCAAGGACTAGAACCTGTAGGAGCTAAAATAGAAATAAAAAATTAAATACTCCAACAAGTAGGCCTAAATTCCTTCATTTATTTAGAATGCATGTTGACAAATACTGAGAGCATGGATATAGAATTGAAACTTATTAAATTTCAGCAATTATTGGGTAGGCCTACTATAAAGAAAACATTACTAGGAAAGGTTAGACAAGAGACAGTCCTTAAATTTTATTCAGTCGATGACACTCCCAACATTGCTTTATGGATCAGAAACATGGGCAATAACAGAACAGAAGAAGCGAAGAATTGAAATTGCGGAAATGAGATTGTTAAGACCATTAGCGGGGTAGGTACTATTTGTTAGAGCATCAAAGAAATGAAGATATAAGGAATCAACTACAAATAGAAAATGTAATTCAAATAATAAACAATTATTCAAATAATTGGAGAGAGCATGAAATGAGAATGGATAGAAGCCGCATACCCTTCAAAGCATTACAATATAAACCAAGAGGTCAAAGAAATGTAAGGAAGACCTAGAAAAAAGGTGTAGTGACCAGTTTTAATCTGGAGATGGAACAGGCCAGTAGGCCTAAACTTGTAGGTTGTTAAAGACCAGTAGGTTGTTAAAGAAGAAGAATGTTAGTCTCAATGTTGTTAACTATACTGGCACAACTCGGTAAAAGTTTGCTTCCGTTTTTAAAAAGGCACAATTTCTATTTCATGAGTTTGTACTTACATAAGTTAGTAACTGTTGCATTTTTCACCACTTAAATGTTTTACGAATTAAATTGCTGTTTTATGTAGAACTACTGTAAACTACACTACCTATTAACATATACAATGAATGCTGAAATGACAGGGGAAAATATGTGTTCGTGTGAGAAAATTAATACCAGCAGATAGCTGAAATAAGCAGAATAATTATTCTGGCATAAAACCAGTCATATTTTGCACTCATTAAGACTTATGTCATACATGGGTTGGTTTTTTAGTTTTGGCACCATAGTTATAACTGGATTAATAACTCAAAATAGATGGTTCCAAGTTTCATAGGCCCTTGATGTAGTCCCCACCGTTGCGTACAACGTGTTGCCAGCGATGCGGAAGTCGGATCCCGTTGGCACTGCCCATTCTATTGATGGTGCGAAGAGAGCGCTCGGCAGCCTGCTTAACATCTTCAATGGTATGGAAGTGCTCCCCGCGCATCTAGTCGCAGGGACTGATGTCGGGAGAATAGGGGGGGTGATAGAGGACCTCCCAGCCCCAGCGATCCAACAATGCCGATACAACGCCTGCTGTGTGTGCCCTAGCATTGTCATGCAGAACGATGGGCGGTGTAACCATGTGGTGGCGCCGTTTCCTTCTCAGAGCTCCTCGGAGATAGTCTTGCAGAAACGAACAATAGTACGTCGCATTTACGGTTTGCCCTCGGGGAACTGTATGGTGAATAATCACACCATCCCAATCATAGGCAAGAATCAACATTACCTTCACATTGGTGGGGGTTGGTCGAACTGTTTGTTTCCGTGGTGCCACCACTCGTTCGATTGGCGTTTTAACTGTGGCTCATAAGATCTGGTCCATGTCTCGTCAATGGTTATGATACGCCGTAAGAAGGCCTCTCCTTCGCGCTCATAATGCTGCAAGTGCATACGACAAGCATCATATTGCAGCCATTTGTGCATGTCGGTTATGTCATGCGGAACCCATTTGGATGCAATCTTCCTCATTTTCAGTAAGTCCTTCAGGATGTGGAGGACAGTCGAATGCACCAGTCCGGTATCTTGCTCTAATTGACGAATTGTTACTTTCCGTTCCACCTCTACTAACACGGACACCATCTGTACATTGTCATCACTTACTGGTGGGTGACCAGATCGAGGCATGTGCTGCACACGTTCGCGCCCATCTCGAAAGGCTGCAACCCATCTTGCTACCGTTCTGTACGGTAACGCAGCTGCACCGCACGCCTCCTCCAATCCTCGGTTGCACTGTTTAGCACTGCGACCCCTTGCACACTGAATTTTTATCCACGTTCTCTGCTCCTGCTTGGAAAACATTTCGACTGTCTTTCGCGAGCGCTGGTTTCACACTACTCATCTAACAGGCCCGACTGCACACGAGCGGTGGTGGGGACGGGCGAGTTCATGTGCTCTGAGGGAGGGGATGCAGGTCAGCAACCGTCGATAAAAGTGGCAGCTCCCAACATTGTTGCAACTTGGCACTGAAGCATTGGTGCCAAAACTAAAAAACCAACCTACGAATAACTACATTGGCACTAAATCAAAATATTTCCTTGAAATATCTACATTGGAATAGTGTATGGGGGTCAAAGTTTGATAATCTGGCTATTTTGGTTATTGAGCATGAAATGGCTGATGCATTGATAGTGCTATTAAAGGTTTTCCTAATGAGGAAAGTAGTAGAATAATATGCTGATTAAGAAAGTTCTATTTTTATTTTTAATATACCGGTAATGTAATCTGTAATTATTCTACTCATTATTTCTTTTCAATAAAATTTTAAATAAGCCTAAGTTATTACCTACTTCTTATTTATAGTAATAATATATATTTTTGTAATAGTTGAGTTATCGTGCATACAGAAACACGGACAAGAAGACAGATGGACAGACATTTTCCCACCCACCTCACAATCTCGAAAAGTACCATTCTGGCACATAATAATACAAATTACCCAAGAAGCACTATAAAATATTGTATATATATGATGCATAAACTCATCAGAGAAAATAAATTCAAAACTAATAAAGACCTAGGAGTTCCTAATCTTCACTCTAATTAAATTTCTTTTATTTTCAGGTAAGTACCAAGGAACCAAAGGAATGTGAATATCAGGAAATGTCTGGGTCCATAAGGTCAGAGAACGAATTCCGGAGACGCTGGGGAAGGTGAGTAACTCCAAATAAAGCGAAACCAGAATAAAGAATACTAGAATGGAAGTTATAGATAACAAAATTATTTAATAAATGACTAGAATAGGACTACAGATTGATATATTATAATATTGGTGATTCTACAATGTAGAGTGAAATAAACAAATTTAAATTAACTTACACAAGCAGATAAATGTTCGAAATTAAATTTAGAATAACGACTAAAGTAGAATTTAGGTGAAAATATTTATTTAGAGATTATCACTATCATATTATTTAATTGTACGTACACGCATAAGCAGAGAGATTTGCAGTAAGTTGGCTACATAATTCTTACTGCACACTGTCAGGGTTGGCAACAAAAGACGATCTATCGACACAATGAAGGAAACTGCAATGAGACGGAAGAATCTTCAAATTCAGATAGTGATTATAGTGATAGTGTCATAGTGATAATAACATTGATATTTTATTATATGACTGGTTAATAAAAAATTCCTTTTATACAATTGACGATTTCTTTCAATGTAAAGAATTTGACATATTAAAAACTTTGGAAATTTTACTCAATCAAAGTCATTTCATTAAATTTAATCCAATATGTTTATTTATAATGTTTTTTGACGTATTTTATGCTTAATGACAATAAAATATGATATTCACATATGGTACGAGAAAAGCATGCCAAGATTTGGAATTTTCAGTAAGGTACGGCCACTGCCCCCCTCTGGAATTTTTTACACATAAATCTGTAAACTAAATTACTATAAGCAACTAACACGAAATGAGGCTTAGGTTTCCAGATAGTATAAAATGAGTTGTTTGTAACAGCTGACTACCTTAGATATGAGTATGTAGGAATAATTAATTCCACTAAAGAAGGACTGTTGTGTGTAGATTATTTCTGCACAAATTTCACAGAAATAGGACCAAGGGTTAATTAAAGATTGCGAGTTTAATCATAAGATGCCAAACTATCATGATGCAGCATTAAGAAGTTGAAACGCAAACGAAGGTGCTGCCAGTGTTTCCCTATACCCACCATTCCCTGAGCGGCCGAGTCATCACACTTTCTCATTCTATTCATTATGGTAGTGCTAATTAGAAATATATAAATATATATATATATAACCGGCTGAAAGCAGAAGTCCTCATCAAGTACAAAGTTATTTTAGTATTATAATACATTTTTTTACTGCTAACCGCAGTTAAAATACAAGTTTGTTTAATATACAATCACCAATATCTTTAGCAGTATAAGTTTACAGAGTAACTTATACAGGGCCGTCGCGTGAGCGGGGCGATCGCCCCGGGCGCCGCGACTAGGGGGCGCCGTGGCAACTGCAAAAATAAAACAACAAAATTTGAAAAAATAAGTAGGATGTACATAACGTATTTTTTTTTGAAGTTAGGTATAACTGAATTTTGAATATTACGTTGTATGTTTTTATTAAACAAATAAATATTTGACACCAATAACTTTAGGCCTATATTTGCTAAGTTATCCCAAAATAAATATTTGCTTATAAAGACATATTTACTATCAACTACGTCACAGGAGAGACTGAATTGTCTGGTCATCTTGTTCATTGAAAACGATGAAGCACAAAAAATAGACTTGAAGGAAATTCTAACGACATTTTCTCGTGCAAAAACCAGCGAATGGCATTTAATGTTTAGTACCTTATCTTAATGTGATAAACGCGATTCCCTTTACTATATTCTATTCAACGTATGTATCGAGGTTTCCGACACTATTAATTTGTAGTCCATTAATAACGCCTATAGTATTTTTTATGATTGTTAAGATTTTCTTACATTACTAAACTTGTATTAATTTGATTTTCAATATAATCTAATTTTTTTTAAAAAATCTTATTTCTGGTATTTTTGTAAGGTAATCCGATTAGGTGTCTCTTTTGGGCACAAAAACATAGACAGCGACGCAACCCGACGCGCAACTTTGCTTACGAGCGACTGGACGCGATGCGGCTTGGAACTTGTCCAGTCCACTTCGCCCCAAGTCGCGTCGCTCATTCGTGTTTAACCCATATGTTTATATGTATTTGATAATGTCGCGTCACGTCGCTCGCTGTGTGTTTGTGTTTGAATCCAGATAGTTGGAATGTTGGGTGGGTGCACGAGGGATTGACGCGACGGCCCTGAACTTATATGCATATAATTTAAAATCTTCTTTTCTCTTCTTGCAGGTGTAGTTACCAATAATATTGGTGATTCTATATTAAACAAACTTGAATTTTAACAGGTTATGATCAGTGCAGTTAGCAGTGATACAATACTAAAATGACTTTGTACTTGGTAAGGACTTCTGCTTTCAGCAGGTTGTATGTATAGGCCTATATATTTCTAAGTACTACTATTGATTATAGTGTACAGTCGGTCAAATAAAAAAACGTCGGGCGGTATTTGATTAAGTGTCACGAACGAGCATATGCGCATGTACAGGAAGACTTAAGGTTAGGTTCACACACGCCTCTTGTCTATCCATGTATTTTCTTGATTATTTAGTCAGTTTTGTTCCAAAACAAATATGTATAGAAGGCTGTGGCCATATGCCTCAAATCCGCCATATTCTTGGTTGCAAATTTTTATAATATTAATAATTAATAGATTCGCGAGGAATATGTTTATTCAAGGAGCATTTTTTAAAGATTTTATTTTATAATACCGGTACTTCTAGTGCAAAATCAATAACTTACGCTCAAGTTCTGCAACCATTCTAGCATCGAAATACGCGCACGGCCAGATCCTCGTTTCCTATGAAAACTTCCGGTCGCATTATAGTAAAGTTCCCACCTCTGAGCTGCTCTTTCATAAATATGGAACCTTCTCGCTGCTTCAGAGGCCGAAAAATGCAGGTCAATTACAGCCCTAACTACACTTTCTCTCACTTTAGCATTTGTATGTGGCGATGACACAAAGCAAAATGAATTATGACAATACGTTAAGTTGAATATCGTGTGTTGCGCTTTCCGCGTTTTTCATTTTTTCCCTCGTTGTTCATTTCTTCCCTCCTGTCGCATGGCCTCATATGTTCCGAAAATGACCTGTATTTTATGTTTTTTTATAGGAAACTTGTGAACTAATGCGTTAAAACTTTAATTTTAACTGCATACGAGTCCCAACGTTTTTTATTTGACCAACTGTACATCAAAAGAAGATGCTGTATACATTTATAAAAATCATTGGGGCTATATGCTGAAAAATTTCCTTGATTTATCTATTTCGTTTTTGAGGGTATAAGGCGAAAAAAAAACTGCCCACTAGTCCTTAGCTATTAACATTCCCTCAAAGAATAAAAGTGAAATTCATTAATAATATTCTGTGATTTAGGTACTATGTTAGAGCTATAGTCTCTAATTCCTTTCAATCTGGTGATTACCACATCAATCACACCATGTTCTTAGAATTCCTGGGATCTATTAAGAATTCATGTTTTTGTCTTTGTGCTTCCACAACAGAAATTCACAATATTTTCTTGCTGAAATGTAAAACAAAAATAAAAAATAAAAATAAAAAAAATTGTACACTCTGTGAACTTTCTCATTTATCATTTTATCTGAAACATCAACAGGGTGGGGGCACCGCTAAACAATGAAGAATCAGGTTGGAATTTCACTGAGTGTTTAGTCACATGTCGTTTACAATTGCACTCCACTTTGCAGTATTCCTAGAGAAGATCTTAATGTCCTGCCTGTTTCAAGGTTTCTAAGAATAGGACCTTCTGGTTGATGCTGCATTAATTCCAAAAGTTTCAATTTCAAATCATGTTATTTAACTTGTACAGATAGCAGCCATATTTAGATTCAACCAACGTATAGCGAGGGAGGGGAATGGTTGAAGTATCATTGATCGATGGAGGATTCTTTTGGAGTTTTATCAATCTCCCGCACATCAGCCTGGAAGGCTTATTAAGTAACCCCACTGGAAGAGTCACTTTCACTGTTTCCCAAAATCTATTCCCTGGATGAATTGCAGTATTTTGGTTCCAATGCACATTCTGCAAATGGATTCATCTTTATAGAGTTCACTTTGCTCTGAAGTGACCATGTTCAGTAATTAGTACAACTTTCCTTATTCCTTTTCATCCAATGATATTGATGAGGAAAGAGTGATGCTTGAACTTAAGACCAGTTTACTTTCTTCTCTTTGTCCAGGACAGGTTTGTCACATGTGTTGGTGTTTTTCTTCAATCCATGTTTTACCAAGTAAAGGTTTTAGCAGTGCGTGAACTCATTCCAACTGTGGTTTCAGAGCCAACAAAGGATATCTTAGTTCACTTTCTTGCCAACTGATCAGCCTTTTCGTTTGCCAGAACACCTGATGTCCAGGTACCCACCGCAGTTGAAGCCTTTTGCTAGAAGACAGGGCAGTGAGATCTTTCATGCATTGCCATATTAGTTTAGATTTTACCTGCTTTTAAGACACTTTGAATATCTGTGAGGATGTGTATTCGTTTACCTTGCTAATCTTTCTCGAGTCCTCTTAAAGCACAGTTCAAGGTAGCAAATATTTCTGCTTGAAGAACTGTGCAATGTTTCCCATGGCTTATGCTCATGTTTGTCCAGGGAGTGATGTCATTTGTGTCTGCATTGATTTGTGTCCTTATACAGGATCCATCTGTCAACCAAACAAGTTGGTCATGACCTCTATCTGGTGTAATTCCTTTTGTCCAGTCTTCTGATGACCCGAGAATCGTCTTGACGGGAGGGAAAGAACAGTGTTGAGAATTTATTAGATCAGATGATGTACTGGAATATCCAAGAAATTTAAAATTTATGTAGTCTATTATGTGTTTTAATTATGAATGACCATTAATTATGTATATGGCCCTGTATACAAACGGATAAATCGGGAAATGAAGCATTACAAGCTTCAGATAATTAAAATGCTTATATCACAGAATCAATTTGTTTTATTGCAGAAAAAATTGGTTTTGTTACAGGAGCAATTGGTCATGAAGCAAGCATTGTTATGATGGAAGTATATTGTGAGAAAGGTATGAATTATGTGCGCCGTAAGACGTTCAAAAGATCCAGGTTGTAGATCTGCTTCCCGCGCATCATCAAGTTGTATTCTTCTTCTTGTTCAGAATCATCGTGTCCTTCAAAAGCTTCAGTGCCAACTTAATTTGCTTCCTCAAATTTGTTGGTACATGAAATGCATGAGAATTTTTTGCAAATTGTATTGCGTTTTAACCCAAATTTTCTGCAGGTACATGCACTATTGCAACCTTTTTTGCATCTGCAGTGTATCAGTTGCAGCAAGGACTGTGGTGCTGGGACTTTTGCCATTTTAATTAGAATGAGATCATGGCTGTTGCATTTCCATCTTCGTTCTACTGCATCCCGGCTGTTACCCAGCTAGCATTGCACTTGGTGGAATGTGCGAAATGCATGTTGTTCGGCTACGTCTTGCGTCGGTGGCAGTCTAGAGGTAGATCTGAAGGTCGTGGGATGAAACCCGGCTGCGTTCGACGGATTTTTCAGAACGTAAAAATCCTGGGCACGGAGTTCTCTGGGAGGGACTTTAATCTGGGGGGCACGTGTCCTAGATTTACGGCACGTAAAAGAATTCCAAGCCTAAATTAGAGCCTCAGAACAAAATTCCCAGTAACTTCCAAGTAATACCTTAATTTCTGGACGGGGCTTGAGAGGCGATCGGCTTACCACCTATCCCTCTACACTCTCTCAGAAAATAAGCGTAACAAAATTCGCATAGGTAACAGAAACCTCTACTTGGAGGCCCTTGGCCCCAACATAGGGGATATAGGACAACAGATACAGATTATAGCTTAGGTAACGATTCCTTATCTGTTGGCATATCTTAGAGTATGGTAAACAAATTTGCGAACTGGTTTTTCAGTGCTAAAATAGCGTAAAATGTGATTTTCATTAGTTCAATATTTAAACATTTTCACAGGGTGCAACCCCGACTTAGGTAATGATTTCTTGTTTATATTGGCATGACGTAGAGTTCGGTTGCTAAAAGAGCATAAAATGTGATTTTCATTAGTTCAATATTTAAAACTTTTCCAGGGGTGGACTCACGACCATCCTTTCTTGGGGGTATTCCATGTACTTATTCCATGTAGGCGCTACTTATTATATTATTAATATAATGTTACAAAGTGGCACAAGAAGTTAAAGTGACAAAAGGTATGGGCGCCCTTGTAGAGTATATACATGCAAATTAATCACTGAGACTTCTAGAGCTCTAGAGCTTCCAGAGGCTTTTAGCCTTGACACAAATACATATGTAAACTCTGTAAATCCTACTTATAAAATTTGTCTAAGTGTTATTATAATTGTATATCATTTTGTATTCATTTTCTTACCTCCCTCTAATATTATGTCTTAGATGCATACAATTTATTAAGTGCCAGTGTGGTACCTTATGAGATTGTGTGTGGGGACGAAAAATGTTTGTCCGTCCATCCGTCCATGTGTCTGTACATGCCATAACTCAAATATCGGATTTCCTTGAAGCTTGGTATACGTATTTATGAAGTCCATGAGAAGTACCCTATTGAATTTGAACCTAATTTGTTAACCGGTACCAGAGTAAAATCTAATTTAGTGTCTATTTTAAAGGCGCAATAACTCAAATACGCTTTATCGGATTTTTATGAAACTTCGCATACGCATTTATAATGTCCATGGAAAGACGTCTATTGATTTTCGACTAAATCGGTTGGCCAGTACCGCAATAATCCCCAATTTAGTGCGTTTTATGTTAATATATAAGAAGTCACGATAACTCAAATATGCTTTATTGGATTTTTCTGAAACTTTGTATACTCATTTATAATGTACATGGGAAGACGTTTACTGATATTGGATCAAATCGGTAAAACGGTACCGGAGTAAAACCCAATTTAGTGTCTATTTTAAACACGCGGTAACTCAAATACGCTTTACCGGATTTTTATGAAACTCAGTCAGCTTAGCTATGTCGTTTGATAAGCATAAGTGAAGGAATAGTGTTAACTGTCAAATTATACCGGTAGAGAAAAATTAAAAAAACATGTGAATTTTAATCAGTCGTTACTCTGGTACTGGTCAACCGATTAGGTTCAAAATTAATAGGCTTCTTGCCAGGGACGTTATAAATGCGCATACCAAGTTTCATGAAAATCCGATAAAGCATATTTGAGTTACGGGGCCTTTTGTTATATAATGCCACAAAAATACACTAAATTGGGCATTATTCCGGTACCGGCCAACCGATTTGGTCCAATATCAGACGTCTTCCCATGGACACTATAAATGTGTATACCAACTTTCATGAAAATCCGATAAAGCGTATTTGAGTTATGGCGCTCTTAAATAAAAACACTAAATTGGGTTTGACGCTGGTACCGGTGAACCGATTTGGTGCAATAACAATAGGATTCTTCCCATGGATATTATAAATGCGTATACCAAGTTTCATGAAAACCCGATAAAGCGCATTTGAGTTATGGCGCGTACAAACACATGGATAGACAGACGGACGGACAGACATTTTTCGTCCCCCACACACAATCTCATACAGTACCATACTGGCACTTAATAATAATATAATACGAGGGTTGGTCAATAAGTAAGATCTCGAGCCCAAGCTCACAACGTCGGACGAGAGAGTTGGTGCCACTGCCATGTCCCGTTATCTCCCCTCTTTCAAATGAGCCACTGCTGCAGCCGCTGAACCTTTTAGTGTCCGAGATAGAGCTGTTTGAAATGCATCTCCCGATTTCCGTCCCCGCCAAGTGCGGCCTCCGCGAACACACCTCGCACAAACCTTATGGAACATCAATTTGTCACTCAAAATGGTCTGCATGGAACCTTTAGAAATGTCAGGAAGCAATAAACAAAGTTCACGAGTACTCGATCTTGTCGCACCAATTCATCGACTTTTGCCCCCATCTCATCTGTGACGGCTGTTGTTGGTCTCCCACTTCGTTCTTCAACATGAACATTTGTCCGGCCCTGTTTAAACTCACGAACTCATTTACGCACATTTTTTATGCCCATACATCCCTCTCCATAAACTTCGCAAAGCTGTCTGTGAATCTCAATCGGCGGAACATTTTTTGCAGTAAGAAACCGTATGACTTCGCGTAGGCGGAGATGGAAATCAAACAGCTCTAGCTCGGACACTAAAATGTTCAGCAGCTTCAGCAATGGCTCGTTCGAAAGAGGTGAGATAGCGGGGCAAGGCAGTGGTGCCAAATCTCTCGTCCGACGTTGTGAGCTTGGGCTAGAGTGTTGGAAACCTTACTTATCGACCAACCCTCGTAACAATACGCAAGAAAGTACTAACCACCAATTTCCTGAAGCTGGAAACACTATCAAGCCTATCCAGAAACTGTTGTATTTAGGGGATCACTGCCTCTCAGATAACACATATGATTAATTTAATTTCAAGGCAGTACGAAAAAGGACGACACCGTTCGCTTAATGATATAGAATGGAGCCTAAACATCATTATGAGGATTTTAAGATTGAAATTAAAGAAGAGATTTCTGAAATACAACCAAAAACTGAACCTGAGCCTTTTACATTTGACACAATATACACACAGTCAATCAAATGTGAAAACACAGGCAACAAGGAAGTTGGAGTTTCTCAAGAAAATAACGATGATTACATAATGCAATCACACTCAACTGTTGCATGTAAAAGCACATCCTCTGATAAAAGCAATATACAGCTCACCCCTACTAGAGTCAAGCATCTCTCATGTGATATATGTGCCAAAACATTTTCCAGGAAAGATATCCTCAAAAGTCATATGGTTATTCACACTGGAGAGAAGCCATTCGCCTGTAATATATGTGCCAAGAAATTTTCACAAAGTGGGCACACTAAACGACATCTTCTTACTCACACTGGAAAGAAGGCATTCACATGTGATATATGTGCCAAGAAATTTACAGAAAGTGGTAGCCTCAAAAGTCATCTAATTACTCACACTGGAGAGAAGGCAGTTGCATGTGATATTTGTGACAAGAAAATTTCTAGAAAAAGAGACCTCAAAAAACATCTGCTTACTCACACTGGAGAGAAGCCATTCGCATGTGATATATGTGCCAAGAAATTTTCAGAAAGGAAAAGTCTCAAAAATCATAATCTAACTCACACTGGAGAGAAGCCATTCGAATGTGATATATGTGCCAAGAAATTTTCACAAAGGGGTAACCTCAAAAAACATCGGCTTACTCACACTGGAGAGAAGCATTTCGCATGTGATATATGTGCCAAGAAATTTTCAGAAAGGGGTAACCTAAAAAAACATCGGCTTATTCACACTGGAGAGAAGCATTTCGCATGTGATATATGTGCCAAGAAATTTTCAGAAAGGAAAAGCCTCAAAAAACATCATCTTACTCACACTGGAGAGAAGCCATTCGCATGTGATATATGTGCCAAGAAATTTTCACAAAGGGGTAACCTCAAAAAACATCGGCTTACTCACACTGGAGAGAAGAATTTCGAATGTGTTTTTGTGCCATGAAATTTTCAGAAAGGGGTGGCCTCAAAAAACATCACCTTACTCACACCGGTGAGAAGGCATTCTCATGTGATATATGTGCCAAGAAATTTTCCAGAAAAAGAGTCCTCAAAAGACATATTCTTACTCATGAGAGGAACAAATTTTTGCTAATGTAATTTGTGTTCTGAGCCTTGGCCCTGTGTGAGGCTATTCAAATAGTGCAAGGTTGACCTCAGTTTTATTCTATATTTTTAAATGAGAAGCTGAGAAACATAGCCTGCAATTACTTTACATACGAATTTTGAAATCGGAAATGTATTAGTTATTTATTTCTTTATTTCTTACTTGTGTGATGCACTGTTATTTCCTGAGAACTATTTTGGTCATGAAGCTGCTCTTACCAGCAAACTGCCACCTATGATGGACTCCTACACTAAGAGAAAGAAAGGGTGAATTCATGATGGAATTCTATAAACAGTATGTGTCATGGATTCATGCCAACACATGTTCTGCGTCAATGGTTTTTACCATTGAATATGGCATATAATTTAACAGAATTCCTTCAGAATAGCATAACCAGCCATGCTCGGCCACTAGCGACCATGCCCCTCCGAGCCGCAGGGAACAAATGAGAAACGATCGGTGCAAGGGTAAAATTTCCCGGCGCCGAAAAGATTCAATGTGAGACATAATGATCCTCATGGTAATCAGTATATTGCTCCTAAACTAATACAAATGTTCCTGACCTAACATTACAATGGAAATAAACATGTACCTCATCACAAGAGATGTTGGAAATGTTCTCCTCTTGCATCCACACAATACTGGCACCTTTTTAGGAAATTTTCTTTCACGCGCTTAAGTTCAGCTTCCGAGATAGAATAAATTTCTCTTGTGATATTGTCTTTAAGTTCTTTTAATGTATGGGAAATTGACCTATTGACCTATACACTTTATTTTTCAACTTTCCCCATAAATAATATTTACATGCTGTTAGAAGAACTTAAAGACAATATCACAAGAGAAATTAACTCTATCTCGGAAGCTGAACTTATGCGCCTGAAAGAAAATATCCTAAGAAGGTGCCAGTGTGGATGCAAGAGGAGAACATTTCCAACAACTCTTGTGATGAGGTACGTGGTTATTTTCATTGTAATTTTAACTGTAAATGTGAGAACCTGAATCATTACACCGATCGCGGCTTTATTAGCTTAGATATTTCACCCAATCGCTCGGGGAGTTGGAGCTGTGCCTGCCACGACGAGGAAACCTGTGTCATTGGCCAACTCTTTCAAGGGACTCATTGTAATTATGCACTATTTTATAAACCACAAGTCAAAGTTGCTTTGGATCAACTTCATAATTTATTCTATGTCTAGTAGGGTTAAGTGGGGTAATTGTAAATGATATTTACAGCTTCAAGTTTAAAATTTGTTAGTTTTTCTCAGTTTTTTCCTAACATTTAATTATTTCTACAACAAATCTTGTATGCCCCTGATTGTACTGGAGACTTCTAGGATTTAAAATTAACTTTTTGGGCATATAAATAGATGTTTACAATGAACCCATGCTTTTGTTGTTAATAACCATCCTTTACCTTAGTTACTATAGTTTTGATCTCTTTAAACATTATTAAATACAACTTTCTTCAAATTTTAATGATGTCTGCTCTTTGCTTCATGAAGTAAACTGTCAGTGTTTTATTAAGTCAAAATTGAAGTTTTAAAAACATATACTTGGTTGTCATTTGTGAAAATAAATAGAGGGAAGAGTAAAGACTGTAATTATAACAAATATCCAACTGAAATAATCTATTACAAAATTTCCCAGTAGGCATTTACATTTACCAAGAATCTACAATTACCACATCTGACCCTGTTGTTTTCTGAATCTTTTTCAAGGAAGTGGTCTTCACAAATGAAGTAATTAGCACAATTCACTTCATTGCCTAGATTGCATATATTTTTCCAGTTGATAGGGGTCCCAGATGTCCTGATTTTACTTTCTCACATATACGTAGTGTAGAGAAAGTATTGTGATCGTGACAAAATTCAAAGTCGAGATAATACTGGGAAAGCATGTTTCAGGATTGCTAGAAACCGAAAAAAATATTTTTGGAATGACATCTGTCCGTCTGTCTGTGGACAAGCACAGCGGGTAAATGGTTCATTGTGTTTACTTCATTTTTTGAACTAAGGACTTTTTCGGAATTTTATCGACCGCTCAGAAATTGAGTTTTATAACTGAAATATTAAAGGAACTTTTCATGAAAGTATTTTGAAAAATTGGCTCTAGCGATTTTAATGAAAAATTAAAATTGGAAACTCTTATCTATGACTAACAAAATGGCTGTATCCGTTTTTCTGCAAAAATGACTTAGGGGGTACTTTACTCGTATCCATTTTCAATTTTTCTAGGCTATTTCCATTACATTGGTCTATACATGGAAACTTAGTACAGACAAGTTGTAGAGAAAATTGAAAAGAACATTATTTGTTAAATGCATTTCTTTATAAAATTACTAGGTACCAAGATAAAAACGAAATAACATGACTTAAATGCAAATTTCAGAACGAACATTTTGATTAAAATATGAATATTCTTTTGTTGCCCATAGTGGCAAGAATACTATAATCTAGATATTGTTGTGGCATATAGTCAGTTCACCACAGTCGTAATGAACGCACCAAAATCAATTAAAGGAAGGTGGTATGGAGTAATAGGGAAGAGGTCGTGGGTTCAAATCAAATTTCATGGCTAAAGAAATTTACCAATAAACTCTTGTAATAACTCATTAGTGCAGCATTTACTTCTATTGTTCAGCTATATCTCAATGTATCCTGCATTTTGGCCTTTGCGATTGAGGAAGCCATGCAATTATAATTATTATTATTATTACAACTATTATTTCACGGTAAAAGCATTGAACATAAAGTCCGACCCTGATGCTTTCCATTCTAGATACTTGTTAGTTTCATTACTGATATCATTATTACAACTGTTTTCTGTAAAAAATCTTCTGATTTTAAATTTAAAAAGTGAGAAACTCAATATTTTGCTACTGATCGGTTACTGGCACTCAATAGAAGAAAGCAGCTAAAAGTTTCCCTTTTTCTATTAACTGTAGCATGCAATGAGTTTTGTGGCATGAATACAGCATCGAGGAGGCAGATGCTCACGTCCACACGTTAGTGGTATTCGTATATTTTGTTTTCTCACTTCTCTGTGTTCTGGCGAATAAAACCATGGGCTTGAACTCATATGTTTCCATATCAAGTGTGTTTACGTAGCATAAAATGCCCAAGAAAAAATGTTCTTTCAATGACCGCCAAGTGTCCCGGTGGGACCCCTATTGTAAGGGAAAAATGCTTGAATCCCAATGGTTTATATGAGTAAAAATTGTACATCTTGAATGTAGATGTATCTGCTGGAAATGTAGATTACAAGTCATTTATAACTATTGGTGGAATCTATGTTAGCCTATTTATTAATATAACTTAGTATAATCAATGTGTTTTGGATCTTCAATTACAGTGTAATATGAAAAAAAAGCTGTGTAAATACTTAATGCTGATTTATAATGTAATAAATTTAATATTATTTGTTGGATATATGTGAATATTTTCTCCTTTTTTCCCTTCTCTCCTTTCATTGTATTTAACAAAATATTACATGATTTATGTTTAGTACATTTTCTTTTTAGACTGGCTAAAGTCAAATCACTGAAACTTAACTTTTTGTTATTAAGTGCCAGAATGGTATTCTTGATTTTTTACCAAATCAGTTGACCAGTACCCCCCCCCTCCCCAAATGAATCCAGACTCTTAGATGTACATCTGCTATTGACGGGGATAACTTATGGTAAGTAAACACAGTCAGTATTTTGTTAAACACATATTGTGGTAGTAGCGTAATTGAGATTTATAGTTTGGGAATAGTGCTAAAGAATTTTGTACTAAACATATTGTTATAATATTTAAATAGGTACTCCATTAATAAATATTTATGTTTCAGACAGGCTTATAACAATTATAGTACATATCGCTGCCTCAGTTCATACTAAGACATCTTAAAATCTGATGTTTTGAGAAAAGAGCATTTATGTAGTTAGTTTTTATGCTAAATATAGATTTACAAGTCTCTTGCCTTTAATACATTCAAACTGTCCAAATATAACTATGGACGGAAGTTGTCATAAATATAAATATATAAATGCTCTCAAAACATCAGATTTCAAGATGTCTTAGTATTTCATATTGTTCGAGTGTGGGACAGCGATGTTATTAGGATAATGATTCAAATTTCCCTCTCATACCTCTAGTTCCTACCAGGCAACTAGGCGCGCTGCGATCGCTTCGTGTTTCCTAGATTTAACCACAGATATAGAGATATACAAACACACCACACAAGACAACACCAACATCTTAAACGAACAATAATTGTAATTATTACAGTTCAAATCACATGCACTCTACGACACAGTAATTCAAAAATGTCTTCTTAGCCACAACAGTGGCATCATGGGAGTCAGTTGCTGAAGATGGCCGCTCCACACGGTTGAAAGTGCTCCAACAAGGTAATTAACATTGCCATACCACAGTAGTGAGTGTCAGTGAAAAAAACCTATAGGCCTATGCTCTAAACGAATCATTAAGTTATTACATCACTACAAAATGGACGAAACACAAGAATATAAAATAAAGTAAAAATTAATGTTTTTGCCATTTTCACCCTTAATAAGGGCAGAATATTTATTTTAAGTGTCCCATAACATATTATTTTTCATATTAATGTATTGAAATTTGTAGTGTGTGTTTTTCTGTATAACTGTGTTGTCTTTGGACTATGTAATATTTTTAAATCTATGTATTACTTGAATGATCTTAATAAGTTCCGCCTAGTATACCACTAATTTGATTAGGCACATGTGAAAGCTGAAGAAGAGAAAAAATAATCAGGAATGCCAGTTCACTTCTATTGAGAAATTGTTTGTATGTTTATTAGTCAGTATTTTAGCAAGGATTAAGTTATATGATGATTTTGATTTGATATAAAAACTATTACCCAATCCGGGTTAGTATCAATACTTTAATTATATTTTCATGTTTGGACAAAGAGCTCAAGTTAACAAAAGTTACATATATTCAAATCAGTAAAACTGTGTGTTGTCAATATTTAAAAATTTGATTTAACTAAAATGACTAATTAATTATTAAAATATCACTACCTTGCTATATTGTGACATAGGATATGTAGTAGATAGTTCATGTTTGGGTGATTCTTCAAATACGGGAAAATTTGCGTTCCGGAGTGATATTTCCCTTCAAATTCAACTTTATAAAAAATTGAAATAAAAGTTTTTTCTACTACTTCCATACCACAACTACCACTTTGAAATGTCACTAACTTTAAATTATGATACTCCAAAACCAAATTTAATTCAATTAAATGTTATCCACATGCCCTGTCCCATACCCCGGTTTTGTATATTCTACTGCATTTTTCCACAAAACAAAATGTTACTTCCTTTTCGACTTTTTTCCTGCCAATGAGTATGATTGTGTGAAAATAAAATTGTCATTTCACCTAATGAACATAAAGAATGTCCCAAGGGTTTTTGGTCATCCACATGGCTGAAAAGAATAGAAAAATTTTCTGCAGGAATGAGAAATTTGTATAACTGGCAACAGTGTTAGGAAGCTAACAGAGCAGCTTGTGGTTGAATTTTGCTTGCTTACAAACAGTTTGGGATTAGCAAAGGAAAGCGTTTTTATTCTCCGTCATTAACATGACTTCTAGAAAATAGGCAAAAAGTGAATATTAATTAATTTTGATTATGCACTATGATAAACCTACCAATTCAAAGTACCTGACTGAAGTTAAGCCTACAGAGGTTTAGGAATGGCTTGCTGAGACCACTTAAACTCCTTTTTTTTTTGTCATCCACATGCCTAATTTTTGTTTCATCCACATTCCTCATAAAGGGGTACGTGGATGACTCTCAAGTCATGTAGATGATAAATGTAGGATACTATTGTGTTTGTGGTGTCTGTGACCTGTATTTAAAATCTTAAAACTGATTAAATGAATTTCTGCTTGATTCCCCCCCCCCCAACCGTAAAAACACAGTCTAGTTAAAATTGCATTGATTCCGGAGTATGCACACAAAATTGCAAATTTGGTGCAAAATAAACTGAAGTAAACTGAGAAAAATATGAAACCACATAAAAAAAGCATATTGTTGCCAAAGTTAGTCATTAATGTGGCCTTCTGCCATCCACATGTACACGGATGTCATTCACATGGCTTTAAAAAAATATATATATAAACATTTAAGCTCTGCTGGTGTCTTATTATTATCAAGAAACCCCTGAAGTATTTTAGCAATTTTTTTGAGATTTTAAATATAAACTAAAAAATTTTGATTTTAGACACTCCAAATTTTCCCGTATTTGAAGAATGACCCATATACTGATTCTTTTGATCAATGGAATGGAAGTTATCTAAAATATAGTCTTAATAAAATAATGTCCTTATTTCATTTATGCCTGTCATTTCACTGTGCGTGTTGTAATTGAGCAATACTGTAGTTTATTAATAGTATTGATGTTTTTCTCTTGATTTTAAATTTGGAATGTTTTAAATTTTGGTTTTTTTATTTTTTTGGATTTTAAGATTTTTTTTAATTTTGGATATTTGGATTTTTTTACTTTGGATTATTTTTTAAAATTTGGATCTTTGAAGTTTTTATATTTTTAATTTATTTTTATTTTTAAATTTCGAATTTTTAGACTTAAAATTTTGGATTTTCGATTTTTTAATTTGAATTTTTTAAATTTTTATTTTTTTTTGAATTTTGGATAAGCCTAATTATTGAGTTGCTTGTTTTCTGTGCAGTCCGTTCCGTCACACCAAACTAATTTCGCGACGATTTTGAGCATAACACTAATTTCGTGACAATTTTGTCCGTAACGCAAGCTCTCGATTTAATCCTACCGCGACTAAAGAAGTTTCACATCTAAAACCTAATTTTTAGCAAGTAATAGGAACCAATACTTGAGAAAAATAGCAAGAGGACGTGCTTTTTCAATGTGGTTTCAGTGTGTTCACTAGTGGATACAAAATTTCCAATAGAAAATTGTGAAAATAGACTTTATTCTAAGTTCTCGTGATAGTTTCCCATTGAATTGCGTGTAGTTCAGTGGGTGTCTTCAGGTGAGACAAGATGGCGGCATAGCGCAAGGCTTGGCTTCACCGCCGGGACCCAGATTGCCGGGCTGTGGATTTAACACAGAGGGTGCACTTCTAATAAGTTTGTGTTCTGTGCGACACCGTTCGCTTAATGATACAGAATGGAGTCTATACATAATTACGATGATTTGAAGATTGAAATTAAAGAAGAGATTTCTGAAATACAACCAAAAACTGAACCTGAGCCTTTTACATTTGACACAATATACACACAATCAATCAAATGTGAAAACACAGGCAACAAGGAAGTTGGAGTTTCTCAAGAAAATAACGATGATTACATAATGCAATCACACTCAACTGTTGCATGTAAAAGCACATCCTCTGATAGAAGCAATATACAGCTCACCCCTACTAGAGTCAAGCATCTCTCATGTGATATATGTGCTAAGAAGTTTTCCAGGAAAGATATCCTCATAAGTCATATGGTTACTCACACTGGAGAGAAACCATTCGCATGTGATATATGTGCCAAGAAATTTTCACAAAGTGCGCACACTAAAAGACATCTTCTTACTCATACTGGAAAGAAGGCATTCACATGTGATATATGTGCCAAGAAGTTTACAGAAAGTGATAGCCTCAAAAGGCATCTACTTACTCACA
Source organism: Ectobius pallidus (assembly GCA_964059195.1). Taxonomy (NCBI): domain Eukaryota; kingdom Metazoa; phylum Arthropoda; class Insecta; order Blattodea; family Ectobiidae; genus Ectobius; species Ectobius pallidus. The sequence goes on from CAXKWD010000003.1 coordinate 199,798,257, forward strand.
GTGGAGAGAAGGCAGTCACATGTGATATTTGTGCCAAAAAAATTTCTAGAAAAAGAGACCTCAAAAAACATCTTCTTACTCACACTGGAGAGAAGCGATTCGCATGTGGTATATGTTCCAAGAAATTTTCAGAAGGGAATAGCCTGAAAAAACATCATCTTACTCACAGTGGAGAGAAGCCATTCGCATGTGATATATGTGCCAAGAAATTTTCAGAAAGGGGTAACCTCAAAAAACATCGGCTTACTCACACTGGAGAAAAGCGTTTTGCATGTGATATATGTGCCAAGAAATTTTCAGAAAGGAAAAGCCTCAAAAAACATCATCTTACTCATACTGGAGAGAAGCCATTCTCATGTGATATATGTGCCAAGAAATTTTCACAGAGTGGTAACCTCAAAAAACATCGGCTTACTCACACTGGAGAGAAGCATTTCGCATGTGATAGATGTGCCATGAAATTTTCAGAAAGGGGTGGCCTCAAAAAGCATTACGTTACTCACACCGGAGAGAAGGCATTCTCATGTGATGTATGTGCCAAGAAATTTTCCAGGAAAAAAGTCCTCAAAAGACATATTCTTACTCATGAGAGGAACAAATTTTTGCTAATGTAATGTTTGCACTGAGCCTTGGTCCTGTGTGAGGCTATTCGACTAGTGCAAGGTTGACCTCAAACTATGTGAAATGATTAAGGTGAAAATATTCATTTGAGAGTTTTATTCTATATTTTTAAGTGAGAAGCTGAGAAACATAGCCTGCAATTACTTTATATACGAATTTTGAAATCAGAAATGTATTAGTTATTTATTTCTTACTTGTGTGATGCACTGTTATCTCCTGAGAACTACTTTGTTCATGAAGCTGCTCTTACCAGCAACTGCCACCTATGATGGACTCCTACACTAAGAGAAAGATAGGGTGAATTCATGATGGAATTCTATAAAAAGTATGCGTCATGGATGCATACCAACACATGTTCTGCGTCAATGGTTTTTACCATTGAATATGGCATATAATTAAACAGAATTCTTTCAGAATAGCATAGCCAGCCATGCTCGGCCATTAGCGACCATGCCCCTCCGAGCCGCGGGGAACAAATGAAAAACAATCGGTGCAAGGGTAAAATTTCCCGTCGCAGAAAAGATTCAATGTGAGACATAATGATCCCCGCTGTAATCAGTATATTGCTCCTAAACTAATACAAATGTTCCTAACCTAACATAACCTGTCACTGACCTAGATTTCTTAACGCAGAAGCTTTTTTACTCTTCCACATCATAAAACATCGCTACAACAATCGTTCATCTGCCTAATTCAATCAGCATGTAGTCGTGTTCGTAATATTGGCGACATTGTATTCTTGGTCCCACTCCGTACGGTCCGGTTGTGACGGCGGTCACCTTATTCTCAAGTTTAGCAATCTAAACTATCTGTGATATTTTAACATAGGCTAATTATCCATTTCATAGTCCTGAAAGGCACATAGTAAAATCTTATAAAACCTAAAAATGGTTAAATAAGACATTAGAAACTAACCAGGTAAAATTGCTTTTGAAGTAAAATACGATAAAATAAACTATTGGTATCATAATTAATCTAGTTATTATTATTGTTCTACTAAAAATTACTTTTGAAATATCTGCCTACATTTTCCATCTTGCTATTTGTTTCCAGTATCTTTTCTAAGATAAATAAAATAAATATAAATTTTTTGTAATTTTGTACCCCATTGTCTCGGTAAATAAAAAAATTATTACGTGAACCAAAATTCCCAGTTTCTAGAAGGAAATTAAAGCATTCTTAAAAAGCTAACATTTGCAGTTTATTCACAGTTTTTTGTGTTTGCTCCAGCAAGATGCCAAAAGTGAAATATTCTAAAAGTTGATTAATTAAATAACGTTCTTGTTGAGTTTGTAATTATGGTGGAGTTGGAATTAGCAGGGATAGTTCTGAAACTAAGCATAAAAGTATTCCTAAAGTTTTTTTTCGTTCAGAGCCATGGAAATTTAAGTAAAAATAAAATGAATTAATATATTTTTCAATGTATTTATTGTACTTATTAAAGTGAAACTTAAAATAAATTGTCTGAAAATGTTGAAAAACTAAAATAAAACTATTTTATTATGTTTAAAACCCAAAACAGGGTTTATATAAACCTTCCAGGCCGTAGTAATTAGCTTGATAGCAAAACTTCATATATATTCTTATACATGGGTTGGTTTTTTAATAGTGGCAACGATTTTATTTCTCCACATATTGCATACGAACTTGGTTTTAACTTCTATAGGCCTTCAATGTAATCACCACCATTGCGTACAACATGTTCCCAGTGATGCGGATGTCTTTGGATCCCGTTGGCACTGCCTAATCTGGTGATGGTGCGGTCGGATGCCTGTAAAACATCTTCAACGATAGCGAATCCCGCTAAGTTTAGGGTGACCATATTTCAAAAATGAAAAAACGGGACACTCAGGCATGTTATATGGGTTATTGAGAAAAATGAATCCATAATTATAAAATGCTATACATATTCTATAATTAATAATTAAATTTTAATTTTAACCAATAAAGTGAACATGTTATAACCTTACAAATAATATTTTAAAGATACTTCAATAAAATCCTTGCCTACATCTGAGAAGTTAATTTCAGAGTCAAAATCTTATTTATAGTTCACTGCATCGGATACAGTGCATCCGGAATCTGAACCAGTATTTCTTTGGTATTTTTGCGAGTTCTGTATTTCTTGCAAAGTTTTGGTTGTTCTAACAGAAAATTATAAAAACTTTTGCAAGATTTACCACGGAAATGCATATTGACTGTAACCATAGCCTTAACAGTTTCAACATTAAACCTATTCTTTTCATCTGTCCACATACAATTGACAATTGAAAACACTCTCTCTAATGCTACATTTGTTCCTGGAATCGCCAAAGCAAAGCTCACAAGACAGACAATGCTCTCAAATTCAATATTTTGATCCTTCATAACACTAAAAATATCCATCCACTTATTTTCAGTTGCAGATCCACTGTTCTTCCAAGTTTCACTTTTAATTTCAAAGATGTTTTGTACAAAAAGTTTATCTTCGTCTATCACTTTTTCTAATCTATTGTCAATTTCTATTATCCACTGCAAACACTTCTGAACCTGGTTCCATGAAGGAGGACTGTTCAGTTGAACCCACTGGAGTTCGTAGAGTTTTTCAAAAGGCTGTGCCCAGTTCTCTACGTATTGTAGTATTTATTTATTTATTTATTTACGTCCTACGTGATCAATATACATTGATATGGGACAGTGTAGATCGAGATACTCGACCCAGTACAAATTAGAATAATACAATAATCTACAAATAATACAGAGATCTAGAACTAGTACACCTAATAATACAATTATCTACAGATAGTAGGCCTACACATAATACATATAGCAAAACTTTAGATATTTAATTAATGAGTCTCTGAAGGAGTTGTGAGTGTGACTTATTGAGTAGTGCGGACATGATTGCAGTATTCCTCAATACTATAAAAACATGCATTATTAAAAAACGTTTTCAGTGATTTCTTGAATTTATTTGCGCAATGTATGTTTTTCAAATGGTGAGGTAGTTTGTTGAATAGGTTGATTCCAGTGTAAATTACTCCTTTCTGGAATAAGGATGTACTATGAGAAGGTATAGATAGGTTGGTTTTGTGTCTAGTATTGTGATTATGGATTGCTTCGATTTTTTTAAAGTCCTCCATGTGTTTTTTGACATGTAGCAGAAGTTCATAGATGTAAAGAGATGGCAGAGGCATGATATGTAAATCCTGAAATATTGGTCTGCACGTATCATTTCTGTTTGCTCCGATTATTGTTCTAACGATTCTCTTGTAGTCTAAAGACTGATGTACTGTAGGTGCTGTTTCCCCAAAATATGATTCCGTATCTTAATATGCTGTGAACATGCGTAAAGTAGAGGGTCTTGACTGTGGGTAAGTTTGTGAATTTTTTAATGTGGAACATTGCGTAGGTAAATTTTCCTAACTTTCTATTAATTTCTTCGATGTGGGGTTTCCATGTCAAGTGTTCATCTACGTTAATGCCTAAAAATTTTGCGGATGATGTATAATTGATGGAATTTTCAAATGTAATGATAGGCTTGGGTGGATTGTTATTTCTTTTGTGGTGGAAGGAAATAGCTGCTGATTTACTTTCATTTAAAATGAGTAAAGTTTCATAAAACCTGTTTGCAATCTCTGTAAATTCACGATCTTTCATCAAACCTCAATCTTCTAGGTCTTTCAGCAAGGAGATCATTATGGAAGTTCGAAAATTCTGTGTTTTTCTGCACATAAGTTTGTTTTTCAAGGTGCACAATTCATCTGCAACTTCGTTGCCACATATATTGTCCTTTTCAATTTTTTTCACGGTGTTTGCACACACTTTCAATTGAGAGTTTATAAAATGAAGCCAAAGTTGTGATTGTGGATTGCTGAAGAAGTCCATTAGTAGCTTGGGACACTTCTCCTGTGAGAGAAAATAGGATTTAAGACCTTCATACATTTCGATCACTCTATTCACTGCTGGTTGTAATGAAAGCCATCTTGTTTTTACACTTCCTAACACCTTTCTATATTCGACATCAACAAACTCACAGAAGCTCTTCAATTCAGACACTCTAACAGCATAAATGTGGAAATACTGGAATACCTTATTAATAATCGTGTCAGCATCAATAGGTAAAATGTCTGCACTTGTCTGCATGGCATTGTGTACAATATGAGCAGCACAACCTATTCAAACATACCTAACGGCTAATAAAGATTCTTATTCTTATTCTTATTCTTATTCCAAAAATGTTATCATTTACCTCCTGTCTTAATTTCGAAAACACATTGTTGGAACCTTTTCTTCGAACACCACCGAAGTTTGTGTTGCAGTTGTCACCACAGAAAGCAATCACTTTGTCAGTCAACTTATATTTTTTCAAGATGCATAAAATGTGGTTTGTTAGCATCTCTGCTGTTTCCCCTGAAAGGTTCTGGAACTCAAGCAGTTTGATCTGAATCCCTTTATTAGGCATGTAATACCTTACAAGGACTGGAACTAACTTCAGGTTATTGTGGTTTGAAGTATCAACCATAACTGATACATATTTTGCTTCTTACAAGTCCTTGGTGATTTCCCATAGTGCGAAAGGAGCCAAGACGTTCACCACGATTGCCTCGCATTTTGTCCTCCCACATGAAAACTTCTTTTCAAACAGACTACGCACAAGAGTTGATGTACAGTCCATTGAACGATAAGAGTGGTTATGTTTGATCGTATGAAATGTAAACAAACCTTCTTGGGCAGCAAGACGTTTGCCTTCTTCATCCAATTTTCCTTGTGTCGTCATAAAAGCTGTTAACTTTTTGCTGGAACTCCTAGCAGCCTCTGCCACTCTGTGCTTCTTCTTTTGCACATGTTGTGTTATGTCCGACCGGCCGCCATGCTCGATAGAAAACACGCCTTTGCATAAAGTACATAATAACTTGTCTTCCTCTGCTCTAAGAAACGGAAAATCTTTCTTTAATGCATCCGTGAAATTGCATTTTCGTTTAGGCATCCTTAACCAACGGCTTCACAATCTGTGCTTTACATAATCCTAGATAACTTGATGAACACAACAGGACGTCATGAACAAGCGAAAATACAAATGTAAACGTTGGAAAAGGACGCCAACCGCCAATGTTTCAAAACTCAGAAATTCAAACGCCATCTCTTGGCAAACATTAGAATCCGTGTTAATAAAGAAAGAAAGAAAGAAATGAGCGTGATTTGAGCGTGCGCACAAAACTGTAACTTACGTACACAGAATAAATTTCATGAAAACGGGACATTAAGAAATTAATTTTAAAAAGGGACATTTTACGTCCCGTTAAACTTTTGTCGGGACAACGGGACCAGTCAATCAAAAAAGGGACAATCCCGTTAAAAACGGTACATCTGGTCACCCTACGGTAAGTGGCTCCTTCAACTTCATGATTAGATCAAAGTCGCAGGGACTTAATTCTGGAGAGTACAGAGGGTGAAAGAGCACCTCCCACCCCCAGCGATTGAACAGTTCCGACACAATTCCTGCTGATGTGCCCTAGTGTTGTCATGCAGAATGATGGGTGGATAGTGCTCCGCAATAATGTTCTGGCTTTGGGGGAACGGTACGTTTTAAGATCACGCCATCCCAAATGTATTTTACAGACAACCGACTGCTCTCTTTGCACCATCAACAGATTAGGCAGTGCCAACAGGATCCAAAGACATCCGCATCACTGGGAACATGTAAGCAATGGTGGTGATTACATTGAAGGCCTATAAAAGTTAGAACCATGTACGTATGCTGTATGTGGAGAAATAAAATAGTTGCCACTACAAAAAAATCAACCCATGTATTTCCTTTGTATATCAGCTTTTCATAATAAAACTTTCGTTCACAATGGGAGGCATTGATCGTACAAACAATGTTAGCTATATTTGCAGATATTTCCTATCTCAGAAACAATATTGCTCAATGTTCATCGTTACTAACCAGTAGTCTTCTTTTGTTATTATCTTAATATATTAGCCTATTGTCTAGTTCCATTTCCGCTATTAGTCATATTATAACAGCTGTGATTATTACAGACATAATGAAAATTAGGTTTCGTACAGAATACAGTAATTTGTTTTAAATTTGTCTTAAAATTAGGAAAAATAAATTGGAACAATATTTACAATTTAATGTATTTTATTTTTAAATGCTTCCTCGATTACAAGGCTGCCAAAAAGACAAAGCTTACTATCTAGACAAGAATATTAACTATCTTAAACAGAAAAAATAATATAATAGGAAGTTATATGGCATATAACAATTAGCAAACGTAAAAAGTACAATAAACAGTAGAGAAATATGGTATATAAACAGAACTTAAAGATGAAACATTAAAATAATAGATTATACAGTAAGATTTTTTTTCCTCGCACAATAATTTTATCTCACAAAATGTTTAATAGGTACAAATACAAACAAATTCACCCATGAAGGGATGTCTTTTGTTTATTTTTCTATATAGTTCTAAGTTTCTCAACACATTTCTTCCATCGTGATACCAGTTTCAAAATTCCCTCTTCATAGAAGTCCGTTCGGTTGGAGTATAGCCATCTGCGGACTGCTGTTTTTACTTCTGCATCTGACGCAAAGGGTTTACCAGCCAGGAATTTCTTCATGGGACCAAACAAATGAAAGGTTATCACGGCCATCTTCGAAGAATGCACACCACCTGGAGATATTGCTATGGTCCATACAGTCGTTCCCATACACACCACGCAGTCCCTGTGAATTTCACTCGGGTTATGCCTTTTAGGACATAAAAATCGTACTACATTTTGTAAAAAAATTATTGTGCGTTATTTTTCGATCCACCCTTTTATATATGTACATATAGTGCTTTTTTCTTCCCCCTAAAAAAATTTGAATATGTAAAAGGCTGTTTCCCTAGTAGCACAGATCGTTGGGCCAATGTTGGGGAATGATCGCCATGTTTCGTTGGTCAACGGTTATGAATGTCCGTCGGGGTTCCGTTGCCAAGGAGCGTTTTATCCAACCAACTGCCAACTGTAGCCAACCAATATACAACAAAATCCCAACAGTTGAGAGACACCTATTAGGTAATGGTGGAACTACTACGCAGCGCAGCGCAGCGCAGAGACATCTGGCGGAAATACTAGAAGCACACAAAACTTAATTTTTTATTTTCCCTTTCATCCCTTTAATCATCCCTTTTCTCCTCTTATCCCTATTAACTCCCTCCTCTCCTTCACCCTACCTACCTATTCCTATCGTATAAAATTCGCACCTATGGGGATTCGATCTCGGAACCGCTTGCGTTATAGTCTATCGCTTTAACCACTACGCTATTAGATCGTTGTAATAAAAATCGAGAATTCTTCTAGCCTATTTACTACAGAGATGTGTAATACATGATAAATAGTAAGAAGGATATACATCTCGTATTTTGAATATTTGATGTGAATATATGATAACGTTATTTTCAGAGAACAAATAAAGAGCCCTAATATTAATAGAAGTAAAAACACCATTCGGATTCTTGAACATATCAAGATGGCGAATAACTGTTGTATGACTTGTTTCTTCATCGTCTTCGTGATGACCCGAAGTACGCCGGAAATTGCCGAAGATTGGCAGGAAGAGGTGGAGCGAAGTAAATTTTTATCATGTAACGCGCGCAAAGAGCTCGAATAATTAATTAATTAAAACTGTTTTATTTTATAGGAAATGAAAATTTAACGCTTATAATGTTATTTCAACACTTTTTAATTTTAACATAAATGCGATCACAATACAACGAGATTTATTGTTGGGCCAGCAATCATAAACCCAACGGTAGGGAGAGCCCTCGTTGGGTCAACGTCGTAAACCCAACGGTAGGACTTGGCGCATGACGCAACGGAAACGTACATTGGGCTAACCGAGGAAATTACAACGAACGTTTTCCCAACATATCCCAACCATGCCAACGAAAATCCTCCGTTAGGCCAACGAAGTGTGCTACTAGGGTTTGAGGGCTTGTGTTCCTAGGTCTTTTAAAAACTCTGCCATGATTTTATCTGGTCCTTGAGATTTACTGCATTTAAATGAGTTTATGGCTTGGCATTGTGAAGTTTGTATTTAAAATGTGTTCATCTTGCAGCTTCCAGGTGTTCTTCATGTTTGCTCTTGTTTTCTTAACTGCTTGGGGATTGGTTGCAAGTTAGTTAAGTGTTTATTGTAACATTTAGCTATACTTTTATCATCACATATTAGTTTACTATTTTGTAGAATAATTCTCGTTTTGTTGTTTTCTAGATTTGAAATGAATTTAGGTACTTTTGTACTGCTGTTTTGATAGTCCAGGTTTTGTAGAAATTTTGAGAAGGCCTGTGATTTGTTATTATTTATTTCTTTTTTTTAAGTAGTGCAGATTTTTTTTCTCCATGCAATTACATCGTTTGGGTCTTTAGACTTATCTGCTTGGTTTCTAGCTTCATCTCTTTCTTGTTTGAGTTGTTTCAGTTTATCTATCCAAAAAGGTTTGTATCTTAAACATGCACCTTTAGATATATGTTTCTTCGCTGCTTCTAATAGTAATTCACAGAATCTTCTGTTGTTTTCATCTGGCGTTCTTCATTCAGGTTTCCATGACTGATCTCTACAATCCCTTCATTGACTCTGGTGATGGTCTGAGCCTGATTACAAGGGATCTCTTATAAACACTCCTTTGTTTGGTGCACACGTGCAACGCTTGATTCTAGACTACACGCTTGCGGCAGGAAAAAATGAGGGCAGTCATTCGCCAAGCAAGCAGCGACCTGGCAAGAGACCATCCATGTGGCATCTTGGTCACTATCGTACAGAGCTCGCCTGCAAACTGAAAGCATGGACCACGTCAGAGGCAGAGGTGGCGGGAATTCGAATGCAAGCAAAACGTCCTGGGTTGAAGGCATCACGATAGCATCCACTTGGTTAACTAAAGCATGTGGAGCTGTGGACAATATTTTCACTGTGGATTTGAGCACTCCACGCATGCGCACTGCCAATGACATGTTCGAATTTCAACGGCCGCGAAGCTTTCAGATTCCTGGCACTCTCTGTAAGAAGACATGACTACATTCTTCCTGCGACCTGCAACCATCCCGGTTCCGTCTTGTGTGCACCCTTAGAATAATCCAGTGTTGCTTGGAACAGTTTAACCATTACAGAGAGCAATAAACTAGAACGTACACAAATCAAATTTGTCTCATTAATACGTAAAAAATTCTTCCAAAGTCAAGAATTGCAGTATAGACAAATCCTTGACCTTGTTCAGCTTGAAACATTGCAAGATAGACGCACTTTGTTTGATGCTAACTTCATAGAAAATGTTTTTTGAGGTAATGTAAATTGTAAATCGGTTCTAGAGAACTCACAGGACTACAGATTAGAAATTTTAGATAGACAAGAAATCATTCGTTATTTTTGGTTAAACAGCCATACAGCATGCCAGTTTTCGTTGTGGAATTTTTGCTAACCAGAAATTTCTTAATGCTAATTTCTTCTAAATACAAGTATGTGACCTGATTTCTTTAAGCACAGACAAATGACACATCATTAGTCTGGAACAAATTAACAGAGTTACTTCACCTTTGGAATGTGCTGACTAGACTATCTTGGGGGCCCATACCCAGGGCCCCTTGCTCTCAGATGAAGGAAAAAAGGTATATTAATAATTATAGTCGGGTTTTTTCTTTTGGGAAAATAATTATTTAAAAGTCAGTACAGACATAAAAAGTTTGCAGAAGTTTTAGCAAATAGAGAACATGGAAGCAGAATCCACAGTGGATTAGGAAAGGAGGGTCCAGGGGGTCCGGACAACTAAAAATAAAACCTAAATTCTATTTTGTATTTAAAAAATATATTAAATTAAATACTTTTTTTTGGTGTGTCAAATATGATATAGCAGTTATTTTGTTTTCATAACATAATGAGTAGGCTGTTATTTAAATTGTCTTATGGCCGGTTTCTATAAACTCGCGAATTACCTATGGGTAAATTATCTAATGCACAGAATTTACAGAATTTACACAAGAATAACACCACACAAACACAAATAATTTAAAGATAGCAATCACTTACACTTGTGGCGAGTTTCTAGATAAATGTCCTCTAGGTAAATATGAAAATGACAGAAAAAATGTTCCTACAAACTCGGGCTAGATCTGTCCAAGGGTAAATCTTTGGGTTAATTTGTCCTTTCATGGATGGCTGGATAAAATTTAACCTTTCATAGGATCAATAACAATGAGAATCAAAGCCTTCTGAATTAAATTAACTGTACAACTCCAAGGCCTTGCTCATTATACCATTGTAGGTTAAATGGAACTAATTTGTCCATGGGTAATTTACCCATAGGTAATTCACAAGTTTGTAGAAACCGGGCATTACTTAACTTCTATTAAAAATAGTAGTAAGTATCATAGACGGAGAGGTAGCATGCCCGTCTCTAGATACGAAGGTCGCGGGATCAAACCCGGCCGCGGTCGATGGATTTTTCAGGACGTAAAAATCATTGGCACGGAGTTCTCCAGAAGGGACTTTAAGCTGAGGGGCCCGTGTCATAGATTTACGGCACGTAAAAGAACTCCAAGCCTAATTAGACCTTCTGGACAAAATTTCCAGTACTGTCCAAGTAATACCTTAGTTTCCGGACGGGCTTGCGAGGCGATGAGCTTACCACCTATCCCTCTAACTCTCTCAGAAAATAAGCGTAACAAAATTCACATAGGTAACAGAAACCTCCATTTGGAGGCCCTTGGCCCCAACATAGGGGATATAGGACAACAGATACAGATTATAGCTTAGGTAATGATCGCTTGTATCTGTTGGCATGTCTTAGAATATGGTAAACAAATTTGCTAACAAATATTTCAGTGCTAAAGTAGCGTAAAATGTGATTCCCATTAGTTCAATATTTAAAAACTTAACCGGGGTCCAACCCCGCCTTAGGTAATGATTTCTTGTTTACGTTGGCATGATGTAGAGTTCGGTTGCTAAAAGAGCATAAAATGTTATTTTCATTAGTTCAATATTTAAAACTTTTCCGGGGGTGAACTCACGACCCCCCTTTCTTGGGGGTATCCCAAACCCCCCCGTCACTTTCGATCCTCCCCAAAATTATTTTCTGGCAACATCATTTTTGCACTTATTATATTATTAATATAATGTTAGAAAGTGGCACAAGAAGTTAAAGTGACAAAAGGAATGGGCGCCCTTGTAGACTATATACATTCAAATTAATTACTGAGTTTTCTAGAGCTCTATAACTTCCAGAGGTTTCTAGCCTTGACACAAATACATATGTAAACTCTGTAAATCCTACTTATAAAATTTGTCTAAGTGTTATTATAATTGATATCATTTTGTATTCATTTTCTTACTTCCCACTAATAATATGTCTTAGCTGCATAAAATTTATTATTTGTAAAAATTGTTTGTAGCATTCTTTAAATAAATAAATGAAATGATCATTGTTATTACATTATTATTGTTATTGTTATATATATTATTATTGTTATTGATATGATTATTATAGCTATTGTTATTATGGCTATTTTTAATATTTTTATTGTTAAGGTTATTTTTACTTTTATTGTTATTGTCATTCTCATCGTTATTATTATTATTATTATTATTATTATTATTATTATTATTATTATTATCACTATTATTATGAATTTTACTATAATTATTATTATGATTATTTTATTATTGTGATTATTATTTTTGTTGTTAATGCTATTATTTTTATTGTTATTGTTTTTTTACATTATTGTTCCTATTGTTATTGTTGTTTTTATTATTGTCACGATTATAATTATGATTATTATTATTATAAATATTAAGTGAAAAAAATTATTATTATTATCATTAATATGATTATTATAAATATTTTTAAGTACTTTTTTATATTATTACTAGCCATCGCGGCTATTAGTTCTATTGTTATTATTGTATTTAGTATTATTGTTATTTTTATTATTGTAAATATTATTACTATTCTCCCTAGTAGCACACTTCGTTGGCCCATCGGAGGAATTTGGTTGGCATGGTAGGGATATGTTGGGGAAAGGTTCGTTGTAATTTCCTCGGTTGCGCCAACGCATTTATCGTTTGCTTTGCCCGACCGTCCTACCGTTGGGTTTGATTATTAGCCCAACAATTTTTTTTGTTGGAATATAATCGCATTTATGTTAAAATTAAAAAGTGTTGAAATAACATTATAAGCGTTAAATTTTTATTTCCTATAAAATAAACTGTGTTAATTCATAAATTATTCAAGCTTATCCTGCGCGCTAGATCCTCCAAGTTCTCTTCGGAAATTTCCGGCATAGCTCGTATAGGTCATGCGCGTCGACAACATCGCAATCGCATAACCGTCATTCGCCATCTTGATTGTTTTAAGGAAGAACCCGAATGGTAGTGTTTGATTCTCTCGTTCTTTTACATAATATTAGGTAAGCCCTTTGATTGTTCTCTGAATATATAACGTTATCATTTTTTCACAATACTGTATTATGAGTGTTGCATTCATATTATAATATTGAAGGTTCGTTCAACGTTACAGTACTGTAATTTCCTATTGCAAATTTATTTGTTTCAGATGATTTACATAAAGAAAGGCCGAAGGATAAATTAAAGCAGAGTAGGCGCAACGAAATTTCAACTGAATTGAAACGCAGTTCAAGAAAAGCAGTTCTACAGTTCAAAATCTACATCAATTGCGGGATTTTCAAGATTTCAAACTTGCAAGTATAGCCTACAATAATGTTAAGGTATAAATATTTGATTTATTATTAAAATGTAGATGCCCTCATTATATAGTATAAAAAATCCAGGGAATGTTGTCAGTAACATTTAAATATGATGTTAATCTTTATTTTCTCATATCAGTTTGGCAAGTTAGTACTTTGCGACTCACCCTGCTCCCCTTTCCACTCGCCTGCCATGTCACCTAATATTTCACAAATAAATAAAAATACCCTTGCACCTCCACATAATACTTCATAATTATAAAAACGACCCTTGCAACAAAATAGGCTATTTTGGATTGAGAGTAGGGGGGGGGGGGACTCGGGTGAGTCGCAATGTATCATTTTCCCGTGACCAGTTATGCCATCATTATTAAGCTCTATCCACAATGTGCAGTTGGCCGCTTGAAAGCTGCCCACAATAAGAAGTTAACATTGAGGTTAGGGAAACATTTAATAGTACAAATAATGGGAAGGAATCGATTTATAGTGCATAATATGTAGGCTATAATAAATACATCTTGCTTTTCATAGTAACCTAATCTATTTCTTTGCACTAGTAAATAATTTTCAATCTCGTAATATGTAACTTGCAGTTGGTAGTCGATGATGAATTTCTCGACTGCCGAATACCAACTGCTGACTGCAACTGTACTTTGTGAATGGCGTACATTACGATCACCACATGTTTTACTTTGACTACCAACTACAGACTGCCAACTACACATTGTGGATAGAGCTTTAGGCCTAATACGTTAGTTATATAATCAACTCTACCAAGTAACTTGCATTCTATTTGCCTGTAACTTATAATTTAAAAACATAGTTCATGAGAGGGTTAAAAAATGCATTTACATTATGTTTGAATAACCGTCTAAATCTCATTAGCTTAACTTGATTGCTAGAATGCTTTTCCATCAAATTGTTTCATCTATCCCTATAGGCCTATATGTGCACTTAATAGATTAGGTTATTTAAAACATCTTTACGAATTCATGCAAAATCTCTTCACAAATTTCTAAAGAATTCTATCTGTTCTGTTCTTAATTTAGGCTTACATTCAGTCACAATTTTGGTTATAACCCCAATAGGCTACAGTTTGTAGAATTCAATTTAAAATGAACTCTAAAATGTTGTGTGTAGGCCTAATCAATTTCGCTAATGATCATAACATCAGTCTTTGTAAAAGTAAAATATTACTAGATTATGGAGTAAAATGGGAATAATGGAACTTTGTGCCCCACGCGATCCCCTTTCCACTCGCCTGGCTGCTTCCCGCATGCCACCTGCCACGCTTCCCCGCAGGTCATGCCGTCATGCCTGTAGCTGCTGCTCAACGCCGGTAATGCGTAATTGCATGTCACCTAATATTTCACAATAAAAATAAAATACCCTTGCACCTGGCATTCAACCCAATTCTGTACTAATTCCATTCTACTATCCCCCACAAATCCTATTTCCCTTAAATCTACATCCTAATATTTTCTTTCCACCTACGTCTAAGTCTTCCAAGTGATCATTTCCCTTTGGGTCTCCCACTCAGCATTTTTTAGATGTCTTTCCCACCCATACGCACAACATGTTTAGCCCATTTCGTTCCCCGTGATTTAATTTCCCTTACTATATCTGGTGGCGAGTACAGATTATGAAGCTCGTCGTTATGCAGTTTCCTCCAGTCCCCATTTTCATCTCTCCCATAGGCCCAAATATTTTCCTAAGCAGCCTGTTTTCGAACACACTCAGATTATGTTACAAACTGCATCTTACAATCAAAATTGCAATTGAATGTAAATTAAGAATATAATAAATAGAATTATTATGAATTTTGAAGTGATTTTACACAAATTTTTAAAGCTTTTTTAAGCCTATATTGAAGTCTTTTAAATATTAATTGATAATGAATAAGCTAATCTAAGTGCATAGGTCTATAGGAATAGATGGAACAGCATTTTAGAAATAAAGCTCTTACAGGTTAAGCTAATCAGATTAGACTGTTTTTCAAACATAATGTAAATACGCCTTTTAACCCTGTTATGAACTATGTTTTTAAATTATACAGGCATGTAGAATGGAAGTTACTTGATAGAGTTGATTATATTTCTAACGTATAGGCCTAATAATGGTGATGCTATCTGGTCACAAGAGCTGGATAACAAATTAACTAATCACAGTAGGCTAAAAGATTGCACATTGTTACTTATATGAGAATATAAAGATTAACACCATATAATATTGTAAACGTTAATAGTAACATTCTTGGATTTCCTAGACTATATTGAGGGCATAAGGTGGAAAGATCAACTTACATAAATCAACTATTCTCACATTGCTTAAAAATGAAGTTTATTAATACATGTTATGTAGTTCATAATATATATATATATATCTGACTTATCCATAACTTGTAAAGCAGCAATAACAATAAACTATTCATTATTCATTTCTCTGAATTTTATTTAGCCTATAGCCAAGATTCTTTCCTTATGTTATACCATGTATCACCATTTTTCTGAGATATAGAATTCTGGACCAGGGTGCACATAGCCTCATGAAGACGAGGAGCCACTTGATAAAGAAATAGCGGCTTCAGTCATGAAGACCACCATCTGCCAATTGTAGAAGAATGGAGGAAGAAGATGCAACATGGGTAGTAGGCCTTGTCCCCTCATGGGATGAAGTTCTCGACCATTAGTATTACAGTGCTTTCACTGTACGACTTGGCCGGCAATTGCACGGGCCGACTATCCGTGACTCATGCATCAAGCGCCCAAGTGATGCCTCGTCTCACCACTGAAGTCTAGCATGTGATCTGATTGCGTTCACACGTGAATAATTATTACAGCAGTGTTTGTGTTTTTTTATGGTTAAAGTAGTTTTTAGTTTTGCTTGAAGTGTTTTAAAAATGCCACGACCTAATTATACATTAGAACTACTGCGTGTGAATAGCAATTTCCTCATTAGGTGCCATAGATGTAATGATGCAGAAGGACGGCATTTCCAACATCTCCTGTGATAAGGTAAGTTTGTATTTTTATTTTATATTTTCATATTTGATTGTGATTACAATTTCGGAAATATATACGATTCGCCGGGAGTACCGTGATATGTCACGCGCCTGGCCCCGCATGAGGTTTATCTGTGACGGTGGAGCGGCCCGTGCGATTGCCGGCCAAGTCGTACAGTGAAAGCACTGTATAACCATCAATAAGCCATCCAAATCCAATGATTTCCCTATATTCCTCCATTAGGTTCTGCTTTTTGTCTTGGTTTCATGTTTATTTTATTATAATTAGGTAGTTGATAAAATATTTTCCTCAGCAACTGCATTTTAAGAATGATTAGCAAGTCCATGCAAATCTTTTGCACTTTGCCCCTTTTGATAGGTGCCCAGGAAAACTAGGCATTTAGCTAACTAATAAATTCATTCTTATACATTCACAAAATACAGTATACGGTTGAATTAAGAGCAACATAAGAAATGTATACTGTTTTTTGTGAATCTGTATGAGTGAATTTATTAGTTAGCTAAATACTTGGCTTTCTTGGACTATTATCAAAAGGGGTGAAGTGCGAAAGATTTGCATGGATTTATAAGTCATTCTTAAATTGCAGTTGCTGGGGTAAATATTTTATCAACTACCTAATTGTGACAAAATAAACATGAAACCAAGGCAAAAAGCAGAACCCAATGGAGGAATGTGGGGAAATCGTTGGATTTTGGTTGGCTTATGGATGGAATTCGGATGGCAACAGTTGGCATTCTGTTGGCATTACAATGATGGCCCAACAGATCGCCAACGAACATTCCCAACTGTTGGGATTTTGTTGGATATTGGTTGGCTACAGTTGGCAATTGGTTGGGTAAAATGCACTTTGCCAACGGAACCCCGACGGACATTCCTAACCGTTAGCCAACGAAACATGGCGATCATTTCCCAACATTGGCCCAACGATCTGTGCTACTAGGGCTTATGGCTATTATTATTATGACGTTATTAACATTGTCATAATTGTTATTAGTGTTATGGTTATTATATTATTAGTAGAATAATATTGATATTCATAATAATAATATAATAACAATTAGCAAGAAATCACCAATTTCCTAAGCTGTAATTTGCGGGAAAAAATCTTGCCTATCCAGAAACTATTGTATCCATTGAGGTCAATGGTTGGGTATAAGTGCACTTTAGCTAAGTTTACGATTATTATGACACGGCCGACTTGAAGCTCGCTGCGCTGCTCGAGCTTCAAGTCGGCCGTGATTATGAAAACCAATTTTTGAAGGATCACTGCCTCCCAGATAACGCATCATAAAGTGTGTTCCATCATAAAGTGTGTTCTATCCACAGCCCGGCAATCTGGGTCACGGCGGTGAAGCCTAGCCTTGCGCTATGCCGCCATCTTGCCTCACCTGAAGACACACTATCACGAGAACTTAGATTAAAGTCTATTTTCACAATTTTCTATTGGAAATTTTGTATCCACTAGTGAACACACTGAAACCACATTGAAAAAGCACGTCCTCTTGCTATTTTTCTCAAGTATTGGTTCCTATTACTTGCTAAAAATTAGGTTTTTTATGTGAAACTTCTTTAGCCGCGGTAGGATTAAATCGAGAGCTTACGGACAAAATCGTCACGAAATTAGTTTGGTGTGACGGAACGGACTGCAAACAAAACAATCAACTCAATAATTAGGCTTATCCAAAATTTAAAAAATCGAAAATTCCAAATTTAAGAAAATAAAAAAATTCAAATAAAAAAATCGAAAATCGAAAATTTTAAGTCTAAAAATCCGAAATTAAAAATAAAATAAAAATATAAAATTAAAAAATCAAAAATTCCAAAATTAAAAAATTCAAAGACCCAACATTTAGAAAATCCAAATTTTAAAAAATTATCCAAAGTAAAAAAATCCAAATATCTAAAATTTAAAAAATAAAAAATCGAAAATTTAAAAAAATTAAAAAAATAAAAATCCTAAAATCGGAAATTTAAAAAATAAAAAAATAACAAATTCAGAGATCCAAAATAAAAAATCGAAGATTTAAAAAATCCAAAATTTAAAATTTACTATCCAAAAGTTTAACCTTACTGTACCAAGAGGTCTATTAAGGTTATAGTTATTTACAAACATAAATTAAAGCAGAACATATGAATATTAATATTATAGTGCATAAGATGGCTTATATGTTAATAGTTACTTACAAATATTATAACACATTCTTAAATTCTTAAGGAAGTATGAATAATACAAGAAATAGCTATCAATGTAAGCTTACAGTTATTTATAAAAATATAAAACATTCCTAGTAACTAAAGCATAATATTATTTACAATGCAAAAAATACGCATAAATTGAGGTTAAGTTTACTTGCAATTTCTAAATGCTAAAGTAATAGATGACTATTTTTTATTTATTTATTTACTATAGATGTTTACAACCTGTGTTTTGCCAAAGGCATATCACAGGGTATTTACATATTTACAGATATAAAAGAGAACCTTTAATGTCTATTCTTGAAGGGTGCGGAAGATATTGCTGATGTAGTTTGTGACTTGAACCGTGTTGATGTGAGTCTTCAGTACCTGGGGTAGATTTTGCCTTGTTAGAACTGCTGGCCGATCTTGTGAGAACAATGTACACTCTGTCAATAGATGTATAGCTGTTTGTGGCGATTTTTCGTGTATGAAATAGTTAAGAATATTAGGTTATGGTTATTTAGAACCATATAATACATTCATAGAAACTAAAGCATGTATAATGCATGAAATGGCTAACAATAATAATGAAAGGCCTACTTACGAATGTATTGAAACGTGTTCCTTTCCTTGTTTCTTTCTGTCGTGGTATGAAAAATTACACCCGAATAAAACATAGGTATTCACCATTTTAGACAAAGTATTTATACTCCTCAGTCCAATTACATTATTAGCTAAAATGCTAAAATTCACATCCCTGTAACGCTCTTGTGGCTTGTACTCGATCAGCTGCTACAGTGTAGTAATATGGCGGTCCGCGCATCAACGTGGCTTCACTGCCGCCAATAGTACAGCATACACCATTGCCGATCTATCTCTATATATCTGTGGTTCTATCAAGAAATATCATGATCCAGGGTTACAGTGTCAGTGTGAATTGTGCGGACGTCAATGCGACAGATACCATGTGATGTTCTGTGAACGACGCGGGCTTTCCCTGACCAAATTCTGTGAAGAATAAACAAATGCACATTGTGCGAATTACTTAATTTATTAGATAACGCATAAAGGTAATTTAATTTCAATTCGGCACGAAAAGAAGACACCGTTCGCTTAATGATACAGAATGGAGCCTATACGTAAATATCAGGATATTAAGATTGAAATTAAGGAAGAGATTTCTGAAACACAACCAGAAACTGAACCTGTAACTGTTATATTTGACTCAGTTGAGGCACAACTAATCGAATGTGAAAACACATACAACAAGGAAATCGAAGTTTCTCAAGGAAATAATGAAGATCAGATCTTGCTATCACACTCAACTGCTGCATGTAAAAGCACATCCTCTTCTACAAGCAGTATACAGCTCACCCCTCCTAGAGTGAAGCATCTCTCATGTGATATATGTGGGATGAAATTTCGCAGGAAGGATATCCTCATAAGTCATATGGTTACTCACACTGGAGAGAAGCCATTCCCATGTCACATATGTGCCAAGACATTTACACAAAGTGCGCACATCAAAAGACATCTTCTTACTCACACTGGAGAGAAGGCATTCGCATGTGATATATGTGCCAGGAAGTTTTCACAAAGAAGTAGCCTCAATAGTCATCTACTTACTCACACTGGAGAGAAGGCAGTCTCATGTGATATTTGTGCCATAAAAATTTCTAGAGAAAGAGACCTCAAAAAGCATCTACTTACTCATACTGGAGAGAAGCCATTTGAATGTGATATATGTGCCAAGAAATTTTCAGAAAGGAAAAGCCTCAAAAAACATCATCTTACTCACACTGGGGAGAAGCCATTCGCATGTCATATATGTGCCAAGAAATTTTCACAAAGTGGGCACCTCAAAAAACATCAGATTACTCACACTGGAGAGAAGCATTTCGCATGTGATATCTGTGGCATTAAATTTTCACAAAGGTGTGGCCTCAAAAAACATCATCTTATTCACACCGGTGAGAAGGCATTCGCATGTAATATATGTGCCAAGAAATTTTCCAGAAAAGGAGACCTCAAAAGACATTTGTTTACTCACACAGGAGAGAAGCCATTCGCATGTTATATATGTGCTAAGAGATTTTCACAAAGTGGGCACCTCAAAGAACATCTGCGTACTCACAGTCAAGAGAAGGCATTCACATGTAATATATGTGCCAAGAAGTTTACCAGAAGCGAAGACCTCAAAAAACATCTGGTTAGTCATGAGGAACAATCTTTGCTAATGTAATGTATGTACTGAGCCTTGGCCCTTTGTGAGGCAATTCGACTAGTGCAGGTTGGCCTCATACAATGAGAAATGATTAAAGTGGAAATAGTCATTTGAGAGTTTTATTTTTAATTGAGAAACAGAGAAACACAGCCTGCAAACTGATTACATACGAATGAATTTTGAAATAAGAAGTGTATGCACTGTTATCTCCTGAGAACTACTTTGTGCATGAAGCTGATATTACCATAGGGTTGCCACCTTTTGGTAAGGGTAAGGAGGGATGATGTGAAATAATCGTCAATTTAAGTTGGGAAGCCATTACCCACATTGTAAAGGACAGGAAAGAATGGCGGAAATTGACAGAAGTGAGAACCATGAACAGGGAACGCACAAACGTCCACTAAGCACGGGAGAAGGCAATGGCAAACCACTCCTGTATTAAACATAATGCCTAGTAAATCCAAATAAGGATCACCAGGAGTCTAAACCCAGACTCGAAGGACTACTACTACTACTACTAAGGAGGGACACTTATCGAATATATGCATATCACCAATGTTCATACCTAAATTTGTGCATGGATCAATTTATTAATAATTCGTATTAATAATTTTTTCATTACAAAACCAACATTGATTAGGCTATGTAACAGTAACACTATCATTAGAAAAGAAAATATATAATGCGTTCCTCTTAGGAATAATTCGGGATGCTGCAAATGTTCTTAAAATGCGAGATGTCCCGCCAAATTCAGGACAGGTGGCAATGCTATATTACCATCAACTGTCACCTATGATGGAATCCCACACTAACTAATAATTTAAAATTTACAATTTTCCCCACTTTTTCACCTAAACCCAAATGAGCACATGCTCGTGGTTGGGAGCAGCCTAGAAATGTATAGGAATACACCAGATAAACAAATAAGCAAGCTATTTTAAATGAAAATGCAGTCAATTACACCCAATAACTGCTATAATAGTAAGACAATTTTAAAAAGAAACAAGAAGAATAAATATTTATACAATAAACTAATTTTTCTAAAATTTGTTCAGATTAATTAATTAAGAATTATTTTTAACACTGTATTTTATTGTATAATCTGGGATCAAAACTAAAGCTGTGGATTTGCAGATATGAAACGTTTATATTGAAATAAATGATTTGTTTGGTTCCAGCCTGTACCATATGCATGTAGTACAGTGTGTCCCACGCAAGAGTTGGCCAATGACGCGGGTTCCTGCGGCGCGGCGGGCACAGCTCCAACTCCCGAGCGAGCGGGTGAGATATCTATGCTAATAAAGCCGCTAATGGCGTTATGATTCAGGTTCTCACATTTACAGTTGGAATTACAATGAAAATAACCACGTACCTCATCACAAGAGATGTTGGAGATGTCCTCCTCTTGCATCCACACAACACTGGAACCTTTTTAAGAAATTTTCTTTCACGCGCATAAGTTCAGCTTCCGAGATAGAATTAATTTCTCTTCAGTAAGTACGCGCCGCTTGGTCTCTCGTTTCCTATCGAGAATCGAACCCGTTTCCCGAAGTTTACTTACAAGTTTTCGCACGGCTTCTCTACTTGGAGGACGTACACCTGGGAATTTTTCTAAAAACCGACGTCTTGTGGCCTTGCAAGATGATGTAATCACATACGAATCGTACATAAATATCCTCTGTTCTATTGTATACGTAGGCCTATGTCGTGGCATTGTAACAACAAATCTACACTGACACAAGCAGAAGGAATACTGACCTGCTTTGTTGACACAGTCAAGGTCGTGGCAGTTCAACGACACACGTCCAGTATTGCCAGATAAATCACATGTTTTTCTTTATGAGAACCTGAACCATTACACCAACAGCGGGCTTTATTAGTGTAGATATTTCAGCCGTTTCCTGTGTAATGTACGGGAAGTTGACCTATACACTTTATTTTTCAAGTTTCTCCATAAATAATATTCACATACTGTTAGAAGAACTTAAAGACAATATCACATAGGCCTATCACAAGAGAAATGAACTCTGTCTCGGAAGCTGAACTTATGCGCGTGAAAGAAAATTTCCTAAAATGGTGTCAGTGTTGTGTGGATGCGAGAGGAGAACATTTCCAACAACTCTTGTGATGAGGTACGTGTTTATTTTCACTGTAAATGTGAGAACCTGAATCATAACACCGATCGCAGCTTCATTAGCGTAGATATTTCACCCGATCGCTTGGGAGTTGGAGCTGTGCCCGCCGCGCCGCAGGAACCCGCGTCATTGGCCAACTCTTGCGTGGGACACACTGTAGTAGTAGTAGTATTTTTATTCATCCAGTAACATCATTATACATGACATTGGATACGTCTCAAATATACACAAAAAAAACAAATTAAGATGAGATATGAACAAATCATACAGCTGTGCAAAACTAAAAAAGAACCTTAGAATCTAAATAAGAAACAATATAAGACTAACAATAATAGTTAATTTTAGTGGTGAGTCGTGTGAGATATCAGTATTTCCACACTCTGACCACGATGTAGTTTTAATGAAATACAAAATTAGGTGTAATGCTGAGAATAAACTATATAATAAGCTTCCTCCATTGTTGCGAAATCAAAATTCATCCTTATCCACTTTTAAGCACACACTGTATGACTGATTAGTTAAGCACCCATTTTATGAACTGAAGGAATTTTATGATTGTATAAATAATAGTAATGAGTGATTAAAGGTCTATAACATATAACGCAATTTGTGCAATCAATTACTGTATAGTGTATTCTATGGCTTCATTGGTTTTATGTAGGTGATATCTATATTTTATTGTTTTATGGTTTTATTGTTAATATAAATTTGACTATGCCTATTGTTATAGTGGCTAAATTACAATAAAGTTGTTTATTTTTAAAATATGAGAACTCTGATATTGGATCCAAGCTTTATTTTAAGTAAAAACTAAATTTTGTAAATTTTATGACTATGATTTTGGACCAATGTTTTTATATTTTAATATAAGGTAAACATTATACTTGTATATATTTTGACTGATATTTATATATGATCTTGAATCCATGTTTTATAATTTACTTTAAGATAGTTAAATATCAAATTTGTGTATATTTGTCCATGATGTTGTATATTACCATGCTGTTTAACGACAATAAAATTATATTATTATTATTATTACCTCAAAATTTACAAATGTTCAAATACTATAACTAAAGACAAACAGATACATTAAGATTTTATATTAATTACACATTTCAATAAACTCGTTAATGTCATATGGACAGCAATTCAATAGAAATTCCCTTAATATTACTTTAAATTTCTGGCATGAAGGTATTTCCTTAATGTACGATGGTAATTTATTAAATAAGCAGAGGCCGGTGTAAAGGAAACTTTTCTGGTAGGCATTAGTGTTATGCAATGGAGTAAAGAGAGCATGCTTATTTCTAGTATTGTACGAGTGTACATCCGAATTGGTTGAATATGTATGTAAGTTATTTTTCATAAAAATTAAGGTTTCATATATATGTAGATACTTGGTAGAGGTAATATGTTTAACTTTTTGAAGAATAGCCTACAACTAGTTGTTCTGCTAACTTTCATCATATTTCTAATCACTTTCTTTTGTAGTTTGAAGAATGTTATAGCATGTGATGAATTTCCCCAAAAAATAATTCCATAAGTAAGGATCGAATGGAAATAAGCATAATATAACGCTTTTACTGTTTCAAAATTGGTTATATTATTTATCATCCTTATCGCAAAAAAGGCTTTACTTAATTTTTTTGAGATTTCTTGTATATGCAAACCCCAGTTCAAATTTTCATGGGAATGTGTATTGATCTAAAGCTTAAATTTATAAGAATTTAACTAAATAAAATATAGGCCTACTTATAGAATTGAAATACACTGTAAATGCACTAAATTTGATAAATATATTTTTAGACAGATAGGCAAGAAATTTGAAAGATAAATTTTAACTTTCATGTCAATTTACTTGAAGCTTTATTTAATAATTATGGTGAAGGAAAGTAATAGGCAACTCATCATTATTAAGTGCCAGTATGGTACTTTATGAGATTGTGTGTGGGGACGAAAAATGTCTGTCTGTCTGTCCGTCCGTCCGTGTGTCTGTACGCGCGATAACTCAAATACGCTTTGTCGAATTTTAATGAAACTTGGTATACACGTTTATAATGTCCATGGGAAGAACCCTATTGATATTGAACCAAATCGGTTCACCGGTACCGGTGTAATGCCCAATTTAGTGCCTATTTTAATAGATTATGGCGCCTTTCTAATAGAAAGGCGCCATAACTCAAATACGCTGTATCGGATTTCCATGAAACTTGGTATACTCATTTATGACGTTCATGAGAAGTGCCCTATTGAATTTGAACCTAATCTGTTGACCGGTACCGGAGTAAACACCAATTTAATGTCTACTTTAAATGCGCAATAACTCAAATACGCTTTATCGTATATTTATGAAACTTCGTATACGCATTTATAATGTCCATGGGAAGACGTCTATTTATAATAGATAAAATCGGTTGACCTGTTTCGGAGTAATGCTCAATTTAGTGCCTATTTTATGGTAATATACGTATTCGAAAGAATTTATAAAAAAAAATGAAAATCAATTATCTTGACAACACTGCCTATTGTTTTACTGTTATCTTATAAGGCCTTGGAAATTAAAATACAGGTAGCTATGACAAAAAACTATCGATTTACAAGCGCTTATCCAACTAGACCGTTAAAATGACCCCGGTGGCCGGGATGGTAACGCTTTGGCCTCACATTCTGGAGTCCATGGTTCAAAACCCGAAACCGGCCAATTTGAATTTTTTTGGATATTTTTATGTGAGTGTACGATTGTCATGATATCACATATCTGTACAGTTCAGGTGATGCTGGAAGATTTTAATCTCATTAAAAAAAAACTAGACCTTTATTCTTCCGTAAGCCCTGCTTAATGAATAAATCTGGAGCTTAACTTTGAAATCAATTTTAAAAAAAACATATTCTGCATATCATAATTGCAGTCATAACTGTTTAAACAACAACATACTGGCACTTTGTGACATCAGTTTACCTGATTTTATTTTAGTCATGAACTCTTTCATCCCTGCCTAGGTAGATGTCATTTATGTGTACATAATGTGACAGGTTCATATAATTATGTAGATTAACATAAAACACTCCTAAGGGACAAAATTCCGGCACATTGGCGAAGGTAACGGGCTTAACATTCAGTACACCCCTGTCATTAATAACCCTATACTATAAATTCTATTAGTAATCTTATAACCCGCAAATGCATTATACTAGTTTCCTCACACAGTATAAATAATCATGCCGGACTGCAAAGAAAAGATTTAACACGATGATTAGGCCCATTGCTTCATTTCATGTCTTGCTAACACCAACCAACAGTTTTATTTCATAAAGAGAAATATAACCTCAATGAAATTGACATTTTTGGGTTTCTTTTTGGGCATATCCAAGAAAACAGTAAATCAGACCAGCCTATCAGCATTAAAGGGTTCAATAGCCATTCTGAGGTACCATACATATGGAACCTGAAATAATCTTCTATAAGCGAGGAAAAAAAATCTTACTGTATAATCTATTATTTTAATGTTTCATCTTTAAGTATTGTTTATATACCACATTGCTCTACTGTTTATTTTTTCACCTATGAGTACTTTTTTACGTTTGCTAATTGTTATATGCCATATAACTTCCTATTGTATTATTTTTTTCTGTTTATCATTGTTAATATTCTTGTCAACTTTGTCTTTTCAGCAGCCTTGTAATCAAGGAAGCATTTTAAAATAAAATACATAAAATTTTAAATATTGTTCCAATTTATTTTTCCTAATTTTAAGACAAATTTAAAACAAACTACTGAATTCTGTACGAAACTTAATCAATTTAACAGTAATTAAAATTTTAATTAAGCCTGTAATAATCACAGCCTTTACAATAAGACTACTAGCGGAAATAGAACTAGACAATAATATGTTAAGATAATTACAAAAGAAGACTACTGGTTGAGGTATGCATATATGTTTCAGACTAAATGCCATATATTTTAAGATAATAACTTGTAATTTTTATATTAATTGAAGTAAGCCAATAGATCAAGAATCCACATAAAAATAATTAAATTTCTTGCAGGGGGGTTCGACCCCCCATTTTACAAGATTATTAACTCAATTTTTGTAACATCGTAACATCTAAAAAACAATTTCAATTTCAATTTTGTTTTCACTAGCATCCTTCTGTATTTATCTTCTACTAAATCCACCAAAATCACTATGATATCACTATTATAACTAAGTCAAAAATTAATTTTTATAATGTGACACAATTTAATCATATAAATATTTTATTATATTTCCTCTGCTGTCTCGGTGTGTACACCAACTTTAACTGCTTCATCGTATGTACAGGGTCTTTATTATAAGTTGAGACGGGGCGACCGGTGTTATCACTCTCCGCTACGGAGTCCGCATTAGCCGCGGGCGGCGCGCGCGCAGCTTCCCTGCTTAGAGTGTAGGCTATATAAAGAATTACAAATCTTACCTTATAACATATGTTGGAAGTGTCGTCCTTCCTGTGTTATACAGGCATTGTATCTGGAAACCACATTCTGGCTGACGCGAGCGAGTTCTTCCACTGTAATGCCCCTAATTTCATTCGTAATGTTTTCTTTCAGCTCCTCCAATGTGTGAGGATTTGTTCGATAAACCTTATCTTTAAGAATGTGGTTTCCAGATACAATGCCTGTAACACAGGAAGGACGACACTTCCAACATATGTTATAAGGTAAGATATGTAATACTTTATATAGCCTACACTTTAAGCAGGGAAGCCGCGTGCGCGCCGCCCGCGGCTAATGCGGACTCCGTAGCGGAGAGTGAAAACACCAGTCGTCCCGTCTCAACTTATAATAAAGACCCTGTAGTAACCCTTGAAATTAGCTTTAATTTGATTCTAGCTTGATTTTTGTGGGTGTTTTCATGTTTCAAAGTTATGAAAATGTTGCAAATTTTGAATTACGGTAAACGCGTAATGAAAATGTTGTACACAATATCTACCTTTTAGCTGTGGCGGCTGGTGACGAAAATGTAGTGTGCACTACAGTATGAACATGCAAAAACTAAAACGTAACATGCCATTCACACACCCAATTATATGTAATTTTTAATTAACTTCGTTTTGTCTTTACATTATTGGACGCATTTTTGTCTTATGTTTTAATATTCTATTGCTAGCATTTTGTTACTATTATGTAAGGTATCTATAGTATTTGTTTTTTGTAGGTATTCCTTTAATGTACTTTGTATTTATCCTGGTTGAGTGGAAGATAAGGCCCTATGGCCTTAACTCTGCCAGGCAAAATAAAACATTATTTTTATTTTTATTATTATTACTATTATTGTTATTATTATTATTCACTTATGTCAAAAAATGAAATCCATGCAATTCCATGTGTTCCCGCATAGTAATAGGCCTACCCAGATTAGAAACGAAATCTATCAGTCCTAAGAAGTAACCTCTCAAAACTAGTTCAAACGCCCCACAGAACTTAATAGCCTACAATCAATAATTTTTGAAAGTACAAAGGCCTACCTGTTTTTTTTCCCCCACTTGCTGGTTGTGTTCAAATGCCTACTTAACTGTGCTCCAAATTTAACACAACCAAGAGATTTAATACGTTATGTATGTGATTAATGTTATCTATATGCTATTTTGTTAACTTGCTAAGGTGTCCTAAGTCCGTTACTCCCGTTCTACTCCTTGAATTGGAAACACCAAATAGAAGACAAGTAACAACAGAAGAGAGCATTCATAATTTCACAACCACATATCCAACTGTTTTCATACAGCCTACTGTCCTGTGAAATTTTCTAGGCAAAGTCGCAATGTAGGGGGACTCACCTCAAGATTTGGACAGGTTTCCACGGACGGGTGATGTTTTTTGTTTTCCGGCGAGGCACGTTGACCGAAATTCTAGTTTAGTAGCAGTTAGGTTAGGAATGGTGTTACTAATTAGTGACAGGTTCTGTTAGGTTGTGAACAGTCATATTAATTTAGTAGGGCGTTCTGAATTTTCCCGAAATTAGTAATTAGATTCTGTTAGGTTGGTGAACCTATTTCCCAGAATTCTACGTGGTCTGCTGGTGAGACGTCACACCTGTAACGTCCAATCACGAGTTTCTATATAAAAATATGGCGGCATTCACGGCACTTTTCGCTAGTTCGTGTTATAAAAGAAAGTGTAACGTTTAGGGTGGGTGGACACAAACATTCGTCGAGGCAACATCTCCTCTCCAGAGAACAATCTACAACAAAATACGTGTGATATTAGGTGTTTTGTGACAAGAAAATTGTTTTGAAAGTCAGCCCCCCTACAATGCGACTATACCATTTTCTGTTGTAAACACAATTTTTCCTGCCTTCCGCTTTTTGGTTCATAAACAAATCGGGTGTGGGCCTTCCTGATTGTTTTATCGCGATTTTTTCTTCCATACCCCTTCTAGAGAATGGATGAGTTGTTAAACTATCTATTGAATTCGTTCGGCACAGTCACAGCAATAACACTGAACATGTAGGCTACACACACCCAGCATCAGATACACTTAGTATTTGTTCCACTGTTCGGTACTGTCCTGTTTGCACAGGGGCGTATCCAAGATTTTTTTTTCGGGAGGGGCTGTGATTAGCCTGACACTATATCACTGATGATGATGATGAGTGTTCGGCCCGAAGGCAGGTCCAGACCCGGGACGAAGCCGTGGGGTGATGACCACGACTCGTCCGAGGTGATTCAGGCAAGGGTGATACCGCGGAGATTTGCCATTGCCTCTTGCGGGATGGGAATGAAAGGACACAACACAACACCCAGTCCTGAACCCAGGAACTGCTGAAAAATCCCCGACCCGGCCGGGAATCGAACCCGGGCCGCCAGGGTGGAAGGCAGTCGAGCTACCAACTCACCCATGGCGGCGGACACTAGAGCTCAGAAATTGATGCCCTAAAAATGTCTGAAAAATGACCTTAAATGTATGAAAATATGACATGGAGAATAGAAAAAATTACTTAATATTTCTAAATACATATTTTGAAAAAGGAAATATACAGTAGTATATTCATTAATAATAATAATAATAATAATAAACAAAGGACAAGATTTAAGTATTTTATATTACTACTTTAATATTACGTTTTCTATTATTGTTATGTTTACTACGAGGGGGATCCAGGAAATAACGACCGTTTTGTTGTAGTAATTAAAAAAATCGTATTTATTTGAAAAAACAAAGTCTGTTACATAACTGAAGCTTCCTTTACCTCTCTACATAATCACCACCCACATTTAAACATTTTGTCGTATCTGTTCACTAGCTTTAGAATTCCCGTGTTATACTCCTCTGCCGCCAGTTCATTAAGCCAGGTGTTCACTGTCTTTTGGGATCGCAAATGTGTTCTTTTGCTGGATTTCATGCCAAAAGGCACTACGATCAATGCAAATCGTTATTGTGAGACTTTACGAAAACTACGGCGAGTCATCCAAAACAGGAGGCGAGGAATGCTTTCGAGAGGAGTTGTGCTTCACTCGAGAATTGCTGGATCAATCTTTGATCATCCGCCCTATAGTCCAGTCCTTGCTCATAGCGATTTTCTGAAAGACTTTCTGGGTGGTACGTGTTTTGGAAGTGATGAAGAGTTGAAGAAGACAGTGAACACCTGGCTTAATGAACTGGCGGCAGAGGAGTACAACACGGGAATTCTAAAGCTAGTGAACAGATACGACAAATGTTTAAATGTGGGTGGTGATTATGTAGAGAGGTAAAGGAAGCTTCAGTTATGTAACAGACTTTGTTTTTTCAAATAAATATGATTTTTTTAATTACTACAACAAAACGGTCGTTATTTCCTGGATCCCCCTCGTATATTAAGGAATGCCTCATAGCTAAGGAATTATCAGATCGCTTTGTCTATAATGTTGGAAAAGTTCATTCTGAAGACAAAATAGGGAAAATGCAACGGAAAAAATGAACATTTCTTAAAAATTGACATGAAAACAAAATACAGAAAATGCAAAATAAAAGTAACTTATTGTTGTTCATATTGAGGCGAGACGAATTTATAGGCCTACTACATCCGGCATTGTCTGTGATGGCTCAGAAAAAATGATGAGATTTCATCAACTTCCGAACCCTAATTATCACACATTGAATCTTCACACATTTGAATAACTTATCTATATACAACGATACCAAACAAAGCAAGCAGGATTGTTTGTTGATGAGTACGTCGCAATAACACCCTAATCAAAAATAAAGGCATTAAAAGTTCGAGTCTTAGAACAAAATTAGGTTTTCGGGGGGACTACAGCCCCCTCAGCCCCCCTCTGAATACGCCTCTGTGTTTACAATTCACACTTCGCACAGAAACTAGAATGCAGTTTGAGAATGAACAGGCTGTCTGGTCAGTATGTCTCTTCCCCCAGACATAAGACTGTACTAATTTACCCGCTGACGTGCGCGTTAGATTCACTCCCCTCGTCGCTAAAAATTAATCCATTACAATATTTGTAAGTAGCTTTTCAGTATTCAGTTTCTTCTTTCCTTAGGTAATTGTTAAAATTCTCGCATTTTAACTCCACTGTGTAATCTATAGAGGAAAATTTATCCTGAGCGGGAATGGAACCCGGGTTGTAGATTTTGTACGTATTTATGTATTTGCATTATTATTATTATTATTATTATTATTATTAAATTATTATTATTAGTATTATTATTATGTATTTATATGTACACATTGAATCAGTGGCGATTATTCCATATAGGATGTGAGGATCATCCTACACTTCATAATTCATCTACATAAATGTTTACTAGCATTCATTGTCAAAATTAAAACAATAAAATGACAAAACAGCGTTATTGTAGAGCACTCGGGAAGGAAGTTAGCGGTTCTGTTTTGAGCAGGTTGGTATTTGCGAGGATGTCCTCAGTGTTGGTGTTACCACAGTACTTATACTGTGGTGTTACGCAGTCCATGCCGTTGTTAGATCTCTGAGGCATGTGAAGGGGGAGGCGGGGAAGGGAAATGTTGTGAGAAGCCAGTTTCATATGGAATAAGTTGAGGACGTCTTGCAGTACAGTCCTTCCTCGCGTTCGATAGCTTGTTTTCTAAGAGGGGAGTGATCATATTTTTATTAATATTTATTTATTTCATTTCTTGGTATATATTATAGGCCTAGCTATTATTAAACTTTACAGTGATGTTTATATTTCAATATAAGTATTCCTGGAGTAATATCAAGTTTGATATCAACTATGAAAATTATAGCGGAATAGCTGATTTCCGTAAACGACAGTTTTCATACGTGGTTAAATATTTTCATATTTTAGGATAAAGCATTATTGTATTAAATTTACATCTCAGCCTTTATGTATTTTTTACGGCGACGCATATGTACGTCAATAGCAGTGAATGGGTTAATTCGCTCTCTCCACACCATCCTACACAATTAAAAAACCAGGAGTCGCCACTGCATTGAATTAAGGAAACAAATCTATGAGGCTATTAGTAAGTTATAGATTAGGCTATTAATTATTATTATTAGATTTAGCTCTTAAAGCTAAGCTATTTCGTATTTTCATAAGATTTAATGTCAAGCCATGGTATTCTGAATTAAGGCCTACTACTAATTTCGTATTAAAACAATCGATTACATTGTAGAAACCAACCTGGCTTACATCGATTGGAACTATATTAAAACTGCACGTCAAGAAAAGCCACCATCAATAAGATGTGTTACCAAGGACTGTATAGACTTGCAAAACAACCTTCAAATATCCACCCCGAGGTCGTCAACCCTCCACCCCAACCAGTCAGTTTCTTGTATGGCATGGAGCCTACCTATAGGGGCTGGGTTCTATTCGACTGATAGCTCCAACGAGGCGGTTTTCATGCTAACTGCGGCAAATATACCTCAGGGCACTTTCCAGGCCTCGGTCGTCAAGCAGAGCAGCGCTATTGGGGGCTGAGCACACTGCAGTATAATGCTTAGCAACTCAAGCTGACCGCTCCGCGCTGTGAGGGATACGGTTGGAAATCTAATATGATTTTTAAAAAGGTATTTTTAACAGAATATTTGTAATTTTTGCTTAAATAATCAAGAATATTTTATTTAACAAAATAATCAGTGTGCTATAGCACAGTAGCACATTAACACCGGTCGCCCCTATATTTGAGACGTGACAAATTAATAAGAATTATATATTTAATTATGTGAAGTATAAGTAACAGTACCGATAATCCGAACCATACTACAGGATAAGGGTACGTCCAGACAGAGCGCGATAAAAGCGTGCGTTGCGTTCTATACGTTACAAGCGGCCAACGCGTTTCCCGCTTATGCAGTCAAATGAACGATCATTCTATTAAATAGAATGATCGTTCATTTTGATGGCCACACAGGCAATCTCGCGTCATAAGAGTGCGATACGAGAATCGCTTTACAGTTTACTCGCCAGAAAGTCAAAGTTGTTTGATATTTTATCGCTTAACACGCTGCGTCAGTCGAGTAAGGAACACGTGCACCATGTTTTGATCCTTTTTTTATTTCCTGATTTACAGCCATCTATTATTCCGCCTCGATAGGTGTTTGTTCCTTGTGAATTAAAATGTGCAATTTAACGTTTTAAAATAAAAACTCACCTGAGAGTTACAGCTAATCTAAACTAAACTAAACTCCGTGGCGCTTCATCCCTGGAGGGACTTGGCCTACCACCCGACCGCTGCGTCATCTCCCGTAGGCAGATGGCAGGATTGGGGGGCATGTGGTCAGCATGCCGACACCCACGGCCGTTAATGGTGGTTTTCTTGACCGGAGCCGCTACTTCTCTATCAAGTAGCTCCTCAATTTTGAATCACGAGGCTGAGTGCACCCCTACCAGACCTCCCTACAGCTAATCTTTCCTCTGGTAAAATAGATCTTCTGCAATTCAGTTCCTTCTTTTCCAGTTTCTTCTCAATCGCTTTCAAAATCAACTTGAATGTGCTTTTCGACATCCGACAGTACTCATAAAACTTTTCTGGATATTCACATAAATTTTGGAATAAGGTATGATATTCCTCATATTCCATTCTTTGTCTGTTAATTTTATAAACCCACTCTCTCTCTGGTATATCATCTACAGTGTCTTGCAGATGACAAGCCGTTTGTCCTTCTCCTGCTTAGATACGCGGTCCAATCAGAGACGGTGAGACGGAGGGAAGACTCTTTCTGCCAGCGGCACTTCGTTAGCTCGTACACGTGATTGGCGGTGAGGGAAATGGCTCATTTGAAAAATACTGTAGTTTCCACGACAAATTCTCACTAAGCAAGAATAATTTACGTGCTCTCTTTGATAGCGCCATTCTACTGTAGCAGCGTGAGATATCCCAACACGCTTCTTCTGTTTGGCCAGTATCGCTTATCGTTCAACTCGCTTCAAACGTATCGCACTACTTTATCGCTTTCTGTCTGGCCATAGACTAAGACGTTTTGAAAGAAAGGGAAAATGGAACTTTGCGCCCCATGCGAGTCCCTCACTCCAACTCTCTAACTCCCTCTCCTAGTGGCGGCATTTGAACTACTAGCAGCAACATAATTTTTTCCCCTCCCCGAAGTAACTTTGAAAATGTTTATTGGCATTAATATTATCTCACTTCCAGATGAGCTAGAAACCTAAAATTTGACAGATAACCGGCGAGATAATTCGAAAAAATTCAAAATTTTTAAATTTTAGACCAAAAAATCTTAAAGACGTTCTGCCTTTTTTTTAAGGTTTAGTATGGCTAAGTAGTAACTGGGCTACGGAATATTGCAATATTGACTTGATATGTAAATATACCTCTTCAAATAGAATGCTAACCAATTCCAG
Source organism: Ectobius pallidus (assembly GCA_964059195.1). Classification (NCBI taxonomy): domain Eukaryota; kingdom Metazoa; phylum Arthropoda; class Insecta; order Blattodea; family Ectobiidae; genus Ectobius; species Ectobius pallidus. The sequence continues at coordinate 199,832,983 of CAXKWD010000003.1, forward strand.
TAAAACCTGCAGTGTCAGTTTTACTAGAAAAACAAATCCTATTAAATATAATTATCATCTTGACCAAGATACCACTGCAAGTTCAGACAATATCAGATACTTGGCTGTTTATTTAGATTCGTAACTATATTTTCATGCTCACATAGAACACATACTCACCCAAGCACTCAAAACTCTGGAATTAATACGTTTTATTTCTGCTAATCTAAAAAATCTAGAATCAATAATTACTCTCTATAAATCTCTGCTTCTTACTGCCCTAGACTGTTCGACTGTAGCTTAGAACAGTATAACAAGTTTTGACAGTAATAATAATTAGAACTTATACAAATCAAATTTGTTTCATTAATATGTAGAAAGTCCTTCCGAAGTAAAGACTTGCAGTATAAGCAGGGCCGTAGCAAGGTCCTTCTGCGCCCTTGGCGAGTTTGACAAATCTGCGCCCTCCAATACTGGGGGGGTCTGAACATTTTTTTTTTTAATTTCTGTAAAATTGTTTATTATTTTAATATAAAAACACTGTTATTATCAAAGAAAACCTAAACCTCAATTTGAAAGTGAACTAAGTGTTGGACGTTCAAGGTACTAAAACCTTATTTTCAGACGATTGAACTGCTTAAAAAAGAATTAAAGAATAAAATCTAGTATCGAAAGTAAATTACATAATAGGCCTGAGGCCTACTAAAATGTTTAACACATTAATATAGGTAAAAGTAGGCACTTTTTTTCGAATAGTTGAACCACTTTCATCTCAATAATAACGTAAATTTTATTTTATTGTCGTTATACTTTCAGTACCGGTACTGTATATGATTTATGTTATCATACTCTGTCAATATAAGAAACGTGTTAATTAAAGAACGTTGCATGACTGCTTTTTGTTTGTAGACAACCGGCATAATACTACAGATAGTTCACGTGCAGTAATATTTAATAACCTGAAAGATTTCTTCCATTAACGTGGAATTTTTATTGCTTGATAAATTGCACTAGTCTAAAACAGGCAGGGTTTTTCATGGTTAATTTTGCGCCCTCTCTGTACGTGCGCCCTTGGCGGGGGCCCATCTCGCCACCGCCTAGCTACGGCCCAGATTATAAGCAAATACTTGATCTTCTACAGCTAGAAACACTACACAATAGAAGCATGACAACTGTTGATAATTTCGTAGTATGTGTTTTTCGAAGGTATATCTAATATATAAAGTCGAATGTGTATTTGTGGGTATGTATGTTTGTTCCTTATACAAATCTACATTTCTTTACCAATTTACACGGAATTTTGCACACATACCCAGTTAAGCCCGGAAAGTATAGCGGTCAACATTAAAATTGAAACAAATCAGTCCTTCCCTTGAAAATTATATAATTTCTGTGAATATTCTACTGAAAAAAATGAAATGTTGTTCAGTTCACATGGCAACAGTGAATTGTTTACTGTGATTACATAGGGCCTTGGCAACTATATAGCCTAATGCTGGACTTTAACGAATTATGAGTCCATGTAATATATTGGCGAAAATAATTACTGAAAAATGAATTACACGAAAATAAAGCACAGTGTGATGCAGTCACATAACTTTCTCTACCCTCGACATAAGAAATATTTTCTCACTTCACATTTTGATGTAGAATAAGAGGTCGTATTGCAGGAACAACTTAAGTGTGTGAGTATGCTATATCAGAAGTCGGTAAATAGTCAGTTATCCATAGCTGTAGGCTTTGTATTAGTTGAGATTTATCATAGGCCCTAAGCATGGGATGGAACATTTTGAGTCCTATACTCGCAGTATATTATGTCCCGGGTTTTAGGGGAGGAAAGTATGAAAGTGATACTGCATTTCTATTTTATTTCAGGCCCGAAACGGTTTAACATGAGAATGAGAAATAAAATTTTCCGTCAAGTCAATACAATCTTATGTAATTTATGTTTCTTCTTATTTCAACCCCTCCCAGGCATGATGAGTAGAAGCAACGGAATGCAGCATTCGACATCCTCTATGAACCATAAAAAGCTATATCTAGCGTTTTCTGAGGGAATAGTCTGAGTGCCATATGTTGTTCTTCCTCATTTCGAATTCTACATACATTATTATATCAGGACCTAGAGTTTCAACATCGAAAGTCCTCCATAAGTTAATTTCAAATTACAAAATACAAAGCCCGGGCGACGCCGGGCCTTTTCAGCTAGTAAACTATAAATATGTCTTAGAGAACTCAGGACTACGGTTGCCATAGAATAGAAAGATAAGAAGTCACTCATTTTTTTGTTAAACAGTTATAACTTACACCCTTTCAGTTTTCCGCTGTCCCATATCAGAAATTCCTTAATGCTGATATTTTTAAGTAAAACTTCTTTAGTGGCGGTAGAGGGTAAATCGGGAAAATCAGTCACACTAAAACCGTTACAATCAGTCACACGAAATCAGTCACACTCAAAACCGACTTGTTTCGGTGCGGACTGCACAGAAAACAATCAACTCAATGATTAGGAGTAATCAAAGGAAATTTTTCAGACCTTACTTCCTCAATGGCAATAGACAATTCCTAAGCAATCTAAAGGTATATTATCTATTTTATGGAACTCGGAGGTTCATTACCGCGCAAATCCAAAATTAAAAAATACAAATTTCCAAAATTTAAAAAACAAAATTAAAAATTAAAACATCCAAAAGTCCAAAATTTAATAAATAATAAATTCCAAAATTAAAAATCGAAAATACAAAAATTTAAAAAAAATCTAAAAATCCAAAATTAAAAAACTAAAATACAAAATTAAAAAAACAAAAAAAATAAAAAATTCAAAGAATCAAAATTTAAAAATCCAAAATGAAAAACTTCAAAGACTCAATATCAAAAATCCAAAATTAGAAAAATTAAAAATCCAAAATTAAAAAATACAAATTTCCAAAATTTAAAAAAAACAAGATTAAAAATTATATCTTCCAAAAATCCAAAATTTAATAAATAATAAAATAAAAAATTTAACAATCCAAAAATAAAAAAATTAACAATTCAAAAATAGAAAATTTAAAAAATCCAAAATTAAAAGTTCAAAGATCCAAAATTAAAAAGTCCAAAATCCAAAATTTAAAAAGTCCAAAAACCTAATATTAAAAAGTCCAACAATGCAAAATTGAAAAAATCCAATAATAAAAAATTGAAAAAAAAATAATAATAAAATAAAGTTTTACTTCTGTCGCGTGGCGTTTAATAGAAGTAGGTGACCTGCTTTCCTTAAACACAGACCAATTACACAGCTATGACTGCAACAAATTAACTGTCATTCACCTCATGGAGACAATGTACTTGCTTCCACAGCTGACTTGACATATATAGGCCTACAAGTTAGATCTTACATGAAAGGATTCCTGTAATTTCTATTGTATAAAATGTTATTTGTTTGTTTATCATTATTACAGTCATCCGTATCATAAATCATCCTATTTAAAATTTGTAAAAACCTGTCTGTAGCATGTATAAATAAATAAATGAAATTAAACTATTATTATTTTATTATTATCAATATATTATTATTATCACCATTATCATTATTATTATCATTATCATCATCATATCATTATCATTAGGGACCGGATTTTTAGGTTTTTAAAAACACTGTTTTTTTTCCGTTGGGTGAAATAGTTTTTTTTAGGTTTTTTGTAATAATTGGTTTAATGAATTTGAATGTACTACATAGGATTCAATACGTAATACTTGTAAAGTTTAACTTAACAAAATTGGCTTAAATTTGTGTAAACTTGTTTTAGGACAATATTAGGCCTATACAATTGAAGAAAGAACGCATAAACAATCAAAAGAAGCAGTGAAATAAGATTGCCTCACATTTCCTGGTTACAGAATATCACTAAATATCTTTCAAGATTCTCAATTGTGAAGTTCTTCATGTTATCTCTTAGTTAATACTGTTTGCAGACAGTGGCGTAGGAAGGGGGGTGACAAAATAAAAATGTGTCTTTGTAAGTGAAAAAAATCGCTCAAGGGAATTTAAAGAAAATAATAATATTTTTTAAAACAATTAAATAAGCTTAACAACTTTCTGTAAGTCAACATGCGAATTGAAACTTTTAGTTTTAAATTAAGTCAACAAAGGTAATAAAACGCGGCTGAACTGGCCGCTGTGTTGATACGAGCAATAATATAATGGTTAGGGGGAGGGGTGTTTATTTCTGTCGATGCTTGTCTCTGCAGTTTTATTAATTTAAATGAGACTTCAACAATCGGTGATATTTTATATCACTCAAGCCGCAACCAATTCTACTCGCTGCGGCAGTCATGGCTTTGACGAAAATAAACTTCGAATGTGAGTTGACTCCGAAGTCTACTTCAATCTAGATTTTGAACTGGGATGTGCGCATATTTAAGAATAGATTATTAATAATACAGTTCCGTAAAAGAGTCCCATTACTTGTTTATGAAATTTCTTAGGATCAACCTATAAAAAATTGATGTGTAATTCACATAACTTCCTCTGCCCAAGTAAAAGTTAGCCTCCCCTTAAAAATAAGAGAAAGTTGTCGCCAATCTTCGTGTCACATCCCCATAAGGCACCTAACCCAAATACAAAATTTTGTTTTCGTACGATTTTCCGTTGCAAGATGCCGTATTGCAATGAGCGCGTATTCAGAGTGGGTGGCTTATAACTACCCTTCAGATAATTATTTCGAAAAAGTGTCTCAAATAAAAGTTTTAGCTCTTAGTATAACCAACCCTCGTGCAAAATTTAAAGAAAATCGTTAGAGCCGTTTTCGAGAAAACTTTCTTTAGGTAAAAATAAGGAAAACGTGTCTCCAATCTTCGGTTCACATCTTGAAAGGTATCTGACATAAATACAAAATTTTGTCCTTTTATCAAAATTCATATTTCCAAAATTTGAGATTTCGCTTGGAAAACGAAATATAGAAATATAAAAAAATCACTCAAAAAATAAAAATTTGCACAATTTCGGGAGTGTATTTTGGCCTAGATGTTCGCTTTATTAACGGTAAAACCCACACTCTGTCGCTCACGAAAACAATGTTATCTGTCTGTCTATAACGCACTTTAGATTAATAAAAATAATAATGGAATTTATTGTCGTTTAACAGTACAATGTACAATGTACAGCACAATGTACTTGATATGTATGTCTTTCCTTAATCCTAACAAAATTGGCTGAATTAGGTTAACTATTATGTCTTATTTGCACCATTGGTAGCACTGGTTACAACATGGCTACAACATGGTAACTCGAATCGCTTTATGGATGGTTGATTCATAGTATATCATGATTTCGGAGCTTAGTTTTGTTTTTATATAACAAAATAATTATTACTAATTTTGCATAATCCGTTGAGTTTACGAGTTACATCAGATAATTTCGTTGCAGCTGCATCTATCGATAAACTCTTAAACTTTCGTGGGATTACCTTTGACTATCCAAAAAATAACACTTGGAACTGTTCCATCTTTTAATAATTTAAATGGGGGGGGGGGGTGACAAGAAATTTTCCGCACCGGGTACCACCTAAGCTTGCTACGCCACTGTATGCAGACACTGCCGTTCTCAGAATTCGAATCCGATGCTTCTAATTTAGTGAGTAAAATACTTTATGGTTGGATGTGGTTAATGTGAAACTGATTATTTACCGGTTGTTACGCATGCTAACCGCACAACAGATCAACTAGGGACGAAAATGTCCCCCTTTTCTAGAAAGGCAAATAATACTTACGTGTTTCTGGCAGGCTTGACAAAATATTACTTTGCCAATCTGTAGTGAAATTCAGGTCGTCGCCAATCCACAGGCCGTAATACACTCGATTTCATTTGTTTCGGCATAATTAACACGTCTTCTTAAAACTCACAGTGCGACCACTAAGCAGGGCCGTCGCGTGGGCGGGGCGAGCGGGGCGATCGCCCGGGCGCCGCAACCAGGGGGGCGCCGTGGCAACGGCAAAAATAAAACAACAACATTTGAAAAAATAAGTAGGATTTACATGACGTATTTTTTAAAGTTACGTATAACTGAATTTTGAACATTGCGTTGTATGTTTTTATTGAACAAATAAATATTTGACACCAATAACTTTAGGCCTATATTTGCTAAGTTTTCCCATAATAAATATTTGCTTATAAAGACATATTTACGATCAACTACGTCACAGAAGAGACTGAATTCTCTGGCCTTCTTGTCAATTGAAAACGATGAAGCACAAAAAATAGACTTGATGGAAATTCTAACGACATTTGCTCGTGCAAAAACCAGGCGAATGCCATTTAATGTTTAGTACCTTTTCTTAATTTGATAAACGCGGTTCCCTTTTCTATATTCTATTCAATGTATGTAACGAGGTTTCCCACACTATTAATTTGTAGTCCATTAATAATGCCTATAGTATTTTTTATGATTGTTAAGATTTTCTTACATTACTAAACTTTATTAATTTGATTTTCAATACAATCTTATTAAAAAATTTAAATAATTTTATTTCTGGTATTTTTGTAAGGTAATCCGATTAGGTGTCTCTTTTGGGCACAAAAACACAGACAGCGACGCAACCCGACGCGCAACTTTGCTAACGAGCGACTGGACGCGATGCGGCTTGGAATTTGTCCAATCCACGTCACCCCAAGTCGCGTCCCTCATTGAGTGCTTAACCCCATATGTTTATAGTATTTGATAGTGTCGCGTCACGTCGCTCGCTGTGTGTGTTTGAATCCCTACGGATAGGTGGAATGTCGGAAGGGTGCACGTGGGATTGAGTTTGGGGGGGGTGGGGCACCTGACGAAATCTTGCCCCGGGCGCCAACAAACCACGCGACGGCCCTGCCACTAAGTATGAATAACAGGGCAGTAATAAAGGCAAACAAGGACTTAAAAACGCAGAAATCTATATCCTTGTTCATCTGGTGCTGTGAATTGAGCTCCGGCTTAGCTCAGTTGGTAGAGCATTGGCGCGAATAGCCATAGGTCCTGGGTTCAAGTTGCGGCGGGTCGGTTTTAAGAGATGTTTGTGTGGGCGCCAGATATAGTATTTCTATATCAATATGTCCAACTGGAGCAGTATAAAATGGACATAGTCTGTTTACAGGAAATCAGATGGATCGGTGAGGGTATTATAGAAAGGAAAAACTGGACTATGTTTTATAGCTGCCATAAAAAAGAACATATGCTTGGGGTGGGCTTCGTTATTGGTAACCAGATGAAACAAAATGTAATACAGTTTGAGGCAGTCAATGAGAGGGTCTGTAAGCTGAGAATCAAGGGAAAATTCTTTAACTATAGCATTATTAATATACATGCTCCCACGGAGGATAAGGATGATCAGGAAAAGGAGAGCTTCTACCAAAAACTACTGGACCTCTATGATAAATGCCCTAGGCATGACATTAAAATTGTCATAGGCGACGCTAACGCTCAAGTAGGAAAGGAGGAGATATATGATGACGTGGCTGGTAAGAATGGACTACATAGTGCCACCAACGACAACGGAGAGAGACTCATTAACTTTGCTGCATCCAGAAACATGGTGATAGGATCTACCTTATTCGAGCATAAAAATATACACCTAGCAACATGGCGTTCGCCGGATAAGACACATTTCAACCAGATCGGCCATGTCTTGATAGATAGAAGACATGCCTCGAATTTGATGGATGTGAGAGCCTTCAGAGGAGCGAATATAGACTCTGACCATTATCTGGTACTAGCCAAGATTAGGGCAAGAGTCTCTAATGTCAAGAGAGATAGAGGTATCAGAGTCGAAAAAAAGATATAACTGTGACAAGCTGAAGGATAAGGACACTGCATCTCAGTATGCAAATGAACTGGATAAGTGCCTGGCGAACCCAGAACTGAGTGAGAATTTAACAGCAGAGGGTAGATGGGCTTCCATGTCGATAAAGATTAAAAACACAGCCGAAATACGAACTGATAATATCTATAAGAATGACGATTGGTTCGATGAAGAATGCAGGGCGGTAACAGATGAAAAAAATAGTAGGTATAATAGCATGCATAGTAAAAGATTTACAAGAGCGGCTGTGGAGGGGTATCGAGAGGCTAGGAGAAAGGAAAAGAAGATACATAGAAAGAAAAAGAGGGAGCATGCTAATCGTAAGGTGGAGGAGTTAGAGCACCATAGATCAAAGAATGAAATTAGACTTTTTTACGGAGAAATTAATCGTAATAGAAGTGATTTTAAACCTAGGACAATAATCTGTAAGGATGAAAAAGGAGATTTACTTATGATGAAAGAGGATATTTTAAACAGATGGCAGAGACATTTTAGTGACCTTTTAACTAACAAAGAAGGTGTCAATGGTGATGATGGTCTTAGAGTTGAGAACCATGGAGACGGTATGGAGGACAGACCACCAACAATGGAAGAAACGCAGGAAGCAATCACAAAATTAAAGAATAACAAGGCCCCTGGCCTGGATAATCTGCAGGCGGAATTACTCAAGCAAGGAGGCCAGGAGTGTGCTAACCAAATCCACTTATTAATGACAAAAGTTTGGGAAAGTGAAAACATGCCCAACTCCTGGAATAGCAGCATCATATGTCCCATCTTTAAAAAGGGAGACCCTCTGGTCTGTTCTAACTATAGAGGGATCAGTTTGCTGAACACTGTCTATAAAGTATTTTCTACCATCTTATTCTGCCGGCTAACGAAGCACACGGAAAAAGAGATAGGTAACTATCAGAGTGGGTTTCGACCGAATAGATCAACGGTGGAGCAGATATTCACTCTCGGGCAGATTCTACAAAAAACACATGAATTCCACATAACCACACATCACCTATTCATGGATTTTAAGGCAGCCTACGACTCTATTAATAGACAGCAACTGTATCTAGCTATGAAAGAATTAAAAATTCCGGATAAGCTGATTAGGCTGACCCAGATGACCATGAGTAATACTGTGTGTCAGGTTAAAATCCAATCCTCGCTGACAGCTGAATTTGAATACACAAATGGACTGAGGCAGGGGGACGCTTTAGCTTGCATATTATTTAACATTGCCCTAGAAAAGGCAATAAGGGATTCCGGAATACAAACGACTAACACTATATATTACAAATCAGTACAGCTCCTGGCTTATGCCGATGATATCGACATAATCGCGAGATCAAGGAGAGCAATGATTGAAGCATTTAACTCGCTAGCGGACCAAGCAAATAAGATGGGGCTGCAAATAAATGAAAAGAAAACTAAATACATGATCTGCAACCCAGTAAAGGCGTGTGACTTAAGCAAACAACTTGAGGTCGGAAGTTATAAATTCGAACGAGTTAGTAATTTTAGCTATCTTGGCTCTCTGATCAGCCAGGATAATGATGTGAGTGCAGAAATTGGAAGGAGAATACTCCTTGCTAACAGATGTTATTATGGTCTTGCAAAATGCCTTAGATCTAAATTGCTGACCCATCAAAGCAAGATCACGATCTATAAAACACTGATCAGGCCGGTTCTCACCTATGCCTCAGAGGCGTGGACCCTAAATAAGAAGAACATGAATAGACTAAGTATTTTTGTGAGGAAGATCCTAAGGGCCATCTATGGACCAACTAGAGTGAATAATGAATGGAGGATCCGCTACAACCAGACCAGAAACTGTATGAACTGTTCAATGAACCTGATGTAATCAGGTTCATTAAAATGGGTCGCCTAAGATGGGCTGGGTACGTAGCGAGAATGGAGGAAACAAGACCAGCTATCAGAGCACTCCAAGTTGACCCAGGAGGCCAGAGACAGAGGGGAAGACCGAGAGCCAGATGGGAGGATGATATTACGGACGATGCTAGAACCATGGGAGTGAAAAACTGGATGAGAGCTGCGAGGAATAGGGATGAATGGCGGAGACTTATTTGAACAGCCAGGACCCAGGAAGGGTTGTAGTGCTATGGATGATGATATCAATATGTTGATGATGACCCTCCGGTAGCTTCAAGTCGGTTGCGAGCAGGTTTCGTCTCTCTCAGGGCGGGAATGGTAGGCTTGCAGATCGATGACACTTCTCTTTTATAAATGATAATAAATTTTAAAATTGAACATAAAACTTTTATTTGTAGTACTAAATCAGATTCCAGATGGACGAAATACAACTTGTACAATAATTAATACAATGTTCGTTAATTATTACTGGTCAGTATTTTAATAGCAAACTGATGTGGTGAATAATTTTAAAGTCCAATTTAATATTCACTCGCACGTTGCTGAGTATGAAAATTCCCGTGGTTGAAAAATTTTCTAAGTGGAATAAATTATATCCCTCAAATGTTTAAGTATGGAAAATTAATGTCCGAAAATATTCTAAGTTAGATATACTTTCCTCCGCGAACGATCGCGGTACTGGGGGAACCAACTGTCCCTATAGACTTTTGATCGTAGAATGATAGCTCTTACACTCGCATAAATTTTAACAACTGAAAAATCCATATAAGGACCGCCCTTTTACCCCATACTATTAACCCCACGTGATACTTATGCTACATATAATTGGAAGCTAACAATTTTACCATCAGCCAATAGTATAAGACTGACTTTCTTAACTGGCATCTGGAAATTCCCCGCACCCTCTAAAAGAAACCCAAGTGTTTAATTGTTCTCACCTTCGCGAAGGCTTATGCGATAATCATCAGTTTGCCATTGTGATAGTGAATATGGATATACACACTTAGGGTGGCGTGCACCATCCAGGAGTAAATCTTACTAAAGTAGTAAATTTAAGACGGAGACCTGGAGTATACAAGAACCAGTACATCTGTCTCACTCTTAAGTCATACTAATGTATGTGCTAGAGTGAGACAGACAAACCGGTTTTTGTTAGGTAAGATTCCCTTCCTAAATTTACTACTTTAGTGCTACTCTTTTAGTAACTTACTCTTTTAGTTGGTGTTGGAGAGCTCAATTGATAGTTACTTCTTTAGTTGTTACTAAAGTAGTAAGCGATTTTTACTAAAGAAGTAGTCGAATTCTGCGCAGAACAGAGCAGAAACGTTAGTGCAGCGCAGCAGAACACGTGCATTTCAATTGCCAGTATTATTCAAGTGCCAGATAATGAAAAGGAAAGGTTCGCTGAAACAATGAATATGAATTTGGGTTGTTCCAAATATTACTAATGACAATCTTCATGTTTTAAAATAGGTCTAACAGTAATGTTTTATTCATTACTAATTTTAATTCCTTCAATTGAGTATTTTCAGTTTAGTAGCCTACGTATGGGTACTGTGATTACAATTTTTGTGCAAACTATTTCTGTATTATAATGCAAACAATTGGAATTTCCAGTTGATTTTCATAATTGATTCACTGTCAATATTATAATTATTTCTCTCATAATAATAATAAAGTTCTAAAATATATTAAAATATTTATACTTCCTAAAGTTACATATTCTTCCCCAAAAAACGATAAATCAATTATTCTATAGTTGTTTATCATAAATCTCACTATAATGAATTATTAATACTTATTGACTGTTTAACAATATTAATAAGAAGTATTACACAAAATCATGAAAAAGGGGGGATAAAAAGGATAACAAAACTAATAAGGGGCATTATGTTTCTGTCCTTTTTCAAATGCACAGAATATTTACTTAAAAAATATTACCTTATAAAAATAATAATATTACAACTGAGAAATGTAATATTTAAACAAAAAATGGCGGTACAATATTTCGGAAGCTATGAACTCCAATAATAATTATGTAGATGGTTGTGTGTTTAAAAATAATTTCAGTGACTACTTCTCTAGATCCTGTGCAGCTTCAACCTCCGGGCCCCTCCTTAAAATTTTCTTTCGGCACTCATGTTGGCATTTTTTTCTATATAGTTTATAATGCTTCTCACTTTCCTGTCCACAGGGTTAATTAAAATAGTTAGCAGCATACTATAGACCTGCAGCATCTGCTATAGTTTATTCCCAAACATGAAAGTCTCGTCTCACTCCTCCATTCGAGACTTGGGGAGTCTTTAAGGAATGGTTTTACAATGTGTCCCCTTCTCAATGTACGCTAATCCCAGAGTCAGTCAAATTTTCTTCCGATGTGGCCTGTTTGGACATTTTTACACCTGGGTTAGAAAAAAGGACATATTATTCATTAACACTGCGGGTGCAACTATTGAACTTTTAGCTCTTATAACTATTATTATAATCTGGCATTCGCAATGTTGTGCTTTAAGTTAAGCTATAGAAGTGTAATGTAATAAAATTAATTTACAATAATTACATTAAATCGTTTAACAATGAGAATAACCTATTGTTCAGTAATTCTATGGTTAAGTAGCAGGGGGAAGTGTTTTCTGGGTAGCTCCAAGAACGGAGGCTTTCATGTATTGGAATGTACTATACCTCGCCGATATCTGTATCCATATGATTAGCTTGAAATACATCGTCGTTTTCTGACCCAAAGTTAGGGAGAACTGCAACATCTAAAGGCCGATCCAGCTAGGAAGATATTTAAGAGCACATGAGCTCCTTGTGCCGTGCAATGCAAACGTCCCTTCCACTCACTCTTCCCCTCACCTTTGGTGGACGTCTTCCTAATTGGATCGCTCTCCGCAATGATATTTCCACATTTGACTGGCTGAAATCACATGGATGTAGTGAGAATCTGACATCGTTTCTTCCAAACGCCAAAATTTCATGTAAGGATTTATGAGCTTAATTATTTACGTTATTAAATGCCCTACTAGGTATGGTTCGCTTAATATTTATTAAATCACCTGCCACAACTCTCATTTTTGGTATACAACCTTCTTCATCTCAATAACTTATCCTCAGTTTGAACTATGTAATCCATTTAATGTGATATGTAACTCATAACTCACGCAAATGCCACAGAACACACTTACTCCACAACTTTACTCCACCCCCTGAGTAGGAGTAAATATTGGCCTTATTTACTCCACAACTTACTACATTAGTAACGTACTCCGTGTTGGTGCTCTCCACCACTTGTGGAGTAATTTCATTTACTCTGGGAGTAAATAAAATTTTTACTTCTTTAGTACATTCCTCTATGTTGAAAGCCGCCGAGTTTAGTTTACTCCTGGTTGGTGCACGCCGTCCTTACTAAAAGAGTACGGTTACTAAAAGAGTAGCTTACTAAAGTAGTTAGAACTAAAGAAGTAAGGCTTACTAAAAGAGTAAATTGCATGAGTTTGGTGCACGCCACCCTTGGTGGCGTGCACCAAACTCATGCCATTTACTCTTTTAGTAAGCCTTACTTCTTTAGTTCTAACTACTTTAGTAAGCTACTCTTTTAGTAACCGTACTCTTTTAGTAAGGACGGCGTGCACCAACCAGGAGTAAACTAAACTCGGCGGCTTTCAACATAGAGGAATGTACTAAAGAAGTAAAAATTTTATTTACTCCCAGAGTAAATGACCTTACTCCACACGTGGTGGAGAGCACCAACACGGAGTACGTTACTAACGTAGTAAGTTGTGGAGTAAATAAGGCCAATATTTACTCCTACTCAGGGGGTGGAGTAAAGTTGTGGAGTAAGTGTGTTCTGTGGCATTTGCGTGAGTTATGAGTTACATATCACATTAAATGGATTACATAGTTCAAACTGAGGATAAGTTATTGAGATGAAGAAGGTTGTATACCAAAAATGAGAGTTGTGGCAGGTGATTTAATAAATATTAAGCGAACCATACCTAGTAGGGCATTTAATAACGTAAATAATTAAGCTCATAAATCCTTACATGAAATTTTGGCGTTTGGAAGAAACGATGTCAGATTCTCACTACACCCATGTGATTTCAGCCAGTCAAATGTGGAAATATCATTGCGGAGAGCGATCCAACTAGGTAGACGTCCACCAAAGGTTAGGGGAAGAGTGAGTGGAAGGGACGTTTGCATTGCACGGTACAAGGAGCTCATGTGCTCTTAAATATCTTCCTAGCTGGATCGGCCTTTAGATGTTGCAGTTCTCCCTAACTTTGGGTCAGAAAACGACGATGTATTTCAAGCTAATCATATGGATACAGATATCGGCGAGGTATAGTAGGCCTACATTCCAATAAATGAAAGCCTCCGTTCTTGGAGCTACCCAGAAAACACTTCCCCCTGCTACTTAACCATAGAATTACTGAACAATAGGTGATTCTCATTGTTAAACAATTTAATGTAATTATTGTAAATTAATTTTATTACATTACACTTCTATAGCTTAACTTAAAGCACAACATTGCGAATGCCAGATTATAATAATAATTATAAGAGCTAAAAGTTCAATAGTTGCACCCGCAGTGTTAATGAATAATATGTCCTTTTTTCTAACCCAGGTGTAAAAATGTCCAAACAGGCCACATCGGAAGAAAATTTGACTGACTCTGGGATTAGCGTACATTGAGAAGGGGACACATTGTAAAACCATTCCTTAAAGACTCCCCAAGTCTCGAATGGTGGAGTGAGACGAGACTTTCATGTTTGGGAATAAACTATAACAGATGCTGCAGGTCTATAGTATGCTGCTAACTATTTAATTAACCCTGTGGACAGGAAAGTGAGAAGCATTATAAACTATATAGAAAAAAAAAATACCAACATGAGTGCCGAAAGAAAATTTTAAGGAGGAGCCCGGAGGTTGAAGCTGCACAGGATCGAGAGAAGTAGTCACTGAAATTATTTTTAAACACACAACCATCTGCATAATTATTATTGGAGTTCATAGCTTCCGAAATATTGTACCGCCATTTTTTGTTTAAATATTACATTTCTCAGTTGTAATATTATTATTTTTATAAGGTAATATTTTTTAAGTAAATGTTCTGTGCATTGAAAAAGTACAGAAACATAATGCCCCTTATTAGTTTTGTTATCCTTTTTATCCCCCCTTTTTCATGATTTTGTGTTATACTTCTTATTAATATTGTTAAACAGTCAATAAGTATTAATAATTCATTATAGTGAGATTTATGATAAACAACTATAGAATAATTGATTTACCCATACGTAGGCTACTAAACTGAAAATACTCAATTGAAGGAATTAAAATTAGTAATGAATAAAACATTACTATTAGACCTATTTTAAAACATGAATATTGTCATTAGTAATATTTGGAACAACCCAAATTCATATTCATTGTTTCAGCGAACCTTTCCTTTTCATTATCTGGCACTTGAATAATACTGGCAATTGAAATGCACATGTTTTGCTGCGCTGCACTAACGTTTCTGCTCTGTTCTGCGCAGAATTCGACTACTTCTTTAGTAAAAATCGCTTACTACTTTAGTAACAACTAAAGAAGTAACTATCAATTGAGCTCTCCAACACCAACTAAAAGAGTAAGTTACTAAAAGAGTAGCACTAAAGTAGTAAATTTAGGAAGGGAACCTTACGTAACAAAAACCGGTTTGTCTGTCTCACTCTAGCACATACATTAGTATGACTTAAGAGTGAGACAGATGTACTGGTTCTTGTATACTCCAGGTCTCCGTCTTAAATTTACTACTTTAGTAAGATTTACTCCTGGATGGTGCACGCCACCCTTAGAGTCATACAAAAGACTATTATCTTAACATCAATCTTAAAATTACCAGTCCTTTAGAAATATCGATGAAGTTTCTGTCTATACCGTTACCATTGTTAAAGGGTTGATACCTGGCTGACACTCATGTTAGGAATGGGAATTCCAGCTAACTCCTCAGCCGTTCCCTCACATCCATTGCTTACTCAGAAAAGTGTAATTATTTATGAATTCTGTTTGTTCATTCCTATCAACATTAGGTAAATTATTAACAATTGCAATGAAATTTTATCGTAATTCTGCTTATTTTGATACCAAACATGACTATTGGCAATTTGATATTATTTTAATGAATAATAGGCCCTAATTATCCTTGATTTAATCACTTACTGTTTTAATATGAGTATATTTTGTTTAATATTATTTAGTCTTGGTGGGCTATTCAGAACTGTATCAAAGTCCCAGTGCCGGAGGAATTTTTCTCCTATAATATTCTCATGTAGTGCCCAACAGAGACAATAATCTGTGGTTCATGAATGCTTATATATCTACGGCAACAGTGGTTGTTCGTACGAATATTTTAAAAGGAATACGCCGGTACTCTTACACTTCCTCTCTAGATACTGTCCATCCTAGACGACAATAGGTTGAACGAAACGCTGGTGGTATTAATTTCAACCCGACAAAAAATATTCTCTCCTCAAAATATCGATTTCTCAACTGACAAAGAAAAAAAGACAAAAAAGTAGCCTAAATTAGATATTTTAGGTTTTTATATCCCGTTTAGGTGTATTTAGGTTTTTATACCCCATTTAGGTATTTTTAGGTGCCATAGAATTAATGTGAGTGAATCCTACTGGCATGATTAGAAAAAGTGTATGAGCGCTTTTTGTTTTGGAAGTAAGGGATAAAATAGGTGAAAACCTAAGAATCCGGTCCCTAATTATCATATTATTAAGAAGCACGAAAGAACGAACCGCCCATTTCCTAAGAATCACAATCTTGCCTGTCCAGAAACTGTTGTATCTGAAGGATCACTGCCTCTCAGATAACACCTAAAAGTAATTTAATTTCAATTCGGCACGAAAAGAAAAACACCGTTCGCTTAATGAATAATGATACAGAATGGAGCCTGTACTTACAACTGAGGGTGTTAAGATTGAAATTAAGGAAGAGATTTCTGAAGTGCAACCAAAAACTGAACCTGTGCCTTTTATATTTGAGACAATACAGCCACAGGTAATCAAATGTGAAAACACAGACAACAAGGAAGTTGGAGTTTCTCAAGGAAATGATGAAGATCAGATAATGGAGTCACACTCAACTGCTGTATGTAAAATCACATCCTCTGCTGAAAGCAGTATACAGCTCAGTCCTACTAGAGTCAAACTTCTCTCATGTGATATATGTGCCAAGAAATTTTCCAGAAAAGATGTCCTCAAAAGTCATATTCTTACTCACACTGGAGAGAAGCCATTCGCATGTGATATATGTGCCAAGAAATTTTCACAAAGTGGGCACCTCAAAGAACATCTGCTTACTCACAGTCGAGAGAAGGCATTCTCATGTAATATATGTGCCAAGAAGTTTGCCAGAAACGGAGACCTCAAAAAACATCTGCTTACTCATACTGGAGAGAAGGCATTCGCATGTGATATATGTGCTAAGAATTTTTCACAAAGTGGTAGCCTCAATAAACATCTGCTTACTCACACTGGAGAGAAGCTATTCGCATGTGATATATGTGCCAAGAAATTTTCAGAAAGGGGTAGCCTCAATAAACATCTGCTTACTCACACCGGAGAGAAGGCATTCGCATGTGATATATGTGAAAAGAAATTTTCCAGAAAAGGAGACCTCAAAAAACATCTGGTTAGTCGTGAGAGGAACAATCTTTCCTAATGTAATGTGTGCACTGAGCCTTTGTCCTGTGAGGCTATTCAACTGATGCAGATTGGCCTCATACTATGAGAAATGGTTAAGGTGGAAATAGCCATTTAGAGTTTTATTTTTAATTGAGAAGCAGGGAAACACAGCCTGCATTTGGTTTATATAGGAATGAATTTTGAAATAAGAAGTGTATTAATTATTTATTTCTTTATTTCTTACTTGTGTGATGCACTGTTATCTCCTGAGAACTATTTTGTGGATGAAGCTACCAGCAACTGCCAATGTTGCACTTCTACACTAAGAGAGAAGAAAGAGTAAAATCATGATGGAATTTTATACGAAGCATGTGTCATGGATCCATGCCAACACATATTCTGTGTCCATGGTGTTCACCATTGAATATGGCATAAAACTAAAACAGCCGCCCACTAAACTCTACCCTCTCTTGAGTCTATTGCCATGACGACATGCTACTCAATGCAGCTCACTCCACTGTTGACTCCACTTAATATTGGTTATTTAATATAATGAAAACGAGCATCATATGCGCTAATTAGTTAATAATATAAGATACCTTGCACCATCTGCGTTAAAGTAATATAATCTATTTATTACTAAAAATAATCTAATTCAGGGCTGTGGTGAGGATGCCAAACTGAACCCTTGAGAATGCACGCAGGCTACAATGTACAGCACTCGTCTTGCTTTGCTTTTCCCCTCACCCCTTCTTTGCTCTGCGACTGTGGTTGCGAGCATTATAACTCAGCCACACATCATGTAGGGAAGTTGTAGTTTTATGGAGACCAGGTGTGTTGTCATGTTATACGTCCCCAGTTTCTGTTGAATATTGATTCATATCCCTGATGTAAGTAATAAAGTTCATTGTGCGTTCGTATGCACTTTAACAGGAAACTATAAGCTAATATACTTCCTAATCAATTGTATGATAACAATCAATCACTTGTCATGAAAGTAGATTATAGGCCTAATTATGAAATACATTAAGCCAATGTTTTGTCATTCTATGAACATGTTTTTAGAGAATAAGGTTTATTGGAAATACAGTGGTACCTCGAGATACGAGTGCCTTAACATACGAGTTATTTGAGATACGAGCTGTCGAGCGAGCAAATTTTTGTTTTGAAATACGAGCGACATTTGAGATACGAGGAACGGCCAGCTGCGACGCTGCACACGGCCCACCAGTTTAATGCGCGTGCGTCTTGCGCATTATCCCACGTATTCCCACAGTGTGCTTGTTTACCTCGCTGTCGAAGCATCTTTGCTAAGTTTTTCTAGAAATCATAGAAAAAAATGAGCAAGGCGTGCGAGTAGCTGACTTGGCGAGGCAGTACAGTATTGTTTTTATACAACATTTGTCATTTATAAATACATTTTTCTTATTAAAAAACACGCAACAAAAACAATTGGGGGTAGCATTTTTGGGGATGGAACGGATTAATGGCATTTCAATTAATTTCAATGGGGAAAATTGCTTTGAGATACGAGCAAATTGACATACGAGCAAGGTTACGGAACGAATTAAACTTGTATCTCGAGGTATCACTGTATTACAAATAGGTCTAAACATTATCATAACATAACACTGTGACCAACAAGCAGGAGAGAAAATGGTGAAGTATTTTGTCAAGGAGGTTTTCAGTAATGAGCCATTGGAAGCAAAATCAGCAGGTGATGCTGTACAACTGTTCACCAGTGTCCAGCCAGAAATCAGTATAAGTTTCATTCAGTCCCCACAAATTATGTTCATGGATTCTTTTAAGGAAAGTCCCGGTGTTTCCAGCTTCTTGATACTCTTTGCGATCTGCCCGAAGTTGCTAACAATATATGCCAAGGAACATTCAACTCCAGGTTCATTGAATGCATTTTGAGACTCGTGCATTGCGGCATCAGATTCTGCAGGAAATAATGTGACAAATGACTTAACAGCCTGTATCCAGGAGCCCCACCATGTCAGTACGGGCTCTCGTGGTAACGGCACATTTGGCAATGTGTCTCGGTAGCACTGTACAAGACTAGGAGCTTTCACAAAAACTTTCTTAGTGGAGGACACAAGAACATTCACTTTAGATAAACTGCCCCACACCTCTTCTGCCACACGATGTAATCCATGGGCCTGACGGGACATGTGAATAAGATTAGGATAAAACACATTCAAGGCAACTGTGGCTTTCAGCATTTGCGCTGCATCATCAGAGCACATCACAAGCACTTTTTTCCGCAGGCACACTTTCAGGCTACAACACTTTCAATCCATCGTTTATGAACCATACATCTGTGGAATGGTTCGTTTTTTCTAACACTTTTGAAGAGATAGGAAATTATCTTAAAGGCGAATCAGGTTCAAGTTTTCCTACCACCAGGTTTGCAACGTAGCGGCCCAACGTGTCGGTTAATTTGTCTACTGCCAGCCATATGTGTGAAACACTAACTTCATCCGAGATACGTCTGATTGCATCTTCATAGAACACATCCAAATATTTCTTGCAGAGGGTCGACTCATCAGAAATCTTCCACTTACAATATTTTTCCAGAAGAACGAAAGTTCGGGGATTTGCAATTTTTACCATGGTATATCTGCGGCTATGAAAGCTCTGGAAAAAATCTTTTCAAAAGTTGCTTAGGTTTTCAGAGGCTGGTTGCATTTGGGTCAGAAGCACTTGCTTTTTGGGACACTGTAGCTCCTTGTTTTTTTGGTGAAGAGCTGTTTTAATGTGTTATTCCAACTGGGATTTCATAGAACAACCCACTTTTTTGTCACACACTTGGCACACCACTAGTTTGCCATCCATGGTATAAGTGTCATTGATTATCACCCATAATTTCAGTTTTGATGTTACAGAGGATGCCATTGCTAAATGGAACGAAATTTAATCACGATAACAACTTCCCCACAATAACAAATGTGTCACACAGTGTTTGGCTGAATGTCGAATAACTTAAACCATTCTTCAAAAGGAATTTACTGCATCTTGCCTCTTGTGTTTAAGGGAGCATTCACACCGAAGTAGCATGCCACTTGCGACGTGCTACCTGGATGCATGCTGCACGTTACTCATTTTAAATCCCAAAGAAACAAGTTCAAGTCTTCACACCGAAGTAGCGTGGCAATAGTGCAGCTCGCAGAGTGTGACATTCATTTCTTTAGATAGATCTGGACTTATTTCATGCGACGCTACTCGAGATGACGCATGCGTACAGTTGCCTTTTCAGCTGTTTTCTAATTGTTAAGAAAATTCAACACATATTCGCTTGTGTAGCGGTAGATTATGGCAAAGATGTCATGAAAACTGCTGGAAAGAGAGCTATTTAACATACAATTTGTACATGCGTAGACTATACGATATGGTAATCGAAACTAGTATGAAAAAAGCCTGGATTAAAATTGCTGAAACTATATCCTCTTTAGGTAAATTACATTACTTTAAATGGGTTTCTCAATTGTTCAAGTGAAAATATATAAAGTACGTTAAACTGCAGATCGCATTCGCTACTTCGGTATGAATGCAAAACTGTGAACCATGCAACTCTATGTGCAGCCTGCATCCAGGTAGTGCGATTCGCATGCTATGCTACTTCGGTGTGAATGCTCCCTTAGGGACAAACTAGAAGGTAGTGGGAGGGGAAGGCATTGGACTCAAGCGGAATGGAAGGAGAGCTATTTTTACTACAATAGCTTCCCTTTCATTCACACTTGTGTGGGTTTCTCAGAAATTCTGACCTGCAGTCATCCTGCAGGGATTATCTGAAAAATTTGGCAGTAGTGAAAAACAAAGTACAACGGAGCTTGGTTTTCCCCCGTGTGATTTTAATGGCTTAAAACAAAATTAAGTAAAAGCAAATTTACAGCCTTGCCACAATCAGATAAAAATTACAGGTTTTTTTGGAGGTCATGTTTTGAATGTTACTCTCTCAAATACAATAATTCATTACGGTATTACTAAATGAAAACTAGAGAAATTTAAAAAAATAGTCCATTTTATGTAAAAATGTGTACTCTAAACGGAAAATATGTAGTAGACCTCAAAATATATAAAACTAGACTGCAGGTGGTTCCTAACATCGTGATTTGCTGACATTTTTCATTTTTGCTTGGTTACATACAAAGCAAAAAATATGCAATTACATAAAAATCTGGGCCCTAGTTATTAAACATGTTTTAGAAGCCATGGATAAAAAAACAACATTCACATGGTCTATTCCTAGATTGAACAAAAGCTTTCAATTTAGTTGATGTTGCAATCCCAAACTGCCAGAATGTGGTTTCAAAAGAAGCTGAACAAAATTTGAAATATAGAGACCTTCAGATAGAAATAAGTTGAATCTGGAACGTGAAAACTGAAGTCATACCTAAACAATCTATCACAGATAATGGGAGAAGCACTGGATTCCAAAATTCAAGAGATAGCCCTGCTTGGAACTGCGCAAATTCTGAGGCAGGTGTTATAAGGACCAGACCCGTGAAGCATCTGCTCCTGAGGAGGCTGGAGGCAACCTGGAGCAGAATCTTAAATCCAGCCTCAATGCTGTGAATCTACAAATTTTAAAAATAAAAATAATAATAGGCCCTAATAAAATAGAATAAAAGAAAACAAAATTCCTTGGTATTTGGTTGGGCTCTCAATTATCATGGGAAGCTCATATTTCTGATCTTAGAGGAAGACTCGATAAACTCTGCTTTGCAATTCATGTACTGAGTAATGTGTGCTCCTTACAGGCACTTAGAATAATTCTAGAGCGATAGGGAAAAAGCGATCAAGTCAAAATATCAAAGTTTTAGGAGAGACAAAATACAATTTATTTCCACAGCACTGTTACAATATTTAGTTCAGTCCACTAGATATTTTTACACAATATCTTATGCTATGTAAAAATATCTGGGTGGGCTGATCTAAATATTGTAACAATGCTGTGAAAATCAATTGTTTTTTTTTGTCTTTCCTGAAACTCTGGTATTTTGACTTACCGTATTGGCCCGAATATAAGACTATGTTTTTTTTCCCCGAAAATGTGCTTTTAAAAATTACACTCGTCTTATACGCGCAGCCTAAGACTCAACAACTCTCCATTCATGAATGCAGTTGTGCACATGTGCAGCAGCAATACAGCGGGTATCCCCACGCAAATGATGTGCCTCTGACCCAAGGTCAAAGCCGAGTGGAAATTTACCGAACTTAATTTTTCCCGAATTCGGCTTCTGCTTGTACTGCACCACGACCTTCTGGTCCTGACTGCACTGTTAATAGCGTCTCTATTCTCTACGCGTAAAGCTTTTGTTGGACCACTAGTCATGTGGAAAAGAAAGCATCTTCATTGTCTCAATGCATAAATAAAGGCGAGGGAAGAAGTTACGACATGAACTTCAAAATTCTGTTTTATGTGAAGCAAAATGTACTAATAAGCTAAGTTATTTATTTTTCATAACTACTCTTCAAAAATTCAGGGTCTTCTTATATAAGAATATATATTCAAGGTCGTCTTATTTTCGGGCCAATACGGTATTCGCTTTTCCCCTATCACTCTAGAATTTAGAGTCCCTCTGGGGATCGTCTTCTAAAGCAACTAAGATTTTTAAAATTAAAAAAACAATATTGCGAGTACCAAGTAAAACACCTAGCAAACAAATTCTTGAAGAAAAGCATGTGCTACCTGTCCCCTCCATTTATATTCTAGAGACAAAAGTTTTTTAAAAAATCAGAAATTTGTAGTTATCATACAAGTACATCCATTGACCTACTAATTATCATAGATTCACCAAAAGCTTATTCAGCATCCCTCACATGGGCATCCGAGTGTGTAATAACCAGGGCCCGGATTCTGATGACCTAAAATTGTTTGAAAAATGACCTATAAAATGATCCTAAATTTTAAAGAAAATGACTTAATAATTATAAAAAATTACCTGAAAACTGATATTTTATTTATAAAAAATTATTATTGTACACACAAAGTTTGTACATAATTGTAAAAACTGTAAATAACTGTAATGTTGTGAATGTTCTTTTTTCATGGAAATTTATACTGGCACTGAGGCACTAGTGAGTAGAAATTCGGCATTTCCTTTTGTAGTCTGCCGGATTATATTGTTGTTTATTGAGGGTGAACAGTAGTTTGCACTCTCAAATCCAAGCAGATGGCAGACTCTGGTACCAAGTCAATCTAATAACAATAGTAATAATAATATCATACAAAATTTTGGCATTTCTTTGATTCTCATTTCCGACTGAGACATGTCAATACTTTAACGCTGAATTTTTCCTTCTTACATTAAAGAAACAACACTTCAAAGTCAGCACCGCTAGCGACGAAAAAAAAGTTAATACACTCAATGTAAATACTTGAAAATGACTAAACAAGGAAGCAAATGACATGAAAATGACAAAATAATGACCTAAAATTGAAATAAATGCCTAAAAATATAAAATTGCATAAAATGACAAAAAATGACCTAATAAAAATTCATTTCTATAATCTAGAGGCCATGATTAGGATTTATCCACAAGTTGGCAATGTCTATGCAACATCAATAAAAAGATGACATGTCATTAGAATCCAGGCCCTGATAATAAGTTACCACCATCTCTACTGAATTTAGATAGCAGTGTTTTCAAGAAGAAATTTAAATTAATGCTCTTAAAACATATGTTCCTTGATATAAACAATTTCATGCCCTCCTCTCTCTCTCCATAGAAATAGCTGATATTATATAATTCTTTTAACTCTTTGGATTGTGCTTGTTGGATATATTTGTAAAGTGTATTTAATTAATCTTTAAATGTAAATTTTGTAATATTATGATGAAATCATGGATCGTCTATCCCTACCGTGAATAAAGAATAGAATTGAATTGAATTATCGTTTATCCTACAGCAAAAGCAACATTATAATTTATGCTAATAATAAACCCTATAGTTTAACTAAATTCAAAAATATTTATGCCTACGTAAAACCTTAACAAGAGAGTACAATTTAATTTAATTTACAAGTTAATTTACATATAACCATTTCTCAACATTGAGAAAGCAACTAATGTCAAAGTCATGAAATCAGAAAATCGCACAAGTGGTGTCATCTTATTCCAAATGGATAGTTATTATTTCATAATATGAAAAATACAAAAAAATTAAAAAATTAATTTATATGCAGTAGTTGAAGAATATTCCTTCATTTACTCCTACTCCGTGACGTTACTTCTCTACCACCCGACTTTGGCATCATCTATCATAGGCATAATTATGACAGGATTGGGAGCATTTTGTTACTTGCATGTGAACAACAATGTAAGGTACTAGTTAAAATCTTGATTCTTTCATTTATTAATAAATGTCTTCAATGAGCTCTAAACTAGAATTGACTGAACTTCTAATAAATTTCTTGTATAGAAAAAATCAATATTTCAGTTAGTGAATAGAATAAGACCATATTCAAAAGAAGCCAGATATTCTACTCTGATACTGTCCTCCCACCTATTCTAGGTGTTCCAGGTGCTCTTTTTCCCTTAAGGTCTCCCAGTCAGTACTTTGGAGATATGTCTTTCCTCCCCCATGCACGCAACATGTCCAGCCCATTTCATCATATTTCATATTTATTTATCCAGATTGACCACAGTTTTGTGGTATAGGATATATCTTATAATATAGGCTACATGTTCATAACTTAAACTATTAAGGTACAATGGTGCAAAAATCATACCAAAAATACATACAACACAAAGAATACAAATCCTCCGTGATTTAATTACCCTTACTATATCTGGTGAAGAGTACAGGTCATGAAGCTTGTAGTTATGCAGTTTTCTCCAGTCCCCATTTTCATCTCTCTTAGGCCCAAATATTTTTCTAAGCACCATGATTTCAAACACTCTCAGATTATGATCTTCCCAAAGAGTAAGCGACCTTGTCTCATAGTTTAGTTTAGATCCATATAATAAGTTACAACCGGCAGGATAATTGTCTTATAAATTTTTATTTTTAGATTTCTGGACAGAAGACGAGAAGATAAGAGTTTCTGAATTGCATAAAAGCAAGCATTTCCTGATTTGAGTCTACACTTAATTTCTGCCTTAATATTATTTGTGTCTATAATTATTGCTCCCAGATATTCAAATTTTTTCACTAGTTCGAATGATTTACTGGCTATTCTAATATTTTGTAGAGTATTATTTTGATGTTCCGTGATAATATACTTAGTTTTTTCTGTATTAATTTCCAATCCAACATTCCTGCAGGCATCGGAAAGACTTTCTACATTTCTCTCGATTGTGTTTATGTCATCGCCCAGCAGACAAACATCTGCATAAGGTAAAATCGGGTGATTTCCATTTAATTCTAGCCCTACCTTGTTTTCCTGAACTTTCCTAATAGCACATTCCAAAGCGAAATTAAAAAGTAAAGGTGATTGTGCCATCTCCTTGCTTCAATCTCCTTCTAATAGCAAACTTATCTGATATAAATTTCCCTACCCTGACTCTGCTATTGGTTTCATTTTGATACATTTTGAACAGCCTAACAGCAGTTGATTACTCCTGATCATTGAATTGATTGTTTTCTGTTGAGTCCGTTCTGTCACACCTTACTAATTTCGTGACGGTTTTCAGTGTGACACTAATTTTGTGATGATTTTTGAGCGTGACACAAGGTCTGGATCTACCCCTACCGCGGCTAAAGAAGTTTCATTTAAAAATCACATGTAAAAGTTGTAGGCCTACATGGAAATAAATACTTAGTTATATTCCTGCTACTTCAGTGTATTGATAAATTTCTTAAATATATCAGAATTAGACTTGATAAAGCAAATTCCATTGATATCCTTAAAATACGTAGCCTACTGGTACACAAGAAATTTAGTTTTAAAACAGACATGGTCTCTCAGATCAAACTTGTAGTTGGTGTAACTCTGATCTTCCATACGAGAAGTGGGAAAGAAACTCATTCTAATTTTAAAATAGACACTTTTTTTTTATTCATTGAACATTTGAGATTTAAGTGAAAAAATTAGAGAATTGCGGGTATAGTAAACTATGTATTTCAGTAATTTTGATATTAAACAAACCTTTCATATACAGCATTCCTACATATTTGTTCTATTAAATAAAAAGTTCAATACATATTTTTATTTAAACATGCATAGCTGAATTCAGAGACGCAGTGAACATCTTTTTCATCTATTTGCATCGCATTGCTTCTCGTATATCAGCTTTTGTAATAACATTTTCAAGAACTCGAAAAATCTGTTCAAATACAATAGTACATTATGCAACGAACCTATAATGGCATTTATGTTTTCCTCATTTCATAATTTTCATATGAGTAAGTTATCTTAATTACCATTAAAGTTAAGTTGCATATGACTGTTTTTGTTTTGGGTATTTACATTCATTCAAACAAGTGGAGATGGATGCCATTTGCAATCAGCTGTTCTTATAATTCTTGTCTTCTGCAACAGATGGCAGCTGATGCATCCAGTCAAATCGAAGCGTTTCTTGGTCGTTTTCTTAAAACAAATAGATTTAGACAATTAGAGTTTAATTTAGTGGTGTGGTCTTGTGGTCAGCATCGCTGACTACAGATCCGACGGCCTGGGTTCAATCCCTGGTACCGCCACGAATTTTTCTGAGATAAAGAGGTCTGGAATGGGGTGCACTAAGCCTCGTGATTCAAATTGAGGAGCTACTTGAAAGAGAAGTAGCGGCTCCGGTCATGGAAACTACTATTAACGGCCACAGGTGTCGGCATGCTGACTACATGCCCCCCAATCCTCCCATCTGCCTAAGGTAGATGATGCAGCGGTCAGGTGGTAGGCCTTGTCCCTTCAGGGATGCAGAGCCATAGAGTCATAATACTAAAATTAACATGAACAGAATTGATTTTTGTTTTAAATACTGGTTGTTTATTATGCAGTTTCATTTGCTGCTCTCAAAGTTTCATGATCTTTCCATGTTCGATACCACACCATAATGCTATAGTGAAATCTCAATTTTAATGGATATCACCACATGTAATTAGCATGTTATGGTAAGGTCATAAAAAGATATGTGTTAGTGAACCTTGCGTTCAAGTTGAGTGATGGCTTCTTGGCTAACTGAGAGTACCATGTCACCATTACCTGGATAGGAATGTAGCTACCACACTTTTTCTCGTAACCATTGAAAACTGTATGATAAAATACAGTGGTATTAATCAGAGGTGACAGTTCGATCATGGATGTGCAGTAGATGCCGACGAATCCATTAAAGATTTGTATTGCATGAAGGGGTGTATGGGTCAGTTGTGTAGTTTTCAGTGTGGTAAGACCATATAATGTAATTCAGAAACAAGAGACCTTGTTACAATAGCTTCTCCTCTGGCTAGTGCAGTTGAACATTCTTACCCCTTCCCATACTTCCTCCCTCAATCGTCTCTGGCTGTCGCCTCTCATTAATACCACTTTACGTGAATTTAAATAAACATGTTTGTTTCTCTGCCATTAGCATTCAAAATGAGTGCCATGGTTACATAATAGCTATTTATGTATCAAGTATGCAAAATAAGGCTTTAGTGGACGAATCTAGTATTGCAGCTAAGGCTGCAATACTAGAAGAATCTGCTAAAGTTTTTATATACATGGAGCATACAATATTTTTTAGTAAAAGCTCTATAATTTTACTACTAATGAGCTCAGTTTTTCTCAATGATTCTGCCTAAAGAAAGCAAAGATAATTTTGATTGTATCAGTAGTGCATGTTTACAAACTTTCTTTTCCTTAAAAAAACTTTTAAATACATCATTAAGATAATAATGTTGAAAGTAAACTAAATCTACTTACCTCAATTGAAATTACACATAATTTTTATCATATTTTCTACAATGAAACTTATTATGCTTTAATATTAAGATTAAAACTTTAAAACACTTAAGCACCACTTACGTCAAACATAAAATTAGTAGGACATGTTTCGGGAGACCTTCTCCCATCCTCGGCTACTGGTCTACTGGCGTGTCGGACTATCGGCTGCTGGTAATACCGCCCCGCGTACTGCTTCCCCCTCTCTCTTCCGGCCGGTAAGCTTGATGACCTCGCTGACAGCGAGGATGGGAGAAGGTCTCCCGAAACATGTCCTACTAATTTTATGTTTGACGTATGTGGTGCTTAAGTGTTTTAAAGTTTTAATCTTATTCAGTTGTGCCACGGTTTTTAACAACTTCTTCGTAATTTTTTACAATTTTACAATTTTATTATGCTTTGTTAAACAAAGCAATCGTACAAGACGCTAATGAGAACTTGCTTCCTTCAGCTAGCCTTGGTGGTGTTGTGGTCTAAAACTATAGTGCAGTAATGTAAACTTTGTGCGTTCGAGTCCACCCCAAGTTATAAAAATTATAAAATATTATTATGGAATTTATTTCTTAAATTCAAGATTTCTAAATGACAAGGTTTACTATGCTTGTTAATAGACAATGAACAATAAAACCTTTAACATATAAAATTGAATTCACACCAGGAGACCCTGTAGAGACATCTCTGAGCCACAGTTGGAACTACGTCCACTAGGGGTTACCAGGGCAACTTTACCATATTAGTACAGTAAAGTGCTACGCACCGGGTAAAGTGTTAGCAGTCTGAGAAACAGCCACTTCATGGAGCGTGTAAAGAAAAATGACTGCTCAGGCCAGCAGTAAGAACTAGTGGTCAGGGAAATTTCTCTCACATTTATAAAGAAGCATTTTATGTTCTGGCCATTAATACCCGCTCTGCTGCTCCATTCCTAAACTGACAAAATTATTGCATTTGTAATATCATTCAATTCACTGTAAAGCTTCAAGTTTCATTATATTATGCGGGGGTGCTCACAAGGGGTGTTAAGACACTGAGTGTGTCATTGAAATTTTTTGCAAAATTAGCATTTTATATGTTAAAAATGAAAACAGTCAAGTTTTATAACTTCAAAAGGTATTACTTGTAAGCAATAAAAACA
Source organism: Ectobius pallidus (assembly GCA_964059195.1). Classification (NCBI taxonomy): domain Eukaryota; kingdom Metazoa; phylum Arthropoda; class Insecta; order Blattodea; family Ectobiidae; genus Ectobius; species Ectobius pallidus. The sequence continues at coordinate 199,862,334 of CAXKWD010000003.1, forward strand.
ATCAATTCTTCTTAAACTTGTCTTAGAACATAGGCATTCCTCAGGGATCTCTCTTATTCTCCATATTCATAAATGACATATCTAGTCACATAAGACACTCACAACACCACCTCTACTCAGATGACCTTCAGATCTATATGCAATTAATGACTAGGGATAGTCACATTTCGTTAATCCCCAAAACACGAAATTAGTAATAGAAGTTCAAATTACTGTAATAAATTCGTTTCTCGTGTTTTTTATTCAAAATATGTATTTATTCATTCGCGAAGTTTCGCGAAATGTGACACTTTTCGCGAAATACCCGGTTTTTAAGGCTTTATCCCATTTTTACGCGAAATACGGGCAAATGTAAAAGTTCTACTTTAAATTAACTCATACTTAAATATAATGTATTTTTTTATCCACGGAAAATATTTTAACTAAAAATGTGAGCCGTTGATGAAAACGTTAGTCGTTGGCTTTATTTGAAACGCGAAGATTTCAAGGTCAACTGAAGAAGGGACTTTAGAGGAAGAGGGTGGAGGAAGGAGTTTCTGGCACCAAGATGTCGGCGGTCGGCGGATAATTCACGGCCGAAACAAGTAAACAAACTGCCGATTTATTCTTCCAGTCTTTATATAATAGCAGAATAATAATACAAATTTAATAATGAATTAAAACAACCTGTAAGTTACGTACTTCAACAATCTCGCGTTTAACGAGTGGGTGTTGGAGGCTACAACCTGTAACGTCATGCTTCCCGCCGAATCCCACGATATTCACTATCGATGTTAAAATCAGCGGTACTCATCGATGTGACGATAATATCGATCTATTTTGACGGAAAACATCGATGTATATTTAAAATAAAAACGCATGGTTTCAGAAAATTAGGCAACATTCATAAATAAACTGAAATATTTCCATGAAAACTATCGATGTTTTTGGAAATTTTGTCAATACAGCCTGAATGTCCGACTCAGTATGTATATTCACGAAAATTAATGCAAAAAACTGTGAATATTAAAAAAAAAGTGTGCGTGGAACGCCACGCGACAGAAGTGAAACTTGTTTTAATTTTTTGATTTTTTTCAATTTTGGATTATTGGATTTTTTAAATTTTGGATTGTAGAACTTTTAAATATTGGGTTTTTGGAATTTTTTATTTTGGATGTTTTAAATTTTTGATCTTGTAATTTTTAAATTTTGGAATTTTGGATTTTCGATTTTTTATTTCGGATTTTCAATTTTTTAATTTGGATTTTTAATTTTTTAATTATGGATTTTTAATTTTTAAATTTTGGTTTCTTTAATTTTTTAATTTTGGAATTTTGATTTTTTTAAATTTTGGATCTTTAAAGTTTTTTTTATTTTTGAATTTTTTTAATTTTAGATTTTTAGGTTTTTTAAATTTTGGATTTTTTAAATTTTGGATAAGCTTAATCATTGAGTTGATTGTTTTCTGTGCAGACCGTTCCATCACACCTCACTAATTTTGTGATGATTTTGAGCGTAACACTAATTTCGTGATGATTTTTAACGTAACGCAAGATCTCGATCTACCCCTACCGCGGCTAAAGAAGTTTCACTTCAAAAACATCAATGTCGGGGAGAAACATAGATTGTTTTCCATCAATGATGGTGATGATGATGACGAGTGATTATTTTATCTTTATTCGTACTTCTGTTTTTTAAGATCTACATGTTAACGAATAAAATATTTTCGGATGAATTTGTGCATTTTTTTTAACTGCCGTAACCACAATGTAAAGTAAGGAGTTTATTTAATTTTAAAGTAAAATACAAGCGCCTCAAGTAAATCAGGTAAGCTGTTTCATTTTTATTTCATATGAATTCAAGACATTGTCATATCACTCCTGGATGTTTCTTGATATATATAACAGCCACCTTGCGAGTCAAGAGGCCCTTGCCCTTTAGGGATGAAACAGGCTAATTCTAATTCTAATTATCAGTGTACGGGAAAAATGCAGTTAGATTTAAAAGCTGATTTTCAAGATTTCTTTTTTTTCCCCCCCCCCCATTTTTATGACGAAATTCAATTTTTAAATAGCGAAATATATGTAGAAATTTTGCATTTTATTTGACGAAATCCTGAGTTTTTATTCACCACAAATCATTAACTCTATTAATGACTCCATAATTGAGTGAGTCGGTAGCACGCCTGCCTTCCACTCTGGCGGCCCGGGTTCGATTCCCGGCCGGGTCAGGGATTTTTCAGTAGTGAAAGATCCCCTCCCCGGGTTCATGACTGGGTAGGTTAAGTCTTAGGTTAAGATAATGCACATTGTGCGCGATTCCTTAATTAATTAATGACTCCATAAGATCCCTTAACAAAGATCTGCAATCAATCGGTAACTGGGCTCAAAAATTTGGCTAACAATTTAACCCAAGCAAAACCCAAGTAATTGTATTACGACAGCAAAGACTCATATCATCCTCAAGAAGACTACATTGCTACCAGTGATATTGAACAACACTACTATCCCCGACACAGAAACAGTAAAAAATCTAGGTATCTGTCTCGACTCAAACATGAATTGGAATTCCCAAATCAAGCATATATATAAAAAGGCTTTCTCTATCATGCATGCTCTAAAACGACTGAAAAACTTCCTTCTACTAGAATAAAGAAAACTCTAATACAGACCCTTAGTGATGCCTTATTTCGACTACTGCAACATCTTGTATGGAGATCTGAGTGTTGAATTGTCATGAAGTTCACAATACTTGTGTTTGGTTTATGTTTAACATTCGCTTCCACGATCATGTCTCAAAATATTTCAAACAACTGTCTTGGCTTCGATTGCAAAATACCAAATTGCTTACTATACCAAATTCTTAAGTTTTCCATACCTCTTTACTTGGCTCCCCGATTTACGTTTCTATCCTCCTACCATAATCATGGTACTTGTTCGCAGCACAACTGTCTGTTATCAATTCCTAGTCATCATACAACCTCACACTCTCACTCATTCACCATAGCCACAGCCCGTTCTTGGAATTCCTTGTCACAAAGTAACAGGGGTAGTCGGAGTGTACACTCTCTCAAATCTGTGCTTATTATACAATCATTGCCCTCTGAACAGAACTAGCTCTTTGTAGTCACTCCATCTCTCATTATACATAGCATTACTTAGTGTACTTATAACTTATTTATAGCTACCCAAGGCTATAACTTTATTTCACAAACTTAAAATTCCATTGTAACATAATTTGACATTTTGCATGTTTTGCTTGTATCATTATTATTTTTTCTCTTTGGTGACAGTTATGCTTTATATGAAACCAATACTTTTTACTTAATTAATTAATTATTATGGTTAGCCTTAACCTTAGTTTTAGTATTAGTCATTACTTTGTTATTAATGTAAACCTACATTGAATATATTTTTTAAACATGGTTGAGAGGAAAAGAATGCCTTAACTCTGCCAGGCAAAATAAATCATTTACTAATACTACTACTACTACTAGGCGCCTTTTTGCCCCCCAAACATTTGAGTTTTTACCATACAAGGTCTAGCCTATGCATTTACTAAAAATCGAATTCTTGCCCCCTTAAAAAAATATTTTCAAGTCTGCTCCTCTGTCTTAGAGTATATTCCCTAATAATTTTGCTATCACTTACGTATTAAATCATTTGCCTTGTTAAATATATTTTTTAGTACAAGCTCCGCAAAGTGGCTGTTTTTTTAATTGCTAACATGCTGGAAAGTAGCACTTTACTGTCCTAGTAATTTTATTATGCTAGTAAAGTTGCCATGGTAACCCCTAGTGGACATAGTTCCAACTGTGGCTCCTAGATGCCTCTACAGTGTCTCTCAGTGTAAGTTAAATTTAATATGTGTAATGATAGTAACTGGTCCTTATCTTTCCACTGTAACTTGTAAAAACCGTCAAAGTCAAACATACACATACACAAAGATAAAACATTTGAAAAAATCAGTGGATAAAATACCTCGGTGCGACGTTTCGACCTTGTCCTCCAGGTCATCCTCGGGCCTGAGTTGCCTTAGGAAGACCTGGAGGACAAGGTCGAAACGTTGCACCGAGGTATTTTATCCACTGATTTTTTCAAATGTTTTATCTTTGTGTATGTGTATGTTTGACTTTGACGGTTGTAAATTTTATATGTTAAGGGTTTTATTGTTCATTGTCTATTAACAAGCGTAGTAAACCTTGTCATTTAGAAATCTTGAATTTAAGAAATAAATTCTATAATAATAACTTTTTATTATTTTTATGATTTTGGGTAGACTCGAACACACAAAGTCTGCATTACTGCACCATAGTCTTAGTTCGCTAGTCCACGAGTGCTAGTTGAAATGAACGACTTCAGATGAGCGGCTTGTACGAAAAATTGAGCTCATTAGTAGTAAAATTACAGAGCTTTTACTTTAAAATATTGTATGCACCACGTATGCCAAAACTTTAGCGGACTCATCCAGTATTTCAGCCTCGGCTTGGCCACAATACTAGATTCATCTGCTAAAGCCTTATTTTGCGTACTTGATACATAAATATCTATTTTCAATTGACACTTTACAAATCGCCCTACTTTTATTCCATTATTTGTAAGGGGGTTGGTGTAATACGATGCTGGGGTGAGTCATGAAGTTGCTAAGGGGGTGTATTCTTCATTGTTAATTGAAATGAAGCAATCTCGTGAATAAATAACACTGCATTACATAATCCTGAACCACAAGAGGAGTGAATGAGTAAAACATATGCAGATATATTTTGCATGATAATTTATTTCCATCTATATATTTGTTATAATATAGCATTCCATTTTTAAACTTAGTTCAATATTGTTAATTAAAAATGAATATCATGCAACAATAAAAAACTCAACAATGTATTTTATAACTTTGGTTTAAACATTATTTCGAGAGATGAAACATTCTCCATTGTCTTTTTAAGCATTCAACAACAAGATTCGATCTTCAACAGTTCATGACGATGTCTAGTCTAATAAATATGAACACAGCAAGAAGAAGAAGAAGAAGAAGAGAAGATGGTCCTACAACGACGTGGAAGGGGGTTTGCTCAGTCTTGGCCCTCGACAGGGCACAACATTAAAACAAATGACAGGAACAAAAGAAGAACATGATATCACACAAACTTGCACTCCATATATATATATACATTCATAGGCCTTTAGTTTTCTTGTAGTACTATATATATATTTATTTATATCTGGGACAGGGATTAAAAAAACTCTACAAGTGAACGTCTCTCTCTCTTTCTCTCAGGCACTGACTTATCTTACATGTGGGTTAGCCAATCAGGTGCTTGGTGCAGTGATAAGTGATTCTTATTGCAGACACGGATCTGGAAGTCAGTCGCTCAGTCGTCCCACGTGGGGAAGGCTTGGGCAGGAATGAAGAGTGCAGGTTGTGTTGGTTCCGCCGCCCCCACCGCCGCCGCCATGGGAGGTGGAGGTTGGGGTTGTGGTGGCAGATCCGACGTCACTGTCAGTTCTATGTTTTGCTGCTGGTCGACGTCTTGTTCCGCAAGACTCTCCTCTTCTAGTGTGCTGTGTTTGATGCCGTAGTAGAAGTACACCCCCAGGCCTGCGAACAAGAGATTTGTTAATGTCAACTAGCAACCTAGGAAATATATGTTGTCGTACTATTTAAAATAGATTAATTTACTCACAGTGAATAGTTAAAAGAATGCTGCACAACGTTTCGAGTCGTCCCTCGACCCTTCCTTAGGTGCCTCCTGAATCACGTTGTGAGGGACGACTCGAAACGTTGTGCAGCATTCTTTTAACTAGTATATACATAAAGACAGTGGAATTCAAGGACCAAATATGACAAATTTTGTATGTTGTCCATTGATCTGACCCTCCTCAAGTATACATATAAATGCATGGCACCTTAGTGGTGTGTTATATTGAAAGGAAACCCACATGGTCTTTTAAGTGACTAGTCCACTCATATGCAGCATGTTCAATATTGACCAATGTTTAGCAATTACTCATATATAGACCAATCACAATTGTTTATCTTGTAAAATATGGTACTTGCTAATAATATGAGGATGGGATTTTATCTGATAAATCATCAGCTTGTTACTGGGCACATCAGTCGTCAACAGTACCATGTGATGTAAGCATTGAGCAGTACCATTAAGCAGTACGAAAAGACAGTATTTTATACAACATAACTTGTTTGGAAATTGAAATAATATTAATGTCCATTCATTAAAAACACAATTGATGTAAGAAACTACCGTGATGCCCTCCATCTTGTGATGCGCACTTTTGGTAGCACTGGGGACTCGGATTAAATCGATTCGTGGACTGTTCATTTATCTAGTACGCCATGATCTTACGGCTGGAAGAACATTGACAACAAAATAAGAAAATAATTATTATTTACAAACTCCGTTACAGTTTATTCATGGAATAGTCTTATTAAATCCTATTCGAGATTATGGTTTCATCATATAAATTTGCTCTTACTTCGTTCTCACAAACATATCAATAAACTTGTAATCTCTCGTGCGATTACCAAACAGAATTAACTTTGAAAAAGAATACACTTACTGAAAGAATTCCTTGCACTTAACACAGCAGACAAATATGTTTGGCATCTCAAATACTTATTTTCTATATAAAAGAAAATTGGCCCTGATTACTTTGTTTATTCTGCATTCTGTCTTGGTATCGTGTGAATTTCAGATACTCAATTCCCAAACTGTTTGGTGGAGATTAATTTATTTCTTTAGGATCCTTAGTTGAGACATCATAATATTATGCTTTTTGTTTCAAAATAAAACATAAGTATGTTTTCTTGTCTCAGTATTGAATGAAGGCTCCTGTGAAAGGAACTGTAACATTATAGACACTGGAGGATTTTTCTGTTAACCTTCCGGTAGGCGTGCTTAATTTTGTCACATGAGCAGGAGCGCATTGTAAAATTTACAACTTGGACATTCTAAAATAATAACAAGACTGTGCCATACAAATTGGTTAACCTGTTGGCACATTTAAAGCTGAATAAATTCTCTATGGAACAAGATATGCTTCATATCGATTCTCAAGTTAAAATAGCACTGCATTGTCACAGCCCTCTTTTAGCTGTTAACTGCTTAAATGCGCACCAGTGAATGCTTTATATAATTAAAATGTTTTTCACAGACATCACCTTAGCATTTTCATATTTACCAATTGAAACATGCAAAAAAATATGTTATCTTTAAAAAAAACAATGATTTTCCAAATATATATATATACCAAAAAATTAGAAATTAATTTTTTTTTTTTCAATATTCCTCGCTTATAGTGTGCATTGCAGTGAACTAACTACAATACTTTAACCTTGAGCTATCACACCAATCCTGCAATTTATTCCATTGTTGTTGCTTACTCGACAATGTTACTATGGCTTCAGTTTCCTTGTTTAGCTTTCTAAGTTGGGCTCCTGAACTTTAAGCACTAGGTGTTGAATGTTATAAAAAGTATAATGCCAATATGCAGAAAAACACGTCTTCATGAAGTTTCCTCTGGCTTTGTGAAGGAAAATATTTGTGAATTGATTCCAGAAATGTTCAAGATTGGGAAAAATATAGCCAATGGTTATCTTCTTGTAATCCTTCAAATGGAGTAAGAGGCGCACATTTTAGTCAACTTTATCTTTGTCATGTTGTAGTCAATGTAATCATAAGAAGTTAGCAGATCAGATCTAGAGCACAACTCAAATTGCCGCCATATTTCTTATGCAGTTCTCTGCTAAATCTGAAGATCAAGTCATTGAACCTCTGGTGAAAAATTGTATCTCTGTGTACATCAAAAAAATTCATCCACTTCAATTATATGTGATAGATGCCACAAACTTGCTTGTAAAAAGCACACTAAAAACAAATTATCTGTGAAAGGCGTTATGAAAGTCAACGTTTCAGACAAGAACTTGATTGCGAACTCAAAGCACTCAGTTGCAGAGTGATCACTTTAATCGGATATGATTTTTAAACCGTTCATTTGCAGTGAGAATGAGAGAACACTAGGTTTTCCTGAGTTACCTCTGCTAAAGACTTAACAACTTAACGATTGGAAGATTGCAGGCTGATAACTGAATGGCGGAGTTTAAAATGGTGATTTAACGTAAAAGAAAAGTGTTTAAGGAACACTGAGAAAGGGCTGGCTTTTGAACATTTGTAAGTTTTTACCATATTTAGATGAAATATCAAACAATAATCATCATCTTAAGGCACCAGAACTTCGAATGTGAATGTTTTGGCCTTCTCAATAATTGTTCTCCAGGCCCTCCTGTCCTCTGCTATCTGTAAGTTTCCCACCTTCATCTTCTTCAGATCATCAATCACATCATCCTCCCATCTTGTTTTGGGTCTCCCCGTCATTCGCTTTCCTATGGGTTTCCATTATAACAATAATAAGATATAGAATAATTCAGTAGTATGGCATGTAGTAGTAGTAGTTCAGCATGCTTGGATGAATTATGAAGTTTCAATTATACAAATTTGCAAAAAAAAAAAAAAAAAAAAAAAAAAGGTCCATTTGAAAAATTACTGTTTACTTCTTGCAGAGAATTTTTTGTAATATTTCATAAAGTTTTTACTTTTGTTCTATAGTGTTACAATAGGTAACAATTTTAAATGCACTACTTGTTAAAACTGTCAAGTGATGGAACATTTTTTAAGATTCAATTAAGAGTGTTGAGAAAATGCATCAGGAAGACGCAATGCAAAGTTCTCTATAAATTGTATAATATTAAATATGTAACTGGGACACAGCAGCGCATAGTAAAAGCCAGATATATGCAAAAAAATTAAGGAATTTATCAATTTTATTAATAGGCCTATATATTTGAAAAATAATTTTTTCTTAAAAATAAATTTTATGCATGTTTTAATTAGTACATATTTAAACCTATCCTAATATCACATTGTAAGACAACATTTTTAAACATTTTAATACATAAAGGAACATATTCATTGGCTTGCATTTAAGCAATTACTGCTCAACGGCTAAATGTATGAGGTAATTATCTATGTAAAAACAAAACTGGCCTTTTTGCCATTTTAGCCAAAAACTCAGTCCTAGTATCCCTTAAAAAGCATACGATTAATTCTGGGAGAGAGGCTGGCATATTATTTTCTGGGACACTCTCAACAGAAAGGAGAAGGGACACTAACAAATGAAAAAAGAATGCCGGTTTTCTTAGGTTAGGTAGGTAAACCAGGTTTTCAAGGACATAGCTTAGAGTACCGTGTAGAAAACTATTGCTAGTGCTGTTGCAGCAATCCTAAACAAAGAAATCTGTGGATTAAATTTCCAAGAATTGTACACCAAATGCAAAACGCGTATGCTCTGTGGCATGAAAAATATGTTTTCCCTACCTCTATCGATGCTGTGGACTGCTCCCTTGTTCAAATTAAGAAACCATTCATGCTCTGGTTGCATGCACTTTTCACAACTGAAATGAATTTGTTTGGAAATCAAGAATACTGTTTCTCCATGCTGTGGTCTACTGTAGGAATGTATGTTCAGATGCAACCCAAACGTCAGCCAATGACATGGCTCATACTATCTCAAACTGTAAAATATTTAGCCGTGTAACAGTGCAAGCTCCCCTAATTGGCTATTACCCGTATGCCTTAAGCTGCGAATACTGTGAGAGTTCACTTCTGTCGAAACGAGAGAGCTCTCAATGCAACCAGTAAGCTTGTAATCACAGAGCTCTAAGCAGTGCCTCATCAGCAAGAGTGCACTTAAGCCACTCAAGAGGCAAGGCTCTGAAGTGTTGTCTCATTTTTACTCATATCACCCATTTTCTCCAGCCTATGAACTTCCTCTGTCATCCACATGTGGGTATTGTGTTTCATTCACTTAACCCTTTTCCAATTCAGGTTAGGTGCATGTGAAAACAAAGTGGGTGCCAGTACAAGGGTGGAAAAAATAGGACTGAAAGTAAAAATAAGTCCTAACTTGATTAGGCAAAGTGTCAAATTCATTCTAAGTTATAGTAAATCTTATAAATATTACTTAAAAGTTTTGTCTGAAACAATTTTTGTTACTGTAAAAAGTGATCAAAATGAGGCCGCACAAAAAAAATTAATTCTGCTGTTAGTAGTCACAATATTGAGCATGTTCAATATTGCTGTAAATCTTTCATCACCGTAATATTTTCTCTGAAACTTTTTTGATAACTGCAATCTTTAGCACCGAGAGGGTGGGAGAAATTTCTTTAAAGCTTAGCTTGTAAGAGTAAATAGATGCTGGTACTTTTTTCCATGGGAGTTTTCAGTAGCGGCACAGAACATTGACTCTGAACATAATAATGATGTCATTCACATCGGAATATTCTAGAAATTGTTGGATGTATTGAATACAGGGGCGGATCCAAGGGGGAGGAAATGGGGGAAATTTCCTCCCCCAAAATTTGTAACATTAAGCGCAGATTATTCAAACGGTCGGCCTTCTAATAAATTTTGTAAAGCCAACATAACTTGAATACTTAAATTAAAGCAACGATATTCATTATTTTGAAATACATTTGTAATAAAATGCCGAAATGTTCATTTTGATTTCAACTGTGTACTGGGAATAATTAATTTTTATGAGTAAAAACTTCCCTCTCTACTTTGGTCCCCCCCCCCCCCCAGAATGTCTCTCTGGATCCGCCCCTGATTGAATATTAATCATTTGAAATATGTTGGCTCCATGGAATATGTGAAAATTTGATTGATTCTTTAGGAATAAGTTAGAGTTCTTTGTATCGCAAGGGACTGTGTTTTGTTTATTGTTGACTGTCGTGATTTGTGTAAACATGCCTAGCGAGACTCTCAGCTTCAGAAATTCTACAAACTGTCTTTCTCCCTTTCTCTTCCTCTCTCTCTCTCTCTTGTTTCTTATGCTTCTTCTTTAGCTCGTCTACGTTATAGAGCCCTCAGATCCATCATTTTGTTTCAATATCCTGCTGCAGTGTGTTTTAAGAAACTTAGTTCTATTCAACTTCGATTTGAAAACCAAATACAATTAGTGTTGGGAACAGAAATTTTTGACTTCAGGACTAGGTTCGGGGTAGCTGGATCTTTGTGGGCATTTTTACATGCACAGAGGATTTAAGTTTTGAGTCTGCTCCCTTCTTTATCCTACAGCTCTAGTACCCATAATCAGCATCGTACATACATTCCATTCCCTGCCTTTTTATTAAGTGCCGGATGGGAAAATGTCTCTTCGTCTGTGTCTGTCTTCCGTGTGTCTGTATGCGTGATATCTCAAATACGCTTTATCGGATTTTCATGAAGCTTGGTACACGCATTTGTAACATCCATGGGAAGAAGCCTATTGATATTGAATCAAATCAGTTGACCATTACCAGAGTAAAGCCCAATTTAGTGCCTATTTTATGGTAATATATTAGAATTTATCAAGTGCACATATTGTTACAGTGTTCATATACGGCTTTGGAAGTTGCAATACAGTTAGCTTTGACAAACAACACTACCCACATATTCCCTCACATATGCTTATTAAACTAGACCTTTTTTTTCTGTAAACCCTGCTTAATGAATCAATCGGGCCTTAACTCAGAAATCGATTAAAAAAATAACTTTTTTCTGCATTTCATAATTGCAATTATCACTGATTAAACAAAAGCATTCTGGCACTTTGTTACCTCAGATTACATTATTCTCTTTGTATTTCAAAATGATCCCACATTTAAAAAAAATAAAGTTGCCGTGACTTATGCCACATCGCTTGTATAACAATGAAGGCAGACAAAAAGTTTCTATCCATCAGGCCAAGTCTTATCTATCCTTTGCTGTGTGCCTTTTTAATAAAATATGAGATGGGTTTTAAAGGATGTAGCCAAGATTGCCCTGATAGTCTGCTGCATGCTCCAGAAAAGGCTTAATAAGGAAGCATTTCTTCAACATCATAACATATGCATAATTTTACTTAATGTAGATAATGAATATATTTAGTCTCTATGAGATCTGGAAGCTGAAAGCTCATCAGTATTATGATATTAAAAATTAATATTCCAGAAGCAAATGATTGGTCTGGTTGTCGTGTAAGAAAAGGGCTTTTAATACTTGGTGCACGCTTCATCTTGGGGGGGGGGGAAGTGTTAGACTGTATGCAGATGTTCCTTAGGCTAACTCCTGGGTGAGCGAGAGATGGACGATGTCCTGTAGCTTCTTCTTCTTCTTCTTCTTCTTCTTCTTCTTCTTCTTCTTCTTCTTCTTCTTCTTCTTCTTCTTCAGTGTAATGGCCTCGGCCAGAATTAAGCCAAGTAGCCAGTATGATTTCTTTTTGGACACATGAAGTCAGAATGAAAAATTCAATGCCATATCCGGGATTTGAACCAGGATCTTCGGCTCTCCATGCCGATGCTCTAACCAACTGAGCTGCCATGACAACGTGCCGGTCAGTCTCCAACTGACTCACAATCCCAGAATACCACCAGGTGTTCTCATTATGAGATACAAACCCAGTGGCGACTTACAAGCTGTAAGTACTTTAGGGTCCGGTATTCATAGTAAACCACTAGTAGGTCACAGTGGAATGATAATTCTTTCACACTGGCCATGTGTAGGCTAAGATGGACACGTTCTGACTTCACGTGTCCATCTTAGCCTACACACAGGCAGTGTGAAAGAATTATCATTCCATGATTTCTTTTTCTTCTACTTTATGGATTTAGGCCTTAGACCTGTTTCCACATCAAGAGATCGGGTCTCTCCATCTAGCAATTGGGTGCTCCACTCTTCTTCTGCCTTTAGGTTGATAATGAAGTAAAATCCGTTGTAATCTGTCTTTCTATAAATGTTCTAACCAGTTATTTCTTATATGATTTGTTCTGTCTTTTACATTATATATTTTTTAACTCTGTTCTAGTTTCCTAATTATATTTTTTCTCCAAAAGTGTGTAGCCCAGTAATGAACGCAAGAATTTCATTTAGTCTGCCTCTATCTATCTTCTATCTGATCTGGTGAGTGTCCAATTCTCACAGGCATATGTTAACATGGGTACTGCCATTGTTTTATAGAATTTTATTTGAGTTGTTCTTAATATTTTATTTTTCAGTGTTCTTCTTATTGTTCCACACATACCATAGAATCTGTTTAATTTTATATTAATATCGTTCCTTTGGCAGTAAAAGTAAAGTGTTCCCTATTACAGGCCATGGAGGCCCAGAGGGTTCCAGGAGGTTGAGGCTCCCAGATTTTTAGACATCGGCACATGAAGGTGGTAAGGTTGTCAGCCTTACGCACCGGCCGCCTTTACCCCCAGGATTGCTCCTGGTACTCATTTCTGTTAGAGGCTGAGTCGACCCCAGGGTCATAGTGCCACCAGAAGGATTAGGCCGATTGAAAAACTCCAACGACCTCATCGGGGATCGAACCCGCGACCTTCCGGTTTGTAGCGCAGCGCCTCAACCACTACGCTACGGTGTACCCCTCCTTTGGCAGTAGGATACTTTAAATCCTAGATAATTAAAATTATTTACTTGTTCTATTATTTTATTATTTATTACTGTTTTACACCTTAAGTGGTTTGTCCCTTTGTTTTCTTCTCAGAAATTCTCATATTGTAATTACTAGCTATTTCATTTAATTTATGTACTGCCATTTGTAGTTCGTCTTCTGTTTTACTAAATTTACTTGGTCATCTGCAAACAATATGATGTTTAAGGCCATTAGGATTTATATCAGTATATATGTGATATGTTAGGTTAGGAATGCCTCCATAACGTAAAGTAACGAATGGCCTCATCGAACGCCTTATAGTCAGTGAAATATTATCTTCTAAACTGCTTTCACTACAATTTCCTGTCACCAGATTAATGTTAAATCCTTAAAAGATATGATTGTTACCCATGTACTACCATCTAGTCACGCAGAGGCACATGGTCAGATGACCCAAATTTGTCTGCAGTATCTAACATACAGTGTAATATGTAAAATGTCTAATTGAGAGGGATGTCTAGGAAACTGGTTATCACCATTTTAACTTTGTAATCGTAAAAAGGAGACTATGAAACGTGGACCACCAACTAGGGCTCGCACACGCACGTGGTCGTAGGACCCGATTTCCCAGTCTGGTATTTATAAATGCGTTTCACATGCACAACATTAATGAATATTTATAATAACTTTCTAAAATGTGTTTCAAAATTATTCAGGCGATATAATGTAATGAACGTAAAACCTTTGTAATATCGGTGCACGAGCACTCTACGAAAAGACCCGACCGCACCTCGTGCCGTTAGTTGAATGGTCCTATAGCATCACCGCAGTTCGGTTGTGACCTGCTGTCATTATCCCAATTGCAGCGAGATAGAAACTTTAGGACATGTACTGGGATCCTGCCCCAAAACAAACTTCTTATCATATGTAATCCCACGAGAGTTTACGAGTGTATCGATAGATTCGTGAGGGAATTTATTTGATGAAACTCGTCAACTCGAGTTGGATTTATTAAGACTATTCCATGAATAAAAATGTAACGGATATACAAATAATAATTACTTTCATGCTTTGTTGTATACAAAAAACCAACAGCTACGAGATCATGGCATACTATGAATCAACCATCCATGAATCGATTCGAGATACCATATTGTGACCAGGGCTACCAATGGTGCATACAAGACATAGTTAACTTAATCCATGTAAACTAAAAGCAGAACACAATAAAATCACACGAACTGCCTTGCACCGAATTGAAATTGAGTTTTATTCAATGTACATTTCTATTATTTCAATTTCCAAACAAGTTATGTGCTATGTGTAGTTGTCTGTTCCAACTTTCTGAGGATAAAAAGGAATCCCTTTTTTATTCTACATAGAAATAGGTATCCTAGCTAACAGTTTGTGCATATGGTTGTTTCTCCAAGAGAAGTGAGCAGTTAAAATCATCTTTATATTGTTTTCGTTGTAACCGCAATCATATTCAGGACTCCTGGGGTGAATCACGGTGTCATTTTGCTGGATAAAAAAATCGGGTGCGTGTAACGCCACGCGACAGAAGTGAAACTTATTTGGCAACGTTGAGAGTGAAATAGAGGAATACATATAATTATATCGAACGAAAGAAGGAAATCATCTGAATAAAAAATAAAATAGGAAATACACTTTTTCGGCAATTTAAATCGAATACGTATAAAACAATAATAGTTGTGATGAACTAATGCCCAAACTGTCGCTGGTCGTAGCCACTGTGTTTGTTCACATGAACGGGACGCTTTGGTTAAGTTTCCGAGAACGTTAGTGATGTGTAAACGATGCTCACGCAACGAGTAGGCTAGAGCCATCTATAATGGTGAAGGGATCACCACGCCACTAGCTCGAAGAAGTAATAGCCCCCACGAAATGTCTGATACCTTTCCCCCGCGCGCTCCCGTGGTCCCACTCTTTAGATAACATCTCTATGCTTGCTACGTACCTCTAGCGCCTTCAAAAATCTTTCTCAACCTCTTGAACTCCCTTTTTTTCTTCTTAGGTTCATTTATAAAGCGTTAAGGAAACTTATGTCAACTACAAAACTTAACAGTGCGGACAGATGGTCCTAACAGATATGAAGATCAGAAACCCAAAAACTATAAAAAATAACATCTATGTATTTTTTTAAACTTGATTTTGTTTATATGTTGACCCAAAAGATTAGTCCCTCCTATGCAAGCCATTGGAAAAGGAAGGTAAAACCGGTGAAGAAAACCATTTCATACTAGTTTTCACTGTGAGTATATTGTCCTTACAGCCGCTTAATGATCGGGAAGAACATAATCTGAGAGTGTTCGAGAACAGGGGGCATAGGAAAATGTTTGGGCCTAAGAGTGTTGAAAACGGGGACTGGAGAAAACTTCATAACGACGAGCTTCATGACCTGTACTCTTCACCAGATGTAGCAACGGTCATTGAATCACGGAGAATGAAATGGGCTGGGCATGTTGCGCGCACGGGGGAGGAAAGACATATCTCAAAAATATTGACTGGGAGACCCGAAGGGAAAAGAGCAGGTAGAAGACGTAGGTGGGAGGACAATATTAGGATAGATTTAAGAAAAGTAGGATTTGTGAGGAATGATTGGATGGAGTTAGCACAGAATAGGGTTGAATGGCCGACTCAGGTAAGCGCGGCAATGAACCTCCGGGTTCCATAAAATGATAATATTCCTTTAACTTGCTGAGGAATTGTCTATTGCCATTGAGTAAGTAATAATATCCTTCAATATAATCCAATACTTCTTGATTGGATTACCATAGTCCTTCCATATATCGGTTTGTTAGATATCATGGTACTTTCTATCTTCTTGCTTTGAGCAGAGGGCATAGAAGTAACGACTGCTTTATGTAAATGCATATTTTATAACCGCCTCTTGAATAGGAGTTTATTGTTATGGTTGTGCGTCACAAGCTTCTAGGGCAGCAATATCATGTCACTGTGCTCGTATTTATGAGAAATATTAATGTAATATGTGTGAATTCCACACGCTTTATCACAGAGAAGATAATTATCTTTCCCTTTTCTTTGTACATTTTCTGTTCACTGTTGGATTTTATTTGTTTGACTCTTCCTGTTTTCTCTTCTTTCGTTTGATTAAAATATCCCTCCCCTCATTTATCCTTCCATTCTCTACTCCCCACAGTGGTGTACCAAATGGGGGGGCGAACGGGGCGGCCGCAGCGGGCGCCAAAATTTAAAAACATATTTTTTTTAGTTTAAGAAAAATAATTTTTTCAGACAAAATATACGGTTTTATTTGTCAGATTTTCTTTATTGCTTTATTAAATACTGCAGTAATATCATTTAGAAATAAATAAACGTTTCGTTTTAAACTATTTATAGACAATACGAAATAATATATATATATATATATATATAGCCTATATCTTTTTTTTTTCAAACAAACTAACCTTATAATTCTTACAGTTTTATTTCATTCATATTTTTCTCTTTATAATGTGTTAAAGTAACATACTACTTATTAAAAATAAATAATTGTGAACATTAAACTGTGTTTAAATTAAACTCATTGAACCTTGAACCTTTTAGCGTTGGGGGCGACTACCATCTAGTTAGCCCCGGGCGCCAAGTAGCCTTGGTTCGCCACTGACTCCCCATTTTCATTTCTTCCTCCCTTTCCATCCTTAATTCTTTCATTACGTTGTATTTATTAATTAATATGTTAGGCTCACGGGAAAAAACCTCCCCTGGGGGCACTGTTGACATTTCCCCCACTTTCCCATCACTATGTACGGTCGATGCTGAGTTAGAATATGCAACTGCTGATGCCGATGTCCTTGTACAAAATGTCTATTCTTAAAATGTTAAAGTTATGCTATAATATTTTCAATAAGTCATTTTTTTCTTAATAACAACGATAAAGCTCAATGTCCAAGTTGTTCAACAGGAAATTTGTCTTAATGAGACTCTCACGAAATTTTGGGTCACTTTTAGGATTATGTTTAATAATTGAAATTCTATCAGGAATTTTTATAGCAATACTGAATTTCAACGGGTGACTGACTGTCTGTGTGTCTGTCAAATACGCTTTATCAGATTTTCATGAAACTTTGTATACGCATTTACAACGTCCGTTGGAAGAAGCCTGTTGATTTTGAACTAAATCGGTTGACCTGTACCGGAGTAACGACTAATTAAAAGTCACATGCTTTTTAAATGGGAAATCATCACTATACTACAAAGCCGCGTTGCTAATCACTGAGGGCCTTGACTACAATGCAATCAGATGAGAGGCATTTGTTGTAATTTAATTTATTTCTGTTGTTATCCCACTTATTCCTTCAAGAAACCGTGACCTAAAACTCAATAGTTTCTGTAATTTTTTACTTTTTGTCTGTAATTTACACTGTTTACTTCTGCAGAAAATGGAGCGATTTGAAGACTCTCATATGATATACCATGAAGAATTCGCTCTGTAACTCTTATGCAGGCAAGAATCCGCTAAGAAACAAATTCAGTTCAGTTATAATGTTCTGCTACAATAAATAATTTACGAAGTAAGAAATAAAATTAACATAAAACACACGTGTTTAAAGATGATGTTAAAAATTACCGTTTATTTTCGGAAATTTTAATTAAATTTATGTAATATAATTTCATTCCAATTTTCGACTCATCAGCATTAACAAACAGATGCACAACAATAATTAACATGGCCTACTCTGGTAAACCTGCTACGAGATTGATAGGAAGGTAGAGAGAACATAACCAGATTTACTGATGGCACTGTATTTTCACAATTTCCCCGTTGATGACGAAAAGCTCTGTTTTCCGTAGATCAGAATAATATTCACGTTAAATAATTAATATTTGTCGTATCTACACTGGATTTATACAGGCGTTAACTTCAAATGCCCTACGGCGTGTTTTCAGCAGGCCGTATAAACTATTGATGTTCTTCTGTTTGCATTGTCGCTGCGTAATAACTTGCATTCACATTAACTTATGTTTCCTTGTAATAAGAGGCTATGGCATTCCTATTAGGCATTAGGAAAATTGCCGGCGATGTAGGTAAATGATATTCCGGCGAAGAAACTTTTAAGAGTCAGATTGGCCGACCACGGGGTTTAAACCCGGAACATCCAAAATCCAAGTCCATCTTGCTCGGTTTTATAAATTTAATAATGCATTGCAGTACAAAATTAACGAATTATTTACTGGTAACCATTGACAACAGTAGCTCTCGGTTGTTTTCTGCCATAAAAATCACACTAGGCCTACTGTAGTGGAGGGATTTGTCTCTTCAATTTCTGAAATCTCCGAAATAAAACTTCCGTTCTCTTACATTAACTTTATCTTTTACGAAACAGGGCCGATTGTATAAACATCACTGACTGGAGATTGAATTATGATCCAAGTTCTGAAAATGATCTGAGTTCAGACTCGAGTCGTATTGTATAACACCAAATACTATAGTATTTGATAACACTGATCTAAGATCAACTAATCGAAGTTCAGTTTTGATCCTAGTTCATATATGAGTACTTGGCAACATCTCAGAAACAGCTGAGTATCGCCAGACGAGAGCATTGTTACTCTGTTATCCTTCGTATCCAGACTATGTGTTGAGCGAAAGGAAGGAAAAATATGATCGAAATTAAGCAAGGAGGAAAGAATGTCCTCATTGAAATTTTCTTGGGAAAATGTAAAGACATTATAGAATCCAAAAAGACGGATGCGATAACATCCACGCAAGAACAAAATGCGTTGAAAAATGTTCTGGCAATATAAATAGGCTTGCTATTAACGTATGAATGGTTCGTTTCAAGAAAGGAATAAAAGTGGAGATGTAACATTAACAGAGCAATGTTTTATGTAAAACGTGAATTTCTTTGTTCATCTGTTACAGCATTTTTGTCATTCATGGAAACCAGGTAATCTACTGAAATTTTCCCTATCGATTTTGAACTTAAGAGCCCACTGAAGTTTTACCTGATGAAAGCCTTATTACAATGTAAAATCTCAGCTCTCAAAGAGTTAATAGGTAAAATAACAAAGAGAACGAAGAAAGCATTTGCTCTAAATAAGATAAAACACACGGGGACCCCCTACGAAATTCATCATTTTTATCATCACGAGACATGTGAAAATTCGAACGTACAGGTTATGTTTTAGAGTTTGTTACACTGCATTATAAGGAGTCTAACATAGCCTATAAACGCACAACTATAGCTATAAATGTACTAGGTTAAAAAAACCCGGCGTCGCCCGGGTTTTGTATTTTGTAATTGGAAATTAACTTATGAAGGATTTTCAATTTTAAATTCTAGGTCCTTATATAGGCATTTATAATTTGAAATAGGAAGAACGACTTATTACACTCAAACTATTCCCTCATAAAACGCTTGATATAGTTTTTTATGGCTCATAGAGGATCTAGAATTTTGCATCCCATCGCTTGTACAGTGCACAGCAAGCCTGGTAGAGGTTTAAATAAGAAGAAACAGAAATTCCTGTAACATAAAATTGTAATATCGAGGCGGGAAATTTCCCACTCTTATGTTACCATAAAGTCGTTTTGGGGATGAAATTAAACAGAAAGCATTATCACTTTCATACTTTTCTCTCCAAAAACCTGCGATATAATATAATAATATACACATTACCATACCTCGTTTTGTTTTCTCTATGTCCAGGGTAGAGAAAGTTATGTGATTCCATTATTTTAGTGGATTTCATTCTGTAATATTTATTTATAACATGAATTATTTTGATAACTTCTCTTATTTGTCAAAAGTGCATTTCAATTGTTTTTTCCAAGCCCATTATATACCATTTGGCAACAATATATTCTGTGATTTGGAATTGATAATTCTATGTGAAAAGGGATTAAGTATTTTCAAAAACATTTAATTTTTGGCATTTAGAATCAGAATTTTTCAAAATCCTTTCTTAGTGAGCACCTACATTATGAAACGAAGGTACTGTCAAAATTCCAAGTCTCTACCTGTTATAGTTTAGGCTGTACGTTGATTCCTGTCATTCAGTCAATCATTCAGTCATTCAGTCAGTCAGGACAAAGCCTTTTATATATATAGAGATGAAGTTGTCTTTTGCGTATTTGCTTGATATTTATCGTAACCACATAGGTTACCCTCACATTATGTGTATGTTGAGCTCATCTTGTGTTTCAAATAAGAAAACAGCCCCTTGAACTGAGATCAACGAGTTTGATCGTAGAAATTTCTCCATTCAAAATTGATCCTAGTTCAGTGCGAATTGATCTCAGATTAGCGTTTATACAACAGAAATTTCCGAGTTCAGCGTGAACTGAGATCAGTTTAGTCTCTCATACGAAATCAAACTGTTTATACAATCGGCCCTCAGGGACGTTTTCTTAATTTAAAGTGAGTTTTTCCAAGAGTATACATCTTTCGAAATTGGGATTGAAAAGGTGTACAACTACAGTTTACACTGCACGATTTATACAAGTTTTGGCTTTGCTGTTGAAATTAATAACTATTCCACAAATACGCCGCGTGTTTGATATTGAACAATGACGTTTAGCAATTCCTCGGATATAGACCAATCACGATCGTTTATGTTATAATATCCTTCCTGGGATCGCAAGGGTGCAATTTTATCTGATTAAACGTCAGCTCGTTACTCGACACGTACGGCATCATCATGCGGTGATTAACACGTCACATGCTTCCATTAAACAGCACGAAAACACATTATTTTATACAACATAACTTGTTTGGAAATTGAAATAATATAATGTCCATTGATTAAAAACACAATTTCGATTCTGTGCAAGCCAGTTCGTATGCTTTTACAGCGTTTTGATGTAAGCAACTACCACGACACCCTCCATCTTGTGATGCTCTCTATTGGTAGCATTGGGAGCTAGGATCGATTCATGGAATCGAGTCGTGGACTGTATATTTATCTAGTTTACCGTGATCTTACTGCTGACAGATTTTTGACAACAAAGTAAGAAAATAATTATTATTTACAAAATCCGTTACATTTTATTCATGGGATAGACTTAATAAATCCTACTCGAGATTGCGAGCTTCATCAGATAAATGATCAATAAACTCGTAATCTCTCGTGGGATTACCTTTGATAATTCCATGCCTCGGTCTGGAGCCATGGAATTACAGGGTCGAACGCAATGGTTCCTCTTCTTATAGGCTAGTATTTAGGGTACAGAACGGAATTTTGGGCTGACAATGTGTTGTTAGAAATGTGTTTTTAACAGGTACGCTTAATAGATTCTTTTGATATGCTCTCGTTTTCTCAGATAATGTATTCTATCACGAACACTCGTTTGAGAAACACTGTTACTGCAAAAGAATACTGTACCTATTGCCATCCAGACGGTGAACCGCACGAGTGTGAGAATGGACAGCTTGAAGATGAGGTAGATGTTGACCATGACGGCTATGGCCGGGACGAAGGGCAGCCCCGGCGTCATGAACAGGAGGGTCTTGCGGTTCTGCGGCTTGCGGGAGATGACTAGGAGGACTGCTATGATGAGGATAAGGAAGAGGAAGAGGAAGAATGTGGTGGCGCCATTCATGTTGCCCATGCCGCACACCACGATCAGGTCGAAGATGAGGATCAGCAGGTAGAGGAGTCCCACCATCTTCATGACGAACATGCCGGACTCCTCCGTGGCTGGGCCGGTGTCCACCCAGGGGAATATGGCGGGGCACAGGTACGTCGCTGCTTGGAGTCTTCTGCCGATGTAGCCCAGGCTGGGACCCACGCCTCCGCCCCCGCCGCTGCCTCCGGTGCCACCCCCGTGCAGGGTGCCGTAAAACTTGTTTTCGCTGCGGTCCGACACGAGAAACTGGTCGTCTCGCATGGAGAAGTCCTCCTCGGGCTCCTCTCCGGGATACGTGTCGTCACTGTCGGGAGAGCTGCGCGTCACTCTGCGCACCATGATGCGTTGTTGTTGCGCAGTGCTGCCCAAGGCTGTGCTCGGTGGTGCTGGTGGTGCTTGGGTTGGTGCCGGGCTGGTTCCCAGGGCCGCCCGCAGTTGATCCGGATGCAGTTGGTTCCCATACATGACCTGCAACATACCCCTAACATTAATTCTACAAAGCAGTGTTCAGCCTCAATTTGAACTCTTTGGCAAGTGCTAGGCCTACTTTACAACCTTCGATGGGGCAAAATGAAAACCACAGTGAAAATCAAAACTGTTTTATTTGGAACATTTAGATACACCTTCTAGCTACTTCTATACATAGTCGCACTTTGATTGAGTCCTTTGTCATAGCGTGTTCCCAACTTTCCAGTGCCCTCTTCATAGAAGCTTGCCGTCAGCGTATTGAGAAGGGTCTTCACGACATTTTGAAGTGTTTTGAAGTTCTTCGCTGGTATGGAAGCGCTGTTCTCCCAGATCTTTCTTCAGCTGCCGAAAAAGATGAAAGTCACTCGACACTGGAACGAGTTTTTTAAATCCATCTTGACGGGATAACGTGGATTCGTTACTACAATCCGGAATCAAAAGAACAATCCAAACAATGGATGCACACAGATTTCCTGAACAAACCCAAGACCTGGGTTCCACGCCAACGAAGAATTTCAAGACACTTCAAAATGCTGGTGGCAAGCTTCTATGAAGGGGGTATTATACCACGCTTCGACAAATGTCTCAATCGGAGCGCGACTATGTAGAGAAGTAGCTAGAAGGTGTACCTAAATGTTCCAAATGAAACAGTTGTAATTTTCACTGTGGTTTTCATTTTTCCCCCATCAGAGGTTGAAAAAATAGCCCTCGTAATCAGGACCCAGGCAATAGAAAAAAAGGTCATTGCTACAATTGACACAACATAGGCTACTTATAGGTTGCCCCTTTTTGAGGTTAGTCCAAAACTTTGACATCAGTGACACTGAATCACATGAGAAGTTTGTAAGATTCAACTTTGATAACGTGATTGTTTATGTCGCAGAGTTGGAAGTTCTCGAAAATTCATTGTTTGGCAGCATCACAGCCCAGACTGAAATTGAATTTCTCACTGGGGTTCCTTCTGGTATTTAGATTGAGCAGTTAGTTGTCTAACGTTGTCTATGGAACCTCTGTCTATGGGAATATGTGTCTGGAACCTCTCTCCTATGTCTTCCTACATGTGTGAAGCCTTAAGCTTTGAAGGAAGAGTTTCGGTCAAAATAGACAACGTTAGACAACTAACCTCTTCCTTCCAAGCTTAAGGCTTCACACATGTAGGAAGACATAGGAGAGAGGTTCCAGACACATATTCCCAGTTAAATAATAATCATTCTTCTTATTGAGGGTTAAAATAAATCGATGATTTATTAAGTGCCAGATTGGTACTTTATGAGATTGTGTGGTGGACGTGAAATGTCTGTCCGTCCGTTCTTCCGTGTACCAGTGCGTGCGATAACTCGAATACGCTTTATCGGATTTTCATGAAACTTGGTATACGTATTTATAACATGCCAATTAGTTGATCGGTAACGGAGTAATGCCCAATTTAGCGCCCATTTTGTAATACTACATGATATTAGACTGAATTTATCAAATGCAAATCAGTTATCATGACAACATATTGTTTTACAGTGTTCATATACGGCTTTGGAAGTTGCAATACAGTTAGCTTTGACAAATAACACTATCCACATATTTCTTCACATATGCTTGACCGTTAAACCGAGCGAGGTGGCCGAGATGGTAATGTTTTTGGAGTGTGCAATTTTCAAGATATCATAAATCTGTATAGTTCTGCTGATGCTGGACGATTTTAATCTGATTATAATTGTATAGCTAATTTCTAGGCCTTATTACTCGATAACGAAGTTTCTACAATCTTAATCTACTGTTAAGTCCTAGTAAGGCTATGTGAGGTTATAGTAAGGCTATAAGTAAGGCTATGTATTCTCAATTCTATGTAAGCAAATTTTTTAATTTCTTATTCTTATTGTAGTTGACGTTGTCTATTGGCTGTCAGGCCTAATGACAATAAATTATTATTATTATTATTATTATTAATATTATTATTAGACTTTGTTCTTTCGTAAGCCTTGCTTAATGAATTAATCTGTAGTTTAACTCGGAAATTGGTTTAAAAAATAACTTATTTTGTGAATATTATAAATGCAATTATCACTGATTAAATGAAACCATTCTGGTACTTTGTTACATCAGTTTAACTTATTTTATTTTTCCGTAAATATTGTACACATAACCTCAAATTCAGCTACCAATGGAACTTTCATATTTTCCGTATATTCACATATGAGAGAATATGCGACATGATAGTTACCTGTCCATTACTAAGGTTCTCCTTGGTGGGCGACCCCCTGACCGGAGTCCGGAGACTCTGAGGCAGCAGCTCTATGAGGTTGGTGGAGTGAGGCTGATACCGGAGGATGAGTACGCAGGTGGAGACCAGTGTGTATGCCAGTAGTGTGCCGATGGACATCATCTCAACCAGCACCTCCAACTGGATGATCAGCGATGCCACAGCTGCAGCCACCCCCGAGATGAAAGTGGCCAGCACCGGAGTCCCTGTCAAGGGCCACACTTGCGCCAGCATCCTGCCAACACACATTTGCCACTCTAATGCCCGGTTTCTATAAACTCGTGAAATACCTAAGGGTAAACTATCCACAGGCAAATTAGTTCCAGAATCACCCACAATGATAAATGAGGAAGGCCTTGGAGTTGTACAGTTAATTTAATTCAGAAGGCTTTGATTCTCATTGTTTAAATTATTATTGATCCTACAAGAGGTTAAATTTTATCCAGCCATCCATGAAAGGATAAATTAACCCGACGATTTATCCTTGGAAAGATCTAGCCCGAGTTTGTAGGAACATTTTTTCTGTCATTTTCATATTTACCCAGAGGACATTTATCTAGAAACTCGCCACAAGTGTATGTGATTGTTACCTTTAAATTATTTGAGTTTGTAAAAGTTATCCTTGTATAAATTATGTCCATTGGATAATTTACCCATAGGTATTTCGCAAGTTTATAGAAACCGGGCATAAGTCTTGTTATTTATACTGTGTTGTAAAAACAGAAATGCAAGTATGAATAAAAATCCGGACGTGTCTACGTAGTGTATGGGACTCAGCTTAACAGCTGTGGAATGTGGGGAAAGTAGGGAGACGTGTTGGTGGTTGGGGGAAGGCCAGTGCTGCTACTCTTCACTTATGTTCGTTTCAAACACATTTCTCTCATCTCCAGCGCAGACTATAATGCCGCATGCAACAGGAGAGTCAATGTTTTTATAATGCATGTTAGGTTGTTCTCCTTCCGTTTGTCACTCTTCAGACAAAACCAACCCGCCTTCCTTTCATGGCTGTTAAGGTCAGTCCCATACAATACAAGTATTTTTTAAATTTATTTATTTAAGGTCGCTTTTTAACTGCCAGAGTCACCAGCAAGTGCTACAAGTGCTACAAGAAGTGAAGTATGAAGAAAAACATATATGTAACTTGAAATTTAGTAAGAAGAACAACATATTAAACATAAAAAGGAATGGAAGTAATTTAGCAACTATTGACAAACTATGAATTGATTTGACATTATATGAATGAAATACAAGTCTTTCATATCCATTATTTTATTTATATTTTCTTACTTTTCTTAACTGCTCAGATGGTGGAAAATAGATACGTAAAACCGAAGGTCATGGGTTCGAACTGCAGTGTCAGAAGAATTTATCTCCTAAAATATCCCCATGTAATGTTCAACAGAAACAATATTCAGTGGTTTCATGAACCTATACCTACACGTTAAATGCTAATATCCAATAACATTGGAAACTCGGTCACAAAATCACTAATTAGTGTGCCTCACAGTGGTGTATATGAGTAAATGTATTTCAGAAAGGTATACATCAAGAGTAGTCAGACATAGGAGAGAGATTCCATCTGGCGCTGTGCTTAAGTCTCTGGCTAGCTCAGTTGGTAGTAAAGCCGAAAGCCATGGGTTCGAATGCCAATGTCAAATAAATTTTTCTCCTAGCGTATTCTTAAATCTCATAGTTCATTGCAATAACAATTAGCTGAAGCCATTTGTGGGTTTAGGCCTGATAAACTTTCTTTTCATAGGAAATACATCTTATAGTGAAATCATCGTATAATTATAGCATTTTATTTAACTGAAGAACTACAGTTTTATCGCCATAATGTAGGTAATTTTCATACATCTGGACCAAGACTGTACTTTTAAAATTTTGCTCCCCTACAAAGGTACTTAAATTCCAGGACAGCTGTTTAAAAAAAAGGACTTGTCCCAACCACCTTATGTAACACTTGAACGATTAGTATCCAATTTACGCGATTTCCTATCTCTTAATTTTTTTACTTATTTATTTACTTACACCATGGAAAGACAATTCCCAGGCAAGCGAAAGGAATATTGGCTATTTTATGGAACCCGGGGGTTCATTTCTGCACTTACCTGAGCCAGCCATTCAACCCTATTCTTTGCCAACTCCAACCATCTCTCGCAAATCCTACTTCCCTTAAATCTATTCTAATATTGTCCTTTCACCATTAACTAGGTCTTCCAAGGGGTCACTTCCCTAAGGATCTCCCAGTCAACATTTTTTAGATGTGTCTTTCCTCCCCCATGCGCGCAACACTGTTAAGATTTTTAGAGATAAAAATCAACTTGACTCACAGAATATCACCAATTGCATTATCACCCATGCATGTGAATAACATTTACTTCCCAGTCACATTCGTCTCCTATTTTAACAACTTCAGAAGCATTAACTTTCTCAACAGGAAAGGAATAAAAATGAAAAATACCTGGTAAACATAATAGTAGTAGCCTATTGAATATGCATCTTGCAATTAATTTGTGCACTTTCAAAGAAGCTTGTTAGAAGGAACTTATTTTGCTCATAAATTATGTGTTCAACCTTGTTATCATGAGGAGAAGGTGTCCTGAAGTCAGCTCAATTTCTCTATCTATAATGGAAATATCCTTACTCAGATCTTGTTGGACAATCAGCGTGTGATCACCAGAAGAATGATTCATGCTATTGGACATCACCTTACTCTACCGGTGTTTCAGTGCCCTTGGACCTGAACTTATGCCTACCTAATATATTTACACTCGTGCTATTGTTTTTTTTATCGATATTCATTTTATTCCTGTGTTACTGGACTTCAGGAACGTTTGAGAATATTAAAGGAGAAAAATTCCTCTGACACAGGGATTTGAACTCAGGACCTTTGGCTATCCGTGCCACTGCTCTACCAACTGAGCTAAGCTAGAGTTCACTACTCAATGCCATATGGATCCTCCCACCTATGACTGATTGCCCTTAATTAGGCTTGCCAGACGTCCCGGTTTGACCGGGACAGTCCCGGTTTTCAGACAAAATCCCGGTGTCCCGGCCGGTTTACTACACGTCCCGGTAAAATTTAAATTTGATTTTCTAGATAGCCAAAAAAGTCTAAAAAAAGTCCTAGCCGATGAAAAGTACATGTAAATATTGTTCAAATTTTTATTCCACATTCCTTACTTAAGTAACTTTTAAATATGAACACGTTAGAAATAAAATGTTTAAATTTATGTGCTTATGTCATTTATTACTACCCCTGGTTTAGGTCCCTAATCAATAACCATTTATGCATAGCATTGAGAATAAACTGCCCTCTAAAACACTCTAAAAACCCGCCAAGGGTGTGTACCCTTGAATACCCGCGACGCTGGGGGGCATTCCGGTGTCCCGGTTGAACATTTCAGAAATCTGGCAAGCCTACCCTTAATGGTTACCTCACTGACAGACAAATTATGTCATATGCAATACTGTGAGGCACACTAATTAGTGATTTGTGTGACCAGGCTTCCACAATTATTGTACAGTTAACGTTAAAGATTCATGAACTACAGATTATCGTGTGTGTATATATATATACATACAGAGTGTTAATGAGTAACACCGAAATATTTTACCTGCGTACAGAGGGGTCATAGACAATCAACTTTTGTTAGGAGATTTTTGCTCTATGACGTAAAATGTCTATGCTACAGGGCATTAAAGTCATTAAAATTTGGTGCTCATAAGTCAATAATGAAGCGAAATAGGGTTTAAAATGTCATTAAATTGACTTCATTCCTTCTTAGTGATCGATAAAAACCTGATTCTTAATCACTCATCAACAGCTATACCAAAATTTAGAGTTTTCATAATCTGCAAAATTTACAGACTAATCACATGACTGGCCGCCACTGCATTAGTCTTTTTTTTCATAACTAGTCTTAACAACGAAGTTCCTTTGTTTTGCATTTTTGTCTAATGTTAGAAGTCAGTGGCGGCCATGCCCTGGGAGATTTTATGCTGTAACAGGAAAATTTGGATCCATGGAGCAAAAATCTACTAATAAAAGTTGCTTGTCAATGTCCCCTCTATACACAGGTAAAATATTTCGGTGTTATTAATTAACACTCGGTATATATATATCCATTATATATGTATATCCATTCATGAACGTTCGTTCACCTAACGATACCGATAGTTTCCCCTTAATGGTCATGAGCAGCATTTGTTCAAGTGAACACAGTTCTGTAATA
Source organism: Ectobius pallidus (assembly GCA_964059195.1). Lineage (NCBI taxonomy): Eukaryota > Metazoa > Arthropoda > Insecta > Blattodea > Ectobiidae > Ectobius > Ectobius pallidus. Next base: position 199,891,359 of record CAXKWD010000003.1, read on the forward strand.
CTGGGTTATTGAGCATAAGGAAAATGCATTCACTTGACGATATATGAGGAAAATGTGCTTACCTGAAGATGAGTCCGTCGGAAGCCATGGCGTACACTATCCTGGGCATGGGAAACATGGAGCCGAACATGGAGACAGTGAGTCCGGCCAAGGCGCCCACAGCCACGATGTACTTGCACTTGAAGGCGCCGACCTGCCCAAACATCTCCACGAGCGCCGAGTCAGCGTCCACCTCGTCGTACGGCACGATGAGTGTCAGCATCATTGAGGAAGTGACGTAGGCGATGAGAATGATGACGAGGCTGGTCACGATGGCCAGGGGGATGGAGCGCTTGGGGTTGTTGGCTTCCTCCCCCGTGGTGGCGATGATGTCGAAGCCGATGAACGCGTAGAAGCAGGTGGCAGCGCCCGTGAGAACGCCGGACCACCCGTAGGGGAGGAACCCCTTGTGCTCGCTCCAGTTGTGAGTGTCCACGTAGAAGAGGCCGGCCGCCATCACGAACACCCACACCGCAAGGTTCAGAGCGTTCAACACGTTGTTGAACACGAGCGACTTCTTCACCCCGGCGGCCATCACCAACGTCATGAGCAGCGTGATGACGAAGGCAAGGAAGTCGGGGGGTCGCCCGAACATCGTGCCCACTGCCCCTGCGACGGCGGTGCTGATGGCCCCGTTAGCGAGCGCGTCAAAACACGCGCTCAGCGCGCATGCGCAGGCAGACGTGCCGATCAGGTACTCCAGCACCATGTTCCAGCCGATCACGAAGGCGATGAACTCGCCCACCGTCACATAGCTGTACATGTAGGCTGAGCCTGTTGTGTGCGGGACTCGAACCCCGAACTCGGCGTAGCATGCGCCGGAAAAGATGGAGGCCACGGCCGCGATGATGAAGGAGACGACGACGCCTGGACCGGCAACGTTGCGCGCTACCATACCGGCCACCAGGTACATGCCGGTGCCCACACACGAACCCACGCCCAGCGACGTCAAGTCCAGTGTGGTGAGGCATTTCTTCAGCTTGAGCTTCTTGTCGCCGTCCCGCTCCGACGTCTTCTGCTCTTGCATCCCCTCCACATTCTTGGTGCGGATTAGTCTGCTGAACAGTGCGAGGCCATCTCTCTTCAGCTCCGCCCTGTTCAGCTGGTTCAGCATGCCCAGCTTCATACTGAAACATTTGAAATGATTGTGAAAATCCTATTTGTCTGACTTTCCTGTATTACGAACATAGCACCTGTATCAACAACTCCCGATTCGTAACTTCCAGGTAGCTAACCACTCCGGCGACCCGGGTTCGATTCCCGGCCGGGTCGGGGGTTTTTCAGTAGTAAAAAATCCCTATCCCGGGTTCAGGACTGGGTAGGTTAAGTCTTAGGTTAAGATAATGCACATTGTGCGCGATTCCTTAATTATTATCTGGAAGATGTCTTGTAATACCACTGCCAATCTGCTATGGGGAAGAGTGCAGTAGAATTTCTTAGCCTGAACAGTACACCGATTAACGCCGATGTGTGTTTCTTTCTAGTTCGAGCGGCCTCCGCTAGGAGAGACATCTCGATCGTAATGTATTTTTCTATTTGTTTATCAGAAAAAATTGTTTCAAGTACATTAATCAATTTCTGCAGTTCTATATCATTCGAATGTGAAACTAAATAATTTAAACCTTTCATCATCAGTTCTGAAATTCATGTGGATTCGAAGCTCCAATGGGCAGTCGTTTTGTTTCCACCTAGTCTTCCTATCTGGAAGTTTGTAGGTTATCAGCCACTCCATCCTCCCGATAGATCAACTGGGAGTTGACCTTCCAGATAGTTTTTGTCGGGAGCTCGCAGTACGTAATTCATGGCCAACTTCCAGATAAGTTAGGCTACATGTCTGACACATATTTTATCGAGAGATGATCGTACAACTCCTAAATAAATAGTGTCTAAAAGTACAGGAATGAGTAAATTAGAAGTAATGGCTCTTGATTCAATCGACTGCAGTCGGATAGCTATCGTCTAACTCTTCATCCACATCAAGGATACAAATTAGGGTGACCATCCTGTTATGAAATGTGGCAGAAGTAGAAAATCATAAATGCTTTCCCCTTGTTTCATTCTCTTCTGGGGCCGCGAGGAAAAGTATTGTGTTGTTTATTTTCTTCCCTTTCTTTTATTCGAACTACCTTTATATCAATATACCAAGAGCAATGCAACCAGATCAGAAAGAACTCTGTACAATATATTAACGAACCATAACTGTGCAATATTCACGTTACAGTTCAGTGATTGGTCAGGTCGTTTAAGATTACAGCATATGAGAAAATAACACCTAGCCTAAAGCCGATAGGAATGAATGTCCCCAAGCTACTTGTACTACAGTTAGGCTACCAGAATTTTATAAGTTGTGTTTATATCTTCAGTGATGAGTAGACTTCGGACTTTTAGGTCGCTAAAATGCAATTTTAGGTGACTAAAAAGGCTCTATAGTTTTAGGAAATAGGACCTAAAAATAGGAAAATAGGCTCCATTTTAAAATCGTTAATTTAATTTCATTTGCTAATTTTATGAAATACCTCACGTGTCTGTACACGCAATATCTCAAATACGCTTTATTGGATTTTCATGAAACTTGGTATACATATTTATAACGTCCATGAAAAGAAGCCTATTGATTTTGGATCAAATCGGTTGAGAGATACTGGAGTAATGTCCAATTTAGTGCCTACTTTATGGTAATATATTAGAAAGAATTAATCAGTGTTCGTGACTACATATTCTTTACAGAGTTCATATACGGCTTTGGAAGTTGCAATACAGTTAGCTATGACAAATAACACTACCCACATACTCTTTCACATACGCTTATGAAACTTTAGACCTTTGTTCTTCCGTAAGCCCTGCTTAATGAATCGATCTGGAGATTAACTCTGAAATCGAGTACAAAAATAACTTATTTTCTGCGTATCATAATTGCAGTTATCACTGATTAAACAAACGCGTTCTGGGACTTTGTTAAATCAGTTTACCTGATTTTATTAATTTTCCCAGTCATCAATGATCATGATTATACAACATTGATACACAGAAATACATAGGTTCACTATGCTACTATGGCAGTCATCTTCAGCATATCTTGCCATTCAGTATTAGAGAGGCCTGTTTTCCGAAGAACCCACGAATTTTCCGATGGAACTTTGATGCGAACAGACAAACGCCTTCGCCCTTTTGGGGGTGGGCACACCACGTTTCATATTTAAAGGAGCTCTCTAAGTTGCTTGACAGATAGGTCAACATCGTCTGAGTCTATCTGAAATTTGGTCAGTTGATAAAATTGTAATTCTTTACAATATCTACGTGAGGATGTTCCAATGCTTCAAGCTTCAAGTTGAATTCAGTTGTTGTAGATACGCTTCCCATGTAGTGTGCATTATCGAAAAACCCTTGAATTTGGAACTAGCATATAACATACTGTGTCATGGAGAAGCTGAAGGATTTCTTTATCAGCGTTTTTGAAGTAAAACTTCTTTAGTGGCGGTAGAGGGCAAATCGGGAAAATCAGTCACACTAAAACCGTCACGAAATCAGTCACAATCAGTCACACTAATACCGTCACGAAATCAGTCACAATCAGTCACACTAAAACCGTCACGAAATCAGTCACACTCAAAATTACTTACATGTTTCGGTGCGGACTGCACAGAAAACAATCAACTCAATGATTAGGAGTAATCAAAGGAAATTTTTCAGACCTTACTTCCTCAATGGCAATAGACAATTCCTAAGCAATCTAAAGGTATATTATATATTTTATGGAACCCGGAGGTTCATTACCGCGCAAATCCAAAATTAAAAATCCAAAATTAATAAATACAAATTTCCAAAATTTAAAAAAACAAAATAAAAAATTAAAACATCCAAAAATCCAAAATTTAATAAATAATAAATTCCACAACTTAAAAATAAAAAATTAAAAAAATTAAAAATACCAAAATTGAAAAACTAAAATACAAAATTAAAAAATCCAAAAAATAAAAAAATCAAAATTTAAATAATCCAAAATTAAAAAATTCAAAGATCCAAAATTTAAAAATCCAAAAATCCAAAATTAAAAAAATTAAAAAATAAAAAATACCAAAATTGAAAAATTCTAAAAATCCAAAATTTAAAAAAACTAAAATACAAAATTAAAAAATCCAAAAAATAAAAAATTCAAAGAATCAAAATTTAAATAATCCAAAATTAAAAAATTAAAAGATCCAAAACTAAAAAATCCAAAAATCCAAAATAAAAGGATTAAAAATACAAAATTAAAAATTCCAAATTTCCAAAATTTTAAAAACAAAATTAAAAATTCCAAATTTCCAAAATTTTAAAAACAAAATTAAAAATTATAACATCCAAAAATCCAAAATTTAATAAATAATATAATAAAAAATTTAAAAATCCAAATATCAAAAATTTAAAAAATCCAAAAATAAACAATTCAAAGATCGAAAATTTAAAAAATCCAAAATTAAAAATTCATAGATCCAAAATTAAAAAGTCCAAAATCCAAAATTAAAAAAGTCCAAAAACTCAATATTAAAAAGTCCAACAATGCAAAATTGAAAAAATCCAATAATCAAAAATTGAAAAAATAAAATAAATAAAATAAAGTTTTACTTCTGTCGCGTGGCGTTCCACGCACTCTTTTTTTATCATTCTGTCTGATTTTACCCGCGATCGCTCGCGCTATTAGATCGGAACTAACAATTGTGTATACATTTTAATAACTCGCGTAGAAAATTGTTTTTCTAGCAATGCCTTCCTCGACATATGTGCTTCATAATTTCCAAGAGTTAGCTTTAACATTGTATCACAGACGTGTCAGCAGAGGTAATATTAACAAAGCAGTGCATACATCCTGTGTAAGTTGACGTTACAGCTCTTGAAAAATGAACTGGTTGGAGTTTATCTAAAATTGCATTTTTATTAAACGTCATAGTTCGTTGAAATGTTTCGAGATGTTTCACTTCATCTTCGCTTGTAACGCTGCCACCCATTCTGACTAACTGATCTTGAATAAAATTGTCTTTACGAATAATGATAGCTTGGGATTTATCGGTGTTCACAATCAAGCCTATCTCAAGGAGATGTACAGTCGGTCAAATAAAAAACGTCGGGCGGTATTTGATTAAGTATCACGAACGATCATATGCGCATGTACAGGAAGACTTAAGGTTAGGTTCACACACGCCTCTTGTCTATCCATGTATTTTCTTGATTATGTAGTCAGTTTTGTTCCAAAACAAACATGTATAGAAGGCTGTGGCTATATGCCTCAAATCCGCCATATTCTTGGTTGCAAATTTGTATAATATTAATAATTAATAGATTCGCGAGGAATATGTTTATTCAAGGAGCATTTTTTAAAGATTTTATTTTATAATACCGGTACTTCTAGTGCAAAATCAATAACTTACGCTCAACTTCTGCAACCAATCTTAGCATCGAAATACGCGTCCGGCCAGATCAACGTTTGCTATGAAAACTTCCGGTTGCATTATAGTAAAGTTTCCACCTCTGTGCTGCTCTTTCATAAATATGGAACCTTCTCGCTGCTTCAGAGACCGAAAAATGCAGGTCAATTACAGCCCTAACTACACTTTCTCTCACGTTAGCATTTGTATGTGGCGATGACACAAAGCAAAATGAATTATGACAATGCATTAAGTTGAATATCGTGTGTTGCGCTTTCCGCGTTGTTAATTTTTTCCCTCCGTGTTCATATTTTCCCTCCTGTCCCATGGCCTCATATGTTCCGAAAATGACCTGTATTTTGTGTTTTTTATAGGAAACTTGTGAACTAATGCGTCAAAACTTTAATTTTAACAGCATACGAGTCCCGACGTTTTTTATTTGAACGACTGTACTGCAGTATTTACTAGAACTAAGGCTGCTTCAAGCTCTTTTCTAATAATTGCAATATCATTTACAAAACATAAAGCAGTGAAAGCCTGCCGTATGCACGTCCACAGATCTGTCGGTTAGCTCATCAAGTAAATACCGTACATTTCCGCAGATAAGATAGTTGAATCATAAAAAATGGCCCCAAAATCCGGGGTCGTCTTGTAGGACGGATGCAAAACAATTAAACTGAAATTTATATGAATTAAAACCATTATAAAATTATGTATTCTGATGTCGGGGATGCGTTCAATCCGCTCATGCAGCGGGCCCGGGTTCGATTCCTGGTCGGGACAAGTTACCTGGGTGAGGTTTTTCCAGGGTTTTCCCTCACCTGTAAGACAAATGTCAGGTGACTTTAGGCCCTTGTGTTCCCCGGATATCATCTGGCCGTCATTATCATCTTCAGCCCATCCTCGCCTTGTTCTGAGTGAGTGTGTGTGTGACTGGTGTGTCTCGTCCTATGTGTTCGTGTTGTCTCGGAGGTGGCCCCGGCATTGGGCTGATCACTCATCCGGGGCGGCCCTCCATGTCCTTGTCTGGTCAAAAAAGTATGTATGTGATCCAAAGGTAATCCCTCTCCCGACAGGTCGCGGCCTTTTAAGGCCCGGGCGGCTTGGGTCGCTTAAATCATAAACAGGGAGAGGTTAAACTGCGACAAAGCAAGAAAGAAAGAAAGAAAGAAAGGAAGGAAGGAAGAAAGTAAGTATTCTGATGTCAAGATTAAATTAGCTTGACATATTAAGATGTTAGGTACCATTTGCGGGCAAATATAAGCCGCGAAATAACTCGAATTTCGTAAATAAATCCTCAATCGCCAAATAAAACCTATTTTTGTTTTTTCTTTCATTTTCCCTTATATACCGGCATGACCGGCATGTGTCTCGCATGGCAACGCACAATGGGAATATCGTTCCGTTCCATTGTGGTGCAACTGTGCTCAGAGACGTCATTTAATAAATTAAAAAATTAAAAAAGCAGATCGAGGAAGCTTTGTTCCGGTAAGGGTAGCCAACAGTTTTTTTAAGTAACTTTAGTTATTTTGCTCTAACTTCTACTACCCACCCTATGGATTATAATAGTGCGGCAACATTTTTGCGATCGAAACTTTTTGAACTTGTTTCGTAAACATAACTTCATAGGTTGATAGCTTGGAGGTCGTCTTATAGGACAGATGTATGTGTTAAAACTATAAAACTTTGACGAAAATATATGCCTCGTCTTATATGAAGGTTGATATTGACATGTATATTGCAATTTCACGTTCCAATTGATTTGACATGAAAACCCAGCGTGTTGCACTTAACATTTTCAGATGTTAATTTGTTTTCCGGAGAAAATGGACATGTCAAGTTGATATCGGCTTTGTTTCGGGAATTTCCGGGAAACAAAAAGCGATTGCCAGCTTAATCGGCTTTGGTTCGGGAATTTTCGAGTACACAAAAAACAGTCGACAGCTTCCTCAATATTACCGGGATCCATTTTGTATTATGTGAGTATTTTGTATATCAGTTTTCTCAATAGTATTGCATCTACTTTTAAAATAATTTTTTTTGTCATACTCCATTGTTAAAAAATATGATAGTTATTTTGAAAATATCAAGAGATCTATACAAAATTAGTATTTAAGAAAGTCATAGACAGTTAACAAGAAGATAATAACGAGTATATAAAACTACTCTCATTTTGTAATGTTGGCTGCCCTCTTCAGAGACGTTTTCTTTTTTAATGTTATTCATTTCTGTTCGTAACCGCGCCAACACATGTTAACCTAAACATTGTAGTGGAGACAGTTGTTAATTGGCAAACCACTTGACTTGTATACGTCAACAAGTTGATGATAAACATTTAATATATGTTAAGTGCAACATGTTGGTACTAAATGTATATCCATGGAGCGCAGCTTTAAGTAAATAGAATCGCCTGCATTACTCCACATTGAAGAGTCACCTATGAAACGCGTGTGTACAAGTTCCTGTGTATGTAACATCAAATCCGAAGTGTATGGATGACATTCTGGTTTCCTCTGACATCGCCAGCATTTTCTGCTGCCACGCAGCCACTCAGCCGTGTGAATGAATCTCATTAGCTCCACCCCAATCAACAGGTTAATGCCTCATCGCTTCGAATTTTCCACTTCATTAATAGGGCGTTATTTACGCTAGAAATATGTTTTAAATATTTAATGTAGGTCAGTAATGGAGGAAAGTAAAAATCTGGTGAGTAAAATAGCATTTAGGCCTATTTTAACTAATTCTCACTTTCAATTTCCTGGTAATAAAGTCTTATAGGAATACGTAGATAATTTCTTTTAAAAAAATTCTGATGTGAAATTCACATAACTTCCTCTGCCCAAATAAAATCGCAAGACACAATTTTACCCTAATTATCCTATAAATACCTTTTCTTTGAATAATACGACTAAAAGCGCAGGCTATATAGGCCTAACAAACTTTTAAAAAAAGTGACTGCATACGTTTATTGAACTTTCCGCCGTAAAGAATAATTTCCGAAATTTATCGAATATTTCACTCAGATACTTCATTGCTCTATGCATGGCCAACAATACATCTTTCGCACTTCACATTCTTATCTATATTATTAAAAGGAAGTGTCTGTCTTCCTCCGTCTGTCTGTCTGTCTGTCCGCGATGCCCAGCGAAATCTACTGAACGCAGAAAACTGAAATTTTAAACATAGGTGGACTGAAGGGTCGGGAAATGCACCTCGAAGCCGGAATTTTAATTTTTGCTTTCGTTCGTGAGTTATGAGTGAAAAACAGGCAGAAAACGTGTATTTTTTGCGTTTTCGAAGCATCAGTTTTCAGTATATTTCAATGTCAAATCAATTACAGTAGGCTTTGGCTATTTTGTCATACCTTGGACATAAAACCATCGCGATCGCTTGAATCTTGTAGCTCACACTGGTCGATTCATTTGTTTTTAATGTCAAGGCGCGCAGACATATGAAATTTTCAACCTACACCGAAGAGGATTATTATTATTATTATTATTATTATTATTATTATTATTATTATTATTATAAGTGGGATAATCAATATAGGCCTAAATATGGTCAAACGTTGTTCGATTTGGACGAAACTCACTATACAGGGGTTTTCTGGGCCAATGTCCTCGAATCTGAGGTCGCTTTTACCAGGCGACGCTGTCTAAACGTGGTATGTAGTCCACGCGATTTAGGTGTTAATAAATATAATGATTTAACTATTATGCTCTTAATTTTTAATTCTTGAAATAATTATCGCGGGCGATCGCTTGATTTTGTAAGTCCATCCTGGACGATTCATTTGTTTAGAATATCAAGGCCCGCAGACGTATGAAATTTTCAATATAGACGGAAGAGGGATATTCAATATAGGCCTAAATATGGTCAAACGTTGTTCGATTTGGACGTAATGATTTAACTATTATGCTCATAATTTTTAATTTTTAAAATAATTATCACGGGCGAAGCCGCGGGCACATGCTAGTATAGAATAAGAGGCCGTGAAAGAGCGCGTATTCAGTTCTTCACCACGCAAGACAAACTTTCTAGAAACAGTGGGTGGCTTGTAACTACCCTTCAGAGAATTTTTTCGAAAAAAGTTTCAAATTGTACATGTACTTGCATAAAGTGTCATCGGTCAGTCAGTTGTTTTGCTAACAAACTGTCGGATTTGACGGCTATAAGTTTTGCTTTTTCGCAAATAATTGGCCTGAAAGAGGCTTTCCCAATGTTTGCTGCTGCAAAAACCACTCGAGTACGGCCTCAAAGCAATCCGGATAGTTGGAGTTCGGATAATTGGAGTTCGACTGTACTTTCATTTTATCGCTTTTTTTTTTATTCATAAGGATTGATCGTAAGTTTCCGTAGCACCTTACTGAATGGAAATTGGAAATAAAATGCCAGAAATTCGAAATAAAGTGCCGAAAATTCGAAATTAAGTGCCGGAAATTTGAAAAAAATATTCGGTTAATTCGAAATAAAGTTCGGTTAATTTGAAATAAAGTGCCGGAAATTCGTAATAAAGTGCGGGAAATTCGGAATAAAGTGCTGTTAATTCAAAATAAAATGAGGAATATTTAAAAATAAGGGCGGTAAATTCAAATTTTTGCGCACGGATAATCCGCAAACCGGATAAGCAGCCCACGCATAATCGGGAGTTTGCTGCTATATACTTTTTTGTCCAGATTGTGAACTATAATTAAGTTAACAAATGTTTTTTAACATTACTTACCGGTATGTGTTATTTAGATTTTTACTACAAGCAATGTAAAAGTCTACACTTAAAAGAACTAGAAACTAATATTCTCAGTGATTTAATTTTAACCACTTACTACAACAAAATAAAATAATGTTTTCTGACAAATTTTGTATTTTTAAAGTGTGTCCCATCTGAGATATTTCAGATTGAAAATACCTGATTTTAGAAAAATCGCAATAGTCTATTTGAATACCCATTAAAAAGGGATGTAACTCTCAGGTCTGAAACTTTTTAGTGAAGTAGTATACTATGAACACTATAACCAGAAGAAAAAACGAAGGAGAGCCTTAGTTTTATCTTAAACATTTTAAATTTTAAAATTGGTTTTTATTTTGAAAACGTTAACATTTATCTACTTTTTCGTTTATTTACATTTAAGTAAATTATTGGTTGATTTGATATGGATTTTTTTACTAAAATATTGTATTAATCACGTACGCAAAAGCTTTAAGCAGACTCATCCAAAATTTATTCTTCATCCGCAATAATATACAATAACATAATAAACTGTTTCAAGATTGGTAAAAAATTTTACTCATTATGAGTTTAACGCATGATTGAACCTCCACCGGAAGTGAAGAACAAGTGACAGGCTTTGACCCATCTTGCTCCTTTTCGGTATGGAATTATTGTCAATCAATAATTTTAAGGTATTGAACTACTTTCAATAATTGGCTTTCTGCCGGATCCAAAATTCATTTTATACCGGTTGATAGAGCCAGCTCAATTTCTCCTGGTTGCTGTGAAGTCTTTCGTAGTTATAGAAGGCTCCTATTTGCTCTGAAGTATGCTGGATATCCAACCAACATCCGACAAAAGCGATTTGAACTTCCTGTAATTCGCCTTGATTTCATAGTATTGCCAGTATTCATTGCCAATAGAGCTGAGGGAAAAGTTTTTCTTTTTAAGAATGTAATTTTGTTTTATTTCAAAATTTTCATTAACTACTCACACACCTCAGAGTACTTTTACCATAAGAAATACAATTTTCAGCAATTGTCACTTGTACAACGTTTTTGTATTGTCTTGCTATTTTATACTATTTTATATTCTATACATTGTATTTGTGGGGAAATACGAGTAAACTGAAAAATTCTACTCTGTAGATTAACAGTTAATGTACAGGAAATCCAAATCCGGCATTCGCTTCCGTGCTATTGGATTTGACTGCCTTTAGAAGAGACAGTGCACAGTGCAAAGTGGGACTAGACAGAGTTAGCTATAAATAAAGCCCAAGGAATTGTTCTTTGTGTAACAAGGATTACAGGGATAGATGTCCATGTTGTAGCTCTACTTCCACTTTTATATTACAAAAGTTTGTGTCTGGCAAACACCTTGACCTCTTGGAAATTCTTGCGACGTCTCCATTCCGATCTCATTATATCCATTCTCTCCTCCATTTAACCCTTTCCAGCTTTTAACCTCCTCTCCACATAACGCAATAAGCTCATCTATATTTGTCATTCTAGAGAAGGAAGAGCTAGAGGGTGCGTTGTAAATAAAATAATGAGAGAGATTAAGGGAGAAGGATATAGGATGATGAAGTATATATATTAGGGCAAGGCATTTAATGACCACAAAATACTGAAAAAATTCAAAATAAAAAATCCACTTAAGACCTAAAATAGTGAAAAATTGCAGAGAATTTTTAAAACGTAACCAATAAATTTGCTATTATTTCTTATAATTAGTTTTTTTTAAGTACTGAATTACTAAAAGCAATTTAATGGATGACAGTGCGAATGGATTTACATTATAAAACACACTTATTTTGTTACTAAAGAAGTAAGAAATTTATACTACTGTACTTGGACACCCTTAGCGAAAAATAAATTATTTCTGATCTGGGATGCCCATCAATTTGCCCTTATGAAATATGAGCCATTTAAAAAGAAAGAAAAAAAAATGTATTGCTACAAGACAAACTGCTATTGTGTTTAACAATTAAGAGCAAAATAATTAAAATATACTTATTAACACTTTGCACGCGAAACATTCACAGGCCTAAACTAAACGATTGATAGGACTAATTAATGAAACAACTATAAATCCGGCTTTGAAGTGAATTCCACGATTAGAAAGCGCAGCATGGGAAGAATAACCTCAGATTCGAATTCCCTGGCCCAGAAAAACCCTGCATAGTGAGTATCGTCTAAATCGAACAATATTTACGCATTGAGACCTATTTCATTATCCCTCTTCCGTATGAAAATTTCAGATATCTGTGTGCCTTGACATTATAAACACATGAGTCGACCAACGTGGGCTTACTACATTTAAGCGATCGCGATGCTTTTATTTCCAAGGTATGACAAAAATAGACAAAGCCAACTGCAACTGATATGACAACTGAAATGTATTACTGAGAACTGATGCTTCGAAAGCTCAAAAAAGTGCACGTTTCCTTCCCGTTTTTCGATCATAACTCGCGAACGAAAACTAAAATTTAAAATGTACTATGCCTGAAACCTTTGCTGGAGTGTACCCAATAATTTCTCAAAGTTTCATGGCGATCGGATGAATGGTGTAGTAATGCATAAAGGATAGACACATACATTCGTTTCTATATAGATATATTAAGTACAGTTAACGCTCTTATTGCATATAAGACATATTGTGCACACTTCATTGTTTAATCTTTAGGTCTCAGATTCTGTGTGAATGTCTGAAATGTTACTTATAACACCATTGTTCACACTCCGCCACAGGCGTGTTTTAGAACTTTACGCAATGACAATACATCTGCTCTGGTGCTGGCACATCATAACTAGACTTGGGATTTTAGGTAAAAACCTATTTTAATCCTCAAGTGATATATGGACGAAAACTTGTATATGCATGTTTCATAAGTGTCTATGACTAAAACTGATACATTTATAGGACCTAAAACAGCCTATTTTTTGGTTAGAGCCTAATAGTACCTTTCTGCTTGTGTTTCCTCTAAAGTTCAAAATAAGTTATTTTTTTTTGTTATAAACTCTAACATTTATTTTCAGTTCGTACTACATTTTTAGCTCGGAATGTGCAGTACATGCCACATTTGTGACGTGGTTAAATAGTAAGGAATGTTTCGTCTTCAGTAGAAAAATTCCTTGGTATTCCCAAGAAAATGTAGTGTTTTTCTCCCGACTCCCACATCCAGAAAAAAAAGTAGTTCTCTGAATCACTGAGGGATACAAGGGGGTGAATATGCTAGCGTGCGTAGTTTCTGGGCGTTTCTGTAATACAGGCCTTAGTAAAAGGTCTACATAATTCTGTGTACCATAGGCATATATCTGTGCTTTATCATGATTACTGATTAATGTTACTTCAATAAATATAATATTCTGCATTGCAATTGAGATAATTCAGATAATTGGCAACTTAACGATTTTATAAGAGACTATTTTACGATTTTTAGAACCTATTTTCCAATTTTTAGCCCTATTTTAGGTACCTAATACAGCATTTTTAGCGACCTAAAAGTCCGAAGTCTGATCATAACAACATTTCTTTCCTGTAAATCAGGATTTATTGTTTTGTATGTCCGTTAAATTTCTTTTCTTTATCGCTCTTCAGGGTCATCCAATTAGCTCAGACCACGTGGTTTCTAATGACGCGTGACCGCGTACCTCTTCTGTTCTCGAAGGTACCGACTGGCGCATGCGCATGTAGTTGTTTACAAGGATCTCCTGCCATCTACAGAAGAGTTACAGAAATAATTTTTATAGAGCCAGTAGTGGAAGGTTTGATGAGTATCAATGGTGGTCGCATTTATACAACAGCAGCGTTAGCCGGTTGTACCCAGGTACAGTACTTAAATTGAAAATATTAGTAAACTATAATTTCCTGCTTATATTAAACTTGAACATTTGAGGACATACCAGACGCATTGGCAAGAATATCAACAAGTAGTAGGTTAGGTTAGTTTCTTCGTTTATAATGGGGAACAAGGTGACCTGTATATATATATAATACACTAGCTTAAAAGGCCCGGCGTCGCTCGGGTTTTGTATTTTGTAATTCGAAATTAACTTGTAAAGGACTCAAACTCTATGTCGTTATATAGGTATGTAGAGTTCGAAATGAGGAAGAACGACTTATCACATTCAAACTATTCCCTCAGAAAACGCTTGATGTAGCTTTTTGTGGCTCATACAGGATGTAGAATTTTGCACCACATTGATTCTGATAGGGGTTCAAATTAGAAGAAACAGAAATTCCGGTAACATAAAACTGTATTGTCTTTGCGGAATATTTTGTTTCTCACTCTCATGTTATCATACGGGGCTGAAATAAAAAGAAATTCAATATCACTTCCCTCCCCAAAAACCTGGGATATTATAATATAGCCTACATATTACCATACCCCGCATGGTATACTCTATGTCCAGGGCAGAAAATGTTTTGTGACTGCATTCCATTCTGCATTATTTTCGTGGATTTAATTCTTCAATATTTATTTACACCGATGAATTCTATCGATATTTTCTCTAATTTAATTATGTCAATTTCTTGCAAAAATGAGATCTATGCATTATTGAGCTCGGCTAGTCTTTATCCTTCGTATAATAAAAGTGCCAATGTCTGATGCTATTAATAGACAGTTTCAAAAACCTTAGAGGCCAATGTCGGAAGCTCTCAGCAAAAAATGTTACTTCTACAAAGGCTTCAAAGTCAGTTATCTCAAACGCAAGTTTTATTACATTGGCCCTTTTAGAACCAAGCCACAGGTCAGTGTCAGTATCATTTACTTCCAAAGCTACCTGTGAACTCTGCCAACAATATACTGTTGTCATGAGAACTGTACATGGAATTTGACAATCTGTGCACAAATGTATTTCATATCCTCAAAAACATTTGATTTTTGACATTTAAAATAATAAAATTATCGTTTCTTAGTGAGCACTTACATTATGAAACGAAGGCACTGTCAAAATTCCAAGTCTCTACCTATTATAGTTTAGGCTCGACGTTGATTCTCTGTCTGTCAGTCAGTCAGTCAGTCAGTCAGTCAGTCAGTCAGTCAGTCATTAAGTCAGGACAAAGCCTTTTATATATAGAAGATTTGTTTCAAGGAACCCCACAACATCTCTTAATAAAAACCATCATAATCTAAAACCCACGCTTTATCGTTATTCCATCAAGTCTTCATTTGTTTAATTCCGTATAACTACATGTATTTATCTTGCTGTTGTTTTCATTCACAATTTGTTGTTTACTGTTGTGCTGTGTAAGAATATCTCTAAGTAATGTTAATGTACGATTCGTGTGTTGATAAAATTTGATCTCATGTGATTGTATCCTTATATACATCGTAAAGAACTTTCAGTCTGAAAACTACTTCCCGGAATTTTCTAATCTTATGTCCATTCCGTTTACAAGCAGTGAATTCTGTTTCCCACACCGTAAAGATGAAGATTACGCGGAGTATTTGAGAAGGATCGAATCACCTTCCTTACAGACTAAACACGCTATTTCAGACCCTGACCAATTCGTGTGAACCGTATAAAAATAGCACGATAAGTTAAAACAACACAACATATTTCGAGTCAGGCATAAGATTTTGTCCAAGTCAAAAAGCAAAGTATGTAAGGAATCAGGTTATTTAGCGATGGTTGCATACTCTGCTTAGGTTTATAGCCGTCGCTGTTTGCCGGAATTATGTTCCAAAGGAGATAGTTTACATACCTGCAAGCATATAGACATGGGACTGTCGCATGTAAACACACGTAACAACCCGCCAAATTGTGAACTTAAGTTCTGTTTCTCCCTGCAGAATATTTTATAGGACTATCTCTCTTATATCTGGTTATGAATATAAGCAATTATATTTGTCTGTTGGGCGAGAGAAATGCAGAGAGTCTTTTCGATGTCTGCAAGAATGTTGGATTGGAAATCAATACAGAAAAAAAAACTAAGTATATGGCCATGAAACGTCAAAATAATGCGCTACAAAATATTACTGTTCACGCAAGCTAAGTGTTTTTTCCAGCATATTTATTATGTGCAGTAAATAGTTTTAATTCAAATCATCCGCCAGGTGTTCTTGCGCCAAGCATTAAGTTGAGTAGGCGTATATTTCATCATATCCTGATCACGAGTTCTTTGTGTCGGGTATTCCCTCTTTAAAGACGCCTTAAAGAGCGTCAGGAAGCCTCATCAGTATTAAGCCTGCAGTTACACGATCAAGTCACGGTCTGACACTGCTCCGGTTCTAGTAACAAAAGCCAGTTCGCGCTCTTTGTATTTTCACTAGAAATCATTGGAATAAAACTTCCTTATAAGTTTTATTAATTTCAAGTAAATTACTTATACATAATTTACTTATTCGCCGTATTATAAGTTCATTAGATTCACTTATTAGTTCCAAGTAATTAAATAGCGTGTGACGTCATCACTCACCAAGAAGCTATAAAACGTGAACAATCAAGTGTTAATAACTTAAAATACATACATTCTACTGCAAATTTTATTACCGTTAAATTGAGATATAATTCATTAGTAAATTACAAAATTTACTAAATTACCTCTAGTGGTGCAATCTGGTTCGCGCCAAATTCCAATTCATTGTTTCAACTTGTTTATTCAATTATCATTCAGTGTTCACCTATTATTTCTTCGAGTGTTACAAGTATTAATAAAGTGCAAGTATTTCATTACATTCTAGATTGTTTAACCAATATGTTTCCTTAGATCTCTGTACCCAGTGACCTCGTGATATAGTCCCTTCTTGCTCTAAATGGTCCTCCGAAATCTTATACTTCTCACATGTACATTGTTTCATACTTACATGAAGCTACCTTATTAAGCTATCCTACATTTATCCATCTCACGGATATTATCGTCCAATCCCTAGCATTGGTCCTCTCACGAGCCAGTCCCAAACATTGGTCCTTTACCGGGCAGGATCATATTGGTACAATCTTATTTATTGCATACTTGTATTCGCAAATACCGTTTCTCGAGTTCGTCTCATTCATATGTGCTTCCGCGTCGGTCAGTTCGTGAGTTCCAGCAACCCTGAACTTCGCATCGAAGACAGCATCATGCAGCAGTGATTCGACTCATCGTGGGATTCCGGTCCTCAGTGAACATCAAGAAGACAGTGAACAGTTAATACATGCATTATCGTGCAGCAGTGGTAGAATTTCAAATCTTCAAGAACAAGTAATTTCCACATTTCGCATTCAAGATGGAAAGTGAATTGAAGGAATTAACGAAAAAACGTGCTTTTCTTAAAAGAAAACTTACGTACATTCAGAAGTACAGTGACAATATTACTGAAGAAGTTGATATATTTCGATTAAAAGTTGAATATGACACTCTTAACGAAGTGTGGCAAAATTATGAAGTGGTACAAACTCAAATTGAAGCTATTATCGAAGCTGAAAGTGAACTTGACATGCACGCACAGTATGACGAAGAGATGAATAACAAGTACAAGGTGCTAAAGGCTAAGCTTAGTGAATTGTTATTTCTACACGACCAACCAGTGCGTAGTGTAGGCTCTCATCACAGTCATCAATCTAATCACAGTGGTAATTCGCATCACAGGTGTCAATCTTCTACTTCACAATGCAACAATAGAAATATACAACTTCCAAGGATTCAAATTCCAGTGTTTAGTGGGGATGTGACTAACTTTAAACACTATCACGACACTTTCAGTAGCTTAGTGGTAAACAATGAATCGTTGGATTCCATCCAGAAATATCATTATTTGCTGAGTTCTCTGAAGGGGCAGGCTCACGCGCTCATTCAGAATCTTCCAGTCACGAATGAGAATTTTACTATAGCATGGAACTTGGTGTGCTCTAGATATGATAATACTCGAGTTATTGCCACAGCTCACATCAAAAATCTACTTTCATTACCAATAATGAAAGATGAAAATGTTACAGACTTGCGAAACTTATTAAATCAGTTTCAAAGCAATCTTAACGCCATCGAAGCTCTCAACATTGAAATCCCATTACACGAAGTCATGTTCATTCAATTAATATTGGATCATCTTGGTGAAACTACACGCAAGGAATGGGAGAGCAAAATTGACTCACAAAGGTTCACACCGCTTCAAGAGTTGATGAACTTCCTAGAAGCCAAGGCTCATTCTTTAGAAGTGCTATCCAATTCTAACAATGTGCCAAGCCCATCCAAGGAAAAAAGTGAAAGACATACACAAAAGAAATCTGTAAAAACGACTCGTCAATCTTATGTTGCCATCAAAGGTGATACATGTCCTTGTTGCAAGGAAAGTCACAATTTATATAAGTGCGACAAGTTTTCACAGTTGAGTGTAGATCAACGTTGGGATTTTGTGAAAAGCAAAGGTTTATGTGCAAACTGTTTCTCCAACGGTCACAAAAGAGACAATTGCAAAATCAAGTCATTCTGTAATTGTGGAAAGGCTTCACACAGCAAACTGTTACATAATAACACACGAGACAGTAAAAAGGCTCCTCGACAACCACATCAACCGTCTGAATCTACAGATAATGTACCTGCTAGTTATTGTTCGATAAAAGAAAATTCCAACCAAAGGGAGATTTTATTAGCAACAGCAGCAGTGCATCTTGAAGATAGACAAGGAAATTTAGTGTTATGCAGAGCGTTACTGGACTCAGGAAGCCAATTGAACTTCATAACTGAAGGTTTAGCCAAGAAGTTGCAGCTGCCAACCACAGATGTCGACACTCAGATACGAGGTATTAATGGCACCTCTTCTTGCAATCACAGTGTTAAGGTTAATCTGCGATCCAGAATCCAGAATTTCCAGGCTGAAATGAGTTGTCTAGTAATCCCTCACATTGCAAACAAACTTCCTTCAGTCCGTATAGATCCCAAACATTTCAATATTCCTAGTGAAATAACATTAGCGGATCCTAAATTCTACATCCCTGGTGATGTCCAAATCCTCATTGGTGCTAGCTTGTTTTACCAACTATTCACTAATGAAAGAATAGTCATTCCTAATAACCCTATTCTTAGTAACACGGAACTAGGTTGGATACTTAGTGGAACTATTCCCAAGAAAGCAATTAAATCCAAGAAGGTCACATTCGCTCAACACAATTTATTTGTGACTGTTGATAATGTTGATACACAGTTAAGACGATTCTGGGAACTAGAAGACTTTCCTAAACCAGTGTTTACTAAAGAAGAAAGGGAATGTGAAGAGCACTTCGTACAAAACACTATTCGTGCAGAGGACGGTGCTTTTGTAGTGAAATTACCCAAGAATCGATCTCAGGACTCCTTGGGCGAATCCAGACCACAAGCCGTAAAACGCTTAGAGCATCTGGAGCGAAAATTCCAAACCAATTCTGTCTTGCAGGAAGATTACAAAAAATTCATGCAAGAATATGAAGAATTGGGACACATGAAGAAGGTTTCACTTCCACAGCCAGGTGAAAAATGCTTCTATTTACCACATCATGCAGTAATCAAGCCCTCGTCTACTACAACCAAGACTAGAGTTGTGTTTGACGCTTCTGCAAAAACATCTTCAGGCAAGTCCCTAAATGACATTCTGAAATTAGGGCCTACAGTGCAAGATGACCTATCATCAATTATAATTCGTTTTCGAACATATAAGTATGCGTTCTCAGCTGACATCTCTAAAATGTACAGACGCATTAAAATGAACGAGATTGATCAAAATCTTCAAAGGATTGTGTGGCGTTCCAGCACAGATGAACCCATACAAGATTATGCCTTAACTACCGTGACTTATGGTACTAAATCAGCTTCATTTTTAGCCATAAGATCCCTGCACCAGCTGTCAATAGAAGAAGAAGCTAAATACCCTCTCGCTTCACAAGCAGTCAGGACTTCCTTCTATGTAGATGACTGCCTGGCAGGACATGATAATCTTCAAGAAGCGCTACGCCTTCAAGAAGAATTAATCCTCATGCTTGACAGTGGCGGATTTCCCTTGCGAAAGTGGTGTTCCAACCATGAAGCATTGCTGGAATCTGTACCATCATCTTATCGAGAGACCCAGTTGCCTCTGTCTCTTGACAACATTGAAAATGCACATGCCCTTGGTTTACTATGGCATCCTGCAACTGATAACTTCCAGATTCAATCCCATCCTTCTCTCCAAACTCATACTCGAGTTAAACTTACCAAGCGTACTATCCTATCAGTCATATCATCCATTTTTGATCCTTTAGGCCTTGTCAGTCCTATGGTTATCAATGCCAAAATCTTCATGCAATCATTATGGATTGAAAAGCTTGACTGGGACGAGGAGGTAGCTTCACACATAGCAGAGAAATGGATTGAGATCTGCGACATTTTAGGTACAATACACACGATGCGTATTCCACGATTTGTTCTCACACATGGTACCCTTCAAGATATACAGATCCATGGCTTCTGTGACTCTTCAGAAAAGGCCTACGGTGCATGCATATATCTCCGTTCTGTGAACATTGAAGGTGAAGTTACAATTAACTTGCTATGTTCCAAGTCTAAGGTTGCCCCTCTTAAAAGGCAAACCATTCCACGTCTTGAACTTTGTGGAGCATTGCTGTTATCTAAACTGTACAACAAGGTGTTGAATGACCTTAACATTCAAACCTCACAAAATTATCTATGGTCAGACTCAGTTATTGTTCTGTCGTGGATAAAATCAGATTCACGAACATGGAAAACATTTGTGTCCAACCGTGTGTCGCAAATACAAGAGCTTTCTGAAACAGCAGCCTGGCGACATGTTTCTACAGACAACAACCCAGCTGATCTCGTTTCAAGAGGTGTATATTCTGAACAATTGTCTGATATTGATTTGTGGTGGCACGGTCCTAAGTGGTTGGCTCATAACACAACATTATGGCCGGAACAGCCAAAACAATTAAGCCCTCCAGATTCCTCAGAGCAACTTACTTCCATCTGCATGGCAGCTACTGTAGTAGAAGATAGTTTTATTACAAGATTCTCTAATCTCAAGCGCTTGCAGAGAGTTACTTGTTATATGTATAGATTTATTTCTGCCTGCCGCCATGAAAACAAATATCATGGACCTCTCGCAGCAGAAGAATTACAAAATGCTCTACAAGTTTGTGTTAAAATTGCTCAGAAAGAAGCTTTCTCTCAAGAGCTGAAAGATCTTAGCAACAACAAACAAGTTTCAGTGAAAAGCTCTATCCATGCATTAGTTCCATTCCTAGATCAGAACAACGTTATAAGAGTGGGTGGACGGTTGGAAAAATCAGATCTTACACATGATGCAAGACATCAGGTTATATTGCCATCCCGACATCATTTAACAGTTCTGATTGTAGAATATGAGCATCGCAAGCTATTACATGCTTCGCATCAGCTGCTTACAGCTTCATTACGACAAGCCTACTGGATACCTAGTATTCGCAGAGTAGTAAAATCTATTTTGCATAGATGTCTCACGTGTTACAAGCTAAAAGCAGAAAGTTCTCAACAGTTAATGGGAAATCTTCCTAGCTATAGAATAACTCCTGCTAGACCTTTTCTCCGCACCGCAGTCGATTACGCTGGACCCTTCAACATAAGATATGGGGCTCCACGCAGTAAAACTACTGTAAAGGTTTACATCGCTATTTTTGTCTGCTTGGTAACAAAGGCCATTCACATTGAGTTAGTTTCTGATCTAACATCAGATGCCTTCATAGCAGCCCTACGAAGATTTACAGCACGTCGAGGACTCTGTAAAGAAATCTTCAGTGACAATGGCACTAACTTTGTTGGAGCAAACAACAAGTTAAGGGAGCTCAGATTGCTATTGCAGTCAAGAGATTTTCAAACTACAATTCAAAATTTCACTGCAAACCACGATTATTGCTGGTCGTTCATTCCTCCAAATTCTCCCCATTTCGGTGGTCTGCATGAAGCAGCAGTGAAATCTATGAAGTTTCATCTCAGGCGAGTTATGGGAGCTCAAATTCTCACATATGAACAGCTTTCTACGCTTCTATCTCAAATCGAAGCTTGCTTGAATTCTAGACCACTTGTTCGTCTAAATGATGATCCAGCTGACTTGTCATACCTTTCTCCTGGTCACTTCTTAATTGGAGAACCTCTCATATCTCTACCTTCACATCCTCCTACGGAAGATAAGAAGTACTTAGAAAAATGGCAGCTGTTACAAAATCATTTGCAACACATATGGAAACGCTGGTCATCCGAATATCTTCACTCACTACAACAAAGGCAGAAATGGACCTGTTCCAGTGACAACATTCAAGTTGGTACTGTCGTCATCTTGAAGGAAGACAACATTCCTCCTCTTCAATGGAAGTTAGGCGTGATCACCGCTACTCATCCGGGAGAAGACGGCTTGGTTCGAGTGATTACTGTGCGCACTTCCAGTGGCGAATATAAGCTGCCCATAGTCAAAGTGTGTCCTCTACCCCAAGACGAGTAGCATATGACACTTTCTATGATCTTATATTCAAGATTCTCCACTTGAAGTCCATTTCTCATCTATCTCTGTAACAAATCGTACTCTTGCGAGATGTGTTACATGCATTTTTCTTTCTATCAATCTTGCTATTTGAAAGACCTCTCTCTGGTTTTCAGTTCAAGAGTGTCGTGTGCTTCAATGTAAATAGTGAACTCAGTGCTTTTTATTCAATATCATATTCTTGCAATATATGTAAGAAGTAATTTTCCAATACATATCACATGTATACATCCAATTAGAGTCAGTGCTTGTTTGTGTACATACAAGTGTCTCTCTATTATAGCTTGCCTTCCTGTTATGTTTTTATTGACGTTAATAGTCAATGGCGCGGAGTATGTTCACGCAAGCTAAGTGTTTTTTCCAGCATATTTATTATGTGCAGTAAATAGTTTTAATTCAAATCATCCGCCAGGTGTTCTTGCGCCAAGCATTAAGTTGAGTAGGCGTATATTTCATCATATCCTGATCACGAGTTCTTTGTGTCGGGTATTCCCTCTTTAAAGACGCCTTAAAGAGCGTCAGGAAGCCTCATCAGTATTAAGCCTGCAGTTACACGATCAAGTCACGGTCTGACACTGCTCCGGTTCTAGTAACAAAAGCCAGTTCGCGCTCTTTGTATTTTCACTAGAAATCATTGGAATAAAACTTCCTTATAAGTTTTATTAATTTCAAGTAAATTACTTATACATAATTTACTTATTCGCCGTATTATAAGTTCATTAGATTCACTTATTAGTTCCAAGTAATTAAATAGCGTGTGACGTCATCACTCACCAAGAAGCTATAAAACGTGAACAATCAAGTGTTAATAACTTAAAATACATACATTCTACTGCAAATTTTATTACCGTTAAATTGAGATATAATTCATTAGTAAATTACAAAATTTACTAAATTACCTCTAGTGGTGCAATCTGGTTCGCGCCAAATTCCAATTCATTGTTTCAACTTGTTTATTCAATTATCATTCAGTGTTCACCTATTATTTCTTCGAGTGTTACAAGTATTAATAAAGTGCAAGTATTTCATTACATTCTAGATTGTTTAACCAATATGTTTCCTTAGATCTCTGTACCCAGTGACCTCGTGATATAGTCCCTTCTTGCTCTAAATGGTCCTCCGAAATCTTATACTTCTCACATGTACATTGTTTCATACTTACATGAAGCTACCTTATTAAGCTATCCTACATTTATCCATCTCACGGATATTATCGTCCAATCCCTAGCATTGGTCCTCTCACGAGCCAGTCCCAAACAATTACAATAGCTGATTAAGCATTTGAACAAGTGGAGAAATTCAAATATCTGGGAGGAGTAATTACTGTTATAAAATATTAAGACAGAAATTAAGTGTAGACTCATATCAGGAAATATTTGTTTTTATGCAATTCAGAAAATTTTATCTTCTCGTCTGCTTCCCCCTTCCCCACCAAAAAAAGATAAGAATTATTCTGCCGGTTGTATTATATGGATGTGAGACATGGTCGCTTACTCTTCGGGAAGATCATAATCTCAGAGTGTTCAAAAACAGGTGGTTAGGAAAATATTTTGTCCTAAGAGAGATGAAAATGAGGGCTGGAGAAAACTGCATAACAACGAGCTTCATAACCTGTACTTTTGACCGAATATAGTAAGGGTAACTAAATCACGGAAGATGAAATGGGCTTGACATGTTGCACGAATGGGGAGGAAATACATAACTCACAAAATACTGTCTGGGAGACCCGAAGGGGAAAAAAACACTTAAAAGACCTAGTTGGAGGTGAGAGGACAATATTAGGAAAGATTTAAGGGAAGTAGGATTTGCGAGGGATGGTTGGATGGAGAGCACCGAATAGGGTTCAATGGCGGGCTCAGGTAAGCGCGGCCATAAACCTCCTGGTTCCATAAAATAGATAATATTCCTTTAGCTTCCTTAGGAATTGTCTATTGCCATTGAGTGAGTATGCATGTTTAAAAATATTTCGTGATAGCATGTTATTGTTTCCGTTAATCTGCCGCCTACTATCAATAATTTAAAAGAACTTCCTCATAGATAATCTCGTGTAGAATTTATTAAGACTATTGCATGAATAAATTGTATAAATAATAATGATTTTCATACTTTGTTGTCAAATGTTCTCTCAGCTGTGAGATCACGGCATACTAAATGAATGAACAGTCCATGAAGCTATTCGAGTTCCCAATGGTACTAATAATGTGTACTACAAGATGGAGAGCGTCGTCTTACATCAGAACGTTATAAAATCACACGAACTGGCACCGAATCGAAATTGTGTTTATATTATTTCAATTTCCAAACACGTTATGTTGAATAAAAGAATGTATTTTTATTCTGTTCACTTTCAGCATGTGAAGTATTAATCACTGCACGTTGATGCCTTACGTGTCCTGTAACGAGCTGACGTTTTATCAGATAAAATCGCATCCTTTCGATCCGAGGAAGTTGTAAGATAAACGATCGTGATTACTCGATATCCGAGTCAGTGCTAATCGCGGCGTATGAATGGAACAGTCACATAAAAGCCTTTACATGCTAAGTTGAGTACCGACAAACGCCTGTGAAATCTGCAATTCGGTTTAAAATTACGATAAAATTGTTTGAAATCTTTTCAAATAATTTTCAAATACAACTTTCTTCTGTAAAACTTTACAAGCAGAGTTTAATTCCTCACCCAACTTACAATAGAAAATTAAATCACGCAATCTGATAAAACAAAGTACCAGATGGAGTTAATAGGCGTAATTCAGGAACTATTGAGCTTTACACCACGGTTGCCTGAGAAAGTTTGAGAAGCATATGTGAAGGAATAACTGTGATAAATATAATATTAACAAAACCAATTTACAACAAATTCTTCACCTCAACAATATTCCATTATTTTTGCAAAATCATCTGACGGCATACAAATACAGTGCACGCCGCTTAATGTGATCACTTCGGGATGCAGCTAATCTGATATTAACCGATTGATAACAGTAGCCGAAGGAATTAAATGAAGGTTATTTAGTCATCTATGCAGTAGATTGAACAAACAATGTTTTGCTATAAGGTGTTTAAAAAATTCATTGGATTACAAAGGTCTCCTCAATGTGTACTATGCTCTGGTTCAAAGCATTCTTTCTTATAATATTTTACTCTGGGGTCGTGCAACCAATATCAACAGAGTATTTATAATGCAAAAAAGAATTTTAAGAGTAATTTTTAATCTTGGGCAAAGAGACTCTCTAAGAGAAGTTTTTAAAACTCAAAATCTTTTAACATTAACATGTATTTTAATATATACAGCGGCCATGTTTTACAGAAAAAACAAAAGCAGTTTTATAAGTAACAATGAAATCCATAACCATGACACTAGAGGAAGCAATAATATTCATATCAATAAATACAGAACATTCAAGTACACAAAAACTCCTATGCACACAATTAGCCTTGTCATTAACAAGTTACAAACTGAAATAATCGAAGTAAATGAAGTAAACTCGTTTAAAAAAGACTGCTGAAACATTATTTGTGCAGTAAGATATATTATACTTTTAATGATTTTTTGTCATAATTTTAGAATTTCTGTAGTATTTGTATTTTATTATTATTGTTTTAATATCATATTTAAGTTACTCTGTTTTTTCTACATATTTTATTGTATTAACATTGCTTTCTTTGTTCATTGCATTGCATTGTATTGTATTGATTGTTGTTTTTAATTTTGACTATGTCTACCTATACAATATAAACATTAAAAGACACATTATGAACACCTGCATACTACCCACGCTGATATATGGCTCACAAACTTGGAGCACAACTAAAAAAGATAGGAAATCAATCCAAACGTGCCAAAATAGAATGGAAAGGAAAATGCTGGGCATCACATGGAGAGATAGAATAAGGAACGACGTAATACGACAAAGAACACAAATAACAGATGCAGGAAACGACAGCAGGTACCTAAAATGGAGATGGGCCGGACACATAATGAGACAAGACCCTGCTCGCTGGACTCACAGAATAACTTCATGGGAACCAAGGACGGGAAAAGTAGGAAGACAGAGGACACGATGGTCGGATGAACTAAGGACAACTTTCGGCAACAGATGGACCACCACAGCTAAAGACAGAGGAAAATGGCAACTTCTAGTTAAGACAGCAATGCAAAACAACAACACAGGATGAAGACAGTAAATAGCAAGGAGAAGGAAAGCAGTGCACGACTGAAAAGCAAAGACCTAAACCCACAGTGCTAGAATTATATATAGGACAACAAAAATGATAGACTACATATCGGACCATAAATGATAGACTATAGGCATAAGTAATAATGGGAAGATCCTTCCCGGAATGGCTAACCGGGATTGCGAACACAAGCCACCTCTCCCAGGAGAGAGGCCCGTGCCCCTCGGGGACATTATGGGCTAATACTAATACTAATACTACCTATACATTGTATAGCTTATAGACTTAATAAAATAATAATGATGATGATAATAATAATAATAATAATAATAATAATAATAATAATAATAATAATAATAATAATAATAATAATAATAATAATAATAATAATACACTACAAAACAGAATTAAAATATTTATTCTCTAAATAATACGTAACTGTGAATGATTGAACGACTCATAGGCTAATACAGTAATAGACTATTAGACTATTTTTTCAACCAGTTACAAACTTTCTTTTCAAGTCTATACTGATCTGTGGTGAACACCGCGTAGCAAAACATCTATACGCCTCTCTGTTAAAGTATTTTCATTTTACACTAGCCATCACTACATGTCAACAGTGTGATCTTTATAAATCACGCCCCCTCGAACTGGTCATCCTGTGAGCTGGGAACAGTATTGCCAGTACAACATAATACACTTGAAATTGTTAACGAAATTTTGAATGACGCACAGTACTTGGAAATAATTCCGCAAAAAAAAAAAAAAAAAAAAAAAAAAAAAAAAAAAAGTGATAACATAAACCGAATCTTTGATCACAATAAACAGATTTGTTTCACTTTATCATTATTAATCCGTACGGGACTTCATAAAAGTGATAACATTACCCGATTGATAACATTATCCGCGATTACATTAAGCGGCGTTCACTGTACTCAGTTAAAACCGTTTAAAATACTTTTTATGTAAAAAATTAACATTTGAACTTTTTGTAATATTTCCAGCGATTACGGGCTACTGGCTATAGGCTAAGTATGTCAAATTTCAAGTTTCTGGCTCATCTGGAAGTGGGCAAAGAATTGCGTCAATGGCTTTGTGGTTTATGTGCTATTTAAAAAACCATGTGATCGTTAATTAGTCGTTATTGCGGTACCGGTCAACCGATTTGGTCCAAAATCAATGGCGTTCTTACTCTGGATGGTATAAGTGCGTGTATTAAGTTTCGTGAAAATCTAGTAAACCGTATTCGAGATATCGCGCGTACAGACACACAGACAGCAAAGTACCATTCTATAGCTGTTACGGGAAGAAGCCATGTTCGTGAGATTAGCTACACGCTGGGGTATTGTGGCCCAGCATGTGGGGTGCACAAGAATTAGTGTAGTTTGAACGGGTTGCTGGCGCTATTGATTCCTCCCTCCTTAAAGGTCAGCCCGTGACCCGACTGCCGTGACGTCACGCGCATGACTCACTGTGTGGGTGGCTGGAATCGCTTCCCGAATTAACAATTTTAGACGAAAGGCACGGATATGTTGTAATAACATTAGCTTAAGATAGAAGGAAATCGGGATTTTGAACTTCTTTGCGGGGGATTCTAATTTGTTGTACATAATGCCCACATGTATAATATTAAAAATCAGGCCTTGCTTTTTTTTTAATATTAAAGGGTCCTGGAAATGATCTAATTAGCCCCCTTTAAGGTGTTTTGGTAAAAGTGGTATAACTCGGTCAATTCTTGAGATATTTCAGAAGTTTTTCCCCCCCCCCTACTTTACTAGCAAGGGAGTTTATTTCGTTGGAATTTTCATATACCCTCTAGAAACTCCAAAAAATAAATTAGAATTTCATTTAAATATTAAAAAATATATATGTTTACGTATGATTAATTATTTTCATATGAAGGTCAGAAGTCATAATTCCAACAAAATCAGAAGTTTATAATATACTTCAAATCAGAAGTATATTATTTAATACCTTAATTCACTGTTTTCATGTATCTATACATTGCCTTTGGTCGGCTGTGACCCCCCGTAGATTACCCAAAAACACTTCTTTATTCTTCCTTCAAGTCGTTTCCAAACAGGCCAATGGTCTATCACGTATATATTTATTCGAACACAGTTTTCGATAAAGCACTTCTCAAGGTTATTTACACAACAGTTAGCCCATACATAAACTGAATTATTTTCTGGAAAGGTAAAATATTCCATCTGATATTATGGGTTTTCAGTAGGGATGGATCGATACCAGATTTTCTCGATATTCGATACCGATACATGGTTTTTTCCTTGATACTCTACATTCGATACTCTATACCGTCAACATTTCCAATTTCAAGTAATAGGTACATTAAAAATTAAAAGTTGAGAGAATTGTGTAATAACAATTAAATTAAGTGTGCATATTTAATGAGACAAAATTAATATCATCAGTAGCCTATAATTATTTTTAAACTCTACATTAAAACTAAAATTAGTTTTTGAGACAGTCCACTTACAAGTTTTTGTTAAAAAATTACAATGGGGTTTGGACAGTCAGCTTGCTTGTTGGTAGTTATTGAAACGTTTGACAGGAAACGAAACAATTAAGAATCTCTTCTGTTTGGATTTTAAAAGTCGGAAAGTCTTTATTTATGACTAGACAAAAGTCACAGAGTGGTTTTCTCCATTTCAAGGAGAAATAGAAGCATTTAATATATTTAGTAGACTACTAAAAGCAGAAAGAGATACCGCATTTTCCTTAAATTGCAGAATTACCAAAGTATCGAAAAAGTACCGAGCTAGTTTTCTGAAGTATCGCTCGATGCCGATACCATGCAAGTATCGAGAGTATCGAGGTATCGAAAGTATCGAGGACCCATCCCTAGTTTTCAGGAATACAATATTTTTCGGAATTTTTTCTACGTGTTCTTTCCATAGACTAGGCCTATTATTTGATTTTTAAAAAAATTTAAAAGTTCACAATTTACAAAACTATTAAGTCACTTTATGTACCACACACTATTATGTCGGCAGCGGTGGTCTAGAGGTAGCGTGCCCGCTTTTAGATCCAAAGGTCGCGGTCGATGGATTTTTCAGGGCACAGAGTCCCCCGGAAGGTACTTTTAAGCACTAAACGAACTCCAACCCTAAATCTGTGGCTTGGTTCTAAAAGGGCCAATGTCATAAAACTTGCTTTTAAGATAACTGATTTTGAAGCATAGAAGTAATATTTTTTTATGAGAACTTCCGACATTGTCCTCTAAGGTTTCTGTATTATGTATATTAATAGCATCAGACATTGGCACTTTTAGTATACGAAAGATAAAGACTAGCCGAGCTCAATAATGCATAGATCCCATTTTCGCAAGAAATTGACATTGGGCCTTTTAGAACCAAGTCACAGAAATTAAGAGTATGTGGACAAAATTTATCGGCCCTTTCCCCTGCAAGTACTATCTAAGTTTCCGGGGGTATTACCACCTGTCCCTCTGCCCTCTCTCGGAAAATAAGCGTATCAAAATTCACATAGTTAAAAGAAACCTCCATTTGGAGGCCCTTCACCCCAACACAAATGAAAGGGATAGGATATAAGAGAACACTATTATAGATGATTTCTGAAATATTCAGCTCTTAGTAAAAATAATAACCTTATAAGCTGAAAAATATATCATTTGTGAAGAAAATGAAAGGAAAGGGAAATGAATTTGATCATCTGAATCCTCGCTGTTTCCATTGCATATGTTATTTCCCATGATACTGGATACAACAAATTCTTCGTTTCCCGATATGCTTGCTCATTTCTCTTTCAGTGAACTTTTTTAGTAGTGACACTGTTGAGGTTAGAAAGGACGGGAATTTTAGTTGGTAACAGTATTTACACTCGCTATCTTGTCTGCATGTTCCTTGTTTTAAGAACTCGAAGCAACAATCACACTTACCACTAGACCTAGGATTTTAGG
Organism: Ectobius pallidus; assembly: GCA_964059195.1. NCBI lineage: Eukaryota > Metazoa > Arthropoda > Insecta > Blattodea > Ectobiidae > Ectobius > Ectobius pallidus. The sequence goes on from CAXKWD010000003.1 coordinate 199,922,093, forward strand.
CTCTAAAAAGATTAGTTTTAGGCACCTAAAATAGGCTTTTAAAACAAGCATATAGGCTTTTAAAAAAGAAAGTAGCCACTTAAAATAGGCTTTAAAAATGTGTGAATAGATAGAAAATAGACTTTAAAATATTACAATGTACACATAAACTGTAACATGTTCTTTTTTTTTACTGCAAGAAACGTGGTATTCATATTCTTAACAGAATTAACTGCAAAATTAGGCATCGCAAACTATATTCACTTAAACAGATGTTCTTTCACTGGTAACTTGACACAGTAGTCCTTCCCTTAATCCTCCCGCTCCCCCCATCAGTCAGCATTCCTTTAGCGACAATTGTTTGGAATAATCAAGTTTCTGTGAAAAACCCACCTCTGCTGTTCTGCTTTTCATTGAGGGATGTCTATTATAAGATTGTAAAAATTACAGAAGTGGAATTTTATTTTGAATGTACAAAATAGGCATTTTATGCACTAAAATAGTAAAATAGGCTCTAAAGGTCCAAATAGGCATTTTAGAGCACTATAAAACTCTATAAATGTAAGTGATTTCTCACGAAACGTCCACATATTTAAAAAATTCCATGTTGTTTCATAAGGAACAAAATAGGCATTTGCCTTAAAATCCCAAGTCTAGTTATTTCCCATGATACTGGATACAACAAATTCTTCCTTTCCCGATATGCTTGCTTATTTCTCTTTCAGTGAACTTTTTTTAGTAGTGACACTGTTAAGGTTAGAATGGACGGGAATTTCAGTAGGTAACAGTATTTACACTCGCTATCTTGTCTGTATGCTCCTTGTTATAAGAACTCGAAGCAACAACCACACTTGTCACACAAAACAGGAAACGAAGAATGAATACTCCCAAAGATACCATATTCTTCTTTATGCCAGAATGAAAAGTTACCAACAAATAAAATATCCTTCCAATATACATTGCCAGTCAAAAGTTCCCTCATACTTGCATAATATTATATTATGTTCTGAATTGAATTGGTGCCTGGGCGCAGGGGTCGGGTAGAGGGGGCGCTGCCCCTTAAATTTTTTCTAGATTTTTAGCATTAATCATAAAAATATAGGCATTCAATACTTCGGAAATCTTCTTCAAATAGCATTTTCTAAAATTAAAGAAAGTTAGCTTTTATAAGTATTATGCTCGTCTGTTCATAAGTTTCACCGGTGAATAAATTCCTTCTCCACATTTTAAAAATTATATAAACTTTTGTAATTTCCCATATCTTAATTTTATTTTTTTAAATTTATTTCATATCTATTTATTTATTTATACCCCCTCTGAAATTTGATTTTCCGCTTCGAAAACTTGACCCTGGCTAAGTCCTGCTGAAAAATTTATTTTATTTTATTTCTTAGACCTTAATCTAAATTATTGCAGTAGATTTTGCTGGGCATCGCGCATTGTCTGTGTGTCTGTCTGGGCGCGATGCCCAACGAAATTTACTGCCAAGCATAGATATGAAATTTTAAATATAGATGGACTGAAGGCTGGCCGAATGCACCTCGAAGCCGGATTTTTAATTTTAGCTTTCGTTCACGAGTTATGAGTGAAAATCGGGCAGAAAACGTGTATTTTTTGCGCTATCGAAGCATAAGTTTTCGGTAATAGATTTAAATTATCAAATCAATTGCAGGTAACTTTGCCTTTTTTGTCATAAGATCATCGTGATATTCTTAATATAGGCCTATCGCAAGGAATTATCGATAGTTTCGATTCTTTGAGCTCACCCTGATAGATAGTTTGTTTATAATGTCAAGGCAGGCAGACATCTCAAATTTTCAACATGGACGGAAGAGGGATAATAAAGGTAGGCCTAAATGGGTTAACATTGATCGATTTGGATGGAACTCACTATGTAGGGGTTTTCTGGGCCAGGGAACTCTAATCTGAGGACTTTTTTTCATGGAATGCACTCCAAAGCCGGATTTTTAGCTGTTTCATTATAATTATTAATACGAGTAGTTTAGTTTATGAATGATTAGCGTGTTAGAATTAATAAATATAATGCTTTAATTATTATGCTCTTTATTATTAATTTTGGAATTAATTATCGTGGGCGAAGCCGCGGACACCTGCAAGTACTGTAATAAAAGAATTAATGAATGTGGATGAAGATGTCATAGAAATTATTGAAAATTATTGTACGGTCATGTGAGAAGAATGATGATGGAACATTGCCCGAGGTGGTGATGATGTAGGAACGGTGATGATGTAGGAACCTGATGGAAGACAAAGGAAAAGAAGGCCGACTGATACATGGATGGAAGGTGTAGGAGCCTGTCAGTAAGAGGACTTAGTTATAAGATGAAGATACGATGGACAGACAACAGTGGAGGAACGAAATTAGTTATACCTTAATTGAAATGTATGACTACTAGAAAATAGCCCGTGGCTTTGCCACGGTTAAAAAATACGAAACTTACAGGTCTAGAATCCTGAAGGCACTGACAATACATTTACAAAAATTAGCGCTGGCTCCATGAATTTTTATTTAAAATATCTCATCATATACTATCGCTTTTGCCTTTAGAATATAATTCGTTGCTACCAGTACGTAGAGTTCAGAAATTAATTATATCGTAAGTTTTATGCAGTTCCAAAGCTACCTGTGAACACTGATAATACGTATCGTTTCTCAACTGTTTGCTGACAGATGAATATGATGTGAATTTGATTTGATAAATTCAGTGTAATTTTCATAAGTTATATAATTTATCAAGGGAAGGAGTGGTTTGTTTGGATTTTTATTGTCCGCGATAGTTCCAGGGTTAAACTATCAATATATTTTAGCTGGTGCCCGTGTCTTCGCCCGCCATTATTAATTGACACCAGGATTTTTAAGAAATTTACACTGGCAGTTTATTAAAAAATGTTTGTGGTTCAGAGCTATGAAAATTGTAAGTAAAAATAAAATTAGAATATTTGTTCACTGTGTTCATTTCATTTAGGCCTTATGTAATAAAGAAACGGTTTTCCTAATTTTGTAACTCTTCGTGAAAGTTTAGACTGCGAGAGACGAACATCGCTGAGTATACCCGATGACTCACGAAGTGAGAGAGTGAGCACGCTATTTAGGGCCGTTGAATTGTATAAGAGTAGATTAATTACTATGTATTATTTGGTTGAAACTACAACGTTGTGTTGAGATTTAACGGAAGTAGGATTAGCGAGGGATGATTGGATACAGTTAGCACAGAATAGGGTTGAATGGCGGGCTCAGGTAAGCGCTGCAATGAACTTCCTGGTTCCATAAAATAGATAATATTCCTTTAGCTTGCTTAGGAATTGTCTATTGCCATTGAGTGAGTAAGGAAACTTATGTTGAGCAATAAAATGCTGTTTTCCCTGGTGTACCACTGTGAATACTTCCAGGTCAAGTCTTCCTTCGCAAAGTATTTCTTCTGCTCTCTTTTGTTTTCGCCTCATGAATGAATTGGACGCCCACAAAGCTGCGTATGGATCCCGCTAGATCGATCGTGTGTTTGCCTGCACAGCTTACAGCCCGCGCTGAAATGGCTATCCATCCATTCACAGAAGAACAATAGCTCTCACGTCATGCATATCCACATCATACAGGCCACAACAGTTCTCCTTTATATCCTAGGTAGGCCTAGTTTAGGTGTAGTAAGTATTTTGTTACAGTTTAGATTTCGTGTCGCCTTTTTACCTTTAATATTCAAGTCTAGTTTCTCTGAGTCAAAAATACAATTTCTAAAAACATTCTATGCCTCTCTCTTCCCACCTCTTTCTCTCTCTTTCTCTCTCTCTCTTTCTCTCTGTCTGTCTGTCTGTGAACAACATAAATAGTAAAGAAAAATAATACAACGCAGACATTTTATTTTATAGAGTACTAGCATGTGCCCGCGGCTTCGCCCGCGATAATTATTTCAAAAATTAAAAATTAAGAGCATAATAGTAAAATCATAATATTTATTAACTCCTAAATCACGTGGACTACATACCACGATTAGATAGCATCGTCTGGTAAAAGCTACCTCAGATTCGAGTTTCTTGGCCCAGAAAACCTCTGTATAGTGAGATTCGTCCAAATAAAACAACGTTTGACCATATTTAGGGCTTATAACATTCAAGCGATCGCGAAAGTTTTATTTTCAAGGTGTGACAAAAATAGACAAAGCCAACTGTAATTGATGTGACATTGAAATGTATAACTGAAAACTTATGTTTTGAAAACGCAAAAATGCACGTTTTTTGCCCGTTTTTCACTCATAACTCACGAACGAAAACAAAAATTAAAATTACGGCTTCGCGGTGCATTTTCCGACCCTTCAGCCCACCTATGTTTAAAATTTCAGATCTCTGCGTTCAGTAGATTTCCCTGCACATCGAAGACAGTTCCTTTTATTAATATAGATAATATGAATTATAATGATACCTTCTCTAATTTGTCAAACATCCATTTAATTTAATCCAAACCCACCTATACCATTGGCAACAATATGTTCTGTGAATTTGTTTCGATAATTCTATTCACAAAGGGATTAAGTATTTTCAAAAACATTTAATTTTTGGCATTTAGAATCAGAATTTTTCAAAATCCCTTCTTATTGAGCACCTACATTATGAAACGAAGGTACTGTCAAAATTCCAAGTCTCTACCTGTTATAGTTTAGGCTCTACGTTGATTCCTGTCAGTCAGGACAAAGCCTTTTATATATATAACTAGCTTAAAAGACCCGGCGTCGCCCGGGTTTTGTATTTTGTAATTGGAAATTAGCTTATGAAGGATTTTCAATTTTAAATTCTAGGTCCTTATATAGGCATTTATAATTTGAAATAGGAAGAACGACTTATTACACTCAAACTATTCCCTCATAAAACGCTTGATATAGTTTTTTATGGCTCATAGAGGATCTAGAATGTTGCATCCCATCGCTTGTACAGTGCACAGCAAGCCTGGTAGAGGTTTAAATAAGAAGAAACAGAAATTCCTGTAACATAAAATTGTAATATCGAGGCGGGAAATTTCCCACTCTTATGTTACCATAAAGCCGTTTTGGGGATGAAATTAAACAGAAAGCATTATCACTTTCATACTTTTCTCTTCAAAAACCTGCGATATAATATAATAATATACACATTACCATACCTTGTTTTGTTTTCTCTATGTCCAGGGTAGAGAAAGTTATGTGATTCCATTATTTTAGTGGATTTCATTCTGTAATATTTATTTATAACATGAATAATTTTGATAACTTCTCTTATTTGTCAAAAGTGCATTTCATTCGTTTTTTCCAAGCCCATCTGATACCATTTGGCAACAATATATTCTGTGATTTGGAATTGATAATTCTATGTAAAAAGGGATTAAGTATTTTCAAAAACATTTAATTTTTGGCATTTAGAATCAAAATTTTGCAAAATCCTTTCTTAGTGAGCACCTACATTATGAAACGAAGGTACTGTCAAAATTCCAAGTCTCTACCTGTTATAGTTTAGGCTGTACGTTGATTCCTGTCAGTCATTCATTCAGTCAGTCAGGACAAAGCTTTTTATATATATAGAGATGTTATCAGTCTTCTGGAGACATAACACCACAATATTTTAACACCACAAGACTTTCGTAGGAAGTTTTATCTACTTTAATTTTTTATATGAAATAATTTTCCTTAGGATTGATAGTTATGGACATAAATGCAAAAGGCGCAGAAAACCTACCTTTTAACAGTTCCCCACCCCCGCTCACACCCCACACTCCAGTACTTTTAGTATGACGTAATGTTTTTTTGCCATTTTAAGAAGACCTCGTTCCAAACATCGTCTATCTACAATAGCATATTGCGGTGCATACGGATCGAGGAAAGAGTTTTTTCAATTTCCGAGATCCGTTATGCACTTAAGGCACGAGTATTGCATGCTATTTTTTGCACGATGATTATTTATATTATTTGAGATATTAGCTGAAAATATTATGTATATACACTATTGAAGATGAATGCTATATTTCAGAAAGTGATTCGCATGTGTTTGTTGCTATGGGAACCGAATATTTGTCCTGTTAAAGTCTCCACAAACTGTGGGGCCTTGGTTCCGGTCTTCCATAAAGGCTTGTATTATGATGATTTTACTTACGGCACTTGTGCTTTTTGTAATTTTCACCGCACGGAGATTTCTTTTGTTTTCATAGCAACCAGATTGCGTGCGGGAATGTCAAGTTACGATCCACGGCAACAATATTCGTAAGTACCACTAATTAGTAACGTCGTGCAAAAAAGAATATAATAGCGTTGTCCTCTACTCCGAAAACCTCCGACAAAGAACAGGTGTTCGTGTAGTCGCGTGGATTTACCCAGTGTTGCCTCTGTCATTCACCACTTCTCAAGTGAAAAAAACGTGATGTGGTACGTATTTGGCAACATTGTACTGGACTGCAGACAAGTGTGAATACACCTTACTATTCGAGGTCGAAGAGGATTAGGGTGGCAGCAGGTAAAGACAGTTCTTGGGAAGTGGCACCCACAGTACTGTAGGTACCAGCGAACACCCTCGCCAGATTTCAAAACTCAGGGATTTTTCACTCTATTTGTTTAATTCGACTGGGCTAATTTCAATAATGCAACCCTTGCGGAATCTTGCGAAAATGCCACGTTATTGGCATACGGATTAATACATTAACTGATGAGTAGCAGCTAAAATATTTCGAAAAATTAGTTTAAAAGAAAATTACACCTAAGTGATCTTTGTATATAAAGAATTTGGCACAACGTTTGCGTTTCAAAACTATTTTTCATTGCCATTCTACTTCTTGTATATAGGGTGTTCAAAAATACTTTTACAACCTTCGGGCATGGATTCCTTACACCAAAAGAAGGAAAAAAGTTCATATGAACATATGTCCCATAATCCTTACATCCTGGATGAAGAAACTTTTCGTCGACGTGCCATGGAAGCCTGCAAAATCATTCGACACCATCCCGGAGTATTTGAAAGGGTGCGACAGTCCATGATTCGACGAGTGCATGCATGTCTAGAAGCAAGAGGAGGACATTTCGAGCATTTGTTATGAGTTTTGTGTGTTGACGTGTTATGAGTGTACCATTGTGTTGTGTTGAACAGTTCCTAACGAGAAAACAAGGACTATGGGAACTATGTTCATATGAACTTTTTCCCCTTCTTTTGGTGTAAGGAACCCATGCCCAAAATTTGTAAAAGTATTTTTGAAACATCCTGTATATAGAAAATAAACAAACAATCCTCATTAAACCCGTAAGGGGAAATACTAACCAAGGCCCAGATTTTTAGGCTTTTGTAAAAGGTATTTTAGCCTTTTATTTCCGTGGAATAGCCCTTTTCAGGCTTTAAACTAACGATTTTAGCCGTCTTAATAAAACATATAATGAACAGTAATATTAACACCAAAAATTGTATTATAATTTTGACACAGTTATCTAGCTTTTTTTACGAAATAAACAAGTAACTATTCCTAAATAGACACTAAAAAAATAGCATAAATAATTTAGATATATCTATATATATATAAAACAATAAAAGGCTTTGTCCTGACTGACTGACAGGAATCAACGTAGAGCCTAAACTATAACAGGTAGAGACTTGGAATTTTGACAGTACCTTCGTTTCATAATGTAGGTGCCCACTAATAGAGGATTTTGAAAAATTCTGATTTTAAATGCCAAAAATCAAATGTTTTTGAGGATACTTAATCCCTTCTTACACAGAATTATCGAATCCGAATCACATTTGACATTAAAACATATTGTTGCCAGTGGGTTTCAGATGGGTTTGGAATTAAATTAAATGGAAGTTTGACAATTACAGTTGGCTTTGTCATTTTTGTCATACCTTGGAAATTAAACTTTCGCGATCGTTTGAATGTTGTAAGCCCTAATATGGTCAAACATTGTTTTATTTGGACGAAACTCACTATACAGGGGTTTTCTGGACCAAGGAACTCGAATCTGAGGTTGCTTTTACCAGGCGATGCTATCTAATCGTGGTATGTAGTCCACGTGATTTAGGCTAGGTTTTAATAAATATAGGCCTAATGATTTAACTATTATGCTCTTAATTTTTAATTTTTGAAATAATTATCGCGGGCGAAGCCGCGGGCACATGCTAGTACTTTATAATGATACAATTATTCAATACACCACTCAACTCACTTCCGATCTACAAAAATAGACTAGAGTGTCACAAATTTGTTCGTACTTCTCTGTCGTTGGTCGCAACTTGTTGTTTTAAAGTTGAAACTACAATGGATTAGTTGCAGATTTCAAAGTATTGCAGACGGCTCAAGTTTAATTTCCTGCGACGGCGAGGCAGAACATTTTCTAGTTACAAAGACAAGCGACAAAGCAACATACGAGTATACACTGTTAATTTCAGTGCGTTTTATAAATTTATTTTTATTATGTATTTTCTTAAAATGCACAAATTCACATATATATTTTCCTTTGGCATTAATCGAAAAATCTATTTAAAAATCGTGTTTTTCTGCAAAAGTACTCTTTAGCCCCTAGTTTTTTCAGCAAAAGTCCTCTTTAGCCCCTAGTTTTTCATCAAAAATCCTCCTTAGCCCCTTTTAGACCCTTCATTCCGATTTAGCCCTTTTTAGGTTCTATAAGATTCATATATTCGAAAGCAAGGGACATGAAACGGAAAAGTACGTTAAAATGTTCTAATTAGGAAGCTTGGGAGAAAATAGGTTAGACCAGTGGTTCCCAAACTTTTATGTCCGCGGACCCCTTGAAAAAGATTAAAATTTCGCGGACCCCCTCTGGGTTTTGAAAAAAAAGAAAAGAAACTAAATAAATTCAATGGGCAAAATAACACTATCAGTGGTAACAAACAGAGTTTACTCCTTAATGTGAACAGTGAAGCTGCTTTAGAAGATATGTAATTTGAGAAAATTACGGGATATCCTATTTCTTCTTAAACCGCCTGTGGACCCCCTGAAAGACCATCGCGGACCCCACTTTGAGAATCACTGGGTTAGACCCTTCAAATTTGGACAATAATCATAGCACATAATATTCTAATACATGTAGAGTAGACAGTAACTATAAGCTAATACTATGGAAAATGCTACATATTTTCGAACAACCCTATATCAATAAAAAATTCTTGCTTTAATAGGCTAATTGGAATTAGATTGATACAACGGATGCTATGGCAAAAATTTCAAGTATAACCACAATACTGCTACAAAAAAGTCAGCATCCAGTCAGTTGTGATCTACTTGTAATAAATTGTAATTGTAATTGTAATTGTAAAATCGGATTAAATTTAACTTAAACTTAACTTAACTTAAACACTTCCAGCGTAATTATTCCTTACATATATTATGGGACTTCATTAAATGAAGTTGACAGTATTGATATCTGTATTGGTATTGTAAAGAAGCAGATAATAGGCCATTAGCAAAATAACAGCACTCGGGCAATAGTTTACCTGCATTGAAGTCTTCCTAGAGCTTCCTAAAGCTTCCTAAACAAAATAAAAATAAAATAACAGAAATCAAATAAATAATTATACAACGATACAGCATTACCGTACTATATTGAGTTCTCAGAGAAAAAAAAATCTAAGTGAATCTCATAACTTCCTCTGTCCAAATAAAAGTTTTGCCTCTTAATATAATAGGCCCTAAGTTATGTATGACATTCTCTTCATGTAAATTGGTTGTAAAAATGAAGAGAATGTCGTCACCACATCACATCGAATCTTCGAACTATAACTAACTCCGTGGCGCTAACATCCCAGAAGGGACATGGCCTACCACCCGACCGCTGCGTCATCTACCATAGGCAGGATTGGGGGAATGTGGTCAGCATGCCGACATCCACGGCCGTTAATGGTTGTTTCCATGACCGAAGCCGCTACTTCTCTATCAAGTAGCTCCTCAATTTGAGTTACGAGGCTGAGTGCACCCCTACCAGAGCTCCCTACCTCAGGAAAATCCGAGGAGGTGCCGGGGATCGAACCCGGGCCGACGGATCTGTAGTCAGCGACGCTAACCACAAGACCACGCCGGCGGTCATCTTCGAATTATACATAACCCAAATAAAATCTGATTAGTACAATACATTTTTCTCACTTCACATTCTGGTATAGAATGAGAGGCCGTATTACAAAGAGGGCGTATTAGTTGTTTCAACCAGATGCAAAGCTTTAGTGTTCACCAGGCAAAGCCCTATATGCAAAGTAAGCTCGTGCTTAGACCATCAAGGGAAGGAGGGCACCACAGAAATGTTCCACTGCTTAATTTATAATTTAAATCATTAAATTAATTGAATTTATGACCACTTTTGAAATGTTATGAAAAATAAATACGTAGCCTTAGGTTTTTTTTTTTTTTTTTTTTTATCATTAGCTCTTGTGTCATCATATGTATTTTTCAAAATAAAGTACACTGTTCTTGCTGATTGGAAGCCATGCAAACTGCTCAGCTAAAGTCGCGAAAACGAAATTTTCTACATGTAAAGTCCCCTTAAAGTTGTCGCCAATCTTTGTCACATCTTCAGGAGATACCTAACCCAAATACATTATTTTGTTTCCATGCGATTTTCCGTTCTGGAGCTGGGATGTTCCAAGACATAGACATTTCCGAAATTAGTACATTTGGATTGAGGGGACATAAAAATGTCAATGAATGAAATGGATAATTATTTATTTTTACGAAAGGGAAGAGACCGACAGTGGCATGTGCCGCTAACCTCAATAATCTCCTCAACGTGCTAGCACCTTTTTCGTTACCTTTATTACAGCCTAGCCAGTAAAATGGAACTTTACATAGACTTCGCACTTGCCTGTCGAGTTCTGTACAGGGTGTTAATGAATAAAATCGAAATATTTTGCCTGTTTACAGAGGGACATAGACAAGCAACTTTGATTAGGAGACTTTTGCTCTATGGATAAAAATTTCCCTGTTACAGCATAAAATCTCCCACATGGCTGCCACTGACTTCTAACGTTTGAAAAAAATGCAAAACAAAGGAACTTTGTTGTTAACGATGGAGTTATAAATACAGTAACTAATGCAGTGGCGGCCCGTCATGTGATTAGTCTGTTAATTTTGCAGACTATGGAAACACTAAATTGTGATATAGCTGTTGATGAATGATTAAGAATCTAGGAAAACATGAAGTAAATTTAATGAAAATTGTAACCCTATTTCGCTTCATTATTGACTTATGAGCAACAAATTGTAATGATTTTATTTCCCTGTAGCATAGAGATTTTACGTCATAGAGTATAAATCTCGGAGAAAAATTCCTCCGACACTGGGACTTGAACCCAGGACCTTTAGCTATTCGCGCCAATGCTCTACCAACTGAGCTAACCTGGAGTCCAATTCACAGCGCCAGGAACTTTTCTCCTATAATATTCTCATGTAATGTCCAACAGAGACAATAATCTGTGGTTCATGAAAGCTTATATATCTATGTCCTAATAAAATTTGCTTGTCTATGTCCCCAAAGTAAAGGCAACCTAAAGGGCATTGTTACAGTGACGTAGTGAAAGTTGCAGAATTCACAGGAGACCTCTATCTAATGGGAGCTGCTTCAACGTTAAAATATGAAAGCACTTTCTGCTACGAAGGGTAAATACCCCTGCACTTAGGTGGACAGGTGCGTGAAGACCAAGCATTAATATTCAGCACAGTGACGTGTATGGTCGATGACTTCCACTGAAACCGTACATAAATATTTTTCAGAATTCCGAGTTGAATCTTCCCTGGAATAATCCCTAGGCGGTATTTTAGTTGATCGATTGCAAGGGATTACTGCAAGCGAGAGCTATTATTTCAAAATGCTCTCCAAGGTCCAATCCGCGTAAATTTCCGGTCAATAAAAGAGTTTCCTTCTAGTATCACCAGCTTGTTGTCGGTTTTGCTAAAGCCATGTCGTTAGTGCGAGATGGTTTTTCTCCAGAAGACATTATTTATTTATTTATTTATTGTACCAAGAATATAACAGGCTAATGCCTATTACAATATTCTCTTATATTAATACACCACGATCCTGTTTCATAGAACCTTAACACTCATATTATTAGCAAATATTAGTTATTATTAGGGGGCGGATTTCTATGACCTAAAAAATAGGATATATGTATGCATTTATGACCTAAAAACATTAAAATATGACCAGTAAAATTTAAATTATGAATTTACCACTTACACATTGTGTATATTTTTTTAAAAGTTTCATTACAATTCTTTTTATTAAAATATAATGTTAATTAAGTTATTTAAAATATCTGTAAATTGTCAAAAAGTATCATTATAATGCAAAATTTACAAAATACGATATGAAACTTCAAAATTATCTTTAATATGCACATAAATATGCCAAAAATATTACCTAAATATGCATATTCACATTAAATATGCTGCAATAGTAGAAAATTTCCTAAATATGCAGTTATATGCACAATAAACGTCGTTCCATTTTCACCAGGATGTTTGGAATCGGGTTTAAATTAGTCGGAAACCTGAAATAATGCAAAGGGGAAAAATATGACATTTCATAGAAATCCGCCCCCTAGTTATTATTATTAGTCCTCTGTTTCATAAAAATATTTTCTAATAATATTAGTTATGAGTTCATGGCTCTAAATTATTAGTAAATATTGCTAATATTATTAGTAAACTGTTTCATAGATTGCAGAACTAATAAAATTTACTGATAATATTAGGCGTTTTTCTATAAGTGTATTTGGGCTAATAAGTTATTCTCAAACTCGTGTAATTCAGATTTCGTGATGTTAAATTTGTGGAAAATTAATCACTCTGATTTATTATCAATTTAGAAAAAGCTTACATATGCTATCAAAGGAATTTTTGTCACAAGTTTTTAAGATTTGATGTTAGATTTTAGTACTGCTATCTTGAATAAGTGCCTGGCAGATTTATTCATTTCTTAGAGCTAGTTATTATTTGTTACATTTATGAAGATATATGTAGGCCGTGCTGCTTTGAGATAGCCTAATATTGACAATAAGACTAAGTAGGGAAAAAACACAAAAAACAATCCAGACATAACCTCCAAATCAATCGGCTGACTAATGAACTAATAATATTAGTGAAGAAATTGTATGAGTAGTGGACATATCTCTATAAAAAAAGATTTTTATAACTAATGTATAATATTATGAGTACTAATATTATTAGCAAGCTCTATGAAAAGGGCTCAGATTTACAGTGCAATGCAGTATTTAAAGCAATACTAAACATAAACTAATGCTACAACTAAAAAACACAGAAAAAAGAAACAAGAAACACATACAGTATGCAATTACATAAGGGAACATATCAAAAACATAAATAATATAGTTTTGGAGGAAGATCTATACAGGGTGTTAATGAATAACACCGAAATATTTTACCTGTGTATAGAGGGGACATAGACAAGCAACTTTTATTAGGAGAATTTTGCTCTATAGATTCAATTCTTCCTGTTATAACATAAAATCTCCCAAGGATATGCACGCCACTGACTTCTAATACTTGAAATGATGGGAAACAAAGGAACAGTGAATATTGTGTAGTGGTCGGGAAAATTGTAAAAAACGACGATCGATATCTTACAACTCTGAGGGAAAAAAAGACAAACGAACCATTTCAACCTCAATTTCGGAAAAGGTAATTTCAATTTCGGAAAAAGTAATTTCAAATTCGGAAAAAGTAATTTCAATTTCGGAAAAAGTCATCTCAATTTCGGAAAAAGTAACTTCAATTTCGGAAATACGAGGGCTATTTTTTAAAACATTCGATGGGGCATAAAATGAAAACCACAGTGAAAATCAAAACTGTTTTATTTGGAACATTTAGATACACCTTCTAGCTACTTCTCTACATAATCTCGCTCCGATTGAGTCATTTGTCCTAGCGTGGTACCAACTTTACTATACCCTCTTCATATCCCTCGTATTTCCGAAATTGAAGTTACTTTTTCCGAAATTGAAATTACCTTTTCCGAAATTGAAATTACTTTTTCCGAAATTGAAATTACCTTTTCCGAAATTGAAATTACTTTTTCCGAAATTGAGGTTGAAAAGGTGTAGAACTAGGAATAAAAACATAATGCAGTGGCGGGCAATCATGTGATTAGTCAGTAAATTTTGCAGATTATGAAAATTATAAATTATGGTATAGCTGTTGATGAATTGTTAAGAATCAGGTTTTTATCGATCGTTAAGAAGGCATGAAGTCAATTTAATGAAAATTTTAACCCTATTTCGCTCAATTATTGAGTTATGAGCTCCAAATTTTAAGGACTTTAATGCCCTGAAGCATACACATTTTACGTCATAGAGCAAAAATATCCTAATAAAAGTTGCTTGTCTATGTCCCCTCTATACACAGGTAAAATATTTCGGTGTTATTCATTAACACCCTGTATATAAGAAAGATTCAAATGAAGAGAATGACATGGAGCATATTATATGAAATTTTGTTTACACATAAATCTCTAAACTAAATGATTATAAGCAACTAATAAGAAGAGAGGCTTAAATTTCCACATTCTGTAATTGAAGGTGTTTGGACAAAAACGAGTTGTAACAGCTGAGTACCTTAGATGTTAGTAAGGTTCGGATGTTTATGACATGTCATATTTTTATCCTGACCTCCATTCTCGCTCAAACACAAACTGAACGCTTGTTATCCTAATCGGATAGTTCTTATTTTGCATATAAAGTCATATTTTGGTAATTTTCATGGTCTAGGTCATATTTCGGTCATATCTGGTAACTTAACGTCATATTTCAGTTATAAATTCGGTACAGTTTGTGCACTAAATTGTCAACTTAATTTTTTCCCCCCGAAAAAGATTAACGAATATTTTGGTTTTACTGAAACTGAAACGTGAAGGGACAATAACAAGTAATAGCACAATTACCTCTTCCTCCTTGTTGTTAACAACTTCCAATAGACATGTTTTAACACATTTGCAGTGGTGTCTGGAAACACTAACAGATTAGAAGTTCTTTACAAGTAAAGCTGTTAATCACCTGTAAAATTGTTAAAAAGTTATTATCTGATTAAATTAATGTGATGATAATAATTTAGTGTTATTAAAATTTTTCAATTTGAACATTTATTTTTAGACAATACGTTCTTTTATGAGGTCATATGTAGGATTTTTGGGTCGTATTTAGTCATTTTTAAAGTCATATTTGCAGTCATATTTTTTACTTTTCTAGGTCATAAACATCCAAACCCTAGATATGAGCATGTAGGAATAATTCCTTCCACTAAACTTAATATCATTTCTAGCCAACATTTTACTATAATGAAGGGAAAGCAATGGAAATATAGCATTTTATATGAATAGTACAGTCGATCAAATAAAAAACGTCGGGACTCGTATGCAGAGAAAGTGTAGTTAGTGCTGTAATTGACCTGCATTTTTCGGCCTCTGAAGCAGCGAGAAGGTTCCATATTTATGAAAGAGCAGCTCAGAGGTGGGTACTTCACTATAATGCGACCGGAAGTTTTCATAGGAAACGTGGATCTGGCCGGCCGCGTATTTCGATGCTAGTTTGGTTGCAGACGTTGAGCGTAAGTTATTGATTTTGCACTACAAATACCGGTATTATAAAATAAAATCTTTAAAAAATTCTCCTTGAATAAACATATTCCTCGCGAATTTATTCTTTATTATTATAAGAACTTCCATGCAAGAATATGGTTGATTTGAGGCATATAGCCACAGCCTTCTATAGATATTTGTTTTGGAACAAAACTGACTAAATAATCAAGAAAATACATGGACAGACAAGAGGCAGGTGTGAACCTAACCTTAAGTCTTCCTGTACATGCGCATATGCTCGTTAGTGATACTTTATCAAATACCGCCCGAAGTTTTTTTATTTGACCGACTGTACCTGTGAAATTGTAGCCTAAGTCATGTGAGTGTATGCCTACTAGATCAGATTTTTCTTTGTATCGATAGTCGTCCAGCTACAATAAATCGAGGATGTGGATGTTGTTGTTGATGATGATTATGATGATAATAATAATAACTATAATTGTAATAATAACAATAATGAAAACAATAACAAAGTGGTTGTAGTCCTAGTAGTAGCCTATAATCAGGCTTTAAAACTTAGTGCCCGAACCCACAAAGGGAGATGATTCCGGTTACCAACAACTTGAGTATAGGGGGTGGGGGGTGATTGCGTAGGCCGATAAGACAGTCATTGATTGTAGTACTGAGAAGTGAATGCGCTCGTAGTACGGTGCCTCTCAAATTGGTCAACAGTGTACCTTGTCAATGTGCGTCTTTATACGTGTTCGGCATGCCGAAAGTAAAGTGTTCTAAAACGCAAACATATATTGAAACATTTGGGAGGGACTACTATGCACAAACAGGAGAACGTATCGTCTTGCATGCTTGTAATGTGAGTTTAGATAATGAGAAGTTATTTTGTGGTCTTCCTATACCTGTATGCCGGTTTGTGTACTATCACCTGAACTAGCATAAGGTAGCTAGGGCATACGCCGAGCAAAGTCTGTACAGTACGGTTGCTGTTAACATATTCGATCGGGCACTAAGTTTTAAAGCCTGCCTATAATAAATGCAGTAGTGACAGCAATTTGCTCATTTGCTCCCCCCCCCCCCTTTGACAAAATGTCTTCGACCTTCCGGTTTGTAGTGCTGTGCTTCAAGTAACTGTACCATAACTTTCATATACATAGCCTTTAAATAAAGCTATTCGTAATAATGTTTTCATTTTCTACATAAGAGGAATGTGTCTGCCTCCTGTATGATTGTCTGAACAGGACAACAACTTCAAAGCACGTACGCAACACATCACATCGGATCGCTGGGTTTATGTACACATGTTTGGCCATCAAATACAAAATCAATAAGAAATGATGTATAAAAACATCTGTCTGTTCCCCCTTTTTCTTCTGAACACCCACATACATCAGCAGGTAGCCTACATAACTTCGATACAGAAATACAGGCTTCGCTTGTAGTGCTGCCTAGAAAATCTGGAAAATGAGAATAGCTCCGATTCTTTTTACTTACTCTCTTAATCGAAAAAGATAATTCCTAAGCAAGCCAAAGGAATGTTATATATTTTATGAAACCCGGAGGTACATTGCCGCGCTTACCGAGCCCACCATTCAACCCTATTCTGTGCTAACTCTGTCCAGCCATCCCTCGCAAATCCTACTTCCGTTAAATCTATCCTAATATTGTACTACCACCTACGTCTAGGTCTTCCAAGTGGTCTTTTCCCTTCGGGTCTCCCAGTTTTTATTTTTGAGATAGGCCTATGTCTTTCGTCCCCCTGACCGCCGGCGTGGTCTTGTGGTTAGCGTCGCTGACTACGGATCTGTCGGCCCGGGTTCGATCCCCGGTACCTCCTCGGATTTTTCTGAGGTAGGGAGGTCTTGTGGGGGTGCACTCAGCCTCGTGATTCAAATTGAGGAGCTCTGAAGTGTTTTATCGCTAGTGTCGTCCAGCTACCACTATACGGAAGGGATGTAGGGGAAGCAGGTGGCGAAAGATCATAACATGGTTGCCAGATTATTCATTTGGACAATGACTGTCTTAGGTGTCAGGTCATTTAAAAACACAGTAATTCTCAGCACCCCTCTTGTAGCCAAATGACTTAACTCAGTGAATAGGAAGTGGCAACGTCAAAGGAGGGAGATCGAGATGTAAGGCACATTCCTCACATATTTTCTGCATGCAGAGATAACTTGGTGGCGTAGTACTTGATAGAGAAGTAGCGGCTCCGGTCATGGAAACCACCATTAACGGCCGTGGGTTTCGGCATGCTGACCACATGCCCCCCGATCCTGCCATCTGCCTAGATGATGCAGCGGTCGGGTGGTAGGCCTTGTCCCTTCGGGGATGTCGCGCCACGGAGTTTAGTCTTTCGTCCCCCATGCGCGCAACATATCCAGCCCATTTCATCCCCCGTGATTTAATTACCCTTACTATATCCGGTGACGAGTACAGGTTATAAAGCTCGTCGTTATGCAGTTTTCTCCAGTGCCCGTTTTCATCTCTTAGGTCTGAATGTTTTCCTAAGCACCCTGTTTTCGAACACTCTCAGATTTTGACATTTCCGTAAGATTAATTTTACACTATGTTTTAAGTGTTTCTGTTTTCTGTAAAAAAATTTGACCAAAAATGTCACTCTCTTGCCTCGACCCCGAATAAAACGGAGAAGGTTCAGGATTTAGAGTTTAGAATGAAGATCCTTATTCATCGTTTCAAATATTGCACCTATGATTCTTAGCCAATCTTTCAGTGGTCTTCACAAACTCCGTTTTCCTTTTAGGAACGAGATTTATTTATTTTTTCCAATCTTGTGACCGCCATTCTTTCCACACCATCTTCCAATTACATTCCTATTTACTGAGGACGGCAGTAATGGATTCGACTTTTCATGAGACGTTCTTCTTCCTCTTCCTGTCAAATAGGTCTGTCATCTTCATGAATCTCATTTTCTCTGGTCTTCTTGGTAGCATCTCTTTTTCAGAGTTCATATGTTTTTAGATTGTTTTATTTTGCTTTCTTTAATTCATGTTTGTATTAAGTAAAGCGTTCCCTATACAGGCCATGGAGGCCCAGAGGGTTCCAGGAGGATGAGGCTCCCAGATTTTTAGATATTCGACACGTGAAGGTGGTAAGGTTGTCAGCCTTACTCACCGGCCGCCTTAACCCCCAGGATTACTCCTGGTACTCATTTCTGTTATAGCCTGAGTCGACCCCAGGGCCATAGTGCCACCAGAAGGATTAGGCCAAATGAAAATCTCCAACGAACCCGCGACCTTCCGGTTTGTAACGGAGCACCTCAACCACTACGCTACGGCATATCCCTAATGTTTATAGTCCCTTCTATATAATACACTGTAGTTATGGTACTTAAACGCGGAAGAATATTGATTAGTAGGGCAAGGTATTTAATGATCATACAGTAGTGAAAAAATGCATTTTTGACCTAAAAATAGTGAAAAAAAGACACAAAATAAATAAAAATGACCAATAAATTTACCATTTTACGTTTAATTATTTTTTAAGTAATGAAGTGCTAAAAGCAATTTAATGGATGACAATGCGTTATACATGAATTTACAATATAAAATACACTTATTTTGTGAATAAAGAAGTAAGTAAAATTATACTATTATTTGGACACCCTTAGCAAAAAAGAAATTCTTTCTGAACTGGCATGCCCATCAAATTTCCCCTAGCAAATATGTGCCATTTATAAAGGAAAGAAAAATCTTTATTGCTACAAGACAAACTGCTGTGGTGTTTACAATAAACCTGAATTAAAATGAACTATGAACACTTGGCGGAGATTCTCAAATAAAAACGATTGTCTGTTGTCTGAAAGTAACGATTTGTACATTAAAAAGCTCCTCTCTACCTCCACTGAAACATGACTTAAAAATGTCGAAAATGAACTAAAAATTGCCAAAAATTGAAAATGAAAAATGCAAAATAAAGCAAAAAATGCAAAAACAAATTGGCCTTATTTAATAAATTATTTCACGATACACATTTATGGTCCCCGGATATCATCTGGCCGTCATTATCATCTTCATCCCATCCTCGCCTTGTTTGGAGTGTGTGTGTGAATGGTGTGTCTCGGAGGTGGCCCCGGCATTGGGCTGATCACTCATCCGGGGAGGCCCTCCATGTCCTTGTCTGGTCAAAAGAGTATGTATGTGATCCATAGATAATTCCTCTCCAGACAGGACGCGGCCCTGTAAGACCCGGGCGGCTTGGGTCGCTTAAAATGTCCCAAAAAGGGAGAGGTGAAACTAAGGTAAAGAAAGAAAGAAAGATATATATATATATTCGAGCTATCTTCTAATCTATCTATATTAATAAAAATTAATTACCAAATGGTTGTTGCCGCATCACTTGAGAACGGCTCGACCAATTTGCCTGATTTTTGTTTTGTTGTGTTCGTAATTGTCAGGACAAGGCTTGTATGAAAGAATTTTTTTGGAAAATCCACGGGAAAAGTTGGTATTGTGAAATGAGGCACAGTTAGAGAGTTCTGCTGTCAATTGTTTACATAACGAAAGTATTGTTTACGGTGTACTCATAGGACTTTGGAAACTATATTATAATACTGGGCTTTAACAAATGCTGATACTATCGATGTAATTAATACATTTGTGAAAATGATTCTTGAAGAATAAAATCCACTAAAATAAAGCAGTTACATAACTTTCTCTACCCTCGACATGGAAAATATCATTTTCTCACTTCACATTTTGATGTAGAATAAGCGGTCGTATTGCAGAGACAACTTAAGAGTGTGCCAGTGAGTATGCAATATCGGGCGTCGGTAACAAATCCTATCCACTGATACGTCACTCATAGCTGTAGGCTTTGTATTAGTTGAGAAATAATCCTAGGGATGTTTATCAGAGGCCCTAAGCATCTAAAAGAAGACAAAATAGGAAGGAACATTTTCAGCCCTACGCGCGCAGTATATTATGTCCCAGGTTTTTGGGAAGGAAAGTATGAAAGTGATATTGAATTTCTTTTTTACTTCAGCCCTGAAACGGTTGCATGGTAATGTGAGAGTGAGAAATACAATTTTCTGTGAAGACAATACAATCTTATTTAACCGGAATTTCTTTTTCTTCTTATTTGCACTCCTCCCAGGCATAATGTGTAGAAGCAATGGAATGCAAGATTCGACATCCTCTATGAGCCATAAAAAGCTATATCTAGCGTTTTCTGAGGGAATAGTCTGAGTGCCAGTTCTTCCTCATTTAGAATTCTACATACATATTGTATAAGGACCTAGAGTTTCAACATCGAAAGTCCTCCGTAAGTTAATTTCATATTACAAAATACAAAACCCGGGCGACGCCGGGCCATTTAAGCTAGTATTCATATAAAAATGATGTAAATCATCAACTGCCTTGCCCTAATGATTTTCTAATATTTATTTATGTATTTAACCTTTCGGAGTTAAAGCCATAAGGCCTTCTCTATCACTCAGCCAGGGCAAATACATGAAATACATAATAGTAATAATAATAATAATAATAATAATAATAATAAATGAAAACAGTAAATACAAAGAAAAACTTCAAACATTTAGTACTTGAATAATATATAATACAAATGACTAAAATAAAGAAATGAAAAAAAGATGAAAGCCTAAATAAATACATTCTTAGTTATTACAAAATATAATGAAAATTTTCAAAATATATATATATATTACTAATTAGCATCAATTCCTGAATGTTATTGTATACTAAATTTATTAAATGACGCTTGAACTGTGAAGTCGTTTGGCAGCTCCTGAGATGGCTAGGCAGTGAATTCCAGTGACGAATACCTGTTGTTATAAACGAATTCGAATAATGTGTAGTTCTGTAAAGAGCCATGGATAGTAAGGGGTCAACTTTTATGAAGCAGATAAACTTAGATAAGCTACCATCCGCTAAGAAAGTACATGAAACATATCCCTAGGTTAGATTAATGTGGAAGCAATCATCGGATTTGCATAACAACCTGATATTTATAACGCTATGTTATTTGGCTAACTGTTTAGCTCATGAATCAGCGACCAATCCAGAATCAGAATATGTGAAAATTCAACCAATCGCATCTGTCCATCGTCATAGTTTTATATCGCACCTTCGTTCACTTGTTTTGATGTAAATCCACATGGGCTTCACACTGATACATCTTCATACCTGTAGCTGAATTGATAAAGCATCGGCATCATCTTTCTGATTTTGTCTAGATTATATTTCTTATATTTCAAAAATTACTTCTTATTAAGTCTTAATTCTATAAATTATTTAATTCCTACAAATTCTTTAAAAAACTTTACATTCTTACTCAAAACTGGTTCTGAAGTTAACTATTTAGGTTATCTTTATCATATACTAAAATGTATTTTTGAACTCACTCTCCTTCTCTTGATAAATTATATAATTTATGAAAATTACACTGAATTGATCAAATAAAATTCACATCATATTCATCTGTCAACAAACAGTTGAGAAATAATACGTATTATCAGTGTTCACAGGTAGCTTTGGAACTGCATAAAACTTACGATATAATTAATTTCTTAAATCTACGTAGGCTACTGGTAGGAACGAATTATATTCAAAAGGAAAAAGCGATAGTATATGATGAGATATTTTAAATAAAAATTGATGACTTGTCAGTGCCTTCAGGATTCTAGACCTTTAAGTTTCGTATTTAAGCATCATTTTAACCCTCAGAAAACGCTAGATATAGCTTTCTTATCATTCACTGAGGACTTAGAATTATTTTGCAAACCATTGCTTCTACACACCATGCAGAATTATTTTGTAAACCATTGCTTCTACACACCATGCCTGGTAGATCGTGAAATAAGAAGAAGCATAAATTCCGTTATCATAAATGTTTTATAACGTGATATTTTATTCCCCACTCATGTTACCATACAACCATTTCGGAGCTGAAATCAAAAACAAAATCAGTGTCACCTTCACACTTCCCCCCCAAAAAGGGATATAATATTTTATTGCACACATAAAATTAAAAACGTTGCATCCTATTTGTCTCTTTTTACATGCTTAGGTCTTACGAAAAACATCAGCATTTCTCAACTAATACAAAGACTATAGCGACGAATAACGTATCAATGAATAGGATTTTTTTACCAACTTCTGAGATAGCAAAACTCGTAACTCTTCGTTTGCACAAACACGGACTGTGAGTTTTTATTTGCGTGAACCTGAGACAACTGAATATGAGCTCCCCGCAATGCGGCCTCTCATTATATATCGAAACACGAAGAGAGAAATTATATACCACTTGCCCAGGGTAGAGAAAGTTACAACTGATGATATTAGACACGAATCATCACCTACGCGAGGCTTCGAAGCTACTCCACAAACTCGTATTGCTACCGTTCATCTTCAATCCATGTCTCATCTCCCCGGTTATATAACCCAGGACTTTAGGAATGCCGCTAGGCAAAGAGCCGCATATAGGTCCCTGCAGGGAGTGAGAGGAGGAAAGGAGAAATAAGTACCATCTGTGAGAGAATGTCATTCACAGTAGTGTGCCGTGTCTTAGAAATACTTGAAGTTAAGGCCTGCCTTTTAATCCTGAATTGGAGCTATTGATCCCACGAGTTACATATACTAACACTTAATCATGGTGTCCGCAGCACAACACAATGACAAGGCAACTGTACTACACAGTGCGATGACATGACTGTGGAGTTAGATAGTTCGTAAATACGACACCGGCAGAGATATTTGTCCTGAGTTATACGTGGGTGCATCACATCAGATTTTTTAAACTTCTTTAGGAGCGCTAGGAGTGAATCGAGAGCTAACCCAAAGTTGCGTTACGAACAAAATCGTCACGAAAGTAGCGAGGCAGTGGCGGACTGCACAGAAGCAATCAACTCAATGAAATTAAAAAAATTAAAAAATCTCAATTAAGAAATCCAAAAATCCAAAATTAAAAATTAAAAAATCCGAAATTGCAAAAAAGTTCAAAAATAAAAAACTAAAAAAGTCCAAAAACCCAAAATTTAAAAATGACCAAAACTCCAAAATTAAAAAGGTCCAAAATCCATAATTAAAAAGCTAAAAATCCAAAATTAAAAATCCAAAATCCAAAATTTAATATAAAAAATTCAAAATTAAAAATCCAAAATTTAAAATTCAAAAAATTAAAAAATTCAAACATCCACAACTTAAAAAATCCAAAGTTAAAAAATCCAAAATTCCAAAATTTAAAAAAAATCAAAGATCCAAAATTTAAAAAAAAACAAAATTAAAAAGTCCATAAAACCAAAATTAAAAAGTCCAATAATCCAAAATTTAAAAAACCAATAATCCAAATTTGAAGTATCGAAAATTTTTTAAAAAATCCAAGTTTCGCTTCTGTCGCGTGGCGTTCCACGCACCCGATTTCTTTTTTATGTGGATACCATTCACTATTATTGATTTATAGGAATTAATATTTTCATCGATAGCCTTTGTGTCCACCTCTGGGGCGTAGGTATGTGTTCGCTCTCCTCGCGCAGCTGTCCCGGTTTCGATTCCTGGTCTGAACAAGTTTCCTATGTGGTGCTTTCCGGGGTTTTTCCTCACCTGTGAGACGAATACCGGGAAACTTTAGGCCCTCTTGATCCCAGGAAATCAACTGGCCGTCATTATCACCTTCAACCCATCAGCGTCTTTATCAGCGTGTGTGTGCAAATGTTGTGTCGCGTCTTATGTGTTCGCAATTGGGCTAGTCACTCATCCGGGGAGGCTAGTAGTTTATACATTTCAGTATTTTTTTAACGTTATTTAGTGAAAATTACTATACTATGTTTGGATAATTGCTTATTTTTTCATACTTTTAACTGATAAATTAGCTGCATAACTTAAAACCCCTAAAACTCAGCAATGGGATTCTCCGAAATAACATACAAGATACGCTAACGCAAGACTATTGCCAAAGCAATACTTACAATCTAACTGTGTCCTTTTCTTTGGAGGTAGTTCTATTTTTCTCGAATTATAAAGAAATAGGGATTTATAAGAAACTAGCATAAAAGACCCGGCCCCGGCGTCGCCCGGGTTTTGTATTTTGTAGTTGGAAATTAACTTATGAAGGACTTTCGATTTTTAAATTCTAGGTCCTTATATAGGTATTTATAATTTGAAATAGGAAGAACGACTTATTATACTCAAACTATTCCCTCAGAAAAAGCTTGATATAGTTTTTTATGGCTCTTAGAGAATGTAGAATTTTGCATGCCATCGCTTGCACAGCAAGCCTGGTAGGGGTTCAAATAAGAAGAAACAGAAATTCCTGTAACATAAAATTGTAATATCGAGGCGGAAAATTTATTTCCCACTCTCATGTTACCATAAAACTTTTTTGGGGATGAAATTAAACAGAAAGCATTATCACTTTCATACTTCTTTCTCCAAAAACCTGCGATATAATATAATAATATACACATTACCATACCTCGTTTTGTTTTCTCTATGTCCAGGGTAGAGAATGTAACTGCATTATTTTCGTGGATTTCATTCTGTAATATTTATTTATAACATGAATTATTTTTATAACTTCTCTTATTTGTCAAACTTGCATGTCATTTTTTTTCCAAACCCATCTGATACAATTGGCAACAATATATTCTGTGATTTGGAATTTATAATTCTGTGTAAAAAGGGATTAAGTATTCTCAAAAAAGTTTAATTTTTGGCATTTAGAATCAACATTTTGCAAAATCCTTTCTTAGTGAGCCCCTACATTATGAAACGAAGGTACTGTCAAAATTCCAAGTCTCTACCTGTTATAGTTTAGGCTGTACGTTGATTCCTGTCAGTCAGTCAGTCAGTCAGTCAGTCAGTCAGTCAGTCAGTCAGTCAGTCAGTCAGTCAGTCAGTCAGTCAGTCAGTCAGTCAGTCAGTCAGTCAGTCAGTCATTCAGTCAGTCAGGACAAAGCCTTTTATATATATAGAGATTATGAATTATAAAGAAATATCATAAAAAGGCCGGGCGACCCCGGGTTTTTTATTTTGTAATTCATAATAGCTTAGGTCCATACACAGGTATGTGTCATACTCAAACTATTCCCTCAGAAAATGCTTGATATATATCTTTTTATCCTGTTTTGTCTCCTTTTACATGGTTAGTGTCAATGATAAATATTGCCTAATAGGCTACAAAGCCTACAGCTATAAATAACGTATCAGCGGATAGGATTATTTACTGACTTTTGTTATAGGATACTCCCTGGCACACTCCGGCTCAGACAGCTGAATTAAGCTGTTCCTGTAATACGACCGCTTATTCTACATCAAAATGTGAAGTGAGAAAATGATATTCTTCATGTCCAGGGTAGAGAAAGTTATGTGCCTGTATCACACTGTTCATTATTTTCGTGAATTTCATTATTCATTATTTATTTTCACCAACGTATTACCTTACATCGTTAGCATCAGAATTTGTTAAAGTCCAATATTATGTAGTTCCCAAAGCCCTACGTGAACACTGTAAACAATACACTGTTGTCATGACAACAGAATTGTATTTCATGTCTTCAGTATAATATTCTCAGAAATTACATAAATGTTCAAGGGATGGACTGGTTTGTTTGAATTTTAATGTTGACCGCATTACTTACCGGGCTTAACTGGGATGTGTGCACAATTTCGTACACATTGGTCAAGAAATGTAGATTTGTATAGGGAACATACACACATACATACGTACCCACATATCCACACACTTTCGATTTTATATATTAGATGTAGCTTTATTGAAGTGAAAGATGATCTACAGTGTAGTAGCAGAAAATGTAACATATTGATGGCGACTTTGTGGGCACTAGAGGTGTACATATTCTGATTTTAGCTTGCCTGCCCCTTTGAAATTCTGCAACCAGTCACAGCTTTTAACTTGCTTGACTTGAAAGCAAGCCAGATTACAACGATGAAGAAATACTGTCGCTATGAGTCACAAGCTCTTCATAACTTGGTGGGTTGCACAGGACCTAAGGAAACTGCAAGGCCTGGCGGAAAGAATATGAAACTGGGTATAGCAGTGCACTGGAAAGTCGTGCAGTTACGTAGTTGAGGAACTTCAGATGTGTTTAGAGAATTTTACCCTGAAGGAAGCCGAGGAGAAACTAAAATGTGGACAGTTTGAATTATCAATGAACAAAGGTACTAGTCCGGCATGGCAAATATTTTCAAACATTTTCGAGAAAACATCATAAAATCATTAATAACAATAACAAAAATCCCTTTAGGCAAGCCTACAAGCTGAGGTAGATTTCGAAGTGCTTTTGTTTTAATTTACTGTCGCTGCGTAGCACTCTTCTTCTTTAGCCTTTGCATGACAAACCCGCAATAATAACTGCAAAAAAGAGGAAAGAGAACTTTTTCAAACATTCAAATCTCGCCTTATATGAGAACTATCAAGAAACCAGTTATTGATTTGTAGAGTACTCATCAAGAGCTTTTCAACGATACCCCACAAGACGTAGTTTCGAAAATTTCGAATTTCCATCCCCATACCCCCACCCCCACTCGTACTCCCAAAACCCCCGAATCGTTGGTGTCACTGTGAACTCCAGAAGGAGTACTCTAATTTATTCAATCAAAGTTTCCCTCTATACTTCATAGGGGCCGAGATATAAATGTTTTAAAATTTCATCCCCCTCCCCCGACCACCCTCTTGCGCCAATTTTGCTCATTAACGAACTTGTCTGAACTATTGGGCCTAGAAATAACATAATAAAATTTGATTCAAATATCTTGAAAATTACGGCCGCTAGCGTGTAAAGATATATATGTATATATGTATATATATATATAAATATATATATATATACATATACATATACTGTATATAAATATAAATATCACAATTTTTTTAACAGGCGGTGGTTTCGTACTTAGGGAGGCATGAAACGTAAAGATATGAACGAATTTTTTGAAAGTCATTAGGTAGACTTTTCTTCGAAATCTACCTAATAATAAAAATAATAATTGTGTTAAGACGCTAAAACGATTTTTAATACTTTATCCACCTTTTATTTATCTGCATGGTGAATTTCTTCTACCAGCATGTAGAAAAGCAAGAAAGTATTACCTACATTTAGCAACTACAGTTGTTTAGCTGATAGGAATGCCGCAAGCTTATTCTGGCTTGACTAGGCTGGGTTTGACCTGACCAACCAAACTTAAAGAAACCTACCTGCTTCCTAGTGGGTATGGGCAAGCTAAAATCGAGATTTGTACACCTCTAGTGGGCACCTGCGACTACCAGGTGCCCAAGGCTTCGCACACGATAATTAATTCGAGAGCAAATTAATTAAGATATTAGGCCTACATTTACGAACACTTATTCGCGAGTAATTCATAAACTAAACTATTAGTAATTATAATAAAACAGATAGAAATCCGGGTTTGGTGTGCATTCCACAGTTAGAGTAGCGCCTTTGTTGTATTTGACATTATAAACTAACGAATCGACCAGGATGAGCTCACAGAATCGAAACGATCGATAATTTCTTGCGATATATTGAGAAAAAAAATTCTATTTTTATTTATTTCCAAGTTACGACAAAAAAGACAAAGCCACCTGCAATTGATTTAACAATTGGAATGTATTAACGAAAACTGATGCTTCGATGCGCAAAAGAATAAGGTTTTCTACCAGTTTTTCACTCATAACTCGCGAACGAAAGCAAAAATTAAAAATCCGGTTTTGAGGTGCATTCAGCCACCCTTCAGCCCATCTACGTTTAAAATTTCAGATCTCTTCGTGCAGTAGATTTCGCTGTACATCGCGCACAGACCAACACTTCCTCTTATTATTATTATTGTTATTATTATTATTATCATTATTATTATTAAGTTGTATTGAGAGTTTCATGTGCCAGTAGTATATTATTGTCAAATTTGAAACGATGGTTCCGTCTGATATACCGTTATTAACTTATATATTTTTACTTCGTTGTAGATTACATTGTATTTAGCACTTTTTTGGAGCTGGTTAGATGTCTAAATAAAGAAATTATTATGTAAATTGATAAAATAATATTAGTATGTACTTACTTACTTCCTCAATGCTAATAGACAATTCCTAATGTAAGATTTTAGATTTTCCTGGCGAAGAGTATGAATAAATTTTTTCCGGGTAGACAGCCAGGTTTGAAGATCAAGTGTCTCCGACGTTTCAGAGGCCCACGCTGCCTCCATCCTCAGGGATACTGAAGTGTCGAGTCTGCCATGCCGAGGTGGTATATATACAGATCGCGAGTTGCGAGGAGTCGACCAATCAGGCGCCAGTTCATATTTCCATCGTCTTTTTTTCGGCCAATCGGCTTCTACTGTCTTTTAGTTGTTTGAGACAGTGATTCCAGGCAAGGTTGATGCTGAGGCCTCCGTCTCTATTGAAATTGTTAGCCTCAAGCTTAATTTCGATCGCTTCCTTGATTAATCTGTCCCAGAGCCTTGAAGTCTTCGCAAGGATTGTAGTGTTTGCGAAATCAATCCTGTGCCCGGATCCCAAGTTGATGGTATGTTCTGCCACCGCAGATTTATCGGGATAGAAGAGTCTGATGCAGCGGGCATGCTCAGAACAGCGCTGGTCAATAGTCCGTGAAGTCTGCCCGATGTAAGCCCTGCCGCATTCACAGGGGATGCGGTACACACCCGGTGTTCTGAGTCCTAAGTCGTCTTTCACCTGTCTCAAGAGGCTTCTGGTCTTCACAGGTGGTTTGAAGACTGTTCTGATCTTCCATTTCCTCAAGATTCGGGCTAATCTCTGTGATAAGTTACCGAAATACGGCAGTACTGCAATGCTTGTAGTGTCGTCAGGGTCTCGTGTTGGAGGTGTTGCCTGACGAACGGTCCTTTTCAGGGCCAATCGAATTTCCCTTTCATGGAATCCATTTTGTAAGAATGTCCTCCTCAGGTGGTTCAGTTCATCAGGCAGGTTTTCTTTGTCCGAAATGGAGATTGCTCTGTTGATGAGGGTGTTAAGTACTCCTCTACGTTGCGCTGGGTGGTGATGACTATTGCCGTTGAGATAAAGGTCGGTGTGAGTCTTCTTTCTATACACCCTATGACCTAGTGTGCCATTGGTCTTACGTTGTATTAATATGTCAAGGAATGGAAGACAGCCATCTTTTTCTATCTCCATCGTGAAAGTGATACTCTGGTGTATGTTGTTGAGGTGGTCGAGGAATTCTTGGAGCTTCTCCTGTCCATGAGGCCAGATTACGAACGTGTCATCCACGTACCTGTAGAAGCAGGTGGGTTTATAGGGTGCTGTTTCAAGCGCCTTCTGCTCAAAATGCTCCATGTATAGATTAGCTATGGCCGGAGAGAGCGGAGATCCCATAGCTACCCCGTCGGTCTGTCCATAATATTTCCCGCCGTAGAGAAAGTATGTGGAAGTCAGGGTGTGTCGGAATAGCTGTATTATATCATGGCTGAAGTGTGGTTCAAGTAGTTCCAGTGAATCTTCTACAGGCACCCGTGTGAACAGCGAGACTACGTCGAAGCTGACCAGCAAGTCACCGTCATTGACTGTGATGTCTTTGAGAGTGTTGACAAACTCAGTTGAGTTCCTCACATGATGTATACATCTCCCCACTAAAGGCTGCAGTAGCTTGGACAGATGTTTCGCGAGTCTGTATGTTGGAGCTCCTATTGCACTAACTATCGGTCGTAGAGGGACTCCTTCTTTGTGAATTTTCGGGAGTCCGTACAGCCTAGGAGGTACTGAGCCATGTGGCGTCGCCTGTTTTTTGATGTCCTCAGGCAGCGTAGATCTCTTAATCAGACCTGAAGTCTTCCGTTCGATAGTAAGTGTTGGATCTCGATTGAGGAGCTTATATGCAGGATCGTGAAGGAGTTCACGTATTTTCGTATCGTATTCCGATGATCTCAACAGTACAGTGGCATTCCCTTTGTCTGCTGGCAACACTACAGTGTCACTGTCATTACGGAGGTCTCTCAGTGCTTCACGTTCTTCCCGTTTCATGTTGGACTTCGGTGGAACGGTCCTTTTAAGGGCCAGGCTGACTTCCTGTCGAATCTCGTCTGCGGTATCAAGGGGGAAAGCCTTAACTGCTTGCTCAATTCCGCTGATGATATCAATGGTGGGAATTGCCCTAGGTGTAGGTGCGAAATTAAGACCCTTGGAAAGAGCAGAGACAGCAGCAGCATCTAGCTGTTTGTCAGTCAGGTTGACGATTGTGCGTCTCGTGTCCCCTTCTGCGTTAATGTCGTGCTTTTTATGGAGGCGGTCATACTTGTTTACTTGTCTCTCCGAGTTTTCCCGTGCGTTAGATCTTCCTGTGCCTTAGTGAAAAGATCAATCCTTTCCCAGTCATGTGGTGACAGACGACAGCTTAGAAGTAAGTGAAGCTGAAGTAACTCCCTGTCATTCTTATCCAGTTCGTACCTAGTGTAGTGTATCCGTTCTCGGGTCAATGCCAGGCTTGTCCGATGTAATATCTTCCTGGTAGCTGGAGTGCTCACAGGGTAGCGTAGTTTAGTAAATCCAGGAGCGATATTATTCTCTCGACATCTCCGTAAGAAAGCCAAAGAGCACAGTAATTTAGCCTTCTTCTTCCGCAGTATACGTAAATTTGAGAAGCTGCGGAAGAAGAAGGCTAAATTACTGTGCTCTTTGGCTTTCTTACGGAGATGTCGAGAGAATAATATCGCTCCTGGATTTACTAAACTACGCTACCCTGTGAGCACTCCAGCTACCAGGAAGATATTACATCGGACAAGCCTGGCATTGACCCGAGAACGGATACACTACACTAGGTACGAACTGGATAAGAATGACAGGGAGTTACTTCAGCTTCACTTACTTCTAAGCTGTCGTCTGTCACCACATGACTGGGAAAGGATTGATCTTTTCACTAAGGCACAGGAAGATCTAACGCACTTGAAAACATCGGAGAGACAAGTAAACAAGTATGACCGCCTCCATAAAAAGCACGACATTAACGCAGAAGGGGACACGAGACGCACAATCGTCAACCTGACTGACAAACAGCTAGATGCTGCTGCTGTCTCTGCTCTTTCCAAGGGTCTTAATTTCGCACCTACACCTAGGGCAATTCCCACCATTGATATCATCAGCGGAATTGAGCAAGCAGTTAAGGCTTTCCCCCTTGATACCGCAGACGAGATTCGACAGGAAGTCAGCCTGGCCCTTAAAAGGACCGTTCCACCGAAGTCCAACATGAAACGGGAAGAACGTGAAGCACTGAGAGACCTCCGTAATGACAGTGACACTGTAGTGTTGCCAGCAGACAAAGGGAATGCCACTGTACTGTTGAGATCATCGGAATACGATACGAAAATACGTGAACTCCTTCACGATCCTGCATATAAGCTCCTCAATCGAGATCCAACACTTACTATCGAACGGAAGACTTCAGGTCTGATTAAGAGATCTACGCTGCCTGAGGACATCAAAAAACAGGCGACGCCACATGGCTCAGTACCTCCTAGGCTGTACGGACTCCCGAAAATTCACAAAGAAGGAGTCCCTCTACGACCGATAGTTAGTGCAATAGGAGCTCCAACATACAGACTCGCGAAACATCTGTCCAAGCTACTGCAGCCTTTAGTGGGGAGATGTATACATCATGTGAGGAACTCAACTGATTTTGTCAACACTCTCAAAGACATCACAGTCAATGACGGTGACTTGCTGGTCAGCTTCGACGTAGTCTCGCTGTTCACACGGGTGCCTGTAGAAGATTCACTGGAACTACTTGAACCACACTTCAGCCATGATATAATACAGCTATTCCGACACACCCTGACTTCCACATACTTTCTCTACGGCGGGAAATATTATGATCAGACCGACGGGGTAGCTATGGGATCTCCGCTCTCTCCGGCCATAGCTAATCTATACATGGAGCATTTTGAGCAGAAGGCGCTTGAAACAGCACCCTATAAACCCACCTGCTTCTACAGGTACGTGGATGACACGTTCGTAATCTGGCCTCATGGACAGGAGAAGCTCCAAGAATTCCTCGACCACCTCAACAACATACACCAGAGTATCACTTTCACGATGGAGATAGAAAAAGATGGCTGTCTTCCATTCCT
Source organism: Ectobius pallidus (assembly GCA_964059195.1). Taxonomy (NCBI): domain Eukaryota; kingdom Metazoa; phylum Arthropoda; class Insecta; order Blattodea; family Ectobiidae; genus Ectobius; species Ectobius pallidus. The sequence continues at coordinate 199,954,725 of CAXKWD010000003.1, forward strand.
TGACATATTAATACAACGTAAGACCAATGGCACACTAGGTCATAGGGTGTATAGAAAGAAGACTCACACCGACCTTTATCTCAACGGCAATAGTCATCACCACCCAGCGCAACGTAGAGGAGTACTTAACACCCTCATCAACAGAGCAATCTCCATTTCGGACAAAGAAAACCTGCCTGATGAACTGAACCACCTGAGGAGGACATTCTTACAAAATGGATTCCATGAAAGGGAAATTCGATTGGCCCTGAAAAGGACCGTTCGTCAGGCAACACCTCCAACACGAGACCCTGACGAACACTACAAGCATTGCAGTACTGCCGTATTTCGGTAACTTATCACAGAGATTAGCCCGAATCTTGAGGAAATGGAAGATCAGAACAGTCTTCAAACCACCTGTGAAGACCAGAAGCCTCTTGAGACAGGTGAAAGACGACTTAGGACTCAGAACACCGGGTGTGTACCGCATCCCCTGTGAATGCGGCAGGGCTAACATCGGGCAGACTTCACGGACTATTGACCAGCGCTGTTCTGAGCATGCCCGCTGCATCAGACTCTTCTATCCCGATAAATCTGCGGTGGCAGAACATACCATCAACTTGGGATCCGGGCACAGGATTGATTTCGCAAACACTACAATCCTTGCGAAGACTTCAAGGCTCTGGGACAGATTAATCAAGGAAGCGATCGAAATTAAGCTTGAGGCTAACAATTTCAATAGAGACGGAGGCCTCAGCATCAACCCTGCCTGGAATCACTGTCTCAAACAACTAAAAGACAGTAGAAGCCGATTGGCCGAAAAAAAGACGATGGAAATATGAACTGGCGCCTGATTGGTCGACTCCTCGCAACTCGCGATCTGTATATATACCACCTCGGCATGGCAGACTCGACACTTCAGTATCCCTGAGGATGGAGGCAGCGTGGGCCTCTGAAACGTCGGAGACACTTGATCTTCAAACCTGGCTGTCTACCCGGGAAAAATTTATTCAGACAATTCCTAAGCAAGCTAAAGGAATATTATATATTTTATGGAACCCAAAGGTTCATTGCCACCCTTTTCTGAGCCCACTATTCAACCCTATTCTGTGCTAACTCTATCCAACCATCCCTCTGAAGGCCTACTTCCGTTAAATCTATCCTAATATTGTCCTCCCACCTACGTCTAGGTTTTCCATGAGGTATTTTCCCTTCGGGTCTCCCAGTCAATATTTTACTTTCTCGCATATACGTAGTATAGAGAAAGTATTGTGATCGTGACAAAAAATCGAAGTCGAGATAACACCGGGAGAGCACGTTTCATGAAGCCTAGAAACCGAAAAAAATATTTTTGGAATGACGTCTGTCCGTCTGTCCGTCTGTCTGTGGACAAGCACAGCGGGTAAACGGTTCATTGTATTTACTTCATTTTTTGAATTAAGGACTTTTTCGAAATTTTGTCGAACCGCCCAGAAATTTAGTTTTACAACTGAAATATTAAGGGGACTTTTCATGAAAACTTTTTTTTTAAATTGTTTTTTTAAAAAATGGCTCTAACGATTTTAATTAAAATTTAAAATTGTAAAGTGTGACTAATAAAATGGCTATATCCGTATTTCCACAAAAATGACTTAAGGGGCACTTTACTCGTATCCATTTTCAATTTTTCTAGATTATATCCATTACAGTAGGCGATACATGAAAACCTATCCCAGTAAAGTTGTAGAAAAATTTAAAATGAACATTTTTTGTTTAACACATTTCTTTGTACATTTAATAGATATCAAGATAAAAACGAAATAAGGACAGCTTAAATGCGAATTTCAGAACATAAATGTCAATTAAAATATGAATGGCATTTTGTTGCCCCTAGTAACAAGAAAACTATAGGCCTAATGTACTTATTGTTGTGAAATGCAATCAGATTAGCTCAGTCACAATGAACACACTAAAACCAATTACAGCGAGGTGGTAGGCCTATGGGCTAACAGGGAAGAGGTCCTGAGTTCAAATCAAACCTCGTGGCCGCCCAAATTGACTTGGGTTTTTCATGGTTCCGTCGTTCGCAAAGGCAAACGCCGGGTTTGTAGGACTTGATTATTTTCCATAACTCATCGCCGCTATGTCACTGGATATTATAATCGTTTAAACTGAATATCAGATAAGAAGACATCACTAAACAATAGAAACATGACGCGAATGAGTTGTTAATATAGACCAGCGTTTCTCAACCTATGGTCCGCGGACCACTGGAGGCCCGCGAACACGGTGCACATGGTCCGCAGACATAATTAATTAAAAAATATCATAAAGCAAGTGGGAAGTAAAGAAGTAGAAATTTTTCACATAAAATGGACACTAGATGTCAAAGGTTTAAAATCTTCGAAAATACAGGTCATATCGACTAAATTTGACTAATATTGAGCCAAAAAGACAGAAACTCTGCAAGAGGCGTCAAGCTCAACCGTCTCATTAAAAGTGATTAATAACATAATTCCTAATTATATTATCAAATTGGTAATACATATTAAAGTCTGTTCAAAATATAATTTTACTGCCAATAGTTTCATTCCAATTCAATAACTGTGTTTCCGTCGGATTAAAAAAAAATGTTTTTCGTTATAACGACCTATAATTTAATACCCCAAATATTAAGAATATAGGCCTACATATAGCCTACTTTTAAAAATTGGATGTAAAATTTGGGGTCCGTAAAGTTTTTTTACTCATTTTTGAGGTCCTCGGGTTCAAAAAGGTTAAGAAACGCTGATATAAACTAATGTTTCACGCAAACATACTAAACACGTGGTATGACCTACATGCAGTTAAAGCGTGCAATATAACCTAAGTAGTAGTAGTAGTCGTGGCGAAATTCAAATATAAGTCGCCCCTTAAGCTTCCCCATTCGATATTCACATTTGCACGGACTGTGTGATGTATTTTGTTTCTGAGCGAAGCAGAGTGACCAACTGCCCTTGTATACTGTTGCATATAGCTAAATAATGCATAACACTAACCACATAGTTAAGTGCGCGAAGCGGAGGCGGCAGCCGTAGCGAAGCGCCCTTGCATTTTCGAATACTGTACGATACACTGTTTGTAGGTTTCGAAAATGTGCCATATTATATCTCCCGCAAGGTTTGTCAGCCTGCCACCTCTCGTCTAGCGGTAAGACGTCACACCTCCAACGTCCAATCACGAGTTTCTTCATAATACTAGGACAGAAGAATTCGCTAGATCGTGGTATAAAAGAAACTGCATCGGTGAAGATAGGTTGGGTGAGACCGATTTATCCCAAGGTGCGACTTATATTTGAATTTTCCCGTAGTAGTAGTAGTAGTACTAATAATATGCAGTTTTACTGTCATTGATTATTATTATTGTTATTATTATTGTTATTATTCTTATTATTATTTCACGGTAAAAGCATTGAACATAAAGATCGACCCTGATGCTTTCCGTTCTAGAGACTTGTTAGTTTTACGAAAATGTAATAAGTAAAATTTAATTGTCTCTTTAATTTAATTTTTTCTGTTCTAGCCTTTAACACGTATATGCGAGAAAGTTTGTGCAACGTATTTTTGCACCATTTATTTTAGATATGTCTTTCCTCCCCTATGCGCGCAACATGTCCAGCCCAATTCATCCTCCGTGATTTAATTACCCTTACTCCATCCGGTGACGAGTACAGGTTATAAAGCTCGTCATCTCTCTTAGGTCTGAATATTTTCCTAAGCCCCCTGTTATCGAACACACTCAGATTATTTCTTCCCGAAGAGTAAGCGACCATATTAGTAAGCTTATACAGTACTAGCATGTGCCCGCGGCTTCGCCCGCGATAATTATTTCAAAAATTAAAAATTAAGAGCATAATAGTAAAATCATATTTATTAACACCTAAATCACGTGAACTACATACCACGATTAGATAGCATCGTCTGGTAAAAGCGACCTCAGATTAGAGTTTCTTGTCCCAGAAAACCTCTGTATAGTGAGATTCGTCCAAATAAAACAACGTTTGACCATATTTAGGGCTTACAACATTCAAGCGATCGCGAAAGTTTTATTTTCAAGGTATGACAAAAATAGCCAAAGCCAATTGTAATTGATTTGACATTGAAATGTATAACTGAAAACTTATGTTTTGAAAACTCACAAAATGCACGTTTTTTCCCCGTTTTTCGCTCATAACTCACGAACGAAAACTAAAATTAAAATTCCGGCTTCGAGGTGCATTTTCCGACCATTCAGCCCACCTATGTTTAAAATTTCAGATCTCTGCGTTCAGTAGATTTCGCTGGACATCGAGGACAATTCCTTTTATTAATATAGATAATATGAATTATAATGATACCTTTCTAATTTGTCAAACATCCATTTCATTTAATCCAAACCCACCTGATACAACTGGCAACAATATGTTCTGTGAATTTGTTTTGATAATTCTGTGTAAAAAGGGGTTAAGTATTTTCAAAAACATTTAATTTTTGGCAATAAAATCAGAATTTTTCAAAATCCTTTTTTAGTGAGCACCTACATTAGGAAACGAAGGTAGGCCTACTGTCAAAATTCCAAGGCTCTACCTGTTATAGTTTAGGCTCTACGTTGATTCCTGTCAGTTAGTCAGTCAGTCAGTCAGTCAGTCAGTCAATCATTCATTCATTCAGTCATTCAGTCAGTCAGTCAGTCAGGACAAAGCCTCTTATATATATAGAGATATAGTTTTAAAAACTTTATGCATATAATTGGTATAAATATGGGCTTTATCATTTAGATATGAAGATACTACACACGGTGTATCTGAGATTTTCCATTGTGTATCCGTGTTCATATGGCTTTGATATGTGCGTCCTTGTTCCACTAATAACTTCCGAGCCACTGAACCGTCCGTAATGAAATGTTTTCTCTGACCTGCCACAAAGGGATGCCAATGGAGAATGTTGCTAACTTGCTCCACGTCCTTTACAAACGATATTTCCTCCCATCACAGTTTATACGTAGTATGTTGTTTTATCAAATGCATTATAGATGTCAGAGGTTAAGAAAAAGCACCGGCGCTTGGGCTGTACACATGAACAAATTGCTGCTACCACCACAATCACTACACTATTATTACAACAAATATTATTATTATTACAATTATTACAATTATTACAATCCACACAATTGATTTACTGTAGCCGTACTTATCAATATAGATACAAAGAAAAAAATCAGGTGCGTGGAACGCCACGCGACAGAAGTAAAACTTGGATTTTTTAAATTTTGGATTATTGGATCTTCAATTTTGGATTGTTGGAATTTTTAATTTTGGGTTTATTGATTTTTTAAATTTTGGATTTTTTACTTTTGCATTTTTAAAATTTTGGACCTTTGAATTATTTTATTTTTCGAATTTTTAAGTTTTAACTTTCGTTTTTTCAATTTTGGAATTTTAGATTTTTTAAAATTTGATTTTCTATTTTTTAATTATGGGTTTTAGAAATTTTTAAATTTTGAAAATTTGATTTTTTAAATTCTGGATTTTTTTTAAATGGTGAAGGGCTCACCACGCCACTAGCTCGAAGCAGTAATAGCCCCCACTCAATGCCTGATGCCTTACCCCCGCGCGCTCCGGTATTTTTTTTTAATATTATGATTTTTTAATTTTGAATTTTTGGATTTTTTAATTTTGATTTTTTTTTTTTTTTGTTTTGTTTGTTTGTTTGTTTGTTTTAATTTCATTGAGTTCATTGTTTCCTGAACACTCCGTCACACTCCTACTACTTTCGTGACGATTTTGTTCGTAACGCAACTTTGGGTTAGCTCTCTATTTACTCCTAGCGCACCTAAAGAAGTTTCACTTCAAATATCTGATGTAGTACACTCACATGACTTATAATTTCACAGGTACTAAATATTCATATAAAATGTGATACTTTCGTTGCGTTACCTTCATTACAGTAAAATGTTTGGCTAGAAATTATTTCAAGTTTAGTGGAAGTAACCGCTGTGGCGTAGGGGATGCGCTCGCTCCTCTCACGCAGCGGGCCCGGGTTCAAATTCTGGTCGGGACAAGTTACCAAGGTGAGGTTTTCCGGGGTTTTTCCTCATCTTTGAGACAAATGGCGGGTAACTTTAGGCCCGGATATCATCTGTCGTCATTATCGTCTTCATCCCACCCTCGCCTTGTTTGGCATGAGTGTGTGTGTGTGTGTGAATGGTGTGTCTCGTCCTATGTGTTCGTGTTGTCTCGGAGGTGGCCCCGGCATTGGGCTGATCACTCATCCGGGGAGGCCCTCCATGTCCTTGTCTGGTCAAAAAAGTAGGCCTATGTATGTGATCCATAGCTAATTCCGACAGGTCGCGGTCCTGTAAGGCCCGAGCGGCGTGGGTCGCTTAAATCCTAAAAGGGAGTGGTGAAACTAAGGTGAAGAAGAAGAAGAAGTTAAGTGGAAGTAGCCTAATTATTCCTAACATGCCCCGTGAACATCTCGCTTGGCCTAAACATCATTCCAATCAAATTTCTTAGAATAACTTTTTATTACATGTATTCTATTTATGTTTTATAGTCGGCCGCGGTGGTCTAGAGGTAGCGTGCCCGCCTCTAGATCCGCAGGGCGAGGGATAAAACCCGGCCGCGGTCGATGGATTTTTCAGGACGTAAAAATCCTGGGCACGGAGTCCTCCGGGAGGGACTTCAAGCTGGGGGGCCCGTGTCGTAGATTTACGGCACGTAAAAGAACTCCAAGCCTAAATTAGAGCCCTTTCACGTCCAAGAAATACTTAGTTTCCAGAGGGGGAAAATAAGCATATCAAAATTAGTATAGGTAATGAAACCTCCATTGGAGGCCCCTTCGCCTCACCTGGGGATCATAGGGTGCCAGATACAGATAAAGATATTTATCTTTTATAAGGGATTATGCACGCAAGCAAGAAGGCAAATACATGCTATTTTTTCTTCCTCTACCCATACCACAATTACTGTAGCTAGATATAAGAGGAAATATTGTGTTCGACCCCGAAATACCAACTAGAGTTTTTTAACATAAATACACGTTTCGAGCCCCTATAATAAAAAAAATACTATTTTCAGAAATATGTGTGCTTGTGTCAGTGAACAGTCTAACTGTAGAACGGAAAATCGTATAAAAACGAACATTTTTATTTGGATTAGGTATCTTCTGGGGATGTAACACGAAGATTGGCGACGATGTTCTCTTATTTGTAATGGCATTTTACATGAAGAAAATTTTGTTTTTCGCAATTTTCTCGAAAACGGTTCTTATGATTTTGTGTAAATTTTGTTCAAAAGAACTAAAACTTATTTGAGACAGTTTTTCCAACAACAAAAACTTGGAAGGAGTTATAAGCCCCCGCTGTTTATAGAACCCAGTCTTGCCTGGTGAACAATAGATATTTTCATCAGGTTGAAACATATGAATACGTAATCTTTGCAATACGGCCTCTTCCCTATAGTATAAAGCCACGTGGCTGACTGAATGACTCACTGACTCACTCACTCACTCACTCACTCTCTGACATTGTTTGCCCACTTCCAGATGAGCTAGAAACTTGGAATTTGGTACACATGTAGCTTTCAGGCTGTAAAACATAGGGACATTCCAAAACTTTTTTTTCTTTAGCCCTAAAAACCCCCCAAAAATGGCTCAAATGGCAACGGTATTATCAAACCGTGTTCACGTAGGGCTCTGAAAGTTTAGAAATAGTTATTTCCGTAAACGTAACGGGGCGGTCGAGATAGTAACGTCTTGGACTCGCATTCTGAAGTCTCAGGTTCATGATAATTGTATCCAATTAACATATTTTTGTCCAGGGGGCGGAGCCCCCAACGAGCGAAGCGTGTATTCTGTATAAGAATGTAAAGTGAGAAAGATGTATTGGCCATGATTAGGATAAAGAAAGTTTACGAGAGTGCATTAATAAGATTTTATTTGGGTTACTAGCTTAAATGGCCGGCGTCGCCCGGGTTTTGTATTTTGTAATATGAAATTAACATATGGAGGACTTTCGATGTTGAAACTCTATGTCCTTACATGATATGTATGTAGAATTCGAAATTCCCTCAGAAAACTCTAGATATAGCTTTTTATGGCTCATGGAGGATGTCGAATGTTGCATTCCATTGCTTCTACACACTATGCCTGGGAGGAGTGCAAATAAGAAGAAAAAGAAATTCCGTTTACATAAGATTGTATTGTCTTGACAGAAAATTGTATTTCTCACTCTCATATTACCATACAATCGTTTCTGGGATGAAGTAAAAAAAAAAAAAAAATCAATATCACTTTCATACTTTCCTTCCCAAAAACCTGGGACATAATATACTCCGCGCGTAGGACTGAAAATGTTCCGTCCCATTTTGTCTTCTTTTAGATGCTTAGGGCCTCTGATAAACATCCCTAGGCTTATTTCTCAACTAATAGAAAGCACACAGCTATGAGTGACATATCAGTGGATAGGATTTGTTACCGACTTCTGATTTAACATACTCACTGGCACACACTTAAGTTGTCCCTGCAATACGATCGCTTATTCTACATCAAAATGTGAAGTTAGAAAATGATATTTTCCATGTCGAGGGTAGAGAAAGTTATGTGACTGGTTTATTTTCGTGGATGTTATTCGTCAAGAATTATTTTCAAAATTATGTATTAAATACTTCGATAGTATCAGCATTTGTTAAAGCCCAGTATTATAATATAGAATCCAGAGGCCTATGTAAACATCGTAAACAATACTTTCGTTATGTAAACAATTGACATCAGCACTCTCTAACTTTGCCTCATTTCATCACATTTCCGACTTTTCCCGTGGATTTTCCAAAAATGTTCTTTCATACAAACCTTCTCCAGACAATTACGATCACAACAAAACAAAAATCAGCCAAATCGGTCGAGCCGTTCTCAAGTGATGCGGCAACAACCCTTTTGTAAATTCATTTTTATTAATATAGATAGATTGTATTCTTAGGGGAAGCGATGTGACGTGGTAACGACATTCTCTTCATTTTTGTACAACCCATTTTCATGAAGAGAATGTCATGCATAATAATACAGTCAAACCTCCTTATAACGATGTTTACGGGTCCTAGCAAATTATATTCTTATATGAGGGTTATTGTTATATCGAGGGATATCTTAAGAAAACTGCATGTAAAACAAACAATTTATCTCTCTATATATAAAAGGCTTTGTCCTGACTGACTGACAGGAATCAACGTAGAGCCTGAACTATAACAGGTAGAGACTTGGAATTTTGACAGTACCTTCGTTTCATAATGTAGGTGCTCACTAAGAAAGGATTTTGAAAAATTTTGATTTTAAATGCCAAGAATCAAATGTTTTTTAGTATACTTAATTCCTTTTGACACAGAATTATAAAACCCAAATCACAGAACATTTTGTTGCTAATGGTATCAGATGGCTTTGGAAAAAAAAAATGCAAGTTTGACAAATAAGAGAATGTATCAATTTATAATTCATGTTATAAATAAATATTAAAGAATGTAATCCACGAAAATAATGCAGTCACATAACTTTTCTCTACCCTGGACATAGTGAAAACAATACGAGGTATGGTAATATGGTATATTATTATATCGCAGGTTTTTGGAGAGAGAAGTATGAAAGTGATATTGCTTTCTGTTTAATTTCATCCCCAAAACAGTTTTATGGTAACATGAGAGGGAGAAATAAAATTTTCCGCCTCCGTATTACAATTTTATGTTACAGGAATTTTTGTTTCTTCTTATTGGAACCCTTACCGGGCTTGCTGTGTACAAGCGATGCGATGCAGAATTCTACATCCTCTATGAGCCGTAAAAAACTATATCAAGCATTTTCTGAGGGAATAGTTTTAGTGTAATAAGTCGTTCTTCCTATTTCAGATTATAAATACCTATATAAGGACCTAGAATTTAAAAATGTCCTTCATAAGTTAATTTCCAATTACAAAATAAAAAACCCGGGCGAAGCTGGGTCTTTTAAGCTAGTTATGTATATACACTGCCTAAGGAACGAATTTATTTAACATCAAACAACACTTTCCTCAATTTCTCTACTCTTTTTAAGAAATGTAGCCAACGTAGAATGTGAAAGTTCGTATTTTTTTTGTAACTTGTATCTGCTTTAAACAATCATTCAAAATTTTTAAAGTCGTTAATTTTGTTTCGAGACTTACTGATTTTAGATAGATTTCGAAGAAAAATCTACCTATTGAAATCGATACCATGTCATGACTTTCGAAAAATTCTTTCATATCTTTACGTTTCATGCCTCCCTTAGTACGAAACCACCGCACGTTCAAAACTGTTTCTTGTGATATATACAGAGTGTTAATGAATTGCACCAAAATATTTTATCTGTATATAGAGGGAACATAGATAAGCAACTTTGATTAGGAGATTTTTTCTCTTTGGATTCAACTTTTCCTGTTACAGCATAAATTCTCCCAGGGCATGGCCGCCACTGACTTCTAACATTAGGAAAAAAATGCAAAACAAACGAACTTCGTTGTTAACACTGGTCAGTAGTTATGAATAAAAAAAGAATAATGCAGTGACGGCCAGTCATGTGATTAGTCTGTAAATTTTGCAGATTATGAAAACTCTAAATTATATAATAGCTGTATATGAATGATTAAGAATCAGGTTTTTATGGATCATTAGGAAGGCATGAAGTCAATTTAATGAACATTTTAACCCTATTTTGCATAATTATTGACCTATGACCACCAAATTATAATTAGCCTACTTCAATGCATTGTAGAACACACATTTTACGTCATAGAGCAAAAATCTCCTAACAAAAGTTGCTTGTCTATGTCCCCTCTATATACAGGTAAAATATTTCGGTGTTATTCATTAACACCCTGTATATACATACATACATACATACATACATACATACATACATACATACATACATACATACATACATACATACATACATACATACATACATACATACATACATACATACATACATACATACATACATACATACATACATACATACATACATACATACATACATACATACATACATACATACATACATACATACATACATACATACATACATACATACATACATACATACATACATATACATATACATACACAGGCTAGCGGCCGTAATTTTGAAGACATTTGAACCAAATTTTATTATGTTATTTCTAGGCCCAATAGTTCAAACAAGTTCGTTAATGAGCGAAATTGGCCCAAGGTGGGGGGTCGGAGGAGGGGTTGAAATTGTCAAAAAATTATATCTCGGCCCCTACGAAATATACAGGGAAACTTTGTTTGAATAATTTAGAGTACTCCTTATGGAGTTCACAGTGACACCAACGATTTGGGGGTACGAGTGGGGGTGGGGGATGGAAATTCGAAATTTATGAAACCACGTCTTGAGGGGTATCGTTGAAAAGCTCTTGATGAGTACTCTACAAATCAATCACTAGTTTCTCGATAGCTGTCATATAAGGTGAGATTTCAATGTGTGAAAAAGTGCTCTTTCCTCCTTTTTGAAGTTATTATTGCGGGTTTGTCATGCCAGTGCAAAAAAAAAGTGTGCTGCGCAGTGACAATAAATAAAACCAAAAGCACTTCGAAATTTACCTCATCCTGTAGACCTGCCTAAAGGGATTTTTTGTTATGTGGAGTTATTTTTCGCCTGCCCACTAAAAAATAACTTTAAAGACTGGTTAGCTGTTTAACATCGCCTAGCATACGTCGCAGAAAGTTCAGTCATATGGGGGGTAGAAAGAAAAAAGACGGAACTGCTACATTGGTATTTGACCTTGTTCTCCACCCCCAATTTCGGAATTTCTGAAGGTGGCTTCTGCTACCGCTTGCAGGGCTAAGTTGCTGGTCTAGAATGGCAATTTCCCTTCAAAATATCTATCGTTCACGAAATATCTTAATCGCTATAACGAGGGACAAGTAACGTTATTAAGTGCCAGTATGGTACTTGATGAGATTGTGTGTGGGGGACGAAAAATGTCTGTCCGTCCGTCCGTCTGTCTGTCCGTGTGTCTGTACGTGCCATAAAACAAATACGCTTTATCGGATTTTCATGAAACTTGGTATACGCATTTTTAATCTCCATGGAAAGAACCCAATTGTTATTGAACCAAATCGGTTCACCGGTACCGGCGTCAAAACCCAATTCAGTGTATTGATTTAAAAGCGCCATAACTCAAATACGCTCTATCGGATTTTCATGAAACTCGGTATACACATTTATAATGTCCATGGAAAGACGTCTGTTCATATTGGACCAAATCGGTTGGCCGGTACCGGAATAATGCCCAATTTAGTGTATTTTTATGGTATTATATAACAAAAGGCCCCATAACTCAAATATGCTTTATCGGATTTTCATGAAGCTTGGTATACGCATTTATAACGTCCATGGCAAGAAGCCTACTAATTTTTTACCTAATCGGTTGACCGGTACCATAGTAACGATTAATTAAAGTTTTTTTTTTTTTTTTTTTTTTTTTTTTTTTTTTTTTTTTTTTTTTTTTTTTTTTTTTTTTTTTTTTTTTTTTGTCTGCCGGTATAATTTGACAGTTAGCACTATTCCTTCACTTATGCTTATCAAACGACACCGTGAAACTGACTGAGTTGGCCAAATGGTAACGCCTTGGACTCGTATTCCGGAGGTCCCCGGATCAAATCCCGGAGCTGGTCGATTTGACATGGATTTTTTATTTTTTATTTTTATGAGAGTGCGCGATTGTCAAGGTGTCACAAATCTGTAGTTCTGCTGACGCTGGTCGATTTTAATCTGATTAGAAAAACTTATTTTCTGCATAACATAATTGCAATTATAATTAATTCAACAAAAACATACTGGCACTTTGTTATATCAGTTTACCTGATTTTATTAAGATAGGGCATTTTCCGGGACCATAGAAAAAATATCGCTTAATGCGGGTTTATCGTTATATCGGTCTTCGTTATATGGAGGTTCGGCTGAAACTTTTATTTTTGCAGAGGAAGTTATGTTTCACTGTGCGACTGACTGGGATGCAAATCTGTGCTGTAGATGATGTTACAGCATTTTGCGTGGGACTGTGTGGGTCGATGTAGAGTAATTAATAATGCTAATTGCGAAACAATACGCAATGATAATAACAATGTAAGTAACGAGAGTTTAGTGCGGGCGGAATCGACCCGACTTGTTGAGCTGCCGCCCCGCCCCGCCCTCTCGGCGTCCCGGCTTCTGAATTCAGGGGCGGCTATTCAGGGGAAGTAATGCCAGACTTATTTTTAAAGTTTATTTTCCTTATCACGTGTGTTTGTTTTATTTGTACGGCGCTGTGGCGACAAGGCCGACTATGTGTAGAACAGCCTCCCTACCAAAAGATCTATAGACTTTGCCCCTACCACATCCCTACCACGAGGAGCTTAACTGGATCGTTGCTATGCAACCGTGAAGTCACCCACTTCAATTTGTCTTTAGAGGGGGCATGCAGTGAAATAGTTGACAAACTTTTTCCCGCAAATATTTTAGACCCTGGGATAGGTAGATACTCTAGAGCCGTTCTGAAGTAAACAATTACAGTCAAACCTGCTTAAAGGGTCACCTCTATAAACGACCATTTTTCTGTGGAAACGATTAATTTTCCCATTAAGTCTGTGTTTAGTCCACCGCTGTGGCTCAGGGGATGCGTCCAATCCTCTCACGCAGCGGGCCCGGGTTCGATTCCTGGTCGGGACAAGTTACCTATGTGAGGTTTTTCCGGGGTTTTCCCTCACCTATGAGACGAATATCAGGTAACTTTAGGCCCTTGCGGTCCCCGGATATCATCTGGCCGTCATTCTCATCTTCATCCCCATCCTCGCCTCGTTGTGAGTGTGTGTGAATGGTGTGTATCGTCCTATGTGTTCGTGTTGTCTCGGAGGTGGCCCCGGCATTGGGCTGATCGCTCATCCGGGGAGGCCCTCCATGTCCTTGTCTGGTCAATAAAGTATGTATGTGGTCCAAAGGTAATCCCTGGGCGGCTTGGGTCGCTTAAATCCTAAAAGGGAGAGGTAAAACTACGAAAAAGAAAGAAGCAAAGTCTGTGTTTAGGCCTATATCCCTTCGCTATAACGGCCACCTCAACCGCGGTCAGCGGCCACACAACTTTCGGAAAATTACCTGGATTGAACGGCCAGCCATATCACTACGAATACTTTGTTCACCCTTGAAATCGTCACACAGGCTTGCAAATGATTTTGCGAAGTAAAAAATCCGTTAAACCAGAAGGTGAGTCCGTCCACTGGAAATTCATTTAAATATCCTCAGCGGTGGTAGTTTTACCCACATGTTTTAACTTTAGTATTCAACTCATACGCCGCGTGGTTGATATTGACCAATAACGTTTAGCAATTCCTCTGATATAGACCAATCACGGCCGTTTATCTTGCAATATTCTTGTAGGAATCGCGAGGATGGTGTTTTACCGTGATAAAACAGCCTACTCGTTACTGGAGACGCGAGTATCAGTGTGCAGTGATTAATAGTCACATGCTGCCACTAAGCGGCACGAAAACAGATTATTTTATACAATATAACTTGTTTGGAAATTGAAATAATAAAAATGTACATTGATTAAGAACACAGTTTCGATTCGGTGCAAGCCAGTTGGTGTGCTTTTATTCTGTTCTGCTGTTAGCTTGCCTGAATGAAGTTAACTGTCTTATATACACCATTGGAAGCTCTGATTACACCAAGGTAGCTCGAATCGATTCACGGATGGTTGAGACACAGTATTAATTATTATTTATATAATAGTCTTATTAAATCCAACTCGAATAGACGAATTTCATCAGATAAATACACTCTTGCTCTGCAGTCACAAATATATCGATAAACTCTTCAACTCTCGTGGGATTACCTATGAATAATACTCGCCAAGTATTCTACGATCTATCCTTGATATACCACACATGTTTTCCTTCTAGTGCAATTGAAAACTGAAGCGTATAAAAAGAAACCTTAGGAATACAATTTCAGTAGAGAGAGACTTTCTTCTTTAGTGAATATTGCAATTAAAAAAAAAAAAAAAAAATTCTACTGCCATTCTATGAAGACGTCACCGCCGACAAGTTTGCAGCCTTAAAGGACCGAAGGATTGATTTGGTATACAAGAAATATATTATGAGTTCAGTTATTAACAGGGCCGTGGAAAGAAGCAAGGGCCCCCGTCAAATATTAAATTCTCTACACAAATTGCCCTTTATAATGTACTAGCTTAAAAGACCCGGCGTCGCCCGGGTTTTGTATTTTGTAATTGGAAATTAACTTATGAAGGAATTTTCAATTTTAAATTCTAGGTCCTTATATAGGCATTTATAATTTGAAATAGGAAGAACGACTTATTATACTCAAACTATTCCCTCAGAAAACGCTTGATATAGTTTTTTTTTTATGGCTCATAGAGGATCTAGAATTTTGCATCCCATCGCTTGTATAGTGCACAGCAAGCCTGGTAGAGGTTTAAATAAGAAGAAACAGAAATTCCTGTAACATAAAATTGTAATATCGAGGCGGGAAATTTCCCACTCTTATGTTACCATAAAACCGTTTTGGGGATGAAATTAAACAGAAAGCATTATCACTTTCATACTTTTCTCTCCAAAAACCTGCGATATAATATAATAATATACACATTACCATACCTCGTTTTGTTTTCTCTATGTCCAGGGTAGAGAAAGTTATGTGATTCCATTATTTTAGTGGATTTCATTCTGTAATATTTATTTATAACATGAATAATTTTGATAACTTCTCTTATTTGTCAAAAGTGCATTTCATTCGTTTTTTCCAAGCCCATCTGATACCATTTGGCAACAATATATTCTGTGATTTGGAATTGATAATTCTATGTAAAAAGGGATTAAGTATTTTCAAAAACATTTAATTTTTGGCATTTAGAATCAAAATTTTGCAAAATCCTTTCTTAGTGAGCACCTACATTATGAAACGAAGGTACTATCAAAATTCCAAGTCTCTACCTGTTATAGTTTAGGCTGTACGTTGATTCCTGTCAGTCAGGACAAAGCCTTTTATATATATAGAGATGCAACAAAAAGATTGATAATTATATTACATAATTATTAAATGCCAGAATGGTACCGGTACTTTATAAGATTGTTTGGTAGACAGGAAAATATCTGTCCGTCTGACTGTCTGTCTGTTCGTGTGTCTGTAAGTGCGATGACTCAAATACGCTTTATCGGATTTTCATAAAACTTGGTATACCATTTATAACGCTCAAGAGACGAAGCCTATTGATTTTGGACGAAATCGGTTAACTGATGCAGGGCAAGAAACGGAAAAATACATTAAAATGTTCTAATTAGGAACAATTTTATCTCTATATACCAGTTTAATCTTTTAAATGCCGAACATTAGTGAGTCCAAAAGGATTTCTGCTTCTACTTTTCAAAAATAGCAATTTTTCTTCAAGAATAATCCGTTTCAGAATAAATGATAAATTCCCTGTCACCGTTATACGACAGGACACGGTAGATAAAATAAACACATAAAACATAATGTAATTCACTTGTAACCAATTTTATTTTAGAGTAAATTTAGAAAGTAAAAATAAAACCTGGTCGGCCGGGACCCCTTTTGGGGGACCCCTTTTGGGACCCCTTTTGGGACCCCTTTTGTGTTCCCCACTATAGCTCTTCACCTAACTCCCAGCCCGGAGCCGCCACTGGTTCAGATAGCTACAGCGAGATATCTCTTTGTCTCTTGATCACAGCACTTCAATTGGGTTCCAATAATTCTGGAATTGCCTGCTTGTTTAACGACGGTAATATACTGCTTCTCAGGCCTGGAATCGTCGCCGGTATGCTGGGATTTCGTCCCACAGGAGTTTTAATGTGCCTGTATACAGGTTGTAACGAAAAGTAGGTCTAAACTTCGAGGAAACATATCTTGCTTGAAGAGGATGTGATTATGTTAATGAACATGCTTTATTTCCTTGTTACAACCCTTTTCCTACACCTGCCACCACTTATCGGATTACTCGAAAACAGAAAGTCATACGAAATGGTGATCAAAAACAGGAGTGGGTAAATGATATGTTCAAAATGTCCTCCACTAGCACGGGTACATCCGTCACATGGACTACCAGATGCGCTGATGTAACCCTGTAGTATCTCGTATCTCATAAGAGTCATGACCAACTCGAGATATACCTAACACTGCAAACCACTCTTTGTTAATCAGAGAATTTTAAAAGTGACTTGTTTGTATATAAAGAGTTTATTAGCATATTTTAAAGACAATATTAGTAATTTCACAATTAGTAGTGACATACATCAGGACGTCACTAGGAACAACAAAGAATATAATATTCCGTATAACAGGCTATCAAAATCAGTAGAAAGCTTTGAATGTATGGCTATCAAGGTAGCAAATAAGATGCTACCCGATTTATTTATTAGAAATGAGCTACACTTTAACGAAAGTGTCACTTGCTGGCTCCTAAAGAATGCATTTTATAATATAAGTGAATTTATGGAAATTAAGTGTCCTATTATTTTGTAAAATCATTTTATTAACAATTGACAATGCCTATAGTGTAGTCTAAACACTCAATGACAGTAAATTAAATTAAATTAAATATCTGGCAGCCTTCCAGAATTCGAGCACGGAGACTCTTTACATGTTGCACTGGTGTTTCATACACAAGATTTTTCAAATGTCCCCACAAATAATAAGTGAATTCAAGTCAGGCGAGCGTGGAGGCCAAGGAATTGTTACACCTCTTCCTTCCTATTTAACACGAAATCGTCTATCCAGGAACTGATGAACAGAGTGGCTGAAATGAGCAGGAGCTGCATGAATTGCATGTCTCGTAATGGCACATGTTCCAACAGGACAGTTAATAGGTTTTTAAGAACGCTAGGTACCTTCGTTCATTGAGACGATGCCGCAGTGTATACGGCCCTACCAAACAGTCTCCAATAATGCCAGCCCGTGTAGACAAAGGGCTCTAACTAGGAAATAAAGTATTTTCGGACCCATGTTCATATAACTTCATCCTCTATATGGAGGGCGGAGGTACGCCGTAGCGAAGTGGTTGAGGCGCTGCGCTACAAACCGGTAGGTCGCGGGTTCGATTCCCGATGAGGTCGTTGAGAGTTTTCAATTGGCCTATCCTTCTGGAGGCACTATGGCTCTGGGGTCGATTCAGCCTCTAACAGAAATGAGTACCAGGAGTAATCCTGAAGGTAAAGGCGGCCGGTGCGTAAGGCTGACAACCTTACCCCCTTCACATGCCGAATGTCCAAAATCTGGGAGCCTCAACCTCCTGGAACCCTCTGGGCCTCCATGGCCTGTATAGGGATCACTTTACCTTTTTATATGCGAGGAATGTTTCCCCAAAGATTTGACCTGTCTTTTTCATACGTCCTGTATCTAAAGACATTGGGCTATCCACTTTATTGACACACAAATACTATCGACCTGGGCCGGGGTCGAAACTAAAAAGGCAGTGGCTAACCAACTGTTCCACACAGGCTGATGTGCTCAGTGATGAGATTATGCGACATATTTTCAATTTCTGAATTCACTCATCCAGTTCAGACCACTCAAAAGACTTTCAAGTACCGGTAGCTTTAAATAAATCTGTATATAAATGTAAGTATACTAGGACGTGCCCGCGGCTTCGCCCAGGATAATTAATTGAAAAATTAAAAATTAATAGTATATTAATTATTAAAGCAGTATATTTATTAACACTTGCACGCGAATCATTCATAAACTAAACCATTAATAATTAATGAAACAGCTAAAATTCCGGCTTCAAGAGTACATTCCACGATTAGAAATCGCCACCTGGGAAAACGATCTCAGATTCGATTATGCAGTTCCAAAGATAACTGTGAACCACTGCCTTCTAAACTGTATAATTCTCGTGCGTAATTCTCGAGACGGCGCTGGATAATACGTATCGTTTCTCAACTTCATCCGCCATCATTAATTGACTCCAGGATTTTAAAGAAATTTACACTGGCAGTGTATTAAAAATGTTTGTGGTTCAGAGCTATGAAAATTGTAAGTAAAAATAAAATTAGAAAATTTGTTCATTGTGTTCATTTCACTTAGGCCTTATATAATAAAGAAACTGTTTTCCTAATTTTGTAGTCGTCATGAAAGTTTACACTGCGAGGGACGAACATCGCCGAGTATACCCGGCGAGCGAGCAAGCACGCTATTTAGGGCCGTTGAATTGTATAAGAGTAGATTATGTTAGAAAACAATTCAGGCATTGATCGTTTACTTTTACTATACATAAGTTTGGGACCCACTATTTCAAACACACTAATTCCAGACTTGGCCTTCATAAACTGACGGAAAGATCTTAAATGCATTCGTTATGCAATGTTTGAAGTTAACGCCTGTATGAGAATAGTATATTGCGATACAAGTGCCGTAAGCGGTGCATACGGATCGAGGAAAGAGTTTTTTCAATTTCCGAGATCCGTTATGCGCTTACGGCATGAGTATTGCATGCTATTTTTTGCACGATGAATATTTATATCAATTTAATTATATTAATTGAGTGATTAGTTGAAAATATTATGTATATAGGCTACATTATTGAAGATAGATCTTTATTTCAGAAAGTGATTCGCATGTGTTGGTTGTTATGGGGACTAAATATTTGTCGCCACAAACTAGGGGGCCTAGGTTCCGATCTTCCATAAAGGCTTGTATTATGATGATTTTACTTACGGCACTTGTGCTTTTTGTAATTTTTACCGCACGGAGATTTATTTTGTTTTCATAGCAACCAGATTGCGTGCGGGAATGTCAAGTTACGATCCAAGGCAACAATATTCGTAAGTACCACTAATTAGTTACGTCGTGCAAAAAAGATATTATAAGTTATTTTTAAAAAGCAACCGATTATGTTTATCATAGGTAATCCCACGAGTTTACGAGTTTATCGATAGATTCGCGACTGCGCAGCAGAAGCGAATTTATCTGATGAAACTCGTCAACTCGAGTTGGATTTATGAAGATTATTCCATGAATAAAAACGTAACAGATTATACAAGTAATAATTACTTTCGTGCTTTATTATATAAAAACAAAACTAACAGCTTCGAGATCACGGCCTACTATGAATCAACCATCCATGAATCGATTCGAGTTATGTTGTGATCAGTGCTACCAATTGTGCACATATGACATAGTTAACTTAATTCAGGTAAGCCAACAGCAGAACAGAATAAAAGCACACGAACTGGCTTGCACCTAATTGAAATTGTGTTTTAACCAATGTACACTTATTATTTCGATTTCCAAACAAGTTATGTTGTATATAAAAAAAAATCTGTTTTCGTGCTGCTTAATGGCAACATGTGGCGTATTAATCACGGCACATTGCTTGTCCAGTAACGAGCAGGCGATTTTATCAGGTAAAATCCCTTCCTCACATTAATAGCAAGCATTTCATAAGGTAAACGTTCGTGATTGGTCTATATCCGAGGAATTGCTAAACGTTATTGGTCAATATCAAACACGCGGCATATGAGTGGAATAGTCATTTTAAACCATAGGAAATCCGACATTATATTCAAATCGTCCTGATCTATCCAAAACAAACTAACTAGCCTAGCCTAATCTAACGCAAGCTAACCTAACCTGATCTGATCTAACCTAACCAGAAAACATTTATTCGAATGACAATAACGATTTTACCTTTGTAAATATTTAACTTGAAACTACCGTTCACCTAGGTCTGGCCATGTTTAGATGTCCAAAGTACGAATTATAGATATATTTCAAAGTTTAGCAAATATTAAGTGTCCTGTCTAAGATTAGGCAAAATTAATTAGCACCGGTCGTTTTCACACTTTGCTCCGAACTTCGAATTCGTCAATTTTAAGAACAGAGCCTACAATACCTATTTAATCTATATTATGTAATTCTTACTATAAATAAAAAAAATCCCTCTAGGCAGGCCTAGAGGCTGAGGTAGATTTCGAAGCGCTTTTGGTTTAATTTATTGTCGCTGCGCAACACTCTCCTTCTTTAGCCTTGGCACGGCAAACCCGCAATAATGACTAAATTCGGCAAAGAGCAAACCCTACAATCATTTGTTTTGAAAACAAGAATAGGATATAATATTCTGAGAGGCCGTGCGCAAGATCAGCAATGAATAAAATTAGCAAAGCCGCTAAACAAGACAAAATTATGATATTATAATATTTCTTTTAAGTGTTATTATTTTCAAACATTAAAATATCGCGTCATATGAGAGCTATCAAGAAACTATTTATTGATTTGTAGAGTACTCATCAAGAGCTTTTCAACGATACCCCACAAGACGTGGTTTCAAAAGTTTCGAATTTTCATCCCCCACCCCTACCCCCACCCTTACTCGAACCCCCGAATCGTTGGTGTCACTGTGAACTCCATAGGGAGTACTCTAATTTATTCCAACAAAGTTTCCCTCTATACTTCATAGGGGCCGAGATATACATTTTTCAAAATTTCAACCCCTTCCCCCGACCACCCCCTTGGGCCAAATTTGCTCATTAACGAACTTGTCCGAACTATTGGGCCTAGAAATGACATAATAAAATTTGGTTCAAATATCTTCAAAATTACGGCCGCTAGCGTGTAAAGATATATATATATATATATATATATATATATAAATTTCACAAATTTTTTTTTTGAACGGGCGGTGGTTTCGTACTTAGGGGAGCATGAAACGTAAAGATATGAAAGAATTTTTCGAAAATCATGACATGGTATCCATTGCAATAGGTAGATTTTTCTTCGAAATCTACCTAACAAAATATGTGTATTTTTTTAAATAATTAAAGTGTACAATGTTGTTGGGAGGATTTGAAATGCCAAAAAAATTGGCATAAAATTACCACAGTTTTAGCAAAAACCTATAAAAGGTTTCTGTAATTTATCGCGAATGTGAGTAAAATACTTATCCTACAGAAAAAAAAAAAAAAAACTGCACGAATGATTTCCAGTTCATCATTTGATGCTCATTGTCGTCCATTATTCACCAAATTAGGAATACTCACAGTCTGTAACTAATACAATTATAACTGTCTTTTTGCCATGAAGGTTAATTTAGCAAAATTCAGTTTACAAAATTCACATCACAGCTATCTGACCAGGTTTAATTATTTGTTAACCAAACCCAATGTAATTCTGGCAAAATCAAAACAGTGGTAAGTAACAATATCGCAGTGGATATTATGTTCAACAGATTACCAAGAGAGGCTCACCTGATTAGCTTGAATAGATTCAAAAATGTGTTCTACAACCCTTTCTATAATTTACGGGAATATTTTAATGCGAATATTAATTCGATATTTTGACATCTTGGCCCTATTTCATTTTAATCGTTTATTAAGTGCCAGTATGGTACTTTATGAGATTGTGTGCGGGGACGGGAAGATATCTGTCCGTCTGTCAGTCCGTCCGTGTGTCTGTACGCGCGATAACACAAATACGCTTATTCAGATTTTAATTAAACTTGGTATACGCATTTATAATGTTCATGGGGAGAACCTCGTTTTTTCAAACTCTTTCCGCGATCCGTGTGTACCGCTTACGGAACTAGTATCGCAATATACTATTTTGCACTCCTTAGCTAGTAAGTGGTACTTACGAACGTTGTTTACATGGATCGTAAGTTGACATTCCCATACAGTCTTGTTGCTAAGGGCGGTTGCGATGAGGTTAAATTACTTACGGTCCAAGCGCTACGTCATAATTCATTACGATACACTTCATAATACAAGCCTTTATGGGCACGGCCCCCAGGACAAATATTCGGTTCCCATAACAACAAACACATGCGAATCACTTTCTGAAATAAACATCTATTTTCAAGAATGTATTTACATAATATTATCAGGTAATATCACAATTAATATAATTAAATTGATATAAATAATCATCGTGCAAAAAATAGCATGCAACACACGGGCCGTAAAGGCATTTACGGGTCTCGAAAACTTAAAAACCCTCGGCTGCGCCTCGGGTTTTCAATCTGTTTCCTCGACCCGTAAACGTGCCTTACGGCACTTGTATCGCAATATACTATTCTGCATGGGCCTATCATAATTGCGTTTATCACTGATTAAAAAACAGCATACTTGCACATTGTTATAGACCTATCAGTTTACCTGATTTTATTATAATTCTGGATTATTTATTTCAAAGTGTGTTTTACCAATGCGTTTTTTAATGTGTCTACATTTTATTTGTATCATGTAGCTACGTTATAGGTAGTACTTGACTGATTGTTAGTGTATTTGCATTAGTACTGACAAAATCCAATAACTGTACAATACAGATTAAAGGATTAAATAAAGATTGATTAATTAAAACCGTCTGTAAAGTGAACTGTTGCTTCTATTTTTGAAAACTGCATGCATTTTAGCATATACAGGGTGTTAATGAATAATATCGAAATATTTTACCTGTGTCTAGAGGGAACGTACACAAGCAACTTTTATTGGTAGATTTTTTTCTCTATGTATTCATTTTTTTCTGTTACAGCATAAAATCTCGATCATGCAGAAAAGTATAATGTTTATTTACACTTTGAAGATTCGAGAATTTATATAGCCTATATATGAAGTCAAGCAACCTCATGTGTACATTTACATTCGCCTTTGCCAATAAATTTTTTCGTATCGGTAATTTAAATATTTTACAACCTTTTATTTTGGCCTGTATTGGCTTCTTTATGCTTTTTATACCCAAATTTATGTAGGCGTATTTTTCTTTGCTGCTCAATATACTTATTATCTTTAGAACATTAAAATCGCATAAATTTGAGGATGAAATACTTTTAGACGGTATATTCGAATCTTATATAAACTCAGTTTGTTTATAGGTTATACAATCTCTATATATATAAAAGGCTTTGTCCTGACTGACTGAATGAATGACTGACTGACTGATTGACTGAATGACAGGAATCAACGTACAGCCTAAACTATAACAGGTAGAGACTTGGAATTTTGACAGTACCTTCGTTTCATAATGTAGGTGCTCACTAAGAAAGGATTTTGAAAAATTCTGATTCTAAATGCCAAAAATTAAATGTTTTTGAAAATACTTAATCCCTTTTTACATAGAATTATCAATTCCAAATCACAGAATATATTGTTGCCAAATGGTATCAGGTGGGCTTGGAAAAAACAAATGAAATGCACTTTTGACAAATAAGTGAAGTTATCAAAATAATTCATGTTATAAATAAATATTACAGAATGAAATCCACTAAAATAATGGAATCACATAACTTTCTCTACCCTGGACATAGAGAAAACAAAACGAGGTATGGTAATGTGTATATTATTATATTATATCGCAGGTTTTTTGAGAGAAAAGTATGAAAGTGATAATGCTTTCTGGTAACATAAGAGTGGGAAATTTCCCGCCTCGATATTACAATTTTATGTTACAGGAATTTCTGTTTCTTCTTATTTAAACCTCTACCAGGCTTGCTGTGCACTGTACAAGCGATGGGATGCAAAATTCTAGATCCTCTATGAGCCATAAAAAACTAGCCTATATCAAGCGTTTTCTGAGGGAATAGTTTGAGTGTAATAAGTCGTTCTTCCTATTTCAAATTATAAATGCCTATATAAGGACCTAGAATTTAAAATTGAAAATCCTTCATAAGTTAATTTCCAATTACAAAATACAAAACCCGGGCGACGCCGGGTCTTTTAAGCTAGTATGTATACAAAATATAAAGCCTAGAAGAAGTTGGCAGCTATCTAACTTAAAATGTACACAAGGAAATTACTATAAGAAGGCTTTAATTGTAAAGGTTTAGGAATAAAAGCGAAGTGTAAAATAAAATAAAATAAATAAAATAAAATAAAATAAATTTAATTTAATTTAATTTAATTCAATTTAATTAAAAAAATAAAACAAAATAGAAACGAAACAAAACGAAATAAAATAAAATAAAATAAAACCATTGGATTTAGTATTACGTAACATTCGATTTTATTGATTTCTCACACATAGCTGCCAATGTAAGAGGTGGAATGGACAACACTTTTAAGCCAAAATGATAACATATTTGCGACCACTGTCAGAAATATAGCGTTTAAATAGATGTAACGAATTTGAACATTTTCAGTTCATATCAGATTTATATTCTTAACAGAAAGAGTATTTTCTCAATGTATCTCAATTATCAATGATTACTCAGTGGCTGAAGATTTTACAGGGGGAATAACTATTACAATTAATCCACGAGAGGTTTGAGAGTTTATCGATATTTGCGAGAACGAAGTTCGAGATAATTAATCTGATGAAAATCGTAATGTAGAGTAGGATTTATTAAGACTACTCTATGCATAAAATGTAACGGATTTTGTAAATAATAATTATTTTCTCACTTTGTTGTCATTATTCTGTCAGCCGTGAGATCACGGCATACTAGATGAATGAACAGTCCACGAATCGATTCGATGAATGGATCCGAGTTCCCAGTGCCACCAATAGTGCGCATCACAAGATGGAGGGCGTCGTGGTAGTTGCTTACATCAAAACCCTATAAAAAACACACGAACTGGCTTGCCCTGAATCGAAATTGTGTTTGTAATCAATGTATATTTATATTATTTCAATTTCCAAACAATTTATGTTGTATTAAATAATGTGTTTTTATTGCGCTCACTGGCAGCATGTGACGTATTAAGCACTTTATATTAATATCTTAACGTATCTGGTTGCAAACTGATATTTTATTCACCAGCTAAATTACGCCTACCGCAACAATCAGTTTTAATACGTAAGGGTTGATAGAAACAAAATACTAGTGATAAAACAGAAAACAAATGCTACCGCCATGGTATTTTATCAAAAATGTCAAACGTATTCGGCTGAAATATTAAATTTCATTATACTTATATTCAAAATGGAATATATTATAAATGGAATGATGTCATATGAATGAAATAGCCCGGTAGAACCATATCAATACGCTTGTTCATTGGCTGAGATCGGTAACGGGGGCATCGTCAAAATAGCAAAGAAGAAGAAGAAGAAGAAAGATTTCCCTATCCATCGATCCCACGATTTGCCCCCCTCCGATTCAGTCTGCTTGAGCTCTCATTCTGGGCATCGTTCCAGTTTTCAACTTTCGACCCGTGACCATAAGTTGTTATTGAATAAAATTGGACGTATACACAATTGCCAGATCTTGTAATAAAAACAGTTGCTCTAGTTGACGTATGCAACAACTCACTGTCATCAGAAATGTTTCCAGACTATTTTAATTTTTCCGAGTTCAACTTATATTCAAAAAGGGAGAAAAAACAAAGTAGAAGATTATCAGTTATATCTACCTTTCTTTAATTATAGAAAAAGTCTTCCATAATAGGCTTATTTCCTTCCTGAAAACCCATGGTATAACCTCTTCCTCACAGTTTGGATTCCAGCATGGAAAATCAGGAAACATTGCACTTTTCACTTTTATGAATCTCATTCCACAAGCATTAGACAGAAAAGAATAAACTCGGGGTATTTTTGTAGACCTGACGAACGCTTTTGATGTTGTCAACCACAAAATTATGTGTAAAAGGAACTATAAAACTATGGAATCAGGAGAGATGCAAAAAATGGTTTAAATCTTACTCTCACAACAGAGCACAAATCAATCAACTGCTTCTCTTATCCAAGATGGAGTTCCTCAAGGTTGTATTCTAGGACCGTTACTTTTCCTGTTGTATAAATAAATTATCTTCATTCTAAATTACCCCATGCACATAAAGTATTATTTGCAGGTGACATTAACTTAGTTTTTAGCGACACTAACCCTGCTATACGTTTAAGAAAAGAGGCCAGTTGGATGTCAGGCCTTCAAGCATGGCTAAAGGAAAGCAAATTTCGTCGGAAAAAACAACATTAATGAATAGATATATGCATATGCATTCATGAACTACAGATTATTCCCCCTGTTGGGCATTACATGATAATATTATAGGAGAAAAATTCATCTGGCACTGGGATTCGAGCCCAGGACCTTTGGCTATCCGTGCCAATTATCATGTAATGTCCAACAGACACAATCTGTTGTTCATGAATGCGTATGAATATATCTATCTTGACTGTTAGGCTACTGTACAATAACAGTGGAAGCCCGGTCACAAAATCACTACTTAAATGTGCCCCACAGTACTGCATATGACATAACTTGTCTGTCAGTGAGGTAGACTAAAGCAGCAAATCATACCTAGGTAGGAGAGAGATTCTATCTGGCGCTGTGAAGTGAACTCTTGCTTAGCTCAGTTGGTAGAGCATTGGCACGGATAGCCAATGGTCCTGGGTTCAAATCCTAGTGTCGAGGAATTTTTCTCCTTTAATATTAACATTAATGAAGTTCCATCAAAAGAAAATGGACAATTCAATTACATATAATGGTCTCTCGGGCTTCCAACCGGGTTAAAATATGGTTTGCTTCCGAGCTTTCGGCTGCTGTCAGCTCTGCAGCCATCTTCTGGGAGAGAAGTGCGCTAGTTCTGTGTCTGGCTCCTTTTTATAGCTGGTGGAGTTTGCAGAGAGCGACCAATCGGAGCACAGGAAATCCCGGGGTGAAAAGCAGGAATGCTATTGGTTGGTGTTGAAGTTGGTCCTGATGGCTGCAGAGCTGACAGCAGCCGAAAGCTCGGAAGCAAACCATATTTTAACCCGGTTGGAAGCCCGAGAGACCATTATATATAACCAACGCCGGGAAAGTCTCAAGTCTTTTATAATTCAATTACAGTCCATATATAGACTTCTTAGCAAGTAATTTGAGTAAACTTTGTTTTGCATTTCCTGCTCTTACTAGTAAAATCTCGCTTGAAGCAATAAAAATCTGTGTATTTTTCATAAATATACTGGATAGTTTCCTTCGGTATTTGTATCTGGAGCGTACCAACACAAACCATAGAAATTTACTCATCTAAAACTTATGTTGTATGCGCACTTTAAGTCAAATTCCGTTTAGTCCGGTTCCGTAACTTAGTCCGGGTTAGCGGGACTCTATTGTTTTGATTTGATTTGATTTTATTCATTCCATCGGAACACATTACATGTTATGGGACATGTCAATATAATTACAAATCAGAATATGAATTTACAGTTATAAGCAGTTATACATTTTATACTATTTGAGATTTATTTATTGATTAATGTTTATTTTATTCTCCTATTATTAATTTAGTATTAATATCACTTGCTGTGATATTAATGCTTTATTTATTTATTTTGTTATTTTATCGTAGCCTTGCGTATGCTTTCATATGCATGGGTACGATTATCTCAAGCAATAGGTACAATGTGAAAATTTTACACAATATACAAATAAACATTAACAAATTATTACAATAATTTAAAACACAAATGGGTCACAATTTAGCACAAATAGTACTAAGACTATTAGATTTAAGTAACGAAGGCAAAATTTGAAAAATTCTTACGGTGAATAAAAATTGTTGTGATTATTATTATTATTATTATTATTATTATTATTATTATTATTATTATTATTATTATTATTATTATTATAGATAAGTCAAGGAGGAAATCTTACCACATAAATAATACATTTTATCTATTTATAACTTATTCTGCTTCTTTAACACAGTGCCGAAAATATGTAACTTAAGACTTGAATGAAATTGATATGTATTTCTCTTAACTTACATAACACAGCCCAATAAAAAATAACTTTTTGTTTGGTGTCTCAGATGTTTTAGCGGATTTTGGCTATACTTAGTGTGCTTATTCAAAATATGTAAAAGTTTTTCTCTACCAGCTCTACTTTTATATAGATTTTATTCGTGAACTCTTAGTCTAGCGAAAGAATATCTTGCTTGATAATATAGCTAGTGGAGGTTCTTTCTTGACCATACTTTGGACCCATAGGACGAAAATCGTACGAAGCACAGAAAAACTAAAAGCTGAATTATTTTTTGGCTCTCATATTGACAGCTCATAAGTCATAAACGACCGTACAGTATGTGATATCAATTTTTTGAAAGACCCCATGTAACAGTATATTGTTATTGTAATGTTAATGTAATGTTAGTGTGTTGCTTTTTTTTCTTCGCATGATTTAGGAGCTAAATATAGGCACTGTTTTTTTATTTATATCAAACGTAAAATGGGATAATATGCATAATGGTAATACCATATCTCACAAAACTAAAGCTGATAGGGCAAAACTAATGGCACATTTGGCATCAGCGACCTAAATATACCCAAGAATAAGTATAAATTCTAAGGCACCAAAATGGCTGTTGATCTGCGTAATGAATACTAAATAAATGTAATTGATGAATTGTGAATTGAAATTACAGTTGTTCTACTAAGATTTGATTAACAGAAAATATCTACTTACGACAATTGCCTACTCTAACTATATACAGTATAATTTTTCTGAATGTTTAATGTACCATATAATAAAATCATGTAAACTGATATAACAAAGTGCCAGATTGATTTCGTTTATCAGTGATAATTGCAATTATGATATGCAGAAAATAAGTTATTTTTCTAATCGATTTCCGAGTTAAGCTCCATGCATATAGCTACCAAGTTTCATGATAAAGCGTATTCGACGGACACGCGGACAGACAGACATTTCCCGTCCATCACACAATCTCATAATGTACCATTCTGACATTTAATGAACAATACATTAATAACTAGGTTAAAAGGTCCAGCATATTTTGTAATTCGAAATTAACTTATGAAGGACTTTGGAGTTTCAAGTTCTATGTATGTAGAGTTTGAAAAGAGGGAAACGGCTTGTCATGTTAAAACTATTCCTTCAGAAATCAATAGATAAAGCCTTTTCTGGCTCATAGAGGATATCAGAATTATTTTGCAACCTTTGCTTCTACACACCATGCTGTCAGGTCGTGAAATAGGAAGAAACAGAAATTCCGGCTACATAAAATGTTACTATCTTTAAAGGCCTGGCGTCCCCCGGTTTTGTATTTATTCGTGCAATTCGAAAGTAAATTATGGAGGACATTTGATTTTCAAGCTCTGAGTTCTTATATACATATCTAGAGTTTGAATTGAAGAAGAACGATATATCACAATCAAAATATTTCCTCAGAAAACGCCCATACAGGGTTCAGAATTTTTCAACCCATTGCTTCTGCACACCATGCATGGTAGAGGTTTAAATAAGAAAAAGAAATTCTGGTGACCCAATATTTTACAGTCTTTTCATTACATTTTATTCCCCACTTTCGTGTTAGCATACAACCGTTTTGGGGCTGAAATCAAAAAGAAAATAATTGTCACTTTCATACTTTCTTCCCCAAAAACCTAGGACATTGGACTAAAATTGTTCCATCTTATTTTTTTTGTCTTTTTGCATACATAGGGTTTACAATAAACAAGTATTTCTTAACTAATGCAAAGCCTACAGCGATGAATAACGTATCAGTGGATAGGACTTTCTTACGGACTTTTTACGTAAGCATCCTCGCTACCTAACTTTGGCACAAACTCTGGCTGAGACAACTGAAAACGCTCTCCCCGCAATTCGACCTCGAATTTTAAATAAAAATGTGAAGTGACCCATTTTCGGGGTAGAGAAAGTTATGTGATGCATCACGCCCGATATTCATTTACGTGGATTTCAGTGTTCATTATTGATTTACAGAAATGAATTATATCTCTAGCCTCTCTAGTTGTTTGTCAAAGGCATTGCAACTCCCAAAGCCACCTGTGAACACTGCAAACAGTATTGTTGTCATGGGAACTGAACATGCAATGTGAATTGCTTTTGCTATTTTCAAAAACTGTATAATTTTCAAAGGAAGGAGTTGTTTGTTTGAGTTTTAATGTTGACTACGTTTCTTTCCTGTTAAAGTGGGTATGTGTGCAAAATTTCATGCAGATTGGTCAAAGCAAGTAGATTTGTGTAGGGAAAATACATACATACATACATACATGCATACATACATACATACATACATACATACATACATACATACATACTGTTCGTGCCATTTTAAAAAGACCTTGCCCCAAACCATCGTCCATCTACAAAAGAATATAATAGCATTGTTCCCTAATCCGAAAATCTGATTAGACTTCGACACCGACAAAGAATAGGTGCTGTTGTAGTCCCGTGTCATTCACCACTTCTACAAGAGTAAATATGCGTAATTACCTTTGTATTCACTGATTGACAGGTCGAAGAGGATTAGGGTGGCAGCAGGTAGAGACAGTTCTTGGGGGAGACAAAAGCCTTTAAAAAGTGGCACCCACAATACATACATAAATACATACAAACTTTAAATTGTTTATATTGGTTAGATTAGATTACATTAGATTAGATTAGAGGGGATTAGATTAGATTAGAGGGGTAGTGTAAGCCCTTCGACTTCTCAATACTACGACCTTAATAGATGTATTATGAATACCCTATACCTTATTCCAGCAGACACCACTTTAAATTTAAGGCTTTTTAATATAGCCTATAATTTTCCTGGGTGATGTCCAGTCCTGAACCCGAGGATTTTTCGTTACTGTAAACCCCACTATCCGGCCGGGAATCGAACCCGGAACGCTAGGGTGGAAGACAAGTTTGCTACCTATACACCCATGGCGGTGGACTATTTATTGGTTAATTAGATAAGTAATTATCCAAATATTACGTTTATGCAGGCTTCTTTAACATTGTACTGAGTTACAGTGAATATCTATACGTATTGTAGACTCATATAACTTTAGGCTTACTCGGAGTAAGGAACAATAGGCCTATACGCACAGTTCAGCAATGATTGGGATTTTCGTTAGGCCACTCATGACAGATATATGGATCAATAGAATCAATAAACTGATGATAAACAGCAAGTCATATTTTGGTTTTATTAATCTTCATGATCCATAAAGTAAATATTTTCTACAAAACTAGAGCTTGGATGAAAAACAGTATGTTTTAATAACGTAAACAAATACCATTACCCGGTCACAAAATCACTAATTTATCAACATTGGCCTCTAAGGTTTCTGTATTATGTCTATTGATAGCAACATACATTGGCACTTTTAATGTACGAAAGATAACGACTAGCAGAGCTTAATAATGCGTACATCTCATTTCTGCAAGAAATTGACATTGGCCCTTTTAGAACCAAGCCACAGTGGTGTGCCTCACAACACGTAAATGTCATTCCGTGAGGTAGACCATTGAGGGTAATCGGTCGTAGGAGAGAGATTCCATCTGGCGCTGTGAATCGAACCCTAGCTAGCTCAGATGGTAGAGCATCGGCACGTATAGCCGAAGCTGAATCCCAGTATCAAAAGAATTTATCTCCTGAAAGTATTATTAACCTATATGATTTATAATTTATGGTGTGCAGAGAATGCTTTGTGATCACATGTGTAGTTAGGTCCCTAATGAATATGTTGGACTAATTAGCACGTTAATAGATTATGTAAGTGTTAAGCTTTTACACAATATGATTATAGTTCCAGAATTAGGGTTCGGATGTTTCTGACACAAAAAAGTGCAAAATATTACTGCAAATATGCCCTTAAAAATGACTAAATAAGACCCACAAGTTATAAATATGACCTCATGAAAGATCATATTTTTGTACAAAATTATTACACCACATTAATTCAATCAGATAATCACTTTTTTTTAACAATTTTACAGATGAATGACAGTTTTAATTCTAATCTGTTAATGTTTCCAAATACCACTGCATCTGAGAGCTGAAAAATATTTTAAAACATGTCTATTGGAAGTTGTTAACAACAAGGAGGAAGAGGTAATTGTGCTATTACTTGTTATTTCAGTTACAGTAAAACCAAAATATTCGTGACTCTTTTTCAGGAAAAAATTAAGTCTACAATTTAGTGCATATACTGCATAATTGTGCTCGTTTAAAGAATTTTTTGCACGACTTAACTAATTAGTGGTACTTACGAATGTTGTTGCCGTGGATCGTAAGTTGACATTCCCACACGCAATCTTCTTGCTATGTGCGGTAAGAGTTTCCGTGCGGTAAGAACTTACTTACGGCATATCATAATAAAAGCCTCAATGGACAAGGCCCCCGCCCAGGACAAATATTCGGTTCGCATAACAACAAACGCATGCGAATCACTTTCTGATATAAGCATCTATCTTCAAAAATGTATATACATAATATTTTCAGGTAATATCACAATTAATATAATTAAATTGATATAAATAATCATCGTGCAAAAAATAGCATGCAATACTCGTGCCGTATTGCAAGCGCCTCGTTTTTTCAAACTCTTTCCTCGATCCGTATGCATAGCTTGTATCGCACTTGTATCGCAATATACTATATAACTGAAATATGAAGTTAAATTACAAAATAATATGACCAAAATATGACTAAGACCATAAATGGCCAAAATATGAGTTTATATGCAAAATAAAAACGGTCCTTTTAGGATGACAATGTGCAATTCGCTTTTAATTTGTGTTTGTGGCGAGAATGGAGGTCAGAATATAGTATATTGAGATTCAAGTGCCGTAAGCAGTGCATACGGATTGAGGAAAGAGTTTGAAAAAACGAGGCGCTTGCGCCGAGTTTTTTCAATTTCTGAGTTCCGTTATGCGCTTACGGCACGAGTATTGCATGCTATTTTTTGCACGATGATTATTTATATCAATTTATTTATATTAATTGAGATATTAGCTGAAAATTGTATGTATATACACTATTGAAGATGGATGTTATATGTCAGAAAGTGATTCGCATGTGTTTGTTGTTATGGGAACCGAATATTTGTCCTGTTAAAGTCGCCACAAATTGGGGGGCGTTGGTTCCGGTTTTCCATAAAGGCTTGTATTACGAAGATTTTACTTAAGGCACTTGTGCTTTTTGCAATTTTTACCGCACGGAGATTTCTTTTGTTTTCATAGCAACCAGATTGCGTGCGGGAATGTCAAGTTACGATCCACGGCAACAATATTAGTAAGTACCACTAATTAGTTACGTCGTGCAAAAAAAAAAAAATGACATTGTAACGACGCAAATAGCGACGTGCATAATCAACGATAGGAGACCATTCCTAAACAAAGGAAGGGTTGGGGGACCGCAACTAATCGATATTGAACATTTTTATGATTATCGATACTGCCCTGAATTTTATTTGAATTACAGAAAAGGAGAGGTGCGCATGCGTCGACGGTGAATCGACGAGGCAGACGTGCGGAACCTGAAAGACGGTTAGGAGTACGTGCCTGACCACGAGAGAGAGAAGTTGAAAAGGCAGAAGGGAGAAGACGAGATTGGGATGTGTGACAGCGGTAGAGGCGTTCTGGCATAATGGTGTGTCAGACTTTCATCTAAAGGAAATTCTGGTTGTGAACTTCCTTGACACGGCTATATGGAGATAGTCATTAATCAGAAGAATACACCAAGTCGGCCAGTACGAGACACCGCTGCAGCGAACACCAGCTGTGAGAGTGAGTCGTGACTGCTCGCTCTGAATAAGAGCAGATATGGACATCAGGAAGTAATGGAAGACAACTCAGGATCGGAGGATAAGTTGGACATCACTGGTTGAGTATAAGCGTCTAGACTTTTTTTCTTATTGTTTGGGGAGTGAGAAAATTGAGATATCCCTTTTTTTTTAAGGATGGTTTCTAAGTCATGTATGGCGATTAGACACCGTATGGAATAATAGAATAGAATAGAAACATAGAAGTGAGAATTCTAGAAGTAAAGTGATGAAATCCAGTAATCCAACTATTTTCTATTTCTGGTCTAAATTAATTATAAAAGAGCAGTCTAGAGCCTAACAACTGAATGCCACAGATATATCTCTTCACTTTAAGTTTTTTTGGGTGATTGTTCCACGAATGAATACATAGCTAGGGGCAATTGGTGATGCTCATAGAAACTTTGTTATTTTTGAGACAGGACGCGAGGGGAGTAAGGAAGAAAAGTAATTAAGGGGCATGCTTAGTACTTCTTACGAGGGCCCCTCCCTCTTGGGTTTCTTTCAGGTGACGGGTGACTATCTATAAATAGATTTCATGCTGGCCTGTAATGTTAAGTTATGTTTTTTTATAGAGATTTATCTACAAGCGAAGGTGTATGGAACATGGTAGAGGGGGATAAGAAGTGGAAAGATTGAAGGGCAAAAGAAGGCCTACGAGTGGTAGTGCATTAGGTGTGTACCCTTGGAAAATTTACATGTTAGGGTAGAAGTAGAAGTCACTAAAAGGGTTATAGAGAAGCTTACTAATCTGGGCGTGAATTAGTTTCAGTTAGAATTCTAGGGAATTTAGAAACAAAATAAGATTGGGTGCCCATGCTAAAGAGTAGTAACGTAAGAAGTAGGAAAACTAGAATAACCACCGAGTGAATTAAATCAATGGTATAAGCTGAAGGGAACTCTACTTAAAGAGAGAAAGGGGTTAAAAGATAATAGCTGATGACTGGTCAGGTTAGAAAGAGGAGAGTGAGTTGAAAGATAACAACAAATGATTGGTTAGGTTAGAAAGAGGAGAATAGGAAATTGCGAGTAGTGTACTGATGATAAGTAGTTTATTAGCAAGTACTAGAGATTGTAAGGGTGAGGTGAGGGAACGCCGGAAGTATCCCGAATCAAACAAATAAAATCTGGTAGTAGGCAAGGCCTATACCAGTACATATAAAGAAAAGAAATTTATGAGAGATTGTGAAAGCCATCGATGTTGGAGGCGAACAACGGCCCCACGTGCCTCTAGGAGAGAGTGTCAGGGACCTCTGACGTCGATTTACAAAATTGTATTTTTGTTTGCGGCCCATTAATATTTTCCCGGTTGCAGGAGAGGAGTCAGATTGTTTGTAACTCAAGATCTAGACGTCGCTCCTGTATCGGTGGTTTATCGCCACAGTCACTCTGTGGGTATAGGCCTAAACTTCTATTTCTTTCTTCGTGAGACTGTCTTTTCTATCTATCTTTAAATACAATTCTTCATGGACTAAGCTGACAAATAGACTAATATAGGAGACATAGGTGGGATTATTGAGTGTAATCTGTAGAGTAAGGACTGGATTATGAATTGAAAACCTTTATTTATTCAAGAGAAAAAACACCCAGTATAATATATATATTGAGCTATCCTGAAGTTGCAAATGTAAATGACTGCACAAGTCAGTAGTAAATTAGAAGAACAATACAAGACGTTCTAGTAGATACCTGAAAAAAAAAAAGAAAGAAAATTAAAGTAATTAATTAAGGATTTGTTATTGTTGAACAGAGAACGTACTTATATAGTTAAAATTGGGTATACTAACCTTGAATAATCAAATATTATCCTACCAATAAAAGTGTTGAATGGTTAATGTAGTGTAAATGTAATTTATTGTATATAAGATTGTTATTGTTGAAAAAAGAAAAAAAAAAATAATATATTAAATAAATTATGGTTATTGTTATGCAAAGTAAATTAACGTGAAGTTCAGATTTTTGACCCTTATCCTTGTAATGGTTTGAGAGTAGCTGGTTTTTGTGCTAAGTTACATACTTTGGTAGTGAGTATTGAAAAAAGGAGAAAAAGAAGAAGCAAAATAATAAAAGAAAGATAAATCCGAACCCAACTCCCGTCTCCACTGTTATTTAAAAGCTAGTCGAGGGGCATGTAGGTACATAGCCTGTGTATCTATAATTTAATTTGTGTCTGGGCTGATACATAACAAAAAAGAAAAGAGGAAGCGTATTGATGATGGCGCCCGTTAATATAAATTTTCATCAATATTATCAAGACTGGGTAAATTGTTAAAAGAGAGAGAAAGTAGACTGAGAGTAGGAAGTTTGCAATCACCCGGTGTCAAAGGTAGTTGTACTGAACGTTGGAATGTGGACTATGCAGGCAGTGTTATGATGACACGACAGGTGCATGAGTGACCTTGTTTTGTAGGAGTTCAGTAAACTTATATACTACGATTAAGAATAATCACATATTAGTCGTCACAGAATTTTGGCGAAGATTTAATCCAAGAAGTTAAGGAACTTTATAGCATAAAGTAAGAAAAGCCCGTCACAAAGTTTGGCGCCCAACGTGGGGCGATAGTTTGTTAATTTATAACGTGGGGCTGAGTAGTGTTAAAACAAAACAGTATTGCTAATTGTTGCAACTTAATTTAGTTAAAATTGTTAAAAAAAAAAAAAAAAAAGAAACCTTTATTCAGTTGAAGTTCCATATTATGATAGCCCATAGCGTGAGGCAGTGATAGTTTGATATCCTAACGTGAGGCGAGATAGGGTTAAAAGAATTTTGGGAGTTAGGTTAGTATAACTGAAATTTATTCTCAAAAACAAATAATAATAATAATAATAATAACATATTTTTGGGAAAAGAATAATGACTATTGACAAGTAAGGACTTCTATAGATGACTAAGACAGACGACTGAACTATTGTGTGTTCTAATCTTTTTTTCCAGTGGTATTGTTAATATATAAATATGGCTACTTATGTTGATCCGTATGCACAAATAAGAGCAGCTGAGCTAACCCAAGCTATTAGGAAGTTGAGGAAGGCGGATTTAGAGGCAGAATGTGATAGAGTAAAGTTACCGACCACAGGTACAAGGGATGAGTTAAGACAACGCTTGTTAGATTATGCCCGTAAGAACCCTCAGTCATTTCAAGTGTTAATTACGGCTTTTGCTCTGAGTCAGGAAGTTTTGGAAGAAGATTTGGTTGAACATAATATAACGATTCCACAAGATTCATATGGAGATGTAGTGTATACATGGGTTAAGTTAATGCGTAGGAAGGCCATGGCGGTAGCTGATTCAGAAGAAGTTGTACCAGTAGTACCATCGTTTACAATTCAGTTAGAGCCACATAAACCAAATACTTTGGATCTGGTTCGTAAATGGAACATTAAATTCAAACCTGGGGATAGTATTTACTTATTTTTGGAGAGATTGGAAGATTTAAAACAAAGTTCTAAGTTACAGGGTGTAGAGTTATTGTCAGTATTACCCGAAATTTTACAAGATTCAGCTTTACTTTGGTACAGGAACAGATTAACAGATTGGCCTACATGGGAAGCTTTTTTGAAAGAATTTAGAGAATATTATTTGCCTATTGATGAGGAAGACTCGCTTTTGGATGAGATTAGACAGAGAACGCAAGGTCCCAAAGAATCGATTTTTGATTATGTTAATGCTATTCAAACGTTAATGAGGAGGCTGAGTACTCCAATGAGTCCTCAACAAATGATGAAGACTGTTATCAAAAATTTGCGTCCTGATGTAAAATTGTACCTTAGACCTGCAGAGATTCAAACTATAACAGATTTAATACGTGTAGGTAGACAGTATGAACAAATATTGTTAGATTCTGAGAGATATATTCCTCCTCCAACGCAGGTTAGAGCTACAATTAAAGAAACGGCTTATAAACCTCAGAGACAAGTTGTTATACCTTCAGTTCATACAGCGCTAGGAATTCAGGGAAAACAGGAACTTCCATCGTCCGAGTTACAAAAGAAACCCAATGTTAGTTTTTCTGCAAAGACGTGGGACAAAGAACGAAATTCAAGTCATGTAAATGATTCCAGAATAGTTAAAGCAACAGAAAATAAAGAGAGACAGGATGAGTCGAGGGATAATGGTAAAAACACCACTTTGCGTTTTTCAAATAATCAGCGATGTTGGAATTGTGATAAAACAGGACATAGGCAGTTCGAGTGTAAAGCATCTCGTAGAGTTACTCCACGCGCTACGATTAAATGTTATAATTGTAATAAGCTTGGACATAGGTCTATTGATTGTAGGATGCCCCAAGAAAGAAAAGTTAGGCCTACAAATCCCTTATGACAATTAACTAAAAATCAGGCTTGTGTGATGTTAAATATAAATCCTACAGATTTAGTTAATGGAGATAGATGTTTTGTTGAAATTTTGCTGGAGGATATTACGTTTATTGCTTTAATAGATTCCGGTTCAGATAAAACTTATGTGGGAGAGAAAGGTGACTTTTTATGTAAAATGTTAGATTTAGCAGTAGAAGAATCTGAAGTTAGGGTGGTGCAACTAGCAGATAAAACTTATAGTTCTATAACAGGAGAGAGAACTTTTGAGATGAAATTGCAGGACAGGATCTTTCAGATAAAATGTAAAATTATGCCAAATTTAGCAGTAGATATGATTCTGGGCATGGATGTTTTGAAACAGATTGGGTTAGTAGTAGATTTGCAAGATGGGACTTGGTATTTTAAGGATGAACCAGCAAAAATTTTTCAATTTGTTAAGGCTATAGATTTAAAAGAAGAAGATCAACTACATAATATTCTTACTTTACCTACACCTCAGGAAAGGGACAGATTGAATATGTTTTTGGAAAATCAGTTACAGAAATTTGATCAGTGTACTGGACTTACCGATCTGATTTCTCATGTTATTGATACAGGCGATGCAAAACCTATAAAACAAAGATATTATCCAGTATCACCCATTTTGGAAAAAGTTATACACGCGGAAATAGATAAAATGTTATTGGAAAAAGTTATAGAGCCTTCAAATTCACCTTGGTCGTCTCCGGTAGTTATGGTAAAGAAACCAGATAGAACATGGAGGTTCTGCGTAGATTTCAGAAAAGTAAACAATTGTACTAAAAGAGATAGTTATCCTTTGCCATACATTGAACATGTTTTGAGTAAATTACGACATGCTAGGTATATCAGTACAATAGATTTGAAAAATGGGTATTGGCAAGTTCCATTAGATGAAGCAAGTAAAGAAAAAACAGCATTTACCGTACCTGGTAGAGGATTGTATCAGTTTCGAGTTATGCCCTTTGGAATCCATAACGCACCAGCCTCGTTTCAAAGATTAGTTGATACTATATTAAGAGAAGAGATAGGAGAGAAATGCTTTTGTTATTTGGATGATATAGTACTTATTAGCGAGACATTTGAAGAACATTTGTCCTTGTTAGAAAAAGTTTTAGAGAAATTAAGAAAAGCTAACCTGAAAATTAATAGGGAAAAATCAAAATTTTGTAGAAGTGAATTAAAATATTTGGGTCATATCATTACTCCATTAGGAATTGCTGTAGATTCAGATAAAATCTCGTGTATCCTTGAGTATCCAGCCCCTACAAAAGTCAAGGAAGTACGAGCATTTTTAGGATTGGCTTCTTGGTACCGACGATTCATTCCATTTTTTTCTGAAGTTGTAAAGCCCCTCACTGCACTTCTGAAAAAGAATCAGAGATGGCGTTGGACTAAGGAATGTCAGGAATCTTTTGATGAATTAAAATCGAAATTATCTAGTAGTCCTATATTAACTTGTCCAGATTATACTAAACCCCTAGTGCTACAGACCGACGCTAGTTTTTCAGGACTAGGAGCAGCATTAATTCAGACAGGAGAGGAAGGAGAGGAAAAAGTAATAGCTTATGCTAGTAGAACTTTAACAGTAGGTGAGCAAAAGTGGGCAATAGTCGAGAAAGAATTGTTAGCTATATTGTGGGCAGTTCAAAAGTTTCGTCCTTATTTGGAAGGTTATCATTTTAAAGTATATACTGATCACTTTGCTCTGAAATGGTTAAATACATTACAGAATCCGACTGGACGATTAGCTAGGTGGAGTTTATTGCTCCAGGAGTATGATTTTGAAGTAATACATAGGCCTGGTAGATTACAAAAAGTTCCGGATGCTTTATCTAGAATACACGAAGGGAAAGTTCAAGAGAAAACGGTAGAGGAAGAATTTTGCCTCTTGTTGACTGATAACTCTGAAGTAGTGGAATGGGAAAATATACAAGATGCTTGGTATATTAAGCGGAAAGAGCAAGTACAGAGTAAACCTAAATTTTGGCCAGATTGGAAGGTCGTAGATGGGAAGTTGTACCATCTTAGATTAGATCAGTTAGAACAAACTTTAGAGGGAACAGTAAATAGGTGGAAATTAGTTATTCCGCAAGATTTTAGGATTAAAGTATTGCAGGAATGTCATGATGCACCGACTGCAGGACATATGGGGATAGCTAAAACTTTCTTTAGAATAGCAAACAAGTATTATTGGCCGGGAATGTTTAGAGATGTTGCTAAGTATGTTACTGCTTGTGAAATATGTCAGAGACAGAAAGTGTTACAGACGGCTCAAGCAGGACCAATGCATTTTTACCAGAAAGAGAAACCTTGGATGACTGTAGCTACTGATTTGTTGGGACCTTACCCACGTTCCAAAAAAGGGAACCGATACATTGTAGTATTTCAGGACACCTTTACCAAATATGTAGAATGTAAAGCGTTAAGGAAAGCAACCAGTAGAGCAGTTACGGAAGCATTTTATGAATTGATTATCCTTAAATGGGGAATTCCGGGATATTTGCTGATGGATAATGGACCGCAATATACTAGTAAATTAATGCGAGAGATAGCTAAAGCTTTTAATATAACTCCTTGTTATTTACCTGTATATTCGCCACAAGGAAATCCAGTAGAAAGAGTCAATAGAGTATTGAAAACAATGATTTCTAGTTATATTCAAAAGGATCAGACAGTTTGGGATGTGTATTTGAGAGAATTTAATTTTGCTATAAATACGGCTAAGCATAGTTCCACTGGATGCACTCCTTATATGCTAAATTATGGGAAGGAGCCTGAAATTATCAGTAGGATTGAAAAGGTGGAAAACCAACCGATTCATAAAGAAATTCCAAAAATTTGGGTGGAGAGACTCAATAAATTGAAAACGGTACGTTTAATGGTTAGACATAACTTAGAAACCGCCTATAAGAATTCGAGTCATTATTATAATCTTCGGAGGAGAGAGATGAGATTTCGTCCAGGAGATCTAGTGTTAAGAAGAAACTTTAAATTAAGTGATGCCTCACAAGCTTATACAGCAGGTTTAAGTG
This sequence comes from Ectobius pallidus, assembly GCA_964059195.1. Classification (NCBI taxonomy): domain Eukaryota; kingdom Metazoa; phylum Arthropoda; class Insecta; order Blattodea; family Ectobiidae; genus Ectobius; species Ectobius pallidus. The sequence goes on from CAXKWD010000003.1 coordinate 199,996,603, forward strand.
CAAAGTTTGTCGGGCCCTATATTATAAAGAAAAAAGTTCAGTGAAAATAGCTACGAACTGACAAACCGTTTTGGTAAAAAGTTGGGGAAGTGGCACGTCAAAGACTTGAAACCCTTTGTTCCTGGATAAACATTCTTTAAGGCTGGTAAAAGAGACACGCACAAAAAAAAAAAAAAAAAAATGAATGTGACCTGTGTCAACATTATTTTTTTTATGGTGAGTGAGGGAAGAATGTAACGACGCAAATAGCGACGTGCATAATCAACGATAGGAGACCATTCCTAAACAAAGGAAGGGTTGGGGGACCGCAACTAATCGATATTGAACATTTTTATGATTATCGATACTGCCCTGAATTTTATTTGAATTACAGAAAAGGAGAGGTGCGCATGCGTCGACGGTGAATCGACGAGGCAGACGTGCGGAACCTGAAAGACGGTTAGGAGTACGTGCCTGACCACGAGAGAGAGAAGTTGAAAAGGCAGAAGGGAGAAGACGAGATTGGGATGTGTGACAGCGGTAGAGGCGTTCTGGCATAATGGTGTGTCAGACTTTCATCTAAAGGAAATTCTGGTTGTGAACTTCCTTGACACGGCTATATGGAGATAGTCATTAATCAGAAGAATACACCAAGTCGGCCAGTACGAGACACCGCTGCAGCGAACACCAGCTGTGAGAGTGAGTCGTGACTGCTCGCTCTGAATAAGAGCAGATATGGACATCAGGAAGTAATGGAAGACAACTCAGGATCGGAGGATAAGTTGGACATCACTGGTTGAGTATAAGCGTCTAGACTTTTTTTCTTATTGTTTGGGGAGTGAGAAAATTGAGATATCCCTTTTTTTTTAAGGATGGTTTCTAAGTCATGTATGGCGATTAGACACCGTATGGAATAATAGAATAGAATAGAAACATAGAAGTGAGAATTCTAGAAGTAAAGTGATGAAATCCAGTAATCCAACTATTTTCTATTTCTGGTCTAAATTAATTATAAAAGAGCAGTCTAGAGCCTAACAACTGAATGCCACAGATATATCTCTTCACTTTAAGTTTTTTTGGGTGATTGTTCCACGAATGAATACATAGCTAGGGGCAATTGGTGATGCTCATAGAAACTTTGTTATTTTTGAGACAGGACGCGAGGGGAGTAAGGAAGAAAAGTAATTAAGGGGCATGCTTAGTACTTCTTACGAGGGCCCCTCCCTCTTGGGTTTCTTTCAGGTGACGGGTGACTATCTATAAATAGATTTCATGCTGGCCTGTAATGTTAAGTTATGTTTTTTTATAGAGATTTATCTACAAGCGAAGGTGTATGGAACATGGTAGAGGGGGATAAGAAGTGGAAAGATTGAAGGGCAAAAGAAGGCCTACGAGTGGTAGTGCATTAGGTGTGTACCCTTGGAAAATTTACATGTTAGGGTAGAAGTAGAAGTCACTAAAAGGGTTATAGAGAAGCTTACTAATCTGGGCGTGAATTAGTTTCAGTTAGAATTCTAGGGAATTTAGAAACAAAATAAGATTGGGTGCCCATGCTAAAGAGTAGTAACGTAAGAAGTAGGAAAACTAGAATAACCACCGAGTGAATTAAATCAATGGTATAAGCTGAAGGGAACTCTACTTAAAGAGAGAAAGGGGTTAAAAGATAATAGCTGATGACTGGTCAGGTTAGAAAGAGGAGAGTGAGTTGAAAGATAACAACAAATGATTGGTTAGGTTAGAAAGAGGAGAATAGGAAATTGCGAGTAGTGTACTGATGATAAGTAGTTTATTAGCAAGTACTAGAGATTGTAAGGGTGAGGTGAGGGAACGCCGGAAGTATCCCGAATCAAACAAATAAAATCTGGTAGTAGGCAAGGCCTATACCAGTACATATAAAGAAAAGAAATTTATGAGAGATTGTGAAAGCCATCGATGTTGGAGGCGAACAACGGCCCCACGTGCCTCTAGGAGAGAGTGTCAGGGACCTCTGACGTCGATTTACAAAATTGTATTTTTGTTTGCGGCCCATTAATATTTTCCCGGTTGCAGGAGAGGAGTCAGATTGTTTGTAACTCAAGATCTAGACGTCGCTCCTGTATCGGTGGTTTATCGCCACAGTCACTCTGTGGGTATAGGCCTAAACTTCTATTTCTTTCTTCGTGAGACTGTCTTTTCTATCTATCTTTAAATACAATTCTTCATGGACTAAGCTGACAAATAGACTAATATAGGAGACATAGGTGGGATTATTGAGTGTAATCTGTAGAGTAAGGACTGGATTATGAATTGAAAACCTTTATTTATTCAAGAGAAAAAACACCCAGTATAATATATATATTGAGCTATCCTGAAGTTGCAAATGTAAATGACTGCACAAGTCAGTAGTAAATTAGAAGAACAATACAAGACGTTCTAGTAGATACCTGAAAAAAAAAAAGAAAGAAAATTAAAGTAATTAATTAAGGATTTGTTATTGTTGAACAGAGAACGTACTTATATAGTTAAAATTGGGTATACTAACCTTGAATAATCAAATATTATCCTACCAATAAAAGTGTTGAATGGTTAATGTAGTGTAAATGTAATTTATTGTATATAAGATTGTTATTGTTGAAAAAAGAAAAAAAAAAAAATAATATATTAAATAAATTATGGTTATTGTTATGCAAAGTAAATTAACGTGAAGTTCAGATTTTTGACCCTTATCCTTGTAATGGTTTGAGAGTAGCTGGTTTTTGTGCTAAGTTACATACTTTGGTAGTGAGTATTGAAAAAAGGAGAAAAAGAAGAAGCAAAATAATAAAAGAAAGATAAATCCGAACCCAACTCCCGTCTCCACTGTTATTTAAAAGCTAGTCGAGGGGCATGTAGGTACATAGCCTGTGTATCTATAATTTAATTTGTGTCTGGGCTGATACATAACAAAAAAGAAAAGAGGAAGCGTATTGATGATGGCGCCCGTTAATATAAATTTTCATCAATATTATCAAGACTGGGTAAATTGTTAAAAGAGAGAGAAAGTAGACTGAGAGTAGGAAGTTTGCAATCACCCGGTGTCAAAGGTAGTTGTACTGAACGTTGGAATGTGGACTATGCAGGCAGTGTTATGATGACACGACAGGTGCATGAGTGACCTTGTTTTGTAGGAGTTCAGTAAACTTATATACTACGATTAAGAATAATCACATATTAGTCGTCACAGAATTTTGGCGAAGATTTAATCCAAGAAGTTAAGGAACTTTATAGCATAAAGTAAGAAAAGCCCGTCACAACATGTCATAAACATCCGAACCCTATCCAGAATGTTTGTCTAGAAAGTAGAAATCATTAAAACCATTGTTATTATTATATTATAGGCAGCAGTGTTCAAAGTGTGGTATGTTTCCCAACAATTTTATGTAGGCATCTCGGGCATAAGAAAATATTGTGGTGCCACTTGAAGACTCTTTTACCAAGATCTGCCTCTACCTGCTGCCACCCTAATCCTCTTCGACTTTTCAATCAGTGAATAGAAAGGTAATTAGGCGTATTCACACTTGTCCACAGTCCAGTACAATGTTTCCAAATACGTTTACTTCACTTGAGAAGTAGTGAATGACAGCGGCAACACTGGAGAAATCCACACGACTACAAGAGCACATTTTCTTTCTCGGTGTTTATGTCTGTGCAGATTTTCGGATTAGGGAACAATGCTATTACATTCTTTTGTAGATAGACGGTGGTTTGGGACGAGGCCTGCATAAAATGGCACCAACTGTATAAGCAGTTATTTACTTGTTTAATGTTAGAGCTAGTATTGAAATATAATTCACCCGCTCTAGTCTAAAATTCCCATATTGACTGCTTCATTTCTGTGTTTTGTGTTTTCCTTTTCATACTTACGTTTCATCTCCACTACAATAACCCTGACCTAGCCAATACTTAATAAATTTCTCCGGCTTCAGTTTATTTATGGAAGGTTTTATCAGCAAGTTTTTTTCTTGAAGGTGATAAAACAATGTTCATTTCAGTGAATGCTCTTTCACATTCTATAGTTCATATAATTACAAATTAACACGAAGAGATTCTGCTATGCTAATTGGGCCGATCACTCAGCATGTACTACAGCACTCAACAATAATCCAGTGTGAAAAAGGCATTTAAACTATAAAATCAAATTGCCAAAATGCTTTTGTTTAATCAGTGATAATTGTAATTTTGATATGCACAAATTAAGTTAATTATAATCGAAATAAAAAAAGGATATTATTTTCATAATTAAACAACTCAGAGCATAGTTGTGATACAACCACAACTGTCTCAATGTTACCTAATTAAAAATAAAATAAATACTGTTTGTATTCATAAAATTATGGATAGATAGCTAGATCTTTATTTGCCAGAGACATGAAAGTGTATAGCAACGTCAAAGTAATATATGCACATACAAAGTTTGATAAAATAGTGCTTTAAAATAATCTGCTATTAAAATACTCATCCAACGTATACATTGGATTTGAGATCAATGTTGATCTTACTGTCCTCTTGAATTCTGATAAAGAAAGATTTTTAATATTGTCAGAAAGTACAGTTATAGTAATTTGTACCATAAAGTGTCAATGAAGCCATATTTTCTCATTCTCTAAAGAAGAAGAGTGCTGCGCAGCGACAATAAATTAAACCAAAAGCACTTCAAAATCCACCTCAGCCTGTAGGCCTGCCTTAAGGGATTTTCTTAACATAAGCATCCGTGTGGATGAATTATGGCCCTGCGGTCAACTCAACCTCTACCTGATATGAATACCAAGAGCAATCCTGGATTGGCGCTTAAAGCTGACAACTTTACTACGTTAATCTATGGGAACCTCAATCTCCTGAAACCCTATGGGGCCCTTTGGCCTGTTCGAGTTCTATGTCGAGTTTCCAGCATTAATTGAGTCAATATACAATTATCAGAAACATGTATTCGTTTACGTATTTCTTTGACTAAAGCAGCGTTTCTCAACCTATGGTCCGCGAAGATGGTGCAGATGGTCCGCAGATATTAAAATAATAATAATAATAATAAAATAAATAATATTAATAATAATAAAATAAATAAATAAAGCAAGTGGAAAGTAAAGAAGTAAAAATTTTCACATAAAATGGACACTAGATGTCAAAGTTTTTAAAATCTTCGAAAATACAGGTCCGATTGCCAAGTTTCCTTACTTTTCCAGTTACGAACCACAGTTTGAAACCCCTGATGCACTGACGTCTATGGTCCCCTCTTTCATTCAAAACCCAGAAAAATAAGACTCCGTCGGAATTTATCAGAGGCGATCTCTTAACAAGGGTTTTATTGTTGGAGGTGCCCGAGTGTTAATAACTGTGTTTCCGTCAATTTAAAAAAAGTATTTAGATTTATTTCGTTATAATGATTAATTACCTATAGTTAATACCCCAAATATTAAGAATATAGGCCTACATATAGCCTACTTTTAAAAATGGGATGTAAAATTAGGGGTCCGTAAATTTTTTTAGACATTTTAGAGGTCCTCGGGTTCAAACAGGTTGAGAAACGCTGGACTAAGGTAATAGCTCGGAACAATTGTATAAAAGTCATAGCCGTCAGACTTAATGTTAGCAATCTTTGAGGGATGGCGACGGTATTTAACATTGTATTCTGCAAGAAAAATGTTTTCACGATTTTTTTGCAAACGAATCTATACATACATGTATTAATTCCGCTGTTTATATACTCCTTTTATCTGTAAGGCCATATCAGGAGTTCGGGATCTGTGTCTGTACAGTAGGGTACGCTATGGAACTATTAATTGTCAATTATTTAAATTATTGGTGTATTATGGATTAAATTTCAACTGATATTAATTTGAATGGATTTGAAAGAAGATGAAATGATGAGGACGATTCATGGTATGTAAATATCCAAATCGGCATTTGCCTTTTTTACGACTGGGGAAACCATGAAAAAACCCATGTGAAATTAGCCGGCCACGGGATTTAAACCTGGGACCTCACGAATGCGAGTTCAAGACGTTACAATCTCGGCCACCTCGCTCGGTCTTTAACATTTCATAGCTACCAATCATTATTTTATTTCATACATTGTTTTCGTAAAAGTTAAGTGTGGGGTAATTAGAAGCAAGACATAGTTTGCTCATAATTATGCTCTATCTTGCTCTGTGAGAGGCTGAAACAAATGAATACGTACTCCTTGGTTGATTCTATAGGCCTATCTGAAAATGGAACCAGAAAACTGTATCGGCAGAGAGTAGTGAAATTTCTCATTCATGTATTGAAAGGTTAAATGTAGCTTTATTGTTTATGCAATTTTTCTAGCAATAGAATGTTAACTTAATAGAAGATTTTTCACGCCGTTTGAATTTTGTCTCTCAAGGTCTTTTTCTTATATTAGTTTATTAAACTAGGGTAGTTTTCCTTGATTTTAACGTGCAGTAAGCTATTACAACAAAACTTCTTTTTCGAACATATTTAGAAAGATAAAAGAGTAATTTTAAGATGCGTTGGTTTGATTGTGAGATTCTATTGTTGAGATTATGTGTTTTTCTTAGGGGGTACCGCTTAACCACGCTACCCTGCACGGTGCACAATGTTTACTTAACGAACTTTACATAAAAACGTCTTAAGTAGAATTCCGATATTGTAGGGTCATTCCACTGGACCTGGTGGGACTGTCACAGAAATTGATTTATTTTCTTTTGCAGTAATATATATTCATACATTACGAATATAGGGCCAGAATGTTTGTGGAAATGGAAATACAGACCGTACATGTTTATTGATCCTACCTGGTATGGTTTTCTTCACAAGCTGCAAGTCCTGGGTTACCGGTCACAACATTTTCGCGTCTGCAAGCGCCTGGTATCTAGACTTCACTGCAACGCTCGCCTCTTGTCGATAGCGCCCGCCCCGGCATCTGGTGGCGGAATCCAGCACTACAAAATGTGGAATTCACTTTGATTTATCACTTGAATGACCTCACAATCACCCCCCCGTCACCCGGCAACGATTCGAACACTTCAGCACGCCAAATTCATCATGGATTTCTTAAATTTCTTTAATTTTTTCAGTGAATGTGACTGCCAATGTCACAAGAGTTGCCCCCGCTGCAATTCACAGGTCAGTAGAACCCCAGAGCAACCTTGAACTCTATTATACTTTCTAACTTATGGATTCTTTTTTGTATGAATGAATAAATGTATGAATGGCGAAACGTGTGCTTTACAAGAGCTACCATCTATCCCACAGCCTTAGCAGGGTCGGTACCCGGGGCATTTAGTCACTCCGACTTCAGGACATAGTGTATTGCGCTGGCTTTCTGTGAGCAAGGTTGCGGGTTCGATCCCGGCCCAGGTCGATGGCATTTATGTCTGTATAAATGTGACAGGCCCATGTCAGTAGATTTACTGGCATCTAAAAGAACTCCTGCGGGACAAAATTCCGGCACACCGACGACTGTTACAGGCCTAAGTTGCAGTACATCCCCGTCGTTAAATAACCATTTACCAACCAACCAGCTCTGGGGCATATAATATTCGCATCAAGCAGCCTTGATCCCCATTATATTATTTAGACGAGAATTTATAATGTGTAGGAATTGAACCCAGGTTTGTTGCTTGGTATGTTGTCAAAAAGTCCCTTTGATACCCTAAATGTACCCAAATGACCTCAAGTCTGCAAAAAAGTAAGGGTGGATGTCGCTCTGATGCTTATATCATTACTACTAATACTTCAATGACATTCAGTTAGCTTTGAACTAAAAAAAGTTCCCCTCGGAATTCCACTGTCCTTTTCCTTTTAAAATGTCTATGAAGCAAGTATTATAATCTACTCTTATACAATTCAACGGCCCTAAATAGCGTGCTCACTCGCTCGCCCGCTTCGAGAGTTCATCGGGTATATTCGGCGATGTTCGTCTCTCGCAGTGTAAACTTTCGCGACGAGTACAAAATTAGGAAAACAGTTTCTTTATTATATAAGGCCTAAGTGAAATGAACATAATGAAAAAATAATGTAATTTTATTTTTACTTACAATTTTCATAGCTCTGAACCACAAACATTTTTAAAAAGCTGCCTGTATAAATTTCTTAATAATCCTGGAGTCAATTAATAATGGCGGGCGAAGCACCGGGGGCACCAGCAGTAAAATATCGATGGTTTAACTCTTGAAATATCGCTGATAATAAAATTCCAAACAAACCATTCCTTCCCTTGAAACATTATATAATTTCTGAAAATTGCACTGAAGTGATCACATAAAATTCACATTATATTCATCTGTCAACAAACAGTTGAGAAACAATACGTATTATCAGTGTTTACAGGTGGCTTTGGGACTGCATAAAACTTACGATATAATTAATTTCTGTAATCTACATAGTGATAGGAACGTATTTTGAAGGAAAAAGCGTAAGATATCCAGATAAGTTTCGTATTTAAGCATCATTTTAACCGTGGCTATTTTCTAGTAATGGACAACGTAACGGATGTCCAGAAACAACGGATTAAATTACGAAATTAAGTTGCACTAGTCTATTTAATTTTCCACTGAAAGGCGTACGATGCCTTCTATTTTTGCCTTAATATTAAAATATGGTCCACGGCTGATTCTTATTTTATTGAAGAATTAAACTAAAGTATTTGAGCATCTGGTATCTTATTTACAGTATTTTATTACATTGATCGAGCTCAACGGTATTAAGCATGTATTTTAACAAATCTAAAATATTTTAACTAAAATTGTGGGGTTAGTTTCCCATTCTACTGGATTCGTTAATTTTGTTTTTTACACACGAAAAACGGCAAAATTTCATGTAATATTATTCTCCAGAAGTTTTAGAATCCATATATAGGCACATTTTGTTTCTAAGAATATTTTAAATATGGGTAAAATCGGTAAGAAGTTCACAAAAAACTAACCTAAAATGGCGCTCAGAAAGGAATCACGATAATACAGAATCAGCTGCTAGAAACAGCGCAGGTGCATGCTGGGAAGAAGCCGATGGGTCACGTGGTGCTGGAATCAGCTGCCAACATGATAATGGTCAGACAACTCCCCGGAAGATATAATATGCCACATTTTCGAAACCGAAAAACAGTGTATCGTACATTATTCGAAAATGCAAGGGCGCTTCGCTTCGGCTGCCGCCTCCGCTCGCGCACTTAACTAATGTGGTTAGTGTATGCATTATTTAGCTGTATGTAGAGGTTGCAGGACCGTATGGAACAGACCAATGACATGCAAGGTCGTTGTCAGCCAATGGGAGCGTTGGTCTGCAAGCCAGAGACCGCATACCAACGCCGAACATCGCGTGTTGAAATCCAGTAGAGTGGGAAACTAAACCCAAAATTGTAACTCAGATATTATCTGCTTCCTTCCAAAAACCTTCCACAATAAGTAAACTGGTAAAATATAACATCCGGCGTTGGAATCATTAGAACAGTTTTTTTTTCTGGTGAGAAAATGCAATGAACCGTTCACTGCCGACTGCTGTAGACAGAGGACAGCTGAGGATGCCGGACGCAGTCACCGGCGAAACGTTGGGGACATCAAACCCCACTGGACCACGGCCTATGAGCCTGGAAAAGTCTATTGTAAATTACAAGTACAAAAAAGCTAAACTTTGTATATTTTCGAAATGGTCGTTTTTAATTCAAAATTCTTTTTTTCGTCCTTAATGAAATTCTATTTTCAAGGGAAATTCCCAGTTAAAGGAAGACATTTGCGTCCATAAAGTAAGTTTCTCTGGGGCCCTGTACAGAAACAAAACAAAATTACTTAGAAATATTTATTGCAACAGACACAGCCAGTGTTCAGCTATTTTTCAATATATTCGCCACCGGAATTGAAACGTTTGTCTTACCATGGGTCCAACTTTTGGACACCTGTGTCGTAGAAGTCAGACGTCTGAAGGTATTTGAACCACTATGTGACAACCATTTCCTCTTCTCTGTCATTCCCTGTCATTTCTTGAGGTTTAGGAAAAGATGGAAATCAGGAAGCGAAGTCCTGGCAGTACGGTGGATGTTTAAATACCTCCTAGCAAGTCTCCTAGAGAACTTTGGCTGAGAGGTGTTTAAACATCCACCCTAAAACCCGACCTAGCTCCCAGTGATTTCCATCTTTTTCTACACCTCACGAAATGACAAAGAATGACAGAGAATGACAGAAAGACGAAGGTATCACACGGTGGTTCAAATCCAAGGCGGTAGTCTTGTACGACACAGGTATTCAAAAGTTGGTGCTACGGTAAGACAAATGTTTCAATTCCGTTGGCGAATATGTTGAAAAATAGCTGAACGCTGGCTGTGTCTGTTGCAATAAATATTTCCTTGAAATTATGTTTTGTTTCTGTAAACGGCCCCAGAGTAACTTATTTTTCTGGACGCGTCTTGTATGTTACTTTAATACTTAATATAATGATCACGAGTAAACCAAGTAAATTTGGTGTTGGCAGTGTAAAGAACTATAAAAACAGACTGCTTATTTCTTAATTAAAACTAAAGTAATCCCATTGTACCGTACTGAAATGTCAATCCGAATTATTTGAATTCAGGGCAATTTATTTATTTTATAAGATTTTGTATTTCAACACAAAAACAGCTGTATTTTAGAGTCCAGTAATTTACATCTCCGATAGGCCTATAAGTCGGCCAAGGAGATTTGTGTTACACCAGTTATCTACATTAGGCCTATGGAAAGTGATAGGCCTAGTGGTCAACTGGTAAGAATGGTTAAAATACAAAACGACAGGTCTAATATCCAAGAGGATTGGGTTTTTTTCAGAAATATGCAATATTATACACCACATGAATCTTAATTAATGAGAAATAACACCGAAATAATAATTGCATGCTTTTATGCGGAATAACACCAAAATTAACTCAATATTCGTACCGATCCCTATAGGCTATATGTAAAGTAAAGTAAAGTATTCCCTATACAGGCCATGAAGGCCAAGAAGGTTCCAGGAGGTTGAGGCTCCCAGATTTTAGACATCGGCACATGAAGGTGGTAATGTTGTCACCCTTACGCACCGACCGCGTTTACCCCCAGGATTGCTCCTGGTACTCATTTCTGTTAGAGGCTGAGTCGACCCCAAGGCCATAGTGCCACCAGATTGATTAGGCCAGTTGAAAACCTCCAACGACTTCATCGGGGATCCAACCCGCGACCTTCCGGTTTTAGCGTAGCGCATCAACCACTACGCTACGGCGTACCCCCCTATAGGCTATGTACTTAATGAAAATGAGCAGAGAGAATGTATTGTGGTACAACTTTATATTGAAACGCGATATCTAATTACTGGTCTCTATACGGTGTGGCAGCTGATAGCTTTTTTTTCTATAATTGTTCTCCTTTGGATAGGAGCTATTGCTGACAAATAGAGCCCGGATTTTTAGGGTTTTATACACCTTGTTTTAGTTATTTTAAACATATTAAAATAGCTTCATTTTACTTTTTTACCATTTTCAGACGATTTTTTTTTTTTTTTTTTTTTTTTTGAGTTTTACTAAGTAGGCTATTTATTAATTTTATTTTCACTTAAATTTCCTTGGCTCTGAACTGTAAAACTTTAAAAATGATGTTTGCTTAGTTTTAGAACTACCCCTGTCATTTCCAACTCCACCACAAACTCAACAAGAACATTTTTCAATTAATCAGTCTACTATTAGAATACTTCACTTTCGGCATCTTGCTGGAGTTAACACTGTGAATAAACTGCAAGTGTGAGCTTCCTAAGAATACCTTTAATTTACTTCGGAAGAAACCGGAGATTTAAGTTCACTTAAGATCCTCTTTACCGGGACAAAGGGGTTAGAAAATGATAAAATTACAAAACGCAATGCTATATTTCATATTACAATATAATATAGGGTACTGGCTAGAACGAAGAAAATGCAAAATATAGGCAGATATTTGAAAAGTAATTTTTAGTGGAGTTATAATAATTACATTAATTATTATAATTTTATTATTGTTCTTTTATCGTATTTTACTTTAAAAACAGTTTTAGCCATTTTTAATTTTTATAAGACTGGATTATGTGACTGCCTTAAATATGAAACGGATAATTGTGTTAAAATGTCACAGTTAGCTTGCAAAAAACAAAATAGTTTAAAACCTAATGATCTGGGCCCTACTTTGTTTTACCTGTTTCTGGCGTCTTGAGAATGAGTGGGATTATATTTATTGATTTACTCCATTGTTTCACAGTGTTTCTGGATAATACGTACTTTTTATTTATTAGTTTTTTGTTACTGAGCACTTCTTAAATATTCTGATAACATGTTGATAAAATTTTAATGAGGGTGTTAATGTATATATTTAGTAGAGTGAGACAAAAGTAGCTTCGCCGAGAACTGGAAACCTATTTATTTCCGGTACTTGTACTCGGTAGTGTACAGGTACCAACCACACACGCAGGTCTCTTGTCGCCGTGCCTCCACCAATTTTATATCACGAAACCACGTTGATCTTTGGTTATTAGGAAAGAAAACAAAATCATTTATTACAAACATAGCCTAACCCAACACAATAAACAGTACAATCCAAAATCGAGAAACAAATTAAACAGGAATCACTACTTGACGATTATTGTTTATAGCCTACATGCGCTATTTTCAATAAATAAATAAAAATAAATGAACATACAGTATTAAATAGAATGGAAATAAATATATAAATATATTTAAAAAGTGCATGTAAATGTATACATTATATATAAATACATCTCTCTCTCTCTCTCTCTCTCTCTCTCTCTCTCTCGAATCCTATGCCCCCATGTTGAGGCGAAGGGCCTCCAAGTGGAGGTTTCTGTTTACCGATATGAATTTTTTTACTCTTATTTTCCTAGAGAGGGCAGAGGGGTGGGGGTAAGCCCATCGCCTCTCAACCTCCCTCCGGAGACTAAGGTATTACTTAGACGTGAAATGGCCAATAAATTTTGTCCAGAGGTTCTAATTTAGGCCGTAAATCTACGACACGGGCCCCCAAGAGGCGGGCACGCTACCTCTAGACCACCGCAGCCGACATATATATACATACAAAAAATATAAATAAAATAAATAAAAATAATTATAAAACTGAGAACTCATTTTTCCATTAAAAGCTACTTTTATTCCACTCTGTGTAGAAATCAACATAATTTTATCAACATGTTATATTATCCTATGTAACAGTGTATAAAATTTAGCAAAGGGTCATTATCAGGGTTAAGATTTCTATATAAATGCATATTCGTTTTACATTGGTTATTAAAGTTACAATTTCCATACATGTTTACGAATTAGGACTTTGGACTCGTTAAGACGCATTTGATTTTCCATATTTGTACATATTTCAAGGTATAATACATATTGTTACATTTTTTTTATAAAAACTCTCATATCATTACGTAATTGAACGTTTTATTTTAAATTTGTCCCATATTTTATGGTTTCCTAGTGGGATAATCGTTTAAATTTTATTTCACCAGCATCGGTATTTCAAAGCTGGATTCTTGAATTTCTTTGAAATCTTGAAAACCAGCTCGTGAAGATGTTGCAAGGTTTAGAATGGTCTCTGGTACTTCTTGTGATGCTGAACGGAATTTTACTGAGAACAAAGCAATTTTCAGAGACAATAGACGTAGTTGCAGTTTCACCCACTACTTCAAAATAGACAATTCTCATTAAAACATTACAGCCTTACTAATAAAAGCTGCTTATATCTGCGTTGAACGGTTGTTTGGTTGTTCACCGTGCAAGTTCTGCCTAAGCCGCATTACCAATAAACTGAGTGTAACTGCCGAGTTTACACCGGGTTTGTACGTCCAACGTCATCAAATACGTCACTCTAGTTGTGACGTTACTAGCCCCTGGCTATGAAGGGACTGCTGAACGCCATCTATCGGTGCAGCGGGCAAACAACGATGGATCGTCTGCAGACAGTAATTCTAGTTCCAGTATTTCATTATATTGTTTTCAGAAAGCTGTAATCATGGGTACAAGTATGGAAATATGTCCCGCAAACAAGGAACAATGTTTATAATTCCGCAAAAGCAGCTCAGAATATGCGTAGCCTCAAAATTCAATCTCAGACATCTACGAAACGACCGGCTGTTACGGATATCGGCCATCTTGATTATTTACGTCAAGTTTATACAAGGGGGCCAGGATGTGTAAAGGTTGCACACATTCAGCCTTATGCAAGGATTATTAGTACACTTTTTCTCCTCAGCTGTGTATATTCCTGGTGTAAATGTTACAACTGGATTATTAGTAAGACTGTAAGATGTGCCCCCGAGATTGTAGCAACAGCTAAAATAATTCAAATTATTTACTAGGCCTATGTAAGAAGGTTAAACTTTTGTTTTGTGACTCCTTTAAATATTTGTTAACATGTAATCTATAATTTCCTTTGGCTTTCATGTTTCATTTTTTAACTATTCAACGTTGATAATAGAAGGTGTTGTTTATATTATTTTGCACCATTAAAAAAAATATTAGTCCATATTTTACTCGATATTTTTTTATTTTTTTTTAACCCATAGTATGTACATATTTTTATTTTATACAAGCTTAAAAAGCCCGGCGTCGCCCACGATTTGTATTTTGCGTGTAATTCAAAATTAAATTGAGGATTTTTTTATTTTCAAGCTGTAAGTCCTTATATAGAGTTTGAAGCGAAGAAGAACGACTTATCACTCAAGCTATTCCCTCAGAAAACTATAGATATGGCTTTTATCTCTCATATACGACTTTGCAACCCATTGCTTTTACACACCCTGCCTGGTAGGTGTTGAAATAAGAAGAAACAGAATTTCCAGTAACATAACATTTTACTGCCTTTACAGCATATTTTATTTCCCACTTTCGTATTGACGTACAACCAGTTCAGGGCTAAAAGAAAAAGAAAATCACTATCACTTTCACACATTCTTCTCCAAAAAATCTGAGAATGAATAATTTACTGCCCACATAGGACTAAAATGCTCCATTTTATTTTTGTCTCTTTTTACATGCTTAGGGCTTACAATAAACATTCCTATTTTTCAATTAATACAAAGCCTGCGGCAATGAATAATGAATCAGTGAACACATTTTTTTTACAGACTTCTGTTATAGGCCTAGCATATTCGCTACCCATCATTTTCATAAACTCAGGCTGAGACAGCTAAAATTGCTCTCCCCACAGTACCTTTTTATTTTAAAACAAAATGTGATGTGATAAAATTATATTGTTCATGCCCAGGGTAGAGAAAGCTATGATGCATCACATCCGATATTTATTTACTCCATTATTGATTACATCGATAGCCTCCCTAATTATATTATTTTTCAAAGCCCAGTAAAATTCAACTGCCAAAGCCCTATGTGATCACTGCAAACAATATTTTTATCATGAGAACTTAATTGCGTTTAATGTTCATTGTAATATTTAAATAAAACATAGGTACCTTACTTTCTTTCTACTGGTCACATCGATGATTTCAATAACTTTAAACCAGTGGTTCCCAACCTTTTGTGGTCCATCTCCCCTTTCTGGAGGTTGAGTAACACCTATCGCCCCCTTTTCATTTTCATTGTATACCTAATTTTAATTTGAAGTCAAGTGTAAATAATAAAGCAGTTTTATTATTTTAAACAATTTTATCACCGTATATAAAAACAATCAAAGCAGTTTTATCCGGTCACTCTTAAATAAAATAGAAAAAAATTAAAATGTACATTTTTTACAGATTTTTTTAAAGAACAAAGAAGTGAAATAATTAATTAAGATCATTGACATACATTTAAAAAACAGGAGTACATGTTTTCATTTTTAAATTGGAATCTGGAAAAATTAAGAAAGTTGACAGTTAAAATTTGAAAGAATAAATGAAAGTTTGAAAACTTTGTTATTGTTTTATTTTACCATTTCATTGGCTGCCTTGTGTTTGGTGGATTTCAGTTAAAGCTTGAATATCCGACTTTATGCTCGTCAAGTCTCCTTTGAGGCAAATGTCGAACTTATTTCTTTGTTTTGTGACTCGTGCTACCCTGCAACTTCTACTGTAGGCCTTCAGTACTATATTAATTTTTCCCCCTTTGAATATTCATCGCCCCCCGCTTATTTATTGCCCTCCTGATAACCCAAATCGCCCCAGGTTGGGAACCACTGCTTTAAACCTTCCCGGACAACGCGGAACATTTTGCAGAAAACCGCACGTAAATCGGTTCAGTAGTTTTTTAGTCTTTAAAGGACACACATACTAACATGCTTTTATATTATATAGATAACTAGCTTAAAAGACCCGGCGTCGCCCGGGTTTTGTATTTTGTAATTGGAAATTAACTTATGAAGGATTTTCAATTTTAAATTCTAGGTCCTTATATAGGCATTTATAATTTGAAATAGGAAGAACGACTTATTACACTCAAACTATTCCCTCATAAAACGCTTGATATAGTTTTTTATGGCTCATAGAGGATCTAGAATTTTGCATCCCATCGCTTGTACAGTGCACAGCAAGCCTGGTAGAGGTTTAAATAAGAAGAAACAGAAATTCCTGTAACATAAAATTGTAATATCGAGGCGGGAAATTTCCCACTCTTATGTTACCATAAAGTCGTTTTGGGGATGAAATTAAACAGAAAGCATTATCACTTTCATACTTTTCTCTCCAAAAACCTGCGATATAATTTAATAATATACACATTACCATACCTCGTTTTGTTTTCTCTATGTCCAGGGTAGAGAAAGTTATGTGATTCCATTATTTTAGTGGATTTCATTCTGTAATATTTATTTATAACATGAATTATTTTGATAACTTCTCTTATTTGTCAAAAGTGCATTTCAATTGTTTTTTACAAGCCCATCATATAAAATTTGGCAACAATATATTCAGTGATTTGGAATTGATAATTCTATGTAAAAAGGGATTAAGTATTTTCAAAAACATTTAATTTTTGGCATTTAGAATCAGAATTTTGCAAAATCCTTTCTTAGTGAGCACCTACATTATGAAACGAAGGTACTGTCAAAATTCCAAGTCTGTACCTGTTATAGTTTAGGCTGTACGTTGATTCCTGTCATTCAGTCAGTCATTCATTCAGTCAGTCAGGACAAAGCCTTTTATATATATAGAGATTAATCCTATCCCCGATCATTATGTTGTGATTGCTCAGGAATGCTTTCAGAAACCTATTAAATTAATGATTTGCCATTAAAGGATATTTAAGAGTTTATAATACGATAATTTTATTTAAACTTTAAACAGGCTATTCTAGTATACAAGATAACAGGTACATTATACATTGTAATTGACATAAAACTATAGCCCTAATATACCTTATGGTGAAATAAAGGAAAAAGAAATTGTATATTAAATAAATT
This sequence comes from Ectobius pallidus, assembly GCA_964059195.1. Classification (NCBI taxonomy): domain Eukaryota; kingdom Metazoa; phylum Arthropoda; class Insecta; order Blattodea; family Ectobiidae; genus Ectobius; species Ectobius pallidus. The sequence goes on from CAXKWD010000003.1 coordinate 200,013,948, forward strand.
AATTAGTCCACCGCTGTGGCTCAGAGGATGCGTCCGATCCACTCACGCAGCGGGCCAGGGTTCGATTCCTGGTCGGGACAAGTTACCTAGGTGAGGTTTCTTCCGGGGTTTTCCCTCACCTGTGAGACAAATGGCAGGTAACTTTAGACCCTTGTGGTCCCCGGGTATCATCTGGCCGTCATTATCATCTTCATCCCCATCCTCGCCTTGTTCCGAGAGGGTGTGTGTGTGAATGGTGTGTCTCGTCCTATGTGTTCGTGTTGTCTCGGAGGTGGCCCCAGCATTGGGCTGATGACTCATCCTGGGAGGCCCTCCTTGTCTAGTGAAAAAAGTATGTATGTGATCCAGAGATAATCCCTCTCCCGACAGGTCGCGGCCCTGTAAGGCCCGGGCGGCTTGGGTCGCTTAAATCCTAAAAGGGAGAGGTAAAACTACGATTAAGAAAGATAGAAATAAATTAATAAATTAATGGCAACGTCACGTTGGATTGAGCTAAGGTAGAACGTATCTATCAATAAACAAATGCTCAATTGGACAGTGTTAAGTTAAGTAACTCTATACTTATTGACAACTTCAGTTTAATCCCGCTAAATATTGCATTATACGAGGATTTGTGTTTGGTTCTATGTCTCCAAGAACTGGGCTGCGTGTTATAGCATGCGTACTTGAAAAAGATATGAAATACTGCCATTGTCACGAGATCAGCAACAAGAACTGGATTTTTAATTTATAGAATATCTATTCTTTCCCAGTTACAGTCGTTTTTAGGAATTGATCTAACATATTTACATACCAGGAAATTTGTCGCGTATTTCAGGGTAAGGATCAATAAATGTCAAGTATATAGCTTTACAGTGAAATACAGCCTAAAAATTAGTTCCAATAATGTTAAAAATGTAATGTTAAAGATCCTTAAGTGCGGAGTTCCTGGAGCGGATGTGATTCCTGGAGGCGCTGCTGTGTGAACTAAGCGGAAGTCTCTTCGCAAGGTCATGGCCGTACCATTTCCTTTTGCTGAGATGACTTAATAATTCATTCAGCTACTTCCTATGACACTTTCAGCCTCAAATAAATTTTAACCAAACTAAAATGTTGATAAAAACCCTTAAACCCTTATTCTATGAAGCTGCTATACAGCAGCCCAGACATGAAAATAATTGTACTAAAGTTTTTAATGTATATATTTGTCCCTCTTCCCCGACATTTCCCATTAGGTTATTATTCTAAACGTTACGTTTAAACCGCTTAACCTATCACGATCAAACTTTGCATAGTGATTGCAGACATGGAAGAATAGGTTAATAAACAAGACCATTACAAATTATATTTGTCATTAAAGGATTTATTTATTTATATTTCCCTCTGGTGTAGTTAAGGCCTTAATAATTAAGGAATCGCGCACAATGTGCATTATCTTAATCTAAGACTTAACCTACTGACAAACACCCAGTCCTGAACCCGGGAAAGGGATTTTTCACTACTGAAAAATCCCCGACCCGGCCGGGAATCGAACCCTGGCCGCCGGAGTGGAAGGCAGGCGCGCTACCGACTCACCCACGGCGACGGACTAGTTAAGGCCTTAAGGCCTTCTCTTCCACTAAACAGAGGTGGATACATTTCAACCTTACCAAATAATCTAATAGGAATAAATAATAATAATAATAATAATAATAATAATAATAACAATAATAATAATAAAAAGATGAACAGGATTATATTATATAGATGTAGATTATGTTAGTGAAAATTATAATTGAATCTATATTAAACTATAGCCTAATAATGGAAATTCAACATTGTAAGTAGAACAAATTAGAAAGAAAATAATAATAATAATAATAATAATAATAATAATAATAATAATAATAATAATAATAATAATAAAATAATAATAATAAAATAATAATAATAATAATAATAATAATAATAATAATAATAATAATAATAATAATAATAATAGGTAGAAAAAGAAGAAAAGTAAAATAAAAATAAATGAAACTAATACAAAAGCAACAATTTTAACATGAAAGTACAATATAATATAAATGTTAATGGTTGGTAGTTAAGTGGTCAACTAACTTTATCTTTAACGTTCTGAGTGTTCATAATCATTAAGAAATTGTACCATATACGAGGCGCGTCCATAAAGTAAGTTTCCCTGTAACGGTTTACAGAAACAAAACACAATTTATGGAAATATTTACTACAACATATACAGCAAATTTTCCGCAGTTTTTAACAAATTCCCCACCGGAATTGGCAATGTTATACCGTGGGACCAAGTTTTGAATACGGTACCTGTCGTAGAAGTCTGCCGCTTGCGATTTGAACCATTGTGTGACAACCATTTCCTCTTCTATGTCATTCCCTGTCATTTCTTCAGGTGTAGGAAAACATGGAAATCTCTGGGAGCCAGGTCCGGGCTGTAGGGTGGATGTTTAAACTCTTCCCAGCCGAACTTCCGTGGGAGACTTGCTGGGAGGCATTTAAACATCCACTCTACAGCCCGAATCTCGTTCCCACAGATTTTCATCTTTACCTACACCTCAAGAAGTGACAGAATGAAAGAGGCAGAGATAGTTGTCAGACAGTGGTTCAAATTCCAGGCGGCAGACTTCTACGACACATGCAGTAAAAAGTTGGTCACACGGTATGAAAAATGTCTCAATTCCGGTGGCGAATATGTTGAATAATAGCTGAACACTAGCTGTGCCTGTTGCAATAAATATTTTCTTGAAATTTTGTTTTGTTTCTGTAAACGGCCCCAGGAAAACTTACTTTATGGACGTGCCTCGTGCTTAACATTACACTGAGTTCATAGCCAGGTAAGGCTAGTCTTGCCAAAAGGACTGAGCTAAGTTAGCCTATTAGTAAATACGAGGGATGTTCTGAAAGTAAGTTTCGTCTTTTTTTTTTTTTTCACATGGAAACTTTATTACCAAAACAAATACACCATGCAATCATGAAATATACCCCTTGCACTATTTTTCAACATAGTCTCCACCGACATTGAGACATTTGTCATAGCTTGCAATCAGTTTGAAGAAACCACTCTGGTAAAACTCGGTGCCCTGCTATGCAAGGAATTGTCGCACAGCCTTCTCCACCTCAGCATCGTTTTGGAAGTGACGTCCCGAGAGTGCGGCTTTCATTGCATGGAACAGGTGCCTTCCTTCACTGAACATGCAACACCAGCGACCAACAATTTGATGAGACATGACCTCTTCACCATACACAGTCTGTAGGCGTCCATGGATGATGGACACACTAGTCCTAAATGCCCATTCATACCGGATAACAGCATGTACTTCCATTGTCGACCACGTTTTCAGTACACGTCCATCTGCCATCGTGATTTGTACTCGAATAACCTCGGGCACGCCAGTCTACTGCTACTCTCTCTTCTTCGGGACTCTACTCATGCATCGTTTCTCCTCTGCTGACGCTCTTTCCATCGTTGAACCAGCAATAGGTGTCGATTCTTATGGCAGTTGTTTGCTTCATCTGCTTTACCATCTTCACTTTTTAAAAAAAACGACGAAACTTACTTTTGGAACATCCCTCGTAATTTCATCGGTTGTAACGGACGAAAGAACAATTTGATTTACTTGAAGGAATCCGAAGTCCCGAGTCCCAATAATTCTAAGATTCTGTTTGACAGATTTGTGGGTTAAGCAATTTCTCTTACTCTGAATTAAACGTGGGTTTAGGAAAAGAACAGGTATTGCATGATTTTTTATATTCGTGACGGATTCATAAAGTTATATATAAACGTAACAGCCAAGCACGAAGTTAACAAAAAGAGCGCTATACTTGATCCAAGATGTGTACGGAGCAAAAGTGAACAACCGAATGTGAAAGTAAAAAGCACAGTTCACAAGAGCTCGTTTTTCAGACTTTCGTCGATTACATACAGTAAAGTCAATTGCAATTTCGGGGTTAGTTTCCCATTCTACTGGATTCGTTAATTTTGTTTTTTACTCACGTAAAACGGCAAAATTTCATGTAATATTATTCTCCAGAAGTTTTAGAATCCATATAAGGGCACATTTTATTTCTAAGAATATTTTAAATATGGGTAAAATCGGTAAGAAGTTCACAAAAAACTAACCTAAAATGGCGCTCAGATTGGAATCACAATAATACAGAATCAGCTGCTAGAAACAGCGCAGGTGCATGCTGGGAAGAAACCGATGGGTCACGTGGTGCTGGAATCAGCTGCCAACGTGATAATGGTCAGACAACCCTCCGGAAGATATAATATGCCACATTTTCGAAACCGACAAACAGTGTATCGTACATTATTCGAAAATGCAAGGGCGCTTCGCTTCGGCTGCCGCCTCCGCTCGCGCACTTAACTAATGTGGTTAGTGTTTTGCATTATTTAGCTTTATGTAGAGGTTGCAGGACCGTATGGAACAGACCAATGACATGCAAGGTCGTTGGGAGCCAATGGGAGTGTTGGTCTGCAAGCCAGAGACCGCATACCAACGCCGAACATCGCGTGCCGAAATCCAGTAGAGTGGGAAACTAAACCCGCAATTTCTTTTTACTTCCCCTGCCCGTACCATAGCTACTATAGATAGAGGAAGTAGGCCTATTGTTTTTGACCCCAAAATTCGAAGTTGAGTTTTCAGCATACATGCACGTTTCAAGGCCCCCTGAATCCAATTACAGTAATACTATTTTTGGAAACATGTCTGTGTGTCTGTCTGTGTGTCTGTCTGTGAACAGGCTAGCTTCAGAACGGAAAATCGTGTGATAACAAAATTTCGTATGTGGGTCAAGTCCCTCTGAAGATATCTGCCCAAGATTGGTGACAAAGTTATCTTATTTTTAAGGGGACTTTACATGAAGAAATTTTCGTTTTTCGCGATTTTTTCGAAAACGGCTCTAACGATTTTCTTTAAATTTTGCACATGTGTAGCTTATAGTGAGAGCTAAAACTTTTACTTGAAACTTTTTTTTTCAAAAAAATTCTCTGAAGGGTAATTAGAAGCCACCCATTCTTCACCCACTGTTTGTAGAAAGTTTGCGAAAAATTGTGTCTTGCAATTCAGTGGAAGGATATGTGAATACTGCTAACTTTTATTTGGGCAGAGGAAGTTATGTGACTTTTACATCAGATATTTTTATATTAAGCACCAAGGGTCGATTCCCAGTTCTGCCAAGTGATCTTTTTGTCTTAATTTTGACCGGTGACTTGACACCTCCTGTAGATTTGTATTCTTGTAGGACTTTGAAAACTACTCCCACGGATGACGCCACTTTCTTACATAGATACTTCAGAGTTTTCTCTTAACGTTTTGAATACATTTACAATCTGTATCTTCTCGCCGCTGGACAAACCTTTTCCCTCTTCTACCTAGGTATAATACAAATTATTGGAGGCTATACGTATTAAGTTACTTTTACTTACAATAAACTTCATCACACATTATGTAAATGAGAAGTACAGGGAATTAATTAATTATGTTACAAAATACGTCTTGTATTTAGTAACTTATGTCACTTGTTTTTTTTCTAAATCAACAAATTTGCCAAGGCAACGACCAAAACAAATGAAATCATGTTTGCTAGATAACTTATATGATATAAATACGAAAGCAAGCAACTCACTTTAAACAGAACTTATGTTTTCACAATTACGTAGGATATAAATAATTTACGCTGTGTGCGGAATGGAAGTAAACATCTGACTGAGCTTGTCGCGATTAACCAATGAAACGACAGGGCACAGTCAAGTCTATTGTTTACTTTTGCTCCGTACACATCTTGGATCAAGATAGTGAGTTTTGTTACTCGTGCGAGCCTCGTGAGGTTCTTATAACGGTCGAACATCGTACGACGATTTATGTTATTTCGAATCGGTAAATTTTAAAAGGAAAATAATTTCAATTCGCTGGTGCGTAGAATAGAGCCAATAATCAAACAACGTTTTCGTAATTTCCTATCTAGCAGAATTCAGGCTTTTTTGGTAGGCAACAATTTGTTTTAAAACAATTGAATATCACAGAAACAATTCCGTAATATATTAGGCTCTAAAGAAATGTGTCTCTCTCGTGAAGTTATGGGAAAAACAATAATAGTACTGGGCAATCCTTGGGCATTATAAGGAATTGCAAATTTTGAATGAATGGAGATAAAGAAGATCTTAAGTAATGTTTTCAGCGAAACTAAATATTATGAAACTTCACATAGACGAAGAGTGTTTACGATCCAAAATAACGTAAAAATTATTTATGACGTTATTTTGAATCATGCGTTGTTTAAAGAACTCTCTCTCGGTCTATGTTAAGTTTCATTTAACGGGCCGAGGCCGTTATGGTAAAATGTAGAGTCTAGCACGTCACAGAGATTATACAGGATATCACCAGATGTCACTGTCGTTCTCTTCCCTTTAATACAAATACAGTGGCACGCCGCTTATTGTGATCACTTCGGGACGCTGCTAATCTGATAATATTAACCGACTGATAACAGTAGACGAAGGAAGTAAATGGAGGTTATTTATTCATATATAAGATAATACACTACAGAACAGAATAAAAATATTTATTTATAAAACAATACGTAACTGTGAATCATTGAACCACTCATAATACAGTAATAGACTGCAAGCAACTATCTTCAACTAGTAACAAGTGCTTCATTGTTTTTACTTTCCTTTAAGATGTCCAATGACCAATACTCCATACTCAGTTACGAGTTACGAGTGTTTCTGGAAGTCTATACTGATCTGTGGTGAACAAAACACCTAAACCCTGCCTGTTCAAGTCTTTTCACTTTACACTAGCCATCACTGCAGGTAAACAATGTTATCTTCATAAATTAAAACCCGGAAGTTAACTAGGGGGAAACATGTTTTATTGCTTAAAAGAGAAAGTTAAATAATGCCACCCCCTCGAACTGGTCATCCTGTGAGCTGGGAACACAATTACTACCTCTAACACAACACAATGCAGTTGAGTTAGAAACCCTTAAAAACGAAATTTTGAATGACTTACAGTACAAATAAAGCCGCAAAAAGGAAAATATAGTAACTTAAACTGAATCTTTGATCACAATAAACAGCATTTCTTAAAAGTATCAGTATTAATCCGTATGGGACTTCATAAAAATAACATTATCCGCTATTACATTAAGTGGCGTTCACTGTATATGATTATCCATTTTCTTCATTTTAACCACTACAAATACTACTTTTCCTACTACTATTATGATCGTGTACCTATTATTCATTTACAATATTCAAAATAACATAACTACTTCGGCAATAAAAATATGGTCCATAAACTAGATGGTTTTTGACAATGCACAATCATAAGCAACACAATATAATTAACTATCACGGGGAGAGGTATTTTACGGACTATAAGACGCTCCGGACCGTAAGACGCACCTTGAGTTTAGGATGGAAATTTAAAGGAAAAGAAATGTAATGTGATTCTAAACGAAACATTTTAAAGGAAGTATTATACTTCATTCCAGAAACAAATTATAACCCTATAGGCCTACAATGGAATCAGTGTAAATCACTTCTAACTTAAATCCTGCGTTGTAGGAAAATCTGTTCTGTACAGGTGGCATCGCGTAGGCCTAAGTTTTAACAACTGAACTGATTTCTCATAATACTTTATCCTCTGACAATACTTTTACACCCTCTAACTCTCAATTCAACATACGGTAAATGTAACGGGACAAGGCTGTAGGTGATTTCCTCAATTTAAATCACCCGGGGAGACAACTCCTTTCGTATAAAAGAACTCAACATTCCTTTCTTTTCGCATTATATACCTGGATTCCAGCTACCCTTATTTTACGACAGTGATAAGTGCACTGATGTACAGTCTGTGCGAAAATTTGTAACTATCTTACCGCTTACTACACTTTGTTTATATCTCTGGTATTCCGGCAATATTTACCATAATTTTAAGTTTGTAGCGTACTTCGGACCATTAGACGCACCTAACTTTCAAGACTCTACATGAGAATATTATAGGAGAAAAATTCCTCCGGCACTGGGACTTGAACCCAGGACCTTTGGCTATTCGCGCCAATGCTCTACCAACTGTGCTAAGCCGGAGCTCAATTCACAGCGCCAGATGGGACTTCTCTCCTATGACTGATTGCCCTAATGGTCTACCTCACAGACAGACAAGTTATGTCATATGCAGTACTGTGAGGCACACTAATTAGTGATTTTTGTGACCGGGCTCCCACTGTTATTGTACAGTTGACATTCAAGATAGATATATAAGCATTCATGAGCCACAGATTACTGTCTCTGTTGGACACTACATGAGAATATTATAGGAGAAAAATTCCTCCGGCACTGGGACTTGAACCCAGGACCTTTGGCTATTCGCGCCAATGCTCTACCAACTGTGCATAGGAGAGAAGTTCCATCTGGCGCTGTGAATTGAGCTCCGGCTTAGCACAGTTGGTAGAGCATTGGCGCGAATAGCGAAAGGTCCTGGGTTCAAGTCCCAGTGCCGGAGGAATTTTTCTCCTATAATATTCTCATGTAGTGTCCAACAGAGACAATAATCTGTGGCTCATGAATGCTTATATATCTTTCAAGACTCTGTTTTCAAGCTAAAAAAATTCCCTTTAGGCAGGCCTACAGGCGTTGGTGTCACTGTGAACTCCATAGAGAGTACTCTAATTTATTCGAACAAAGTTTCCCTCCCCTTGGGCCAATTTTGCTCATTAACGAACTTGTCTGAACTATTGGGCCTAGAAATAACATAATAAAATTTGGTTTAAAGATCTTCAAAATATATATATATCACTTTTCTTTTTGAACGGGCGGTGATTTTGTACTTAGGGAGTCATGAAACGTAAAGATATGAAAGAGTTTTTCGAAAGTCATGACATTGTATCGATTACAATAGGTTAAAAGTGCGTCTTATGGTCCATAAAGTACGGTATTGTCTTGATTCAGTGGCGGATGCAGAGGAGGGATAGGGGGGTTATATCCCCCCGAAATTTGAAAAAAAGGCTATAGGCCTATATGGACTCTAAGTGGCCAGTTTTATAAACTAATTATATATGTAAGTGAATTAACTTTTTTTTTAGTATTCTTTCTACCTATTCAAATCCCCCCCCCCCCGAAAAAAACTCTGCGTCCGCCGCTGCTTGGATTCACATTCGGGGGTTCCCGGGTTCAAATCCCGTTTCTGACCAAAGCTATTACTCCGCTTGCCGGTTTGATCCACAAAGGCTGCTTATGTTACAGGAGACCGATGGACCGTCCTGCTACGGAAGTTCCAAAAACCCATACCTAAACTTCATGGCTCAACACGTAAAGATTGGGGCGCAGCACTGGAACAATATGACCGCCGAAGAGAAGCGACCATACCAGGAGGCGGCAGAACAAGCCCGCAACAAGCCGCGCCCAGAGCCTCAGCGAACGAGTAAGAGACTCAAGAAGACATAAATTATGTTTCGGCCCCCCCCCCCTTGGAAGCCTTGTACAACTGATCCAGATTTGAGTTATTAAAGATATTTTGCTACCATTAAAACGAGTTACAAGTTCTTCCCGTGTAGTTACTCTAAATAATAATTATACCTGGGATTTTAGGCTCTAAAAATATTAGTTTTAGGCACCTAAAATAGGCTTTTAAAACAAGTAAATTGGCTTTTGAAAGAGAAAATAGGCACATAAAATATCCTTTAAAAATTTGTAAATAGGCAGAAAATAGACTTTAAAATAACACAATATGCGCCTAAACTGTAACGTGATCTTTTTTTTTTTACTGTAAGATGCGTGGTATACCTATTCTTAACTGAAATAATTGCAAAATTAAGACAGAATTATAAATACATTTATCGAAAAGCTTTTTTGATTATATGTTCCTTCTTACTATATACCTGCTACATGTTGTTTTGAACGAATCCTCCCCCGTCAGTCAGCATTCCTTTGGCGACAACTGTTTGGGAAAATCAAGTTTCTGTGAAAAACCCACCCATTAAATCCATTAAATGGTTGTAAAAGTTACAACGTTGAATTTTATTTTAAATGTACAAAATAGGCATTTTAGGCACTAAAATAGTAAAAATAGGCTCCAAAGGTTCAAATAGGCATTTTAGGGCACTATAAACCTCTGTAAATACAAGTGATATATGCGCCCCTTAAAGCCCAAGTGGTGTAACTCCAGTTTTTGGATTTTTTTAGTTATGGTCAGGATCCTATTCAGAAAGTGTTCTTCTATTAATAGCGCAAATGGTGTAAGTCATAACTTGCATAGCAACCCTGCAGGCAGAAGCACAATTTTACGCTGTCAATAAAGCCATCTATTTGGTGACAGCAAAAACCATAAATATCTCAGAACAGCAGTAATGTGAGTTACACCACTTGTGCTTTAAGGGGTCATATCATGAAATTTCAACATATTTTTAAAATTTCATGTTATTTCATGAAGAAAAAAATAGGCATTTGCCTTAAAATCCCAGGTCTAATAATAATACGAGGCGCGTCCATGTAGTAAGTTTCCCTTGGACCGTTTATAGAAACAAAACACAATTTCATGGACATATTTATCGCAACAGATACAGCAAGTGTTCAGCTATTTTTCAACATAATCTCCACCGGAATTGAGACATTTGGTGCCAACTTTTTAATGCTTGTGTCGTAGAAGTCTGCCGCCAGGGATTTGAACCACTGTGTGACAACCATCTCTGCCTCTTTCATTCTCTTTTGAGGTGTAGGAAAAGATGAAAATCACTGGGAACGAGATTTGGGCTGTAGAGTGGGTTTTTAAACACCTCCCAGCAGAAGTTCGGCTGGGAAGAGTTTAAACATCCACCCTACAGCCTGAACCTCGCTCCCAGATATTACCATTTTTTCCTACACCTCAAGAAATGACAGGGAATGACAGAGAAGAGGATATGGTTGTTGTCACACTGTGGTTCAAATCCCAAACGGCAGAATTCTACGACACAGGTATTCAAAAGTTGGTCCCACGGTATAACAAACATTGTCAATTCCAATGGCGAATTTGTTAAAAATTGGAAAATACTTGCTGTGTCTGTTGCAATAAATATTTCCATGAAATTGTGTTTTTTTTTCTGTAAACGGTCACAGGGAAACTTTCTTTATGGGCTGACCGAGCAAAGCGAGGTCCTCTTTTAATTTGGCCGCCGTTCGGCATTTCGTCTAGGCCTATGTGTACATTTGTTTGTTACGAATTCGTCACCAAAAGCGTTGCGAATATTGTTTATTGGAACCTGAAAAATAAAGTGTATATAAGAATAACTGAAAGACAATATCACAGGAGAAATGAACTCTGACTCGGAAGCTGAACTTATGCGCGTGAAAGAAAATTTCCTGAAAATATGCCAGTGTTGAGTGGATGCAAGAGGAGGACATTTCCGACATCTCTTGTGATGAGGTACGTGGTTATTTTTATTGTAATTGTGAGAACCTGAATCATTACACCGTTTGCGGCTTTATTTGCGTAGATATTTCACCCGATCGCTCGGGAGTTAGAGCTGTGGCCACCGCGACGCAGAAACTCGCATGATTGGCCAACTCTCACGTGAAAAACACTGTATTTATATTCTAGTCGCCTTTTGTCAAATGCGTAGATTAGCTGTGACAACCCACAAGACAGCAGTTGTTCGAGTCCCTTATCTTTAATAATTAAATTATTATTATTATTATTATTATTATTATTATTATTATCATTATTATCATTATTATAAACGATTAATTGATTTCTTGTAAAATATTTCAGACCAGCATTTACTTTCAGTTAAGGGTAAAAAGTTTGATATTTCATTAATGATTTTAATTTGTACGTAATATGTAAAACAAAACAAAAAAATCCCTTTAGGCATGCCTACAGGCTGAGGTAGAATTCAAAATGCTTTTGGTTTAATTTATTATCGCTGCGAAGCACTCTTCTTTTTTAGCCTTGGCATGGCAAACCCGCAATAATAACTGAATTCGGTAAAGAGGAAGAGCCTACAATCATTTGTTTTGACAGCAAGAAAAGGATGTAATATTCTGGGAGGCCGTGCGCAAGATCAGCAATGAATAAAATTAGCAAAGCCGCTAAACAAGACAAAATTAATGATATTATAATAATTCTTAAAGAGAGCCATGACTGTGATAACTCTATCAAACTCAAGGTATCAACATAAGTGAACTGTTGTCCCAATGTTCTTTGAGGGACAACACTTTTTTCATTGAGCCGTAACTTTCATATTAAAATCCTTTTTACTGAGAATTATTTTATGACAGCAATATCAAAGTGTACAATGCACCATATGAAATATAAATAGATCTGAAATCTTTTTTATAAAAAGAGAGTTGTTTATTATATTTTAAATTGATATTATATATTATTTATTTTGCCATGTTCTAAAGGTGTGTAACTATTATTTTTAATATTTCACACTCTATTACATTGGTAATTTTATCCTCAGTCAGTCCTCACACATTCCTTTCGGCAGGCCTTCAGGCTGAGGTCAATTTTTAAGTGTTATTATTTTCAGACATTTTTTATTATTTTCAAACATTCAAATCTCGCGTTATATGAGAGCTATCGAAAAACTAGCTATTGATTTGTAGAGTACTCATCAAGAGCTTTTCAACGATACCCCACAAGACGTGGTTTCAAAATTTTTGAATTTTCATCCCCCCCACCCCCACCCTCACTCGTACCCCCGAATCGTTGGTGTCACTGTAAACTCCATAGGGAGTACTCTAATTTATTCAAGCAAAGTTTCCCTCTATACTTCATAGGGGCCGAGGCATACATTTTTCAAAATTTCAACCCCCTCCCCGACCACCCCCTTGGGCCAATTTTGCGCATTAACGAACTTGTCCGAACAATTAGGCTATAAATAACATAATAAAATTTGATTCAAATATCTTCAAAATTACGGCCGCTAGCATGTAAAGGTATATATATATATATCACAAAAACAATTTTGGAACAGTCGGTGGTTTCGTACTTAGGGAAGCATGAAACGTAAAGATATGAAAGAATTTTTCGAAAATCATGACATGGTATCGATTGCAATAGGTAGATTTTTCTTCGACATCTACCTAAAAATTCTCAACAAAACTAAAACTGAGGACAAAAAGAGTCTTCTGAAAAATTTGGAGGAATCACCCGAAGGACCAGAATACTCATCATTTTCACTTCATTTTTCAAAGATAACAGAGAGAGGGCCCCCGGACCCCCTCTTTCTTTTATATTCCACACTTCTACACCCAGTAATTCGTTTATTATTTATTTATTTATTTATTATTTATTTTGTTGAGAATATAAAGGCCCATTGCCCAATCGCAACATTCTCTTATAGTAATTGCACCAGTTTGACAACACCAGTTGTAAAAAAAGAAACAAGAAACACATACAATATGAAAATTACACAATGACGGGAAAAGGTCAAACCATAAGTATTTATTTATTTTGTAGTCTTTCTGCACAACGCAGATTGCCTTGCAGACAAAGAATATCTTCAACAAAGTATACACTTACACAAAAATTACAAGCTTTCAGTTAGATCATAAACATAATAACAGGAAAATTAAAATAATCAGTAGTAAAAACCATTAAACTTCAAAAAAAAAAAAAAAAGTAAATCTGTCCAGCTTAATTGTTGTTATTGTACAGGTGGTTTCTTAAGATTTGGATGGATCCCTTAAGTGATAATAACGCCACTTCAGTGTACAGATTTTGTGACAATGAGAAACGTTTACAGAAGGAAATGAAGAACTTAGTTATTGTTCCCCTACTACCAACCATTAGTCCAAAGACTTCAACATTTTTCAAATCATATTTGTTCTTGAAGTACTCAATGGTTGGTTCGTATATCTTCTTTTTTTCATTATCAACTGCTGCAGGTTGATCTTCTTCAGTCTCAAAGCGTACTGTAGGGTCTACTATTAAACCAGTTGATCGGTTTTTGTCTATTGCAATGATGTCTGCTCTTCGTGTTCCTCCATCCATGGCAATGCAGTGCACCTCCTCGTAAACTTTCTTTCTTTCTTGGTCTTAGTTTTACCTCTCCTTTTTAGGATTTAAGTGACCTACACCGTCCGGCCCCATAGGGCAGCGAGCTGTCGGGAGAGGGATTATGTAAGGATCACATACATACATTTTAACAGATAAGGACATGGAGGGCCTCCCCGGATGAGTGATCAGCCCAATGCTGGGGCCACCTCCGAGACAACACAAACACATAGGACGAGACACACCATTCACACTCAAAAATCACTTGGAAGTGCAAATTTTGTTCTGACAATATTCAAGATTAGTTATTTATTCGTTCAAATACAGAGAAATGATCTTTATATCTTCTGAAGAAATCTTATAAGGTTTGTTCGCAAAGCAGTCAGAAACCAGGAACAAATCGTTCGCGCATGCGCTCTTTCTCCACACGCGTTCGCAAAGTGAGAATCCGTGATTCTGATTTCAATCTTCTGTTCGCAAAGCTCTCACGGACAGTTTCTGTACTATAAGAAAAATTTGCAGGCTCTACCATGAATTGTTATCAGAGACATATGCGCAGTAACCTATTTTCACGCGCCTGACTCCTCCCTCCAAATCCTTGCTCCAGATTTATAAGCATAGGCTACTTATATGTATGAATAATGGAAGATAATTAAAAGTTCTCCAAAATATAGTTTATGTTGCCGATGTATATTGCATGTATAACATGTTAAAGGGAAATATATATTTTATTTGCATATCATATCGATTAAACGCAGAAACTATCGATTCCAAATTCTTCTAACCGTTCGCAAAGTGCAAATCACGGGTAAGTTACAGACTGGACATGCGCAGTACAACCAATTCTCAAGCAGTCACGGATTTGCTTTGCGAACAAACCTATAGAAAACTAGCTGAAAAGGCCCGGCGTCGCCCGGGCTTTGTATTTTGTAATTTGAAATTAACTTGTGGAGGACTTTCGATTTTTAAACTCTAGGTCCTTATACGAGGGGGAGTCAAATGAAAACCTTAAAAATTAAATTAAAAATCGAAATTCGCGCCACCGATCTATAAGCTGGCAGGAATGTTACCAACTAGCAGGTGCCCGCGGCTTCGCCCACGATAATTCATTGAAAAAATTAAAAATCAAGAGTATAATGACTATTAAATCATTATGTTTATTAACACTTGCACGCGAATCATTCATAAACTAAGCCATTAATAATTAATGAAACAGCTAAAATTCCGGCTTCAGAGTACATTCCACGATTAGAAAGCGCCCCCTGGGAAAACGATCTCAGATTCGATTATCCAGTTCCAAAGGAACCTGTGAACACATAATACGTATTGTTTCTGAACTGTTTGTTGACAGATGAATATGATGTGAATTTTATTGGTAAATTCAGGGTAATTTTCAGAAATTATATAATTTTTCAAGGGAAGGAATGGTTTGTTTGGATTTTTATTGTCAGCGATACTTCCTTGGTTAAACTATCAATAATATTATAGCTGGTGCTCGCGGCTTCGCCCGCCATTATTAATTGACTCCAGGATTTTTAACAAATTTGCACTGCACTAGTCACTGAAAATTGTAAGTAAAAATAAAATTCACTTCATTATGTTCATTTCACTTAGGCCTTATATAATAAAGAAACGGTTTTCCTAATTTTGTACTCTTCGTGATAGTTTAGACTGCGAGAGACGAACATCGCCGAGTATACCCGATGTCTCACGAAGTGAGCGAGGGAGTGAGCACGCTATTTAGGGCCGTTGAATTGTATAAGAGTAGATGCTTTCAAGAATGCCTTACAGGTGGCAAAATACTGGAGACAAGCAAAACGCTGCCACAATGCCAGTTCAAAAATTTCTGCTCCACTTGTGACATGCACCAAGGAAGAACAGCGTTCTGTCATACGTTTTCTGAGCAGTGAAGGTGTGAAACCTATTGAAGTCCATAGGCGAATGAAGGTCCAGTATGGTGATTCATGTATATCACTGCAGCAAGTGTATGAGTGGAGTAGGAAGTTCACAAATGGGTTACAAAACCACGATTGACTACAGTGCAATTCCCCTGTGCAGGGGCAAACAGCTCCTCAAAGACCATTATATCGAACTTTGGAATGCTACTTATGTAAACTCCGAAGTAGCCACTCACACCAAACCATTCATCCCAAACATCTTCCACAGGCTTTCTCTATCCCTTTGGCCCAACTATATGCTCACTCAATTTCTAACCAATCACGGCTCCTTCAGATCCTACCTATTTAAATTGAAAAAAAAAAACAGAGTCACCAACATGCAGCTGTCGTGAGGAAGACATTCAGACCGCCATACACCTACTAACACAGTGCTCCAGGTTTGAAAGAGAAAGACCATCTATTCTAAAGTCACTACCGTTGCCAATTGTGCTCAAGTATCATATCAATACGATACAGATAACCACCTTTATCAATCACGTCTTCCGCTCCATCACATAAACTGTTTTCATATTATAAAATGTTATAGTAATTATGTATAATTCTGTAAATATCCCGTGATATACCAGTTGGTGAAACACGGGTTGTAATGTAACTAAACAAATAAAAAAAAAAAATGGGTTGTCAGAGCGTCTGCCACAGAAGTCACCAGTAGTCGATTGTAACAACTCATTCCCGTGCCTCTGCTTCTGTTCTTCAGTGATGTCTTCTTTTGTGATATTCAGTTTATTAGCGGCGATGAGTTATGGAAAATAAACAAAGTCCTACAAATCTGGCGTTTGCCTTTGCGAATGAGGAAACCATGAAAACTCAAGTCAATTTTTGCGGCAGTGAGGTTTGATTTGAACCCAGGACCTCTTCCCTAATGGCCTATATCGCCGGCTTTAATTGGTTTTGGTGTAACTGAGCTAAATTGACTGCATTTCACAATAAGTAGATTATAGTTTTCTTGTTACTATGAGCAACAAAATACTGTACCTCTCTGAATATAAGAGGCTTTGTCCTGACTGACTGACAGAAAATCAACGTAGAGCCTAAACTACGAGGGGTATTCCGAAAGTAAGTTTCGTCAATGTATGGCAGGAGCGGCGTGTTCACCAGGGGAACCAAACAAACGCCAGATGAATCCCCACCCGTGGCTGGTTCCACGACGGAAGTGGCGTCAGCGGAGGAGGCATGACGCAGGCGCACTGCGCCGTAGAAGAGCGAGTCGCAGCAGACTGGCGTGCCCGCGGGTATTAGGCCGGGCGCAAGTTGAGACGCAGTTTGGTGAGGTGAGGTGAGGTGACTCACCGTGAATTTTGTGAAACACAGAAATAAATACAACAGCGAATGTTCGCACGCAGGGTGAGGTGACGCAGTTGCAGCGCGTCCGTGAGCTGCGAAGGTCTGTGACCATGCTAAATTTCTCACTAGTGACTACGACCTGCGGGGGCTGAGCGCAAGTTGAGACGCAGTTTGGTGAGGTGAGGTGAATTTTTGTGAAATACAGAAATAAATACAACAGCGCAGGTTCGCACGCAGGGTGAGGTGACGCAATTGCATCGCGTCTGTGAGCTGCGAAGGTTTGTGATCGTACCACAGTTTTTCACTAGTGACTACGACCTGCGCGTGAAAAGTTGTGTTTGTCCACCATGGAGGAGAAATTAATCGAAGCAGTGCGAGCAAGAAAGATTTTATATGATACGTCCCATGCTGATTACTTGAAAGCAAAATTAAAACAACAGATTTGGGACGAAATTTCTAAGGAAATTGGATTGAAATGTGGTAAGTTTTTATAATTTTGTTTACGTAAACAATATTAATTAATTATGAGGGTACAAGGGAAATCGGTAGTAGTCCGTGTTATTTGACTTTGAGGTAGTAATGCCTTCTAGTAAATTTGTAATGCTGGAATTAGTTTAGGGATAAAGCGGCAATATTATAGGTAAAATAAATTATATAAAGGATCGTATTCCATGCAGTTGTAGAGGTGACATATTGATGTCCGCTCTTCTCTTCAACTCATCATATTTATTGTTTATCAGTTTGTTTTTATGGTCTTTACAATCAAAAGCGTTTCTTGCACTAATTTCAATACAATGTGTTCAATTTGTTGTTCTATAAATGCCTCTTTTTTTACCACTGCCGTTTTCCGCTGTACCCTTTATCTGTTTTAGAAAACATTTTATATACAGTAGACTTTCTGCGAAGATAATATATATATATATATATATATACTAAACAGATATGTTATGTCATAACTAGTATGAACTGGAATAATGCATGACAAGAATTAATTAGTTGGGAAGTTTCAGATTTGTAAGTAAAAATAAAATGAAGACATATTCTTGGAATGTATTTTCAACGTTTATAAATGTTTTATAATTATGTACAGTAAAATAAATACATTTCTCCATGTTAAGGAACAGACGATTTCAAATGATACATTATCTCAGAATGATTTTATTTACTACGAACTACTAATTAGTTCCATCACTTTATCATGATTAACTTTTTCACGATTTTCCGTTCAGAGTTGGGGTTTAAACCTTTCCTTAAAGAAACTTAGTATCTAACCGGAATTCGAAAAGTAACTTTAATTGAAATTTCAATGCTTGAGAAAAGAAATGGTGTTACAGTGACGTTACAAAATAAGAAACATTAGACAACATAAGCTATTACATTTATTAAAAAGTATATATGTATTATGTCTTAAAGATGAATTTTTATATCGTCATTTTTATGAGACATAGGATCCGAGGCACCTTATGATTGGAACTAAGTAAGGTTGATGTGGCGATGAGTCATCGTACTGGATACAGTCTCGTTGAAGACACAAAGAAAAACTTGTTACCGCTTTAGGTAAAACCGTTGCTTCTTGTATGACGGTAGCTCAATCCCTGATTTCGAAAGTTATTTGAAACTTTAAAGTTTATAGAGGACAATTTTGGGTGTGTAAACAGAAGTTATGCAGTGTTTTGATACCAAATAGTGGGCTAAAAGCGATGCGTTACATAAATTTAAAAACATACAACAAATATCGTACTAGCAGTCGAAATATTTATATGCACCATTAACATCCTTGCGATGTCGAATGAACGTTCTTAAAGTAAAAAAACTGTTTAAGTGATGGCTTTAGGAATCTTCGCTTGTATTTCGTTATTTATTTTAAAGCCTGCAACGGATACGAAGAGAATGTAACCCAACATAACCAGACTGTACCACCTTTGTTGGCATCCGCAGTATGTTCCAGTGCCGTGTATGCAAAACTAGTTATAGTAAATGCTTGAGTACTAAAGTACCTCGGATCGTATATCTGCTTAATATATATAGCCTATTCTCAGTACTTTCCATTCAACACGCAATCTCTCTGCCAAGGAACTGATCCTCCGGGTGAATTAAAGTATTCAGTGAAGGTTTGACGAATTCTCAAAGCCTGAGATCCACTTCGAGCATTGGTTTCATGCAGTGGTCGTAATTGGTACTGTGGCATATCCTGTTCGGTGATTTCACCTCCAGTTTGCAAAACTGCAGACTTTCTCAAATAATTGTGCAGTACGCAAGATGCTTTTACAATTTTTACTACAGTGCTTACTTTACATTCAAAAGGAGCACGAAAAACACGAAAACGCGAAGCAAGAATACCAAAAGAGCATTCCACAACTTGCCTAGCCCGCGAAAGTCTGTAATTAAATACTTTGTTTTCATAGTTGTCTGTGACACTTCGCTTTGGGTATGGCCGCATCAAATTTTCAGATAAAGGAAAAGCTTCATCTCCTACAAAAACGTATGGAATGGGATCAACGATTGTAGGAATCAGAGAAGAGGGTGAGAGATGTAAAGATTGATTCTTCATCTTTTTTGCGAAAACGCTGCTAGCAAAAGTGTTTCCATCGCTGAATCTTCCCATTGAGCCAACATCAATAGTGATAAATTTGTAGTCTGAATCAACAACGGCCATCAATACAAGGGAAAAGCTATGTTTATAATTAAAAAATGAGGATCCACTTTTCGATGGCTTTTTTATTGTTACGTGTTTCCCGTCAATAGCTCCGACGCAATGTGGAAATTGCCATTTTTCTTCAAAGCCATGAGCAATTGACGCCCACTTTTCTGTTGTCGGTTCCGGCATATAAATCGATTGCATACGATCCCAAATAGCTTCTGCTACTTCTTTTACAATGTTCGATACTGTTCGATCACTCATCCTATAGCTGTATCCAATACTTTTGAAGCTGTTTCCTGAAGCTAGGTACCTACAACATACACAAATACAATACATTTGTAGAATATAGCTATATATATATATATATATATACCCATACATAGCATAGGCCTACATTGTGTACATATGTAAACAATTCTTTGAAACCAAAATTTCATTACATGCACCATTATTTTAGGGACATTTATTTTGTAACGTTATTGAGAGACATCGTCACATTTAAAATATTTCATTCCTACGTAAAAAAAATTCACAGACATTTGTTATTTATACATTAATTGAGCGAATTTACTCCACACGGTAACCGATTATGAAACTTTGTTGCAGGTTCTGAGGCGAAATCAGTGTGGGAGAAATTAAGGCATTCTTTGAGGGATGCACTCAGAAGGCAAAACAAATGTGTGAAAAGTGGCGCTGCAGCAACTACATCTAAACCTTGGAAATTTCAAACAGAAATGGGATTTCTTCAGCCTTACATGGCGAACAGGAAAAGGGAGACGAATTTGGCTGACGATACCGATGAGGATTCAACCACACAAAAACAAGAACAACTCGAATGTGAAGATACCCAGGAAGAAGACAGTGTGGTGGAACCAGTAAGCGAGGAGCGTATAGATGAAGATGGGACACCTGGGACAGCCACAGTCCTTCCACGGCAGACTTGGGAAGAACAAACACAAAAGAGAAGTCTTGACCTTCCTGGTTCTTCAAGGGAAAATGCATCTACACCACGAAAGAAGCCAATAAAAATGAAAGACAGTGTTGCAATATTGCTCAAACAATCCATTGAAAACCGGGAAAGAAGAGCAGCGGAAAGAACAGCAGAGAGAGCAGGGCTATTGGATAGGATCCACCCTCCAAGCGACCCTTTGTATCATTTTTTTATGTCCATGTATGAAACGACAAAAGGAATGCCGCTGTCGTCGCAACACGTGGTAAAAAACCAAATATACAAAGCTGTGACAGATATGGAAGGGGCTTTACTAAACATACCACAAGCACACACATTTCAACCATCCCAATTTAATCCATGCCATTTTCAGCACCAGAACGATGGCCTCTGTGACTATCAACGCTCTACGTCTACGCCACTTTCTTGTAATTCTGATATTTCATCTCAAGCAGAAACAACCATTCAGAATGTTCCAGAAGGCCGAGAAGAAAGAGACACCACAGGCCTATGTAATTTTATAAGTACTTTTTCAGAAAACTAATTTGTTTCTATTGCCTTTCATTTTCATAAGTTTTGCTGTTTAATTTTTGTTATTATCATTATTTCCGTTATTTCAATAATTTCTTATATGTAACAATTTTGTCTGTTACTTGATATTTTGTAATGACAATAATGAATTGATTTAAGTAAGTATGTATTGATTTATTCTTTGGAACACTATTTAATTTTTGCATAAGAAAACACAATAAATTATGCTATTTTATTAAACGTGCCTTTGCTGTTCTTCTTGGCGTTTAATAAAATAACATTATTTATTAGATTGCTGATTCTAAGTGTTGGCAACATTAAATCCAAAAAGATATAACATGTTTTAAATTTATAAAAAATTAATAAATTTCTCACCTTAAAAATACGGCTAGTTTTTCTTCAGTTCCAATAGATCTTGACGCATTGCATCCTTCTGCATCTATTGACTCCTTGATGAATCCATGCAATTCAGAAAACTGTTCACGGGTTACACGGTAATAGTTCCTAAATTTTTCATTAGAAAATTCGTCCTTAAGGATGAATTCTCCGTGTGTCTTTCTATTCTTTAAATAATTACTTTTTGGAAGCTTTTCGTGTAATGTTGAAATTACTTGTTCTTCGAGTTCGAGTTCATCTGACTCTGATTCTGAACTTAGTACTGATTCAATGTACATGGCAGCCATCGCGCACATTGCTCACTGTCTCGTAAACACGCAGTTGTGATAGAACTGCTTCCCAACTTTCGCTCTCCCTGCGCGCAGTTGATTGAATCGTGCTTCCCGTCGTCACTCTGCGTCACCTCACCTCACCAAACTGCGTCTCAACTTGCGCCCGGCCTTAGTGTACCGCTCACGATGGCACGAGAGATCTGGCGCCACTGCCATGTACCGCTATCTCCCCTCTTTCAAACGAGCCATTGCTGCAGCCGCTGAACCTTTTATTGTCCGAGATAGAGCTGTTTGAAATTGATCTCCCGATTTCCGTCCCCGCAAAGTGCGGCCTCCACGAACCCATCTCGCACAAACCTTATGGAACATCAATTTGTCACTCAAAATGGTCTGTATGGAACCTTTAGTAATGTCAGGAAGCTGAGGTGGAGCAGGTTGTGCGCCAATTCCTTGCATCGCAGGGCACCGAGTTTTACCACAGTGGGTTCTTCAAACTGATCGCACGCTACGACAAATGTCTCAATGTCGCTGGCGACTATGTCGAAAAATAGTGCACGGTGTATAGGTCATGCTGCCGTGCTGTATTGCTTTTGGGTCAATAAAGTGTCCGTGTGACAAACTGACGAAACTTACTTTCGGAATACCCCTCGTATAATAGGTAGAGACTTGGAATCTTGACAGTACCTTCGTTTCATAATGTAAGTGCACACTAAGAAAGGAGTTTGCAAAATTTGTATTATGTATGCTAAAAAATCAAATCTTTTCGATGGGACGAAATGCCTTATTACAAAAGAATTAATCAAATACAAATCACATTGCATTTACAGTTCTCATGGCAACATTGTATTGTTGGCAGTGTTCACATGTAGCTTCGAAAGTGCATGATACGAGACTTGGACACATTGGAGAAGCTATCGATAGAATTCATTGGTGTAAGTAAATAATGAAAAATGAAATCCACAAAAATAATGCACAATGCGATGCAGTCACATAACTTTCTCTACCCTGGACATAGAGAATACAATTTTCTCACTTCACATTTTGATATAGAATAAGAGTTTATATTACAGGGACAGCATTTTGTGTTGTCTCAGCCTGAGTGTGCCAACGAGTATGCCATTTCGGAAGCCGTTAAAAAATTCTATCCACTGATACGTTATTCGTAGCTGTATGCTTTGTATTTATAGTTGCAAAATACGTATGTTTATCATAGGCCTTAAGCATGTAAAAGGAGACAAAATAGGATGGAACATTTTTAGTCCTATGCGCGCATTATACTATTATGTCCCAGGTTTTGGGGAGGAAAGTATGAAAGTGGTATTGAATTTCTTTTTTATTTCAGCCTTGAAACTGTTGTATAGTAAAAAAAAAAAGAGAAAAATAAAATATTCCAAAAAGACAACACAATTGTATGTTACCGGAATTTCTATTTCTTTTTTCATCCCTTACCAAGCTTTGTATGTAGAAGCAGTAGGTGCAAAATTCTACATCCTCCGTGAGCCATAAAAAGCTATATCAGGCGTTTTCTGAGGGAATAGTTTGAGTGTGATAAGTTCTTCCTCATTCTAACTACTTAAGTTATAAGGACCTAGAATTTGAAAATCGAAAGTCCTTCATAAGTTAATTTCGAATTACAAAATACAAAACCCAGGTGACGCCGGGCCTTTTAATGCCAAAGTTCAAATGTTTTGAGGCGACCAAAAACCTTCCATAAGAAACACACTAGCAATTGGAAAACAGTATTCAATTGTGAAATTAATTCAAGATGGCCTTGCTCGGTTGCTATCTTCATTTGTTTACGATTTTCAGAGATCTATCGACAGACGCTGAGAACGAATGCATATGCCTAAATGGGGAAGCATTGAATGATTTGTACGAAACGAATTATGTAGGTTTTTTGGGCTAGGGAACTCTAATCTGAAGTTTTTTTTTCTCCCGGGTGGCGAATTTGGTTCGTGAAATGTACATCGAAGCAAGGTTTTTAGTTTTTTTTTTAACTATCAATCGTTATAATAAAATTGTTTATGCACGATTTGGGCAAGGTTCATGAATCTATGGTTCATTTGAATCGTTTCATTTCGAATTTATATGCCCTTATGGGAACATAAGGTTCGTTCTGTTCATTTAATTATTTGTATTATTAACGTTAAACAATATAATTAAGAATACAATTATGTAGTTCCTGCAATTTATGTAAAAAAGATACCAGTGTTAATAAGTATAAAGTTTTAAATATTTTTCTGTTAAATAAATGATTTAAACAAAACATCTAGCAGCATTTATCCACCGCGCCTCTCCCGCAGCGGGCACGGGTTCGGTTCCTGGTTGGGTTTTTCTGGGGTTTTTCCTCACCTGTGAGACAAATGTCGGGTAACTTTAGGCCCTTGTGGTCCCCTGATTACATCTGGCCGTCATTATTTTCATCCCCATCTTCAGATTGTTCTGAGTGAGTGAGTGAGTGAGTGTGTGTGTGTATGTGTGTGTGTGTGAATGGTGTGTCTCGTCCTATGTGTTCGTGTTGCCTCGGAGGTGGCCCCGGCATTGGGCAGATCACTCATCCGGCGACGCCCTCCATGTTCTTGTCTGGTCAAAAATGTATGTATGTGATCCAAAGATAATCCCTCTCCCGACTGGTCGCATCTTGGGTCACTTAAAATCCTAAAAGGGAGAGGTAAAACTACGATAAAGAAAGAAGAGGATATCTTCCAGAATTTGTCGTTAGCTCACAGATAGATCTGATATTAAACTAAAGAATGACAGATAAGTATTATTTATATAATTCCCACTCGAGATTACCTATGATAATCTATTTCCTGATAATGCTTAGCAAGACAATTAAACGGAGCTGATAATGTAGGGAGGTTAATATATAAAATGTATTAAATAAATATTTGCAAGAATCTCTTTTATACGCACCAGCTATTGTTTGAATGGGTTTTTTTTTATGTTAAAACCCTTTATGTTTTTCTCTCAATAGAATTTTCCCAAAAGAGTATTGCATATTACATTATTAAAAATTAATTTATTATTATTTTGTTATATTAATTCCACAACAATTTATTACAGGTCTTATTTCATAAAACTCAGAGCTCAATTTCGCTGAGTGGGAGAGGAGTGTGTGTTAATAGAATAGAGGAACAATTATAAAATGAAGCGATGCCTACTTTAAATTTGTTTATATCATAATTTGATTGGGTTCAGAGAATGTTTTTAATAATATAATGATAGTAACCAATTATGTTATTGTGATGTTATTAAAGGTTATTCCTTCCAGCACTGAGGTATTTTTTTCTTTCTGTTTCAGGTATGTCACATGAAGAATTTTCAGCAGCCAGGTAAATTAAGTTTGCACTGAGTTACTTGACTGTAACACTAGGGATTGCTTCCATATTTATTTCCTGGACGCTAGGACCTGAACCAAACACGCGCAGATACAGCGTGTTCCGTTTCTCAACGCTGTGAAAGCGCTGGCAGCATTTTTGATCCAAAGCTAAGTAATGACGTCATCGGTGCCACCAGTTTCCACAGCGCTTTGGCATCGGTTCCACCGGCCCGTGGATATGGTGCGAGAATCCACCAATGAATCTGATTGGCTCACGTAAAACTGCGGGGGAATTAGCAGACGATGGGCTTCACTCAATCCTGCCCGGTGTCCATGCTGTCACTTGACTTGACATATATATATAAAATAAAATTATTATTATTATTGTATGTATAGCTTAATGATAGATGCATAGGAACAATAAAACTCCAAAATGTTTAGGAAGAAAGGTAACGAGTATAGGCATAAAAACAATATTAGAAGTAGGTTAACTTATGTATATTCTCTTCAGATTATAAGAACTCGCTGTCTATAACTGGATGGTATGTTTAAAATTACTGACCAGCAATTATATTATCCTACCTGATTTAATTTGATATGGTATTTGCTATTTAAGAAACCCTAGCTGCAAAAACTTATTATATTAAAAATTGTGACACTTGTCAGTTGTGTTTGGGTTTTATATGGAGACATTCTTCCGAAAGTTTTAGGTTAGACGTGATTAGTACGGCAAAGGGGGGATATTTTCAGTTATTACTAAATGGGAAGACTTTTAGCTATGTCAATAATAATGTAAATTCTATTTGTTTGAAACCATAATACACCAATGCTTCCTGTAAGAAAATATTAGAATCACTTGTAATTTAGTCGCCATTGATGGCAGCATAAATCCAGCAGTTTTGTTCCAATTCCGCTGCAGCGTGACGTCATCGTTTGCCACCGGTCCGGTGTAAAAGCGTTGAGAAACGGAACACGCTGATAGCTTATCGTCCACCGGTAGCAATGGAGTAGGGGCAGAAGAGAATGCATATACTGTACTATTCATTCCAAACATAATAGCCCATAAGACATCGTAAATACTTCAGACGTAAATTACGGATGTCCATTTCGCAATTAATATCTTCCGGTTATTCACTGTTTTCCTCCACCTGAAATATAAATCTTTCAACACTTGCCTTAAATCCCATTTACCTCCAGAAAAATTAATTTTGTTCTTTAAGACTGGTAATAGTCCATAGCCCATTTACCTCCAGAAAAATTAGGACAGGTAATAGTGTTTGTAAAGTTGGCCTTTCCACATTCGTTTTGTGAAATTCATTCTCCGTTCTTCTGATCACACACTGAAGAAAATCATCTAAGACTGTTTTCACTTTTTTCTTGTTCGTTTTTTGTGTGGAGTACTAAATCTCGTACCATCTTGAACACATTTCTCACCTTCTTTTACAATTCTCTGAATGCTGCTGAATTAAATTCCTGCAGGATCCAAAACACTCTGCTGAATTGCATATTTAGGGTTATCTTGGTGCACCTGTTTGAAATACCTATATACATTCCACACTGTTTCCCTGCTCTGACTGTGAATCACTTTACTACCACCAACCTTTTACTTTCTCGCATATACGTAGTATAGAGAAAGTATTGTGATCGTGACAAAAATTCGAAGTTGAGATATCACCGGGAGAGCACGTTTCATGAAGCCTAGAAACCGAAAAAAATATTTTTGGAATGACGTCTGTCCGTCTGTCCATCTTCCGTGGACAAGCACAGCGGGTAAACGGTTCATTGTATTTACTTCATTTTTTGAATTAAGGACTTTTTCGAAATTTTGTCGAACCGCCCAGAAATTTAGTTTTACAACTGAAATATTAAGGGGACTTTTCATGAAAACTTTTTTTAAAAAATTGCTTTTTGAAAAAATAGCTCTAACGATTTTAATAAAAATTTAAAATTGTAAAGTCTTATCTGTGACTAATAAAATGGCTATATCCGTATTTCCGCAAAAATGACTTAAGGGGCACTTTACTCGTACCCATTTTCAATTTTTCTAGATTATATCCATTACAGTAGGCGATACATGGAAACCTATCACAGTAAAGTTGTAGAAAAATTTAAAATGAACATTTTTTGTTTAACACATTTCCTTGTACATTTAATAGACATCAAGATAAAAACAAAATAAGGACAGCTTAAATGCGAATTTCAGAACATAAATGTCAATTAAAATATGAATGACATTTTGTTGCCCCTAGTAACAAGAAAACTATAGGCCTAATGTAATCAGTTTAGCTCAGTCGCAATGAACACACTAAAACCAATTACAGCGAGGTGGTAGGCCTAGGCCTATAGACTAACAAGGAAGAGGTCCTGAGTTCAAATCAAACCTCGTGGCCGTCCAAATTGACTTGGGTTTTTCATGGTTCCGTCGTTCTCAAAGGCAAACGCTGGGTTTGTAGGACTTGCTTATTTTCCATAACTCATCGCCGCTATGTCACTGGATATTATAATCGCTTAAACTGAATATCACATAAGAAGACATCACTAAACAATAGAAACATGACGCGAATGAGTTGTTAATATAGACCAGCGTTTCTCAACCTATGGTCCCGCGGACCACTGGTGGTTCGCGAACACGGTGCAGATGGTCCGCAGACATAATTGATTTAAAAATATCATAAAGCAAGTGGGAAGTAAAGAAGTAGAAATTTTTCACATAAAATGGACACTAGATGTCCATTTTAAAGGTTTAAAATCTTCGAAAATACAGGTCATATCGACTAAATTTGACTAATATTGAGCCAAAAAAACAGGAACTCTGCAAGAGGCGTCAAGCTCAACCGTCTCATTAAAAGTGAGTAATAACATAATTCCTAATTATATTATCAAATTGGTAATATATATTAAAGTCTGTTCAAAATATAATTTTACTGTCAATAGTTTCATTCCAATTCAATAACTGTGTTTATGTCGGATTAAAAAAATGTATTTCGTTATAACGACCTATAATTTAATACCCGAAATATTAAGAATATAGGCCTACATATAGCCTACTTTTAAAAATTGGATGTAAAATTTGGGGTCCGTAAAGTTTTTTACTCATTTTAGAGGTCCTCGGGTTCAAAAAGGTTAAGAAACGCTGATATAAACTAATGTTTCACGCAAACATACTAAACACGTGGTATGACCTACATGCAGTTAAAGCGTGCAATATAACCTATGTAGTAGTAGTAGTAGTAGTAGTAGTGGCGAAATTCAAATATAAGTCGCCCCTTAAGTTTCCCCATTCGATATTCACATTTGCACAGACTGTGTGATTTATTTTGTTTCTGAGCGAAGCAGAGTGACCAACTGCCCTTGTATACTGTTGCATATAGCTAAATAATGCATAACACTAACCACATAGTTAAGTGCGCGAAGCGGAGGCGGGAGCCGTAGCGAAGCGCCCTTGGATTTTCGAATAATGTACGATACACTGTTTGTAGGTTTCGAAAATGTGGCATATTATATCTCTCGCAAGGTTTGTCAGCCTGCCACCTCTCGTCTAGCGGTAAGACGTCACAACTCCAACGTCCAATCACGAGTTTCTTCATAATACTAGGACAGAAGAATTCGTTAGATCGTGGTATAAAATAAACTGCATCGGTGAAGATAGGTTGGGTGGGACCGATTTATCCCTAGGTGCGACTTATATTTGAATTTTCCCGTAGTAGTAGTAGTACTAATAATATGCAGTTTTACTGTCATTGATTATTATTATTATTGTTATTATTATTGTTATTATTCTTATTATTATTTCACGGTAAAAGCATTGAACATAAAGATCGACCCTGATGCTTTCCGTTCTAGATACTTCTTAGTTTTATGAAAATGTAATAAGTAGGCCTAAAATTTAATTGTCTCTTTAATGTAATTTTTTCTGTGCTAGTTTTTAACACGTATATGCGAGAAAGTTTGTGCAACGTATTTATGCACCATTTATTTGCTAGAATAACACATTCGCCTTCCATTGCTATTATGAACGTAACACACTTCACTATTGAATGATGTGAGGCTAACCAAAAGACCACACCGGCGGTCCATATACTACAATTACATACCCTAATTTTCTCCTTTTTCTTCTCTTGCATCCTCACTATCACTATCACTGCCGACATGTATGATGAAAGGGTCCTCGTTACACGTGGCTCGGTACATGTAATGTTCTTCTATCTTTTTCACATGCTCAACACATTTCAACCACAAATTTCGATCTATTATGTCTACACAGTCACGAATTGCAGAACACACACTTCCACTCAATGATGGGGTGATATTTCGTTTACGTAATTGCTTTTTCAAAACTTGCCCAGATCAGCTCGATTGGGTTCAAGCAGCATTGGTATGGCGGTAAACGCAAAACTTCATGGCCGTTCTCTTTTGCAATGTTATCAAGAATCTATTCTAATGTTATATTAGCTTCTCGTATATGTTGTAACAAAATTTATTTTATGGGTACTTGCAAATTATTATCATGCATGAACTTAATTATTTCGTCTTTTTTACTGGCCATGTTGGGTACTTTATTCTTTCTTCATGAATGGTAACTAGCATTATCAATAACAATTACGCATCGTTCGTTAGGGGGCAGATTTTTAATTAGTGTATTCTGAAACCAATTTTCAAATATTTCTCCATTCATTTCGTCGTGAGGGTCAGCTTTAGAATCTTTAATGTGCTTCGAAGAAAGATACAGAGTATTAGGGACCCAGCCTTGGTCACTTCCTGCATGAAGAATCATAAGTCTTTTACCTCGAGAAGCAGGCGCTTTCAGAGTGCAGGAGTAACATCCATCATCCCAACCCTTCTTAACTACATCGTGAGTAACGAACCAAGTTTCGTCCAAAAATAGGCATCTGTATCCAGCTGCTCTCAATTGAGTTAGCCTATTTAATTAACGATACCTCCACGTTACTATTCTCGCCGATTCCATTATAGTACGTCTTGAACTTGAACCCTAGGATTTTTAAAAGTTCCCTAAGATGCGTTTCTTTGTAAGGAAACTGACATATCTGTTGAAGTCTAACTAGAAGTTCCTGAACTGTTGGTGACTGTCCCTTTTCATAAAGATTGTAAATCTCTCCACGAACCAAACCACAGGTGAAATCGTCTATTTTTTCGAATCGTTTTCTTTTTTGTGTCCTCTATTAACTATTTTGCTAACAGTTTGCCTACTTAATTTTACTGCCTTTGCTTTTTCGGCAACATATCCTT
This sequence comes from Ectobius pallidus, assembly GCA_964059195.1. NCBI lineage: Eukaryota > Metazoa > Arthropoda > Insecta > Blattodea > Ectobiidae > Ectobius > Ectobius pallidus. Next base: position 200,044,521 of record CAXKWD010000003.1, read on the forward strand.
TCCCTAAATTGTTTTCCTTCATATAATCATAAACATTACAATTTAGCTGTTGGCACTGTTTATTAAGAGTTGGACAACTTGAACTAGAGTTGTCATTTTTATTAACAACATGAGGTTCCTCTTGTATCACAAGTTCCCTTTCCTGAGCCTGATCTTTAATGACAGCAGGACGATCTGAATCACTAGATAAAACTTTCCCTGGCCTTCACATTTTAAAATACACGTTAATGCACTAAACTGTATAAGAGATAAATAAATTAATGATTACTATATAAGAAGTAAATAAATAATTAATGAACACTACATTTTACACAATGAACCGTTTTCGAACAGTATGTCTCAACAACTGAGAATATTAGCGTGGCAATGGCATTGAGCAATGAGAGAATTGGTAACACGGATTCAGTCAGCGGTTTCTTTTGAGAAAACCTTTTACAGTAACAACAAGCATTGTAATATAAGAACAAAACGAGCCGCCCGTCAACGGTTTGAGCGAGGCGATAATACCACGGTTCGCTTCAGTCGTGAGCTATAAGTTCCTCCTTCAGTTCTCAGGGTGCTTTTTGGGTCTGGGCTCTTTATAGTTATGTTAATTATAATAAAAGTTAAATTGCAAAGAACACTGTTTATTGATAGCTGTTGCGCACAAAATAATTACAGTTAATTTTGATTCTTATTACTATGGGGATACGCTGCTCGAAATTCAGATTTTTGTAGAGCTGTTTCGTATTTACGTATTTCATTCACGTAATTTTAGATAATAATAATTACGTAGTTTATATGTAATAATTATTCACTGATTAAACTCGTAGCTTTCGTGAATAATACTCACTGCCTTTGTAGCGGTAGTGGCTATGATAAAGCCCCACCTGATACACACTACTTTACACCGGCTTTGTAATTAAATAATACTTCGTACTGGCGCAAATCGCCAGGACGACCAAAATCGGTGGTTTTAGGTTTTCATGTTGTAAACTTTTTTCTATTGGATTTTAATTCTATTGGATTGAAGTATGTATAACAAATTTTATATACAGGAAGGAAGGCTTGTACAAAAAGGTGGGTATTGACTTTCTGGCCACAAAGAACTATAAAAATGCTATGTTAAGAAATATTTTGTGACAGACAATACATATCTGTAGATTATAGCCATGTTTTGTAAATTAAGCATCAATTGTAACTCACTTTCTATTCATAAGGTGTAGCCAAGTCTTTGTTTTGGTCACCTTTTTTAAAATGCCAACTTTCTGTAAGAGAAATTACTTAGAATGACTCCTACATAACAAAAGGAATGGAAAAGAAAGATAGAAATCCTGATAACTAAAGGAACGTTACCAAAGTTGCATTTTCTGATACTCCAAAACTTGTAGAATCCATATAAGCTTTTAAGCATCTTTTTCTTGTAGGAATATTGTACGTATTGGGAACGTTTCTTGGAATTCCACACCAGATTTTAAAAATGGCATTATGAAGTCCTGAATCGTCTGCTTAGTTGCTGGTAGGAGCAATGCCATCCAGAAAAAGGGCTGTAAACACAATAAATTTATTATTGCTAAGTGTTCAGATTTCTTTTCATCACTACATGTTAAACACCAATGTTTTGCCTTCCTTTGGCAAACAACCCCGTCTGCTTGTTCTCTACTGTAGACATGGAGTTTCAAATCAATATCTGTATAGGCTCACTATATGTTGAAAAGGTCTGCTTAATGTTGAAGATATGGAAGGTGGAGTAAGACTTCAAGTTGATGAGACTGTTAATGCTGTGCTTTTTTTTTATTAGTGATGTGATGTGTACGCTGTATTCAACCCTATTCGGTGCCCATGATATATATAGTCTTCTTCAGTGTAGTCCCCACCCAGAGATCTGAATGAGGGATTATTTTATCTCGGGAGAAATTTGCACTGACAGAATCACTAAATAGTGATGAGAGGTTGTTAACCTTACACCAAACCCCCAAGCTGGATGACTACCTCTGTCGTCTGTCCGCGACTGCTTATTCAATATATTCACAGCTACCCTCCATATCTGGAGGCTGTATCCTCAATCCGCAACCTGAGGACGCGCCAAGTTGTGGTGACAGAGACCCACTCCTTATATACATTTTATATGCATATGTGTGTACATATACACATAAGTTTACTATATACGAAGCATGGAAGCATAAGTAAAGGAGTATAAATTATGCTGAATTTGAGAAAGAAAAACACAAAAATTGTAACTTATTCGCACATAGCAAATTGAAGTATTTATTGGGCATACACACACCAGGTGTCTACCAAACCCCTGTGAATGCATAGATTTCTTACATTGGGAAAATGGGCCGCAACATAGAGGAAATATCTAATGAATACCACAGATTAATCAGGCTGCAGTGGTCCAGCACCGTGACGACACAGGTCACAAATCAAAAATCGGGAAGAAGCAAATAATTACGCTACATGGAACGTATTGTAGCAGAGGCTTGGAAATTCAGATTCAAACTGAAGCTCCAGTGTACAACTTTGCCAGGACTGGCAGGCATTTTAATTAGGGCAGTACCCATCAAGCATTTTTATTATTGAGATCTCTCTGCATATCTTTCCCACAACCCGCCATTCCACTCTACCTAGACATCCTTCGTTCATAATGCAGACCTTTTTCCATTTAGTTCACTTCTACCAGATGATGTGAATTTTTATCCGTGAACACGTAGTCATCCATTGAAACTTTAGTGTAAGTTACATGCTTCCATGTTTAGTGTTTAGGTAAACTTAGCAAACGGTCGTGTTTACATAAACCCTTTGGGCTAAACATGTTTGTAAGATAGCTTTATGACTTGGGAAGATTTATATCTGCTGGATCATTTCCAACTTTTTAGTTTTCACAAATAATGAGTTAAGAATTCACCAACTTGTTTGCCTACCTTCTTAGTGCTAACTTTTGAGTATCAGATAAAAAGAAAAGTCTTTACTTAGCTTATAATTTTGTTGAGGAGTTGCAATTTAGTTAAAATTACAACTTACAAGAAACATTGTAATATGAGAACAAAGCGAGCCGCCCGTCAACGTTTTGAGCGTGGCGATAATAGCCTATCTCTGACGCGTATTCACAGAAGAGTACATCTAGAGTGGAGTCATCATCATGTCAACTTGACGGTCGAACAGTGGTTCAATGTTCTCTACAGATGAGTCCAGGTTTTTTCTTGAAAGTGATTTTCGACGGATTAGCATCTGGAGTGCACCTGGAACACGATTTCGGGACGCAAACATTGTGGAAAGAGACCGATATGAAGGTGGATCAATAATGGTGTGGGCAGGAATTCTGTTGACTACACGAACACCTCTTTATGAAGTTGTACGGGTAAATCGGCACGTTTTAACTGCTGTCAGGTATCGTGACGAGATCTTGGCACCTTATGTGCGGTTGTTTAGAGGTGCTGTGGACCCAGAAAAAAAATTAAAATTTTGACCTTTTTATAATTTTTTCGTCGGTTACACGCTGAAAGCTATAAGTCTTTCAAATTTCAGGTTTCTAGCTCATCTGGAAGTGGGTCAACATTAATGCCAGTAGGCCTAAACATTTTCAAAGTTTCTTGAGGGGAGTAAAAAATTTAAATGTTTAACTTTTTGGAATTTTCCCATCGATTATAGGCTAAATGCTATAAGGCTGCCAAGTGTCAAGATTTTAGCTCATAGGTAAACATTAATGTCAGTGAATGGGTGATTTAGACTGAGCTAAATGTGAATGGCGTTAGGGTAAACAATCAGTTTTTCAATGCTTGTAGAGCAGCTAGGATCACCAAATTTGCATACTTATGAAAGCTGGATGTGCCAATATTTCTGCCATATTTTATGATTTTAGCTGTTTAGTAAGTTGAAAAATATTATATAATATGTAGAAAATGTACACAATTTAGTTAAAATTAAAATATCAAACTCTTTCTAAGGCATAACCGATGGAGATACAACAAAAAGTCAAAGGAGCAAACTTGTAGGTCTCAAAAATATCCGATACTGGTAGTGCAATCGGTTTTATGATACGACTTACCGTTTATCTACTATAAGCTTCCAAAAAAGGTCTGCAGCGACTTTAAAGTTTCATCCGCCATTTTAAAAGTTTTTTGAGGGGCATAAAATAAACAATTGCAACTTTTTGGAATCAAATCATCGTTTAAAGGCTAAAAGCTATAAGTTTGCAAAATGTCAAGTTTCTAGCTCATCTGGAAGTGGATAAACATTAATGTCAGCGAGTCGGTCAGCGAGTCGGTCAGCCATGTGGCTTTATATTATAGAGATACCATAGTCTAATAGAGGACCATATGCGTGGTCTCGAGGTTAGCGTCGTTGGCCATGGATCCACAGGTTGGGTTCGATCCTGGTACCTACTCGAATTTTTTCTGGAGGTGGGGTCTGGAACGGGGTGTAACTTACTCAGCCTCATACAAATTGAGGAGCTACTTGATTGAGATGTAGCGGCTCTTGGTCAAGGAAACCATCAGTATTAGCTGTGAGTGTCGGCATGCTGACCACATCCCCCATTCCTGTTATCTGCCTATGGTAGATGGCGCAGATCCCTTCAGGAATGTAGAGCCATGGAGTTTTGTTTAGTGTCTAGTAGAATGGTGAAATTAGCAATATAGATCTAACCACAAAGTGGCAATTGGCAATTGCATTTCTCTAAGGGACTTCATAGCTCACGCTGCTTGCAGAAATCAGCCGGCTCGACCTAGCTCACGTGCTTCAAGACGCTCTAGCGGCGAATTCAAGAATCACGCCTTGTCGTTGCAAACTGCCTTGCGATGACCAGAACTCAGAAAGCACGGGAGTTGTACCACCAAGTCAAGCATCTCGCACACGCTTCTCGCCCAGAGGATGAGGCGGAAGTCGTTGCAAATGCATTGAAACGGCTAGCCGGTATTTACATTTTAAATTATTTAAGTTTGTAAAATACCATGTGAAGCATTTTTTCGGTCAGTAAGAATCTCTCACAAAGACGATTTCGAAGTAGTTGAATAGAATAAAGTAATACAAAATTTAAATATTCTTTACATTAAAAACTGGTCGTTCTGCAACACTGCAACATGATCAGCGGCTACCACTGAGTCACTTATATGTATTACATAGATATTTCCGAAAATGAAAGTAAATACCGGAATTCGTTAGAATTGTCCCTGTATAGAAGTTAAAGTCGAGAAAACTCACCTGTCGCTACAGGGTGGACCGCTCGAATGTCCCTAATTGCAATTGTATGTGACGGGTGAACGATTGAAGATAGAAACTTACATCAACGTTTATATGAAAGAAAAACTCAACAAGTTTTGATATCCACGTCACCACATCTCTATGTGAGCTCCAGCAGTCACTGTGACGATATCAAGCCGATGAACAATTTCTTGCCAAGTACGTTGGAGTATGTCTTCTGAAATGCTCTCAATAGCCTCTATGATGCGCTCCCGAAGATCACGAAGGTCATTGACTGGGGTGGCGTAAACTTTATCTTTGACGTAGCCCCAGAGAAAGAAATCAAGCGGTGTTAGATCAGGAGATCTCGGGAGCCATGCGATCGGTCCTCCCCTACCAATCCAACGGCCAGGAAAAATGTTGTCCAAAGTCATACGAACTTCATTGAACCAGTGAGGAGGAGCGCCATCTTGTTGGAAAAGGATGTTAGGCTGCAGTTGTTCAATTTGTGGAAAGAAGAACTGCTCCAGCATGTCAAGATATGTGGTACCACGGACAGTTTTCTCGGCGAAGAAAAATGGTCCAATGACTTTGAAGATACACAAACATTTTATGATGAACTACAGAGAGTGATAACGAAGGTAATTAGAACAGATCATGTCATCATTAGTGGGGATTTAAATGCAAGGGTCGGTAACCAACCAATACAAGGAATAGTTGGCACTTTTGGAGAAACCCACGTGAATAAAAATGGACAAGAATTAAGGCAATTTGCTGCATATAACCAACTAAAAATAATGAACACTTTCTTTAGAAAAAAAGATATTCATAAATACACCTGGAGTGCTAGAGGAACAAGATCATTAATAGACTATATTATAGCAAATGTTAAAATAAAGAATCAAGTACAAGATATCACTGTACATAGAGGAAGTGATATCTACTCTGATCACTATCTGGTTGTGGGAACTATCTCACTATGGACAAGGTGGAAACGAACAAGAAATAGAACAGAAAACCCAGAAGAGGTATACAAGGCTTACTTATTACAACACGAGAGTATAAAAATGCTATATCAAAATAGATTACAAGAATATTTATTAAAAGCAACAACTAAAGAAAGTATAGAAGAGAATGGACAACCTTGAAAGGATGCATTACAAAAGCTGCATATGAAGCAATAGGGAAAAAAAGAAAGTTAAGACAACGTAGAGGATTAAGAATATGGAATAAACAAATAGAAACAGCAGTAAAAGAAAAGAAAATAGCATATTTGAAATTATTACAGAATAATACTGAAGAAAATGAAATAAATTACAACGAAAAAAGAAACCATGCAAAGCAGCTGACAAGGAAAGCCCACCAGAATTCCTGGGAGCAGTTTATGTCTAATATAGAACATGACGTGCATGGAACGCAAACTTTCGCCTATAAAATGATGCGATATCTTAATAAGACAGAAAGGGATGCAGCAAGAATAAATGTTATAAGTAAAGAGACCTGGACACAGTATTATCAACATTTGCTTAATGGTGAAGAATTCACACAAGAAGATATAGCCTAGTACCAAGTTATAATACAACAGTGGATCCAATCACACTAGATGAATTACAAGTAGCCTTGAAAGGTATGAAAAATAGGAAAGCTAGTGGTCCAGACGGTCTAAATATAGAACTATTGAAATACTCTGGTTTAATGTGCCAACTAAGACTGCTGCAATTGTATAATGAATGTTGGCGAAGCTATAAGGTACCTGATTCATGGAAAATAGCTGAGCTAATACCAATTTTTAAGAAAGGACAAAGAAATGATCCTAATAATTATAGGGGCATAAGCCTATTAAATTCAGTTTATAAGCTGTATGCTAGAATAATTAATAACCGCTTAAAACCAATAACAGAGGCGATTTTAGAGGAGGAACAATCTGGTTTTAGAATAGGACGATCTACTAGTGATAATATTTTTAGTATAAAGAGAATTTTAGAAAAAAGACGAGAAGTCAATTTAGAAACTCATGTAGCATTCATTGACTTCGAAAAAGCCTTCGATTTTATGAATAGAGAAAAACTATGGAGAATAATGGACAGAAGGGGATATCCCCCTCATATAATAGAAGTAATTAAACATTTATATAAAGACACAAAAATTATTATAAATACAGGCACGTCAAAAACAGAAGAAATAAAAGTAAATCAAGGAGTAATACAGGGATGTAGCCTTTCTCCCACACTATTTAATATATATGTAGATGATCTGATTAAGGTATGGAAAAAGGAGGTGAAGGAAGGAATATCGATTAACAGAAATAAAAACTTAAATGTGATTCTCTATGCTGATGACATAGCCATAATACAGGACAATGAAGAGAGCCTCCAACGCTCCGTGTACAAAATGTATTTATTAGGAAAGGAATATAATCTAAATGTGTCTACAAAGAAAACAAAAATAATGGCACACCGAGGAAAATATCCGGTAAGATCAAAAATAATTGTTGGAAATAAATGCCTGGAACAAACCTCGAATTTCAACTATTTGGGCTGCGATGTAAGCTTTGATAAGGACAAAGATATAGAAAACAAAATAAATAAGTTTCAACATATATGTGGAACCATAACAAGAACATTGAATAATAAAACAAGGAAAGAAACTAAAATTAAATTTTATAAAACTATGGCGGTTCCAGTGCTCATATATGGAAGTGAGTCCTGGGTGTTAAATAAAAGAGATAAAAACAAAATACAAACAGCAGAAATGAGGTTTCTAAGAAGAGTTAAAGAATGTACTAGACGAGATTTAATAAGAAATGAAAAAATTAGAGAGGAATTAGGTATATACAATTTACAAGACCAAATAGAAGAAAATAAGCAAAATTGGAAAGAACATCTTAATAGAATGAGTGAAGAAAGAATACCGGTTTTAATTAGACAATACAATCCTCGTGGAAAAAGAGACGTTGGACGTCCAAGAAGAAGATGGGAGTAATGTTGGAAAGCGAAGTCGGAACAGGCAGAAATGCCTAACCCCTGAAGTGAAGATGATGATGATGATGATGATGATGATGACGACTTTATTCTGCGACAAACTGCACCAAACATTCAACTTGGGACTGTCACGAACGTGCTCTTGTGTGGCGTGAGGATTCTGCGATCCCCAGATCCGCACATTATGCCGGTTTACCTTGCCTGATACATGGAAAGTGGCTTCATCCGAGAAGAAAATCTTGGACATGAAATCAGGATCAACGCCGAGACGGTTTAGCACCGTATTGGCGAATTCCACTCGTTTGGGCTTGTCATTCGGCTCAATACGTTGCATTACCTGCACTTTGTATACATACAGTTTGAGACGTTTGTGGACAATTCGTTGCAATGTGGATTTTGGTACCTGAAGTTCCCGCAAAGCTCTTCTTAATGACTTCCGTGGGCTTCGCTCATATGCGGCTTGAACATTTGCAACCATTTCGTCGGATGCTCTGCGACCACCACCATGCTTCTTTAACACAGTTCCAGTAGTTAAAAATGTATCGTACCACTTCTTTATGCTTTTAGCAGTTGGAGCATCATGGTTAAAGACTCGCCGAAACTCCCTCTGAACTCTAACAATTGATTTAAACTCCGCATACCACAAAACAGTTTGAGCTTTCATCTGCGGTGTCGCCATTTTGATAAACGCTAAAATCTAAGAATGAAAACCGTATCATTGCACCATCTACTGACAGAATTCGAAACTTGTTGAGTTTTTCTTTCATATAAACGTTGTTGTAAGTTTCTATCTTCAATCGTTCACCCGTCACATACAATTGAAATTAGGGACATTCGAGCGGTCCACCCTGTATTTTCTTCTGCAAAAGGAAATTTAATTATCTAGGGTTAGTGACTTGTCAGTAGCGTTGGCAACACTGGTGCCCAAAAGCAGGAGTCACTGCCTCTCAGATAACACTTAACCTACATCTCCCAGCGGTAGCGAACACCGTGTGGTGAATGTTGGTGTGTTTGATACAGAATGGAGACTGAAATTAAATCCGAATATATCAAGATTGAAATCAAGGAAGAGATTTATCAAATATGTGAACCTGTTCCCGTTACATTCGAGACACACGAAATCAAATGTGAGAATGAAGACCACACTGATTCCACAGCATGCAGCGCCATTCACAACTTAGAGCAAGTTCCACGAGTTTCTCAAATAAAAAATGAAGAAGAGGATCAACTAATGCGATTATACTCACCTACTGTATGCACAAGCACATTCTCTGCTGGAAACACTACTCCCGACAAATATTTCTCATGTGATATATGTACCAAGACATTTTCCGGAAAAGGTCATCTCAAAAGACATCTTCTTACGCACACTGGACGTAAGCCGTTTACGTGTGATATATGTAGCAAGAATTTTTCCCAAAATGGTAATCTCAAAAGACATCTGCTTACGCACACTGGTTGTAAGCCTTTTAAGTGTGATGTATGTGCAAAGAAATATACCCAAAAAGTTGAGCTCAAAAGACATCTGCTTACTCACACTGGACATAAGCCATTCTCGTGTGATGTATGCAGCAAGAAATTTTCCATAAGAAATTATCTCAAAATACATCTGCGTACGCACACTGGATATAAGCCATTCATGTGTGATATATGTAGCAAGAAATTTTCCCAAAGTGGGATTCTCAAATCACATCTGCTTATGCACACTGGAAATAAGCCATTCACGTGTGATATGTGTAGCCAGAAATTTTCCCAAAGAGGGCATCTCAGAACACATCTGCTTAAGCACACTGGACATAAGCCATTCGGGTGTGATAAATGTAGCAAGACGTTTTCCAAAAAAGGGGATCGGAAAATACATCAGCTCATTCACACTGGACATACACCATTCACATGTAATATATGTAGCAAGAACTTTTCCGTAAAATGGAATCTCAAAGTACATCTGCTTACTCATGAGAGGAAGAACCATTCCTAATGTACGAGGGGGGACCCAAAAATAACAGGAATTTATTTTTGTTCTTTTTTATTTTGCATGTTTATTGAACTCTACATTAGTCCCCTTCAAAATATTGTCCATGTGCATTAATGCACTTGTCCCAATGCTTTTTCCACTGCTCAAAACAGTGCTGAAACTCTTGAGCCAGGATACTGTTCAAAGCCGTTAGCATGTTTTCTTTGACTTCATATCACGGAATCACTTACTTCTTTTCATCCGCGGAAACAAAAATAAAGTCTGACAGAGCCAGATCGGGTGAGTAAGGCGGATGAGGCATAAGTACCATGTTGTTGTTTGTCAAAAACTGTCGGACCGTCAAAGCTGTGTGGGCTGGAGCATTGTGTGAAGCAACCAGTTCTCATTTCTCCATACGTTGGGCCGTTTTCGTCGCACATACTCTCTCGCAATCTTCGTAAGACATCCAGGTAAAAATGTTGGTTCACTGTTTGTCCTGGCAGAACAAACTCTTTGTGGACAATGCCATTCACATAAAAAAAACAAATCAGCATTGTTTTCACATTGGATCGCACTTGACGTGCTTTCTTGGGTCGGGGTGAATTTGAAGTTTTCCTCTGGCTCAATGCTTGCTTTGATCATGGATCGTACCCATAGCACCAAGACTCATCACCAGTCAATTCTTTTAAGATAATTTGGATCGTTCTACACTTTACTCTTCAAGCCGCAGCAAACATTCACGCGGTTTTCTCTTTGGTCATCTCTGAGCAAGCGAGGAACAAATTTTGCAGAGACCCATCTCATGTTCAAACCTTCACTTAAAATTCGCTGGACTGTGCTCTATGACACATTCGTTTCCTCAGAAATTTGGTCAATGGTCTTTCGATGATCTTCATCAATTGCACGTTTGATTTTGGCAATATTTTAGTCATTTCTTCTTGTCGGGGTGTGGCATGTCTTCATTTGACATGTTGCCAGATTTGAAACGGGAAAACCACTTGTAGACCTGTGATTTCCCCAAAGCATCATCATGAAAGGCTTGTCTAAGCATCCCCACGGTCTCTGCTGCAATTTTCCCAAACAGAAAACAAAATTTCACACACACTCTTTGTTCCTTGTGGTCGGCCATCTCACTAATCGCTAACGGGTTGAAACACAAATGCACACAACAGCACACCACAACCAAGCCACTTAACTCAGACTGACAACAGCTCACTAACAGTCATGGGAGACCCCCAAATAACACCACCTAACAGCTCAACTCCTCGTAACTAGAAAGCATGCCTGCACAACAGTTCGGTTCCAGTTATTTTTGGGTCCCCCCCTCATAATGTGTGCACCGAGTCTTTATCTCGTGTGAGGTTGTCACCACTGCATGCACACACTGGCAAGGTACTCTCACAGCGTGACAAATGAGAGATTAGGAAAATCTAGGTGCAGAAATCCCTCTTATAACTTGTTTAGAAATTCAAGTAATGTAAATGTACTTTGATTAAAAACACAGTTTCAATTTGGTGCAAGCTAGTTCGTGTGCTTTTATAGGACTCTCATGCTGATATATTGGTAGCGTTGGGAACTCAAATCAATGCATGGACTTTTCATTCATTTATTGTGCTATATCACAGTGGGCTGTATACTGTTAACAAAATAAGAAAATACTTATTATTTACAATATTCGTTACATTTTATTCATGGAATAGTCTTAATAAATCCTACACAAAGTTACCAATTTCATCAGATAAATTTGCTTAAACTTTGTTCTCATGTTTTTTATACTTCACAGTTAGCATCATTTACAAATATTTTCAATCATGTGCCAGCAGGTTTTAAGGAGATTTTTTTTAAATCTGTATCAATTACAGTTTGAAATTTTGTCAAGTATTGCTATCATTTGTTCGTCTGTGTCAAGGATATCGAGACGACAGTGGAAAGATGCCCAAAGGGGCCTTCTAACAAAGAACTACTTCCTTAGCATCCTCAGGCAACTTTCAAAAATGGATCATTCCTGATTACTCAACATCCTAGTTATATTCGGGACATGGCTACTTCACAACAAACCTATTTAGGTTTAACCTAGCGGAGGATAACCTCTGCTACTGTGAAGACTGTGAGCCTGAACCAATGTACCATGCTCTCTATACATGCGCGAGTTATAGGGAAGCATTCATTAGCCTAAGAGAGGTAGGCAAACAAGCAGGCGAAGTATGGCCACCAGAACTTAGTTTTTGGATGACAAAGGAACCTAACACTGCTTTCAGAACATTAACACGCCACATGTTAGAAAGCAGGAAAGAACAAGAACAAGATCATGCCTAAGACACACTGCATTTGAGACGAATCCGTCTTGGGGAAATGCTCAGACCTCCGGGGGCCCTACCGGTCAGGATGGATATGGCAGATTGCCCAAGACTTGCCTCGGAAGCAGCAACCGATGTGAGTGAGGTTTTTCGGGGAGTTTCCCCTCACTATAAGGTGAATACCACATTGGGGAAACGTCCCCCGCAGAGAGATCAGCAAGGGTAAAGTAAACTGAATAAAATCCTACTCATTCATATTTTAATTAAAATGTACTGAAATTAACATTTAAGCTGTATCTATTAATTAAGCTGTACCTATTAATTGTATAAAGAAATGTTAATTTCAAAAACTGTTCATTTTAATTATCTCTTCAATTTTACTGTAGTACGTTTTCATGTTTCGCTTACCGTAATGGAGATAATCTAGAAAAATTGAAACTGGATACGAGTAAAGTACTCCCTAAGTCATTTTTGCAGAAAAACGGACATTTAACTCTACATTGGACATTTGTGTTTCTACATTAAACTTTTTTTATGGACTGTACTGATTCTCAAATAAGATTCACAATAATTAGATATGCACTTTCGTGTTTTATATGGGTGTGTGTGACAGCAAAAGCATCACAGGATAAATAAGAATAATAAAAGAGGTGAGCAATATTAATTTTATTTTTACAAGTATTATAGGGATCTTTTAAAGTACAAAAGTACTGACAATCACGTTTCTACGCCTTCTTCTCCCCATCACTATCAAAGGGGGCATGATGATTTCATGATATTCCAAGGGGGGCGTTAGATGAAAAAGGTTCGGAACCACTGTACTAGAGGAAATATGGTGGTCAACCCTAAAACTCGATCTAGAATGTTTTTTACAATTAATACAAGTTCTGAAGTCCTCTAAATAAAAAGAAATCATATTTTTGGAGACAAGTCTGCCTCCATTTGTCAGTTTCATTTTTGCGGTGTTTAAAATTTGTACACAACAAACCAATAGCATACACGAGTATGTTTTTATGAAACGAGCAAAGCTAGTTTCATAATTTTCATACTAGTGTGTTAATTGCCATTCATTGAAACTGTTCGACCATAGTTAGGCTAAATGTTTAGTTAGTAGTTCTCTTTTCCGATAGGTAGCAGGCTACAAGGCATGCAGGGCGTCTTTTGACGCTTTAACGTCAAACAACACACATTAAAAAGACACCAAATGAACTCAAATTAGTATAAGTTAAGGTTAACACGAACCACAATTTGTTTTATTTTAAATACAGGTTCTTTATTAAGGAGTTTCGTTTGCTGCTCTCAAGGTTTCAAGATCTTTCAATGTTCATTAATAACACTACCTGGCATCATTTTACGGTAAAGCATTTAATAAGTGATTTTAACTATTTATATAAGTTATGAGCCCTTTAACGCCCAAGTGGTGTAACTCACATTACTGCTGTTCTGAGATATTGAAGGTTTTAGCTGTCACCAAATACATGGCTTTATGGACAGCATAAAATTGTGCTCCTACCTACAGGGTGAAGCCGTTTGGAATGTCGGACCCCTTAACGGACGCAACACACATGACACCTGAGACCATTTACGACTAATTACACGATAATTACATACATCACGATTATACCAATTACGCCATCAGCAAGACAATAAAAATACCTACAAGATGACATATAGCATGTGACTATCAATTAATTATTTCATATCGAAATTCAATTATAATTAATTACAAGAAGTAATTATCATCGTACAGACAGAAGATTAATATCAAAAGATTCGGAAAATTTCATACTATAAGAATATGCGCATAAAATTTATACCAGACTAATGACATTGGACTTATTAAGCAATTACTGAAAGACCGGATGTCTAATCGCTTTGTATGCGACATATAGACGCCAGCCATTTATGTCAGAATTGACAAATGGATTTTAGGGGAAGAAACTCAGTTTAACGGACATTTTAGCTAGGGACAAGACTACCATACCATTCAAGCTGACGAATAAGAGGCTGCGAGACAAATAGGCATAAGAAATGGACCAATGAACTTATATTAAGGAGAGGAATTAATGAAATCAAGTGAGGGAAAATGAACTATGAAAACTGTTCTGTTTTAACTGGGAAGCGCTGCCGAAAAGGCATACAAAGTGAATTTCTCCGCGCCGTAAAGAAATAGAGTGTTCAGTTTTAAATAGGCCTACATGAAGGTTATTTATTCATATATAATTTATTTATTATTTATTGAATATACAGTTTTATGAACCCTATTTTACCCGAAAGTACATTAGGGTTATAGTTTTAACAAATTTAATTTGTAATTTACATAGTTATCTTTCTCTATTTGGCTAGGATATAGGCTACCATTCTGTTCTATAACTAGCAGTGCTGAGCATCACAGCCAATCACCCTGGTAACTTGAAACTATAATGGATTATGTACATAAGAAAGAAAATAATAAAATTGTCTTGATTTTTTCAACCAGTAACAAAATGTTTAATTGTTTTTACTTTCCTTTAAGATGTCCATTAACCAATACTCCATACTCAGTTACGAGTTACGAGTGTTTTGGAAGTCTATACTGATCTGTGGTGAACACCGCGTAGCAAAACATCTAACGCCTGTCTGTTCAAGTATTTTCGTTTTACACTAGCCAACACTGCATGTCAACACTGTTATCTTCATAAATCAAAACTTGCAGCTAAATTGAGGGATGAAACATGTTTTATTGCTTAAAAGAGAAAGTTAGGCGATGTCACCCCCTCAAACTGGTCATCCTGTGAGCTGAGAACACTACCAATACAACACAGCCCAGTTCAGTTAGAAATGAAACCCTAAAAATGAAATTTTGAATGACGTACAGTACTTGGAAATAGAGTCATAAAATGGAAAATGTGATGACATAAACCGAATCTTTAATCACAATAAACAGCATTTTTTCGATGTATCAGTATTAATGCGTACGGGACTTGAAGTGATAACATTATCCGATTGATAACATTATCCGATTGATAACATTTTCCGCGATTACATTAAGCGGCGTTCAGTGTATATGGGAACATATATGATATTGCTGGGAAAAGTTCTTATATTGTTTGCAAAGGTTTTCTTTTAATTTTTTTTTTTTTTTACGGAAGGCTCATATAATGTTGCAAAAAGTTATGTTTAGGGCAAAATGCCTTTTCTATTTGGGTGGATATATTAAAGAGTTAAATAGAGATTGATATGGATATATAATGCATTCATGAACCACAGATTATTGTCTCTGTTGGACATTACATGATAATATTATAGGAGAAAAATTCCTCTGGTACCGGAATTTGAACCCAGGACCTTTGGCTACCCATGCCACTGCTCAACCAACTGAGCTAAGCCAGAGTTCACTTCACGGTGCCCTTTGGCTGACTGCCCTTGGTTTACCTCAAGTTATGTCATATGCAGTAGGCTACTGTGAGGCATATAATTAGTGATTTTTATGACTGTGCTTCCACTGTTATTGTACAGCAACATTCAAGATGGATATAATATTCTCAGAGATTAACATGTTTCCATACATTTAGGAATGGTAGGGCCAGTGTTTATTTTGCTCTTTTGGCTTCTATTGTCTATTTTAAGGTTTGAAGCCTTATTTTTGCCTGTTTTGAATAATGGCTTTTTATAAAATTACTAGCTTAAAAAGGCCCGGCGTCTCCCGGGTTTTTATTTTGTAATTTGAAATTAACTTATGAAGGACTTTCGATTTTCAAACTCTAGGGCCTTGTATAATACGTAGCCCTACATAGAACTTGAAATGAGGAAGACCACGACTTATCACACTCAAACTATTCCCTCAGAAAACGCTAGATATAGCTTTTTATGGCTCACAGTGGATGTCGAGTGTTGCATTCCGTTGCTTCTACACACCATACCTGGGAGGGGTTGAAATAAGAAGAAACATATTCTGATTACATAAGATTCTATTGTCTTTATGGAATTTTTATTTCTCACTCTCATGTTACCATACAACCGTTTTGGTGCTGAAATTTTAAAAAAAATTGATTATCACTTTCATACTTTCCTCCCCCAAAACCTGGGACATAATACACTTCGGGCATAGAACTGAAAATGTTCCAACCTATTTTGTCTTCTTGTAGATGTTTAGGGCCTATGATAAACATCCCTATACAAATCCTACAGCTATGAGTGACGTATCAGTGGATAGGATTTTTTTTACCGACTTCTGATATAGCACACACTTAAGCTATCCCTGCAATACGACCGCTTATTCTACATCAAAATGTGAAGTAAGAAAATGATATATACCATGTCGACTGCATCACATTGTGCTTTATTTTCTTGGACTTAATTCGTCAAGAATTATTTTCACAAATATATTAATTAAATCGATAGCATCAGAATTTGTTAAACCCCAGTATTTATGTATTTTTAAAAGCCCTGTGTGAATATTGTAAACAATACACTTTTGTCATGATAACTGAATTGCATTTCATTTTTCAGTAGCCTACAATATTTTCAGAAATTATATAAATTTTCAAGCGAAGGCGTGGTTTGTTTGAATTTTAGTGTTCACCGCGTTACGTCCCGGGCTTAATTGGGTACGTGTTCAAAATTTCGTGAAAATTGGTCAAGAAATGTAGATTTGTATACGGAACATAAATACCAACATACATACATACATACATACATACACACTTTCGATTTGGCTTGGTTGCAAGACTGACACTTCTTTTTTGTTTGTTTGTTTGTTTGTTATGAAAACATGTGAAAGCGGTACTCTCAAACTGTGAATATGTCACACTTCTTTTGTCACACTTCGGTTTTTTTAATCTTTTTGTTTGCTATGTAAACAATTGACATCAGAACTCTCTAACTGTGCCTCATTTCACATTTCCGACTTTTCCCGTGGATTTTCCAAAAAATTTCTTTCATACAAACCTTGTCCTTACAATTACGAACACAACAAAAAAAGAATCAGCCAAATCGGTCGAACCGTTCTTAAGTGATGTGGCAACATACATTTTGGTAATTTATTTTTATTAATATAGATTTACACTTTTTAAAATGAACAAAGAATTTCAATGTGTGAAAGTATAATTTAAAAAAAGAAAGTACACATATAACAATAAAATAACGCATTCGCGTCAAAACATATTTATTGAGGATCTTGTTCCCTTTAAATGCATTTATTTGTGCCAGAATGGTACTTTATAAGATAGTGTGGGGACGGAAAACTGTGTGTCTGTGCGTGCGAAAACTCAAATACGCTTTATCGGATATTTTCATGAAATTTGATACTCGCATTTATAATGTCCACGTCAATTAGCATATTGGACCAATATAATAATTGGTTGACCGATACCGGAGTAAAGCCCAATTTAATGCGTGTTAAGTAATATATTAGAAAGAATTTATCAAATGCAAATCAGTTCTCATGACAACATATTGTTATACACTATTCATACACGGCTTTGGAAGTTGCAATATAGATAGCTTTGGCAAATAATACCACCCACATATTCTTTCACATATGCTTATCAAACTAGTCAGATGTTTGTTTATTTTGTCGATCAAGTTCAAATGAGTACTACATGAGTACTGTTAGCCTATATACAGAAGGTATATTACTGTGAAATAATTAGGTCTACGTAGGCTACAATAAACGGAGTTTGTGCATAACATAATTACATTTATCACTGATTAAACAAAAGCATCCTGGTACTTTGTTACATCAGTTTACCTGATTTTATTTGTTTTCAAGCAGTGGAAAACTTACCTCCTCAAACGATTCAATTGACCTACGAAAGGAAAGCACGGTGCACCGGACTTGATGAATACCAGGAAAGAAATACATAAATTAAATATATTAGATAAATATTAATAAATTAATAATATTAATTAATAAATAATGGGATTACTCTCTGTTTTGATTCTTAATAAGGGCCTATTTTAATTATATTACTAATTTGGTAATTTTAAGTGCCTTTTTGCTCGTATATTTCAACCAAAATAAATGCCTGTACTTCCTGGCTCTAGTGATGATATTGATGGAAAACGTTTTGAAGCTGGTGATATTGTTAGGCGAACTTTGGACAATGTTGAGGAAAGTTCACAAAGTGTTACTAAAATCTTTGACATTATTGGGAAAAGTTTTTGTATATAAGGGGAAAAAATGTTGGAAGAGTTTTCTTATTGTTGGGAACAGGTTGTTTGAAGAACTTTTACTATTGTGAAGAAAATGTTTAACATTGTCACTAAAAGTTATGTAGTTACTAAATTTCTGAAATTGTTGGGAAAAGTTTTGGTATTCAAGAATTTCATGATGTCCAAAGAGGGTCCGTAGTAATAGTTTTGTATTTTTAGTACAGCCTTATACCCTCTATTTAACTTATAGAATGTTCCAGGATGAATGTATATTGCCAATATATTATATATATATTTTATAACTTGTAATTATACTTAATAAATATATGTAACTGATAGCCTATTGGCAATATACATTCATCCTGGAACATTCTATAAGTTAAATAGAGGGTATAAGGCTGTACTAAAAATAAAAACTATTAAAGTTTTGGTATGTAAGGGAAAATTATGATATTTTGGGGGAAAAATTTTGACATTGTTGGCAGAAAAAAATATTTACATTGTTGAGAAAAGTTTTGATATTGTTGAGGAACGTTATGGTATTCAATGGAAAACTTCTGATATTGTTCGCAAACGTTTTGACATTGTTGTTAATTGTTCTGATGTTGCTAGAAAAACTGACAATGAAGAGGAAAAGTATTGTTTTTCTTGTCGTGAAAAGTTTTGATAATGATAAGGGAAAACTGATATTGTTGGGAAAACATTTGGCACTGTTGCACAGGATTGGCAGATCAGAAACGTAGAACAGTCGTACCATTACCCGAAAATAGTCGTATGCTAGTTAAAACTGTCGTATGCCTTGTGATTTTTCAGTATAACGAATGTATTGCGTTAATAATAATAATAATAATAATAACAATAATAAAAGCAATAATAATAGCAATAATAATAATTAATAATCGGTATTATGCACCTTATATATGTCATGTAATTGATAATAAATCTTATTTGTAAATGATTAGGCGTGTTTCCTTATCTTCCTATGTGCTAAATTTGATTAAATACAATAAATTTAAATAAACAGTAGTTGCCACAGTGTTGTAATTATTGCAAAAAGCACAGGACTGCTTTCCAATCATAGGGTCTATTGATTTTAGCTACATGCTTACAACAAAAACCACGAGAAAACAAAAATCTGGATACATATCAAAATTTAAAATTCGTCAGTAGATTGACTTTAAAAAAAATATAAAACGTTATGTCAAAAATAGTCGTACAAATAGGCGTATGACTTATGATTGCGTCGTAGTCGTACAAATCTATGAAATATTCGTATGTACACGATTATGGCCGTAGGTATGGCAACCCTGCTGTTGCAGAAAGTTTTGATATTTAATGGAAAACGTTTTGATGCATAAAATAGAAGGTTTGTTTAGAAAGTTTTGGTATCTTGGGAACAGTTTTGACACTGCACTGTTGCAAATGTTTGGCTAGTTTTTAAGAAGAAATAACAAAAAAATGGCGATAATGTAGGAAAAGTTGAATTTATTGAGGGAAAGTTTTTTGATATTGTTAAGATAATCTTGTAGATGTTTGAAAATAAAATGATATTGCTCGAAATTAAATGAGGCTATTTTTTAAATTAGTGTTCCACTGTTTGTCGAAAACATTACAATTTTCTTGAAATAAAGTTTCCTTATTGTTATGGAAAGCCATATTATGTTAACTCCTTTCTGGCTTTGCCTACCCAATGGGGAGGGAGTAATACTGTATTAGAGAAGATATGTTATTGATCCCTGATTTCGTTAATATTTTTTTTCTGTTTAACGCTTATTACTAGAGACCGGATTTTAAAGGGAAAATTTTCACCCAAAAAGGGACGAAAAAAGGGAAAATTATTACCAAACAAAGGTGGGGAAAAAAGGGAAAATTATTGCAAAAAAAAAGGTAGGAAAAATGGATATAAAAGTAAGAGAGCGTGAAAATTCAGCAGAGAGATACATGTTTGTTTTATGTAAAGCCTTTGCTTGCTCTACAGCTGCTGATTCTGTAACATCTAATGAGTGAAGAAATTTTTTGATCTTGTTGAAATTCTCACAGAGGAAAATAGCACACGAAATCCACGTTCCCCACCTTGCTATAATGGGAAACTTAGGCAATGGCAAGCCTGTGATTTCCCTGTATTCTGCTGGGAGGACTTATTTTGTCAATGGTAAATTAGTGAAAACAATTTTTAATGTTTTCATATTACAAAATACTGGGTAATTTACGAATTTTTCAAAATAAATTAGCAAAAAAGGTACTGGAAAGGGAAAGTTCCTAAAAAAAGGGAAATGAGCCTAAAAAAGAAAAAAAGGGACGTTAAAACCAGGTCATTTGCAGTTGAAACTTACTCAGTAATGTCCTGTTCAATTTTATCACGTTTTGTGATGAAATATAAAAAAAGGAATTCCCTTTAAAATCCGGTCTCTACTTATTACACATGACGTAACGGTATTATAATGGTATCCATTTCGGTACAAATGTGGTATCGATTACACTAGCCTGCAAAAAAGAAGAAAAAAATCTGCGGTAAAAACGAAAATAGGTGTGTTTGATTAACTTCGCTGTGCCGAATCCGAAAATGTATTTCGTTTTTCTCTATCACGTCTGGTTAACTGATAATTGTGAAAAATGTTATTTTGACATTTTGCGTATTGCTTTTGATGCTGCATTTAAACATTGTGGTGTGGTAAGTGAACTTAACTAATTTTAGGTCGCTGAACACGAATCCGTTGACGGTTTCTACTTATCACGACATATTTTCTTACAAAAGGTACATCAAAATGAGAGAGATAAGTTATTGCATAGACTAGCCTTTGCGATAAAAAGAACTGAAAAATTAGGATAATTTGATAAGTATATGTGTGAAGGAATATGTCGGATAACTAGCATATTAACAGAAAAGATTTACAGCAGCAAATTCCTCATGTCAACAATAGGCCTATTCCTTTATTTTTGTCAAATCTTCTGAAATCGTACAAACACGCAATGAAAAGATCAAAGTTTATTTTGGAGGGGAAAATATTAAAGATTTGAACTTTTTGGAATTTTCCCATTGATTATAAGATCAAATCTATAAGTCTGCCAAATTTCAAATTTCCAGCTCAACTTGAAGTGAGTAAACATCAATGTTTATAAGTGGAAGAATAGACTGTCATAGATATGAATGACGTCACGCCTATCCAGCCAGTTTTCCATACTTACGGGGCAGCTAGAAACATCAAATTGTGCACGCTTATGACTAGGGACCGGATTCTTAGGTTTTTACCTATTTTTTTCCTTACTTCCAAAACAAAAAGCGCTCATACACTTTTTCGAATCATGTCCATAGGATTCACCCACATTAATTCTGTAGCACCTAAAAATACCTAAATGGGGTATAAAAACCTAAATATACCTAAACGGGATATAAAACCTAAAATATCTAATTTAGGTAACTTTTTCGTCTTTTTTGTGTGACAGTTGAGAAATCGATATTTTGCGGAGAGAAAATAATTTTTTATTAACTAAGAGATAACAGGAAGAACTTCACAGTTCTTGAAAGATATTTAGTGATGTACTGTAACCAGGAAATGTGAGGCAATCTTATTTTCACTACTTCTTTTGATTGTTTATGCTTTCTTTCTTCAATTGTATAAGATTGTACTAAAGCAAGTTTACACAAATTTAAGTCAATTTTGTTAAATTAAACTTTACAAGTATTATGTATAGAATCCTATGTAGTATATTCAAATTAATTAAACCAATTATTTTACCCGAAAACGATATTTTGTACAAAAAACCTAAAAAAAACTATTTCACCAAATGGAAAACCTAAAACAGTGTTTTTAAAAACCAAAAGATCCGGTCCCTATTTATGACGTTGCACCCCGCAGGTTTCTACGTCTGCTGTGTCCTAAAGCAAGTTTACAGAAATTTAACTCAATTTTGTTAAGTTAAACTTTACAAGTATTATGTATTGAATCCTATGTAGCACATTCAAATTCGTTAAACCAATTATTCTACCCGAAAATGATATTTTGGACAAAAAACCTAAAAAAACTATTTCACCTAATGGAAAACCTAAAACAGTGTTTTTAAAAACCTAAAAATCCGGTCCCTATTTATGACTGTTGTATGTGCCAATTTTTACGATTTTATCTGTCCTATGTGTGTCAAATATTACATAATATGGTAAAAATAAACAAAATTTACATAAAATAAAAAATCTAACTCAATCTAAGGTATAACCCATGGAGGTAAGACAAAAAGTCATAAGGCCAAACTTGTGGATATCTCAAAATCCGTTACTGTTGCAATCTGTTTTTTTATACGACTTACTGTTTAGCTACTATAAGCCCCCAAATAGGTCTAAACAGACCTTAAAATTGCGTCTGCCATAACACATTTCAGACAGCAAACACAAAAACTATACGTTATATATATGATTTATGAGCCCCTTAAAGCCCAAGTGGTGTAACTCCAGTTTTTTTATTTTTTTGTTATGGTCAGGATCCTATTCAGAAATTGTTCTTCTATTAATAGTGCAAATGGTGTAAGTCATAGCTTGCATAGCAACCCTTATGCCCGTTTGTCTTTCCACTCTCGTAAATAGGGTGCGTTTGCACTTCACCGATCGGATAGGCGTCAACCTACATAAATGTATATAAATTTGTAGTTTCCGATCAGTTCCTTTTACGAGAATGGTCACGGACAACCCTCAGCGGCAGTGAGAACTCTTATCCCTTTCGTGGTTGACTGGAATCACAGGTTATGATGCGGGGAGAAATATTATAACACCTACTTGATGAATATGTTTGATTTATTAGTACTTCTGACACACTGGGTTCGTTGCACAAAGGAGTCTGCAATGCCTATATTCATAACTGCTGACTTATGCTTTAAATACTGGACGTGTCTACTATTCATATACGTAAACTTCTATATTCAATTACTACTCTGCTTATATTTGTATAGGCCTACGACGACTTTTTACTCAATGATTACGCGCCCCGACGATCAATAAAACTTGTATCACACAATTCCTCTATTTCTTTAGTACGGCGAAGAGAGATTCGCAGTTTACGTTTACGTTTTGCCTCGCTTCACAGATAAGATAAATACTTATATGTTCAATTATTACGCGCCCGATAATTCTTAAAACTTGTAGGCCTAATTCCTTCGGCTATTATCAATCGGTTAATGTTATGAGATTAGCTGCATCCCAAAGTGATCACACTAAGAGGCGTGCACTGTATACTTTTAATGCAAGTTTTTTTTTCAGTAAACAAAACTACAAGTAAAAAACTCAAATGTACTGGAAATAACAGAAAACAATATTATATTAGACAATACTCATTATTAGGGCAAGGCATTTGATGATTTTCCATCTTTTTTATATGAAGGCTAAAAGTTAGCTCGAATATATATAAATGTGTATCATGAAATAATTTATTAAGTAAGGACAATTTGTTTTTGCATTTTTTGCTTTCTTTTGCATTTTTTGCTTTCTTTTGCATTTTTCGTCATTTTCAAGAGATAGGTCATTTTTGGGCAATTTTAGGTCTTTTTCTGCATTTCTAGGTCATTTCGGCATTTTTAGGTCTTTTCGGCATTTTAGGTCATGTTTTAGTGGAGGTAGAGAGGAGCTTTTCCATGTACAAATCAGACAACAGACAATCGTTTTTATTTGAGAATCTTCGCCAAGTGTTCATAGTTCATTTTATTTCAGGTATATTGTAAACACCATAGCAGTTTGTATTGTAGCAATAAAGAATTATATATAGTTTTTAAATTGCCCATATTTGCCAGGGGCAATTTCATGGGCATGCCAGTTCAGAATTTTTTTTTTCGCTAGGGGTACCCAAGTAGTATATATGTACTTAGTAATAAAATAAGTGTGCTTTATATTGTAAATTGATATGTAAGGCACTGTCATACGTTAAATTGCTTTTATCAAATCATTACTTTAAAAAACTAAATAAAGAAATAATGGAAAATTTATTGATCATTTAAAAAATATTTTGTTTAATTTTTTCACTATTTTTAGGTCATAAATGCATTTTTTATTTTGCATTTTTTCACTATTTTATGGTCATTAAATGCCTTGTCCTAGTCATTATAGTTACCAGAAGCTCAACGGATGTTGAGAATACTGCAGCTTAATTGTAATGAGAAGGTGGTAATGAAGGAGAGAAGGGGCCGCTTGCCTTGTGCGGGAAACTGGCTCCGTGTTTGGCCTTCCCATGCCTTCACAGTGGCCAGTGATACGCCTCGAGCAGTGCAGTGCCGTTGTTAGTGATCTCACTGTTACTATTCCTGCTATTATTATTATTATTATTATTATTATCATTATTATTATTATTAATCCTATAATTATAACCTTATTTTTATAAGTACTCTTGTTATTTGATATAATATTAGGGTATTTTTATAGTCATTGTCGTTGTTCTAGTTGTCACTATTTTTAAGTAACTGCGGGTTTTCAAGCAGTGACAGTAATGTGAGCCGTTGTGCAGGGATCGAAGTGATAACCTTTATAGTAATGCCAGTGTGTGCGCTTTTTCAGCCTGAATTTGCTTTTTAAAGCTAGTTTTCATTTTTTAATAATATTCTGTGTATTTTGTTTTTTTAAACAAAGCTGTAAAATGAATTTTAAGATATTTGTTAACAGCAGGAGTTGATATTAACTCGTACGTAATACAGTCAACCCTCTTTACAGTGCCATCGTCGCACAGTGCCAATAAATGCAAGTGAACGGATCTTCTCCCATATAAAATACATAAGAAGCCTCGTTACTGTGCCAATTCATTTAGTGCCAGTGAATATAAGACAAGACTTTTACAGTGATATTTTGTTGCATAATTCTTTTCAAACTGGCATGAATGTTAGGAAGATTATTTAAGAAACATACTGTAATGTATTTCCAAGAACCGAGTGCGGTGGAATGAGGAAGTTATGTTAAGAAGTCAAATAGACAGCCTTTATGAGGGTGGAGCAGGTAGAAAGAACCCATCATACAATGATACATTCCAAACGTTCACTTATTTTAGTACAGAATTCAGCTGTTAAACATTACACTACAGTTAATCAATTACATGGGCCCACATGATTTTCAACCCCTTTTTGTACTGTAGCACTGGACATATACTGGAATAAATTGAGTTACTTTTCAGTAATTTATTTTGTGCTAAAATTCTGTATTTCCCTTTTTACTAATTTTTATGTAAATTAATACAGCACTGTATTATGCCATTTTTATTTTCAAAATTAAATTTCGCTTGGTGCTACTAAATGTTAGAGAATGGATGGTGGCATTATATCGAGGGTTGACTGTACAGGGTTTCACAAACTAATTTAACTAAAATTCGCGAGCAAGCTTCAGTGTTTTACACGATAGAACCGTAACAGATTGCCAAAAGATCACTTATAAGAATTATTACGCCTATAACATATAGTTTGTTCAGTGTTCTATGATTTTACTATGAAATTTATATTTGTTTGCGATTTGTGTAACTCCAATAATTCATCAATCCACGCGACGTGTAACTGTGCCTTGCCTCTACAATTTTTGTTGGATCTAAGTACGGAGTAATGAAACTGGGCCTATTATTTTGGTTAACAACTTGTACCGGATCATTTAGCTGAACAGTAAGAAGTGTTCCCTATACAGGCCATGGATGCCCAGAGGGTTCCAGGAGGTTGAGGCTCCCAGATTTTAGACATTCGGGCGTCAAGGTGGTCAGCCTTACGCACCGGCCACCTTTACCCCCAGGATTGCTCCTGGTAGTTATTTCTGTTAGAGGCTGAGTCGACCCCAGGGCCGTAGTGCCATCAGAAGGATTAGGGCACTTGAAAAACTCCAACGATCTCGTCGGGGATCGAATCTGCGACCTTCCGGTTTGTAGCGCAGCGCCTCAACCACTACGCTACGGCGTACCCCGGCTGAACAGTAGAAGGAATATTTATGTTCCCTTTATAAACCAGGAAATGCGTCATCTTGAAATGTTTTTCTTGTCATGTCAAAATAACAGCTACCAAAGACATCATTATGACACTTACATAATCTAAATTCATATCAAGCTAGTTTTTGTAGCTGTATAAGAATATATTATATAATTAACCTTAATATTTGCATATTATGAAAGTAGCCCGTGGCGCAGTTGGTTGAGGCACTGGGCGAAGAACCGAAAGGTCGCGGGTTTCATCCCCGATGACGTTGTTGGGCAATTGACGGCACTGTGACATTGGGGACGATTCAGCCTCTAACAGAAATGAGCATCAGAAGTAATCCTTGGAGTAAATGCGGTCGGTGCGTAATGATTACCAGATTGTCTTCGTGTGCTGAATGTCTCGAAATCTCTGAGCCTCAACCTTCTGGAACCCTAAGGGCCTTCACGGTCTGTATTGGGACTATTCGCTTTACTTTATTATTAATGAATTTCATCTTCAGACAGGGTTAAAATAGTTTTAAAATAGAGAGATTGTCCACCTTAGAACCCTTGTCGTTTCACTTATCTGGGGCCTTTTATAAAATATATATAATAACATAGAAGGCACAAGCACACGTTAAAAACACTGTTGTCAAATTAATAAAACTTCTTCTTGGTCCCAGATGCGTCTAGACGCAGAAGTTTTATTAATTTGACAACAGTGTTTTTAACGTGTGCTTGTGCCTTCTATGTTATTATATATATTTTATAAATGGCCCCAGATAAGTGAAACGACAAGGGTTCTAAGGTGGACAATCTCTCTATTTTAAAATCACTTTACTTTATTTGCGTTTTGTTTATAAATGTTCTCATTTCGAAATCCCCTGAACACATCAGTTTAGTGGCTAGATAAACTGAAGTAATGTGTCTAGCATCTCATTAAATACGTAGGAAATGCCATTGTTTGATAAGTTATTGCTATGTTTTTACTTATTAATTTATTTATTTTTGTAACATACGTTGTAACCTTAGTTTTGACTTGAAAAAGTACAAAGCACTTTCAGCCATTTCTTTTTTAAATTACTTATTCGCTGCATAACATGCATAATTTGATTTTCTAAACTTTCTAGAAATGAGGTGATTTGGAGTTTTTCGTCGTGATTTTTTGTTTGCAGATATTTGATTTCATTTAGGGGGCTATGGGTGAAATTTACCAGAATCTTTCTAGTAGGAAATTCATTTTTGGCAGAAATAGTTTCTATAATATAAATAATAATATGCCGAAGTTTCATTTCTGTGGGTCTAATACTTTTCAAGATACTAGTTGTTTTGTTTAAAACAATAACGCTTTTTTTTAAATGTATCTCCTCCTACATATGCGAAGTAAAATGTTTCAAAAGTTTTTGATGAATCATTGATTTGCATTATAAAACTACCTACAATCCAGGTGTTTAATTTTTTTTATCAGAACAACAAGGAAAGTATGTTCATTCCAAAATAAAAGAATTTCTAGTAAAAAACTAAATCTGTGTAATTTACAAAATGAATTCACTATATCCTTAACATCGTTATGTAATCATTCACTTCGCTATTAGCTAATCAATCTTTGTGATTATTAAATTATTGGATAGGCTACATTTTATTATATTACCAACATTTTAAAAATTTTACTGTCCTTAATAGCGCCGATACAAACAAAAATTCAGCATTTTTGTTTATGTGTACAGATTTTACATAATACGTAACTTAGCTTATTATTTTTATTGCTAGTTTTATTATTGTAGTTATTGTTACTATTATTTATTATTATATAACTGCTTATTGTTATTATTATATTACTGATTATTATTATTATTGTTAGCGGTATTATTATTATTATTATTAATAGTTTATTAGAAAATTAGTATATTGTTATTATTATATTACTAATTATTATTATCATTATTATTATTTAATTGTTATTACTACTATTATTATTACAACTACCTATTACAGTGGAAAGTGCTGTAGTACAGTGACATAAACATAACAGTGGGAAAGTTTTCACTTTTACTGATGCTCAATAAAACGGAAAGTGGTGACATCTTCAGGCAAGATGAGGGTACTACGTCTGCTGTGCTACAAGAAGAAGAGGCTCAGACGCACGTACGTAACTTCCTGTTTCCTGCCAGGGCAGTCCAGAAGGTGCTGCCACCTTTACGCTAAATCCCCAGTATGCGTCTTTCCCAGCCCTGGCCTTTGCTTCGAGTCCTTGGAGTTACGTGATAGTAGGATTCGCAAGGTTATGGAAATTTTCTCAAGCAATTTTGTGTGAAAGACAATTAAATGGAAGTTGAGATGTTTTGGTTACGTCACGGGGGGTCCGGGTACAGCACTGGACTATGCTTGGAATGTTGCAGCAAGTGGAGCGGCAGGTCGGCCCGTTATGTCATAAGGAGGCCGAACACTGCCCGGAGCGGGCCACCACGGCCTCAGCCTTCCTGTAGCCGATATTCATTGATTCATGACGGATGTCCCTAGCTGAATCTATCCCGGAAGTCCAAAGTGAAATAATTTCATTTTCAGTAATTTTTATTAACCCTTTCTTATATTTTATAATAGAACGCATCTTTCAACTCAAATCATTAGTGGGTAACTAAGAAACAAACAAACAAACAAAAAATGAAAAATTGCATTTTTTTTTTAACGGCATATTTAGATAGCTCTTTTCTCTTTAATTTCGTATATTAATTTTTAAATTCTGGCTGCTAGCTCCTTAGATAGAGCCCCTTTTCTAAGAAGCTTCATTTTGCCATTCGAATATGTTGGGAAATAGCTGAACACTTGCTGTATCTTTTGGAATACATATATCCATTAAATTGTGTTTTGTTTCCGTTAATGGCCTTTGTGAAAGTTACTTTATGGACGTGCCTCGTAAGTAACATAAGCCTAGGCCTACATCATAATATTGTCTTGTGTAGGCTATACAGAACTATTTAACTATCATCTCTTTCTAGGTTTGTTTGATGTGGATGTTTTTAACTTGACCACAAGTTGGTCTAAATACTTGATTTTTAATATTTTAAAACTTTTATATTGACTAGCAGGTGCCCGCTGCTTCGCCCGCGATTACTTACTCAACTGCTAGATATTGTGCTTAAATCATTTATTTAACAGAAAAATAATTAAAACACCATGTTTATTAACACGGACATAGTTTTTAAATAAATTAGAGGAATTACGTAATTTTACTCTTAGTCATATTGTTTAACGTAAAAATGTAAATAAACAAACGAACAAAAGACTCTTATGATACCATATGGGCATAGAAATTCCAAATGAAACGATTAAAATGAACCTTACGTAAGTAGATTCATGAACCTTTCCCAAATCATGCATAAACAATTTTATTATAACAATTGACCAAAAAAAACCTGGTTTCGAGGTGCATTACACGATCAAAGTGCGCCACCGGGGAAAAAAAAGACCTCTGATTAGAGTTCCCTAGCCCAAAAAAATCCGCATAGTGTTTTTCGTCCAAATCTTTCCATGTTTTCCCATTAAGGCTTTGCCGCGAAACTTGTTAGCTGTAAAGAACATATTGATTAATTCGAACATTTCGATTAAAATGTTTAATTTACTGATTATTTTACATAATCTACAAAATTTTGAGATACATAATTTACTCAAATATAAATTTTAATACCTTCTCTAATTTTCAAAGTCTTGTTTCATTTATTTCCAAAGCCTTAGGTAAAGACTGCCAACAATACACTGTTGTCATGTGAACTGTGATTTGGATTTGATAATTCTGTGTAAAAAGGGATTAAGTATTCTCAAAAGCATTTGATTTTTGGCATTTAAAATTTAAAAAAATAAAACTCCTTTCTTAGTGAGCACATACATTATGAAACGAAGGTACTGTCAAAATTCCAAGTCTCTACCTATTATAGTTTAGGCTCTACGTTGATTCTCTGTCTGTCAGTCAGGACAAAGCCTCTTATTTATATATATATATATCTAGATAATAAAACGCATCCTTCAATAAAATCATCAGTGGGTAATTAAAAAGCAATATGATTTTTTTTTTGTAAACGGCATGTTTAGATAGCTCTTTTCTATTTAATTTTGTATATTAATTTTTAAATTCTGGCTGCTAGTTCCTTAGATAGAGCCCCTTTTCTAAGAAGCTTTATTTTGCCATGCCTTTAGCCTTCTATCAAATTCTAGTATTTTTATTCTTCCCTCTCTGCTAGAAGTTCAGATATTGACTATTATTTGTCACTAATACACTAGTAAGTAAATGGAGCCATGCTGGGGTCAGAATAAACTGTTTGAACATCGCATATTCATGTTCATTCCGACATGTGTTTTATATGCGCTTCGATACAAGTTTTGCTTCCTTCACAGTTTCCCGAAAGTAGGAATCGTGATGTGGATGATTTCAACTTGACCACAAGTTGGTCGAAGTATATTTGACTTTTAATATTCTAAAACTTTTATATTGATAAGGCGGAGTTAAACCGCATTTTAAATTACCAAGTCTTGCAAAGCTCTATAGGCTATTTACTGTCATCTAAGGAGTCAAGTGGAGCTTTCTGTTTCTGGCATAAAACTGATTACTTTTTCTATACTGTTTTAATTACTATCCAACATCATAACAGAAAATTAGTTGTTCCCTTGACATAAAATTCAACACGATATTAATTTTAAAACTCGGTGGAACATACTGGACTGGCTTGTTATTGCTTAACTTCAAACTCGTAGATGACATCTAGTTATGCTCTGAATTTTAATTCATTTTATGGGGGGAAAATAGAATTAGCTGGTTCTTGCTTCCAACTCTTCAGTTATCAAGTTGAAAATACCTTTAGGCAGGCCTACAGGCTGAGGTAAATTTCGAAGTGCTTTTGGTTTAATTTATTGTCGCTGCGCAGCACTTTTCTTCTTTAGCCTTGGCATGACGGACCCGCAATAATAACTGCAAAAAAGAGGAAAGAGCACTTTTTCAAACATTCAAATCTCGCCTTATATGAGAGCTATCGAGAAACTAACTAGTTATTGATATGTAGAGTACTCATCAAGGGCTTTTCGACGATACCCCACAAGACGTGGTTTCAAAAATTTATAATTTCCATCCCCCACCACCCCCACCCCCACTCGTAGGGACCGAGATATAAATTTTTCAAAATTTGAACCAATCCCCCGACTCCCCTCGGGCCAATTTTGCTCATTAACGAACTTGTCCGAACTATTGGGCCTAGAAATAACATAATCAAATTTGGTTCACATATCTTCAAAATTACGGCCGCTGTGTAAAGATATATAAATTGAACGGGCGGTGGTTTCGTACTTAGGGAAGCATGAAACGTAAAGATATGAAAGAATTTTTCGAAAGTCATGACATGGTATCGATTTCAATAGGTAGATTTTTCTTCAAAATCTACCTAAAAATGATTACACTTTCTTTCGGTAACTAATCTGATATTAGCCTACTTCTTAAAATATTTAATTAAACAAGAAGAGGGTTTGATTTTAATAATATTGCGATACTTACCATCTCACTGGTTTCGTGCCCGCCTCTAGATCCGAAAGGCCCCGGGATCAAACCCGGCCGAAGTCGATTTTTCAGGACGTAAAAATCCTGGGCACGGAGTACTCCGGGAGGGACTTTTAGCTGGGGGGGGGGGGGTGTTGTAGATTTACAGCACGTAAAAGAACTCCAAGCCTAAATTAGAGCCTTTGGACAAAATTTATTGGCCCTTTCACGTCCAAGTAATACCTTAGTTTCCGGAGGGGGTTAAGAGGCGATGGGCTTACCACCTGTTCCTCTGCCCTCTCTCGGAAAATAAGCGTAACAAAATTCTCATAGGTAACATAAACCTCCACTTGGAGGCCCTTCGTCCCAACACAGGGGATATAGGATACCAGATACAGATACTATCTGACTGAAACAGACCCAATAGGCTTTAATTATGATACTTTCCACTAATATTCAGGCAGCTTTTTTCACAACGAAATTATTTTTGTTATCAGTACAAAAGTGCCTGCGATCATTTACTCAACTGCTAGATGTTTTATTTAATTTATTTATTTAACACAAAATAATTATAATATACTAGCTTAAAAGGCCCGGCGTCGCCAAGGTTTTTTTTATTCTGTAATTGAAAATTAACTTATGAAGGACTTTCGATTTTTAAAATTCAAGTCCTTTTATAGATATTTAGAATTTGAAATAGGAAGAACGACTTATCGCACTCAAACTATTCCCTCAGAGAACGTTTCATATAGCTTTTTACTGCTAATAGAGGATGTAGAATTTTGGATCCCATCGCTTGTACACAGCAAGCCTGGTAGGGGTTCAACTAAGAAGAAACATAAATTCCGGTAACATAAAATTGTATTGTCTTTGAAGAATATTTATTTCTCACTCTCATGTTACCATAATACCGTTTTGGGGATGAAATTAAACAGAAATGCAATATCACTTTCATACTTCTCTCCCGAAAACATATTACCATACCTCGTATTGTTTTCTCTATGTCCAGGGAAAAGAAAGTTATGTGACTGCATTATTTTCGTGGGTTTCATTCTTTAATATTTATTCATAACATGAATTATATTGATAGCTTCACTGATTATTTAAAGTTCCGTTTCTTTTATTTCCAAACCCATCTGAGACCATTGGCAACAATATGTTGTCATGTGAACTGCGATTTGGAATTGATAATTCTGTGTAAAAAGGGATTAAGTATTCTCAAAAACATTTAATTTTTGGCATTTAAAACCAAAATTTTGCAAAATCCTTTCTTAGTGAACACTTACATTATTAAACGAAGGTACTGTCAAAAAACCAATTCCCTCCCTATCATAGTTAAGGCTCTACGTCGATTCTCTGTCATTAAGTCAGTCAGTCATTCATTCAGTCAGTCAGGATAAAGCCTCTTATATATAGATTGATTAACACTGACATCGTTTTTACAAAAATTGCATGGGTTACATAATTTTATTAGGTGCCAGAATGGTACTTTATGAGATTGTGTGGAGGACGGGAAAATGTCTGTCCATTCGTGTGCCTGTACTTGCGATAACTCAAATACGCTTTATCGGATTTGTATTAAACTTGGCTTGCGCTTTTATAACGTCCATGGGAAGAAACCTATTGATATTGAACCAAAACGGTTGACCGGTACCGAAGTAATGCCCAATTTAGTACCAATATATTTTATGGTAATATATTAGAAAGAATTTATCAAATTCAAATCGGTTCTCATAACAACATATTGTTTTACAGTGTTCTTATACTGCTTTGGAACTTGCAATACAGTTACCTTTGCTTATCAAACTAGACCTTTGTTTTTCCGTAAGCCCTGCTTAATGAATCGATCTGAAGCTTAACTCGGAGATCAATAAATTACAAAAATAACTTATTTTCTGCATATCATAATTGTGGCATCCAGTTATTGATATTATCATCTCTGTGTAGTAGACATAGTCGTGTAACTGTAAACATAAATATTAAAGGTTTGTGTGGGTTCCTTCCTTATCTATTCTTGAAAGACAATTTTCATAAATTAAGGGGATGCCGTTTCTCCAGTGAGAGAGTGGGCTAAGCCACCTCGGAAGTATTAGTAACGTGATATAGTCCAATCACCGGGTACTTTTACCTGGGAAAAAATTCCGAAGTTAATAATTTTTTAATATGTTGTATGTAGGTATTCTGTGGTTTAGAATCCAAGTTTCCCAATTCGAGAACCCTGTGCGAACTTCAGAGCAGCCGAAAACCTCGAAATTTGTGGGTTTTTGTAGTTTTTTTCCTTATAACTCCTTAACAACCCGTTACAGACTAAAATATTTCATTACAAAACTTAAAGAGCATTAAATTTCCTACAATTTGCGTTGTTTAAACTTTTTTTAAAACCAAATACGTACCGAGATATGGCGCTTCAAAGTTTAGAAAAATTTTAAAAATACCGAAAGACTGCTTACAAAAACCTTAAGGAGGTGATAAAGGGTTGGCACTGTAGCCTGAAGTTAATTTTTATAAACACTTTGAAATGTGTAAAATCTGATAAGAAGAAATAAATCAAGTGTTAAGATGAATTTTTTTCTCATTAGAAAGTCAAACACAAATCTCAAAATATCTCGAATCCGTTATTTCTGGCTTAGCCCACTCTCTCACTGGATGCCACAATTGCATTGATCACTGATTAAACAAAAGCATTCTGGCACTTTGTTACATCGGTTTACGTGATTTTATATTCTTATATATTTGTTCTCTTATAAAATATTAAATATCAGAATCAAATATTAAATATTACATTTTTAAATGTTATAGGATGGAAGTAGAGAGTGGTTTTAATTATACTGTAGTATATTTTGCTTAGTTGTGGAAGGTACGTATGTTTGTGTTTAGGATATATTTTGACTTGTTAGACTTCCTGTTCCACGCATCTCCTGAAGAAGTCAAACAACTCCAGGTTGTCGTATAGTACTGTGGCCACCCCTGGAAACTTTGAATTGAAGGAAAACAAGAAAATATTCCATTAGCAACAAACATTACTCATCATGAAAGATTACCCTCTGGCTTGTATTTCATTGCAGTATAATCATATCCAAGACTGGAATGCACTAATTCTACCGATGTTATAACAAAGAAGGAATTCACGGATGTAGCAGATGTTAAGCAAAACCATCACGTGTCACCCCTAGTCTAAAAACAACAAACACAGAAAGAGAAACATGATTAGAATAATGGGCACTAAATTACTTGGAACTAAACATGAATTGGCAAAACAGAAAAGTATTATGTAACATGAGAATATTACAGGAGAAAAATTCCTCTGACACTGGGATTCCAACCCAGGACCTTGGGCTATCCATGCCAATAATCTACCAACTGAGCTAAGCCAGAATTCACTTCACAGTGTCGGATGGAACCTCTCTCCTATGACTGATTGCCCTTATTGGTCTACCTCACAGACAGACACGTTATATCATACTAGCTTAAAAGACCTGGCGTCGCCCGGGATGAAGGATTTTCAATTTTAAATTCTAGGTCCTTATATAGGCATTTATAATTTGAAATAGGAAGAACGACTTATTACACTCAAACTATTCCCTCAGAAAACGCTTGATATAGTTTTTTATGGCTCATAGAGGATCTAGAATGTTGCATCCCATCGCTTGTAGCCTACAGTGCACAGCAAGCCTGATAGAGGTTTAAATAAGAAGAAACAGAAATTCCTGTAACATAAAATTGTAATATCGAGGCGGGAAATTTCCCACTCTTATGTTACCATAAAGCCTTCATACTTTTCTCTCCAAAAACCTGCGATATAATATAATAATATACACATTACCATACCTCGTTTTGTTTTCTCTATGTCCAGGGTAGAGAAAGTTATGTGATTCCATTATTTTAGTGGATTTCATTCTGTAATATTTATTTATAACATGAATTATTTTGATAACTTCTCTTATTTGTCAAAAGTGCATTTCAATTGTTTTTTCCAAGCCCACCTGATACCATTTGGCAACAATATATTCTGTGATTTGGAATTGATAATTCTATGTAAAAAGGGATTAAGTATTTTCAAAAACATTTAATTTTTGGCATTTAGAATCAGAATTTTTCAAAATCCTTTCTTAGTGAGCACCTACATTATGAAACGAAGGTACTGTCAAAATTCCAAGTCTCTACCTGTTATAGTTTAGGCTGTACGTTGATTCCTGTCATTCAGTCAATCAGTCAGTCAGTCAGTCAGGACAAAGCCTTTTATATATATATATAGAGATGCAGTACTGTGAGGCACACTAATTAGTGATTTGGCCAAAGGTCCTGGGTTCAAATCCCAGAGTCGGTGGAATTTTTCTCCTATAATATTCTCATGTAATGTCCAACAGAGACAATAATCTGTGGTTGATGAAAGCTTATAATTATATCTACACTAATTAGTCATTTTTGTGACTGGGCTTCCACTGTTATTGTATAGTAACATTCAAGGTATATATACCTATAATGGCATTTATTAAGACACGAGGTAGTTTTTCTGAAACGAGCATTCTGGATATCATAATTTTCATACGGACGTCTTAATTGTCATCATAGGCCGCCCCCATAGCTGAGTGGTTAGACCGCTCTCCTTTCCACCGCTGGGACACGGGATCGAATCTCGGTAAATACGTGTGGAATTTGTGGTGGACAAAATGGGGTCGGGACAGGTTTTCTCGGGGTGTTCCTTTTTCCCCTGCCATTTATAATTCCTCCAGAGCTCCATTCATCCTAATATGAGCATTGGTTGCAATGAAGGAATTTATAAAATTATCATTATAGGCAAGTTACGTATAACTGTTTTTGTTCGACCATAATTAAATCCTTAAGTTTTGTGTTTTAAGAATACCTCGTGTTTGCGTTCGCTCCTCTTACGCAGCGGGCCCGGGTTCGAATCCTGGTCGGGACAACTTACCTAGGTGGGGTTTTTTCTGGGGTTTTTCCTCACCTGTGAGACAAATGTCTGGTAACTTTAAGCCCTTGTGGTCCCCAGATATCATCTGGCCGTCATTATCATCTTCATCTAGTCCTAGCCTTGTTTGGAGTGTGTGTGTGAATGGTGTGTCTCGTCCTATGTGGTCATGTTGTCTCGGAGGTGGCCCCGGCATTGGGCTGATCACTCATCCGGGGAGGCCCTCCGTGTCCTTATCTGGTCAAAAAGTATGTATGTGATCCATAGATAATCCCTCTCCCGACAGGTTCGCGGCCCTGTAAGTCCCTAAAAGGGAGAGGTAAAACTAAGACAAACAAATAAAGAATACCTCATAATTGATGAAGCAAATGACCCTTGGACAACAGCTGTTAGTAGTTCTCGTTTTTTCCGATAGATTGCAGGCCGCAGGGCTTCTCTTGAGCTTTAACATCAAACAACGCACATTAAAAACACACGAAATGAATTAACACGAACAGAATTTATTTTATTTTTAAAACAGGTTGTTCATTACGCAGTTTCATTTGCTGCGTTCCGTGTTCTATAATAATCGATACCACACTTGTGTTATAATGAAATCTGTATCGTATGGATGTTATTGTGGTACCGTTACGTCCACATCTAATAATCATATTGTAGTATGGTCGAACAAAAACATTATTGCAATACTGTTGGCCTAAAGTTGAAAAATCATTCCTTAATAGTTTTCCTAAAAAAGCATGCGCCCAACAATTTTTAAATACATTTTTAATTTCTCTACCAGTACCATAGGAAGGCCTATTCTAGGAAGAGAAAGTATTTTTTCGACTTAATATTCGATGTGGATTATTTTGAGGTCCCCTAAATACAAAAATATTTTTAGGCAAATATTGTGTGTGTGTGTGCATGGCCGTCCGGAAGGGGGGGGCAGGATAGGGCCGCAGCACCTCCCTGGAAATTTTGTTTAGACATAAACCTCTAAATTAAATGACTATAAGCAACTAATGTGAAGTGAGGTTTAAGTCTCCAAATACTGTTGTATGTTCGCGTTGTTTGAATGAAAACGAACTCTAACAGCTGTCTAGATATTAGCTTGTAGGAATAATTACTTCCCCTAAACTTGAAACTATTTATACACAAACATTTTATTATAATGAAGGTAAGGCATTTTATATTTTATATGAATAGTAGAAATTGTAAGGTGTATGAAAAGTCATGAGTGTGTAGACATCAGATATTTTCTTTGTATCCATGGCCATACTCCACCTGATGATGATGATGAGTGTTCTGCCCGAAGGCAGGTCCAGACCCTGGACGAAGCCATGGGGTGATGACCACGACTCGTTTGAGGTGATTCAGGCAAGGATGATACCGCGGAGATTTGCCATTGCCTCTCGCGGGATGGGAATGATACTAGATTCGGTCATAAACTCACCAAGCTGACCAGCGCTTTAAGTAATTAATAGGTGAGTAGCCCCTCTTTTTAGTTCGTCATGCTGAGCATGACTACTAACAGCTGCACCACGTGAAGGTAAGGATGGGACGTTAGGTAACTGTCCGGGTCGGTTCCTTTAAGCTCTCGATAAGAGGGAATTAAAGGGTCTCCTCCCCGTTAATAACAATTACCATTTGCAGCTCACCACCTACAGTAAATGGCAGTAATTCGTTCATTGGCCCCCCTTGACAAAATTTCTGCGGACACCCATGTGTGTGTGGAAACAGCATAGCTCGCAAACTAAAAATCTTATACCAAATTATATATATATATATATATATATATATATATATATATATATTGTTCTTTTATTTATTATAAGCTTATATTTATGGGGATGACTTTATTTTAATTTTTCTACTTCTTTACATCAAAAGAATATCATTTTTAGCGATTTTCTCCAAAACGACTCTAACGATTTTCCTTTATTTTTTCAACAGGGGGCTTATAGCCTACTAGAATTAAAATGTTTATTTAAAAAATCCAGGCTTGTCTTAAATGACGAACTGTACACTTTTGTACAACTGAAAACACGCATTACAGCCTTCTGTTTTATATGAAGTGTGAAGTGAGAAAATTGTGTTGCCATGCTTAGGGTAGAGAAAGTAGTGTGAGTGAACACAGGTTTTCTGTAAGTAGTAACTTCATGGACTCGTGTTTGGGAGGTCCTCGCTTCAAATCAGGTGCCCGGCAGTAACATGTTCCTGATACAGACCGGTCCTGATTGATCCAGGAGGTTGAGGCTTCCAGAGTTTTTAGACTATCGGGACAAGAAGGTTGGTCAAGTTCGCTGTCTTACACACCGGCCGCCTTTACCCCAGGGAGTTGCTCCTGGTACTGATTTCTGTTAGAGGCTGAGTCTACCCCAGACTCATGCTGCCACCAGAAGAATTAGGCCAATTGAAAAATCCCAACGACATAATCTGAGATCGAAAATAATATATTAATTCCCTATCGTATGGCTTAAATGTATCCTGTTACAGCATAAAATCTCCCCGGGGCATGGTCGTCGGGGAGATTTTCATTTTAATAAAAATTTTAACCCTATTCTCTTAATTATTGACTTATGAACACCAAATTGTAATGACTTTAATGCTCTGTAGCATACACATTTTAATTCATAGAGCAAAAATCTCCTAATAAAAGTTGCTTGTGTTATGTCCCCTCTATACATAGGTAAAATATTTCGGTGTTATTCATTAACATTCTGTATAATTAACTATACCAGTGGTTCCCAACCTTTTTCAGCTGGCGACCCACTTTTCCTTATCGGAATACCTCTACGGTCCATCGGTCCATGGTGGAGTAAAAAACCTTATTTGTATCGCATCCCTTCCTTATGTATATATAATTTATCATTTATGTATATATAATTTACCATCAAATATTATATATATATATATATATATATATATATATATATATATATATATATATATATATATATTGATTGATTGAAATTACTTATTGATTATTGATAAACAATTTGTATTCTGATTTGAAAATGGTTGACAAAATATAAGCACTTTGTAGCAAAACAGTTATTTATTTAACAATAGATATATGTTTGCAAAATATGCAACAAGTGGTTTCATACTCGCTAACAAGTGTTCCTACGTGAAGATAAAAACTACAATTATAAAAGTACACAAAGACCATTTTAATGTTTCAGGCAAAATTGCTGTTTTTAAGTAAGAATACTATATTAATGAGATTTTTGGAACCGTTTCGATTTAACTAGCACGTCAATGTCAGGATTGAATGAAGATGTTTTTAATCTTATTTCATTCTGATTTTGATTTGTTTCGATTTTTCTTATCTTTTCTGATGGATTATTCGATGGTTTCTGATAGTTTTAGGATCGAGTCGCGACCCACCTGTAACCCTGGTGGGTTGGGAACCCCTGAACTATACCATAACGATTGTATACAAATGTTTGAAATGAAAACCCTAAAATGTAAGAATTATAACACTGGTAAATGAAGGGAAAGGAGAAACAATGTTATATGTTTATTGAAGACTCAATTAATACTGTTCGCTGTTGTTTGTTAGGTTATTTATTGGCAGTTGTCTAAATCTACTTAGGCCTGGTGTGCCAGCGGAATTTTGTTTCACAGAAGTTATTAAGTGAAATGGGTCTGTCGCAATAACAAGTCTTAAATTCCATCTGATAAATGACGGGAGCTAACAGGCATTAATGTGTTGTAGTAAACCTTCCCAACTTACTTGGAATTAAACTAGACCCTTACATTTTTTCCTGGAATGTAGCACGCTTTCTGTGGATGTGTAGGAAGTTGTAGTATTTCCTGCACTCTTGTTCATAGGAGTAAGTCAGCATCAGAAGGAATTTGTCTACAAGTAATATGAGTCGTGTGGAGGTGATATATCAAACTGGGGATAAATGAAACTGATAAGTTTAATGTATTTCTGATTAGACTGTAGCAAGGTCGTAGAAGCAAGAAGAGAATTTTTGTATTTTTAATATCTTTTTAGGACCATGAAGGAATCATATTTTAAATGTCGCTTTTATTTTGTAGGCCTGACAGCGTTCACACGCTGGCATTCTTAAGTGGGGACATACAGCTTTCGTTCCTGAAAATAGATGAAGTTCATTTTTTTTCCTCACCAATGAATTGTTCTGTAGCCTTGTAATCTAGCATGCTTTATATTGACTAGTTCTACAATTGCATACTATTTTCATAATTAATTTAACTATTACAGTTAATGGGTAGTTATCATTACAAAATGGCAGCCAAATTTTGTGCACTGAAGTGCCATTTCCCTGATAATTTTCATAAATACCAATATTTCTGAGTGATTCTTTCTTCTGTCTATTTGTAAATATCATATGAACAACATAATCTAGGATCTTTGGATCATCTGCATTATAAATATTTTTTTAAAATAATTCATTACTTGTTAATTTTTTTTGCAAATGTTTACATCAGAAATATATATTTTTTAAATAAACTATTAAATTTACATCAATGATTCTAGATAGTGTTGTTCACTAATATCAAATATACTTGCATGCAAAATTTCACTGTTAATAAATCTTTGAGTTATGGGGGAAACGGCACATCAGTGTACGAAACCTGGCTGCCATTTTTAACGAAAATGACCCATAACTGTAATAGTTAAATTATTTCTTAAAATAGTATGCAATTGTAGAACTAGTCAATATAGAGCAACTTATATATTTTAGTAGGTCCGTTTTTTTTCCCCTACCTGTACATGGAAAGGCTTCTCTCTATCTCCACTGAAACATGAACTAAATTGCCGAAAATGACCTAAAAATTGCCAAAAAAATTACCTATCTCTTGAAAATGACGAAAAATGCTAAATAAAGTAATAAAATGCAAAAACAAATTGCCCTTATTTAATAAATATTTCATGAAACAAATTTACGTA
The DNA here is from genome assembly GCA_964059195.1 of Ectobius pallidus. Taxonomy (NCBI): domain Eukaryota; kingdom Metazoa; phylum Arthropoda; class Insecta; order Blattodea; family Ectobiidae; genus Ectobius; species Ectobius pallidus. The sequence continues at coordinate 200,086,288 of CAXKWD010000003.1, forward strand.
TATTCGAGCTATCTTTAAACCTTTATTTATAAAAAGAAAATGCAAAATCATCAAATGCCTTGCCCTAGTCATTAATAATGAGTTTCATGATGTCCTTTGAGGGAATATTATGTTACATCTTATACCTTCATTTAATTAAATAGAAATAAAACCAAGGGCGTTTCATAATGGCTTAACATTAATGTTTCAATGTAGCTAATGAATGTTGTGATATAACGAGAGTTTACGAGTTTATCGATAGATTCGCGATTGCGCAGCAGGAGCAAATTTATCTGATGAAACTCATTAACTCGAGTTGGATTTATTAAGACTATTCCATGAATAAAACGCAGGGCCGCCACATCTCGGGGTCGGGCCCAGGACTATTTCGTACTGGTCGCGGGCCCCTCACTGACCGCCGACCATTCTCATTCAGCTTTCTGATTTAAGTAATAAAAAAGGTTAGTTTGCTCAGGCCATATTAATTGGTGTAAACTTATGTTACGTTGATCGTTAGTTATCAAATGATACCAGAAATCATATTTCCATTTTTTTTATTACTAGGCCATTTAATTGTATTCATATTTTGTTCTAAATTATGTTCATCATGATTAATAAATCATTGTGTTGAAACGTCTAAATACAAACCATGACACTGCTTTAAAATGAATGTATTGTGTTTTTATTACAATCAAAACAATTTCAAGAACTAGTCTACTGGAACCAAGAATAAAGTAAATAAGGACTGTAGGCTAAATATCCAAAAAGAAAAAAAAACTAGAACATTAAAGCAGTAGGCTATTATATTATACAAATAGTTGAAAATGAAAATAAAATTCCACAATTCCACGTCATATAGTTAACATCTGGAAACAATTTCAACTAGACGTGAGAAGCTGAAGGATTTAGTTCTTCTTGCTTTGAAGGGATCACTGCGTATTTATAGGCATCATTGTTATAATTTGACATAGTGTTTTATAATTCTATAGATTTCTGCTATATATGTTAATGCTTTATGTTTAACAATTCATTTATAGATAAGATTACGTTGTATATTATACTTTGTCACTAGGCAGCCTACAGTGGTAGGAAGTGTTGAAAATAAATAAAATATTTGCTAAAAGAGGTTACAAACGTAATAACTTACAAACATAATACATAATAACTTTTTCTGTTTTAAACCAGAAATTTCCATAAAATTATATCACAACACCGGAACCGAGCCGGGCCCCTTTGGGGCCTGGGCCCGGGTCCTTTGGGTCCGGCAGTCCCTCCCCCCCATGTGGCGGCTCTGATAAAACGTAACAAATAATAATTATTTTCGTGCTTTGTTATATAAAAACAAAAATAACAGCTGCGAGGTCACGGCATACTATGAATCAACCATTCATGAATCGATTCGAGTTACCATATCCATGTTGTGACCTGTGCTACCAATTGTGCATATAATACATAGTTAACTTCTTTCAGGTAAGCTAACAGCAGAACAGAATAAAAGCAAACGAACTGGCTTGCCGGATCGAAATTTTGTTTTTGATCAATGTACATTTATATTATTTTATTTTCTAAACAAGTTATGTTGTGTAAAATAATCTGTTTTCGTGCTGCTTAATGGCAGCATGTGACGTATTAATCACCGCACGTTGATGCTTACGTGTCTAATAACGAGCTGACGAAATTTATAAGATAAAATGGCATTTTTTATATTAATCGCAAGCATTTTATATGATAAACATTCGTGATTGGTCTATAACCGAGGAATTGCTAAACGTTATTGGCCAATATCAAACATGCAGCGTATGAGTGGAATAGTCTTGAAAAAATAGATTTACATCAAGACCTTATTAGCCATAACAGTTTTTATAAGTGACTAAAAAAACTGAGATTATTATGTTATATAATGAATAGGCATATAATCCAACAGAGTATAGGCTACTATTCAATCTGCTGCCTTATACAAAACCACTAAAGTATGTATAACAGTCAAGATTTCATTTTAACAAGTTAAGGTTTTAACCAAAGCTTAAACATCTTCAAACTTAGTTTAATATTTTAATAAGAGTGTAGAACATTCTAACGAGCCGATTTATTCTCTTGTCGGCTGCGGTGGTCTAGAGGTAGCGTGCCCGCCTGTAGATGCGAAGGCGCGGGATCAAACCCGGCCTGGGAACAGAGTCCTCCTGGAGGGACTTTAAGCCTTGGGAGGGGGAGTGTCGTAGATTTACGGCACGTAAAAGAACTGTAAGCCTAAATTAGAGCCTCTGAACAAAATTTCTCGGCCCTTTCACGTCCACGTAATATTATACCTTAATTTCCCTCTGCCCTCTCTAGGAAAATAAGCGTAACAAAATTCACATTGGTAAACAGAAACCTCCACTTGGAGGCACTTTGCCCCAACATGGGGAATAGGATTTGAGAGAGAGAGAGAGAGAGAGAGAGAGAGAGAGAGAGAGAGAGAGAGAGGTAGGTTTCTGTTTACCGATGTGAATTTTGTTACGCTTATTTTCCTAGAGAGGGCAGAGGGATAGGTGGTATGCCCATCGCCCCTTAACTCCCCTCTGGAAACAAAGGTATTACTTGGATGTGAAAGGGCCGAGAAATTTCGTCCCGAGGCTCTAATTTAGGCTTGGAGTTCTTTTACGTGCCGTAAATCTACGACACGGGCCCCCCAGCTTAAAGTCCCTCCCGGAGGACTCCGTGCCAAAGATTTTTACGTCCTGAAAAACCCATCGACTGCGGTCGAGTTTGATCCCGCGACCTTCGGATCTAGAGGCGGGCACGCTACCTCTAGACCACCGAAGCCGACTTTTTTAAATATCAGACCTAATGTACCGTATTTTACAAGATTATATATCTCAAGATTCATCGGTTAACACTGTAATAGAAGTTGTGAGGAAGTCTGCAACACCCCTGGTTGTAAGGTGGGACATAATACAGTGGTTGCCTTGATGACATACATAGACTTGGGCCGGACACTGGGTCCCTCGTGGGAGATTGTGTGTATCTCACTGCTATATCCATTCTGATGACACTCTCTGACATCATTCAAACAGGTTTCGTTACGCTATTCCTGTTTCTTGTGAATAACATACATTTAGCTAACCGATTGGATTTTAAATCGATACCCATTCATGTGGAATATAGAGGGCAATCAGTACTCTTTGCCGATGACACCACATTTTATGTATCACATAGGGCCATGAACGCCTTTGTATGTTTCTTTTACTGGTGATAGTTAATTGTTTTGCACTAACAGTTTTTTCATTAATGCTAATTAAACACATAGAACTTTGTTTACATTGAAAGATCATCTTCTTCTTCTTTCTTTACCTTAGTTTCACCTCTCCCTTTTAGGGACATTTAAGCGCCCCAAGCCCCCAGGGCCTTACAGGGAGAGGGATTACCTATGGATCACATACATACTTTTTTGACTAGACAAGGACATGGAGGGACTCCCCGGATGAGTGATCAGCCCAATGCCGGGGCACCTCCGAGACAACATGAACACATAGGACGAGACACACCATTCACACACACACTCACTCCACACAAGGCGAGGTTGGGTTGAAGATGTTAATGACGGCCAGATGATATCCGGGGACCACAAGGGCCTCAAGTTACCCGACATTTGTCTCACAGGTGATAAAAAAAAACCTGAAAAAACCCACCTTAGTAACTTGTCCAGGCCAGGATTGGAACTCGGGCCCGCCACAGCGGTGGACGAAAGATCATCTTAATGATGTAAAATTACTAAGCATCATACTCGACTCTAGACTAACCTGGGAACCTCACATACAGCGTGAATACACGGTGTCATATTTACACATCCAGTGATTATATAGCACTAGACGAAATACTAATCTACCTCTAACAGAACCCAAATTGGCAGAATTAAAACATAGAATTAATTTTGGTCCCCGCTTTTGTAATTCTATGTTCAGAGTGTACCTTGAGCTCTCAGCATACCCCGTTACTAAATTTAATAGTTATGCAAAAACTTTTCTGTATTTTTAAAAGTTAGATAAGATACTTTGTTTCATCCCTTTTATTCTTTATTAAGTGCCAGTATGGTACTTTATGAGATTTTTTGTAGGGACGGAAAAATGTCTGTCCGTCCGTCCTTCTGTCCGTGTGTCTGTAGAGAGGAGTTTTTCCATGAACAAATCGTTACTTTCAGACAACAGACAATCGTTTTTATTTGAGAATCTCCGCTAAGTGTACCTAGTTCATTTTAATTCAGGTTTATTGTAAACACCACAGCAGTTTGTCCTGTAGCAATAAAAACATTTTTCTTTCTTTTTAAGTGACGCATATTTGCTAGGGGCAATTTGATGAGCATGCCAGTTCAGGAAGAATTTCTTTTTCGGTAAGGGTGTCCAAGTAGTATAAATTTACTTATATTTTAGTGATAAAATAAGTGTGTTTTATATTGTAAATTCATTATGTAACGCACTCTCATCCACTAAATTGTTTTTAGCAATTCATTACAAAAAAAAGCTAATTATAAGCAATAATGGTAAATTTATTGATCTTTTTTAAATTCTGTGTTTTTTTCCACTAATTTTAGATAATAAATGGATTTTTTATTTTGCGTTCTTTACTATTTTTTTGTCTTTAAATGCCTTGCCCTGGTTATTAGAATTTTCTCCAATAGCCATATTACGTGATCCTGGAACAAGCAGTGGAACTGATAACAGGGGAGATGGAAGCATATCTATTCCATCTTCACTTTACTCAGCATAAATTCCACAAGAATTGCGCACAAAAACTTTCACAATGTGTGTGTATATAATTTTTTTTCAAATTTTACAAATTTTATTACAAATTACAAAAATACAAATTATTACAAATACAAATACAAATAATATAGCCTAAACACAATTATTACAATTATTATTTGCCCCGCATGAGCATAGCTCGTGTTCAGGGTCACTTCAGTCATACTAAAATTATATTACATAATTTTTACAGAATTTATGTAAGAAGTAGGCCTATGAAAGAATAAGTATGTCTATGTTAGTGAACAGGTACAAAATTTGTAAGCCAAAATTTACAAAAACAAACAAATTGTAGGTTAAAGTAAACACAATAAGATTGTTCATATGAAATAAATACATGAATAATGATACAAATAAAGTACAATATCATAATCGAGATACGAACAAAATACCTCATGTTAAAAAAAATTACAATTGAGAATAAATAATGGAATGAATAAAGTAAAACAAAATGAGTAAACGTACCATTACAAATAAGTTTTAATCAATTCGAGTTCTGGTTTTTTTTTATTATTGTTTAGTGGTATCAGATTAGGGTTTCTTTTAGTAAAATTGCTGTATAGCCTTGGTCCGAAATTAATAGTATGCCTTTGACCTGCTTCTGTAGCACACTTTGGTTAAGATGTTTCTTAATGTTCTTCATTGCTTAATATTATTGAACAAACATCTGATGACATTTATTGACACACGAGCAAGTTTTTTAAACGAACGTATCAAGGTGCACTGCGACTATTTTTATTCTATAATCATTCAGTGGCTATGTTGTTTAGCTTTTAGAATACCTTGTGATTGATCAAACAAATTACTCTATCTCGGTGACCATTTAGCTGTTACTTGTTCTCGTCTCTTGCGATAGATGGCATGCAGGGAGCAGGGCTTCGCATGGACATTTTAACATCAAAGCAAAGAACATTAAAACGCCCGAAATGAACTCACTTATTACAATATTAAAAATTAACATGAATAGAATTGACTTTATATTAAATCCAGGTCGTTATTAATTGTGTGTTTTGAATTGCAAGGCTTTAATAATGTTGCAGGTTCAATATTAATCGATACTGAATATGCCTTGTAGGAAATCGATACATGGAAAAACAATAGTACTTTAAAGTATGACATTAATATTGTTATGACACATGTAATAAGGGTATTGTCAAAGTCAGTCAATAGTTATGAGTAGGGAGCGGATTTTTAGGTTTTTAAAAACACTGTTTTAGGTTTTCCATTAGGTGAAATAGTTTTTTTTAGGTTTTTTATCCAAAATATCGTCTTCGGGTAGAATAATTGATTTAATGAATTTGAATGTGCTACATAGGATTCTATACATAATACTTGTAAAGTTTAACTTAACAAAATTGACTTAAATTTGTGTAAACTTGCCTTAGTTCAATATTATAGAATTGAAGAAAGAAAGCATAAACAATCAAAAGAAGCAGTGAAAATAAGACTGCCTCACATTTCCTGGTTACGGTATATCACTAAATATCTTTCAAGATTTTCAACTGTGAAGTTCTTCCTGTTATCTCTTAGTTAATAGTTAATACTGTATCTAGACACTACCCTTCTCAGGATTCGAATCCGATGCTTCTAATTTAGTGAGTAAAATACTCCATGGTTGGATGTGGATAATGTGAAACTGATTATTTTCCTTTCTTCGGTTTTTACGCATGCTAACCGCACAACAGATCAACTAGGGACGAAAACTTCCCCCTTTTCTAGAAAGGTAAATAACACTTACGTGTTTCTGGCAGGCTTGACAAAATATTACTTTGCCATCTGTAGTGAAATTCAGATCGTCGTCAATCCACTAGTGCCGTAATAAACTCGATTTCATTTGTTTCGGCATAATTAACACGCCTACTTAAAACTCACAGGGTGTGACCACTCAGTATGAATAACAGGGCCGTACTAAAGGCAAACAAGCGCTTTAAAACACAGAAATCTATATCCTTGTTCATACACGGCAACAATGGTTGTTCGTACGAATATTTTAAAAGGAATACGCGGTACTCTTACACTTCCTCTCTAGATACTGTCCATCCTAGACGACAATGGGTTGAACGAAACGCTGGTGGTATTAATTTCAACTCTACAAAAATTATTGTCTCTCCGCAAAATACCGATTTCTCAACCGACAAACAAAAAAGACAAACAAAAAATAGCCTAAATTAGATATTTTAGGTTTTATATCCCGTTTAGGTATATTTAGGTTTTTACACCCCATTTAGGTATTTTTAGGTGCTACAGAATTAATGTGGGTGAATCCTATGGACGTGATTCGAAAAAGTGTATGAGCGCTTTTTGTTTTGGAAGTAAGGAAAAAAATAGGTAAAAACCTAAGAATCCGGTCCCTAGTTATGAGATTATAGGGCATAAATTATTTAATGAGCTTCCTCCTTTGTTACAAAATTCAGATATAACTTTACCCATTTTTAAGAAAACCCTGTATGAATGGTTAGGCAATCAACCATTTTATGATTTGAAGGAATTTTGTAGTGTGAGAGTAGGCTATACCTCATCTTAATTGCAATTTGCATGACAAGAATGAGTTTATTGTACAGTGTGTTTATTACCATGGGCTCATAATTTTATCTCTGATAGAATAAGTTGACTTTGTCTATTGTCAAAACGACTTAATGACAATAAAATTTATTATTATTATTATTATTATTATTATTATTATTATTAGTATTAGTATTCCTGTTTATTATAGTATGGTTGAACAAAGAAATTATTTGTATATTGAAGTGACCTATTCTCACAAATTTTGAAGCACCACTTATAACTGCATGATTTAACTTGGTTTACTTCTACTCGGTCTCATGTACATGATAGCATACATTTTTAACTAAAATGACAAGTTTCTGCCTTTTATGTTCAAAATAGGATTTATATCCCTTTCCTGGCAGAAGATATTTTCAGCTGTATGAAAAATTTTGTCAATTTTCAAGTTACATTATAAATGGTAGCTGTTTTGTTTTTTTTTTCTCTCTCTCTCTCTCTCTCTCTCTCTCTCTCTCTCTCTCTCTCTCTCTCTCTCTCTCTCTCTCTCTCTCTCCCTCGATTCCTGTGCCCCCTTGTTGGGGCGTAGGGCCTCCAAGCGGAGGTTTCTGTACCAATGTCAATTTTGTTACGCTTATTTTCCTAGAGAGGGCAGAGGGACAGGTGGTAAGCCCATCGCCCCTTAACCCCCCTCCTGAAACTAACGTATTACTTGGACGTGAAAGGGCCGAGAAATTTTGTTCAGAGGCTCTAATTTAGGCTTGGAGTTCTTTTACGTGCCGTAAATTTACGACACGGGCCCCCCAGCTTAAAGTCCCTCCCGGAGGACTCCGTGCCCAGAATTTTTACGTCCTGAAAAACCCGGGTTTGATCCCGCGACCTTCGGATCTAGAGGCGGGCACGCTACCTCTAGACCACCGCAGCCGACTGTTTTGTTTTACGATAGTGCTTTTTCCGGAAATCTGCAATGGGCAGATATACTGTATAGTGCTTACAGCGTGCTTAAGAGTAGTGGCCTATACACAGAAACGACTTATTTAGTGACCTATGTTCATGAAACATAATACAGTAAGCTTATTTTTAAAAGTCTTTCTTATTACACTAATTAAAATTATACAAGCAGAGTAACTCTACTGTTAGCAACTAGGCAACTAGTGGAATTAAATGTTGTTATCTATACTGAATGTGAATGTTATTGGCAAAATCTTCGATATATCCTATAAGTAATTAATGAGGGTAAAAGGTGGAAATTAAACATTTACTATATAACTTCCCCTCATTGGTAAAAATGAAATTTATTAATTCAGAGATAACATATTTTATTGCATCACATATCGGGATACATGCAGGGAAGTTAGAGTAGGATTACTCCCACAACGTCTCTGGCCTTGAAGACTAACCCAGCCAGCGAGCTTCTCGTTACGTCTCGTTACCAAGATGCGCGAATTCGCTGCGCGTAAGATCAGTAAGCTACCGCTTGGCAGAGAGTAAAGATCGTGTTCCACGTTGGCAGGGGTAGAAAATACTGTAATAGTTGAGTGGAGGGATAATGCCGGAGGGACAGAGACAGACAACACGTGGAGTGGGATAGGTGACCTGAGCCAATCAGGGTGCAGCTACCTCCCCTAGCCAGGTACTCTAAGAGCGGTGAGACTCGCTCCTAAGGTATATACGTAGAAACCCAGAGACTTTGTGGAGATAATCCTACTCTAATAGGTGTATTCCTAAAGTTAACTAGGCCAAGGGCGCTCAAATTATTTTTTTTTAAATTAATTTATTTTTGTCGCTTTAGCTTCTTGTGCCACTTTGTAGCATTATATTAGTAATATAATAAGTGCAACAATGAGGTAGCCAGAAAATAATTTCGGGGAGGGTCTAAAATGCCGGGGAGGGGGCGGGGGTACACCTCCGGAAAATTCTTAAATATTGAACTAATGAAAACTACATTTTTCGCTATTTTAGCACTGAAAAACTAGTTAGGAAATTTGTTTACCATACTCTTAAGACATGCCAACGTAAACAAGAAATCGTTACATAAGTTATAATACTATAAGCAAAGTTAAATAACACATGCAACAGTGGAAATAATAGCTTACTCATTATGTTATGAAAACAAAATAACTTAACTGCTGTATCATATTTGACACACCAACAAAAATTGTTTAAGTTAATAATTTTTAACCCAAAATTGAATTTTAGGTTTTGTTTTTTAGGTGTCCGACCCCCTGGACTTTCCTAATCCACTGAGGATTCTGCTTCCATATTGTATTCTTCTTTCTTCTTCTTTTTATAGGCACATCCCTGTTGATTTCCATACATTAAGTCGGTGGTGATAGCGCCTCTTTCCATCTCTTAAGAGGTCTGCCCACTCCCCTTTTCCCTCCAGGTTGTAGATTCTTCGCTGCTTTGATAAGTCTTGTATCTTTAGCTCTGTCCACGTGTCCTTATTTTGACGAAAGTCTCAACTTCTGTAATGTTGCATTCTTCTCTCACATCCTGGTTCCTAACTCTATCAAATCTTGTTTTACATGCTCCGGCTCTTAAAGTATTCATCTCTACTGTTGGCATAAGCTGTTTTGTTCGTCTTGTATCGGCTCTTGTTTCCGCGCCATATATCATTATTGGTCGTACACATGTTTTATAAATTTTTATTTTACTTTCTGTTTTTAAATATTTGTTTTTCCATATAGCATCCCGTAAATATCCTGATATTCTTTATGCTTGGAAAACCTGAGATTTTACCTCATCAATTTGTCTGCGGGAACTAGATATATGAATTCCAAGATATTTAAAATCCATTACTTGTATGATTTTCTCACTGACTTCCAATTTTCATCTTATTGGGTCCTTATTGTCGATTTGGTAAAACTTCTGCAAACTTTTTATGTCTCTACTGACTTTTAAATAATTGTCCTAAAAGAAAAACATCTGACTATAATTATTAATAAGCATGTTGCGCCCCCCCCCCCTCGATCCCGGGTATGGGTGCCCCTGCAGTAGGCTACTGTCAAGTACCATGACGCCTGCGCACTGTGGGTACGCTGAAAAATGGCATACGAAGCGAAACTGACATGACAACTTGTAATACAGTTACAGTACATGAATTGACTTTGGGAACAATCGTCATATGAAGACCTATCGAAATGAAAAATTTGAGGGTAGGTTTCGACATGGTTCCCTTCTGAGAACTGACCAACCTCCATTTGGCATTTGTTAGGGAGTTACAGCGGAGGTTGCTAGGGAGTTTGTTGCCGTGGCATTGGTAGCACTGGCTGGTTGCGCTGGCAGCACGGACAGTTGAATCTTACCTGTCAGTCGTCAGATGTTGGTGTTGCGTTGCCGCGAAGAGACCGTTACGTTGTCATGGAGACAGAGTGTGTGATACTTGTGTGACGAGTTTTCAGTCTCAACAGTTTCTCAGGTAATTCAACAAAATCTGTGTGATTGTATTTGAAAGTGTTTGAAGTGCTCTTTTAGGCTGAGTGTAGCAATTTGAAATGTCGTAGATTTCAAATATCAGTGATGTAGGTTGTGGGCCAACGACTTTTTGAGATGGGATTGCTGGTTCACTGAAGATTCCTGCGGTCGGTCCGCTATTTCCTTCTCTTCCAAACCATTTTTTTTTTTGGGTACTATTGGTGATGACCTGATGACGTAGCGATATCCGCCAAGGCCACACCTGATAAGGTGGCCTCATGACACCTGCTTGCCAGAGATGCGCAAGGTCATGACGTAATCAAACATTGCAAAGAATGTAAAAACTCCAGTCAGGGCTGTCCACCCACAAGCTATTATTATTATTTCCATGTTTTCCTATTATTTTGCTCGTAGCATTTTTCAGTGAATGCTATATTGCACAAATTTACCGTAACTGAATTCGTTCACGAAATGATTTATTATTATTCAGCCTTTCCACGGAAAGTGAACCTGAAGTGTCCAGACCGTAAACAACCGTTTAATATTAATTTAAAATATATGTCATCACTGAAAAATTATGAAATTGATTTTGAGACTAGTACTGAAAATTTCATAATTTTTCAATGATGACTTTTTTTTTTAAATTAAATATTAAATGGTTGTTACGGTCTGGACACTTCAGGCTCATTTTCCGTGGAATGGCTGTATTATTATTATTATTATTATTATTATTATTATTATTATTATTATTGTTTTCGTTAACCTTTCATCATTAATATTAGAATGCTCTGTAGTATATTATTTGGTCTGAGGTTTCCATGAGATCCAGGTACATTTGCACATCATTGAAGGAGATATTATTATTATTATTATTATTATTATTGTTAGGCCTATAGGATGTTCTCAGGTTTCCCTGGTACCAAGTTACTTTGTGGTGAACTTGCTATCCAAGCGTAGAGAAACTTTAGCCGTGTTGTTTTTGTTTCCCGTTGAACGATTAGATACTTTAGGCTAATTGGTGTTTATGTTCCACTTTTAAAAGAATCTTAAAATGACAGTCTGTGTTTTAAGTAAGTTAAATATGTATACTGTATTTTTAAATTCATGAATTTTAGAAGTGAGGCGAAGAGACGTTTTGATCTTACAAAACTCTTCAGGTTAAGAAATAATCGTAGCATTTGTTTATTCGCCATTGACATTATTATGTTAGATCCTAATGAAGAATTAGGCCAGATTATATGTATTTTTGATAATTTAGTAAGCAAGGACAGAGAAATCACTGGTAAATTATTCCCACTGATGCTAACCTAACCATAGGCGTAACCAGGCCGACTATATGGGGGGGGGGTTATAACATCCGCGGGGTCTGGGGGGTATGGAATACTCCCCAGGGAGAGGGGGTCCGGGGGTCCTCCCCCGGAAATTTTTAAAAATTAAGACGCAAAATAACGAGTTTTAAGCTTCCGGGGTCTCCCCCGGAAAATTTTAAAAATTAAGACTCAAAATAACGAGTTTTAAGCTTCCGGGGATTCCCCCGGAAAATTTTAAAAATTAAGACGCAAAATAACGAGTTTTAAGCTTCCCACGCTTTATACTTGTATTAAGTAATTTATGGGCAGACTTAAACAAATTTTACAATTTTCCTTTTTTTAATCAATGGGGGGGGGGGGGGGGCCCTCGGTACGCCTATGAACCTAACAACCACTAGCTTAGAGCTGTACTGTATAGGTCTTCACTCTAAAGCGTTGATGCAACCAATGAACTCTGAGTTAGGTTAACATCACGGAAATTGATACAATTAGCATGACGAGTCTAGCAAATATCGTATTTATTTACAAATCAGGGTTTTTACAGAGCAGTTTAACAGATATTGTGGCTTCTTTTCACGCAGCCAAACATTGATTACCACGAGACAAATTTTGAATGCCAATGAGAATATGATTTCCAATTGATACACAAATGTACTGGTACGTGGGCATTTTGATCAATATAATTTACAGACTTACGCAATCATAAACAAATTTCCGTTTTCACAGACTACCCTTACGTGAAAGTTGCCCACAGCAGGGCCGTAGCTAGGCGGTGGCGAGATGGGCCTCCGCCAAGGGCGCAGGTATAAAGAGGGCGCAATATTAACCATGAAAATATCACCTTTTTTAGACTTGCGCAATTTATCAAGCAATAAAAATTCTAGATTTTATGAATTAATAAGTAGTTCAATCTCTGAAAATCAGGTTTTAGTACCTTGAAAGTCCAACACTTAGTTCATTTTCAAATTGAGGTTTAGGTTTCTTTGATAATAACAGTGTTTTTATATTAAAATAATAAACGGTTTTACAGAAATTAGAAAAAAATTGTTCATACCCACCAGTATTGGAGGGCGCAGATTTGTCAGACTCGCCAAGGGCGCAGAAGGACCTTGCTACGGCCCTGGCCCACAGTAAGCTATGTGGATACAAAAACGTATAAAAAATTGTCAGAAGAAACAAAAAATTAATAACAATATTTCAATTTTTACAAGATGAAATATGCACTAATTTGGCCCTTTTCTTACAATTTTCTTTGCTTTGATCCTTCGCTTGCATATTCATGAGAAAGAGGATTCTAAAATTAGGCTACTGGATTGGTTTTTTCATGCCAAATCTTTTAATAATAATAATTTAATGTAAACATCATGAATGATTTGTAGACAGAGTCATTTAATATTACATAGGCCTATACATATTTACAGATGCACCTAGAAATTCGTTTATATTATAAAAAAGGATTTCTTACTAACCATTGGAGCAGACATCTTTTAAATCTTGAAATCTTAAAAAAAGCAAAGTATTGTTTTCAATAAAATTGTGTGTAACGTTTCCTGTAATGGATTTTATCATGAGCTCTTTTTTTAAAGCGTTAATTGGTGTCAAGTAGCCCATACAGTTAGCTATAAGGAAAATAATAGCCATGTGGCAATAGTTCCAACATAAGCCTCTCTACTATTCCCAGAACTTAATCTTTGACACCGGTAAAACCATTATCTCCGAGAATTCTTTGCGATTCGCAAAAATATAGTCTTGCAAAAGCTAGCAATGTAAGACAAAAATCATTGTCTTAGAAATGCAGTTTCGTGAATTTTTTGCTTATAGATTATTTTGGAACTGGTTTACCGAAAAAGAACTTAACCGGTTGTGTCATTTTGGTGACGAGTTACACAAACATATATCACGTGACCGACAGCGTTGCCAGCAAGTGAAAGTCTGACTCGGTGAGGTGAATATAAATAAACAAAATGAAACTCAAGCCTAAATATATACATGTGTTTTACTTAGGCAAATAGATTATTGTTCTATGGAATCATATTTGTTATAGGAAACTATCGACGTCCTTCTCATTTCAACTGTTTTCGTATTTTACGTTGGTGGGCACTACACCATTTCAACCTCAATTTCGGAAAACGTAATTTCAATTTCGGAAAAAGTAATTTCAAATTCGGAAAAAGTAATTTTAATTTCGGAAAAAGTAACTTCAATTTCGGAAATACGAGGGCTATATTTTTTAAACATCCGATGGGGCATAAAATGAAAACCACAGTGAAAATCAAAACTGTTTTATTTGGAACATTTAGGTACACCTTCTAGCTATTTCTCTACATAATCTCGCTTCGATTGAGTCATTTGTCCTAGCGTGGTACCAACTTTACTATACCCTCTTCATAGCCCTCGTATTTCCGAAATTGAAGTTACTTTTTCCGAAATTGAAATTACCTTTTCCGAAATTGAAATTACTTTTTCCGAAATTGGAATTACTTTTTCCGAAATTGAAATTACTTTTTCCGAAATTGAGGTTGAAAAGGTGTAGACCTGTTCAGGAAAGGGGAAAGCTCATCCTTTATCTGCACCTGAATAGTTAAGGGTTGTAAAAGACCCTTTGAATAATATTTCAGTAACGAGCAAAGGGAGTTGCTGTGCCAAACCTTACCTGTGCTATTAAAAATACCTCAGCAAACAATTCCACAGATTGATCATTGCATCATGCATAATTAATTAATTAATCTGGGAGCTATAAAAAAAGCAAATTTTAATGCGATTCTTATGCATTATAGGGATTGTCCATACAAATATAGGCCTATATGAGGCGCGTCCATGAAGTAAGTTTCCCTGGGATCGTTTACAGAAACAAAACACAGTTTCACGGAAATATTTATTGCAACAGATACACCAAGTGTTCAGCTATTTTTCAATGTATTCTTAACCGGAATTGAGACATTTGCCATACCGTGTGACCAAATTTTTAATGCTTGTGTCGTAGAAGTCTGCCGCCTGGGATTTGAACCAATGTGTGACAAACATCTCCGCCTCTAAGAGAGCTGTCATTCCCTGTCATTTCTTCAGGTGTAGCAAAAGATGAAAAATCAATGGGAACGAGATTCGGGCTGTAGAGTGGATTTTTAAACACCTCTCAGCAAGACTCCCGCAGAAGTTCGGCTGAGAAGAGTTTAAACATCCACCCTATAGCCCGAATCTCGCTCTCAGAGATTTCCTTCTTTTCCTATACCTCAAGAAATGACAGAGAAGAGGAAATGATTGTCACACTGTGGTTCAAATCCCTTGCTGCAGACTTCTACGACACAGGTATTCAAAAGTTGGTCCCACGGTATAACAAACATTGTCAATTTCGGTGGGGAATTTGTTAAAAAAATTGCTGAACATTTGCTGTATCTGTTGCAATAAATATTTCCATGAAACTGTGTTTTGTTTCTGTAAACGTTCCCAGGGAAACTTACTTTCTGGACGCGCCTCGAATATACTGTTTATATGTGTGAGTATATTAAGTTGTGCTCTCACTAGGCGCTATATTTAACATTTGTTGAAAATTATACAAAAATATCGCGGAGATGTCGACAGTTATACCTAGGTATAGTGGGTATTTTTTCCATTTCTATCTAAGAAGCTAAATTAATCATAATCAGCTGTATTTTCACATAACATGTATGTAATATTAATTCCTTATATTTAGACCAATAGATACTGAGAAACTTGCGGAAATTACCATTAAAGATGGAGGCCTACATTATACCCTTAGCAAACAGGGATGGCGCGTGGGGCCAAGTAGGTTCCTTCATCCGCAAGCTCCCTCACAGTTACAAAAGCAGGGGATTAGTACCGACCGTAATTTCCGCCCCATGAGTCACCTAGTCAGTCAATCTTGGACTTTTTAATATATCATTTTTTCTTAAAATGTTTGTTATATATCAATTCTAAACATAATTACAAAAAAGACACCAAACAATGTATAATTTACCACGAGAAAACTGCTTTCAAGTCCTATGTTCCTATTAAAGTAAATTATACATTGTTTGGTGTCATTTTTCTTGTAATTATGTGTAGAATTGATATATAACAAACATTATAAGATAAAATTACATATTAAAAAATCTAAGGTTGATTGACTAGTTGACTCATGGGGTGGAAATTACAGTCGGTACTAATCCCCTGCGTTTGTAACTGTGAGGGTGCTTGCTGGTAAAGGAACCTACCTGGACCCATGCGCCATCCCTATTTGCTAAGGGTACAGCCTATCTGTACCTATATTTCCCCCTTTCTTGCTAGGCACAACGAAAGTCCGCAAAGAAGTCAGGAACTATAGCCTATTAAGTATATTTCTGATTTATTTTAAAACCAGTCCTCTAGGACAGCGTTTCTCAACCTTTTTGAACCCGAGGACCTCTAAAATGTCTAAAAAAATTTACGGACCCCTAATTTTTACATCCCATTTTTAAAAGTAGGCTATATGTAGGCCTATATTCTTAATATTTAGGGTATTAATTATATGTCATTATAATGAAATAAATCTAAATACATTTTTTAATTTGACGGAAATACAGTTATTGAATCGGATGTAAACTATTGGCAGTAAAATTATATTTTGAACAGACTTTAATATTTATTACCAATTTGATAATATGATCAGGTATTATGTTATTACTCCTTTTAATGAGATGTTTGAGCTTGTCGCCTCTTGCAGAGGTTCTGAATACCTGGCTCAATATTAGTCAAATTTAGTCGAAGATCAGCAGATACATTAAGTCGGTTTCTGTATTTTGTTTTTAGTTGAATGAGCGATGAAAATCCCTTCTGACAAAGATGGGTTGTTGAAAACTTGCAATAGGACAGCTGTATTTTCGAAGATTTTAAAAACTTTGACATCTAGTGTCCATTTTATGTGAAAAATTTTTACTTCTTTACTTTCCACTTGCTATATGATATTTTTAAATTATATCTGACGACCATCTGCACCATAGGTTGAGAAACGCTGCTCTAGGAAAAAAGGTTTCGTGGAAAAGTGCGTCAAAAAAGAGGAATACAGTTTCTTTAGGATCGAAAGTGTCTGGTTCCCCGAAATAACACTGGTATTTCCCATATATAAAACTCGGCATGTCCTGACAACATCTCAGGTAGGCCTGAGTTGAATCAGGTGGACTCTTAACAGCCCAAGGACTGCCAGTCTTACGTAATGACAAGTCTAGGATCTGGCCTCAATAGCAAGGCCAGTATTCTGGCGAAGTGGCCAGCTTCACGCCTGTATGAATGGGCGGAAGTGACATCTTCCTGTTAGCGCATAGCGAACGAACGTCTTCTACTTTCACTGATTGCGATTTTCCCGGCTCACTGCACAAAGGGGCTAAGTCCCAATGGGGTGAACAGCCGGGCAGAGCGGGCGAAGGAACGTACCTGTCCTTGACCCCCACCATGCGTACTAAATTGATCATCTGGAAAGAGCCCTCTTACTTCAGAACGATATTCCTGGATGCCAATGTGGAAGGCTGTGGTCGGTCAATGGACTTACGAAGTTCCGCAATCGTTACTTTGACCCGCGCTTTGCTTTGAGATAGAACAGAACTTCAGGACCTGCCAGGCGTTTCGCTCTGACGTCACGGTAGGAATAGAAGAAGTTTTTCCTCTTTTAATCCAGTTATCGCCTTTACTTTGCTTTGGAATAAGCCATTAGCAAAGTCCAGGAAAACAAAGTAGGCCTAGAATTAAATGGCAGTCACCCGATTTTAGCTTATGCAGATGATGTTTGTCTCTTGAGTGATGACATAAATACAATCCAGAGAAATGCAGAAAGTATTTTCGATGCCTGCGGGAATGTTGGATTCGAAACCAATACAGTAAAAATTAAATACATGCTCATGAAACGTCAAAGTAATGCGGTACAAAATATTAGAATAGCCGGTAAGTCCTTCAAACAAGTGGAAAAATTTAAATATATGAGAGCAGTAATTACAGACACAAATTATATTAAGGCAGAAGTTAAGTCTCGACTAAAATAAGGAAATGCTCGTTTTTATGCAGTTCAGAAATTCTTTTCTTCTCGTCTTCTGTCCAGAAATATAAAAATAAACATTTATAAGACTATATATTTGTATTATATGGATGCGAGACATGGCCGCTTACTATTCGGAAAGAACATAATCTGAGTGTCTTCGAAAACACAGTGCTTAGGAAAATATTTGGGCCTAAAATAGATGAAAATAGGGACTAGAGAAAACTGTATAACGACGAGCTTCATAACCTGTACTCGTCACCGGATATAGTAAAGGTAATTGAATTACGGAGGATAAAATGGGCCGGACATGTTGCGCGCATGGGGGAAGAAAGATATATCAGAAATATTGACTGGAAAAACCGAAGGGAAGAGACCACTGGGAAGACCTAGGCGTAGGTGGGAGGACAATATTAGAATAGATTTAAGGGAAGTATGATTTGCGAGGGATGGTTGTATGGAGTTAGCACAAAATAGGGTTGAATGGCGGGCTCAGTGAACCTTCGGGTTCCATAAAATAGATAATATTCCTTTAGCTTGCTTAGGAATTTTCTATTGCAATTGAGTAAATAGGGAGTATAAGACCCGGCATCGCCCGGGTTTTATATTTTGCTTGTATTTCCAAGTAAATTTATGCGCTATGTGCGCAAAATTTCATCAAGATCGGATTAAAACTGTGAAAAGTAAAGTTATCCCTATACAGGTCTTGGAAACTCTTATCGTCCCTGGAGGTTGAGTGAGGATCCCAGATTTTGAGACATTCGGCACATGAAGATGGCATGGCAGCCTTAACGCATCGGCCGCCTTTTCCCCCCAGGATTGCTCCGGGTATTTGTATCTGTTTTAGGCTGAGCTCACTCTAGGACCATAATGTCATCAAAAGGGATTAGGCTAATTGAAAAATCTAAATAGTGCTTAGTGCACACATGTATTAGCCTAAGTACAATTCTGTAGTTTTTAGAAATTCAGTTTTATATCTAATTATCGAATGTGGACCCCCAGAAAAGTACTTATCACATTTTTCCCCTGTAGAAAATATATTAAGCATATGTTTTTACTTCCTCTGACCTTACCACAGGTAGGCCTTCTATAGGTAGAGGAAGTAGTGTTTTCGACTCCCTAATTCGAAGTGGAGTTTTTAACATAAATACACGTTTTGAGGCTATGAACAGCCTAGATCCAGAACGGAAAATCGTATGAAAACAAAATTTTGTATTTGGGTTGGGTACCTTCTGAGGATGTGACACTAAGATTGCCGACAATTTTCTCATATTTTTAAGGGGACTTTACATGAAGAAATTTTCGTTTTTCTCGAAAACGACTCTAACAATTTTCTTTAAATTTTGTACACTAGGTGCTTATACCAAGAGCTAAAACTTTTATATTTAACATATTTTAGAAAACATCTCTGAAGGATTCTTACAAGCCACCCACTGTTTTTAAACAGTCAGTCTTGCCTGGTGAACAATAAAGCTTTGCATCAGGTTGAAACAACTGAATACACGGTCCTTGCAACACGGCCTCTTATTCTATTTCAGAATGTGAGAAAGTGAGAAAAATGTATTGTTGGCGTAGGGTAAAGAAAGTTACGTGAGTGCATTAATCAGGTTTTATTTGGGTTATGTATCCTTCGGCGATGCGATGTGGTAACGACATTCTCTTCATTTTTACAACCAATTTGCATAAAGAGAATATCATACATAACATATTATACTAAGCAGCAAAACTTTTGTTTTGGACATAGGAAGTTAGGTGATTCGTATTAGATTTTTTCACCCAATTGCAATAGTTTTATATAGGGCTGAAAATCGATTAAAATTTCTAATCGAGTTAACGCTTTACTTTAATCGATTAATCGGTTGATTAATTGACAAACAGGTCGGTATTTTAAACGAAACCAAATTGTACATTTAATATTGTTTTACACGTTTAATATCTACTACACTATAGATAATTAGAAGAAATCTTGAATTAATTAATACCATTATTAGTTAACTAGTGAAAAAATATATACGAAACTTACATTTCCGGTTACTTTTTCAGCCAAGACTTGAGACACACGAGTTTGTTGACATTTGAATGTTTAAGAGACGATCGTAGCTTATTTAGAATAATACCGGCAGCACTAAAAACTCTCTCACTCGGCACTGAGAAAAAAGATTGGTCATTTGACCCATTTCTCGAAAAACGTTTTTCAGAATTCGACTAAACCGATTAATCGGAAAATGTAATTGATCGACGATTAAATGTTTAATCGATTAATCGGTACAGCCCTAGTTTTATAACATCTCTCTTTGAATGAAAAATTCCCATATTTTATGAATTGGCTGTTACATACTTGACATTCATAGATTCACATTGATAATGTAGAATTGAATACTGTAATAGGCAGACGAACATTCTTCCTTTATACGTCTAGATACAGATGTATGTTTAAACCTTGGTGAATATTAGAAATTACATCTGGCATTAGATGATAGGGATAGTAAATACTGCTTACCTTTAAGCAATCAAACGTAGTCTTAATATTTATCTCGAACAATTGCGTTGGTTTGTGCACTGTCATTTGTGCACTAATAGCAACTGTATATGGTTCGTTATATTGTGGGTGCCACTTCTTAAAGACTTCCTTTCGAAAAACTGCCTCTACCTGCTGCCACCCTAATCCTCTTCGACCTGTCAATCAGTGAATGGAAAGGTAATTTGGCGCAATCAAACTTGTCTGCAGTCCAGTACAATATTGCCAAATACGTAACACAGTACGTTTACTTCACTTGAGAAGTGGTGAATGATAGCGGCAACACTGGGGAAAACCACGTGACTAAAAGAGCACTTGTTCTTTGTCAGTGCCGATTTTAGGATTAGGGAACAATGCTATTTATATTATTTTGTACATGGACGATGGTTTGGGATGAGGTCTTCTTAAAATGGCACGAAAAGTACAATAATTTTTCCCGTAATGAAGTGTAGACGGTGCTTTTCCTCTTGTGTTGAAGCAAAAGTGTGCAAAATCTCATCCAGATCGGAATAAAAATGTAGATTTGTTTAAAAGACACACACACACAAAACTCTGCTTGATAATCATACATACAGCCATACAGGGAGCTAAGTGCAAACCCTGACATTTCCACTTTTTATCAAAAATGTGTTTAGCACTTATATAGCTCCTCGCCACTCTAGTTTATCGTTTGTGACAATTGAATGCAAAAGATGATTTTTCCATTCATTTCACTCTGATGTCATTAGATTGTTAGTGCAAACCCCGACATTTCCTCAAAACTATTATGTGCAAACAGCGACATTTCCATGCAGCAAATACTAACTCAGACTGATGCCACGTGATACCACTGTGTAAAGAGATTTGGCGCGCTAATATTAAGAAACGTATATCCTTTGGTGGCTATCTAATTACTTTGTTTCTTTGTGTATGGACATAATAAATGTATTCAGAGTAAATAAATACATGCAGTATTCAATATTGTAATAACATGATACATAGAACGTTTCAGAATAATAGTAGCGCAAATAAAACAAAGCGTGTTTTTTTCTGTTTGAGTTTTAAACAATTAGGAGCAAACACAGACATTTCCAATATTTAAGTTCATTGCTTTAGAGTGCAGGGCTGTCCAACATGAGGCCCGCGGGCCTCGACCTCACTTTTTTCGGCCCGAGGAGCAAGCCTCTAAATGTATAAATTACCCACAAATACGAAATATGCACAATTCTTACATCAACGATAAAATACAAATAAAATAACGTGTGAAGTATTTTATAATGCGGCCCTCCAAACCGAATTTTTTTAAAGCAGCCCTTGGGGCACTTGCAGTTGGACAGCCCTGATCAGTTTAGACAATTTGAAATTATTCTTGACAATGGCAGATGCATATATGCTTTCTGAGGCACCTTCGGTATCTCAAGGGCCATCTTATGCACTATTACTAGGGCAAGGCATTTGATGATTCTGCATCTTTTTATGTGTAGGTTAAAATATAGCTTGAATATAATATAAATGTATATCATGAAGTAATTGGTTAAATAAGGGTAATTTGTTTTTGCATTTTTTTTTTGCTTTATTTTGCATTTTTCGTCATTTTTATGAAATTTGTTGGTCATTTTTTGCATATTTAAGTCATTTTCGGAATTTTAGGTCTATTCGGCATTTAAGGTCGAGTTTTAGTGTTACGGTACGTTAATTCGAGTTTTAGTGTACGTAGAGAAGAGCTTTTCCATGTGCAAATCGTTACTTTCAGACAACAGACAATCCTGTTTATTTGAGAATCTCCGACAAGTGTTCTTAGTTCACCACAGCAGTTTATCTTGTAGCAATAAAGAATTATTACTTTTTCTTTCTTTTTAAATGACACGTAATTGCTAGGGGCAATTTGATGGGCATGCCAGTTCAGAAATAATTTATTTTTCGCTAATCGTGTCGAAGTAGTTACTTCTTTAGTAACAAGATAAGTGTGTTTTACATTGCAAATTCAAATATAACGCACTGTCATCCATTAAATTGCTTTTAGCAATTCATTACTTTAAAAAAATAATTATAAGTAATAATGGAAGATTTATTGGTCATTTTTTTGTTTTGCATTTTTTTCACTATTTTATGGTCATTAAATTCCTTGCCCTAATTATTACTATTAGTTTCCACACGTTTTTCTTGTTTGCTGCAAAATTCAGTGAAGTGGAAATGTCTGGGTTTGCATCTAGACGCCTCATTTATTTATTTATTTTTGGTCTTGACATCAGCTCATTGTCACGCGACCAAGGAGTTAGGACACAATAACAAATATTTTACTGCTGAACTACTCGTATTAAATTTGTCTTAAATATACGTATGGTAGCTTAAAGCTACAGTTACAGCTGTAAAGATACAGCCGACAATCCTCCAGGGCCTTAGCTCATCCGTGCCACAATCTTCTTCATTCGTACCTCTGTGAAAGATTATTTTTTCTTAGTACCTGCTGAGTGTTATATCAGAGATTTTTGTGAATTTATGATGATGATCGCGCCTAAACACACTACTCCCTGCAATAGAAATGCAGTAGACTTCCGCGTCCTCAACCATCTCATCATCAATCAGGTGAACAACCGTTACCGGGATCCTTATTCTGGAAACCAAAATTCAGGCATCGGCGTCGACCAATACATAATCCCTGGAAACCACGAAGTCATTTTCGGGTGTGTGTTGTGTATTATTAGTAGTTTGTCTTATGTCGTATGCCCTTGTCAGTTAATGTCCTTTTGTTTTTGTTCCTGTTTCTGTTTATATGGTCTTTTTATGCTATGTGGAACTCGCCTTGTGCGTCATCTAGGCTAATAGCAATGAGTAAGGGTCTCTTATTATTAGGACAGGGCATTTAATGACCTCAAATAAAATAAAATATGCAAAATAAAAATATGCATTTATGACCCAAAATAGCGAAAAATGGCACAACATTTAAAATAAATATGACCAATAAATTTATAATTATTACATATAATTAGTTTTTTAATGTAATGAATTGCTAAAAGCAATTTAATGGGTGACGGTGCGTTATAGGTGGATTTATAACATAAAACACACTTATTTTATTACTAAAGAAGTAAGTAAATTTATACTAGATGGAAAGGTGAAGTCAGAATGAAAAATCCAATGCCATAGCCGGGATTTGAACCAGGATCTTCGGCTCTCCGTGCCGATGCTCTAACCAACTGAGTCAGTTGGAGAATTTAATGTTCTACCGACATGTTGCCATGGTAGCTCAGTTGGTTAGAGCATCGGCACGGAGAGCCGAAGATCCTGGTTCAAATCCCGGCTATGGCATTGAATTTTTTATTCTGACTTCACCTTTCCATCTTAGCCTACACACGACCAGTGTGAAAGAATTATCATTCCAAATTTATACTGCTTGGACACCCTTAGCGAAAAATAAATTCTTCCTGAACCGGCATTCCCATCAAATTGCCCCTAGCAAATATGTGCCATTTAAAAAGAAAGAAAAAATTCTTTATTGCTACAAGATAAACTGCTACGGCGTTTACAATAAACCTGAATTAAAATTAACTGTGAACACTTGGCGAAGATCCTCAAATAAAAAAAATTGCCTGTTGTCTGAAAGTAACGATTTGTTCATGGAAAAACTCCTGTCTACCTCCACTGAAACATGACTTAAAATTGCCAAAAAAAGACCTGTTTCTTGAAAATGAAAAACGCAAAATAAAGCAAACAATGCAAAAACAAATTGCCATTATTTAATCAGTTATTTCATTGTACACATTCGAGCTGTCTTTTAACATTTTTATATAAAAAGGTGCAAAATCATCAAATGCCTTGCCCAACTTATTATACCTCTGAAAGGCAGCCTCGCTGTTGGATGCTCCCTCCATTCATTGTAGATCTGTACAGCTGGAATGGGGCTGGTGACACCGTTATAACTGCCTTTTCCCCTAGACAGTTACAAACCAGAGCAAGGGTGAAGTCTGCATTATATCAGTTCAGTATAAGCACAACAAAGCTCTAGTTGCTCTGGCATAAACACAGGGAGGAAAATAATACGTGTGAAATCGGCGTATATTTTGGCAACACTTTTTTTACAAATAAAGAACTTATTAGGGTAATGATCTCCTGTTCTTTTCTAAAATTCAGCTGTGTTTATACTCGTTTTAGTTGCGTGACGATATCAATAGTGCGGGAACTGTGTCTATACATGAGAATATTATAGGAGAAAAATTCCTCTGACACTCAGACTTGAACCCAGGACCTTTGGCTATTTGTGCCAATGCTCTTACCGACTGAGCTACGCCAGAGTTCAATTCACAGCGCCAGATAGAACCTCTCTCCTATGACTGATTGCCCTTAATGGTCTACCTCACTGACAGACAAGTTATGTCATATGCAGTGCTGTGAGGCATACTAATTAGTGATTTTTGTGGCCGGGCTTCCACTATTATTGTACAGTAACATTCAAGATGGATATATATCCTATAATGAGTGGAATAGTCTTAATGGTTATTTACAGTAACACACAAGACAGATTTATGCAAATGCATTCATGTACAACAGATTATTGTCTCTGTTGGACATTATATGAAAATATTAGATATATGGACTGAAGGATGGCCAAATTTTTAGCTGTTTCACTGTAATTATTAGTCGTTTAGTTTATGAATGATTCGCGTGTAGATGTTAATAATTATCAAGTTTTAATTATGGGGCTCTTAATTTTTAATTTCTGAATTAATTATCGCGGGCGAAGCTGCGGGCACCTGCTAGTTCTTAATAAGTTATAAGTAAAATCCCTAAGAAGTTCACACAAGTTTTGAGAATATGGATATGACTTTTATAATTAATTATACGGTATTTTTATTTCGTTTCATATAATTTACAGAGCTTTTACTAAAAAATATTGCATACACTTACGTAAAAGCTTTTTCGGACTCATCCAATACTAAATTCGTCTGCTAAAGCGCTATTTTGCTTATTTGATACATAAATAGCTGTTATATTATTATTATTGTTGTTATTATTATTATTATTATTATTTGAAGAGAACGCTAAAATGTTTTAAATTCCCTCTCCCCCCCTGAAGTTTCGGTTAAGAACTTACAACTACTTCGTTCTAGCTTCTTTATGCTTCTTTACAGCTAAAGGGGACAAGTGTTTTTTGAACATGAATGTTTATAGCTAACTGTATTGTACAGTTCACTGATGCCATCTCTGTGGATGAGTGCAGCAGTTCTAAGGTAGACCTATACAGTAAAATGTATTACAAAATATCCGCAGGACTTTTTTCCTTTTGTACGATTTTCTTATCTCTTCTGGTGTCAAATTTGTCAGTGTTTTTACTACTTCTTTAAAGAACCCAAACGCAGAATTACCAGTTAATTCCTCCATTATAATAACTTCTTCCAGAATATAATATAACTTATATATGTGTGTATTTTGTCCTGACTTACGAATGAATGAATGGATGGACTGACAGAGAATCAACGTAGAGCCTAAACTATAATAGGTAGAGACTTGGAATTTTGACAGTACCTTCGTTTCATAATGTAAGTGCTCATTAAGAAAGGATTTTGATAAATTTTGATTTTAAATGCCAAAAATCAAATGTTTTTTTAGCATACTTAATCCCTTTTTAGCCTACATAGAATTATCAAATCCTAATCACATTCCATGTACAGTTTTCATGACGACAGTCTTCACAGGTAGCTTTGGAAATAAATGAAATGGGACTTGGACAAGTTAGAGAAGCTATCGATAGAATTCATTGGTGTAAATAAATATGGAAGAATGAAATCCACGAAAATAATGCACAATGTGATGCAGTCATATAACTTTCTCTGCCCTAGACATAGAGAATACCATTTTCTCACTTCACATTTTGATGTAAAATAAGAGGTCGTATTGCGGGGACAGCTTAATCCAACTGACTCAGTCTGAGTGTGTTTCAACGAGTAAGTTATGCCTTTACAGAAGTCGGTAAAAAAATTCTATCCACTGATACGTTGTTCATAGCTGCAGGCTTTGCATTTTGAGTTGAGAAGTATGGATGTTTATCATAGGCCTTAAGCATTTAAAGGAGACAAAATAGGATGGAACATTTTTAGTCCTATACGCGCAGTATATTATTTTGTCCCAGGTTTTGGGGAATAAAGTAGGAAAGTGGTATTGATTTTTTTTTTATTTCAGCCCCGAAACTGTTGTATGGTAACGTGAGAGTGAGAAATGAAATATTCTGTAAAGACAGAACAATTTTATGCTGCCGGAAATTCTGTTCCTTCTTATTTGAACCCCTACAAGGCATGGTATGTAGAAGCAATAGTGTGCAAAATTCTACATCCTCTAAGAGATATAAAAATCTATATAAAGCGTTTTCTGAGGGAATAGTTTGAGTGTGATAAGTCGTTCTTCCTCATTTCAAATTCTACATACCTATTTAAGAACCTAGAGTTTGAAAATCATAAGTCCTTAATAAATTAAGTTAATTTCGAATTACAAAATACAAAACCAGAGCGACGCCGGGCCTTTTAAGCTAGCATGTATACAAATATATAATAGGACCGCCGGCGTGGTCTTGTGGTTAGCGTCGCTTACTACATATCCGTGAGCCCGGGTTCGATCCCCGGTACCTCCTCGGATTTTTCAGAGGTAGGGAGGTCTGGTAGGGGTGCATTCAGCCTCGTGATTCAAATTGTGGAGCTACTTGATAGAAAAGTAGCGGCTCCGGTCATGGAAATCATCATTAACGGCCGTGACTGTCGGCATGCTGACCAAATGCCCCCAATCCTGCCGTCTGCCTATGGTAGATGACGCAGCGGTCGGGTGGTAGGCCTTGTTCTTTCTGGGATGTTAGCGCCACGGAGTTATATAATAGAACCAGATACGAGCTATAATTTTCCCGGGCATTTTTCCAGGTTGTGATTAAAGAGAAGTTGGACTTCCTTATTCCATTATAGTTTTTGGATAATTTGTGCTAACTGGCAGATAGCCTACTTAAACCAGAAATGTATCCGGGAGTCGAAATACAGGCCCTGAGAGTTTTTCTCTGGACACATAGGCCCAGAACTATGTCTCTCGTTATTTGCTTTGACACGTAAGAGATTTTGAGGTTATCATTTAATGGGAATCCTAATGACCAATATAACGATTTCACTAATTGCTTCTCTTGCCTACTAATCCACAAACGTTTGAACTTCCGTTCAGTTTTTGTTATTGAATGTTTCTTTACTTATTTCTCTTAGCATACGAACACGCGATCTTGGAGTGTAACGAACTGGTCTGCTGTCGTGATCGACATTCTCTAATAGAGTGTAGCTAGAGCGATGTAAATGTACAATTTTAGTCAGTTAGTGTTAATGGTATTTTACAAAGTTATCAATAGGGTTCAGATGTTTATGACCTAAAAAAGTGAAAAATATGATTGCAAATATGACCTTAAAAATGACTAAATATGACCTCATAAGAGAACGTATTTTCTAAAAATAAATGTTTCAATTTAAATAGTTTAATGACATTAAATTACGTCACATTAATTCAATCAGATAATAGCTTTTTAAAAATTTTACAGGTGATTTACAGTTTTACTTGTAAAGAACTTCTAACCTGTTAATGTTTCCAGATACCACTGCAAATGTGAACTGAAAACATTTTTAAAAATTTATATTGGAAGTTGTTAACAACAAGGAGGAAGAGGTCATTGTACTGCTACTTGTTATTTTTCCTTCACATTTCAGTTACGTGAAACCAAAATATTCGTCACTCTTTTTCGAAAAAAAATTGAAGTCAACTACTTAATTCATATACTGCATAATAAGCTCTTTTACCGAATTTATAACTGAAATAAGATGTTAAATTACAAATATGATCGAAATATGACCAAAACCATGAAAATTACCAAAATATGACTTATATACAAAATTAAGACGGTAGCCTACTAATAGGATAACAAGCGTGCAAGTCGTGTTTAATATGAATTGCGGTGAGAATGGAGGTCAGGATAAAAATATGACATGTCATAAACATCCGAACCCTAGTTATCAACAATTCAGGAATTCTTACAATTAACATTCAGACTATTCCACTCATAGGCTGCCTATTCGATATTGACCAATAACGTTTAGTAATTCCTCGGATATAGACCAATCACAGTCATTTATCTTACAATATTCCTGCAAGATTCGCGAGGATGCGAGTTTATCTGATAACACCTCAGATCGTTACTGAACCGCCACAGTACCGCTAATACAGTGATTACTACACTACGTCATCCATTAAAAACAAAAATGGCAACCTGAAAATTTGGCAATGCACCTGTTGACGAAATTGTTATCGTAATGGAAGCTAAACTACATCATACTGAAAGAAATACAAAATGCATATGGATCCAGTTACAAAAGTTCTGTGAATATCGTAAGCACAATTGAATTGAATTGATTAGGGAATCTCAAACACAGCATATTGGGCTATCAATATGAAAATAAAACCAGTGTACATTCAAGTAGACAGTGGCAATTTACAAAAATAATTACGTTCTTGAAAAAAAAAAAGTTTTTATTTTGTTCTATTTTAGCTACTTTTGAGGTTAACTCTTTTGTCATTACTTTGTTGGTAGCATTGCTTAGTATTCCATAATGCAGACTGTTCATTAATTTAGTAGGCTATGCCGTGATCTGACAGCTGAGACTATTAACGATTTTATTTTAAACAAACCAGAAATAAATATTTATATTAGAATATAATTATATTTATATAATCAGTTACATTTTATTCATGGAATAGTCTTAATAAATCCAACTCGAGATTACGAGTTTCGTCAGATAAATTCACTCATGCTGCGCAGTCGCAAAACTATCGATAAACTTGTCATCTCTGGTGGAATTACCTATGACTATTCCATTCATAAGTACGCCGCGTGTTTGATATTGAGCAATAACGTTTAGCATTTCCTCGGATATAGACCAATCACGATCGTTTATCTTATAATATCATTCCTCGGATCGCAAGGATGCAAATTTATCTGATAAAACGTCAGCTCGTTACTGGGCACGTAAGCATCAATGTGCAGTGAATGATACGTCACATGCTACCATTAATCGGCACGAAAATGGATTATTTTATACAACATAACTTGTTTGGAAATTGAAATAATATAAATTTACATTGATTAAAAACAATTTCGATTCGGTGCAAGCCAGTTCGTGTGCTTTCATTCTGTTCTGCTGTTGGCATACCTGAATTCAGTTAACTATGCCTTACATGCAACATTGGTAGCCCTAGTTACAACATGGTAACTCGAATCGATTCGTGGATGGTTGGTTCATTGTAGGCCGTGATCTCGCAGCTGTTAGTTTAGTTTTTATACATCAAAGCACGAAATTAATTATCCGTTATATTTTTATTCATGGAATAGTCTTAATAAATCCAACTCGAGTTGACGAGTTTTATCAGATAAATTCGCTCTTGCTGCGCAGTCGCGAATCTATCGATAAACTCGTAATCTCTGATGGGATTACCTATGATAAAAGAAAGGTGAAACGGGAGTTGAATGGATTGCGAACTGACTTAGTTATTAGGCTAATAGAGACAGTAAGATTAGCACACAAAGGAAAAAGACAATGAGCTATCTACAATACGAACTCTCAAGCAACAGAAAGTGTGCTTGAAGCAAGGGCCTGATTAACCCGGAGGGAACTTCATGTGGAGCCTCTTAAAATATGATTGAGTGTTCATTAAACACACGATGATCTACAGTTTCATATATTATTACCAGGGCCCGGATTCTAATGACATCTCGTCTTTTTATTCATGCTGCCTAGACATTCCCAACTTGTAGATAAATCCTAATCATGACCTCTAGATTATAGAAATGCATTTTTATTAGGTCATTTTTTGTCATTTTATGTAATTTTCTATTTTTAGGGCATTTATTTCACTTTTAGGTAATTATTTTGTCGTTTTCGTGTCATTTCCTCCCTTATTTTGTCATTTTTATGCATTTACTTTAAATATATGACTATAGGTTACTGTAATGCAACATTTTTGCAGAATCTACTTTAAAAACTATTTTCTTATTTTTCTTCTCAAATGTTCCATTCAAGAACAAACCTTTTAGACTTACGATATCCTTTCTACATTTACAGTTTTTAGAATTATGTACAAATTAGTCCATACCTTTGTTTGCACAATAATAATTTTTATAAATAAAAAGGCGGGTTTGAAACATGCACATCCTCAGTAGTTTATTTAACAGCATAATTTTGAAAAATGTCCTAAGTACATTCTGAGAGTTATTTCTGTGTTTGGGAAAGTACATTTCAGATTTTCTTCACAATGAAGTTATGATAGTCAGTGACCAATCCAGTATAAGAATTTCTACCAGTAGCAAGCGTCTATCGTCATACTTTTGTTTTATTTTTGGGTAGTTTTCATGATTAAACACTACGTTTATGCACATAAAAAAGTTGAAAATCTTTTACTTTTAGCCTGGTGTGTTCTTCATAGATCATAGAAACCATATAGTCCTAGAAATTTACTTTTTGCGGAAAGTATCCTAAACACTGGGGAAAATGAGAGTGACGATGTCACTTTTCTAACCTATAAATGACAATCTGTTAACAGAAAATACCACTAATATCACTATTCCTAACCTAATTGCCACTTACCGTATTTTACGGATCATAAGACGCGCTTTTTATCTTGAAAACAGAGCCTTGAAAGTTGGGTGCGTCTAATGATCCGAAATACATTTAAAAAATTAAAATCATGGTAAATATTGCCGGTAATACCATAATCTTAAAGAAGGTGTTGTAAGGATAGGCTAGTTGTACATTTTTGTACATATTGTACATCAGTGCACGTTTCACAATTTTAAATTGTGGGTAGCTGGAAGTCAGGTAATCAATGCGAAGAGAAAGGAATGTTGAGTTCTTTTATACGAAAGCAGTTGTCTCTGCCGCTGGTTTAAATGAAGGTAATGACCTCTAAACAGCCTTATCCCGTTACACTTACCGTATGCTGAATTGAGGGTTAGAGGGTGTAAAGTATTTTCAGTCTTTATGAGAAATCAGTTCAGTTGTTAAAATTTATGCGATGCCACCTGTACAAAAGAGACTTTCGTCCAACGCAGGTTTTTAAGTTAGAAGTGATTTACACTGATTCCATTGTACAAGGTTATAATTTGTTTATGCAATGAAGTATATTATTCCCTTCAAAATTTTTCGTGGAATCACATTAAATTTCTTTTCCTTTAAATTTTCATCCTAAAATCAAGGTGTGTCTTAGGGTCCGGAGCGTCTTATGGTCCGTAAAATACGGTACCTAGATTCACGGGTGAATATCGGGGGAAACATTTGCTTTCAACCACACGGCGCTGATAACGGGAAACCAATGAGATGCCAGTCTGTCTTCCAATCAAAGAGACATTTACGGCAAGCATAGCTCCGACGCAAACATTGAAACATCTACGTACATGCAGTAGCTTCTTTGATAAAAAAAAAATTTAATCATTGAACACAGCAATTAGGTATATAATGTGAGTGCCACTTCATAAAGACTCTGTTTCCAAGAACTGCCTCTACCTACTGCCACCCTAATCCTCTTCGACCTGTCAATCAATGAATAGAAAGGTCATTAGGCGTATTCACACTTTTCTGCAGTCTAGTACAATGTTGACAAATACATAACACAGCACGTTTACTTCACTTAATAAGTAGTGAATGACAGCGACAACACTGGGGAAAGCCACGCGACTACAAGAGCACCTGTTCTTTGTCGGTGTCGATCTCGGAGCAGATTTTCGGATTAGGGAACGATGCTATTATATTCTTTTGCAGATAGACGAGGTCTTCTTAAAATGGCACGAACAGTAACCTGCATATGGACATAAGAGTGTACAATTTTATGCGTGGGGAAATTCTATAAATCTCGTATAATAATAAATAGGCTATACTTACAATAATAATAACCAGGGCCCGGATTCTTAGGTTTAAACTATTTTGTTCCTTGCTAGCTAACTGTGATATTTTAGCATAATTATCCATTTCATTGTCATTACTAGGGCAAGGCATTTAATGAGCATAAAATAGTGAAAAATGCAAAATAAAAAATGCATTTAAGACCTAAAAATTATGAAAACATTACCCAAAATTTAAAAAAAATGCCCAATAAATTTACTATTATTACTTGTAATTAGCTTTAAGTAATGGATTACTAAAAACAATTTATGACAGTGCGTTATATATGAATTTACATTATAAAACAGACTTATTTTGTTACTATAGAATTACGTAGATTTATGCTACTTGGACACCCTTAGCGAAAACGAAATTCTTTCTGAATTGGAAGGCCCATCAAATTGCCCCTAGCAAAAATGTGCCATTTAAAAAGAAAAATATATATTTATTGCTACAAAACAAACTGTGGTGTTTACAATAAACCTGAATTAAAATGAACTAACAACACTTGGCGGATATTCTCAAATAAAAACGATTGTCTATTGTCTGAAGTTAATGATTTGTACATGGAAAAATCTCCTCTCTAACTCCAATGAAACATGATCTAAAAATGCCGAAAATGACCTAAAAATGTAAAAAATTACCTAAATACTACAAAAATTACCTAAAAACGCCAATAATTACCTAAAATGCCAAAAATTACCTTAAAATGCCAAATATTAAGTAAATATGCCGAAAATGACCTATAAATTGCCAAAAATGACCTATCTCTAAAAAGTGACGAAAAATGCAAAATAAAGCAAAAAAAAATGCAAAAACAAATTGCCCTTATTTAATCAGTTATTTCATGATACATATTTGTATATATTCGAGCTATCTTTTAACCTTCATATAAAAAAGATGCCAAATCATCAAATGCCTTGCCCTAGTCATTACTCATTAAGTCATTACAATCGCATGGTCCAATCTTATAAAACCTAAAAATGGCCAAATAAGACGTAAAAAATTAAAAATAGCTACAACATTAAATATAAAATTTTTTATCTGCCTACATTTTGCATCTTCCAGTACATACTGTATGTAAGGGGGAATACAGAACTGCATTTTGTAATTTCATAACTCCATTGTCTCGGTAAAGGAAATCGTTAGCAAACCGAAATCCTCAGTTTCTTTAGAAGTGAATTAAAGGCATTTTAAGAAGCTTTCACTTGCAGTTTATTCACACCAAGACGCCGAATGTGAAGTATTCTAAAAGTTTGTTGAGAACGTTCTTGTTGAGTTTATGTGGTGGCATAGGCGTAACCAGGCCGACCATATGGGGGGGGGTTATAACATCCGCGGGGTCTGGGGGTATGGAATACTCCCCAGGGAGAGGGGGGGTCCGGGGGCCCTCCCCCGGAAAATTTAAAAAATTAAGACGCAAAATAACGAGTTTTAAGCTTCCCGCACTTTATACTTGTATTAAGTAATTTATGGGCAGATTTAAAAAAATTATACAATTTTCCTTTTTTTAATCAATGGGGGGGGGGGGTTCAAACCTCCAAACCCCCCCCCCTCGGTACGCCTATGTGTGGTGGAGTCGGAAGTTCTAAAATTAATTGTATTATATAAACTGCAGACTGTTGAACAATTAAGCAATAAGTTTTGTAGTTCAAAGTCATGGAAATTGTAGGCAAAGATAAAATAAATTAATATATTTGTTTCAATGTCTTTTTTGTAGGCTACTTATTAAAGTGGAACTTTAAAAACTAGCCTGAAAATGGTAAAAAAGACTAAAACATAACTACGGTATTTTAATTTGTCTAATAGACTAAGACAGGGTTTATAACAACCTAAAAATCCAGGCCCTAATAATGACACTGGATTGCGTAATAACTAGGGTTCGGATGTTTACGACATGTCATATTTTTATCCTGACCTCCATTCTTGCCGCAAAAACAAACATGAATTGCACGCTTGTTGTCCTAATCGGACCGTTTTTATTTTGCATATATAGTCATATTTTGGTCGTCTGTGTGATCGTGGTCATATTTTAGCCATATTTGCAATTTAACGTCATATTTTAGTTATAAATTCGGTAAAGGAGCACAATTATACAGTGTATGTTCGAGTTAAATTTTAAATTTATTTCATTAATTTAATGTTAATGCCAAATTAATAGGTAACATAAATTTTAAAAATTAATGCAATTATTCATATTTTATGGGGACACGCAATGTCTATCAAAAAAATTACGAGTATTTGGAGCTGATTAAGCGAACAAACAGAAACAAATTCTTTCAAAATAGAAGTTCATTACAAGTAAAATTACAGCGGTTCCACCAGGACGTGTCCGAAACATGTGTGTGTGTCTATTGCGAGAAGAGCTGTGGCCGTTATCACATACTTTGGTGTGCAAAATGTGACAAATCTGTGACCGAACTTAGTGCCGAGGAATGAACAGTTTCATCAATGCACGCTTGTGCGCATTTCTTTCTTATTACAAGTAAAACTGTAAATCACAAAAATTGTTAAAAGGTGATTATCCGATTGAATTCATGTGATGTCTTTAAACATTTTAAAATGGAAAATTTATTTTTCGAAAATGCATTATTTTACTAGGTCACATTTAGGATTTTTGGGTCATATTTAGTTAATTATAAGGGCATATTTGCAGTCATATTTTCCACTTTTTTGGGTCACAAACATCCGAACCCTAGTAATAACAATAAAGTGTTATGGTTTCCATGAACTTATAATAATAAACACGGGCTTTGCTAATTTGGTATGCCTATTGATATTATTAATTGTTTTTAACTGATACTAATTTCACAATCCCGAAAAAAATATCAGTCACTACAAATAAGTCAGTAATAATTACAGTAATAAATTAAAACTCACTCGCAATAAGTAACACTCACACAATCACATAATATAACAATGCTTACGCTATCCATCTACCCCTAAAATCAGAATTTTTCACCAAAAAATCCTTTTTTTTTCTTTGTCTCATTAGAAAACTTGATTTCTGTAGTTTTCAAATATATATAACATGTCTGGGTTTTCTCTATTATTGATTGACCAAGCGGGACCACCCTGCGAGTTGAGAAATGTCCAAATACAGGATTACGCAAACTTTAACTTCATTTTTCTCTTCTTTAAAAATGTTCAGCATTTCTTCACTTTCGGCTTACGAAAAATGCACTTAGAATTGAGCTATTGACTTCATCCAAACACCAAAATGAAGCTTAAACATATAGCTAGTCTGTTTACTAGAATCAAATAAATAAGCCCATGGTAAGGATCCTGACCCATATCAAAGGAAAAAAAAAATTAAACTACCTTTGATAAGCACTACAAAGATGTTGCTTGTATTTAGACATATCTATGAAATGGGGAACCTTTTAGTGTAAGAATCACTGTTCTAGCTTAATTGGAAGTGGAGATATGCTTGCCAAAAAAAAAATACATAATTTAAAAAAAAAAAATATTTCCCTGGTGCCCCAAATTTTTAATTTTTAGTTTTTATTATTGAAACCCTTTCATTTTATTGCAAATAACATGTGATCAAATTTTTAAAGTGATGAAGAGGAAATTGTAATCTTTTATAACTAGGGTTGATGGATACCTTAATGCAGCTACACCAGAAGTAAAAAGCATTACACAGATTAGTTACTGACAAATGAAATGAAAAAATAGCATTACACAGAAAAATGAAATTCTCTTACTAATCGCGATTTTTCTCAGTTTCACATGGACTTGCAAATATCTTCCCCTATTTTAATTTTCTGAAACCCCGAATACCCGGACTTATCGAGAGTTTTCTCCAATTTCGTTTTGATGTAAACAAAGTACCAAGCTCTTGCCTTGTGTTCTTTATATGGAAATAGACCTAAATTGTTTATAGCTATTTATGTATCAAGTACGCAAAATAACGCTTTAGCGGACGAATCTAGTATAGCGGCCGAGGCGAAAGCCGAGGCTGAAATACTGGATGAGTCCGCTAAAGTTTTTGCGTACGTGATGCATACAATATTTTTTAGTAAAAGTTCTATAAATTATATGAAATAAAACAAAAATACCGTAATTAATTATAATGAAAGGCAATCAGTCATTTCTTTAAGTTATATTGTCATGGCCATCTAGATCATAAAACAACAATAACCGTACGTACCAATAACAAATGTGGTAGTATAGATGCATAATATATGAATCCCTTGTTTGTAAAAGATATTGCATACCAACTAGTATTTATGAAAAGCTTGTGAAAATATAAATATGATAATACCGAGGAAATTTCAATCCAAGCCAGAAACATTGAATTGGAGCTGCTACCAGCAACTTCACGGCAGAAATAGGCTATGTATGAGAAGGGATATATTACGGCATTTAAATGCTGTTCGTCCATGGTAAGGAATGTTTTTCATGTGAACCAAAATGTGAAAAGTTGTTGGCTTATATTTGTTGTCATGTGATGAAGTGGGCTACCGTGTTTTGCGAAAAATCCTGGTAAAGTTTCTGATTATCATAAATAAACGTGTTGGCTTAAATTTGTTGTTTTATGACCAATTATATGCGTAAATCCATGTTAAAGTTGGTGTGACTGGTCAATGCCGTCTGGGTTTTGTTTATAGATTGCCATGACGACTTTAAAGGACAAGGCCGCTAAAATTGCATTTTGAATGCAGTTTGAATGCACTTTTATGCAATTTTAGCGGACTTGTCCTTTAAAGTGCAGCTTTTCGGCGTGTTACCAGTCCGATAAGCAGCTGTTTTAGAGAGCGTGTACTAAAAAGTTGTTTACGTGCCTCTTTTTTTTAAATTTAGCTGTTCATATTCCTTCTAGCTTCGTGGTCATATCAGGAATTCAGGACCTGTGTCTATACAATAGGGTAGGCCATGGAACTATTGACTGTCAATTGTTTCTATTATTGGTGTATTTAATGGAATAAATTTGAACTGATATCAATTTAAATGGATATGATACAGAACGAAATGGTGAGGGTGATTCATGGTATGTAAATATCCAATTCGGCATTTGCCTTTACGACTGGGGAAAAACCGTGAAAACCCCCATTTCAAATTACCCGGCCCCGGGATCTGAACCTGGGACATCCCGAATGTGAGTCCAAGACGTTCTGTTTGTTGTTTATCCTCTTCTAGTGTGGTTTCATGTTTTGCTGTTGTGACAGATGACAGGCTAATCGACTCCTCAGCACTCTAGGAGAAAACTGAAGTACAATGAACGCCACTTAATGTAATCGTGGATAATGTTATCAGTCGGTTAATGTTATCACTTTTATGAAGTCGCGTACGTACTAATACTCGTACATTGAGAACATGTTGTTTATTGTAATGAAAGATTCTGTTTATGTTATCACATTTTCCGTTTTACGGGATTTATTTCCAAGCATTGTTCGTTGTACAACATTTTGTTTTTAAGGTTTTCGTTTATAACTCAACTGTATTGTGTTGTATTAGAAGTAAGGGTACTGTTCCAAGCTCATAGGACTACCTGTTCAAGGGGATGGTACTACATAACCTTCTCTTTTAAGCAATAAAACATGTTTCACCCCACAGTTAAGCTGCAGCTTTTGATTTACGTTGACTTGCAATGACGGTTAGTGTAAAATGAAAAGACTTGAACAGACATGCGTTAGATGTCTTGCTAAGCGCTGTTCACCACAGGTCAGTAAACTTCCGAAAAACACTGAGAGTATAAAATATTGGTTAATGGACTTTAAAGGGGAAACAGAAACAATAAAAATGTTTTATTGATGGCGAAAATAGTTGTTTGCAGGCTATTATGAGTGGTTCAATGATTCACAGTTACATATTATCTTGTGTGTACAAAAAAATAGCGTTTAATTATGTTATTGTAGTTTATTAAGTGCAAGTGTGGTACTTTATGAGATTGTGTGGGGGCGGGAAAATGTCTGTCCTTCCGTCTGTCCGTTTGTCCGTCTGTCTGTCCGTTTGTCCGTCTGTCTGTCCGTCCGTGTGTCTGTACGCGCGATAACTAAAAAACTCTTTATCGAATTTTAATGAGTCTTTGTATAAGGATTTATAACGTTCATGGGAAGAAGCCTATTGATTTTGGACCAAATCGGTTGACCAGTACCGGAGTAACGCCCAATTTAGTGCCTATTTTATGGTAATTTATTAGAAAGAATTTATGAAATGCAAATCAGTTATCATGACAACATAGTGTTTTACTATGATCATATACGGCTTTGGAAATTGCAATACAGTTAGCTATGACAAATAACACTATTCCTTTAGATATGTTTACCAAACTAGACCGTTAAACTGAGCGAGGTGGCCCAGATTGTAACGTCTTGGAATTACCTTCTGGAGGTCCTTGTTTCTAATCCCGAAACCAGCCAGTTTTTTTTTAATTTGTATTATTATTATTTTTGTATTTTGAAGTGAGTGTGCGATTGGTAAGATATCACAAATATGTATAGTTCAGCTGATGCTGAACAATTTTAATCTGATTAACAAAACCAGACCTTTGTTCTTCCGTAAGCCGTACTTTATAAATCAATCTGGAGCTTAACTGTAAAATCAATTAAAAAAAATACTTATTTTCTGCATATCATAATTACAATTATAACTGATTAAACAAAAGCATACTGGCACTTTGTTACATCAGTTTACCTGATTTTATTATCTTCACTTAATTCCTTCGGCTACTGTTATCACTCGGTTAATATCAGCAGGGCCCGGATTCTAATGACATGTCATCTTTTTATTGATGCTGCATAGACATTGCCAACTTGTAGATAAATCCTAATCATGGCCTCTAGATTATAAAAATGCATTTTTATTAGGTCATTTTTTGTCATTTTATGCCATTTTCAATTTTTAGGGCATTTATTTCAATTTTACGTCACTACTTCATTTTCGTGTCGTTTACATTTTCGTGTCGTTTACATTTTCGTGTCGTTTACATTTTCGTGTCGTTTACTTCCTTACATAGTCATTTTCATACATTTACATTGAGTATATTAACTTTTATACCTTCAACAATCTCCGTATACTGACAGCAATTTACTGCAATCCTAAGTAAGATAGGATTTACAAGCTTTTTTTCATACGGGTAGTATTTAAATAAATTACTAGGTTACCATAATTCAACGTTTTTGTGGGATCTACTTTGAAAAAATTTTCTTACTTCTCTTCT
This sequence comes from Ectobius pallidus, assembly GCA_964059195.1. NCBI lineage: Eukaryota > Metazoa > Arthropoda > Insecta > Blattodea > Ectobiidae > Ectobius > Ectobius pallidus. The sequence continues at coordinate 200,125,876 of CAXKWD010000003.1, forward strand.
TAAATGCTCCAATCAGGAACAAAGAACAGAGTTTTTAGACATACAACATCCTTTCTGCATTTATAGTTTTTTTTTCAATTTTGTACAAATTAGTCTACAACTTTGTGTGTACAATAATATTTTTTTTATAAATAAAATATCAGTTTTTAGGTCATTCTTTATAATTATTAAGTCATTTTCTTTAAAATTTAAGGTCATTTTATAGGTCATTTTTCAAACAATTTTAGGTCATCAGAATTCGGGCCCTGATTATTAATATGTTACAAAGTGGCCCAAGAAGTTAAAGCGACAAAAAAATAAATTAATAACCTTCATTTAATTCCTTCGGCTACTGTTATCATTCGGTTAATATTATCGAAGTGATCGTGCACTGTTACACCTGTCGTTAAACGTGATCGTTGCACTGAGTGGGCGACGCTTGACAGTATTGGAACCCACGCGGCTGTTAACAGAAGTTTTATTGGCACCGAAAAAGGCAGTGGTTAGTTTGGCTGATTGTCCTCAATGGATCGTGTAATTGAAGTGATGCTATGAGATTGTTTAATTGGTCTAATCCTTGTGTATGTTTTCGCAAGTAGCATGAGTTGGTTGTGTAACGTGGTGAGAGCAGTCATGCAATATCACATGCACTCAATTACGTGTGAACAATCTCTCACTTGAGTTCTGTAAGTTAAAACACTTGTTGCTCTCTTGCACCTCGAAAGAATAGTGACTAGCTGAAACCCCGAATTCTATTCTCAACCATTTCCTGTCTAGAACATATTATGACTCGTATCTGCCTTTAGCATTGGTGCAGGAAGGATTTATTCTACAAGAGACCTAGGCCTAGGTGGAGTTTTCATCAGGAATCAAACGGTTTGAGGTTCAGTCAGTTCTATACAATAACTCATATAATATATTATTTGATAACTAGCATAAAAGGCCCGGCGTCGCTCGGATTTTTTATTTTGTAATTGGAAATTATCTCATGAAGGACTTTCGATTTTAAATTATAGGTCATTATCGGGGATCGGATTCTGATGACCTAAAATTGTTTGAAAATACATATAAAATGACCCTGAATTTTAAAGAAAATGACTTAATGATTATAAAAAATTACCTAAAAACTGGACCGTAATTTTATTTATAAAAAATTATTATGGTACACACAAAGTTATAGACTAGTTTGAACATAATTGTAAAAACTGTAAATAACTGTAATGTTGTGAATGTTCTTTTCTCACGGAAATTTACACTGGCACTGAGGCACTGGCGAGTCAAAATTCGGCATTTCCTTTTGTGGTCTGCTGAATTATATTGTTGTTTAATTGAGGGTAAACAGTAGTTTGCACTCTCAAATCCAAGCAGGTGGCAGACTCTGATGCCAAGTTAATCAAATAACAATAGTAATATAATACAAAATTTTGTCGTTTCTTTGATTCTCATTTCCGACCGAGACATGACAATCCTTCTTGCATTAAACAAACAACACTTCAAAGACAACTCCACTAGCGACGAAAAAAGTTAATACTCTATGTAAATAAATGAAAATTACTAAATAAGGAAGCAAATGACACGAAAATGACAAAATAATGACCTAAAATTGAAATAAATGCCCTAAAAATATAAAATTAAATAAAATGACAAAAAATTACCTAATAAAAATGTATTTCTATATTCTAGGGGCCATGATTAGAATTTATCTACTAGTTGGCAATGTCTATGCAGCATCAATAAAAAGATGACATGTCATTAGAATTCGGGCCCTGATCATTATATAGGTATTTAGAATTTGAAATAGGAAGAACGACTTATCACACTCAAACTATTCCCTCAGAAAACGCTTGATATAGCTTTTTAAGGCTCATAGAGGATGTAGAATTTTGCATGCCATCGCTTGTACACAGCAAGTCTGGTAGGGGTTCAAATAAGAAGAAACAGAAATTCCAATAACATAAAATTGTATTGTCTTTGCGGAATATTTAATTTTTCACTCTTATGTTACCATAAAACTGTTTTGGGGATGAAATTAAACAGAAATGCAATATCACTTTCATACTTCTCACTCCAAAAACCTGCGATATAATAATATACATATTACCATACCTCGTATTGTTTTCTCAATGTCCAGGGTAGAGAAAGTTATGTGACTGCATTATTTTCGTGGATTTCATCTTTAATACTTATTTCCCTACCTATTATAGTTTAGGCTCTGCGTTGATTCTCTCTCTTTAAGTCAGTCAGTCAGGACAAAGCTAGCAAGGAACAAAATAGTTGCAGGGTCTCATAAAAATTATAATATCTCTGAAACATCTAAACTGTAGAGTTTGTAAGATTGTAGTTGAGTATGGGCGTCCACAGAAATGTTGACAAGGTAGGGCCAATGTTATGGCAGTCACATAGTCCAATCTAATAAAATCTAAAATTGGCTAAATAAGATGTTAAAAACTAAAAATGGCTAAAACTGCTTTTCAATTAAAATAATAATTCTAAAAATTAATCTATTATTGTTCTACTAAAAGTTACATTTTTTATTGTCTTCGTTGTTGCCAGTATATTATAATATAAAATATAGCAATTGTGTTTTATAATTGTGTCATGTTGTAACCTCATTGTCCTGGTAAAGTGAATCTTAAGTGAACCGAAATTCCCGGTTTCATTGTAAGTAAATTAAAGGCATTCTTAGGAAGCTTACACTTGCAGTTTATTCACAGTGTTTGCTCCAGCAACACGCCGTAAGTAAAGTATTCTAAAAGTTGATTGATTAATTGAAAAACGTTCTTGTTGAGTTTGTGGTGGAAATTAAGCAAAAAGTATTCCTAAAGTTTTGTGGTTCAGAGTCAAGAAAATTTAAGTAAATGTAAAAGGAATTAGTATATTATTTCAATGTGTTTATTGCAGTTATTAAACATGTTAAATCGTCTAAAAATTGTAAAACTTAAACAAAACTATTTTAATATGTTTAAAAAGTAAAACAGGGTTTATAAAATCATAATAATAATAACAGTAATGTATAATTAGTATATTTTTTGAATGTTTTTATTGTACTTATTAAATTGTGTGACAATGATAAAAAAAAACAAAATAAAACTATTTTAATATATTCAAAAAAACTAAAACAGGGTTTATAAAAACCTAAAAATCCGGGCCCTAACTGTCACCATAACCAATAAGCGACAAATCAGACGACATTATAAGAGGTAGATTGTGATATTGAGTTTTACATACGCCTACTGTAATAGCCTACATAAGTGTGGGCTAATTGCGTGTGTTAGTCGCACGGACAGAAAATGAAAATGTTTTGAATTGGTGGAGGTCAATGCAATGCTTATAAGTTTTGTAATCCCTTGTTTTGTTTTTTGACATCCGGTATTCATTCCAGAAACTGTTTGTTTGTAATAATGGATTGGACGCTTGCCTGCTTCCGGAAACCCGATTTTTTAAATTTTGAAATACTGTACATAAGTTACCTCAAGCTCCTGTTACCTTCCTTGTAGGTGTGTTAGTGTACATTCCTAGCCGTGTCTGTTTTCGTACTTAAAATATTTGAATGGGGAAACGACTGGTCTCGTACAAAGCTGAATATCCAAGTTCGATTCCCACCTAGGACCAGTTTTCTCTACAGAACAAAGCGTATGATTTATTTATTTATTTATATTTCCCTCTGGTGTAGTTAAGGCCTTAAGGCCTTCTCTTCCACTAACCGGGGATGGATACATTCAAACCTTACCAAATAATCTAATTAAGAATAAAAAAATAATGATAGTAAAAAAGAGAAACATATTTATATTATATAGATGTAGATTATGTTAGTGAAAACCATAATTAAAACTATATTAAACTATAGCCTAATAATGGAAATTCAACATTGTAAGTAAAACAGATTAAAAAGAAAAATAATAATAGGTAGAAAAAGAAGAAAAAGTAAAATAAAAATAAATGAAACTAATACAATTTTAACATGAAAGTAGTATATAATATAAATGTTAATGGTTGGTAGTCAAGTGGTCAACTAACTTCATCCTGAACGTTCTGAGTGTTCGGCAGCCTTTTATATTCTCAGGTAAGGAATTTCACAGACGAGCTGTCCCGACAGTGAAGGATGAAGAATAAAATACAGTATTGTGAGGGGGAATAGATAAGGTAGTGTTCTGATGGGATCTTGTTCCGAGATTGTGATAATTTGATAGGTAGTGAAAACGATAGGGCAAGTAAGGAGGAATTTAGTGTGAAGTAGTTTGTAAAGCATTGAAGGAGTAATAGGTGCTCGAGGCTTCGCCCACTATAATTAATTCGAAGATTAAAAATTAAGAGCAAGATAATTAAGACATATTTATTAATACTTACACGCGAATCATTCATAAACTAAACGATTAATAATTATAATGAAACAGCTAAAAATCCGACTTAGGAGTGCATTCCACGATTAGAAAGCGCTTTATGGCATTTGACATTTTAAACAAACGAATCGATCAGCGTGAGCTCACAGAATCGAAAAGATCGATAATTCTATGCGATATATTGAACAAATCGCGATCCTTTTATTTTCAAGTTATGACAAAAAAGGCAAAGCCTCCTGCAATTGATTTGATGATTGAAATGTATTACCGTAAACTGATGCTTCGATAGCGCAAACATTTCAAGTTCTCTGCCAATTTTTCATTCATAACTCGTGAACGAAAGAGAAAATAAAAAAATCCGGCTTCGAGGTGCATTCGGCCACCGTTCAGTACATCTGTGTTTAAAATTTCATATCTCTGCGTTTAGTAGGCTAGATTTCGCTGGGCCAACACTTCCGTTTATCATTATAGGTATAACATTTGCCTATGCAGATACATCTTATTGGATTCGCCTACGATATTTAATCGGAAGATTAAAAAGTAAGAGCAAAATATTTAAAACATATTTATTAACACTTTGCACGCGAAACATTCATAGGCCTAAACTATACGATTAATAATTAATGAAGCAGCTAAAAATCCCACTTTGAAGTGAATTCCACGATTATAAAATGCAGCATGCTAAAAGCAACCTCAGATTCGTGTTCCCTGGCCCAGAAAACCCCTGCATAGTGAGGTTCGTCCAAATCGAACAATGTTTGCCCATTTAGGCCTATAGGCTATTCATTATCTCTCTTCCGTCTATGTTGAAAATTTCAGATGTCTGCGTGCCTTGACATTATAGACAAATGAACAGACCAGGGTGGGTTTAAAAAATCCAAGCCATCGCGGTGCTTTTATTTCCAAGGTGTGACAAAAATAGTCAAAGCCACCTGCATTTGATTTAATGTATTACTAAAAACTGATGCTTCAAAAGCGCAAAAAAATGCACGTTTTCTGTCCGTTTTTCACTCATAACTCGCGAACGAAAACGAAAATTAAAAATCCGGCTTCGAGGTCCATCTACTTATAAAATTTCAGATCTCTGCGTTCAGTAGATTTCGCTGGGCATCGCGCACAAGCAGGCAGAAAGACAAACACTTTCTTTTATTATTATAGACAACCTCGGTCCTCGAATCTGAGGTTCAAATCTGGCCGAGGTCGACGAATTTTTCGAGACATAAAAACCCTGTGCACAAAATTCTCCGGGAAGGTCTCTAGGTACAGGTTGAAGATTAATCCCTTGTCCTTCCAGTCAATTTCTTTAGGGGTTTCGACCAGTCCCCCCCCCCCCCCCCCCGTCAGATGTGATATTCATGGGAAGTTACAGGTTTTGTAACATGGAAAATACTGCGTTTTAAAGCCCAGTTATCAGGGTTGATTCGTTCTCCTGAATTGTGATAACTTATCTCGCAATCCATAAAATCGTAAAAGGAATTCAACATTGCGTCATAAATGTAAGGCAACCTAAACAATGTGAGTGAAGTTGCTGTATTACGCAGTTGCATATGCTTGCTTCCAGTTCAGGTAGGCCTGCATGAACACTTAGATTCTACAATAATAAAAAGGAAGTATTTGTCTGTCTGTCTGTCTGTGTGTGATGCCCAGCGAATTCTACTGCACGCAGAGATCTGAAGTTTTAAACGTAGGTGGACTGAAGGGTGGCCGAATTCACCTTGAAGCTGGATTTTTAAGTATCGCTTTCGTTCTTGTGTTATGAGTAGGGACCGGATTTTTAGGTTTTTAAAAACACTGTTTTAGGTTTTCCATTAGGTGAAATAGTTTTTTTCTAGGTTTTTGTCCAAAATATCGTTTTTGGGTAGAATAATTGGTTTAATGAATTTGAATGTCCTACATAGAATTCAACACGTAATGCTTGTAAAGTTTAACTTAACAAAATTGACTTAAATTTGAGTAAACTTGCTTTAGGACAATATTATACAATTGAAGAAAGAAAGCATAAACAATCAAAAGAAGCAGTGAAAATAAGATTGTCTCACATTTCCTGGTTACAGTATACCACTTAATATCTTTCAAGATTCTCAACTTGAAGTTCTTGCAGAAAATGTTCTTTTAACCTCACATGACGTCAACAATGGTTGTTCGTACGAATATTTTAAAAGGAATACGCCGGTACTCTTACACTGCCTCTCTTGATACTGTCCATCCTAGACGACATTGGGTTGAACGAAACGCTGGTGGTATTAATTTCAACCCGACAAAAATTATTTCTCCACAAATTATCGATTTCTCAATTGACAAACAAAAAAGACAAAAAAGTAGCCTAAATTAGATATTTTAGGTTTTATATCCCGTTTAGGTACATTTAGGTTTTTATACCCCATTTAGGTATTTTTAGGTGCAACAGAATTAATGTGGGTGAATCCTATGGACATGATTCGAAAAAGTGTATGATAGCTTTTTGTTTTGGAGGTAAGGAAAAAAATAGGTAAAAACCTAAGAATCCGGTCCCTAGTTATGAGTGAAAAACTGGCAAAAAACGTGATTTTTTTCAGTTTTCGGTAATGCATTTGAATTCCAGATGGCTTTGACTTTTTTGTCATAACTTGGAAATAAAAGCATCGCGACTTTTTCTTTCGTTTCGCATATTTTTTAGCAACAAACTGTGTGTGTGTGTGTGTGTGTGTGTGTGTAGATTTACACAGTAGAGTCCCCTAATGCGAACTAGATGGGACCGGACCCTGTCCGGATCACCGAAAGTCCGGATTAAACTGAATTTGCGTTAAAATGCACGTACTGTACTGTAAAACGAGTTTTAGGTACGTAAAACTTCCCAAATAGATTTTTTTCTTCTTCACAAATATGCCTTTTCCTTTAACTTTATTTTAGATTTAATAAGTTACTACTGTATACGTACATCTACATAGGCGTAACCAGGCCGACCATATGGGGGGGGTTATAACATCCAGGGAGAGGGGGGTCCGGGGGTCCTCCCCCGGAAAATTTTAAAAACTAAGATGCAAAATAACGAGTTTTAAGCTTCCGGGGGTGCTCCCCCGGAAAATTTTAAAAATCAAGACACAAAATAACGAGTTTTAAGCTTCCGGGGGTTAACCCCGGAAAATTTTAAAAATCAAGACGCAAAATAACGAGTTTTAAGCTTCCGGGGCTCTACCCCCGGAAAATATAAAAAATCAAGACACAAAATAACGAGTTTTAAGCTTCCGGGGTTCCCCCCGGAAAATTTTAAAAATCAAGACGCAAAATAACGAGTTTTAAGCTTCCGGGGTCCTCCCCCGGAAAATTTTAAAAATCAAGACGCAAAATAACGAGTTTTAAGCTTCCCACGCTTTATACTCGTATTAAGTAATTTATGGGCAGACTTTAAAAAACCATACAATTTTCCTTTTTTTAATCAATGGGGGGGGGGGGGGGGTTCAAACCCCCAAACCCCCCCCTCGGTACGCCTATGTACATCTAAGTTTTTAACGTACGAAATGATGTAGGAAATCTTTGTGATGGATTCCACATTTGTAGGTTGTTCGGATGTTTTGACGAGTGGGGTCAGCTACTGTATAGTATATGAATTCTGTAGGTTCTGAAAAACATTATTACCTTAAATATGGTCATTTTGCATTATTTTAAAAAAGCATCCCCTTAAATTTTATCGATGTACAATGTAGTATTCAGTTGTACAGTATAAAATATTATATAATGTATATGAAGGGCCTCGTTCCATAAGGGCGTAAGGCACAATTCTTTAATTTTGAGTTTTTAACATTTATGCCTTCTCCTCATATCTCTTAAATACTCAGTGAACTATTTGTACTTATGCCTTAAACCTCTGCTCAGTTATAAGAAAAGACCTGTGAGACTGCACATTCATTCTACTTCATAACAGTTCCATATAGGCGTAAGGCACACTTCCTATCTGTTATCGAGGTGTGTTTATCAATTGTTTTTATTTTCTGCAGTGCTACCATCCAAGCAAATGTTTATAAAAAACTGAACTTGCATTTCTGAAGTGTTACTTCTTTCAAAATAGTTTGTTTTGCTTATCATCTATTGTATTAATGACTATACTGGTATTCATTGGCAATCATGCAATAGTCATTGTATAATACAGGTTTCTACTCAAATAAAGTAAAATCAAATAATATGATACAAAGTAAAAAGATTTTGCTACTGTAAAAGTACTTCAGTTTTGTTTAACATGTTTAAGTACCTCTAGTTGTAAAAAATCCCTTTACACTCTACCTTGTAAATTAGCAGAACACTAACTTAGCCTGACCTTAAAAAATATGTTATAAAATCAAACTTTAAACCACTTACTTGTGAGTGGTGACACTGTTTAAAAGCAAAAAGATTTCTCGAAACTATGTCCTTGTGCCTTACGCCCTTATGGAACTTAGCCCTTCATATATAATAAATATTCTCATCTCTATAGCCTATATATAAGAGGCTTTGTCCTGACTGACTGACTGACTGACAGGAATCAACGTAGAGCCTAAACTATAACAGGTAGAGACTTGGAATTTTGACAGTACCTTCGTTTCATAATGTAGATGCTCACTAAGAAAGGATTTTTAAGTGTCAAAAATCAAATGTTTTTTAGTATACTTAATCCCTTTTTTACACAGAATAATTATCAAATCCAAATCACAGTTGTCATAACAACATATTGTTTCCAGTAATTGAAGTGGGACTTTCACAAAATAGAAAAGCTATCAATATAATTCATGTCGTAAATAAATATTAAGGAATGAAATCCACTAAAATAATGCAGTCACATAACTTTCTCTACCCTGGACATAGAGAAACAATACGAGGTATGGTAATATGTGACTTATATTATTATATCGCAGATTTTTGGGGAGGAAAGAATGAAAATGATATTGAATCCCTTTTTAATTGCATCCCCAAAACGGTTGTAAGGTAACATGGGAGTGAGAAATAAATTATTCCGCAAAGACAATACGATTTTATGTTATCGAATTTCTGTTTCTTCTTATTTTAACTCCTACCAGGCTTTTAGTGTAGAAGCGATGGGATGCAGAATTCTACATCCTCTATGAGCCATAAAAACTTATATCAAGCGTTTTCTGAGGGAATAGTTTGAGTGTGATAAGTCGTTCTTCCTATTTCAAATTCTAAATACCTATATAAGGACCTACAATTTAAAAATTGAAAGTCCTTCATAAGTTAATTTCCAATTACAAAATAGAAAACCCGGGCGACGCCGGGCCTTTTAAGCTAGTACAGTATAAAATACATATAACTCAACATATATCGTGAAACACCCACGAAATAGAATTAAATTAATCGCCGAAGTCAGCCATTTCATTTTACCAAAAGAGTACGGTTTCTATTGATTATTATTGTTTTTGCAGATTTGATCAAATAAAATGAGGATTTTAGTGTAATGAAGACGTTACTTCAAATCGGTTAAAAACATACTGAGGAGCCGTAGAATTTCGATTTCAATTTTGAAAATTCAGAGGCTTAAGTACAAAAAATTTAGGATGTGATTACTACAAGACAAGGATGTAAGTCGTGTTGAGTTTTACATACATATTCACTATAGACTACTGATTGAAGAATGCAATAATTATGCAGATTATAAGCATTCTTCCATGGTATGCCTGCTGCTTCCGTAAAAGTGAGCGTTGAATTCTTCATTAAAATGCAGTGATAGTTTATATAAGAAGTTTAACAATTTAATTCCTTGTCATGGGATTTCGGTTTTAAAATCTCCCCAGTCTGCATTTCTTTTACTGAGGCCTACATCTCTGTATTTTCAGTGACTTAAAAAAGTCATGTATCAAAAACAATGTTTTATCTAAGTTACGAAGGTTTAAATTTATCTTCTTGGATCTTGGAAACTGTTTACCTTGTTGGAGAAAAGTTTTCTGGAAATAAGCCCTTCAATTAGTAGCAGCCGTTCACTGACACAAGAAACAAGTAGCTAATCATTAGACCTGGGATTTTAAGACAAATGCCTATTTTGTTCCTTATGAAATAACATGACATTTTTTTAAAATATGTTGACGTTTCATGATAAATCACATTTATAGAGTTTTATAGTACCATAAAATGCCTATTTGGACCTTTGGAGCCTATTTTTACTATTTTAGTGCCTAAAATGCCTATTTTGTACTTTTAAAATAAAATTCTACTTCCGTAACTTTTATTATCGTTTAATGGACATCCCTGAAAGAAGAGCAGAACAGCAGAGGGTGGGATTTTCACAGAAACTTAATTTCCCCAAACAATTGTCGCCAAAGGAATGCTGACTGGTGGGGGAGGTGGTGGATTAACTCAAAAGAACAAGTAGCAGGTATATAGTAAGAAGGGACATACTGTGTCAAGTCGCCAGTGAAAGACCATCTGTTTAAGTGAATATAGTTCGTGATGTCTAAAACGAAATCACCTAAGAGTTCGCTTGTACAATAATGGCTTATACAATTTCCAGAGATGCCTTTTGATGGTAAGATTATTTTCTGCCAGTACAGCAATAAACAGGTGTGTACATTTTTTCATACTAATCTAAAACTAAGGTTTTGCTATTGGCTCCTCTACTTAATTTTAGAGACCTCGTCCAGGCGGCATGGGTTGGATTTTCAGTACCGGCAGTAATTTAAAAGGCAATGAGGTATGGAACGGTGTTGACCCAGCGTTGTGAGGACAATTGGGAAGCTACAGTGAGCAGCGGTCACGGAGGCAGCTGAGGGATGTGTCGGTTTGACCACACGCCATCCAATATCTGCAGGCCATGAGCTGGGCAGCAGCCGTTATTGAAAACCTGTAGTGTTCTAATTTTTCATATAATCCAAAACTGTTTTTGATAAACTTTTTAAATTCTTAATTTTGCAGTTATTTCTGTTAAGAATAAGTATACCACGATTCTTACCAAAAAAAATAAAAGATCACGTTACAGTTTAAGAGCATATCATAGTATTTTAAAGTCTATTTTCTGTGTATTTAAACATTTTAAAGCATATTTTAAGTACCTATTTTCTTTTTTAAAAGCCTATTTACTTGTTTTGAAAGCCTATTTTAGGTGCCTAAAACTAATTTTTAGAGCCTAAAATCCCAGGTGTACTAATCATATTATAATAATTACGCATTTCATAAAAATTCCTAAGTTCATTGAAAGCACTAGCCGAACTAGCCCTGATCATGATTTTTCCTAAACGTTCTTTCTTTTTCGGAATGCGAGGTTTGTTACACCCCTTTTATCATACTAACACCCTTAAATCCCCTTTATGGCTTTTATTACTTCCTCGTCCCGTAGGTAGAGGCAGTGTTTGACCCCGAAATTCGAAATTGACTTTTTAAGATAAATTCATGTTTAGAATCGAAAGGTACTATTTTCAGAAACATGTCTGTGTGTGTCTGTGAACGGCCTACTTCCAGAACGGAAACTCATATGAAAACAAAACTTAGGTTTGGTCTCGGCGAATTTCCTATCTTAATAATGTTAATTGTAACTCACTATAACGATGAAGATATTTTAGAAATACCCTGTTATAACGATATTTAGAGGTTGAATTGTTCCTGCAAACCAGGTAGGTTAGTCCTATGGATGGTAGCTGGTATCAGAGCAGTATCCTTCCCAGCCACCAATATTGTTTTCTGGGTACCTGATATCTGTTATTAAGTGCCAGTATGGTACTTTATGAGATTGTGTGGTGGACGAAAAAATGTCTGTCCGTCTGTCTGTCCGTCTGTCCGTGTATCTGTACGCACCATAACTCAAATACGCTTTTTCGGATTTTCATGAAACTTGGAAAACACATTTACAATGTCCATGGGAAGACGTCTATTCATAATGGATAAAATCGGTTGACCTGTTTCGGAGTAATGCTCAATTTAGTGCCTATTTTATGGTAATATACGTATTCGAAAGAATTTATATAAAAAAAATGAAAATCAGTTATCTTGACAACATAGCCTATTGTTTTACTGTGATCTTATAAGGCCTTGGAAATTAAAATACAGGTAGCTATGACAAAAAACATATTGATTTACATGCGCTTATCCAACTTGACCGTTAAAATGACGCAGGTGGCCGAGATGGTAGACCTTTCTTCTTCCGTAAGCCCTGCTTAATGAATAAATCTGGAGCTTAACTTGGAAATCAATTAAAAAAATATATATATTCTGCATATCATAATTGCAGTCTTAACTGATTAAACAAAAACATACTGGAACTTTGTTACATCAGTTTACCTGATTTTATATTTCTTAGAAATTCTAAAAAAGAAAGGTTCATGATGGATGGAAAATAATACTGATAGGCTACTAATATCATCCCTTATGTTTGCAAAAGCGTACTGTGACTTGTGAGTTAGGTTGTTACTTCAACATGTAGATAATGTGCAATTAAAACGCCTTAAGGAGCAACTGTTTTATTTTTGGCTGAGCTATCTGGTGAATTTGGTTGTTTTTGAAGTAAAACTTCTTTAGTGGCGGTAGAGGGTAAATCTGGAAAATCAGTCACACTAAAACCGTCACGAAATCAGTCACACTCTTACTTGTTTCGGTGCGGACTGCACAGAAAACAATCAACTCAATGATTAGGAGTAATCAAAGGAAATTTTTCAGACCTTACTTCCTCAATGGCAATAGACAATTCCTAAGCAATCTAAAGGTATATTATCTATTTTATGGAACCCGGAGGTTCATTACCGCGCAAATCCAAAATTAAAAATCCTTCTTCTTCTTTCTCTGAGTTTTACCTCTCCCTTTATAGGATTTACGCGACCCAAGCCGCCCGGGCCTTACAGGGCCGCGACCTTGGATCACATACATACTTTTTTGACCAGACAAGGACATGGAGGGCCTCCCCGGATGAGTGATCAGCCCAATGCCGGGGCCACCTCCGAGACAACACGAACACATAGGACGATACACACCATTCACACACACACTCACTCCAAACAAGGCGAGGATGGGATGAAGATGATAATGACGGCCAGATGTTATCTGGGGACCACAAGGGCCTAAAGTTACCCGACATTTGTCTCAAAGGTGAGGAAAAACCCCAGAAAAAACCCCACCTAGGTAACTTGTCCCAACCAGGAATCGAAAATTAAAAATCCAAAATTAAAAAATACAAATTTCCAAAATTAAAAAAAAAAAAACAAAATTAAAAAATAAAACATCAAAAAATCCAAAATTTAATAAATAAAAAAAAAATTAAAAAATTAACAATTCAAAGATCAAAAATTTAAAAAATCCAAAATTAAAAATTCAAAGATCCGAAATTTAAAAAGTCCAAAATTTAAAAAGTCCAAAAACCCAATATTAAAAAGTGCATAATGCAAAATTGAAAAAATCCAATAATCAAAAATTGAAAAAATAAAAAAATAAAATAAACTTTTACTTCTGTCGCGTGGCGTTCCACGCACTCTTTTTTTTCCCCCCATCTTCTTCTCTCTTCCCACCATCTACGAGTTTGAAATTTCTGGCACATGGCTTGGCTCAAAGCGTGCCATGATCCGTGATGTTAAACCAATCTGAATAGTAATTTTTTAAGTGTGCAGATGTAAAGTAGCCATGGTTACAATTCAACGAAGTCAGTAAGTTAAGTAACAAAATTAATGTTCTACTTCTTCGCATGTCCGTTCCATGAATTATCTGTAGGCCTAGATTACATAGTTTTCTGCATGCAGTCTTTCTAATGTGTGGTAAATTACAACCCCTCAATATAACAATAACCCTGACATAACAATACAATCTGCAAGGGCCCACAAATATCGTTGTACGGAGGTTTCGCTGTACAACAAACCTTCATTATCATGTGTCACTCTGATGCCGCGAATCCCTTGTGGGAGGGCTAGAGTAGCGAGTTACTCCAGTCATATTCGGGGTTTTCCCGGAAATAATTACCCAAAAGAGGATACAATACCGGTGACCAGTATCAACATAGACGTTCCTGCATGCCATTCACTATATTTTATTAACTGTTTGAAAGACAAACTAAAGTTTCAAACAAAAGTTAAAGAGCATTAAACTTTGCCTATAACTTTTGTCCTTGTTCTTGTGCGTAAATACCAGTAGGCCTCCATATTTTATTTACTTACTCATTGGCAATAGACAATTCCTAAGGAAGCTAAAGGAATATTATCTATTTGCTGGAACCCGGAGGTTCATTGCCGCGCTTACATGAGCCCGCCATTTAACCCTGTTCTGTGCTAACTCCAACCATAGCTCGCAAATCCTACTTCCCTTAAATGTATTCTAATATTGTCCCCCACCTACGTGTAGGTCTTCCAAGTGATCTTTTCCCTTCGGGTCTCCCAGTTAATATTTTTGAGATATGTCTTTCCTCCCCCATGCATGCAACATGTCCGGCCCATTTCATCCTCCGTGATTTAATGAGCATTACTATATCCAGTGACGAGTACAGGTTCTGAAGCTCGTCGTTATACAGTTTTCTCCAGTTCTCATTTTCATCTCTCTTACGCCCAAATATTTTCCTAAGCACCCTGTTTACATATTTTACTACCCTAAAATGCTTTTTAACTAACTTTTTGCACGACGTAACTATTTAGTGGTACGAATATTGTTGCCGTGGATCGTAACTTTACATTCCGGCACGCAATCTGGTTGCTATGAAAACAAAAGAAATCTTCGTGCGGTAAAAATACATAAAGCACAAGTGCCGTAAGTAAAATCATCATAATACAAGCTTTTATGGAAGACCGGAACCAAGGCCCCCTAGTTTGTGGCGATTTTAACAGGACAAATATTCAGTCCCCATAACAACCATCACATTCGAATCACTTTCTGAAATAAACATCTATCTTCAATAATGTATAATATACATAATATTTTCAGCTAATATCTCAATTAATATAATTAAATTGATATAAATAATCATCGTGCAAAAAATAGCATGCAATACTCGTGCCGTAAGCGCAAAACGGATCTTGGAAATTGAAAAAAACTCTTTCCTCGATCCCTATGCACCGTTACGGCACTTGTATCACAATATACTATTACTACCCTAAAATTAGTTTTAACTATTCATAACTTAAGTATTTTACATGCTACACGAAGTAACTTTATCTGGGACACCCTGTATACGAGGCCTTAAAAATAAAGAGAATTTGGATTTTGGACATTGCATATCCTGTAGGCCAGGTGATTGTGGTTTTGATATGAAGTGAACCAAAACGCATTGAACTCTTGTTGCTGTAACGTTGTTGTTATTGGTTTGGCGGTTTGTTTTGATGCGTGTAAGTTTTTGTGGTGGCTTTTGACAAGGGTTGCGGCCAGTGCGATGTGAATGAAGTGCATATACGTGACTCAGAGATAAGAGAACAGGTACTACAACGTCCCTGCATTTGCATTCGACCTTCATCAGAGTGTTTATTGTAAGAGGGCTATTTGCATACTTTCTTTTTTGCGTCGAAGGATAAGGAAACATTTAGATAGAAGGGACTATGAAAGTAAGAGAAAGAAATCGCCAAACGATATCTTCGGACGATTTTCTCGCTCTCGTGTTCTGCCGGTTAGTACACACACACACATACACATACATGTTTCTGATGCCAGAACGGTACTTATGAGTAGACCTGGGATTTTAAGGCAAGTGCCTATTTTGTTCCTTATGAAATAACATGAAAATTTTTAAATATGTTGACATTTCATGATAAATCACTTATATTTATAGAGTCTTATAGTGCCCTAAAATGCCTATTTGGACCTTTGGAGCCTATTTTTACTATTTTAGTGCCTACAATGCCTATTTTGTACATTTAAAATAAAATTCAACTTCTGTAACTTTTACAATCATTTAATGGACATCACTGAATTAAGAGCAGAACAGCATAGGGGGGGTTTTCACATAAACTTGATTATCCCAAACAATTGTCGCCAAAGGAATGCTGACTGACGGGGGAGGATTCACTCAAAACATCAAGTAGCAGGTATATGGTAAGAAGAGACATACTGTGTCAATTTTTCATATGAACCAAAACTGTTTTTGATAAATGTATTTTGAATTCTGTCTTAATTTTGCAATTATTTCTGTCAAGAATAGGTAGCCTATATCACTTTTTTACACTAAAAAGAGATCACGTTACAGTTGAAGAGCATATTGTAGGATTTTAAAGTCTATTTTCTGTCTATTTACACATTTTTAAAGCTTATTTTAAGTGCCTATTTTCTCTTTTAAAAGCCGATTTACTTGTTTTAAATGCCTATTTTAGGTGCCTAAAACTAATTTTTTTAGAGCCTAAAATCGCAGGTCTACTTATGACGGGAAAATGTCTGTCCGTCCGTTTGCCTGTATGCGCGATTACTCAAATACGCATTATCGGGTTGTCATGAAACTTGGTATACGCATTTATAACGTCGATGGGACGAAGCCTGTTGAGATTGGACCAAATCGGTTAACTGGTGCCGGAGTAAAGCCCAATTTAGTGCCTATTTTATGATAATATATTACAGAGAATTTATCATAGGTAATCCCACGAGAGTTTACGAGTTTATGATGAAACTCGTAAACTCGAGTTGGTTTTATTAAGACTATTCCCTGAATAAAAATGCAACGGATTATACAAATAATAATTGTGTAATTAAGTAGTAGTAATTTATTTGCATAAAAAAAACAATACAGTTTGTTCCAAAATTATAACAAGAAAAACTTTAATAAAATAATATAGATCAGCAGAACTAATAAAGTAATAGAATATTGGTACAGTGTGCTGGTAAATAACAGATTTACATAAATAATAAATAGATATTAACATAACATTAATAAACAAACTAGTAAATTAATAAAATACTAACACTAACTTAGAAAATTCTGACAATTTGTTTCAGGTTTGCATAAAAAGCAATAAGTAATTATTTAAATTTAATACATTATTCATGATGGTAGGTGGTATGGAAGTAGCTGAAATTTTAAAGATACTCAGTGCTAGATTCTCAGCATACAAAATATGAAAAAGAATATTTCTGTTCAATATAAAAACTGTTAGAAGAGGACGAGTGTCTTTAGACAATAAAAGCAGTGTTGAAATAGGAACACTTTAAGATATTTATAAAAAGAATTCTCCGAGCTCTTACGTGATATTTCTTTGGGAAGGTGGTTATATATTTTGGAACAGAAGTAGGCCTAGTGTGGCGATTTTTCATAAAATTGGGTGTTATGTTTAGTTGCAGTTATATTTGTCCCATACGAAGTGGATTACTTAATTACTTACTCAATGGCAATAGACACTTCCTCAGCAAGCTAAAGGAATTTTATCTATTTTATGGAACCCGAAAGTTCATTGTCGCGCTTACCTGAGCCCGCCATTCAACCCTATTCTGTTCTAATTCCATCCAATCATCCCTCGCAAATCCCACTTCCCTTAAATCCTAATATTCTCCTCCCAACTACGTCTAGGTCTTCCAAGTGGTCTTTTCCCTTCGGGCCTCCCGGTCAATACTTTTTGGAGTACGTTAAAATATCTTTGAAAAGTGTTTTCTTTACTTGAGCCCTTTATACCGTCCATAATGGCATGTTTGCGATGTATTACGATAAGAACTGGAATATGAAGCAGACAGACTCGTGTACGCAGGCGCAGGAACAGGTTTCTATGTTACGTGAACAGGGTAGTCATGTAATCACATGTCCGCCATCTTGCACATAGCGACCGTGCCGGCAAAAACCGTCTGGCCTATCTTGTGTCACTGCTTTCTCCAGGACACTTAACCAAATACTATGGTTTTTGTAGTTCTCTAAATTCATTTGACCTTTCAGTACAACGTAGCCTGTGACTTATGTGTTATGGTCAATACTAGGGCAAGGCGTTTTATGAGTTTACATATCTCTTATTTGAAGGTTAAAAGATAGCTCCTACATATATAGGTCTAAGTGTGAAATAATTGATTAAATAAGGCCAATTTGTTTTTGCATTTTTTGCTTTATTTTGCATTTTTCATTTTCAATTTTTGGCAATTTTTAGTTCATTTTCGGCATTTTTAAGTCATGTTTCAGTGGAAAGAGAGAGAGAAGCCTTTCCACGAACAAATCGTTACTTTCAGACAACAGACAATCGTTTTTATTTGAGAATCTCCACCAAGTGTTAATAGTTCATTTTAATTCAGGTGTATTGTAAACACCACAGCAGTTTGTCTTGTAGGAATAAAGCATTTTTTCTTTCTTTTAAAATGGCACATATATGCTAGGGGCAATTTTGTGGGCATGTCATTTCATAAAGAATTTCTTTTTCGCTAAGGGTGTCCAAGTAGTATAAATTTACTTACTTCTTTAGTAACAAAATAAGTGTGTTTTATATTGTAAATTCATATATAACGCAATCGCTTTACTTAAAGAAAAAATTTACCCTGAGATATAATGGTATATTTATCGGTCTTTTATTATTTTTTATGTCATTTTTCACTATTTAGGTCATAAATGCATTTTTTTATTTTGCATTTTTTCACAATTTTATGGTCATTAAATGTCTTGCTCTAGTCATTACTCATGCAGCTAAGGAACCCGTTCTTCGTACGATGGCCAGTGCAGGGTCCTCTCCTGTGACTATAATTTGTTTACGTGTTGTTGTTGCCATGTAACTCGTAGTTCCTGAGCAGGGCTTACGAAAGAGCAAAGGTCTAAAGTTTGATAACCATATGTGAAGGAATATGTGGGTAATATTATTTGTCAAAGCTAACTCCGGGGCAGGGAGAGGCCGTCCCCGGTCTCAGGGAAAGGAAAAAAATCTACATTAATAATTATAGTCAGGTATTTTTCTTCTAGGACAATTACTTAAAAGTCAATGGAGACATAAAAAGTTTGCAGAAGCTTTACCAAATCGACAGCATGGAAGCAGAATCGACAGTGAATTAGGAAAGGGGTGTCCAAGGAATCCGGACCCCCAAAAATGAATGTGTTAAAAAACATTTATTAAATAGAACAAGTGTTCATAACATAATGAGTAGGCCTATTATTTCCATTGTTCCACGTGTTACTTAACTTTTCTTTAAATAGTAGTATAATAGTAGGTAACGATTTCTTGTTTTCATTGGCATGTCTTAGAGTATAGTAAACAAATTTGCTAACTAGTTTTTCAGTGCTATTTTAGCGTAAATGTCATTTTTATTAGTTCAATATTTAAAAATTTTCCGAGGATGGACCCCTGATCGCCCTAAACCCCCTAGCACTTTCGACCTTCCCCGAAATTACTTTCTCGCTACGTCATTGTTGCACTTATTAGGCTATATTATTTTATTATTAATATAATAT
The DNA here is from genome assembly GCA_964059195.1 of Ectobius pallidus. Classification (NCBI taxonomy): domain Eukaryota; kingdom Metazoa; phylum Arthropoda; class Insecta; order Blattodea; family Ectobiidae; genus Ectobius; species Ectobius pallidus. Next base: position 200,145,445 of record CAXKWD010000003.1, read on the forward strand.
TACCCAAGTGGCCCAAGAAGTTAAAGCGACAAAATAGCTATTTATGTATCAAGTACGCAAAATAACGCTTTAGCGGACGAATCTAGTATAGCGGCCGAGGCGAAAGCCGAGGCTGAAATACTGGATGAATCCGCTAAAGTTTTTGCGTACGTGGTGCATAGGCCTACAATATTTTCTAGTAAAAGTTCTATAAATTATATGAAATAAAACAAAAAATACCGTATAATTAATTATAATGAAAGGCAGTCAGTCATTTCTTTAAGTTATATTGTTATGGCCATCTAGATCATAAAACAATGACCGTACGTACCAATACCAAATGTGGTAGTATGGATGCATAATATATGAGTCCCTTGTTTGTAAACAATATTGCATACCAACTAGTATTTATGAAAAGCTTGTGAAAATATAAATGATAATACCGAAGAAATTTCAATCCAAGCCAGAAACAATGAATTGGAGCTGCTACCAGCAACTTCACGGCAGAAATAGACTTTGCGAAGGGATATATTACGGCATTTAAATGCTGTTGCGTCCATGGTAAGGAATGTTTTTCATGTGAACCAAAATGTGAAAAGTTGTTGGCTTATATTTGTTGTCATGTGATGAAGTGGGCTACCGTGTTTTGCAAAAAATCCTGCTAAAGTTTCTGATTATCATAAAGAAACGTGTTGGCTTAAATTTGTTGTTTTATGCGTAAATCCATGTTAAAGTTAGTGTGACTGGTCAATGCCGTCTGGGTTTTGTTTATAGATTGCCATGACACTTTAATGGACAAGGCCGCTAAAATTGCATTTTGAATGCACTTTTATGCAATTTTAGGGGACTTGTCCTTTAAAGTGCAGCTTTTCGGCGTGTTACCAGTCCGATAAGCAGCTGTTTTAGAGAGCGAGTACTAAAATAGCTATTTATGTATCAAGTACGCAAAATAACGCTTTAGCGGACGAATCTAGTAGAGCGGCCAAGGATTAAGCCGAGGCTGAAATACTGGATGAGTCCGATAAAGTTTTTTTGCGTACGTGGTGCATACAATATTTTTAGTAAAAGCTCTCTAAATTATATGAAATATAACAAAAATACCGTTTAGTTAATTATAATGAACGGTAGTCAGTCATTTGTTAAAGTCATATTCCCACAGCCATCTGAATCGCCTAACAACAATGAACCGTACGTACCAATACGAAATGCGGTATAGGTGCATTATATATGAGTAAGCTTTTTTGTAAACAATAATGTATACAAACTAGTATTTATTAAAAGCTTGTGAAAATATGAATGATAATCCCGAACAAATTTTAATCCAAGCCAGAAACATTGAATTGGAGCTGGTGCCAGCAACATCACGGCAGCAATAGACTGTGAAAAGGAATATATTGCAATTAAATGCTGGTGCATCCATGGTAAGCAATGTTTCTCTTGTGAACGAAGATGTGAAAAGTTGTTGGCTTATATTTGTTGTTATATGATGAAATAAGCTACCGTGTTTTACAAAAACCCCTAGTAAAGTTTCTGACTATCATAAAGAAACATGTTGGCTTAAATTTGTTGTTTTATGACCAAGTATATGCTTAAATCCATGTTAAAGTTGGTGTGAATGGTCAATGCCATCTGAGTTTTGTTTATAGATTGCCATGACGACTTTAAAGTACTAGGCCAATAAAACTGAATTTTGAATGCAGTTTTATGCAATTTTAGTGGCCTTGGTTGCTAAAGTGCAATTTTTGAGCGTGTTACCAGTCCGACAAGCAACTGTTTTAGAGAGCGTGTACTAAAAAATAAATTAATTTTAAAAAATTTCCCCATCCCCTAGAGAATATCATATGTTCGCCCTTGAATAGTTTGTTGAATTTTTTTGTTTACTGAAATATAGGAAAAAATTATTTGAATTTATTTACTGAAACCAAGTAGGCCCTACCAAAAAACCAAATATCAGAATTAAAGTATCGATGATTGCTGGTTTCAGTATTATCCCTACTCGTGTGGTTTACAAGAAGACCCTCAGAAATTTAGCTTTTATTTTTCTCGCTGCCGTCACGTCTTCAAGTTGCGGCCATGGTTTATATAACGTAATCTATTCTCCCATGACCTTCATTGTTCAGCGCTTTCAACAAACGAGGACTGGCTGACTCTATTCTCTGTGACTTGTACACGCCAAATTCTGACAGGTTCCTTGTAAAGGTATTTCCAATTCTAATCGGCGATATGTGACCTCTTTTCTATTTAAATAAGATGCTCGTTTCGACACCCCTGACCGGTGTATGGCTTCAGGCGCGATGCCCCGCAAGTGCTCGTCAGTTCTTCATCCAGTGTCGGATGTGAGCTGTTTCTCTTGTGCATTAACCCGCGTCCACTAGATGTTCTTAAAGTAATTGCAGCAAAATAATTACATAACATTAGCATATTTTTATAAATTACATAATTGCCTGGACAAGGCATTTGATGATTTTGCATCTTCTTTATTTAAAGGTTAAAAGATAGCTCAAATATTATATCAATGTGAATCATCAAATTATTGATTAAATAAGGACAATTTATTTTTGCATGTTTCGTCATTTTCAAGAGATAGGTCATTTTTTGGCAATTGTGAAGTCTTTTTCGGCATTTTTAGGTCATGTTTCAGTGGAGGTAGAGAGGAGATTTTCCATACACAAATCGTTACTTTCAGACAACAGACAATCGTTTTTATTTGAAAATCTCCGCCAAGTGTTCATAGTTCATTTGAATTCAGGTTTATTGTAAACACCACAGCAGTTTGTCTTGTAGTAATAAAGATTTTTTATTTCTTTTTAAATGGCACATATTTGCTAGAGGCAATTTAATGGGCAGAAAGAATTTATATTTCGCTAAGGGTGTCCAAGTAGTATAAATTTACTTACTATCTCAGTAACAAAATAAGTGTGTTTCATATTGTAGGCCTAAATTTAAATATATAACGCACTGTCATTTATTAAATTGTTTTTACCAATTCATTACTTAAAAAACTAAATATAAGTAATAATGGCAAATTTATTGGTAATTTTTTTTTAAATTTTGAGTCATTTTTCACTATTTTAAAGTCATAAATTCATTCTTTTTATTTTGCATTTTTTCACTATTTTATGGTCATTAAATGCCTTGCCCTAATAATTACATAATTTAATTTTCAATCAGCATATTACTTCCTTCGTACGGGGTATTTTGCACGGATTTTAGCTTTACCCTAGAAACATAATGAGGAAGTAATCGTTTTCTAGTGTGCCTGACGTTCTTCAAGTGTTTGAATCAGTTTATTTGTTAGTTTTTGCAGTATTGCGTCTATATTTCACCTATGTGTATATGCTATTATAGTATTTAATCAAAAGCTAGAGCACTGTTGTCTGTGCTAGAAAGTGAGTCTGAATAGACTTGTCTTAGATGCTATAAGAAACATTACCAAACGCTCTAGCGAGACTGAGAAAGTAGTGGGAGTTGATACTTTAAGTGTATGTTTGATGCACTTATTCTTGTATGCTAATTATAATTATACATAATCATCAGAATAATTAACATCAACACTAATTAATGCATATCATTAACATAATTATGATTCAATATTTTTGAGATGGCGGTAAATCGTTCGAACAAATGGAGAAATTCAAATATCTCGGAGCAATAATTACAGATACAAATAATATTAAGGCAGAAGTTAACCGTAGATCATATCAGGAAATGCCCGTTTCTATGCGCTCGTCTTCTATCCAGAAATCTAAAAATAAAAATTTATAAGACAATTATCCTGCCAATTGTATTATATGGTTGTGAGACATGGTCGCTTACTCATCGGGAAGAACATAATCTGAGTGAGTTAGAAAACAGGGTGCTTAGGAAAATATTTGGGACTAAGAGAGATGAAAATGGGGACTGGAGAAAACTGCATAACGACGAGCTTCATAACCTGTACTTTTGACCGAATATAGTAAGGGTAACTAAATCACGGAGGATGAAATGGGCTGGACATGTTGCGCGCATGGGGGAGGAAAGACATATCAAAAAGTATTGACTTGGACACCAGAAGGGAAACGACCACTTGGAAGACCTAGACGTAGGTGGGAGAACAATATTAGAATAGATTTAAGGGAAGTAGAATTTGCGAGGAATGGTTGGAGTTAGCACAGAATAGGGTTGAATGGCGGGCTCAGTTAAGGGCGGCAATGAACCTTCGGGTTCCATAAAATAGATAATATTCCTTTAGCTTCCTTAGGAATTGTCTAATTGCCATTGAGTGAGTAAGTATATTTGAGATAGCATATCAACATAGTATAAAGCCATAAGCGTAGCATGTAAGCAAGTGTGACATAGACTAAAGCCATATTGCACTAAAGAAAAACACCAGTTGTATAGTGGAGACTACTTCTACATATACAACTTTCTTCAAAGCAATGCCGACAGACCCTTATAATCCGCAGTAAATAACTTGAAATGAGGGTGTCTTGGACAATAGAGTTGGATTTTCAGCGTGTTTTCTTGGGCGTTGAATTTGCCTGACAGCCAATAGAATTTCGTGTGCAACCAATCAGTGCTCATTTCTGAATTTTTGACATTTTAGCTATGACTCCACGTGGGGCACCAGACGATTGCCGTTCAGTCATTACCATACCACTCCTTAAGTGCCAGACAATGGCTTAATCCTCAAAGCATCCCGACTGTCTACATAGGTCTAGCCTCCACTATATTTAGAGAAGTAAACAGGTATTGGCAACCCTTCGCTGCTTTGTCACAATAGGAAGCCGGTCTAGCTAACAATAATACACAATACTTTCCAATATTCTTATGTCACCATAAATGGATCCAGAAACTCAGAGAACTGAAGCTTACACTTATAAATCAATCCTAGGAGGTTGCGAAAATGTTAGTATTAGAAGGATTTATACACTCATAAAATCAATAATTGAAGCGTAGAGATTTATAAGGGCCTAAGTGCCAAAATCATGGTTTTTCAGCTGATAATTTAAATGAATCAATGTACCCAGGCCAATGCATTTGAGAAGGGTCCAAGGTCCAGGGAAAGCCACATTAGTAGCAATAAATTCCAAGATATATCGCTGGGTCTATGTCTTGTTTTCTACACAATCATGATTTTGGCCCGACGAGAGGTCCCAAAAGGGGGCCCGGCCGACCAGGCTTTATTTTATACTTTCTAAATTTATTCTGAAATAAAATTGGTTATAAGTCAATAAACACCTTAAGTTATGTAGGATCTGAGGTTTTCCTGGCGCAGAAGCTGAGTGAAGTTTTCTCGGGCAGTCAGCCAGGTGGTTGCGTCAATTAAACCCGACGTTTCGGAGGTCAACGCTGCCTCCATCTTCAAAGGCGTTGAAGTCGCCTTTGAAGATGGAGGCAGCGTTCGCCTCCGAAACGTCGGGTTTAATTGACGCAACCACCTAGCTGACTGCCCGAGAAAACTTCACTCACCTTAAGTTATGTTTTATGTGTTCATTTTATCTGCATTGTCCTGTCAGAATTAATCAGTTAATCCGACCAGGTTTAACGTCTAAATTTACTGTAACATAAAATGGATTATAACTTAAGTCAATAAACAGATCAAGTTATGTTTTATGTTTTTATTTTATCTGCATTGTCCTCTCGTATAACAGTGACACGGAATTAATCAGTTAATCTGAAACGGATTATTCTTCAAGAAAAATTGCTATTTTGGAAAAGTAGAAGCAGAAATCCTTTTGGACTCAACAGTAGACCTCACTAACGTTCGTCATTTAAAATTATAATTTTCAAAAGATTAAACTGGTACATACAGATAAAATTGTCCCTAAGTAAAACACTTTAATGTATTTTTCCGTTTCGTGCCCGGCATCAGTTAACCGATTAGGTCCAAAATCAATAGGCTTCGTCTCATGGGCGTTATAAATGCTACACCAAGTTTTATGAAAATCCGATAAAGCGTATTTGAGTTATCACGCTTACAGACATACAGACAGTCAGACGAACAGATATTTTCCTTGCCAGACAATCTCATAAAGTACCGGTGCCATCCTGGCACTTAATAATTATGTAATATCATTACATAATATTTTTGATGCATACAATATAACGGGCGAGTTGGGTAGTGAATTTAATATTTGACGGGGGCCCGGGAAAATTTGTTCATGGGGCCCTTGCTTTCTTTCCACGGCCGTGGACCCTTATAAAACTAAACGATTTAATTATAGCAGAGACTTTAGGTTACGGTATCGAAACAGTTTGAAAAGGAAGTTCTAGAAGTAGGGCCTATGGTATTATATCATCCACACCCCTTCTAATTAAACTAACTTAACCAATCTGATCATTCGCATATTTTCGTGTGGAGCATAATCGACAGTAGAATTGAGAGAAATTGCCAAATAGGCGTTCACCCTTACAAAAATTTGGGAATGAAATAAAAAATTTGAGAGCACTCATTGGACAGTATCCACATCCACTGGGGTTTTCGGGTGTTAGAGCATCCTGCGTACAGGCCCGGTCTCATCCCGTCATAATTCCATCTTTTTGGCCCACTTAAGATGCCTTAAGGAGCCGTCGGTTCATCACAGATCAAGAACTGAAGGAAGCGGCGCATACGTGACTTGCTGCTCAGCCGAAAAAAAACTTTTTTTTTTCTTCTGAGGGCATCAGGAAGCTTTTGCAAGGATGGATCAAATGCATTGAGAAGCAAGGGGACTATGTTGAAAAATGAGGTAATTAAAAGTTTTGTATTTTTTTTGCAATAAATTTAAACAAAAAGTGTGTGTGGAACGCCACGCGACAGAAGTGAAACTTGTTTAAATTTTTGGATTTTTCAATTTTGGATTATTGTATTTTTTATTTTGGTTTTTGGATTTTTTAAATTTTGGATTGTTTTATTTATTAAATTTTGGATTTTTTATAATCGTGAAGTGCTCACCACGCCAATAGCTCGAAGCAGTAATAGCCCCCCACTCATTCCCTGATACCTTTCCCCCGCGCGCTCCCGTAATTTTTTTTATTTTTTTTATTTTGGATTTTTTTAACTTTGGATTTTTTGATTTTTTAACTATGGATTTTTAGATTTTTAAATTTTGGATTATTGGATTCTTTAAATTTTGGATAAGCCTAATCATTGAGTAGATTGTTTTCTGTGCAGTCCGTTCCGTCATGACGATTTTGTTCGTAACGCAAGTTTGGGTTAGCTCTCGATTTACTCCTAGCGCGGCTAAGGAAGTTTCACTTAAAAAATAGAGTGCGGATACTTCTTGACTTACCCTCGTAATACCGTGTAGCTATTAATTAGATCTATTTACAATTCAAACTAACATAAATAGCTTAGATGGTTTAAATGTTTTTGTCAGTACACAAACGTGAGTGAACGCAACTGTTTCATTTAAAACATGTCATGCTTTTCTCTCCATTCATTAAACGCCTGCAGTTAGTGACTTGCCTCTTCAGTGACTTCAAGAGGGATATTAATTTCCTTGTAAACAGATCACGATTCATTCTTTTCCACAGATGTTTCTGGTGTTTTGACTGTTTCCACACAAATTGTTGCCAACCAAAAGCGCCTGAATTCTGCTATTAAAAAATACTCCGTGGCGCTAACATCCCAGAGGGCACAAGGCCTACCACCCGACCGCTGCGTCATCTACCATAGGCAGACGACAGGATTGGGGGCATGTGGTCAGCATGCGACACCGACGGTCGTTAATGGTGGTTTCCATGACCGGAGCCGCTACTTCTTTGTCAAGTGGCTCCTCAATTTGAATCACGAGGCTGAGTGCACTCCTACCAGACCTCCCTACCTCAGAAAAATCCGAGCTATCAAGGATCGAACCCGGGCCGACGGATCTGTAGTCAGCGATGCTAACCAGAAGACCACGCCGGCGGTCACCTGAGTTCTACTACAATACGAAATTACCATAACGTTTTTCAATTACTATTTTAAGCATCGACGAAGCGAAATTATTTATGTTTTAAAATTTACGATTCAAAATAACGTAAAACATAGTACAAATTATAACTTAACATGCGAGCACGGAAATTGACAAAACGAACATATAAGTAACTATAACATTTATTACACAACACCAGTAAATACTTGTGTAACTTTATTTGCAAGTTTCCGACCATTTTCTACATTTCAGTAACTTTATAAATAAATGAATCAAACAGAACGGGCTAATAAAATCGAAGCGCTCAACAATTTGGCCTACATTATCTAACCTGCTATGTATGTCGGTAGCGGTAAAAATCACGTATTCTGCCAGTTTTCCCCACTTAACTTACGAGTGATCGCGAAAATTAAAATTCTATCCACCTGTGTTAAAAATTACATCTCTGCGGGCCGCATACATACAGCCAAACTATTTATGTAAGATTATAGAATTTAATTAATTAATGAAATCAGGTAAACTGATGTAACAGAGTATCAGAATGCTTTTGTTTAATCAGTTATCATTTCAATTATGATATGCAGAAAATTATTTTTTTTAAATCAATTTCCGAGTGAAGCTCCAGTTTGATTCATTAAGTAGGACTTACGGAAGAACAAAGGTCTAGTTTTAAAAAATCAGATTAACATCTTCCAGCATCAGCAGAACTATACAGATCTGTGATATCTTGACAATCGCACACCCACATAAAAATACATAAAAGATATGTCAAATTGGCCAGCTACAAGATTTAAACCAGACTGAAAGTCCATGATGTTACCATCTCGGCCACCTCGCTCAGTTTAACAATCAAGTTTGATCACCATGAAATAATAATGTTGTTTTTCATAGCTAACTTATTTCAACTTAAATATACTGTAAAACAGTATTGATAACTAATTTGCATTTGATAAATTCTTTCTAATATATTACCATTAAAATAGGCACTAAATTGGTCACTACTCCAATACCGGTCAACCGATTTGGTCCGTCATCAATAGGCTTCTTCCCATGAATGTTATAAATGTCTATACCAAGTTTCATGGAAATCCGATAAAGCGTATTTGAGTTACAGACGGACGGAAAGACAGACAGACATCCCCACAAAATCTTATAAAGTACCATACCGGTACTTAATAAATCACAAAACCCTGGATAAGTTAAGCACAAAAGGCCAAAATAGTTAATACTGTATCTATTAAACACTAGCCTTTTTGGGATTGGAACTCAGTGCTTCTCATGCTTTATGGTTGGCTGTGGATAATGTGAAACCAACTGTTATAGATTGATCACTTCGGGATGCAGCTAATCTGATAATATTAACTGATTGATAACAGTAGTCGAAAGAATTGAATGACGGCTACTCATTCAAGATAAAACATTACAAAAACAGAATTAAAAGCTTTTTATTCATAAAATAATATGTACCTGTGAATCTTTGAACCACTCATAATTCAGTAATAGACTGTAAGCAACTACTTTTTCAACCAATACTCCATAATTAGTTATGAGTTATGAGCAGGGCCCGGATTCTGATGACCTAAAATTGTTTGAAAAATGACCTATAAAATGACCTTAAATTTTAAAGAAAATGACTTAATAATTATAAAAAATGACCTAAAAACTGATATTTTATTTATAAAAATTATTACTGTACACACAAAGTTATAGACTAGTTTGTACATAATTGTAAAAACTGTAAATAACTGTAATGTTGTGAATGTTCTTTTCTCATGGAAATTTATACTGGCATTGAGGCACTGGCGAGTCAAAATTCGGCACATCCATTTGTGGTCTGCCGGATTATATTGTTGTTATTGAGGATAAACAGTAGTCTGCACTCTCAAATCCAAGCAGGTGGCAGACTCTGGTGCCAAGTCAATCTAATAACAATAGTAATATAATACAAAATGTTGGCGTTTCTTTGATTCTCACTTCCGACTGAGACATGACAACACTAAACGCCGAATTTTTCCTTCTTGCATTAAACAAACAACACTTTAAAGACAGCACCGCTAGTGACGAAAAAAAGTTAATGCACTCAATGTAAGTATAGTGCAGTTATAGTGCAGTTACTCATTGGATGGCCAGTCGGCTTCAAAGGTTTCGGTGTTTCTTTATGTTAATTGATCTGACTAAATCGGTCTTGGGCTTCCGCTGTCCAAAACAAAAGCTACGTTGCAATATTCTCTCATTGTTATCAGTGACCTCAGTTCTTCCTTCGCTTTATTCAATTCACACGTGTTATTGTTTACTGTAACTTGATCTTGCAACAACGCATTCACTCCACGCGGAGTAGACGAATAGCTGTCAAAATCGCCACATGACATTCTTAGATTTTGATTGGCTGGGGTAACTAGCTGATTGGTGCGGTAAAACAAAGAACATGGGTTGAGCTGTCGGCAAACTTTTCCTCCTAACGAAAGGAAGCCGCCTGGGTATGCAATGAGTAACTGGACTATACTCATTGGATGGCCAGTCGGCTTCAAAGGTTTCGGTGTTTCTTTATGTTAATTGATCTGACTAAATCGGTCTTGGGCTTCCGCTATCCAAAACAAAAGCAACGTTGCAATATTCTCTCATTGTTATCACTGACCTCAGTTCTTCCTTCGCTTTATTCAATTCACACGTGTTTGTGTTTACTGTAACTAGATCTTGCAACTGGGCATTTCACTCCACGCGGAGTAGACGACTTGCTGTCAAAATCGCCACAGGACATTCTTAGATTTTGATTGGCTGGGGTAACTTGCTGATTGGTGCGGTAAAACAAAGAACATGGGTTGAGCTGTCAACAAACATTTCCTCCTAACGAAAGGAAGCCGCCTGGCCATGCAATGAATAACCAGAGTATACATGAAAATGACTAAATAAGGAAGCAAATGACACAAAAATGACAAAATAATTACCTAAAATTGAAATAAATGCCCTAAAAATATAAAATTGCACAAAATGACAAAAATTGACCTAATAAAAATGCATTTCTATAATCTGATCTGTGGCACACTGCGTAGCAAGATATCTAACACCTATCTGTTCAATTCTTTTCATTTTACACTAGCCTTCACTGCATGACAATAGTGTTATCTTCATATATCAAAAGCAGCAGCTAAACTGAGGGATGAAACATGTTTTATTGCTTAAAGGAGAAAATGAGGTAATGCCACCCCCTCGAATTGGTCATCCTGTGAGCTGGGAACAGATTTGCTATCTCCAGTACAACACAATACAGTTGAGTTAGAAACCAAACCCTTAAACAAAATTTTGAATGGTGTACAGTAGCCTACTTGGAAGTAAAGCCTTAAAAAGGAAAATGTGATAACATAAACCGAATGTTTGATCACAATAAACATAATTTTTTCATTTTATCGGTATGAACCCGTACGGGACTTCATAAAAGTGATAACATTACCCTATTTATAACATTATCCACGATTACATTAAGTAGCGTTCACTGTAGCCTATATTCACAAATCACAAGGGAACTGTCGACCTTGTTAATTGAGCTTAGGGTTGCAGGGCATGTTGCCCGCTGACCAATAGGATATGAGCATTCAAACTTAGGTCGCATACGTTTGTTATCGATCTGTATCTTTTTGTCTCAAGTCATCTGCTATGGACAGTAGTCAGTGTAAATTTTTATTCACTTCTTCTCAGTTTAAAGCTAGCAGTACGCTCCCCTGATGGATGGACTTTCGAATTTTACCAACAAAAATCTTGATTTTCGGACATATTTACCTTTTTCTGGCTTATTGCAGGAGGTACTGCAAATTTCTCAACCTTCCCCCAAAAGAGTAGAAGGTTTATTTCTGTTGTCTTCTTGAAAATTCGACGGTGGTGTTAGAAAAGATGTAGTAGCCCAGGTGGCAGCCTTTGTACAATTCCTCCACTCCACTCCACCCCTGACCAAACCCTCCAAAAATATCTTGGGGTACAGTAGCTGAAAAAGAAGGAAAGAAAACGTGTGCATATCTGCCACAGTTTAAATTAAAATTTAAAAGCCTTACACCTGATTTCCAAAAGTACAAAATGCACTGTACCAATTTAATTACCTTGCTTACGCTACTAACTGTTAGAACCCAATGTAAATATACAATCATACACATATAATATATATATATATATATATATATATATATATATATATATACACACTTACACACACACTGGTGTACAAAAAGCTCAGGACACTTAAAAATGTCTTCAGTCCATCTTAAATAAACAGAAAACCTTTTCAATTGAGAATAACATTACAGTTTGAACAAATAATGGGAGAGATAAGGCAAACTACACACAAGTCTATATTGGAAGAGGGAACCATGATTTGCATGCTATTATAGCCAACATGATGGCGTATGGTAGGTAGTGGGGGATCTGCTACCCCCTCCTGCCGATAACTGTATGGGAGTACTCCATATTTCAAATTTTGAGATTTGCAGCTAATTTTCACCTACTTAAAATATAAATGAGCAGCTAATTTGTTGCATGTCTATTTGCAATGAACACCTACTAATGTTAAATTTGAGGGTAGGTTTCAACATGACAGTCTGTACAATTCCCTTATCCCTAAGTAGATTAGACCGTCTTACCTCAAATACTTTTAATAGCATTGATCTGTTTGCTTTCAGAGGAGGGAAGATGTTACCTGTGACTGAAGATACGCCTCCTGACATGCTGGCCGGAAACATGGATGTGCGGGTGGTGCTGCCTGGTGGTCGAGCAGTAAAGATGGCCATAGCACGCAGCACCCCCATGATGGACTTGCTCGTACAAGTGACCACCCTCCACAAGCTGTCTGCGGCGGGCCACGTCCTGCAGCCGGTGGGAGAGCGAGGCGTTCTACCATACAAACCCAGCACGCCCATCGGAGCACTGGATGCCTGGACTGTGCAAGTGGTACCCAAAAACAAAGTGCAACCTGTAGCCGTGCAGAAGAAAATGCCACTGAAACCTCTGAATCTGCAGAATCAGCCGTTTGAGCAAACTTTCAGGCTACAAGTGCACTTGCCGAGGAATCAACTGTACGTGATGAGGGTGAGCTCCCGAACTCGCTTGTGCGACATCCTCCAGCAGACATGCAATGAGAAAAACTTGGACTCCAGCAAGTATGAGATGCGCCACCCTGCAGACCTGTCACAAGTGTTGAATCCATCATGCACGCTCGCAGACTATGGCCTGCAGGAGGTGACAGTGGTGGCACGAGTCGGCTCGGATATCATGGCACTTCAGCGAGAGGAAGATAAGCGACGGCAGCAAGCCAGGCAGACTCCTGGGATGGGCGTGGTTCCCAGCAAACGCAGTAGATCAGTGAGTCTTCCTGTCAATCACAGTCATACCAATACTCTTTTCCTGTTACCTGACCAGTCAATGCTGCTATATAAGAGGGCTATTTTTGTCAACCTCCAATGGGGCATAAAATGAAAACCACAGTGAAAATCAAAACTGTTTTATTTGGAACATTTAGGTACACCTTCTAGCTTCTTGTCTACGTAGTTTGCTCCAATTGAGACATTTGTCAAGCGTGGTACCAACTTTGCAATATCCTCTTCATAGAAGCTTGCCGCCAGCATATCGAGAAGGATCTTCATGGCATTTTGAAGTGTTTTGAAGTTCTTCATTGGTACGGAAGTGCTGTGCTCCTAGATCTTTCTTCAGCTGTCGAAAAAGATGAAAGTCACTCTGCATGGGAACGAGTTTTTGGAATCCACCATGACAGGGGATAAAACATGGATTTGTTATGATAATCCAGAATTGAAAGAACAATCCAAAGAATGGATGCACACAAATTTCCCGAACAAACCCAAGATCTGGCTTCCACATCAACGAAGAATTTAAAAACACTTCAAAATGCTGTGAAGACCTTTCTCAATACACTGGCGGCAGGCTCTTATGAAGAGGGTACTGGAAAGTTGGTACCACATACGACAAATGTCTCAATCAGAGCGTGACTACATAGAGAAGTAGCTAGAAGGCGTACCTAAATGTTCCAAATGAAAGTCTTGATTTTCACTGTGGTTTTCATTTTATGCCCCATCGGAGGTTGAAAAAAAAAAGTATATTCCTCATACTACGTTTTTATGTTGAATTTAAATCGAACTGAATACAATCCCATTCTGATAAGATCCTGTTTTCATGAAATGTTCAATACGGTAATGAACACAGTGTTTCCAAGAGAATCCAGAGGATGTGCGACCAATGTTACATCCCCTTACCTTATTGAGATCAATTTGAATATGAGAGTGTTTTCATGGCAATCCGATTACCGTAGCTGCATTGACCTCGAGACTCAAATCTATCTGTATTCCTGTTTTTATGATGTTTTCAATATTATAAGCATGTTCAGATTAAGTGGAAGGAAAGGAAATAGACATTAAATCCATGTCTGGGATATTAATACAAGTAAGAATCAGCTTGAAAAATTTTATGTCATAACCGGGATTTGAACACGGATCTTCGGCTTAACGCGCCGAGCATCGGTGCGTTAAGCCGAAGATCCGTGTTCAAATCCCGGTTATGACATAAAATTTTTCAAGCTGATTCTTACTTGTATTAATATCCCAGACATGGATTTAATGTCTATTTCCTTTCCTTCCACTTAATTAATAGTATATAAATAATACTAGGCTTCAAAGTACCTACAAGGGTAGGACGCCATTTGGATGTGTGTTCTCGATGGAGAGAAACCTCCCGTGGTTTGCCTTGTCTTCTGAATCAGTTGAGGAATTTGATGTCAGACTGGCATGTTGTCATGGTAGCTCAATGGTAGAGCATCGGCGCGTTAAGCCGAAGATCCGTGTTCAAATCCCGGTTATGACATAAAATTTTTCAAGCTGATTCTTACTTGTATGTTCAGATTAATTTGAATTCTCCACGAAAACAAGGTAATGGTTGGCATAAATCAACAATAATACACCTCGAAGTCATGTAGCAAGAGAAAGGTACAGTTTTTGTCCTCTTTACTTTCCCTGGTATTCATTGCCTTATTTACCATAGGTCATTGTAATTCCAGTAATGCTAACAGGGTAGAAACTGTGAGATGCAAAACATTTAGTTTGTTGTCATATCTGTCCACTTGGCTTGCTCTACCCATGCCATAGGCAGAAGAAGTATCGTATTTGACTCTGCAATTGTATGTTGTGTTTTTAGCAATAATACACATAGCTCAACTGAATTTAAAATAAATATATATATACAGTGCTTTTTTTCTAACAAAGAAGGTGGCGGTACTCACCGAAACTTTTAAACTGAAGCTCATGGGAGCACCCACACTTCTCCCAGGAGTAGTTTTTCTGAGTTAATGTCAAACAATCGGGCATATGGACAAAATTGTTTCTCCCCTGAATTGCAGTAAAATTACCGGTACTTGCGACGTTCTCTTCAGATTCATTTTATTCAATGTTTGCAGGTTTATGAGATATTTCAAAAACATCCACATGCTTTCCTTTGTTGCGTACCAATAAAAAATAATTTATTAATTTACTCATTTTACTTCTCTACTTGTGAACCACGTGTACACTTTGATCCTACAATTTATAAGCAACTATGAACTCGCTCAACTCTGCAGCACGAACCAAGGGTTTTTCTTTTCAAATTACATGTAAGCAACGAATGCAGTTAAATTTAAACACGCACTAACCTCTGATTAACTTTGTTGGATAGCTACTTATTACATGTTTGTTACTACGTTAGCATTAACTGCACTTGGTGCAATACCGTTAGAATGACCTTGACCATAAAAGCTGTTTGCTGGGGGCTAGAAAAATCAACCCCCAACCCTCTTGCAGTCCAGTAGCCACGGAAATTTACTGAAACTATCATGCTATTATGTATGTAGAAATCTAGCAAAACTACAAAAAAACTTGATTTTAAGTAATAGACCATAGGAATTGTGATCGGAATATTGCGAGTAATATTATGAATTTTATTTTTTGTAAGAAAAAAAGGTGCCGGTACTGAGTACCGTTGCGTACCGTCACAAAAAAGCACTGTATATATATAATTTTCAGAGACAGGTCTATGTGTGAACAGTTTAGCTCGGATGAAAAATTCTATAAAACCGAACTTTATATTGGGTTAAGCATCTTCCGGGGATATTATGGGAAGAATGCCAGTGGCTTTCTCTTAATTTTCATTTTTTAAAAAATCTTTTTTTTTGTGATTTTATCAAAAAATGTCTCTAATAGCTATTTATGTATCAAGTACGCAAAATAAGGCCTTAGCGGATGAATCTAGTATTGCGACCAAGGCATAAGCCGAGGCTGAAATATGGGATGAGTCCACTGAAGTTTTTTGCTCACGTGGTGCTTACACTATTTTTTAGTAAAAGTTCTGTAATTTTACTGCTAATAAACTCAGTTTTCACTCGTTTTTAATGATTCTGCGTAAAGAAAGCAAAGATAATGACGATTGTATCAGTAGTGCATGTTTATAAACTTAGCTTGCTGTGGATTGTTCCTTTTCCGTAAAAATAAACTTTTAAAGACATCGTTAAAATAATAATGTTGATTAATTAAACTAAATATGTTTACAGCAATTGAAATTACGCGTCATTTTTATTACATTTTCTGCAACAAAACGTATTATGCCTTAAAAGAAGCATTTGTGCAAGACGCTCATCTGAA
Organism: Ectobius pallidus; assembly: GCA_964059195.1. NCBI lineage: Eukaryota > Metazoa > Arthropoda > Insecta > Blattodea > Ectobiidae > Ectobius > Ectobius pallidus. Next base: position 200,161,958 of record CAXKWD010000003.1, read on the forward strand.
TTCGCTCCTTTTAACTAGCACTTGTGGTGTAGTGGACTAAGTGACGGCTCGGTGATGCAAAGTTCGAGTGTTCGCATCCACCCGCAGTCGTAAAAAATTGAAAGTTATTATTATGGAATTTATTTCTTAAATCGAAGATTTCTAAATGACAAGGTGTACTATGCTTGTTAATAGACAATGAATAATAAAACCCTTAACATATAAAATTTAACTTACACTGAGAGACACTGTAGAGGCATCTAGGTGCCACAGTTGGAACTATGTCCACTAGGGGTTATCATGGCAACTTTACGGTACTAGTATGGTAAAGTGCTACTTTTTGGTGTGTTAGCAGTCCCAGAAACAGCCACAGCATGTACTAAACAAATGTTTAACTCTTAACTGGAGTGGCCAAAAGATTTTGCATTCAGTGCGTTGGGGAGTACTTGAGACTCAAATAAAAATAGCAGTGTTTTCAGTGTTAAAGGAAAACCTATTTATTTTCTGTTGTATAATTAATTAAAAACTTGTAAAGAAGCAATTGTTTTTATTTATAACCAACTGAATTAGAAACCAAAGCCCAAAAAAAAAGATCTGAAACGAAAATACCAAATTTTTAAACAAAAAAGAACAATCTTGCTTTGATTCTTATATTGCTCACTATTTAAAAAATACTTTTCTTATTGAAAACTTGTTTGGCAATGTCTTACTTACTTACTAAATGGCAATAGACAATTCCTTAAACAAGCTAAAGGAATATCTATTTTATGGAATGCAAAGGTTCATTGCTGTGCTTACATGAGCATGCTGTTCAACCCTGTTCTTTGCTAACTCCATCTCTGCCTTCGGGCAGAACACCTAATATTGTCCTCCCACCTGTGTCTAGGTCTTCCATGTGGTCTCTTCCCTTCAGGTCTCCCAGTCAATACTTTTGAGATATGTCTTTCCTCCCCCATACGTGCAACATATCCAGCCCATTTCATCCTCCGTGATTTAATGACCCTTACTACATCCGGTGAAGCGTTAAGGTTATGAAGCTTGTCATTATGCAGTTTTCTCCAGTCCCCATTTTCATCTCTCTTAGGCCCAAATATTTTCCTAAGCATCCTGTTTTCGTTCACTCTCAGATCATATTCTTCTCGAAGAGTAAGAGACCATGTTTCACATCCATATAATATAACCGGCAGGATAATTTATAGTTTTAGATTTCTGGATGGAAGACGAGAAGGTAAAAGTTTCTTATCTGCACAAATACAAGTATTTCCTGATTTCAGTCGACACTTAACTTCAGTCTTAATATTATTTTTATCTGTAATTGGTCCCAGATATTTGAATTTTTCCACTTGTTTGAATGATTTACCAGCAGTTCTAATAATTTGTGGCGTATTACTTTTCATGTTTCGTGACCATGTGCTTATTTTTTTCTGCATTAATTTCCAATCCAACTTTCCAGCAGGCATTGAGAAGACTTTCAGCATTTCTCCCGATTATGTTTAGGTCATCGCCCAACAGACAAACGTCATCGGCATAAGCTAAAATTGGGTGACTGCCATTTAACTCTATCCCTACCTTGTTTTCCTGAACTTTCCTAATGTAATATTCCAAACAAAATTAAAAAGTAAAGTCAATAATGCATCTCTATGCTTCAAGCCACTTTTAACGGCAAGTATATCTGATATAAGTTCCCCTACCCTGACTCTGCTGTAGGTTTCAGTTAGATGCATTTTGATCAGCCTAACTAACTTTTTTGGTACCCTAAACTCAATGAGGATGTTGTACAATTTGTCTCGCCCAACTGACTCATATGCTTTTTAGAAATCTATGTGTAGCTGATGCTCCCATTTTTCTCAAAGATTTGGCGAATACAAAATATTTGATCAGTGGTTGATCTATTTTGCCTAAATCCACATTGTTGATCTCCAATGATTTTCTCTGCTTATGGGGTTTTTCTTGAGAGAAGTATATTAGACAAAATTCCATATGATGTTGATAAGAGAGAAATTCCTTGATAGTTATTACTAGAGACGAGACTTTCATGCACTATAAAATTGCGAAATATGCATGCATTCATGCATTATCAAACCATGAAACATGCACTATCAAGGGAGAAATACACTAAAATATGCACTAACATTTATGGCCCAATTTCCTTACTTTACTTCATTTTTTTGGCACAGTTGACAACCAACAGCATTTCTAAATTGTTTTCTGTAAGGTTCCTGCGCTTGTCAGTCAATATGTTTTTGTAGACAGAGAATGATCTTTCTACATCACATGATGTTATGGGTGCAAACTTCAGTGAACACATTTGTGAAAGTGTCAGGTCAAATTCTTCATCCACGTTTTCATGAGCAAAGGAATCCGTAGTCCGGGTTCGCATTTATGACCCTGGTTTTTAGTATTGTTTTACAAAACAAAAAAACTACCATAGAAAATATTCGGAAACCGAATAAAAGTGCTTACATCTTTACTGCAACAGTAGCAGAAGACGACTTTCCCATCTGATCTAATAAAAACCTTACCCTTAATCCACTGTGCAAGGAGTTCGCTTTTTGAACATTTAATTGGAGGCATAGTAAAATCACAGAACAGACAACCACATTAACCACTGCACACACTGTAAAGACACTGCAGGTTTCCCGAGCTCTGACAAAGTACAATGCACCCCAAGTGCAGGCTGGAAATAGCTAAGGGTGGACAAAGGCAAGGTCAAATTCCTTCCTCCTTTTCGCACATCTTCGCACCACTTCACAAACGACTTTAAAAATGGGTAGTAAAAATCGAAGATAGGGAAACTTTGCCACGATGTCACTTTATTGAAATCCCATTAAAACATGCATTTAAACTGAATATAATGTATATTATATGCATGATTTAGCCAAAAATACCCTAAATATGCTTTATGCATGTTTTTTCCTCCAAAAAGGTCAAAACATGCAAACATGCACGGAAAAAGTATGCATATTTGGAACCAGAAAGTAATGACATGGGTAAGTACTCAGTTTGAGCTCTGTCCTAAGTTCTCATAAAAACATGCATTTGCATGAAAGTCTCGTCTCTAGTTATTACATTTGGCCTTATCTCCCTTTTTATGGATCATTATAATAACAGATTCTTTCCATTCGTTTTACAATTCTTTCTTTCTCCAAATCATAAGAATGAGTTTATGGATCTCTGATTTTAATCTATCTCCACCTGCCTTCATTAATTCTGCTGGAATTTGGTCATCACTTGGAGATTTGTGTGTTTTTAGTTTAACCTAAAGAGTTTCTACTTCTGTTAGAGTTGGTTCAGCAACCATTGGTTCTGCTGTGAATATTATCTACACTTTGGACATCTCTATGTACATTTAATATTTGATTAAACAAACTTTTCCTTCTAATCAAAATATTATTCGGAGCCGAGAGTATTGTCCTTAATTAATTTTGTTCTAGGTTGAAAACCTTTCTTGAACTCGTTTATTCCCTTGTATGAAGAAAAAGATATAAGCATCTGTCTATATTGAACCTTCGCCCTTTCATCTAACTTCCTGTATAGCTACTACATCTAATCTTTATTTCTCTAACTCTCTAGTTACTGATTTAAGCGCACCAGTCGTAATGTCTAAAGGACAAAAAAATGAAAACACATTGACTTCTCATACAAAAGAATAAAAATTGGCAATGCTTGAAAAATCCATTTAAAAAGGAATGTTTACATTTTTGATGCATTGAAGACACACTTTTTAGTATATGAGGGGAGAGTGGGAAGAATGGGATATTCAATATAATGCAAAAAAATGTCTGAATTTGTCACCAAATTGGTCTCAGAAATTGGCAATAGCGATATTCTGCCATATTAGAAAGTATATTGGATGCTATTTCAGAGAAAAAAAAACTTCCTTAATTTTTGTCAATAAATTATAATTTTTTGGAATCTTTAACTAACCTTGTACTTCTTTAAACTGGAAATTTCGAAAAATGTTTTGTAACTGATGAAAATGTCTGACTTTTCAGTAATGCAGAACAATTGAAAGGAATGCATAGGTCTGATAGTTTGGGTGTTATAAGTTATATCATTTTATAATTACAACACAGGAAGGCTAGGATAAACGTTACCTTCCATACTTCCTGCAAAATTTAATAGTATATTGCGACACAAGGGCGGAAAGGCACGTTTACGGGTCGAGGAAACAGATTGAAAACCCGTGGCGCAGCCGAGGGTTTTTAAGTTTTCGAGACCCGTAAATGCCTTTACGGTCCGTGTGTTGCATGCTATTTTTTGCACGACAGTTACTTATATTAATTTAATTATATTAATTGTGATATTACCTGAAAATATTATGTATATACAGTCTTGAAGAATGGTGCTTATTTCAGAAAGGGATTCGCATTTGTTATTGTTTATGGCAACCGAATATTTATAAAGCGGGGAGGCCTTGGTCATTTCTGCTTGCAAATAAGCATTTGCGGGCGGTAAAGTAACTTTCCGCCCGTCGCCCCTAGCAACAAGTCACTTTCCGCCCGTCGCCCCTAGCAACAAGATTGCGTGTGGTAATGTCAAGTTACGATCCATGTAAACAACTTTCGTAAGTAACACTTACTAGCTAAGGAGTGCAAAAAATGTATTAGGTGTTTTTTTCTGTTTCATAGTGAGATGGGTAATTTTTTTATATGAGAACTAGATTCAAAGACATGCTGTATTTTGAAGTCAGTCTTGCTTGCTTCAACATTTTTATGAGAGACTTGTTGTTCTGAGTCATCTATTATAACTTTTTTGTTCTTATGCATTGAAAAAAGACAGTTTTAAAGTTTATGAAAATTTCCAGTGTCATTTACATGAACATTGACCCTCCAAAAACCCTTTAACAATGTCCCATGCCACCCACCAGGTCGGAGGGATGTAACATTTAATAATTTTGTAAAAAATGTTATTTATTTGCAAGGTAAATATTTATAGCGAAGTAGTTTTCAGGAATACAATTAGTTTTTGCCTATATTAAACTATATGGCTTATTGTGTGGCTATTTAATTTTACCTTCCTTATCTCCAAAGTTTAATTAATTTTCTTCTCATAGCTTTACAAGATTTCTTGATTTGATTTATTTATGTCCAACTGACTTTCATCAGATGTCTGCACATCCACATTTCAGTAGATTCAAGGCAATCAGAATTCCATATAATAATATACTTCAAATAAAACCTTTAAGAAATTGTTTTCTTATTTCTTAATTTACCTTTTATTTGTTAATAAATTTCTTTTACCTTTAATGCTTTTTTGGTGAAAATTACCCTTTATCTTGGGAAGAATATTCAAGAAAGTAATAATGACTGTATGATTCCCAGCAGGGCAAAAATAAAAAGTGTTTTGAAAAATTCTGGCCAAATTGAGATAAATGTTGTTTGACTGTCCATATAAGTGCTTAGGCACAACATAGGTGTGGTGTGGAATGTGGTAATGCACACGTGAGAGATGTTATCAGTAGATAAGAAGCTTATCTCTGCTTGCAGAGCACATGCGAGGGCAGTGTCAGTAGCGACAGTCTGGGAGGACGTAGCATATCTCCAGCCCGATCCGACGAGTCCGTCAGCAGATCTGCATCACCACCAATCATGGCTCCCCCTGCAAGACCCGCAAGGAAGAGGCGGCCAGCACCCAAACCTCCGGGACCACCAGAGCAAAATCCTGTAAGTTCTTGTCACATCTACATAAAAGTCAGAAAAGGCTCACAAATGAGAAAGTGAATATATATAAATTATTTATTGAACACAATGTGTACAGGGTATGTGTCAAAGTTATTCATCTTTTGCATAAAACGTCAGTGATTTGGTCCTTGCTGGGCAGGTGAGCAGATGATATTGCCGACAGCTGTGTCCACAAAGTGTGCAGGTGCACTTCTCCAAGGCGAGATGGTAGCCTTTTTGCATGAATATAATACACCTTTACATGACATGGAATCTTGCAGACCAGTGATTTATTCTTTAGGTGGCTTTATACTGAGGCGACTATAGGCAACCTGCTGCATGTGGTAGGTGGCTCTCTCATGAGTAGACCTGGGATTTACACATGTTGACGTTTCATGACAAATCACTTGCATTTATGGAGTTTTATAGTGCCCTAAAATGCCTATTTGAACCTTTAAAGCTTATTTTTACTATTTGGTGCCTAAAATACCTGTTTTGTACATTTAAAATAAAATTCAACTTCTGCCATTTTTACAATCATATGATGGACATTTCATAGTGGTTTTTCACAGAAACTTAATTTTCCCAAACAATTGTCGCTAAAAGGAATTCTGACTGATGGGGGAAGGGGGAAAATTAGCTCAAAAGGAGCAGGCAGTAAGAAGGGACATACTGAGTCAAATCGCTAGTGAAAGAACATCTGTTTAAGTGAATACACTTCATGATGCCTTATTTTGATGTTTCTTACAGTACCGGTAACAACAACAACAAAAAAAGATCACGTTACAGTTTAAGTGTATATTGTGATATTTTAATGTCTATTTTCTGATTATTTACACATTTTAAAGCATATTTTAAGTGCCTATTTTCTCTTATAAAAGCCTATTTACTTGTTTTAAAAGCCTATTTTAGGTGCCTAAACTAATTTTTTTAGAGCCTGAAATTCCAGGTCTACTCATGAGGCCTTCCTGCATGTTCCCCCTCTGTTTGCTCTCGGTCGCAAGCAATCCACCAGAACTAGGTTCGGTTGCTTATGGCAGGGTGTGGATACTGCCAAGTCTCTAATCAACAATTATAAGGAAAGGAGAATATTCAATGCAAGCTGCTTATTGTGATCAATTCAGGATGCAGCTAATCTGATAACATCAACCGATTGATAACAGTAGTCGAAGGAATTAAATAAAGGCTATTCATTCACATATAAGATAAAACTCTACAAAAACAAAATTAAAAGCTATTTATTCATAAGATAATACGTAACTGGGAATCATTGAACCGCTCATAGGCTAATACAGTAATAGACTGCAAGCAACTATTTTCTTCAGCTAGTAGCAAAGTTTTTAATTTATTTTGTTTTTTCCTTTAGGAGTCCATTAACCAATACTCCACACTCAGTTACGAGTTAAGAGTGTTTTTTGGAAGTCTATAACATGTTAGCAAAAACCTAATGCTTGTCTGTTCAAGTCTTTTCGTTTTACACTAGCCAACACTGCATGTCAACACTATTATCTTCATAGATCAAAACCTGCAGCTTAACTGTGGGGTGAATGTTTTATTGCTTGAAAGAGAAAGTTAGGTAATGCCACCCCTCAAACTGGTCATCGTGTGAGCAGGGAACACTACCAATACAACACGAAAGAGTTCAGTTAGAAATGAAATCCTTAAAAGGGAAATTTTGAATGACGTACAGTACTTGAAATGAAGCTGTAAAAAGGAAAAAGTGATAACATAAACTGAATCTTTGGTCACAATAAACAGCATTTTTTCAGTGTATCAGTATTAATCTGTATGGGACTTCAGAAAAGTGATAACATTACCCAATTGATAACATTATCCATGATTACATTAAGCAGCATTCACTGTATTTTATATCAGTATGGAAATTAACTGGCAAGTGTAAGTGTGTGTGATGTCTGGATGATAAATCTTGACATGTTCTGCATCCTAAGTCTCATCACTTATTCTGGATCTATGAAATAAATTATACAAAATAATCGATAAAGCATTTCTATATCAAATTTAATATATAGATTAGAAATTCAGATTACTTATTTCTCATTTTTATAAGAGTGCACAATCTGAAGTAAGATATGAAATACTTATTATGATAAAAGTGTTGAAAGAGAAGTTTTATTTTGAAAGTGTACCATAGGAGAAAAGTAAAGTGATTTTAAAGAAATTAATTTTTGCTGGGTGGCAGACATGGACGTGGTAAAGTGGAAAGACTGTGAAACAGATTAACAGGTGTGTGGTGCCATTAAACCTGGAGCCCAGGCATGTGATGCACTTAATGTTCATGTCAAACTGAAGGAAGATGAAACTCAGGATGCAGGAAACAGTACAATTAGTGCACTAATATCATGTTTGCGTCAGTTTAAAGGACAGGTCACAGTGGCTGAGCTACCCTTAGTCACGACCTGTCTGTTATCTCTCCTACCCATAACACAATAAAATCAACAAACAGGAAGATCAACAAAATTAGAACACATGAGTGGAGGTATTATACACTATACTTCACTAGATTTTACCACTGACCTGGACATGTTTCGGGATTCTGTCTTTATCCCATTGTTAACAAACTCCAACTGTTGGTGTTGTCTGTTTTCTCGCGGTAGCAGCCCATGTATGGAACATGGACCACGAAAGTGAGCATGAACCTAAATTGGTTAAGTCTGTCAGTGGACATAAGGAATTGACAATCTGGGAGAGGACCTTCATCCAGAAGAATGCAGACCAACTAATGAACTTCGACATTCCCTTCGAAGATGACCTAATCAAGAAGTTTGTAAGATGTCCACCAGAGGGAAAACAGACGACGCCAACAGTTGGAGTTTGTTGACAATGGGATAAAGACAGAATCCCGAAACATGTCCAGGTCAGTGGTAAAATCAAGTGAAGTAAGTGTATAATACCTCCACTCATGTGTTCTACAGTGCTTTGCAGATGACAAGCCCTATGTCCTTCAACTGCATATATACGCGGTCCAATCAGAGACGGCGAGACGGAGGGAAGACTCTCACTGACAGCGGCAGCCTTTTAGCCTGTGCACGTGATTGGCGGTGAAGGAAAAGGCTTCCCATATGAAAAATACTGTAATTATTAACTTCACTGTGTAAACTTCCTACAATACTTAGATCAACAAAATTGCTTGCTTCGAAGTTCCGCACTCATTAGAGACACCACACACAACATGGCCAGCTTCTCAGTGCTTATGGGTGGGATACACTAACTGGCATTCATTAGAAAACATACACTATAAGGAAACTAAACCGACCACCAGCATCAATCAACAGTCCTCAAGAATCATTCCCAAAGAGCAGGCTCACATAAGCGCGGCAATGAACCTTCAGGTTCCATAAAATAGATAATATTCCTTTAGCTTGCTGAGGAATTGTCTATTGCCATTGAGTAAGTAAGTAAAATATCTGACTGCATATTGTTTGTACCCAATACGTAGCACTTCGAAGCAAATCCAGCCAGTAGTGCCAACTTAAGTCAAGTATTAACTTTTTTGACTTAAACGCATCATCAAGTAAAAATAAAAATTATATTTTTTAATCTCAATTGTCCTAGATTTCAATTCAATTTCTAAAAACTGGAACTTTTAAGTGTCCCAGCAGAACCTGAGGGGGACAAGGGGATTTGATTCTAAAAATTGGAACTATCCAGCCAAATCACGATGTCTGGTCACTTGACCATGTGCTTATGTAGCAAAATGCATCACATACGCAGTAAGATACGTTGATGATAACTAGGGCTCGGACGTTTAGGTAAATGCTTCCCCCCCTATTACTTATGATTTCTGGACTTTGTCAAAGTTCCCATTGGGACCTTTGGATTCAAAATACTGAGTTGCATGTCACATTAAAAAAATATTTTCGATATTTCTTATTTGAATAAATATTTTTGGTAACTTAATTTTTTTTTACATATTTTACCACATATCATGTTTAGAAATGAATATTTTGACTGCTTTTGTAAAATTGCGCCATATTTTCAATGTGTTGCGTTGTTATGTTGGATCAGACAATAAATCAGGACTGATTTGGCATTTATTAGTGCAAATTTCTGTTTCCTCTCACACTGCATTACTAAGTTGGAAACAACAAAATAATTGTTGACAGAATCAATAAAAGAAATCAAACACATTGAAAACAAATGTAACAAAATCAGTTGGTTCAAAAGCAAACAAAATTAAAGAAAAATTCCTGTCATGCCTAAATAAGAATGAAGGGCTACAAGTGTTGCGCAAGATTACAGAAATTTTAAAGGGTAAAAGTGTAGAGAACTTGGATCAGATGGAACATCTGAGTATCAGTGGCATTGCATGTTACAAATATGCAAGATTAACATCCTGCAATGTTGAAAGTACATTTTCAAGATACAAGTCTCTGTACCGTGGAAATCGTCACATCTTTAAGATGCACAATTTAAAATCTACTTGTCGTTCATGCAACAGTTCTACACTTGCTTACTAAAATGACTACATGAGTATTTCTGTAAATATTGGTTAAATAAGTTAATTAAAATATTTTCATATTATTTAAACATATTTTTTACTTTTTAACCATGTAAAAATTAGGATCAATCCTAGAACACAAAAACAGCTTATGATTGGAGAGCAAGTAATAGAATCCGTTGAGACATTCATTTATTTGGGAAGTATGGTTTCTCAAACTGGGGGAACATTAGAAGATGTGGCAAATAGGATTAAGAGAGCAAATGTAATATTTGTTCAACTTTATTCTGTCTGGAGAAATAAATGTATATCTAGAAGAACTAAATTAAGAATATTCAAGAGCAATGTTAAATCGGTCCTCCTTTATGGTTCAGAAACCTGGCTGTCAAATACAATGATCAATAAGAAATTACAAACATTCATTAATAGGTGCCTGTGTAGAATTCTGCATATCTACTGGCCAGTAATAATTAGTAATAGAAATTTACTGAGACTGGCAAATGAAGAACCAATTGAACTGCAAATTAGAAGGCGTAAGTGGAGGTGGATTGGACATTCTCTAAGGAAACCAAGAGAGGCCATTGAAAGACAGGCCTTAGAATGGAATCCCCAGGGATCCCGATCAGTAGGACGTCCAAGAGGGTCATGGAGAGGAACTGTTAGAGAGGAATTAGAGAGCTCAGGAAGAACGTGGAATGAGGCCAAAGTTATTGCTGCCAATCGAGTCAGATGGAGGTCTCTCATTGATGCCCTATGCTCCACCAGGGAATGAAAGGAATTACTACTACTAACCATGTAAAAAATAATTTTTTTCTTTTTTATAAGCACCTAAAAGTCCGACCCCTAATGATAACTAAGCAGTCATTGAGCCGTGCCAAGAATGATCTTTCCCTAATTTCAACATTTCTTACTGTTGCAGGATGGAGTGGCTGTCTCTCATTCCCGCAATAGCTCCGACAGCAGCGGGTACCACGAGGCATCCATTCTGAGCGATGGCCCATCTGACACCTTGCCTCGCAAAAGCAAGCCTCAGACAGGGCTGTCTCGCTCCATGTCCAGCCTCATGGGAGCAGGTAAGAGAATCTTATCTTCTACTCAGAGTGCTTATCTTATCAGATGACTTAATTTCTTTATTAAAAGTATGTTGTTGCAGAAAATACAAACAGTAAACTTTTTTTTAACATTCATGCTAAAGGAGACTCTGCATAGTTACTGTGGATGGGTCCTCGATACTTTTGATACCTCAATACTCTTGATACTTGCATGGTATCGGTATCGAGCGATACTTCAGAAAACTCGCTCGGTAGTTTTTTGATACTGCTTTTAGTAGTCTACTAAAAATAGTAAATACTTCTATTTCTCCTTGAAACAGAGACAACCACTCTGTGACTTTCGTCTAGTCATAAATAAAGACTTTACCACTTTTAAAAACCAAACAGAAGATATTCTTAATGGTTTCGTTTCCTGTCAAACGTTTCAATAACAACCAACAAGCAAGCTGACTGTCGAAACCCCATTATAATTTTTGAACAAAAACTTGTAAGTGGACTGTTTCAAAAACGAATTTTAGTTTTAATGTAGAGTTTAAAAATAATTATAGGCTACTGATGATATTAAATTTTGTCTCATTAAATATGCACACTTAATTAGTTGGTATTACACAGTTCTCTCAACTTTTAATTTTTAATGTAGTACCTATTTATTGAAACTGGAAATGTTGACTGTATCGAGTATCAAAGTATCGAGTATCGAGGAAAAAATTATGTATCGAGTATCGAGAAAATCTGGTATCGACCCATCCCTAATAGTTGCCATAGTAAAAATGTTTCTAATTGCTTGTTATAAGCAGGGCCGTGGAGAGAAAGCAAGGGCCCCAGGGATAAATTTTCCCGGGCCCCCTTCAAATATTAAATTTACTGCTGAAACCTAACCTCGTCCTTTATAATGTATGAAACAAAAAGATTATGTAATGCTAGGGAATCCATTTTATGCGGAAACTTTTTAACAGCGTTGCTCCTGCTCACACTTTCCCCACTGTTGCGCTTGCACCGGCCGGGACCGTGTTCCGTTACTACCGGCAAATCTGCAAATCAAGACTTTAGAAACAATACAAAATAGAATAACTCAACCAATTTATTATCAAAATAGGCCTACATGTAGAGGCTTATTACTCACCATTTTGTACGGATGGTACAGTCAGGATATTTACGAGAAAATCTCCGAACGCGCCTTCTATGGTTATTTCTCAATAAGTAACATTCCACCAAATAAATTCGCTGTTCAACCGTATACATTTTCGATTATTGTCTTACGTAACACACAACAATAGACAAGCGTCTCACTACAAGGCACTACAAGACACCGAAGCAACTAACCGCTTGTAGGGTCTATGCTTTGTACAATGCTAGCGCGGCAATGCGGCAGTGATGCGAGGTTTCCTCATAAAATGGACTCACATTATATGATTATTAAGAGCCAGAACGGTACCGGTACTTTATGAGATTGTGTAGTAGACGGGAAAATATGGCTGTCTGTCCGTGTGTCTGTAAGCGCAGTAACTCAAATACGTTTCATCGGAATTTCATAAAACTTGGTATAAACATTTATAACGCCAATGGAACGAAGTCTATTGATTTTGGATCAAATCGGTTGACTGATACTGGAGTAAAGCCCAATTTAGCACCTATTTTATGGTAACATAGGGCCCGGATTTTTAGGCTTTTATAAAAGGTACTTTAGCTTTTTATTTTCGTGGAATATACCGTTTTAGGTTTTAAACAAAAGATTTTAGCTGCCTTAATAAAACACTAATATTAATACCGAAAATTGTATTATTATTTTTCTTTTTTTAAGAAAATAAACAAGTAACTATTCCTTATATCGGCACTCGAAAAATAGCGTGAACAATTGAGATATTTTCCCTTTAATTTTACAATTATTCTTCCTTTTTATGGTATTTTAATGAAAAGTCTGTAATTCAACGAACACTAAGAAGATGACAGTAATTAAAAAATAACGTGTTTACGAAAAATGTCAACTTCATTTCAACCGCATATGTACTAGTAAAATAATTTTAAATTTCAGATTTAAAAATCTGAAGGAAGAAGTCTGGTGGGTAAAATAAAGATAGCTATATTTACTTACTTGTTTTTGACAGGCTTGGCAGAAAATTACTTGACCATCAGTTGTGAAATTGAGGTCTTCCTTAATCCACTGCCGGAAAAGTCCTATTTTTGAAGCTTTCTGTTTAGGCTTATCAAACTACCTTAAGCACAATAAGGGTCAATACACCACGCAACTTTACTTCCGACCTACAAAAATAAATAGACTGGAGTGTCACAAATTGGTTCCTCTATCGTCGGTCGGAAACTTGTTTTTTGAAAGTTGAAACGACATTGGATTAGTTGCAGATTTCAAAGTATTGCAGACAACAGACGGCTAAAGTTTCATTTCCTGCGATGGCGAGGCGGCACATTTTCGAGTTACAAAGACATGCGACAAATCGACATACACATTGTTAATTTCAGTGCGTTTCAGATAATATTGCCTACTGAAAATGATCGTTTTCAATTCATAGAATTAAAATAATGGAGTCTATAACTTAGGATTGTTCCAGCAAACAGACATTGATTATTTGAAGATTTGTTGTATTAACAGTAACCTCAGAATCTTGTTGGAATGATAACAGTTCAAATTTATTTTCTTAAAACGCACAAATTCACATCTTTATTTTCCTTCGCATTAACTGGAAAATCTATTTAAAAATCATGTTTTTATGCAAAAGTCCTCTTTGGCCCCTAGTTTTTCAGCAAAAGTCCTCTTTAGCTCCTAGTTTTTCAGCAAAAGTCTTCCTTTGTCCCTTTTAGGCCCTTCAGTCCGATTTAGGCCTTTTTAGGTTCTATGAGATTCATATATTCGGAATCAAGAGGCATGAAATGGAAAAATACGTTAAAATGTTCTGATTAGGAGCAATTTTATCTGTATGTTTCAATTTAATCTGAATGTACCAAAATTAATCTTTTGAAAACTATTATTTTAAATGCCGAACGTTAGTGAGGCCTACTGCTGAGTCCAAAAGGATTTCTGATCCCACTTTTATAAAATAGCAATTTTTCTTCAAGAATATTCCGTTTCAAATCAACTGATTAATTCTGTGTCACCGTTATACGACAGGACAATGCAGATCAAATAAACACAGGCCTAAAACATAACTTACGCTGCTAATTTATTTATAACCAATTTTATTTTAGAGTAAATTTACAAGATAAAAAAATAAAATCTGGTTTGCCGGGCCCTCCATGGGGCCCGGGCCCCGGGGCTGCAGCCCCGGCTGCCCCTCCCTCTCGTCGGGCCTGGTTATAAGGAATCTTTCCACTAGTAAGAAATCAATATTTTGAGGATGTATTAATTTTTATCCCATTCTGATAATGGATTTCTAAAATGGTTAAAAACATCTAACTTATTACTAATGGTTTCGAAGCTATAAGCCGAGCGAAGGGATATAAAATATCCAAGCTTTGAAATGTGCTTTGAATTTTTCCTGGTGCTGGTAATATATGACATTCAGATGTCCCCATTCACAGCAGTCCTATAAATACACGCCATCTAATCCCGGCATTTCATTCTCCTTGACAATGAAGCCTCAGTTTGGTTTCGAAACGTCGGAATTAATCCAATTCACCACCTGGTTAGTAGCCCGGGAAAATATCATATATCCAAGCTTTCTCTGCAGCCTTCCTCAAGGAAATGAGTGTGGAGGTAGGGATAAGAGAGTTTATACAGAGTGTTAATGAATAACACCGAAATATTTTACCTGTATATAGAGGCGACATAGACAAGCAACTTTTTTATTAGGAGATTTTTCCTCTATGACATAAAATGTGTATGCTACAGGACATTAAAGTCATTACAATTTTGTGCTCATTAGTCAATAATGAAGCGAAATAGGGTTACTATTTTCGTTAAATTTACTTCATGCCTTCTTAGAGATTGATAATAAATAATTAATTGCAGCAAAATAGCCATTTACAGTTTTCAGAGTCATATGTTTGCATATTCACTTATTGATTTAATTCTTTCTGGGCATTGTTCTATGTGGTATCGCTCACAGCCTTTATTACACAGTTCACATACACACGCAATGTTTGGGTCATGAAAATTCTTGTTTCTACAGATTAGATGATGAAAACCGTGCGTAGATAATCTAGTCACGACATGTCTTGGTTTGAAATTTGGTATTGTCCATGTTCGGTTTGTCATTGCTTCGGTGCCGTAGAACTCCGGCCATACGTACATTCTCTTTTTTTTCCTACATGGTCCTTAGTTGGTTTTCAAAAGCCTTGGTGTGATGTAACATATATTGGAGCTTGATGTCTTCAATTAGGATTGTCTCTCTTGCCAGGAGGTAGACCAGTCTTGATCTTGTTGTTTTCGAGAGTCCCAGTGCTCATTTCAAGTATATTGATTTTACTTTTTCTTAGAGATTGATAAAAACTGATTCTTAGTCATTCTTCAACAGCTATATCATAATTTAGTGTTTCCATAATCTGCAAAATTAAAAGACAAATCACATGACTGGCCACCACTGCATTAGTTTTTTATTCTTAACCCCAGTGTTAACAACGAAGTTCCTTTGTTTTGCATTTTTTCAAATGTTAGAAGAAGTGGCGGCCATGCCCTGGGAGATCTATGCTGTAACCGGATAAATTGAATCCATAGAGCAAAAGTCTCCGAATAAAAGTTGCTTGTCTATGTCCCCTCTATAAACAGGTAAAATATTTTGGTGTTATTAATTAATGTATATAATTTTGAGTAAAATGAAATTTTGTAATTGGTGCAAAGAGGTTGGAGTGTATCGATTAATCAGATTAAAGGATTTTTTTTAATTGGTTGTAAAACGTTGAAGATGCAATCTATCCAAATCAGGACCAATATGAGAAAAATAACCAATCAAAAAAAAAGTCCTTCATTCTGATTGGTTGATACGCTCCAATCTCTTCCCACCAATCATAAAATTTCATTTTACTAAAAATCATATATAAGCTCTCTCACTGATTTCCCTGAGGAAGGCCGCAGGGATGTCAGCGACCGAAAGCTTTAATGTTTTATATCCTTTCACTCGGCTTATAGCCCGTGAAACCATTACTAATAATCAGCGACGAGAAAGCCTCATATCTTATGTAAATAACTCGATAGATACAGGAAAATAGGAGCCGTTTTCTGAATGTGTCTCCAGATTTCGAATAACTCAACTGCTCATTCTTGATATGTGGAATAGCTAAAATTTATCAAAATGGCACATAACTCTTGTAATACTTCATCTTGATCAACTTAACTTCTACTTTCAATTTATTCAATTTTCTGTGTTCATTCCATTGCCTTTCTGAGTAGAGGCATGCTCAGGGTTGAAATGTTTAAAACAAAATGTTTAAAACAAGTGTTTAAAACATGTTTAAAACAAGGGCTTGTGTTTTTTTTAAGTTTGTTTAAAACGTTTTAAACAATCTGTTTTAAACATGTTTTTTTAGCATATGTTTAAATCATTTTTTAATTGTGTGTTATATTTAATTATGAAGACAATTTACATTTTGTCAAGTCAGTGACACCCTGTTAGTGTTGTAAACAGAAAACAAACAAAAAACTAGGGCCAGAATACCAGAAAATCATGTGAGGTGGTGTCTTTTGTATCCTTTTCCTCCAGACTTCTCTATCCTCTGTCGCCAGCTTGCAGTTTCTGATTTTGAGTAATTGATTTGAATTTTTTCTGACTGCATCCTACCATCTATTTTGTGGTCTTCCTTTTTAAAGAAAGAGATTATTAATATTAAATATTGAATGTGTCAATTTGGCAACACTGTAGTAGGATATTCCTTGTAAGTTTGATAATGTAAGGCGGCCAAGACCACGTAAAGCATGGTGAAAGTCAATCATCAGTTGAGCAGTAAAGGCAGTAATTAAACAGTAGTTTGTATTATTTTTTATTAATAATGAACTATTAAATCATAAACAAATACTACTGGTACAAAATGTATTTTCAAATACTATTAAGTCTAAGACTCGTAAACCTTGAACATCTTAGCACAGGGTGTCATTGGATTGACAAAATGTAAATTGTCTACATAATTAAATTTAACACCCAATTAAAAAGTGTTTATATACATATGCTAAAAAATGTTTAAAACAAATTGTTTAAAGTGTTTTAAACATTTCAACTGTATATATATATATATATACATATATATATATATATAGGCTACATATATATATATATATATATGTATATAATAGGCCCTATACATTAAAATGGTTGATTTAAACAAAATGAACAATTTAAACTTTTTTTTAAAACAAACAACATTGTTGTAAACTTAAAAAACGAAAAAAAAAACACGTTTAAAACAACCAACATATAAAACGTTTTAAACAAAAAAAACATGTTTTAAACACGTTTTTTTTGTTCTTTTTAAAAAAACATGTTTTTTTATCAACCCTGGGCATGCTTGTTAATTAATAATAAAATGTATTAAGAGGTTCTACATGATTTGTAGCTATAAATCAATGCACATTTTCTTCATTTGAAGCAAACCCTCATCAGTCCCTTTAGTTGTGTTAAAAAGGGGTTCTACTGTAGCAAACACAAGTGATCTCTATGCAGGCCCTCAAGGTTTCAAGATATTGAAGCTCCCAGATTTTAGATATTCAACACATAAAGGTGGCATTGCCTGCCTTTACCTCCAGGCCTTCTCCTGGCACTCATTTCTAATACAGACACCAGAAAGATAAAAAAATCCCAATGACCTCATCGGGAATTGCACCCACAACCTTATGGTTTGTAGCGCAGTGCTCCAACTAACCGTACCATGCTGTACCCCATGAACTCTTAATATGTAAGCCCATAACATAAATAGGTGAAAAACAAAGAAATTGAAATTTTGAACTGTAACATTTTAAAAATTTCATATTTTGTGAATTGTAGAGAAGAGTTTTAACAGAATATTGTTTATAAAACCATGTGAGCCTCATAGAGCCTCTTAGCTAATAGATATGTGCAAATATAGCCAATTATGTATTTGAAAGAAATTATAAAACCTTTGTAATACACACAGGGTGTCCCGAAAAAGGTTCCAATACTGAGAGAGGTTGTAGCATGCAACAAAGCAAGCAAAAAGTTCCCATAAACATTGGTCATATACTTCAAACTTCATATCTGTCAATGATCACTATGTCTCTGATCTACTGTTCGCAACATGCGCTCGATGTGACCACCATCCATTGCCTGCCCGTTCTCCTGACCTGAACCCTCTAGATTTTTGGCTGTGGGGACATTTAAAGACCTTGGGGTATGCAGTCCCCATTAATGATGTGGAGACACTACGAGAACGCGTGTTCAATTCCTGTGATGCAATCCGGCAACAACCAGGGGTGTTCCAAAGGATGTGTGATTCCATGAGACGTAAGGTGGAAGGCTGCATTGCAATGGATGGTGGCCACATCGAGCACATGTTTTGAAGAGTAGATCCGAGACATTGACAATAGTGGTAGTAAATCATAACTCCGAAGATATGAAGTTTATGACTAGGGACCGGATTCTTAGGTTTTTACCTATTTTTTTCCTTACTTCCAAAACAAAAAGCTATCATACACTTTTTCGAATCATGTCCATAGGATTCACCCACATTAATTCTGTTGCACCTAAAAATACCTAAATAATAGTGGAAAGGTGCGCTCGAGTTGAGCATTAGATATAGATTAGTCTTTGCTGTAGTCTGTTATTGTTTTCGTTCTTTTCTTGCACTCTACGATGTGGTATTTCCCGCACTTTTTATCACATAAAACACATATGCAGGTTCCAGACGGCTCGTGGAACTTCTTGTTTGTGCACATTTTGTGGTGAAACCCGTGTACTGCGAGTCTTGTTGTAACGTGTCTCTGGGGCTTGCATTCTTTGGTCCAGCTGTCTTCCAGCATGGCTGATGTGGTGTAGAAATCAAGGTCTATTTCCCTTCTCTTCTTGCTCCTTGTGTTTATTACCTCTTGGTATGGTCCTGTGGATGGCAGCCAGTACTGTGATCTTATGTCCTCTATGAAATATGTCTCCCTCAAAAAAAAAAAAAAAAAAAAAAAAAAAAAAAAAAAAAATTCATTAAACCAATTATTCTACCCAAAAACGATATTTTGGACAAAAACCTAAAAAAAAAACAATTTCACCTAATGGAAAACCTAAAACAGTGTTTTTAAAAACCTAAAAATCCGGTCCCTATTTATGACCAATGTTTATGGGAACTTTTTGTCGTTGTCTGTTGCATACTACAACCTCTCTCAATATTGGAACCTTTTCTCGGGACACCCTATATAATGTACATGAAAAGTGAATATATATGAATGAGGAAGCTATTAGATGAGACATCTCTATAGAGACAGTAAATAGGGGGTAACAAATATGAGAGGCTCCACTGTGTTATCTAAAATCCAGTGCTCTTTGTCTTCCAGGTCCAGGTCTGAAAAAGAAGAAAGCACCACCCCCACCTCCTGGTGCTGCTCAGATGAACAAAACCACTTCACTGGAGCGCCATCTGTCAGGCAAGAGCTCTGCTCAGATCCCAGACAAGTGCTCCACCCTGCCTGGAAAAATGAAGATCTCGCAGCACGAATACAGCAACAAGACTGCCTCGTCCCATCTACACATTCCAGAAGACGATGTCAGCATTCCACAAGACGAACACTCACAACTTCACTTCTCGCATCAGAGAATTCCTTGTGATAATCCGTCTGACTCCAAAATTCATGAAGACAGTCCTCCATCGAGTAGTAGAAGTTCGGAAGTTGCTTCTTCATCTCGAGCCGAAACTCCAGATGATAATTCAGCTATCACTATAATCCCAGAATATACTCCTCCTTCTGATATTGGAATAGAAGAGATCAGTTCAAACGTGACGTCTTCTAGAAATAGTTTTAATTCTGAAGACAAGCCTACTGTTTCATCAGATTCTGAAGTAAATTCATTTCATTCTCCTGAGAGAACCCTTTCATCTCCAGTACACACCCTGCCATTGACTGTAGAGTTGCCAGAAGTCAGTGTACCGGAGGCAGTAGATGCTCCCTCGCTTGATTCTCCCGAAGCTTTGCTTAACGAAAGACCACAGACTCCCACTGCTGAGCCCCCTGTAGAGCCCATAGGTAAGTCTTATTGCAATCTTCCATCTTATTTGTTTTCTGTTCCACAACCCTATAATAGAGAAAGAAATGTCAATATATCTAGTGTTTGCCAGCTCCCTCATAGTAGAAACTTTGATGACAATAATTTTCTGATCAGGAATCAAAATGTTCATGAGTATTCAGAAGTAAAATACGGCTCTCCTGTGAACAGAAGTGGATGTTTTGTTCATGAACCATCTACAGACAGAAACAACACTTTTACCCATGAGCAACCTAACAACTCTGTTACCTATGAGCTACCTGTAAACAGAAACAACATTTTTATTCATGAGCAACCTATAACCCGAATTAACTCCTTTACCCATGAGCAACCTATAAACAGAAGTAACTCCTTTACCTGTGAGCAACCTATAAACAGGAGCAATTCCTTTACTCATGAGCAACCTTTGAACAGAAACAATTCTGTTATCTGTGAGCAACCTTTGGCTCAAGACCAACCGGTTAGCAGAAACAACTCCTCTAATCATGAAAAATCTGTTCACACAAGTGATTACCCTGTTCACACCTTTCCGATGAACAAAAGCAGTCATTCTGTTCATGAGCAAGCTGTTGTACGAAGTAATTCTTTCAACCCTGATCAAGCCCTGAACAGGAGCAATTCTTTTGCTGTTGCGAGAGATTTAAACAGGAGCAGTTCTTTTGTTCTCCCAGAGATTCCTCCTGTGTTTTCTGAGGCACTGAGTCCTCAGAACTCAAAGAGGAAACGTCCGAGTAGTGCAGTGAGCTTGTTGTCGCCACCCCCAGCCGACATCCTTGTGAATCGCAGGGAGTCAAATGAGTCTTGGAACAAGTTCCTGCAGGACTTGGACAATATTCTGGAGAGTAGGGCAGAGTTTGTGTAAGCCATAGTGAGGAATGATCAGAAAAATCTTTACAGTGTCACAATATTATACAGCTCAAAAGAAAAACTCTTGTGGTTCTATTTCATGGTCACATGCATCGCCAATGTGGGCATCTCTTACAGCATGACACACCTTATTGTTAACATTAACAAGTTGATAGTAAGGAACAGTATTAGCGTATTATAAGATAAATGATCATGATTGGTCAGTATCTGAGGTATTGCTAAATGCTATTGGTCATTTTCAAACCCGGTGTATGAATGGAATGTCTCTCTCTGTCTGTCTGGAACCCTATAGCCCCTATGTTGGGGCGAAGGGGCCTCCAAGTGGAGGTTCCTGTTACCTATATGAATTTTGTTATGCTTATTTTCCGAGAGAGGGCAGAGGAACAGGTGGTAAGCCCATCGCCTCTCAACCCCTCTCAGGAAACTAAGGTATTACTTGGACGTGAAAGGGCCGAGAAAATTTGCCCAGAGGCTCTAATTTAGGCTTGTAGTTTTTTTAAGTGCCGTAAATCTACGACATGGGCCCCCCTGCTTAAAGTCCCTCCCGGAGGACTCCGTGCCCAGGATTTTTATGTCCCGAAAAACCCATTGACCGCGGCTGGGTTTGATCCCGCAGGCACACTACCTCTGGACCACCGCAGCCGACGTATGAATGGAAAAGTCACTAAAATTTATTAAAAGTCGCGAAATATCTAGGTGGGATAAAATAAAATCCATTCATTTCTTATACCTTAAAGTTTGTGCACCAGTCAAAATGACCGATACCGTCCTGCATAGAGCCAGTCTCTTTCAACTGTAATACCAATGGTAGAAGTTGTTCCATGGTGGTGATTGCAGAATTGCCATTGCATTGTTTTAACATAACATGACTTTGCCAGTTTCAACACAACCTACTCTTCTTCCTGGTTGCTCGACATGTTGTGTTTTTGGAACAGTAGCATTTCTGACTGAGTGTAAGAATGAGCAACAGTTAAAATTTATTAATTTATTATTAATCATGAATTTTTAGAGCAAAGGAAGACATCTTAGTCCAGTAATGACGTTTGTGAAGGAAGTGCTCGGCAAGTTACTGTGTGTGATGGTAGGCAAGAGCACTCCACTGCTGCAATACTAATACCCATCTTTTCGCTCCTGTTCAATGGTGCCTTCATTTACTAACTACTCACAAAAGTCTTGCCACGTGAAGGAAGAGCAGGCTGCAATGACGTCACAGAGCAACATTCTATCCTCCCCTGTTTTGAAGTCTTTTTATCCATTAAAGCATCACATAATATTATATTTAGCATTTGTTATATATATAAACATAATAAGAGGAAGTGTTTGTCTGTCTGTCTGTCTGTCTGTACACAATGCCCAGGGAAATCTACTGAATGCAGAGATCTAAAATTTTGAACGTTGATGGACTGAAGGTTGGCCAAATGCACCTTGAAACCGGATTTTTAATTTTAGCTTTTGTTCATGACTTATGAGTGAAAAACAAGCAGTAAACTTGCATTTTTTGCACTTTTGTAGCATCAGTTTTCAGTAATGCATTTCAATTGTCAAATCAATTGCAGGTGGCTTTGCCTATTTTTGTCATATCTTGGAAATAAAAGCATTGCGATCGCTTGAAATTTGTAAGCCCACCCTGGTCGATTCATTTGTTTAGGCCTATAATGTCAAGGCATGCAGACATCTAAAATTTTCAACATATACAGAAGATGAATAATGAATGTAGGCCTAAATGGGGAAACCTTGATCGATATGGACAAAACACACTATGCAGGGGTTTTCTGGGCCAGGGAACATGAATCTGAGGTTATTTTTACCAAGCGGCGCTTTCTAATCATGGAATGAACTCCAAAGATGGATTTTTAGCTGTTTCATTATAATTATTAATCATTTAGTTTATGAATGTTTTGTGCGCGAGTGTTAATAAATAGGGACCGGATTCTTAGGTTTTTACCTATTTTTTTCCTTACTTCCAAAACCAAAAGCGCTCATACACTTTTTCGAATCATGTCCATAGGATTCACCCACATTAATTCTGTGGCACCTAAAAATACCTAAATAGGGTATAAAAACCTAAATATACCTAAACGGGATATAAAACCTAAAATATATAATTTAGGCTACTTTTTTTTTTTTTTTTGTCAGTTGAGAAAATTATGTTTTGCGGGGAGAGAATAATTTTTGTTAGGTAGAAATTAATACGCGTTTCATTCAACTAGGATGGACAGTATCAAGAGAGGAAGTGTAAGAGTACCGGCGTATTCCTTTTAAAATGTTCGTACGAACAACCATTGTTGCCGTGTATGAACAAGGATATAGATTTTTGTGTTTTAAAGCGCTTGTTTGCCTTTATTACTGACCTGTTATTCATATTGAGTGGTCACACTGTGAGGTTTAAGAAGACGTGTTAATTATGCCAAAACAAACGAAATCGAGTTTATCACGGCAGTGGATTGGCTACGACCTGAATTTATTCTTCTTCTTCTTCTTCTTCTACTTCTTCTGGGGTTATTTTATGACGTTGCACTCTGCGGGTTTCTACGTCTGCTCTGTATATGCTGTATATGACAGATGATTTCATTCAATACAGCTCACAGTTGAGAATCTTGAAAGATATTTAGTGATATACTGTAACCAGGAAATGTGTGGCAATCTTATTTTCACTGCATCTTTTGATTGTTTATGCCTTCTTTATTCAATTGTGTAATATTGTCCTAGCAAGTTTACACAAATTTAAGTCAATTTTGTTAAGTGAAACTTTACAAGTATTATGTATTGAATCCTATGTAGTACATTCAAATTCATTTAACCAATTATTCTACCCGGATACGATATTTTGGACAAAATACCTAAAAAAAACTATTTCACCTAATGGAAAACCTAAAACAGTGTTTTTAAAAACCTAAAAATCCAGTCCCTATTAATAAATGTACGCTAATGTTTTAATTATGTTGCTCTTAATTTTTAATTTCTGAATTAATTCTTGTGGGTGAAGCTTCGGGCACCTGCTAGTGATAAATATGCAGACTGGTTCTGTGTAATGTAAGGAATGCCTACCCATGTATAAGTACTTGAAGGTACTGAGTGCTGACAAATGAGTAGAATTTCTTTTCATTTAGGGACATTTCTTTCCTGTATTTGTGACACTGTGAAGGTTGTATAGACTGACTAGATTAGAGCTAACACATGACCTGCATGTTTGTTGCATGTACTAACCTAACCTAACACCAGCTTCACCAAGGCTGCACTTCCCCACGCCCAAACCTCGCACCATCGCTAAACCGAAGCCATCACCAAGGCAACAACTTCATTCTGATGCTAAGCCTGCGCAAGTTCCAAGATCACACAGTGCATCAGATTATGGCAGCATTGGCAGGACGTTCGGTGTTGGCACGACCCTAGTGATGCTGTCACAATCCGGAGCGGATTCCTCCAGCAGTGGAAGCTGGGAATGGCAAGGGGCAGGTGAAGATGAAGAAGAAGATGAACTGGATATAAATGACCTTGATATGTTTGATCCCTTTGAGGAGCGAGAGGTGGTGGGACCTAACAAAGGTGCATGCACATACTTAACATTTACTGTAATAGCATTGATTCGTTGCTTGTGGTCAAAAGTTTTATTAATTCATTACAAAATAGTATGGTAACAAGATTTATAATGGTAAAATAATACCACTTACATGGAGTGGACTTCCTGCTAAAAGTTGTTTGTGAATTACCCTATTTTACGGACCATAAGACACACTTTTTTACTTTGGAAACAGAGCCTTGAAAGTTGGGTGTGTCCAAAGGTCTGAAGTAAACTACAAAAATTATAATTATGGTAAGTATTGCCGGAATACCATAGTTATAAACAAAGTGTTTTAAATGACAGGCTACAAGCTTACTTCAGTGCACTTGTCACAATTGTAAAATGAGGGTATTCAATGCGAAAAGAAAGGAATGTTGAGTTCTTTTATACGAAAGCAGTTGTCTCTGCCGCTGGTTTAAATGAAGGCAATGACATCTAAACAGCCTTGTCCCATTACACTTACCATATGCTGAATTGAGGATTAGAGGGTTTAAAAATATTTTTAGTCTTTCATGAGAAATCAGTTCAGTTGTTAAAATTTATGTGATGCCTCCTGTACAGAAGAGATTTTCATAAACAATAAACCAAATAAATTACATGCAAAGAAAAGTATATTAATATCTTTTAAGCTGAATCTGTTGTTGAAGAAAAGAAAAGTCAGTTTTTATTATTTTTCTATAATTTATATGAATTACCCACAAACTCTAGTGAAAGATGTTAGATATACAGTAGTATATTAATTCAGGCATGTGAAAGTGCGTATTCAAGTACATGTACAATGCTACGACTTTTAAACTGATTTCCTATATTCTGAAGACTGGGAGAGAGATTGTCTAAAGAAATATATTACTTAATTCATTTCTCCAGCGATATATTCTACTATAGCATGTGTATCAATAACAAATCTTTAGTTTGGTAGCGAGAGTTGGAATTGTTACGGACTACAATTAGTTCCATTGTGTACCAGCATAAAACTACACACGTTATATTTTCTAGTAGTTGGCAACCCTTCATAAATGACATCAATTTCAACTCAGTGCCTTCTGCAATAGTCATTCTCTTATACTGCATGCAATTTCAGCTCCCCTCACCCTGCATTTTTTCAGCTCAAGATAAAGTGTGAGCATAATATTACAAATGTTAGAGATTTCGAGATTACATTTCGTAATAATAAACTAAACAAATATAGAGTGGTATAGGTTATTGTCACTGGACTCTCGGAGCTCTTTTCCTGCATGTTTGCATGTGTTCGTTGAGTGCATGTTATGAGCCTTATTTC
The DNA here is from genome assembly GCA_964059195.1 of Ectobius pallidus. Lineage (NCBI taxonomy): Eukaryota > Metazoa > Arthropoda > Insecta > Blattodea > Ectobiidae > Ectobius > Ectobius pallidus. Next base: position 200,187,962 of record CAXKWD010000003.1, read on the forward strand.
TTTTGCAAGAACTAACAGCAGTAGGACCTAGGCTATATTTAATTTTTGGTGACAAATAAATAATGTGTAGGGCCTATTAATTACTGAATTTGCTCATTATTGAAGGAAATAAATGCTTTATTTTTAATATTAGTAGTGCCTCGGTGTTGTTACACGTAACACTGTTGCCACTTGTCAGATATGAAACTTATAACTCTCAGCGTTTGGTTGTCTTCCCTGTTTACTTTCGAAATGCCTCATCTTCTAGAAACAGCTTCTTCTTTGAATCCAATCCATGATTTCCTGGAATTTAGGTTCCTTTGTTTTCAATCCTTAGAAGGTTTTCCGCCTATATACTAGTGTTATCTTACCACATTAACGAATCTAATAATTGTAAATAGGACAAGTATACTGAAATAATTTAAATCTTTTAACCTAACGTAATATATTAACTGGGGAGAATTGTAATTGTACCACTATTGTATTGTATTATTGTATTTATTGTAATTGTACTCAATACAGTATATAAATTTTAGAAATCATTTTTAAAAATTGAATGAATTATAATTTGAATATTTGACGAGTCTGTGTAAGACAAATATTTTTAGAATGACTTAATGTCCTTTTATCAATATAAACAATCAAATTTATACTAAGATATTTTTTTAAACTTTGAATCTAACTCAATAAGTGTAAAAAATTTTAAACTACAATTTTGAGTAAAGAAGGGATATAATAAATTATGTAAATTTATTAAACTATGTACAAGAATCTATAATAAAATTTGATATATTTACATCACAAATCTTGGCAAATTCGGACTTAGATTCGTTAATGTGGTAAGATAACACTAGTATCTCGTATATAGGCGGAAAACCTTCTAAGGATTGATTTTATACTATACTAGTTGAAATTTAGCTTAGCTTCATAATGAAGTTTATTAATAATTCCTTTGTTTTGTTACAGAATCAGAATTGATAGATCAGATAGCAGTATATCAAACATACACACAGATAACTACAGTATGTCTCACATACGAGTTGCCAAGTTGGATATTTACTTATCATGACCCATTGTGACTATTTCATCATGTTTCCTATAATTGAAATTAATATCAGTTGAAATAAAGCAGATGCCATAAACACATCAACAATAGAAAAGTTGCACATCAACAGATGCATGGCCTACTGGTTTAGACACAGATCCTGAACTCGTGACATGGCCTCGATGTTCGAAGGAGAATAAATAAAGCTCAGTTAAAAAAAAAGTAAATAAATAAATAAAGTCAGACAAATTATTTACTGTAGGTACATAAATGTATGTACAATCTACTTAGTAAATGAAGAGTGTTCAGAAGATTCAAAGAATTACTCTTTTTTGCCTTCAAGTGTATCTTTAATGGGATCACATTTGTTACTAGCTAATAAAATACACTACACAGCACTAAACACTCAATAGTCTGGAATTTACTCAGTAAGGAGACAGAAAATTAACTTGAATTTGATGGAACTTTTGACCACAAGACGTAACCCTATAATTTAATTTTTATATAATGGTCTCTCGGGCTTCCAACCGGGTTAAAATATGGTTTGCTTCCGAGCTTTCGGCTGCTGTCAGCTCTGCAGCCATCTTCTGGGAGAGAAGTGCGCTAGTTCTGTGTCTGGCTCCTTTTTATAGCTGGTGGAGTTTGCAGAGAGCGACCAATCGGAGCACAGGAAATCCCGGGGTGAAAAGCAGGAATGCTTTCCTGCTTTTCACCCCGGGATTTCCTGTGCTCCGATTGGTCGCTCTCTGCAAACTCCACCAGCTATAAAAAGGAGCCAGACACAGAACTAGCGCACTTCTCTCCCAGAAGATGGCTGCAGAGCTGACAGCAGCCGAAAGCTCGGAAGCAAACCATATTTTAACCCGGTTGGAAGCCCGAGAGACCATTATATATAACCAACGCCGGGAAAGTCTCAAGTCTTTTTTTATAATTTAATTTTTATTAACATTTTTGTTAAATTAGTTAAATTTACAGTGAGGTACCTGAATTATGTCATTAATTGCATCATGTCTTTAGATGAAGTGGAACAAGCTTTCAAGAGTGTAACGGATGAACTGGAAGAAGTCATCAGGCGTGAGGAAGCAATGAACGCGATGCTGCCTCCTCCGATAACAGCAGAGGATGACTCTTTGGACTGGGAATATCAGTTGCCAGCTCCGCCATCGGCATTCAGAGATGCTGACTCGCCTGGTCTGACAGAATTCAGCACAGTCATGTTGGCAGATGCGCAGGTAATTACTAAATTACCCATTGTGAATAACCTTTTATGTGCAAACAATGAATATTCCATATTTTTTTAGAAATAGTGTTCATCAGAACAAGGAAACAAGTCTTATGAACATGTTATGAGTAGCCTACTTATTCATCAATATCGATATACCAAGTGAGGCGGCCGAGATGGTAGCATCTTGGTCTTGATTCAGAAGTCGATTTGAGATGTTTTTCTTTCTCCCCCCCCCATGGTTTCCCCAGTCGTAAAGGCAAATGGTGAACTGGATATCAACGAATCATCCTCAGCATTTCATCTTGTATCATATCCATTTAAATTAATATGAGTTCAAATCTCCTGATAAACACTTTTAAGCAGTTTTACAAGTGATTTACAGTTTCACTTGTAAAGAACTTCTAATCTATTAATGTTTCCAGATATAACTGCAGAAATGTGAACTGAAAATCATTTAAAAACATGTCTATTGGAAGTTGTTAACAACAAGGAGTAAGAGGTAATTTTGTTCTATTACAGAAAACCAAAATATTCGTGACTCTTTTTTGGAAAAAATTTAGGTCAACAATTTAGTGCACATCCTGCATAATTGTGCTTTTTTATTGAATTTATAACTGAATTTATAAATTTGACCAAAATATGAGCAAGAGCATAAAAATAAACCAATATGACTTTATATCAAAATAAAAACGGTCCAATTAGGACAACAAATGTGTAATTCATGTTTAATTTGTGTTTGCAGCGAGAATGGAGGTCAGGATAAAAATGTGACATGTCATAAACATCCGAACCCTACTTATAAGCAACAGTTTATTAACTTATGCTTTACTATTTCTATATTTCAATTTTTTTTTTTTTTCTCTCTTTGCAGGTATTTCGGGAAGTTGATACTGTAACAAGGTTGAACCCCATGTACGATAGGAACCCAACTCCTGAAGTAAAATCTACAGCAACGGATGCAGTTAATGTTAGAGATGAGGTAGAATTATCACAGCAGGTATCCCATGGAAATAGGGACTTACAATATATTAACAACGAAAATACACAGCAGCATGATATGTTTGCTAAGGAAAATCAAGTATCAAAGCAGCTTAACAGAGAGACTGGTCCTAGTAATGAAGCCAGGATATCTCAACAAAATAAATCTAGAAATTTAAGTGACATAGATTCTCAAGAAAACACTGAAATTAACAATGAAACAAGTCACAAAGAATCCCAGCAGGTGCACGAAGATAGAAATAATGAATTGAAAAATATTGACAATGAAAATAGTTCTATGAGTCATGTAAATCAAGTTCTAGATTCTAGGGATGTAAATGAACTAGATTCTAGGGATGTAAATGAACTGAAGTATAATAATCTTGAATCGGTATCTACAGATTTATCCCAGCTACATGTTCACAGAATTCCTGTAGAAAATAATCAGAATAGGAGAAATGTAGATGAGGAGAAGGTAAGTTCCATGAGGACAAGAGAAGAGAGTTCTGAAGGAGCTCAGCACTCCCAACTACTCAAGCATGAGGGTCATGAGGAGAGCAGAGTGAGTTCCAGACCAAGTAAGGACGTAGAAAGAAGGTTTAGCAACAGTCATGAACTCTCCAACTTCACAATAACAACATACCAAAGACCCAAAGACATGGATGAAATCTATGGTGAAGAAGAAGATGCACATGTTTTCAAGAAACCAGCGATGCTGTACATGCATCAGAAGTTTGGTTCCACGAGTGCGCTCAGCGGCGGTGCCACCACTCTGTCGAGGACAAATTCCTTAGGTGATAGCGATGCAGAAATTCTGAAACAGACAAATGTGAAGAGATCGACATCTCATGTGTCTCTGGTGACGCACCCCAGACCTCTCCAGACAACCTTCACGGCTCTCGGTGGTCGGACGAAGTCGGTTGGGAACCTGCAGCGTGATTCAGAGCCTCCTCTTCAATCACTCCAGGTGAGTATCCAAAATTATATTGTATATACTCGAATACTACCTGCATATTGTTTTAAAAAATCACAAGTGAAAAACTGGGGTCTGGGTATTATTTTAATACTGGTCTCCTCTCATCTGAATTTCGACATTTTGTACCATATCTGCTCAATATAGCACGATGCTTTGTAGTAGTATCACAGTTTAGTATAACAGTAGCGAAGCTGTAATGAAAGGAAAATGAGACAAAGAAAATGCTTTCTTATGCACATGGTCCGCCATGACTGGCGGCAAAACAAAGCTTTACGTGTAGAGACGCCAAGCAAGTAATAGTACAGTACAAGCAGAAGCACTAATTCAGGAAAAATTCGGTGACTTTGACCTTGGGTCGGACCAGTCGGACGTATGTCATCGCGTGTGATTCCCATTGAACAGCTGGAGAGTGTTGTTGAAAGTGACACAGCGAATATAAGACGGCGAAATTTCCGGCTGGCAGTTACCATGTTATTTTTATAATAAACATTTTAGCCTACCATATTTAATTCTTTTATTATATGTAATGTTAATTATAATTGTTTAATTAAGAATAAACTTGACAAAATAATTTTATATAGAGGCCTATAGATTTTCTTTTTTTTTCCAAATTTCCTTTCGAAAAATTTGGGTGCGGGTTTTATTCGAGGGTGGGTAATATTCGGGTATATACAGTAAATGATATTGCCTTAGAGAGCAAAGTGATATATCTTTGTGCAGTACTAGAAATATTGATATTATGAAGCTTATACAGAGAAGCAACCATAATAACTTTAATTTATTTTCTCAGATGTTTGTGCAGACTTTATTGCTTCAGTTATCAATATTTTGGTACACCGAATCTCATTAATTTGTTTTTATCTCTAAAAGAATTTCTTCCCAGCAGATAAGAGAAGAATTCAAGCCTGTCTCTTATCAATAATTTGAACTGTAATTGATATCTCTAAGCTTGACTGAGACTGTATAGTTAAGACCATTTCTCTCTTGTACTTGATTCACATTATTTAGCATCATACTCAGAGGGCGGTGGATGATACACCGGGGGCATACCAGAATGGGGATAAAGGTTTTGTGTATTTAATATTTATTAACCCTAGAAAGGATACATGAAGTTGGCATTTGTGAATAGATACATGGAATACAGTAAAACCCCGATAATAATACACGCCCATTTGTTACGCTATCCGGCATTATACGCTCTTTTCATCCAGTCGTTCCTCGACATCACTATATAAAGCTATATAAAATCCACCTCTTACTACGCTCGTCATCCTGTTTAATACACTCTTTCATCTGCTGAAAAATTCTATAATATTGTTCTTTTAAGGATACTGAGAAAATATTTTCCAGACTTCTACATTTACCGTTAGCGCCCGCACATTCAGTAGAATGGAATGCAACTCTTGAGTACCTGATAGACTATTCATAATACGGATTCAGTCCTCCACGGTACTCCTTTCTATTAGTTTAGGAGCAATATACTGAATAGTTTGAGGTTTATTATAGATCACGTTGAATCTCTTCTGCAACGGGAAATTTTACCCTTGCACCAGCTGTTTCCCAAGGCTCGGAGGGGCACGGTTGCTAATGGCTGAGCATACCTCACTGTTTGCTGGCTACTCTATTCTGAAGGAGTTCCTTTTATTTTTACATTTGTACATAGAACTACTTGACAAAGCCTACTGCTTATGCAAGCTTAATGGTGAATAAAGATTATGATTATGATCCAAAGGCGATCTTGTCATGCAGGCTTTGAGCATACAATTTTGGTTTTTCTGTTCTTTGCACTTGAACACAGGTGACACCTATCACTTTTCACTTACTTGGCCCTTCTTATCCTCCTCTTCATTGTTTAATATATCCTGAATGTTTGAGTGAAGCTCTGTAGGCAAGTTCTTGGTCAGACTTCTTCCCTTGTTTTATTACACGTTTGTTGCTCTAGACCAGGGATGGCCAACTTCTTTTGCCCAAAGGGCCACTTCCATACTTTCGCTAAAAGCAGGGGCCGCACAAGAACTTAAAGGGAAATTTAGACTATATAAATTAATGTATAAACAAATGCTATGGATATTGAACATACTTTAATGTTGAAATAATATATACTACTAATCATACAAGAGTTGAGCAGAACAAAATCAACAATTTTACTGAAAAAAAAAACCACTACCGGTAGTGAGAACACTGAGGGCGGGCACAATCGTTCACAAGTTTGTCAAAATCAATTCTTGTCGAGGTGGTGGCCACTTTAAGCAAATCTTGAAGATGGTTGTCTGTAAGTCTGTTACGGTGAGTTGATTTTATAAATTTCATCGAGGAAAAAGTGCTCTCACAAATGTAGGTGCTTCCAAACATTGAAACAATTTTTTTACCAAAATCACGTAGTTTGGGATATTTGTCCTCAGGCAGCCTACTCCAGAATTCGACACCAGTTTCTGGTCTTTTCTGGAAAACTTGGTCACTTTGCAAATCACAGAGCTCCAACTGTAGGTCGTCATCTTGCTGGGAAATGTCACATGTCATGGGATTGTTGAATAAGAAGAGATGTGGTCGCAGTTCATTAAAATCCAAAAATCGTTCATTCAATGACTCCAAAAGCATATTCAATTTCGGTATGCAAAAACTGAAATCACTGGTTGGAATTTCTTCCATAATTTCTTTGCACGATGGGAAATGTACTAGATTAGCTTTTTCTAGGCTTGATATGAAAACCTTAAGTTTATTTACAAATCCATCTAAGTGTCCAACTAACTGAGGTACTGTTTGATTTCGACCTTGCAATTTCAAGTTAAGTTCATTCATGTGGTGACTTATGTCGGTTAAGAAAGCCATATTGCATAAAAACTTAGAATCTAGTAGTTTTTCTTGAACTTCTTTGGAGATAGGCGTATTTATATGTGCATTGAGAAACTCAGCTACCTCTTTTCTTAAAGCGAAGAATCGTTTTAAGCAGTTCCCTTTACTTAGCCAGCGTACTTCTGTGAAGAGTGTCAAGTCTCCATACTCTGCTTCGAGTTCTGTTAGAAAAGCCATGAACTTTCTATGAGTCAATGACCTATTTCCTCCTTTGATCATGTTGACACATTTCATAACTGTTTTCATTGTGTCTTCCATTTCCAGCATTTTCCCACAAAGAGCTTCCTGGTGTATAATACAGTGAAATGATGGACAGCTGATACCAGCCTTTCTTAACAAGCCCACTAGGCCTAGTTGAGAGCCAACCATAGCTTTGGCCCCATCTGTTACAATTGCTGACAACTTTTTTGTTCCTTCACAGCTGTTGAGGGCTTTCATAAGTGCATCAAAAATGTGTTGACCTTTAGTATGACCATGCAGTGACTCTAGAGCCAGTAATTCTTCATTTATCATGAAATTATTGTCTACTGTTCTGATGAAAATTAACAGTTGAGCAGTGTCTGTTAAATCAGTGGACTCATCCAAGGCTAGAGAAAAGTAGGAAGACTCAGAAACAATATTACTTATTACACTGGAAACATGTTTACTTATTTCTTCAATTCTTCTAGTGACAGTCTGTTTTGAAAGTGAGACGTTTTTAAACTCATTACTAAAATTTTCTTCACCAAAAGCTTGAGCCACTTCTATACAGCATTTCTTTACAAACTCACCATCAGTGAAGGGTTTTTTGGCTTTAGCTATCTCTGCACTTACAATATAAGAAGCTAAGAGTGCATTTTTTTGCAAAGTTGTGGATTTATTAAATAGGTTTTTTTGAGCACTAACCTTTTTCTTCAAGTCAGATACAATAGTAAGCCTAGCTTGTCCAGTGTAATCTTTGTACTTAGCTGCATGGTGCTGAGTGTAGTGCCGATTGAGGTTATATTCTTTATGGACAGACAGTACAAGCAAACACACTAAACACTGGGGTTTATTGTCCTTGTTATTTACAAACAGATACTCGGTTTCCCACTTGTCTTGAAACACTCTGTTTTCTTCTGAAACTTTTCTTTTCTTACCCATCGTGAAATAACGTAATTAGGTTTGTAAGTTAAAACTAAACACAGTGATGAAGCACCAGCAGTTTGACAGTAGCTAGCCTCGCGTGCGCACAGTCTTAGTATCTCAGAGTCACTGAGTGTTTTGTTTGGTTCCGAACGCGCAGTTGCCAAACCGTGCAGTCAGTCTTTTCGGAAAGCGTAGTTGCCACACCGTGCGACATCAAACTGGCGTGTTTGCCTTATAGGCCTACTCAAAGTATACTTCCTACTGATTCTCTTAAAGTAATTAAACCTTTATTTTGCTAGTTGTTAAAAAATTTATTATCAGGTCGTAATTATATACAATTTGAACTTAACCTGGACTCTTGTAGGAAATTTTGTATTTTATATTTCTGTTAAAAAATATCTACCGTAATACTTTTAAAAAGTTGTTCGGGGGCCGCATAAAACATAACCGCGGGCCGCCAGTTGGCCATCCCTGCTCTAGACAAAGGAAAAACATACGGGGATACACAAAGTAATCTCCTAAACTAAACTCCATGGCGCTACATCCCTGAAGGGACAAGGCCTACCACCCGACCGCTATGTCATCTACCTTAGGCAGACGGAAGAATTGGGGGGGGGCATGTGGTCAGCATGCCGACACCCACGACACAAAGTAATCAGAGATCTGTAAAACTGGAATGAGATGATGATAATAATAACATAAGCAATTTTTAGAGGTTATGCTGTAGAATTATGATACACTGCATTATAAAGAGCCCAACATAGCCTATATATGCATAACAACTACAGTAGGCTTAGCTAGAAACGTATGAAGCTGTCTTTTGTGTATTTTCTTGATATTTATCATAACCACACACATAATATTATGTTTATAATGAGCAGATCTTGCGTCTCAAATAAGAAAACAACCTCTTGAACTGAGATCAACAAATTTGATCGGAGAAATTTCTCCAGTCAAAATTGATCCTAGTTCAGAAAGAATTGATCTCAGACTTAACGTTTATGCAACAAAAATTCCGTTTTGCCTCTGATCTCAGATCAAACTGTTATACAATCAGCCCTTAGAAGGATTTTCTTTCTTGTTTTCAATCATTTTATTATTATTATTTAATATACAATTTCATTTAGCCCTATTTCACCATAAGGTACAATCATTTAGGCAGAGTCTAGAAGGATATACCATACATCACAATGCCATTTAATGTTTATGAGGATATTATACCAAGATATTGTAAAAAGTTAACACAAAATTTTGAAATTGTCACTTTCACTCGAAATAACAAACCAACCACCTCCCACAAATAATGATCTTATATTTTCTTTCACATATTGGCAGCAAAGTTGATAATGGTTTATATTTTCTACATCAACCTCTTTTATATGTTCACTGTCCATCTCAAACTTCACTGCTGGGTCAATCACCAATTCACTATTCTGAAATGTCCATATTTGTTTGTCTTTCAGGTGTTGCGAAGCATTCTGCCTCGTCTCAGCGACGAGTCTGCTCCCAGCAAATTGGAGAATGCATTGTCGAGCAACCATAGCAGTCTGGACCACGAATATACAAGTAAATCAAACAGTTCAAATGATACGAGCAAGCCAATCAAAGAAATCAGTCGCGTTACTGTGAACAAGGAAGAACGCTATGTGTACAGAGGACCTCCTTCAGTGAACTTCACAACGTGGAGCGAAAGACCGAAAAGCCAAGTGAGTATAAAGCTGGATGGAGACTATAGGATAGGAGTGGGGCAGGCTGGTCAGACGCAGTCGTCTAGAACTTCAGCAGAGTCCAAGCCCAAACCTGTAGAACCAAAAACCAAAACTTCTGAAACTGAAGTCTATAGTGCAGATCCAAAGACCTGGTCAGCAGAACCCAAAGTTTGGGAAGTAGAATCAAAGCCCAACACATCACGGCCAAAAACCTGGACTTCAGAAGCAAATGCTTGGGCTGCTGAATTAAGATCCAGGACATCAGAAACTAAACTACGGAGTACAGAGCCAAAATCAAAGACTGTAGAATGTAAAATTTGGGCTGCTGAGCCAAGGATCAAGGTGAAGGCTACCAATACAAGAGCTTGGCCTGCTGAACCGAATCCACAAATTCTTCAGTCAGAGCATTCGTCAGTCCTAGCAGCACTCGATACCAAAGAAAAAAGGAAGAGCGACCCGTCGCGAGTCCCAATTGTGCGAGCTGTGGAATTGAAAAAATCCTTCATTGAGCAAAAGAATCTCCAAGGATCAAATGGAAATGAGGAAGCTTTTGTTGGAGTGAATTCTCTAGCAAAGAAATTTTCAAATGGTGTTCATCCTTCCAAGCACTCCATTGGCAGTGACAACGTCACTGTTACTTCTGTTCAGGAAAGAACTGTCCCACGCAGGTATACTTCCATAGTTGGCATCAACACAGCATCAGATCAAATGGCTTCGTCGACTGTGAGGGTGAATGGGTTTGCTCCACCAAAGCAGCTGATGCCTGTAGTGAAAGGGTTTCAATTTGCTGCACCTGCAGCCAATAGGGAAACACTTGGAAACAGAGTTCAGCAATCCGAATCGGTCAGCAAAGTCCAGAGATCTGAGTCTTTAAAAACTTGGAAAACTGGCCCACCTGCCTCAGCGCCTCCGCCACCACCTCCTCCCGTAGCTTCTGTCATGAAATCGTCTTCTCGACCCAGGCCAAAGAGTCTTCTAGCCCCTGCCCTCAATCCCAGAGATCAGCTGATGGATTCCATTAGAAACTTTGGAGGGAGAGAGAATCTAAGGCAGGTTTGCACCGCTCGGGACAACGTCGTGCTCATCAGGTGAACGCCTGCCGTCTAGTTGCTCAAACCCCTTCCTGATGTATTTATTTTATTTAACTATTGTGATGATATTAGCTTGTATTTTTATTTAGGACTTGCCAGCTGGTTGCAAGACGATATAGTAGCCTAGTCAGCTCGTATAGTCATTCGGGTCGGGATGGGGTCTGTGTGTACATTAACAACGAACAGGACAAGGTTATCAGTATATGTATACTTTGTATTAAAATATACCTATGTAACTTGGTGTTACTTATTCACAAACTTGTGTTTGACTGCAAAACAGGAGAAATTTCATCATTATTATTTTATTAATTCCTGTTCATCAGAAGCAGTGTTTAATCCCACACTGCTTATTCCTCGTGTATCATTTCTGTCCCTTAATAACAACCTACCTTCCCCCTGATTCTTCTTTTGATCTCGAATTTCTGTCCACCATTCCTCTGGCCTTGTTATTGGTTTATCTGCCTGACAATTTCTGTCCTCTTGCCCTTGCTATAGGATCAGTGGTGGCTCTATTGGTATTGGATAAAATCGGTTGAACGGTTTCGGAGTAATTCCCAATTTAGTGCCTATTTTATGTTAATATACGTATTCGAAAGAATTTATGAAAGTCAAATCAGTTATCATGACAACATAGTCAATTCTTTTACTGTGATCTTATAAGGTTTTGGAAATTAAAATACAGTTAGCTATGATAAATAACATTATTGCTTTACATACGCTTATCCAACTAGACTTAATCTGACCCTGGTGGCCAAGATGGTAACGTCTTGGACTCACATTCTGCAGTTCCATGGGTCAAATCCCGAAACCGACAAATTTGACTTTTTATTTTCTTATTTTTATGTGAGTGTGCGATTGTCAAGATATCACAAATCTGTACAGTTCAGCTGATGCTGGACGATTTTAATATGATTTTTAAAAAAGTAGACCTTTGTTCTTCCGTAAGCCCTGCTTAATGAATAAATTTGGAGCTTAACTTGGAAATCAATTTTTAAAAAAATATTCTGCATATCATAATGCAATGATAACTGATTAAACAAAAACATACTGGCACTTTGTTACATCAGTTTACCTGATTTTATTATAGATCACATTGAATTTCTTCTGTGACGGGAAATTTTACCCTTGCACTAGCTGTTTCCCGCGGCTCGGGATGCTGCTCAAGAAAAGTTTTAGCTTTTGTTTTAAAATTGTGTAAAAGGAAACATAGATGTAGCTACTTACTTACTTAATGGCAATAGACAATTCCTAAGCAAGCTAAAGGAATATTATCTATTTTATGGAACCCGAAGGTTCATTGCCGCACTCACTTGAGTTCGCCATTCAACCCTATTCTGTGCTAACTCCATCCAATCATCCCTCACAAATCCTACTTCCCTTAAATCCGTTCTTCCTCCCACCTACGTCTAGGTCTTCCACATTTTTTCCCTTCGGGTCTCTCAGTCAATAGGCCTACTTTTGCGATATGTCCTTCCTACCCCATGCATGCAACATGTCCAGCCCATTTCATCCTTCGTGATTTAATTACCCTAACTATATCCAGTGAAGTGTACAGGTCCTGAAGCTTGTCGTTATACAATTTTCTCCAATCCCCACTTTCATCCCTCTTGGGCCGAAATAAAAACATAGATGTATAAAAAGAAAATTTATTCAGAAACTTGATAAAACCCTAAAAGAACAAAATTAAAATTTGTTACGTACTTTAATATAAATTGTTACAGTTCAAATTTGATTTATTCGTTTAAAAATGAAATCCATTCTTTTTCTTTTAATTTCTGCGAAAAGATCAATAATTTTTTCCTTGATCTGCTATAGTTAAAGATTTCTGTTAAATAAAAGAACCGAAAAAAATGAATCAAATAGAATAGCTAGAAACAAAATAATAATCTAATTCTACACTTGTGTCACATTCAACAATATAGTACAGTGAAACCCCAATAATATACGCCCTTTGTTACGCTATACCTCGTTATACGCTCTTTTCATCTGGTCCCTTCACATCACTATTATAAAACTTTATAAAATCCACCTCTTAATACACTCCGTCATCCTGTTTAATACACCCTTTCGTCTGCCGAAAATTCTAAAATATTGTGCTTTTAAGGATACTGAGAAAATATTTTCCAGACTTCTACATTTACCGTTAGCGCCTGCAACACATTTACCATTAGCGCCCGTACGTTCAATAGAATGGAATGCAACTTTTGAGTATCTGCAAGACTGTTCATAGGATGGATTCAGTCCTCCACGGTCCGCCAGTTTTAAATTGTGGTGAAACGGAAAGCTTTGTCAATATCGGGGAAATTAGAAATTCTCCGTAAATATGATGGAAACACCAGTATGAATCAGAAACAGTTAGCGGAATCATTATGAATTCCTTCTTCGATGCTTAGAACAATAGTGAAAAATCATGAAGCGGTTTATGAGGCCGCAAACAGGAAGCTGCAAGTAAATGAGGGTGAAATCCGGAAAATACGAAGACGTGGAAAATATTCTTGTAGAATGGTTTCATCAGTCTCGAGATGCTTCCATTCCCTTGAGTGGTTTTAAATTTTTTAAATCTAAAAATGACCCACTCTCGCTAATACCACAGTATACGTATTAATACAGTAAAGAAACTCAGTCCGTTTTTCTGCCATACGGACATGCGCGCGCAGATTCCATGCGATCCTACCGGCCAATGAGTAATACTACAATCACTACTGCGGGAAGAATGGAAATAAATAGGAGTCTTGAATTTTTATAGCAATGCTTGTTTGGAAAGGATGTTATTGTTCTGCTATAAATTGCAGTAACAATAAAGGAAGAAATCCTGAATTGCATTTCTTCCCTTTCCCAAAAGATCCAGAAAGGTAAGAAGAAAAATACGTAATATTTATTGTATGCCTGCTGGCTTACTCTTGACACATGTTCTGGTGTGGTTATGTTTACATTTACTTTAATGTAATATTTTTATCTTTAATTATGTTGTAATTTCTAACAATAGATACTAATGAAATGAAAATGTCAGCAGTCTATATCACGGTTAAAGATAACAATATTTAGGATGTCGTATTGTGATCGCTTAAGATAACACAATATTTGCTGCGGTGCATTGTAATGTATATGTCAGGGCCGGTTATGTATACAAACATGTGTGCCGTGTTGGCAGTCAAGAATGGCTATGTGAGCTCTAATGCACATGGCCATTTTGCAGCATGTAGCCGATTTTTTTTCTTTGCTTGCACAAACCTGACAATCAAAGATCCACATGCCCGGTTGTAAGGATCAATGCTAAGGAATATCAGTGCACATAACTCAATTTCGTAAAAAAGTGCACATAGCCGATTTTACAGGCGGTACGATATTTATTTTCTCGAACACGATGTAGGCGTAAAGATGACGAAAACATAATCTTACATCATAAATTCTCGGATACATGTGCCATTAAGGTGTTTGCGACAGTAAACTAACATGACATCATTATCCAAACCTAGGCAAGCAATATGCTTACCTAAAATAGGCTACTGTTAAGAAGCGTATCTAGTCCAAGGTTTTTCCCACCATTAAAATCAACGTTTAAGTTATAAATTATATTAAAGAGTGACCTTTGAATATAAGTTTGTCACACTGCTCGTCCTCAACTTCATTGTTGAGATTGTATTTTGTTTCTGTATCTTACGGCTTCGATCTACCTTCAATTGTTGTAATGATTTCAGGTGTAAAAAATGGGTCATCAATAGTCGGCGAGAAGACCTACTAACAAAAACTGTAAAATATTTAAATGTAAATTGCCGCCTATGTTTGGAACACTTCGAAAACAGCCAGTTTATGAATACCAATAAGAACTCTTTAATTAAAACTGCTGTACCGACTGTATACTAAAAGCACTTTTGGAGTATTAGAAATTGAGAAATATTGATAGAAACCTATATTTTTTATTTGAATTTTGTATTGTATCTTATGTAATATTGTATTATTTTTGTAAAATGATGACATTTCTATTCTAATGTAATATTAGGCTACTTTTTAAAATAAAAATGAGTTATAATTGGTTTTCCAAGAATCATCTTGAAGTTATTAAAACTTGTAATAAGAATAGCCCTAGGAACTGCAGTGCAAGTTACAGGTAAGTGGCATTTAAAAATTATGCCTGATCTTAAATAAAATATAATACATGCTTCATTGTTTCTTAAATTTAAAATTCAGTTTTGAAAGAAGATTTTTTTCTCTTATTATAACATATTTTGTTATGTGTTTATGCATTTTCCCAAGTTATTTTATATGGTGAGAATGCAGTTTTACTCAACCGCCGCATGGAGCGCTAGTGTCGCCCAGCTAACAAGTTGTCATAGGACTTTTAACACAGAGTTTCCTTACTGTATTAATACTTATACTGTGCTAATACACAGTCCTGTGTAATATGCTATTTATTATGCGTCTTGCCGGGGTTTCACTGTACATGGTTTTTAAGTACAACACACATGGAGGAAAAACAAAAGATTTAAGAAAACACTACCTTCCATCAATTCGCATTGTTCGGTACTGGAAGCGACACCACCACTGTATAGGATTCTTCTGATGTCCTCTGTTCCCTGTTTATTTGGCTTTGGTTTATTTTGCAAAATTCTGTGACTGGTAATTTTAAGCCAGGCGCCATTCATACAAATTCAGTATTAGCTGGTGAATGATAAATCTTTGCATCAAACTGATACAACTGAATAGGTACTCTTGGCAACACTTCTCTTATTCTATATCAGAATGTTAGGTAAGAAAAGTGTATTGTCCACACTTAGGTTATAGAAAGTTATGTGACCGCATTAAATCAGATTTAATTTGGATTGTGCACCCTTCAGGGATGCAACACGAAGTACGATCACTTTTTCATTTTTACAAGCACTTTATATAAAGAAAATTTCATTTTTCTTAATTTTCTCAAAAACTGATTAAAGATTTTTCTTCATTTTCTCGAAAACGGATTAATGATTTTGTTTATATTTTCTACAGGAGTTGTATAATATTCTTAATACACATACTGTATATATATATATAAAGTAAAGTTTTCCCTATACCGGACATGGAGGCCCAGAGACTTCCAGAAGGTTGGGAAGTTGAGAGGTTTAAAAAAGTTCATTTTTTTACTCCTTATGGATGCTGTTATTATGTCAATCTTTGTGGGATCCAGATATATATTGACCTCTTAAACTGTTACGGGGACTGAAGGCAATGGTTACTAAACACAGGATTAAATTTATCAATAAGAAACACAAATCCAAAGGTAACTAATTTTTATTAATCTTTTTTATTTATTTACAAAATTATCACTCTACAGCTCATCATGTGGAGCTGCATTATCTTCACTCAGCAATTTGTAGATTTCATCCCAAAATTTAATGCGTGTAGGGTAAAAATCTTGTATGCTTAGCGTTTTTCCAATATCAATATATTGGAAGTTGTCAGGAGATGCTGTGGGCCAGAGCGAGCCATTGAGAAATGGTGATTCCTCAGGAGTGGGGTCGCTGCAATAACAAGCAGAGTTTGAGAAATCTTTCTGGACTCAGTAAATGTACCACATTTTATAGACTATAGGACGCTCCGGACCATAAGACGTACCTTGATTTTAGCATGGAAATTTAAAGGAAAAGAAATTTAATGTTATTCTAAACGAAACATTTTGCAAGGGAATAATATACTTCATTGCATAAACAAATTATAACTATGGAATCAGTGTAAATCATTTCTAACTTAAACCTGCGTTGCACCTTCTGTACAGGTGACATCGCATAAATTTTAACTGAACTGATTTCTCATGAAAGACTGAAAATACTTTTACATTCTCTAACCTTTAATTCAGCACACAGTAATTGTAACGGGACAAGGCTGATTAGAGGTCATTGCCTTCATTTAAACCACCCAGCAGAGACAACTCCTTTCGTATAAAAGAACTCTACATCCTTTCTTTTCACATTGTATACCTGACTTCCAGTTACCCTCACTTTACGATTGTGACAAGTGCACTGATTTATAGCCTATGCCATAATTTATAACTATCTTATCGTTTACAACACCTTGTTTATAACTATGGTACTCTGGCAATAATTACCATAATTTTAATTTTTTATTGTACTTCGGACCATTAGACGCACCCAACTTTCAAGTCTATATTTTCAAGGTAAAAAAGTGCGTCTTATGGTCCGTAAAATACGGTAATAGCAGCATTGGATTTCTTCTTACCCGAAGTGTGCAAAAGTGGTGAGGATGTCGAGAAGTTGCTCCGTAACATGGAAATGCTGAGCTTCAACATGTGATTTCTCCCCTGCTACGATGTTGGGGAACATGTAGAGTGTATCCTCTCCCTGTGGAACTCCTGCAGTATAAAGGTACGTTTGATCAACCAAAACAGTTTTTCATATTCAATTGAAAATTATTTATGATCCTATTCTTTCCACTATGATTTTATTAAAAAATAATATAATACAAACAATAATACTTATTTACAATAGTGGATAAAACAATCCCCTCCAACACACAACGTTTCAACCTGCCCTCCAGGCCTTTCTCAAGTGTACTGAATTGAAAAAATCATAAACAAACTGCCGTAACTATGTAGCACCTTTTTTGTTTTTTGTTACTATTGTTGTTGTTGTTGATCATTACAGTCTCCACTGTTTTCTACTTCCCGCTCCCTAAACGTGTTATCTCTGAAATGCTCATTTATCCATTCCCTCGGGATATCAAAATTATTATCATAAATTGATCTTGGACAAGGAAATCTTGGAACTCTATATGTTCTATTTAAGTTCTTAATCACATTAATCCACTGTTTCCCTAAGTCTCCCTCATAATTATTAAAGCAATTATCCCTCCTTCCAATGATAGTCACGGCTTCACCAATTTTCCTCCGTAAGCGGTTGGCTTCTATCTTCACCACTTCTAATTCGCCCATTTTGTGTCCTTCTTTAATCATATGCTGGCTTAACCCTGTACAACATTTTTTGTTTTTTATATCTCTTTCATGCTCACGTAGTCTTACACTAAATGTTCTGCCTGTTTCCCCTATATATATATCCCTTCACAATCATTGCAAGAAATTGCATAGATTCCCGGTTTTTCCATCTTTTCCTTGTTCCTGTTTGAGTGAAGGCATGTGCAAAGTGCTAAGGAAATATGACCTGATACCAGCATACAGGCCTATAAGGACCATTGGGAACTTATTTGCACAACACAAAAAATTTGGTAGCACCAGGAACAAGGAAAAGATGGAAAAACCGGGAATCTATGCAATTTCTTGCAATGATTGTGAAGGGATATATATAGGGGAAACAGGCAGAACATTTAGTGTAAGACTACGTGAGCATGAAAGAGATATAAAAAACAAAAAATGTTGTACAGGGTTAAGCCAGCATATGATTAAAGAAGGACACAAAATGGGCGAATTAGAAGTGGTGAAGATAGAAGCCAACCGCTTACGGAGGAAAATTGGTGAAGCCGTGACTATCATTGGAAGGAGGGATAATTGCTTTAATAATTACGAGGGAGACTTAGGGGAACAGTGGATTAATGTGATTAAGAACTTAAATAGAACATGAGTTCCAAGATTTCCCTGTCCAAGATCAATTTATGATAATAATTTTGATATCCCGAGGGAATGGATAAATGAGCATTTCAGAGATAACACGTTTAGGGAGCGGGAAGTAGAAAACAGTGGAGACTGTAATGATCATCAACAACAACAACAATAGTAACAAAAAACAAAAAAGGTGCTACATAGTTACGGCAGTTTGTTTATGATTTTTTCAATTCAGTACACTTGAGAAAGGCCTGGAGGGCAGGTTGAAACGTTGTGTGTTGGAGGGGATTGTTTTATCCACTATTGTAAATAAGTATTATTGTTTGTATTATATTATTTTTTAAAAACAGTTTTTACATGAATTTTTTTAGACAGCTCATCATAGAAGTAGATATTTTTAATTTAACTTAAACTCAAACTGAATTGTCTACTCTATAACACTGTAAAATGTTTGTAATAACATGAGTGTTAACCAGTTTGGTTAAGTACCGTACTTTATGGACTATAAGACAAACTTTTTTCTTCAAAAAATTCAGGTGCATTTTATCCCCGAAATTAATATAAAAATGTCCAGTATTTGATTTAAAATTCCCGCCAGTCTTAAAAATGTCCATATATTCAATGCCGCGGGAAACCTATCTCTATCTGCCAACATTGGATTCAACTGGCAGCAGCAGTGCACCAATGCGACGAACATGAGTTGCGGGGATTCACAAGCTTGCTAACACTGTCTCCCTCCCGCCCTATCACATACCCAGAACATTGTCTAGCTTATGATGAGTCATTGCAGTCTACAGTGCCAGTGAACTTGAATTGAAAGTTATTTGTGTTATCGGTAACAGTACAATATTTTTATTAGTAGCCAGTTTTGCAATGGAAAAAAATAAAAGGTATTCATGATTTTTTTTTAGTCTGGCTTTGCAACCTAATAATAAAAATGGCAATTTTTTTTTAATTGCTTTAAGGTGCATTTTATAGTCCATAGAGTCTTATAATCCATAAAATACATTATAGTGCAGCACTAAATCTGATTTTAATTAAATGAGATGGTTGAAATTTAAACACTTAATACTTCACTTTTACTTAAGTTTTTGCAGAACGTACGTTTCTTGGGCTATGCCCACATTTTCAACTGTCAAATCCTTACTTTGGAGAATACTGATGTGCACTCTGGCGTAGTTTTTATGAACATCTTTATCAAGTTTTCTTCTTGTGGTATTTCAATATTCATTAACCAATATTTGAACTTTTTTATATAAATCTTTTCTTATACTTTCAGAACATTATGTTTATATACAGATATCAATAAATTGGCCTCCTTACATATGTTACGATTATTATTATTATTCCAACATAACATATGTAAGGAGATAGTGGCATAGCCAGAAAATAATTTTAGGGAGGGTCGAAAGTGCTGGGGTCCACCCCTGGAAAATTTTTAAAAATTGAACTAATGAAAATCACATTTTACTCTGTTTTAACACTGAAAACTAGTTAGCAAATTTGTTTGCTTTACTCTAAGATATGCCAACTTAAACAAGAAATTGTTACCTAAATTATAGCTACTACAGTGTGTTTCACTTATAAGTTGGCCAATCATGCGGGTTTCTGCATTGCAAACGCCACAGCTTTAACTCCCAAACGATCAGATGGAATATCTATGCAAATAAAGCCGTTAACGGTATAATGACTCACAATCAGGTTCTCACAGTTACAGTTAAAATTACAATGAAAATAAAATCAGGTAAACTGATATAACCAAGTGCCAGTATGTTTTTTTTTAATCAGTGATACACGCAATTATGATAGGCCCATGCATAAAAGTTATTTTTGTAATAGATGTCCGAGTTAACTCCAAAAACAAAATGTGCCGGCAATAATAATAATGATGCAATAGACCTACGATTCGCTGATATCTCTGTTTCAATTTAAAGCAGCCTTAAAGGTTATGAATGAATAATAAGCATATGAAATCTATCTGTCAGGAATTACATTAGGTATATTGCTGCACAGGAATGATAAGAAAAATACTCACAGTAAAATATAGCCTAATGTAAATATCGGTAGTCTACATAACCATAGAATACACATTATAATATCAATATTCAACGGCTAGTTGTTATAAATCGTTTATTTAAGTTATTATTTAGCCACACTGACATCGTTATGAAGAAACAAATCAATGAAGGCTGCTAACAATATGAATAAACGATTGGCAATTTGTTAAGTTTTTTTAATAAGCTTACATTGTGGGCCTTGAAAGAATATTGATTACAAAATTAATATTGATATACGCGTTACTTCGGTACCGATCAACCGATTTGGCCCTAATTCAATAGGCTTGTACCCCAAGAACGTCATAAATTCGTATACCAAGTTTCAAGAAAATCCGATAAAGCGTATTTGAGTTATCCACGCCTTTGTGATATATTACCATAAAAAGGCACTAAATTGGGCATTATTCCGGTACCGCCCAACCGATCTGGTCCAATATCAGTAGACATCTTCCCATGGACATTATAAATAGGTATTCCAAGTTTCATGAAAATCCGATAAAGCGTATGTGAGTTATGGCGCCTTTAAAATATACACTAAATTGGGTTTTACTCCGGTACCGGTGAACCGATTTGGTCCAATTTCAATAGGGTTCTTCCCATGGACATTATAAACGCGTATACCAAGTTTCATTAAAATTCGATAAAGCGTATTTGAGTTAGAGCGCGTACAGACACACGGACGGACAGACGGACAGACATTTTTCGTCCCCCACACAATCTCATAAAGTACCATACTGGCACTTAATAACCAAGTACCTCATCACAAGAGTTGTTGGAAATGTCCTCTTGCATCCACACAACACTGGCACATTTATAGGAAATGTTCTTTCATGCACATAAGTTCAGCTTCCGAAATAGAGTTAAATTCTCTTATGATATTGTCTTTAAGAAGAACAGTGAGTATAAACCGATGATCCTGTTCAGCAAGAGGATCAGGCAATTCGAGAAAATCGTTGATTTACAATTTCTGTGTTCAGTGATTCATTTCTTGAAATTTCACGGTCAGCTCTCTATGCCATCGTGAGAGACTCCAGTACCACAAACTCTGTGTGAGATGGGTTCCCAAGATGGTGTCTGATCATCACAAAACACAGGGAATAGGCTCTGTCTTAACATTTCTCCAGCGCTACCATGATGGAGAAGATTTTTTTAACAAAATTGTCACAGGGGACGAGACATGGGTCCATTTTGACATATAGAATTGGCTGAAAGCCTTCTATGAAAAGGGTATTGGAAAGTTGGTACCATGCTATGACAAAAGTCTCAATCAGAGTGGTGACCATGTAGAGAAGCAGTTGGAAGGTGTATCTAAATGTTCCAAATAAAACAGTTTTGATTTTCACTGTGGTTTTCAGTTCATGACCGATCGAACCTTGAAAAAAAAAATAGCCCTCGTACTTGTTGCTACTGGTTAACCAATACAAATTTTGAAAGCCCTACCTCTAACCAGATGTACTGGTGCTCGCTTCTTTTACTTTTTTACCAAATTACATTTATTTGTGAGGTACCTATTTTTTCTGTTATTGAAACCATATGACAGCTAAAATCTACAATAAAATTCGTTTATATTGTGGTTTGGACTCACCTAGGCTGATGGGTGAGTTGTGTCGGTTGTATGAGAAGCAATATACAAATACTGGCACATCACTGACTGGAACCAGTAGACGAATGCTTTGCATGAGCCCATAGTAATACTTGTAGTCTCCCACCATCTGCAACATACAAGCATGAACTTGTAGGTACTGAGTTTTAATGTAATATAAGTTACTAGTAGGAGTAGGTAATAGTGGCAGTACATTAACATTTATTCTCAAAGTGAATACGACAAAGATTGGATTGTGTAAACTGACTGATACTAAAGAAGGTTTCCTTAATGAAAATGTTATGAGGCTGGCCAATGGAAACTTGAGTGGTGAAGGTGCAATAGTAAAATATGGAGGAGTTTTCCGTGTGGTCTTGTGGTTAGCAACACTGACTACAGATCTGTTTTCCTGGGTTCGATCTCCGGTACCTCCTCAGATTTTTCTGAGGTAGGGAGGACTGGAAAGGGGTGCACTCAGCCTCGTGATTCAAATTGAGCTACTTGATAGAGAAGTAGCAGCATTAACTGCCGTGGGTGTTGGCATGCTGACCCCATGCCCCCCAATCCTGCCATTAGTCTATGGTAGATGACACAGCGGTCGGGTGGTAGGCCAAATCCCTTCAGGGAGTTTAGTTTAGCTTAGTTTAGAAGAAATTATATTTGACAAAGAGAGGATCATCCGATCTTTGGCTATTGATAGTGATATACTGACGAGCAGCAAATTACTTGAACTTGGTCAAAAACTTAACAATGTTCTATTTTATCATTATAAGGAAATGAATTATGGGAAATAAATCACGTGTTTTGGTCACTTGGTCAAGCCAGTAGACCTATGATATCATTACACATTCCGATTTTTATTCATAAAAATATGGTCATCCTACAATAAAGACATTCCTAAGGAATACCATGTCACAAGAATGTCTTAACAGCTCTTGCAGTGCTTTGCATAGAGAAAGAAATGGTTGCAAACATGGATGGAATCAACACAAAAGGCAGTAAGAAGGAATGTTGCATGAACTTCACTGTGAGGTAGTAATTACCTAAGTAGGCCTTTAAAAAATGTTAAGTTGTCTATATGAAAAAAAATGTTATTTGCAGCACACCCTCATTTTAAGCCATGCACCACCACTGGTTATTGCTTAGCACATTTCATAATGTTCCATAATGTTCCTAACGCAATCTCAAGGCAAAAATTGGAACTCCCTGCATCAATACCCACAGATAATTCCTGATCTACCACGAAAATCATCTATAGCTGCCTTTAGATTGCTGACAGGCCATGACTGCTTAGCAAAACATCTGCATAGAATTGGAATATTTCAGTCCCCAAACTGTCCACTATGCAATTCAAATCAAGAAATGGACTCAGAACATCTCAAAACATGTACCTCAGTGGCTAACTATGAGAATATCTACGAAAAATATTGGAGTGCAAGAAGACTTTGTTGTCAAACGTTCGGCATTAGAAAGCAACAACAAACCAAACAACATAATGTACATAAGTTTTGTTGTACAATCCCAGATGAGCCCCCATATTTAGAAGAAAAGTCTTTGGTAATAAAACCTCCACTCAGTGGCGTGGATAATACCCATGTGTTAGTACTGAAGAGAAGTAGCGTATCAGGTGATGTGTGTCAATAGAAACTTCTTAAGAAGATGCCAGAAATATGTAGATTTGTTGGTTGTAGTTGTGATGGTGCGAACTTGAGTTGCTTCTGAGGGACTACAGTAAACTTACTCATATCTTATATATTTACCTCTACCAGTTTAATGAGGTTGCCGTATGACAATGTTTCATTCTGCATGTAGAAGTCCCAGATCTTACGAGCAATTTTACGGGCTTTCTCTGGGGGCTCCACTGCCAAGCCGAGGAACTGCAGCACATGTTCTTCTGCTCGGTCCATCAGATGGGGATACACCATCACGTCTGCAATCAGCACACTTCTTCAGTAACAAAAGCTTAAATAAGACAAAGATATTAATTACATCAGATGTTTATTTCCCTAGTGGTATAAGTTTGTGTTTCATCTTGCAGTAAATTCTACAAACTACAAGACAAATGTCAGTCTTTGCTGGCTTTCTGTACCCAAGGTTGCGAGTTTGACCCCGGCCCAGGTTGATGGCATTTATGTATGCATAAATGAGCATTCACACCAAAGTAGCATAGCATGCGAATTGCCCTACCTGGATGCAGGCTGCACATCAAGTTGCATGATTCACAGTTTTGCATTCATACCGAAGTAGCGAATGCAATCTGCAGTTTAATGTAAATTATATCTTTTCACTTGAACTATTGGGAAACCCATTTAAAATAATGTAATTTACCTAAAGAGGATATAGTTTCAGCAAGTTTAATCCAGGCTTTTTTCCTATTAGTTTCGATTGCCATTTCGTATAGCCTACACATGTACAAATTGTAGCTCTCTTTCCAGCAGTTTTCATGACATCTTTGCCATAATCTACCACTACACAAGCGAATATGTGTTGAATTTTCTTAACAATTAGAAAACAGCTGAAAAGCCAACTGTATGCATTCATCATCCCGAGTAGCATCGCATGAAGTAAGTCCAGATCTATCTGAAGAAATTTTCACACTCTGCAAAATTCATTATTGCCCACTACTTTGGTATGAAGACTTGAACTTGTTTATTTGGGATTTAAAATGAGTAGCACACAATCTGCATCCAACTATTGTGACTCGCTTGCTATGCTACTTCGGTGTGAATGCTCCCTAAATGTGACAGGCCCATGTCAAAAGAACTCCTGCAGGACAAAATTCCAGCACATCGGCAATGGTCACAGCGTTAAATTCCAGGACAATCCCGGCAAATTCAGGACAAGTGGCAATCCTGCTATAGAGACAAACTGCTTACGTAGGGACTGTGGAAGCCCCTCATGTGAGGTGACGCTTACAAGCCAGGGGATCTCCCACATGCCATATAGTGGTTTGCTCATGATGTTCACAGGAGTGTCATGAAGGAAGGGCTTCGCATTATGTTCCACTACATCTCGTTCCACAGGAACAAAAGGATATGTGAAGTCAGTCCAGAAATCCTGCAAAGAAAAAAATATATTCCATATGATAAACAGTAGAGCATAGTTCTATTCTTCCCTGAAATGTATCACAGATGCTCTATTAATTGGAATATTTTTTGTCCACCATTGTCCAGAACTGTGGCTCAAGGATGCATTTGCTCCTCTCGTGAAGTGAGCCCGGGTTCGATTCCTGGTAGGGACAAGTTAAGTAAGATAGGGTTTTTTCCAGGCTTTCCTCACTTTTGAGACAAATGTCAGGTAATTTTAGGTCCATCTGGTCCTGAATATCATCTGGCTATCATTATCATCTTCATCCCATCCTCACCTAGTTTGACATGAATGTGTGTGTGACTCATGTGTATCGTCCTATGTGTTCATGTTGTTTTGGAGATGACCCTGGCATTGAGCTGATCACTCATTTGGGGAAGCACTCCATGTCCTTGTTTGGTCAAAAAAGTATGTATTTGATCCATAGTAACTCTCTTTCTTGATGGGTCGTGGTCCTGTAAGGCCCGGGCGGTGTTGACTGTGTAAATTTACAGTGAGTCCCATGCAAGAGTCAGCCAATGATGTGGGTTTCTGCGTCTCGGTGGGCACAGCTCCAACTCCCGAGTGATCCGGTGAAATATCTATGCAAATAAAGCCACGATCGGTGTAATGATTCAGGTTCTCACATTTATAGTTAAAATTACAATGAAAATAACCACGTACCGCTTCACAAGAGATGTTGGAAATGTTCTCCTCTTGTATCCATACAATACTGGCACCTTTTTAGGAAATTTTCTTTCACGCACATAAGTACAGCTTCCGAGATAGAGTTAATTTCTCTTGTGATATTGTCTTTAAGTTCTTCTAATGTATGGGAAATTGACCTATACACTTTATTTTTGAAGTTTCCTCATAAATGATATTCACATACTGTTAGAAGAACTTAAAGACAATATCACATAGGCATGTCATAAAAATCACTGGGAGTGAGGTCTGGGATTTAGGGTTAATATTTAAACACCTCCCAGTCAAACTTCTGCAGGAGATTTGCTAGGAGGTGTTTAAACATCCACCTGGGACTTCGCTCCCAGTGATTTCCATCTTTTCCTACACCTAAAGAAATGACAAAGAACGACAGAGAGGCAGAGATGTTTGTCACACGGTGGTTCAAATCCCAGATGGCACACTTCTACGACATAGGTATTCAAAAGTTGGTGCCATGGTAAGACAAAAGTTTCAATTTCGGTGGTGAATATGTTGAAAAAATAGCTGTACACTGGCTGTGTTTGTCGCAATAAATACTCCCTTGAAATTGTGTTTTGTTTCTGTAAATGAACCCAGGGAAAAGTGTATGCACCTTGTATTTTTAATACAGTTGTTAAAATTTGTGAAATAATGGTAAATGTTAGATTTATTGTGAAGTGGAGCCAGGCATATTGAAGTATGCAGACATCTGTTATTGATTTTCTGGCACAGGGCTGCTGACTTAAGGACAACGCTTTTCACCCATCAAGTATGATGAATTTTGCAATTGCTGAGAAATTTCACATTTTGAAAGGTGTAGTGAATTTTAAAATTATTGCATTACCTTCAACTGTCTAAAAAATATTTTCTTACCATGACTTGTGTAGAAGCCTCTACTAGTTTCTGTGCTGATGCATTGCGCAAACACTCGACCAGATCAGCCTGCTTGCACCCTATTACTTTGCCCAGCTTGAGAGCTCTTTGTCGAGCGACGTCAGAGGAGACTGTAGCCCAAGGAGACAGTGCAGTTCCAGACTGAGACACAGCCTTGTGGAACAGAGCACGCGAGAGTCCTGACAGCTTATGCAAGTGCACACTGGCTCCACCTGCCTCGGCTCCCAGCAGCGTCACACTGTTTGGGTTGCCAGAGAAATAAGGAATGTTGCGACGCACCCATCGCAGTACATCCACCTGATCCTTCAAGCCGTAGTTTCCTCCTGCCATCGTGTCTCCTGTCGCCAGGAAACCTGAAAAGTTGTTCACTATAAGGTGAATGTTTTGGAGAAAATATTGTGTTCAAAGCTGCAAATAAATTTTGTATTTTTGACATTAATACAACTTGAATCCAAACACTGTTTTCAGATTGATAAACTTCATTTCCGCTTGTATTATGTTTAATAAAGTAATTTTAAATGTTCCACCTTATACCACAATACATATTACTTGCAGCTAGTATTAACTGGACATATGGTATCTATTCTTGTTTTATTTATTATATTTCAACATATCAGGTAATTCACAACCCAGGTCCAACTCTTTCCACCGGTTATGGATATAAAATTGATTAAAACTGTTATTAAAACTTATATACAGTGGATAAAATTTTACCTTTAAAACGGTCACTACGTTTCAGCCTGACCTCCTGGCCTTCCTCAGGTGAACTCAGTATATAAGTTTTAATAACAGTTTTAATCAATTTTATATTTATTATAGTAATATTTTATAAATTCTTAAAAACTGATATACAAGTATATACATGTCATACTGACAATCGTTAAAAAGTTATCAACTATCTGTTGTGTTTGTTCTTATATATACGTTAATTCTTTGAATGGCGATATACTTAATCACAGTTTAAAAGCGTCCGTCGCCGTGGGTGAGTCGGTAGCGCGCCTTCCTTCCACTCCGGCGGCCCGGGTTCGATTCCCGGCCGGGTTGGGGATTTTTCAGTAGTGAAAAATCTCTTTCCCGGGTTCAGGACTGGGTAGGTTAAGTCTTAGGTTAAGATAATGCACATTGTGCGCGATTCCTTAATTATTATTTAAAAGCGTTAATTACATTTGTCAAGATTCTAAAAGCTAAAATATTTATATATTGCTCAAATAACCTGTAGCTATTCCCTTTCATCTGGTAACCTATATTCATATATTCTAAACAGGTACTATCAACTAGTATGCTATTTATAAAATATCCATATCATCGACCATCTGCATATACCTGAAGATATGTCGTTATAAAAATTATATATATATATATATCACTAAGCACTGTTTACATCATAATTCACTGTGCACTGTTTTTATCTAGATTTGTAGTTGAAATAACCCGTATGTGTCACTGTAATATCTTTTTTATTAATTGTGATAGATATTTAGGTTGCTGTTGACTTAATAAATAGAATAAGAATAGATACCGTATATCCAGTTAATACTAGCTGCAAGTTATATGTATTGTGGTATAAGGTGGAACATTTAAAAATACTTTATTACTGTGTTCAGAACCATGTCAGTGGTATATGACTGTCTGTGTCTAAGTGTGTTGTAAAAAAGGCCTAAAAAATGAAAACCTATACCAAAATCAAATTTTTAATTAAGTTTATAAACTTCTGCAGATGTGACTACTTGCTGTTATTCTCATTGCTATTTTACTTGAAGATTTTTTAAAATTCTCATCTCAACTGCTCTGATGACTTCATAATTTGTTGTAGAATTTTAATTTGAAGCATTTTTTACCATTAAATTCTCTTTCACAAACTTAGGCTTGAAAATCTTACTTTACAAAGTATACAGCTTGATGTGAGATTCAGATTTTATTTTATTTTATTGAGTCCATTGGAACATATTACATGTCATGGGACACGTCAATATAATTACAAATAAGAATATGAATTTACAGTTTTAAGCAATATGTACAGTTGGTCAAATAAAAAACGTCGGGCGGTATTTGATTAAGTATCACGAACGAGCATATGCGCATGTACAGGAAGACTTAAGGTTAGGTTCACACACGCCTCTTGTCTATCCATGTATTTTCTTGATTATTTAGTCAGTTTTGTTCCAAAACAAACATGTATAGAAGGTTGTGGCTATATGCCTCAAATCCGCCATATTCTTGGTTGCAAATTTTTATAATATTAATAATTAATAGATTCGCGAGGAATATGTTTATTCAAGGAGCATTTTTTAAAGATTTTATTTTATAAAACCGGTACTTCTAGTGCAAATTTAATTACTTATGTTCAACTTCTGCCACCAATCTAATAGCATCGAAATACGCCGGCCAGATCCACGATTCCTATGAAAACTTCCGGTCGCATTATAGTGAAGTACCCACCTCTTTAAGAAATATGGAACCTTCTCGCTGCTTCAGAGGCCGAAAAATGCAGGTCAATTACAACCCTAACTACACTTTCTCTCACTTTAGCATTTGTATGTGGTGATGACACAAAGCAAAATGAATTATGACAATACATTAAGTTGAATATCGTGTATTGCGCTTTCCGCGTTTTTCATTTTTCCCTAGGTGTTCATTTTTTCCCTCCTGTCGCATGGCCTCATATGTTCCGAAAATGACTTGTATTTTATGTTTTTTATAGGAAACTTGTGAACTAATGCGTTAAAACTTTAATTTTAACTGCATATGAGTCCCGACGTGTTTTATTTGACCGACTGTACAATGTGAAAATTTTTTTACAAAATATACAACATAAACATTAACAAATTATTATAATAATTTACAATGCAAATACAACATTTATAATACAGTGAGTCTCAGTCAGATTGGTTCCGCCGCGCGTTGGGTTCCCCCCAGATGACGCTCCTATCCCCGGTATGCGGCAAAGGAACTCCCCGGTAGTTGACTGACTTGTCCGTGCGTGACAATGAAAATAAATGTAATAAGTTTGAAAATAACGAAAATAGGCACCTACCTTATTACAGGAAATGCTGGAAGTGTCCTCCTCCTACATCCACACATTTTTGGCATCGTGATAGGAAATTCCGATTAATACGCATTAATTGTTCTTCCGTTATTATTGAGTTTATCTCTATCCTAATGTTTTCTTTTAGTTGTGACAACTACCGAATAACACTTTCACGTCTGTATAACACGAGAACAATGCTCAACTGCAGGCTATGCAGGAATTGTTTACTTATCTGCGGGGACACAAATGGCCGCGACGCGGGTAGTGTTGAGTCATCAAAAGGGAAGCATGGCACGCGACAAGCGGAACCAATCTGTCTGAGACTCACTGTACAATTATGTAAAATAATAAAAATTCATATACAAAGGTGCTGAGTTATCCTGTTGTACAAGTAGCTATATCCATAATGCTCTGATATTATAAATACAGAATTATTTCTTTTAGCAATAAAAGTGAACTTCTAGGAACAGAATAAATACATAAAAACATGCAATGTGGCCACTTTCTTTCTGCATGGTGAAATGTGAAGCGAGAAAGTTGCATTATCCTTATCTCAGTAGTTCAACATTTCTTATGGCGGTGTACGATATTGTGCATGACACATTGAAGTTTCGTAAAGTTAGTGCCTAAGAACCTGACAGACAGCAACCACAAAGGCCAGCGAATGACTTGCATCATCTATCGCATTACATTTTCATTTATTTGGTCCCATGAAGAAATTCCTGGCCGGTAAATGCTTTGCGTCAGATGCAGAAGTGAAAACAGCAGTCCGCAGATTGCTACACTCAACCTAATGGACTTCTATGAACAGGATATTTTGCAAGCTGGTATCACAATGGGAGAAATGTGTTGAGAAACTTGGCGACTATATAGAATAATACACAAAAGATGTCCCTTCATGTGTGCATTTGTTTGTAATTGTACCTATTAAACTTTTTGTATAAAAAATTATTGTTCGTTACTTTCTGATCCACCCTTTTATCTACAACACTAAACAAAGAACCAAAACCATGATTTTTAATTGGAGAGGGTCTTTAAGCTTTACCTACCTGTACACATTGCTGTTCCATTTATTTATTATGTTTGTAATAGAAAACTTATTTATTTTTTCAATCATATTACTTTTCCAACTGATATGTTTTGAAAAAATTCATAAGTCTATTATTTTAAAATTAAAATTACTTGGATAGTAATATTTTTCTACTTACAGACAAAATGGTTGATGGCGAATGCTTGCAAGTTTGGTACTGCAGTCGCAAATGCCTTTATGAAAGAGTGACATAGATTGATAGCTGGGAGATAAGGACTACACACCTACCTAAAGCTCCAAGCCGATAGTTGAAGGTTACCAAGACCACATCATAATCAAGGAGGTAGTCGGGTCCATACATAGCAATGTCACCAGATCCATGTGTGAACCCACCCGAGTGGATCAGCACAATCACATCCAGAAGACTCGAGGTAACACTCGTTGCATTTGGTAGCTGTGGATACACAAATCTAATTAGGGTGACCATAATATTTTGAACAAAAAAGGGACATCGCAAGCAAGTCAATTTAACCCCCAAAAATATGTATATTATCATAATAATAATAATAATAATAATAATAATAATAATAATAATAATAATAATAATAATAATAATAATAATAATCATCATAATCATCATCATCGAGCCTTCCAAAGAGCTCCTTCGGAAGGAAAAGAACGACATTACACTGAATACAGGCAAGCGCAGAGGAACTACACAAGGGAAATCCACATGGCACGCCAGAAAAGCTGGCAGGAGTTTATCACCGATCAGAGTATGATAAACACCTGGGGAGTAGCATACAAGCTGCAAGCCAACAAACTGAAAACAGAAAAACCATGTAACTCCATCAGAAAGCCTGATGGAACCTTTGCGGAAGACTGGCAGGAAATTACCGATACGCTTTTGACAGCACTCTTCCCAGAAGACGATCCAACAGATGATAACGAGGAGCACTATGCCCTAAGGCAGGAAATGGACCAGCCATACATAAATGACAGAAGCGGAAGAATTTGACAACATAGATATAGAAATAGCATTGGAAAAAGCACGGAACCGAAAAGCACCTGGGCCATCAGGCATCATCATCATCATCATCATCATCATCATCATCATCATCATCATCATCATCATCATCATCGTCATCATCGTCGTCATCGTCGTCATCGTCGTCATCATCATCGTCATCATCATCATCATGGCCTGAATTTTGATGACATGTCATCTTTTAACTGGTATACCATGGACGTTGCGCACTAGTGCAGATATTCTGACAATGGCTCGTAGAATATAAAAATAGTAATTTTTGAGGTCTTTGTGGTCATTTTTCCTCATTTTTAATTTTTAATTTTTGGGTCATTTTAAAAATTTGTTGCCAATATTTGGTCTTTTTTTTCCACATTTAATATTTTTAGGTAATTTTAAAAATATAAAGTCATTATTTTCTTATTTTGTGTTGTTACTTGTATTTTATAGAGTTTTTGTACATTTACTTACATTGAATATTATCGGAACTCTAAACAAGCATAAATAAAAAAAAAACCTTGTTATAATTTTAATTTGGATACAGAAAGACAGTGTTTGCTGTTTGCATTTAACCATACCAATTAACCAAATACAAGCTTCTAATTGGGTCAATAACATAATTGTAGAATAAACGCAAACCTGATGAAGTAACCTGTATTTTCGTACACGTTGTCGGGTCATTTTTTAAAATTTCGGATAATTTTTTTTGCACTTTTGCAGTCATTTTATAGCTCATTTTATAAGCACTTTTAGTTCATCAAATCCTGACCCTGATTATTATTATTACCTTTTTTATATATTTTTTTTATTTCCCCCTCCCCCTTTCGATTCGGACAGCTTAGGACCACGTGAAACAGTTGTCTTCTTCTTGTCTTCCCAAAACTTCTTCATTCTTTCGCGATGTTGCTGTTTCCATTCTTCCATCCATTTACTTCCCGTTTTCTTCTTGGGTTTCTCTGGAAATTCGCCATCAAATATAGCTTTTCTAAACTTTTATCTGTTTGCAATGTCCTCCTTTTTGATAATGAGTAATTTCAAATCTTCTTCAACATCCTTGAAAAATGCTGGTTTAGTTTTTTTACTTACATAGTGATCAAACATTTGTTTGGTAAGTCTGTCTCTTTCCATTCTGAAAATGTGACCATATAATCATCAATTTATATTCATAACCGGTGGAAAGAGTTGGACCTGGGTTGTGAATTACAGACAACAATTAACCCTTATTTTGAGTGTCCTTTCAAGTTACTGCCTACAACACAGGTATGATCCCCGGCAAACATATTTCTTTTCAATGAATTTTGATTTCATTTAATTATGTCATTACACTACAGAAGTCCAATTTGTCTTCTGCATTACTCAACTAAACTAGACTAAACTCCGTGGCGCTACATCCCCGGAGGGACTTGGCCTACCACCCGACCGCTGCGTCATATCCCATAGGCAGATGGCAGGATTGGGGGGCATGTGGTCAGCATGCCGGCACCCACGGCCGTTAATGGTGGTTTTCTTGACCGGAGCCGCTACTTCTCTATCAAGTAGCTCCTCAATTTGAATCACGAGGCTGAGTGCACCCCTGCCAGACCTCCCTACCTCAGAAAAATCCGAGGAGGTACCGGGAAACGAACCCGGGCCGACGGACCTGTGGTCAGCGACGCTAACCACAAGACCACGCCGGCGGGCATTACTCAACTGCAAATAATAATTGAGGTAATCATTTCTATTTTGTATCTCAGCTCGGCACAGCAGGGTGAGTAGTTGCAAGGGAAGGCGAGGGTTGAGTTAGGTACTGAATTCGGCAATTGTTCACATGTATTATATGTATATGTTCCTATACATGTATTTATACTGTATGGGCCACACATTTGAAC
This sequence comes from Ectobius pallidus, assembly GCA_964059195.1. NCBI lineage: Eukaryota > Metazoa > Arthropoda > Insecta > Blattodea > Ectobiidae > Ectobius > Ectobius pallidus. Next base: position 200,221,731 of record CAXKWD010000003.1, read on the forward strand.
ACTTATTCTCTGATGCTAGATTGTATGCTTTGAAAACATTTTGGTGTTGCGAATTTAAAAAAAAATTACATCATGGAGAGTGAGTCATGGGTGGCTCAAAGCAATTATTTTTGTCTTTGAAGGGATATGAAAATTAAAGGGGAACTGAACTAAAAAATTACATATATATTTTTTTTTACAAATGAGTAAGAGCTCTGATTGTGTATTACTATGGCGAAAAAAAAACTAGATCCAACTAGCCGTTTCCGAGTTGTAGCGCTCTATAGCAGCGCATCGTGACGTCACCTGGCTAAATTGGGTCGGACAGGGAGCATTACATACGGATCAGCCCCAACACAACATAATATTAGTTTTATTGTTGCACTCTTTATTGATGAGTATCCATTGTTGTAATTACACTTCTCTCCTACCGTAACTCGCCTCAACTCATCATTTCTTTGTTTGCATTCTTCATTCACAAAGTTAATTCAATCTGAGAAAAGTATCTCTCTCTCAATTCCGCTTTTGTAGGTTTGGTTTTGTGGAGTGAACCCATACTGCATGGTATGTTATTCCGATCAGTAACATCTGGTATTACATACAGACACTTCAGAGATGTGTGTTCACTGTTCATTAACATCATTGACAGTTTTTGCCTCCACTCAAATATTTTCTTGTCGTACTTCCTCTTATAAACCCAATCTCCAAAATGATTTAGAAAATTCCACTGAACCGCCCACGACTCTTTTTCCTTGATGGAAGTTGTGGTCAAGAGCTGCTATCATTGACCGTAAATACCTTCAAATGAAAAATGGGTTCTTTTTGGTACATATTTAAGACATTCGCTATGATAGGATTCAAGAGTTCCTGTGTGACAAAAATGATTGAGATGCATAATATAATTTTAAAATGCGGTATTCAAATGATGTTATATAGGTCATGGTAGTCTTTCGAATGCTTACTGAGCTATTTAGTATTTTTAATTTTATCAGCACTTAGCCCATCGTGAGCACATGAATGGTATTTCTAATTACCTTCCTAGCTATAAATGTTAACAATGTGATTGAGAATTGAGGTAAATTTCTCCTTTAGCAGTATACTGTCATTCTCACATGAGTCACACGTAGACCATGGGCGTCCGGTAAGGGGGGGTTCAGGGGGTTGAAACCCCTCCCGAAATATCTGCAATATTTTGAAGATTATAAATTATGGAACGAAATTAATTAAATTAAAAAAAACTCTAATTAGGTTGTTATATATTTTACAATTTCGTCCATATCAAAGCATTATTTAAGATTTATCGTAATTTATTTAAGATTCAAATTTCAAAACCTCGTTGTATTGATAAGTTTTCAGCTTAATAACAGTGATGTATTAATAGTAAACAAAAATCCCTTTAGAATCTGTCAAACGACAAATCGAATACTCCCTCCGAAATCCATCAACCTGTTTGTAAAGCAAAGTAATCACGAGCTCATCACAAAATTATCATGAAGTAATCGGCATTAATCGGGTTTTTCCACCGGTGGATTTACAGATACTTAAAAAATGTGCCCTATGCACCATACAGTGTTATGATAATTTTTCAAAAGAAAGTTTTTATTTATAGACTCTAGCTTAAACGAGAAATGGATAGAAATCTCAAGAAAATCAGTTTCAAAGACTGAGCTGCATATTAATTCATTACAGTGTATTAATTATCACAATACAACTAGTTAGTAATTACAAAAAGTAATAATTCACAATGTGCGCAAGGACATGGAGCTGAGACGACTTTACATTGAACCCCTCCCGAACAAAATTTCACCGTACGCCCATGACGTAGACGATGCCATTCATAAATGATTATAAATTGATTGTTTCCATTCATGAATGACGGAGGATTTCGGAAAATTGTTAATATTTTTCATTACAGATTTAGCAATGCGCCAAACATCAAATTCATGGTGTATGTGTGAAAATTTGTTTTTCATTAAAGCTCTAATGCCTGTGTGTCTGTCCTTTAGGAACAATTTAATACGGAATTTCTCATTCATTGTGCTTATTATGTTTTCACAAGCAGCTCTTTCAATGTCACCAGCTACTGTTCCTCTTTGTACAATTACAAAATCTAGTATTTTATTCGTTTTAAATTCATAATGGAATACGTCACATACTTGGCAGAGAAACCAGGTGAGTGATTAGTTGTCCATCTCCATATAAACATAAATTTAAATCACTCATAGTATCTACATAATTAGCTTCTTTTTCTTTTAACCACATTTTGTGTACGGAAGGAAATACAAATTTCTTTACAAGCCTATAGAAGTATGATTCAGAAAAAAATCATAGCTTAATACAATTTGAGAAAGCTGATAAATAATTAAATGTTAATCCGCATAGGTACATTCTTGAGCTATGAACACATTACTTTTTAAACTTCCAGCTATGCTTCCAGGAGACCACTCGTATGTATGCCCATTCACACAATGAGTTTTTATTCGTAACATTACTCCTCTCGTTTCAACTTTACATTCATTAACTGGAGCGCCACATGTAAGGACACTTAGGCACTTACACAGACAAACACAAAAGAATATTTTTCTGACAAGTTGATATTTTCTATGCCATCTTCTTCTCCTTCACTAGTGATTTCATCGGAGACGTAGTCTTCATCCTTTTCATCCGAGGTATCATGTTATCAATGTAATTCATATAGACAGAATTTGCAGCTCTATAAATTTCTGTGCCTATCTCACACTGTATTTTTGCGTCAGACTTCAACTCCACATGCATGCATTCATAAATTTGTGTAGCTTCTTTTTCTTGTTTAGAATCAGTTATTGTATTATCAATGAATTCCAACACTTCCCTCTTTTTAAAGTAATTAGACTTCTTTTTCTTGGGAGAAGGAATTTCTTTACTTCCTAGTAAAACTATTGAAGGTGCCGCATTGTCTTTTAGTCTAGAGCACCTGAATTTTTTATCCTTGAATATTCTGATTTTTAAAAAATCCGATTCATTAAAATCATCTTCTTTAAAATGCTTTCCACATGCTCTAGAATTTTTTGTTGGAACAAAATCTTTATGCTTCATGCAAGAAACCCATTTGTTGTACAAACGTCTGTTCTTGTTTTTATCAGGGAATGCATAGTAACCAATATTTCTATGGACACCATAATTATTTGAACAATAGTAAGCACTGCACGCAGGCATCTTCACTACCAATAAACAATACTAGGGAGTACAAGACCGGAGCAAGCCAAACTGCTGACGTCACAGCCTTGCAACAGTTTAATTTAAATTGCTCACAGAATGAGAATGAGCGAACATAAAAAGAAACAGTTTTCGACTCTGCATTTAGCAAGAATTATATTTTATTTCAAGAAAAAGTAAAAAATTTCGTTCAGTACCCCTTTAATGTCCCTGATAGGCTTACACATGTTGGTAAAGTAATTTGTGTTATATGTACATATTTAAATAAATTATGATGATTATTCCACTCATACGCTGCATGTTTCATATTGACCAATAACATTTAGCAATTCCTCGGATATAGACCAATCACGAATATTTATCTTATAATATCCTTCCTCGGATCACAAGGATGCAATTTTATCTGATAAACAGAGCCCGGGGGTTTAGCCAGTAATTTGTCAAGTTAGTGGTACACAAGGCATAGCAAGCTTTCTGAGTTAGTTAACAACTTGCACTCAGTTTTGTGTTTTGTTGACAATGTTGTGTGCTGTGTGTTCTTGACGACGAACAAAATGCATCAATAAAACAAGCAATAGACCTTGTATCAGAAACTCTACTAAGTAATATCAAGTTCATTGCACCTCATTTTGGGGAACTGTCTAGATGTAGAGATGTAGAGAGATCTAGAGAGACGAAATATGTAAATGGCACAAGCGATCAGAATCATGGAGGAATTATCCATAGCTCTAAGAGTCAACCTGCAGATAGAATACTTCAAGTACAGCAGAAATTAAAAAGCATTCTCCAGAAAAATGTAGGATTTTCTACTCTTTGTACCTTTTCGAGATGCAGTGGAAGGTTCTACAGGAGACCATGATGTGAGACCACACAAAGAAAACACTAATGCCTCTTCCCCCGTCACGTCATGCGATGTAGCGAGAAGTTTTTCCCAATACAGATCTTCTTTGGAGGAAAATATGAGATCTTTTCTTCTGAAAACTTCAAAATGTATATTGTCATTCACTGCAACTAGCATGTGCACAGACATAATGTATAAATTAGCTTTTCATTTTTACTGTGAATATTAACGATTATTAAAGCATGTGTTGTGAATATTTATGTTCGTTTTACTAGAAATATATATTTTGTTTCTGTGTTTCAAGATTAAATGTGCAAACTATTCTATGACGCTGTGTCGATCATTTCACTTGACTAGCTACACTGCCCTTGAACTTGCATTACATATTAAGTGCACCACTAAAAGCGAGTCACCCCTTCCCTCATGATACAGGTAGCGTAGGGCTATAACCCGGTCACCACTAACCTGATGTAATCTTTTTGTGGCTAAACCCCCGGACCCTACTGATAAAACATCAGCTTGTTATTGCAGATGTAAGCAACTACCATGATGTCTTCAATCTTGTGATGCGCACTATTGGTAGCATTGGGAACTCGGATCGATTCAAGCCAATATTAGAAAATTAGAAATTAGAAAAAGCCACTGAATCCTTTTCAGGCAAGGGCCTCCTACTCTCGGTAGGGCTAGCTCAGTTTGTACACACGGGGTGAGCTATTTCCTGTGTGCATGCTCGGATTTGAGATTTTACTTTAACTGTTAGTTACTGTGTGTAGCTTGTGTTCCATTTTGAGTCTAGAATGAGTGTCCTGTACTTTTTCCCTAATTCACTTCACTTCACTTTTAATTTCTAGATTATGTCAACATTTTATTCTAAACTTAAAATTGTGATTTTCCACTCCCTCCTATCCCTTGCTACTCGTGACCATTGAGGTCCTATCACTTCTATGAAGTCCTGAGCCTATCTCCTTCTCGGTCTCCCTCTTCTTCTTTTCCTTCTTCTTGGGTCCCAGATCGTGGTGGCATAGGCCCATCTGTCTGCAGGTAGTCTGGCCACATGTCCTCCCCACCTCCATTTGAGCTCTCTTGCCTGTTTATCTGCCTCTTCGATACCACTTCTTAGCCTCAGTTCTTCGTTTCTTACTTTGTCTACTAGTTTAATGTCATAATACTACAAAATTAATTATCTAGAAATAATTTTCGACTCTAGATGGGATCTACCTACATTTATAAACATAGATGTGTGATTTTGTTCTCATTTCAAAATTGAATGAGCTTTACACTTTTATACAAGAGCAAATGTTGCCACACCAATGAAAGTGAGATCAAAAGATTCTCTCATGATGAGGCTAAAGGTACTTGACACCTTCCACATTATTGGCAGTGTGTGGTGAACAGCTTGAAAGACTAGATGCCATACACATGCTTTCTAATTGTCTTTTTATTAAGTACCAGTATGGTACTTTATGAGATTGTATGGGGAAGGGAAAATGTCTGTCCATCCATCTGTGTGTCTGTATGTGCGATAACTTAAAACGCTTTATCAGATTTTCATGAAACTTGGTATACGCATTTATAATGTCCATGGGAAGAATCGGATGACCGGTACCGTAGTAAAGCCAAATTTAGTGTCTATTTTATGGTAATATATTAGAAAGCATTTATCAAATGCACACCAGTTATCATGACAACATATTGTTTTACAGTATTTATATATGGCTTTGGAAATTGCAATACAGTTAGCTATGTCAAATACCATTATTCCTTCACATATGCTTATGAAAGCAGATCGTTAAATTGAGCGAGGTAGCTGAGATGGTAACATCTTGGACTCACATTTTGGTTGTTCCTGGTTCAATTCCCATAGCCAGCCAATTTGACATAATTATATTTTTTGTATTTTTATGTGAGTGGGCGATTGTCAAGATACCACGTATTTGTATTGTTCTGCTGATGTTGGACTATTTAAAGCTGATTAAAAAATTGACCTTTGTTCTCCCTGAAGCTCTACTTAATGAATGAATTTGGAGCTTACCTCGGAAATCAATAAAAAAAACTTATTTTCTGCCTATTATCATTACAATTATAACTGATTAAACAAAAGCATACTGGCACTTTGTTACATCAGTTTGCCTGATTTTATTTAATATGCTATTTTTCTGAAAAGTTGCTTAAACATTAAGTTCCATATCTATAACTAAAATATCTATATAAGCATTAATGAACCACAAATTATTGTCTCTGTTGGGCCTTACATGAGAATATTATAGGAGAAAAATTCCTCCAACACTGGGACTTGAACCCAGGACCTTTTGGCTATTCGCGCCAATGTTCTACCAACTGAGCTAAGCTGGAGTTCAACCCACAGTGCCAGATGGAACCTCTCTCCTATGACTGATTGCCCTAATGGTCTACCTCACAGACAGACAAGTTATGTCATATGCAGTACTGTGATTTTTGTGACACTACTTGTATGTCTGTGAGGTAGACCATTAGGGCAATCAGTCATAGGAGAGAGGTTCCATCTGGTGCTGTGGGTTGACTTCGGCTTAGCTCAGTTGGTAGAACATTGGCGCGAATAGCCAAAAGGTCCTGGGTTCAAGTCCCAGTCTTGGAGGAATTTTTCTCCTATAATATTCTCATGTAAAATATCTAGTTCATATCTATAACTAACCTGGAATATGCAGGCATGCAGTAGCTTCAATTTCCTTACATCAGTTCCCTTTACTATTCTTTCCTTTGTATATGCATTCAATTTATAGAAAAAAGGGGACTTACTCGTGGGGTGAAAACATTGAGGTACAGACAGTCCTCTGATCCTTCATACTTCCTCTCTGGATAACTCAACTGTGGGCATCGAGATCCTTCTTCTGTTGCTGCTCTGGTCCCCTCCCACTTCACTGGTGGCTTTGGAGGCTAGAAAAATATTTATACTGTATTTAATAGACCATATCCAATCAACCAAGAAGCTCTCAAGATGTAAAAATCCCGGGCCTGGAGTCCTCCAGGAGTACAGTTGCCATATCACAAACACAAAAATTCAGGACATCTTCACATAACTTTATGGCACCAGTTTGAAAGCCTTTTTTGTACCATAATAATTATGTAATACAAATGTAAGCCTATTTAAATTTTAAAAATCCACATTTACTCATATAGTAATTTTTCATTACAAAGACAGGACATATTTTTTAAAGCTAAAATTCAGGTCAATCCCACTTTTTCAGGTCATATGGCAACCCTATCCAGGAGGGATACTGTAGATTTACTGCATGAAAAAGAACTTCAAGCCTAAATTAATGCCTCTGGACAAAATTTCTTGGCCATTTCACGTCCAAGTAATAACTTGGTTTCCTGAGGGTTATATGAGGCGATGGGCTTACCACCTGTCCCTCTGCCTTCTCTCAGAAAACAAGCATAACAAAATTCACATCGGTAGCAGTAACCTCCACTTGGAGGCCCTACTGCCCTGACAGAGCAGATATACAGGACTATAGATAGATAGAATGTTCTCTCAGGCCTCTTGTTTTGTGAATATTTAATTTATTTAGTGTTGACAGGGCCGGATTTAAGAGTATGCCGCCTATAGGCTAAAGTCCATTTGCCGCCCCCTCTATAGTTCATATTTGCTTAATACATTTGTTTTATACAACAAAAGAATAGAGTGCATTGGTGTTTTAATCTTTTTTAAACATAAAGTTCATTTAGTTTAGATAAAACTACAATTTTAATGGTTTACATAATAAATTAAATAATCAAATTCGTTATCTACTTGTTTTCTTTTTATTTACTGCTTTTAAGATTCGTTGAAAAATGAAATTGGTTTCGAAATTAATTTATTAATTTTTTCTTGGAGATCATTTTAAACATATGTTTATATTTTAATGCTAATGACTATCTTTCGCATAATTACATAATTGCGTTCAATTTGAATTAAGTTGTCCTACAAGGTGAAATGAAATTATACAAAATTTAGTTAATTACTGGTTTATTTGTTGAAAAATATACAAACTTCTCTAAAACAACTCACCCCACGCAATCTTCATGTTCAAATTTACATAGCTTTCTTACGAGATTTCTTAATGGCAAACTCCTCATATGAAAATGTTTTTGTTGCATTTGCCTCAATGCAAAGTAATGAAAGTCAGTTTAACCGTATTTCAGAAATACTATGTTTTTTCTTCAGATCAAAAATATACTAGTTTTTTTCTTCAGTTCAAAAATATCAAAAAAATAAGTTCGCAGATAGTTCTTAACTCTTCTACGGCAGGAAAAACTGCGTTCTCCCGTGCAATTTGTAGCAGGTATGCACAAACTTATCCGTACAGCAATGTCCAAATTGGGGTAAACATCTTGTAAGGAATTACATCTCAGAAAGTAGGCTATGTAGAAGGACTAAAATATATTTTTAAGTAACATGTATTCTTAAATTCGTACGGAAAATATTATTAACGTCTGAAATACTTCGTTTTAACTTTTCAATAAATTGCTAAACTGCCGCCCCTGAAAATTTGCCGCTCTAGGCTGCAGCCTACTTAGCCTATTTAGAAATACGGCCCTGAGTGTTGAGTTTGTGTGTGCATAAAATGAGTGTGAAAAAATGTATGTTTCAGGAGCAGTGAGAAAAACTTAATAACAAATTGTGTGGGTTCCATTTGCAATCAGACTGTGTGAAGATATATGCATGTAAAATCTCTATATATATAAAAGGCTTTGTCCTGACTGACTGAATGAATGACTGACTGACTGATTGACTGAATGACAGGAATCAACGTACAGCCTAAACTATAACAGGTAGAGACTTGGAATTTTGACAGTACCTTCGTTGCATAATGTAGGTGCTCACTAAGAAAGGATTTTGAAAAATTCTGATTCTAAATGCCAAAAATTAAATGTTTTTGAAAATACTTAATCCCTTTTTACATATAATTATCAATTCCAAATCACAGAATATATTGTTGCCAAATGGTATCAGGTGGGCTTGGAAAAAACAAATGAAATGCACTTTTGACAAATAAGAGAAGTTATCAAAATAATTCATGTTATAAATAAATATTACAGAATGAAATCCACTAAAATAATGGAATCACATAACTTTCTCTACCCTGGACATAGAGAAAACAAAACGAGGTATGGTAATGTGTATATTATTATATTATATCGCAGGTTTTTGGAGAGAAAAGTATGAAACTGATAATGCTTTCTGTTTAATTTCATCTCCAAAACGGTTTTATGGTAACATAAGAGTGGGAAATTTCCCGCCTCGATATTACAATTTTATGTTACTGGAATTTCTGTTTCTTCTTATTTAAACCTCTACCAGGCTTGCTGTGCACTGTACAAGCGATGGGATGCAAAATTCTAGATCCTCTATGAGCCATAAAAAACTATATCAAGCGTTTTCTGAAGGAATAGTTTGAGTGTAATAAGTCGTTCTTCCTATTTCAAATTATAAATGCCTATATAAGGACCTAGAATTTAAAAATGAAAATCCTTCATAAGTTAATTTCCAATTACAAAATACAAAACCCGGGCGACGCCAGGTCTTTTAAGCTAGTAATACTATAAACATGAAGGGGAGGCTCAGACAATGTTAATTAATTGTCCGAAGGCAAAACTGCAACAACAAACAAGTTTGTTCAGTAAATTAAACATGACTCAAACCTGTGTCTTGCATGCTTTGTATCAAGTTCTCTTGAGCTTATTAAAGTGTGCAGTGACAGAGGCTTTTTATGAAAACAAAATTGTGAAATAATTTGAATTGTACCATTTTCCCACCAGACTCTTCAAAGAAAAATATCAGAAATGGGAGAACAAGCGAGAAAAAATATTAAATGGGATTGAGAAATGCTGGTTCTTCTCATTGGGTCTTGATGAAAGTCAGACATACGTCAGCTTTTTATTTTTGTAAATACAACTGAGCAGGATTCTCCAGTAAAGAAGTTACTCAATATGTGCTCATTTCATGAAGCTCCTCCATGATGTTTAAACTGTGCACTGTACATTTGAACACACTCGGAATTTCTAGTGAAACAGTGTTTTGCCAGAAATTATTATGATTACAATAACCGTGGCAAAAAGATATGGTAGCATGCACATGGTGATAATGATGAAGAATTGCTGTGTGACCATGGACAGAGCAAGTATGGCCTTTTACATAAAAACAGTGCAATGGAAGATCTGCCAAATCAGATCATTATGAGAAATGATTCACATAATTAAGGCATGAGGAGGAAGAGATGTAAAGGTAGGGAAAAAAAAGCGGACCAAGTCTTGTAGCTGATTTCAGAGCCTTGTGATACGTAAATAAATGTAAGAGATGTAACAGAAACGTTTGTTTTCATAAGCAATGAAAATTATGTGAAATTATTTCTCAATTCAAGCAATTTATCGGCTGTAGTCTTTTTTTCATAACAGACTCTCAAGGAACATTGGTTGTTAAGCGATTCCGTAGCACAATGACAGCGCATTCGACTGGTAAGTAACACGTTCTCGGTTCGAATCCTGCCAAGGAAGGAAATTATTTGTTTCCTTAATGCACATTGTTTTCCCACTACTTTTCGATTGCCGCAATATTTACTTACTTAATTAACATATTATTCCCAGAAAATGAATTTTACTAGCTTATTTTCTAATGGGTTTCGAAATGGGCTAAGTCAACAGTCGACACTAGAACAAATTTCAATACATTCCCTGCTATCCTGTGAATGTCGCTAGGCATGCGCAGTGGCTCATATCGGCAACTTAGATATTTATTCGGTCTGCTTTTTTTTCCCTACCTGTACATTACATCAAAATAGTATCAAAGTCACTGAGAGAATGAGAAAGTATTATGGTAATGGAATGTCAGAAAAGGAAGAAAAAATTGACAACGATAATGGAACAACAGAAGATGAAAAGAACATGAATTGTGTGTGTGGAGTTAGGACACTCTGTGCAAGAAGGAAATGACCACACTTCATGAATCATGACTAACCAGTGGACAGAAACTCTGATGTGTACAAATTAAAACAATGAACTGTTTTTGTTTGGATTATTTAGGTAAACTGGATAAAATATTCAGCCTAAAGCATTGGTATGAAAACCTAAAAAAACTTATAAAAAATGTTATTGTTGGAGATGTAGAATTACTTGTTCACTTGATGTTTTATTGATAATATTACAATATGCAAACTCTAAAAATACAACTGAATTAACCATGTATCAATAAAATTCTTAGAAGATTCTAAGCATGTTCTAAGATGTGTTAGCACAAGAATAAATGTTAATGTAAAATGCTCAATATTTTGGTGTGTCATGATGTGATATTTTCAATTATAATCATTTTATATAAAACTAGCTTAAAAGACCCAGCGTCGCCCGGGTTTTTTATTTTGTAATTGGAAATGAACTTATGAAGGACTTTCGATTTTTTTAATTCTAGGTCCTTATATAGGTATTTATAATCTGAAATAGGAAGAATGACTTATTACACTCAAACCAGTGCTTTAGTTGGGCCGGTACGCACCGGTACTGCGTACTGGTATAAAATTATTTTCCTTCTACCATACCGGGAAAAAGATGTGCTCCGGTACGTCGTACTGGCAGTACAAGAACGATATTGTCCTAAAATACTTATTAAATGTCCAATTCAATAAGAGAGTGTATTTGTTAATAATGACAAACACTTAAATTCGCAGTAGATATGCGTTCTAATGTTCACCTTCGTGCGCATTTCTACAATAATTACTTTCTCCTTAGATTACATGTTGGCTATCCTGATAAGGTACTCGGTTTTTTAAAACTCTTTTGTATGAGGCGATATGGAAAATTTTGAAGTAAGGTGAGTACCCCCATAAAATATTTTCCAACTAAAGCACTGACTCAAACTATTCCCTCAGAAAACGCTTGATATAGTTTTATTATGGCTCATAGAGGATGTAGAATTCTGCATCCCATCGCTTGTACACAGCAAGCCTGGTAAGGGTTCAAATAAGAAGAAACAGAAATTCCTGTAACATAAAATTGTAATACCGAGGCGGAAAATTTTTTTTCTCACTCTCATGTTACCATAAAACTGTTTTGGGGATGAAATTAAACAGAAAGCAATATCACTTTCATACTTCACTCTCCAAAAACCTGTGATATAATAATATACCATATTACCATACCTCGTATTGTTTTCTTTATGTCCAGGGTAGAGAAAAGTTATGTGACTGCATTATTTTCGTGGATTACATTCTTTAATATTTATTTATAACATGAATTATATTGATACCTTCTCTTAATTGTCAAACTTGCATTTCTTTTTTTTTTTCCAAACCCATCTGATAGCATTAGCAACAATATGTTCTGTGATTTGGATTTTATAATTCTGTGTAAAAAGGGATTAAGTATTCTCAAAAACATTTAATTTTTGGCATTTAAAATCAAAATTTTTTAAAATTCTTTCTTAGTGAGCACTTACATTATGAAACGAAGGTACTGTCAAAATTCTAAGTCTCTACCTTTTATAGTTTAGGCTCTACGTTAATTCCTGTCAGTCAGTCAGTCAGTCAGTCAGTCAGTCAGTCAGGACAAAGCCTTTTATATATATAGAGATAATTAATAACTACAAAACGTTTTAAAGTAGTATCATAGAAATTTGTATGTAATGATAGGATGTAGACCTCAGCAAGGAGTTAAAATTTCTGTTCAATTATTATAAACAAATTCAGAGGTTTTAATTGCCTTAAGTGATAACATTCTTTAATCTACAGTGTGTTTCACGTACGAGTTGGCCAGTCATGCGGGTTTCTGCATCGCGGTGTCCACAGCTCTAACTCCAGGGCGATTAGGTTTGACCTATAGGCCTACACTTTATTTTTCAAATTCAAGTTCAGGTGAAATATTTGTCTAACTGAAACTGCTAACTTTGTAACGAATCAGGTTCTAACAGTAATTTGTAACATAAAATAAGCTTTCCTTTTCCTACCGTATTTATGTTAATAAATTACAAACTTATGCGCATTATCTTGTTTAAGATAATGTTCAGGTCAAACCCCATACATTAGAAGAACTTAAAGACAAATCACAAGAGAAATTAACTCTATCTCAGAAGCTGCGCATGAAAGAAAATTTCCTAAAAAGAAGTGACAGTGTTGTGTGGATGCAAGAGGACAACATTTCCAACATGTCTTGTGATGAGGTACATGATAATTTTGATTCTAATTTTAACTGTAAATGTGATAACCTGAATCATTAATACTGTTAGCAGCTTTATGTGTGTAGATATTTCACATGAAAGCTCAGGAGTCAGGCCCATGCTGGAGCCTCCCCGAGGGCGATGGAAGTAGGACATAGAGGGCGCCATACTGGGAGCGGGGTCTGGCAGTGGGTTTTAAAACACCCTAGGATAACGTGGATAAAGCTTTAACGGTAGGCCTACTTAATATTTCTGTACCAAAATTATGAAACGTTCATTAATTAACAAACGAAACTATTAAAATAATTAATTTTAACTTTATAGGCTTCTTATCATGTACAAGTTCATATTCAATAACTTTCGTTCAGGTTCATAATTTTGGGTACCACTTTCACAGTTCTTACATATATCTTCTTCTTTGGGTTGATAAGGATGGAATGAAAAGAAGTCAGATAATCATTTTCTCTGGGCTTTTTCAGGCGCGGCTCGTGGCTGGGAAGTTAGGTGAAGAGCTAGAGAGCGGCCTAACTAGGAAGACGCCTGACACCGGTAAGGGTAGATTGCCTGGAATGGAAGTCTACCATTGCATTGCATTGCACCGTATGAAGATCGCATGCGTAAGTGAAGTAGCACTTCACCTACTTCCCCTGAATAACCGCCACTGGGCTTTTTAAAATAATCTGTTGACTTCTCTGAGGTAGACTCATCTTTCACAGGATCTAAAATCAATAACAGAGGTGGTGATGAAGAGTTTCGTTCAAAAGAAGTTTCTATTGTCTGCGTAGCTTCTATCATGAGAAGTATATCTTCAGTTTTAGAATCAGAATCAACATTTTGAAGTTTCACTTTTACCATAACAGTAATTAATATTAGGATGTACACTACTGGGGTTTTTCTTTTTCACTAAGTGAAGAATTTGAGAACGAGGTCATTCCTGGGCAGATTAATTCACCGCAATTTTCACTTTCAAGGTGATTGCTTGTGTGTGGTTTTGCATAAACGTCAGTTATTTTGGAACAAGCTTTAGCCGATTCTTGCAACTTTTTCAGTCTTATATCTTTTCTGAATTCATTACCACTCTTCGTCCTTTTTTTGGCCTCCATATCTTATGAAGCTCTCTGAAATTTTATCACACGACGAATTTTTAAAGCCCCGAAATATAAAAGTACAACTGGTACATGTAAAACACTTTTCACTGATATCTCACAATATAATTAATTACAACAGTTCAGTTCAGCAATCTGCAACTGCACTGACAAAGGGATTAAGAGGCGTCTGTTTTGATTCCCCTCTCCTCACTCCACAAGGAAAACTAGTTTTTAAAAAATAATATATAATTCAACTATTACCGTACTGTTTGGGAGATTTTCCTATGAAACTATCGATTTTTCGGTGGCATTTGACAATACTTTTTTGTTTTGTTTTATAATGCTTTATTGTCGTGATTTTACTGTACAGAAAGGTGATAGAATTTTTTTAAACATTAGTAGCATGAAAATACTGAAATAATGTGCGGCTTGAAAATTACTACAGATTTTAAATGTTTGATTTCAATAGACAACCCGCTACATTGATGCAAGTTCAATAGCCGCCAAACCACCTGCAATTGACCAACAATGCAGTAAGGGCCACGAGTTTTATTATCAGTGTTCCAGTGCGGGTGCGCTTTGAACTGTGTACAGCTTACGTCTTTCCCTACCTTTCAAAGACAAAGAATAAAATTAAGTTGAAATGAGATATTATAATATTGACAACATTAAAAACAGTTTTACTGTACTCTTATTTTTTGTATGTAGTAATTTAGTTACAGATACCTGTAAATTCCATAATTTTTCCAGGTCATAAGGGGTCAGGGGCGAAATGGGCGCTTCAGGCAAAGGGCGCAGGGGTACATATCCCCCTGTCCCCACCTGGCCAGCACATCCCTGACAGGAGTTAGAGCTATGGCCGCCACAAAGCAGAAACCTCATAATTGGCCAACTTGTACATGAAACACATTGTAGCAAAGCAGACTATCCAAAGAGAGCCATTGATTGGTTGGTAAAACACTTTGCAGAGGGTCTTGATTTAAGAAGCCTGATTTGAGGCTCAAAGAACACAGTGATCCACTTTCACTGTTTAGACAAGACCTGAAATCTAAGAGATCCTGTTGGTGGTTTTGCATATGGAACTCCTAGGAATGCGAAGATGTTTCTGCCACTATGTGTGTTGAGTGTAATGCCTCGCAGTTTGCCTTGGAAGGTGTTGACTTCCTGGCCTGCACACAGACTCGCTAAGCCCAGCACCGCACATGTTATCAGTGCAAACATCTCCACCAAACTAACTATCTTATCAGCAGGCGGCAGATAACACCAACTAGAGGATTCACTTCACTTAAATCTTGCATCTACATAATAATATAATAATAATATTAATAATAATAATAATAATAATAATAATAATTTATTGCTGTCAATAGACTTGTATGCAAGTTTCTGACATTGTCAATGGGAAGCCTTACATACTACAAATATGAAACTAAACAGAAATGTATAATCACTTTCACACTTCTCTCTCCAAAAACCTCCGATATAATAATATAAACATTAGCATACCTCGTATTGTTTTCTCTATGTCCAGGGTAGAGAAAGTTATGTGACTGCATTATTTTCGTGGATTTCATTCTTTAATATTTATTTATAACATGAATTATATTGATAGTTCTCTAATTTGTCAAGTCTTGTTTCATTTATTTCCAAAGCCTTATGTGAAGACTGCCAACAATACTGTTGTCAAATAAACTGTGATTTGGATTTGATAATTATGTGTAAAAAGGGATTAAGTATTCTGAAAAACATTTAATTGTTGGCACTTAAAATAAAATTTTTGCAAAATCCTTCCTTAGTGAACAGTTACGAAGTGTGTACTGTCGTACACACTGTCTTACTGTCGTGTGTACAGTGAATAAAGGTACTGTCAAAATTCCAAGTCTCTACCTATTATAGTTTAGGCTCTACGTTGATTCTCTGTCTGTCAGTCAGTCAGGACAAAGCCTTTCATATATACCGGTATACCAGCAGGTGTCCACGGCTTCGCCCGCGATTACTTACTCAACTGCTAGATATTGTGTTTAAATTATTTATTTAACAGAAAAATAATTAAAACATTATATTTATTAACACTGACATCGTTTTTACATAAATTGCAGGAATTAAATAATTTTACTCTTAATTATATTGTTTAAACTTAAAAATATAAATAAACAAACGAACAAAACTAATCATATGCTGCCTTAAGGGCATACAAATTCAAAATGAAACGATTAAAATAAACCATAGATTCATGAACCTTACCAAAATCATGCATAAACAATTTTATTGTAACGATTGTCAAGTCTTGTTTCATTTATTTCCAAAGCCTTATGTGAAGACTGCCAACAATACTGTTGTCACAAACTGTGATTTGGATTTGATTATTCTGTGTGAAAAGGGATTAAGTATTCTCAAAAACATTTAATTTTCGGCATTTGAAATCAAAATTTTTCAAAATCCTTTCTTAGTGAGCACGTACATTATGAAACGAAGGTACGCATACTGTCAAAATTCCAAGTCTCTACCTGTTATAGTTTAGGCTCTACGTTGATTCCCTGTCAGTCAGTTAGTCAGTCAGGACAAAGCCTTTTATATATATAGATAGAAATGCAACAAAAAGGTTATGTAATGATATACATAATTATTAAGTGCCAGAATGATACCGATACTTTATGACATTTTCTGGTAGACAGGACTGTCTGTCTGTTCATGTGTCTGTAAGCGCGATAACTCAAATATGCTTTATCTGATTTTCATAAAACTTGGTATGCCATTTATAACGCCTGCCCATGGGACGAAGTCTATTGATATTGGAGTAAATCTGTTAACTGATGCCGGGCACTACTGTTGAGTCCAAAAGGATGTCTGCTTCTACTTTTCAAAAATAGCAATTTTTCTTCAAGAATAATCTGTTTCAGATTAACTGATGAATTCCCTGCCACCGTTATACGACATGACAATGTCTGCAGCCCCGGCTGCCCCTCCCTCTCGTCGGGCCTATGTGTATGTATATATATATATATATATATATATAACATCTGCTCTCTCAGTTAAAGCAGACACCATCTTAAAACGGAATAAAAAAAATAAAAATTCTTGCTCACGCACCGTTTTTAATGGCATCAGAGAACATTCACGTCAAATTGGGAGAAAATCGAACAACGCGGTTGGTCATAACTGCATTACAAACAAAGATACAAACTGACGAAATGCAGAATAGTCGAGTTAAAACAGGAACTCCCTTTGCTCGGTCAACAAACTATGCATTTGGAGGGTGGGAACAAGGGGTTTCAGGCCTATCTTAGAATAACCCTTATTCAAGCTTATTTCTTAATATTAAGTTTATATGGTAGAGATATCTTATGAAAAGGATAAATTCATATTCTTCCTAGTATTGGCTTGTTTCTGCATTTGAATTGAGCGCCATTCAGGAGGAAGTAACATTGTCTGCTGAGCTCTAGAAGCCGGTTCTCGAGACAAGATGGCAGTTACATGTGGTGTGAATTGTTTCCCACTAGGTGGCAGTGCAGTACATAAACAGAATTAACTTTGTTTATACTAATTTTTTATACATAAGTATCGCCGATTTATCATTAGATAATCACATAAGAGTTTAAAAAATTCTACTATATCAGCAAGTCATCAGATGTGGAATATTTTTCGTTAAAAATTTACTTGAAAGTTTAAATAAATGACTTTCATATATGTTATTGAATGCTGTTGTGATGTACCATGTTGGACTCGTATAATCCGTTATAATAGTTTATAAGTTTTTTATATTTTGTACCATGTTGGACTTTAACAGTCAGTAAATGCTTTTTAATCACAATCAATTTTTGGAGTTGATTCACTGGTAATGTCCGTGGATCAACACGTTATATAACCATACGTTTGAACCAGTGCTTTAGTTGGAAAATATTTTATGGGCTATGTAACAGTACCTTCCATAGAACGCATATCTATTGCGAATTTAATAGTGTTTGTCATTATTAACAAATACACTCTCGTGAATTAGACATTTAATAATTATTTTAGGACAATATCGTTCCTGTACTGCCAGTACGACGTACCGGAGCACATATTTTTCCCGGTATGGTAGAAGGAAAATAATTTTATACCGGTACTGAGTACCGGTGCGTACCGGCCCAACTAAAGCACTGGTTTGAACCAAACGCTACAGGTTGATGTCCTACGGACCAGCGGGGTGTACAAGATTTATTTTCGGTAGGGGATATGGATAAGTTTAACATACTATTATCATTAGGGCCTAGGGTTGCCACCTTTTGGTAAGGCAAAGGAGGGACACTTATCGAACATATGCGTATCGCCGATCTTCATACCTAAATCTGTACATGGAACAATTTATTAATAACAGAAAGATGGTATATATTCGTTACAAAGCCAAAACTGAATAGGCTATGTAACAGTACCACTTTAACATTAGAAAAGAAAAGGCTAGCAAAATAATAAATATATATATAATGCGTCCCTCTTAGGCATAATTCCGGACGCTGAAAATGTTCTTAAAATTCGGGACAGGTGGCAACGCTATTAGGGCCCAGATTTTTAGGTTTTTATGAACCCTGTTTTACTATTTTAAACATATTAAGTAGTTTTATTATATTTTTACCATTTTTTATTTCACTCTAAAAAGTACAAAAAACACGTAGAAAAAATATATATAATACGTATATAACATTAATTCATTTTCATGGCTCTGAGCCACAAAACTATAGACGATTTAACATGTTTAATAACTGCAATAAACACATTGAAATAATATACTAATTCATTTTACATTTACTTAAATTTCCTTGACTCTGAACCATAAAACTTCAGGAATACTTTTTGCTTAGTTTTAGAATTACCTTTGTCATTTCCAACTCCACCTCCTAAACTCAACAAGAAAGTTTTTCATATAATCAGTTAACTTTTAGAATACCTCATTTTCGGCGTCTTGCTGGACCAAACACTGTGAATAAACTTCATGTGAAAGCTTCTTAAGAATGTCTTTCATTTGCTGCTAAATAAACCGAAGATTTCGCTTCATTAACAATTTCCTTTACAATTGCGTACAAAATTACAAAGAATAATTTTATATTTTATGTTGCAAAATAATGTACTGGTAACAACAAGCAAGATGCAAAATGTAGGCAGATATTTAAAATGTAATTTTAGTAGAACAATAATAATTACATTAAGTACTTATTATTAGTTTGTTCGTTATTTTCATTAAATCAGTTTTAGCCATTTTTAGTTTTCGTCTTATTTAGCCATTTTCAGGTTTTATAAGATTGGACTATGTGACTGCCATGTCAGTGAAATGCATAATAATTATGCTAAAATATCAAGGGTAGCTTTCAAAGAACAGAATAGTTTAAAACCTAAGAATCCAGGCCCTAGTCAACTCTAGGGCAAGGCATTTAATGACCATAAAATAGTGCAAAAATGCAAAATAAAAAATTAATTTATGACCTAAAAATTGTGAAAAATCACACAAATTAAAAAAAAGGCCAACAAATTTACCATTATTACTTATAATTAGTAATTTTTAAGTAATGAATTGCTGAAAGCAATTTAATGGATGGCAGTGCGTTACATATGAATTTACATTATAAAAGACACTTATTTTATTACTACTTGGACACCCTTAGTGAAAAAAAAATTCTAGTGGTATGCCCACCAAATTACCCCTAGCAAATATGTGCCATTTATAAAGAAAGAAAAAATAATTTTTTATTGTATGTATGTATGTATTTTTATTCATCCAGTAACATCATTATACATGACATTGGATACGTCTCAAATATACACAAAAAACACAAATTAAGATGAGATATGTACAAATCACACAGCTCTGCAAAACTAAAAAAAAAAAAAAAAAAAAAAAAAGAACCTTAGAATCTAAATAAGAAACAAATAAGAATAATACCTCAAAATTTACAAATGAACTAATACTATAACTAAAGACAACAGATACATTAATATTTTATATTAATTACACATTTCAATAAACTCGGTAATGTCATATGGACAGCAATTCAATAGAAATCCCCTTAATATTACTTTAAATTTCTGGCATGAAGGTATTTCCTTAATGTACGATGGTAATTTATTGAATAAGTAGAGGCCGGTGTAAAGGAAACTTTTCTGGTAGGCATTAGTGTTATGCAATGGCGTAAAGAGAGCATGCTTATTTCTAGTATTGTATGAGTGTACATCCGAATTGGTTGAATATGTATGCAAGTTATTTTTCATAAAAATTAAGGTTTCATATATGTAGATATTTGGTAGAGGTAATATGTTTAACTTTTTGAAGAATAGTCTACAACTAGTTGTTCTGCTAACTCTCATCATAATTCTAATCACTTTCTTTTGTAGTTTGAAGATTGTTATAGCATGTGATGAATTTCCCCAAAAAATAATTCCATAAGTAAGGATCGAATGAAAATAAGCATAATATAACGCTTTTACTGTTTCGAAATTGGTTATATTATTTAACATCTTTATCGCAAAACAGGCTTTACTTAATTTTTTTGAGATTTCTTGTATATGCAAACCCCAATTCAAATTTTTATCTAACCACATCCCTAAGAATTTAGTATAGTCTGAATAACTTATTATCGTATTGTCTAATTTTATAATTGGAAACTGTGGATTCCTGTTTTGAACATGATGGAATGATAAAGCAATTGTTTTTTCTTTGTTTATTACTAACCTATTCTTTTCAAACCATTCCAGAAGATTATGAGTAGTTTCTGTTATTGCTGCAAGACAAACTGCTTTAGTGGTTACAGCAAACCTGAATTAAAATTAACTATGAACACTTGATGGAGATTCTCAAATTATAACGATTGTCTGTTGTCTGAAAGTAACGATTATGGAAATGCTCCTTTCTACCTCCACTGAAACATGACTGAAAATGCCAGGGGAAAAAGAAAACATAAAATGCTGAAAATGACCTAATAAAGCCAAAAATGACCTAAAACTTGCCAAAAAATGACCTAAAAAGTGCCAAAAAATGACCTATCTCTTGAAACTGACAAAAAATACAAGATAAAGCAAAAAATGCAAAAAATGCCCTTATTTAATCAATTATTTCATGATACACATTTATATATATTCGAGCTATCTTTTAACCTTCACATAAAAAAGATGCAAAATCATCAAATGCCTTGCCCTAGTCATCACACACTATTAAACCTTCATACATTAAAAATATCAATTGGCCTACTCCTTCTGGTGGCACTATGGCCCTGGGGTCGACTCAGCCTCTAACAGAAATGAGTACCAGGAGCAATCCTGGGGGTAAAGGCGGCCGGTGCGTAAGGCTGACAACCTTACCACCTTCATGTGTCGATGTCTAAAAATCTGTTAGCCTCAACCTCCTGGAACCCTCTGGGCCTTCATGGCCTGTAATAGGGAATACTTTACTTTACTTTTACATTAAAAATAATATTACTATGCAACAATACTGAAACAAATTATGCAGGGTTGTGTGAATGCCACAGTCACAATAAAGCTGCTGAGTCATAGAAAAAAACTAAGTTTTCTTGCTCTCCCACTGTTGGAAATTTCTTTAGCCTCTTTGACTCACAGGAGCAGAACTTTATCAGCTGTTCATAGCAACAATCGGCACGGAAATGTTTTAGATCAGTGGTTCCCACCCTTTTTCTGCTGGCGACCCACCTTTCCTTATCGGAATACCTCCACGGTCCATTGGACCATGGTGGAGTTAAAAAACATTATTTGTATTGGATCCCTTCCTTATGTATATATAATTTATCATCAAATATTGCAAATATATATAAGCTTATATATGCTTTTTTGAAGATACAGATTGATTATTGATAAACAATTTGTGTTCTAATTTGAAAATGGTTGACAAAATATAAGCACTTTGTAGCAAAACAGTTATTTATTTAACAATAGACATATGTTTGCAATATATGCAACAAGTGGATTCATACTCACTAACAACTTTTCCTAGGTGAAGATAAAAACTACAATTATAAAAGTACACAAAGAACCAAGAAAACAATCAAAACACAATTTGAATTGTTTTGATTTTTCTTATCTTTTTTGATAAGTCTCTCTCACTGTAGCACATTTACTTGTATCTACTTACTAGGCCTATTTATGCGTTCATGCCAACTTGAGCCACTTTGGGAAAAGTTGGGCTGAATTTTGTATACCATTCAAGAAAATAATGTTAGCATTTCTATTTTATGATTTATCTTTCGTATGTCATGTGTCAAGATGTGCAATGAAACTGTCTACTATCTATCAAACTAAAATGTTCACATGTGCAACATAATAGCCAATGATGGGAAGTAATTGAGTAAAAGTAATCGGATTACAGTAACAATTCCTTTTTTGGACCTCATTAATAATTTGGACTTGTGCCCAAAAAAACAAGGAATTTTTAGGTACTGCCATTTTGTAAAGTAATTGTAAATGTAATTGTAATTTTACTGATTACTTTGTGAAAATGTAATTTGTAATTGTATTTATGTAAAAGTCTCTCAGGTAATCATAATTCAGCCCAATTACTTTCTTTTTGTACTTTTCCCATCACTGATAATAGCATGTCTTAATATTTGGGGGTGGGGGTCTGCAAATCTTGTAAATATCCTATAGAAGTGGTAGGAAGTGGAAGTCCTACCATTTCCATAATACCTAGGTGAGTCTTTTCTGGGCTTAGTGACAATATTCTCAATGATATATATATATTTTTTTGTTCATTAATAATTTGGACTTGTGCCAAGATAGTACACAAGATAACGCTTTCCAGACGAATATAGTAGCGAATACTAAAGCCTTTGCATATGTGGTGCGTACATTTTTTTTTTAGTATAAGCTCTCAAAATTATATGAAATAAAATAAAAATACCTAATAATTAATTATAATAAAAGGTATAGTCAGTCATTTGTAGATGTCAAATTCTATCAGAAGACGAAATATGCATGCAAATATTCTCCGGAAGCAATGAAGTATACTCTATCGTTTAGCTAATTTAATTACTTTACGGAGGATGAAATGGGCTGGACATAGGGGAGGAAAGACATATTTCAAAAATATTGACTCGGAGACCTGAAGAGAAGAGACCTAGATTAGGTGGGAGGCAGTGGCGTATCCTGATCTCTGATAAAGGGCGTGCTATGCTATCGTCCTACACAGAAAATGTACTTGATTCCTGAGTTAATTGAGAATGTAGATTAACTTTAACTGAACAGTTAAAAATAGCTTACTTTATTAAAGTAGGCTTATTCTTTCTTTTAAAACATGAAGGATTTGTACTTACAAGATTTGAAGCCTTCACGGCGCTGATTAGTTAAGATGACTTCTCGGGTTATCAGCCGTGTCAAAATTATTAGGCTCGAGCGTACGGCAATTTTCACTCTGTGGCCTTCCTCAGGAATGTGAGACTGAACAATGTTCTGTATATTCTACATTCTTGCCTTTATATATTGTAGAAAGACTTGTTAACTCGGGGAAAGGCCGTACATTTGTCACAATTTGCAATTTATCTTGAAAAGTTTTGGATAAAAATGTATTTATCAGAAGATCTTCCAAAATACAGCTGTGCTCTTTCATAATGTTTTCAGAATGAAATAGGCTACATTACCTAAAAATTAATTTAACAGATATTTTTAACCACTAAATAAAATAATATTTACAATATTTGCCTTGAAATTATTAAAATTGTAATATACTTAGGTACAACACAATTGCTTGCGAAACTTCAGTAGCACGCAAACTACCGGCAAATCTCCCGCCGCACGCAGAATAGCAGTAAATAAAGTAATACTGTATTTACAATTATTTGCTATTGAAATTCTTAAAATAAAAGACTAAAAAATAATCAAACACTTTTGATAACATTAAATAAAATAACATTTACAATCATTTACTTTTTAACTTCTTGAAATCGCAATATACTTCGCTACAACTCAGCTGAGTGCGCAACTTCAGTAGCACGCAAGGCACTCAAGATACTGCCAAATCTCCCCACCGTGCGAAACCTATTCCCTTCTTCACCCCGCGGTCAGGATATCGCCCTTCTTCAAAACTCAAAGCACACAAGTTCTAGCCTCGAGGCAAGTCCACGTCTAACGTACCGCTCAGAAACTCATTCTCATTACGGAATCGTAGCACACGGGTGACTGCCTCGCAGCGGGGCCCTTGTTTTCTCATTTCAGCAATGAAAATGACACTGATTTTTCCACAATTTACTGACAAAATAAAATATTATGAATGAAAATATTCCATCTAGAATTAGGGCGTGCGGCGCACGCATAGCACCAATAGAGTATACGCCCCTGGTGGGAGGACAATATTAGGATAGATTTAAGGGAAGTGGGATTTGCAAGGGATGGTCGGATGGAGTTAGTACAAAATAGGGTTGAATGGCAGGCTCATGTAAGCGCGGCAATGAACCTCCGGGTTCCATAAAATAGATAATATTCCTTTAGCTTGCTGAGGAATTGTCTATTGCCATGAGTAAGTAAATAAGGAAGTAAATAAGTAGAAATTGTATAAACAAGGTGAATGCAACAAGTTATAGTAAATTGAAAACTGATAAAGTGAAACTTCAATTTAATATTATACCGGGTGTTTCAAAATGAATATCGGGGTTTTAAGGCTTTGTAGAATTCTGTACATTTAACATACAATTATAAGTAATACATCAAATGAAAGAGCAACTCAAACAGTTTTGTTGGTACTCAAACAGTACCAGTGCCCATGCACTGTTTCCTCTGTATGCCATTAGAAAGCAGTAGTAGCAAAGGTGTCGACTATTGAGCAGAAAGTTTTTTGTGTGTTACAGTATGCAAAGACGGAATCTGTAGTAACAGTGCAACGTGCTTTCCGTATTTAGTTCCATTGTAATCCCCTAAGTGATAATAACATCCATAGATGGTATCATCAGTTTGAAGACACCGGCTGTCTGTGCAAAGGGAAGAGTACAAGATGACCAAGATTGACTGAAGAACGTGTTGAATGAGTGAGGGAGTCTTTCACACGTAGCCCCCGGAAATAAATTTGGACACAACTTACGATACAGGATTGAAGCAGTTGTTGCAACAATTACTCCAGGCACACTAATCAATGTTTGGGAAGAACTCGCCTATTGACTCGATGTGTGCTGTGTGACGAACGGTGCTCACATTGAACACTTGTAGGAAAAACTGTTTGAGTTGCTCTTTCATTTGATGTATTATTTACAATTGTATGTTAAATGTACTAAATACTACAAAGCCATAAAACCCCGATATTCATTTTGAAACACCTGGTACAATCAGTTAGCCACCTGTGTACTGTTCCCTGAGTTTGCTTCCACAAAAACAAAAACTAAAACTGGATCCAATGCCAAGACCACCCCCGAGAAAACATGAGCACATAGGAAGAGATACACCAGTCACATACACACACATACATTCCGAGCAAAGCACGGATGGGGTGAAGGTGGTAATGACTGCCAGATGTGGTCTGCAGACCACGAATTATATTTGGCTCATGTGTGAGGAGAAACACCACCTAGGAAACTTGTCCCAAATAAGAATCGAACCTGGGCCGGCTGCATGAGGAGAAAAAACTTATCCCTTCGCTACAGCAGTGGACTGTTTCACGGGGCAGATGCACAATATAAAGCTTATTTTTTTATTTTTTTTTATTTTATTTATTTATTGTAAGAAAACCCCAACGAGCAAAGCTCACCTTAAGGGGCTATATACAACATGACATGCATTGTGATACATAAATTTTCAATTACAAATAACTTATAAATATACAAGAGGTGCAATATATACAAGAGGTACAAGAGTGAAGAGGTACAAGAGTGAAGAGGTACAGAATATAGGAACACAAAACAAAATGGCTTGATTTTAAGAGTGAAGTGAAATGATAGATGATGAAGGGAAACATAGTTACATAGTATAATAGTGATCAATATACAGTATCTATTTATTACTATATCAAAGAACTTAATTAATCTTAGATTTTAAAAAGAGTTTTATTTGTGATTTAAATTTGTTATAATTTAATATATTCTTTTGTTCTTGTGGTAATTCATTATATGTTTTGATCAAATAATATTTTAATCCCTTTGTCCCATAAGTTACAGTTGAAGAATGTGTGAGGTATATGTTCTGTTTTTGCCTTGTTTCATAGTTATGAATGTCTTTGTTATATTCTATTGGAAAATTACTGTGGATGTTACCATGTACTACTCTGTGCATATATGTAATGGCATTTACTTTAACTAAGGTCTCAAACGGCAAGATTTTCGATTGTTCATAAAGAATGCGAGTTGGTGTCAAATAATGTGCACCTAGTAAAATTCTGATTGCTCTATTCTGAAGTACTCTTAATGGTTGAAGATCCGTTTTATGAAAACGACCCCAGATAAATAACATGTAAGTTATGTGAGACTGTATTAGTGAATAATATAAGGATCTCAAGCCAGGAGTTGACAATATTCCCCTTATTCGCCTAAATATCCCTATAACTGGAGAAATTTTGCTACATATATTGTTGATGTGTCCTTTCCAAGTTAAATGTTGGTCTATAGTTAGGCCTAAAAATTTAGTATCCGTTACTCGCTTTATGTGCTTATTGTCATTTACTAACTCTTTAGAAATACCTAAGTGTGTGTTTGGCTTATGAAAGACCATATATGCTGTCTTTTGGGCATTTAATGATAATTTATTTTGACTTAACCATTTTGTTAGAATTTTGAGATCTTCATGCATATATGATAATAATCCATCAACTGTGTCACCAACATAAAAAATACTAGTATCATCAGCAAAAAGTGAAGGTATGCCATGTAAAGGTAAGGTCTGAATATCATTTACATATATTAGGAAAAGGATGGGTCCTAATATCGAGCCCTGTGGGACCCCGCAAATTATTACTTGAGCATTGCTGTCCAATCCATTTACTGAAGTATATTGTGTGCGTTCTTTTAGGTAACTTTTGAACCAGTCTAACACTATACCTCTTATTCCAAAACATTCAAGTTTTTTCAAAAGTAATTCATGATCTACAGTATCAAATGCCTTCTTTAAGTCAATAAATAGTCCTGAAGAAAATTTGTTACTATCCATTGCATCCTCAATTTGGGCTATTATATCTACTGCAGCACATAAGGTTGATGAAGTTTTCCGAAACCCATATTGGTATTACTAGGGATGGGTCCTCGATACTTTCGATACCTCGATACTTTCGATACTTGCATGGTATCGACATCGAGCGATACTTTAGAAAACTCGCTCGGTACTTTTTCGATACTTTGGTAATTCTGTAATTTAAGGAAATGCGGTATCTCTTTCTGCTTTTAGTAGTCTACTAAATATAGTAATTTTTGAACAAGAACTAGTAAGTGGACTGTTTCAAAATCTAATTTTAGTTTTAATGTAGAGATTAAAAATAATTATAGGCTACTGATGATATTAAGTTTTGTCTCATTAAATATGCACACTTAATTTTAGTTGGTATTACACAGTTCTCTCAATTTAATTTTTAATGTACCTATTTATTGAGACTGAAAATGTTGACGGTATCGAGTATCGAGGAAAAAGTCATGTACTGGTATCGAGTATCAAGCAAATTTGGTATCGACCCATCCCTGCTTATTACCCTTAAATAAAGAGAAAATGCAATGTATGGTTTTCTTTTGGAATCTTGGAATGTGCCTAAAATTTCAAATCACTATAACTTTTGATAATTTGTAGATAGAATAACAAATAATAACCTTTTTAAGGTAAAATTATGCTATACATTTTCTTTTGAAAGGATATTGCTGTGTAGGCAAGAGTGGAGGTGCTAGAAGACGAAATTTATCAGAAAGCATGAGGAAAAAAAAGCTATTTTAAACAACTGAGAAGAGAAAAGGATGAATAACAACATTCTTGGAGGAAATTTTATCAGCTTCCATTTTGAATATAGTAACCAAGGGATCTAAATTTTGTGACTCTTGTTTGACCGTTACAAAATACGGACCAAGACCTGATTGCTGTTACCTACATGATTCCGTTGTAGGGGCTGTGATAAAGAGATATTTGATTATCTGAGGAGTTCTGGGTGTGGGATTGATTTTCCCCGGTAAGTAAGGTTTGTTGTCGTCTTCTGTCCAGAAATCTAAAAATTAAGATTTATAAGACTATTATCCTGCCTGTTGTATTATATGGATGTGAGAAATGGCCATTAACTGATCAGGAAAAACATAGTCTGAGAGTGTTTGAAAATAGGGTGCTTCGAAAAATATTTGGGCCCAGGAGGAATGACAATGGGGACTGGAGAAAATTGCATAACGACAAGCTTCAGGACCTGTACGCTTCACCAGATATAGTAAGGGTAATTAAATCGTGAAGGATGAAATGGGCTGGACATGTTGCACGCATGGGGGAGGAAAGACATGTCTAAAAAATATTGACTGGGAGACCCGAAGGGAAAAGACCACGTGGAAGACCTAGACGTAGGTGGGAGGACAATCTTAGAACGGATTTATGGGAAGTAGGATTTGTGGGGGATGATTGGATGGAGTTAGCACAGAATAGGGTTGAATTGCGGACTCAGGTAAGCGTGGCAATGAACCTTCGGTTTCCATAAAATAGATAATATTCCTTTAGGTAGCTTAGGAATTGTCTAGATTGCCATTGAGTAAGTAAGTAAGTAAGGTTTGTTGCAGTCTCCGTTTCTAATTGTTCTTGAGCAGTGGTTTGTATATAATCTCACTCGTAGAGGCAGGGTTTTCACTTTCTGATTATTCCATTTCATACACGGAGGAAAATAGAAAAGATGTCCACTTATATAATAATTGAACTCTAAACTCGAGTAAAACCGAGAACATACTATTTACATTGCACCCTAGTGATGCCCAAAAATCAGTAAAACTTCTTGGACGCAAAATTAACATGGTATCTATTAAGAAGATTAAAAAAAATGTGTAAGCCAAGACATACCAATTATGTCATATTATGCTTTCTTTCATCCACACATACTTTATGGGATCAGATTTTAGGGAAACTGTACCACTGCAAAAAATGCCTTCATTTGGCAAAAGGAAGCAGTTAGAATGATGTTAGGTTTAGAACAACGGACAACATGCAAGCCCAGCTTTATAAATTATAAAATAATGACATTACCTTCTCTATACATGTATTCTAGTATCATGCATGTGAAAGAAAACATAAATGTATTCATGGAACGAGCATCAGTACATAATTATGACACCAGGCACAGACATGAACTGGACTTGCCAAACAACCGTCTAAGAGTAATAACAGTCATACTTACCAACAACTAAAACTCTTCAACAAGCTTCCTTCTGAGATACAAGAACTCCTACTAAAATCCTTCAATTGGAAAGTTAAAAAGGGGTTCAAATTAAAAGCTTTTTACACACCACAAGAGTACTTGGAGTGTGATATGCGGATTTCTGAATTAGGTAATTCTAAAGGAGCACCTCCTAGTTTAGATTATTAATTCTGATTATTATAATTATTCTCTTATTTTTATTGTGGAATATATATGTTGTTTGAAATCAGTAGTTCCTAGTTTTAGATTAGCCTACTTATAGGTACGATTATTTTTAATTATTTTAACTATTTTAAACACAATTGCCCCTATTGCTTATGTAAGCTTAAGGGTGAATAAAGATAAAGATTATGAAGAAAGTATAGGCCTACTTATATATTATGTCAGGCTGAGCACGGTCTTGACCACTTAATTAACTGTATGTTTGAGTGTCCATTCTTGATTGCTTTAACAAAAGTTAGTTGTTAAATTTTCACTTGACAAGCAAACTTAGATTTACCTTTGGTAATCCGGCAATATAGGCCAAACTGGCAGATCCTTTAGAACAAGATTCCAAGAACACATAAAAGCACTCAAACACCCCCACAACAGAAAATCAAATTATGCAGAACACCTACTTGATACAAACCACAATTACACTAACATAGACACGAACATGGAAATTCTCCACACACTCCACAAAAGTCGCAAACTAAACACAATAGAACAACTAGAAATATATAAACACACAAAAAATCACCCCACATCTATACTGAATGACCAACTACACTTCAAATCACACACACTTTTTGACACGATACCTGACATTCAAACACCGCCAAATACTCCCACTCCCACCTCAAGACCAACGCAACACCCACACCACCTAGGTGTACAACACAGGCACCCACCAGTAGCAGTTCGAAAACCGCTGATGATGCACTAAAATAGTGCGAAACGGCCGTCCGGATTACCAAAGGTAAATCTAAGTTTGCTTGTCAAGTGAAAATTTAACAACTAACACTTAATTAAGTTCACAAAGGAAACTCGTTCTAGTCCTTCTGCATTAGATCAGATGTGCAATATTATCCTATTCCTAATTCACTATTGTCTTATAATTATTATTGTGAGAAAAAAAAAACAGAAAGAAAAAATTTAAGGACCGACACGAATCAATTCGAACTTTCCGCCATTAATCGTTCTGTAGGGTTGGGAGTATCTATGTTGGCTACACTGAGAGAGAATCGAAAATTCGTCCGGGATAGCAGGATCGAAGATGGCGGACGAAATGCAAGATTTTACCAAACTAAAAGTAAGTTACTGAAGTTTTTGCTAATTATTGTACCACTAGTATAAGTTCCTTAACATAGCGGAGATATTGTCGATTTGTAAAAATAAATGAAATATTCTACTCAAATACTTTCTCTTGCATGTGGAAAATACAGTATGCTCAAACATCCAGTCGCCCGGCAGGTTGCAGGAGGAGGTGTGGTAAGCCTATTGCAGTAAGGAATATGTTTAATAATATGATGTCTTTTCTAGGTGGCAGATTTGAAGAAGGAATTAAAAGCCCGAGGCCTGAGCACAGCTGGAAATAAAAATGATTTATTGGAGCGTCTGCAGCTGTCATTAAATGGAGGTAAAGTATTTGTATTTGCTAGTGTTCATCAATTAATAGGGAAGATGTTTTGTAAACCTGTATTGTAGTTCTTACGGAAATTCTTTCAGGCTGCATGCTGTACTTTTTGGAAATGTCTCTCAAACTGCTGCATCCCAATGAGTATAGGTCTGTTTAGGTTAGGCCAACATAAAAGAATAACATCCAAACCAACCTTTCGACTCGACTGAAAACTCTCTCAAATTGTTCAGGAATTCCCATAGAATGTTTTGACACCTCACACGGGTTTGTAAAAGCTTCGTTAGTAAAAACAAGACGAATTACTGCAATATTTTGACATGAAATATTTTGTTAGCCATAATGGGCTCAACTTTAGATTAGGGCCCTTCATAAAAATTGTCCGTTTGCTGCACTTTTTCTGTATTTCAGAATTTTTGGAAGGGCTACTTTGATCTGTATTATTTTAAAAATAACACGAATGTTTATATCATTTATTTACATAAACAGATTAATAATGCACATTCTACGAATTCTTTACTTGCCAGGCATGCACCTTTTTTATTGGAGACGTGATGTACTGCTGCCAACATTGCTGGAATTGTGTACCCTAGGTCATGTTGCCAATTTCCAGCGTGAAGAAACTGATTCTAATGCGCAATTTCGTAACGTACCGGTATTACAAGTTTACAAGTGACACTGTGGGTGAAGCTGCAGCTAGCTCTTCCAATTAAATGTACCAAAATGTTTGTTCATTTAGATCTATTTGTGATGTAAATGAATGTGTGCAATTCTAATACCAATATAATTACAAAACCTTTTTAATAATAACTTAAAGAGTCTGCAATGCCTACTAAAATTAGTAGGCCTACAATACATCAAACCCCAGTGCAATTATTATTATTATTATTATTATTATTATTATTATTATTATGACAATAACAACAATAATAATTTATTTACAAGTAATACCTGAGAAAACAAAATAGGAATTTCAGATTACATATTTTCCAAAAAAAATTAAAGGTCATTCAATAATAATAGGCCTACTACACTAAAGGCGCTAAACCTACTTACCTGTAACTTTAAACTCTACACTACGGGATAAGCCGGCCTGATATCTTCTATAATTTCTGAGGTTTTGGTGCATATATTGGCAGCAGTGACTTCAGATGTTGCCTCCATTGCTAGTCTCGGCACTTCGGGAAAATACTTGGCAATCTTCGCCATTCATAGCATATCAACGTGAACTTTCGGACTAAGAAAATTTCTGAGGGCCCTAAACTAAATTTTATCCGCCATAATGTTTTGTGTGGGCTATATTTAACAATTCAGTCCACAAACTTTCCAACTGTGTCAGATTATTAAAATATAAAATATAATATAAAAGACAAACTAAAATTGCAAACAGTGGATAACTCGATACAAATTACAGCACAACGTTGGTTCCTCCCAGTTTTCATCAGGTAATGGTTGGTAGATCAGCTGGGTTGAATGGTGTAACCCCCTCTACGTCACCATCATCATCGGTGAGGGATGGGTGGGTAGATTCACAAAGTAGACGCTCAGATGCTGGAGGTTTTATACCGTGAAGAAACATGGTGTTACGTTGAAATCTTTTAATCCATTCCGTAGGGATTGCAAAATCAGATGCAGGGCATTTTCTAATCTGCCAAATAATCTTAGGGGTAACACTGTCTTGAACCATTCTAAGGATGACATTAATCCATTCATCTCCCAGGTCACCCTCGTAATTATTAACACATTTGTCCTGATTACTGGCAATATGTACAGCTTCACATATCTTTCTCTTAATCAAGTCCCTCTCAACTTTCACCACTTCCATGTCTTTAATGCTGTGCTTTAAGGAGACCATATGTTGGCTTAATCCTGTGTTAGTCTTCATATTTCGAATGTCCCTAGCATGCTCCTAGAGCCTGATTTTGAAAGTTCTCCCAGTTTCACCAAAATATACCCCATCACAGTCATCACAATGAACAGAGTAGACCCCAGGGGCGTCAAGAAGATTCTTTTTACAACCTGCTTTTTTATGCTGTGAGAAAATACTCTCTTATTCTTGAATTAGATTAAAGTGTATAACAAACAAGGAACTTATTTGACCTGGATGAACTAGAGTTTCCTCCCATACTCGCACCATAATATGCAAATTTGACAAACCACCCGTTATAAGTTAATGAAAGCATGTGAAAGTGTACAAATAATTTCAAATACCAGACATAATTTAGAAGAACAGGCTCAAACAAACTAAAGAATTAAATACTACACTAGAACAGAAATTCAGACTGCCGAAAGAAGTGAGCACTATAGATAAATTAATTTAACAGTCAAAGCTGCTCACCCTTGAATTACATGTCCATCGAAGATCGAAGACACCGCACACTTACCAACAATTTTTCACTTCAGAGTTCGTCTCCAGACTGCTTGCTTGCAAGTCAAGTCCCACGAGGCGAGACTTGACCACAGAGAGTGCTGGTGTATCGTTTGAATGCAATAATGCCACCTGGGTAGAGCACTATCTCCTCAGCTTTGCAAATTTCCTTTCTAGAACTGAAAACTTCATTAAATGTGCTTACTTTTGTTCAAGGAATTGATTAAGGGATGAAATTGGTAGTTTTTAGAACTTGATGTTGTATTTTTACCCATTTCAATCAATTCATTTTTGTTATTCATAAAACACGCCAGCCATATTATGGTTCTGTGCAAAGCAGATTGTCCAATTGCGAAGCAGGATGATCAACTGTCCTTGCATTAAGGTAAGTAGTGGCAGGTAGATTTGTTTTAATGGCAGTTAGGTTGGTTAGGTTGTGGGATAAAGACATTACCAGAGAAACAAAAACAAACATATACAATACAATCATTAAGAGCACAGTTATGTATGGAGCAGAAACTTGGCATTTGAAATCAACTACAATAGCTAAACTACACTCCACAGAAATGGACTTTTGGCGACGGTCTGCAAGAATCTCCAGGAGGGACAAGATTAGGAACAATATCATTAGAGGAAAAATGAAGGTACAAGGATCGCTGGTAGATACTGTAAAAACAGCACAACTAAGATGGTATGGGCACATGAAAAGAATGAAGAAGATATTACCGAAGAAGATATTACAATTACAATTACAATTACAATTTATTACTCCAAAGTACACGAAAAATATATACAAAAGTTGATACACCCCCCGAAGATGCAGAGCTTGTGTTCGGGGGTGGTTCAGTTATATATTAGAAATACTTATACTAAACAATTACTTTAAAAAAATGCATAATTTGGAGAAGTATGACAAAATGTTATGTATGAAAGGTTAGAACATGTTCTATTTACAATACAAAGGTACGAAGCAATACAACAATAATACATAACAATTTATTTGTTCAAATTTTAGTAAAAACAAAGAAATTAAGTTCTATCCAAATTTTAAAGTTTAATATGAAATATGTTATAACAGTAATAGTCGATAACAGAAGTATGAGTGGACTCCGAAAAGACGAAGAAAGAGGGGCAGGCCCAAATTGACATAGACACAAGGCATCAATCAAACACTAAAGGAAAGGAGAATAGAAGACGAAGCATGGACGGATCGAGAATTATGGAGAAAAATGATAAACTCCTGAAATGGGTGCAGGAAGATGTCTAGGACATTGTATAACCTGATTAAATAATAATAGGTTGGTTAGGTTACCAAATTCACATGTTTTGAAAATGTGCCATATTATATCTCCCGCGAGGTATGTCATGTTGGTCAACCTGTTTACTCAAGTAAGATGGCCGTCAGATAGGCTATATGTTATTATCATGAATTACGTATTTCAAGGTAAGAAAATTACAGGATGTATTCTTCTATAGGCCTACGAAAAGTTTCGGACTTAATTATAATCCTAGCACTTAGGGACACATTTTTAACGTTGTTCCGTTTAGTAAAGATTAAAACTGTATGGCTAAGAAGATAGAGCTGGTCCCATGCCACCTTTATCTAAAGATACATGTTTTGCAAAGCAGGCAAAATGAAAAACTACTACAGTAAAACCTCATTAACACAAATTCCAAGGGACCAAAAAATGAGGGGTTCATGTTAACCGGGGACTAATTTTTTTTTAATGAACCGTTTACGGCATACCTGAGCAACTGAGGGGAAACGTTTTCATCCCCCACCCTGCTGTGGGGTATGAAACCTGCTCTTCATGTTCAGTGTCACGTCGAAACTGCTTTAAATGCTGACATCAAGGGCGACTAGTGGGAGGAATTCCCCTACCGCACAGTGACACAATGTGCCACAGATGCGCACCCATGGTTTACGGTATACACTATTGTAGAAAATACTGTTACATGCATAAGTAGGCCTACCTTTAAAAAAGATCATTTCCTGTTGAAAAATTCAAGTAAGTTGCGCTTTCGCTGATGGGAACGAAAGTGCCTGGAAACTTCATGGCCAACTGTATTCACAGCTTCAGTAAACCCAGCAGATCATTCGGATGTTGCAGCAAAATGTTTTAAAGTGGCTATCGCAGCAAACACTTCCTGGTGGGTGGGTTACAAGTTTTAATGCAATGTATGATGAAATCGTACTAGTTATGTTTGAATGAACAGAAAAATAAAATAAATGTTATAACCCGATTGTTGGCGGCACGATGATCCCGATTGTCAAGCGATTGCACCCAGCTAGCAGAAATGTTAATCCATTTACTTGTAGCCATTCACATAAGTAACTGGGAATTTAATCAAGGTTTACGTTTAACTTAATTTCTTGTGAAAAGATTTGGAAGTTTGTGTTAAATAACATTTCAAGATTCAAGAGACAGAAAAACAGTTCGCAGTTAGTGTTAACCAAAATTTGCATTGCCCAACAAAACTTTCATAAGAAACAATACATCTTTGCTGGGACCAAATCTTTGTTCTTGTTAACAGAGTGTTCGTCGTAAGCGAGTTCATGTTAACGAGGTTTTACTGTATAATCAACAAAAATATGATTTGATCCCTTATGTGCAGCTCAGGGATTTGGCCAGTATTCCCAGCGTAAATAGGATTTTATTGGAAGAGGCTTGTGGGGCTGAATATTTTCTTTGAAACAGTGATGGCCAGAATTACGTTGCTGACTGTACAACAAGGAGTTCTCAGCATGTGCTTACTTATCAAATGTGTTGCAGATAATTCCCTGATCACGGAGCCAGACTCTGCAGTTGGAGACTCTGAAGAAATCCTTGATGAAGATGATGTCCTCGCTGTAAGTATTTCACCTAATTGGTGAAGTCAATAAGGGAAAAAATAGTTCTAGGTCGCACACCAACTCACTAATGGGACCCACCTGGGAAGGAGGGGTTCAGGGTTTCATGTGTCTCCTGCTAGATGTCTCACTACTAGCAACACCATCTATTGTTAGAAAGGTGAAAATTGGAAAAAATTAAATAATTTATTTCTTCTCTTCCTTCTCCACCCTCTTCCTCCCTTTCTCTCACCTTCTCCTTGCCCTACCTACCTATTTGGTACCTATTCCTAACTGTAAATCTTGGATCGACCAGTATACGAACACAGGACCACTAGCATCATAGCTAACAGTCTTAATCACTATGCCATGAGTAGACTTCGGATTTTAGGTAAAAACCTATTTTAATCCTTAAGTGATATATGGACGAAAACTTGTATATGCATGTTTCATAAGTGACTATGCCTAAAACTGATACTTTTATAGGACTTAAAACAACATATTTTTACGTTAGAGCCTAATATTGCCTTTTTGCTTGTTTTTCCTCTAAAGTTCAAAATAAGTAATTTTTTATTATAAATTCTAGCATTTATTTTCAGTTCATACTAAATTTTTAGCTCGGAATATGCAGTACATGACACATTTGTGACATGGTTAAATAGTAAGGAATGTTCCGTCTTCAGTAGAAAAATTCCTTGGAATTCCCAAGAAAATATAGTTTTTCTCCCAACTCCCACATCCAGTAACGGAAAAAAAACTTAGCTCTCTGAATCACTGAGGGATACAAGGGGTTGAATATGCTAGTATGATATGCTTAGCTTCTGGGCGCAGGGATTAAGTTTTCACTGTTATGGTAGTAATACAAGTCCTAGTAATATGTCTATATAATTCTGTGTACCATAGGCCTATATCTGTGTTTTATCATGATTATTGATTAATGTTGGCTTCAATAAATATAATATTCTGCATTGCATTTGAGATATTTCAGAAAATTGGCAACATAACGATTTTATAAGAGACTATTTTACGATTTTTAGAATCTATTTTCCAATTTTTAGAGCCTGTTTTAGGTACCTAAACAGCATTTTTAGCGATCTAAAAGTCCAAAGTCTAGCCATGAGTAATTGCTGAGCAATGGAGGGAAAATTCATCTATTTAAGTTTAAAGAGCTTTAATAAATAAGAAATAGCCATTTTGGTGCAAGGGTCATTTATTATAATTGTGAAATATTATGTTGGCTCTGAAAAGATCCGTTTTGGTGCAAGGATCGTTTTCGGTGCAATAATTAAGTAACCTTGTGGATGGCATACCATTCAAGTCTAAAAATCTTCACTGTACAATATGACCTCTCGGCAGTGGTATGCACATTGGCTTGGAAGCAAGGGAAAGCAGGGGAAGCGAGCCGGCAGGCAAGAGGGCGGAGCTTGGCTGGTACGCAACCTAAATCTATCATTACCCAAAATTTTCATTATTTTAGTTCTTGGTAAACTGCAAAGAGAGTCAGGCTAAAATAAGAACTGAGATAGAAGGAGAATTGTTTGCAGCTAGGAAGGATTCTCTCACAAGAATTACACTGGTCTACAAATAAAAATGAAATTCATTTTTCTGGGTATAACATTCTTGATTAACATGGAAATTCACCTCCTGAATTCAAATCTGTAATTAGTTTCTCTGTGTCACGCATAGTTTTCAAGTTATATGCAATTTCATGTTTTAAATAATTTTCGTTTCCATGCTACGTATTTATGTAGGCAAAACATGTAACTATAAATATTTTAGTCACTTGCAAAATTATTTACAAACATGTTATGCACTATAAAACAAAAGAAATATACACAAGCCTTAATATAATAATTGTATTATGTGGAAAGACTTATTTAAGTTTAGAAAATATGAAAAAATACACTTTTCTCTAAGAATTTAAAAGTCTTATTTTTTTCTCTTGTGTTCAATTTTGCAGTCTCTGATAATGTTCCAGCAGTAGTCAGCAAGCATCGCAGGTATCCATTTCCCTTCATACCGCTTTTCCATGGACATTATATCTTTATGAAATCTTTCACCATGTTCGTCGGAGACATCACTGCAGCTCTCAGGAAAATAATGTAGATGTGAATCTAGGAAATGCACTTTTAAAGACAGGTGACATCCTAGATCCCTATATGCATTTACCATTTGTTGAACCAGTTGTTCGAAGTTGTTAGCTCTTTTTCTTCCCAGAAAATTTTGCGTTACATTCTTGAAACAAGACCACGCTCTTCTTTCTTTTGGAGCAAGGCATTGTTCAAAATCTGAGTCCTTTTGAAGTTCTCTGATTTGGGGACCCACAAACACGCCCTCTTTTATTTTTGCTGCAGAAAGACGAGGAAACTTTTTTGAAAGGCACATAAATCCTCTTCCAGATGTGTCCATGGCCTTAACAAATTGTTTAATAAGGCCTAGCTTGATGTGAAGAGGGGGCAGCAGAACATCTTCACTGGCTACCAATTTCTCATTCAGTAAATTTTTTTCTCCAACTTTCCACTTACGTTCAGGCCAAATCTTTCTTTTATAATGGGAATTTCTATCGCGACTATCCCACTCACACAGAAAACATCCATATTTGGTGTAGCCTTGTTGCATACCTAATATCATGGCAACTATTTTCAAATCACCACATATTTTCCACTTGTGCTCATTATATTTTATTAATCTCAGCATATTTTTCAAAATATCATATGATTCTTTAGTCATACTTGCATAGGCAACTGGGACAGAAGTCATTATGTTCCCATTGTGGAGGAGAACTCCCTTTAGACTGTATTTTGAGGCATCTATAAAAAGTCTCCACTCCTGTGGCTCGTATTTGAAGTTCAAAGTATTCATTAGTCCACAAACATCATTGCAAAATGTCATCAAGTTGTCATTTGCAAAATAGGGAAGAAAAATGCATTCCCTATGTCTAAACTCAGTAATTTTCGTATCTGGTTGCAATAAATTGTATTCTTGCAATCTCGAACCCAACAGTTCTGCTTTTTGTTTACTTAGGCCTAAATCACGAACTAGGTCGTTAAGATATGCTTGTGTCAAGAAACGTGGAGTTGAAGTGCTTGTGGACTGATAAGATGGGTCTTTTTTTTCAGGAGATGATGTCAATGCTTCACTCACACTTTCTGCACTATCTGTTTCACTGTCTTCATTTCTTGGTCTTCTAGGTACTGGAAGAGTTTCGGAGTGTGGGATTGGTCTGATTGCAGAAGGCAAATTGGGGTACACTATGTGTCTCTTAGATTTCCGATTTGTAAAACCATGAACATCTGTCAAACAAAAGTAACAGTCTGTAATGTGGTCCTTTTGTTCCCTCCATACCATTGGCACTGCAAACAATGTGGAGTTATTTCTACCTTTCCACCAGTTTAACAATTTAACATAGCAAGTTGCACAACAAATATGTGGTGCCAGTCCTTCTGCTGATCCCCAAGTTCTATTCCAAAATAATATTTGTAGGCCTTCTTTACAATGGGCGAAATCTTCTTCCTATGCTTAGCAAACGTGAACCCTCCGCAGATATAGCAGAAGTTGTCAGGCGTATTTCTACACGTTCTACGATTTGGCATTTTCTAGAAGAGAAATATACATTTGAAATTAATACATTGCTATGAGTTGAATTGTGCATGTACAGAAACAGTATTTCATATAAACAAACAATACTCACTTCCTCTAACAAGAATTTCAGGTTAAACTCAAGATTTTGTCTCTCTCTCTCTCTCTCTCTCGCTCTCTCTCTGTGTTAGAATCTATTTCACTTCTATGCTTTAAGAGGTTTCTGTGAAAGAGAAATATGTAAAGTTTTACATATTTTATATATCACAGATGTCTGAATGTTATGGTCAAAAATAAATATTTACTCACATGATAAAGAATGTCTCCACCATCCAAATAATGCCAGTTTAACGCTATAAAACTCAATTTTAAATCCTGTAACAATGACTTGCTAATTAACATAAAATTTTACTAGCAACAGGAATGCCACAATCTGAAAATGAAAATAAATGAAGGACAAAATTAACTGTTGCCAACTGTTGTTAAGCAAAGTTCACCAACTTTATTACAAACTTAAAATGTCAGTGAAATGAGACGTATATTCTCGTATAACTTAAAAACTGTGCCTGATAGCGAATTTCTGTTTTCAGATTTGAATGTACCATATGGAAATCCTTTAGAAACACATATTTTCATATAAGAAAAATGACCCTTGTAGAACAGTGTTATTATTTGTATGTCTTCTGGAAGACCAATTCATAAAACTCAAATGGGGGAAATAGGTATGGCATCCTCATAGATGAAGACTTACCAGTCACTGGTTTGCAGATGATATTATCACAGTGTAAGTATTAATATAGTAAAGAAACTGTGTGCTAAAAGTCCTATGACAACATGTTAACTGTGCGACACTAGCGCTCCACGC
The DNA here is from genome assembly GCA_964059195.1 of Ectobius pallidus. Lineage (NCBI taxonomy): Eukaryota > Metazoa > Arthropoda > Insecta > Blattodea > Ectobiidae > Ectobius > Ectobius pallidus. The sequence goes on from CAXKWD010000003.1 coordinate 200,262,558, forward strand.
GGTGAGTAACTAAAACTACATTCTCATCATATCAAATTACTTGGGCAAATACATGATCACATCACAAAATATTTTATCATAACAGAGAAAAATACACAATATTCTTCTTTATTGCAAATCTGAATTTTAAATTTAAGAAATAATAAAACAGGTATTATAATCTAGTTAATGACAGTTAAACAATACCTAAATAGGCTACTGTTAAGGACTTTATCTAGGCCTCGAACCAGCCTTTCCGTGACACTAAAAAAACTTTCACATGTGTTTCTTAATGCTTACACCTTCTTTCCGCTTTTGTCTGTTTGCTGCTATTCTAGACCACTGGCCTCCTAGTTGATTCTTAAAAATATCACACCATCGTGTCCTTTGTCTTCCCACTTTCCTGCTCCCTAACCTGGGTTCCCACACAGTCACAGCATATGTCCATTTTATGGGGTCCATTCTAAGCACATGTCCTGCCCAACTCCATTTTGAATTTATTGCTGTTCTTGCTGCGTCTTTCAACTTTGTTGTCTTATGTATGTCTTCATTTCTTATCCGATCTCTTCGAAAGATGTTAAGTAACTTCCTTTCCATTTCCCTCTGGCAAATTTGTATTATGGTTATTTCCTTTTTAGTTAGTGACCATGACTGCGATCCGTATAGTAGCACCGGTAATATACACATATCCATAACATCTTTCTTAACCTTCATATTAATGACTTTGTCTAGTAAAGATATAAAAGATATTAAAGGGTGTCTTTGAATATAGGTATGTCACACTGTTCATCCTGCACTTCATTGGAGAGTGTATTTTGTTTCTCTATCTTATGGCAACATATGACTTCAATTGTAGGACTATGTAGCCTCAATTACTGCAGGATGAACCCCATTAAACAAAACAAAAAATTCTAGAGCATTTGGAATTGAGGACACCGTCGGTACAGCATTTTTATTTAACGAGTTTTTATAGGAATTCATAAATTGGCTGTTTTCAACGTGTTCCAAGCACAGACATCAATTTTTACTCAAATAGGTTACATCTGTTGTTAAAAGGCCTTCTTTTCGACTATTAATGACCCATTACATACACCATAAATCATTACAATAAAAGGAAATATAAAAATAACCACATAACCTCACCAGAACAAGAGTAAGCCAGTAGGCCTAGAGTAAGTATTATGTATTTTTGTTCTTACCTTTGTGGTTCTTTCGAGAAGGTGAAGAAATGCAATACAGGATTTCTTTCATTATTATTACTGCAATTTACAGCAGAACAATAAGGTCCTTTCGAAACATGCTTGTTCTAATAAATATAACTCTCCTATTTATTTACATTGACAGCCCGTGGGTAAGGCTGACAACCTTAAAAAAAAAACTTGGAAAAAATTAATAATTTTGCTTATTTAAGAAAAGACGATAGATCATTGTAAAAAAAGCCAAAATTTAAAAAATTGAACTATAATATTAACTGATAACTATCATGCATAAATAATGGACAAGGAAATAAGAGATGTCTAACAGACTGATTTTCCTCTTTACATTTTCAATTTGCAGAGGTAGAAATTTTAAATCTGTGTAAGTATTCAACAAATTTCCCGTGCCCTGTTAAGAATTGAGTCATAATATAGTTTGAAATCAAAAGTGTACAAGCTATTCTATCTTACAGTCTTGGGAAAAACAAATCTTTCGTTGTGCTGTCGTTATTGGTTTCTTGCCAAATCTGATCCCATTGGCTGTGCATATGTTCTATTAATGTTTTCTAACATGTGAAGACAGGATGAAAAATTCAATGCCATAGCCGGGATTTGAACCAGGATCTTTGGCTCTCCGTACCGATGCTCTAACCAACTGAGCTACAGACATTGTATTATATCTCTGTCGGTCTGTCACGTGACTATTTCCTGGTAGCAGAAGAGAGAGAGACTTGATTCTACTAGCGTGCACAAAAACATTTCTTAAATTTATAATGGGCAGCAGATGTGAACAGATTTGAGCTCGGACAAACACTGACTAGAAAGGGAACTGGATGTCTTTTGTATTGGAATACACGGACTACCTGCTCCCGCACAAGCACTTGTAACAAAATTCCAACGGTCGGCGAGAGGCACAGATATAAAGCTACAACTGTACCATGGCAACGTGCCGGTACAACATTAAATTCTCCAACTGACTCACAATCCCAGTATACCACCAGGCGTTCTCAATATGAGATACAAACCCAGTGGCGACTTACAACCTGTTAGTACTTTAAGATCCGGGCTTTATAGTATCTTAAAGTACTTACAGGTTGTAATTTGCCACTGAGTTCGTATCTCATATTGAGAACGCCTGGTGGTATACTGGGATTGTGAGTCAGTTGGAGAATTTAATGTTGTACCGGCACGTTGCCATGGTAGCTCAGTTGGTTAGAGCATCGGTACGGAGAGCCAAAGATCCTGGTTCAAATCCCGGCTATGGCATTGAATTTTTCATTCTGACTTCATGTGTCCATCTTAGCCTACACACAGCCAGTGTGAAAGATTTATCATTCCACTGTGACCTTTCTAACATGTTTTTTTAACATTTGAAGAAGCACCTAACTTAGCCAGTTCATCTGCTTTCTCATTTCCTATATTTCCCATGTGATCTCAGACCAAAGTTAAACAAATATGAATAAAATAATAATATCTCTATGTATAAGTGGCTTTGTCCTGACTGACTGACTGAATGACTGACAGAGAATCAACGTAGAGCCTAAACTATAGAGGCTTGGAATTTTGATAGTACCTTTGTTTCATAATGTAAGTGCCCATTAAGGAAGGATTTAGTAAAATTTTGATTTTTAATGCCAAAAATCAAATGTTTTCGAGGAGACGAAATACCTTCCATAAGAAATACATGAGCAATTTGATTGTTGAGGAAAACAGTATTCAATTGTGAAATTAATTCAAGATGGCCTTGCTCGGTTGCTATCTTGTTCATTTGTTTACGATTTGCAGAGATCTGATTCATTTAACACGTGGGGTTACAAGCAAAAAACATTAAGTCATTGACTTAGTGTATTTTGCTTGTAACCCCACATGGACAGAAGGGGAGAATGAATGCACGTCTTAATGAGAAAACATTGAATGATTTGGAAGAAACTGACTATGCGTGACTATGCTAGGGAACTCGAATCTTGAGGTCTTCTCCCCCCCCCCCCCCCCGGGCGGCGCATTTTGTTCGTGAAATGCACCTACAAGCCAGCTTTTTAATTTTTGTAATTATCAGCCGTTATAATAAAATTATTTATGCAAGATTGGGTAATGTTCATGATTATAAGGTTCATTTTAATAGTTTTATTTTGAATTTGTGTGTCCATTTGACAGCATAAGATTTGTTTTATTCGGTTGATTATTTATATTTTTAACTTTAAACAATACAATTAATATAAAATATGTAATTCCTCTAATTTATGTAAAACAATGTCAGTGTTAATAAATACAGTGTTTTAATTATTTTTCTATTAAATAAATGATTTAAATAAAACATATAGGCCTAGCAGTTGAGTAAATAATCGCGGGCGAAGCTACAGGCACCTGCTAGTAATATAATATAATAAAATTACACTACATATTAATTAAGAATTTATTTTCAATGTTTAAATCAACTGTAGTCCACTATACTTTACAAAAAGAGTATTGAAGTACAGTAGAGTCCCACTATTCCAAAAATCCGCCTCTTCCGAACAGAGTTCAGAAAAAATACAGATTTTTTAACTTAAAAACAGGAGATATTAAAAAGATGTTCGTGAAAAAACGTACATTCATTGTTATACAAAGAAGTTAAGTAGAGACAAACATGGAGCCTAAGTTTGATGAAAACGCTTGAAAACAAACTGGAATCAAAGCTAGTTACTTACAGCACATGTCGGCTCCATTTATACAATTCCCCACACTTAATTTACGCCTTAAGAAGTTGATATTATTCATGAAATCTGCCTATTCCGAATTCCCGCTAAACCAAACGGTGTTTGGTCCCAATTAGTTCGGAACAGCGGGACTCTACTGTAAATGGAAAACAAATATTTCCAAACATCCTTGGAAGTTATCATTAGAGAACACGTAGGACTGTTACTCCAGGATCCCAGTGTCCTAATTTGAGGGCAGTCTTATCTACGAAAAGGTGCATCATATTTCTAAAATTATTTTTTATTGTGTTTTCTGACATCCTCTTAACATGTTTTAGCAAAATTGATGTAAATCAGAAACAACAAATAATTTGGTATTTAATGGGTTAATGTTAGTTGACGGTATTGCAGGGTGAAGATGAGGAAGATGAGACACTGGTGGAAGATGATGAGGCAGTCTCACCAGAGCTCAAGAGGAAACTGTCTGAAGAAGAATCCCCCCTGCCCAACAAACGTGCAGCAGCCGGCTCCAAGAAGATTGTGCTGAACCGCAACGTTGTGACTGCGATCACTCCATCGTCGGAGAAGGAGAATCACCAGGTGGTTGCACCAGAAAGCGAGCCCAAAGCTACAGAGAAGTCAGAGGAGGAATCAACACCCGAGAAGAAAGTGGTCAAGCTCTCTGGATTCTCTGTCAAAGAGGTAAGTTGGGTTTCTATAATAAAAATCATTTAGTTAAAAATATACTGTTATTAGTTGTACAGTGAGTCTCTCTTGGACTGGGGACGGGCCGGGCCGGGCGAGCGGTGAAACGTGACTGCTGCAGTGAGTCAGATATTGCAACATTCCGCTTGGCCAGCAGTTGGAGTGCATGCTTGTGAAGGTGAAGGTCAAACACGGCCTGTGCTCTCGTGTTATAAAGTTATATAGTGGTCTTTGTCTTAGTTCACATTTATCATTATGCCTCGATCAGTGTTCACAGTACAACATAGGGTATTTATGTACGATAATTATGTGAAAACAGAGTCTTGCAGAGAAGTCGTTAGACGATTCAGAACACAATTTCCACATGTAAATCCTCCAGGTAGAGAAACCGTTCGACGACTAGTAAACAAATTTAGAGAAACGGGTTCTGTGCTCGATAAGAAACAAATGTGTGCTTACTGAGGAGAAATTAGACGAAATAGGAGAAAGATTAGAGCATACGCCAACAAAATCCCTAAGACGACTTGGACAAGAAACCGGTGTTTCGAAGGCCTCAGCATGGCGAGCTACGAAACTGTTACGTTTGAAACCATACAGAGTAACTGTAGTGCATGAACTTAAGCCACATGATCCTGAGATGCGGTTACGTTTTTGTAATTGGATGTTGCACAATGTGAATAATGGAATAATTGATCCGAAGTTAATATGGTTCACAGACGAGGCCTGGTTTCATTTAAATGGGTATGTTTCGTCACAGAATAACAGGCATTGGAGTCAGGTAAACCCCCATCGCATACATGAAATTCCCCTGCATGACGAAAGGGTAGGAGTATGGTGTGCAGTGAATGCCTACAGAATTGTAGGACCAATTTTTTTTAATGACACAGTTGATGGACAAAAATACAGATATGATATACTGACACCATTTTTCGAAGAACTGACTGATATTGACTGCCAACAAGGGTATTTCCAACAAGACTCTGCAACTGCACATACAGCTCAACTCTCGCTAAACAAAATTAGTGAAATTTTTGAAGATCGGGTCATTAGTGCAGGCTTATGGCCATCACGGTCCCCAGATTTAACTGTTTGCGATTTTCATTTGTGGGGATACTTAAAAAATAAAGTGTATGAAAGAAATCCCCACACGTTAGACGAACTAAAAAATTATATCCAAACAGAAATAAACTTAATATCAGAACCGCACCTATTGCGTTTGAATGAGAGTTTCCTATCTCGATGCCAAAAATGTGTGGATGAAGGAGGAGGACATTTTCAGCATCTCCTGTAATAAGGTAAGTCCCTATTTTCGCTATGTTCATGGTCATGCACGAACAAAGTGAAAGAAGCGAGAGAAGTGCCGTGCAGTTCCTACACCTCGGGGCGCAGGGTGATGACTCGGCGGCCGCATGCACTTTTGCCGCTAGCCCGGCCTCCAGTCGAGAGAGACTCACTGTACTAGGCCCTAAGGGAAATGTGGTAGGAAGAGGATAAACCACCCACGGAAAGCTAAGCTACGTATTAATCAGCCCTACCCAGAGGTCTTTGGGGAAATTACCATGCAACAAGGGTTGATCAATAAGTAAGGTCTCCAACACTCTAACCCTAGCTCACAACGTCAGACGAGAGATTTGGCGCCATTGCCATGTCCCACTATCTCCCCTCTTTCAAACGAGCCATTGTTGCAGCCACTGAACCTTTTAGTGTCCGAGGTAGAGCTGTTTGAAATGGATCTCCCGATTTCCGTCCCCGTCAAGTACGCCTACGCGAAGTCATACAGTTTCTTACTGCAAAAAAAGTTCTGCCAATTGAAATTCACAGACAGCTTTGCGAAGTTTATGGAGAGGGATGTATGGACATAAAAAATGTGCGTAAATGGGTTTGTGAGTTTAAACAGGGCCAGACAAATATTCATGATGAAGAACGAAGTGGGAGACCAACAACAGATGTCACAGATGAGATGGTGGCAAAAGTCGATGAATTGGTGAGACAAGATCGACACGTCACTACTTGTGAACTTTGTTTATTGCTTCCTGACATTTCTAAAGGTTCCATACAGACCATTTTGAGTGACAAATTGATATTCCGTAAGGTTTCTACGAGGTGGGTTTGCGGAGGCCGCACTTTGCAGAGACGGAAATCGGGAGATCCATTTCAAACAGCTCTACCTCAGCCATTAAAAGTTTCAGCGGCTGCAGCAATGGCTCGTTTGAAAGAGGAGAGATAACGGGGCATGGCAGTGGTGCCAATTCTCTCGTCCGACGTTGTAAGCTTGGGCTAGAGTGTTGGAGACCTTACTTATTGCTTGGCGGGGACGGAAGTCAGGAGATCCATTTCGAACAACTCTATCTCGGACACTAAAAGGTTCAGCGGCTGCAACAATGGCTCGTTTGAAAGAGGGGAGATAGCGGGACATGGCAGTGGCGCCAAATCTCTCGTCCGACGTGTTGAGCTTGGGCTAGAATGTTGGAGACCTTACTTATTGACCAGCCCTCGTACTACACAAGAAAGCACTTAGTTTCTTCTGTTTACAAATAATTATTAAAACTAAGAGAGGATAGAAATCCTGAAAATAAAAACAATTTACATGATATATCTACAGCCAAGTAGTAGTATTAGTCCGGTCATGAAAACCACCATTAACGGCCATGGGCGTCGGCATGCTGACCACATGCCCCTCAATCCTGCCATCTGCCTCTGGTAGATGACGCAGCGGTCGGTGGTAGGCCTTGTTCCTTCAGGGATTTAGTGCCACAGAGTTTAGTTTTAGTAGTATTAGTAGTAGTATTTATTCATCCAGTTAAGTCATCACAAATGACATTGGATACATCTAAAATATATACAGAAATGTAAAATAAAATACATAGCTTACATGCATTTGCAAGAAACATATATAACATACCCTAGGATTAAAATTAAAAAATTAAAAATAAATATAAAAAATAAAAAATAAATTACACCAAATTTACAAAATACTTCCAAATTACTATAGGCTAACTAAACATAGATCATAGATCTAATAGACACATTAAAGATTTCTATTCTTTACACATTTCAATAAACTCGTTTATATCATAAGGACAGGAATTCAATAGAAATCTCTTTAATATTGTCTTAAACTTCTGGCATGTAGGTATTTCCTTAATGTACGATGGGAATTTATTACACATGTAGAGGTCAGTGTAGAGGAAACTTTTCTGGTAGGCATTTGTGTTATGTAATGGAGAGAACAGAGCATACTTATTCCTAATACTGTAGGAGTGAACTTCCGAGTTAGTTGAATATGCATGCAAATTATTTTTCATAAATATTAAGGTTTCATATATATAAATACTTGGTAGAGGTAATATGTTTAACTGTTTGAAGAATAGCCTACAACTACACTGACCAGCAAAAAAAACCGATCACTTAAAGAAATTTAAAAAAATTAAGTTTAAATAGCATTAATTTTGGACCGCGCTTCTATAACTCAATTATCAGAAAATATCCTGATCTCTCAGCATACTCCACTGTTAAATTTAATAGATATGTAAATAATTTTTTGTAATTTTTTAGCTTTTAAGTAAATTTTGTTTAATTCCTTTTATGTATTTATGTTTAATATTTTTTTACTTTCTTTTTTAGTTAAGCACATTATAAACTCTATTTCTTTGTCTCTCCTCTTTCTTCACTTTGATATTTTTGAAACGGCACCCGAGCACGAGCAGTCTTGCTCATTCGGGTGTATTACTAAATTTAATACTTCTTGTGAAGATATAGCCTATATTTCTTTTCCTCTTTTTAAATAGTAGTTGTAGTTAATTTTGAAATTTTAAAATTACTTTATTTTACTTGTATAAATATGTATTTGTGTTTGTATTTGCAATTCTATGTAATAATGTAAAAAAATAAAAATAAAATAAATAAATTAAAAAAAAAATAACAATAATAATAATATGTAGTAGGCCTAGTGCTTGAAATAAAATTACAGCAATTGTATACGTTTTTAAGATTAAAATTTAATGACACATTTCACACTTAATTCCCCATGTTGCCTCTTGCACCGTGGTGAATGGTGAGCCTAAGGTTGCAGCAGCATAATGGAGGCTGCATCCATCATCAATTAGAGCAACCGCTTTGGCAACGTCTTCGGGACTGAGAGGCATAATTTCAACTAAACTTACTGACAGAATCACTTCGATGCGAAGGGGGACAGTTTCCTTTCAGTTTGGAAGGAAATGACGCAATGCAACAATGAAACAGCTTGCAATGTGTATGACAAGCTAGTGCAGATAATCACATCGGAAATGGCCTATCGCGATGCTTTTTGTTTTGTTTGTTGATAAAGTGATGAGATATTAAGAAAGCGGATATGCTGTATCTATAGCTAATGATCCAATAAAAATAATAATTCATCCTCACCAACAACAATGTATAAACATCCAACCAATTTATGTTTAATCTTAAAATTACAACAAATTTTACAGTGATCGTTTTTTTTTTTTTTTTTGCCGGTCAGTGTAGTTGTTCTACTGACTTTCATAATACTTCTGATCACTTTCTTTTGTAGTTTAAAGATTGTTTTAGCATGTTCCCCCAAAAATAATTCCGTAAGTAATGATCGACAGTTAAACAGTTAATTTACAGAATGATAATTGATTTACAATGGTTACGGATAGTACTTTATTCTAAAAAAAAAATTAAGGGGTACTCTTGCTTTTGACTTGACGTAAAATTGCCAGACGTATACACAAACCGTATTAAGGGGTGGTATAGCTATATTAAGTCTATTAAGTCTATAGCCCCCCTCACCTATAGGACCCCCCCCCCCCCCAAAAAAAAAATCATAATTTTTTTTCAAGTGATCGGCAACTGCAACATTACTGTTAATGGTAAAACTCATGCTTCCCTGCCACCTGTGTGTTGGCCTTAGTTACTCTCACCTCCCCCATAGATTTCTCAATGCCCTTCAGGTTTCTGAGTTCAACTTCCACCGTATGCGTGTAGTGTGTCGTAGAGTTAGTAAGCACATGAAAAATGTGTTGGAGAGCAAGTTTTACGGCATCCTTCAAGTTGAGTGTGTTAGAATATGCAGCCATGTATGATATCTTATTGGCGTAAACAGAAAGACAAATTATCAGGAGCAAAGAAAATATTGAAATCACTCAGTGGTGTGAAGAAAGGGAGATATGAAATTCAGGCAGTTGCTGCCCAGCTGGATGACAACATTGCAATGCTGCGTTAACCTTGAACACCACGCGGGCACACGCGGCGTTTAGTCAAGTGACCCAGTCAGCTGCGGTAATGCAGGAGGGAGCTATACCATGGTATATTGTCATGGTAATTTAATTTTTTGTAGATAAAATATAGATTTAAACTACTATTTTGCGTGTTGATTTAAAGATGCTAGATGTGTCTTTTTATGCCTTTAAAGCATGACAACCCAACCTATATCATGTAAAAATTTTCACTTATTATACCCTCCCCTATTTTAGAAGTTGAAAATTGCGAGGGAAAAAAAGGGGTGTGTTATAGGTGAGTAAATACGGTATATTGCCATTTTGGTGTTTTTTTTTTTTTCCAAATCAACTAAAGTATCAGAAATTTGTAAATTTTTTTTGTGTGTTTGGTTTATTTTCAGCGTCTGGAATTGCGGGCACAAAAGTTTGGTGTTCAGTTGTCAGTAGATGCCAAGAAGGAAGTAAGAGCAGCACGATTTGGGCTGTCTGGTCCCATCAACACTAGCAACACAACAGTAAGTCATCTTGTCTAGGTCCTGCATAAAGAAACTCTTACCCTTTACTTTTTGTCTGTTGGAAACCAAACATATTTTTACTTCCTCTGCCCGTACCATAGGTACTATAGGTAGAGGAAGTATTGTTTTCGACCCTAAAATTCGAAGTTGAGTTTTTAGCATATATACACGTTTCAAGGCCCCCTGAATCCAAAAATACTATTTTTGGAAACATGTCTGTCTGTCTGTCTGTGTGTCTGTCTGTGTGGAACTTTGTGAACAGACTAGCTCCAAAACGGAGAATCGTATGAAAACAAAATTTCGTATTTGGGTCAGGCACCTTCTGAAGATGTGATTCGAAGATTGGCGACAAATTTCTCTTATTTTTAAGGGGACTGTGCATGAAGAAATTTTCGTTTTTCGCGATTTTCTTGAAAACGGCTCTAACGATTTTCTTTAAAATTTGCACATGTGTTCCTTTTACTGAGAGCTAAAACTTTTATTTGAAACTTTTTTTCGAAAAAATTCTCTGAGGGTAGTTACAAGCCACCCACTGTTCACCCACTGTTTGTAGAAATTTTGTCTTGCGTGATGAACAACTGAATACGCGCTCTTTCACGGCCTCTTATTCTATATAAGAATGTGAAGTGAGAAATATGTATTGTTGGCCAGGTATAGAGTGAAGAAGTATCTGAGGGAAATATTCGATAAATTTCGGAAATTATTCTTTACGGCGGAAAGTTCAATAAACGTCTGCAGTCACTTGTTCTTTTTTTAAGTTTGTTATATAGACTGCGCTTTTAGTCGCATCATTGAAAGAAGAGGTATTTATAGGATAATTAGCGTAAAATTGTGTCTTGCGATTCTGTAAGAGGATATGTGAATACTACTAACTTTTATTTGGGCAGAGGAAGTTATGTGACTTTCACATCAGATTTTTATATATTCTTTGATATTGCATGAAATTACGTATATTACTTTCTTCATATTATCATGTGTATGCTTTGTTTAAATTAAGAACTAGGGTTGTCACCTTTTGATAAGGCTAAGAAGGGACACTTATTGAATGTATGCAGATTGCCGATCTTCATACCTAAATTTGTATGTGGAACAATTTATTAATAACTAGCTTAAAAGGCCCGGCGTCGCCCGGGATTTGTATTTTGTGATTCGAAATTAACTTATAAAAGACTTTCTAAAATTGTAGGTCCTTATATAGGTATTAAAAATTTGAAATGAAGAACAACTTACCACACTCAAACTATTCCCTCAGAAAACGCTTGATATGGCTTTTTATGACTCATAGAGGATGTAGAATTTTGCATTCCATCGCTTCTACACACCAAGCCTGGTAGGGGTTCAGAGAAGAAGAAACAGAAATACCGGTAACATAAAATTGTATTGCCTGTGTGGAATATTTATTTCTCACTCTCATGTTAACATGGAACCGTTTCGGGAATGAAATTAAAAAGTAATTCAATATCACTTTCATACTTCCCTCCCCAAAAACCTGGGATATAAAAATATATGTATTACCATACCTTGTACGGTATTCTCTATGTCCAGGGTAGAGAAAGTTATTTGACTGCATCAGATTGTGCATTATTTTCGTGGATTTCATCTTCAGTATTTATTTACAGTAATGGAGTATATTGATAGCTTCTCTAATTTGTCAAAGTCCCGTATCATTTATTTCCAAACCTACCTGAGACCAATGCCAACAATACACTGTTGTCATGTGAACTGTGATTTGGATTTGATAATTTTGTGTAAAAAGGGATTAAGTATTCTCAAAAACATTTTATTTTTGGCATTTAAAATCAAAATTTTTCAGAATCCTTTCTTAGTGAGCAGTTACATTATGAAACGAAGATACTGTCAAAATTCCAAGTCTCTACCTATTATAGATTAGGTTCTACGTTGATTCTCTCCCAGTCAGTCAGGACAAAGCCTCTTATATATATAATAATAATTAAGGAATCGCGCACAATGTGCATTATCTTAACCTAAGACTTAACCTACTGACAAACACCCAGTCCTGAACCCGGGAAAGGGATTTTTCACTACTGAAAAATCCCCGACCCAGCCGGGAATCGAACCCGGGCCGCCGGAGTGGAAGGCAGGCGCGCTACCGACTCACCCACGGCGACGGACCTCTTATATATATAGAGAGAGATAAGATTGGGAATGGGTTCTTTGCCATTTCCCTGAATAATTTTCTTCCATTTCATACTCATACTTAAAGGCTCTCCTTTTGCATAGTGTTCACTTTAATAGCATTTATTATATATGAACTAAAGCAGAATTCCTCATATAACTCATCCAAATTAACATTGGATTCTAGATTAAGTGCCTTCACAGAGTCTTTGACATGTTTGAAAGATAGTGGACACTTAAGATTAAAGTTCTTCAGTGTGCCATAAAGATTTCAAAACACAATGTACACTCATAGATATGTTTCAAAAAAATTACGAACGACTATGTAATGGCTAACCACTAAGTTTAGGAATAACAGAAGGCATATTTAATTAGTACTTATTCAACGAACGACACACGAAAAACACACAGGGAACGAGGATTAAAATTGCAACTAATAACACTAGGGCACGCCTTTCTGTCCTATAATTCCAGAAGGAAATATACTATCCGCGCACGATTCCTGGTGCGCTCGGTCCTCATTCGGTAGGCTTCGCTCAACTTCGTAGGTAGAGCTGACAACATTGAAACACGAAGTACGCTATACACCCTGACATCTAGTGGCTTCAATACTAAGCTTTCATTCTGTCTCAGGATCCTTATTTATTTATTAACATTATCTTTTCTGACGCATGGAGTTATGGGGAAAAATACAATCTTTCAAATTGCCGATTTCACAAACACGTCATTGTACATCCAACACTTTCCTTACCTCTTTAAGAATTCCGTATGTGCTAATTTCTGACGATCCCATGAACTCTGATGGCAATTTCATGGACTGAAAGTTGAGCGAACTTTTCACAAAACGTATTAAATACGTTTAAAATTAAGCCTACAGTTTTCTCCACTTTTAGATGCCTTACCTCTCTTACGTTTAACAACACAAAATGGTGAAGCATGTTCTGCTAAGACTCTTCTTTATGCTTAAAATTAGTCTTCCAGTGTAAAAATATTGAGCCTATATTATGTATAATATTCTTATTTGATGACTTATTTATAACCAAACCCTTATGACGTGTAATTAATTGTTACGCAATACCGTCACCACGTTATATTATTGGACTGCATTAAAATCGTTGCATATTAAATATCACTACATAAAATAACATACGCGCGATTCTGCTGAAACGTTATTTCTTTGGTTGACTACACTGCAGAAAGACTGGCGGACTAGCTATGTTTTGTTCCCCCCAATCCTCACTTCCCCGTAAATCCAGCGTCCAAGAAATGGCGTGCGGGTAGTACTTGGAAACTCAGTGCAGCGTGTCATATGTTCTGTGTACAGTACTTCCCCGTCGGATCACCAGTTAATGGCTCGCATGGTGGGTATGCTGATCAAGGACATACCACAAGAATGCCTGTGCAACTTATACAAATAAATTACACAGAATAGGGTGATTCCATGCCAAATCATCACAGCTCCCAACCCGACCATCTCAGATTTACATGAAATTCGGTAAGAAGTTAAAATACATGAAGCTGTACACACACGCAAAATTTTACCCCTCAGTGATTTACGATATTCATACAGCAGGGTTGCAAACATGATAAAAATTGTAAAATTTTCCCTTGCATGCTCTGCAAAAATAAATCATAACTTTACTTCTAATTGAGGTAAAATCTTCATGTTGGTCTCATTTTGAAGCTAAAGGTACATAGTTTCCATTAAAAATAGTTGCATTTCAAAATGTTAATTTTTTCATTCCAAGGTCAAAAGGTGTAACCTTTGACCTTGAGTATCGAAGAAACTGTATCTTTAATTTTATTGAAGAAAAGATATGTTAGGCAGTTAAATGCATTCTATCTTTGGTACAAATTTCATTTTGGGATGGCTTTGGGAACAGGAGAAAAAAATTTCCCTATAATATAAAGCCACATGGCTCACTCACTCACTCACTCACTGACATTAATGTTTGCCACTTTCAGATGAGCTAGAAACTTGAAATTTGCTACACGTATAGCGTTTAGGCTGTAAACCACATAAACATTCCAAAAAGGTTATTTTTTTATTTTTAGCCCTATAAACCCCCCGAAAAAGGGCTCAGCTCGGCTCACTGACATTAATGTTTGATCACTTCCAGATGATCTAGAAACATGAAATTTGATACACTTTTAGGCTTTTTAAATTTTAGGCTGGTCGGGTTTCAAGTTTCTAGCTCATCTGAAAGTGAGCAAACTTTAATGTCAGTGAGTGAGTGAGTGAGTGAGTCAGCCATGTGGCTTTATATTATAGGGAAATTTTTTTCTCCTGTTCCCAAAGCCATCCCAAAATGAAATTTGTACCAAAGATAGAATGCATTTAACTGCCTAACATATCTTTTCTTCAATAAAATTAAAGATACAGTTTCTTAGATACTCAAGGTCAAAGGTTACACCTTTTGACCTTGGAATGAAAAAATTAACATTTTGAAATGCAACTATTTTTAATGGAAACTATGTACCTTTAGCTTCAAAATGAGACCAACATGAAGGTTTTACCTCAATTAGAAGTAAAGTTATGATTTATTTTTGCAGAGCATGCAAGGGAAAATTTTACAATTTTTAT
The DNA here is from genome assembly GCA_964059195.1 of Ectobius pallidus. Taxonomy (NCBI): domain Eukaryota; kingdom Metazoa; phylum Arthropoda; class Insecta; order Blattodea; family Ectobiidae; genus Ectobius; species Ectobius pallidus. Next base: position 200,277,567 of record CAXKWD010000003.1, read on the forward strand.
CATGTTTGCAACCCTGCTGTATGAATATCGTAAATCACTGAGGGGTAAAATTTTGCGTGTGTGTACAACTTCATGTATTTTAACTTCTTACTGAATTTCATGTAAATCTGAGATGGTCGGGTTGGAAATTACACTTTATTGTGATGATTTGGCATGGAATGACCCAATAACATCATGGGCAGTGATTTCACTGCCGCCAACACGTTACATTTTAGTGATGAACGATATCGATATCTTGATCATGAGTTGAAATTCACAAAATATATCTCTGAGAATTACTGTCTCTTATTATGTTTTGGAATAATTTGGTGTTCCACAATATAATGCGTCCCTCTTAGGCATAATTCGAGAAGCTGAAAATGTTCTTAAAATGTGGGATGTCCTGCCTAATTTGGGACAGGTGGCAACGCTATTCACAACTGAAGCTTTGTCTATTGTCACTTGCCACAATAGTTGGATTACAATCACTGATAGCTCCTAAAAATCCCTTAGATAGGTTTACCAAAGATTCCAATGAACTGTTGACAAAACATGACAAACTCTCTCAAATCACCACACAAAAGCAGCTTAAGTTCAGGGCAGGGTTTACTGAGTCTAGCAAAAGTTATATTGTTTGTTGGTTACCTTTTCAGACTAATTTGAACAAGTGTGAGGTTTATTAAAAAAAAAAAAAAATGCCCTGGATGTTCAACATTTCACTCTGTGTGTATCAGGTTCTAAATGAGATACAGCAGAATCCCTCTACTCTGAACTAATTGGGACCGGAGCCTTTTGGGATTGACAAAAATTCGGATTAATGGGATTAATTTATAATTACTTAATTAGGTGTATGTATGGAGTCTACAAGTTACTTCTACTCAATTGTAACATGCAGTCTTATTTTTGTGATCAAACGTTGTTGTTGTTGTTGTTGTTGAATTTGGTGCCGGAAAAGCAACGATAAGTATTCGTAAGAAAAATCAACTCAAGATAGAACAATTTTGTGGAATTGTGACCTAGAAGGTAATCGAGGAGCGCCATACAGAAAAATTCCAGACTTTGACAAAATTTGATGAAGCAGTTTTTGTATGGTTTTTGCAAGAAAGACAGAGAGGTGTTCCACTGAGTGGTTCTATAATCCAAGAAAGGCACTCCAGCTCAATAAGATGGTGAATAGTGATTACAAATTTGGGTTCAAATCTTCAGACTTTTCATATTAGTGGGATGCTGTTGTAATATTGACTCTCCCAAAGGAATTTCATCACACAAAAGATTCCTTCCCTAAAGTTTGCCATTGTTTAGTTAAGCTGCGTCTCCATTAATATACATTTAACACCAATATGTCAATATTAACAAGTTGATATTGACATGTATATTGCAATTTCACATTCCAATTGACTTGACATGCAAACCCAGCGTGTTGCACTTAACATTTTCAGATGTTAATGTGTTTTCCGGAGAAAATGGACAACATGTCAAGTCAATTGACTATTCGGTCAATATCGGCTTTGTTTCGGGAATTTCCGGGAAATGAAAAGCGATCGTCAGCTTAATCGGCTTTGGTTCGGGAATTTCCGGGTGAACAAAAAGCAGTCGACAGCTTCCTCAATATTCCCGGCATCCATTTTGTATTATGTGAGCACAGTATAAGTATTAATACAGTACAGAAACTCAGCCCATTTTTCTGCCAGCCGAGCATGCATGCGCATTTACTAGCGATCGTAGCGGCCATAAAGTAAGACTACAGAAACTACTCCGGGAAGTATGTAAATAAATATGAGTGTTGTATTTATTAGAACACGCTATATTCGAAAGGACCTTATTATTCTGCTGTAAATTTCAGTAATGATAAAAGACAAAATCCTGAATTGCATTTCTTCACTTTCTTGAAACATCCAGAAAGGTAAGAACGAAAATAAGTAATATTTATTGTAGGTCTACTGGCTTACTTGTGATTCTGGTGTGGTTATGTTTCAAGTTACTTTAATGTAATATTTTTATATTTTATTCTGTTGTAATGATTTCTGGTGTATAAAATAGGTCATTAATGGTCGACAAGAAAACCTAATAACAAAATATGTAAAATATTTGAGTGAAAATTACCGTCTATGCTTAACACACGCCGAAAACAGACAGTTTATGAATTCCTATAAAAACTCGTTAATTAAAACTGCTGTACTGACGGTGTCTTCAATTCCAAATGCTCCAGAATTTTTTGTTTTGTTTAATGATGTCCATCCTGCAGTAATTGACGCTACATAGACCTACAATAAATTGAAGTCGTATACTGCCATATAAGGCAAAGAATCAAAATACACTGTCAACAATGACGTGCAGGATGAACAACGTGACAGACCTATAATATAATTTACGTAATTAATATGTAGGCTATTTATTATCATAATTTGAATTATAAATTATATTAAAGGGCAATGATTTTAAAGGAAAAGTACTAGGCATAGATACAGTCCTTAACAGTAGCCTATTTAGGTATTGTTTACCTCTTCTTAACTAGAATATAATAAATTATCTGTTTTATTATTTCTTAAATTTAAAATTAGATTTGCATTAAATAAAAATATTCTGTATTTTTCTCTTTTAACATAACATATTTTGCGATGTGTTTATGTATTTTCCCAAGCCATTTCATATGATGAGAATGTAGCTTTACTTAATCTCCGCATGGAGCGCTAGTGTCGTCCAGCCAACATGTTATCATAGGACTTTTAACACACAGTTTCTTTACTGTATTAATACTTATACTGTGATTTGAGTATTTGGTTTATCAGTGTTCTCAATAGTATTGCATCTACTTTTAAAATTATTTTTATGATATACTCCATTGTTGAAAAATGTGTAGTTATTTTGAAAAGATCAAGACATCTGTACAAAATTAGTATTTAAGAAAGTCATAGACAGTCAACAAGAAGATAATAACGAGTATATAAAACTACTCTCATTTTGTAATGTTGGTTGCCCTCTTCAGAGGCGTTTTCTTTTTTAATGCTATTCATTTCTGTTCGTAACCGTGCCAAGACATGTTAACCTATAACATTGTAGTGAAGACAATTGTTAATTGGTAAACCACTTGACTTGTATACATCAAGAAGTTGATGATAAACATTTAACATATGTTAACTGCAAGATGTTGGTGTTAAATGTATATCAATGGAGACGCAGCTTTATGTGGCATTGCTTATAAGGGCATTCAATCCATGTTCCCCGAAAACTTAAAAAATACGTAATTGTTCACCTTGCTGAAAAGGTAACGATTTGCCTCTTGAACACAATAAAATAAATAAATAGCATTAAATATGTCATATTACTAGGGGCCGTATTTTTTGGTAACAACGATAAGCGCGAAATTTTATAAAACAACCTCCCTTAGCTATATTTAGCGTTTATATGCTTAAATTACCAATATGAACCAAATTGAATCCACGAAATATCGCGAAATTTACTCGATTCTGCAAAATGTGTCTATAAGCGCGAAATATGCCCCTTCTGTCCGTAAAGTGAGAAATGAGCACGAAAATGTGCCTTAAATTCACAATATTGTGTTTTGGTGTACTGTATTTTTTATTTCTTAGCAGCATGCTTTTTTTCCTGCTGTTTCTGTGGCTGTCGAAGATTTACCGATATATCGATATTTGTGATCGATTACAAAGATCGCAGAATTTACGCAAAGATTGTCTGTGATCTGGTTTGTACTGTTGAGTAATCTCCTTTCCTGCTATCTCTTTGCCAAGTTAGCGATGCCTATGATCGATTACAGCAGAAGAGTGTAGAATGTTTGTTACTTGTATTCAACAGATTTCGTCTTTTATCCACAGTGATATGGTTGGCACTTCTGTTTGCAAATGGCTATCTGATGGTGTTTAGTAGAAATTACGATAATATTTCTCGTAATTATATTTGAACGTTAACTCTAGTCATGTCTAACTCGAAAGTTACTTCAGTTCATACAAGGACAGAAGAATATAGAAATGAGGGGGGGGGGGGTGTTAGTTCATGTAAATAACGAAGCAAAGTATATGATTGCGCAATGTTCCCAATGTAGTGTAAAGTAATTTATTTCACGAAATACCCACCGAAATAGAAGAAAGTTAACACCGAAATCAGCCATTTCATTTCACCAATAAATCAGGGCCCTAGATATTACATACTTCTATGATTTTTAATATTTTATGAAATGTTCCATCATTTTTACTACTTACTCAATGGCAATAGACAAATCCTCTGCAAGCTAAAGGAATATTATATATTTTATGGAACCCAGAGGTTCATTGCCACACTTACCTGAGTCCGCCATTCAACCCTATTCTGAGCTAACTCCAACATTTCTCGCAAATCCTACTTCTCTTAAATCTATACCAGTATTCTCCTCCCATCTATGTTTACGTCTTCCAAGTACTCTTTTTTCCCTTTGGGTCTACCAGTGTATTTTTTAGATATCGTCGCTTAAGAAACAATACCGTGTAACTAACAAAACACAAATTTTACAGGAGAAGCAAAAAACTGTTTATTTTTGTTATTAGGCATCGTACAATGTTTACATTTTCAGGATAATAAGCAAAACGTATTTCTAATTATATGTTGGCAACATTGAGTCGAATTTTAGTTTTTTGGCACCGTGGCGCTAGTTACGCGGTATTGAAGTCTTAATTATTTTACGAAAATGTCAGTTATGCGGAATTAAATATTTTTATTTCAGAATAAAAGAAGCATTTTTTAAGAAAAAATATTTTATTTGAGTGTAGTATAGTACTATAATTGTTGACCAAATTATTTTTCTTTATATATTTTATATTGAAATAATCGTGCTCTAATATAAATAAATCAAGTATACATGGTACAAATACAGTTTCCTGATACAGTTTTTGTATTGAAGTTACAATTTGGAGATAAAGAATTTTATCATACTACTGATGGCAAAATAATAATATAACAGTGTGGGCTTTCGCGGCCGGCTACATCATGATTGCTCAGATTTCCCTAGCCTACAAGCCCGGGAAATCTGAGCAAACAAAATAATAACATACTGGAAAGCCAGAAGCCTAATGAAAATTGTTCAATAGCCTGAGCAATAGATTAAATAAATAAACAATAACAATTTTGATGCTATGATTTACAAATGACAAATTAGCTCCATTTAACCTACAATGATATAATGAGCAAGGCCTTGGAGTTGTACAGTTAATTTAATTCAGAAGGCTTTGATTCTCATTGTTTAAATATTACTATTGATCCTATGAAAGGTTAAATTTTATCCAGCCATCCATGAAAGGATAAATTAACTCGAAGATTTACCCTTGGAAAGATCTAGCCCGAGTTTGTAGGAACATTTTTTCTGTCATTTTCATATTTACCCAGAGGACATTTATCTAGAAACTCGCCACAAGTGTATGTGATTGCTATCTTTAAATTATTTGTGTTGGTGTGGTGTTATTTTTGTGTAAATTCTGTCCATTGGATAATTTACCCATAGGTAATTCGCGAGTTTATAGAAACCGGCCATTAGTGTGATATAATAATTTAGTGTCATTAAACGTTTAAATATGGAACATTTATTTTTAGAAAATATGTTCCTTTATGAGGTCATATTTAGGATTTTTGGGTCATATTTAGTCACTTTTAAGGTCATATTTGCTGTCATATTTTCCATTTTTTTGGTCATAAACATCAGAACCCTATTTATAATCAATCACCGATTAGTTTCTGCAAGGTTTTTTTACATCTAAACTATCAAATACTCTGCCATTGCAGTAAACTAGTGTTGCTCCGTTTATTTGAAGTCACCTATTGAGGTTACTCCAAAATTTGTGAGCAATTTCTCCAACCTATGAGTAAATTATAATTTTTAATGATACCAAACTGAGCAAATTGCGCAACGCTGAATGTTGTTGAGCAAATTCTCTTAGCGGGAGAAATTACTCTTAAGCTGAGTAAATTTTAATGATACGGATGTGAGAATTTTCTCAAAACTTGGAGTAAAAAATAATTTCTCATCTTTATTCATACGACCCAATGATACAGCATTGCCTAGTTTAGGTAACAGAGTTGCAAATGCAGAAGTAAAGTAAAATTGCTGAACGAGGTAAAGGTGGCTGGCACCTGTTGGAACATTTTTTATAGTTTTTTCGTGATATTGATAGTCTCAAAATTTCCGGTCATATAGTTCATATTGCAATTTTTCTTATCCATAAATTTTGGGGTTTGACTTAGGTTTTGAAGGGTCATTGATACAGCTGGCTAACTGGGTTGTTCCAATATTAGAAAATGTATTATTGCTAAATTTTCTTATTGTGTTTGCAGGCAGCAAGTTCAGAGCTTCTTCGGAAGAGAGCAGAGAGGTTTGGCATGACTACATCACCCATCACCAGTCAGAATCTAAACAAGGTTTGTGCTGCTTTTTCATATTGTAACACTTTCTCCCAGCAATCTGCAAGTTTTCATCATTTTTTAAAATTAACATAAAATGTACTGTCTAATCTCGATATAACAAACCTCAGCTTAGTGTGCTTTTTAGTATTAAGGGCTGTATTCACCAACACGGATAACATTTCTCGGTATTGTGGATAATAAAAAATACGATTAATCCATTATCTCAAATAGTAAACCTTTCGGGTTTCACCACATAGTTTGTCACCTTGGTTTTCAAAAGCTTGGTTTTTGTCTACTACTTGTCTGACCCTTAAATTTTTCATAAGAGAACCAACGACATCTAGTGGCGGTTGTGTAAAACAGCGGGGGGAAGACTGTCTATTGGCTACGTCCGGATGTGAAATGTAAACGTTGCCATACCAACAGAAAGTTTCCCCTCACGCTGTCTCTAGCTAGTAGTTCTACGAATGGTCACTAGATGTCTCACTGTTTTGTGGGCGTGGCATTTAGCAGATAATTTCGTTTTCCCCTTGAATCTTTTGCAGAAATTAATGTCGTCATAAATGTCCAAGTACGGCATCCATTTGGGTGTCTTATTCTCTGTTCTGCTTCATATTCCTCGTCACTGTGATCATCTCTGGTGTTGATCAGATGTTCCAATCACCTATGCGCCATCTTGATGTCGCAGTTAGCTTGGTTTATCCTGTTTTGCTGGCTGATATTTCACCGGTAAAGCATTAGCTTGGATAATATCGAAAAACCAAGTTACTGTAGCTGGTGATACACAAAATGGACAATATCGCAGATTTTCAGTCTAAAAACCACGATCAGACAGATTATCGGCATTGGTGAATACAGCCCTAAGTACATAATATTGTAAATCCCCGCTCATATTTCATACATTATAATAGTTTTACAGCTCCATTACTTATGATCATTTCAGTACATAAATGTGAACTACTTCACTATCTCTCACTCTTCTCTGTGAACGCTTCAAATGAAGTAGTTCGTTCGTGAAGTACATTTTTCCTCCTGGGCCCTATTTCATAAAACTCTACAGGTGTGGCAAATACGACAATTATGTCAAGTCTGACAAATTTGTCAATATGTCACGACAATTGTATTTTTCATAAATATTACAACTTTTCCTTACATTACAGGCAAATTAATGTAAATTGTCAGACAAAAAGAACCCATTTCATAAACGCGACAATTTTATGTCAAACCTAAAGATTACTTTAGTACACTGTAGATGGCTCTCACATACGTGTCTCAACATCGAATATGATACCTAAGCAATCGATTATTACTATCGAAAATAATTGAATTATATTTCTCTTTTAATACCAAGTCACTGAAATTGAAAGTTAGGTTAATCCATTGCCTAAAAACACTGGGTGGTTTAATGTCTATTTCTTCACCACTTTCACTACTACCAATATCACTACTACTAGTGTTCATTATTAACAAGACAATTTAGCAAGTTTATTAACAAAGTTTAAATCACAAGAAAGTTTCACTACTACCAATATTACTACTACTAGTGTTCATTATTAACAAGACAATTTAGCAAGTTTATTAACAAAGTTTAAATCACAAGAAAGTTTGCTAAGTTATACCACACATTTACATAACCTACTCTGTTGGCCTACATATGAAAGATTGCCTGTCACTTCTGTAATGACAATTCTACATTTTTTGTAAATTTGTAAATATGTCAGCAAAAATTAATGTTTCATAAATGATAGGTATCCTAAGATTTGACATATTTGTCAGACTTTTACCTGTAAACTCAAAAGTTTTGAGAAACAACAATATGTAAAATTGTCATACAAATCTACAAAATTGTCATGACATTTATGTCAAGTTGTCAGCTTTTATGAAAAACACAATTGTCAAAATGTAAACCTGTAAGACAATTTTATGTCACCTGTCACCTGTAAAATTGTAACTTTTATGAAATAGGGCCCTGGCCGGCCTCACCCATAAGCTATTTTTTCTTTGCCACTCTTCTATATGAACACTTCAAAAATGAAGTGTTCTTTCAAGTGTTCTTTCTCATAACATCGTTCACAAAGCTCACGCTCTCCCTTTCACACACATTTACCTGGGGAGAAATACTTGGGGTTCGTGACGATACCAAGAGATGGCATAAGCATGTCCCATTGCTTTTAGGCTTGCATCCAATGTGGTTTGCAAGCACGATTGTTTTCAGACCGGAGGGGGACATATAGATACGTGACTTGACATAAAACACATGACTTATTTGGTATGTAAAAAGGGAACATCGCTGTTTCCAACTTCGTGAATCTAAAATTTCTTATGGTTTTAAAAAATATATATCTATTTTTTTAATACTACGTTACTGCAATAAAATAATTTAATTTGCAGGATATCTTAATCGGCAATTAATTAATTTTCAATTTCGTTTTAGTCTTGATAGAAACACGTACATTCTGATTTGGATATCATCTTTAAAAAAAAAGTGTGCTTGGAACGCCACGCGACAGAAGTGAAACTCATTTTTTATTTTTTTTTTATTTTTCAATTTTGGATTCTTGGATTTTTTAATTTTGGATTGTTGTACTTTTTAATATTGGTTTTTAAACATTTTTAATATTGGATTTTTTAATTTTCGATTTTTAAATTTTGGATTTTTTATTATTAAATTTTGGATTTTTTTTTAATTTTTTTTTTTTAAATTTTGGATATTTGGATTTTTAATTTTTAAATTTTGAATTTTTTGGACTTTTGAATTTTGGATCTTTTAATTTTGGAATTTTGGATCTTTTAAATTTTGGGTCTTTGAATTATTTTATTTTGGATTTTTTAAATGTTTTATTTTGGATCTTTTAATTTTGGAATTTTGGATCTTTTAACTTTGGATGTTTTAAATTTTGGGTCTTTGAAGTTTTTTATTTTGGATTTTCGATTTTTTAATTTTGGATTTTCGATTTTTTAATTTTGGATTTTTTAAATGTTTTATTTTGGATTTTTTAATTTTTATTGAGTTATTGTTTTCTGTGCAGTCACACCTCACAAATTTCGTGACGATTTTGAGCGTTACATTAATTTCGTGACGATTTTTGAGCGTTACACAAGCTCTCGATTTACCCCTTCTGCGGCTAAAGAAGCTTCACTTCAAAAATTAAATGTGTTTTTCAGCTGTATTGGTATTGCCTGAAAGCTCCACGGTAACCCGAAGTAAAGAATTTGAAAGTGAAGTAGAGTGACAAACAAACGAGATCGGAATGAGTAAAGCATTCACTGACTTTGAAGTGTTGAAGTATAGGAATGAGTGAAATAGAAAATAGAGGGGTATTCCGAAAGTAAGTTTCGTCAATGTATGGCAGGAGCGGCGTGTTCACCAGGGGAACCAAACAAACGCCAGACGAATCCCCACCCGTGGCTGGTTCCACGACGGAAGTGGCGTCAGCGGAGGAGGCATGACGCAGGCGCACTGCGCCGTAGAAGAGCGAGTCGCAGCAGACTGGCGTGCCCGCGGGTATTAGTGTACCGCTCACGATGGCACGAGAGATTTGGCGCCACTGCCATGTACCGCTATCTCCCCTCTTTCAAACGAGCCATTGCTGCAGCCGCTGAACCTTTTATTGTCCGAGATAGAGCTGTTTGAAAGTGATCTCCCGATTTCCGTCCCCGCAAAGTGCGGCCTCCACGAACCCATCTCGCACAAACCTTATGGAACATCAATTTGTCACTCAAAATGGTCTGTATGGAACCTTTAGTAATGTCAGGAAGCTGAGGTGGAGCAGGCTGTGCGCCAATTCCTTGCATCGCAGGGCACCGAGTTTTACCACAGTGGGTTCTTCAAACTGATCGCACGCTACGACAAATGTCTCAATGTCGCTGGCGACTATGTCGAAAAATAGTGCACGGTGTATAGGTCATGCTGCCATGCTGTATTGCTTTTGGGTCAATAAAGTGTCCGTGTGACAAACTGACGAAACTTACTTTCGGAATACCCCTCGTAAACGAACTACAATTGCCACTTCTTGAGTGGATAACCTCATGAACTGTTTGAACTACTAGTTCACTAAAAGTGAGTAACTCATTCACACTTCAAACGAGTGAAGCGTTCATTTTGAACGACTCGCTCACAAGTTACCCAATTTATGAAAATTTAATCTTAAATTATTAATTAGGTTTTACAGGTTTATTTTGTCCACAAATGTTTAATAAGTTTATATTAATTAAGAGTCATTCAAAAAGCAGGCCGGTTTTGAATTGCTTGATATATTTTTGTTTGTCAGTTGTCGGTTGTCGACATTGCTTTACTTCATTTCAATATTCATAAACATTCTGATTGTTGCATAAGTCTGAATTTCTTGCATATCTGCAATATGTGTGTAGCCATGGGGCAGTTTACTATCTCACAACATGGGCTAATTATCAAAACATTATGCAGAAACTGTCAGGCGACTTTGCATGATTCTAGGGCATAATGAAGAGCTGAATGAATCAATAGTTTGCAGACTTATAATACATTCTATAAGTCCTCATCTGAAGGAATAGTCACTCAGGAGTTGTGGTTTCAGGAGGATGGAGCCACCAGCCACTCTGCCTGCGAAACAATTGACTTGCTTCATGAGCATTTCCTGGATCGCTTCATCTCGTGTAATGGTGATCACCATTGACCACCAAGGTCATGGAATTTAACACCATATGATTTTTTCTTTGGGGTAATCTTAAATCGTTGGTGTATATCAATAAATTCAGGAACATCAAGTTAAAAGAAGAAATTTCACGAAATCAGGCAGTCCAAGCAAATTTCACGAACAGAATTCTTGCATGCCAATGTAGTAGAGGGGGTCATATTCCCGACATAATTTTCCATACCTGAAAAGGGAAGGTCAGTTGAACATGTATATGGACCCTTGGTTATTGTGTTTTGAAAAAATTGATATTTTAAAAACTGATGCACTTTTTGAAGGACCCTTTATAACAATCTACTTCAAAAGAGTAAAGTCTGATAATGAGAGAATCTCTATATATATAAAAGGCTTTGTCCTGACTGACTGAATGACTGACTGACTGATTGACTGAATGACAGGAATCAACATACAGCCTAAACTATAACAGGTAGAGACTTGGAATTTTGACAGTACCTTCGTTTCATAATGTAGGTGCTCACTAAGAAAGGATTTTGAAAAATTCTGATTCTAAATGCCAAAAATTAAATGTTTTTGAAAATACTTAATCCCTTTTTACATAGAATTATCCATTCCAAATCACAGAATATATTGTTGCCAAATGGCATCAGGTGGGCTTGGAAAAAACAAATGAAATGCATTTTTGACAAATAAGAGAAGTTATCAAAATAATTCATGTTATAAATAAATGAACCGCTCGGGGGAACAAAATGGTAAGTGCCAAATGGGGTGTGTTGAAAAAGAGAACAAATAAATTTCTCATTAACCTAAATATCTGAATAATTTTATTTTCAGCTCAATTTTGTACTCAATACGCTTGAATATATAGAGATCAATAGCTATCACCTACCATTCTGTTATACCAAACAAGCTGGAAAGTAAAAAATTACTTGTTTCATGGCAGTGGCAGTTACCATTTTGTTCCCCCGAGCGGCTCAAATATTACAGAATGAAATCCACTAAAATAATGGAATCACATAACTTTCTCTACCCTGGACATAGAGAAAACAAAACGAGGTATGGTAATGTGTATATTATTATATTATATCGCAGGTTTTTGGAGAGAAAAGTATGAAAGTGATAATGCTTTCTGTTTAATTTCATCTCCAAAACGGCTTTATGGTAACATAAGAGTGGGAAATTTCCCGCCTCGATATTACAATTTTATGTTACAGGAATTTCTGTTTCTTCTTATTTAAACCTCTACCAGGCTTGCTGTGCACTGTACAAGCAATGGGATGCAAAATTCTAGATCCTCTAAGAGCCATAAAAAACTATATCAAGCGTTTTCTGAGGGAATAGTTTGAGTGTAATAAGTCGTTCTTCCTATTTCAAATTATAAATGCCTATATAAGGACCTAGAATTGAAAATTGAAAATCCTTCATAAGCTAATTTCCAATTTCAAAATACAAAACCCGGGCGACGCCGGGTCTTTTAAGCTAGTACAATATAACGCCTGTAAGGAAGAGCAAGTTTTTCCAAGCGTGGCTCGAAGTGTTTGCTGTATACCAGTGGCGGCTCAAGTCAAGTCAAGTCAAGTGGAGGCCCTGAGCGGTAAAACTTCTTGGCCCTCAAACTTAAGTTAGGAATAGAAGTTGCAGCAAAACTCTCATCTACTTATTAACAAAAAAGAAAAATAATGACTAATTTCATACAGTTACACTTTATATAAAATTATTTGATAAATATTTTTACATGAATTTCCGTCTTGCTTTATTTCTTGCAAAATCATCAGTTATTTTGACAGTGTCAATGCGGTTTAAAATTTCCTGCTCTATTTACAAGATGGCCAAGTTGTTTAGTCTTTCTTCTCCCATTGTAAACCTTAAATAGTTTTTTACTCTCTTTAAAACAGAAAATGATCTTCTCCCGGATGCGTTAGCTAAGGAAATTGTTAGAAAAATCTTCAATAATATTTCTGTATTCGGAAATGTGCAAGATATTTCAAGGTGGCTCGATAGATGTCTGGTGCAGTTTTTTTGTTTTCTTTTAGAAGTATTAAGAAATGATCCAATTCATCTTCCAAAATTCAAAACATCAGTGTCATTTTGTGCATATCCTTCAACTTTTTTTATGCTTTCTTTCGTTCTTTCTTTCTTCTGTTGACAGTTTCCAATAAAAAAATATATGATAAAGGCTGATCGTAAATAATTAAATATTTGGTTTTAGTTTTAGTTTAGTTTCTACTTTTTGTGTGATAATTACACGAAATAATGCTTATTGCTTGATGCAGTATGATCTTGGTTACCGTTATTTACTCAAATATAATGAACACCTTTTTTGTCCATTTATAGCTTTCAAAACTGGGGTGCGTGTTAAATTTGAGTACAAATCCGTTTCGTAGGTTGGCAGTAACGGTAAACTTTATCTGCGTAACAATGCATTGCTGTAATTCTCGACTTCATTAATTTTATCGATGCCCTATTACTAGCATTTCATAGAGCATATAAAAATACTAGTTAGTAGTCATGAAATGGAGGGCAAAAAGAGAAGAATATCTGCTCTTAGCTCTTAGTATAAGCACCCCATGTGTAAAATTTATACAAAATCAAGGATTCCAGTGACGCACACGTCAGTGAATGTACCTTTAGGCCTAAAACTTGCAGTTAAATTTAATGGTAATTTCAAATGTTTACATGGTGGTTCATTATTCCCTTAATACTATGACAAAATTCCAAATAAAAACATATCCTACCATTGATGCTCATTACATTCGCCAACAAACTTTTTTTTTTAAGATTTCAAGTTTCAAAATCGGGGTGCGCATTAAATTTGAGGGTGCATTATATTCTAGTAAGTACGGTATATTCCAGCAGTTTCTTCGCTTTCTGATCATTCTACAAATGACCCTCAAATCAGAAACAAATTCATTACTACAGCTGCCACCATTTACCGACATAGTGAATGACCAGAAAATATCAAATGCTAGCTGTCTTGACTTTCATGAATTCAAATACATCTCGAGGAGATTAAAAATTGAGGCTACTCATGTTTGCAACTCAATTGTAAATGAAGTAAAGTGAAAGATCACTTGGGTACTGATGAGCATGATATTTTATTCTTAATGCACTGGTATGTGTTTCTGATTAAATTTAATTAGATTGAAGAAATTTATTTACTGTTATAGTAGAAGTCCACGGGAGAAGGTAATGGCAAACCACTCCTGTATTAAACTTAATGCCTAGTAAATCCAAATAAGGATCACCAGGAGTCTACACCCAGACTCGAAGGACTACTATTACTACTACTAGAAGTCCAACTATCCGAATTTCAATTATCCGGATCACTTTGAGGTCGTAGGGTCCAACATATATAAAATATTCAGGAAGTAATTGAACGCAGTCCTCATGCATCCACTCGCCTGGAAAGTGTTACATTTTTTAATTTTATAAAACACGCTTACCATTTGCTTATTTTTCACAACTTGGAAGATTAAATTTATGAACCTCATGAAGGAGTGTGTTGAGGCTACCAACAGTAAAGTGTTAATCAACAAATTTTATCCACTGATGAAGCAATTTTCCACATCTGTGGTGGGATACATAAACACAACTATCCCATGTGGGCAAGTGAACTGCCATGTGAACTCACTGAGTGGCAATGAGATACCCCTAAGGCAAATGTGTGAATAGACATGACCAGAAACATATATCTATTTCGTGTTTGAGGGTATAAGGCGAAAAAACTACCCATTAGTCCTTAATATTTCAATTTCTATCTCGACGTGCGATGTGCAGCAATTTCAGCATTCACAAGTTGTGCAAGATGACATAGCCAAAACTGTAGTGTTTTAATAAGATGGGTACCTGATTTTGTAATCAAAGTTCATAACTACCGTATTTATTCAACTATAAGACCCCTTCAGCCATAAGACCCCCATAATTTTTTATTCCACAATTTGAAAAATATTAAAAATCATGAAAATCAAATTTTAAAATTTGGATAAAAGTGGGAACATCGGACATTATTTCGGAGGAACATAGCGGTAACTACTTTAGCTCTTCCTTGACCTTGTGCTTCCGGCTGCATGACTCTTACCCTCCCAGTTCCACCCTTAACATTTCGTAGGAACATGTTTTATGATCATGTGGTCCATGGCATGGAGTGGTCAGTATTTAATTTGAAAGCAGACAGACAAATGGACTGTGAAAATGGCTTGTCGAAGAATGAGTTATTCTACACCTTGGAAATTAAGCACAATGGAGTTTGCAGAGAAGATTGGTGTGAGAGCTGCAGGTGGAAACTTTGGTATACTGTCCATGCATTTAGACGAGAGCACTGTAAACACAATGAGCAGTGGAATCAGTCATGAAGTGATTCATACTAGCAACACACTCCCCTTCCGTCCCGCCTTATCTTTGCGGCGCATGCAAGTGCTCACGTCTAAATGCACAGGCTGTACAACTGAAAATGATTTGTTACTGGCGCAGTTAGCAAAATAACTGTAATGTCCAGCAGAGACAAAATTCGTCTGCCTATACTGAAGACAATCTCACCTGTAAGACCCCCCTCTAATTTTAAAACACTTATAGCCAAGTAATTACAGTATATAAGTCAGGCATGTCAAACTGAGAGTCACCCGAGGGCCATATGGGTCACGCTTGTTTTGTCATGAGGGCCACACAGAACAACTAATTACTGAAAATGTAAAATATTTTTATTACTTAAACATGCGATGTGCATACGATATGGTTTAGTGGCAAGCCACATGCAAACTACTGCAGTAGTTTGACAAAAGAAAAGAATACTAAATTTTAAACAGTAAACACATATACACTGTACAAAATGAACATTTAGTTACAACTATTTTTGTACATGTGCTGTTGCTGCCACTTCTGTTTAATGACAATTTTGCTTTCTCAGACCGAAATGTCGGTTCAATTCCGATTTTGATCAGAGATTACAACATGAGTCATCCTTGTTCTCCGAAAGGTATTTCTTGATTTCATGAAGGAAAGTAACTGTTCACACACATAGGTAGAACCAAAAATTTCCACAATCCTCTGTCAAATTTTCTGCAGTTTTTAACATTTCAGGAAGGTATGAAAAGAAACCAGGTATTCTTAAAATGGCCAATTAAAAAACGAATGAAATTTAGGCCAGCTGATGTATCCTTTGGAGGCTGCAGGTGTCTTTCAAAGGGCTGTTAGATATGTTTGATATGTTTGATCTAAATGATATCTTTCAAGGTTGGTGGATTGGTCAAGCCTCGCAAGAAATGCAATAGTTGACAAGAATTGAATTGAGGATGCAACCAAACTTCTTAATTTACAGGATGCTTCAATAAAATTTACAATTGAAATTGAAACTGAGAATAGCCTACCATTTCTTGACTTTAAAAAAATCAGAAACCAACAACATCTTGAAACTGGAAAGAAAGCAGTGTTGACAATTACATAAAATAAGATGGCTTCAACCCAATAAACATGCAATATTGAACGGCTTAGCCCATAGACTGGTTCACATTTCCCTCAGTAAGATAGAATACGGAAAAGAATACCAACAAATAGTGAAAACTGCAAAAAAAAAATGGATTCAATAAGGAATTGATGGACAAGAAAAAAGACAGATTTTTGGTGAACTTCTATGTAACCTGGTTCATGTTTAAAGGGAATTTCTTAATGTTATGTCTAATTCTGTCAACGTGGTTTTGTTCACATCTACATTATTCTTTAGTTGGAATTAGTATAGGGTGATATGTCATCGTTTCAAAATGGGATTTTTCATTTATAGGGTTCAATGTAGTGATTGCTCTAATGTTTCCCATGCATTTTCAAAATTTGATTTTGGATTTTTGCTTGGTGTTTTATTAAATCCAAGGAGTCTGCAACCAATTGCTTCAGGACCTCCGAAATCGGATAACAAATACTGTTAGAAAATGTTTTCCAAACAACACGGGAACAATGAGCATTAACTGCATTGTATTGAGCCTATGAAACAGCTTTCTTATTCATATTTCACAGTTTTCTTGAAAGTGGATTGGGACTTTATAAACACATTGTATTTTAATTAAATTCACTTAGAATGGGAAGACACAATGAAGTGAAATAATATTGAAGATAATGTATTTAACATTGTATTTTATTCATACAATTTCCTTAAAGAGTTTTCTTTGAGAATTTACTGCACGCTTTAAAGTTTTGGAGCCATTTCACAGTTGAAACTATGTCCACTAGAGGTTACCATGGCATAAGGCCTTAAGAATCATTCACGGATCTGACTGGTTTACAAAAATATCACAGATTCATGAAGATTTAGAAGTTTAGTATTTGCATGTTCTTTTAAAAGAAATCACAAGAAAATTTTACAACCGTCTTAATACTAACAAAAATTCCATTATTCGTCAGATTGGTGAATATGATGTAAATCTGTATATTAAACACAGGACTCCAAAAATGGCTCTACAAGCATAAACTTCTTGTGATGCTACATGTACATTCTTGAGTGATGAGAGTATTTTATATTTTCCATGAAAAGTGAAGAGATGTTTTATATTTTCCACTGTTTGATTATATTCCTCTAATTTGTTAGAGGAATAAATTCATATTTATGTGTCATAGTTTAGTTTATATATTGTATAGTCAGGGATTTATAAAATCTGATACTATATCAATAAAGGATGAATTTAAAAAAAAATTTTAAAAATAAAAGTTGCCCAAAGACGCGGGTTTCTGTGTCATGGCGGACACAACTCCAACTCCCGGGCGATCGGGTGAAATATCTACGCTAATAAGGCTGCGATCAGTGTAATGATTCAGGTTCTCAGAAATACAGTTAAAATTACAATGAAAATAACCACGTACCTCATCACAAGAGATGCCGGAAATG
The DNA here is from genome assembly GCA_964059195.1 of Ectobius pallidus. Lineage (NCBI taxonomy): Eukaryota > Metazoa > Arthropoda > Insecta > Blattodea > Ectobiidae > Ectobius > Ectobius pallidus. Next base: position 200,295,429 of record CAXKWD010000003.1, read on the forward strand.
TTTTCATACGCACAACACTGGCACCTTTTTAGGGAATTTTCTTTCACGCGCGTAAGTTCAGCTTCCGAGATAGAGTTAATTTCTCTTTTTTTGTTCTAATGTGTGGGGAATTGACCTATACACTTTATTTTTCAAGTTCCCCCTTAAATAATAATCACATTGGCTATTGTTAGAAGAACTTAAAGACAGTATCTATCTCGGAAGCCAAACTTACGCACGTGAAAAAAAATTCCCTAAAAAGGTGCCAGTGTTGTGCGTATGCAAGAGGAGAACATTTCCAGCATCTCTTGTGATGAGGTACGTGGTTATTTTCATTGTAATTTTAACGGTAAATGTGAGAACCTGGATCATTACACCGATTGCGGCTTTATTAGCATAGATATTTCACCCGATCACTCGGGAGTTGGAGCTGTGCCCACCGCGACACAGAAACGCGCGTCATTGTCCAGCTCTTGCGTGGGGCTCACTGTAGTATTTATTTGAGTTTCTTAAAATTTCATAGTAAAAAACATTTACTTCATCTTTACGCTATCACCCAACCTGTCTAAAAAGTATTTTTGATATGTATGCAGGCTGAACTGAATGAAAAGCTGGAGAAGAGACGACAGAGGTTTGGTTTGGATACTAAGATAAGCACCACAACAGAAAGTACCACGCCTGCAGCTGCTACAGTGACTGCAGTCACTGCTACAACGCCTGTTGCTATCGAGGAGAAGAAACGGCAGCGTGCTGAACGATTCAAGCTCGTCAACAAATAGATGAAGGTGAGAACGAAGTGAAAGTGATTCTGTATCTTGGACTTACTAAGTTTCAGGTTTGTGAATGTGTATCTGTACGTGTGTGTGGTGTGAGACTGAGTTATGTTGTGTATTGTCGTAGCAAATACATTCAACGATTTAACCCTCTTTTATTACATCAGGCACTGGTTTAACTTGAATACACAACCTGTTTCATACTTAAACTGCACCCATTTCTAGAGGTGTTTCAGTTTGTTTTTATTTTTTAAAGATACTAAAGAGGCAGGACATCATTCACATATTATTATTATTATTATTATTATTATTATTATTATTATTATTATTATTATTATTATTATTATTATTATTATTATTATTACTACTATTATTATTATTATTATCATTATCATTGGTATTATAAGATGGCTATTGTACAATAGGTTGGTACCATATACCGAAAAGGTTATAGGTAGCTATCAAGCTGGTTTTAGAGTAGGGAAGTCAACCATTGATCACATCTATACATTGAAGCAAATAATAGAGAAAACTTATGAACAAAATATTGAAACTCACCACTTATTTATTGACTTTTCTACAGCGTATGACTGTATCAATAGAGCTGGACTCTATAATGCAATGGTGCAAATGAACTTCCCTAGGAAACTGGTAAGACTAGTGAAGACCTGTATGGAAGAAAGTCAAGGGCAAATAAAGCTTCAGTCCGATTTAACAGATCATTTTAAAATAACTAATGGGATAAGACAAGGTGATTCACTTGCCTGCCTTCTGTTCAATATTGCACTGGAGAAAATCATTAGAGACGCGGAGATACAAACCAGAGGAACAATATTATACAAATCAACCCAAATATTGGCATATGGCGACGACTTAGATATCATAGGCAGATCTGAAGAAGATGTAAAAAGAACTTTTAAGGCACTAGTACGTGAGGCCACTAAAATGGGTTTGAGAATTAATGAAAATAAAACAAAATATATGATTATTGGTAATAATAAACTTAAGAGAGACCTAACTTGGATAACACACATTAATATAGACCAATACAAATTCCAGAGGGTCTCTAGCTTTGTATATCTAGGGACTCTAATTAATGATAATAATGATATGAACGAAGAAATTGAAAGAAGAATTCAGAATGCCAATAAATCATATTTTGGATTACTTAAGCATTTTAAATCTAGACTATTGACAAGAGAAACCAAATGCAATTTGTATAAAACCTTGATAAAACCTGTGCTGGTATATGGTAGTGAATCATGGACTTTAACCACATCCCAGATGCAAAGATTGAGGTCCTTCGAAACCAAAATTCTGAGGAAAATATATGGGCCAATCTGTGATGAAGGATCATGGCGTATCAGGTATAACTTCGAATTATATCAACTTTATAAATCCCCTGATGTGGTCACATCAATTAAAGTATCAAGGTTACGCTGGCTGGGACATGTTCAAAGAATGAGTGTATATGAAATACCAAAGAGGATTATGGAAAGTAAATTTGAGGGTAAAAGGAATGTAGGGCGGCCAAGATTACGATGGATGGATGGAGTTATAGAAGACCTGAAGAAGTTGAAAGTCAAGGGATGGTGGATTGTCGCCAAAAATAGAGACGCCTGGAGAAAGATTCTAAGGGAAGCCGAGGCTCAAAGTGGGCTGTGGAGCTATTGATGATGATGATGATGATGATTATAAGATGGCACGTGTTGAACGGAACAAGAAAATGTCTACTACTCTTCCAAAAAAAAAAAAAATATTGCAAAACAACTTCAAAAACTTTTGTTTTTGTTTGTTTTCTGGTTGATCGCAAAGATGTTGCCAACCACCGCACTATTATAATCCATAGAGTGGGTAGTAGAAGTTAGGGCAATATAACTACAGTTAATTAAAAAGACTGTTGGCTACCCTTACCGGAATAAAGCTTCCTTGATCTTCTTTTTTCAAAGTGACGTCTCTGAACACAGTCACATCACAATGGAACAACAATACGCGCATTATGCCTGAGCTATGTGACAGATCTACACATACCGGTGTAGAGGGAAATATGAAAAATACCAAAAATAGGTTTTATTTTGTGGATTATGGCATTTGTGGTTTTATTTACTAAATTCGTCTGCCGCCGTGGGTGAGTTGGTAGCGTGACTGCCAGCCATTTGGGCGGCCTGGGTTCAATTCCCGGCCGGGTCGGGGATTTTTCAGTAGAGAAAAATGTCTTTCCCGGGTTCAGGACTGGGTGTGTGTGTGTCTCCTTAGGTTTAAGTAGGTAGGGGACTGGCGCACCCCGGTCACAAATCCGCTGTGAATATTCCCTTACGGGATCACCAGGGGTCGCTCGCGAACCTGAGGAATAACGTTTTTACTAAATTCCTGTTATTTTGCAGCTTACATTTGCCTGCAGATGGTACCTACCATCTTAGTGTATCAAGATAATATAATCTTTACAGCAGAATACATCATTTTGTTTTATCGCTAATCAACAAAAACAAACACCTCTACCAATAACCCACATACGTAACATTTATACGAGGAAGACTTTAATAGTATTGATTGGAGTTGTTGAATGAAAAAATGGGAATTTTTTTAATCTTAAAGTTCATGAGATATCAAGAATCATATGAAAATTATTTGAATGATCATTTGGATGATTTAATGATACAAGAAGCATGAATTGAAGCCAAGCTCTCAAGTTTTCGCTCAGTCATACTACTTAGGTTAACTGCGATAGCGCGTTATAAGTTTTGCAGACAAGAAAGTCATATATATGAATACATGCGCACAGGGCAGTTCATTGTTGCCAGACTGTTGACTCTTAACGACCATCGCACAGCAGACGAGACAGCGTTCGTATTGTGTGGATCTTTACTCTGCAAAACGCTAATACTAGAATTTTGTTTATCTGACAGAGCTGCATGAAACTAACTCCTATTGGCTTGTGGAAACGAATAGCAGTATATCATGATGAAATTGACGAGCTGAGCATTTGAGTAACGATTTAAGTTATCAATTAAGTCAGCTTTTAGTAGAATGATAAATTCTTTCACACTGGCCGTGTGTAGGCTAAGATGGAAAGGTGAAGTCAGAATGAAAAATTCAATGCCATAGCTGGGATTTGGACCAGGATCTTCGGCTCTCCATGCCGATGCTCTAACCAACTGAGCAACCATGGCAACGTGCCGGTACAACTTTGATTGTGAGTCAGTTGGAGAATTTAATGTTGTACCGGCATGTTGCCATGGTAGCTCAGTTGGTTAGAGCACCGGCATGGAGAGCCGAAGATCCTGGTTCATATCCCGACTATGGCATTGAATTTTTCTTTCTGACTTCACCTTTCCAGTTTTAGTAGTTCTCACGTCTCACAACGAGAGTTCTCGAATCCTGCATTCATCTGAGAACTTTTTTATTGGAATGATGATTCGATTCTGCTCATCACTACTTAGCACACAAATAACGATAACGAGTGTATAAATAATAAGCAAGCACCTGCTCAAAACTCTTACTAATGGGCTGAATTACCATCTACCGACAATTCCTCCCGATACATGACTTCCAGATAGCTTAACTGGAAGATATCCTGTAATACCCCCATGTTTTGCTATCGGGAAGAACACAGTAAAATTTTGTAAAACGATCCTTAGCTCGTTGAGCGAAGAGGTGTGTTTGTTGTAGTTTGATAGACCTCCGCTAGGTGCGACAGCTTAAATTTGTATTTGTACAATTAAATTACATAAGAACATATCGTTTTAAGTGCATTAATCGATTTGTGCAATTCTATTTTATTGATATGTGAGTCTAAAACTGCATTATCGTGTAAGTTAAATCTTCCATCCTCCTGCTAGCTTAGCTGGGAGTTGACTTTCCAAACAGATTTTGTCAGGAGCTCATAGTATGCAATTATTGGCCAGCTTCCAGATAAGTTCTCTATCTGGCAGATAAATATGCTATCAGTGGTCATCGTACAGGCCCCTAGGGCCTGTATTATCACCTGCCGACAATTCCTCCTGATACGTGACTTCCAGATAGCTTAACTGGAAGATGCCTTGTAATACCACCACTGAACTGCTACCGGCAAGAACGCAGTAAAAATTTGTAAAATGGCCCTTACCTCGTTGAGTAGAGAGGTGTGTTTGTTGTAGTTCGGTAGTCCTCCACTAGGTGCGGCAGCGTATAACATATCGTTTTTAAGTGCATCAATCGATTTGTGCAATTCTATTTCATTCATATGTTAGCCTAGAATGACATTTTTGTGTAAAATAAATCTTCCAGCATCAATTCTGAAGCTTCGGCGTGCTGCCATCTTGTTTCAACCAAGATTCCCTAACTAGCCGTTCGAAGTTTGTCAGTCACTCCATCCTCCTGCTAGCTTATCTGGAAGTTGTCTTACCAGACAGATTTTGTCAGGAGACCATAATACGCAATTTTTGGCCAACTTCCAGATAAGTTCTCTATCTTCTATCGGGTGGTTGTCGTACAGGCCCTTAGTCTCCTTCTTAGCAGGTGCTCAACGACCTTGATAGCTGAGCTCCTGCTCAGGATTTGGTATAAATAAAACTGCCATTGCTCTCTGTTGTGAGCAGCTGCTTACAATTTTCTGAGGTACCAAGAGCTAGCAGCAGTTGTAGTTCTGGAGAGGTCAGCAGAGAAGGGATGAGATTGCAAGAATAATACTTGGACAGGCAAATTAAGTAAGTGTTACTGTAACTTACCGTATTTTTCGTACTATAAGATGCTCCGGACCATAAGACGCACTTGATTTTAGCATGGAAATTTAAGGTAAAAGGTGTAATGTGATTCTAAACGAAAATTCGTGAAAGACGAAAAATACTTTACATCCTATCGCAATCAATAAGCATATGGTAAATGTAACGGAACAAGGCTAGACCACCCCATGGAGACATCCTTTTGTATGAGAGAACCCAATATTTAGTTCTTTTTGAGTTGTATACCTGACTATCGATTACTCTCATTTTTTGATTGTCACAAGTACACCGATGGACAGTATGTGCCACAATTTGCAACTCGCTTATTGTTGTACAGCGCCTTTTTTATTATGGTATTAGCGACAATAGGCCTATTTACTGTCATTTTATTTTACTTATCTTTTAGTTTACTTCGTGAGAGGTGGAGGGTTAATTTAATTGGTGATAAATTACTAAAAATTAATAAAGGGGTAGCATATAAGAACCGTTGCATAACAAAAAATAGGGATTTATTGAGAAGAATGGGGAAATTTTTAATTGTAGTTAAAAGCAAATGGTTGAATAAAATAGAAGATAGTAGCAGTAGAAATTCAAGTGAAGTAGGAAATAATATATAGCATACTTGGGTGTTGTTTTAAGTAATAGATAGAAATAGTTATAGAATGTTTTGTGTAGTAATCAAGGGACTGATTGGTAAAACAGGAATGTAACCAAAGTCCCTGTTGTATGAAGATGAAATAAACCTATGTTATTTTTGCACTCCTTAGCTAGTAAGTGGTACTTACGAACTTTGTTTACATGGATCGTAAGTTGACATTCCCACACAGTCTTGTTGCTAAGGGCGGTTGCGATGAGGTTAAATTACTTACGGTCCAAGCGCTAAGTCATAATTCATTACAATACACTTCATAATACAAGTCTTTATGGACAAAGCCCCCAGGACAAATATTCGGTTCCCATAACAACAAACACATGCGAATCACTTTCTGAAATAAACATCTATTTTCAAGAATGTATTTACATAATATTTTCAGGTAATATCACAATTAATATAATTAAATTGATATAAATAATCATCGTGCAAAAAATAGCATGCAACACACGGGCCGTAAAGGCATTTACGGGTCTCAATCTGTTTCCTCGACCCGTAAACATGCCTTACGGCACTTGTATCGCAATATACTATATTATTAGTTCACTTCGGACCATTAGACACACTGAACTTTCAAGGCTCTGTTTTCAAGAAAAAAATGCGTCTTATTGTTAAAAAAATACGGTATGTTGTTTTTCTTTCTTTATAATAATAATTTCACACCCTTAACACTTTGAGCCTGGTCATGGTAGTACTGCCATTGGCATTTAAATACCGTACATACCCGAATACTACCCACTCCTGAATAATACCCGCACCCAAATTTTTCGAAAGGAAATTTTAAAAAATATGTATCTGTTCCTGTTTCATAGAACTTGCTAATAATATTAGTTAATAATATTAGAACTCATAATTAGGGCCCGAATTTTTATGTGCTAAAAAACTTAAAAATATTTATTTTTTATGTGCTAAAAATGTTAAAAATATGTGCTAAAACTAACTAACTAACTAACTTTAAAAAATAAAAAAGAATAAAAAAAAAAGGAAAAGAAAGGAAAAGAAACAAAAACACCAGAATGTTTGTAACTTACTAGAACAAATTATATTGAAACTCGCCAACATCAGATGTAAAATGCTGACAGGAGTTGCAGTGCACAACAAATGTCATTTCCAGATTATGGATCACAAATCCTTGTCTATTATCCGAGAATAATGCCTTATATTGAGAAAAGGAATGTTCTACATCACACGATGTTAACCTTGCATATTTGAAGAGGGGTAGATCACTAACACACACAATCAATTAGATTATGTTTTGGCCTTCCAAAACTTGAGCGACTTTGCCACCATTTTTCTCAATCATACCTTTAAATTTTGTTCTTAGAACTTCTATTTTCGAACCTGAGTTAGTGTTAAGTTGCCTTTCAACGTGCTGTATTTCTTTAAGTGAATTACGCAATGTTGAGATTGGGTTCTGTTCTGTTCTTCCCTGATAATCACTCTCACCTCATTGCAAGTGAAGCATTTGTGTTGAATTCTTTCGAGATAAAAATTTTTGTTGTAAAATGTTAAAAGAGAATGAGGAAAAGTACTAAAATATTTATTTATGGAGAATATATCGAAAATATTTATTCACATAACTTTTTTGTAAAACATGTGTTTTTATGTAAAATAAAATTTGGAATTTACTGTTGTCGGACCTTGATATGAGCATTAGGGGGAAAAAATTACATAAAAGATCCGAAAAAAATACTAAAATATGTATTTATGTAGAAAATATCGAAAATATTTATTCACATAACTTTTTTTGTAAAATATGTGTTTTTATGTGAAATAAAATTTGGAATTTGCGTTTGTCGGACCTCGATTTGGATATTAAACTTTGTTTTAGGAATGTACGCATGAGGAAAAAAAACATTTTTTTACATACAAATCCAGGCCCTACTCATAATATTATTCATTAGTTATCAAAATCTTGTTTCATAGAAATATGAACACTACTCATAAAATCTCTTCACTAATATTATTAGTTCATTAGACAGCTCTTTGATTTGGAGGTTATGTCTGGATTGTTGTTTGTTTTCCCCTTCTCAGTCTTTTTGTCAATACTATTTCAAAGCAGCACGGCCTGCATATATCTTCATAATAACTAGCTCTAAGAAATTAATAAACCTGCCAGGCACTTATTCAAAATAGGTTTATGTACTAAAATTTAACCTCAAATCTTAAAAACTTGTTTTGACAAAAATTCCTTTGATAGTGTATGTAAGCTTTTTCTAAATTGGTAATTACATCAGAGTGATTCATTTTCCACAAATTTAAAATCACAAAATCTGAATTACATGGGTTTGAGAAATACACTTATAGAAAAGCACCTAATATTATTAGTAAATTTTATTAAATTCATATGTTTGTTCCATAAGATTATATGCTATTCTTGGCCTAAAATTCCTTGGTCTGTGAACATATACTTCTTCATCACTGTTACTTGAATCAGAATCAGCCATTTTCTTGATTTTCACAACTTTGATGTCACAAATTCAACCTCTCTGCTAATCTTATGGGAGAAAATTCACTCATAGAAAAACAACTAATATTATGAGCAAATTCTATTACCATTGGTGTGTATGAAACAGTTTACTAATAATATTAGTAACATTTACTAATAATTTAGGACCATGAACTCATAACTAATCATATTAGCTAATATTCTTATGAAACAGAAGACTAATAAAATTAACTAATATTATTATGTTTTTGCTAATAATATTAGTGTAAAGGTTCTATGAAACAGGGCCCAGACCCATATATAAAATTATTTTGCCAGTTTCATTCTTGATTAAACAGTTATAATTAACATTACATACCATAAAATAATTAAATATGGTAGGCTAAAATGTAATTATAAAAATAACATGCATGGTAACAGCCAGCTGAAATCTCACAGTCTTATACTTGCAGCATAACACTTTCAACAACAACAACACTAATAAAGGCTTTGTGGAACTTTACAAAGTGAAGCAACTATAAATTTAATGTACTATATGAGTTGACATAAATATACTTGAATGCTTCACTTACTATATTTAAGTATGATGCGTTTCAAGGAGTCTCCTCCCCATTTTCAAACAGTCTGTCACTGCCAAATCCTTCTCAGAAAGATTCTTTTGCGCACATGGTGGACTTTTTATGAACTATCTGATTAAACTGTATTTTTTTGCTGAGATGCAGTATATAAGGGCACACTGAAAATGCATCGGTCACGTTCGCTGTTTGGTGCATAAGGAAGTACTGCCTGCGTGGACTCTGATTTTGCCTACGTGTTTTTGTAAGTATTTTTTATTATGTGTAATGCTGCTAATGCTCATTTTAAAAAACAAGTTAATTTAAGAAATTGTAATTTGAATGATCCTAAAGTAAAAAAAAAAAATTGCTGCTCCCGAAATGGGACCTTTTTTAAGTACTTTAACGCCTCAAAATGGATGACTTTTTTTGAAAAATATAAATTTCCTTCTGCTAAATTTGGTAGAGATCAAGTTCGGGAATTTAATATGACTTTATTTAATTGGCATATACAATTTAAAATTTTCAGTACTAAATATGACTCAGTTAAAGGTTATTTATCTAAATTTCCAAAAAAAACATAAGCAATCTCAGTTTCCAGAAGAAGTGATTCAGTTTTATTCCTTTGCGGGTAATACTATGACATTTTCACGGAATACGCAGTATCTCAGTGACGACTATTTCGTCTATAAAATGCACGAGATTAATCTTCGGGTGCATTACGCAGCGACGATCCTGTCGCATGCACATCATGAATTTTCGAACCTGTTGGAATGCTTGAGGTTAAGATTTCGATATTGCCATTGTATGAATGACGCTGAGATAATGCGATTGCAGGCGTTAATACCCCAACGTCAACTGCTCACCCCACCACCAGAGGTACTTCTGCAGGAACCAGCAGTGCAACCTCAGGCTCCCCGTCCGTTGCCGGTAATTCCCCAACAAATTCCACAACACATCCCGGATCCTCCACCGGTGCTTGAATCAACCAGAGGCCCAGATCCCTCCTCAGGGAGCTGTTGGAGGAGGCGGAAATGCCTCTGCGTCATCCAACGCCGGAAGTGGTGCCCCTGGAGTTTCTTCAGGCAAACGGGGTGGGGAGAGGCACGAGGAGGAACCACCAGCCAAGGGACTGAACGTGGGATCCGGGTCTAGTTTGAGTGTTTATGGCGACCCTACGAGAACTCTGAATATAAAAGTAAGTTAACAATATGGCTCTCTCTGATGCAATGCGCTTGGTAATTAGATGTTGCGTCATCATTTTGGAATGACAGTCCAAATTCGTTACAGCGGATGCTATTCACTTGGGACTGTCGCCAGTTGGAAATATAAGTGATGATTTGAGATGCATGGGAATTTTTATGGATAAGACATAACTGCTGTTATAATGACCGCACAGAATCATGTGAAAGGATGCAGTGAAGGGAACTTTAACATTGAACTTTCACCTATTGCAAGCCCACGTATCGATTCTGCTCTTTACTAGAAAGTAACGCAACATGAAGACAGATGTATGCCCCCAGGCTATCAAAGCTTTTATTACAGCTTCCATTTTTTTCATCAGATTGTTACTTCTTAATGCATTGTTCTACAACCTGAGGGTCGCGACCTATAAGCGTATCTCTTAATACGTGTGTCTGGCCTTCACTGTGAACTATATTGGTAGTACTAGGAACCATTGAGTTTAGAAAATTGGTGATTGCATTTTTGGAATCCTCACGAAAAATTGATAGATGAAGCTTGTCTTCTACGGCTTCACACTGCACATAGTTATAGTTAGGTTAAGTTAAGGTTAGGTTAGGTTTTTTTTTTTGCCCGCCCGCCCAAGTCCCCCTTATAGGTGAAGCCCCCCTGGGACCCCCCTCCACCAGTGGAGAGGCTGTATTTCGAAGTTCATTAGGTTGTTCTTGAATTTTGCAATGTAAATTTTCTCCCAAATTTCCAGATTTTTGTGATCTGGAAATTTGGGAGGAAATCTTTGAATCTTCCTGAGAAGGATTTGGCAGTTGACAGAGTGATTGAAAATGGGGAGAAGGCTCCTTGAAACGCGTCATACTAAAATATGGTAAGTGAAGCATTAAAATGTGTTTATGTCAACTCATAGAGTAAATTAAATTAAACAGCAACACTCTTCATTCATGAATCAGCTATTCTGCTGGAATCACGCGATGACGTGTGTCCGATCCAAGGCAAAGTCATGTGGAAATTCACCGAACTTTACCAAACTTTTCCCGAAAATTAGTGGTTCTGCTTGTTCTTGGTGTGTCTATGCAAATCATGTGCATAAGGAAGCATCTTCTTTGTTTCATTTTCCTCTCGTTACAGCTTCGCTACTGTTATACTATACTGGGATGCTACTACAAAGCATCGTGCTATATTGAGCCAATGAGAGAAGTCCAGTATTCAGATAATATCCACACTCCAGTTTTTCGTTCGAGATTAAAAAAAAAAAAAATGCGGGTAGTATTTAAGTATATACAATAGCCTTGCACTTGACACTGGTAGTGCTACCAGCCAGTGATGGGAAGTAATTGACTAAAAGTAATCGGATTACAGTAATGATTCCTTTTTTGGGCCCTTTCACTTGTAATCTTTACTTTTTGAACAATGTAATTTTTACTCGTAATTTATTTCTGGAAATAAAATTATAATCGTTTCATTTTAGTAATCATTATATTGTAGTATTTGAAATCTATCGAATTGAGAATTTGGCAACGTTGCTTTCATGTACTCGCTGACAGTCACCACAGCATTGATGAACTCTGCGTTATTTTTAAACCGAACGTAAAGCACTTTACAGTTGCTGCAACAACGCTTTATGGTCGCTGGTGGTGAAGTGAAGTCAGATCTTGCTTTATGGATTTTGCTGCATGAACTGTCATGGCCTTTTTTTTAACCCTAGTTTGCTGCAGCAAAGCTGAAGCGCTATATAGGTTCGGTTTAAAAAGGAATGCACAGAAAGCATCACGCACAGGGCAGGACACGGTTCTGCAATAAAATTAGATATTTTTAAAATGGCATTGGAATAATTATGTATATCTTCATATTTGATGTTGAAAGATTATGCATAACATTGTAAGTCATGGTTATATCTATTTATTTCCATTAAAAACTGTTTTTGTTAAATATTTTCAATAAGAAATTTCTTAATAAAGTATTATTTTGAAACTTGCTTCTCATTCTCGCTTGCTGTAGGCTATTGTCATCATTACTATTTTCGCTACTAATATCCAGGTTAGAGGTAATATGTTTGTTCACTTGGTAATGTGCCAAGCAGCTTCACCACTGAATGGTCCAACAGTTTCTGCTCTTATGCCAAAAAAAAACCAAACAAAAAGGAATTTTTAGGTACTGCCATTTTGTACACAAAGTTGCAGGTAGTCCTTTTTCCATTGTATGTATGATAAAACTTTAAAACACAGCACAGTTTAAAATTAAACCCACAATGGATATCACATAACCTATTAAAACTCAACGTTTCGGCCCATCCACTCGGCCTACTTCAGGTCACAGTGTTTTAATAGGTTATATGACATCCATTGTGGGTTTAATTTTAAACTGTGCTGTGTTTTGAAGTTTTACTGTCCACTGTGCAATTCAAATCAAGAAATGGACTCAGAACATCTCAAAACATGTACCTCAGTGGCTAACTATGAGAATATCTACGAAAAATATTGGAGTGCAAGAGGACAAATGACTGTTGTCAAACGTCCGGCATTAGAAAACAACAACATATCTTCATTATTTTAATACCATACATTAATTATTTTCATATAGTACATTCCTATATCCATGTAGGGAGCCTTATTCTGTGTTCTGCTTCATATTCCTCATCACTGGCATCATCTCTCATGTTGATCAGATGTTCCAATTGCATACTTGCCATCGTGATGTCACAATTAGGTTCGTTTATCCTATTTTGGTGGCCGATATTTCACCAGTAAAGCATTAGCTTGGATATTATTATTGAAAAACCAAGTTAGTTTAACTGGTGAAACGCAAAATGGACAATATCGCAGCTTTTCAGTCTAAAAACCAGGATCAGACAGATTATCCATGTTGGTATACACAGTCCTTGGTTCAGTAGTTTTAATCAAGATTGTAACCTGCAAAGGAAACAGCAAAAACAAACAGGCACAGACAGGGTTGGGAGCTCGAGTTTGTTATGCGCCATGCGAACATCATATGTTTCAGTACCTTAAATACGTCTGAATCTGAGTGAAGAGCCATTTGTGGATTTTTAAAAAAATGTTGCACGATAAATTCTCCAGACCTCCTGTTTCTAATATGTTGTAACAAAATGCTTACAGATCTGGTTTCTTTTTAGTGTAACCAAAACACTGTCCTCGCATATTCATGCACTTCTCTAAATGTCTAGCTGCAACTTGTTCGTCATTAAGATCATATCTTCCACTACATTATCTTCACTTGTATTGTTTACTGTAAATCATTTCTTAGGCTTCTTTTTCTTTTCTTCAACTTTGTCTACCTTGGCCTTCCTTTGCTCTTCAATTGCAATGTTTTCTTGGGTGTGAGGTTTTTTTGTTATTAATGTTAAAACGTAAAATGTAACGGAGAAATGCAGCAAGAAGTGCATGCACAATTTATAAAAAATGTGACTGATTTATGGCTTTAATTTTTTCGCGAAAATTTACGTTTCTGCAAAAATATTCATTTTTACGATAAAAACGAAAAATAGCATTGTGTAAAAAATGTATTCTTTTTGAAGATGTTTGCTGTAAAGGAATGAGTATTCATTTGGAAACGTACATTAACCCAAAAGCATAGACTGTGTTATTCTATTGACCTGCAGTACCATCCATGATATACCATATTTTACGGACCATAAGACGCACTTTTTTATCTTGAAAACAGAGCCTTGAAAGTTGGGTGCGTCTAATGGTCCGAAGTACACTAAAAATTAAAATAATGGTAAATATTGCTGAAACACCATAATTATAAACAATATGGCACAGACTGTACAACAATGCACTTGTCACAATCGTAAATTGAGGGTAGCTGGAGGCCAGGTATACAATGCGAAAAGAAAGGAATGTTGAGTTCTTTTATACAAAAGGAGTTGTCTCCGCCGGGTGGTTTAAATGATGAATACAATAAATGAATAAATAAATTTTAATGTATACAGCCTTGTCCCATTACACTAATCGTATGCTGAATTGAGGGTGTAAAGGTATTTTCAGTATTTCAGGAGAAATCAGTTCAATTGTTAAAATTTACACGATGCCACCTGTACAGAAGATATTTTTGTACAACACAGGTTTTAACTTAGAAGTAATTTACACTGATTCCATTGTAAAAGGTTATAATTTGTATATAATGTAGCATTTTATTCCCTTTAAAATTTTTCGTTTCAAGTCACATTACATTTCTTTTCCTTTAAATTTCCATCCTAAATTCAAGATGTGTCTTATAGTCCGGAGCGTCTTATAGTCCGTAAAATATGGTATGCAGGGTTTTCCTGAGCGTTTGGAACATTCCGTTAGAAATATTTTCATTTTGAATAAGAGACAAATTATTTAGTATACAATTTTGTTTTGCATTAAACTTTTCTAATAAATTAAATTAATGTTATTTTATAAATTTACTGATAGTATAAGAAGCATTTGAGTATGACATTCAAAATTACCACGGAATCTCTACTATCATTAAATTATACACACAATATTTTGTGTATTTTTCATGAATTTTTAAAAAATAAACACCAAAAAACCTGCCCCTGCTGATGATGTACCTAGGGATGTCCTAGGATATCAAATAAACATCACCACTGTTATTTATAGATTGTGTGTAAGGAAAAAATAGCACAAAATTAATGTCTTACTAATGTGCCGTGGGGAATACTCATTTGAATGAGTTAATATATTGGAAGTAGTATTCCCCAGCCCAAATTCTATTCTGACAGTATTCAGGATTAGTTATTTATTTGTTCAAAGACAGAGAAATTACCTTTATATTATCTGAAGGAACTAATCTTAATTGAAATTTAAGGGGAAAATAAAATTATTAATTTTATTAATTAGAAAATTATTTCAAAACTATTAGAAATAACTGTTTAGAGGGTTGAATTAAAGCTTGTCTTTATGTATGGTAAATTAATTATGTGTACAACATATTTGTAAAATATTGCTCAAGTGTTTTTATTTTTTTTCAACATTCTGATGTTAGTCTTGGTCAAAATAATTAATAAATTTGTAAGTAGGTGAATTTCTGAAAACATTGTGTTTCTTGCTATTATTTTAACTAAGTCCTGTGAGTTGCAACTCTTTTGAGGTTCTTGTGATGGTGTAGACCATAATTTTGTCTTGGCGATTGTCCGGTTTCTTTAAAATAGAAACCTATGGAACACTTACCACCCTAATGGTTGACCAAGCGATCGAGTGAAATATCTACAGAAATAAAGCCTAACAGTGTAATGATTCAGGTTCTTACGATTACAGTTAAAATTACAATGAAAATAACCATGTACCTCATCACAAGAGATGTTGGAAATGTCCTCCTCTTGCATCCACACAACACTGGCACCTTTTTAAGAAATTTTCTTTCATGCAAATAAGTTCAGGTTCCAAGATAGAGTTAATTTCTCTTGTGATATTGTCTTTAAGTTCTTCTAACAGTATGTGAACTTAAAGACAATATCACAAGAGAAATTAATTCTACCTCTTAAGCTGAACTTATGCACATGAAACAAAATTTCCTAAAAACGTGCCGGTGCTGTGTGGATGCAAGAGGAGGCATTTCCAACACATTTTCAACATTTCTTGTGATGAGGTACATGGTTATTTTCATTGTAATTTTAATTGTAACTGTGAGAACCTGAATCATTACACCATTAGCAGCTTTATTTACATAGATATTTCACTTGATCGCTCGGGAGTTAGAGCTGTGGCTGCCACGACCTAGAAACCCACATGATTGGCCTACTCTTAAATGAAACACACTGTATACACTTTTGAGGTAAAAAATGAATGAATCTCTAATAAAACCAAACAAACAAAATCTCACAGCAGTTCACAGCACTGACTACAGATGGCAGTAGTAGAGTAGACAACACAACACAACACAACAAATCTACGTTACACTCATATTTTCCATGTTAAAAATGTCTTGTCCCTAGGTAGGACAGTTTCATTACATCTTCCTATGTAAACTGAGTTGAACGAGGCATAGAATCTCTGGTGAAGGGGCATTGTTCGTGTAAAGCATATTTGTTGTATTTTAATTGTTAGTATAAGTTTGCTTGTCACCGACAATTAATTAAACATATTTTAGCACGTCAAGTATGAAAGAAATGTAGTTTTGCATAAAGAGATCAATATGACCGCTCCAGGCATTTAAGGCAAATGACCTCATAGGTCACAACTGAATGCCTGGAAAATATTAATTTTTGGTGAGTGTACCACCTAATTGAAAACTATATATATAGTGTATACAGTGCTTTTTTGATAGTATGGAGTACCAGCAATTTTTTTAAAGAATGGATATTCAGAATATTCCTATCACAATTTTTATACCGTAATGGCTTATTGCTTAGAATTAAGCTTGTTTGCTTTTGTTAGATTTCTATACAGAAGCACACAATTTCTGTAAAATGCCGTGGCTACAGGACTGCATGGGGGTTGGTTTTCTCAGCAAACAAACTGCCTCTGTGTTCAAGGACACTAACAGTATCTGTATTGCACCAAGTGTAGTTAATGCTAACTAGTAGTAAATAGCTAACCATCATAGTTAATAAGGGGATGATGAATATGAAGTGTTCGGCCCAGAGGACCAGTTCTGCCCTGGAACATCTGTTGGGGGGGGGGGGGAGGCCCGTGGCCCAACTGAGGGACACTAAGTCGGATGATACTGCTATAGCGAGACAAGTTAAGACACAAGATGCGCAGAAACACAACCAGAAGGGAGGTTGGCACAGCATCCTCTTTTCCCCACTTAGCTATCCCATCACTAGACCATGGCACCAACAAAGTCTTGCAATCGGGCATTTTTGCTCATCGATCGGGCACTCAATCTGTTTCTGGGAGTAGAGGGGAATAGTGGAAGTAGAGCCAAAGACGTGGCTGATGCACAGTCCGAATATTCACACACTTGTTATTTAAGTTGTTGCACTATAGGGTGGCCTGGTCCTTTTGGGGGATCTGTGCAATGTCCCTGACCCAGCTGGGAATCAAACCTGGGCCACCCAGTTGGCTCTTTAAAAAAAAAAGTATAATTTTAGTACACATTTTTGTATTTTTTCAGCACATTTCAGTTTCTTTCCACGCATAGTGATTATTGTCATAGTCTTTAAGTTGTGAATTATAAAGATATTCATATTGAGGATTTGAACTATTCCTTCTGCCTAATGCCAAAACATCCTGAATCAACCTGGATGACCCTAGGGCAACCGGTTCCAATTTACACAAATGGGACTGTGTTCCAATGGGTGACAACTGTGCCCAGACAGTGTCGGCCATAATCGCTCTGCTGAATGATCCATGATGGCATGGTAGGCGCACAGTCCTATATGTGTAAATGCCAAACTGCTCTTCAATGCAAATCAAATGGTTAATGTCTTTTAGTGATTCCAGATGACATGACAAGTGTCCTGTGTCTGTGTAGGACACTGCACGGCATGCCCTACATGTCTAAATTTGCCTTTATATATGAAATTATGTATATTTATATGCAGTGGGGCAATTACCTATGATTTGTAGTGATACAATAAATTATTCCCTGATCCCATGTGCTTTATTCAATGTAATTAATTATTTCCTGATGGCATAAACAATGCAGTAATAAATATAGTAAATTGTGTATAACTTTGTTAAATTTATCTTCAGTGCACTCTTATGTTTAAAGAACACTTCCATTTTTATTTCATATTAACTGTGAATCCCGGTTACAATTTTTATTTATTATTTTTTGCCTGTTTATTTTATTGTATAATATATGTATATTACTGTTTGTGTAGTCTTCTATAGCATTTCAGTTAAATGTAAAAACCTTAATAAATGTTTAATTCATAAATCTGAAATAGATGAGCCTCTCAGCCTTTATATTCTGCTGTATGATGCACTGAAATATTTTTAACATTATCTTGTCTCAAAACAAAAATCAAAATCGTGTACCGATATTCCAGCTTTCTGGTAATTAAACCTAATAACGGGAATGACCGAATTAGGACGAATGACAAGAAGGAAGTTCGCATCCCCCCCTTTAATTTTTGTACTATTCTGGACAGGAAATGGTCTGTGTTCATATTGTTAACATATTTTAACATTTTTATTTTGAATAATTAATGTTTAAAATATCTACGAATACATACATCGTGTATCAGTGCAGTAGTGTATAAATTATTTACTGTCTGAACCCTAGAGGTTATGTTCTTTTAGTTACTATGAATAATTGTACCCGATTGCCAAACTAGCAGCACTTATATTATAGGCTAGATATTAATATTTTCATAACATATTGTACGTGGAGAACAAAGTAATGCGTCAATATCGGGCATTTCTCACATTATTTATCAGCTAATTATTTTCGAATTAGTTAGTGCCTATCTTCTTTCAATTTTTCCTTCAGCCCTGTGACATAAAATCATTCTGGAAGTGTTCAGTTTAGAGCATATTTTTCAGTCCGGGGTGGTGAAACGCCTTTCGATACGTGCAGACTATGGGCAATTTTTTTGTTTGTTTTGTTTTGTTTAAATAACTAATCGAAGAAACTGCGCTGTAAATATGAACGATTTCCATTGGATCATTTTAAGCAAGCCATCGATTCCATCCATGGGCGTACGGTGAAATTTTGTTCGGGAGGGGTTCAATGTAAAGTCGTCTCAGCTCCATGTGAACATTGTGAATTATTACTTTTTTAAAATTACTAAACAGTTGTATTGTGATAATTAATACACTAATAAATTAATGTGCAGTTCAGTCTTTGAAACTGTTTTTCTTGAGATTTCTATCCATTTCTCGTGTAAGCTAGAGTCTATAAATAAAAGCTTTCTTTTGAAAAATTATCATAATACTGTATGGTACATAGGGCACGTTTTTAAAGTCGTCTGTAAATCCACCGGTGGAAAAGACCGATTAATGCCGATTACTTCATGATAATTTTGTGATGAGCTCGTGATTACTATTGGCTTTACAAACAGGTTGATGGATTTCGGCGGAAGTATTCGAGTTCTCGTTTGACAGATTCCAAAGGGATTTTTGTTTACTAGTAATACATCATTGTTATTAAGCTGAAAAACTATCAACACCACGAGGTTTTGAAATTTGAATCTTAAATAAATTACGATAAATCTTAAATAATGCTTTGATGTGTATGTAACAATCGAACCGGAGCTTTTTTTAATTAATTTAATTTCGTTCCATGACTTATAATCTTCAAAATATTGCAGATATTTCCATCGACGCCGATGATCGATGGATGGATACTATTGAACAACGCATTTAATGCGCTGGATAGGAGAATGTGTTTATGAGCGTTTGTGATGTAATACGCCGAGTTTTAAAAAACACCCGATAGCTCTAAAAACAAGAGACGAACGGCAAACGCATACTGGCTAGAACGGGGAGACGTCTTTTTGTTGGTGCTAGTTCGCTATGTTCCGGGAAGTTAACATAACCTACAACGTCTACCAATGTTATATAAACTGAAACATTTCTCTGGAAGTGACCATGAATTCAGTGAGCAGTTTGTTTAGGAATAATTTTCTTCCAAAGGATTGCAGGAAGAAAACTAAATTAAGGAATTACATCAACCGACTCCTGACAAAAGCATGACATAGATGGCAGACGGCAATATTTAGGTAAGTATGCCAACCAATGTTTTCATTATTTTAAATGCATGATATGGTTATATGCAGCACACCCCTTAGGGATTTTACACCATGACACGAGACGCAGCCAAAGACAAATATAAGGTGCATTTTGAGCTCCGCCCACTCGATGTTCACATGTTGTTTTGGTGACAAACTATTCTTGTATATTGTCGCCGACACTCCCGACCGTACCAGATATTAAAAATGCGAGAGTGCCCTTTGTACCAAATATTAAAACTGCGAAAATGCCCCTTGTATAAAATATTAAAAATTCGAGAGTGCCCCTTGTACCAAATATTAAAAATGCGAGTGGAAGTGCCATGTACCCAGCTGTTTGTCAGCCTGTTTATCCTCGAAGAATTCGCTAGATCGTGGTATAAAAGAAAGCGCTTCACTGAGGGTGGGATATGTCTCATGCGAAGATGCACCTTATATTTGTTTTTTTTTTTCCCGAGCCGCGACTATCGAAGTATGCGTTACTAGACATGATTATAATAAAATATTTTACTGAAGGTAAAATTCCGCGATGCTAGAACCTTCGACTCAAACGTTGTAAGGAATGTCTGATGTAACCATATATTTGAACCTGGGACCTCCCGAATGCGAGTCCAAGACGTTACCATCTCGGTTCTATCAGTATTAGGCCTATTGTATTATATCGGCTTCATCAAATCCCCATGTCATGTAATATACTAGGGTTATCAGACTTGCTCTATGGACTCTTTTCAGGGTTTCTAATTTTTTACTCTTTACTTTTTTTTATAAACTGCTGACGTGCACTCTTTCTGTCAATCTGTCATAATTTGCAAAACCACTTAGTTAGATTAGGTCGCTTCTTAGTGCTAAATTTCCCAATTCTCGGCATCTTCTTTGTGGGATGCTTCGTAACCTCTGATAGTTGTTAACGGATTATCGGAATATGCAGTTACGAACATCAAGTCAACATTGAGTTTTATGTTCACTATATTTTTACTTCCTCTGCCCGTATCATGGGTACTACAGGTAGAGGAAGTATTGTATTCGACCCCAAATTCGAAGTTGAATTTTTAACATAAATACACGTTTTGAGGTTCCCTGAATCCAAAAATACTATTTTCGGAAACATGTCTGTGTGTCTCTCTGTGAACCGTTTAGCTCCAGAACGGAAAATCGTATGAAAACAAAATTTTGTATTTCGGTTGATGTGACCCGAAGATTGGCGACAACTTACTCTTATTTTTAAACGGATTTTACATGAAGAAATTTTCGCGATTTTCTCGAAAAGGGCTCTAACGATTTTGCACATGGTTGCTTATACTAAGAGCTAAAACTTTTGGGAAAAATCAGTTATATGCCGCGCACTAGGCTCCTCCCACCAACTCTCTAATGGGACCCGCCTCGGAAGGCGGTTTCGTCGCAGAAGAGATTCAATGTGAGACATAATAAACCTCGCGCTATACAGTATATTGCTCGTAAACTTACATACGTTCCTAACCTAACAAAACCTGTCTAGAATTTACCTATCATTATTTAACTAAATGCATGAGCTTTTTATCGCACACTTTATCTTGAGCTAAACACTTCATAATGCTGAAAACAGTCCATATCAAGAAGGCCTCGCTCGAAAAAATGAAGATCGCGGCCCGTTCCCAGTGTTGCCATACCCAAAAAAGTCCCGTAGCGGCATTCTTGAACTACCGTCTATTTTTTATTTGTTTACAACATATTATTCTGCAAATGACATAATTAAATCCAGGAACATTAGAATAAAGGTGTTGTGGAAATGTTCGATATAAGTGACAACGAAGTTAAAAATGAAGATTCTTTAAACCAAGAAGTGTCGGACATCAGCGAATAAACAATAAACCAAATAAATGAATTGGAAGGAAAAGCAATTTAATGTGTTTTAAGCTGAATCTGTCGTTGGAGAATAGAACAAGCCAGTCTTGATTATTTTGCTAGAAAGTTGTATTAATTACCTATAAACTCTCGTGAAAAATATTTAGATATATTATATTAATTCAGGGATGTGAAAGTGCGTATTCAAATAGGCCTTCATGTACAATGCTATGACTTAAAAACCGATTTTCTATATTCTGAAAACTGGGAGAGAGATTGTCTAAAGAAATATATTACTTAATTCCTTTCTCCAGCGATAGATTATACTATAATATGTGCATCAATAAAAACTCTTTAGTTTGGTAGTGAGAGTCGAAATTGCTACGAATTACAATTAGTTCCATTGTGTGCCAGCATAAAACTACCTAGCATATTTTCTAGTAGTTGGCAACCCTTCAGAAATGACGTCAATTTCAACTCACCGCCTTCTGCAATAGTCAGTTTCTTAAACTGACATCGTTTTATGAAACTATCGTTACAACCGTCATGGAAGCCATGGCACAATAGTGAAGTGCGCCAAACTTTCATTTGAAATATTTTTTCGAAAAAATTCTCTGAAGAGTAGTTATAATATAAGCCACTTACTCTGGTTACGCGCTGTTTGCAATACGGCCTCTTGTAACGGAAAATCGTACGAAAACAAAATTTTGAATTTGGGTTAGGTACCTTTTGGGGATATGACATGAAGATTGGCGATGACTCTTATTTTAAGGGAACTACTTTACATGAAGAAAATTTCGTCTGTCAAGATTTTCTCGGTCTAAGAGGCTAACTTTTATTTGGTCAGAGTTTCACATATTTTTTTATTATTTTTTTTATTTTTTAAATTTAAATACCTCAGTCGTTGTCGAGTTCACATTCAGTTGTTAGAGATCAGCCATAGCCACGAATACAGAGTTCAGTGATTTATAGTCAGTATTTTGAATACTATAGTTATGTATTTATTTGGTTTATTGACGTCTTATGTTCTAAAGATTAAATGCAATGGCAAGGCGAAAATCATGTAGAATAACAGTAAAGTGTTAATAATAATAATAATAATAATAACAATAATAATAATAGTAATATCAATAATGGGTAAAATCCCATAACACTAGACCACTTTTTAATACAGGTTTTCTTCATAAAACGCCTAATTTCACACTTATTTTGTTACATATTGTTCTGTGGAGAGGAGATACCTTGGCGAATGATTTGGTCCAACCCGCCCGCTCTCGATAAAACACTTTCTTTTATACCACGATCTAGGTAAAAGTAGTGAAATCTCCGCCATATTCACTTCCTGAAACTGTAAAGATTTTCGTGATTGGGCGTCAGAGCTGTGACGGTACACCACTAGAGCAGCTAGAATTCTGGATAAACAGGTTGACTAACACGACAAACCTCGCGGCAGGAAATATGGCACATTTTCGAAACGCTAGAATTCAGTATGCTTACTAAACTAGTATCACTGTTCATAACCTCACCAATCTAATCTAAGCTAACCTAACCTAACCTAACTGCCATCAAAGCAGAATCTACTTGCCACTTGTTACCTTAATGCAGAGGTGGATACAAGGCAGCAGCAGCTTGGAAGAAATGGTGTACAAGAGGACAGTTGGTCATCCTGCTTCACTCATAAAAAATATATATATATCGCCCATACAAACACGTGCATATCGCGTGAATTGGTTCAGTGTCGTGGGATTATGCCCACATAAAAGTGAATTTTAGTTTTTATTATTCGTGAATTAATATCCTAATTAGAATACTTATCTCAGTGGTTTGAGAAAAATTACAGAATGGAGTACATTTCAAGAATTTAGCAAAAAAAAAAAAAGTAAAGAGTGCGGCTTGAAAAGAGTCCATGTACTCTTTAGTGTGGTAACCCTATATTTGTACCACCATGTCTCAGAAAGTGCATATTTTAAATTTTAAAAAATCCCTCTGCACATGATTCCCGCTTTGCCTGCTAACCTAACCTAACCTCGTTAAAATAAATCTACCGCTCAGTATGTCCCTTTCTCAATCAAGTTGATGATTCAGAGAAAGGCGTTAGATTATTTTGCAACTTTCTTGTACGAAGGTTAAAAGATAGCTCGAATATATACAAATGTGTATAATGAAATAATTTTTTAAATAGGAGCAATTTGGTTTTGAATTGTTGGGGTTTATTTTGCATTTTTCGTTATTATCAAGAGATTGGACATTTTTAGGTCATTTCCGGCATTTTTAGGTCATGTTTCAGTGTGGGTAGAGAGGAGCTTTTCCATGTACAGGTAGGGGAAAAAAGCAGACCGACTAAAATATCTAAGTTGCCGATATGAACCACTGCGCATGCCTAGCGGCCTAGCTGAAATCAGCTACAAGAGTCGGTCCGCTTTTTTCCCCCTACCTGTACAAATCGTTACTTTCAGACAACAGACAATAGTTTTTATTTGAGAATCTCCGACAAGTATTTATAGCTTATTTTAATTCAAGTTTATTGTAAACACGACAACAGTTTCTCTTGTAACAATAACTATTTTTTTCTTTCTTTTTAAATGGCACATATTTGCTAGGGAAAATTTGATGGGCATACCAGTTCAGAAAAAAAATCTTTTTTGCTAAGGATGTCCAAGTAGTATAAATTTACTTACTTTTTAGTAACAAAATAAGTGTTTTTATATTGTAAATTCACATATAACGCACTGTCATCCATTTTAGAAATTTATTACTTAAAAATCTGATTATAAGTAATAACGGTAAAATTATTGGTCTTTTTTTTTAAATACTGGGTCATTTTCACAATTTTTAGGGTCATAAATGCATTTTTTGTTTTGCATTTTTTTACTGTGTTATGGCCATTAAATGTCCTAAATTAATTATTATGGAAATAGAGCACTACGATTGGCTGATTTCTGGTGTACTTTTGAACAACATTAGTGATGTAGGCTAAGAGTAAAATAGTAGTAGGCGTACGTGGATAAGATCTGGCACTTATTGAAGCACGTAGTTCCTGGGCTTCTGGGTGTATTCTAAGAATCCATAATATGTTAGCAGAGGAAAGAGTTAGCTGGTATTGTCATCTCATAAATATCCTGCGGTCTCCAGAGAGACATTCTCCAGTGAATTCCTGGAATAATACGAATCTCCTTCTTATTCTCTTTGCAGATTAAGCCCAGTCGAGTTTCTTTCCTAGAAAATACAAATGATATATGAATCTAGGTCGTATTTCACTTGGTAAAATTTGCAGTCCATCGGCTAAGATGATTTAGTTTCTGTACACCTCCTCTTTTTAGCCCTCTTTTCATCTTCTTCTTTCAATGAGATTTACCTCTTTCAGATACATTTACACGACGCCCGGGCCTTACAGGACCGCAAAATGTCGAGGGAGGGAGATTTTATGGATCACCTGCATACATTTTTTGACCAGACAAGGACATGGAGGGCCTCCCCTGTGAGTGATCAGCCTAATACCGGGGTTACCTCCGAGGCAACACGAGCATGTAGGACGAGGCACACCAATCACGGATGGATGAAGGTGATAATGACGGCCAGATGATATCTGGGGACCACATGTCCCCCAATCCTGCCATCTGCCTGTAGGTAGATGACGCAGCGGTCGGGTGGTAGGCCTTGTTCCTTCGGGGATGTCGCGCCACGGAGTTTAGTTTAGTTTACAAGGGCCTAAAGTTTCCCGACATTCGTCTTACAGGCAAGGAAAAAAACACCTTAGGAAACTTGTCCCTACCAGAAATCGAAACCTGGCCCGCTACTTGCTGTTTGTTTTCCTCTCCAGTTCTTCTCATTCATTAAATATCTACAGTACTATTTTTTATTTTATTTAATACTTCAGAACTTATTGGCCCCTGTCTTGGATTCCTATCAGAGGCCTCTACGTGCACTGTACAGTTTGCAACTTACTAATTTATAATCATATAAGTTATCTACATTATTTATAACTTAATCCAAAGAGTATTTATATAAAGTAAGGAAGAGAAAAAAAATTAACAATTTAAGTAGAAAAGCAAAACATTGATAACTTAATAATATATTCCCACTCAGCACACATACGTAAAATATATGTAAAAATTGCGTTATCCCTAGATCTAGGTAATGTATATCGCACATATTGGTTAAATAAAATCTACGTATAATATACGCTCAAATGTCCCACTTTTTGATGTATATTGTACGTCTATTCATGTCAATACAGACATATAATATATATCAATTATACGAACAATCGCATACATACTATTGATGTACAATATCTATACGTAAAAAATATGTCAAGATGATCTATGAAACGTATATTTTATATATAATTTATGTAGCCTATATAGGGCCTTTGGTTCATAAATGAACACTGCTCACATACATTTTACATATACTATCAATACATGATATATCAATAACTAAAAATGTCATCAAGAACACTTTTTGTGCTTACTATCTTGCAGTTTTTTGGGACTTCTTGCTGAGGTATTTTGCAATTATTTATTGTAAGCAAAACACTGAGATCGCTCATAATACACACTGAACCAAGAATCTTCGGAACATCATCATTAACATCCATTAAGCACAGCACTAGCCTTTCTACTGCCATTATGCTAATCCACTGCCCTTTAAGTCCTTCTGTTACACTTAGGAAGTACTGCATCCATGGCCGTCCGGAAGGGGGGGCAGGGTAGGGCCTCTGCCCCTCCCTGGAAACTGTTTACACATAAACCTCTAAATTAAATGACTATAAACAACTAATGTGAAATGAGGTTTAAGTCTCCAAATACTGCTGTATGTTCGCGTTGTTTGGATGAAAACAAGCTGTAACAGCTGACTAGATATTAGCTTGTAGGAATAATTACGTCCCCTAAACTTGAAACCGTTTATACCCAAACATTTTGTTATAATGAAGCTAAGGCAAGAAAATGTCGCATTTTATATTTGATATGAATAGTACCTATGAAATTGTAAGGTGTATGAAAAGTCATGTGAGTGCATACATTAGATGTTTTCCATGACCATAGTCCAGTTACAGTAAATGAAGGATGTTGATTATATAATAATAATAATAATAATAATAATAATAACAACAATAACAATAGCAGCAATAATGTGAAGAGTAATAAAATAACAATAATGATAATAACAATAATGATAATAATAATAATAATAATAATAATAATAATAATAATAATAATAATAATAATAATAATAATAATATGGTCGTCGTGGCATAGTGTTGGTGGTGGTGGCAGTAATTTGTTCATTGGCCCCCCCTTGACAAAATTTCTGCGGACGCCCATGACTGCATCACATCTTCCAAACAATTCAGAGCTTGTCATTCAACATAACTTTTAAGTTCTTTTAAGCTTTCTGCAACTGCTTGGTTTAAATTTTCTTCTTCTGCATCAATTAAGCTTCTGCATGATGGACCTGGTCTTGACAAGTACTCAGGCAGATTAGGAAATATTGATGGTACTGCGCCAAGTTTCAGTTTAGGGCAAGTTCTAGGAAATGTTTTTATTTCACCGTTAACTACAAATGTCTCTGTTCTTGTCACACTCTCTTCAGGAAAATACTTCACACAAATAACAGGCTTGCTTACCCCTGTAAAGTCTGTAGGAATCTTTCTATGCCATGTCTTCTTAAGTTCTTCGTCTTTTGGTAAAGAAAATGTACTAACACTTTCATGTTGTGACTTGTAGTTCCTTTTACAGCCAGCAACACTACAGCACCTAGGCATTGTGAATTCCTGAAACAATTAAGAAATACTTTAGCAGCGTTATCGTAAATTATTATGATCAGAGCTAATTACCACAGCATCTGTATTATAAATCAGTTTGCAAGTCGTTGAGGTTATGATAGGCCAATTTATATATGTGAAACAAATCTTGCACAGGGACTTACCAGTACTGTTTTATGTGTAAATGTTTTTCTTCTGCCTCATTTAATCTTCTACATGAAGGAGCAGGTCTTCACAAACATTCAGGTAGGCCTAAATTAGGAAATGTATTCTAGGATCTAGGGTATTACCCTACAGATCACTGCACCTTGCATAATATTTCGACAGCTTTAAATACACACACATGTACATTTATTCTTCGTTTCTATGTTATATACATAGGGAGTAGTTGCAACAGAACAGTGCAATTCTCTCCACACACAATTTCTTGTTAATAAAACACTATAAGAGAAACTTATACACGCAACCACCAACAGCCAACAGCCAACAAACAACCTTGAATCAGCAGATCTACATTGCTGACGTCACAGACAAGATGGCCGCCAGTCATAAAAAATAGTTCTACTGAATGTACGGATGTAATCATTTTAAACCATTTTTTAAATTAATTTCTGATTCGCGTGAGTAAATTTTATTGCGTTCCCTTAATTTAACCAAATCGATTTACTAGAGTAAAACACAATAAACCGGTGTTTACAATGTACAATTCTAGACGTAAAATTTACGTATAGTTGGTAGGTAATTTTGATGTTACAAATGAACAATCAAATCGATTTTGTTTTATATTTAATCTTACTTATGTAACAGTAACTTTAATTTTGATATAGGCCTATTATAAATATAAAGCAGGATTAAATTACAACAGTTTTTATACATGTATATATTGGACATAAAATATACGTATAATTTACGTTTTGACTTTGACCAATCGTAAGATATATATGTAGCTCTAAAATATACGTATATTATACACATCGTGCTGCGTGGGTTAACTACACTAACTACAGTATGTGTCGAATCCGGTGTTTTTGTGGTTTTGTGATGATGAATGGGAGGTCGCGCCTAAGCATACCACACCTTTCACAGATGCAGTGCACTTCCGCGTCCTCACTACCATATCACAATCAACTAGGTGAGTAGGCTACCAGTCGTCACTGGAATCATTAATCTGGAAGCCAGACTTTAGGCATCGGCGTCGACCAGTAGGTCATCCTGGCTCCACGAAGTCATATCCGGGTGTTATCTTTTATTTGTAATTTGTCTTACGTCGTCATGTGTCCTTGTGTGTCTTATATCATACGTCTTATTGCCTTGATCCTTGTCTGCTATTTATATAGTCTTCTTTTGCTTTCTGGGAAACTCTATTTGCTGCTGCATCCAACAACACCCGCGAGTAGGAGTCTCTTATGATATTGATAAATTATTATCTTATGATGTTCCCTATTTGCCTACCTTGAAGTAGTCTCTGAAAGGGCTCCCTCAACTGAGCAGTGTTTTGGCGTTCCCAAACCACATGCTCAGGAGTACTTATTCTCCCACACGGGCATGCGTTAGAGTCCGCAATACTCCTTTCCTTTCCTTTCCTTTCCTTCCTTTCCTTTCCTTTCCTTTCCTTTCCTTTCCTTTCCTTTCCTTTCCTTTCCTTTCCTTTCCTTTCCTTTCCTTTCCTTTCCTTTCCTTTCCTTTCCTTTCCTTTCCTTTCCTTTCCTTTCCTTTCCTTTCCTTTCCTTTCCTTTCCTTTCCTTTCCTTTCCGTCTGGTTTGCCACATATCCAGTATCACATTCTTGACATCCGTTCTCAGTACATTCCTCAGTAATATAGCGAGATAAGTTAAATAACGAGATGCGCAGAAGCAAATATGCGCAGCTTAGCCTTCTCTTAGCTATCCCACCATCCGTCAAGCTGGCCATGTATACCTCAGTCTCAATGGAAATTTGTGAGTGTAAGAAAATGCAAATCGATTCCTCCGTTGTTACAATGGCTTAGAGATAAAATTTTATAGAAGCAGAAGACTATTCGAGGTGAAATCACTATTAAGAATTTAAATTTCATTTCAGTGTGCTGTATTTATATTGTTACAAGAATGAAAATGTTACTTGTATACCGCTTGACACCTACGAAAATGTACGAAGTCTCACAGTCTGGCATATTCACACGCAGTGATGGGGCCTGGGGAGCTAATCAATATGGGGCCTACCCAGTAAATTATACCACTCACACAGTCTACACAAATATACGATAGTAAGCTGCCTAATTCATTGTATTTCGTAATAAACTATTTAATAATTACTTTTTAGGTAGATTTCGAAGAAAAATCTACCTATTGCAATCGATACCATGTCATAAATTTCGGAACTCTTTCATATCTTTACATTTCATGCCTCCCTAAGTACGAAACCACTGAACGTTTAATATATATATATATATATATATATATATATATATATATATATATATATATATATATATATATATATATATATATATATATATATATATATATATATATCTTTAGACGCTAGCGGCCGTTATTTTGAAGATATTTGAACCAAATTTGATTATGTTATTTCTAGGCCTAATAGTTTGGACAAGTTCGTTAATGAGCAAAATTGGCCCAAGGGGGGTCGGGGGGTTGAATTTTTGAAAAACTTATATCTCGGCCCCTATGAAGTATAGAGGGAAATTTTGTGTTAATAAAATAGAGTACTCCCTTTGATGTTCACAGTGGGACCAACGATTCAGGGGTTTTGGGGGTACGAGTGGGGTAGGGGATGGGGGGATGGAAATTCGAAATTGTTGAAACCACGTTTTGTGGGGTATCGTTGAAAAGCTCTTGATGAGTACTCTACAAATCAATAACTAGTTTTTCAATAGCTCTAATATAAGGCGAGATTTTAATGATTGAAAAAAATGCTCTTTCATCTTTTTTGCAGTTATTATTGCGAGTTTGTCATGCCAAGGCTAAAGAAGAAGAGTGCTGCTCAGTGACAATAAATTAAACCAAAAACACTTCGAGATCAACCTCAGCCTATAAGCCTGTTTAAAGGATTTTTTTCATTTGGGATTCACATGTTTATTATGCATTAGGCAACTTTACGTTTTTACCATCAGTTTGGTTATACAGTGAGTCCCACGCAAGAGTTGGCCAATGACGCGGGTTTCTGCGTCGCGGCTGGCACAGCTCCAACTCCCGAGCGATCGGGTGAAATATCTACGCAAATAATGCCGTGGTAGTTGTAATGATTCAGGTTATCACATTTATAGTTAAAATAACCACGTACCTCATCACAAGAGATGATGGAAATGTTCTCCTCTTGCATCCAGACAACACTGGCACCTTTTTAGGAAATTTTATTTCACGCGCATAAGTTCAGCTTCCGAGATAGAGTTAATTTCTCTTGTGATATTGTCTTTAAGTTCTTCTAATGTATGGGAAATTGACCTATACACTTTATTTTTCAAGTTTCCTCATAAATAATATTCACATACAGTTCACAAGAGAAATTAACTGTCTCGGAAGCTGAACTTACTAAGGACAGTGGAGTGTGCATCAGTCATCTTCACGAGCAGACGTCCAGATGGTGAGTGTATGTCTACCCTTACTAATATGCTAAGGGGTAATCTTATATTAATAAAAGGAAGTGCCTGTCTGTCTGTCTGTCCGTCCGCGATGCCCAGCGAAATCTACTCAACGCATAGATCTGAAATTTTAAACATAGGTGGACTGATGGGTCGGAAAATGCACCTCGAAGCCGGAATTTTAATTTTCGCTTTCGTTCGTGAGCTATGAGTGAAAAACGGGCAGAAAACGTGCATTTTTTGCGTTTTCGAAGCATCAGTTTTCAGTTATACATTTCAATGTCAAATCAATTACAGTTGGCTTTGGCTATTTTCGTCATACCTTGAAAATAAAAAAAGCATCGCGATCGCTTGAATGTTGTAAGCTCACGCTGGTCGATTCATTTGTTTATAATGTCAAGGTACCCAGACATATGAAATTTTCAACCTACACCGAAGAGGGATAATCAATATAGGCCTAAATATGGTCAAACGTTGTTCGATTTGGACGAAACTCGCTAAACGGGGGTTTTCTGGGCTAAGGAACTCGAATCTGAGGTTGTATTTACCATGCGACGCTATCTAATCGTGGTATGTAATTTACGTGATTTAGGTGTTAATAAATATAGCCCTAATCATTTAACTATTATGTTCTTAATTTTTTATTTTTGAAATAATTATCGCGGGCGATCGCTTGATTTTGTAAGTCCATCCTGGACGATTCATTTGTTAAGAATGTCAAGGCCCGCAGACATATGAAATTTTCAACCTACACGGAAGAGGGATAATCAATATAGGCCTAAATATTTGTCGATTTGGATGAAACTCACTATACAGGGGTTTTCTGGGCCAAGGAACTCGAATCTGAGGTCGCTTTTACCAGGCGACGCTATCTAATCGTGGTATGTAGTCCACGTGATTTAGGCTAGGTTTTAATAAATATAGGCCTAATGATTTAACTATTATGCTCTTAATTTTTAATTTTTGAAATAATTATCGCGGGCGAAGCCGTGGGCACACTCTAGTCTTAGGCCTATATAATCAGAGGAATGTTTGTCTTTCAGTCTGTCTGTGCGCGATGCCCAGCTAAATCTTCTGAACGCAGAGATCTGAAATTTTAAACATAGATGCAGCAAAGGGTGGCCGAATGCACCCCGAAGCTGGATTTTTAATTTTCGTTTTCGTTTGCGAATTATGAGTGAAAAACCGCGCAGAAAATGGGATTTTTTTGCGCTATCGAAGCATCGGCTTTGCCTTTTGTGTCGTGACTTGGAAATAAAAGCATTGCGATATTTTCAACTAGCATGTGCCCGCGGCTTCGCCCGCGATAATTATTTCAAAAATAAAAAATAAAAAAATTAAGAGCATAATAGTTAAAACATTATATTTATTAACACCTAAACCACGTGGACTACTTACCACGATTAGATAGCGTCGCCTGGCAAAAGCGATCTCAGATTCGAGTTCTTTGACCCAGAAAATCCCTGTATAGTGAGTTTCGTCCAAATCGAACAATGTTTAATGATATTTAGGTCTATGTTGATTATCCGTGTAGGTTGAAGATTTCGTATGTCTTCGGGCCTTGACATTCTAAACAAATGCACCAGCGTGGGCTTACAACATTCAAGCGATCGCGATGCTTTTATTTCCACGGTATGACAAAAATAGCCAAAGCCAAATGCAATTGATTTGACATTGAAATGTATTACTGAAATCTGATGCTTCGACAGCGCTAAAATCACGTTTTCTGCCAGTTTTTCACTCATAACTCGCGAACGAAAGCTAAAATTAAAATTCCGGCTTCGAGGTGCATTCGCCCACCTTTCAGTCCATTTATGTTTAAAATTTCAGATCTCTGCGTTCAGTAGATTTCGCTGGGCATCGCGGACAGACAGAAAAAACGTCCTTTTATTATTATAAGATAACATCTGCCCGCGGCTTCCCCCGCGATAATTATTCCAAAAATTAAAAATGAAGAGCATAATAGTTAAATCATTATATTAACACCTAAATCATGTGGACCACATATCACGATTAGATAGCGTCACGTGGTAAAAGCGACCTCAGATTCGAGTTCCTTGGCCCAGAAAACCCCTGTATAGTGAGTTTCGTCCAAATGGAACAACGTTTGACCATATTTAGGCTAATATTGATTATCCCTATAATAATAATAATAATAATAATAATAATAATAATAATAATAATAATAATAATAATCCTCTTCGGTGTAGTTGAAAATTTCATATTATGTTTGCGTGCCTTGACATTAAAAACAAATGAATTGACCAGCGTGAGCTACAACATTCAAGAGATCGCGATGCTTTTATGTCGAAGGAATGACAAAAATAGCCAAAGCCTAGTGTAATTGATTTGTATTACTGAAAACTCATGCTTCCAAAACGGAATAAATACACGTTTTTTGCTCATTTTTCACTCATAACTCACGAACTAAAGCGAAAATTAAAATTCCGGCTTCGAGGTGCACATTCCGACCCTTTAGTCCGCCTATGTATAAAATTTCAGATCTCTGCGTTGAGTAGATTTCGCTGGGCATCGCGGACAGACAGACGGAAGACAGACAGACGGAGGACAGACACTTCCTTTTATTAATATAGATAACATGTGCCCGCGGCTTCCCCCGCGATAATTATTTCAAAACTTAAGTGCATAATAGTTAAATCATTATATTTATTAACACCTAAATCACGTGGAGTGTATTCCACGATTAGGTAGCGTCCCCTGGTAGAAAAAGCGACCTCAGGTTCCAGTTCATTGGCTCAGGAAACCCCTGTATAGTGAGTTTCGTTCAAATCGAACAATGTTTGACCATAATTAAGCCTATGTTGATATCCTTCTTACGTGTAGGTTGAAAATTTCATATATCTGCGGGCCTTGACACTCTAAACAAATGAATCGTCCACGATGGACTTACAAAATCAAGCGATCGCGATGCTTTTATTTCCAAGGTAGGCTATGAGGTATGATGACAAAAATAGCAAAAGCCAACTGTAATTGATTTAACATTGAAATATATTACTGAAACTGATGCTTCGAAATCGCAAAAAAATACACGTTTTCTGCCCGTTTTTCACTCATAACTCACGAACGAAAGCGAAAATTAAAATTCCGGCTTCGAGGTGCACATTCCGACCCTTTAATCCATCTATGTTTAAAATTTCAGATCTCTGCGTTCAGTAGATTTCGCTGGGATTCGCGGACAGACAGACAGACGGAGGACAGACACTTCCTTTTATTAATATATAAGATAAGATAAGATATAGGCTATCGCATGGAATTATCGACCGTTTCGATTCTGTGAGCTCACCCTGGTCGATTCGTTTGTTTCTAATGTCAAATGCCATAAAGAGCTTTCTAATCGTGGAATGCACTCCAAAGAAGGATTTTTAGCTGTTTCAATGTAATTATTAGGCTAATCGTTTAGTTTATGAATGATTCGCGTATAAGTATTCATAAATATAATGTTTTAATTGTTTTGCTCTTAATTTTTGTTATCTTCGAATTAATTGTCGTGGGCGAAGCCGCGTGCACCTGATAGTCTTTGAATATAGGTAACTCGCTGTCAGTGCAGTCTTCTGTTTGCAGTTCCACTTTCCGAAGGTATAGATCACATGAAGTCACCAGAACAATCAAAATAGGAATTTTTTAATGTTCAGGATATTTTGTACCGAATTTTTAATATTGTTGACCACCTGACTTGAATTTTGAATTCTTCTTTTGGCGATGGTTTCGTGGATTATATATTTTATTCACATCGGTGACAAACCAAAGAAACCATAGCCTAATATGAATTTCATTTTTTGTCAAGTGCCTGAAAGAATGTTAAAATGAGAAAAAAATGTAACTTTTCTTGCGTAGAAATGGCAGTCTGTGAACAGAAAATGGATGCTGGAAGGCGAGAATTACGACTGACGGTGACATAACTTAGGGTTACACATTTTAGCAGAGTCTCATTGAGGAGGGCCCATGCGATGTTTTCTGTTCTCCACCGAAGCAGGATGACCAACTATGCCTATGCTTTCTTGCACTGCGTATCACGGAATCAGTACAATTTGGATTTTATCCCAAGTTAGTGACATTTAGGTTAGGAATAGTGATATTAGTATCAGTGAAAGGTTTTGTCAGGCTGGGAAAAGTGATACTAGTTTACAGGGTCATTCTGAATTGCTGACTTTTCGTAATGTACTGTATCCATCTCTGCATTAAGGGAAGTAGTGGCAGCTAGATTCAAGTTTAATGACAAGTTAGGAACAGTGATATTAGTGTTAGTGACTGGTTCTGTTAGGTTAGGAAAAGGGATATTAATTTAGTAGGGCTAACTGAACCCTCGCTTTTCGTAAATGTCCATATTTAATCTCCCGCGAGCTTTGGGTAAAATCGCAATGTAAGGGACCAATTTTTAAAACCAACTAAGGCCCAGTTCCATAAAACATTAATCGAAGTTCAAGCGCTGAAACTAATCTACAGTCAAGCTAAACTTAGAATTTTGGTTGTATAAAAGGTAATCCAAGATTTATTCACCTTGATCTAAGATCAGATTTAACCGGCAAACTTTCTAAGGTTAACCTGTATGAACTTAGATTAGCCAAGATACGAAATTGCTTTTATATATTTTTTAAATATATAAAACTGAAATGGTAAGTCGTTATGTATTTAATTACTTGTATAGAGAATTTGTATGGAAATTTCGCATTTCAACCATTCGCTAAACGCATTGTTTCGCGCTTAGCCTATGAAGATTTTGAGTTTCCCCGGGACCTTCGTGTATTTCAACACAGAACTCAGTAACACCACTTTAAAATGAGATTTCGGTTAAGTAAACATATAGTCGAGGAACTAGAACAAATACTGCGTCCACAGCTAGAAACTCAAACTAAAAGAAATCATGCATCGAATTCAATGTTTATGATTCTGCTCACCCTGCGATTCTTTGCAATGGTAGCTTCCGGATGGTAATTGGGAATATTTTCCATGTGAATAAAGGAACTGCAAGTAGAACCATACAAGAAGTAGCAAGAGAAATTGCAAATTTAAGACCCCAGTTCATTAAGATGCCTACTGACGAGAATGAAAAAGCCGTGTAATGCGATGATTTTATGACATGTGTAATTTTCCTTTTAACAATCAGCTGTAAAAACAACAGACAATTACGTAACATTAACTGAGACCAAAGAAAATCGAACAGCGTAGACAACTGACATTCGATGAGATAATATTATGTATTTCCCTCGCATTTCCCTCAAACTTGGCGCTGTTGTCAAATGTCTTTCTGTGATCTTCGATTAGACCTAAACCAAATTCGTGTGATCTACGATTAGCGTTATACAACTCGAGCAGCGAATTAATCTAGGTTCAATTCTGAACTTAGATTAAAACTGAACTACAGTTAGCAATTTTTATGCAACTGGGCCTTAGTGTTTATAAAACACCTAACCTATTTTAGGGTTGTCATGTAAAACAAGTGTCACTAATTTTTTTTTCGCAAGGTGTTTCTCTACATTCCCATTATAAACAAAAGTATGTAAACATCGAATAAACCCTTAAAATCCAATACAAAAACCGGGCTACACTACTTTCCCCACATTCTAGACCAGTTAAGCTGAGTCCCTACCAGCATCGTTGCGTTCCCCACCACGGCCCCAGATGCAGAATAGCTTGGTTGTCGGCGTGTTTTTTAATGGTTTAGTCGATATGTTTTTAATGGGGTTGTAGAGCAACACCTCGCGAACAAACAGCGACGTCAATTTTTAATGCGGGGTCATTTTTAGCAAATTGCCAGCCGTTTTAGCAAAGCACCTGTTTTCACACTTCAGCGGTTTTTACCTAGGTAGGTGTTTTAGATAGCTAGACATTCAGCGCAACAGACCTCTACTATACATTCAAGCCGAGTAATATAATGTTAAAAAATAGCTCTTTTTAACAGTTTTCGATTTTTCTTGCAAAAGGTTATGGACCGATTTTTATCGTTTGGGACGCATTTTCTTCGTCTTTTCAAGCTTTCCGGTGGCACATGGTGGGGATAATTAACAGAGACAAGGATACCGTCCTGGAACAACTGCTTGAGGCTTTATATAATATATTGTATTATATATTGTGTTGTGCCAGACCAGGAATATGAAAACATATTTTAACTTTATGGACACCCTCCATTATCATGTAATGTTCAGCAGAAACAGAAAAGTATTCCGTACTTTCATTTTACTACATTTTAAATGTTACTGTGCAGTAACAGTAGAAATTAGGTCACAAAACCAATAAATAAGTGGGCCTTACTAAATGAGTAGGCTACTGAAAATGACATCAAGTTATTTCAATTAGGTAGACTATTAAGGGCAAACAATCACGAGAGTTTCTGTCTGAGATTGTGAATCGAACTCTGAGTAGGCTACCTCCGTTGGTAGAACATCGCCATGTAAAGACGAAGGTAATTGGTTTGAATCCCACTGCCAGAGGAATTTTTCTCTTAAAATATTTCCATGCAATGTTTATGAGAAGCAAGTTTTGTGGTTTCACATCTCTATATTAAGCAACCACGTTATCTCTATCTACATAAGTGGCTTTGTCTTGACTGACTGACAGAGAATCAACGTAGAGCCTAAGCTATATTAGGTAGAGACTTGGAATTTTCACAGTACCTTCCTTTCATAACCTAAGTGCACACTAAGAAAGGATTTTGAACAATTTTGATTCCAAATGAATGAAAAAAAAATCGAAGAGAGGAATTATCTTCCATAAGAAACACACGAGCAATTCGATTGGTCTGGAAAACGTTCATAGGCCTATTAGCAAGACAGTATTCAATTGTGAAATTAATTCAAGATGGCCTTACTCGGTTGCTATCTTGATTCATTTCTTTACGATTCGCAGAGATCTGATTTTTTTAACATAGGTGGACAGAAGGGAATCATGAATGCACGCCTAAATGGGAAAACATTGAATGAATTGAGCGAAACTCACTATGCGAGGTTTTTTTGGGGGGGCTAGAGAACTCTAATCTGAGGTCTTTTTTCTCCCGGGCGGCGCACTTGGTTCGTGAAATGCACCTCGAAGCCGGTTTTTTTTTTAAGTTATCATTATAGGGACCGGATTCTTAGGTTTTTACCTATTTTTTTCCTTACTTCCAAAACAAAAAGCGCTCATACACTTTTTCGAATCATGTCCATAGGATTCACCCACATTAATTCTGTAGCACCTAAAAATACCTAAATGGGGTATAAAAACCTAAATATACCTAAACGGGATATAAAACCTAAAATATCTAATTTAGGTAACTTTTCGTCTTTTTTGTGTGACAGTTGAGAAATCGATATTTTGCGGAGAGAAAATATTTTTTTATTAACTAAGAGATAACAGGAAGAACTTCACAGTTCAGAATCTTGAAAGATATTTAGTGATGTACTGTAACCAGGAAATGTGAGGCAATCTTATTTTCACTACTTCTTTTGATTGTTTATGCTTTCTTTCTTCAATTGTATAAGATTGTACTAAAGCAAGTTTACACAAATTTAAGTCAATTTTGTTAAGTTAAACTTTACAAGTATTATGTATAGAATCCTATGTAGCATATTCAAATTAATTAAACCAATTATTTTACCCGAAAACGATATTTTGTACAAAAAACCTAAAAAAAAACTATTTCACCTAATGGAAAACCTAAAACAGTGTTTTTAAAAACCTAAAAATCCGGTCCCTATTTATCAATCGTTATGATAAAATTGTTTATGAATGATAAGGTTCATGCATCTATAGTTCATTTTAATCATTTCATTTCGAATCTGTATGCCCATGTGGCAGCACAAGATTCGTTTTGTTCGTTTAATTATTTATATTTTAACGTTAAAGTATATGATTAAGAATAAAATTATGTAATTCCTGCAATTTAGCCTATTTAAAAACGATGTTAGTGTTTATAATGTTTTAATTATTTTTCTGTTAAATAAATTATCTAAACGAAACATCTACCAGTTGAGTAAATAATCGCGAGCACCTGCTTGTATTTTTTATATTAAACAAACACTTCTTTATTCTTTTGCCATAAGTTGCACGATTTGTGTAAATTTCTTGAGGACAGGTTTTTTCCAGATCCAAAACTTCCGTGTTTTCCTCTTCTGGAAATAGAGAAGGAAATAAGAGAACGACTTGATACAAAAAAAGGGTAAATAAAGCACTCGAGAAAACAAGGCGCGCGCGTGGCGCTGCCGATCGATGGCATCCGGCCTTGCCCGCTTTCGCAGTTGAACCTGAAAGAAGCCTCCACGTATCAGGCGCCCAGCAAATGCAAGGAGTTTACTCGAGCGACCTCCACGCTGTTCCTGTCGCCCTGGTTGTGGCGCGGCAGCAGATGACGTCATCGTACTCGGGCCGCTGTTGCGCGCGTTCCTCTCTCTCTCGTGGGCACACTGCTGCTCCCTGGCGGACAACACACTCACTGCCACAGTAATGATCGATACAACACGTGGGGGGAGTGGCGCATGCGCCGTTGTGTAATTCAATTAGTGCCATTCAATGCGATGCGTTGCTGAGATTTTGCTCCCCCCCCTCCTATATTCCGATACATACTTTGTATCATCTGTATTCCCTTTTACTGCAATGGCTGCTGGTCAATCTCCAGCCAGTAGGCTATATCTAGGCTGACCAACCCCCAAATTCTGTACAATTAAAATTTTTATATTATTATTAATCATTAACAGGGCCCGGATATTGATGACATGTCATCTTTTAACTGGAACATCATGGATGTTGCCCACTAGTGCAGATATTCTGATCATGACTCCTAAGATTATATATGAAAGGTAATTTTTACAGTCATTTTTGGCCATTTCCCCCATATTTCATTTTTAGGTCATTGTTAGAATGTAATGTCATTATTTGGTCATTTTTGGTTATCTAACGGTCTTTCTTCACATTTCATATTTTTAGGTAATTTTTAAAATAATTACAAGGTGATCATTTTCTTATTTTGTGTTGTTTAACGCATTATATAGAGTTTTTGTGCATTTACTTACATTGTACATTATCGGAACCAGCATAAATAAATAGATCTCGTTATTATTTTAATTTGGATACAGAAAAGACTGTGTTTGCTGTTTGCATTTAACCGTATGTACCAATTAACTAATTACAAGCCTTTAATTGGGTCAACAACATGAATGTAGAATAGACTCAAATCCGATGAATAAACTAGTATTTTCATAAAACAATTTCTGTAATTTTTCTTAGTTTTGGGGTCATTTTTTGTATTTTTTCAGTCATTTTATAGCTCATTTGTAATTCATTTTAGGTCATCAAAATCCGGCCCCTAAACATTAAAAACCAACTATTTTAAGAACAAGATAATACAATAGGCTTATAGACTAACTCCGTGACACTGCATTTCTGGAGGGACAAGGCCTACCATGAGCCCGCTGCAACATCTACCTTAGGCAGATGCCAGGATTGGGAAGCAAGTGGCCAGCATGCAGGGCCGTCGCGTGATTTTTTGGCGCCCGGGGCAAGATTTCGTCAGACGCCCCCCCCCAAAAAAACTTAATCCCACGTGCACCCACCCGACATTCCACCTATCTGTAAGGATTCAAACACAAACACACAGCGAGCGACGTGACGCGACACTATCAAATACATATAAACATAATGGGGTTAAACACGCATTATTATTAGGTTATTATTATTAACAGTATACAAGCAAATCCAGCTGTTCAATTTTGAGCAAATATTTATTTTGGGGTAACTTAGAAAATATAAAGTTATTGGTGTCAAATATTTATTTGTTCAATAAATACAAACAACGTAATATTCAAAATTCAGTTATACTTAACTTTAAAAAATACGTTATGTACATCTATCATATTATTTCAAATTTTGTTGTTTTATTTTTGCCGTTACCACGGCGCCCGGGGCGATCGCCCCGGTCGCCCTGCCCACGCGACGGCCCTGCCAGCATGCCATCACCTACGGCCGCTGGTGATTGCTTAATCAAGTAGCTCTTCAGTCCGAGTCACGAGGCTGAGTGCACCCCGTTCCAGATCTCCATATCTTAGAAAATCCGAGGAGGTACCGGTGATCGAATCCGGGCTTGCGGATTCGTTGCCAGCGCGTCTTCAGTTTGTAAGAATCTGTTTAAAACCTCATTCGAGTGATGAGATTAGCACAAACATATTCGACATGTTTTAAGCACGTCAGTAACCGCCATACACAGTCAATGTTATCTCACAACATCGCACTTAGGCTACCATGTAAACTAAACATTAATTTCCCATAAATGCTGCTAAAATTATTACAACTCGAACCATTGTCCCAAGACATGGATGAAAAGTAGCCTGTATGGTTTAACTTCAATGAAAAGATAATGAAAAAAGTGTTAATATTTCAATGAACACATTTCAGGCATTAGAGACTATGAAATCAAGGTCTACAGATATAAATTGTTCTATTCTCGAACCTGAGAAATCCCCAATCCAGCCGGGAATCGAACCCGGATTTTATTTGAAGTACTCTAGTACTAAACACTTATGGAACTAGTATTTTTATGTGGCTGGGTGGCTTTCTGTTCCCAATTAAAAGGGTTTAATGGGTGCCCAGGTCGATTGTATGCGATAGTTCCATCTTTTTAAATTTTCAGGCCTGCAAAAGAGATCCATCACGTAGGCCAATTGAGGATTATTTATTTATTTATTTATTCTGCCAACTACAGGAATAAATCCCAATTACAGTTGGCGTAGTTTCGCCAATACGTGTTGTACCTAGGTATAATATAAAAATACAATGCAATAACTTAAAAAAATCAGGTAAACTGATGTAACAAAGTGCCAGTATGTTTTTGTTTAATCAGTTATGACTGCAATTATGATATGCAGAATATGTTTTTTTTAGAATTGATTTCCAAGTTAAGCTCCAGATTTTTTCATTAAGCAGGGCTTACGGAAGAAGAAAGGTCTACCATCTCGGCCACCTGGGTCATTTTAAGTCTAGTTGGATAAGCGCATGTAAATCAATATGTTTTTTGTCATAGGTACCTGTATTTTAATTTCCAATGCCTTATAAGATCAGAGTAAAACAATAGGCTATGTTGTCAAGATAACTGATTTTCATTTTTTTTATAAATTCTTTCGAATGCGTATATTACCATAAAATAGGCACTAAATTGATCATTACTCCGAAACAGGTCAACCGATTTTATCCATTATGAATAGACGTCTTCCCATGGACATTATAAATGTGTATACCAAGTTTCATAAAAATCCGGTAAAGCGTATTTGAGTTACCGCGTCTTTAAAATATACACTAAATTGGGTTTTACTCCGGTACCGGTCTACCGATTTGGTCCAATATCAGTAGACGTCTTTCCACGTACATTATAAATGGGTATACAAAATTTAAGGAAAATCCAACAAAGCATATTTGAGTTATAGCGACTTCTTATATATTAACATAAAAACACTAAATTGGGCATTATTCCGGTACTGGCCAACCGATTTGGTCCAATATCCATAAACGTCTTCCCATGGACATTATAAATGCGTATACGAAGTTTCATAAATATCCGATAAAGCGTATTTGAGTTATCGCGCCTTTAAAGTAGACACTAAATTGGGTTTTACTCCGGTACCGGTCAACAGATTAGGTTCAAATTCAATAGGGCACTTCTCATGGACGTCATAAATGGGTATACCAAGTTTCATGGAAATCCGATACAGCGTATTTGAGTGATGGCGCCTTTCTATTAGAAAGGCGCCATAATCTATTAAAATAGGCACTAAATTGGGCATTACTCCGGTACCGGTGAACCGATTTGGTTCAATATCAATAGGGTTCTTCCCATGGACATTATAAATGTGTTTTCCAAGTTTCATGAAAATCCGAAAAAGCGTATTTGAGTTATGGTGCGTACAGACACACGGACAGACAGACGGACAGACAGACGGACAGACATTTTTTCGTCCACCACACAATCTCATAAAGTACCATACTGGCATTTAATAAATGAATGTGTGAGGATAAAGAAGAAAATAGATTGATTTATAATAACTATAATTAATTTAACATGACAATCTAAAAACTAAGCCAAATCATATGGAATATATAACATTTTATGAAGTAATCCTGTGTACTGATTTAATGATAAGTCAAAATCCAGAAGAGCATTTTGAAGTGATAGAGAATTATACTGTTTACACATTTGAATGAAAGATGAACATTCTAATATTTTTGACTTAATGACAGGAATATAACACAACAATTCCCTATTCCTTAAATGAGCCTACATTAAATTTAATACGTTTTAAAAGTTCATTACTATCAATTATACCATTGATAATTTTATATAAGAATAACTGTAGCGCTACCAACCTTCTACCAATTAAAGTAACAAAATTGAATTCATTAAAAAGGTATTATAATAAAGTATTTATTAA
The DNA here is from genome assembly GCA_964059195.1 of Ectobius pallidus. Lineage (NCBI taxonomy): Eukaryota > Metazoa > Arthropoda > Insecta > Blattodea > Ectobiidae > Ectobius > Ectobius pallidus. The sequence continues at coordinate 200,338,933 of CAXKWD010000003.1, forward strand.
TGGTATACCTCTTACTGTTATAGGAACATGTTGGACCATATTTTATTCGGGATCTAAGAAGGTTTTGTTGTGTCAGGACTCTCCGGATGGACAGACAAGAGTTTCAACAGGACCGCCGCAAGAAACCTTTCAAGGGGGGATTATTTCCCGCGGGACTGAGTTCAACCATTCATCACATTCTCCATATCTTACACCACCAGCTCTTAAATCAGGTGAAATACTAGTTCCGTAAGTGTTAGTACTTGAGTAGGCTTACTTCAAATAAGGTCCGGTTTCGATTCATGGCCGGATTGGGGATTTTCAGGCTCGAGAATAGAACAATTTATATTAGTAGGCCTTATTAGAGTTCATTGTCTCTAATGTTTGAAATGCAGGTGGAATCTTGACGAAATATATTGTGGTGTTGATACCATTTTTTGACCCATTTAGGCCTATTCCCAAATTATTTTTTGTTTCGGATAACTACTTTTTTTTTTTAATTTCAGCTGTGTTTATACTCCTTTTAGCTACGATGACATATCAGGAGTTCGGGATCTGTATCTATACAGTAGGGTAGGCCATGGAACTATTGATTGTCAATTATTTTCTATTATTGGTGTACTTTTATGGAGTAAATTTCGACTGATTAAAATTATTTAAATTTAAAATTAGAAGGGAAATATGAGTTTTTAATTAAATCTCAGTCCTTGGGAAAGGCAACTGGTAAGCGGCAACTTCATTTTTCTACCTACCAGAATTCTCGATTCCCACATTGCTTCTGACTTCAGTGTTCATGCTTCCAATATAAAACAGTTAATTAGTTAATAATGAATGCAAGTCTAAAAGCAGTAAGTAATCTTGTGTTAAAGTTATGTTATTTTGGTTATCCATACATTTTCTGTGCGTCGTATTAAAAATGTATTGTTCCTAAACACATAGCTTCATATTGCAAGAATGATATTTAGTGTTTTATTCTATGGTCTCTTTCGATCAGTTGCTTTTTACAACATATAAAAACGTGCTTAAATTTTATAAGAACAAAAGATTACATTTTCATTTCGGCATGAGGCCCTTGGACTTCAATTAAACTTGTCGAGTTTGCCCTTGGTAAAAATTGAGTTTTACATGCCTGCCCTAGAGACAGGCCCAGTGTCCCTTCAAAATCGAGTGTTCATAAATAGGACAAGCATTTTATCATTTTGCATCTTTTTTATATGAATGTTAAAATATAGCTCAAATATTTATATAGGCCTAAATGTGTATAATGAAATAATTGATTAAATAAGGGCAATATTTTTTTTGCAGTTTTAATTTTATTTTGCATTTTTCGTCATTTTCAAGAGATAGGTAATTTTTTTGGCAATTTTTATGTCATTTTCGGCATTTTTAGGTCATGTTTCAGTGGAGGTAGAGAGGAGCTTTTCCATGCACAAATCGTTGAGATGCATAGGCCTATCAGTACCTAAGTATTTAACTTCAGAAAATTCGTTTAAATTTGGGCAATATTGAGTAGAATAATAAGAGTATTCTTTCATTTTGATATAATTATCATAATTAGACCTAGGATTTTAAGGCAAATGCCTATTTTGTTCCTTATGAAATAACATGCAAATTTTTAAATATGTGGACGTTTCATGATAAATTACTTACATTTATAAAGTTTTATAGTGCCTTAAAATGCCTATTTGGACCTTTAGAGCCTATTTTACTATTTTAGTGCCTAAAATGCCCATTTTCTACATTTAAAATAAAATTCAACTTCTGTAATTTTTACAATCTTATAATGGACATCCCTCAATGAAAAACAGAACAGCACAGGTGGGTTTTTCACAGAAACTTGATTATTCCAAACAATTGTCGCTAAAGGAATGCTGACCGACTAGGGAGGGGGAGGATTAAAGGGGAAGGACTACTGTGTCAAGTCACCAGTGAAATAACATCTGTTTAAGTGAATATAGTTCGTGATGCCTAATTTTGCAGTTAATTCTGTTAAGAATAGGTAGTCCTATACCACGTTTCTTGCAGTAAAAAAAACCATGTTACGGTTTAAGTGTATATTGTAATGTATTTTAAAGCCTATTTTCTGTCTATCAACCACATTTTTAAAGCATATTTTAAGTGCCTATTTTCTCTTTTAAAAGCCTATTTACTTGTTTTAAAAGCCTATTTTCGGTGCCTAAAACTAATTTTTAGCATAAAATCCCAGGTCTAATCATAATGGAAAGTGAAAATGTGTAGATGAGTATCGAAGTCGGATCTGTTGTTAGAGCGTTGCCAGCCCGGGAGTTCTCTGTAATATGGGTCAGGGCCGTGCCACTGTGCTCAGACATTCTTCCCATCTGATAACATGCGTAGCGCAAGTGACAGGGATTCATACTGTCTTGTCTCTTCGTCACAATTTATATTGTTTTCTTCTTCTGCTACTTTAAACTTCCTGGTTGTAGAAAGTTAACCTATATAAGTTGTTAGAGTTGAACTGAAATGGTTATATTTATAGTATAGTTATATCTAGGGGGCGGATTTCTATGACATGTCATATTTTTCCCCTTTGCATTATTTTAGGTTTCCGACTAATTTAAACCCGATTCCAAGCATCCTGGTGAAAATGGAACGGCTTTTATTGTGCATATAACTGCATATTTAGAAAAATTTCAACTATTGTAGCATATTTAGTATGAATATGCATATTTAAGTCATATTTTTGGCATATTTGTGTGCATATTAAAGAAATTTTGAAGTTTCATATAATATTTTGTAAATTTTGCATTATAATGATACTTTTTGAGAATTTACAGATATTTTAAATAATTAATATTGTATTTTAATAAAATGTATTGTAATGGAACTTTAAAAAATATACACAATGTGTAAGTGGTAAAGTCATATTTTAAGTTTTATTGGTCATATTTTAATGTTTTTTAGGTCATAAATGCATGCATATATACTATTTTTTAGGTCATAGAAATCCGCCCCCTAGTTATATCGATATACAGGGTTTAACTAAAAGATAGGACAAAACTTAGGGGAAACATTCCTTGGCAAATATCGTATTTTACCAACCATAAGACGCACTTTTTTACCTTGAAAACAGAGCCTTAAATGTTGGGTGCGTCTAATGGTCCGAAGTAGGCTACGCTAAAAAATTTAAAATTGTGTTAATCATTGCCGGAATACCATAGTTATACACAAGGTGTTGCAAACAATAAGACAGTTACAAATTTTAACGCACACTGTACATCAGTGCACTTGTTACAATCGTAAAATGAGGATACCTGGAAGTCAGCTATACAATGCGAAAAGAAAGGAATGTTGAGTTCTTTTATACAAAAGGAGTTGTCTTCGCCGGGTGATTTAAATGAATGCAAATATCTCTAAACAGCCTTGTCCCGTTACACTTGCCTTTTGCTGAATTGAGGGTTAGAGAGTGTAAAAGTATTTTCAGTCTTTCATGACCATAATGAGAAATCATTTCAGTGGTTTAAAATTTACGCGATGCCACCTGTACAGAAGAGATTTTCGTACAACGCACCTTTTAAGTTAGAAGTGATGTACGAGGTTATAATTTGTTTATGTAATGAAGTTCCGTTTAAAATGTTTCGTTTAGAATCACATTAAATTTGTTTTCATTTAATAAAATTAAGTTGCGTCTTATGGTCCGTAAAATACGGTAGTCTAGAAGATGAAATTTTGCTATATGAACATGGGATCTGAAAATTCCTTATTTCCTTATTAGAGTCCCTATCTAGAACTCTGGGCCGGCATTATTTAGCGACTGTTTGGTGGGACCATATGCATTGCCACATCGTCTCAATGGACGAAGGTACAGAGCGTTCAATTACCTGTCCTGTTGGAACATGTGCCATTACGAAAAAGATGATACATGTTCTTCATGTACGATGCAGCTCCTGCTCATTTCAGCCTCTCTGTCCATCAGTTTCTGAATAGACGGTTCCGTGTTAAATAGATAGGAAGAGGTGGACCAATTCCTTGTCCGCCACGTTCGCCTGACTTCAAGTATACTAGAGTTTTATTTGTGGGGGAATTTATAAACTCTTGTGTAACAACAACAGTGCAACATGTATACAGGGTGTTAAAACATTACGTTTACAACGTTTCAGGGATGATAGAGGAGGTAAAAACAAAATTTTATTTATGTGACAAAACTTTGGCATATGCGCCGTTTATTGTGTAGGCCTACATAAGTGTTAATTGCAACATTCTAATTTTGTTCGTATTATCCAGAAGGAACGAGGTCAATTGTCGTTTTAGAGATGGTGTCCAAACTGCCGTTCATTGAAGGCATTGCACAACTGCTATCTTCGTACTATGAACTGTCTGCAACGCTCAAAAAGGCCAACATTGTCTCAAATAACGTGTGCAGCTTCAACAATGCGAGCAACTACTTTTTCTGCCGTATCGATCAGTGTCTCATACACAAGAGGTTTCATGTCTCCCCATAAAAAAATCCAGTGGAGATAGGTCCGGTGATCGAGGTGGCCACCATGGTACCGCCCCACCCCTGCCGATCCAACGATTGGGGAATGTAGCATTTAGATGGTTCCTGACACGACGATCAAAGCAGTACAAATAAAACTAATTGGTGCGTGTTGTGACGGCAGTTAAGCCATCTACCCTTAAGTCCATCTAGCGGCAAAACGGAGCATATGCATATGCCACAGAAAGAAAATGTTTTTTTTTTACCTCCTCTATCATCCCTGAAACGTTATAAACGTAATTTTTTAACACTCTGTATAGTCTCCGTGCTCATATTCTGCAAGGCTGCCAGTTAATACCAGATACTCCAGAGATACATCAGTGCATCAGGGAGTTCATGCGACGGCATTTTGAACATATCATTTACCCACAGTTCTGTTTTTAGTAGACTACCATTTCGTATGATTTTCAATTTTCCACTTTCTGTTTTCGAGTAATCTGCTAAGTGGTGCAGCTATAGACAAAGGGCTCTAACAAGGAAATAATGCACTTTCGGACCCATGTTCCGACATAATTTCACGCTCTTTATGCAAGGATTGTTTCCCCAAAGTTTCGGCCAAACCATTTGTACATTGTTTTATCATTACTCACCACTGTAATGTAAAATAAATACAAATATTAGTTAGTCACAATGAAACGTTTAGCAATCTAGACAAACCTAATGCGATACTACCCTAAGCATATAGAAGAGTTTAGCGTATTTTACTTTTTCCATACAACTTACTAATTATGGTTGCCAGTTCAGATGTTTGCACTCCTGCTTAGTAAAGTTGGTGTTCTCTCCAGAGACTCCCACAGTTTTGTGTAGGCAGCTGAGCAGTGGCGGCTCCTGGCTGGGAAGTTAGGTGAAGAGTTAGTAGGAAAGAAAAATACATTTCACACAGGTTTATACAATTTGAAACTTCCTCCTTATCTTCTTATTTCCAAAGTGAAAACGCTGTTTCTAATAAAACACACAAGATATCGTAAGCAGGATTCATATTTAAAAAAACACGGCACTGAATGTTGTAAAGAAGAAAAAAAGCTGTACCTGCTCCTCACGCTGGAAGAAGCTAGTATAAAGAATCTCATCTAGAGTAGGATTACTCCCACAACGTCTCTGGCTTTGAAGACTAACCCAGCCAGCGAGCTTCTCGTTACGTCAAGATGCGCGGATTCGCTGCGCGTAAGATCAGTGACCTACTGCTAGGCAGAGAGTAAAGATCATGCTCCACCTTGCCAGTGGTAGAAAATACTGTAATAGATGAGTGGAGGGATAATGCCGCATAGACAGAGACAGACAACACGTGGAGTGGGATAGCCAATCAGGGTGCAGCTACCTCCCCTAGCCAGGAACTCTACGAGCGGTGAGACTCGCTCCTAAGGTATATACGTAAAAACCCAGAGACTTTGTGGAGGTAATCCTACTCTACCTCTCTTTACGGACTGACTGAAGCGGGTAACGTCATGGTTGTCATGGCAACTATCAACAGCATTGTCGAGGCTTTCCGGAGGACGCCACTTACAACCATCCAGTTAAGGTCTACCCTAGAAGTAGGAGAACGTGGCGATAAAAGTGCTCTTCACCAAGTTGGCCGTCTTGATCACGGGGTTGCTGTTACATCTCAGTACAAAATTTTAAAATAAATTTCAAATACCTGGCAAGGAAAATAAACTTTAAAAATAAGTCTTGTAAGGTAAAAATATTGAAATTCCACTTTACCTACTTCCCCTGAATAGCCTTGTAAATATGCAGTTCCAGTCCTTTGATGATGATGATGATAATAATAATAATAATAATAATAATAATAATAATAATAATAATAATACAAGTAATTAGGAGACACAGCTTCGTAGCTGCGCTTGCCAAGGCCAAATATTCATTATTTTCCCATAATATAATTCTAGCCTATCCTGAGAAACGTTTTAAGCATCCTGACCTTAAATTCTGGCTATGGGTCTGCATGAGCGTCCACAGAAATTTTGTCAAGGGGGGGCCAATGAACGAATTACTGCCACCACCATCAGTATGCTACTACATCCACTTTATTATTATTATTATTATTTCTATTACTATTCATATTATTATTGCTATTATTATTACTATTCACATTATTGTTATTATTATTATTATTATTATTAATATTATTATTATTATTATTATTATTATATAATCAACATCCTTCATTTACTGTAGCTGGACTATGGCCATGGATACAAAGAAAACATCTGATGTACACACTCAAATGACGTTTCTTACTCCTTACAATTTCTACTATTCATATAAAATATAAAATGCCTCAAATTCATTGTAATAAAATGTTTGGGTATAAATGGTTTCAAGTTTAGGGAAAGTAATTATTCCTACAAGTTCATATCTAGTCAGCTGTTACAACTCGTTTTCTTCCAAACAACGCGAACATATTTGGAGACTTAAACTTCACTTCACATGAGTTCTTATAGTCATTTAATTTAGAGGTTTATATCTAATCAAAATTTCCAGGGAGGGGCAGGGTAGGGCCCCTTCCGGACGGCCATGTAAGTCTGATGTCTGAATCGAATATCTTGGTTTTGAATAAGGCAGATAACATTTCCCTAAATGAAACTATGCTGGCTCGTATAATTTCGGCAATCTTCTGGTCTCAGTGACAACTGATGCATCAGGTTCTCATAATTTAGTCCACTGAGTTACTACTGTTTTGCCCACATCCTTGTCTTCTTTTTCTTTGTTTTCATCCAAAGGCCAAAGTCGTCATTAATTGCAACTTCTTCTTCATCCATCTGTACACATGCAAAATAGTTAATTAAATAACGAAACGTAAAGCAAAATACCTCTTGTTGGTGACGAAACGACTGGCAAAGTTGTGGCTTGGTAGAGTGAACCCCAGTTTTGGATATCATCTTGTGTGGAAGTGGTCCGTTCGGAGCGTTAGTGAATAGTCACCTTAACAATAACCGAACGGGTTGGGGATATAAGCTTATAGAGTAGAAACAAAGATTCATCAGAACATTTTGAGCATATTTATGGAAAATTATGAACAAGAGAGTGAAAGAAGGAAATAAATTTAGAAAATACTATTGAATGAAAATATGGCGTATTAAATTGTTTATGCTATTTTGAATAGATCACGATTTAGTATTTTCAGCATATGTTTCTGCTACGTTCAACTGTTTCAAAGAGTGATTTCTTTCAAACAAATTGTTGCCAACCAAAATAACTTGAATCCCGCTACAAACGAAGCTGAAGTCCTCATGCTGAAAGGATCCCCTAGCGGCTACAAAGAGAACAGCACGCTTTCAAGTCTGACCAAAGCCCTCATCTGTAAACGATTAGTATGATGTTCCCACTTAACCAAATGCGCTGGTCCCTGCCACTACAAGCCACCAGGTCAAGCGTTGTAGAAAGATTTCAGTACGTTTTAACTTTTAGCAGCTTAGACTGGACGTGCTTTTTCTACATTTTGGTTACATCTACGGGTAGGATCAAAGCTTATTTTTTAATCACAAATCTACACTCCTTTCCTATCTTTCATAATGTGTCACAGTGAATTGTAGGGAACGACACCTGACTGCTGACCCTTATTCTAAAAAGATTTTTTAAATTTTATTTGTGTGCTTTTACTCCCCTTACATTCCCCAATAAACCTTTTTATTATGAAGTTACATTTCTAGCTCTTTAGACTCCTGACATACAGTATGATAGAAAATGTAGACTGTGTAAGACCTTAATATGACCTGTGCTTCTATATGGATCAGAGACCTGACTCAATCTGACACCGTACGGTTGAGACGTTTTGAAAGCAAAATATTGCGGAAAATCTATAGACCTATTACTGTAAAGATGGGGAGGTACGGAGAATGAGAACGAACCAAGAACTACGTACTACCCGCGCGCGATTTCTTGAGCGCTCGGCTCCCTAGTCCTCATTCGGTAGGTTTCGTTCAACTTCGTAGGTTAATCTGACAACATTGAAACACGAAGTACGCTATACACCCTGACATCTAGTGGCTTCAATAATAAGCTTTCATTCTGTCTCAGGATTCTTATTTATTTATTAACATTATCTTTTCTGACGCATCGAGTTATGGGGAAAAATACAATCTTTCGCACTGCTGATTTCACAAATACTTCATTGTACATCCAACACTTTCCTCACCTCTTTAAGAATTCCGTATGTGCTAATTTCTGACGATCCCGTGAACTCTGATGTCAATTTCATGGACTGAAAGTTGAGCGAACTTTTCACAATTTGTATTAAATACGTTTAAAATTAGGCTTATAGCTTTCTCCACTTTTAGATGCCTTACCTCTCTTACGTTTTAAAACACGAAATGGTGAAGCATGTTCTGCTAAGACTCTTCTTTATGCTTAAAATTAGTCAACCAGTGTAAAAATATTGAACCTATATTATGCATAATATTCTTATTTGATGACTTATTTGATAACCAAAGGCTTATGACGTGTAATTAATTGTTACGCAATACCGTCACCATGTTATATTATTGGACTGCATTAAAATCGTTGTATATTAAAGTCACTACATAAAATACCATACGCTCGATTCTGCTGAAACGTTATTTCTTTGGTTGACAACACTGCAGAAAGACTGGCGGAATAGCTTTGTTTTGTTCCCCCCGGCCCTCACTTCCCCGTAAATCCAGCGCTCAAGAAGTGGCGCGCGGGTAGTATATAACCTCTACAAAGTCCCAGATGTGGTGGAAGTGGTTAAGATCTCAAGATTACGATGGATTGGACACGTGAAGAGGATGAAAGAGACTGAGGACCTAGCTAGAGTTGTGGACTGCAAACCTGAGGGAAGGAGAGGTAGAGGAAGACCCAAACTGCGTTGGGTGGATAGTATTACGGAGGATTTGAGGAAACTTGGAGTTAAAGAACGGTAGAAAGTCGCCAAAGACAGGGACGGCTGGAGAAAAGGAAGCAGAGGCTTGAACCTGGCAAGAACTGATCCTGATGATTTCTAGCTCTTACATCTTATGTTTTGACAATGAGCAAGACCTTCACTGTTGTAATTTTTATTAATGTAGCGTGAAACACACTGGCCAATCACAATCATGAAAAAGTGTCCGTGGAACGCCACGCGACAGAAGTGAAACTTGTTTTAATTTTTTGATTTTTTGAAATTTGGATTATTGGATTTTTCAATTTTGGATTGTTGGACATTTTAATATTGGGTTTTTGAACTTTTTTAATTTTGGATTTTTAAATTTTTGATATTTTTATTTTTTTATTTAAATTTTTTAAATTTTGGATCTTTGAATTTTTTATTTTTTGGGTTCTTTAATTTTTTATTTTTAATTTATTTTAAATTTTGAATTTTTTGATTTTTTAAATTTTGGATAAGCCTAATCATTGAGTTGATTGTTTTCTGTGCAGTCCGTTCCGTCACAGCCACTAATTTCGTGACGATTTTGAGCGTAACAATTTCGTGACGATTTTCTCCGTAACGCAAGTTTGGGTTAGCTCTCGATTTACTCCTACAGCGGCTAAAAAAGTTTCAATTCAAAAAGCGGGACATTTGAGTGTCCCCAATAAAACTTCCGGAACAGCGGTACATTTTATCAAAAAACGGGACTTTTCCGGGGAAAACGGGACGAATGGACACCCTAGGATATCAGTAACTGCAGCTTTTGTCGGAGACAACTGGGAAGAGACGGATAATGAAAACATTTTCTTTCAACTTGTTATGTAGAAGCGCAAATTTTCCGTTCGTTGACCTGTCACTTATTATGGGATGGATCCTGTATTTTCTCTCGCGTCTATGGCGCCGATGAACAACTAATGCAGCACATAATGCAACTACTGCATTACTAGTTAATGAGTTGTCCATAATTTGCTAGAACACCGACTGGAATGAACAGACCACGTTTGTATTCACTAACATTCTCAGCGTGAAAACAAGCTCGTGTGGCCATGAGTGCTGCAGATTTTCCGGCGTATGGCCCGCATACTCAGCAGTTGACGAGCGCTGTACTTGTGCCATTTTAAGAAGACCTCGTCCCAAACCATCGTCTATCTACAATAGCTATTTATGTATCAAGTACGCAAAATAACGCGTTAGCGGACGAATCTAGTATAGCGGCCGAGGCTGAAATACTGGATGAGTCCGATAAACTTTTTGCGTAGTACGTGATTCATACAATATTTTTTAGTAAATGCTCTCTAAATTATATGAAATGAATTAAACATTATAATTAATTAATTATAATGGAAGATAGTCAGCGATTTGTTCAAGTCATATTCTCAAGGCCATCTGAATCGCCTAACAACAATGGACTGTACGTACCAATACGAAATGCGGTATAGATGCATAATATATGAGTAGCTTTTTGTAAACAGTAATGCATATGAACTAATATTTATGAAAAGCTTGTGGAAATATGAATGATAATCCCGAGGAAATTTCAATCCCAGTCAGAAACATTGAATTGGAGCTGGTGCCAGCAATATCACGGAAGCAATATAATATGAGATGGAATATATTGCAAGCAATCCATGGTAAGCAATGATTTGCTTGTGAACGAAGATGTGAAAAGTTGATGGCTTATATTTGTTGTTATATAATGAAGTAAACTACCGTATTTTTTTAAAAACCCGGTAGAGTTTCTGATTATCATAAGAAACATATTTACTTAAATTTGGTGTTTTATTAGCAATTATATGCTTAAATCCATGTTAAGTTGGTGTGACTGGTCAACGCCATCTTGATTTTGTTTATAGATTGCCATGACGACTTTAAAGTACTAGGCCGATAAAACTGCATTATGAATGCAGTTTTATGCAATTTTAGCGACCTTGATTGCTAAATAGATATTTATGTATCAAGTACGCAAAATAATGCTTTAGCGGACGAATCTAGTATAGCGGCCGAGTCCGTTAACGTTTTTGCGTACGTGGTGCATACAATATTTTTAAGTAAAAGCTCTCTAAATTAAATTAAATTAAACAAAATACCTTATAAATAATTATAATGAAAGTTAGTCAGCCATTTGTTAAACTCATATTCCCACAGCCACCTAAATCGCAAAACAACAATGAACCGTACGTACCAATACGAAATGAGGTATAGCCTAGCTGCATTATGAGTCGCTATTTGTAAACAATAATGCTTACGAACTATAATTATGAAAAGCTTGTGAAAATATGAGTGATAATCCCGAGGAAATTTCAATCCAAGCTAGAAACTTTGAATTGGAGTTGGTGCCAGCAACATGACGGCAATAGTAGACTATGAGAAGGAATATATTGCAAGCAATCCATGGTAAGCATTCATTCTCTTGTGACCCAAGATGTGAAAAGTTGTTGGCTTGTAAATGTTGTTATATGATGAAAAAGGCTACCCTATTTTGCAAAAAACCCTGGTAAAGTTTCTGATTATCATAAAAAAACATGTTGGCTTAAATTTGTTGTTTTATGACTAAGTATATGCTTAAATCCATGTTAAAGTTGGTGTGAATGGTCAATGCCATCTGAGTTTTGTTTATAGATTGCTATGACGACTTTAAGGTACAAGGCCGATAAAACTGCATTTTGAATGCAATTTTATGCAATTTTAGCGGCCTTGGTTGATAAAATGCAATTTTTCGGCTTGTTACCAGTTCGACAAGCAGCTGTTTTAGAGAGCGTGTACTAAAAAAGAATATAATAACATTGTTCCGTATTACGAAAATCTGCACAGACACCGACACCGACAAAGAGCAGATGCTCTTGTAGTCACGTGGATTTCCCCAGTGTTGCCGCTGTCATTCTCCACTTCTCAAGTGAAGTAAACGTGCCATTGTATGTATTTGGCAACATTTTAATGGACTGCAGACAAGTGTGAATACGCCTAATTACCTTTCTATTCACTGATTGACAGGTCGAAGAGGATTAGGGTGGCAGCAGGTAGAGTCTTTAAGAAGTGGCACCCACAATATTCATGTCTTTGGTGTGTTGACAATAACCACTGCATCGTCGGGGAGAATGATTCATTTAATTGAAAATATCAAGTATTTACACTTTACACAAATTGTATAACTGGAAGGAAGCTACGTGTCTGCATCAGGAAGTCATCACAGTATAATGAGACTTGACGTCACGTTTGCAAAGTTCGATACGATCACTTATGTTGTTAATTATTGTCCAGACAGACGGTATTGTTTCACAAGTTCACATTATGTTAGTACAGCTGTGGTCATTGAAAAATGAGTCGTGGTCATTGAAAAATGTGTCGTGTTTTCGTCATGTAATTGTACTAGCGTGGATCGAAAAGTAACGCAGAATAATTTTTTTACAAAAAGTTTTTATAAGTACAATTACAAACAAATGCACACATGAAGGGACATCTTTTGTCTATTTTTCTATATAGTTGCCAAGTTTCTCAACACATTTCTTCCATCGTGATACCAGTTTAAAAATACCCTGTTCATACAAGTCCGTTCGGTTGGAGTATAGCCATCTGGGAACAGCTGTTTTCACTTCTGCGTCTGACGCAAAGCGTTTACCGGTCAGGAATTTCTTCACGGGATCAAACAAATGAAAGTCCGACTGTGCCCCATGTTGCTGCAGCTGTTCGTGCGAAAATCAACAAATTTGGTTGGGAGGTGCGCCAGCATCCTCCATACAGTCCAGACCTGGCACTACATTAACCACAAATGGACAATGAAATTTATCAATGATCTTGTGAAGAAGTTCAAATTCTTGGACGCTTCTTTTACTCTTATTACAGTGCTGAACATGTTATAACGACCTTTTCCCATCGAGAGTAAAATAGCAATGTTGTAATGATCATGTACAGGTGTTATCAATGTTACATTTTCTTTGCGATTTCTGAATTTTGGGATCAGTACGGAAACGTGTCCCATTATACTGTGTTTGACTCCTTCACTTTGTGTTGTAATTTTTGGGATCACAGGACCCTCTGGTACTTAGTGGCCAAAATTTCACGGCTACTCTCCCTACTTTGCATTATTTAAAAATTCACTCATAACAAGAGTTTTCGACCCTGGCAGCCGTCATTAAGCTATAGAATAATTGTGGATTGTGTAAATACCATGAGAACCACACACAGATATAACGGTCAGTGGAGCCAAAAGTTTGCCAAATGCCTATTATAACTTACGTAGCAGAGAAAAAGAAAAATTTTAAACGCGATAAGACATTTCAAGATACCTTGAAAGAGTGCGTTACATTTCGATGGCTTGGTTCCAAATATGGCTATCTGTAAAAACATAATTTTACAGTACAAGCAAAATAAAGTTCAGAAATAAATAGCAAATCAACATTTTTCACATAATTACTTTGGTACTTTGGTTGGTTAGTGCTCCATTTTTAAACATATCAGTTTGAAACATTTGGAACCTACAGATAATGTTATTAAGTGCCAGTATGGTACTTTATGAGATTGTGTGGTGGACGAAAAAATGTCTATCCGTCTGTCTGTCCGTCTGTCTGTCTGTCCGTCTGTCTGTCCGTGTGTCTGTACGCACCATAACTCAAATACGCTTTTTCGGATTTTCATGAAACTTGGAAAACACATTTATAATGACCATGGGAAGAACCCTATTGATATTGAACCAAATCGGTTCACCGGTACCGGAGTAATGCCCAATTTAGTGCCTATTTTAATAGATTATGCCGCCTTTCTAATAGAAAGGCGCCATCACTCAAATACGCTGTATCGGATTTCCATGAAACTTAGTATACCCATTTATGACGTCCATGAGAAGTGCCCTATTGAATTTGAACCTAATCTGTTGACCGGTACCGGAGTAAAACCCAATTTAGTGTCTACTTTAAAGGCGCAATAACTCAAATACGCTTTATCGGATATTTATGAAACTTCGTATACGCATTTATAATGTCCATGGGAAGACGTTTATTGATATTGGACCAAATCGGTTGGCCATTACCGGAATAATGCCCAATTTAGTGTTTTTTTGTTAATATATAAGAAGTCGCGATAACTCAAATATGCTTTATTGGATTTTCCTGAAATTTTGTATACCCATTTATAATGTACGTGGAAAGACGTCTACTGATATTGGACCAAATCGGTAGACCGGTACCGGAGTAAAACCCAATTTAGTGTATATTTTAAAGACGCGGTAACTCAAATACGCTGTGCCGGATTTTTATGAAACTTGGTATACACATTTATGATGTCCATGGGAAGACGTCTATTCATAATGGATAAAATCGGTTGACCTGTTTCGGAGTAATGCTCAATTTAGTACCTATTTTATGGCAATATACGTATTCGAAAGATTTTATAAAAAAAATGAAAATTAGTTATCTTGACAACATAGCCTATTGTTTTACTGTGATGTTATATGGCCTTGGAAATTAAAATACAGGTAGCTATGACAAAAAACATATTGATTTACATGCGCTTATCCAACTAGACCGTTAAAAGGACCCAGGTGGCCGAGATGGTAGACCTTTCTTCTTCGGTAAGCCCTGCTTAATGAATAAATCTGGAGCTTAACTTGGAAATCAATTTTTAAAAAAAACATATTCTGCATATCATAATTGCAGTCATAGCTGATTAAACAAAAACATACTGGCACTTTGTTACATCAGTTTACCTGATTTTTATTGTGAGTCTGTTTGTGCAAAAATCCCAAAATTGAAAATTTTGCAGATAGCTATATCTGAAACCAAGCAATCGGTTTAGTTATAACTAGGGCCCGAATTCTTAGGTTTTAAACTATTTTGTCCTTGCTACCTAACTGTGACATTTTAACATAATTATCCGTTTCAGTGTCACAACAGTCACATTTCAATCTTATAAAACCTAAAAATGGCTAAATGTTTTTTTTTAAATTAAAACCCGATAAAATACTTAAACTTAGGAGGAAGAAGAATAAAGTGCATAAGATTTGCTGGCTTTGCTAGCAGAAGATGAAATGACACCGCGTGTCATGCTGATGGAGCTAGACAAATGTGAGGACTATGGGATGAAGATAAATATAAATAAGACGAAGACCATGGTTATTAGAAGAGAACTCAAGAAGGTAGACGTGAGAATTAAGGATGAGGTTGTTGAACAAGTGGACAGGTTCAAATACTTGGGTTGTACTATCAGTAGCAACTAGGGCTGAACCGATTAATCGATTAATCGGCTCGATTAATCGATTAAACATTTAATTGTCGATCAATTACATTTTCCGATTAATCGGTTTAGTCGAATTCTGAAAAAACTTTTTCGAGAAATGGGTCAAATGACCAAACTCCTTTCTCTCGCTTCTCCGGCCTTGGCACATCATGTGCCATTCAGCCTAATGTGTCAAAACAATTCCCGTTATTCAGAAACCTGAAGGGTAGTTTAGTCAACAAATTCGTGTGTCTCAAGTCTTGGCTGAAAAAGTAACCGGAAATGTAAGTTTTGTGTATATTTTTTCACTAGTTAACTAATGATGGTATTCATTAATTCAGGATTTCTTCTGATTATCTGTAGTGTAGTAGTTATTAAACGTGTAAAACAATATTAAATATACACTTTGATTTCGTTTAAAATGCCGACCTGTTTGTCGATTAATCAGTCGATTAATCGGTCGGTTAATCGATTAAAGTCAAGCGTTCACTCGATTAGAAATTTTAATCGATTTTCAGCCCTAGTAGCAACATGAGCTGCTGTCAAGAAGTAAAAAAGAGGATAGCAATGGCAAAAGAATCTTTTAACAGGAAGAGGAAAATCTTCTGTGGGCCTTTGGAAAAGGAACTAAGGAAAAGGCTAATGAAAGTGCTTTTTGTGGAATGTAGCGTTGTATGGTGCAGAAACTTGGACATTACAACGAAATGAAGAAAAAACGACTGGAAGCATTTGAGATGTGGGTATGGAGAAGGATGGAGCAAATACCATGGACAGATAAAGTTAAAAATAAAGATTTGCTAGGCAGAGTGGGAGAGAGAAGAGTTTTATTGGAAATCATCAGGAAGAGGAAAAGAAATTGGACGGGACATTGGCTAAGAAGAAATTGTCTACTGAAAGATGCCATAGAAGGGATAATAAATGGGAAGAAGGTCCGAGACAGAAGAAGATACCAGATGATAGACAACATTAAAATAAATGAACTATATGTAGACACAAAAAGGAAGGCTGAGAGAAGGGAAGAGTGGAGAATGCTGAGTTTGCAGTGAAAGACCTGCACCTGGGCAGAATACTATGAATGTATTAATAGACGTAATGTGAAATTAATCTAATATTATTATTGTTCTACGAAAAATTATTTTTTAAAGATCTGTCTCCATTTTGCCTTGTCCATTCTTGGCAATGCATTTGTAACAGAAAATTTTCATTTTATAATTTTTTCATTTTGTACCCCATTGTCCAGAAAAGGAAATCGTTAGTGATCCGAAATCCCCGGTTACTTTAGAAGTAAATTAAAGTCATTTTTAAGATGCTTACACTTACAGTGTATTCACAATGTTACCTCCAGGAAGATGTCGAAAGTAAAGTATTCTAAAAGATGGTTGATTAATTGAAAAACGTTCTTGTTGATTCTATGTGGTGTCTGTGTTTATATGTTTTATTAAGTGCCAGTATGGTACTTTATGAGATTGTGTGGGGGACGAAAAAATGTCTGTCCGTCTGTCTGTCTGTCTGTCTGTCCGTCCGTCTGTCCGTGCGTCTGTACGCACCATAACTCAAGTACGCTTTTTCGGATTTTCATGAAACTTGGTATAAACATTCATAATGTCGATGGGAAGAACCCTATTGATATTGAACCAAATCGGTTCACCGGTACCGGAGTAATGCCCAATTTAGTGCCTATTTTAATAGATTATGGCGCCTTTCTCATAGAAAGGCGCCATCACTCAAATACGCTGTAACGGATTTTCATGAAACTTGGTATACCCATTTATGACGTCCGTGAGAAGTGCCCTATTGAATTTGAACCTAATCTGTTGACCGGTACCGGAGTAAAACCCAATTTAGTGTATATTTTAAAGACGCGGTAACTCAAATACGCTTTACCGGATTTTTATGAAACTTGGTATACACATTTACAATGTCCATGGGAAGACGTCTATTCATAATGGATAAAATCAGTTGATCTGTTTCGGAGTAATGCTCAATTTAGTGCCTATTTTATGGCAATATACGTATTCGAAAGAATTTATAAAAAAAATGAAAATCAGTTATCTTGACAACATAGCCTATTGTTTTACTGTGATCTTATAAGGCCTTGGAAATTAAAATACAGGTAGCTATGACAAAAAACACTATTGTTTTACATGCCTATCCAACTAGACCGTTAAAATGACCCAGGTGCCGATATGGTAGACCTTTGTTCTTCCGTAAGCCCTGCTTAATGAATAAATCTGGAGCTTAACTTGGAAATCAATTTAAAAAAAAAAAACATATTCTGCATATCATAATTGCAGTCATAACTGATTAAACAAAAACATACTGGCACTTTTTTACATCAGTTTACCTGATTTTTTTTATGTGGAGTTGGAAAACAAAGGAAAAATTCTAAAAAATTGTGTTCCATAGGCTAAACTGTAACAGTTGAAAACTAAGCAAAAAAGTATTTCTATGGTCTTATGTTTTAGAATATAGGCCTATAATCCTAAGTGAAAATAATATTAGTTAATGTATTTGTCATAGTGTTTCTTGTATTTATTAAATATTAATATGGTAAAAAAACTAAAGTGAAACTATTTTAATATGTTTAAAAAAACAATACAGGGTTTATAAAAACCTGAAATCCGGGCCATAGTTAAAACTAGTAAGCCGAAGAAATAAAGATAATTTCGTTAATAAAACCAGAAACGCCATAACCCGCACAATGAAACTCTTTTTCCTTTCTTTTCTTTCTTTCTTTCTTTCCATTTTTTTCTTATACACCGGTACGCACAATCGTTCTGTTCCAGTTTGGTTCGACTGTACTCAGTGACGCCATTTTGAAAAACGAAGATCGAGGAAGCGTTGTTCCGGTAAGGGTAGCCAACTGTTGATATTATGCCCTAACATCTAGTACCCACCCTAAGGATTATAATATTGGCGACATTTTTACGATCAACCATAAAAATGAAATAAAACGAAACTTTTTGTAGTTATTTCGTAAACATAAATTCATGGGCCGTTGATAGTTTGGGGGTCGTCTTATAGGACAAATATATTATGCTTGGACGAAAATTTATACCTCGCCTTATCTGAAGCTCGTCTTATCTGCTCAAACATACAGTTGCTACAATTATATAGGGTGTAAAAAAATTCCGTATACAAACTTGGAGGGTTTGTAGAGGAGATGAAATGAAACTCTTTTTTTTTATGTGACAAAGATCTGACAGGTTCTCCGCTAGAGGTCCTTAAAGGGTTTGACAGTGGATGGTGTGACTGTATTAATTCTGCCGTGTGATGAATGTTTTACAGATTTTGTTGAAAATAATGCACAGCTGGCATCTGCGTGCAAATGATTGTCTCACACGTTCAAAACAACCAAGTGTCTCACGAATAATTGCTGCAGCTTCAGCCACACGGGCAACCAGCCCTACTCTGGAGTATCTGTTGGTGCTTCATACACCAAATGCTTCATCTCCCTCCACAAAAAGAAATCCATAGGACTGAGATCAGGAGAACGTGGTTGCCACTGTATTGGCCCACCCCTCCCAACGGAGAACCTGTCAGATATTTGTCACATAAAAAAGAGTTTCATTTCATCTCCTCTACAAACCCTCCAAGTTTGTATACGGAATTTTTTTACACCCTGTATATTGTCATAATGAAAGTATTTTAACGTTTCTATTTTAGTCCAAACAATTGCAGGGCTCTACTGTCGTGTCAATAGTATTACCGACATTTTCTTTTCCATTTCAGAAACCTATGAAATCCACGTGATAAATTCGTAGCATTCTGTAGGCTTAATGCTGACCGCCAGGATGCGCTACAGTAGCAACAACCAATCACGCAACAACATTCACACCACTTTCTCACAACAACTTTACAAGTTATTTCTTATCGATATATTTAAAAAGCTTGCATTATTAAAACAGATCTAGCAATCTTAAATTACCCGATATTTCTATATTTCAGTCCAAAATGCCGTGAAATTTTGAATTCTCTACGGTATCCCATTTCTCATTTAAGTACAACATGAGTTCACATCCCTAAAGGATAGAAAAAATATTTCCAAGGGAAGAAATGCCAGAGGCCCTGCATTAAGTAAATATTAAATCCAGCCATTTGTATAGAACCTGACACCTGGTATCAAGTTCCCAAAGTAGGCCGATGCTCAACTAATTATAGTCGTCTGTGATAGATACAATGAATGCGCTTTTATGTAGGACTAATTCCACATTTGAAGCTGAGAGCAGGCATTGGGGTCTGGAAAACCCCCCAAACACATTCTGCATGTCAGACAAATCGCAATTAATTCAGTGGTCTCCGAACGTCTATTCACAAGTATCCAATATGTCCTTGACTTCCTGTTATTAAAATAAATACTGACAAGTGAGATTTCTTTTCTGTTGCTATGGTGTCTTAAACCTATACTTGATCCAAGATGTGTACGGAGGGAAAGCAAACAACAGAGTGTGAAAGTACAAAGCACACTTCACAAGAGTTTGTTTTTTTAGACTGTTTAGTCGACTACATACACTAAAGTCAATTGAACTTTTTTTAATATTAAGCACCAAGGGTCGATTCCCAATTCTGCCAAGTGATTCTGTCTTTAGTTTAATTTTGACCGGTGACTTGACACCTCCTGCGGATCTGTATTCTTTTAGGATTTTGAAAACCGTACTTCAAACTAGCATTCGGGAGGTCCCTGGTTCAAATCCCAGGGCCGACCAATTTGACATGGTTTCCCCATTCGGCAAATGCCGAATGCCGAATTGGATATTTACTTGCCTTGAATCATCTTCACCATTTCATCCTGTATCATATCTATTTAAATTAATATCAGTTGAAATTTACTCCATTAAATATACCGACAATAGAAACAACTGACTGGCAATAGTTCCATGGCCTACCCTACTGTAATGACACTGATCCCGAACTCCTGATATAGCCTCGAAGCTAAAAGGAGTGTAAACATAGCTGAAGTACTTGAAACTACCCCACGGATGACGCCACTTTCACTCCATCTTGCACAGATACTTCAGGGTCTTCTATATATTTACAATCTGTATTTTCTCGCCTCGATGGATCATTTTTTCGCCTGGATGGATCTTTTTCTCGCACGTTTCTTTATTGGAGTCGTAAGTTCTGAAGGCCCCGACTCGCAATTTTCTTCTATATTATTAGAGGCTACGCCTATTACTTTCACTTACAATATGTGGTGTACTTCATCACACATTACGTAAATGAAAAATTAAACGAATTAATTATATTATGAAATACATCTTGTATTTAATAACTTATGTCACTTTTTTCAGAATCAACAAATTTGCCAAGGCAACGATAAAAACAAACGAAGTCTTGTGGGGTAGATATTTGTTGTAATTGTAAAACATATAAGCGTATGATATAAATACGAAAGCAAGCAACTCACTTCACAGAACTTATGTTTTCACATAAGATATAAATAGTTGTACGATGTGTGCGGAATGGAAGTAAACATCTGACTGAGCTTGTCGCACCATTGTGAAGTATGCGCTGGTGCGATTAACCAATGAAACGACAGGACACAGTTAGTCAAGGCAAGTCTGTTGTTTACTTTTGCTCAGTATACGTCTTGGATCAGCGAACAGCTGACACATCTTGCACCAGAAAGCTCTATCGTGTGCATCGGCTTGGGAACCAGGAATCTGAAGGCGTTCACATTGTATCTATAGCAGACGTCCATAAACTAACAAACAACAAACGTGGATGGCAGTCGGTTTTGAAGGACAATATTACAATAAGGGGTGTTCAAAACAGACTGCCCTAGGAAGAAGCCATCAAATTGAGGAAGACAAATATTATATTTGTTTCTATTCTTCCACCCCGTCACGTTTATAA
This sequence comes from Ectobius pallidus, assembly GCA_964059195.1. Lineage (NCBI taxonomy): Eukaryota > Metazoa > Arthropoda > Insecta > Blattodea > Ectobiidae > Ectobius > Ectobius pallidus. The sequence goes on from CAXKWD010000003.1 coordinate 200,360,334, forward strand.
CAATCAATGATTAAAAAAAACATGGCGTCGGGGCGATACGTACATAGTTAAAAACTAAAACTCTGAATCTCGTACAGGTAACAATGGAAGTTGCTTGCCGCCCCCACTGAGTTTCGTTGTTAATACAGAGTGGAAGCGAACCCGGAATGCTGGCTGAGTGCTATAAATAAAGAACACATGATCCAATCTGCACAATTACTGTGTACTTATTGTACTTCTTTCGAAGGCGCAAGTATTTTCATCATTTAGGGGCACCAGCATTTTTTACCGACCATATTAATGAACGATGGACTGTCTTGATGGTCCAGTTCCGTGACCACCTTGATCACCTGATGTGTCCCTATGTAGTTTTTCTATGTACTGAATCTGAAATTCGAAAAAGCTAATCAGATTTCACATCCATTTTATTTCAATCTTTCCATTCACTGTAGAAAGAAAGCATTCCAACTCCTGCAAGAGCGTAGAAGTTAACCCCAGATAAACAGATTGGATGTCTTAAGCAGAATTGCCAATACGTGGGACCTTATGAACTTTTGTTAATTAAATGTTTACAAGTGTAAACGGTGTTCAAATTATGTTCTTGAACGTATGAGGTCTGATAAAGGAGACAAGCAGGGAGATCAGCACTTGTTAGTTACCTGGTAGAGACTTAGGGATCACGCGTTAGTTGTGTGTACATTCATTGTCTCGGTTTACCGAATACACTATACAGTTGTTTAATTATATATGCATTAGTTTAGTGATACTCTGTCAGAAGAAGGAAAATTACTAATTTATTTGTCTTTATAATGCAGAAGAACTCATCTAAAGCTCTGTTCTCAGTAGCCTAATAAGTTTTAGGATTCTGTGTTCCTCGTATCTCAGCACTCAGCGAACATTCTGGCAGGTTTTTTTTTGGCAGAATAGGGACGTAGCGAACTAGCACCAACAGATGTCTCCTCTGCTCTAGCCGGCATCACTTGTTTCTTCAGTTATCGTCTGCTCGTAACGTTATTTAATGGTGTTTCATCTTCCCAGATTGAAATATTACGTTCTAACTATTATGTTATATTATATTATGGTATACTGGACACTTCCAGAATGTCTTTATGCCAAGGAAATGAAAGAAATCTGCAAAATATATGGAAGACTTAGCTGACAAATAATGAGAGAAATGCCCGATATCGACTGCATTACTTTCTTCCTGATACACAAAAGTTATGAACATTTATATACATTGTTAGTTTGATTCATAGCAACTAAAAGAATGTAACCTCTTGAGTTCCGACAGTGAAATACTAATTAATGTACAGGTAGGGGGAAAAAAACAGGACCGACTTCAATATCTAAGTTGCTGATATGAGCCACCGCGCATGCCTAGCGGCATTCACAGGATAGCAGGGAATGTATTGAAATCTGTTCTAGTGTCGATAAATTGCTTGAATTGAGAAATAATTTCACGTAATTTGCATTGCTTGTGAAAACAAACGTTTCTGTTACATCTCTTACATTTATTTACGTATCACAAGGCTCTGAAATCAGCTACAAGAGTAGGTCCGATTTTTTTTCCTACCTGTAGGCCTACATGATAAAGACTGATATAGAGGGTGTGTATTCGTAGACATCTTATTCAGTATTTTCTAATCGAAATGCATGTTTAGTTTATACCGTCATATAAAAAAAAAAGAGTGCGTGGAACGCCACGGGACAGAAGTAAAACTTTATTTTATTTTTTTATTTTTTCAATTTTTGATTATTGGATTTTTCAATTTTGCATTATTGGACTTTTTAATATTGGGTTTTTGGACTTCTATAATTTTGGACTTTGGACTTTTTAATTTTGGATCTTTGAATTTTTAATTTTGGATCTTTGAATTTTTAATTTTGGATCTTTGAATTTTTAATTTTGGATTTTTTAAATTTTCGATCTTTGAATTGTTTATTTTTTTATTTTTTATTTTTAAATTTTTTATTTTATTATTTATTAAATTTTGGATTTTTGGATGTTATAGTTTTTAATTTTGTTTTTTTTTTAATTTTGGAAATTTGTATTTTTTAATTTTGGATTTGCGCGGTCCTAATGAACCTCCGGGTTCCATAAAATAGATAATATACCTTTAGATTGCTTAGGAATTGTCTATTGCCATTGAGGAAGTAAGGTCTGAAAAATTTCCTTTGATTACCGGTACTTCAAATCATTGAGTTGATTGTTTTCTGTGCAGTCCGCACCGAAACAAGTAAGAGTGTGACTGATTTCGTGACTGATTGTGACTGATTTCGTGACGGTTTTAGTGTGACTGATTTTCCAGATTTACCCTCTACCGCCACTAAAGAAGTTTTACTTCAATATAAAAAACTTATTCAAAATATGATTCCAACATGAAAATAGATCATTTTCTGTCCAGATTAGTAAAAAAAAAAGCTAACTTAAAAATCGGATGACACCTTTCCTTTCTTCCTGTCATCTTCATTCTATCCACGTCATCACTTCTATACACCGGTATGCTAGACCATCGGTACATTATTTTCATTTATAGTTATATCACAAAATAATGTTGAGAATATTTCAATTTGCATCACGTAATGTCATGAGAAATCAAGAATTAGAGAACGTGAACCAGTTCAAATACTTAGGAATTGTACTGACGAAAGATGCCTATTGCACCAAGGAGATAAGATCAAGAATTGCCATGGCCAAGAAAGCATTTATGAAGACGAGAACTCTGCTAACTAGTAGTCTGAACCTAGAGCTACGTAAAAACCTGGTGAAGTGTTATATTTGGAGTGTTGCTTTGTATGGATCAGAGACATGGACTTTGAGGAAATTAGAGAAGAAATATTTAGAAAGTTTTGAAATGTGGTGCTGGAGACAGATAGAAAATATAAAGTGGATGGACATGGTGACAAACGAAGAGGTTCTGAGTAGAGTGGGTGAGAAGAAGTCAATCATACACACAATTCGTCAGAGGAAAGCAAACTGGGTTGGGCACGTTCTCAGAAGGAACTGCTTATTACATGATGTCGTAGAAGGAAGATTGGAGGGTACAACTAGACTTGGAAGAAGAAGAATTCAGCTGTTGGACGATTTAAGGGAAAAGCGGAAATATTGGATGCTGAAGGAGGAAGCAGAGGATAGACAGTTTTGGAAAACAAAATTCGCGTACCAAGTTTGAAAACCTGCCGGAAGGCAGAATACTTACTACTACTAATGTTATGGCAGAGGGGGTCTCAATCTATTTCAGATTTACATACTTTAAGTTATGTAGGCTATTAAATTGGCAATAGAGGTCGTCAATCTAACGTAATTTAGAAATTAAAGAATTTTTATTTCTATTTTAAGTGTCATTGAAGGCTGCACTAACAGTAACATACACTCATTTGTACAAAAAAAAATTACATATAGGTCTAAAAATAACTACACAAATTAAAAAGGGAAGAAGTCTTTAAACATGAGGGTGTACTGAATGTACATTTTAACAAAGTATAAAATTAATACAAATGTATTTATCAGTGCATTTGGTGTAATAGTAGCCAATCGCCATTTCTTTATTTGAAATTTCTCACATTATATGTCTGTTCAAGTCTTCCAGTTTTGTGTTAAAGCCTATCTGCTGTAATTTTTCTTCCTGTTTATTGACACAAAAACATCCTAGAAACGCCCAGTAAATAAAGAAGTACGCCATATCCGCTATAAAGATAGTCAGTTACGAACATTTTTTGGTATGGGAAGATGAGACGCCATTTGAAATAACGTTGAGAGCAGAAGACAAACGCATACCGGCTAGTTCCCCATTAGCTTCCATACTCTGTATTGGCAGGGGCCGGCTGTTTGGCACCGTTATCTATGTGTAACATTTAGCAACACTAACTAGAACCAGTTCCTACTGGAGACAATTCCAGTAGACACAAGACTCCTGTCAGACGTTCATAGCGTAGTACACTGACGTGGCGCTAGTGGCGCTGGTGGCGTTGGTGGCATCGCTCGTGGCGGGCACGGCATCCTGCGCGGTGCAGCTTGCCGCCCCCTCGGGGGCCCCTCTCTCCCGAGTGGGGGACCCCATAGGGGGAGGCACCACTTTGTAACCTTCCGGGAAGCCCATGTAGGGGTAGGGGCGCATGTAGGCCCCGTTAGAGGAGTAATATCGCGGGACGGGGTAGCCGGTCTGCGTGCCTCGAGCCACCAGATACTGGGGAGGGGGAGGTCGCTGAGGGGAGTCGGTGAGCAAGTGCACCTGCACCGGAGCGCCCGGGTGGTAAGGCACCCTAATAGTCTGTCTGATGTAGTGCGGTACCATGTGACGCGTATAAGGAGGCGGGTAGTCAGCGCAGCCGCCACCGATGCGCATGATCTGCTGCTGCGGACTGCGCTCGGGCCAGCTCACGTGCGAGCGGGCGGGGCAGGCGAGCAGGGCCGGCGGCTGCAGCTGCGACTGCATCTGCTGCAGGATTTCTGTCGTGGACCCGAACCGAGGCTTGATCCCGCGCACCGACGGCCTCCTGTTGAACCCGTAGTCGTCGTGCTCGTCGTCCTTGTCGTTGTTGTTGTTATTGTTGTTGTTCGTGTCATTGTAGCGTTGCTTGATGCGCTCTATCCGCCCGGCGTCTTGCTCTACAAACAGCGCCAACTCGTCCACGGGCGCCCCGGCCACTACGTCAGGCTGAGGTGCCCCCAGGGCTTCGTCTATGTCGTCTAGGCTGTACTCTGTTCCAGCACTACTGCTGGCTACCGACGTCCTCTGTTGTGGCAGGTACGAACCTTCCTCACGATCCTCCTGCGCCGTGACGCACGCCGCTAGAGGCGCTAGTGTAGAGAGGAACTGCTTGCGAGAGACCTGCTTGTCGCCCAGGTCTAGTGGCTGTTGCCGTGCGAAGAGATCCGTTAGTTTCTTGTAAGTGGAAGAACTGTTGGAAGAAGTGGAGGTGACCGAGGCGGAGGAAGGAGACGTGGCTTTGTCTGCAGTAGGCTTGGGCAGCGGGTCGGGCTTGCGAGCCTCCTCCCCTTGCGGGCTCGTGCGCTGCGGCATCGCTTCACCGGCCTGCTGCTCGGACTCGGACCCCTCTTCGTGCTGCTCCTCCTCGTCAATGTCGCAGGTGAGTCTCCTGATGCGCTCTTCTAGCGTCTCCTGCTCGTCTTGCTGCGCACGAGCCTTGCCTTTGCGGTTTCCCGGCTCGTAGCGCAGCAGACTCCTGCGCAAAGTGTTGCGTTCGATGGTGCGCCTGATTTGAGATCTGTCCTCAGGCTCGGGACTGCAGAGCTGTGCGAGTTTGGCGCGCTTGGCTTCCTCGAAGAGTCGCAGCGACTCGGCCGTGACGAGGAACTGAGCGTCGCCCTGCTGCACCTGCGCGGGCTTGTCCTGGTCCGGGAAGAGCTGGCGCACGGCCGAGTTGGGGCGCTGCAAGCTGTTGGCTACCAGCACTTGGTGATGGCCCAGCTTGAAGGTGAGAGTCAGCTCCGTGCAGTCCGGACTCGGCGCATCCGGATTCTGAAACACAGTCAACACAGTGGTTATACAGAAGCATTCATCTGTGTCCACGTTAGTTTCGTACTTTTCAATATATATATTGAAAAGTATGAAACTAACTATATATATACGAGTATATAGTTATAAGGTTCAAGTTATTCATTATTACATCAGTATAAATCCTTAAAATAAAATATCAGGTAAACTGAAGTAACAAAGTGCCAGAATGCTTTTGTTTAATCAGTGATAATAATTGCAATTATGATATGCAGAAAACAAGTTATTTTTGTAATCGATTTCCGAGTTAAGCTCCAAATCGATTCATTAAGCAGGGCTTAATTTTTTCTGATTTTCTCCCAGCTGATAGCACGGCTTGGTTTGAGTTATTGTCATCGCAGAGAATTGCGACACACGAGAGTTATAAGTAGGGCCCGGGGGTTTAGCCAATAATTCGTCAAGTTAGTGGTGCACAAGGCATAGAAAGCTTTCTGAGTTAGTAAACAACTTGCACTGCATGTGGCAGTTTAGTGTTCTGTTGACGACGTTGTGTGTTGTGCGTTCTTGACAACCAGTGGCGGATCATAGCTAAAATGAGTGGGGGTGCTGCTCCAGAAAATGTTTAGCCTTTTGTTTAGAAAAGCTACTAAGTAATGTCAAGTTCATTGCAAATAATATCGGCAACTGTCTAGATGTATCACTCTTCTAGCGAGACAAAATATGTAAATGGCACAAGCGATCAGACTCGTGGAGGAATTATTCATAGGTAAGAGTCAACCAGAAGATTGAATACTTCTATAGGTAGGCCCTACATCAGAAATTTAAAAAAAAATTCTCCAGAAAATGCAGGATTTTTCTACTGTTTTTACCTTTCGAGGTGCACTGGAAGATTCTACAGAAGACCATGATGTGTACCAACACAAGGGAAACACTAATATGTCATCCCCCCGACACGTCATGAGACGTAGAGAGAAGTTTTTACCATTAAAGATCTTCTTTGGAGGAAAATAGAAGATATTTTTCTGTTGAAAACTTCAAAATGTATATTGCCATTCACTGCAACAAAGCGTATGCACAGGCATAATGTATAAATTGCCTTTTAATTTTCACTGTGAATATTGTTAACAAATATTAAAGCACTGGTTGTGTATATTTATGTTCGTTTTACTAGGAAATATATTTTGTTTCTGTGATTTACGATTAAATGTGCAAACTATTCTATGACGCTGTGTCTATCATTTCACTAGACTAGCTGCACTGCCCTTGAACTTGAATGTTCGTATTAAAGTGCGCCACTGAAAGCAAGTCACTCCTTCCCTCGTGTTTACATACGGCTATATCCCAGTCACCACTAACCTGATGTAATGTTTTTGTGGCTAAACCCCCGGGCCCTAGTTATAAGCAAAGCACTGTACACAATTCAGTTACACTAGAATCTTCAGTTCTTCAGTAATACGGCATTAGTGAGTAGCCATCTCCGTCCAATTAGCCTACTTCCCGAAGTGAGATTAATAAATCCGTAATTGTTTACCTTCCCGAAAGTTCTTTTCACAACATACTTGGCCTTGATCTTATCACGAATCTGTACGTACAGTTTGCCATCACGCACACTGAAGGTGATCAAAGGGCGCAAGATCAACGCCACCTTGGAACAAGGCCGCAACACGCATGACCAGAAAAGCAGTGACGTCACGGCTAGGGGTCCTATTATGGCGTACTGTTGTATGTGTAATCTCGTGTGGTGAAGAGTTTTAATTGCATTCGGAGATAAAAGAATTGTCTAAAATTAAGTTGGTCGATTCCTATGCATTCTTAATAAGTATATATTTACATATATACATAAAATATATGAAGAAGTATTGCACGGCAGCTTGTGAAGGAATTGAATCCACGTCCCAATTCTGTGGTGAGTTGAACATTTGAAGTGTTTTTAATATTTACCACATTTAGATGCAGATTGTGCATTTTGTACTTGAATAAGCCTATTTAGGCTTTGATGTATCAAAATAGGCATATTTTCAGATTATTTTAAAACTGCATTTAATATTAACTGGGAACTACCGTATTTACTTTAGGTATGTAACATAACCTAGAATTGTTCCATAGGCCTAGGCTATTACCGGCACTTCTCGATTCTTTTCAGGTGTGTGAATTACATTTCAATCCATGTGATATTGAAAGGACTACATCAGTATACGACCCAAAAACTGGAACGTTATTAACGGCACCATTGGATCGGCCACGCTTGAGAAAAGGTTGGTTCCTTTTTTCAGCTATCCTGTTCAGATTACTAAGAAGCCTAGGAATAAGAGTAGAATCGGTATCTACTCCTCGCTCTTGTTAAGTCTTAGGACTTCATTGCCGTTTTTCTGCCTTAAGCTTCTGTTAAGGATAAAACACAAATTCAGAATTCTTAAGCTTTTACCAGAACCTGTTTTTGATACATTGTCTACTACAAGGTTATGTAGGCCTATGCTTAATCTTTTTTTTTTTCATCAGGCGCAGTACCTTCTATCTTGCCTGGATGCCCTACTTACTTGTCGACTCCATCAACATCCAGAGAAGACCCAGAAGATTGTAGACAACGATTGGAGAATGCTTTCCTGAATGCAGCTGTAGCAGAAAGTATATTGAACCAGGAAAATCATATGAAGAAAACTTCAATTAGTTCACTTTATGAATTGTATAACGTAATCAGTGATTGTGACCTGAAAAAGGAATGGATAGTGGTGAAGAAAGACATGTCCCTGTGTTTTATATGTGCCATATCCTAAAGTTCTTTGTCATGCTATAATGGATGACAAAATCAGCCTGTCAGTGCATGTAAATGACATAGGCTACAGATCAGTCGGATACAAAATGTTACAATGCCAACCACTGTAAGTACCACATCTGATTTATGTTGTCTTTTAAATAATGTTTATTTAAAATCCATGAATGTGGAAAGCACAAGCATTGAAAAGAACATTGTTTTGGGAAAAAATAATATTAAGTCGCACCTTGGATGAATGTTTCCACCCACCGCTCCCTCGCGATGCACTTTCTTTTATACCACTTCTTCTGTCCTCATATTACATAGAAACTCGTGATTGGACGTTGGTAGTGTGACGTCATACCGGTAAACAAAAGATGAACAAAAGTTGACAGGCTTACTAACGTGTGGAAGATATAATATGCCACATTTTCGAAACCGACAAACAGTGTATCGTACATTATTCGAAAATGCAAGGGCGCTTCACTTCGGCTGCCGCCTCCGCTCGCGCACTTAACTAAGTGGATAGTGTTATGCATTATTTAGATTATGTGAAGAGGTGATTGTGGTCTGGTCGGGATTGCCGAGTAAGCTAGAGGGTTGTCATTTTGGTGTATGGGTTGGTAGCTTGTATTTGGTACGATCGGGAGTTTGGAGAGAAGGGACGATCGGGTGTGCCGAGATAACAAGCGAACAGCAACGCATTGTTTGGAGCGTAAGGGGGCGACTTAATCTTCTCTTATGCCATTGTTTTTGTGGCTGATATTCTAAGCGGTTTAGCTTTAAAATTGCCAGATAATCAGGATGCAATCGTGTTTTTGAAAAAACAGGTTTCTCTCATAAACTGTAAAAAATCGAAGGCAAGATATAGTTGGGACACATTAGTATTCTGGTCACTTGTGCACTCCATATCACCCCAGTGGTCTCATCGCTATGCCTTGTCCTATGACTATATCAAGGTTATGTAGTAAACTTTCTACTACACCTATACTGGAGCAGAACCCAGAACATTTGCTGAAGTATCTTGCTAAAAAAATGACATTACTAAATGGTGACGATAAGGTTATTGTTGTTCTGATGGATGAAATTCATTTGAAACCACAATTGGACTATAAAGGGGGAAACATTGTAGGTCATTCATACGGTGGTCCACCCATGTCTCCATTTGTATTGTATGTGGGCATATTGGCTTTCAGGGCCTTTGTGCTTCCTCTATTATCTTTGCTGCTTGTGTTTCCATGTAGTCTTCCTTTTTATTTATCAGGAGGGCTTTGTATTCCCTTCTTGATTGACTGTATAGCGACAGATCCTCTTCCCTTCTGGAGACACATGCTTTATGTAAGTTAGTATTGATGAATTTCATCTTTCTTATTTGAGGGTAATATAGAATATATATATGTAGATATTTTTAGCCTAGACCCTCAAAAATCACAACTTAAGAGCGAAGGAACTAAGATGCCTGAAAATGGGGAATAGTTATAGAATATATATGAGGTAAGTTGTAGTTAAAAATGTTAGGTTAGAAGAGCAATTGTACAATTAAATATATGAAATGTTTACTTATTTTTTTATTGTTAACAGTATAGAGCTTCATAAAGAGATATTACAAATTTGCATAATAGATATATAATGTCAATTTATTACTTGTTATTTCAAGGTCAAGAAGTTATAAATTGTATAGCATTAACATTCCTATCTACAGTATAAGAGAAAATTAGTATTGAAATGTTATCTGTAGCAGTTCAATGAATTGTACAGTAAAGATAACAGCTATAGGTCTATTCAAAATCGTTTACATCATTACGATTTTGAATACGCTACAAATTCTTTATGGTCTCTTTTTATATTATAACCAATCTTGTGGTATGTGACGTGAAGATTAAAAAATACAGTAAGTCATAAATTAATATAAGTTATATAAATTAGATAAAACCTTAAAAAATATTAATAAGTTTCTGTAATATGAAACTGACAATTATATAAAATGTCATTTGACCATTTAATATTAATATAAGTTATATAAATTAGATAAAACCTTAAAAATATTAATAAGTTCCTGTAAAAAGAAACTGTCAATTATATAAAATATCACTTGACTATTTAATGTTAATGCAAGTTATATAAATTAGATAAAACCTTAAAAATATTGATAAGTTTCTGTAATAAGAAACTGTCAATTAATATAAAACGTCATTTAACCAATTTAATATTGACTATTGGTGATTTAATACAAAATATTGTATTTCACATATATTCTGTAACAAGTAGTTATCTATCTACCGGTTAAAAATTTTTCATTAAGGAAATTGTGGTACAATTAATATATGTGATATTCATATTACAATTGTTAAACACTATTATATGATTTTTTGTTCTCTTATGTGTAGGTTATAAGTTTCTAAACTTCTTCTTATACTCGTAGTCTTCTTTTTATACGTATTATTAATTTCTCTAGACCTATTTTAGTGAGTTATGATTCCAAATCCAGGATTTTTATTAATGATGTAGATAATAAATTATTTATTTAGCTCTTCTTGTGGATCAAGTTATTAAATGGAGATGGTAGGCATTTGTTCATTTGCTCATATGTATGCTGGTGGATATGTACATTTCGATATATGATATATCATCTTCAGTCCAAGAAATCTTAAAAAACCCACTGTGGATTTAAATAGATGATGCCATGATGAGTGTCTAGTTACTAAACACTCATCATGGCATCATCTATTTAAATCCACAGTGGGTTTTTTAAGATTTCTTGGACTGAAGATGATATATCATATATCGAAATGTACATATCCACCAGCATACATATGAGCAAATGAACAAATGCCTACCATCTCCATTTAATAACTTGATCCACAAGAAGAGCTAAATAAATAATTTATTATCTACATCATTAATAAAAATCCTGGATTTGGAATCATAACTCACTAAAATAGGTCTAGAGAAATTAATAATACGTATAAAAAGAAGACTACGAGTATAAGAAGAAGTTTAGAAACTTATAACCTACACATAAGAGAACAAAAAATCATATAATAGTGTTTAACAATTGTAATATGAATATCACATATATTAATTGTACCACAATTTCCTTAATGAAAAATTTTTAACCGGTAGATAGATAACTACTTGTTACAGAATATATGTGAAATACAATATTTTGTATTAAATCACCAATAGTCAATATTAAATTGGTTAAATGACGTTTTATATTAATTGACAGTTTCTTATTACAGAAACTTATCAATATTTTTAAGGTTTTATCTAATTTATATAACTTGCATTAACATTAAATAGTCAAGTGATATTTTATATAATTGACAGTTTCTTTTTACAGGAACTTATTAATATTTTTAAGGTTTTATCTAATTTATATAACTTATATTAATATTAAATGGTCAAATGACATTTTATATAATTGTCAGTTTCATATTACAGAAACTTATTAATATTTTTTAAGGTTTTATCTAATTTATATAACTTATATTAATTTATGACTTACTGTATTTTTTAATCTTCACGTCACATACCACAAGATTGGTTATAATATAAAAAGAGACCATAAAGAATTTGTAGCGTATTCAAAATCGTAATGATGTAAACGATTTTGAATAGACCTATAGCTGTTATCTTTACTGTACAATTCATTGAACTGCTACAGATAACATTTCAATACTAATTTTCTCTTATACTGTAGATAGGAATGTTAATGCTATACAATTTATAACTTCTTGACCTTGAAATAACAAGTAATAAATTGACATTATATATCTATTATGCAAATTTGTAATATCTCTTTATGAAGCTCTATACTGTTAACAATAAAAAAATAAGTAAACATTTCATATATTTAATTGTACAATTGCTCTTCTAACCTAACATTTTTAACTACAACTTACCTCATATATATTCTATAACTATTCCCCATTTTCAGGCATCTTAGTTCCTTCGCTCTTAAGTTGTGATTTTTGAGGGTCTAGGCTAAAAATATCTACATATATATATTTTATGTAAGTTGTTTATTACTGCTTTTCTCTTATTATAACAAGCTGAGTCGAACCATGGTTTTGCTCTTCGGGACCCTAGTATCTTCGTTACTGTAGCTTTCCGTATCAGGCATTCTATGGACCTCATTGCATTAGTCAGATCATTTTTCCTATCTCTTCTCCACAGGCTGTTTTTATGGTAATATGATAATTTAAACTTATAAATTTTACTAAATGTACCGTATTTCTAAGCACACCTGACATCTTTGTATTAAAGAATAATGACATTAATGTTGTGTTATATTTTTATATCATGTGATGTTCCCTTTCCTTGTCTTTCCTTGTCTTTTATATACTTCAAGGCAAAAAAAAGTGTACAAAATATATTTTTAATTAGGCTGTAAGCTTTTATATGTTGTGCAATGTACTGTAGTGTTATTTTCCTTTATTTTTATTTTCATTCTGTCGGAAATCCGAAAATATAGTTAGAAATATGCTAAAAATTCTAATAGCTTAAAAGAAATTGCAAAAGTAAAATTGTAAACACTGAAAATGTTTTACTTTGATGTCATGAGGATAAAACTTGCAGAATATTTTATATCACGGCAACAGGACAGGTTTTTTTAGTTATAAAGTTATAATTTTACTAAATGTATTTGTAAGCACAACTGACAACTTTGTATTAAAGAGTAATGACATTAATGTTGTGTTATTTTTTTGAATCATGTGATGTTCCCTTTCCTTGAGTCTTTTATATATTTCAAGCCAAATAGTGTACTAAATATATTTGTAATTAGGCTTTAAGATTTCATATTTATTTATTTATCTGGTATGCCCCAATGAGCTAACAGCTCAAGGGAGGGGCAGTCCTTACAAAATAACAGAACATGAGATGGACGGCATCAGGATATATAAATAATATGGTACAATGTGTGGTAATGGGTGATGATGAATGATTGTGATGAAGATTATGAACATATTTTGATACTTAAATCTAGGTATATAACAAGGTTATGGATGATTAAGAACATAGAGTTGACTTATAACTAATAGAAAAAAAAACATAAATTGGACTTATATCTAGGCAAGTAACAAATAAGGTTTCATAAGAAATGGGTGTTAGTTAGAAAGGTCAAGAGACTTGAAGTAGTAGTCAGTGAAGTGCAGACGTAGTTTCTTTTTGAAAAGACTTAGTTTTCTGATCGCTTTTAGCTCGACAGGCAGGTGATTGTAGTTTTTTATCGCTCTGTACAGGGTCCCATTCAGTCCATACTTTGTTGAGGATACTGAGTTTATGGATATATGATCAGCAGACCTGGTGTTATGGGTGTGTATTGTATTTACAGGGTTAATAATTGTGTTGGTGTACAGTAAATTGTTGGAAATTTTATAAATTAGCAGTGCTTCACAGTAGAGGTGCATGACTGAGACAGGAAGGACATTAGTTTCTCTATATAATTCAATAGAAGGTTTTAGGACATCATAACCAAATATAATTTTTAGAGCTCGTTTTTGCAGGATTTCCAGACATGTTATGCAATGTACAGTAGTGTTATTTTCCTTTATTTTTATTTTCAATCTGGTGGAAATCCGAAAATATAGTTAGAAATATGCTAAAATTTCCAATAGCTTAAAAGAAATTGCAAAAGTAAAATTGTAAATAACTGAAAATGTTTTACTTTGATGTCATGTGAAACTTGCAGAATATTTTATATCACGGCAACAGGACAGGTTTCTTTAGTTCCATAAAATGAAAACGAAAATCGCCATGCATAGGCCTAAATATACAAAAGTGCTTCATTTATATTCAACATGCAGAAATGCTAGTAAAATAAATCATCCGCAGAATAAATATTTCCGTACGAACTTGGAGGATATCGCGTAGTAGTCGGACCCCTGCTGTGACGTCACACGTTCCGTGTTGCGGCCTTGTTCCAAGGTGGCGTTGGCAAGATCCTCAACGCTCACAATCACGTGATCAGTTTGTAGCAATTGTCAAGACATTATTTGCCACTAGTAAGTACAAAGTTCGAAAATGGATGTCATAGAATCGAAATAAATTTTCAGTCATTTCATCTTCAGCACTATCTGAGCCCACGTCTTTATTAAAGTCTCCTGTTATAAATAAATATCCAGACATAGTCGACCATAGTTGTTCTAACAGATCATCCAGTTCATTAAACAACTGCTGTACATCACGATCTGGGACCGGTAAATGGTAGCAATTATCACTTATAAAGCAATTATTACCTGATAAAGCAAAGCAAACAATAATGCAAGCCTTTCATTATCATCGGGCCTTAAGGCATGAAAAACACCCATTCAAGCAAGTTCTAAGATTAAACGAAGATTTGGCGGGAAAAATAAAGGAATGTACCTATATTAAATTGGATTTAATATTTTATTTTATTCTATCATCGGAACATGTTAAATGTTCAAGTCAACATGCAAGTAAGAATATAAATTTACAGTTATAAAATGTGTTCAATGTGAAAATGTATTTACAAAGTATAAAAATAAACATAAATGGATTGTGTTAACTTACAACACAAATACTAAATCTATAATCCATTGCATAAAAATGTAAAAATATTATAAAAGTGCTGAGTTATCCTGTTGTTAAGAATTTCTTCTTAAAAACTTCTAAGGACAGAGTAATCCTAAATACATGCGAATATCTTTAAATAAACAAATAAATATAAAATTTAGAACAGCAAATTAGATTGAGAATTTGATTATGATTCTAATATTATGTCTTAGTGAAACGCATCAAATAATTAATTAAATAAAAAATTATATTGGCGATATGTAGCAGGTCTTAGAATCCTATGGATTAAAGATAAATAAAAGCAAAACCAAAATTATGGTCTGTGGAAACAAGGAACATGCAAAAATCAGAATAAAGGTAGGAAATCAAACACTAGAAGAACTAAAGGAATTTAATTATTTAGGATGCAAAATTACAAAATATGGAAAAAGTCCAAGAGAAATAAAATACAGGATCCATCTAGCCAAACAGGCATTTAGCAGACAGAAGACATTGCTAACGGCAAAAAAATATCTTAATAGACATTCGAAAACAATTTCTGATATCCTATGTTTGGAACATAGCGCTTTATGGTTGCGAAACTTAGACGATAACAACAGAAGAAAAAAGAATATTAAAAGCCTTTGAATTGTGGTGCTACAGAAGAATGTTAAGAATACGATGGATTGACAGTCTCCAATGAGGAAATATTAAGAAGAATTAATAGTGACAGGAAAATCATATATATTATTAAACAGAGGTGGAATTCACTATTAGGACACCTCATCAGACATCAGAACTTTCTGCTTACCATAATAGAGGGCAAAAATAAAAGAGGGCGCCCAAGATTAACCTACATAAAGAACATCAAAAGGGAAACACATATGCAGAACTGAAGGAATTGGCCATGAATAGAAGTAGATGGAGAGCTGCCACAAACCAATCGCAAGATTGACAACTATAAGAAGAAGATGTAGCAAATATGTGTGGATGTGATAAAGAATAATATTAATTTTGGCCTTTCTTTGAGAAGGACCTCCATAGGAAAACACTACCTATTTTGAGATTTGGGCAATAGAAAGTGGTAAGATCTGTTTATGAGGGTTCCGGGCTTGCGAGAACTCCACAACGGCAGTATTCGTGCAGTTGGGTCATTAAGTTAAGACACAAGAAGAAAAGATTCGTTACATTAATCCCTATTTCTGTCTGTCGTTACGTTCCGCATCGTAACTAAACGCATTTTTACTGTACGAGTGTTTAGTGTGTTACTGGGTTTTGATCTTTGATCTTCTTTAATGAATGAAGTATGTTTAAGTCAGGCCGTCCGGAAGGCGGGGGGGGAGGGCAGGGTAGGGCTGTTGCCCCCCCCCCTCTGGAAATTTTGTGTACACATATATCTATAAACTATATGATTATAAGCAACTAACATGAAGTGACGCTTTAGTTCCCACTTAATATGTTCGAGATGTTTGACCAAAAACGAATTGTAACTGCTGTCTACCTTAGATAGGCCTATGGACATGAATGAATAATTACTTCTCCAAACTTGAAAATTTTCCAGCCAAACGTTTGATTGTAATGAAGTATCGCATTTTACATGAATAGTATCTGTGAAATTAAAAGGGCTAAAAAAGTAATGTACTACATCACATTTTTTCCTTTGTATTCATAGCCAAAATTTCTGTGGACGCCCATGGTTTAAGCATAGTATAATAGGCAGTGAAATAATGGGATATAACTTTAGCAGAATATATTGACCGGCATATACCAGAACTTTATAAGCTATCGAGGAAGAGAGCACACATAACAGAATTTTAATATAAAAAAAACTGGTACAAAACACTGGAGTGAATGTGCGGGTGTCCAAATGCACAGTTTTTCCCCCATGTATTTTATTCGGTGGAGAAGGTACATGGAGTAAAACGGGTACCAACGACTTCAAATATTTTCCTGATAGCAGTAAGAAATAGTTTGTCAAAACATAATTTAGACAACGAAATTGATCTCTCCATCGTGTGTTCAAAAGTAAATCAGAGGTCTTTAAAATTAAATAGTGACGTCTGTTTCCCTCCTAACATTTTAAGCCTACCAACGAACTACAGTACTGCCACCACCACCATCACTATGCAACTAAAACCACTTTATAATAATAATAATAATTTTTATTTTTATTCATATTCATATTCATATTATTATTATTATTATTATTATTATTATAGGCCTATAATCGACATCCTTCGTTTACTTTAGCTGGACTATGGCCATGGATACAAAGAAAACATCTGATGTGCACACTCACATGACTTTTCTTTCTCCTTACAATTTCTACTATTCATATGAGTATAAAATATAAAATGCCTTATCTTCATTATAATAGAACTAGCTTAAAAGACCCGGCGTTGCCCGGGTTTTGTATTTTGTAATTGGAAATTAGCTTATGAAGGATTTTCAATTTTAAATTCTAGGTCCTTATATAGGCATTTATAATTTGAAATAGGAAGAACGACTTATTACACTCAAACTATTCCCTCAGAAAACGCTTGATATAGTTTTTTATGGCTCATAGAGGATCTAGAATTTTGCATCCCATCGCTTGTACAGTGCACAGCAAGCCTGGTAGAGGTTTAAATAAGAAGAAACAGAAATTCCTGTAACATAAAATTGTAATATCGAGGCGGGAAATTTCCCACTCTTATGTTACCATAAAGCATTATCACTTTCATACTTTTCTCTCCAAAAACCTGCGATATAATATAATAATATACACATTACTATACCTCGTTTTGTTTTCTCTATGTCCAGGGTAGAGAAAGTTATGTGATTCCATTATTTTAGTGGATTTCATTCTGTAATATTTATTTATAACATGAATTATTTTGATAACTTCTCTTATTTGTCAAAAGTGCATTTCATCTGTTTTTTCCAAGCCCACCTGATACAATTTGGCAACAATATATTCTGTGATTTGGAATTGATAATTCTATGTAAAAAGGGATTAAGTATTTTCAAAAACATTTAATTTTTGGCATTTAGAATCAGAATTTTTCAAAATCCTTTCTTAGTGAGCACCTACATTATGAAACGAAGGTACTGTCAAAATTCCAAGTTTCTACCTGTTATAGTTTAGGCTGTACGTTGATTCCTGTCATTCAGTCAATCAGTCAGTCATTCAGTCAGTCAGGACAAAGCCTTTTATATATATAGAGATGTTTGAGTATAAATGGTTTCAAGTTTAAGGGCAATAATTATTTCTAGTCCTAGTCAGTTCGTTTTCATCCAAACAACGCGAACATACAACAGTATTTGGAGACTTAAACCTCACTTCACATTAGTTGCTTATAGTCATTTAATTTAGAGGTTTATGTCTAAACAAAATTTCCAGGGAGGAGCAGCGGCCCTAACCTGCCCCCCCCTTCCGGACGGCCATGTTCCTATCGTCTAATTCACAGAACATGCACTGAAATTGTTTATCACTTCTCTTTTCTCCCAAAAATATTAATAAATTTGTTTCTAGTGTGCAGTGAATTTCTCCAGCATTCATATCCTTAGTTCACCGGAAATTAATTAGTATAGAGGTTGTAGAAGTACTATTCCGGCTCAGTAGCGCCGCTTGCTATCAGCGGCCAGTACGGTTATCTTCTGTGGCTGTCAGCAGTGAGTCGCCAGAAGTGGTCGGAGTGCAGAGGTTGTAAAAATTATGTAAGTTCTGTGGGCAGTTTGCCGAAGAAATGGCCGTACAGGTGAGCTATCTTCTTAGGACAATAATTCTCTTGTACGGGCGCACATCATTTCTTCCGAGCTGCTGCTGCCTTGTATCCACTTCTGCATTAAGGTATCTAGTGGCAGGTAGATTCTGCCGCTTCCACTATCCAATTCATTGGACAAGAACTTCACGAAGAACTTGTCAGGCGATATTTGAACCAAAGATGCGCTATTACACTACATCCAATAGCTTTGACCAGAACCAGTTTTCTCTGTATAGGGAAAGCTTGAATTTCGAAGATTAAATCATTAAAAAATTCTTTATAATGGCATTAGTTTATTAGTTTTATATAAATGTTTTGTAGCATAATTGCAGAAATATCTAAATGACAAGGAAGTCAGGCCGAATCGTTACTTTCTTTAAATTGAAGGTTATGTTAACGATGCCACGAGTTTAGGTTCGCTTGCAATGCCAATATTTATATCTTCTTGTATGTCGCTTTCGAAACGTGGCTTAAATAGTATAAATGCTCTGCCATGAAAGTACTGTTTGAATGTTTATGATTTATAATGCGGACATACATTGGGTCTTCTCAATACTAAGTAAAAAATGCAGGCTATATACAGAAGGCTTGATTTCCGATGGTGAATCGTAAAACAGTATAAATAATGGAATAAATTTATTAGTTTATAAATGTTTTTGTAGCAGTGACCCCGCATTTGAGAAATATCTAAATGACAAAATCAGGCTGAATCATTGTTTACATTGGTTAGGCCTATGTGAGACTAGTTTAGGTTAGCTTGCAGGGCTTTTTAAAATATATCCTTATATTAATTACTACTCTAGCATGTAGTACCGGTACATCATTTTTGAAATGTGGATTAAATATTGAATAATCATATATAGGCCTACTTGAAGAAAATGTGGTATCAAACTATTTTGGTGCCGTTTATTTCTCAAAACAGTCGATGTTTAGCCGCCATTTTGGGCCTCTATGCTATGAATGCCGGGAAATCTTTGATCCAATGTAACGACATGCAAAAAGTCTTCAAATCCTCGTCCAATACGGTTTCCTTGAAGCAACGGGCGGCCATTTTCTTTTTCTAGACGATTTGATCAAATAACTTGGATAGTGGAATACCGGCCTAAGCTTGAGAATAAGGTGACCGCCGTCATAACCGGGCCGTACCGAGTGGGACAAGTCTACAATGTCCCAATATTACGAACATGATTACATGTCGTTTGAATTCCGCAGATAAACGACTGTTGTTGTGATGTTTTATGAAAGATGTGGAAGGGTAAAAAAGCTTCTGCATTAAGAATTCTAGGTCCGTGACAGGTTATGTTAGGTTAGGAACAGTCATGTTAGTTTAGCAGCAGTATTCTGCATAGCGCAGGGTTCGTGCCATGCAACGATGTTTTACGAAAGACCTGGAACGGTAATAAGTAGAGACCGGATTTTAAAGGGAATTCCTTTTTTTATATTTCATCGCAAAACGTGATAAAATTGAACAGGACATTACTGAGAAAGTTTCAACTGCAAATGACCTGATTTTAACGTCCCTTTTTTTTCCTTTTTTAGGCTCATTTTCCTTTTTTTAAGGAACTTTCCCTTTCCAGTACCTTTTTTGCTAATTTATTTTGAAAAATTCGTAAATTACCCATTAAACATTGTTTTCACTGATTCACCATTAAAAAAATAATTCCTCCCAGCAGAATAGAGCGTTACAGGGAAATCACAGGCTTGCCATTGCCTAAGTTCCCCATTATAACAGGGTGGGGAACATGGATTTCGTGTGCTATTTTCCTCTGTGAGAATTTCAACGAGATCAAAAAATTTATTCAGTCATTAGATGTTACAGAATCAGCAGCTGTAGAGCAAGAAAGACTTTACATAAAACAAACTTGTATCTCTCTGTTGAATTTTTATACTCTCTGACTTTTATATCCCTTTTTTTCCACCTTTTTTGGCAATAATTTTCCTTTTTCCCCATCTTTTCTTGGTAATAATTTTCCCTTTTTTCGTCCTTTTTTGGGTGAAAATTTTCCCTTTAAAATCCGGTCTCTAGTAATAAGACTTCTAGAAGTAGTGACAGCCAAATTCTAGGTCAGTGACAGGTTATGTTAGGTTAGGAACAATTGTATTAGCTTAGGAGCAATATACTGAATAGCGCGGAGTTTATTATGCCTCACATTGAATCTTTTCTGCGACGGGAATTTTACCCTTACGCCGATCGTTTCTGTTTTGTTCCCGCTGGCTACGCTATTCTGAAGGAGTTCCGATTCTGCTTTAGTGGCAGTTAGGTTAGGTTAGCTTAGGTTAGATTGGTTAGGTTATGAACAGTGATTTTAGTTTAGTAAAGCACACTGAATTCTCGCTTTTGGAAAATGATTTATAACAATGGTAGCACTCAGTTATTAGTTTCGTGCCCATCATCTATATATATAAAAATGAATGTATGAGTGTGTGTCCTTTATGCATTACTACACCATTCATCCGATCGCCATGAAACTTTGGGAAATTGTTGGGTACATTCCCGGGAAGGTTTCTGTCACACTACATTTTTAATTTTAGCCTTCGTTCGCGAGTTATGAGTGAAAAACGGCAAGAAAACGTGCATTTTTTACGCTTTCGAAGCATCAGTTATTCATTTCAGTTGTCAAATCATTTGCAGAAGGCTTTGTCTATTTTTGTCATACTTTGGAAACAATAGCATCGCGATCGCTTTGGAAGGCAATGGATATCTCATGTTATTATAAACGCCAGAGAAGTTAATGATAAGGTGATGATAAGGTAATATTAAATATTTATTTAACGTGGAATATGCTTCTTATGAAAGATGGTTTACAGAAAATTCCGGGGAAGTTGCTTAGTTCGGGGTCCTGGCTACAACATTTCTATATGTAATCATAATTAAAATCTCTTATGTAGGGTCGTTAAATCTGCCTGAAATGTAACGGAATTATAAGTCTGGACAAATGAATACAGAAACCACGGCCTCAGTAGGCTTATTCCATTCTTCATCTATATAAGTAAAAACGAATATACGTCTGTCTGTCAAATACATTTACACATTTTTTTCATCGTGAGTTTAATCGATTTCAATTCTCATAATCTTCTGAGATTGCAGCAACGCTCGACGGGTATTCTATATAGATCTTCTATATAGCCTACATAAAAATGAATGTATGTGTATCTGTCCTTTATGCATTACTATGCCATTCATCCCATCACCATGAAACTTTGGGAAGTTGTTGAATACATTCCCGCAAAGGCATGCTACATTTTTAATTTTAGCTTTCGTTCGCGAGTTATGAGTGAAAACGGGATTGAGACGTACATTTCTTGCGCTTTCGAAACATCAGTTTTCAGTTGTCAAATCAATTGCAGATGACTTTGCCTACTTTCGTCATACCTTGGAAATAAAAGCATCGCGATCGTTCGAATTTTGTAAGCCCACCATGGCCGAATCATTTGTTTATAATGTCAAGGCACGCAGACAGATGAAATTTTCACCCTAGACGGAAGAAGAATAGTGAATATAGCCCTAAATGACAAACATTATGCAGGGCTTTTTTAGGCCAGGGAACTCGAATCTGAGGTTATTTTTCCCATGCTGCGCTTTCTAATCGTGGAATTCACTTCAAAGCCGGATTTACAGTTGTTTCATTAATTAGGCCTATCAATCGTTTAATTTAGACCTATGAATGTTTCGTGTGCAAAGTGTTAGTAAATATAATAGTTTAATTATTTTGCTCTTAATTTATAATCTTCCTATTAATTATTGTGGGCGAAGCCGCGGGGATCTGCTATAAGCTATAATAAGCTGTAGCTTATCTAGCGTTTTCTGAGGAAATAGTTTGTGTGTGATAAGTCGTTCTTCCCCATTTCAAATTGTAAATACCTATATAAAGACCTTAAATACCTCGAGTTAGAAAATCGAAAGTCCTTCATAAGTTATTTTCGCATTTACAAAATACAAAACCCGAGCGACGCCGGGCCTTTTAAGCTAGTATATTATAATTTCCACTTCTTGCAAATCCATGATACAAAATTATTGTACAACTCGAATACTCCCGCTGAAACCTCAACGGCTCATCAGGTTCAGCGGGGGAGACAAATTCATTGGACTTTTCCACCGGTGGATTTATGCTATGGTTTGTTTACGGCGTTCATCGACGGCGATCACCGCTGGCGAATGGGGGCGTCATCACTTTCGGTGAATTAAATGTTTCATGTTTCAGTAAAATAATAGTCACATCAAACCGGTGATAATATGTAGAAAATATTTTAAATAATAAATGAACTGGTAATTTTACTGTACGTTTCATAAATTGTAATTACAGATAACAGTATTTTCTAACAATTCATCTACCATTTTCCACATATTTTCTTTTGTGTAGCGATCTTTATGGTCCTTTAAGGTCATGTCACAAAGGGCATTGTGCTTAGACACGAAATCTATTAATATTTCATCCGTAACGTGGGAAAAATTACAATACTTTGGCCATGATTAAGCACAAAATGGTTGTCTTTTGTTTTTCTTGACCTATTATAGGGTAAGGTGGTACATTTTCGAACATGGTACAATTCTGAACGGACTAAGATTTTTATCCATTTTTGGGTTTCAAATGTCAGCCAACCTGTTTTTAATTATATAGCGTCCATACTGATTGTTTTGTTGACCTGTATCCGCAAGAATGATGTTTTGAGTTGTCTCATTCGGTCATAAAAAATTATTTTCCAATCGAAGGTAAGAACTCCATGCTTGAAAAATGGCACGTTATATAATTGCTTATAATTCCACGTTGTGTTACTGGAATTAATTTTTGAGGACCATTTTTTAACTCATACCAACAAATAGCGTATCTTTAATACGTAAGTCATTGGCACAACAATGGTCATTCATGAGCCCAATTTCAACAATGAGTAATTTACAAAAACTAGCTCGAGGTACAAATACGAACAAATTTTAGGTACAATTTCGAACAGTACTTTAATCCGCGATCGCTTGCTTAAGTCTTGCATGGAAAAGCTGTTTTGCTATCACAGCATTCTGCATGTTTATTATTATTAACTGTGCAAGCCAAATATAAAAGGATGGTATTCATACATCTTTCAACAGTGGTATTATTTCAACGAAGAGTTATAAACTAAGACTTCCTCTGCAATGTTATTACATCTCAGCATTTTATGCAATACACAATAGCATGCAGCTGTTAAGTATTTTTATTATTGCTCTTGATGTTATAACAGACCGTCTGTATGGTCTAGTGGTTCCTGACTACGGACCCGCAAGTCTGGGTGCGATCACCGGTACCTCCTCGGATTTTTCTGAGGTAGGGTGATCTGGAACGGGGTGCATTCAGCCTCTTGACACCAACCGAAAAGCTAATTCATAAAGAAGTAGCGGCTCTGGTTCAGTAAGCCATCAATGACTGTCGTAGGAGTCGGCATGCTGACCACATGCCCCAATCCGGTCATCTGCCTATTCAAAACGTGACACATCATTATTACGCTCATATTAATGATAAATAATAATAATAATAATAGAAAATAATATTTGGAAGAAAGCACTTTGTTCGTTGAAAATTCCACTGTTCGAAATAGTACCCACTGGTGTTTAGAATTGTACCTACTGCGGTACATTTTCGAACGATATTCTGGAAATGAAAGATCGATTGCCATGACCAATATTACAGCTGTAAGACTTTGATGTTTTTGTGAAGGGTCAACTACATTGCCAACTCTGTGAATACAATACAGTTGAACTTGTCTTATGTTTATTGTGTTCATAAAATAAGAATATTTTTGTTAAGTGTTGGAAAATGTACCACCTTACCCTAGCCTATATTACATGATGACCTGCGGCGATCATCGCCCTGAATTTGCCTCGAAAGCAACTACTCGGTGCCCACCCCTACCCTTGGAGTGCCCAATAGTGAAGTTGATTACCTCCGGTCAAACCAAACTTTGGTAACCATTTGTTTGACGGGTGTACCTAGGAAAGCAACTACTGTCGATCACCGTCGACCCCGGCGTTCTTCGTTGTAGACAAACCGGCTGCATTGATTTTCATTGAGAGCAACAGGCAGCGATGATCGCTAGCGATAAACTCCGTAGACAAACCATAGCTTTACCGATGATTTAAAAACGGGCCCAAGCTGATGTGTGTCATGTCCGAACGCTGTAACAGCTGAACTACAGGACTCACCTGCATGGGCTGCTCCTCTGTAGGCAGAACAGGCTCTGTTTCTTGCTCCCCCTGCAGGTCAGACTCCACCTGTAGGCCTGGCTTATGCTCCCCCTGCTGGTCGAATCTCACCTGGCGCTTGGGATCACTGTCGTCGAGATCATCGTTCTCGCTGAAGGAGTCGCCCGTCTTCCACAGTTTGCCGCCCTTGAGTATCCCAGTGGGAGGCGGTGACCGAGTGCGACGTGGAGGCGGGAGGTGATCCGCTTCTCGCACGATCCGCCTTTCCGTCACTGTTGTCATGGTGATGGTTTCCACGATGTAGCGCTGCTGAGCCACCGGCCCTACAAATGTCAACACAGCCTTTAGTTCCCTGTGAGATGACTTAACATTAAAATTGTTTGTTTTAAGCAATAATCCATTTGGAAAACCATTATGCATTATTATCATATTTATTATAGTTGTTATTGTATTTATCATTGTATTGGAGCACTTTTGATAGATAAGACCCTAGTGGATTGGAAATCACCGATAAATTCCCGAGCGATGATTTATAGGAGAGTTCCAAGTCACGAGTTACATTTATAATGACTAGGGCAAGGCCTTTGATGATTTTGCATAATTTTTAGATGAAAGTTGAAAGATAGCTCGAATATATAAGTTATATAAATGTGCAACACGAAATAATTGATTAAATAAGGGCAATTTGTTTTTGCATTTTTTTCCCTTTATTTTCCATTTTTCATCATTTTCAAGAGGTATGCCACTTTTTGGAAAATTTTAGGTAATTTTCGGCATTTTTAGGTGACGGATGTTTATTAATTCATGAACCACAGATTGTTTTTATTCTCATGTAATGTCCAACAGAAACAATAATCTGAGTTCGTGAATGTATATACATCCATTGGCGTACGGTGGGGGAGGGTTGAGGGGGTTGAAACCCCTCCCGAAATATCTTCAATTTTTGAAGGATTATAACATAATGTTACGAAATAAATAAAAAAAACGAATGGTTTGATTATTACGTATATTTTCTTACATAACACAGCAATATTAAAATAACTCTTGTAAATGTTAATTTCTAATTAATGACTGAATGAATTAATGTTGCAGCACGTGTCATTCTGTTTCTGGCTATTCCGCAGTTGTTTTTGATGTGTTAATTTATAAGTGCCCTTGTGAAAATGACTCCGCTTATATACATGTCAGACGATCAGCAATATACCACAGTATTTCGAGGTTGGTCCGGTTGGTCGCAAACCTGTCAGACCTCAACTCTCGAAAATAGAGGTATAGCTACTTTTCATTTTAAATTTAGTGAATTCTGGTGAAAGGTGTAAGAAACCATGTGATCGTATCATAGAGTAAATTGGAGAATAAATGTGTAGGAACTGAATCCAGAGGACTTAAATTCGTATAACATTATGCATATTGTGTGATGATTAGAGACCGGATTTTAAAGGGAATTCCTTTTTTTTTTATATTTCATCACAAAACGTGATAAAATTGAACAGGACATTACTGAGTGAGTTTCAACTGCAAATGACCTGGTTTTAACGTCCTTTTTTTCCTTTTTTAGGCTCATCTCCCTTTTTTTTAGGAACTTTCCCTTTCCAGTACCTTTTTTGCTCATTTATTTTTAAAAAATCGTAAATTACCCAGTATTTGGTAATATGAAAACATTAAACATTGTTTTCACTGATTCACCACTGAAAAAATAATTCCTCCCAGCAGAATAGAGCGTTTCAGGGAAATCACAGGCTTACCATTGCCTAAGTTTCCATTTATAACAAGGTGGGGAACATGGATTTCGTGCGCTATTTTCCTCTGTGAGAATTTCAACAAGATCAAAAAATTTCTTTAGTCATTAGACGTTACAGAATCAGCAGCTGTAGAGCAAGCAAAGGCTTTACATAAAACAAACATGTATCTCTCTGTTGAAATTGTACACTCTCTTACTTTTATATCCCTTTTTCCCACCTTTTTTTTTGGCAATAATTTTCCCTTTTTTCCCACCTTTTTTTGGCAATAATTTTCCCTTTTTTCGTCCTTTTTTGAGTGAAAAATTTCCCTTTAAAATCCGGTCTCTAGTGATGATTCCACTTTCATTCTAAATATGTGGGTAAGTTTGGCAATGTTCCGTCAAGTCAAAAGCTAAAGTACTCCTTAAATAGTTTTTATAAAAAAAAAGTACTGACCACAATAAAACTGTTTAGTTACTAAAAATAGTGTGTTACGTTACAATGTGTGCAAGCACATGGAGCAGAGACATCATTATATTCAACCCCCTCCGAACAGAATTTCACCGTACGCCCATGTATACATCCATCTTGAATGTTACTGTACAATAACAGTGGAAGCCCGGGCACAAAATCACTAACTGGTGTGCCTCACAGTACTGCATATGACATAACTTGTCTGTCAGTGAGGTAGACCATTAAGGGCAATCAGTTCTATCTGGCGCTGTTCCATCTTAGCTCAGTCGGTAGACCATTGGCAAGGATAGCCAAAGGTTCTGGGTTGAAATCCCATTGTCAGAGGAATTTTTCTCCTTTAATATCCTCATTTTTTTTATCATATTTCAGTGGAGGTAGAGAGCTTTTCCATATACAGATCAGTCAACAGACAATCGTTTTTATTTGAGAATCTCCTTCACAGTGTTCATAGTTCATTTTAATTAGGCCTAACGTTTATTGTAAACACTATAGCAGTTTGTCTTGTAGCAACAAAAACCTTTTTCTCTCTTTTTAAATGTCATATATTTGCTAGGGGCAATTTGATGGGCATGCCTGTTGAGAAAGAATTTCTTTTTCACTAAGGGTGTCCAAGTAGTATAAATTTACTTACCTCTTTAGTACCGGTAACAAAATAAGTGTATTTCATATTGTAAATTCATATACGAGTATAACGCACTGTCATCCATGAAATTCTTTTTAGCAATTCTTTACTTTAAAAAACTAATTTTAAATAATAATGGTAAATTTATTGATAATTTTTTTTTATTCTGTGTAATTTTTTCACCATTTTAGGTAGATTTTCGAAGAAAAATCTACCTATTGCAATGGATACCACTTTATGATTTTCGAAAAATTCTTTCATATCTTTACGTTTCATGCTCCCCTAAGTACGAAACCACCGCCCGTTCAAAAAAAAAAATTGTGATATTTATATATATATATATATCTTTACACGATAGCGGCCGTAATTTTGAAGATATTTGAACCAAATTTTATTATGTTATTTCTAGGCCCAATAGTTCGGACAAGTTCGTTAATGAGCAAAATTGGCCCAAGGGGGTGGTCGGGGGAGGGGGTTGAAATTTTTAAAAATGTATATCTCGGCCCCTATGAAGTATAGAGGGAAACTTTGTTTGAATAAATTAGAGTACTCCCTATGGAGTTCACAGTGACACCAACGATTCGGGGGTTCGAGTGAGGGTGGGGGTGGGGGTGGGGGATGAAAATTCGAAACTTTGAAACCACGTCTTGTGGGGTATCGTTGAAAAGCTCTTGATGAGTACTCTACAAATCAATAAATAGTTTCTTGATAGCTCTCATATGACGCGAGATTTTAATGTTTAAAAATAATAACACTTGAAAGAATTATTATAATATCATAATTTTGTCTTGTTTAGCGGCTTTGCTAATTTTATTCATTGCTGATCTTGCGCACGGCCTCCCAGAATATTATATCCTATTATTGTTGTCAAAACAATTGATTGTAGGCTCTTCCTCTTTACTGCAGGTTTGCCATGCCAAGGCTAAAGAAGAAGAGTGCTATGCAGCGACAATAAATTAAACCAAAAGCACTTCAAAATCTACCTCCGCCTGTAGGTCTGCCTAAAGGGATTTTTTAGATTATAAATTCATTTTTGTTTTGCATTTTTCACTATTATGTAATAATAATACCAATAATAATAATTCTTTATTTAATCTGGCAGAGTTAAGGCCTTCTCTTAGGCCTATACTCAACCAGAAAAAGGTAAATAGGTAGGCCTAATTAGTAATTATCTGTATTGATACTGAATTATTTGAATATTATTTTAGAATGACACGACAGTAATAAAAGGCATTCATGACATATAATCAATGTGGCTGTTTTCTGTGAACAAAACACGATCAGTTAATAAACATCCATTTATTCAAGTATTGTTTGCTGAGTTTAATATTGCGTAAAACATAATTTTTAACTGACTCACATGTCCCAATATACCGGCATGTTGGCATGGTAGCTCGATGGTAGAGCAGCGGCACGGAGAGCCAGCGATTCTGGTTCAAATCCCGGCTATGGCATTGAAATTTTCAGTCTGACTCAACCTTACCACCTTAACTTACATATGGCCAGTGTAAAAGAATTATCATTCCAGTCTTATGTCATGTTCGGGCATCTTGCTATGCTTAATATCCATACTTAGGATCAGTGGCGATTATTCCATATAGGATGTGAGGATCATCCTACACTTCATAATTCATCTACATAAATGTTTACTAGCATTCATTGTCAAAATTAAAACAATAAAATGACAAAACAGCGTTATTGTAGAGCACTCGGGAAGGAAGTTAGCGGTTCTGTTTTGAGCAGGTTGGTATTTGCGAGGATGTCCTCAGTGTTGGTGTTAAGCAGTCCATGCCGTTGTTGATCTCTGGGGCATGTGAAGGGGGAGGCGGGGAAGGGAAATGTTGTGAGAAGCCAGTTTCATATGGAGGAAGTTGAGGACGTCTTACAGTGTTTCCTCACATGTGTTTTGTGTTCCTCACGTTCGATAGCTTGTTTTCTAAGAGGGGAGTGATCATATTTTTATTAATATTTATTTATTTCATTTCTTGGTATATATTATAGGCCTAGCTATTATTAAACTTTACAGTGCTGTTTATATTTCAATATAAGTATTCCTGGAGTAATATCAAGTTTGATATCAACTATGAAAATTATAGCGGAATAGCTGATTTCCGTAAACGACAGTTTTCATACGTAGTTAAATATTTTCATATTTTAGGATAAAGCATTATTGTATTAAATTTACATCTCAGCCTTTATGTATTTTTTACGGCGACGCATATGTACGTCAATAGCAGTGAATGGGTTAATTCGGTCTCTCCACACCATCCTACACAACTAAAAAACCAGGAGTCGCCACTGCTTAGGATATACATAAGGGGGGAGGCAAGGAGAAGCAGGAAGTTGGAAGATGGTCAGTGATAGTTTTTAATAAAAATTCGTGAATATTTTAATTATTTTATGAGGATGACAAGATTACAAGAATCTTGGACTCGCATTCGGTAGGTTCTAGGTTCCAATCCTGTGGCCGGCCAATTTCACATGGGTTTTCTTCATGGTTTCTCCAGTCATAGAAGCAAATGCCGAATTGGATATTTCATTTCATCCTGTATCCTATCCATTTAAATTAATATCCGTTGAAATTTACTCCATTAAATACACCGACAGTTAGAAACAAATTATTGACAAGCAATAGTTCCATGGCCTACCCTACTGTACAGACACAGATCCCGAACTCCTGATATAGCCTCGAAGCTAAAAGGAGTATAAACACAGCTAAAATAAAAATAAAAAAATTACAAGACTATGTCATTTTAATTTTTTTAATCATCAATGCATCAATGCCAGCTAATAAAAATAACACGCTGAATATATTCAGACACTATCATAAAATAAGAGTGCTGCAGAATTGTAAGACAGTTTGAATAAGATTTTATTATTATTA
Source organism: Ectobius pallidus (assembly GCA_964059195.1). Classification (NCBI taxonomy): domain Eukaryota; kingdom Metazoa; phylum Arthropoda; class Insecta; order Blattodea; family Ectobiidae; genus Ectobius; species Ectobius pallidus. Next base: position 200,390,662 of record CAXKWD010000003.1, read on the forward strand.
TTTTTGTAAGTTTCGGAAGTAATATTTCGGTCAAATATCAAGTAGGCGTACACTATGGTTGACAAGGACATAAAAAATAGTCATATCCCATGATGGAGGTTCTTAATCCGGAATACAATTTCTTGTTTGTTTTTCGCCATCCTGTGTATTTTCCCTTGGAATTATAATTGGAAATAGTCAAACCCGAATCATTGATTCTGTCATGTGTGGCATTACAAAGTACAAGTAACTTGCTGCATAGACTCACCTGTAGGGGGCGGTTGTGGCTGTGGCTGCTGTGGGGGCGGCGCGGGGGTGGGGGTGGTGGCAGGGTGCGGGTCTGACACTCGCACTGCGATTTCTGTCACAGCTGGCGGGCGGACCGGTTCATCTGCAATACATTCAACAAGATGGTTATCACTTGAATACACCCTGGCTCTTGAAACACTTGCATAGAAGTTAAAGCACATAATTATACAATGCAGACATGTTGACAATTGCCAACCAAAAGTCCCTCAAACTGTGAGACCTGTTAGTGGGTATATAACAGAAAACGGGAGACTTGGGCACTACAAGTCATAGTGACAGCTGATTGGGAAAAATTGCTCGTTATTTATTCCAACTGATGCAAACATATCAGATTAATAGGGAATTCCTTGATGCAAAGTATGAGGATCTTTACCCGCGTGTGACAATGTACCACACCTTTAGTGCTCACCTCAAGGGGGGGGGGGAATACTTCTTTCGGTGAAATTCATAGGTGAGAAATAGGTGAAATTTTATTCATTATTTTTTTTCTCATCAATGAATTGGTCTATAATCTTGCTATCTGACATACTCTTTATTGACTACTTCTACAATTGCATACTATTTTCAGAATTAATTTTAATTAACTGTTACAGCTATGAGTAATTATCGTTACAAAATGGGAGCCACGTTTCATGAACTGAAATGCCGTTTTCCGTGATAATTTCCACAAGTGACAATATTATTTCTATCTACTAATCTTTTTCTATCTGCTAATCTTTTTCTGTCTACTAATCATATGAACAACATCATCTAAATCTTTGGAAAATCTGCATTACAAATATTTTTAAAACTGAAATGTTATATTTTAAAGTCGAATAAAACCTTCCGTCTGATTTCAACACACTCGCAAACTTTCTGAATGGATTGGACGGAAAATGATTGGAGAATATTGTCTGATTTCTTTTCATTAAAATGGATTGTACTTCTCTTGTTGACGTTCCACCTCAAAGGCTTTTCATCAAATATAGTTACAGGTTACCTGAAGTTAACTGGGAATATTAGGAGCAAAGAACAAAGATATAAAAACGTTAAAATGTCTTTTTCTCCGTATTCACGTAATTTTCTATGATTTCCGAGGATGTACTGTAATTGATAAGGGGAAAACAACTGAAACCTTAAACTAGATGGCAATAACAACAACAAAAATATATGAGTAAGAAATTCCCTATAGGGGCAAAGAAAGAAAGAAGAAGAAAAAAAACAAAGTCATTTTCTCGGTATTTAGTGGTGTTCCGGGTTTTTCGGGGATATGCTGTAATTGATAAGGGGCAAACAACTAAAAACATAAACTAGACGGCAATACCAACAAAAAAATATATGAGTCGGAAATTCCCACTGGGGGGATAGAGGGTATACAATGGCTTTCGCTATACTTTGTCTATTTTTGCCATACCTTGGAAATAAAAGCATCGCGATCGCTTGGACTTTGTAAGTACACGTTGGTTGATTCATTTGTTTATAATGTCAAGGCCAGCAGGCATCTGAAATTTTCAACACAGACGGAAGATGGATAGTGAATATAGGCCTAACTTGGCAAATATTGATCGATTTGAACGGAACTCATTATGCAGGGATTTTCTGGGCCAGGAAACTCGAATCTGAGGTTATTTCTCCTAAGCTGCGTATTCTAATTGTGGAATTCACTTCAAAATCGTATATTTACCTGTTTCATTAATTCTATTAATCGTTTAGTTCAGGCATATGAATGTTTCGCGTGCAAATGTTAATAAATATAATGTTTTAGTTATTTTGCTCTTAATTTTTAATTTTTGGAATAACAATCGTGGGCGCAGCCGCGGACACCTGCTAGTCTTAAATAATACTGACTGATATTCATGAAATGGCCTCTATATTCTGATAAGAAGGAAAAAAAGAAATCATGACAGGGAGCATCAATTAATATTAAGGAATTAAGGTACCCTGATTCTGAAATGATATTGAAGTATACCGGGATACAGAATCCTACTATCAGAATTATATATGAATGTCACTTTGTAAATCACTGGTCCTCATACAGCATACATACATTTTCAATGCGAGAAGCAATATTTCCAGCAGAGCCTCTATTGCTCTAACTCTGAAGTTGAGGTTAGTTTGAGCTTAGTTGTATACCGTGAAACACATAACGTTCTTTTCAAAGAAAGGGCTCTAAATAAATTCTATAGGTTAAGATCACTAATTTTAATTTCTTAAACACTACTTGAAAATGAATGGTAACAATGCAAAAATCTAATCACATGTACAGTCGGTCAAATAAAAAACGTCGGGACTCTTATCCAGTTAAAATTAAAGTTTTAACGCATTAGTTCACAAGTTTCCTATAAAAAACATAAAATACAGGTCATTTTCGGAACATATGAGGCCATGCGACAGGAGGGAAAAAATGAACAACGAGGGAAAAAATGAACAACGCGGAAAGCGCAACACACGATATTCAACTTAATGTATTGTCATAATTAATTTTGCTTTGTGTCATCGCCATATACAAATGCTAATGAGAGAAAGTGTAGTTAGGGCTGTAATTGACCTGCATTTTTCGGCCTCTGAAGCAGCGAGAAGGTTCCATATTTATGAAAGAGCAGCTCAGAGATGGCAACTTCACTATAATGCGACCGGAAGTTTGCATAGGAAACGTAGATCTGGCCGGGCTTGTATTTCGATGCTAGATTGGTTGCAGACGTTGAGCGTAAGTTATTGATTTTGCGCTACAAGTACCGGTATTATAAAATAAAATCTTTAAAAAATGCTCCTTGAATAAACATATTCCTCGCGAATCTATTAATTATTAATATTATAAAAATTTGCAACCAAGAATATGGCGGATTTGAGGCATATAGCCACAGCCTTCTATACATGTTTGTTTTGGAACAAAACTGACTAAATAATCAAGAAAATACATGGATAGACAAGAGGCGTGTGTGAACCTAACCTTAAGTCTTCCTGTACATGCGCATATGCTCGTTCGTGATACTTTATAAAATAACGTCCGACGTTTTTTATTTGACCGACTGTACTCGTAGTATGCTCCCCGTATGAATTGCTCTGGCTGTGGTCGCCATTGAAGTAAACAAAATACATTCGACTTCCGCACATCTCAGCTGAAATCGCGCGGTAAAAGTTAACTCCAACTCAAATTTCTTCGCGTCGCCATCATAAAATGCTGGCTTGCCATTGGTCAATAAATGTCGAATGTCGCGTAGCTGTTGTCACGTCGCGGGTCCCACTCCATTGTAAATTAAGCATAAAGGAGGCATGCAACTGCAGAACGACAATGTCGCCATATATCCGAGTAGTGAACAAACAGCAGTGTGTCGTCTGGCTTCAGAAAACCTAGTTTCAGTATATCATTATACTGTTTTCAGAAATCTGTAATTATGGGTAAAGTTCCTCTAACCCTGGGATTTGAACCCAGGACCTTTGGCTGTCCGTGTCAGTGTTCTAGCAACTGAGCTAAGCCAGAGTTCATTTCACAGCGCCAGATGGAACCTCTCTCCTATGACTGTTTGCCCTTAATGGTCCACCTCACTGACAGACAAGTTATGTCATATGTAGTACTGTGAGACACACAAAGTAGTGATTTTGTGCCCCAGCTTCCCTGTTATTGTATAGTTAACATTCAAGATAAATATACATTCGTGAACCACAGATTATTGTCTCTGTTGGACATTACATGATAATATTATAGGAGAAATATTCATCTGAGACTGGGAGGTAGACTCTATATACATATATATATATATATATATATATATATATATATATAAACATATCCATCTTATACAAGGGTATTAGGCTGTGTAAAGCGTTGCACACATTCAGCCTTATGCAAGGATTATTAGTATATGTTTCTCCTCTGCTGTGTATATTCCTGGTATAAATGTTACACAGGGATTATTAGTAACACTGTAGATATTAATATCATCATCATGGCCTAGGACAGCATTCTTTTAACATTCTGGTAATAATATAAGCCACTCATTAGCTCGCGTTTAAGCCATTATTAGTTGACGGTTGAAAGGGGTATGCCGACATATTCCCCAAATTGAATTTGTTTTGGAGTACTAACGGTTTAAATAACATATTTATGCTTTTCTTTCAAACATTACAGCTATATTAAACTGTTGAATAAGTGTTCAAATATTCAATAAGATTCTGACTTAACAAACTGACAACAGGAATTTTCATTATTCGTACATAATTTACTTGGCTGATTTAAGTTGGCACATCATTCCAGGGCTGAATAGCTGTGGAGCGGACTTAGTGCCTATAAAGGTGCCAATGAAATTGTGATGGGTTTTAAACAAGCCCCCGTATTTGAGAAGGAGACTGCAGCCTCATTTACTGCATTGACAGAAGATCAATATGGAATGTGACATCCAAGAAACGTGATGAGAAGAATGCAGCCTATTGGCAGCCGTTAGACGCATCGATATGTTGTAGAGGCTATACATGCAACTAAGGGGAAGATGCCTGAAAATTAGGGAATACCGAAAAATGAGGTTTGTGTTCAGCTAGATTAAACAAAGTGAAGGTCTATACTGAAATAAGACTGACAAGTTGAGGAATTTGACATTTTGAATTTTAGCATTTTTTCCTACACATATAAAGTTCACAGTTTGAAATTTCAAAGTATTAGCAGCCGAACTTTCGATAAACTGTTTCTTTGTTTTATTTATAAAATATTATAAGGTTCCAACATGTTTTGAAATGTCTTCCGCAAAAAATAATATTCGAAATATAATGTGACGAATCTCTATATATATGAAAGGCTTTGTCCTGACTGACTGACTGACTTAATGACAGAGAATCAACATATAGCCTAAACTATAATAGGTAGAGACTTCGAATTTTGACAGTACCTTCGTTCCTTAACGTAATTGCTCAATAAGAAAGGGTTTTGCTAAATTTTGATTGTAAATGACAAAAATCAAATGTTTTTGAGAATAATTAATCCCTTTTTACACTGAATTATCATATCCAAATCACAGTTCACATGACAACCAGTGGTCTCAAATGAGTTTGGAAATAAATAAAACAGGAATTTGACAAATTAGAGAAGCCATTAATATAATTCAATATAATTCATAAATAAATATTAAAGGATGAAGAAAGAATGAAGTCCACGAAAGTAATGCAGTCACATAAATTTCTCTACCCTGGACATAGAGAAAACAATAGGAGGTATCGTAATATGTATATTATTATATCGCAGGTTTTTGGGGTTAAAAGTTTGAAAGTGATATCGCATTTCTGTTTAATTTCATCCACAAAACGGTTTTATGGTCACATGAGAGTGAGAAATAAATATTCCGCAAATACAATACAATTTTATGTTACAGGAATTTCTGTTTCTTCTTATTTGAACCCCTACCAGGCTAGCTGTGTACTGTATAAGCGATGGGATGCAAAATTCTAAATCCTCTATGGGCCATAAAAAGCTATAGGAAGCGTTTTCTGAGGGAATAGTTTGAGTGTCATAAGTCATTCTTCCTACTTCAAATTCTAAATACCTATATAGGAACCTAGAATTTAAAAATTAATAAGTTCATTTCCAATTACTAAATAAAAAACCCGGGCGACGCCGGCCCTTTTAAGCTAGTAAGGGAAAATCACAAGAAGCGGTAACGTTTGGATATTTTCATCATGAGTAGTGAAGAAATCGTGTGAAAGCCCATAGGTTTCAAAGAGCTTGAGGTTCGTAGATTTTTAGACATTCGGCAGGTAAAGGTGGGAATGTTATCAACTGTCTTTATCTCAAAGATTGCTCTTAGTACTCGTTTCTGCTAGAGGCTGAGTCTTCCCTAAGGTCATGTGCAACAGCACAACACACAGTGGAGTCATAACGGTCAAAAGAACAACATGTCGACGTGCGCGGTACAGTCAACGTACACAATATTTTTAAAAAAAAGTGCGGATACTTATTGACTCTTCCTCGTAGAATCATAATTTGTATGCTGAAAATGTTCAGGTCCTAAAGTAATACAGTATCAAAATTATTTTTTAAGTGTGAACTTCATAAATATAGTAAACAAATAATTTGGTCATCTAAATATATTTTTCTTGTATTTGTATTAAAATTCATCAAAATTTGACCAATCTGACTGCTTAACCCGATATGTTTCCGGTTTGGACTTCCATTGAAGCTGGCATTCAAAGGGTCTGGATCTTTGTTGGTCGATAGTATAAATGGGCTACAGGGAGAGAAAGTAACAGTAATCCGCAAGCAGGAAGACAACAGTTAAAAATCAGGTAAACTGATGTAACAAAGTGCCAGTGTGCTTTTGTTTATTCAGTTATAATTGCAATCATGATAATGCAGAATAAGTTATAAGTTTAAAAAAAAATTATTTCCAAGTTAAGCTTCAGATTAATTCATTAAACAGGGCTTACGGAAGAACAAAGGTCTATTTTTTAAAGAAATCAGATTAAAATCGTCCAGCATCAGCTGAACTATACATATTTGTGATATCTTGACAATCGCACACTCACATAAAAATACAAAAAAAAAAGGTAAAATAGGCCAATTTCGGGATTTGAACCAGGGACCTCCAGAATGAGAGTCAAAGACGTTACCAAGCCGGCCACCTCGCTCAGTTTAACGGTCTACTTTGATAAGCATATGTAAAGGAATAGTGTTATTTGTCATAGCTAACTGTATTCCAATTTCCAAAGCCGAATATGATCACAATAATCAAAATGTTGTCATGATAGGCCTAACTGATTCGCATTTCATAAATTCTTTCTAATATATTACCATAAAATAGGCACTAAATTGGACATTACTCCAGTACCGGTCAACCGATTTTGTCCAATATCGGTAGGCTTCTTCCTGTAGATGTTATAAATGTGTATACCAAGTTTTAGGAAAATTCTACAACGCGTATTTGAGTTATCGCGCGTACAGACACATGGACGAACGGACGGACAGACATTTTCCCATCCCGCACACCATCTCATCAAGTACCATTCTGGCACTTAATAAAGAAGAAAAGGTAGCCGGTAAGGAGAATGAAGAAGTTCTTCTCTGTGTATGTTGTATTATTGCATATATCTTACGACGTAGAGTACAGGAAGAAAAGAGAACAATAGAAAGATCTATCTCATTCCGCATCGACAGGAAAAGGAGCGAGTAAATCAGGTCACAGCAAATGAATGGTTTTGATGGAATACAGCAAACGCTCCAAATGACAATGTGGGGGGGGGGGGTGCACACTGCAAGATAATAAAATGGATCGAGAGAGAAAAGTGAAATAGAAGATAGACTGAAGCAAGGTGTCTCACTGTAGGGTCAAGAACAGATCCCTGTGGAAAGAGAAGAATGTCTTTATTCAACAAGGCGTAGAAACAGCTCAAGTATTCAACAAGAAATGCTTTTCTGTGCCAGCTTCATTCTGCTATCTCTAAAGATTTCAGTCATGAAGTTTGAGTTCAGAACTGCGTCAAGGGAGATGAGAACAGGGAAAGAAAGTGGAAAGAATTGATGCTCTCTATAGCTGAGAGGCGTGATACCTTTTCAAGCAGAAATTCTGGTTCGATTCTTACTTGGCCCCGAATTCAATCCTCCTCTGATATATATTACCGGAATTTAAAAATAAATAAAACAAAACCTTTTTTGAAGTGATACTTCTTTAGCCGCGCTAGGAGTAAATCGAGAGCTAACCGAAACTTGCGTTACGAACAAAATCGTCACGAAATTAGTGGGGCTGTGATGGAACAGACTGCACAGAAAACAATCAACTCAATGATTAGGTTTATACAAAATTTTTAAAATCCAAATATCCAAAAATCCAAAATAAAAAAATCTAAAAATCCAAAATTAAAAATCGAAAGTCCAAAATTTTAAAAATCAAAGAATCCAAAATTAAAAATCAAATATCCAAAATTTAAAAAATCAAAAAATTCAAAGATCCTAAATTTAAAAAATCCAAAATTCAAAAATTCAAAGATCCAAAATTTAAAGAATCTAAAAATTAATAAATTCAAAAATCCAAAATTTGAAAATCCAAAAAAGCAAAATTAAAAAATCCAAAAATCCAAAATTTAAAAAGTGAAAAATCCAAATTAAATAAATCCTAAATTATAAAAATATAAAAAATTAAAAATTAAAAAATCCAACAATCCGAAATTGAAAAAATCCAATAATACAACATTGAAAAAATCAAAAAATTAAAACAACTTTCACTTGTGTCGCGTGGCGTTCCACGCACGCTTTTTTTTTTATTCTTTAGGGTTTTATGTTACCTACCTTGTTGTGAGGTAGTTAAAACGTTTTAAGGTAGGCTACTAATTGCTGTGTTCTATTGTTTTGAAACAAATAATATCCTGTGTAAACATTTGATGTACATATATTACTTTAATATTTAGATATGTTAAGTGATTGTTAATACCTATAACCTTAATATACCTTCGGGTAAAATAAGGTTAAAACTTGGATAATAAAAAATAATAAATAAATAATAAAAAAAAAATTATGCCCTGACTTGACCAACTCTCTCAGAACGAACGTGAAGCTCTCTTATCGAATCCAATCTCCCGCCTCTCAAAAGTCCAGGAATTTTTACGTCTGCTATTAATTTTATTTATTATTGTTATATTTTAGTTGTACTCCGGTTGGAGTTTGCAAGTTAATGTAAGCCTACATTACAATCCCACTGAGAGGTCGGTTACGCCAACATACAGTTTCTGTTGTGCTTGTGGTCTTACTTTGTTCAAATTAAGAATTCGTTGTAACTGCTCGCCAGCTTTCCTTGGATATCTAGAAAGAGAGAGAGAGAGAGAGAGGGAGGGAGGGAGGGAGGGAGAGAGGACACTATAGCGCAAAGCTCTAGCAAGACGAATCATTGTCAAAGAGACTGTAACAAAGATCATTAATTTTACTTATTATTGTTATATAATTTAACCCTTTATTATTATTATTAATTATTAATGTAAATAAATAAATATATGTGGGTAGCCTACCCTGCCTATCCCCAGGAGGCGCCACTCAAGTTCTACAGGTTAGGTTATAATGTAACGATTTCATGACCCCCTGAACCTCCGATCGATAATATTGCATTTAATTTAGGTGTATAAAATGAATAAGAGTAAGTAAATAGATTTCATAGTCATCTGTACACTAACAACAGGTGGCCTAGTTGTAACCTGCACTGTGGTTTCCGCATAACCTTATTAAGGGGTAGTATAAAATAGTGTTGCTATGGAAACATTTATAAACAAAGTAAATAAATTTATGTGAAACAGAATACGCAAAACGATTACAAGTTCTTAAATAAGAAGAATGATAGTAAAATATTAAAATTGATGAATGTGAAACTGTACCATTATAGCTGTAAACTGTATCAAGTACGGAAAATAACGCTTTAGCGGACGAATCTACTATAGCGGCCGCGATAAAGATTTTGCGTACGTGGTGCATACAATATTTTTTTTTAGTACAGGCTCTTTAAATTATATGAAATAAAACAAAAATACCATATAATTAGTCAGCCATTTGTTAAAGTTATATTCTCATGGCCGTCTGAATCATAAAACAACAATGACCGTACGTACCAATACCAAATGTGGTATATAGATGCATAATATATGAGTTCCTTGTTTGTAAACAATATTGCATACCAACTAGTATTTATGAAAAGCTTGTGAAAATATAAATGATAATACCGAGGAAATTTCAATCCAAGCCAGAAACATTGAATTGGAGCTGCTACCAGCAACTTCACGGCAGAAGTAGGCTATGAGAAGGGATATATTACGGCATTTAAATGCTGTTGCGGTTATGTTAAGGAATCTTTTTCATGTGAACCAAAATGTGAAAAGTTGTTGGCTTATATTTGTTGTCATATGATGAAGTGGGCTACCGTGTTTTGCGAAAAATCCTGGTAAAGTTTCTGATTATCATAAAGAAACGTATTGGCTTAAATTTGTTGTTTTATGACCAATTATATGCGTAAATCCATGTTAAAGTTGGTATGACTGGTCAATGCCATCTGGATTTTCTTTATAGATTGCCATGACGACTTTAAAGTACTAGGCCGATAAAACTGCATTTTGAATGCATTTTGAATGCACTTTTATGCAATTTTAGCGGCATTGGTTGCTAAAATGCAATTTTTCGGCTTGTTACCAGTCCGGCAAGCAGCTGTTTTAGAGAGTGTGTACTAAAAAAATATTTAAACTTGGCCTTTAATGTTAATTGCAAATATTATTTTGACATACACATCTCGCTCTGTACATTGGATGGTAGAAGTTGTTTCACAAGAACAAGAACTTTTAAGCAAATAAAGCTAAGCCTTTACATTCTTTGTGGGTAATTTTTAAATTATGCTGGCAGACATGAATACCTAACTTACCTCATAACATATCGCAAGTGTTTAGCAGTCTGAACATTCTTAATGCATGATAAATAAGTGGATGGGGATTCCATTGCCTAGCAGTAAGTAAAAAGTTAAATAAAATCAGGTAAACTGATGTAACAAAGTGCCAGTATGTTTTTTTTAATCAGTTATGACTGCAATTATGATATGCAGAATGTGTGTTTTTTTTTTAAATTGATTTCCAAGTTAAGCTCCAGATTTATTCATTAAGCAGGGCTTACGGAAGAAGAAAGGTCTACCATCTCGGCCACCTGGGTCATTTTAACGGTCTAGTTGGATAAGCGCATGTAAATCAATATGTTTTTTGCCATAGCTACCTGTATTTTAATTTCCAAGGCCTTATAAGATCACAGTAAAACAATAGGCTATGTTGTCAAGATAACTGATTTTCATTTTTTTTATAAATTCTTTCGAATACGTATATTACCATAAAATAGACACTAAATTGAGCATTACTCCGAAACAGGTCAACCGATTTTATCCATTATGAATAGACGTCTTCCCATGGACATTATAAATGTGTATACCAAGTTTCATAAAAATCCGGTAAAGCGTATTTGAGTTACCGCGTCTTTAAAATATACACTAAATTGGGTTTTACTCCGGTACCGGTCAACAGATTAGGTTCAAATTCAATAAGGCACTTCTTATGGACGTCATAAATGGGTATACCAAGTTTCATGGAAATCCGATACATCGTATTTGAGTGATGGCGCCTTTCTAATAGAAAGGCGCCATAATCTATTAAAATAGGCACTAAATTGGGCATTACTCCGGTACCGGTGAACCGATTTGGTTCAATATCAATAGGGTTCTTCCCATGGACATTATAAATGTGTTTTCCAAGTTTCATGAAAATCCGAAAAAGCGTATTTGAGTTATGGTTCGTACAGACACACGGACAGACGGACAGACAGACGGACAGACATTTTTTCGTCCACCACACAATCTCATAAAGTACCATACTGGCACTTAATAAGTGGATGAGGATTCCATTGCCTAGCAGTAAGTAAAAAGTTAAATAAATTAATACAAATTATTATTTTAAGGCAAACCTACACCACTAAAATCTTTGAAAGAAAGTCGATAATATAACTTTCTCTCTTTTCTTTCCAGATATTCAAAGAGAAAAGTCAGGAGAAACTTCCTCTTATGCATCAAGGAGTTCTATTCTCAGGTAATTCTCCTCCTTATTCAACTTACAAAATCAACCAAGTGATTAATACAGTTCTACAATATCCAGCGAAAAAATTAAGGCTAAGAATTTCGAATAATGAAAGTAATAGGTCCTAGAACATCGATGGGGAAAAGCCTCTCTTGCAGACACTGTTAACATTTCCTCTTCTCTCCCCCATCCCCTATACCTGGGCGATGATGAGTTCGAGCCTAGGGAGTGATCTGACAATAGTTTACGGAATTTCCATCCTCCAAACTGCTGAAATAATGCTGTAACAACATTAATGCCGGTTGTCGACCAAGAGCTAAGTTAAGTTAGTTTAGCTTAGCTGACATACAGTGCGGGATTTCATATGTAGTTGTGCGGACAAAACTACGTATGAAATCCGGCACAATTATATATGAAATCCCGCACTGTATGTGAGCTAAGTTAAGCTAAGTTAGCTTAGCTCACATACAGTGCTAAGCTAAGTTAGCTTAGTTGGTCGACAACCGGCATAAAACTCAGTGCTAAGATGTTAGGGGAAAATAGTTGTGTTTACAGGAGACTCTGTATTGTTTGTACAAGAATCATTATTCTTTGCTAATCCCACAGCCACAAGTAGAATGAGTGGGTTTCTCTACTCTTCTCTTTCCATAAGCTGTGAAAAAGCTCTAGTTTATCTGGCAAATATTTGTAGCAGGATTTGCAACGTCAGCTGGGGTTTCGTCAGGAATTATTTAATAGGGTGTCCATTCGTCCAGTTTTTCCTGGGACAGTCCCGTTTTTGACAAACGGTCCCGATGCCCCGAAAGTTTTATTGGGAACACTCAAATATCCAGGTTTATTGTGATTGTGATTGGCCAGTGTGTTTCACGCTACATTAATAAAAGGTACAAACCCGCAATAATAACTGCAAAAAAGAGGAAAGAGCACTTTTCAAAACATTCAAATCTCGCCTTATATGAGAGCTATCGAGAAACTAGTTATTGATTTGTAGAGTACTCATCAAGAGCTTTTGAACGATACCCCACAAGACGTGGTTTCAAAAATTTCTAATTTCCATTCTCCCAACCCCCCAGTAGTACCCCCAAAACCCCCGAGTCGTTGGTATCACTGTGAAATCTATAGGGAGTACTCTAATTTATTCAGACAAAGTTTTCCTCTATACTTCATAGGTGACGAGATATAAATTTTTGAAAATTTCAACCGCCTCCCCAATGTTGCTCATTTACTAATTTGTCCGACCTATTGGGCCTAAAAATAACATAATAAAATTTGGTTCAATTATCTTCAAAATTACGGCCGCTAGCGTGTAAAGATATATATATGTACATATATATATATACACACATATACTGTATGTACGTATATATATAAATATACATATATATATATACACATATATATATACATATATATATACACATATATATATTTATATATATATAAGTTATATATTACAGAAAAAAATTGAACGGGCGTGGTTTCGTACTTAGGGAGGCATGAAACGTAAAGATATGAAAGAATTTTTTGAAAGTCATGACATGGTATAGAATGCAATAGGTAGATTTTTCTTCGAAATCTACGTAAAAACGCAATTCCTTTATAGAATACATAAAATTGAAATGTACAATGACAATGAGACATCTATTTCTATTTCTGTGAAATAAATTATCTACACCAGTCTGCAGACGAAATTTAAGAAGTCATTTGAGATAATTTGTGTGCATGAGGCAAAGCTAAATTGTAGGCTAAATATTCCCTAAATCTTGTGAATTAAATTAAATTATCCCTTTTTTCTTAACTGTCACAGAATTTTACAAAAATATTCAAATGTCCCGTTTTTATATAAACATTATATGGACACCCTATTTTAGAACGGAAATTTTTCTGAATGCCATTGACCGGGCGGAAACCTCAGATTAATTATTTTCATAAGCTGAATTTTAGAGCAATAGAAACATTAGGCTATGCTTTGTTCAGATAAAACTCGATGTAATGTAATAAAAGGCGAATGTTTTCTGAACTGCGCTGCTTCAGCTGCCGCCTCGCGCAATAAAACGCCTGTTGGAGCTGACTAGACTATTTGCACAACGTCAGCTTAAAACACAGAATACTGTTGGGTTAGTCTCGGCATTATTTCGCATATATAAAACCAAATACAGTAGAACTCCAAACATCCAGGATCGCTTTGAGGCCGCATTCGGGTGGTTTTTGCAGCAGCGAGATTGGGAAACCCTTTTCAGGGCTTTTGCAAAGAGCAAAACATTTAGCCGGTAAAAATCGGTTTGTAGCAACATGGTGAAAAAATACAAAAAGGTGACAAATAGCTTTTTTTTTGCATATTAAGGTATCAAAAAATAAAACATGGGAAAAAACAAAAAAATCACGAGATGAAGATAAAACAAAGTCGAAGAAAATGCGTCCCGAACGATACAGAAAAATCGAAACCCGCTAAAGTCGATATTATTCAACATGTTATTACCCGGCTTGTAGGCCAGTGTACTGTAGAGAGGTGTGTTTGGGCTTAAATTGTGGCTGTTTTTGAAACCTGCCTGTGGTATACATTTTGTCTAAAAATAGTTTTAACTTTTTGAGAAAGTCGCTGAAATCTGAAAACAGATGTTTCGCTGAACGGCTGGCAATCGCTTAAAAATGACCAACAGTAAAAATTGTTCGTGAGGTGATGCTCTACAACCCCATTATAAACAAAAGTAAGTAAAAATCGAATACACCCTTTAAACCTACCCCATTTTGCGTCTCAGGCCGCCGAGCGCGAGCGGAGGGGAACGGCCGGCGTGGTAGGGTAGCGCTACGACGGCGAAGGCGAAGCTGGCAGCGTTATAATATTCCTATAGTGGAATAATGTATTATATCTAGCTTATATATACAAGGGATGGAGCGTAACTCATAGCAACTACTTTCTTCTCAAAGTAAGGCGATGGTACCATGAGATTTTGTTTGTCACGGGAGAGTGTGGCATCTTTAGTATATGGACGCATCAACTGGTAGCATTGTGAGGTACGGTTGTTATACGAATAGAGGCAAAGGTAATTTAGTTGTGAGTCAGCCGCCGTGCAGTTTTGATATGACAATATGTGAACACAAACTAGACCATAGGTGAGCAACTGAGGGGAAACGTTTTAGTCCCCCCATCCTCCTGTGACGTAAGAAACCTGTTCTTCATGTTCAGTGTCACGTCGAAACTGCTTTACGCTGACGTCAAGGGCGACGGTAGTGGGAGAAATTCCCCTACCGCACAGTGACACGATGTGCCACAGTTGAGCACCCATGAACTAGACACTACCCGAAGGAGAAATGCCAGAGAATATCCTATGGAGCTGATGGAAGCTTTAGGGTATAATGCCCATCAATACCGAACTTTAAGGGGCTGTGGAGTGGGTATATGTGGTTTCATGCTTCCAACTACCGTAATACATTAGAGTAGCACGATGCAATTGCGTATGGATGTTTATGGATGTCTGTTTCCTTCGCTATCCTACATCTAGTAACCATAATCTGAATTATGCATAGGCTACATTCCATACTTGCCCTTTGAGTTGTAGGCTATATTTCAAAATATTAAAATGGTCCCACATTTTCAAAAGAAAAATAGTTGCCATGACTGCCATCCCTCGTATTATATTATACTAGCTAAAAAGGCCCGGCGTCGCCCGGGCTTTGTGTTTTGTAATTTGAAATTAACTTTTGGAGGACTTTCGATTTTGAAACTCTAGGTGCTTATATAATATGTATGTAAAACTTGAAATGAAGAAAAAGATTTATCACAGTCAAACTATTCCATCAGAAAACGCTAGATATAGCTTTTTATGGCTCATAGAGGACGTCGAATGCAGCATTCCGTTGCTTCTACACATCATGCCTGGGAGGGGTTGAAATAAGAAGAAACATAAATTACATAAGATTGTATTGACTTGACGGAAAATTTTATTTCTCATTCTCATGTTACCATACAACCGTTTCGGTTCTGAAATAAAAGAGAAATGCAGTACCACTTTCATACTTTCCTCCCCTAAAACCCGGGACATAAAATACTGCGAGCATAGGACTCAAAATGTTCCATCCCATGCTTAGGGCCTATGATAAACATCCTTATTTCTCAACTAATACAAAGCATACAGCTATGGATAACGTATAAGCGGAAAGGATTGTTTACCTACTTCTGATATAGCATACTCACACACTTAAGTTATCCCAGCAATACGACCTCTTATTCTACATCAAAATGTGAAGTGAGAAAATATTTCTTGTGTCGAGGGTAGAGAAAGTTATGTGACTGCATTACAATGTGCTTTATTCTCGTGGATTTTATTCAAGAATTATTTTCACAAAACGTTAGGATCAGAATTCGTTAAAGTCCAATAAATTATTATGTAGTGTCCAGAGCCCCAAGTGAACTGTGTAAACAATACACTGTTGTCTTGACAACTGAATGGGATTTCATTTTTTTTGCATAATATTCTCAGAAATTATATAATTTTCAAAGAAAGGACTGATTTGTTTGAATTTTAATGTTGACCGCTATACTTTCCGGGCTTAACTGGGTATGTGTGCAAAATTCCGTGTAAATTGGTAAAGAAATGTAGATTTGTATAAGGAACAAACATACATACATACATACATACCCACAAACACATTCGACTTTATATAATAGATGTTACAGTAGAACTCCAATTATTCGGATTAATGGGGGCAGGACCCGATCCGGATAATTGAACAAATCGTGAAAATGGTCTTTTTTTTTAACGAAGTTTTACAGTATTTACAGTACAGTACTTTACTGGACTTGCATGTGAACATATCGGTGAGATTCAGTTGTTTTGCTGACAAACTGTCGATTATGTAGGCTAAAAGTTTTGCATTTTCGCAAATAATCAGCCTTGAAAGAGGGTTTCCCAATGCTCGCAGATGGAAAAACCACTTGAATACGGCGATCCGGATAGTTGAGTTCGGATAGTTGGAGTTCAACTGTATATTATATTATGTTACACTGTCGGATAATGCAGGAAAACAAAGAAATACTCCAACAAAAAAATAAAACGCATAGCTTTAGCCTCCATCTCGTAAATTAGCGCCATCTCCAAGGCACTTGAACCTTCATTGTATTCATCTTGTTTGCTCTAGAATAGTGCTGTACACAACTCGACATCGCATATACTAGAGCGTGAGGTTATAAAGTTCACTAGAAATAACAGCAAGGAACAAATATTACGTCTACCAGAAACACTGGCGGACAATACGGAATGTCGGATGACCAAAGTTCAGATAATCGAGGCTCCACTATGTATTATATTATATTACTAGCATGTGCCCGCGGCTTCGCCCGCGATAATTATTTCAAAAATTAAAAATTAAGAGCATAATAGTTAAATCATTATATTTATTAACACCTAAATCACGTGGACTACATGCCACGATTAGATAGCGTCGCCTGGTAAAAGCTACCTCAGATCCGAGTTCCCTGGCCCAGAAAACCCCTGCATAGTGAGTTTCGTCCAAGTCGAACAATGTTTGACCATATTTAGGCCTATATTGAATATCCCTCTTCCGTGTAGATTGAAAAATTCATACGTCTGCGGGCCTTGATATTCTAACTAAACCAATTAATTCGTCCAGGATGGACTTACAAAATCAAGCGATCGCCCGCGATAATTATTTCAAAAATTACAAATTAAGAGCATAATAGTTAAATCATTATATTTATTAACACCTAAATCACGTGAATTGCATACCACGATTAGATAGCGTCGCCTGGTAAAAGCGACCTCAGATTCGAGGTCCCTGGCCCAGAAATCCGCTGTATAGTGAGTTAACCTCTGTATAGTGAGTTTCGTCCAAATCGAACAACGTTTGACCATATTTAGGCCTATATTGATTATCCCTCTTATAATAATAATAATAATAATAATAATAATAATAATAATAATAATAATAATAATAATAATAATAATACTCCTCTTCGGTGTAGGTTGAAAATTCCATATGTCTGCGTGCCTTGACATTATAAACAAAAGAATCGACCAGCGTGAGCTACAACATTCAAGCGATCGCGATGGTTTTATGTCCAAGGTATGACAAAAATAGCCAAAGCCAACAGTAATTGATTTGACATTGAAATGTATAACATAAAACTGATGCTTCGAAAACGCAAAAAATGCACGTTTTTTGCCCGTTTTTTACTCATAACTCACGAATGAAAGCTAAAATTAAAATTCCGGCTTCGAGGTGCATTTTCCGACCCTTCAGTTCACCTATGTTTAAAATTTCAGATCTCTGCGTTGAGTAGATTTCGCTGGGCATCGCGGACAGACAGACAGACAGACGACAGAAGACAGACACTTCCTTTTATTAATATAGATGTTATCCGGACTTTTGCTTATTGGATAACTCTCAGCTTAAGTGGTCCTGACTGTTGATTACTTACTGTTTGTTGGTATTATTTTAGAAATTTTGTTTTTTATGTAAGAGTAAGGGACAGAAAGTAGATAAACCAAGCGTAAATTCATGCTAATAAAAGAAGAAGAAAATATGACAGCAAATATGTCGTTAAAGTGACTATATATGAGCGAAAAATCCTAAATGTGACCTCATAAAAAACGTATTTTCTAAAAATGAATGATGCATTTTAAAAGTTTACTGGCACTAATTGATTAATGGCCGGTTTCTATAAACTCGCGAATTACCTATGGGTGAATTATCCAATGGACAGATATTACACAAGAATAACACCATACAAACACAAATAATTTAAAGATAGCAATCACATACACTTGTGGCGAGTTTCTAAATGAATGTCCTCTGGGTAGATATGAAAATGACAGAAAAAATGTTCCTACAAACTCGGGCTAGATGTTTCCAAGGGTAAATCGTCGGGTTAATTTATTCTTTCATGGATGGCTGGATAAAATTTAACCTCTTTGTAGGATCAATAATAATTTAAACAATGAGAATCAAAGCCTTCTGAATTAAATTAACTGTACAACTCCAAGGCCTTGCTCATTATATCATTGTGGGTGAAATGGAACTAATTTGCCCATGGATAATTTACCCATAGGTAATTCACAAGTTTGTAGAAACCGGGCATAAATCACATTAATTCAATCAGATAACTTTTTAACAGTTTTACAGGTGATTTACAATTTTACTAGTAATAAACTTCTAATTAAAAAAATATATTCTAGGCTATTCGCTCGCTTCATCGGCTCCAAATAATATTTTGTATACCTTCCTTGTCCCTATAAAATATGAATAATTGCATTAATTTTAAAATTAAGTTACCTAATAAGTAGGGTTCGGATGTTTATGACCTAAAAAAGTTGAAAATATGACTGAAAATATGCCCTTAAAATGACGAAATATGACCAAAAAATCCTAAATATGACCTGATAAAATAACGTATTTTCAAAAAATAAAGGTCCCAATTTAAAACGTTTAATGACACTAAATTCTCACATCTCATGAATTGAATCCGATAATCACTTTTTAACAATTTTGGTTATTTACAGTTTCACTTGTAATGAACTTCTATTTTTAAAGAATTTGCTCCTGTTTGCTCGCGTCATCAGCTCCAAATACTCGTAATATTTCGTAGACTTTACGTGTCACTATAAAACATGAACAATTTTAATTTAAAATCTAAGTTACCTATTAATTTGGCGTAAACATTAAATTAATTAAATAATTTCAAATTTAACTCGTCCTTGTAGTAGGCCTACACACACTGTATAATTGTGCTCTTTTATCTAATTTATAACTGAAATATGTCTTTAAATTACAAATATGACCAAAATATTACAAAGACTATACAAATGGCCAAAATATGACATTATATGCAGAACAAAAACGGTCTTATTAGGATAAGAAGTGTACAATTCGTGTTTAATTTGTGTTTGCGGCGAGAATGGAGATCGGGATAAAAATGTGTCGTGTCATAAACATACGAACGCTACTAATAAGTAGGGACCGGATTCTTAGGTTTTTACCTAATTTTTTCCTTACTTCCATAACAAAAAGCTCTCATACACTTTTCCGAATCACGTCCATAGGATTCACCCACGTTAATTCTGTGGCACCTAAAAATACCTAAATGGGTATAAAAACCTAAATATACCTAAATGGGAAATAAAACCTAAAATATCTCATTTAGGCTACTTTTTTGCCTGGTTTTTGAGAAATCGACATTTTGCGGAGAGACAATAATTTGTGTCGGGTTAAAATTAATACCACCAGCGTTTCGTTAAACCCATTGTCGTCTAGGATGGACAGTATCCAGAGAGGAAGTGTAAGAGTACCGGTGTATTCCTTTTAAAATATTCGTACGAACAACCATTGCTGCCGTGTATATAGATATTATTATTAAATTGAACTAAACACAATGTGTACAAAGGGTTGTACATGGGAAGTTACTGACATTCGTCCTTAGCATAATGTGAGAGTGGTAATGTTCTTTGGGTACACTCGAACAGGTGATATTGTGTGCAGACTCGGTTGCAGAGTTCGCAGATACATTCACTGTCAGCGTTGTGGAATCCTTTCCTGCAGCAGATGCGGTGGTGGAAACCGTGTATTGCCCCTCGGGTGTAGAGGTGGCGAAGTTCGAAGTCGGCTCTTTTCCATTCCTCCTCTTTCATGGCTGGGGTGCAGTAGAAAGCGGGGTCAATTCCTGCTGCTTTCTGTGTTCGTTCCTCCAAGAACTTTTCGCATGCTTGGGTTGATATCAGATTGTGTGTTGATATCAGGTCTTCTATAAATGTTGTTGTTCCCGCCAGCTGATATACTAAACGGGTTGGGGCGTACTTCGATACACCAAGGGTCTTCTTTAGGTATCTGGCCTTGACTCTGTCCAGGGCTTTGATGTTTTTGTAATTTAGGTGTGACCAAATTAATTCGATGGCGTAGGATGCTATTGGGGCAATTTTCAGTTTGAACAGTGACGTTGCTGTTTCTAGTGAGAGGCTTCTAAGTCTTTTAATTTCCATTGTGGCTTTTATTGCGGCTATTGTTCTGTCCTCCACGTGTCTTGTGAAGGTAAATCCGGTTACCTGTAGGGTTAACCCTAGGTATTTGTATGATTTTGCTATATCTAGTGTGTGATTTCCACATGTGAAAACATCATTGGATGAGATTCGTCCTCCTTTTCGGAATTTCATTACCTTTGTCTTGTTTTGATTAATTTTCAGTTCGTTTTCTCTCGACCATTCCTCTAACTTGTTGATCGCTTGTTGCATCTTAGCCCTGTCTTTACTTAGGATCACCATATCATCTGCGTATAGAAGTATTTTTACCTCCTCCGTTGTGATCTTTTGTACGATGTCGTTTGTGAGCATATTAAATAATATCGGGCTTAGGGGGTCGCCTTGTAAGACCCCGTTTGTTTGTACTATGTTCGCTGATTCTAACTGACCGTCACTTATGTTTATTACGTTGTGTTCCAGGATGCTTGTTACGAGTTTAAGGAGGTGGTCTTCTGAGCCTAGCACTGTCCTGAGTTTTCGGACGAGAATATTCCTATTCACTCCGTCAAATGCTTTTTGGTAGTCCACGAAGGTCGCGTATGCGCTGCCTCTGGGTTGTCTTAAAGCTTCTCCTATATATTCTAGAACTTTCTGTATTGCTTGAGTCGTCGATCTTCCAGGTATGAATCCATGTTGTTCTTCTGGCGTGACTTCCATTATTCTTTCAAAAATTCTTTCCTGTATTACCTTGGATAACATCTTGAAGGCTGCACACTCTAGCGCAGATATAGGATATAGATTTCTGTGTTTTAAAGCGCTTGTCTGCTTTTAATACTGCCCTGTAATAAAATGTAAGGCAAACTTATTTTCACTGCTTCTTTTGATTGTTTATGCTTTTTTTCTTCAGTTGTATAATATTGTCCTAAAGCAAGTTTACACAAATTTAAGTCAATTTTGTTAAGTTAAACTTTACAAGTATTATGTATAGATTCCTATGTAGCACATTCAAATTCATTAAACCAATTATTCTACCCGAAAACGATATTTTGGACAAAAAACCTAAAAAACCTATTTCACCTAATGGAAAACCTAAAATAGTGTTTTTAAAAACCTAAAAATCCGGTCCCTACTAATAAGTAACGAATGAACACAGCACAAAACAGATTGAGAACAGAAACGTGCAGGGAAAGAAACAATAATGAGTAGTGTAATAAGCGAGCATTTATAGAGACTTTTATGCCTGGATCTCAATGTTAATTACTTGGGTGGAGTGAGTCCATTGTTTGTGGGGCCCATTACCTTCCCATCTGCTGCGCTTGGATAAGTCTCTTCCAACTTCGCCTTCCGCTTGGACTGTATTAGAGTTAAGTCCTTTCTACAATAACACAGTAGCAAGTTTTGAAATCGCCGAATCACCTTCTACAAGCAATATCTGGTTTTCAAAGTTAATCATTTCGTTTATAAATATGCTATAATTTCATATTATCTATCCGTGACAATATGCATTGGCATTACTTGAATATTTGATTTCTCTGCACTCGTTAACTAAGTTGGCGTATATTTTCCTTGGCTGTGAATTAGTTTTCAGGTAGCCCCTAGGTTGTCAAGGCAATTGAAAAGCAGTGACTCGTTTCATTATTATTATTATTATTATTTATTACATTTCTCCACATCACATATGGGTAGTAACAGGGCACGGGATGCACCAAGTGCCTCACAATAATATAAAACATTTACATATAATTGTAATACAAGAGTTCAATTAATGTCTTCATTCTTGCGACAGGAATGATCGCACAATGTTGCATGTAGATAGGATGACAGAATGCGGCATGCTTTTGTAGGTGTTCGGTGGAAGACCCAGTTCTTGCAGACTCTTGTGAAGTGTGTAGGGGACGAGACCATTGACCGACAGGATCACAGGGACTATTCGTACTAGCTTAGCCTTCCAGATCCTCTTGACCTCCTCTGCGAGCTCTTTATACTTGCAGATCTTTTCATGGTGCTTCCTGTCGATGTTGATGTCGTTAGGTACTGCAATGTCTACAAGAAACGTTGTCCCTGTTTTCTTGTTGACCAGTATAATATCTGGTCTGTTATGGTTGATTGTTTTGTCTGTCACCACACCAGTGTCCCAGTAAAGCTTACATGACTCGTTCTCCAATAGGCGTACAGGATGGTACTTGTAGTAAGGGATACGTTCCTGAATTAATTGGTTTTTGTGGGCTAGTGCCTGGTGTATGATTCCTGCGACCTGATTGTGCCGTCTCGTGTATTCTACGGAGGCAAGTACTGAGCAGCCTGCAGTGATATGATCAATGGTCTCGAGATGAATGGAGCATCGTATACATTTGTCAGAGAGTACGCTTGTATCTTTGATGATATATTTTTTGTAATTATTTGTAGCTATTATTATTATTATTATTATTATTATTATTATTATTATTATTATTAATGCTATTATTATTATCAAGTCAGCTGTATTTATATACCTTTTAGCTACGAGGCCATATCAGGAGTTCGGGATGTGTCTATAGCTATAGGGTAGGACATGGAACTATTGCTTGTCAATTATTTTCTATTTTTTTTTTTCCACGATGTAACTAATTTGTGGCATTTACGGATATTGTTGCCTTGGATCGTAACTTGGCATTCCCACACGCAATCTGGTTGCTATGAAAACAAAAGAAATCTCAATGCTGAAAAAATTACAAAAAGCACTAGTGCCGTAAGCAAAACCATCTCAATACAAGCCTTTATCGAGGGCCGGAACCAAGGCCCCCCCCCCAGTTTGTGGCGACTTTAACAGGACAATTATTCCGTCCCCATAACAACCAACACATGCGAATCACTTTCTAAAATATAATATCAGTCTTAAATAATATTTATACATAATATTTTCAGTTAATATCTCAATTAATATAAATAAATTGATATAAATATTCATCGTGCAAAAAATAGCATGCAATACTCGTGCAGTAAGCGCAATAACGGATCTCGGAAATTGAAAAAACTCGGCACAAGCACCTCGTTTTTTCAAACTCTTTTCTCGATCCGTATGCACCGCTTACGGAACTAGTATCGCAATATACTATAGTGTACTTTGTGGAGTAAATTTCAACTGATATTAATTTAAATGGATAGGATACAGAGTGAATTGGTGAGGATGATTCATGGTACATGCAAATATCCAATTCGGCATTTGCCTTTACGACTGGGGAAACTTTGAAAAAACCCATGTCAAATTGGCCAACGTAAATCTAGTTTTTCTTCGGGATTGTTTGCTTGTTTAGTGAAGGATGCGGCTCATGTGTAGGTAGCGTGTTTTAAATACAAGTACAATAATGGTTTGTGTTACGTGTGTCTTACAGCAGTGTGTTATAAGTAGGGTCCGGATTTGAGGCTTTTATAAAAGACTAGCTTAAAAGACCCGGCGTCGCCCGGGTTTTGTATTTTGTAATTGGAAATTAGCTTATGAAGGATTTTAAATTTTAAATTCTAGGTCCTTATAATATAGGCATTTATAATTTGAAATAGGAAGAACGACTTATTGCACTCAAACTATTCCCTCAGAAAACGCTTGATATAGTTTTTTATGGCTCATAGAGGATCTAGAATTTTGCATCCCATCGCTTGTACAGTGTACAGCAAGCCTGGTAGAGGTTTAAATAAAAAGAAACAGAAATTCCTGTAACATAAAATTGTAATATCGAGGCGGGAAATTTCCCACTCTTATGTTACCATAAAACCGTTTTGGGGATGAAATTAAACAGAAAGCATTATCACTTTCATACTACTCTCTCCAAAAACCTGCTATATAATATAATAATATACACATTACCATATCTCGTTTTGTTTTCTCTATGTCCAGGGTAGAGAAAGTTATGTGATTCCATTATTTTAGTGGATTTCATTCTGTAATATTTATTTATAACATGAATTATTTTGATAACTTCTCTTATTTGTCAAAAGTGCATTTCATTTGTTTTTTCCAAGCCCGTCTGATACCATTTGGCAACAATATTTTCTGTGATTTGGAATTGATAATTCTGTGTAAAAAGGGGTTAAGTATTTTCAAAAACATTTAATTTTTGGCATTTAGAATCAGAATTTTTCCAAATCTTTTCTTAGTGAGCATCTACATTATGAAACGAAGGTACTATCAAAATTCCAAGTCTCTACCTGTTATAGTTTAGGCTCTACGTTGATTCCTGTCAGTCAGGACAAAGCCTTTTATATATAGGCCTATAGAGATATTTTAGCCTTTTATTTTCGTGGAATAGCCCTTTTTAGGGTTTAAACAAACGATTTTAGCCGTCTCAATAAAACACCAAAAATTGTATTTTGACACAATTATTCTAGTTTTTTTAGAAAATAAACAAGTAACGAGGGGATAGTTTCCCATTTTACTTCCTTATATCGACACTCGAAATCTAGCGTAAACAATTGAGATATTTACCCTTTAATGATACAATTCTTTCTTTTTATAATAGGCTATTTTAATGAAAACTCTGTAATTCAACGAACGAATACTAAGAAGATGGCAACTAAATAAAATGTGTTCATGAAAAATGTCAACTTCATTTGAACCGCATATTCATGTTAGTTTTGTATTTTACATTTCGATTTCAAAATCCGAAGTAAAAAGTCTATTAGATAAAATTAAAGATTGCTATGCTTGCTTACTTGTTTTTGACAGGCTTGGCAGAAAATTACTCGACCGTCAGTTATGAAATTAGGGTCTTCATCAATCCACTGCCAGAAAAGTCCTATTTTTGAAGATTTCTGTTTAGGCATACCAAACTATCTTAAGCACAATAAGGGTCAGTACACCACGAAACTTTACTTCCGACCTACAAAAATAAGTAGACTGGACTGTCACGAATTTGTTCCTTTAATGCACTTCTCTGTCGTCGGTCAGTAACTTGTTATTTGAAAGCTGAAACGACAATGAATTAGTTGCAGATTTCAAAGTACTGCAGACGGTTCAAGTTTCAATTCCTGCGACGGCGAGGCGGCACATTTTCGAGTTACAAAGACAAGAGACAAAGCGACATATACATTGTTAATTTCAGTGTGTTGTATAAATTTATTTTTATTATGTCTCTTCTTAAAATGCACAAATTCAAATATATATTTCCCTTTGAAGTAATTGGAAAGTATATTTAAAAATAGTATTTTTTTCAGCAAAAGTCCTCCTTAGCCCCTAGTTTTTCAGTAAAATTCCTCTTTAGCCCCTAGTTTTTCAGCATAAGTCCTCCTTAGCCCATTTTAGGCCCTTCAGTCCGATTTAGCTCTTTTTAGGTTCTATAAGATTCATATATTCGGAAGCAAGGGGCATGAAACGGGAAAATATGTTAAAATTTTTTAATTAGGAAGCTAGAGGAAAATAGATTAAAGCCTTCCGGACCCTAGTTATAAGATTCTAACTTCTCGAAACATTTTGTTCAGTAGGCAAGCATACGGTAGCTTGTTAAGTTGACTAGTTCATTGTTATTAAACCATTGTTCAGCAGAATTCCAATCTGTAACCGTGATTGTGAACTAAACGGTACTGGGACATCGTGTTGGGACAACCAATGGGAAGCAAGCACAACACGGCTACGAATTAACAATTTGTCTATACTCTTCCCTTCAGTTATCGACAGATTAAATTGCAAATACACAACACCCAACTTCATTCATGCATTCATGCCATTCAGGCCATGAATTAACATTGACTGTCAGTGCAGATAAGGAGGATAGGAAACAATACACCGCCTATTTTTTGAACGTCCTGTACATGAAACAACTCGAATGGCATTAGACCTTCCACCAAACCCTTTGTAATGTACGAGGGCTATTTTTTCAACTTCCGAATTCCGATGGGGCATAAAATGAAAACCACAGCAAAAATAAAAACTATTTTATTTTGGAACATTTAGGTACACTTTATAGCTACTTCTGTATATAGTTACGTTCCGATTGAGACATTTGTCGTAGCGTGGTACCAACTTTCCAACACCCCCTTCATAGAAGCTTGCCGCCAGCTTATTGAGAAGGGTCTTCGCGGCATTTTGAAGTGTTTTGAAATTCTTCGTTGGTGTGGAAACTAGATCTTGGGTTTGTTCGGGAAATTTGTGTGCATCCATTATTTGGATTGTTCTTTTGATTCTGGATTGTCGTAACGAATCCACGTTTCATCCCCTGTCACGATGGATTTCAAAAACTCGTTCCCGTGCCGAGTCATCTTTTTCTGCATCTGAAGAAAGATCTGGGAGGACAGCGCTTCCACACCAACGAAGAACTTCAAAAACACTTCAAAATGGCGTGAAGACCCTTCTCAATTTGCTGGCGGCAAGCTTCTATGAAGAGGGTATTGGAAAGTTGGTACCACCCTACGACAAATGTCTCAATCGGAGCGCGACTATGTAGAGAAGTAGCTAGAAGGCGTACGTAAATCTTCCAAATAAAAGTTTTGATTTTCACTGTGGTTTTCATTTTATGGCCCATAGGAGGTTGAAAAAAAAAGCCCTCGTATGAGGCGCGTCCTTAAAGTAAGTTTTCCTGGGGCCGTTTACAGAAACAAAACACAATTTAATGGGCATATATATTCCAACAGTTACAGCAAGTGTTCAGCTATTTTTCAACATATTAGCCACCGGAATTGAAACATTTGTCAAACCGTGGAACCAACTTTTCAACACCTGTGTCGTAGATGCCTGCCGCCAGGGATTTAAACCACTGTGTGACAAACATCTCCCCATTTCTGTCATTCTCTGTCATCCCCTGTCATTTCTTTAGGTGTAAGAAAAGATGGAAATCACTGGGAGAGAAGTCCGGGCAGTAGGGTGGATGTTTAAACTCTTTCCAGGCGAACTTCTGCGGGAGACTTGCTGGGAGGTGTTTAAAAATCCACTCTACAGCCCGAATCTCGTTCCCAGTGATTTTTATCTTTTCCTACACCTCAATAAAAGACAGGGAATGAAAGAGGCAGAGATGTTTATCACACAGTGGTTCAAATCCCAGGCGGCAGACTTCGACACAAGCCTTAAAAAGTTGGTTAAACGGTATGGTAAAGGTATCAATTCCGATGGCGAATGTGTTGAAAAATAGCTGAACACTTGCTATATCTGTTGCAATAAATAGTTCCTTGAAATTGTGTTTTGTTTCTGTATACGGCCCCAGGGAAACTTACTTTATGGATGCGCCTCGTATATTTAAAAAGAAATATTTTTCTCGCAAATTTAAAGTAGTTTAAAAGTAGTTTATGTTTCTTGTTTATAGTGATATGTTTATATTATTGTTTCTCGGGTTTCCAGCCGGGTGAGTTGGAGGGTTGGTTCCTAGCTTTCGGCAGCTATCTTAACTGCCATCTTTCTCTCACCGGGAAAGCCTCAAGTTACACATGTTTATAGTTTCCTCTTATTCTATTTATTTATATTAGAAAATGAACATTCATTTTACAGCCTTGCCAGCTGTAAAGATAAACAGGGGTACATTAAATGAAGATTCATTAATAATAATAATAATAACAACAATAATAATAATAATAATATCGTAGCCTGTATGTGCGTTTAGTTGTATTATAATGAGTCAAACGCGTGACTCACTGTGTACCTACCAACTAATGCTGTATATTGACGCAAATGCCATTAGTTTATTATTATTATTATTATTATTATTATTATTATTATTATTATTATTATTATTATTATTATATTTTCACTAGGCCTATAATACATGGGTTGTTCTTTTAGTAGTGGCAACTATTTTATTTCCCCACATATACCACACGTATACGGTTCTAAGTTTTATAGGCCTTCGATGTACCTAGGTAATCATTACCATTGCGTACAACGTGTTCCCAGCGATGCCGAAGTCTTTGGATCCCATTGACACTGCCTAATCTGTTGATGGTGCGAAGAGAGCGGTCGGTTGCCTGTAAAACATGATTGGGATGGTGTGATCTTAAAACATACCGTTCCCCAAGACAGAACATTATTGCTGAGTACTACTGCTCGTTTTTGCAAAACAACCTTCAAGCAGCTCTAAAAATAAAATGGCGACACTTTATGGACAATCCACCCGTCATTCTGCATGGCAATGCTAGGGCACATACAGCAGGAGTTGTGTCTGAACTGTTCAATGGCTGCGACTTTGATCTGATCCTGAAGATGAAGGAGCCACTTGGGGATTCGTTTTCATATGGTTCAAGATGTTTTACAGGCAACCGATCGCTCTCTTCGCACCATCAACAGATTAGGCAGTGCCAACGGGTTCCAAAGACTTCCGCATCGCTGGGAACACGTTGTACGCAATGGTAGTGATTACATCGAAGGCCTATAAAACTTAGAACCGTATACGTGTGGTATATGTGGGGAAATAAAATAGTTGCCACTACTAAAAAATCAACCCATGTATTACTTTTATTATTACTATTGTTTAAATAACTATCTCTAAGTCCTGTGTTTAGGTGAGTTGCCTGTTCCATTGCCTACCACTTGCCTGTTGCTACTATTCCTGTTTTCGCGATCAAGTGTTATACTTCGTGTGTGATGTTCATTTGTTGTGTATTGCACAATGAAAAACATGATGTTGATCATGTCAAACTTATTAGGGTTTTTCCACTAACCTAGGAATGTCACTGCTAAACTAATGTAATGAACCTAATAGTGTCATTGCTAAATTAATGTCTCTGCTGTTAACCTAATTGCTTATACCCTGGGAATGATATTGCTAAGTGAATGCCAGTATTAATCTAACTTCTACTGACATATCATAATATGAGTAAGAGGAAGAGCTCACTAACATCCATCTTTAAATAGTTCCATTTTGGATCGTGGTGGGTACAGATGGAAAGGTATTGGTTTCATATTTTGGGGAGTTCCAAGTTCAACAATGAGGCCTGTTGAGTCTAAAAGTAAGAGATTTTGTTACTTAAGATTAAGATTATTATTATTAGTTTATTATTTATTATTACATTATTACATAGAATTGCAGATACAAATACAAATACAAATACATATTTATACAAGTAAAATAAAATAATTTTCATAATTCAATATTAACTACAACTACTATTTAAAAAGAGGAAAAGAAATATAGGCTATATCTTCACAAGAAGTATTAAATTTAGTAACACACCCGAATGAGCAAGACTGCTCGTGCTCGGGTGCCGTTTCAAAAATATCGAAGTGAAGAAAGAGGAGAGACAAAGAAATAGAGTGTATAATGTGCTTAACTAAAAAAGAAAGTAAAAAAAAAAAAATTAAACATAAATACATAAAAGGAGTGAAACAAAAATTACTTAAAAGCTAAAAAATTACAAAAAATTCTTTACATATCTATTAAATTTAACAGTGGAGTATGCTGAGAGATCAGGATATTTTCTGATAATTGAGTTATAAAAACGCGGTCCAAAATTAATGCTATGCTTTAATCCTGCCGATGTGAGACATTTGGGTTCTAATAGGAGTAAATTAGTATTTCGTCTAGTTTTGTAGATGTGATCACTGGAAGAGTATTTTGTACGATGTTTATGAAAATATTTTAATATAGAAAATTTGTAAATTTGGTCCAAACTTAAAACATTGAATTCCGAAAATATTAGGCTAGTTGGGTACTGTTTTGACAGATTTTTATTATTCTTTTTTGTAAAAGGCAGAGGGGCTTAAGGGTAGTTTTCGCTAATCCTCCCCAGGCGAGAATGCCATATTGAATAATGGACTGGAAAAGTGCTAGATAAACGGAACGTAAAACAGTAATGGGCATACAGTGGCGTAAAATGACAAATTTATGAATTGTTCTGCGTAGTCTATTACAGATGTAGTTAACATGGTGAGACTTGAATTCTTACTTATCTTTACTGTTATCAGGAGAAATCTGTAATTACTTCAATGGAAGATAAGGATACAAACTATCTTTTTTATCGTTTTCTGGAACTAACTGGCACAACTTGCAAACTTTTGAAGGATAAACTATCCTTGTGAAATGAGTTCTTGTGGATTTGTTTGGTGCGTTGTAATCAACAGTGACTAAAGTGGCTCGAAAAGAAGTGGCGGTATGCAACTGACCAACCAAAATAAAATCTTAATTCATTCATAAAAAACAGAAAGTGGGACCAGGTAGCCCACATTTTCTCTTAATATTTACCACAAAAAAGAGCCCATTCCTTATAGCTTTTGTCCATTTTATTATCAGAAAGAAACACATGAATTTTTATCATGATTAGTTTTAAAATAAACAAAATCAGGTAAACTGTTGTAACAAAGTGACAGAATGCTTTTGTTTAATCAGTGCTAATTGCAATTGGGAAATGCAGAAAATAAGTTTTTAATCGATTTTGTAGTTAAGATCCATTTTTCTGTGACTGTATATAAATTAAATGGCCCTTTTAGATCATTTGAATTATTTGCATTACAATATTTAATCGATTCATTAAGTAGGGCTTACGGATGAAAGATCCAGTTTGATAAACATATGAGAAGGAATATGAGGGTAGGGTTATTTGTTAAAACTACCTGTATTGCAACTTCCAGAGCCGTATATGAACACTGTAAAACCATATGTTGTCATGAGAACTGATTTGCATTTGATAAATTCTTTATAATATACTAGCATGTGCCTTCGGCTTCGCCCACGTTAATTACTTCAAAAATTAAAAATTAAGAGCATAATAGTAAAATCATTATATTTATTAACACCTAAATCACGTGGACTACATACCACGATTAGATAGCATCGTCTGGTAAAAGCAACCTCAGATTCCAGTTTCTTGGCCCAGAAAACCTCTGTATAGTGAGATTCGTCCAAATAAAACAACGTTTGACCACATTCAAGCGATCGCGAAAGTTTTATTTTCAAGGTATGACAAAAATAGCCAAAGCCAACTGTAATTGATTTGGCATTGAAATGTATAACTGAAAACTTATGTTTTGAAAACGCACAAAATGCACTTTTTTGCCCGTTTTTCACTCATAACTCACGAACGAAAACTAAAATTAAAATTCCGGCTTGGAGGTGCATTTTCCGACCCTTCAGCCCACCTATGTTTAAAATTTCCGATCTCTGCGTTCAGTAGATTTCGCTGGACTTCGAGGACAATTCCTTTTATTAATACAGATAATATGAATTATAATGATACCTTCTCTAATTTGTCAAACATCCATTTCATTTAATCCAAACCCACCTGATACAACTGGCAACAATATGTTCTGTGAATTTGTTTTGATAATTCTGTGTAAAAAGGGGTTAAGTATTTTCAAAAACATTTAATTTTTGGCAGTTAAAATAAGAATTTTTCAAAATCCTTTCTTAGTGAGCACCTACATTATGAAACGAAGGTACTGTCAAAATTCCAAGTCTCTACCTGTTATAGTTTAGGCTGTACGTTGATTCCTGTCAGTCAGTCAGTCAGTCATTCATTCAGTCAGTCAGTCAGTCAGTCAGTCAGTCAGTCAGTCAGTCATTCAGTCAGTCAGTCAGGACAAAGCCTTTTATATACATAGAGATTACCATAAAATAGGCACTAAATTCGGCATTAATCCGATGTGGCCAAAATCAATAGACTTCTTTCCATTGACATTATACCAAGTTTAATGAAAATCCGTAAAAGCGTATTTAAGTAGTCAGATGGACATACATTTTCCCGTCCCCCACACAATCTTGTAAAGTACCATACTGGCACTTAATAAAACACTAATCAATTTATAACAGTGCTTTCTTATTCCCGTGTTTCCTATAACACCACATAACTTTGCGCTATACAAACAAATTGTAGCCTGAAGCCTTTCCACTAGGATTATTGTTGATTTAGTGCAGCTTTCGCTCGTGGTCAGGAATGTGAGAGATATACAGACATAAAAGCTGAAAATGTCTCAACATTATGATATTCACTCGCACATGGATGGCCATTTAACATTTTCATGTAGGAATAATTCACAGTCGCGTGTCCTTTAAATTACAATGCTCACAGAACTATGCTTAGTGAAGGAACAATATGAAATATCGGTCCAGCTCAAGCATTGCGTTAACTTACTTGTTTCATTATTAAAATGTATAGAAAATATCCGCCTAATATACCACTAAATGACGCAACAGATGAAGCAATCAGGAAATATAACTATTGAATTGAAAACACACTTTTTGAATGATAGTTTTATTATATTATCTGTTAGAATTTGGTAGCTAAATATAATTGTATCTTATGATAGCAATTTTTGTGCCCAGGCTAAGGCTATATTGAAAATAATAGTGAGCTCAGTTATTATTTCCAGTGAAAAAAGTATTCAATAATTGTACTGTATTTTATTGTCTTATGGTATAACAAAATATGTGATATTTAAAAGTTAAAATTATTATGCTTAAAATTGAATTGTTTGATTATAATAAATACATTCACTTCTGTCAGTCTATAAGCTTGAATAAAATATGCTTGTCGCATTGCGTACAATTGTTTATGTTTAGTATAGACGCAATATGCTGCTGAATAAGCACTTTATGCTATCAGTCCACAAAATTATGATTGCTTCATCTGTTGCGTCATTTAGTGGTATATTAGGCGGATATTTTCTATACATTTTAATGATTTTACAATATATACCACTGGAAACATGAATGTTTACTTTAGGGCCGGTTTAGAGCGGAAAATATCTACTCATTCCACTATCTCAAAACACTCTGTCCAAAGTAAAATAAAACTTCAGGTAATGTTTGGGGTGCACTGTTTTAAAGCAGCCCCTGTTTCACGCTGAGAGACACTCGCCTCCATGTTTAAAATATTGCGTAATATTGTGCAAACCGGATTGTTCATGTGGTTTCTATGGAACTTCACTTTTTCCATGAAAACAGTTTGAACGTCTTATCCCTAATTTCTAAAAGGTGACTTGTTTTTTTAAATATGAGACTCACTTTTTTGTCTAGTCGGCAGAGGAAGTAAAAAACAGTATATTTATGATTCAATAGTTAAGAAAATAGTACAATATGGGTTAAGAAATTTGGTCAATTAAAAAGAGAGAAGTCGGCTGCGGTGGTCTAGAGGTAGCGTGCCCGCCTCTAGATCCGCAGGGCGCGGGATCAAACCCGGCCGCGGTCGATGGATTTCTCAGGACGTAAAAATCCTGGGCACGGAGTCCTCCGGGAGGGACTTTAAGCTGGGGTCCCGTGTCGTAGATTTACGGCACGTAAAAGAACTCCAAGCCTAAATTAGAGCCTCTGGACAAAATTTCTCGGCCCTTTCACGTCCAAGAAATACTTAGTTTCCAGAGGGGGGTTGCGAGGCGATGGGCTTACCACCTGTCCCTCTACCCTCTCTCGGAAAATAAGCATATCAAAATTAGTATAGGTAATGAAACATTCATTGGAGGCCCCTTCGCCCCACCTGGGGATCATAGGGTACCATACACCAGAAAAAGAGAGAAACAAAATTATTAGCAACAGATATTGATTTTTGGAGAAGAGCAATTATAGAACTTCTAGGATGAAAAGTATTGAACAGATAATAAATAATAAATGAAGAAATTCAGGAACAAATGGAACACATTATAACAGATGAAATTAGGAAAAGCAACTCTTGTGGTATGGTCATGTGAGAAGGATGGGGAAGGAGAAATTACCAAAAAAAGAAGATCTTCAGATGGAATCCTCCGGGCAGAAAGAAGAGAGGTAGACTAACGAAGACATTGTTAAATGGGATACAAGAAGACATGAAGGAGAAAAACATTCCTGAGAATCTATGGGAGGATAGAGAGGCTTGGAGATTGAGAATACGGAAGATGTATACAAAGACCTACATAAAAATAAATCCATTTAAGCAGGCCTACAGGTTGAGGTAGATTTCGAAGTGCTTTTGGTTTAATTTATTGTCGCTGCGCAGCACTCTTCTTCTTTAGCCTTGGCATGACAAGCCCGCAATAATAACTGCAAAAAAGAGGAAAGAGCACTTTTTCAAACATTCAAATCTCGCCTTATATGAGAACTATCAAGAAACTAGTTATTGATTTGTAGAGTACTCATCAAGAGCTTTTCAACGATACCCCACAAGACGTGGTTTCAAAAATTTCGAATTTCCATCCCCCATCCCCACCCTCACTCGTACCCCCGAAACCCCGGAATCGTTGGTGTCACTGTGAACTCCATAGGGAGTATGAAACAAAGTTTCCCTCTATACTTCATAGGGGCCGAAATATAAATTTTTCAAAATTTCAAAAGCTGAGTTTTACGTGCCCGAGCTCTGTATGTGTTGCAATAACTTTTATGCTTTTTGTATACCACAGATATAGAAAGTTATTCATCAAAGTTTAATATACAATTATCTACTCTTATACAATTCAACGGCCCTAAATAGCGTGCTCACTCGCTCGCCCACTTCGTGAAACATCGGTTATACGCGGCGATGTTCGTCTCTCGCAGTCTAAACTTTCACGAAGAGTACAAAATTAGGAAAACCGTTTCTTTATTATATAAGGCCTAAGTGAAATGAACACAATGAACAAATATTGTAATTTTATTTTTACTAACAATTTTCATAGCTGTGAACCACAAACATGTTTAATAAACTGCCAGTGTAAATTTCTTAAAAATACTGGAGTCAATTAATAATGGCGGGCGAAGCCGCGGACAGTATCGCGGACAATAAAAATCCAAACAAAATAACTCCTTCCTTTGAAAAATTATATAATTTCTGAAAATTACACTGAATTTATCAAATAAAATTCACATCATATTCATCTGTCAACAAACAGTTGAGAAACAATACGTATTATCAGTGCTAACAGGTCGCTTTGGAACTGCATAATCTATTCTGATATAGTTTTCCCAGGTGGCGCTTTCATATCGTGGAATGTACTCTAAAGCAGGAATTTTAGCTGTTTCATTAATTATTAATGGCATAGTTTATGAATGATTCGCGTGCATGTGTTAATAAATATAATTATTAGACTCATAATTTTTAAATTTTCAATTAATTATCGTGCTCGAAGCCGCGGGCACCTGCTAGTATAACACAATCACCTCCATACGATACCCCTTTTTAAAATTATCATACGAGGGAGAATCAAATGAAAACCGCAATTATTTTTTATCCACTATTTTACTGCAAGAAGAATGTTTGCTTGTACGTTATTTTTCTACATAGTTCCCTCCCAGTTAATGCACTTAAGCTATCAGATAAAAAATGCTTCGATACCGCGTGAGAAAAATTATTTTGGTTGACACTCTAGCTACTCGTACAATGCCGATTGCTTATGCCAAGGTGCTCCTTTAATGGACCAAAGATGTGGAAGTGAAGGGGATTGCTGAGTGCAGGTGTTTTTCTTCAGCATTATAAGTTTATAACGCCTGTCCTCATGCAGCTCGTGCAACCATGAAAACCATCGACGACATAATGCTTCAAGTGCCTCCCATATCTACCGTACTTGCCAGGATTAGCACCATCAGATTTCCACATGTTTAGTCCATTAAAGGAGCTCCTTGGAGGGCAGAAGTTCAAGTCTGATGAAGACATCTAATCGGCGGTTCGGAGTGCCTACAGTGTCAACCAGAATAATTTTTCTCATGCGGTATTGAAGCACTTCCTATCTTATGGCATAAGTGCATTGAACTGAGAGGGGACTATGTAGAAAAATAATGTACAAGCAAACATTCTTCCTGCAGAAAAATAGTGGAAAAAAATTAACTGCGATATTCATTTGATTATCCCTCGTATATTGCATTATCTTCACCAATGCACCAGTTATCAATAGCACTGATGAATGATATAAGTAAACGTATTTATATGTTATCACTGAATAGATAATAATTGTTTTAAATTATCTTATCACAGTGTCGTCATTCATGCACTAAAATTAATAAAATCAGGTAAACTGATGTAACAAAGTGCCAGTATGTTTTTGTTTAATCAGTTATGACTGCAATTATGATATGCAGAAGATAAGTTTTTTTTTTAAATTGATTTCCAAGTTAAGCTCCAGATTTATTCATTAAGCAGGGCTTACGGAAGAAGAAAGGTCTACCATCTCGGCCACCTGGGTCATTTTAACGGTCTAGTTGGATAAGCGCATGTCAATTAATATGTTTTTTGTCATAGCTACCTGTATTTTAATTTCCAAGGCCTTATAAGATCACAGTAAAACAATAGGCTATGTTGTCAAGATAACTGATTTTCATTTTTTTTATAAATTCTTTCGAATACGTATATTACCATAAAATATGCACTAAACTGAGCATTACTCCGAAACAGGTCAATCGATTTTATCCATTATGAATAGACGTCTTCCCATGGACATTATAAATGTCTATACCAAGTTTCATAAAAATCAGGTAAAGCGTATTTGAGTTACCGCGTCTTTAAAATATTCACTAAATTGGGTTTTACTCCGGTACCGGTCTACCGATTTGGTCCAATATCAGTAGACGTCTTTCCACGTACATTATAAATGGGTATACAAAATTTCAGGAAAATCCAATAAAGCATATTTGGGTTATCGCGACTTCTTATATATTAACATAAAAACACTAAATTGGGCATTATTCCGGTACTTGCCAACCGATTTGGTCCAATATCAAAAAACGTCTTCCCATGGACATTATAAATGCGTATACGAAGTTTCATAAATATCCGATAAAGTGTATTTGAGTTATTGCGCCTTTAAAGTAGACACTAAATTGGGTTTTACTCCGGTACCGGTCAACAGATTAGGTTCAAATTCAATAGGACACTTCTCATGGACGTCATAAATGGGTATACCAAGTTTCATGGAAATCCGATACAGTGTATTTGAGTGATGGCGCCTTTCCATTAGAAAGGCGCCATAATCTATTAAAATAGGCACTAAATTGGGCATTACTCCGGTACCGGTGAACCGATTTGGTTCAATATCAATAGGGTTCTTCCCATGGACATTATAAATGTGTTTTCCAAGTTTCATGAAAATCCGAAAAAGCGTATTTGAGTTATGGTGCGTACAGACACACGGACAGACGGACAGACGGACAGACAGACGGACAGACATTTTTTCGTCCACCACACAATCTCATAAAGTACCATACTGGCACTTAATAAATGTCAGCATATTCAATTAAAACTGTAACATAATCAGATATCAAGTATAAGTACTTTGTCAGTTAAATCAAAAGTACGTGGTACCAATCTTAACTCTGATGAATAATTTTCTATATTTGTGGTATTGGTGGACGATAATTATAAATAGTTTAATTTATGAATGATTCACGTGTAAGTGTTAATGAATATAATGTTTTAATTAAGTTGCTCGTAATTTTTAACTTCTGAATTAATTACCTCGGGCCAAGATGCGGGCACCTGCTAGTAATGGTAGGCTATAAGGGAAATGGCTATAAAAATTATGCCATGTCATCTTAAGGGGGCTCATACACCAACAAGTGTCAAAATTCTCATTTTTTTTACTCTCATATTAAAGAACACATCTTTCTGAACATACCCTATAATTTTTATATTTAAATTCGGCCATTTACTGAAGATATACAAGTTTAAATGCCAGTATGTGCGTCAAGTTGAATAGCATGTTGAATTTTCAAAGCCATTTTCCCTTAACTTAATATTTTCAACACAAAAAACACAATATCTCTTAAAGTAATGGCCCAAATTGCATGAAATTTTGCACACACATAGATTTTTGTGTGTTCTAGAGGACGAACCTAAATAATCTGATGTACTTTCATCACAAGGTTATTTCACTTGTGAACATGTGAAAAAAGTAGTAATAATTTGATATTGAAATTTTAAAATCCCTGAAAATTGTATCAGGCATACCACAGTATTCATTGAAGGTTTAGCCTCTAGATTATAGTGTTAGCTGTGAATAAAAAAATATTACACCAATCAGATTGGCCCTTTGCAAGAAATCATGTTTCTTAGGCCGTATCGCATTTTGAAAAAAAAATAAAAATAAAAATTTCTAATATCAACATTCATATTTGTGACATTATAATAAATTTTGTGCACATCTCAAGCCCCAAGTGTATACTTCTAATGTCCAAAATTTCACTTTGTTAATGCAAATAGTGTTGAAGATATTGAACTTTTACTGCAATGCCTGCTCGGGAATGGTCTCTTGGTGTATGAGCCCCCTTAACACGACGGCGACTACTATGCCCTGAAATACAAATTAATAATGAAAACAATATGTACATGAAATGAGTTAATAGCTTTGCTCTGCCTGTCCTGATGGATAACCTGCATTTCAGAGCCACCTGCATTTCAGAGCCAGTAGAGCTGAAGTGAGTTGAGGATGAAGATAGAATAGAACATTATGCACGCAGAGAACATCACAAGCTGCCTACCTTGAATACACCTCCGTGTTTATTAAATTCTCCAAGGCCTGCTTATCCTAAACTCAGAGTGGCACATGGAGAGGATTTTCACTCACACACAATCGCTTGGGCTTTTCTAAAGCTGAACTACATCAATTTGATTTTCAATTGCACACGATCACTTGGACTGTGATTTAGTTTTTCTAAAGCTGTTGTCTGTGCGATTAGAGAGGGACACGAAAGGATTATCAGTCACACGGGAGCCTTTCGGCCGTGAAATGCTTTTCTAAAGCTGTTTTCACTGCGAATAGACAGGCAAATTTGATTTTCTATCACACACGATCACTTGGGTCGAGATTTGCGGCAGAATATGGTTTCACTGCGAATAGGGTGAAATCATGCATTTGATATCCAATAACGCTTGGGCTGTGATTTAGCCTTTTTGAAACTGTTTTCACAGCGAATAGATTGGCAGGTAAATTTGATTTTCTATTACACACGATCACTTGGGTCGAGATTTGCGGTAGAATATGGTTTCACTGCGGAAAGGGTGAATCTTGCATTTGATATCCAATAAAACACAATCACTTGGGCTGTGATATAGTTTTTTTTTTTTAAATTGTTTTCACTGCGAATAGATAGGCAAATAAATTTGATTTTCCATCACATACGATCACTTGGGTCGAGATTTGCGGTAGAACATTGTTTCACTGCGAATAGAGTGAAACCATGCATTTGATATCTAATAACACACAATCACTTTGGCTGTGATATAGCCTTTTTGAAATTGTTTTCACTACGAATAGTTAGGCAAATAAATTTGATTATCCATCACACACGTTCACTTGGGTCGAGATTTGCGGTAGAATATTGTTCACTGCGGAAAGGGTGAATCATGCATTTTATATCCAATAACACACATCCGCTTGGGTTGGGATGTAGCCTTTTTGAAATTGTTTTCACTGCGAATAGATCGGTACACGGATTCCATTTTTAATCACTCGACTGATCTTTTGGGCCGTGGTTTTAGTCACTTTTCTGCGCAATCCCACACGCAGCTGTTTCTCTGTATCGCTCACACATCGCTGTGATATCTTATCTCACTTGAGGTGCGTTACCTGTCGTGATGAGACTGCGACACCCACACCACTGCGAGGGATGGGAACCGGAAGTGACATCGCTTCCGCTACGTGCGCCGGCCCGTGAAAACAGGAGCGATGCATGGTATGAAAGGTTGGGAATATTCTCACCCGTTATCTCAGTCTGAGGAGTAAACAATCTCTCCCGAGATCACATCCGTTATGTTCGCGAGTGATTGAGCGATGCAGGTACCGAAGGTCATGAAGGGAAATGATGAATAGGAAGGTTGCTATGGTTACAAATGAGGACGGCAGTTGATGAACTCTGATATATTGTCTTGTAGGGTAGACATCTTTGCTCATAATATGGAGGATGATGTATAAAGTTCAGTTCTAAACAAATATAAACTTCCTCTGTCCAAATAAATTAGCCTCTTAGCATAATAGGTTCGGATGTTTATGACCTAAAAAAATGGCAAATATGACCGCAAATATGACCTTAAAAATCATTAAATATGACCCAAAAATCCTAAACATGAGCAGTGATGAAAAGTAATTGAGTAAAAGTAATCGGATTACAGTAACAATCCCTTTTTTGGTCCCATTTACTTGTAATCAATACTTTTAAAAAAATGTAATTTCTACTTGTAATTTACTTCTGGAAATAAAATTGTAATTGTTACAATTTAGTAGCCGGTAGTATTAGTATCATTCTCGCTTGCTACATCGTCATCACTACTGTTTTTGCAACTAATATCCAAATTAGAGTTAATATTAACAAAAGTTAATGTTTCCGAAAATATTCTCATTGAGTTTTTTGTTTGTTTGTTCAATAATAATAATTTGGGCTTGTGCCCAAAACAAACCAAACACAAGGAATTTTTAGGTACTGCCATTTTGTAAAGTAATTGTAAATGTAATTGTAATTTTACTGATTAATTTTTGAAAAAGTAATTTGTAATTGTAATTAAGTAAAATGTCTCTCAGGTAATTGTAATTCAGCCCAATTACTTTCTTTTTGTACTTTTCCCATCACTGAACAAGACATCATAAAGGAACGTATTTTCTAAAAATAAATTATCCAATTTAGAACGTTTAATGACACTAAATTATTATCATCACATTAATTCAATCATAAAAACACTTTTTTTTAACAATTTTACAGGCGATTTACAGATACCACAACAAATGTGAACTGAAAATATTTTTAAAACATGTCTACTGTAAGATGTTAACACAAAGGTGGAAGAGGTAATTGTGCTATTACTTGTTATTGTCCCTTCACATTTCAGTTACAGTAAAGCCAAACTATTCGTGACTCTTTTCTGGAATAATTTTAAGTCGACAATTTATTTAGTGCACATACTGCATAATTGTGCTCTTTTACCGAATTTATAACTGAAATATATTAATTTAAAAATATGACTGAAATATGACCAAGACCATGTAAATGGTCCATGGTAAATGGTCCATGTAAAAGACCATAAAAATGGTCCTATTAGGATAACAAATGTGCAATTCATGTTTAATTTGTGTTTGTGGCGAGAATGGAGGTCACGATAAAAATATGACATGTCATAAACATCCGAACCTCGTGTCTGTACGCGCGATAACTCAAATATGCTTTATCGGATTTTCATGAAACTTTGTATACACATTTATAACGTCCATGGGAAGAGGCCTATTGATATTGGACCAAATTGGTTGACCGGTTCCGGACTAATTCCCAATTTAGTGCCTATTTTAATGGTAATATAAGAGAAAGAATTTATCAAATATAAATCAGTTCTCATGACAACATTTTGTTTTACAGTGTTCACATACGGCTTTGGAAGTTGCAATACAGTTAGCTATCACAAATAACACTATTATTTCACATAGGCCTATGCTTATCAAACTCGATCGTTAAACCGCGCGAGGTGGCCGAGGTGGTCTTGGACTCGCATTTTGGAGGTCTCTGGTTCAAATCCCATAGTCGGCCAATATGAATTTTTTTGTTTCTTTTATATTTTTATGTGAATGTGCGATTGTCTAGATATCACAAATATTTATAGTTCTGCTGATGCTGGACGATTTTATTCTTTATTTATGTATTTTTATTATTATTATTATTATTATTTTTATTTTTATTTTTACTAGACCTTTGTTGTTCTGTAGGTCCTGCTTAATGCATAAATCTGGACCTTAATTTGGAAATCGATTAAAAAAATAACAATAATAGTTTTCTGAAAATCATAAATGCATTATCACTGAATAAACAAAAGTATTCTGGCACTTGGTTACATCAGTTTACCTGATTTTATGTATGGCATTCTCTTCACGTAAATTGTTTGTAAAAATGGTCGTTACCACCTCACGTCGCATCCCCGAAGGATACATAACCTAAATAAAATCTGATTAATTTACTCTCCTAACTTTCTTTAGTTTAAGCATGACCAATACATTTTTCTTACTTCACATTCTGATACAGAACAAGAGGTCATATTGTAAAGAGCACGTATTCTAAGTGGGTGAATTATAACTATCCTTCAGAGAATTCTTTCGAAAAAATGTTTTAAATAAAAGTTTTAGATCTTAGTGTAAGCAACCCATGTGCATAATTTAAAGAAATTATTTTTAGCCGTTTTCGAGAAAATTGCGAAAAACAAAAATTTCTTCGGGTTTAGTTTCCCACTCTACTGGATTCGTTAATTTTGTTTTTTACACACGAAGAACGGCAAAATTTCATGTAATATTATTCTCCAGAAGTTGTAGAATCCATATATAGGCACATTTTGTTTCTAAGAATATTTTAAATATGGGTAAAATCGGTAAGAAGTTCACAAAAAACTAACCTAAAATGGCGCTCAGAAAGGAATCACAATAATACAGAATCAGCTGCTAGAAACAGCGCAGGTGCATGCTGGGAAGAAGCCGATGGGTCACGTGGTGCTGGAATCTGCTGCCAACATGATAATGGCCAGACAACTCTCCGGAAGATATAATATGCCACATTTTCGAAACCGACAAACAGTGTATCGTACATTATTCGAAAATGCAAGGGCGCTTCGCTTCGGCTGCCGCCTCCGCTCGCGCACTTAACTAATGTGGTTAGTGTATGCATTATTTAGCTATATGTAGAGGTTGCAGGACCGTATGGAACAGACCAATGACATGCAAGGTCGTTGTCAGCCAATGGGAGTGTTGGTCTGCAAGCCAGAGACCGCATACCAACGCCGAACATCGCGTGTTGAAATCCAGTAGAGTGGGAAACTAAACCCGAAGTTGTGCCAATCTTCTTGTAAAAAATGTATCATTGAGCTTGTAATTCGATTTTCACTACTTCTAAGGTGTTTATTAGCATAACATTCATATCTATTTATTATCATTTTAATCATTATGGACATCATACCACACATCTTTTTTTTTTTTTTTTTTTTTGTGTGCCCACCCTTACCCCCAGAGTGCCAAGCAATTAAGCCTAAACCTCCGGTCAGACCAAATTTTGGTAACCATATGTGATGTGTGTATACCTATTGTGCCCTTATGTACATCCGTAGGGGATGTTGATGGTGTGACGTGTTTGGGCTGTGTACTTGTGTCTTTGTACTTTGGCGCAGGATAGACCTAAGTGCAAATAGGTCTTATGTGCAATATTTTCCCGAGTGTGTTTTTCTTTAGATCTGACTTCTCCACGCCACATACATGAATATTATTTCTGAACTAGCAGGTGCACATGGCTTTGACCGCGTTTATTATTCCAATCGCCGGATGATTTTAAATAATTTATTTAAGAAGAATAGTATATTGCGATACAAGTGCCGTAAGGCATGATTACGGATCGTGTTTTCAATTTTCCGAGATCCGTAATGTGCTTACGGCACGTGTATTGCATGCTATTTTTTGCACGATGATTATTTATATCAATTTAATTATATTATTTGTGATATTACCTGAAAATAAGATGTATATACATTCTTCAAGATAGATGTTTATTTCAGAAAGTGATTCGCATGTGTTTGCTGTTATGGGAACCGAATATTTGTCCTGGGGGCCTTGTCCATAAAGGCTTGTATTATGAAGTGTATCGTAATGAATTATGACGTGGCGCAAGCACCGTAAGTAATTTAACCGCATCGCAACGCCCATAGCAACAAGATTGTGTGGGAATGTCAACTTACGATCCACGGCAACAACGTTCGTAAGTAACACTAATTAGAATATTATAGGAGAAAAATTCCTCCGACACTGGGACTTGAACTCCTGCTTAGCTCAGTTGGTAGAGCATTGGCGCGAATAGCCAAAGGTCCT
This sequence comes from Ectobius pallidus, assembly GCA_964059195.1. Taxonomy (NCBI): domain Eukaryota; kingdom Metazoa; phylum Arthropoda; class Insecta; order Blattodea; family Ectobiidae; genus Ectobius; species Ectobius pallidus. The sequence goes on from CAXKWD010000003.1 coordinate 200,435,095, forward strand.
GGGTTCAAGTCCCAGTGTCGGAGGAATTTTTCTCCTATAATATTCTCATGTAATGTCCAACAGAGACAATAATCTGTGGTTCATGAAAGCTTATATATAACACTAATTAGTTAAGGAGTGCAAAAATAATTAAAACATATGTATTAACACCTACACGCGAATTATTCACAAACAATTAAAACGATTAATAATTAAAGAGTTAAAAATCCGGCTTCGAGGTGACTTTACGATTAAAGTGTCCCGGCCGGTATTTAAAAAAAAGCCTCAGATTTGAGTTCCCTGGCCCAAATAACCCCTGCATAGTGAGTTTCGTCCAAAACGTTTAATGCTTTTCCATTTAGACTTACATTCGTTATCCCTCTTCTGTTCACCTATGTAAAAAAAAATCCCTTTAGACAGGCCTACAGGCTGTGGTAGATTTCAAATTTTGGTTTAAATTATTATCGCTGCTCAGAACTCTTCTTTTTTAGCCTTGGCATTGCAAACCCGCAGTAATAAGAACTGAATTCGGTAAAGAAGAAGAGCCTACAATCATTTGTTTTGACATCAAGAATAGGATATAATATTCTGGGAGGCCGTGCGCAAGATCAGCAATGAATAAAATTAGCAAAGCCGCTAAACAAGACAACATTATGATATTATAATAATTCTTTTAAATGTTATTATTTTCAAACATTAAAATCTCGCGTCACATGAGAGCTATCAAGAAACTAGTTATTGATTTGTTAGAGTACTCATCAAGAGCTTTTCAACGATACCCCACAAGACGTGGTTTCAAAAGTTTCGAATTTTCATCCCCCCACCCCCACCCTCACTCGAACCCCCGAATCATTGGTGTCACTGTGAACTCCATAGGGAGTACTCTAATTTATTCAAACAAAGTTTCCCTCTATACTTCATAGGGGCCGAGATTTTTTTTTTCCAAATTTCAACCCCCTCCCCCGACACTCCCCTTGGGCCAATTTTGCTCATTAACGAACTTGTCCGAACTATTAGGCCTAGAAATAACGTAATAAAATTTGGTTCAAATATCTTCAAAATTACGGCCGCTAGCGTGTAAAGATATATATATATATATATATAAATATATTATATAAATATATATATATAAATATATTATATAAATATATTATATAAATATATATATATAAATATCACAATTTTTTTTTCAACGGGCGGTGGTTTCGTACTTAGGGAAGCATGAAACGTAAAGATATGAAAGAATTTTTCGAAAATCATGACATGGTATCGATCGCAATAGGTAGATTTTTCTTCGAAATCTACCTAAAAATCAGACCTTTCCATGCAGAGTGGGCTAACAGAATCGAATCGATCGACAAATTGATGAGCTATGTTGAAAATATATATACTAGCTCAAAAGGCCCGAAATTAAATTATGAAGGACTTTCAATTTTCAAATTCTAGGTCGTGATATAGGTATTAGAATTTGAAATGAAGAAGAACGACTTATTTCACTCACACTATTCCCTCAGAAAGCGCTTGATATAGATTTTTGTGGCTCATAGATGATGTAGAATTTTGCATCCCATTGTTTCTACACACCAAGCCTGGTAGGAGTTGTAATATGAAGAAACAGAAAATGGTATTGTCTTTGTAGAATATGTTATTTCTCACTCTCGTGTTACCATACAACCGTTTCGGGATGAAAATAAAAAGTAATTCAATATTACTTTCATACTTCCCTCCCCAAATACCTGCGATATAATAATATACATATTACCATACCTCGTACGGTATTCTCTATGTCCAGGGTAGAGAAAGTTATGTGACTGCATTATTTTTGTGCAATGAATTATATCGATAGCTTCTCTGATTTGCCAAAGTCCCGTATCATTTATTTCCAAACCTCCTGAGACCACTGACAACGATACACTTTCGTCATGTGGACTGTGATTTGGATTTGATAATTCTGTGTAATAAGGGATTAAGTAATCTCAAAAACATTTTATTTTTTGTATTTAAAATCAAAATTTTGCTAAGTCCTTTCTTAGTGAGCACTTATATTATGAAATGAAGGTACTATCAAAATTCCAAGTCTCTTCCTATTACAGTTTAGTATCTACGTTGATTCTCTGTCAGTCAGTCAGGACAAAGCCTATATATATATATATATATATATATAGAGAGAGAGAGAGAGAGAGAGAGAGAGAGAGAGAGAGAGAGAGAGAGATATGACCATTCTACAATCCAAATCAATGATCATTTATCCTATACTGTAAAACTAGAGCAATCTGCACGTCCGGGATGCCCTGTTCCCATGATCCTTTTTGTTCTTTGCTTGGATCCCGTTGTTAAAACAGAACTTTCCAATCCAATGAAATTAAGCACTATTACAACGTTTGCAGATGACGTCACAGTGGTTAGCAGGAATGAGGATTGCCAGAGACTTACATAATATATCCATTTGAACGTTCCTTCAATGCAAAAAATAAACTACAATAAATCTAATCTGTTGATATTGGGAGCATGGTCTCAAAATACTTCTGTCTCATACGTAATACAGAAATCAAAGTTTAAAAGTCTAGGGTTAACAGTGGAACGTTCATTCAGCGAAATAGTTGAAGGCAACTGGACACAAACAGTGGGTGGCTTATAACCAGAGGTATACAAATCTCGATTTTAGCTTGCCCATACCTGCTTGAACGCCAGGCAAGCAAGTTGCGACCGTCCCAGCTAGCAAGCAGGCAGGTTTCTTTAGGCTTGCATGGGTCAGGTTATACTCAACCTATGCAAGCCAAAATATGCTTGCGACATTCCTATCAGCTAAACAACTATAGTTGCTTAGTGTAGGTAATACTTTCTTGCTTTTCTACATGTTGGTAGAAGAAATTCATCATGTAGATAAATAAAAGGTGGATAAAGTATTAAAAATCGTTTTAGCGTCTTAACACATTTATTATTTTTATTATTGTTATTGGTATTATTGATTTTTTTATGTTTTCTCGAAAATGTTTGAAAATTTCTTCCATGCCGGACTAGTACCTTTGTTCATTGATAATTCAAACTCTCTACATTTTAGGTTCTCCTCGGCTTCCTTCAGGGTGAAATTCTCCATTCTTCTTTTACTTGCACTCTAAACACATCTGAAGTTCCTCTACAACTACGTAACTGTACGACTTACCAGTGCACTGATATACCCAGTTTCATATTCTTTCCGCCAGGCCTTGCAGTTTCTTTAGGCTCCGTGAAACCCACCAGGTTATGAAGAGCTTGTGACTCATAGCGACAGTATCGTGGCAATCTGGCTTGCTCTCTTGTCAAGCAAGTTAAAAGCTATGGCTGGTTGCAGAGTTAGAAAGGGGCAAGCAAGCTAAAATCAGAATATGTACACCTCTGCTTAAAACTACCCCTCAGAGAATTTTTGCGGAAAAATGGTTCAAGTAAAAGTTTTAGCTCATATTATAAGCAACCCATTTTCAAAATTTAAACAAAATCGTTGGAGCAGTTTTCGAGCAAATCATGAAACATGAAATTTTCTTAATGTAAAGTGGCATTAAAAATAAAAGAAAGTCGTCGCCAATGTTCGTGTCACATCCCCAGAAGGTACTCAACCCAAAAATAAAATTTGGTTTTCATATTAATTTTTGTTGTGGACCTAGACTGTTTACAGACATACACATACATGTTTTTGAAAATAGTACTTTTGGTTTCAGGTGACCTCAAAACATGTATTTCTGTTAAAAACTCAACTTAGAATTTGGGGATCGAACACAATAGGTTTGTTCGCAAAGGAGTCAGAAACCAGGAACACATCGTTCGCGCATGCGCTCTTTCTGCACACGCGTTCCCAAAGCGAGAATTCGTGATTCTGATTTTTAATCTTCTGTTCCGTGTGTTCTCACGGGCAATTAATGTACTATAAGAAACGTTTGCAGGCTGTTATCAGAGACATGCGCAGTAACCTATTTTCACGCGCCTGACTCCTCCCTCCAATAACCTTGTGCCTGATTTATAAGCACTGGCTACTTATGTGTATGAATAGTGGAAGATAATTAAAAGTTTCCAAAAATATAGTTTATACTGCCGATGTATATTGCATGTATAACATGTTAAAGGGAAATACATATTTTATTTACATATCATATCGATTAAACGCAGAAACTATCGATTCCAAATTCTTTTAACCGTTCGCAAAATGCAGATCACGGATAAGTTACAGACTGGACATGCGCAGTACAACAAATTCTCAAGCAGTCACGCATTTGCTTTGCGAACAAACCTAGTACTTCCTCTATGTATAATAAATCAAATCAAATCATCTTTATTGTAGAAAGCTCCTGAGATCTTCAGGTGCATTACAAACGTCGGTACTATTATAAAATACAATACAAAATAAAATACAATACAATAAAAAATAAAATACAATACAATACAAAAACATGCATTTTTCACCTGAGATTTATTACTAATTCATAAAATCCATTCACACTATACATGGGGTTATTCAGTATAAACTGCTTAAGCGCTATTTTAAAACGGTGTATAGGTAGCAATCTAATTTTACTAGGTATAGAGCGTGGGCTACTGTATACCCCCCATCCCCCCCCCCGTGGGATTTTCCGACTCACATTTTTTTTTTGTTGGTATTGCCATCTAGTTTCAGTTTTTAGTTGTTTGCCACTTATCAATTACAGCATTTACCCGGAAACCCCGGAAAACTACGGAAATCCGGAGAAAACTACTTTGTTTTAATTTTTCTTTGTTCTTTGCTCCTAATATGCCCAGGGAATTTCTGAATATCATATTTTTTTGTTGGTATTGCCGTCTAGATTAAGTTTTTAGTTGCTTTCCCCTTATCAATTACAGCATATCCCCGGAAAACAATGGAAATCCGGAGAAATGACTTTGTTTTAATTTGTCTTTGTTCTTTGCTTCTAATATGCCCAGAGAATTTTTGACTCACGTATTTTTTGTTGGTATTGCCTTCTAATTTAAGGTTTCAGTTGTTTGCCTCTTACCAATTACAACATATCCCCGGAAACCCGGAATACCACTTATATACGGACAAAATGACAGTGTTTTATTTTTTAATTCTTTGTTATTTGCTTCTAATATTCAAAGGGAATTTCTAACTCATATGTTTTCTTGTTGGTATTGCCATCTAGATTAAGGTCTCAGTTGTTTTCCCATGATCAATTACAGCATATCCCCGGAAAACTCCGAAAACCACGGAAATCCGGAAAAAATTACCTTTTTTTTAATTTTTTAAATCGTAGTTCTTTGCTACTAGTATTCAAAGGGAACTGGTGACTCATATGTTTTTGTATTGGTATTTCCATCTAAATTAAGGTCTCAGTTGTTTGCCCATTATCAATTACAGCATACCCCCGGAAAACTCCGAAAACCACGGAAATCCGGAGAAAATTACTTTGTTTTAATTTTTTAAATCTTAGTTCTTTGCTCCTAGTATTCAAAGGGAACTGGTGACTCATATGTTTTTGTATTGATATTTCCATCTAAATTAAGGTCTCAGTTGTTTGCCCATTATCAATTACAGCATATCCCCGGAAATCTCCGAAAACCACGGAAATCCGGAGAAAATTACTTTGTTTTAGTTTTTTTTAAATCTCAGTTCTTTGCTCCTAGTATTCAAAGGGAATTGGTGACTCATATGTTTTTATGTTGGTATTGCCATCTAGATTAAGGTTTCAGTTGTTTGCCCCTTATCAATTACAGCATATCCCCGGAAAACTCCGAAAACCACGAAAATCCGCAGAAAATGAGTTCGTTTAAATTTATTAAAAATCTTTGTTCTTTGATCCTAATACAACCAGGGAATTTCTTACTTACATATTTTTTGTTGGCATTGTCATCTGGATTAAGGTTTCAGTTGTTTGCCCGTTAACAATTACAACATATCCCCGTAAAACCCGGAAAACCACGGAAATCCACGGAAATCCACGGAATTTCTAGAACTCGGAACTTGTGATCTAGTCACTGAAACCGTTATTGCGAAGTAATTCTGCTTCAGGTGTGTCCTTTGCAGGTTCAAAAGGGTGAGTATGTGGACTACGAGATATCTGCCATAATTGTGTTGGTCACATGCAAAGAAGGGGTTAATCATATCTTCTAAACATGCCAAGTGTAAGTCAAAGTTGTTTTCTTTAGTTGCTCGCTAAAATCTCAAAATCAAAGACACTTTGTCGATATTACCATGTGACGTCACACGTCACATTTTTCCCGTTCCGGATCTCGTTTGTTTGTGTATCGAGCTCTTGTGATATTCCCTCGCGTCTGCGCAGCGTGTTTTTCCCTTTGAGGCGTGCTGGCCCGGTCTCTCGCGTGAGTCAGTGTCTGTTTGGAAGTCTAGTGCTGAGGTTGCCTGGGGAAAACTTCTCGTCCGATTGCGGGTGGTGACTGATTAATGTGTGAGTCTTAATATATTATTATGTTAGGTAAAGTTCCTTGTGTCCATCAGACAGAAGGGTTTTTTGAGTTAAGTACAGGTTTCTCTTTCTCATTGAAAATGCATCCGTGAAGTCCTAAGTTAGCATACACGAACATGGTAAAATGGCCGTGTTAGACTGAATAGAAATTCTTACAGATAGCTAACCTTTTTGATAATTCGTTATTGGTGACTCTCCTTATATCACGTCTCTATCTAATTCAGATTTTCAAGTTTGTGTGGTTGAATAAGAATAATAATTATAACCTATGTTCAGATTCTCGTGTATCGCCGTCTTCATAGGGCTAATTTTAGAATCTTTCCAAGGCTAATTCTAGATGTTACGATAAGCAGCACAGATTGTACATATCAGTCAGGTTATTCGGCTGTAAGGTTATTCAGGTTTATTTTGTTTCATAGTATTATTAGATACAGTGTTTTTTGAAATAGTCGTAAACTGATTAAATTATCTTGTGGAAAAGAAGCTACGGATAATTATATTAAAAGACTAACATGAAGGTTTCTGTAAATTAAGTTAACCAAATTATAGTTTGTGGTCACATTCGCTAATGGCCATTTCAGTGTAAATTTAGGTAGTATCAGACAGGTATATATATAAATCTCAATTGATTAAGAAATTTTCTGTAGGTTAAATAAACAGCCATTACTAGTGTTTTCAGTCAAACAAATTATAGTTTGTGGTCACCTTGGCAAATGGCCATTTCAGTATAAATTTAGGTAGTATCAGACAGGCCTATATACTTGACAAATTAAATTATTAGGCAATATTTCTTGTAATTACATTTGTATTATAGCCAATTATAGTCATTTAGTCAACGGTCAAATCAATCCAGCTTTGGGGTAATTAATCAATTGATTCAGTAAATATTTTCTGTAAGTTAAAAGACCAATCACTATTAGCGTTTGTGACTGTTGACTGCCTATTTCATATTGTGGTCATTTTGGCTAATTGGCATTCCAGTACATATTCAAAGGTTAACAAATTTGAAGAGAAGTTATAGGCCTACATGCCAAATTGTTTTAACTGTCTCTACAAAGGATTATACATTGGAGTTCTATTATAGTAATCCGCCACTTCATTTAATGGCCACCTTTATATAGATTTTCTTAAATTGAATAAGATATTTCTGTGGGTGAATTCATAACATTGTTAGAGTTTGTTACTGAAGCCTGTATTTTTTCTATATTGTGGCCACCTTGGGTTAACGGCCAATGTAGTATGCGCTTAGATGTGTTAATTAGTTTAGTAGAGAATCTATTTGTTGCATATTCATTTATTTACCTGATAAATTACTGAGAGTCAAAACTACCTTTAGTGGTATATTATCAATTTACTTTATGGCCAACTTAGGCTAGTCTTAGCTAATTTAAACAAATTCTATTGGGGAGCCATTGTTTGTAGATTTATTCGGAAATCAGGAAAACCAGTTGTGAGTTATAGATTTTCCTTATAGACAATTTCTTGATTAGGCCATTGATTATTTTTCTTAGGTCAGAATATACCTTTTGCATTTAATAAGCCTGGATGCTAGATAGTTAGTTCTGGCTTTAGATCTGTTGTGGGTTGTTATTTGTGAAGGTGGCAGTAAGGTTATTACGTGAATTTAGTCCAACTCTATCTAATCTTTAATGTTTTGGTGATTATACGCTCAGTGTTAGTTGTAATCTGTGGCTGTTTTGTGTAAGGCCACTCTCTAATTTTTAGGGTTTCTATTATTCAGTGCCTATGATATTCTGTGATATTAATATATTTATGACTTACTCTGATAGTCCTTATTGAGATAGTTCTTGTTCATATGTTATATCTGATTGTGGTTTTATAATCAAATATACATCTATAGCAGATTGTGTTGTGTCTTCTACTACCTTCCTTCCTGGGGATTGGTTTCCGATCAGTCGGACTTTGGGAATTGGGTCATGTCTGGATTTCAAGAGTTCTTTATAGATCAGTAGCACGCGTCCAAAGTGATTATATTTATTTAGTGAAACTAAGATTTAATTATCTAGCAACTAGTTAAGAGTACCAGTGAGAAGGACCCGTTGTTGCAGTGGTAGCACTTTGGCCCCGGGGCGGGAAGGTAGGCGTCATCTACGCCTACATTTGGAGTTTTTCACTTTGTATTTCTATTATTGGCTATATATCTTCATTCATACAGATATTGGTGTATGCTGTTAGTATTGGCTGTATTCTTGTACCTCGTTATCATGCCTTTGCGACAGCAGCTATCTTGGGACCTTTTGCGGAAAGATGAGCTCTTGTTTGAGTGTAGAGGTAGAGGCATTAGGGTCGATGATTCGGTAGATGTTCCAACTTTATTGACGTGTCTCCGTCAAAACGCCCCTACTCAGGTGTTACATAATGTTTTGTGTACCCAACCTGAAATTCTCAATGAATTTGAGATTGTGAAGAAAAAGGTTACTGAGTTAGTAGACTTTGCCTCAGAATTATTTGCGGAGGGAGATGTCTCACGTAATCAACGACGTAGAGTATGCCATAGGGTATGGCACTTGGAAAACAGGCTGATGCTGTTGGCTGGTATTCCTGATTCGTTCCTTGATTTGGGCGAACTTGATAAATTAAGAGATATGTTGTACTCGATTGTACCTCCAACTGAGGTGGAACCAGCGAATCCTGTGAGTCAAACTCCTCATCTTTTTGACTTGGAACCTGAGGAAACTAACATTGCTGTGGGACCCTCGGTGTCTCGGGATTTGACTCCACCTTTGCTACCATCTCAGGCTAACCAAGTCCCTGTGGTTAATGAAACTTCTACATTGTTTTCGCTGCCTACTCCAACTTTTGCTCCAATTAAGATTGTCCATCCTTTGCAAAAATTGTTGGACAAAGAAAGGATGTTTTCTGTTACCCAGGTGCCAGACGTTATTTATTTTCTAAGATTTCTGGTGCACTTTTCTAAGCAGGCCGCTAACCTAATGGTCCAGGATGCGGTAGTATTACAATTACTTCTGGGGGTGGTATCAGGAACTGTCTTGGATATTTTGACCAATGTGATGGCTTCCTCTAATTCCGTTGTGCTTTTTCATAGACAAATTCTTACTCATTTCATTCCATCTCGTCTACGACAGGATTTATTGGCCCAATATTATTATAGACCACAGAGGGTGGACGAGGATTTTTCGGAGTTTATTCAGGATATTCGTTTACATTGGGCAGTATTTCAGGTTGCAGACTCGGAGCGAGAGGTCATAGAGTTGATTATTTCTGGGTTGAATCCCGCTACTCGATCTTGCTTGACCTTTGTCCAACGACCGGTCTGTTTTGCTCAGCTGTCAGATTTAATTTCTCAGGTTTCTGAAGTGTCCTGTGCTGATGCTAGGCGACATCTCCCCTCTTCGAGCTTGCCTTCTTCAGGGGTTAATTTTGGTCGTAGATCCTCGGCTCCCATTCGTCCGGATCAGAGAACATGTCATTATTGTCACCGTCCTGGACATCTAATTAGAGATTGTAGAAAAAAGATGGCGGATTCTCGGGGTCAATTTCAAGGGCCCCGGGGAGCTAATCAGTCTACTTCAGATAGTAGACCATGACATATGGACGTTCTGCCGGTCACCTTTAATCTACTAGACCCTAACGATCGCAATGTGGCCTTATTTCAATCTATGGGCTGTCGTGGTCGTCAACCGATTCATTTGCCCATGGTTCCTCTCTTCTTAAAGAAGTGTCCCACATTTGCTCTCATCGATTCCGGTGCTGTGTCTTCCGCCATTCATGCGGATCTTCTTCCAGTTTTGGGACTTGATCTGCATCATTTGAGCCCGTATCAAGGCTCTGCCAGGATTGCTGATGGTTCTCTAGTGGCAGTCTTGGGGACTATAACCCTACCAGTTAAGATTGACCAATTTTCTTGGAAGTTTTCATTCTTAGTATTTCGGACGCTTCTTTTTCCAGTTATTTTAGGTATTGATTTTGCCCATGCTACCGGTTTGGTGTTAGATTTGCAATTAGGGAGAATGCATTTCCATTTTGCACCTCAACAACATATTAAGGTTTCATGTTCAAACACTACGCAGATTCCCAAATGTGTTTCTCATCCCGTTGAACATGTTTTGGATGCCCATCAATCTCCTACCGCGTCTAGTATTTCCCTTGACCATTTGGTGCCTGAACAACAGCAGCAGATTTGGCGGGTTATTAATGACTATCCGTCTGTTCTTACGGAAGAGCTTGGTGTCACGAAGGTGCTTGAGTATGAGATTCAGTTAACGGATTCTACGCCCGTTCGTTTGCCTCCGTATCGTCTGTCTCCACCTAAGTTACTGATAATGAGGCAGAAAATTAACGATATGCTTAGTAAGGGGATCATTAGGCCTTCGCTTTCTCCTTACTCTAGTCCCATTTTCCTGGTGCCGAAAGGTGAACATGATTTTCGGCCGGTGGTTGATTTCCGGGCTCTTAATCAAAAGATCTCCATTGAGTCTATGCCCTTGCCGGACATACATTCAGCTGCTCATTGGTTTTCCGGGGCGACAGTCTTCTCTTCTCTCGATCTTAATAGTGCTTATAATCAGATTCCGTTGAAAGAGTCTTCGCGCAGGCTAACTGCGTTTTCAACGGACTGGAATCACTACGAATTTTGTCGTCTGCCCTTTGGCCTAGCCACTGGTGCTCAAGTTCTCACCCGATTGTTGGACAAAATCTTTTCGGACATTAAGTTCGATTTTGTCTACCATTACTTAGACGATTTAGTGGTGTATAGTAGAGACTTTCAGTCCCACATTGATCATCTTCGGGAGGTTTTTCATCGCCTACAGGAAGCCGGTCTTACTGTAAAACCCTCAAAGGTACAGTTTGCAAGATCTCAATTGGCCTTCATTGGGCATATTATCTCTCCGGATGGCGTAGCCCTTGATCCTGAGAGGACTGTGGCTATTAGGAACTTTCCGCCACCTACCAATGTTAAAGGCGTTGCCCGTTTCATCGGCATGATCAATTTTTTTGCCAAATTTATTCCTCGTTTCGCAGCCAGAGCGGCGCCTTTGAATCGTCTTCGGGCGAAGGGTGTTCCGTTTCTGTGGTCTTCTGAACAACAGGCTGCCTTTGATGATCTTAAGGCAGCTATCATGAATCCTCCTATTTTGGCTATGGCGGACTTTGACAGGAAGTTCATTGTGCAAACTGATGCTTGTTCTATGGGGTTAGGAGCTGTTCTCCTTCAGGATTTCGCTGAGGGACGCAAGCCTGTGGCCTATGCTTCTCGTTCGCTTTCACGGCAAGAGAAACAATTCTCTATTTATGAAATGGAGGCCCTTGCCGTCTTGTTTGCGTTTGAAAAGTTCCGTATGTATATCGAACATGTCCCTTTCATACTTGAGTGTGACAACCAGGCTCTTTCGTGGGTGTTGGCTCGTCCTAGGAAGACTGGACGTATCGCCCGCTGGGCAGTTAGGATTTCTGCTTTCAAATTTGATTCAGTCCACATTAAAAGTTCTGACAATGTGCTTGCTGATTCATTGTCTAGAATGTTTGAAGGTTTTCCAGATTCTAGTGAGTCAAATGAAGATTCTGTTCTTGTTAGGGAGTCTGAGCAATCTCCTATTTTGGCGAACCTTTTGGTTGATTCTCCATTAGCCTTTTCAGAGTTGGCCGAACATCAGCGTAGTGATCCCAGTCTTCGCCAAATTATGGATAGGATACATTCTGGTGAACCTGTGGCTAATTTTTCTTTGGTTAAAGGTACCTTACAAATTCAGTTGGGGTTCAGGAAGAATAAACGCTTTCGTTTAGTTGTGCCTTCTGGTTTGGTCCCAATGATCTTCAGTTATTACCATCTTTCTCCTTTTGGGGCTCATCTTGGTGTCAAGAAGACACTCTCTAAAATTCAACAGAGTTTTTGGTGGTCAGCCATGGGTAATGATATTAGGAATCGGGTTCTTTCTTGCCAGGTTTGTGCGCTGTCCAAACCAGCGTTAAATTCTCGGGTTGGGTATTTAGCCTCTACAGTTGTAGATAAACCATTTCAGAGATTATTTATTGATTTTCTGGGGAAACTCCCTAAGTCTAAGAAGGGCAACTCGTATATACTAGTGGTTATTGATGCCTTTACTAAATTTTGCTGGCTCTTTCCTTTACGTGATTCATGTACAAACAGGGTTATTCAGTCTTTATCACAGATTTTTCAAACCTTTGGTGTAACTCAGTCTATAGTGTCAGATAACGCTCCCCAGTTTCTTTCTTATGCGTTCAAGAAATTCTGTTTCCGTTTGGGCATCCAACATGTGACCACCACGCCGTATTATCCTAACCCTTCTCATGCTGAACGCGTCATGAGGAATTTAAAGAACGCCCTCATAGCCTACCACCATACTGATCACACCCTTTGGGATGAGAATATCTCTTGGTTACAATTTGCTTTCAACACTGCTAAGCATGAGTCCCATGGTCAGTCTCCGTGTTCCTTGTTACTTTCTTTCCAACCCAATCATCCGCTAAGTAACCTATGGAATCTCGCTGATCTGCTTCCTAATTCCGTTTCTCCTGAGGACATTCAAAACTCTTGGCGAGCAGCTGCTCGGAATTTAGTTCTTGCTCGTAGGAGGCGTGCTAGGCGTTATAATTCCGGTAGGATTCCATGCAGTTATAAAATTGGCGATATTGTTATGGCTCGTAATTTTCCAGTCAGTTCTGCCAAGGATAAATTTGCAAAGAAGTTGGCTCCCCGTTTTTTAGGCCCATTTAAAATCGTGCAGGTCTTGCACAATGGTGTTACCTTTTTGTTAGAGAGTTTAGTAGATAAGTCATTCAGGAGATGTCATATTTCTCAAATTAAACCATTTTCTCCTGCTTCTTCTTAACTTTTTGGAATGTAAAAGTAATCACCTTAGTTTGTGCTTTAGTATTTGTCATATTTTTGTAGCGAGTTTTCCACCAGATTAATTTGATTAGTGTTGGCTAATTGGATATGAGGCAGATTTCGCCATTCATTTTTTTTATTGCAATTAAATTTAGTGTAATATTTTTGTAATCAAGTTGTTACTGAATTTTGTATGTTAATTATGTGTAGCTCAGTTAAGATTAGTGTGTAAGTGACTTGTCTTGAAGTTCATGTGATGCATTTTCATAGAGAGAGAGAGAGAGATAAAAAAGAGGTAAATTTGTTTTTTTTTTTTTGACTCACATAATTTTCAGTTCATCTGCCCGTGATTTGGCGGGGAGGGACCTTTGTGCTCTCCCAGTACAAAAAAGGGTATATGCGTAATTATATGCATATAAAAAAAATAAGATGTTACAGACACTACAATAAGTTAATTCTTCACATCATACAACGCTCTAGAAATGTTGTAAACTTGAAATTCTCAGAGTAACCAATGTTCCTCACATAAAAACAAGAACAACACTGATAGTAACAAGAAACATAGTTTTCTGAGTAGTCACTTGCAAAAATGATGTGGCGAATTTTAAGGACTGTTACCAAAACCAGATATTTGAGCATGTGTGTGTAAAAACATAAAATATTACTGACTCTATAAAGGATTAATTCTTCACTTCATATAACCGAGTGTGAATGATTTAATACTGAACTATCAACAGTAACTGAAACGTTACCTATCAATAAGACAAGAAGAATACTGATAGTATCAAGACATGTTGTTTACATCCTTATCTGGGGCTATTACCAAGTGCTCCCAGATCCATCTTATCAAAGCAACCATACTGTGCTGCCTTATCTTGGCTGTTCTAGTGGCCTTGTTCTCCTGTACCGAAGAATTGCTTCAACTACTCGATCTTTTAAGGACTGCTGCGGATCGCTGCTTCTTCTGCTCCTATGGCTCCTGTGCTGGCGTGTGTGGATCCCACACGTTGCCGCTTTCTTGGGCTGACTCATGGGGGAGAGCTCACCCGTCTTGTTTTGCCAATATAACAGTTGGCCGGAGTCTTGCCCTGCTGCTGCCATCATTTATCATCTGGACCAGAGATTTTGTCTTCAGCTCCCTGGCATTATCTTCGTGGTGAGAGTGTTTATGGTAAAGAAATATTGCCTATGCTGGTATATTTTGGTAACCTTCTGGATCATTATTCTGTGTGCCATCACTCGACATACTTTTGGACTCCAGGGTTACCTACCCAGCGTTCTTCTCTTGTGATGTGACACATACATATTTTTTTAATTACACATGTGCCACGCCAGAAGTGAAATTAAAGGTAATAAGGTGATCTTTAAAAGTCCCTTGGTTTAACCGGTGAGACCCGTATTTCTTATAAATTTCACATGTGTTAAGTCATGATTCGATAAAGGTCAATAAGTGATCTTTTATTCGATATAAGGCCATAAATGATCTTCGACAGTGCAGTGCAGTGCTTAAATAATTTTGTGGGAGGCAGCTTGGTTGTTTAAAAAAAAATCATAGTAATAAAATAATGGAAACAAAGTTGATCGATCAAACTTTATGCAATGAAGAACTAATCTAACAAAGGGTAATTAAAGAAAGAAAATATGTAACAATTATATAGGACTTCTTAAATTTGTTGGACTTTTGATAAATTATACAATTAAAATAGACTGTGCATTTAATATACCACATGGTGGTATCCAGTTATGATGTTTAGCTATTAAGTAGGAACTGAATTATTCTTGTGTAACGTTAGTGATACTTTTGCTGTAGTTAATGTTATATGTTTACCTGTGTAAATTGAGTGAGCTTACTAGAAGAGGTTATACCGAGAATCTGATTATTTGCACTCTTATATTTGTATACATAGTATTCTTTTTTCTGGGAGGGGGAGGCTGTGACGTCACACGTCACATTTTTCCCGTTCCGGATCTCGTTTGTTTGTGTATCGAGCTCTTGTGATATTCCCTCGCGTCTGCGCAGCGTGTTTTTCCCTTTGAGGCGTGCTGGCCCGGTCTCTCGCGTGAGTCAGTGTCTGTTTGGAAGTCTAGTGCTGAGGTTGCCTGGGGAAAACTTCTCGTCCGATTGCGGGTGGTGACTGATTAATGTGTGAGTCTTAATATATTATTATGTTAGGTAAAGTTCCTTGTGTCCATCAGACAGAAGGGTTTTTTGAGTTAAGTACAGGTTTCTCTTTCTCATTGAAAATGCATCCGTGAAGTCCTAAGTTAGCATACACGAACATGGTAAAATGGCCGTGTTAGACTGAATAGAAATTCTTACAGATAGCTAACCTTTTTGATAATTCGTTATTGGTGACTCTCCTTATATCACGTCTCTATCTAATTCAGATTTTCAAGTTTGTGTGGTTGAATAAGAATAATAATTATAACCTATGTTCAGATTCTCGTGTATCGCCGTCTTCATAGGGCTAATTTTAGAATCTTTCCAAGGCTAATTCTAGATGTTACGATAAGCAGCACAGATTGTACATATCAGTCAGGTTATTCGGCTGTAAGGTTATTCAGGTTTATTTTGTTTCATAGTATTATTAGATACAGTGTTTTTTGAAATAGTCGTAAACTGATTAAATTATCTTGTGGAAAAGAAGCTACGGATAATTATATTAAAAGACTAACATGAAGGTTTCTGTAAATTAAGTTAACCAAATTATAGTTTGTGGTCACATTCGCTAATGGCCATTTCAGTGTAAATTTAGGTAGTATCAGACAGGTATATATATAAATCTCAATTGATTAAGAAATTTTCTGTAGGTTAAATAAACAGCCATTACTAGTGTTTTCAGTCAAACAAATTATAGTTTGTGGTCACCTTGGCAAATGGCCATTTCAGTATAAATTTAGGTAGTATCAGACAGGCCTATATACTTGACAAATTAAATTATTAGGCAATATTTCTTGTAATTACATTTGTATTATAGCCAATTATAGTCATTTAGTCAACGGTCAAATCAATCCAGCTTTGGGGTAATTAATCAATTGATTCAGTAAATATTTTCTGTAAGTTAAAAGACCAATCACTATTAGCGTTTGTGACTGTTGACTGCCTATTTCATATTGTGGTCATTTTGGCTAATTGGCATTCCAGTACATATTCAAAGGTTAACAAATTTGAAGAGAAGTTATAGGCCTACATGCCAAATTGTTTTAACTGTCTCTACAAAGGATTATACATTGGAGTTCTATTATAGTAATCCGCCACTTCATTTAATGGCCACCTTTATATAGATTTTCTTAAATTGAATAAGATATTTCTGTGGGTGAATTCATAACATTGTTAGAGTTTGTTACTGAAGCCTGTATTTTTTCTATATTGTGGCCACCTTGGGTTAACGGCCAATGTAGTATGCGCTTAGATGTGTTAATTAGTTTAGTAGAGAATCTATTTGTTGCATATTCATTTATTTACCTGATAAATTACTGAGAGTCAAAACTACCTTTAGTGGTATATTATCAATTTACTTTATGGCCAACTTAGGCTAGTCTTAGCTAATTTAAACAAATTCTATTGGGGAGCCATTGTTTGT
Organism: Ectobius pallidus; assembly: GCA_964059195.1. NCBI lineage: Eukaryota > Metazoa > Arthropoda > Insecta > Blattodea > Ectobiidae > Ectobius > Ectobius pallidus. The sequence continues at coordinate 200,451,918 of CAXKWD010000003.1, forward strand.
AGATTTATTCGGAAATCAGGAAAACCAGTTGTGAGTTATAGATTTTCCTTATAGACAATTTCTTGATTAGGCCATTGATTATTTTTCTTAGGTCAGAATATACCTTTTGCATTTAATAAGCCTGGATGCTAGATAGTTAGTTCTGGCTTTAGATCTGTTGTGGGTTGTTATTTGTGAAGGTGGCAGTAAGGTTATTACGTGAATTTAGTCCAACTCTATCTAATCTTTAATGTTTTGGTGATTATACGCTCAGTGTTAGTTGTAATCTGTGGCTGTTTTGTGTAAGGCCACTCTCTAATTTTTAGGGTTTCTATTATTCAGTGCCTATGATATTCTGTGATATTAATATATTTATGACTTACTCTGATAGTCCTTATTGAGATAGTTCTTGTTCATATGTTATATCTGATTGTGGTTTTATAATCAAATATACATCTATAGCAGATTGTGTTGTGTCTTCTACTACCTTCCTTCCTGGGGATTGGTTTCCGATCAGTCGGACTTTGGGAATTGGGTCATGTCTGGATTTCAAGAGTTCTTTATAGATCAGTAGCACGCGTCCAAAGTGATTATATTTATTTAGTGAAACTAAGATTTAATTATCTAGCAACTAGTTAAGAGTACCAGTGAGAAGGAACCGTTGTTGCAACCAATCCAAAATTGTGCTGTTTTACCCAATGTCCCTTCTATAACTTCAGTCAAGAAAGTTTGATAGTGACTGTGGAAGGTTTGGCAAGATAAATTATCATTCACAGATGTCTAATTAGAATATGAAAGGTGTGCTGCCAGGTTTTCAATCGCTTTCATCCCTTCAGAAACAAGATTTTTTCCAGTATTATTTGTCATGCTGTAATTGGTAATGGGAAAACAACTGAAACCTTAAACTATATGGCAATAGGAACAAAAGGTATGTGATTCGGAAATTCCCTGGGATTATTAGTATCAAAGAACAAATATTTTTAGAGAATTAAAAAAAAACTAATTTTCTCCAGATTTTCGTGGTTTTCGGAGATTTCCGGAGATATGCTGTAATTGATAAGGGTAAAACAACTGAAACCTTAATCTAGATGACATTACCAACACAAAAGCATATGAGTCACAAATTCCCTTTGAATATTAGGAGCAAAGAACTAAGATTTAAAAAAATAAAAACAAAGTAATTTTCTCCGGATTTCCGTGGTTTTCAGGGTTTACGTGGATTTGCTGCAATTGATAACGGGCAAACAACTGAAACCTTAAACTAAATGGCAATACCAACAAAAAACACGAGTCAGAAATTCCCTGGGAATATTAGGAGCAAAGAACAAAGATTTTAAAGAGATTTTTAAAAAGTCAATTTCTCCGGATTTCCGTGGTTTTCGGAGTTTTCTGGATATATACTATAATTCATAAGGGGCAAACAACTGAAACCTTAATCTAGATGGTAATGCCAACAAAAAACATATGAGTCAGAAATTATCATCGAATATTAGGAGCAAAGAACAAAGTTTTTAAAAAATAAAACATAGTCATTTTCTCCTTATAGCCTATAGGTGGTTTTCCGGGTATATGCTGCAATTGGTAAGGGGCAAACAAATGACAAATTAATCTAGATGGCAATACAAACACAAAAACATATGATTCACCAATTCCCTTTGAATACCAGGAGCAAAGAACAAAGATTTTAAAAAATTTAAACGAAATTAATTTTTCCGGATTTCTGTGGTTTTTGGTGTTTTCCGGGGATATGCTGTAATTGATAAGGGACAAACAACTGAAATTTTAATCTAGATGGTAATGCCAACAAAAAAACATATTTGAATATTAGGAGCAAAGAACAAAGATTTAAAAAAATAAAACATAGTCATTTTCTCCGTATATACGTGGTTTTCCGGGTTTTCCGGTGATATGTTGTAATTTGTAAGGGGCAAACCACTGAAACCTTAAACTAGATGGCAATACGAACAAAAATATGTGAGTCAGAAATTCCCTGGGAATATTAGGGGCAAAAAACAATAAAAAATTAAAACAAACTCATTTTCTCCGGATTTCCGTAGTTTTCCGGGGTTTCCGGGTAAATGCTGTAATTGATAAGGGGCAAACAAGTAAAATCTTAAACTAGACGACAATACCAACAAGAATATATGTGTGTCAGAAAATCCCACGGGGGGGGGGAGGGTTTGCTATTGGTAGCCCATGGTCTAGTAAAGAATTAAACAGTTTAATCGATATATTTTTAAAGCTATTTTGAGTTTTAGCATAATTACAATACGTTGTCATTATATTGTGTTTTCCTCTTGTATTGTAATTATGACACATACCATGTTCTGTGTGAGAATTGTAGTTTTCCTTTATATACAATAGACAATGAAAAACAAATAGCCCTGCCAGTGTCATGACTTGAATAATCCTAAAACTTTCTTTACAACGGCCATTTGATGGTAATCCACACATCAACCTAACCGCCCTTTTTTGCAGTCTAAGCAGTCTAATACCTGTGGTACAGGCAGAGGAAGTAAAAATATCGATGTATGCATGAATTTTATTCAGTATTATTGATCGCCAGCGTGATATAGTGGTTGGCTTTGCTGACTGCGGATCCGCAGGTTTGAGTTCGATTTCCGGTACCTCTTCAAATTTTTCTGACATAAGGTCTGGAACGGGGTACGGTCAGCCTTGTGAGAACAACCGAGAAGCTATTTACAGAAGTGTGACTCCGATCATCAAAACCATCAATAACAGTCTATAATGGAAATGTATAACACGATCAGTAAGACCTGAGCCAAACACGCGTAGATAGCTTATCGTCCGCCGGTAGCGATGGAGTAAGGGCAGAATAGAATGCATATACTGTACTATTCATTCCAAAGTATGCGGTTCATAATAGCCCGTAACTATTGAAAACAAAAATAAAGTATTTGTATTTTTTATTTTATATTATTTAAGTAATGGTATGTAACTCATAGAATATCGCTGTTGGGTCTTCTCTATTGAATGCTGTGAGGCTAACTAAGATGTTTTTACACGGTCTGTACAGTATGAACTAGCAAAGACCATCACGTGCTATGAAGGTCAGGCAGGTCTAGATTACGTCATCGTAGACTACTGCGCAGCCGTTTGTTTGGCTCAGGTCTTACCGATCGAGTTATAACCAGCTCTGAAGATGCCAGATGTAGTTCGTGGCGAAACGTTAGCAGTTACAACGGACAGACCACGGACCGGAAATGGAAATCTCAGTTTATTTTATATTCTAATGTCCATGTATTGCGGGGAGCGCTCTGTGGGAAGGGGATTTTAACAATTCCTGTGTTGTGTTCGTGAGGGCGTTGTACATGGGTTAGAAGCTCCTGCAGAGTGGCCTACACGACTCTCTCTAGGATGAATGGGTCATTATTCGTATGTTTTTTTTATTCTTTAATTTGAAAATGGTTCCCCATTCGCTGCAGTTTTCGTAAACCGGTATAGAATGAAAATAGTTGTAATAGCATTTTCCTTATTTCTATACTTGTTATATCAGCACGATTTGACATATTGGAGCAGGCTTCCTTTATTAAGTGCCAGTATGGTACTTTATGAGATTGTGTGGGGGACGAAAAAATGTCTGTCCGTTTGTCTGTCTGCCCGTGTGCCTGTACGCACCATAACTCAAATAAGCTTTATCGGATTTTCATGAAACTTGGAAAACACATTTATAATGTCCATGGGAAGAACCCTATTGATATTGAACCAAATCGGTTCACCGGTACCGGAGCAATGCCCAATTTAGTGCCTATTTTAATATAATATACTAAAAAGGCGCCATAGCTCAAATACGCTGTATCGGATTTCCATGAAACTTGGTATACATACGTATTTATAACGTCCATGAGAAGTACCCTATTGAATTTGAACCCAATCTGTTGACCGGTACCGGAGTAAAACCCAATTTATTGTCTATTTTAAAGGCACAACTCAAATACGCTTTATAGGATTTTTATGAAACTTCGTATACGCATTTATAATGTCCATGGGAATACGTCTATTGATATTCGACTAAATCGGTTGGCCAGTACCGGAAAAATGCCCAATTTAGTGCCTTTTATGTTAATATATAAGAAGTCGTGATAACTCAGATACGCTTTATTGGAATTTCCTGAAATTTTGTATACCCATTTATAATGTACATGGGAAGACGTCTACTGCTATTGGACCAAATCGGTAGACCGGTACCGGAGTAAAACCCAATTTAGTGTCTATTTTAAAGACGCCGTAACTCAAATACGCTTTACCGGATTTTTGTGAAACTTGGTATACACATTTATAATGTCCATGGAAAGACGTCTATTGATATTGGATAAAATCGGTTGACCTGTTTCGGAGTAATGCTCAATTTAGTGCCTATTTTATGGTAATATATGTATTCGGAAGAGTTTATGAAATGCACATCAGTTATCTTGACAACATAGCCTATTGTTTTCCTGTGATCTTATACGGCTTTGGCAATTAAAATACAGTTATCTATGACAAATAACACTATTGCTTTACCTGCGCTTATCCAACTGGACCGTTAAACTGACCCAGGTGTCCGAGATGGTAACGTCTTGGCCTCATATTCTTTAGTTCCATGGTTCAAATCCCGAAACCGGCCAATTTGACTTTTTGTTTGTATTCTGCATATCATAACTGCAATCATAACTGATTAAACAAAAACATACTGGCACTTTGTTACATCAGTTTACCTGATTTTATTTTTTCATATATATTGTACAGCTAGGGGGGAAAAAAAGCGGACCGACTCTTTTAGCTGATTTCAGAGCCTTGTGATTCGTAAATAAATGTAATAGATGTAACGGAAACGTTTGTTTTCACAAGCAATGCAAATTACGTGAAATTATTTCTCAATTGATTGTCTATATTGTCTAGAACAAATTTCAAAACATTCCCTGCTATCCTGTGATTGCCGCTAGGCATGCGCAGTGGCTCATATCGGCAACTTAGATATTTTATTCGGTCCGCTTTTTTTCCCCCTACCTGTACATGCTCTTTGCAATTTAAAATGTTATCAACAGTTACACCTAATAGCTTTTCTGAATTGTGTGCATTTATATGGCATATTTTATCAAGTCTTGAGTCCATATGGCAATTTGATGGGTTTTAAATAACATTAAATTCGTTTTGTTAATATTTAGCTTCAATCCATTGAATATAAACCATTTATTTAGGTTGTTATTGCTTGCGTAGCAGCCCTTGCAAGAGACTGTATATTTTCCTCTCTCATTATTATTGTTGTATCATCTGCATTTGGGATTATATTCTCCTTTAAATGGTTTGCAAGAGCATTGGTGTACATAATAAATAGAAGAGGACCTAATACTGATCCTTGGGGAACACCCCATATAATTTCATTCCATTCTGACTGTTTTGTTATTTCGGATTTAAGGATTACTTTGTCGTTATATATTTTAGAAACGACCACCTTAAAGGTACATCACCAATTCCATAGTTTTAATATGCTTAGGAGTCTTCCATATATGACATATCAAGGCAGAAGTGTTATGTTGGGAAACATCATTAAGTAGTTTTATTAAAGCTGAGTTAATGGATTGTTTTCCTGAACCCATGTTGATATGTGTATATTTTATGATTATTCTCTAGGTATGACATTAATTGATCATGCACCATTTTTTCTAGTAACGTGAAAAAAGTAGGTAGTATAAAATAGTTCAGATTTCTGGACTTCACACATATTATTATACGTAAGGTTATCGGTTTAGCTTTGAGAGCTATCAGCTATTACGCTTGCCGGCCATGTTGGAGTACGCGGGAAGAAGTTGAATGCACAGGCATTAGCCTTGGACACTCATTAGCCTTAGACACCTGTGCCTGTCATGAATGTAAGGACGTCTGCTGCTGCCTCAAGTAAAGTGGACTTGGCTGCATCCTGCGCATCGTGCTCCGGAAGCTGGAGCTCGCTGTTGCCAGGCAACCGAACAGATCGATATCTCGACCCGTGCCGCAGATCAGGTGGCCCAAAATATTAACAGCTCCAGAATAAACACTGCGTATGGGCTACTCAAAAGCTTAGGAAAGACCTTCATTTTATTTCAATGTAATAAAGTCCTTTCAATAAACATTTTTTGCACGACGAAATTAATTAGTGATACTAACGAATATTGTTGCCGTGGATCGTAACTTGACATTCCCGCACGCAATCTTGTTGCTATGGAAACAAAACAAATTTCCGTGCGGTAAGAATTTACTTACGGCACTCATCATAATACAAGCCTTTGTGGACAAGGCCCCCCAGGACAAATATTCGGTTCCCATAACAACAAACACATGCGAATCACTTTATGAAATATAACATCCATCTTCAATAGTGTATATACATAATATTTTCAGCTAATATCTCATTTAATATAAATAAACTAGCGTGAGCCCGTGGATTCGCACACGATAATTATTTCAAAAATTAAAAGCATAATAGCTAAATCATTATATTTATTAACACCTAAATCACGTGGACTACATACCACGCCAAATCGAACAACGTTTGATCATATTTAGGCCTATATTGATTATCCCTCTTATAATAATAATAATAATAATAATAATAATAATAATAATAATCCTCTTCGGTGTAGGTTGAAAATTTCATATGACTGCGTGCCTTGACATTATAAACAAAAGAATCGACCAGCGTGAGCTACAACGTTCAAGCGAGGTGTTATGTCCAAGGTATGACAAAAATAGCCAAAGCCTACTGTAATTGATTTGACATTGAAATGTATAACTGAAAACTGATGCTTCGAAAACGCAAAAATGCACGTTTTCTGCCCGTTTTTCACTCATAACTCACGAACGAAAGCAAAAATTAAAAATGTTGAATATGCCAGAAACCTTCCCGGGAATGCACTCAACAACTTCCCAAAGTTTCATGGCGATCGGATGAATGGGGAAGTAATGCATAAAGAACAGACACACACACACACATACATACATTCATTTTTATATATAGGCCTATAGATTGATATAACTAATCATCGTGCAAAAAGTAGCATGCACTACTAGTGCCGCAAGCGCATGACGGATCTCGGAAATTGAAAAAACTCTTTCCTCGATCCGTATGCACCGCTTACATATTTTTTCATTCTTTCGCTTGAGCTGCTTATACTAGGAGCTAAAATGTTTCTTTCAACATTTATTTTTTTTCCCCCCGCAAAATCGTCTGAAGAGTAGTTACATGCCACCAACTGGGAATACTCTTTGCAATATGGCTTCTTATTCTTTTTCAGAATGTGAAGGGGGAGAAAGGTGTAGGCCTATTTCCGATGATCGGAGTAAAGAAAGTTATATGACTGCATTAATCAGACTTTATTTGGGTTGTGTAACCTTCTAGGATGCGAGGGGCTACCGACATTCTTTTCATTTTTATAATCAATTACATGAAGACAATGTTACACATAATAGGTAAAACTTTTATTTTGGATAGAGCAAGTTATGTTTCTCACATAAGTTTTTTTCATTAATTTTGCGGTCATGCTACCATGGTGGAAAGCCGAATTTCCAGCACCCATAGCCGGCAACCTAAGTTACCGCACTCCTTACCGCAATCCTTATCGCACGGGTGCGTTTATCTGGTCATAAAAACGTCAAGTCAATGACTGACAATGTCATTTGTTCTGCATCTAACAGAAATAGTTATATTACGTTTTGCAATAACATAAAGTCCGCTTTAATAACATATCTAACAAAAAATCTGACGTGCAACTCGCATAACATCCTCTTCCCAAATATAAGTTTTTCCACTTAATGTAATATATTACGTATGACATTATCTTCACATAAATTTGTTGTAAAAGTGAAGAGAATTGCATCCACGAAGGAAACATAACCAAAATAAAATCTGATTAATGTACTTAACGCTATTCACTATAAGCTTATCCAAAACAAGAACAAAAAGCCATATTGCAAAGACTGCGTATGCAGAGTGGGTGGCTTATAATTACCCTCCAGATTTTTTTCGAAAAATTGTTTCAATTAAAAGTTTTAGCTCTTATTATTCAGAGTAGGTGGCTTATAACTACCCTTCAGCGGGCCACACTGATTTATTGATTTGTTAATAGCATCATGGTTATGTACTGTAAAACAAATATATCATAATATTAAATTACAATATCTGCCATTTGTCTATGGTAGGTGACGCGGCGGTCGGGGGGAGTAGGCCTAGGCCCTTCAGGGATGTAGCGCTACTGAGTTTAGTTTCTTTAGTGTTTGTTTGCAGGCCGTCAAAATTAAGCAACGGGCGCATTATAGTAGGCTATTTGTTTGTGGACCGCCAAAAAAATTAATTCCACATGAGCTAGAATGTTGAAATCTTGCAAACTAATAGCTTTTGGATATAACCGATGCAAAAAAATTTTTAACCTCCAAAAAAATCTTTGAAAGGTTTTGAACGCGTATTTATATGCCTTCAGATTTTTGTTGTTGCAAAAATTAAAGGATATCTTTGACGTGAGTAATTTGCTGTAAATTCGATCTCTTAATATTCTAGTTATCCCACTTAACCTATTCCTTCACATCTGCTTATTAAACTTTCTGAAGAAACCGTGGTCTTAAACTCAATATATATATATATATATATTTTTAATATGGCTAATTAACTCCACCTGGCACTTTGTTATCAATTTACCTGATTTTCTTGTCCTGTTTATTTGTTTTGCGCTTCCACAGTCAGACATGTGCATTTTTTATTACTTTTTGACTAAAGGGGATATAAATATTTTATTTAAAGGCGAAACTCGACATCGAAATTTAGGGTGGAATTCAATAGCTGTTATAGGTTTATAGTATATTGCGATACAAGTGCCGTAAGGCATGATTACGGATCGAGGAAATAGTTTGAGTCCACCGCTGTGGCTCAGGGGATGCGTTCAATCCTCTCACGCAGCGGGCCCGGGTTCGATTCCTGGTCGGGACAAGTTACCTAGGTGGGGTTTTTTCTGGGGTTTTCCTCACCTTTGAGACAAATGTCGGGTAACTTTAGGCCCTTGTGGTCCCCTTGTCTCGGAGGTGGCCCCGGCATTGGGCTGATCACTCATCCGGGGAGGCCCTCCATGTCCATGTCTGGTCAAAAAAGTATGTATGTGATCCAAAGATAATCCCTCTCCCGACAGGTCGCGGCCCTGTAAGGCCCGGGCGGCTTGGGTCGCTTAAATCCTAAAAGGGAGAGGTTAAACTACGAGAAAGAAAGAAGAAGGAAATAGTTTGAAAACACGAGGCGCTTGCGACGAGTGTTTTCAATTTTCCGAGATCCGTAATGCGCTTACGGCACGTGTATTGCATGCTATTTTTTGCACGATGATTATTTATATCATTTTAATTATATTAATTGTGATATTACCTGAAAATATTATGAGTATACATTCTTGAATATAGATGTTTATTTCAGAAAGTGATTCGCATGTGTTTGTTGTTATGGGAACCGAATATTTGTCCTGGGGCCTTGTTCATAAAGGCTTGTATTATGAAGTGTATCGTAATGAATTATGACGTGGCGCAGGCACCGTAAGTAATTTAACCGCATCGCAACGCCCTTAGCAACAAGATTATGTGGGAATGTCAACTTACGATCCACGGCAACAACGTTCGTAAGTACCACTAATTAGTTAAGGAGTGCAAAAAAGAATATTGTAATATGAAGTGAAGAAAGCGAAAACGGTGTCTCGAAAACCATACAAACTTCCCAATTAGTGAAATACATAGGATTTATAAAGAAAAATATGAAATTAAAATACATAGCCTATATTAGTTTTGCTGAAAATGGACCTAGTGCAGTAAATTCCAGCAATTGCGGGCTATTGTTTACGGTAATTGGTGGTCGCACTGAAATCGATATATTAATAATAATTAACAGTATATTGTATGGCTCCAGTTGAAAAGAATGATCGCTTCCGCTCGTCCACACAAGCACAATGGTTTTGATGACAAGCTGATGGCAGTTGCCAAAGCTGTGTTCAGTGTGCTGGCTTCATAATATAATATAATATTAATTCAGTTGGCCTACCGATCCGGGCTGTCACAAGTAAAATAGATTCCGTGATTTAAAAATTGAAACAGTCCCTTGTACCATAGTTCTGAGAAACATCTAAAGTTATCGTCTAGGTAAGTTATTTTTTGCACGATGTAACTATTTAGTGGTACTTACGAATATTGTTGCCGTGGATCGTAACTTGACATTCCCGCACGCAATCTAGTTGAAAACAAAAGAAATCTCAGTGCTGTAAAAATTTAAAAAGGCACACGTGCCGTGAGTAAAACCATCCAATACAAGCCTTTATCAAAGACCGGAACCAAGGCTGCTGTGGAAGGACAAATATTCGGTCCCCATAACAACCAACACTTGCGAATCACTTTCTGAATTATAACATCTATCTTCAATAATGTATATACATAATATTTTCAGCTAATATCTCAATTAATATAATTAAATTCATATAAATAATCATCGTGCAAAAAATAGCATGCAATACAAGCGCATAACGGAACGAGTATCGCAATATACTATTTTTATACAGACAGACTATTCTACTCATACGCCGTGTGTTTGATATTGACCAGTAACGTTTACCAATTCCTCGGATATTGATCAATCAAGGCCGTTTATCTTATAAAATGCTTGCTATTAATACGTTGCGGAGGCGGTAGCCGAAGCGAAGTGCCCTTGCATTTTCGAATAATGTACGATACACTCTTTGTAGGTTTCGAAAATGTGGCATATTATATCTTCCAGAGGTTAGTAAGCCTATCACCTTTTGTTTAGTGGTATGACGTCACACTACCAACTTCCAATCACGAGTTTGTACGTAATATGAGGACAGAAGAATTCGCTAGATCGTGGTATAAAAAAAGTGCATCGCGAGGGAGTGGAAGGTGGGAACATTCATCCAAGGTGCGACTTACATTTATTTTTTCTCAAAGACAAACACACACAACTCTTCTTTATATACAGTGAGTTCCACGCAAGAGTTGGCCAATGACGCGGGTTTCTGCGGCGCGGCTGGCACAGCTCCAACTCCCGAGCGATCGGGTGAAATATCTACGCAAATAATGCCGCGGTCGTTGTAATGATTCAGGTTCTCACATTTACAGTTAAAATTACAATGAAAATAACCACGTACCTAATCACAAGAGATGTTGGAAATGTTCTCCTCTTGCATACGCGCTACATTGGCACCTTTTTTAGGGAATTTTCTTTCACGCGCGTAAGTTTCTGCTTCCGAGATAGAATTAATTTATCTTGTGATATTGTCTTTAAGTTCTTCTTATGTATGGGAAATTGACTTTAAACTTTATTTTTCAAGTTTCCCCATAAATAATATTTACATACTGTTAGAAGAACTTAATGACAATATCACATAGGCCTATCAAAAGAGAAAGTAACTCTGTCTCGGAAGCTGAACTTACGCGTGAAAGAAAATTTCCTAAAAAGATGCCAGTATTGTCTGGATGCAAGAGGAGAACATTCCCAACATCTTTTGTGATGAGGTACGTGGTTATTTTTATTGTAATTTTAACTGTAAATGTGAGAACCTGAATCATTACAACGACCGCGGCCTTATTTGCGTAGATATTTCACCCGATCGCTCGGGAGTTGGAGCTGTGCCAGCCGCGACGCAGAAACCCGCGTCATTGGCCAACTCTTGCGTGGGACTCACTGTATATAATACAATACAGTGTATTGTCCATTAATTAATTCATTTTAAATGTATCAACAATAAAATAAGGTAAACTGATTTTAAAAAGTGCCAGTATGTTTTTGTTTAATCAGTTATGACTGCAATTATGATATGCAGGAATATTTTTTTAAAAATTGATTTCCAAGCTCCAGATTTCTTCATTAAGCAGGTCTTACGGAAGAACAAAGGTCTAGTTTTTTTTTTTTTTAATCAAATTAAAATCTTCCAGCATCAGCTGAACTGTTCAGATTTGTGATATCTTGACAATCGCACACTCACATAAAAATACCGAAAAAAATTCAAATTGGCCGGTTTCGGGATTTGAACCATGGAACTCCAGAATGTGAGGCCAAGACGTTACCATCTCGGCCACCTGGGTCAGTTTAACGGTCTAGTTGGATAAGCGCATGTAAAACAATAGTGTTTTTGGTCATAGCTAACTGTATTTTAATTTCCAAAGCCTTAAAACAATAGGCTATGTTGTCAAGATAACTGATTTGCTTTTTTTTTTATAAATTCTTTCGAATACGTATATTACCATAAAATGGGCACTAAATTGAGCATAACTCCGAAACAGGTCAACCGATTTTATCCAGTATCAATAGACGTCTTTCCATGAACATTATAAATGTGTATACCAAGTTTCATAAAAATCCCGTAAAGTGTATTTGAGTTACGGCGTCTTTAAAATATACACTAAATTGGGTTTTACTCCGGTACCGGTCTACCGATTTGGTCCAATATCAGTAGACGTCTTCCCATGTACATTATAAATGGGTATACAAAGTTTCAGGCAAATCCAATAAAGCATATTTGAGTTATCGCGACTTCTCATATATTAACATAAAAGGCGCTAAATTGGGCATTATTCCGGTACTGGCCAACCGATTTGGTTGAATATCAATAGACGTCTTCCCATGGGCATTATAAATGTGTTTTCCATGTTTCATGAAAATCCGAAAAAGCGTATTTGAGTTATGGTGCGTACAGACGCACGGACGGACAGACAGACAAACAGACAGACGGACAGACATTTTCTCGTCCCCCACACTATCTCATAAAGTACCATACTGGCACTTAATAAAGCGAAGAATACGACACATGAAACCAAGCCATAACGTAGGCCTATGCATTGATAGTAAAATATGAATATGGAATGCCTATTTGCTGCTTAACCATTAAAGTATCTAACTTTCTGATATTGTAAGTGGAAACGTCATTTTTTTTTTATAGAAACATTGCCACCGAAACTTCAGTGACCATAGAACTATTTTTTAAATACACACACAATGAACACAATATGTTTAGATGTAGTACAAAAATGATGTGTTCACTGGCAATTTATAATATACAAAACAATTTTGTAGAAAACAAAAACATTAACAACTGAAGTAAGACTTTTAAAATATGACATTGTATACACAAACAAGATTTGCATTAAGTTAAATCGAAATGAAATGTTATTAATACATTCTCAGCATTGAATAAATATGCTGGGACACAAATAAGATGATCTAAGCAATATAAGGATATTGTAGTTGTAAAGAACTACGAACAATAAGGTAAGGCGTGGCATAATGTTGGTTAAGGCAATGATTCAAACCAGAAACTGGAACTTTATTCCTTCTGGTGGCAAATGGCTCTTGGACTGACTCAGCCTCTAACAGAAATTAGTACCAAGAGCAATCCTGGGGGTAAAGGTGGTCGCTGCTTAAGAGTGAAAAACTTTACCACCTTCACACACCGAATATCTAAAAATCTGATAGCCTCAACCTCCTGGAACCCTAAAAGCCTCCAAGGCTTGTATAGCTTGATAACGGTCTCCAAAATGCGCGGAAAATTCCAGTAGAGTTTTTGTTGTTGAGAAGAATAACCCTTCTGAAGCCAGCGTATCTCGATTGAACTACTTGCTAATAGATTGCTACACATGGTGTACTCCTGAACAAGTGGGGGATGAGGATGGAGACGTTTTACTCAAGTGCACTTGTCACGAAGTGAAATGAACAACCCTTTTAAGAAGAGCGTCAGCGCTCACTGTTGCAGTGATGCGCAACAACCTCGGTACCACCCCTCAACCGTGTGCAACTGGCGTAAAAAACTCAATTTCAGAACTATGTACTTTGTGAACTCTTGTACTATTGTCCGATGTGAAGAATTTCGCTGCGAGTGCGCTGCTGTTTAGAGGGGACGAGAAGAGATACATTGCATCGTTGGTGATGGAGGGGTGGGGGGTACCATATCAAGTGGCTAGGTAGATTCTTATTGGCTGCCGGCTTGCTTGCCTCAGTCCTTGTATTTCTGACAGGAAAGTTCTTTGCTTTGGAAAACAGTAGCTACCTTGACTCAATGTAACCTAATGACACTAGAAATTGATGGCTTCTTTCCAAAGAATCTTTTCTCGATGGAATCAAAATGTTCACGAAAGAGGATGTTAAAAAGAAATTAATTTTAATTAAAACGTATTATTAGGGTATTGCACAGTGTCCGATTCATCTTGTTGGCAAAAACATGTAATGTTTTATGTTAATGGAGCCTACCTCTGAAAACAATATACACCACACGAACACACCCACAAAAATAAAATAAAAATAAGTCAAATGTGATAGTTAGGCATGCTTTTACCCGTTAAGTCAGTTCCTGTAGTCATGGACACGAGAACTGGAAAAAAGTAAATTTGTACTTGTCTGGAAATTAAATTAAATGTTGTTTTTGGTAAAGTCCCAATTTTTACCTTATTTACACTTATTTGGAAAATTACAAACACCGAAATACAGAAAAATTTAACCACAGTATACGCTTAAAACAGTTAACCATGATACAAAAATGTACAAAGTGGACCCCAAATCCTTTAATTTTATTGTTAGAAGAGAAAGTGGATGTGAAACGAGGCTGAACTGAAACCACAGCATCTTCTACTGTGCATCCCTTCTCTAAAGGCTAAAGCTATGCTATGTATGCTATGCTATGCCATGCTAACCAATGCTAAGCTTAGCCCGGCCAGGCCGCTCTGCTGGTACAATGTATACCTGTAGGCCTACTGGTTAAAGTGAACATGTTACTATGTAAAGTAATAGATATAAATTCATGTTTTATTTATAAACTGAAATGGTTAGAACTTACAAATACCCATTATGTTATAAATTATTTACATTGTTATTAATAGGGCTCGGACTTTTAGGTAAATACATATTTTTTTTGCTATTACTTATGATTTCAGGACTTTGTCAAAGTTCCGGTTGGGACCTTTGGATTCAAAATACTGAGTTGCATATCACATAAAAAAAAAAAAATATTTTCGATATTTTTTATTTGAATACATATTTTTGGTAACTTAATTCTTTTTTACATATTTTACCAAATATCTTGTTTAGAAATGAATATTTTGACTGTTTTTGTAAAATTGCGACATATTTTCAATGCGTTGCGTTGTTATGTTGAGTCAAACAATAAATCAGGGCTGATTAGGCCTTTATTAGTGTAAATTTCTGTTTCCTCTCAAACTGCATTACTAAGTTGGAAAAAACAAAACAATTGTTGACAGAATCAATAAAAGAAATCAAACACATTGAAAACAAACTTAACAAAATCAGTGGTTCAAAAGCAAACAAAATTAGAGAAAAATTCCTGTCATGCCTAAATAAGAATGAAGGGTTACAAGTGTTGCGCAAGATTTCAGATATTTTAATGGTTAACAGTGTAGAGAACTTGGAGCAGATGGATCATCTGAGTGTCAGTGAATTATTGTTACAGTGTCAGTGTTACAAATATGCAAGATTAACATCCTGAAATGTTGAACGTACATTTTTAAGATACAAGTCTCTGTTCCGTGAAAATCGTCACAGCTTTAAGATGCACAACTTAAGACCTACTATTGTCGTTTACTGCAACAGTTCTACTAGAATTACTAGATGAGTACTTCTGTAAATATTGGTTAAATAAATAAATAAAAATATTTTCATATTTTTTAAACATATTTTCGACTTTTTAACCACATAAAAAATAAATATTTTCGGTTTTATAAGTTTATATAAAAGTCCGAGCCCTAGTTATTAATGTCTAAATTTTATATTATATATATATATATAATAGGGTCATATATAATATTATTAGTCTTCTGCTTCATAAGAACATTAGCTAATAATATTAGTTATGAGTTCATGGCACAAAGTTATTTTTTTTTTAAATTGTTAATGTAAACTGAAGTAAGAGAGTGTGGTTGCCAATCCCCATGTCACATTCCTAACCCGGATTTAAAATCTAGTTTTTGTACGATTTTTCATTTATGAATTATGCTGATTACATTTTTCTGAAGATAGAGTTTTCGACTAGAGGACACAAAAACGGGCATTAATGTTAAGAAATCGACATGGAATTTAAGGGTTTGAACACATTACTTCGTCTGATTATATTAAGAGTATAGTAAAAATCTCGTAATATTTTTAAACGAGCAAAGACAAAATGCCTGCATAGTTTCAAAAAAATATTTCATAACAACCTACACCTACAACCTGTATGTAAAAGTTCGCTACAACCTGTACAGTCGGTCAAATAAAAAACGTCGGGACTCGTATGCAGTTAAAATTAAAGTTTTTACGCATTAGTTCACAAGTTTCCTATAAAAAACATAAAATACAGGCCATTCTCGGAACATATGAGGCCATGCGACAGGAGGGAAAACAATGAACAACGAGGGAAAAAATGAACTACGAGAAAAGCGCAACACACGATATTCAACTTAATGTATTGTCATAATTCATTTTGCTCTGTGTCATCGCGTCACATCCAAATGCTAGCTTGAGAGAAAGTGTAGTTAGGGCTGTAATGTGTGAATGTTTATTTTTACTACAGTTAGGCCGTAGTCTGGTGGTAGTTTTACAATCATATTGTAATTGACCTGCATTTTTCGGCCTCTGAAGCAGCGAGAAGGTTCCATATTTCTTAAAGAGCAGCTGACCGGAAGTTTTCATAGGACTGGCCGGCAGCGTAGTTCGATGCTAGATTGCTTGCAGAAGTTGAACGTAAGTTATTGATTTTGTACTACAAGTACCGCTATTATAAAATAAAATCTTTAAAAAATGCTCCTTGAATAAACATATTCCTTGCGAATTTATTCATTATAATAAAATTATAAGAACTTCCATGCAAGAATATGGCGGACGTGAGGCATATAGCCACAGCCTTCTATACATGTTTGTTTTGGAACAAAACTGACTAAATAATCAAGAAAATACATGGATAGACAAGAGGCGTGTGTGAACCTAACCTTAAGTCTTCCTGTACATGCGCATATGCTCGTTCGTGATACTTAATCAAATACCGCCCGACGTTTTTTATTTGACCGACTGTACATACTGTAAACACATCTCAAGGCAGCTTGTGTCTGGGAACAGCCTGGAAGCTAGGCAACCCTTCGGGCTGCATGCGTATGGGGGGGGGGGTCCTTGTGAGTCTTCCTTACATGCGAGCGAGCGACACGATCACTGTTTTAACATTTCTTACTTGCAGCCTGTTTAAGAAGAAACAAACTTTCCTCACACACATAGGAATAAAATATATATTTGCACAAAGTATTATAGTATTACAGTTAAGCAAATAAAATTCTATATACACTTGTTATGATTCTTACATACAAAAAGAAAGACTAAATAAATGAATTCCGCGAATCTTACGTCCTGGTATCTGATTAAACAGGACCTAGTATTCATCCTAATTCCGGGGTGCGCGGGCAAAGAGAGTTAAGTCCACTTTCTTGTTACTGAGAATTAGAGTGACTTAACACACTATACCAGCCCAACACAGCTTTAGAGATGGATAAACCCATGAGGCACACATCCATAACTACCGTACAATTTTGAATATGACTTACTGAATTTAACACAAATGTAGAGAACATTTTTATCTATAACTCTATGGACATATCTCAATTTTTTAGGACGGTGGACTTAACTCTCTTTGCCCGCGCACCCCGGAATTTTACTTTTTTTCCTTTATTTGTTATTTTCAAAATTCTGCAAGTTCGGAAATTGTTTATTTAAAATATTATAAGCCTAGTTTATATTTGTTTAACATGTTTATTTTTAGAACTGGCCTACATTTAACTAGCTAATGTCTCTTCTACTGGAAATCCAGTAGTTGAGACTTACAAAAACTACTAACTGCGCATGAGAGAGGGAGGGAGAGAGAGAGAGAGAGAGAGAGATCACTCTCTTCCGCTTTCTCGTTCTGCATGTTTTGCCTAATAGTCTTGTTTTCTGCCTTTGTTAATTTCACTTTCTTTTTCTCTTTTACTTGTTCTGTCTTTTGATAATTATTGTTTATCAGTAGGGTTCGGATGTTTATGACCTAAAAAACTGGAAAATATGACCTTAAATATGCCCTTAAAAATGACTAAATATGACCCAAAAAATCGTAAATATGACCTAATAAAAGAAAGTATTTTCTAATAATAAATGTTCCACTTTTAAACGTTTAATGAAACTAAATTACTACATCGCATGAATGCAATCAGGATCGTGTTTTTAAGAATTTTACATATTATTCACAATTTTGCTTGTAATGGACATCTAATTTTAAAGCATTTGCTTCTGTGTGATTGTTTCACCACTTCAATATAATATTTTGTAGTCCATGCGTGTCCCTATAAAACATGAAAAATTGCATTAATTTAAAAATTAAATTACCTATTAATTGGGCATAAACATTAAATTAATGAAATAAATTTCAAAGTAGGCTATTTCGTACCAGTTTTCAGTCTCCATTTTTGTCTGTATTACACTATACAACCACGTGCATTTTAAGATTATCGAATAGAAATCTTCTCCTGTTGTCACTTAATATCGTCTTAAACCGCGAGAAGCTCCTTTCGACGTTACAGGATGTCATAGGTGCATATCTGAAGAACGTCATTAAATCGTTTTGCAGCCGTCACTTTAATTTCACACACTTTGCAATACAAAATTTTCCCGTCGGTGCAGAAGTGGTTTTCTCCAAACTCTTTAACACAACTTTTTAGTTTTACACTTTCAGAACACTTATTAGTCGGCATTTTTATGTTTCCCGATACCTCTGCAAGTGTGAACTGAAAATCTTTTAAAACTGTCTCTATTGAAAGTTGTTAACAAGGAGGAAGGAGGTAAAATCCCGTACATTGTGCTCCAACTACCTGCACTTGTTATTGTCCCTTCACATTCCAGTTACAGTCAAACCAAAATATTATTAACTCTTTCTCGAAAAAATTTTAACTCTACGATTTAGTGCCTACAGTATACTGCAATTGTGGTCTTTTACCGAATTTATTACTGAAATATGACGTTAAATTAAAAAATGACCGAAATATGACCAAAACTATAAAAATGTCCAAAATATGGCCTGTGCAATTGTGCTCTTTTACCGAATTTATGACTTAAATATGACGTTAAATTAAAAAATGACCGAAATATGACCTAAACTATAAAAACTATAAACTATAAACTATATATGACTTTATATGCAAAATAAAAACGGTCCAATTAGGATAACAAAAGTGCAATTCGTGTTTAATTTCAGTTTGCGGCACGATTAGAGGTCAGGATAAAAATATGATATGTCATGAACATCCGAACCCTATTTATCAGTTTACTTATTATGATTACTTAGTTATGGAATTTCGTTCATTTTCTAACTGTTTCATGCATATTTATTGACAATTTTGATATTATTATTATTATTATTATTATTATTATTATTATTGCAAGTTTTTTTCTTTCTTTCGTTCGTTACCTTTCCTTTGTTCTGTCTTCTGCTTTTATTCTAAACATTGTCTGCCCTATTTGCAAGTTTTCTTTTCCTCTTCCTGTCCATCTTCAATAACTTTCACATTTCTCCTCTCTGCCTATTAGGTAGATTTCGAAGAAAAATCTACCTATTGCAATGGATACCATGTCATGATTTTCGAAAAATTCTTTCATATCTTTACGTTTCATGCTCCCCTAAGTACGAAACCACCGCCCGTTAAAAAAAAAAATTTGTGATATATATATAGGCTATATATATATATATCTTTACATGCTAGCGGCCGTAATTTTGAAGATATTTGAACCAAATTTTAATATGTTATTTCTAGGCCCAATAGTTCGGACAAGTTCGTTAATGAGCAAAATTGGCCCAAGGGGGTGGTCGGGGGAGGGGGTTGAAATTTTAAAACATTTTTATCTCGGCCCCTATGAAGTATAGAGGGAAACTTTGTTTGAATAAATTAGAGTACTCCCTATGGAGTTCACAGTGACACCAACGATTCGGGGGTTTCGGGGGTACGAGTGGGGGTTGGGATGGAAATTCGAAATTTTTGAAACCACGTCTTGTGGGGTATCATTGAAAAGCTCTTGATGAGTACTCTACAAATCAATAACTAGTTTCTCGATAGCTCTCATTTAAGGCGAGATTTGAATGTTTGAAAAAGAGCTCTTTCCTCTTTTTTGCCATTATTATTGCGGGTTTGTCATGCCAAGGCTAAAGAAGAAGAGTGCTACGCAGCGACAGTAAATTAAACCAAAAGCACTTTGAAATCTACCTCAGCCTCTAGGCTTGCCTAAAGGGATTTTTTTCTTCTTCTTTCCACGATTTTCTTCCTTCCTTTATTTCTATTTACTTATTTATTTATTTATTAGGGGTACATCAAGGTGAGGTTGGGCAACTGAAAACTGGAGAGTTCGAACCGCGATGACACCGTTCGGATATTTCAATTGATTTAAACCTAGCCGTGCACTGTAGACCTAGGGTGTACTCAGACTCTTAACTTAAATAAGTACCAGCAGCAATCGTGGGATAAAGTTTGGGAGCCTCAGTCTCCTAGAATTCTCCTGAAAGGCCTGTAGAGGGAATTTAACTTTATATTTATTTCTTTCATTTTTTAAGTTTTAAATGCCAGAATGGTGCTTTCTGAGATTGTGTGATGGACGGAAAATATCTGTCCTCTGTCTGTGTGTCTGTAAGCGCGATAACTCAAGTAGGCCTATGCTTTTATCGGATTTTCATGAAACTTCGAACATACATACCGTCCGTGGGAAGCCTATTGATTATCGACAAAATCGGTCGACGGGTACCGGAGTAATGCTCAATTTACTTCCTGTTTTATGGTAATATATTAACTTATACAGAATTTATCAAATGCAAATCTGTTCTCATGGCAACATATTGTTTTACAGTGTTCATATACGGCTTTGAAAGTTGCAATGCAGGTAGCTTTTACAAATGACACTACCCCCATAGGCTATTCCTTCATATATGCTCATCAAACTTTAGACCTTTGTTCTCCCGTAAACCCTGCTTAATGAATCGATGTGGAGCTTAACTCGGAAATCAATAACAAAAATAACTTATTTTCTGTATAGGCTATCATAATTGCGAGTATCACAAACATTAAACAAAAGCATTCTGGCGCTTTGTTACATCAGTTTACCTGATTTTATTTATGTTATACAATGTTTCACGATTTCTTTATTTATTCTTTCTCTTTTATCTCTTATATTTGTTTATTTATTTGCACTTTCTTTTTTCATATTTTCTATCCTTCCACTAGTTTTATTTATTCCCAGTTGTTCCTCTGTTCCCTCTCCCCCGTCATGTTTAGACAAGGAAAAGCTTAGTTTGACATGGAAAGCAGACAACGGATTATGTAGAAATATTTTTCAGAGCTCTCCCAGGAGAGATTTTTAATACGTGTAGATTATTTTGTTTTCGTTGCGGTTCTCTGGAAATGCAGTGTCAAACAATACAGAGCATGAATATCAGACACATCCACTCAAAAGTTTCATTCAAGTAAATGGAGACCATGTATAACGGAACGAACAAACCATATTTACAGGAAATACGATTACTATGTAGGAAAAACAGAATAATCCACAGTTCACGGAATCGGATTAGACCTTGTGAATCCACTCACTGAGTAATAAACTCAATCATGCTCGTCTGAGTTGTATGTAATTTGCATATCAAAGCTAATGCAGGATCAGATACCAAACACATCATGGGTGTTATTTCTACATTTCATTTCGAATTCCTATATATAACTCTGAGTTCCACTCGTTTAATAGAGAGTGAATCCTGCCACATTCACAATAGTATATTGCGATACAAGTGCCGTAAGGCACGTTTACGGGTCGAGGAAACAGATTGAAAACCCGAGGCGCAGCCGAGGGTTTTTAAGTTTTCGAGTTTACGGCTCGTGTGTTGCATGCTATTTTTTGCACGACGGTTACTTATATCAATTTAATTATATTAATTGTGATATTACCTGAAAATATTATGTAAATACATTCTTGAAAATAGATGTTTATTTCAGAAAGTGATTCGCATGTGTTTGTTGTTATGGGAACCGAATATTTGTCCTGGGGGCCGTGGCCATAAAGGCTTGTATTATGAAGTGTATCGTAATGAATTATGACGTAGCGCTTGGACCGTAAGTGTTTTAACCTCATCGCAACCGGCCTTAGCAACAAGACTGTGTGGGAATGTCAACTTACGATCCATGTAAACAAAGTTCGTAAGTACCACTTACTAGCTAAGGAGTGCAAAAAACATATTTAATCCGAATAAAAGGCTTTGTTCTTATACGATTTTTTGTTTTCGTTCTACTGTGATCACGCAAAGACAGACAGACAGGCAAAAACAAACATGCGTATTTTTTTTTCGACCATACCGTCCACAAAGTAAGTTTCCCTAGGGCAGTTTACAGAAACAAAACAAAATTTTATGGAAATATTTATTGCAACAGATATAGCAAGTGTTCAGCTATTTTCAACATATTCGCCATAGGAATTGAGACATTTGTCGTACCAACTTTTGAACGCATTTGTTGTAGAAGTCTGCCGCCTAGGATATGAACCATTGTGTGTGACAACCATCTCCGCTTCTCTGTCAATTCCCGAGGGGTAAGAAAATATGGAAATCACTGGGAGCGAGGTCCGGGCTTTAGAGTGAATGTTTATAAACACATCCTAGCGAGTCTCCTACCGATGTTCGACTTGGAGATGTTTAAGCATTCACTCTGAAGCCCGGACCTCGCTCCCAGTGATTTCCATCTTTTCCTACACGTCAATAAAGGACAAAGAATGGCAGAGAAGCGGATATGTTTGTCACACAATGATTCAAATCTCAGGCGGCAGACTTCTACGACACAGGTATTCAAACGTTGGTCCCACAGTATAACAAATGTCTCAATTTCGGTGGCGAATATGTTGAAAAATAGCTGAACACTGGCTGTGTCTGTTGCAATAAACATTTCTACGAAATTGTGCTTTGTTTCTGTAAACGGCCTCAGGGAAACTTACTTTATGGACGGTCCCCCTACGATTTTTCGTTTTCGTTCTACGCTGATCTCACAAAGACAGACACACAGGCAAACACCAACATTCGTATGTTTGTTCGACCATACTACGATATGCTTATTAGAAGTTGGATTATTCCCACAAAGTCTCTGGCCTTGAAGACAAACCCAGCCAGCGAGCTTCTCGTTACGTCTCGTTACCAAGATGCGCGAATTCGTTGCGCGTAAGATCAGTAAGCTACCGATGGGCAGAGAGTGAACATCATGCAGCATGTCGCCAGTCGTAGAAAATACTATAATAGTTGAGTGGAGGGATAATGCCGCTGCGAGAGAGACAGACAACACGTGGAGTGGGATAGGAGAGCTGAGCCAATCAGGGTGCAGCTACCTCCCCTAGCCAGGAACTCTACGAGCGGTGAGACTCGCTCCTAAGGTATATACGTAAAAACCCAGAGACGTTGTGGAGGTAATCCTACTCTACATGTGACATAACGATATCATGATGATATCCATTACGATACAGTTTTCATTAAAACACTGGTATGGTATCGACTATTATCGAACGCAGAAAGATCTTGAAACCTTCAAAGCAGCAAATGAAAATGCGTAATAAACAATCTGTTTTAAAAATAAAATAAATTCAGTTCGTGTTAATTTTAATATTATACTAAATTGATTTAATTTCGTGTGGTTTTAATGTTACTCTTTAAAGTTCAAGAGAAGACCTGCGGCCTGCACGCCCTGTAGCCTGCCAACTATCGGAAAAGACGAGAACTAATAACAGCTGTTGTCCGAGAGTCAATTACGAGGCATTATAAAACCCAAAACTCAAACATTTAATTATAATCGGACAAAAGCAGTCATATTGAACTTTCCTCTAACGGTAGTTAGGACACACTTATGAAAATTTTGAAACTTGTTTTGCTTCTTCCATAGAAACATATTCGTTTCTCAATAAATGTCACTATAGACTCGTTTCATAATCGGTTTATTTTATGATTTAACCAAAATGGCATCAGTTCATTTCATGACTGACCACAGGGGTCCTGAATAAGGGTACTGTATGCCTCAGTATTACAATATTAACAACATACAATATAAATAGCATAAGAATGCAACTAGGATTTACTGATTTAAGCGTCTTAACTCAGCTGGAGGAGTATTAATAATCTTCTATTTAAGTGGAATACAAGTGCCTGTGTAGGATACAAAGCGAGTCCTTTATTATCCCCACAAGTATGGTACGCACAAGTTCCATGGATATTCCTAGGGAGAGAAGATAATTCCATGTGAATTTCTGTAAAGTGCCTCTGCTACCAAACAAAAGACCAGTCACTGACCAATGACTCAACTCTATGCCATAACGTTGAGCAAGGTCTGGAAGACAAGGTTCGTAAATTGATTTCTTCTCTTTGTCAACTGCAGAAGCCTGGTTTACGTCAATTTCAAATCTTATGGTAGGATCTAATACCAAAGCTTTTCCATTTCGATGATTTATGGCTATAATGTCAGCTCTCCTAGTTGAACCATTTGTCGAGATACAATGAACCTCCTCATAGACATTCCATTTCATCTGCTTCAGATTAGTGGCTAGAGCAGTTCTCACTTTGTGATTCCTTGTAGCGATAAGAAGTTCGTTTTTGGGGCAGGATCCCAGTACATGTCCTAATGTTTCTATCTCGCTGCAATTTGGATAACGACAGCGGGTTGTACTAGACCTGCCAGGCACAACACGAACTGCAGTGATGTTGCACGACATTTTTAAGGCATTCGTCCATTCTGAGGATGACAATCCATTTCTCTCGCTTACCCAAGAGTTAGCCTTTTTACTTTTTACTTTTTTGTGATCTGGATTTGTGTAATATGTCGACATCAGGGCCAAGCATAACCTTTTGCTATCTATTTCAATCTAATGAGTTTGATAATATTTTTATAGTTAGCTTATTGCATTCTTCTAACCTAACCTAAAACCTTTACTTGAACTTTTTCTGAAGGGTAGTTATAAGCTAGTCATCTTTTCCTTTCTTGCCTGAGGGTAAGATATATCTCGTAATGCCACTTACTGTATGTGAAATAAGTGACTAGCATTATCCATACTAGGGTAGAAAAAAACACGAAAGCGTCCCACATAAACTTTTTTCTTCCTCTGCCTGTACCAAGTATTGTGTTCGAGCCCGGAATTCGAAATTGAGTTGTTAGCATAAATATACGTTTTGAGGTGCCCTGAATCCAAAAACACTATTTTCATAAATGTATCATTGTGTGTATGTCTCTGAACCAGAACTATCAATGTTTAAGTTAAGAACCTTCTGGTTATGTGGCACCAACATTGGTGATGGCTTTCTGTTCCTTTCAAAACCACTTTACATTAAGAAAACGTCATTCTTTACGATTTTCTCGAAAACAGCAATTTTTCATGAAACGCTTATACTAAGAGCTAAAACTCCTATTTCAAACTTGTTTTAGCAAAATTTCTTTGAAGGGTAGTTATAAGCCACCCACTGGTTGAGGAACTCAGTCTTTCCTGATGAACAATCAAGCTTTGCATGAGGTTGAAACAACTGAATACGCGTTCTTTACAATGCGAACTCTTATTCTATACCAGAGGTGAACTGAGAAAGGTGTATTTTCCATGCTTAGGGTAAAGAAAGTTACTTGGGTGCATTAAAAGCCCCCATGGCTGAGTGGTTAGACCGCTCGTTTTCCACCGCTGCGACCCGGGATCAAAGAATTACGAGGCGCGTCCATAAAGTAACATTCCCTGAGTCCGTTTACCAAAACAAAACACAATTTCAAGCAAATAATTATTAGAAGTAGGATTACTCCCACAAAGTCTCTGGCCTTGAAGACTAACCCAGCCAGCGAGCTTCTCGTTACGTCTCGTTACCAAGATGCGCGGATTCGCTGCGCGTAAGATGCTGCATGTTGCCAGTGGTAAAAAATACTGTAATAGTTGAGTGGAGGGATAATGCCGCAGAGACAGAGACAGACAACACGTGGAGTGGGATAGCCAATCAGGGTGCAGCTACCTCCCCTACGCAGGAACTCTACGAACGGTGAGACTCGCTCCTAAGGTATATACGTAAAAACCCAGAGACTTTGTGGAGGTAATCCTACTCTACAACACACACAGCCGATGTTTAGCTATTTTTCAACATATTAACTACCGGAAATGAAACATTTGTCATACCGTGGGACCAACTTTTGAATACCTGTGTCATAGAAGTATACCGCCTGAATTGGAACCACTGTGTGACAACCATCTTCGCCTCTCTGTCATTCTCTGTCATTTCTTTAGGTGTAGGAAAAGATGGAAATCACTCGGAGCGAAGTCCGGGCGGTAGGGTGGATGTTTAAACACCTCCTAGCAAGTCTCTTGCAAAAGTTAGGCTGGAAAGAGTTTAAACATTCACCCTAAAGCTTGGACCTCGCTCCCAGTGATTTCCATCTTTTCCTACACCTCACGAAATGACAAAGAATGGCAGAGAGGCGAAAGTGGTTGTCACACGGTGGTTCAAATCCTAGGCGGCAGACTTCTACGACACAGGTATTCAAACGTTGGTCCCACGGTAAGACACATGTTTCAATTCCGGTGGCGAATATGTCAAAAAGTATCTGAACACTTGCTAAATCTGTTGGAATATATAATTATGTCCATGAAATTGTGTTTTGTTTTTTTAAACGGCCCCAGTGAATCTTACTTTGTGGACGCGCCTCGTATTATTAATCAGATTTGATTTGGGTAGTGTGCCCTTCGGGGATGCGATGCAAGGACATTCTCTTCATTATTTTTACAACCAATTTACATTAAGAAAATGTATTAAGACGCAAAACTCTTTTTCGGGCAGACGAATTTGTCTCATAAGACTATTAACGTATTTACTCGAATATAACGCGCACCTTTTTTTGTCAATTTGTAGCGTTCAAAACTGAGATGCGCGTTAAATTCTAGTACAAATCCGTTTCGTAGGTTGGCAGTACCGGTAACTTTTATCTGCGTAACAATGCATTGCTGTAATTCTCGACTTCATTAATTTTATCGTTGGCCAATTACTAGCATTACATAGAGCGTATAAAAATATTAGTTAGTCACGAAATGGAGGGAGAGAAGAGAAGAATATCATATGATGCTGCTCTTAACTCTTAGGCCGGTATTCATAGTCGCAATAAGTCGTACTTATATCCAAGTCGAACTTTAATCTCGTCTTAAGTTGAGTTTCTGACACAAACAAGTCGGACTTATGACGTATTTACTTTATAAAGTCAGACTTGACAAAGTCGAGCTTATGGTATTCATAGTCACGAAAGTACGACTTATTTGTCGAAATAAGTAGTACTTTATCAAGTCAGGGGTCCTCCTGACTTATTTCAGTTTAAGCCAGAACCATGGACAGTGATATTTAGGTCCTTGGCGAGGTTATTCGTATAAACTCGCGCCCCAAAGCGTTATTTGCGAAACACGATGAATCCATTCAAATTCTACAGTGACAATGAATTTAAAAAGAAATTTCGTTTCAAGCAGACGCAATTTTGGAAATATCAATCGCCTATTTGTGTTGATAAATTTCATGTTATTTATCTCCTACGAGGGATTTGTATGTCGTGTATAAAATAATTCCACCTATTCCCTCGTATAAAATGTTTTTGTTAAAATATCAGCTCATAGCTTTGTCAAATCTAAAATTTATATTTGTCAATATTATAAAACATAATTAAAAATTATATCTGTCAATTTTATAAGATAATTTTCGTATATTGGACAATATATTTCGGCTATTCAGCCATCTTCAAGTCTTTTTCTTTCACCAGGTGACCTTACTCTGTTGGTTAATCCATTACAACAGGTGGAATTTTTTTATACACGACATCAATCGCCTATCTTTCATCAGCATTTCTCTCTGCTGGCATTTCAAATCGGCCCAAAGCTTCCTAAGCTGTTTTCAATCTCTCTAAAACAATAATTTATATCGAAATAAATACATAAGCGTACCGGTATTGATTCTGAACGATCTCCAAGCTAATATATACGCAGAATATTCTCAAAAAAACTATTAATTAGTTTACTTACACGCTGCATAATATGACTGGATGTATTGAATTCTTTGTTTACAATGCACAGAGCCGTCTGTATTTTTATATCACGATAGCGAAATACGTACTCAGTTGGCTTTGCTTTACATAAAATCTGAAAAATCTTAAACACGATTGGCTAATTCAGTTGTTACGGCAGTGATCGCGTGATTTTTCATATTATTGAGTTCGACTTTAGTATGTAGAATAAGTAGAGCTTTATGAAGTCAGACTTAATAAAGTACGACTTGAAAGAAGACTATGAATACGAAAAACATATAAGTCGACTTGTCAAATAAGTTCAGCTTTATAAAGTCGGTTATTGAGTCGCCGACTATGAATACCGGCCTAAGTGTACTTTTTTGTGATTTGGATTTGTGTAATATGTCGACATCAGGGCCGAGCATAACCCTTTTGCTATCTATCTCAATCTTCTAAACCTTATAAATGAGTTTGATAATATTTTTTATAGTAAGCTTATTGATAATATTTTTTATAGTAAGCTTATTGCAATCTTCTAACCTAACCTAAAACTTTTACTTGAACTTTTTCTGAAAGGTAGTTATAAGCTAGTCATCTTTTCCTTTCTTGCCTGAGAGTAAGATATATCTCGTAATGCCACTTACTGTATGTGAAGTAAGTGACTAGCATTATCCATACTAGGGTAGAAAAAACACGAAAGCGTCCCACATAAACTTTTTTCTTCCTCTGCCTGTACCAAGTATTGTGTTCGAGCCCGGAATTCGAAATTGAGTTGTTAGCATAAATATACGTTTTGAGGTGCCCTGAATCCAAAAACACTATTTTCATAAATGTATCATTGTGTGTATGTCTCTGAACCAGAACTATCAATGTTTAAGTTAAGAACCTTCTGGGTATGTGGCACGAAGATTGGTGATGACTTTCTGTTCCTTTCAAAACCACTTTACATTAAGAAAACGTCATTCTTTACGATTTTCTCGAAAACAGCAATTTTTCATGAAACGCTTATACTAAGAGCTAAAACTCCTATTTCAAACTTGTTTTAGCAAAATTTCTTTGAAGGGTAGTTATAAGCCACCCACTGGTTGAGGAACTCAGTCTTTCCTGATGAACAATCAAGCTTTGCATGAGGTTGAAACAACTGAATACGCGTTCTTTACAATGCGAACTCTTATTCTATACCAGAGGTGAACTGAGAAAGGTGTATTTTCCATGCTTAGGGTAAAGAAAGTTACTTGGGTGCATTAATAGCCCCCATGGCTGAGTGGTTAGACCGCTCGTTTTCCACCGCTGCGACCCGGGATCAAAGAATTACGAGGCGCGTCCATAAAGTAACATTCCCTGAGTCCGTTTACCAAAACAAAACACAATTTCAAGCAAATAATTATTAGAAGTAGGATTACTCCCACAAAGTCTCTGGCCTTGAAGACTAACCCAGCCAGCGAGCTTCTCGTTACGTCTCGTTACCAAGATGCGCGGATTCGCTGCGCGTAAGATGCTGCATGTTGCCAGTGGTAAAAAATACTGTAATAGTTGAGTGGAGGGATAATGCCGCAGAGACAGAGACAGACAACACGTGGAGTGGGATAGCCAATCAGGGTGCAGCTACCTCCCCTACGCAGGAACTCTACGAACGGTGAGACTCGCTCCTAAGGTATATACGTAAAAACCCAGAGACTTTGTGGAGGTAATCCTACTCTACAACACACACAGCCGATGTTTAGCTATTTTTCAACATATTAACTACCGGAAATGAAACATTTGTCATACCGTGGGACCAACTTTTGAATACCTGTGTCATAGAAGTATACCGCCTGAATTGGAACCACTGTGTGACAACCATCTTCGCCTCTCTGTCATTCTCTGTCATTTCTCTAGGTGTAGGAAAAGATGGAAATCACTCGGAGCGAAGTCCGGGCGGTAAGGTGGATGTTTAAACACCTCCTAGCAAGTCTCTTGCAAAAGTTAGGCTGGAAAGAGTTTAGACATTCACCCTAAAGCTTGGACCTCGCTCCCAGTGATTTCCATCTTTTCCTACACCTCACGAAATGACAAAGAATGGCAGAGGACTATTCCATGAATAAAATGTAACGGATTATATAAATAATGATTATTTTCGTGCTTTGTTGTATAAAAATAAAACTAAAAGTTACGAGATCACGGCATACTGTGAATCAACCATCCATGAATCGATTCGAGCTACCTTGGTGTAATCAGTGGTACCACCAGTGCATATAAGATATAGTTAACTTCATTCAGGCAAGCTAACAGCAGAACAGAATAAAAACACATGAACTGGCTTGCACCGAATCGAAATTGTGTTCACAATCAATGTACATTTCTATTATTTCAATTTCCAAATAAGTTGTGTTGCATAAAATAATCTGATTTCATGCCGCTTAGTGGCAGCAGTGACTGTCAATCACTGCACACTGATACTTGCGTCTCCAGTAACGACCAGCTGGTTTTACCGCGATAAAATACCCTCCTCGCGATTCCTACAAGAATATTGCAAGATAAACGGCCGTGATTGGTCTATATCCGAGGAATTGCTTAACGTTATTGGTCAATATCAAACACGCGGCGTATGGGTTGAATAGTCTGCGTAACAATGCATTGCTGTAATTCTCGACTTCATTAATTTTATCGTTGCCCTATTTACTAGCATTACATAGAGCGTATAAAAATACTAGTTAGTAGTCACGAATTGGAGGACAAGAAGAGAAGAATATCTTATGATGCTGCTCTTAGCTCTTAGTATAAGCACCCCATGCGTAAAATTTAAACAAAATCGAGTATTCCAGTGATGAACACGTCAGTGAATAATGTGTTAGTGAATATTCTGGTAGGCCTAAAACTGGCATGTTTAGGTGGTGGTTCATTATTCCCTTAATACTATGACAAAATTCCAAATAAAATACCTATCCTACCATAGATGCGCATTACATTCGCCAACAAACTCTTTTTTTATGCTTTCAAGTTTCAAAATCGGGGTGCGCATTAAATTCGAGGGGGCGTTATATTCGAGCAAATACGGTATATCTTTTTTTATAAAACAATTTCAGGAAGCAAGTTCCAGTAGAGCTTTCGCCATCAAAGAATTACTTTATGTTAGAATCCCGAGTACCCTGGTGATCTAAGTAGTTAATGAGAACTGAAAAGCCCCTGGCGAGGGTTAAAACGCTCTCTCCATCTATCTGTGTAACATTATGACTTCATTAAAAATTACAACACCCTGTGGCCCTGCTTATTAGCTTCAGCTTGCATTTATATAATACCAGTTTCTTCATTAGCAGATAAGCCATTGAAATACATTAAATGCTGGATTTTGGAGTCAGCTGGCTTGTAAATCCTCTTAATTATAAAATATATAATTTCTCGTATTCTGCATGAGACGTGAGTGAAAAAAGAGTTTCCTCGCTAATGACGTATTTCCCCCTCCCCTCAGATCCGCCCTCCGCGTTACTTTTAATTGAATCAGCGTATTTAAAACATTTACATTTACATTTCAGGGATACGTACAGCGACGTCACTATTTTTATTTGAACCATTAGCGTGTACCATTTTCTTTCGAATCTTGGGAAAAAATAAATTTAAGTCGCACCTTGGATGGATGTTCCCACCCGCCACTCCCTCGCGATGCACTTTCTTTTATACCTCTTCTTCTGTCCTCATATTACGTAGAAACTCGTGATTGGACGTTGGTAGTGTGACGTCATACCGGTAAACAAAAGTTGACAGGCTTACTAACGTCTGGAAGATATAATATGCCACATTTTCGAAACCTACAAACAGTGTATCGTACATTATTCGAAAATGCAAGGGCGCTTTGCTTCGGCTGCCGCCTCCGCTCGCGCACTTAACTATGTGGATAGTGTTATGCATTATTTAGACTATGTGAAGAGGTGATTGTGGTCTGATCGGGAGTGCCGAGTGAGCTAGAGGGTTGTCATTTTGGTGCAAGGGTTGGTAGCTGGTATTTGGTACGATCGGGAGTTTGGAGAGAAGGGACGATCGGGAGTGCCGAGATAACAAGCGTGTGGTCGCCAATAGCAACGCATTGTTCAGAGCTTAAGGGGCGACTTACTCTTATCTTTCGCCCTAATCTTCCACCCATACGATGACTATTACATTCTTAAGGCTAGTTTACACGATGACACTAAGTTTCGTAACCACTTTCATGAAAGTAATTTCGTGAAACTAATTACACATATTTTCTTTCCAATGCAACCGCACATTTCATGTTATTTCTGAAGTTCAAGTTGTTAAAAACCCATATAAACGTTTGAAACACGTATGAATACGGGCATTTCACAATTTTCTCACTTCCCCATTTCATTTTACGAAATGCGAACAAGCTAAATAAGCGTATAATCTCAAAATTACTATTATAGTTTCGTGAAAAGTTGGAAATCAGCCGAAACTGCGTAGCGTCGTAGCTCATTGTCACCAGTACATCTAGAGCTTGCGCATTTAAGTAAAAAACAGTTGCGAAACTCAGTTACGAAACCTAATTTCGTCGTGTAAACTAGCCTTTATAGCCCAGTGATCGCCAAACTTGTGAAGCTTCTGAGCTACCGTACCGTTTTAAAATCCTACTGTGAGCTACCAACCAAAAGAACTACCAACTTAAAAGAAATCTTTCATTTGTTTATTGCCTAAATATGAAATAAATTTTCATTAAACTGTATATAACAAAAATAAATTTAAATGGAATTGTACATAAGAAAGAAATTGAAGTGTAGTTAGTAATAAATAACAAATGTACAGACAGAATTTTTTTATTATACTTATTAACTTCAAACTCTTTTTGTCATCAACAAGTTTTTTAATGTTGGGAAAGTAGGTAGTGGCTGCCATTCGAATACAGTTGTCCAAGTGTTCATCAGTGAGTCTGTTTCTGTACTTATTTTTAATAAATTTCACACTGGAAAAAGAAACCTCACACAGATATGTAGAGCTCAACATTGCATTCACTTTGAGAGCAACCTGGACCAAAATTGGATATTAGGTAGATTTCGAAGAAAAATCTAGCTATTGCAATCGATACCATGTCATAACTTCCGAAAAACTCTTTCATGCCTCCCTAAGTACGAAACCACCGCCTGTTCAAAAAAAAAAAAAAATTGTGATACATATATATATATATCTTTACACGCTAGCGGCCGTAATTTTGAAGATATCTGAACCAAATTTTATTGTATTATTTCTAGGCCCAATAGTTCGGACAAGTTCGTTAATGAGCAAAATTGGCCCAAGGGGGTGGTCGCGGGAGGGGGTTGAATTTTTAAAACATTTATATCTCGGCCCCTATGAAGTATAGAGGGAAACTTTGTTTGAATAAACGTATACACATAAATAATGCAGTCACATAACTTTCTCTAACCTGGACATACAGAAATACGAGGTATGGTAATATGTATAGGCCTATTATTATATCGCAGGTTTTGGAGAGAGAAATATGAAATTGATATTACATTTCTGTTTAATTTTATCCCCACAATGGTTTTATGGTAACATGAGAGTGAGAAATAAAATATTCCGCAAAGACAATACAATTTTATGATACCAGAATTTCTGTTTCTTCTTATTTGAACCCCTACCAGACTTGCTGTGTACAAGCGATGGGATGAAAAATTCTACTTCCTCTATGAGCCATAAAAAGCTATACCAAGCGTTTTCTGAGGGAATAGTTTGAGTGTGATAAGTTGATAAGTTCTTCCTATTTCAAATTCTAAATACCTATATAATGACCTATAATTTAAAAATTGAAAGTCATTCATAAGATAATTTCCAATTAAAAATAAAAAAACCGGGCGACGCCGGACCTTTTAAGCTAGTATTCTTATATGGGCCTATCTAAAACATAAATGTTTATTATTAATAGAGTACCCTATTTAAATATTATAATTATACGTTCAGTAAGCAATTCATTAGCTGTAATGTAAATAAATACCCTTCACAAACTATAAATCACAATTACTACCACAGTATGAGTTTAAGAAAATACTGACAAATACTTATCAATCACATGTTGACTTACCATGAGTTATCTGATATCCATTTAAGCAGCCTGGACTCATTTTTGGGAAATTTAAACACTTGGACAGACTCTCCGTTAGCATTATTATTGCTATATTACACAACACTTGTTAGTCATTTCCTCTATTTCAGTATAAAAAGAAAATTTTCATTCAGCATAATGTAATGGCTTTCTCATGCATTCGGCCAGCAATGATATGTATATGACGTCTTAACTGATACTCATACTCGTATACACTGATATAAGGAATTCTTAAAATATGTCAACATTTCACAAAATACACTGGAAAAGAACTACGCTTAATGTACGTAGGCCTAACTATTTCGCAGTAATATACCTTCTGCATATAACAGTATTCATGTAGTACTCATTTCAACTTGATCAACGAAATAAACATCTGGCTTCATTGGAGTCAAGGCCCTCAATGATTAGCAAAGCGGCATAGTCATGATTTCACATTTAAAAAGCGTGTGATATTTAATTACTCGTTACTCTGGTACCGGTTAACCGATTTGGTCAAAATTCATTAGGCTTATTCCCTCGGACGTTATATATGTGTATACCAAGTTTCATGGAAATCTGATTAAGCATAGGCCTATTCGAATTTTCGCGCGTACAGGCAGACAGACATTTTCCTGTCCACCATACAATCTCAAAATAGCTATTTATGTATCAAGTACGCAAAATAACGCTTTAGCGGACGAATCTAGTATAGTGGCCGAGGCGAAAGCCGAGGCTGAAATACTGGATGAGTCCGATAAAGTTTTTGCGTACGTGGTGCATACAATATTTTTTAGTAAAAGATCTCTAAATTATATGAAATTAAACAAAAATACCGTATATAATTAATTATAATGAAAGGTAGTCAGCCATATTCTTACGGCCCTCTGAAACGCAAGACAATAATGAACCGTTCGTACCAATTCGAAATGCGGTAGGCTATAGGTGCGTTATATGAGTCGCTGATTTGTAAACAATAATAAATACGAACTAGTATTTATGAAAAGCTTGTGAAAATATGAATGATAATCCCGAGGAAATTTCACTCCAAGCCAATAACATTGAATTGGAACTGGTGCTAGTAACATCACGGCAGAAGGAATAGGGAATATATTGCAATTAAATGCTGGCGCATCCATGGTAAGCTATGAGAACGAAGATATGAAAAGTTGTTGGCTTATATCTATTGCAATATGATGAAGTACGCTACTCTGTTTTGTGAAAAACCCTGGTAAAGTTTCTGATTATCATAAAGAAACAAGTTGGCTTAAATTTGTTGTTTTATGACCAATTATATGCTGTAATCCTTGTTAAAGTTGGTGTGACTGGTCAATGCCATCTGAGTTTTGTTTATAGATTGTCATGACGACTTTTGAAGCATTAGGCCGATAAAAGTGCATTTTGAATGCAGTTTTATGCAATTTTAGCGGCCTTGGTTGCTAAAATGCAATTTTTCGGCTTGTTACCAGTCCGATAAGCAGCTGTTTTAGAGAGCGTGTACTACAAAGTAGCATTCTGGCACTTAATTACAAATAATACGGGATAATTAAAGTAATATTTGTAACAGGAGTTACAGATTATCGCTTATGCTTTTGCAATGTATAAGAAATGAAGATACTGCGAATAAATAGTGAGTTTAGGGTGTGTAGACCTGATACGGATGGTGGAGGAAATCATTAGAGCGTGTCTAGTTCTGTGGAGTTGGAATGGCAGACAGACATGCCTATCCTATTACATTCTCACACAAGAGAGCATGCAAATTGCTATGCATTACCGCGACCCGCTCCTTTTAATATATCACCAACCATGCACTTCATTCTACATTAAGGGGAGACTTCCGGATAAGAGCGAAATTGCGAAACACTTATTTTTCAACTCTAATTATTTTAACAAGGGAGGTCCCAGGTTCAAATCCCGCGAAAGGCAAATTTGGTAGGGGTTTTTTCAAAATTAAATTTCACTTAAATGTCTTGAAATGTTCCACCTTAAACCACAAAACATTAAATAACAGATATTGTTAACTGGATACACGGTATCTAATTAAATATTATATTCTTGTAAACTTTTATACATATAAACATACAAGTCAAATTGATACAAAATTAAAATAGCGACTGATGTCGCGTTAGTCCATATAAGTTATTCTTAAAATTTAAAATATCAGTTTTAAAATATTCTAATTGATCCTAAAAATTATAATAATTTATATATTGTACAATTTGGTCTATTTTACAAAATCTTACCGATAATTCTTTATCAGTATTCTAATATTAACAATGTTTATCTTACATATCACTGTACACTTATTTTTGAAGATATATTGCCTTGTAATAAATTTTCTTATTCATGTAGTCTAATATCATGTATAATACTGTATATATTCTAAAGATATATTGTCTTTTAATCAACTTTCTTATTCACTTAGTCTATTATATTCACTTGAGTTAATTTGTCTATTATTTATGTCCAGAATACCTTAATAATATATATCTGTATGCATTAATGTATTGTTTATGCACTAGTTTGTAGTTAACCTTTTTGTTGTTATCTTCTTACAATATTCTTTTTGGAATCCGTGTATCTAGTACTCTAGCTGTTAACTATGTTATTTGGATATGCGCATTTCGGCTTATTATGCCATCTTCAGTCCTTGGAATTGTGTACGAAGAAGTCTTCACCACATGAGTATTAGCCTACTACTCAATTATAGTAGAATAATTAAATTTCACTTTAAGCAATTTTGTAGGAATAAACCTTAAAATTTACAAAACTGGCACTAATATATGCATTTTCTCGTATTTTATAACTTTTGGGTTAGATTTTTGTTTATTTCAAAACCGTATGTTGAATTAAAAAATAGCTTTAAAATTTTAATTTATGTTCTGACGATGGTTTCTGAGAAAGAGTATATGAAAAATCATTAAGTTAATTTAACATGTGTCAGGAATGGAGAATTTGGGTTCCTTAAAGTCTTTTTTTAATTATTCTGTTCTAATGTTCAGTGATAACATTATATTAATGTTATTACTGTTTATGTTTTGACTCATTTTCAGAAAACTACTTTGTTTCACTAAAGACTTGAACTTCTAGCAAATAACTATCATACTTGCATACCTTAATGCACTAAAACTAATAGATACATTAACACAGTATAAAATACTCCCTCTCTCTCTCTCTCTCTCTCGAATCCTATGCCCCCATGATGGGACGAAGGGCCTCCAAGTGGAGGTTTCTGTTTACTGATGTGAATTTTGTTACGCTTATTTTCCTAGAGAGGGCAGGGGGCAGGGGGACAGGTGGTAAGCCCATCACCCCTTAGTATAAAATACACTTTGCACAAATGTAAGTTTTTTCCTTCTTTTAACTTAAGTTGGGATGGTGTTAGTTTCCTGCCTGGCAATCAAAGTGTTAAAGGATGTTATCTCAACTTGATTATTATAATTTATCGTAGGTTATTTACTTTTTGAATATTTCATTCTCGAACAGAGTCTGAAGCACTGAATGGCTGAACTTGTTCGTTGCTAAAGAAATCTTTAATTTAATTTTATGGTGTATATGTTTTCCTATTTCAAGAATTAACGCATGATAGTTCGTTATGGTCTAAAATTGCCTATTAAACTAACTGAGTTATGTATTTTGTATTGTCATCTACAATAAATCGCAAAATATTTAATTTGTAACCCATTTTTAATTCCAGCAGTTGATTACGCGTATTTAGTTTACAGCTATTTGTTGCTAAACTCTAAGCCAGGTATAAAGAATCGCAGGGAGAATATGAAAAAATATTGCTTCATACACATATGCACCAATGTGAGATTTTCGCCGCTCACAAAAGTGAATGCAGGTGAATTTATTTTTCATCTCTACCAGGTGTCAGTGAAGGCTCACTCCATGTCCTGTGTAAAAG
Source organism: Ectobius pallidus (assembly GCA_964059195.1). Taxonomy (NCBI): domain Eukaryota; kingdom Metazoa; phylum Arthropoda; class Insecta; order Blattodea; family Ectobiidae; genus Ectobius; species Ectobius pallidus. Next base: position 200,489,918 of record CAXKWD010000003.1, read on the forward strand.
AGTTCTCTTATTGTAGGTATTGGTGTCTAAGCCCCTCGAAGTGGAAAGTTAAACGGGTTAATTAAAAAATATTCTTGTGATAAATAGACTTCGGATTTTAGGTAAAAGCCTATTTTAATCCTTAAGTGATATATGGATGAAAACTTGTATATGCATGTTTCATAAGTGACTCTGCCTAAAACTGATACTTTTATACAACCTAAAAAGCCTATTTTTACGTTAGAGCCTAATATTGCCTTTTTGCTTGTTTTTCCTCTAAAGTTCAAAATAAGTTATTCTTTGTTATAAATTCTAGCATTAATTTTATTTAAGTTCGTACTAAATTTTTAGCTCGGAATATGCAGTACATGACACTTTTTTCTGACTTGGTTAAATATTAAGGAATGTTTAGTCTTCAAGAAAAATTCCTTAGAATTCCCAAGAAAATGTAGTGTTTTTCTCCCGACTCCCACATCCAGTGTTAAATATATATATGTATATATATATATATATATATATATATATATATATATATATATATATATATATCTGAATCACTGAATATGAATCAAGGGGTTGAATATGCTAGCGTGCGTAGCTTCTGGGCGCAGGGATTAGGTTTTCGCTGTTATAAAATTAATACAGGCCCTAGTAATAGGTCTATTTAACTCTGTGTACCATAGGCCTTTATCTGTCTTTTATCATGATTATTGATTAATGGTGACTTCAATAAATATAATATTCTGCATTGCAATTGACATATTTCAGAAAATTGGTAACTTAACGATTTTATAAGAGACTAATTAAGGATTTCTATAACCTATTTTCCAATTTTTAGAGCCTATTTTAGGTACCTAAAACAGCATTTTTAGCGACCTAAACTTCCGAAGTCTAGTGATAAAGACAGGCCACTTTCGGTGCGCAAAATAACATCGCTTTCCTCATGAGTACTTGCGTGATGTTCGTAATGGAGAAAAGGCTTACAAGCATTATCCATTTGACCATATACTCTCATATTTATACAGAAATTGTTACTGTACAGCCTAATTCTTGTAGATTAAATTAAATTAATTATTTTAATTGGTTACTTATTTATGCTTGGTTCTCCTACAATGATTATAGAACCTTTAATCCTTTTAGACAGCCTAGTTGTCAGTTTTTAATGCTACAGATTAGGAGCTGGACAGTAAGGCACACACGTGGGGTTTGCTTTGTCTCAGTCCTCATGTTTTTGTCATTGCTGTAGGTACTAATGTGCAAAATGTGTTTGGATGTGTTCGTGCTAGAGGGAGCTAAGTCGTGATCGCTGAGCCATGACAGATTACCAGCTGCGCATCGCTTTTAAAATAACATATTCCTCTAGTCGAATCAATGACGCGTATTATTAGAATTCCGATGTATTCACCCCTAGTTAATATCTCCACTAAATATTGTTTTACAATGTGTGAGTTTTTGCCTCGTTCCGTGTCAACATATGAGATTCTCTTTATCGTGTTCACTTCAAGCTGATACTACTTTAAGTCACTTCAACATTAAATAAAATCAAGTAAACTGATGTAACAAAGTGCCAGAATGCTTAATTGTTTAATCAGTGATAATTGCAATTATGATATGCAGAAAATAAGTTATTTTGTTATCGATTTCCGAGTAAAGCTCCAGATCGATTCATTAAGCACGGCTTATGGAAGAACAAAGGTCTAGTTTGATAAGCATATGTGAAGAAATATGTGGGTAGTGTTATTTGTCAAAGCTAACTGTATTGCGACTTCCAAAGCCTTATATGAACACTGTCATGAGAACTGATTTGCATTTGATAAATTCTTTCTAATATATTACCATAAAGTAGGCACTAAATTGGGTATTAATCCGGTACCGGTCAACCGATTTGGTCTAGTATCAATAGCTTTCTTCCCATGGATGTTATAAATGCGTATACCAAGTTTCATGAAAATCCGATAAAACGTATTTGAGTTATCGCGCGAACAGACACACGGACAGACAATTCCCGTCCACCATACGATCTCATAAAGAAGCATTCTGGCACTTAATAATGTCCACAGAAAGAAATCTGACTAGCACCATTACTGCTATAAGGAATGTGTAATTTAACTTTACTTCGTTCCCAAGGAAACCTCTAGTGGAAGTCATTACTTTCACACAATAGACAATCGTTTTCATTTGAGATTCTCGGTAAAGATTCCACTCTTCACTTCAATTTAAATTTATTGTAAAAGCCACTGCAGTTTGTTTTCTAGCGATGAAGAATTAAGTATTTTTTCGTTATTTCATTTTAATGGCATCTACTTACAAAGGGTAATTTGAAGGGCATGCCAGTTCTGAAGTAATAGTTTTTTTTTCACAGAGGGTGTCCAAGAATCTCTCTCTTTCTCTCTCTTTCTCTCTCTCTCTCTCTCTCTCTCTCTCTCTCTCTCTATATATATATATATATATATATATATATATAAGGCGTTGTCCTGACTGACTGACAGACAGAGAATCAATGTAGAACCTAAACTATAACAGGTAGAGACTTGGAATTTTGACAGTACCTTCGTTTCATAATGTAGGTGCTCACTAAGAAAGGATTTTGAAAATTTTTTATTTTAAATGCCAAAAATTAAATGTTTTTGAGAATACTTAATCCTTTTTACACAGAATTATCCAATCCAAATCACAGTTCACTTGACAACAGTATTGTTGGCAGTCTTCACATAAGGATTTGGAAATAAATGAAACGAGACTTGACAAATTAGAGAACTTTCAATATAATCCATGTTATAAATAAATATTAAAGAATGAAATCCACTAAAATAATGCAGTCACATAACTTTCTCCACCCTATACATAGAGAAAACAATACGAGGTATGGTAATATGTATATTATTATATCGCAGGTTTTTGGCGAGAGAAGTATGAAAGTGATACTACATTTCTGTTTAATTTCATCCCCAAAACTGTTTTATGGTAACATAAGAGTGAAAAATAAAATATTCCGCAAAGACAATACAATTTTATGTTATTGGAATTTATGTTTCTTCTTATTTGAATCCCTACCAGGCTTGCTGTGTATAAGCGATGGGATGCAAAATTCTACATCCTCTACGAGCCATAAAAAGCTATACCAAGCGTTTTCTGAGAGAATAGTTGAAGTGTCATAAGTCGTTCTTCCTATTTCAAATTATAAATACCTATATAATGACCTATAATTTAAAAATCGAAAGTCCTTCATAAGATAATTTCCAATTACAAAATAATAAACCCGGGTGACGCCGGGCCTTTTAAGCTAGTCATTAATTTAGGCTACTTACTTCATCTACTCTTATACAATTAAACGGCCCTAAATAGCGTGCTTGCTCGCCCGCTTCTTGAGACATCGGGTATACTCGGCGATGTTCGTCCCTCGCAGTCTAAACTTTCATGACGACTACAAAATTAGGAAGGAAAACCGTTTTCTTTATTATATAAGGCCTAAGTGAAATGAACACAATGAGCAAATATTCTAATTTTATTTTTACTTACAATTTTCATAGCTCTGAACCACAAACATTTTTAAAAATCTACCAGTGTAATTTTCTTAAAAAATCCGGGAGTCAATGAATAATGGCGGGCGAAGCCGGGGGCAACAGCTGTAAGATATTGATGGTTTTATCTCTTGAAATATCGCTGATAATAATAATCCAAACAAACCATTCCTTCCCTTGAAACATTATATAATTTCTGAAAATTACACTGAATTGATAAAATAAAATTCACATCATATTCATGTCAATAAACAGCTGAGAAACAATAGGCATATTGTGTTCACAGGTTATTTGGAACTGCATAATCGATTTCTGATATAGTTTTCCTAGGGGGCGCTTTCATGTCGTGGAATGTACTCTAAAGCAGGAATTTTAGCTGTTTCATTAATATTAATGGCTTAGTTTATGAATGATACGCGTGCAAGTGTTAATAAATATAATGCTTTAACAATTATTATACTCTTAATTTTTAATTTTTAAAAGAATTATCGTGGCGAAGCCACGGGCACCTCCTAGTTAGTAACACAAGAAGAGCGAAACTATGTTTACAAATACGAGTGTAATGCACTGTCATTTATTAAATTGTACTCTTAGATCAACTCGTTACTTCTAAAAATCAGATTACAAGAAGTAATGAATAACACAGCCCAATAAAAAAGAACTTTTTGTTTGGTGTCTCAGATGTTTTACCGGATTTTGGCTATAGCCTACTTAGTGTGCTTATTCCAAATACAGTATGTAAACAGTTTTTCTTTACCAGCTCTACTTTTATATAGAATGCCATTAACTTATAACCTCTTTCGCGAAACGAAATTTTTTTGATATGAGTATTATAGCTAGTGAAGGTTCTTGACCATACTTTGGACCCGTAGGACGAGAACTGTAAGAAGTACAGAGAAACTAAAAGCTGGATTATTTTTGCTCTTTAAATTGACAGCTCATAAGTCATAAACGACCGTACAGTATGTGATAATATCAATTTTTTGAAAGACCCCATGTTATATTGTTATTGTAATGTTAATGTAATGCTAGTGTGTTGCTTTTTTCTTCACATGATTTAGAAGCTAAAAATAGGCATTGTTTTTTATTTTTATCAAACGCAAAATGGGATAATATGCATAGCCTAATGGTAATACCATATCTCACAAAACTAAAGCTGATAGGGCAAAACTAATGGCACATTTGCATCAGCGACCTAAATATACCCAAGAATAGGTATAAATTCTAAGGCACCAAAATGGCTGTTGGTCTGTGTAATTTATTGATAGGCCTATAGTTTTAATTACTATTTTAGGCCATACATGCATGTTTCCTTTTGCATTTCCCCTATATTTTGCCATTAACTCGCCTATCTTAGTTATCACATAGGATACTTAGGAATCCGACAAATTCCTTAAAATTTTGGAAACACAGACTATGTGAAAATTCTAGTAAAATCATTTACTGTAATGATCTAATGATTAACTTCACGGCCTGCGTGGTCTAGTGGTTAGCGTTGTTGACTACGGATCCAAACGTCTGGGTTCGTTCCCCTGTGCCTCCTCGGATATTTCTGAGGTAGAGGGGTCTGGAATAGGGTGCACTAAGCATCATATCACAAACTGCAGAGCTGTTATTAACGGTCGTGCTGACCACATGCTCCCAATCCTGCCATCTACCTGTGGTAGATGGTCGAATACAGGCCTAGTCGCTCAATGGGCTGTAGCACCATGGAGATTAGTTTAGTTTAGTTTAGTTTAGTTTAGTTTAGTAATACGTAGGACCCGGATTTGAGGGTTTTAACCTATTTTTCCTCAGCTTCCTAATTAGAACATTTTAACGTATTTTTCCATTTCATGTCCCTTGTTTCCGAATATATGAATCTTATAGAACCTAAAAAAGGGCAAAATCGGACTGAAGGGCCTAAAAGGGACTTTTGCTTAAAAACTAGGGGCTAAAGAGGACTTTTGCTGAAAAACACGATTTTCTAATTAATGCAAAGGAAAAGAAGAAATAGAATTTGTGGATTTTAAGAAAATACATAAAAATAAATTTATACAACGTACTGACACTAGAGTCTACTTATTTTTGTGGATCGGAAGTGAATTGAGTGGTGTATTGAATAACTATATCATTAAAGGATAAATATCGCAATTGTTTATGCTATTTTTCGAATGCCGATATAAGGAATAGTTGGTTGTAAAAAACAAACTAGAATAGCTGTGTCAAAATTATAATAGCCTACAATTTTTGGTGTTAATAATAGTGTTTATTATATGTTTCATTAACACGGCTAAATTCGTCTCTTTAAAACCTAAAAAGGACTATTCCTCGAAAATAAAAGGCTAAAATACCTTCTATAAAAGCCTAAAAATCCGGGCCCTAGTAATAACTAACTTAGAATAGAGCATTTATCAATGTTTATAACAACCTTGATTATTGCACAATGAAACTGCAGTAAATCTTAGATCTGGGTTTTGCAAAACTATGAAAATCAAATATAGAATATGTAATGGTAACTTTGATTAAATGGCGAAAGGTAGGATAAAAATACTTGAACCAATCACTTTCATTGGTAAAAGTAAAAATGAGTTGACTTCTTCAAGAAATGTGAACTAGCAGTTCAATCTAAGGCCCGCAAACCCCGCGATGTGGGGGGGCCTTAGTCTTAGGTGACCCAAAATGAAAATCGGAAAAAAAAGGCATGTAAATAGATTGTCATTATGGGGGGTGGGGTAAAACATGCAAGTAAGTGAAAGAAAGAAAAAAGAGTTCGCTCCTTTCAGTGAATATGTCATCATGTCAGCTATCAGCAAACGGAGTCTCTCTCTCGAATCCTATGCCCCCATGTTGGGGCGAAGGGGAGGTTTCTGTTTACCAATGTTAATTTTGTTACGTTTATTTTCCTAGAGAGGGCAGAGGGACAGGTGGTATGCCCATCGCCCCTTAACCCCCCTCCGGAAACTATGGTATTACTTGGACGTGAAAGGGCCGAGAAATTTTGTCCAGAGACTCTAATTTAGGCTTGGAGTTCTTTTACGTGCCGTAAATCTACGACATGGGCCCCTCCAGCCTAAAGTCCAGCAAACTGAGTAATGACAGCTAAATTGAAATGTAACACCTCTCGTTTGTCAGTGCACTGCCGCTGACATTACATATTAAGTAGGGCAAGGCATTTAATGAGCATAAAATAGATAGAAAATGCAACTTAAATGCATTTATGACCTAAAATTAGTGAAAAAAGACACAAAATTTAACAAAAAGACCACTAAATTTACCAGCATTACTTATAATTAGTTTATTTTAGCAAAAAACTTTTTTTTTGAACTGGTATGCCCATCAAATTTCCCCCAGCAAATATGTGCAATTTAAAAAGAAAGAAAAAACAATCGTTATTACTACAAGAGAAACTGCTGCGGTGTTTACAATAAATTTGAATTAAAATGAACTAACACTTGGCGGAGTTACTCAAATAAATACGATTGTCTGTTGTCTGAAAGTAACGATTTGTACATGGAAAAGCTTCTCTCTACCTCCACTGAAACAATTAGTTCGAAATGGTAATGTCTTGGACTTGCATTCGGGAGGTCCCAGGTTCAAATCCAGTGGCCGGCCAATTTGACATGGGTTTCTTCATACTTTCCCCAGTCGTAAAGGCAAATGCCGAACTGGATATTTACATACCACGAATCATCCTCACCATTTCATCCTTTATTATATCCATTTAAATTAATATCAGTTTAAATTCACCAATAATTGAAATAATTGATAATCCATAGTTACATGGCCTACTCTACAGTATAGACACAGCTCCCGAACTCCTGATATGGCCTAATAGCTAAAAGGAGTATAAACACAGCCGAATTGAAAAAAACAGGTCTACTACTGGCGATAATAATAATAATAATAATAATAATAATAATAATAATACCGCCTATTTAGCACAGAATAGGGAATGAACCTCCGGGTTCCATAAAATAGATAATATTCCTTTAGCTTGCTGAGGAATTGTCTATTGCTATTGAGTAAGTAAGTAATAATACCGCCTACTGTATTACTAATACAGGTGAATTTTAATACCTCACAGGTTCTTTCAGCTAATCAGATTTGACATTTCTCGCAGTTGAAGACATGCTGGGGGTCCAAGCTAAACTTTCTCCATTACGTCACTGTGACAAACTGATAGTAATAATATTTAAGCAAATATTTGCTTTTCAAAATACCTGGAATGTTGCAAAATGTGCTTAAATATTTGAAATATAACATCATTAAATAAAAAGAAATAATTGTTAAATAAAAATTAAACTGACTTCTTTAAATGGTTCGCACAAACTGTAAAATAAGTAAAATTAGGATTTTAAAACGACAGTGTTATGTTTCCTTTAACATACTGGATACGGCCGTACATATTATTACACCCGGTAACAATTACATGTGTTTTTCATTGTATTAAATTTAACAGAAATAGCACAAGTGCCTTGTATTATGCATAATTCCCCGATTAATCACAATTAACGTAACAAATTATTTAGGAATACAATTATTTAGAAATAACTCTAAATAAGGAATTGAACTGGAATAGGCCTACACATAGGAAAATTAATTAGCAAGGCATATAAAACATTGCACTTCGTATTTAGAGCATTAAGGGGAAGCAACTTAAAAACCAAAGAATTAGATTGGTGAGATTTGGAATATGCTGTCAGTGTATGGGATCCTTATCAGGCAGGCCTAATAACACAGTTATAAATGGTGCAGAGAAAATCTGCATGATTTGTTATGAATAAGCACCAACAAACTGATAGCGTTACGGCTATGTTGAAAACACTAGGGTGGAAATCTATAGAATCTAGAAGGAAAATAAATAGATTAAAATGTATGCATTATGAGTACGCGAAGTAACCGGCATAGGAAGAGCTTCACAGAACAGATTACTAAAGTAGGAAGGATCAGGGGTAGATCTCAGAGAACAAATGAGGACTTAAATTCACTTTTGTAAATTTTTCAGGAGAGAAGAAAAACTGTTTAAATGTAAACTAAGGAATGTAAGAACGCTTAGTTTTGTGCATTATTTTTAAAGGGATTTAATTAAGTTAGACGAAAACAGACTTCACAGGATGATAAAGCATAGTCGGAAGTCGGAACTATACGAAATTATATAAAACTCATTTTCGTCCGTGGGTGGACTTAATACGGTTTGAAACGTACCTCGTCAAATATTGCCAAATTTTCTTTTTTAAATAGGGAGATTCAGGATTTGAATGACTTACCTGCAGAAACCTTCGAAACGTTTCCTGCTAACGCCAAAAGTTTAAAAAATATATTTAATAAAGTATGTGATAAGAATGTATAATATTTTGTTGTTATGATTGTACATATTTTATATGCTGTAGTTTTAATTTTTTTTTAATCTTTCTTCAACATTACAATCTGTTCTACAACGAACAATAAGTAATAATGATACAAGAATGAACATGTTACAAATATAGTCCAGTGGTTAATATTTGCATAACATAACAAATCTGTTTGACATTTAATTATATCTGTAGATCAAGTCCAAAACTCTATTTCTATTGAGCCTAAACGTGTTTGTCCCATTGTTCAGGAGATTCACTGCATATGAATTGGGGTGTTTGTTTAAACGATTCTGGTAGGTCATACTCCTATTTACTTATTTCCTGATTTACTGTTGGTATTTCAAGATCTATAGTTTTAATTGGACAGAGATTTTTTAAAATTATTAATACTTATATTGATAGGGTATTGGTAAGTAGATAGCCTGTTGTGTTATTTGATGTGTGTAATTGTATGTATATATGTAAGGCTGGTATTAATTGCAACATTGCCACAGGGTTGTTGACCGACTTGCAGTGTAACAAAATTAATAAATTAAAAAATATATATGTATATTCCTAACAATAAAAACACTTAAACTCAAATTGCAAGGAAAATCATGAAAATTCGGTAGTGAGGTATGTTAAAAAAATTATGAAAGCACGTTAAAAAATAGATTGTGAGTCCCGATAGAAACATGTTTCAGCTCACTTACAAATACGTTAATGTATCTTTTTCAAATTCCTTAAGTTTTTCACGTTCTCACGAACAGCCAAGATTTCGGGGACATCACATTATTTTTCACCAGCTGTGCTCTAGAAATGCGCAGTGGGATGCATAGCTCCCAGGGGATCCTACTACACTTGCTAGAGCGGCATAAGGGACAGGTAAGAGTTCTCGAGATGGGTTCACAAGGTTAACCCGGGCTTGACTTTGTTTGCATGTCACAGCAAAGGAAACGGCGTGGGAAAGACAGAGGTAATTACTGTCTCACCGGAAGTGCCGCCATTGTGCGGGCGCTGTGGGCCGGAACTATAGTTCCTTCACTCTTAACGCTCGGAAGAACGCAAAAATCCCTTGAATACTCACCGATCTGTTGGTGCCTGATGACATCCTTGTACCCCTCGGGGGGGCTCAGCGTCACCTGGTCGATGAATTCTAAGGGGGGCTCTGGGGGGATGCTCAAGTCGAACCCAGCGCCCTGACCCCGCCGGGGGGCAGCCGAGGCCCCGCAGGTGCACACCTCCTCTTCCTCGTCCTCGTCTTCTTCCTCGTCTTCCTCCCTTTCCTCCTCGTCCTCATCGTATTCGTCGTCCTCTTCTCTTATAAGAATAACGTAATCCGCATCGAAGAACTTGTTTTTGCTCTCGTCGAACTGAACTCTGTGCTTTTTCTTGGGAGCGGTGGTGGCCGGGGGCGGAGGCGGGGGTGGTGGTGGGGGCGGCGGGTTGTTGTTCTTCTTGTGGTGCGCCCCCGAGCCGGTGCGCTTTAGCACGGACTTGAGAATGGAGCGGTCCCGCATGCCCCCACGTCCGCTCTCAGAGGCCCTCGGCACGTCACTGCTAGGCGCAGGGACGCCTGGCGTCAGCGCAGAGTCAGAGCTCATGCGCGCCGCGGCGCTCGATACCACGGCACTTGTTGAGTGCGCTACGGCGGCACTTGTTGAGCCTCGCGCCGTCGGTACCGGTACACAGCCATTATCACTAGCTAACTGCGCCGATTCTGTCGGCTCCAAGCACTCACCGTCTAACTGTACCGAGTCACTTTCAAACTCTGCAGATTCAGTTAACTGTGGCAACGATTCCAAGCACTCAGAATTTACACATTCTAAATCACTTTCTGATTGCACCGAAATATTACAACGATCACAAGTGTCGAACTCCGAAATTTCACATTTTACGAGATTGCTTGCAGAATTTCCCACTAACTGCTCTGATACTGACATTGGTTTCAAGCTGTCGTATTCGCATTTTAAGTCACTTCCAAATTCAAATTTCCCGGCACTAGCTACCGCCGCGGACTGCGCAGGAACGAAGTACGCAACACCGACTGTTGGATCGCAGACACACTGAGGCGATTCTATCGGCTTAAAATACTTCGATTCGGAATCCTGTGTTAAGTGCGCCGTTGCCCAGGCGGAATCCGCGTCTGACTGCGCCAGGACTAACAGTACACACGATGTCGCGTCACTGATAGGTGTCACAATCTCAGCGTCACTTTCCTCGTTTCCTGAACTCAGCTCCACATTTTCTCTAACTAGTTCTTCACTATCACTAACACATATCTCTAAGTCAGTGTCAATTTTTTCACTTCCTGTGCCGTGTTTTTCACTTTTAGTCCCTAGTTTCTTATCACTGTCATCTACTCCTGTACTTGCACAAATTTTATTGCTAGCTATCTCGAATTTTGATATTTTAGATCCAACTTTTTCACTATCACTAACACATACCTCTAAGTCAGTGTCAGTTTTTTCACTTCCTGTGCCGTGTTTTTCACTTTTAGTCCCTAGTTTATTATCACTATCATCTACTCGTGTACTAGCACAATTTTTATTGCTAGCTGTTTCGAATTTTGAAATTTTAGAGCCAGCTTTTTCACTATCACTATCGACATTGACATTAGAGTCAGTTATATCACTTCTTATGCTAAGTTTATCACTTTCTGTGCAGAGCTGATTATTTTCAATGCAGAGTTTCGCACATTCAGTATCAGAGTCGGTACCAAGTTTTTCTGAAGCAGGAATCTGTTTTTCACTTTTAGTCCCTAGTTTCTTATCATTACTATCATCTACTTCTGTACTACCACAAATTTTATTGCTACCTATCTCGAATTTTGAAATTTTAGAGCAAGCTTTTTCACCATCACTATCACTAGTGTCAGTTATATCACTTCTTACGCTAAGTTTATCACTTTCTTTACAGAGCTCATTATTTTCATTGCAGACTTTCGCACATTCAGTCTCAGAGTCCGTACCAGGTTTTTCCGAAGCAAGGATCTGATTTAAAAACGAAACTTCGCCTTCACTGCTCAGTTTCTTACTTCCACAGTCGAGTTTCCCAATCTGCCCGTCCATCTTCCTTGTAACACAGAATGTATCAGTTTCTCCTTCAAGTTTCTTACTTTTCCGACACGTTATTTTACTTTGTTTTCCAAATGTAACATTTTTTACATCGAGTTTCTCGTATTCTTCACATCGATCTTTTTCTTCGAAATTAAAAGGTTTTTTAAATGTTTCATCAAGTTTCTTAGCTTTTGTACACGTCTTTTCACTCTCTATGTCTAATTTATTATTTTCTTTAGATAGTTTCACAGTTTCTGACATTTTCTCACTTTGCAGTTTCTTATTTTCTCTTTGCGATCCACTCAGTTCACAGTCGACATTTCCCTCCTTATTTTCGCTCAGTTCCTCACTTCCCTCGTTTAAGTCTGGTTTCCCGTTTTCCCCTGCCCGTGCATCAATATCATTTTCCTCCTTTTCTAAGTGTTTTAGTTTCACAATCACATCGTAACTGAACTTCAGTTCTCCGTCCATTTTCTCGTCTTCTAGTTCAAGTTTCTCAGACAATTCGATACTTATCACCAGTTTCCTTGGCTGGTCCCCTCCTTGCTCACACTTGTCAATTAAATCGCTTGAATCGAGTTTCCTTTCCATTGATATCGATTTCACTTCACTTGGCACTGATTCTCTGCTTCTCACTGGTTTCTCTTCACTTTTAATAAGTTTCTTTCTTCCAGCAAGTAGTTTCCTCTCACTTGAAAATGTTTTCTCTTTACTTCTCTTTAGGTATTCTTCTTCCGACGTCGGTTTCTCATCACTTGATATCATTGTACCTGCACTTGACACCAGTTTCTCTTCACCTGACACTAGTTTATCTTCTCTTAACACCAGTTTCTCTTCACTTGACACCAGTTTCTCTTCACCTGACACCAGTTTCTCTTCTCCTGACACCAGTTTCTCTTCATATGACGCCTGTTTCTCTTCACCTGACGCCAGTTTCTCTTCACCTGACACCAGTTTCTCTTCTCCTGACACCAGTTTCTCTTCATATGACACCAGTTTCTCTTCACCTGACGCCAGTTTCTCTTCTCCTGACGCCAGTTTCTCTTCACCTGACACCACTTTCTCTTCTCCTGACACCAGTTTCTCTTCATATGACACCAGTTTCTCTTCACCTGACGCCAGTTTCTCTTCACCTGACGCCAGTTTCTCTTCACCTGACGCCAGTTTCTCTTCACCTGACACCAGTTTCTCTTCACCTGACACCAGTTTCTCTTCACATGACACCAGTTTCTCTTCACATGACACCAGTTTCTCTTGGGTTAACATGAGTTTCCTTTCACCCGAAAATAATTCGCATGCTAGCTTCCGTTCAGTTGACGCGAGTTTCTTTTCATTCGACACGAGTTTCTCTTCACTTGGATCCAGTTTCTCCGCAATTAACTCCAATTTCTCCTGACTCGAGCGCAGCGTCACCTCCACCAGTTTGAGGTTCTGATAGCTGGACATCAGCTTGTCGCCATTAGATTCGGCCTCCTGCTTGTCCGGACTGGAGTAAGGGGTGCCCATGGTTCTGGGCTTGCGACACGCCGAACACCGCGGCACGGGTAGGCCACGGAGGGCCTGGAGGGTGTTGTGAAGACCCGACTTGACGGCCAGAGCCTGTGTCTGAAGGAAGGGGAGCACTCGCACCACGCGGTATTGGTCGTCCACTAAGAGCGCGCCCACCACGCACAAGTCGCCCGCTTCAACACGCGCTTCGCACTGCTGGAGACCAGCGTCTTCAGGAGATCCCAGCGTCACGGCTCTTGCCCACGGCGGCCCCCCCTCCGGATGAGTTATGGCGAACTTCATATGCAGCGGTGGAGTTGTTTTTTCCATTTCCTAATTTTCTATATCTGCCTTATTCGACAATTAACACTTCTGTGACCTTGCCTCCTGGATGAAGGTCATGTTATTATTATCCGCTAGAGGTTCTCTAGTCTTCTGATGTTCATCGATTATATTTGAAAATATAATTGTACCACCTTCAACTGTGAAAACTTCTGAAATAATTTTTATATCGTCAAATGATACCTCAGAGACCAGATAAGGGTTCCAGAACCTATGATTGTGGGCTCTTGCATTTTCTTCCACTAATGGCAACCTAGAAGTGAGAGCCCTAGAATCCTCCTTACCGAGGGCTGTTCCGGAATCTTCCTCCTGGAACTGAGGCCTCCGGAATCTTCAGTGAAGGGCGTCCTTGGACTGAGGGCTCCGTGCCCTTGTAACTTAACGAAGGGAGAGGTGCTTACTTTCTCCTCCACGTCCCATATCGCAAAGACGCAGGCGGCGTCCCGGGACGTCGCGATGGAAGATGGCACCGCCTTGCATGTCTGAACTCTGTGCTCAACCCGGGGCAACAGCGGCACAAGTTCAATACATCCACTTTGTTTTCTTCTTGCTCCTCTTCGTTTCTTCCACCTAGGTTTGCTTTTAGTTAATTATTTTGCCCTTTCCTGTTCTCTATATCCATTTCCTTTGCAATATTACTTCTTCTGTCTTTTTTCTTCTATTTTTTTAAGTTACCTTCTTCTTTTTTCTTTTTCTTCTAATATTTTGTTTTTAAGTGCCATTTTCCTTTTTTTTTTTTTTTTTTACTTTACTTTTGGAGACATTCTTGTATACTTTGACCTATCATCCTTCTTTGCTACTTAATTGTGTTATTTCGTTCTTTTATCATTTTCTTCACGGCTTTTCTCTTTATAGTTTTACTTTCCCTTTCTTTCCTTTTATTTCCTCAATTTTATTCCAGGGACTATATATTTTCTACCTCTTTTGTTTATTTCTTCTTTGTAATTATCTTTCCCCTTGTCGTTCTGTTTTATTATTTTCTTGTTGTTCTTTCTCCTTTATTTCGTTTTTAATCCTATTTTCTCTCTTATATTCCTACTTTCTTCCTTTCTTCAGAAGTGAAGAATTATCTTAGTTAATTCATTCGTGCTTTACCTGTCTATTATTTTGTTTACTTTTTTTAATGTAGAGATTAGCCTACATAAAGAAAGCGATGACTTCTATACACCTTAATAATTATATCATAGCTGACTAAATAATTCATCATTACATCTAGAATTACTATGCTTTTAAACTGGTATATCAAGTCGTTTTTCTTTCAATGATTTCTTCGTATTCATTACTAACCATCAGCATCACTACCACCGTTATCATCATCTTGTCATCGTAAAAATATCGCATGATAATAATAATAATAATAATTATTATTATTATTATTATTATTTCTATTATTAGTACTAGCACTAGTAGTATTGCACATTATTGTTCTTAATCACCATATTCGTCAGACATTAGGGTTGTTATTAACATTAGTCCTATGACTTTCAACATTATCATCAACAAAATCGCATTTTGTTATCAACACTGTCTGCCTTTGCAGCAGTCAATAAGGGAAGGTATTTGGTTCAATCACCAAAGATCGAAGGTAATTAATTGTATGTTCAGGTGTGGAAAAAAAAAGCGGACCGACTAAAATATCTAAGTTGCCGATATGAGCCACTGCAATTGCCCAGCGGCATTCACAGGATAGCAGGGAATGTATTGAATTTTTTTCTAGAGTCGACTGTTGAGTCAGCCCATTTCGAAACCCAGAATATGGTTTCTAATCGTATTGTTTTGTAAGTGAATATATTAATTATTAATTTATTAATATTATTATAAAATACTAACAGAAATTATATTCAGCTACAAGAGTTGGTCCACTTCCCCCCCCCCCCCCACCCACCTGTACATGTGACAGCTAGAGGTAGCGTGCCCGCCGAAGGACGCGGGATCAAACCCGGCCGCAGTCGCTGTATTTTTCAGGACTCGCTTCAAGCTGGAGGGCCCGTATCGTAGAGCCTCTGGACAAAATTTATCGGCTCTTTCACGTCCAAGTAATACCTTAGTTTCCGGAGGGGGTTTGAGAGGCGATGGGCTTACCACCTGTCCCTCTGCCATCTCACGGGAAATAAGCTTAACAAAATTCACATAAGTAACAGAAACCTGAAATTGGAGGCCCTTCGCCCCAACTTAAGGGATATAGGAAAACAGGTACAGATACATGTGACAGCTGCCTGCCTGCAATAAAAGAAATCCTGCTGGTCAAATTTCCGACACACTAGCAATGAAAACAGACCTAAGTAAAAATACACAAACGTTGTTATTATTATAGTTTTATTATTACCGCCATAACCATTATCATAAACAACATCATAAACTGGCTGTAGTTGCTACTAAAAATAAACCGTGTATATTCTTGTGGAAGAGTTGTTTCCAAATTTAATGTTGATGGCTGGAGTTGGGGAAGTTTGATCAATATTGCTGCACGCATTTCTTGCAGAAATAAACTTGGTAAACAATAATGTTACATTCCTATGCCGGTATTCATCATTATAACGTGAGGTTTTCCAGATATTTAACCGTTTTAAGGAGATAAAGGGGTCAAATATTCGCCATTTCCAGTCAAATTTAGCATAGTATGTTTTTTTTAATTAAAAAACTCCATGTACCTCAATGTAACTTATTAGCTAAGGTTCAGTCTTCCCAGATACTTTATGTCTTCCTAATGACGCCATATTTAAAAGGCTGCACTCAAATGTTTCAAACTTAGTGGTTAAAATAAATATTTTTTTCACAATGTTAAACTTTCTTGAGAAGATTATCCCTTACAAAAGGAACGTAATATCCAAGTTAGTTTAATTTAAAAAAATGCCTCAGTCGTATGCTGAGTACTTCTAATGAAACTGCATGTACTGTGGATGCCACTTTTTAAAGACTCTTTTTCCAAGTACTGCCTCTACCTGCTGCCACCCTAATCCTCTTCGACCTGTCAATCAGTGA
This sequence comes from Ectobius pallidus, assembly GCA_964059195.1. NCBI lineage: Eukaryota > Metazoa > Arthropoda > Insecta > Blattodea > Ectobiidae > Ectobius > Ectobius pallidus. The sequence continues at coordinate 200,506,604 of CAXKWD010000003.1, forward strand.
ATAGAAAGGTAATTTGGCGCATTCACACTGCACAATGTTGCCAAATACGTACCACAGCACGTTTACTTCACTTAAGAAGTAATGAATGACAGCGACAACACTGGGTAAATCCACGCGACTACCAGAGCACCTGTTCTTTGTCGGTGTCGATGTCGGTGCTGATTTTCCGATTAGGGAACAATGCTGTTATATTCTTTTGTAGATAAGAGGATGGTTTGGGACGAGGTTTTCTTAAAATGGCTAAGTGCCAGAATGGTACTTTATGAAATTGTGTGGGGGACGAAAAAATGTATGTCCGTCCGTCTGTCTCTCTGTCCGTGTGACTGTACGCGCGATAACTCATACGCTTTATCCGATTTTAATGAAATTTGGTATACGCAATTATAACGTCCATGGGAAGAGACCTATTGATATTGGAGGAAATCGATTGACCGGTACCGAAGTAATGCCCAGTTTAGTGCGTATTTTATGATAATATATTAGAAAGAATGTATCAAACGCAAGTCAATTCTCATGACAACATATCGTTTTACGTTGTTCATATATGGCTTTGGAAGTTGCAAACAGGTAGCTTTGACAAATAACACTACCCACATATTCCTTCACATACGTTTATCAAATTTTAGACCTTTGTTTTCCGTAAGCCTTGCTTAATGAATCGATCTGGAACTTAACTCAGAGATGGGTTATATTCTGCATATCATAATTGCAATTATCACTGATTAAACAAAAGCATTCCTGTTTGTGTGGATTTTGCGCATTAATAATTTTAGCCTTTCTTGTGTTGGACAATAAATCATATTGTGCTCAACTGTTCCTTCTCCGTTTTGACGATCTAATAAAGGTTTTTCCTGAATATATTGTTAAAATTCCGGATTTTTTTTATGTATGAAACCAGAACCTAGACTGTAAATCGGGCAAAGCCTTAATCGGTGTTTCGTTTAGTTACGAGAATCGAATTTGCAGTCTTTTTAATAAACGAAATATTTTCTCAGATGCACAGGAGTCATTGCTATTATCCATGCAAAGAGATAAGTGCGAAGTTTTACAAAACAACTTTGCTTAACTATATTTACCTTATTAATAAATTTCATGTTTCCTTTTGAGGGTGAATATTATAGCGTAAATATAATGAATTTTATCCACCTTATACCCTCAAAAAAACTTATGTAACTTATACCATCCAACTACTGTTCTTGGGATTGCTTCGAGAAAAAAAAAATTCTATATTTTTGCATACGTTTTTTATTTTCTATCTTATTGTAGCTAAACTTCTAAAATGTATGCGTTAAACAATTTAAAACATATTACAGATAGCTAAAAAATTAAAATTAGAAGTTTTTTTGTTCTGTAACTTCAAGGATTTTCAAGATAATTCATGTGCAAAAAGTTCAATTAGGTCCTTGGATGCACACATTCATAATGTTTTATGGTGGAAAAAAATTTACGTTGAGAAATACCCAAAATATTACGTTGGTCGTCTCACCCGAGGTGTCAGGGAGAGATTGCCATAGGACAGCGTTTCTCAACCTTTTTGAATCCGAGGACCTCTAAAACGCCTAAAATATTTGACGGACCCCTAATTTTACACCCCATTTTTAAAAGAAGGCCTATATTCTTAATTTTTGCGGTATTAATTATAGGTCATTATAACGAAATATGTGAAAAAATGTTACTTCTTTACTTTTCACTTGCTTTATATTTTTTAATTATGTTTGCGGACCATCTGCATCATCTTCGCGGACCATAGGTTGAGAAACGCTGCCATAGGACATAGGGACAATTGGCCACACCATTGTCGAAGTTTGAAAGTACAGGTAACAAAGTAGAAAGGCTAGGTTGCTGTACTTCTATAAATATATATAAACAAAATAAACTTAAGTGCTAAAAATAAGTTATCACAACGTAAAAATAAACATGTTCTCGAATTAAGAAAACAGAATAAATACTGAGTAACTGAAAAGTTCTGATACATTTCTGGAAAGATAACTAGGCCTAAGCTCTACTGCGTGCCACTACATGCGTTATTTACTACGTTATTTACCTCCATCTCTCGACTTCGTTAGTAGATGACAGGATCGCGAGCACCTGGCCGGCATACGGACTTCCATGGCCGGTGTTGGTGGTTTCCTTCGCCGAATCCCTACTGTACTTTTTTAAAAATAAATCCTCAGTTGTCCTAACGAGGCTGGTTGCATCTAGTTCCAGATTCCACTATCTTAGAAAATTCCGATAAGATACCAGGACAATGGCAGCCACCTTAATGAGAAACACTAACACTGTTAATGTTCCTTATATCAGTCATCAATTTTCCCACAGATCATAAAAACGTAAATATGGAAATAAGTTAAACATAAGTCCAATTCTCTTTCTAAGCACATGTATAATATTTTGAAAATGTTGCAGCCCCCCCCCCGAAACGTTAAGGGTATATATACGTGAACAACCACAAAAAGATAAAAAAAATGCAGGTTCTAAAATATTAAACTTTTACAAGAAAATGAACTCAGAAGTGGACAAAAATTACAGGATCCTATAACAAGGCTTACTAGAACATAACTAGCAGATAAAAGTATAAAAAATTTACCAAGTTTATTTTAAATTACACGTTTTATAGGAGCATGAAAAAAATTAATTCAGATGCACTCATCACTTCCTTATAGGCATAACATTTTTCTGGTTTCTCTGACGCCTTTTATTTTTTTAATGCATATAATGAACATATTTTTCTACAAAGTAGACTACTTTTATATAGGTAAAGTTATTATTTTTAATGCAATTAATTTTTATATATCGCATATAAAATATCTTGAAATTTGATCAATATTTCATTACACATTTTCTTTAATTTTATACCTATGAGCATCATTGTAGTCTACTTTATGCATGTATGCATGTAAAATTAGTGTAAAAAAATTTCAGCCTTCTATCTCTAATGGTTGTGGAGCTACCTAACAATATGTGTGTAAAATAAGAGTTACCGGGAAATTCAATTTTAAGTTAATAGTGAATTTCTCATTTGACTTTTTTAAGGGCGTGGCTCAGAGGATGTAAACATATTTAAATGTCCATTTAAATGCCACAAATAATTTCTAAACCTACATAAACTATATATCAATGGATGCAGAAAATTCAGCACAATTTTTAGTGCTATAAACAAAAAACACAAATATCAAAATAATTCACGTACATATACCCTTAAGTCATGCTAATATGTTGCACATAAGGGCCCTTTAATTTCTCAGAAAGTAGACAGTTCAATTGCACATCTTGACTTATAAAAGATGAAATGCGTTATTCTAAGGTGTTCGGTCCGCAGACGTAATTAAAAAATATCATAAAGCAAGTGGAAAGTAAAGAAGTAAATTTTTTTCACACATTTCGTTATAATGACCCATAATTACTACCTCAAATATTAAGAATATAGGCCTTCTTTTAAAAGTGGGGTGTAAAATTAGGGACCCTTAAATTTTTTTAGACATTTTAGAGGTCCTCGGGTTCAAAAAGGTTGAGAAACGCTGGCTAGAGTATAATTGTGTGTGATAATTATAATTAGGGCTCAGAGGTTGATGATATGTCATCTCTTTTCTGAGACATCACAGACAATGCAGGATGTAGTGTAAGTTCGTCTTCCGTCAAAACGAACAATAATACCTTACTCATATTTTGCATTTTATTTTCTACCAGTCATTTTTAGGAAATTTTCATTCGTTCGTTACATTTTTCCCTATTTTGTCTTCAGAATGAACTTTTCCAACATTGTAGACAAAGCAATCTCGTAATTCATTAATATAGTAAACATAATATTAAAGTAGTCAAATAACATACTTAAAATATTGTCCTTTGTTTATTATTATATTAATATGCTACTGTATATTCCCTTTTTTAGATATACATTTAGAAATATTGTCATATTTTAAATTTTTCATGTCATATTTTCATAAATTTAAGGTAATTTATAGGTCATTTTTAGGCGTTTTTTGATCATCAACTTCTGAACCCTAGTGACAGTAAAGTTAGGATTATCACAGCCCCTCCCGAAAATAAATCTTGGATACGCCCCTGCATCAGGACGTATGTTGATAAATGTACACAAACGAATCTTTAAAGTGACCTTTGGTGTTTTTAATTTCTTTCTCGTTCTCTTAGTAGCCTGTTCGTATTTTATGCTGTCTTTAGACTGTTGAAAAGGTATAGGTATGTAAAAAGCAAAGTGTTCCCTATACAAGCCAGAGGTTGAGACTCCAGGATTTTTAGACATTCGGTACGTGAAGGTGGTAAGGTTGTCAGCCTTTCGCACTGACCGCCTTTATCCCCAGGATGGCTCCTGGTAGTAATTTATGTTAGAGGCTGAGTCGACCCCAGGGTCATAATGCCACCAGATGGATTAGACCAATTGAAAAACTCCAACGACCTCATCGGGGATCGAACCCGCGACCTTCCGGTTTGTAACGCAGTGCCTCAACCACCACGCTACGACGTATAGATATGTAGGCCTACTTAAAATCAATTATTGAAACACTAGCAGATGCCCGCGGCTTCGCCCGCGATTATTTACTCAATTGCTAGATGTTTTGTTTAAATAATTTATTTAACAGAAAAATAATTAAAACATAAATATTAATACTGCCATCGTTTTTACATAAATTGCAGGAAATACATAATTTTATTTTTGATTATATTGTTTAACGTTAAAAATACACATAATTAAAGGAACAAAAGAATCTTATGCTATCATATGGACATACAAATTCGAAATGAAATGATTAAAATTAACCATAGATTCATGAAAACCTACCCAAATCATGCATAAACAATTTTATTATAACGATTGATAATTTAAAAAACTAAAAACCCGGCTTCAAGGTGCATTTTACGAATAAAATGCACCGCCCGGAGGAAAAGAAAACACCTCAGATTCGAGTTCCCTAGTTCCCCCCCCCCCCCAAAAAAAACAGCATAATGAGTTTAAATTTATTGAAATAACTCATTTTCAACAGATAAGGGTTAATATTAAATATTTAATACACTATTCCACCTTTACCCTTAACATATAATATACAACTTATTATGAAAATGCATTTCGGCGTATGCTGCGCTATCTTCAGTTCAAATAAGATGTAATGAACACCACAATTCTTCTCAAATAATGTTGTTTATAAAATTTGTTAATTGGTAACCTAGGTCACCGTTGTAGTCAAGTCAAATAAATGATTTTGGCCAATTATGTTTTCATTAAGGATGTTATTTCTGTTCTTATAAATTTGAAAGTTTTCCAATGTATTTAGTCTAACACCCTTATCACAGATATGGACTTCCATGGAATGTATTTAGTCTAACACCCTTATCACAGATATGGACTTCCATGGAATGTATTTAGTCTAACACCCTTATCACAGATATGGACTTCCATGGAAGTCTTACATATCTGTGATAAGGGTGTTAGACTAAATACATTGGAAAACTTTCAAATTTATAAGAACAGAAATAACATCCTTAATGAAAACATAATTGACCAAAATCATTTATTTGACTTGACTAAAACGGTGACCTAGGTTACCAATTAACAAATTTTATAAACAACATTATTTGAGAAGAATTGTGGTGTTCATTACATCTTATTTGAACTGAAGATGGCGCAGCATACGCTGAAATGCATTTTCATAATAAGTTGTATATTATATGTTAAGGGTAAAGGTGGAATAGTGCATTAAATATATAATGAGTTTAGTCCAAATCATTCAATGTTTTCCCATGCAGGCGCGTTTCATGGTTCCTTCTGTGTAAATCAGATCTCTGCGAATCGTAAACAAGTGAATCGAGGTAGCAACCGAGCAAGGCCATCTTGAATTAATTCCACTGAATATTGCTAACATTTTCCACAGCAATCGAATTGCTCATGTGTTTCTTATGGAAGGTATTTCGTCTCCTCGAAAATACTTGATTTTTTCATTAAAAATAAAAAATTTGAAAAATCCTTTCTTATTGAGTATTTACATTATAAAAGGAAGGTACTGTCAAAATTTCAAGTTTATACCTATTATAATTTAGGCTCTACGTTGATTCTCTGTCAGTCAGTCAATTAAGACAAAGCCGCTTAAGGGTAGATAGAGATGTTTAACAGACTCATCATTTTAATGGAATATGATTGGCAATGGTTCATAAAACGCAAATGGCTATTTATTATTAACAAATTTACAAAAACCTTTCCTTATTAGAAGCGATACACACATTAGAACTTAGATTGCCGATAATACAATGAGTTGAAATATCACACAGAATGTAAGACATGCAATATCGTACCTAATTCAGGGGTGCCCACAGGGGGGGGGGTTAAGACGCAGACTGCGTCATTGAAATTTCTGGGGGGGGCAAAATATTATCGTTTTATGAATTTTCTGGGGGGGGGGGGGTTGAAAATTGTTGCAAAATTAACGTTTTATGTGTTAAAAATAAAAACGGTCAAGTTTTATAACTCCAAAAGGTCTCTTCTAACAGTGGATTAGGAAAGGGGGGTCCAGGGGGTTTGGACCCCCCAAAAGTCAAAACCTAAAATTCTATATTTATATTTTAAAAAATATTTATTTAATTAAACAAGATTTGTTGGTGTGTCAAATATGATATAACAGTTATTTTCTTTTCATAACATAATGAGTAGGCCTATTATATCCACTGTTCCATGTGTTATTCAACTTTTCTTATAAATAGTAATAAGTATTATAACTTAAGTAACATATTCTTGTTTAACTTGCCATGTCTTAGAGTACCGGTATAGTAAACAAATTTGCTAACTAGTTTTTCATTGCTAAAATGGCATAAAATTTGATTTTCATTCGTTCAACATTTAAAAATTTCCCGGGGGTGGACACCTGACTTAGGTAACATTTTCTTGTTTACATTGGCATGTCTTAGAGTATGGTAAACAAATTTCCAATCAGTTTTTTAGTGCTAAAATAGACTAAAATGTGATTTTCGTTAGTTCAATATTTAAAAATTTCCTGGGGTGGACACCCGACTTAGCTACCGGTAACAATTTCTTGTTTACATTGGCATGTCTTAGAGTATAATAAACAAATTTCCTAACTAGTTTTTGAGTGCTAAAATAGCGTAAAATGTGATTTTCATTAGTTCAATATTTAAAAATTTCCGGCCCCCTACTTAATGATTTCTTATTTATATTTGCAGTCTTAGAGTATGGTAAACAAATTTCCTAGCTAGTTTTTCTGTGCTAAAATAGCGTAAAATGTGATTTTAATTACTTCAATATTTACAAATTTTCTGGGGATGGACCCCCGACCCCCATTTTTTCATTCCAAACCTCCCCCCCCCCCGCACTTTCGACCCTCCCCGCAATTATTTTCTGGCTACGTCATTGTTGCACTTATTATATTATTAATATAATGTTACAAAATGCCCAAAGAAGTTAAAGCAACAAAAAATAAGTGAATTAAAAAAATAACCCCCCTAGAAAATATCATATGGGCGCCCTTGTCGACAGCCAATCAGGTTGGGGGGGTTGTCTCAGCAATGAAGTTGGGGGGTGAGTCATGAAGTTTGGGGGGGTGGGCACCCCTGCCTAATTAATTATGTTTCAACTCTGAAACTGAAATAAAGGCCTATATTCACTGTCATATGTAACAGGATTTTTTTAAAGCTGCTCATTTAAAGATTGGTTTTAGGCTCTTTTCACACTGGGTCACTTGTGACGGTCACCGGTGACTGTCACAAGTGTTCGGAGTAGACACTGCAGCGTCACTTGTGTTTGGGTGGGTCACCGCAGTGACGCAGTGTGAATACTCCCATTTAAACCGGTGACCGTCACTGGCAAAGAAGCATTGGTTTAAATGGGAGCATTCACACTGGGTCACTTGTGACGGTCACCGCATTTATGATTGCCAACAATGCAAGTTGTATATACATAATTCAGTAGTTGTATAATTGAGCTCAGCGAAACTAGTTATCCAGCTATGAGTTTAAATTTGATTAATACTGAAGATTTCATAAGTGAGGTGGAATGTCGACCTGCCATTTGGGATGTCAAAAGCGATTACAAATTGTTTTATCATATATTTACTATTGGCAATACTAGCGGTGACCGTCACAAGTGACCCAGGTGTGAAACGAGCCAAACACCGGTGATGGTCACTGACGGTCACCGGTGACCGTCACAAGTGACCCAGTGTGAAAAGAGCTTAAGTTACAAGGTATAACTCAGGACAAATATCTCTGCCGGTGTCGTGTTTAAGAACTATCTTGCTCAACAGCGTTTTCATCGCACTGTGCAGTACAATCTGCTCGAAATATCAGTCATAGCCTGATGAGTTGTCATTGTGTTGTCCTGCGGAAAGCATCATGAAGTGCTAGTATATGTAACTCATGGGATCAGTAGCTCCAATTCAGGATTAAAAGGCAGGCCTTAACTTCAAGTATTTCTAAGACACGACACACTACTGTGAATGACATTCTGTCACAGACGGTACTTACTTCTCCTTTTCTCCTCCTACTCCCTGCAAGGACCTATGTGTGGAAGTAAACATCGGTACCAGCGGCATTCCTAAATGTCCTGAGTTATAAGTATCCACGGTAAGTAGGATCGGAACAAGAAAGATGCTTGAAGAACCAGATACACATTAACGTAACAAGAAAGTATATCACCAAGGTAACGAGAACATGCAAAGGTCCCAACAACTAGAAATGTAAAATATCAGGCAAATTTTAAAGGGCACTTCAAGAGCCAAAGTTGTTTCCCAAACTCAATCAGGTACAACATGACACTGAAATAATATCACAATACCACTATAAATTATAACCAGTCAGACGCGGGTGCAGGATTTCGTTTGGGGGGGGGAGGTTGTGTGATTTTTACCTATCTTCCAGAAAAGTCATTCTAAACAAAATATTTTAGTGTATTAATAATTTGTGTAAGTATTTTAGTGTGTTATCATAGGTAATCCCACGAGAGATGACGAGTTTATAGATAGATTCGCGAATTTATCTGATGAAACTTATCAACTCGAGTTGGATTTATTAATACTATTCCATGAATAAAAATGTAACGGATTATACAAATAATAATAATTACTTTGTTATATAAAAACTAAACTAACAGCTGCGAGATCACGGCATACTATGAATCAACCATCCATGAATCGATTCCAGTTACCATGTTCTCAACCAGTGCTACCAATGGTGCATATAAGACATAGTTAACTTCATTCAGGTAAGCTAACAGTAGAACAGAATAAAAGCACACGATCTGGCTTGCACCGAATCGAAATTGTGTTCTTAATGAATGTACATTTCTATTATTTCAATTTCCAAACAAGTTATGTTGTATAAAATAATCTGATCTGGTGCCGCTTAGTGGCAGCATCTGACTATTAATCACTGCACACTAGTACTTGGCGTGTCCAATAACGACCAGACGGTTTTATCACGATAAAATGCAATCCTCTCGATTCCTACAAGAATATTGTAAGATAAACGACCGTTATTGGTCTATATCCGAGGAATTGCTAAACGTTATTGGTCAATATCAAACACGCGGCGTATGAGTGGAATAGTCCATGTAATACTTGCATTTGAATAATGCTCTGTTTGTCTGTCTTATAAAATGAAATAAAAACACACATGTGTAGGGGAAAAAACAATTTACTTTGAAGTAGGTAGGTACATCATATTAAACTCCAATCTCTTCCTGTCTTGTAATCACTTGCAATAGGAATTTCCCTATGAGTGCATAAGGGCAACAACGAGGAGGCGGTTTTAAGGCGCCGCACCTCTCAGTCAGAAGTGTTGCAAGGACTGGTACAAATTCATGTATTATAGGAATTGCATCCTTATCGAACCCAGCCAATATATGTACTTAGGTAATAATGAGTAAATAAACAGATAGTGATGTCCTTATGACGATTTCGAACATTTTGAAATTGGTCAAAATAAAATGCTTCGGTCGTTAGCGCCTTTATCCAGTGGTAAGAAGAATAACTACTTACAGATATCGCCTAAAATTCTCTTCATTTTCAGAAGGTTTTTTTTATTTAACACTGAGAACTGAATGAATAGTCCATTTGTCATTACTAGTGCAAGGCATTTAATGACCATAAACTAGTGAAAAAAAGCAAAAGAAAAAATGCATTGATGGCCTAAAAATAGTGGGAAAAATTACCCAAAATTAAAAAAAACAATAAATGTACCATTATTACTTATTAGTTTTTTCAGTAATGAATTGCTAAAATCAATTTATGACAGTGCGTTATTTATGAATTTAAATTATAAAACACACTTATTTTTTTACTAAAGAAATAAGTAGATTTATGCTACTTGGACACCCATAGCGAAAAAGAAATTCTTTCTGAACTGGCATGCCCTTCAAATTGCCCCTACCATATATGCGCCATTTTAAAAGAAAGAAAAAATTCTTTATTGCTACAAGACAAACTGCTGTGGTGTTTAAAATAAACCTGAATTAAAATGACTATGAACACTTGGCGGAGATTCTCAAATAAAACGATTGAAAGTAACGAGTTGTACGTGGAAAAGCTCCTCTCTACCTGCACTGAAATATGACCTAAAATTTCTGGAAAATACCTAAAAATGCCGAAAATTACCTAAAAAGTCAGAAAATAACATAAGAATTTCCAAAAAATGACCTATCACTTGAAAATGACGAAAAATGTCAAATAAAGCAAAAAAAGTAAAAACAAGTTGCCCTTATTTAATCAATTATTTCATGATTCACATTTTTATATATTCAAGCTATCTTTTAACCTTCACATCAAAAAGATGCAAAGTCATCAAATACCTTGCCCTAGTCATTACTGAGATCTCAGAATAAATAACATAGGTAAAGAATTATCCTCATTGAGTTTGGGATACCAAAGAAGTTAGTTAGGCTGATCAAAATGCTCTAAATAAAACCTATAGCAGAGTCTAGGTAGGGAAATTTATATCTGATATGTTTACCATTAAAAGCGCCTTGAAGCAAGCGGATGCACTATCACCTTTACTTTTTAATTTCACTTTGGAGTATGCCATTAGGAAAGTTCTACAATTAAATGGTAGTCACCCGATTTTAGCTTATGAAGATGACGTTTGTCCGTTGGGCGATGTCATAAACCAGGGGAAGTCAACTACGTCTTGTGATGACGTTTGTGGAGCAAGTGCATGCGGATCCCTTGTGTGTGACGTCAGCAAGAGCGCACGGTAGTAGAGGTGTTTAGAGTACGCTAGAGCCAGCTCTAGCTCTGTGGGTAGAACAACTTCTGGTTGGAAATACGGAGCATTTTTCAAAGTTAACGCAAGTACGCGATCCTGATAGTGTTCTCTCTGCAGAATATGTGTTAGTTCTGCTAAACCTTCTTCTTCAGTTCGAGTCCGGGTTTCAGGATGTGGAAAACCTTTCTCCAATGTTTAAACTTTTTGCTACCCCATATTCAGTTAATGTCAAAGACGTTCCTCGCCGGTATCAGTTGGAACTGCTAAACTTACAATCCGACGATCTGTTAAAGGACAAATACGAACATAAGTGGTCTTGTGTAACTTTTACAGAAATTTCTCTGAAACCAGATTCCCGAGACTTATGCACTTGCCGCACGAATATTATGTAATTTTGGATCTACGTATGTGGCCGAACAATTTTTTTCACTAATGAAATGTGCAAAGCTCAAATCAAGAAGTACATTGTCAAATCACAACCTAAATGTAGTCTTCGATTAAATATTGCTCAAACATTACGTCCCAACATCGATAAACTTGTTAAAGAAAAAGAGACAGGAAAGTCAGAAAATTGTTGCTGTAATCTTGTATCATCTAAGGTGCAGACGAACTTGTATGGTAATTAATTAAGTTCATTTTTTATTATTTTTATTGTAGTGAATTATGTTAATTCAAATGATAGTATTGTCTATTTTTGTCAAAGAACATAGATTTTGTGGAAAGGCAATTGTTCTCACAGAATAGTAAAATAGAATTATTTATAATATGTTAAACTACTGTGCTGTAATTAACCGATAAACTATCAAGAAAATCGATTGATGTTTCATTAATTCGGAAACACGTATTACGTAAGTTCTAACCCCCTAAATTCCCGCTGCCTGCAATACTAATGCCCCTCTCTTCCCCCCTGTTCGCTGATGCCACCATTTCACATACTCCTCGCAGAGATATAACGCGAGCAGTGAGAGCAGAAAGCAGTGACGTCACAGAGCAACCTTCTGTCTTCCCCTGTCATAAACACAATAATTGAGAGAAATGCAGAAAGTCTTTTCGATGCCTGCAGAAATGTTGGATTGGAAATTAATACAGAAAAAACTAAATACATGCTCTACAAAATGTTAGAATAGCCAATAAATCGTCCGAACAAGTGGAAAAATTCAAATATCTGGGAGCAATAATTAAAGAAACAAATATTATTAAGGAAGAAATTAAGTGTCGACTAAAATCAGGAAATGCTTGCTTTTATGCAACTCAGAGACTCTTTATCTTCTCGTCTTCTGTCCTGAAATCTAAAAATTTATAATTGAAGGGGCTAGTTCCATAAGGGCGTAAGGCACATCTTGAATTCTGAGCTTTTAACATTTATGCCTTCTCCGCATATATCTTAAATACTCAGTGAACAATTTATACTTGTGCCTTAAACCTCTGCTCAGTCATAAGAAAAGACCTGTGCTTGTAAGGGGTAACATTGCTTAGAAACATTAAGATTTCTCACAACTTTTCTGTTGTGCCTTACGCCCTTATGGAAATAGCCCCTTCAATTCTATTATCCTGCCTGTTGTATTGTATGGATGTGAGACACGACCGCATACTCTTCAGGAAGAACATAATCTGAGAGTATTCGAAAACAGGGTGCTTAGGAAAATATTTGGGCCTAAGAGAGATGAAAATGGGGGCTGAAGAAAACTGCCGACGAGCTTCATGACCTGTAATCTTCACCGGATATAGTAAGGGTAATTAAATCACCGAGAATGAAATGGGCTGGACACGTTGCGCGCATGGGGGAGGAAAGACATATCTCAAAAATATTGATTGGGAGACCCGAAGGAAAAATACCACTTGGAAGACCTAGACGTAGGTGGGATTACGGTATTAGGATAGTTTTAAGGGAAGTAGGATTTGCGAGGGATGGTTGGATAGAGTTAGCACAGAATAGGATTGAATGGCGGGCTTAGGTAAACGCGGCAATGAACCTTCGGGTTCCATAAAATAGATAATATTCCCTTAGCTTGCTGAGGAATTGTCTATTCCCATTGAGTAAGTAAGTGAGAAATGTGTATCAGCTTAACTCATATGCAGCAATAGGCAGGCCTAAAATGAAATTAATTAGGGTCAAATACCTATACAGAATATTGGCTAATAATAGTATAATTTAGAGTAGCACAGTGGAAGCGTGCTGGGCCCATAACCCAGAGGTCCGTAGATCGAATCCACGCATTGGAAGCTCTAGGCATGTCCTCATTTTCCCACCCTAATGATTGAAGGACAGAGTTGCGGTTTTAGAGACTGGTGACCGTGTTGAGGCAAGTTAGTTGTATAATAGTGAAAGTGTTGACATTCTGGAGGCAGTGATCATGTGGAAACTTGAGGTATTGGTTCTGCTCCCCGCCGTGTGCGGGCTTAGTCTTATCTCGGTGCCTCAGGGATCGCTTCTGGGCCATCAGCTGGTATCGAGATATGGCAGGCCCTTCCTCGCCTTCCAGGGCATCCCGTACGCGCGACCACCCCTCGGGGAACTCCGCTTCAGGGTAAGTCAAAGAAAAAATCAAAATATCAAGATAGGTTGAAAAAATGCATTATTCCAAGAAGTCGACAAAAGTGCTTTTCGAATGACGTATGTCCCAATGTCCATCTAATTGTCTGTGCAGACCACTAAATAAGAATGACTTACCGAGAGAGGTGTCCGAGATTGTAACGTCTTGGACTTTGCATTCGGGAAGTCCCAGGTTCAAATCCCGTGGCCGACCAATTTGACATGGGATTTTTTTTTATGGTTTCCCTGGTCATAAAGGCAAATGCCGAATTGAATATTTACATATCGTCATCATCCTCGCCATTTTATCCTGTATCATATCCATTTAAATTAATATCAGTTGAAATTTACATCCGTTAAATACACCGACAATAGAAACAATTGACAAGCAATAGTTCCATGGCCTACCCTACAGTACAGACACAGATCCCGAACTCCTGATATTGCCTCGAAGCTAAAAGGAGTATAAACACAACTGGGGGGAAAAAAATACTTCACTCACATTATCAGAAGCAATTCTATGAAAATATGAGTAACTCTACTCTTTTATTTATGAACTCGCAGGCCTACTAAGAAAAAAGATATGCAAAATGCTAAAAGCAATCGAAAGCTACTCTGGCTTGCATTCGTTTAACTCTAGGTGTCCTGTTAGTGGGTCTATCTAGCGTATAAGACATGGCGTACTATATCAGATTCTGTCTCAATCTCTATATATATAAAAGGCTTTGTCTTGACTGAATGAATGACTGACTGACTGACTGATTGACTGAATGACAGGAATCAACATACAGCCTAAACTATAACAGGTAGAGACTTGGAATTTTGACAGTACCTTCGTTTCATAATGTAGGTGCTCACTAAGAAAGGATTTTGAAAAATTCTGTTTCTAAATGCCAAAAATTAAATGTTTTTGAAAATACTTAATCCCTTTTTACATAGAATTATCAATTCCAAATCACAGAATATATTGTTGCCAAATTTTATATGATGGGCTTGGAAAAAACAATTGAAATGCACTTTTGACAAATAAGAGAAGTTATCAAAATAATTCATGTTATACGCGTAAATAAATATTACAGAATGAAATCCACTAAAATAATGGAATCACATAACTTTCTCTACCCTGGACATAGAGAAAACAAAACGAGGTATGGTAATGTGTATATTATTATATTATATCGCAGGTTTTTGAAGAGAAAAGTATGAAGGCTTTATGGTAACATAAGAGTGGGAAATTTCCCGCCTCGATATTACAATTTTATGTTACAGGAATTTCTGTTTCTTCTTATTTAAACCTCTACCAGGCTTGCTGTGCACTGTACAAGCGATGGGATGCAACATTCTAGATCCTCTATGAGCCATAAAAAACTATATCAAGCGTTTTCTGAGGGAATAGTTTGAGTGTAATAAGTCGTTCTTCCTATTTCAAATTATAAATGCCTATATAAGGACCTAGAATTTAAAGTTGAAAATCCTTCATAAGCTAATTTCCAATTACAAAATACAAAACCCGGGCGACGCCGGGTCTTTTAAGCTAGTTATTTTATATATAATAACAGATTTCCATTACAAAACCACCCATGTCAGCTATCGAGTTTGCTTCACCAATTACTGATACCGTCTCATAGAATCTGCTCAGAGCTTAAACATTCTAGAGCAGACTTTGATAAGTTGATAAGTTGATGCATCGTAGGTTGATCCAAAATCCCTTTCCCTTTGCTTTCTCATCGAGCTTTTTGGAGCGAAAATCGCTGTTCTGCGAAATACACTGTAATATTAGAATGTATTTGGTTCTACCTTACCATGGAGAAATATTTTTCTATGGCGTCATTATCAACATCTCGAGGAAATCGTAGACAATAGGGCCATGCTATAATGCATGTGACGTAACGGTATCATAATGACTCTCATTTCTAAACTGTTTTTCATTTTGACATCGATTATTATCGAACGCGAAACGATTTTGAGACCTTGAGTTTTCAGAGTAAGAGCTGAAAACTGCCTAATAAATAGTCTGTATATCTTCTCTCTATGACTGACTGACAGAAAATCAATAGAGCCTAAACTATGATAGGTAGAGTCTTGGAATTTTGACAGTACCTCCGTTTCATAATGTAAATGCAGGAAAGAATTTTGCAAAATTTTGATTTTAGGTGCCAAAAATCAAATGTTTTAGAGGAGACAGAATTATCATATCCAAATCACATTCCATGTACAGTTCACATGACAACAGTGTATTGTTGGCAGTGTTCACAGGGAGTTTTGGAAATAAATGAAACGAGACTTTGGCAAATTAGAGAAGCTATCGATATAATTCATGGTGGAAATAAATACTGAAGAATGAAATCCACTAAAATAATGCACAATGTGATGCAGTCATATAACTTTTTCTACCCTGGACATAGAGAATAAATTACCATACAAGGTATGGTAATAGTATATATCGCAGGGTTTTGGGGAGGGAAGTATGAAAGTGATATTGAATTACTTTTTAATTTCATCCCCGAAACGGTTGTACGGTAACATGAGAGTGAGAAATAACATATTCCGCAAAGACAATACCATTTTATGTTGCGGAATTTTCGTTTCTTCTTATTTAAACTCCTAACAGGCTTGCTGTGTACAAGCGATGGTATGTAAAATTCTACATCCTCTAGAGCCATAAAAGGCTATATCAATCGTTTTCTGAGGGAATAGTTTGAGTGTGATATGTCGTTCTTCTTCGTTTCAAATTCTAAATACCTATATAAGGACCTAGAATTTGAAAATAGAAAGTTCTTTATAAGTTAATTTCGAATTACAAAATACAAAACCCGGGCAACGCCGGGTCTTTTTAGCTAGTTTAAAATAAAATCTATTCTGTTAGTCCTCATACTAAAATGAATTTAATTCGTGTTGTCAGAATTTGCTGTTTTCAAGAAAAGGTAGCTTCGATTTCACCCACGCCATGTACTGTCATCTGTCGTAGAAGACACGAACTACGACAATCAGCTGACGCGAAGGGCATGGTGGGCTCGTTTGCCGTTAGTTTGAGTGAATCTAAAATCTGTAAATTCAAACATTTAGACTAATTACGGTCGAACAAAAACAGTCGTATACAACTTGCCTATACAGTGGTGGTAATTAAGATACTCTTATAAAAACATAATCGTATAGGCTCATTGCATAATGTGGGCCTACTATTAAAAATTGGTTAATTTTATGGTTTCCTCCAAGTAAAACAACTAACTATGACCGACTCGGTCAGACTTATTCCTTTGAAGCCGCCTGGGTATGTAATGAAAAACTCTACTATACCGGTAAATAAAATAAATAAATAAATGAAATTTTATTGTCACTAAGCAATTAATAAAGCAATAGACAACGTCAATGGATCTTAAAACTAAGTACAGTATATACAACAATACGTTCTACAAATATTTACAAAGTATACAAAGGGGCATAAAATAAATTTAAAATTTTACAACACAATTCTGGCTTCAAGATATTCTGTAATACTATAAAACGGATTAAGCAGTAAATAATTATAGAGTTTTTCTTTGAACACTTTCAACGAGATGTTAAAGTCTTGCATACACAATGGAAGTTTATTAAACAATTTTGGTCCAACTACTTCATAACTATTGATAGATTTAGCTAATCTATGATCAGGCCCGACGAGAGGGAGGGGCAGCCGGGGCTGCAGCCCCGGGGCCCGGGCCCAAAAGGGGGCCCGGCCGACCAGTTTTATTTTTTACTTTCTAAATTTACTCTATAATAAAATTGGTTATAAGTCAATAAAAAGCTTAAGTTATGTTTTATGTGTTTATTTTATCTGCATTGTCCTGTCGTATAACGGTGACACGGAATTATCAGTTAATCTGAAACGGATTATTTTTTAAGAAAAATTGCTGTTTCTTTTTAAAGTAGAAGCAGAAATCCTTTTGAACTCAACAGTAACGTTCGTCATTTAAAATCATAATTTTCAAAAGATTAAACTGGTTCATACAGATAAAATTGTTCCTAATTATAACATTTTAATGTATTTTCTGTTTCGTGCCCGGCATCAGTTAGGCCTAAGTGATTTGGTCCAAAATCAATAGGCTTCGTCCCATGGGCGTTATAAATGGACCAAGTTTTATGAAAATCCGATAAAGCGTATTTCAGTTATCGCACTTACCGACACACACACAGACAGACAGTACTATCTACCAGACAATCTCATAAAGTATCGGTACCATTCTGGCACTTAATTATGTAATATCATTACATTATCTTTTTGTTGCATAAAGGGCGAGTTGGGTAGTGAATTTAAAATTTGACAGGGGCCCGGGAAAATTTGTCCCTGGGGCCCTTGCTTTCTTTCCACGGCCCTGGGTATAATGGAGAAATAATAGGTCATATATAGGCTAATCTCCATCTTCATCTTCACTTCAAGGCTTAGGCAATTTCCTGCCTGTTCCGACTTCACATGATTAGCTCCATCTATTTCTCGGCCGTCCCTCATCTCTTCTCCCAATGGGTTTATACTTATTTACAACGGCTAGGATTCTATTTTTGTCCATCCTGCTAAGATGTTGCCTCCATTTTCCCCTGTATTATTCGATCTTTTCATTTAAATTATAAATTCTCAATTCTTCTCTGATATTTTTTATGTTGTCTCTCCTTGAACAGCCTTTAACAGTTCTCAAGAATCTCATTTCTGCTGACTGTATGTTCTGTTGATCTCTTTTTTTTCAATCTAGGACTCACTACCATAAAGTAGCACAGGCACTGCCATTATTTTATATAGTTTTAATTTTGTATCTTTTCTGACTTTATTTTTTTGAAATTTATTCGTTTTTTGTTCTATGTCTTTATCACTGTTCAGGCTAACGTCATTACCTAAATAACTGAAACTAGAGACTTCCTCAAGTACCTTGTTTTCAATTACTATCTTAGATCGAACTGGGAATTTTCCATAGTGTGCCATAACTTTTGTTTTAGTAGCAGAAATTTTTAGATTGTAGTCTTTTCTTCCAAATTCACATAACCTATGCACAGAATGCTGTAAGTCTGCCTCTGTATTTTGTATTATAATTACATCATCTGCATACAGCATAACATTTAAATAATAGTTCCTTTTCAGCTGGTTACCTTCATGGACTTCCTTCTTCCATTTTCTTATTAAGTCTTCGACATAGATGTTAAAAAGAGTCAGTGACATGCTACATCCCTGCCTGACACCTCGATTTATTATTATCTCATCTGTCTTTGAAGTGCCTGTATTTATAATTATTCTGGTGTTCTCGTATATACTTTTAATTGCCTGTAAAAGATGGATGGTGTATCCTCGATTGCCCATAGTCTATTTCTAATGACAGAGTCAAACGCTTTTTCGAAGTCAATAAAAGCAACATGTGTTTCTAAATTGAGTTCTTGTCTTTTTTCTAAAATTATTTTCATGCTGAAGATATTATCACTGCATGAGCGTCCTTTTCTAAATCCACTTCGCTCTTCTCCCAAATATACATCCGTTATTACTTTCAAACGTTATTTATTAAGTGCCAGTATGGTACTTTATGAGATTGTGTGGGGGACGAAAAAATGTCTGTCTGTCTGTCTGTCCGTCTGTCCGTGCGTCTGTACGCACCATAACTCAAGTACGCTTTTTTCGGATTTTCATGAAACTTGGTATAAACATTCATAATGTCGATGGGAAGAACCCTATTGATATTGAACTAAATCGGTTCACCGGTACCGAAGT
Organism: Ectobius pallidus; assembly: GCA_964059195.1. NCBI lineage: Eukaryota > Metazoa > Arthropoda > Insecta > Blattodea > Ectobiidae > Ectobius > Ectobius pallidus. The sequence continues at coordinate 200,526,079 of CAXKWD010000003.1, forward strand.
AATGCCCAATTTATTGCCTATTTTAATAGATTATGGCGCCTTTCTCATAGAAAGGCGCCATCACTCAAATACGCTGTAACGGATTTTCATGAAACTTGGTATACCCATTTATGACGTCCATGAGAAGAGCCCAATTGAATTTGAACCTAATCTGTTGACCGGTACCGGAGTAAAACCCAATTTAGTGTATATTTTAAAGACGCGGTAATTCAAATACGCTTGACCGGATTTTTATGAAACTTGGTATACACATTTACAATGTCCATGGGAAGACATCTGTTCATAATGGATAAAATCGGTTGATCTGTTTCGGAGTAATGCTCAATTTAGTGCTATTTTATGGCAATATAAGTATTCGAAAGAATTTATAAAAAAAATGAAAATCAGATATCTTGACAACATTGCCTATTGTTTTACTGTGATCTTATAAGGCCTTGGAAATTAAAATACAGGTAGCTATGACAAAAAACACTAATGTTTTACATGCGCTTATCCAACTAGACCGTTAAAATGACCCAGGTGGCCGAGATGGTAGACCTTTCTTCTTCCGTAAGCCCTGCTTAATTAATAAACCTGGAGCTTAACTTGGAAATCAATTAAAAAAAAAAACATATTCTGCATATCATAATTGCAGTCATAACTGATTAAACAAAAACAAACTGGCACTTTTTTACATCAGTTTGCCTGATTTTATTGCTTTTGAGTACGTTGTATAGGCTGTATTTGCTAGACTTATGCTTCTGTAATTGTTACATGCATTTCTTTGGCTAATCTTCAAATATTAAAATATGCTTTGAAATAGTATTATTAACATTGTGCCTTACTGGTTTGACATTTGCAGGCTCCTGAACCTCCTGAACCATGGCTTGGGGTGCTGAACGCCACAAGATATGCCGAGAAGTGCATTCAGAGGTCTGTGTTTGCGAAGGCAGTGAATGTGGAAGGAAGTGAAGACTGCCTGTACCTCAACGTCTTCAGACCTCTGTGGAGTGTGGGGAATGGTCTAGACGTGATGGTTTGGTTTCACGGAGGCGGGTTTGTGTCCGGTGCCCCTCACTACTACGAGCCCCATCACCTGCTTGACCATGACGTGGTGCTGGTCACAGTCGCCTACAGGTAACAGACAGACTCCATGTTTTCCAGTCCTCCCAGCCCAGTAACGTAGTGCAATCCTGACAAGACCATGGCTGCTATTCATCAAGTCCAACTTATTTCTTACGTCACTAACCTAGGAATGCCACTGAACTGTTAATCCAACTAACAAGGGAACCTTCCCTCAAATTCTGCATACCAATAGGTCTTCATTACAAATAGACACATGGAAAAACAATTAGCTGCTCATAAGAACTGTAAGTGGGTGGAAATTAATTGCGAATCTCGTAAATTCGAAATACTGAGAAGCCCCATACAGTTGGCGGGAGAGGGTTTATTGCTCCTTCGCTACCTAGCACTCGCCGTATAGGCTGTTACACAGTATTGTAAAGTCCCGCTTCGTATGTAGGCCTATGCAGTGGCGATCCTAGGGTGGGGCGGTCCGCCCCGGGCACCACTTACTATGGGGGCCCTCATTGATGCCCTACCCTAATATAAAAATTAATGTGCCACTTCTTTTTTCACTCATCGGAATTTTTGCATTAAATAAAATTATAGCGTATTTGACGTGTTACCAATAAAAACAAATTGACTTTGGTTACCAATGTTTTGGTCTCGGGTTCATGAGTCGGCCGCGAGAGATTACTAGGAGATGCGCAGTTGGATACGGCGCTGAAATGTATCATTTAACTGATGAAAAATAGAACATGTAATTTCATTAACATTGACGGAAAATTTTAACAATGAGTTCACGAGTCGACCGCGAGAGGGCTCTAGAAGATGAACTATGGGTTACGTGCAGAAGATGTATCATTTAAGCCTAATTGAAAAAAAATAGAGCAATTCTTAATATTTTCAAATTAACTTAACAAAACACTTAATGTGGCCTATAAGAGTTCACGAATCAATTCCATTCTTATGTTTAGCACTAAGGTTGTTTTTAACTATTTGCATTTCAGTTGCAACTTGTGAAAGAAGTTTTTCAGAACTGAAATTAATAATAAAAACTATTTGCGCTCAACAATGAACCATATCAGACTAAATGGACTAGCATGTTATACATCGAAAACAATTTGGCTACGAAAATAAACTTTAATGAGACAATTAGACAAGTTTCTGATGTAAAAGCTATAAAAAGATAATTTAAAACGTTGCTTTTTATTCTGTGCATGTGTTTGTACTCTAGCAGGTCTTGTGAAGTAATGTGTGACTCGGGAAGTGAGGGTGGTGATGGAACTGTGGGTAAGAGAAAACAAAATTGTGGAATGCCTGAAATAAAGATTAGGGGTGCAATGTAGCCTCTTCGCATGTTTCTATGCACAGTTGATAGTAACGCCTCGGGCGTGTTAAGAACTATCTAGGAGTCTTCAATGGACGAGGATATTACGTGAATTACGTGACTCTTCTCGCCATCGAGCCCAACCTCGCCTGTGGACTTGCTGTTGAAGACATCATTAACGAGTTCGCAGTTCAGAGGCCAAGAAGAGTCAAAATTTAAGCCTACTGTAAAACTTGCGAACAAGATGTTATACTCCTCTAGTGTTGGTGTTAGTGTTAGCCCATAGGGTCCCCGTGGGGCACGGGCCTCTCTCCTGAGAGAGGTGGCTTGGTTTTAGCGATCCCGGTTAGCCATTCCGGGAGGGATCCTCCTGTTGGTACTTATGCCTGTATACTATCGCATGTTTCTGTATATAGTCTATCACTTAAGGTCCAATTATTTTACTCTGTACTGCGATTTTAGTCCCACATTTTTCCGTGGCGCACTGGTTCCTTATGTCCTGCTAGTTGTGCTGTCGTCGTCCTGTGTTGTTGCTCTGGATTGCCGTCTCGATTAGTAGTTGCCATTTTCCTCTGTCCTTAGCTGTAGTGGTCCAGTTGTTGCCGAAAGTTGTCCTGAGTTCGTCCGCCCATCGCGTCCTCTGTCGTCCCACTTTTCGCCTTCCCGTCCTTGGGTCCCATGTCGTTATTCTGTGCGTCCATCGATTGGCATTTTGTCTCATGATGTGTCCGGCCCATCTCCATTTTAGGTATCTACTGGCGTTACCTGCATCTGTTATTTGTGTTCTTCTTCTTATTGCGTCATTCCTGACTCCGTCTTTCCACGTTATTCCAAGGATTTTCCTTTCCATCTTTCTTTGGCATGTTTGAATTGATTTCCTGTCTTTTTTAGTTGCGCTCCAAGTTTGTGAGCCATATGTCAGTGCGTGTAATATGTATGTGTTCATAATGTGCCGTTTGATGCTTAGATTGAAGGATTTATCTAGTAATATGAATGAATTAGTACGGGTTAGTAATATTTACTGTTTAGAGTGGCAGCACATTACACGAGTGTCTAGGCGGGAAATCTGTAAAAACGTTCCTGGTAAAAAGTGTAAAAACGTTGTAATTCCATATGATTGTCGGACGAGAACGAGAAGTTCCAGTTTTCCGAAATTTATAGCCAAATGCTATCGCGATGCCACTGAAGAGGTATTCCATTCATGGGCGCCCATACTCGGGGGCAGGGGAGGGCCGCCCCCCCCCCCAGCTCTCAGAGAGAGGAAACAATGTTTATTAATAATTATAGTCAGGTGTTTTTCTTTTAGGACAATTATTTAAAAGGCATTAGAGACATAAAACGTTTGCAGAAATTTTACCAAATCGACAACATGGAAGCAGAATCTACAGTGTATTAAGAAAGGGGGGTCCAGAGGTCCGGACCCCTAAAAATCAAAACCTAAAATTATTTTATTCTCATTTCCGACTGAGACATGACAATACTTTAACGCCGAATTTTTCCTCCTTGTATTAAACAAACAACACTTCAAAGACAGCACCGCTAGCGATGAAAAAAAGTTAATACCCTCAATGTAAATACATGGAAATGACTTAATAAGGAAGCAAATGACACGAAAATGACAAAATAATGACCTAAAATTGAAATAAATGCCCTAAAAATATAAAATAGCATAAAATGACAAAAATGACCTAATAAAAATGTATTTTTATAATCTAGAGGCCATGATTAGGATTTATCCACAAGTTGGCAATATCTATGCAGCACCAATAAAAAGATGACATGTCATTAGAATCCGGGCCCTGGTTATAACGTAGGTAACGATTTCTTGTTTACGTTTGACATGTCTTAGAACATGGTAAACAAATTTTCTAACTAGTTTTTCAGTGCTAAAATAGAGTAGAATGTGATTTTCAATAGTTCAATATTTAAAAATTGTCTGGGTTCCGACCAATCATTTAGGTAATTAATTCCTGTTTACGTTGGCATGTCGTAGAATAGGACTGGCTGGATTCTTCCCCCAGATCTGTCGATCTGTGTGATCTGGCTTAAAAATGTATTGGCTATAACCTATAACCTCTCCAGTCCTTGGGTCCAGCCGGTAAGACATAATGAAGTGTATGCTTCTTACGTTTAAAATGGTTGACCTGATGATCGTTGAAACCATATGTACAGCTGGCGGGATATATTTTGCATTATAGGAAATTTTGGTGTTCTCTTTGGCAATTTTTCTATTGGCTATCCTGTTTAAAACAAAATGGCGCCACCACTCACCAGATACTGGCTGTTTTTGAAGACACTAAAGGTATTTATGGCTTCCTATCTTTCTCTTTCCATATAAAAACGATGTGTTAATACGTTGTAAAACTATGTTAAATGTTTCAGCAGTGCTAAAGTAGAATTCTTACTTACCAAGTAGCATTGTTTACATCGTGATGTCCAGCCAGCTAGACGCTGGGACTTGGCCTGCGCAGTTTCACTAAACATAACCAATACATGTCTTGCAGAATGTACTTGTTTATGTTTCTAAAAAAAACATTTTCTCTGCTTTTTTTATATTATGATCCTTGTTATATGAACCTCATTCTGAAGCAAAAATTGATGAAGAGCTGTTAGCGATTTTAGACAAACGGAATGTTATTAATAGTGCTTCAGATTAAGCACTTCAGTGAATCACAACATTGGCTAATGTCTCCGTACCCCGGGATTCGGATAACAGTTCAGATCAGGTAACAATATTTAGGCCTAGTAGTACTATTCCGTTGAGTCGCATGCAACTCCTGGAGATCCACATTGATTTTCTAGCACATTGATTTGCTATCCCTAGAAAATATTTGGGGAACCAATATTTGTTCTTGGTCACGCCCCTTAAGCTCCGCCCACTCGATATTCACATTTGCTCGGACTGTGATGTATTTTGTTTCTTATCAAAGCAGGTGACCAACTGTCCTTGTATATTGTTGCAAGTGCCTTGTACCCACTGACCTTGTAAACTGTCGCAAGTGCCTTGTACCCACCTCATTATATCTCCCACGAGGTTTGTCAGCCTGTCACCGGTCGTCTAGCGATATGACATCACACCTCCAACGTCCAATCATGAGTTTCTTCATAATAATAATAGGTGAATTGCGCATAAGTATGCATGTAGTGTGTGTGTTCAAAAACCCTCTGAGGTGCACTGTTGTAACTAGATCAAAGTTCACTATCCTCTTTGGCAATTTCTGTGATGGATTTCGAGATTCCTTTGCACTGCAGGATGTGATAGAAGGGACATTCATCTTTACAGAATTTACACTGGCATGTGTTATTGGGTTCGTGAAAACTGCCAGTTGCACAGACTTTGTGATGAAAGCCATGCACTGCCAGGCGTGTCACTACGTGACGCAATTTCTGGTTGGGTCGGGTCCAGCTGCGGTCTAAGATGGCACTTGTAGTGTAAAATTCCAGGGGTATTTCCTCTCTCTTCCTTGACCTCTCTGCTAGGAGTGCCTCCAGGGGTTCTGTAGACGGGAGTAGCAATTCAAGTCTCAGCTCTTCTATGAGGAATGGTTCCTTTGCCAGCTCATAGACCAGTCTGGAAGAAGTGTACTTTGAAACACCAAGAACTCTCTTTAGAAAGGTGGCTTTGACCGATTCCCATCTCTGCAGATCTCGTTTTTTAAGGTGCTGCCAGATTTGGTGTATGCCGTATGTAAGTATTGGTCTTATCTTACTTCTAAATAGTATGCTTGCTGTTTCCAGTGACAGAGATCTCATGTGTTTTATGTCGCTCATGGCCTGAATTGCGGCAATGGTTCTTTCTTGGGCATGCAGGCTGAAATTCCTTCTACTCATCTGGAGGGTTATTCCAAGGTACTTGAAATGTTGTACACGGTGTAGTTGTACTCCTCCGGAGGTAATTCTGTCCTTTCCAGAAGTCCTAGTACCTCTCTGGAAGGTCATATGAACAGTTTTGACTTCATTAATCTGGAGCTTGTTTTGTTCTGCCCATACAGTCAGGTGATTCATGCACTCCTGTAACTCTTCCAGATTGGCTGAGCCCATGGCCAAATCGTCCGCGTACATATAGAGCGATACTCGCTCAGGCATGCTATTTCCTATGTCTGCTGTTGCGAGGTTGAACAACAGGGGACTAGCTGGATCGCCCTGGAGGACGCCGATCTTCTGTTTTATAGGATTTGAGAACTGAAGCTCATCCTCTACTATCACTTCATTGTACTCCAGTACTGTGGCAATTATTTGAGTCAGATAGTGTCCTTCCCCTAGTAGCGAGGCAAGTTTGTCTGTCAACATCCTACGGTCCAGGAGGTCGAACGCTTTCTTAAAATCGACGAAAATGACATGGAATTTTCCTCTCTGCTGTCTTAGTGCCTGCTCGATATCACCCAGTAACCTTTCAAGGGCATGTAGGGTTGACCTGCCTTTACGGAACCCATACTGGTGTTCTGGGATGATGCCAACAGTCGCCTCGCTGAGCCTGTCCGTCAGGATCTTGGTAAAGACTTTGAAGACTGTGTTCTCCAGAGCAATTCCTCGATATGAGTCTGGTGAATCAGCATGACCTTTTCCCTTGTAGAGTAGTTTGAGCTTCGATTTCCTCCAGCTGCTTGGAATGCTGTTTGTTTCTAAGCACTTGTTGAAGAGCGCGGTCCATACCTCTCCCACGAACGGGAGAGCCTGTTGGAGATGTTCATTGAAAATCCCGTCCGGGCCGGCAGCTTTGTGTTCTTTTAATTTCGATACAGTGTTGAAGACTTCTTCCACTGTGATTCGCGGGAATTCTGCTGAGCTTTGTGGCGGGAAGGTCCTGGGAGATGTGTCCTGATTGAGGATGCGCTGGAAATGTTCCTCCCATGATTGCATTGAGATTGCTTGAGAGAACCTCGGAGTTCTCGGCTTCAAAGCTTCAAAGAGCTTCATAATAGGAGGACAGAAAAATTCGCTAGATCGTGGTATAAAAGAAAGTGCACCATTTTGGGTGGGTCGGGCAGGATACCACGATCCGAAGGTGCTTTTTGAACTTCAGCTCTCAGTCTTCTGTCCTGTATGGCTGTTGCCAAGTCCCTCCATTTCCAGCCCATGATGATTTGTATTCCTTGAAGCCATCTTGTTCTTTTCCTGCCTCTTCTTCTTGTCTCTTCCGTGTGTCCTAACATCAAGTCTTCTTCTAGCGAGTCATTTTGAAATCATGTTGCCTGCTCTGATTTCAGAAGTTGGCTCTTCTGATTTCAAATGTTTTGTCGATGACGTGATCTCTCCCCTCCGCTGCTCGAGTTTTTTCCGTTACCGGTTGATCAGATAGCTTCCTGGAGTGCTCATGCATTGTCTTACTGGGCATGGAGGTCTACACGTCATAATCAAGCTAGTTTGTAATTTAATTAGTGCTTCGGATCGGGTACAACATGGAATTTTGGCTGAGTCAACAAGCAGAATGCATTGATATTCATATTAAAGTAATACCGGTATCGCGTTTTCTGGGTTAAAGACAAATGTTTGTCAGTTGCTTGCGGCAATTTCCTAAACACTTGGAAGATGCTAAGTAAATTTTTATGATTCCATAGTTTGTACGACCTAGAAGGTTTTTTCATGTCAGGGAAATTATAGTGCGAGATAGGTTCTGCTTCGTAGTGAATTTCTACGCTGTAGGTAAATTAGGCGTAATGGGTCATGCATAGTACTAAGTATAAATGAACTCAGAAAAGTCCACATTCTATTAAAGCATTACCCTTGTTTATTAAGAACAATTATATTGTCATATCGTTGTAATGAGTGTTTATGTAGATACTATCCGCGCGCGATTTCTTGAGCGCTCGGCTCCCTAGTCCTCATTCGGTAGGATTCGTTCAACATCGTAGGTTGAGATGACAACATTGAAACACGAAGTACGCTAAACATCCTGACATCTAGTGGCATCAATACTAAGCTTTCATTCTCTATCAGGATCCTTATTTATTTATTTATTGACATTATCTTTTCTGATGCAAGGAAAAAATCGAATTTTGCGAATTGCTGATTTTACAAACACGTCAACCAACACTTACCTGGTGCTTAATACCTCCTTAAGATTTCCGCATGTGCTAATTTCTGACACTCCCGTGAACTCTGATGTCAATTTCATGGACTGAAAGTTGAGCGAACTTTTCGTAAAACGTATTAAATACGTTGAAAATTAGGCCTATAGTTGTCTCCACTATTATATGCCTTATCTCTTTTACGTATTATAACACGAAATGGTGAAGCATGTTCTGCTAAGATTCTTCTTTATGCTTAAAACTATATATCCAGTGTACAAATATTGAGGCTTTATTATTTAATATTCTATTCTCGGAGGAAAATGACTTATTTGATAACAGAGTCTTTATGACGTGTAATTAATTGTTACGCAATACTGTCACAACGTTATATTATTTGTATATCACGTTATATTATTATTTGATTTGTATATTTAATGAAGGATTGATATTTAAAAAAAATAGTTTTATTTTAATTTTATCGCAGCACATCAATATGCCGCGGCACACTGGTTGAAAAACGCTGGTCTATACAGTAGGCCATGCAACTATTGATTGTCAACTATTGTTTATGTATTTTATGGCGTCAACTGATATTAATTTAAATGAATATGGTACAGGATAAAATAGCGAGGATGATTCATCGTAAGTAATTATCCAATTCGGCATTCAATTTATTGTTTGTACACATACCTCACACTTACGCTGTTGTTGTGCACTTACCATACGCGCGATTCTGCTGAAATGTGGTTTCTTTGGTTGACAACACTGCAGAAAAACTAGCGGACTAGCTATGTTTTGTTCCCCCCAACCCTCGCTTCCCCGTAAAAACAGCGCTCAAGAAGTGGCGCGCGGATAGTAGTTATGTGTTACGAAAATAATTCTTGAGGTTACGTCATCTGTCAAGACTGACTTGTTCACTGATCTACGCATGATGGGTGTGTCAGGTGATGTTACTCTCGTAACCCAATAAGTTTTCAATACAGTGGATTAATGCTTAACATTTGCGGATTAGCCTATATTAGCCGTTGTTACAAGATCTCACTCCCCTTTATGTGCTTAAATACATATAATTTTCTCCAGTTAGAGATAGCATTTACCAAAGTGATTCTAGATCAGATTGCTTTTTAAGATTCCATTATACAGCATGTTACCAATATTCAGAATACCTGTATAGTATACTTAGTGTATACTTTCTACTAGGATTAAATTCTTTATCAAGGTTAAAGTTGCTTGTCAGCCTACTTAGTAAAAGATTTTCCTTAATAAGATTTCACTATACAGGGTGTTAACTATATTCAGAATAGTTGTATAGTATACTTGGTGTATACTTCTTGGGGAGATTAAATTATTTATCAAGGTTAAGGTTGCTTTGATATTTGACTTAGTTAAACATTTCCTTAATAAGATTTCATCGAGTAGTCCATCGTTACTACAGAATAGGAAGATAGTAGACTCAATGTATGCCTCTAGTAAGGTTCAATTATTTTCTACAGTGAGTCCCACGCAAGAGTTGGCCAATGACGGGGGTTTCTGCATCGCGGCTGGCACAGCTCCAACTCCCGAGCGATCGGGTGAAATATCTACGCAAATAATGCCGCGGTCGTTGTAATGATTCAGGTTATCACATTTACAGTTAAAATTACAATGAAAATAACCACGTACTTCATCACAAGAGATGATGGAAATGTTCTCCTCTTGCATCCAGACAATACTGGCACCTTTTTAGGAAATTTTCTTTCACGCACATAAGTTCAGCTTCCGAGACAGAGTTACTTTCTCTTGTGATAGGCCTATGTGATATTGTCATCAAGTTCTTCTAACAGTATGTAAATATTATTTATGGGGAAACTTGAAAAATAAAGTGTTTTGGTCAATTTCCCATACACAAGAAGAACTTAAAGACAATATCACAAGAGAAATTAAACTCTATCTCTGAAGCTGAACTTACGCGCATGAAAGAAATTCCCTAAAAAAGGTGCCAGTGTTGTGCTTATGCAAGAGGAGAACATTTCCAACATCTCTTGTGATTAGGTACGTGGTTATTTTCATTGTAATTTTAACTGTAAATGTGAGAACCTGAATCATTACACCGGCCGCGGCATTATTTGCATAGATATTTCACCCGATCGCTCGGGAGTTGGAGCTGTGCCAGCCGCGATGCAGTAACCCGCGTCATTGGCCAACTCTTGCGTGGGACTCACTACATAGTAAGATTATTATTAGCCTGGTGCCTGGTAAAGTTTTTCTTTAATTCTGCATGATATAGTTAGTGTTGGTTTACTGTATAGTCCCCCATTCAACAGATATTATTTAATAAGCCCAAACTTAATTATTGATCAGTTTAATGAATTGCCTTTGTCTATTGACACTGTGGAAGTAATTTAAGGCATTCCTAGTGAGTGGAGGAAAAGTAGGTGGATTCTAAATACTTGGTCCAGTTTTCTGAAGTTAGCATGTTGAACTCATTCGTCTAGTAAAAGGTGTATTATTCATATTTTATAGAGAGAGAGTTAGTGGTTCTGTAATTTTACATCTCTTGGTAGATGTTGTTAGTTAATGAAGGCTTGTTTACTACTGATCTTTCAGATATCAATTTTATAGCAGTTTTAGAGAATTGAACATTGAAACAATGTATGTTATAATGGTGGTTGAGCCACTTACACTTGTGATCATTCCGAGTTGATAAGGTGAAGCAGAACCTATAAAATAAATAAATTCTCAGCTTAAAACATTTTTAATGAAATTTCATAATTCCATTTAACATATTATATTTATTATTACCCCACTTAAAGTGGGTATTGTTATTATTAGGGACCGGATTTTTAGGTTTTTAAAAACACTGTTTTAGGTTTTCCATTAGGTGAAATAGTTTTTTTTAGGTTTTTGTCCAAAATATCGTTTCCGGGTAGAATAATTCGTTTAATGAATTTGAATGTGCTACATAGGATTCAATACATAATACTTGTAAAGCTTAACTTAAAATTGACTTAAATTTGAGTAAACTTGTTTTAGGACAATATTATACAATTGAAGAAAGTAAGCATAAACAATCAAAAGAAGCAGTGAAAATAAGATTCTCACATTTCCTGGTTACAATATATCACTAAATATCTTTCAAGAATCTCAACTGTGAAGTTCTTCCTGTTATCTCCTAGAATACATTTGAAGGCAGAAATTGTCCTTTCAACCTCACATGACGTCAACAATGGTTGTTCGTACGAATATTTTAAAAGGAATACGCCGGTACTCTTACACTTCCTCTCTTGATACTGTCATCCTAGACGGCATTGGGTTGAACGGAACGCTGGTGGTATTAATTTCAACCCGACAAAAATTGTCTCTCCGCAAAACATCGATTTCTCAACTGACAAACAAAAAAGACAAAAATGTTGCCTAAATTATATATTTTAGGTTTTATATCCCGTTTAGGTACAATTAGGTTTTTATACCCCATTTAGGTATTTTTAGGTGCCACAGAATTAATGTGGGTGAATCCTATGGACATGATTCGAAAAAGTGTATGATCGCTTTTTGTTTTTGAAGTAAGGAAAAAAATAGGTAAAAACCTAAGAATCCGGTCCCTAGTTATTATACACGTTGTGCACATTAAAATCTGACTTGTTTGAACTGTGTGTGTATTTATCATGAATATCTTGCCGTCTCCCTTACACATGGCTGATGGCCATCAATCTACTCCTCTTAGGGCTTTTCCAGTTCACGCTTGTTATTTAATTGACATAGGTTCTATTATTAAGTTTTGTCAGCTTTGAATATTTGGAATTTAAAGATTTGTTGGGAGTTCTTGGGTTATATATTTTTCCTTGGGGAGTTGGATTCTCCCGAGTTTTGCTGATGGGTGGCAGACACTCCTGTTACAGAGTAGTAGCAGAGCTGTCGACCCGTTACAATTTCTCCTCATGATTTGTCCAAAATAGGATAATTTTAACTTCATAGCCATTGCCTCGAGTGAGTATTTTCGGTTTATCTCTTTAATTATTGACACATTTGTTCTTTTTTCTGTCCACGATATTCTTAATAATCTTCTCCAGGTCCATAATTCAAAACTGTCTATTTTCTTCCAATCTTGTTTATTTAATGTCCAATTTCCACAGCTGTATAATAACTTACTACTGGGAATACCATAGTTTAAATAATTCAAATTTTTCTGTTTTTGCTGACGCCAGAGTCCTTTTCGACTGCTGCTCACCCTAGATTGATTCTTCTTTTTATTTCTTTGCTGTATGATGCGTTACTGATTATTATAGATCCCAAGAAGTTGAAATGGTAAAATCCAGATATACTTGACCCATTCTTTAAAACTAAGATTCCATTCATAAAACACCTAATATCACACATATTTTGTTACATATAATTATGTGGAGAGGAGATATTGCCTTAGCAAATGATTTGGTCCGACCCACCCGCCCTAAACGTTACAATTTCTTTTATACCATGATCTAGCATAAAGTAGTCAAATCTTCGCCATATTACCTTCCCCGAAATGATACAAATTTTCGTGATTGGACGCCAGAGCTCTGATGTCACACCAGCGGAGTAGGTAGAATTCTGGGTAACTTGTTGATAAACACACTACACTAATATCGCTGTTCATAACCTACCCAAACCAAACAAACTTAACCTAACCTAACCTAACCAAACAAACCTAACCTAACCTAACATAAATGCCACTAAAGTAGAATCTACCTGTCACTACTTACCTTAATGCAGAGGTGGGTCTGTCCCTGTTGGTCACCCTGCTTCACTCAGAAACAAAAAGACATCACATCGCCTGTACATACATATTGCACGAATAGGTCAAGCATATATGGATTATGCCATTGAAATTATTGACTGTGTTCAGCTGCTCTCCATCCACTATTATTGCAATCTGTTGTGCCATTGTCATTACCTTTGTCTATTTCAGGTTTAGCATGAGACCTGCTTCTTCACTTTTCTCTTTAACTCTTCTTATCAGTTGTATCAAATCCTCTGCATTGTCTGCCAGAAGTGTTGTGTCATCTGCATATCTTAGATTGTTTATTTTCCTTCCACCAATTCTGAAGCCTGCTTCCATTACTTCTAGTCCTGCGTCCCTCATGATCCATTCACTGTATAGATTGAAAAGTGCAGGAGAAAGAATGCAGCCCTGTCTTACCCTTTTTTGCACTGGGAACCATTCTGTTGCTCCATACTCGGTCATTACATTCGCTTCTTGAATGGCGTATAAAGCTCTCATTAGATTGATCGTGTGTAAGGTATTCCCATATTATTCAAGATTTTTCACATTCTGTTATGTTGTATGCTGTCGAAAGCCTTACTATAATCTATGAAGCAAATAATAATTTCTTTTTTCCTTTCTTGAGCTCTTCCCATGATCCAATGCAAATTTTCTATTTGGTACCAAGTTCCTCTGCCTTGTCTAAAGCCTGCTTTTTCTTGTGGTATTTCTCTTACTATGTGTTGCTCAATTCTCAGTAGACTTTTGCTGACATGTGAAATCAAAGCTATAGTTCTATAATTAGTGCATTCTTTGAGGTATCCCTTCTTTGGTATTATGACAAATGCTGACTGTTTCTAATCCTTACAAGGAACCTATCACTACCCTCATATCGAAACATGCCTCAATATTTTTCCTGGGTCATCTAGATGCTGTAAGAAGTCCATGCTCCAAAAATTAGCTGCTGTTTTCAACTGCAAGTACCCTAAATTGAACCTGGAAAAGGTCGGGTTGAAGCAGTGCAGTGGGAGAAGTTGGACAACCCTTTTCTGCAGTTCGAAATTCCGGATGCGCGGAGACGATTGTTGGTCGAAAACAAAACAGAAGTGACTGGTGTTGATGCAGTGATTAAAACACAAGTTCATTCTGCACCATGCACAGCAAATAATCGCGTCATTATCACATTCTTCTTAACATGTTTTCACATTTGTCTGTAGAGAGAATTTGATCGCTGAGTTGTATATTTGATTGCAACTAGACCAGTGGTGATATTCAAACAGTTCAACAACCGGTTCTCATCAGGGTATTTAATGTTGATTCAAAATAGTCTAATATGCTATTTTGTCTTTTCATACTCATACTAAACAACCAGTTCTCATCACTATCAAGGTATTTGATGTTGTTTCAAAATAGCCCAATCTGCTATTTTGTCCAGTGGCACCAACTTATATGGGCCCGTGGGGCTCAAGCGCACCCAATAATTTGCTGTGAATTATATTAAATATTTATTATTATAATAATTGTTAGGCCCATTATTACTAAAAAAATCATGTTTAGTCGGTGCAAAACCAAAATCAGGCTAGCCTATAGGTTTATACAGGCGTTGACACAAGTAACATGATGTCCCTTGTTTCAATTAACTTAGCCCTCGGTACGATCGTGATCGTTTGCAATTGTTTCTGAATCTTTCAAATGTATAGCCTACGACAAATTTACTCTGTTAATGCCAGTTTTCCCAGCATTTTCCGAAATATTTTTTTCCGCTTTGAAAAGACTGAAGACGCTTGTTGAAGAATTTATAGGGAATAGTACTGTACTGTACATATAGGCCTGCAAAATGCAGTGCATGTTTTACTTTATTTTAATTTATTTTATTTTATTTTAGTTGTTACCTAATATCTTTCCTCCAAAGGTCCCCATGATTATAAACTTTGAAGAATTAAATTAGAGTCCCATCCGGGAGGTGTTGGTAGCACGGTTGCCTTCCACCTTGTCGGCCAGTGGTTAAAAATGTCCAACTTAACCGCACGCCCGCTACCTATGGTGGTAGTCCACCGCTAGCGAACATAAGTGGCGTGTTTTGGTTCTAGGAAATTCATATATGTATTATCACTGTGGATTGGCGTGAATCTGATCTTGGAAAAAGGCAATCACTCATTGTGAAACTACCTGTTCGGAGAACCTACAAGATATTTAACAACCGGTTCTCGCGAACCGGCTGAATATCACCACTGCACATAACCGAACAGTAGTCCCAATGTTCTTCGAGGACAACACTTTCACATTAAACTCCTTTTTACTGAGAATTATTTTATCACAGCAATATCAAAGTGTACAATGCACCATATGAAATATAAATAAATCTGAAATCTTTTTTATAAAAGGAGAGTTGTTTATTATGTTTTAAATTGATATTATATGTTATTATTTATTTTTTATTTTGCCATGCATTATTGTTCTAAAGGTGTGCTACTATTATTTTTAATACTTCAAACTCTATTACATTGGTAATTTTATCCTTAGTTGGTCCTCACATATTCCTTTCGGCAAGCCTTCAGGCTGAGGTATATTTTTAAATGTTATTGTTTTTCAAACATTCAAATCTCCCCTTATACGAGAGCTATCGAGAAACTTGTTATTGATTTGTAGAGCACTCATCAAGAGCTTTTCAACGATACCCCACAAGACGTGGTTTAAAAATTAACGAATTTCCATCCCCCACCCTCACTCGTACCCCCGAAACATTGGTGTCACTGTAAACTCCATAGGTGAGTACTCTAATTTATTCAAACAAAGTTTCCCTCTATACTTCATAGGGAGTGAGATATAAACTTTTCAAAATTTCAACCCCCTCCCCGACCCCCCTTTGGGCCAATTTTGCTCATTAACGAACTTGTCCGAACTATTGGGCCTAAAAATAACATAATAAAATATGGTCCAAATATCTTCAAAATTACGGCCGCTAGCGTGTAAAGACTACAAAATTTTTTCTTTGAACAGGCGGTGTTTTCGTACTTAGGGAGGCATGAAACGTAAAGATATGAAAGAATTTTTCGAAAGTCATGACGTGGTATCGATTGCAATAGGTAGATTTTTCTTCGAAATAGGTATAATTTAACCTATAATCAAGACTGTGATATACAGGGTGGCGCACGAAATGTCATACCATTTATTTTACACGTAACACATATTAATTTTTATTATAGCTTTACATAGAATACATAGAATTGATTATTAGGACATGGAATTTTGTCTTTAATGCAGAGTGTGTTCAATATGACCGCCGTTTTGCCTCACAATCTCTTGTAAACGAACCCTTACATTCGTCACCCCTTTTCGACACAAGTCTTCAGATAACGCATGGCAAAACTCCACTACATGCGCTCTGAGCTGATTCCCAACTCTGCAGAAGCCCTTTAGACGGACTTCGAGTCAAAGCAACGCGAACCACTTCAATATTTTCAGGTGTACGAACACTAGCCCTTCGCGACCGCTTTTTTCCAACACAAACTGCTCAGTTAGTCTGTAAATTGCCTGCTTGCTAGGAGCCAATCTTGTATTAAATTGAGTACGAAAATGTCTCTGAGTCAAAACTACACTCTTCGTTTCGGCGAAAAACAGAACAACTTTCACCTTATGTTCACCATTCAAACGCCCGTTGTGCGCCATTTTACAAACTAATGTTTGTGTTCGTTGTCATGGTGAAATGCGACATGTGATGACACCTATAGGATTTTCCACGATCTTCGGCTTACATTAGCACTGTTAGAAACAGCGAAACTTCTATATTACAATATTTATGACATAATCAAATGGTATGACATTTCGTGCGCCACCCTGTATCTTTTAAAATTCTTAAATATAATCAAGCTTTAAGAATTATCAAGCAAGCTTTCAAACCATCCAAGATACAGAGACGCATAAGAACAAGAGTATATATATACAATTCTCGCTAGACCCACTCTCTGTTATGGCAGTGAAGCATGGACCATTCGAACTGAGGATGAACATCGTATCACAGCTGCTGAGATGAAATTTTTACGTAGAACAGATGGTTATAGTCTTCTAGACCACCAAAGAAATGAAACAATAGCTAAAGAACTCAATATTAGGCTACACCTATTTCACCTGAGTGAATACAGGCTACGCCATATTCACCGCATGAACCGTTCCAGAATACCCAAACAAATGCTTCAATATATTCAATGTGGGGAAACGATCTGTGGGTAGACCATTCAGGCCATTAGGCTTATGTTTCCTTTCAGAAAAAGTAAGAACAAGTATACTACAGTACTGTAGTACAGTTCATAAACCACTTAACGATTTTTCACTATTGTTTAAGCTTCGAGAAAGGGATTCGTAATGATTCCACCAACTGTTTCCGATTCATACTGGTGTTTTCATCATGTTTACGGATAATTTCTAATTTCTGCGATATCGACAAAGCTTTCCGTTTCACTCCTTGACTTATGTTGGTGCTAACAAATCACTCCGCACTTCTACACAAGATCAAATCACAATACGATTTAAAACTGGCAGCAAGGAGGACTGAATCTGTGCTATGAATAGTCTTTCAGGTACTCATGAGTAGGGACCGGATTTTTAGGTTTTTAAAAACACTGTTTTAGGTTTTCCATTAGGTGAAATAGTTTTTTTTAGGTTTTTTTCCCTAAAATATCGTTTTCGGGTAGAATAATTGGTTGAATGAATTTGAATGTGCTACATAGGATTCTATACATTATACTTGTAAAGTTTAATTTAACAAAATTGACTTAAATTTGTGTAAACTTGCTTTACTGCAATATTATACAATTGAAGAAAGAAAGCATAAACAATCAAAAGTAGCAATGAAAATAAGATTGCCTCACATTTCCTGGTTACAGCGTATCTCTAAATATCTTTCAAGATTCTCAACTGTGAAGTTCTTCCTGTTATCTCTTAGTTAATAGTTAATACTGTATCTAGACACTACCCTTCTCAGGATTAGAACCCGATGCTTCTAATTTAGTGAGTAAAATACTTATGGTTGGATGTGGAAAATGTGAAACTGATTATTTTTATTTCTTCGGTTGTTACGCATGCTAACCGCACAACAGATCAACTAGGGACGAAAACTTCCCCCTTTTGTAGAAAGTTAAATAACACTTACGTGTTTCTGGCAGGCTTGACAAAATATTACTTTGCCATCGGTAGTAAAATTCAGTTCGTCGCCAATCCACTGCCGGAATAAACTCGATTTCATTTGTTTCGGCATAATTAACACGTCTACTTAAAACTCACAGTGAGACCACTCAGTATGAATAATAGGGAAGTACTAAAGGCAAACAAGCGCTTTAAAACACAGAAATCTTTATACTTATTCATACACGGCAACAATGGTTGTTCGTACGAATATTTTAAAAGGAATATGCCGGTATTCTTACACTTCCTCTCTAGATACTGTCCATTTTAGACGACAATGGGTTGAACGAAACGCTGGTGGTATTAATTTCAACCCGACGAAAATTGTCTCTCCGCAAAATACCGATTTCTCAACCGACAAACAAAAAAGATAAAAAAAAGTAGCGTAAATTAGATATTTTAGGTTTTATATCCCGTTTAGGTATATTTAGGTTTTTATACCCCATTTAGGTATTTTTAGGTGCTACAGAATTAATGTGGGTGAATCCTATGGACATGATTCGAAAAAGTGTATGAGCGCTTTTTGTTTTGGAAGTAAGGAAAAAAATAGGTAAAAACCTAAGAATCCGGTCCCTACTCATGAGTTGCATTCCATTCTATTGAACGTGCGGGCACTAATGGTAATTGTAGAAGTGTGGAAAATATTTTCTCGGTATCCTTAGTAACACGATATTTTAGAATTTTAGTGTGTATTAAACAGGATGACAAACGTATCAAGAGGTAACTTTTATATAGTTTTATATAGTGATGTCAAGCATAGGCGTAGCGAGGGGGGGGTTTTGGGGGTTTGAACCCCCCCCATTGAATAAAAAATGGAAAATTGTATGATTTTTTTAAGCCTGCCCATAAATTGCTTAATACAAGTATAAAGCGTGGGAAGCTTAAAACTCGTTATTTTGCGTCTTAATTTTTAAAATTTTCCGGGGAAGGACCCCCGGAAGCTTAAAACTTGTTATTTTGCATCTTAATTTTTAAAATTTTCCGTGGGAGAACCCCCGGAAGCTTAAAACTCGTTATTTTGCATCTTAATTTTTAAAATTTTCCGGGGGAGGGCCCCCGGACCCCCCTCTCCTTCCATACTCGCCAGACCCCGCGGATGTTATAACCCCCCCCATGTGGTCGGCCTGGCTACGCCTATGATGTCAAGGAACCGGATGAAAAGAGCGTATAACGCAAGATAGCATAACAAACGGACATCTACTATCGAAGTCTTATTGTAGTTAGAAATGTTTAATTCTTATGAATATATATTTGGAAAATCATTATTTTTTGTGAAAGATAATAACCTTTTGCATCTTTCAATCGGTACATACGAAAGCATATGCTAAGAAGATGTCCGTGGAAAACATTTTAAACACACTGTTGGATAGATAATCTTTTCAACTGTAAAATGGTACATGACATATTGTGCCATCTACTCAGGGAAAGCTAGAACTAAAAGAAAAAGGAATCGGTACTGTCTGGACGCGAGTCAAGTATGAATGCACTTGCATTATTGTGCCCAGCTCTCCGCGATTATGGCAGAAAAGACTATGTAACATGTAAATTATACTTAATTCAATCAAAACATACAAGTAACAGAAAATTCCCATTTTTGATCAAATGTGCTTGCAACCTCCCCTTAAGATATTATTTCTTGGTAGGCATTTGTAGCATATGATAATGGGTAGCCATGCTCTCTCATTCTCTAGTTAAATCCCCGTGATCAATATATTTACAATATTGCAGACTTTATTATTATTACTATTTGTTCATTGGGAATTAGTCCAGTCGAATTAGATTTTTTGCTGCATTAAATCATGTAGTTCCAAATGTTTCACGAATGCGTAGTTGGAGGCCCCTTGAACAACGCCTAATATTTTCCCGCCAATTTCAGGTGCCGCGGGGGGTGGGGGGAGGCTCAAAGGTCCCTTTTTTCAGTTTTCGGCGAAAATCTCGAAAGCAATGCATCATACGGAAAATATTATTCTTTTCAAAATTAAAGCTTATTAAATTCCCTACAAAAAGTATATTAATATTTATCTCTATGTGTTACCGACTCCGAGAATGAGCCGGTGAAAGCGGAAAATTTACAGAAAATTTTGTGGCGCCTCACGTTTTTCGTCAAACTTGCCCTTCCAATTCTTTTGTTTTCCATTTTACAGGAAAGGTGTGAGAAAGGAAGTTCTAGAGATTTAAATTTCCTTCAAGAATATATGCGCATTTGCTAATTTATCTTCACATAGTTAAAAGTTACAGCGTTTTTACATTTCGGAGTCTATTTCGAGATTCCACTAGTAAACTGCTCATCGTTTTATTTCGGTTTTCAAGGGCTTTAACTCTCTGTATCACTTTATTTATTTTTATGTAAACATCAATATATATACATATGTGTGTGTATGTGTGTGAATGTATGTTGGCCTCTATATCTATGAAATGTGAACTTTTATGTACGTTACTTATTGTTTAGCTAATCGACGTAGTTTACGTTGTTAGTGTACGACGGTTTTAAGTAAGCTTGCTCAGTGGTTGGATGATCGCCTGCCTTTTGCTGTACACGATTCTTTGATGTCCCTTTCAACCGGAGTAATAGGAACCAACAACATCAACTGTTACCATGCAGTGGACATCGGAACCCGTACAATGGAAACTTTTGTTGGAATGAACTTTGCAGAAATGAAGCAGTGTGAGAAGAACGCAATAGTCCCATTGGCTGCTATGAGTAACACTGTCAAACTTGACAACGAAGTGGTGGTGGTCGAGCTTTTTTTCCAGAGGACCATAATTACCAAGAAAACTAAAGAGGATGTAGAGGAGCTGTTGAAGTGTGAGTTAACCCCATACCCCATGATTATTTTCGACGAAGGGATTATGAGGAAAATAAGAAAGTCAGCTTAAATCGATGGCGGGTTCCACCTTCATAGAAAGTTCCCCTCCATCTGCTCAATATGTGTCTTACATAATCAACCATTACGGCTACAACTCTGCTGTGGTTTTTGACGGTTACGAAGACACGAATTCCACGAAAAGAGCCGAACAACATCGGAGGGCATCAAGCAAAACATCAGTGGATGTAGACTTTGATGAGAACATGGTGAGAACCAAGCTGATTAGTATGTTAGCGCAGGCCTTGGGTGCAAAAGGTATACAGTTCACCATAGGCAAAGGAAACGCTGACTGCAGCATTGTCAGGTGTGGATTAGAAAATACCTCTAATTCAAATGTGGGGGTAGTTGGCGAAGACATAGACCTGCTCGTCTTGCTCGTGGCACTCACACCACAGACCATGAAAGTGAGGCAACACAGAAGACAGGTTGTACTCCTCCCAACAACCTCAGGCCTTGCTATTAGGCCAGTACATTCTCTTTATCCATTGCTTCACTAGGTGCGATACCACTTCTGCAATTTATGGAAAAAGTAAAGCAGCCATAGTTAAATGTTTCCAGCTGTTTCCTAACGAATCCAAAAACATCGTGAATTGTTTTACAACACCACATCCACGCCAGGAGATATTGCTGAAGCCGGGGAACAAATGTTCCTCCTGATGTATCAGACCCCACCCCACAAGCATGACCTCAATCATCACAGGTACCGGTACATTTCATTTTGTATTGCATGTACTAACTTCATTGAAGCATGCTGTTTGATAAATAAATATTCTATTCTATTCTGTTTTATTCACAAGTACATGTGCTTCCTCAAATCGTCAGCCAAGATGAAAGCTAATTTGTCTTCATTGCCACCTACGAAAGATGCTGCTCTACATCACTCGTACAGAATGTTTCTACAGGTCCAACAGTGGTTTGGAAATGAATCTCTCGAACCTGAACGTTGGGTTGGACAAGAGAAGATGGGGGATATCTGACTCCTATTAAGACCAAGGCCCCTATTGCACCTGACAGCGTGCTCAACTCCATATTTTGTCGTTGTACCACAGGCTGCGGCACCTGAAATTGGCGGGAAAATATTAGGCGTTGTTCAGGGGACCTTCCACTACACATTCGTGAAACATTTGGAACTACATGATTTAATGCAGCAAAACCAACTTTTTACTTCCTCTGCCCGTACCATAGGTACTATAGGTAGAGGAAGTATTGTTTTCGACCCCAAAATTCGAAGTTGAGTTTTTAGCATATATACACGTTTCAAGGCCCCCTGAATCCAAAAATACTATTTTTGGAAACATGTCTGTGTGTCTGTCTGTGAACACTCTAGCTCCAAAACGGAAAATCGTATGAAAACGAAATTTCGTATTTGGGTCAGGTACCTTCTGAAGATGTGAGGATAAGATTGGCGACTATTTTCTCTTATTTTTAAGGGGACTTTACATGAAGAAATTTTCGTTTTTCGCGATTTTCTCGAAAACGGCTCTAACGATTTTCTTTCAAATTTGCACATGTGTTCCTTTTACTGAGAGCTAAAATTTTGATTTGAAACTTTTTTTCGAAAAAATTCTCTGAGGGTAGTTACAAGCCACCCACTGTTTGTAGAAAGTTTGTCTTGCGTGATGAACAACTCAATACGCGCTCTTTCACGGCCTCTTATTCTATATAAGAATGTGAAGTGAGAAAGATGAATTGTTGGCCATGCATAGAGTAAAGAAGTATTTGAGGGAAATATTCGATAAATTTAGGAAATTATATTTTACGGCGGAAAGTTCAATAAACGTCTGCAGTCACTTGTTTTTTTTTTAAGTTTGTTATATAGCCTGCGTTTTTAGTCACATCATTGAAAGAAGAGGTATTTATAGGATAATTAGCGTAAAATTGTGTCCTGCGATTCTGTACAAGGATATGTGAATACTGCTAACTTTTATTTGGGCAGAGGAAGTTATGTGACTTTCACATCAGATTTTTTTGTCTAATTTCACTGGGCTAAATGTGTATTCTTCTTCCTCTATATATAAAAGCCAAAACCCACTGACTCACTGATCACAGTTTCTCAAAAACTATACAGCCTAGGAACTTGAAACTTGGTACACATAATGCTCCTAGGCTCTAGATGCGCACTAAGAAAGGATTTCAAAATCTTTGGCCTCTAAGGGCCAAAATAGGGTTGTAAAGTTATGCAATTCACCAAAAGGAATTCATACTGCATGTAGGCCTATACAATCCCCATGACAACATTATTTTTTTTAAACTACACAGGTGGCTTGGCATGACAGTGTGATTTTATGTAGACGTAATAGATATAAAATTATGAGAAAGGCTATCAATAGAATTCCTATAAATGATTATCAACTATTTTGTGACACGAAGTAAATTCAGAAGGTCCTGGGTTCTATTATTAAGAGTTGAACTCTTTTCTTATAGTTAGCCTAGGACTGTATTGCGAAAGATAGTACATACAATATCAATAGATATAATTTCCTGATTAATTTCTATTTACCATATTATCTCCCTATCTTTACCTTAGTTATTACCTCTCCCTTTTGGGGTCATTTAAGCGACCCACGTTTCCCAGGCCTTACAGGGCCGCGACCTATCGGGAGAGGGATTATCTATGGATCACATACATACTTTCTTGACCAGACAAGGACATGGAGGACCTCCCGAATGAGTAATCAGTCCAATGCCGGGGCCACCTCCGATATAACACAAACACATAGGACGAGATACACCATTCACACACTCACTCTGAACAAGGCGAGGATGGGATGAGGATGATAATGGCTGCTAGATGATATCCGGGGACCACTAGGGCCTAAAGTTACCAGAGCCTAAAGTTACCAGACATTTGTCTCACGGGTGAGGAAGAATCCTGGAAAAAACCCTACCTAGGTAACTTGTCCCGACCAGTATTCGAACCGGAGCTCACTGCGTGAGAGGAGCGAACGCATCCCGTAAGCCCAGCTGTTTACTGTATGTTTCCCAAAATTGAAACAGAACGATTAAATTTTTTAAGATATAATCAGAGTAAACTACGGGTGGAGGAGTGTGTGGAATATAAATACGTCCACCGTGTTGGCTAGACGGCTGATGATTTATAGAAGTACATCAAATCGACTTTACATTTTGTTCACTTAACCTATACAGGGTGTTAATGAATAACACCGAAATATTTTACCTGAGTATAGAGGGGACATAGACAAGCAACATTTATTAGAAGATTTTTGCTCTGTGATGTAAAATGTGTATGCTACAGTGCATTAAAGTCCTTAAAATTTGGTGCTCATCTCCGCGGTATCACTCTTGCCTGAATCACCTCGGACGAGTCATGGTCATCACCCCACGGCTTCGTCCCGGGTCTAGACCTGCCTTTGGGCAGAACACTCATCATCATCAACTCAATAATTGAGCGAAATAGGGTTAAAATTGGCATTAAATTGACTTCATGCCTTCCTAATGATCAATATAAACTTCATTCTTAATCATTCATCCACAGCTATTACATAATTTAGAGTTTTCATAATCTGCAAAATTTACTGATTAATCACCTGATTGCCTGCCACTGCATTATGTTTTTATTCCTAATTCCAAACCTAACAAAAATGCTTCGTTTGTCTTTTTTCCCTCCGAGTTGTAAGATATCGATTGTCATTTTTTACAATTTTCCCGACCACTACATAATATTCACTGTTCCTTTGTTTCCCATCATTTCAAGTATTAGAAGACAGTGGCGTGCATATCCTTGGGATATTTTATGTTATAACAGGAAGAATTGAATCCATAGAGCAAAAATCTCCTAATAAAAGTTGCTTGTCTATGTCCCCTCTATACACAGGTAAAATATTTCGGTGTTATTCATTAACACCCTGTATATACATAAATCTAACCATGCGAAGCATTGATGGGTCAGCTAGTCTCTATATATTTATACAAGGGTCATTTCAGAAGTGATGGCAACTATTATTTATCAGTCAATAAAGCTTCAGGAAACAAAAATCAGGATATGCGATTGAAAGTCGTTGGAATGTTCTTCGCAATGCTGGTACTAAATTGGGATCCAGATACAAGGCGCTATGGGTAAGGGACAGGGGCGTACGGTGAAATTTTGTTTGGGAGGGGTTCAATGTAAAGTCGTCTCAGCTCCATGTCCTTGCGCACATTGGGAATTATTACTTTTTTTAATTACTAAACAGTTGTATTGTTTTAAAATAGAGAGATTGTCCACCTTAGAACCCTTGTCGTTACACTTATCTGGGGCCTTTTATAAAATATAAAATAACATAGAAGGCACAAGCACACGTTAAAAACACTGTTGTCAAATTAATAAAACTTCTTCTTGGTCCCAGATGCGTCTAATACTTGAAAATGCATTTCGATGCAAGTTGCATCATCTTCAGTTCAGATTTGGAGACACAACAGTCACAATGTCTGATGATGTACAAATGCATTTTCAAGTATTAGACGTATCTGGGACCAAGAAGAAGTTTTATTAATTTGACAACAGTGTTTTTAACGTGTGCTTGTGCACTCTATGTTATTTTATATTTTATAAAAGGCCCCAGATAAGTGTAACGACAAGGGTTCTAATGTGGACAATCTCTCTATTTTAAAACGATTTTAACCCTGTCTGAAGATGAAATTCATTAATAAAGTTGTATTGTGATAATTAATACACTGTAATAAATTAATATGCAGCTCAGTCTTTGAAAGTGTTTTTCTTGAGATTTCTATCCATTTCTCGTTTAAGCTAGAGTCTATAAATAAAATCTTTCTCTGGAAAAATTATCATAATACTGTATGGTGCATAGGTCACGTTTTTAAAGTCATCTGTAAATCCACCGGTGGAAAAGCCCGATTCATGCCAATTACTTCATGATAATTTTGTGATGAGCTCGTGAGTACTGTTGGCTTTACAAACAGGTTGATGCATTTTGGCGGGAGTATTCGAGTTGTCGTTTGACAGACTCCAAAGGGATTTTTGTTTACTAGTAACTTAATTCATCACTGTTATTAAGCTGAAAAGCTTTCAACACCACGACGTTTTGAAATTTGAATCTTAAATAAATTCTGATAAACCTTAAATAATGCTTAGGTATGTATGACACTGTAAAATATGTAACAACCGAATCAGAGCTTTTAAATTTCGTTCCATTATCTATAGTCTTCAAAATATTGAAAATATTTCGGGAGGGATTTCAACCCCCTGAACCCCCCCTTACCGTATGCCCCTGGTAAGGGAGATTGAAAGATGCGTAAATAGAGATCATTTTTTTTGTTTTACATATGCACAAAACACACGCGTAATACTCATACTCTTACAAGCTAACAACCTTCAAAATAATCCCCCAAGGCGTCCACACATCTTTGCCAACGATGAGGAAGGCGCTGAATACCATCAGCTGTGTGAAGGCCTCCATCCAATGTGCAACAGTTCGACAGGGCAATGCCATATCACCCAATGCTTCTCGTAGCTCAGCATGACACTCACGAGCTCGCTATTCAATTTTAGTGACATCCATTTCGGAACACAGTCTCTAGGATACTAAAGTTTGCATGTGTTGTCTACTGGACACCAATTCACTCGAACATCGTCTGGTGGTCGCATCCCATTATGTGTACCGCATATGCGATTATTCGGAATATATAAAATAGTTGCCATGATTTCTGAAATGACCCTCGTATATAGTATGTTGTTTGCGGATTGGTCATACTTATGGATCTATTAAAGCTTGTCAAGATGATTTTGACCTTTTAAGCAGTGCTTTCGCGTATTGAGTATCTGTCCTTCCTTCCCTCATTGGTGCCGAAGGACCTCTTGGTTATCCGCCTTCTGTGCTTTCTGGTTGTATTTGCATTTCTAATCAAGTATGAGAGGTGCTTTCATACAATTAAAATCTAAAACCTGTTTTATTTGCAACATTTAAGTACACCTTCAAGCTACTTCTGTACATAGTCACGCTCCGATTGAGACATTAGTCAAACTGTGGTGCAACTTTGAAATACCCTCTTCATAGAAGCTTGCTTTCAGCATATTGAGAAAGGTCTTCACGGCATTTTGAAGTGTTTTGAAATTCCTCGTTGGCGTGGAAGCTCTGTCCTTCCAGATCCTTCTTCAGCTGCCGAAAAAGATAAAAGTCACTCGATAAAAGTGACGAGTTTTTTAGATCCATCATCACAGAGGATGAAACGTGGTTTCGTTACGACAATCCAGAATCAAAAGGACAATCCAAACAACGTATGCACACAAATTTCCAGAACAAACCCAAGATCTGGCTTCCACACCAACAAGAATTTCAAAACACTTCAAGATGCCGTGAAGTCCTTCTCAATACACTGATGGCAAGCTTCTATGAAGAGGGTATTTGAAAGTTGGTACCACGCTACAACAAATGACTCAATCAGACCGGGACTATGGAGAGAAGTAGCCAGAAGGAGTACCTAAATGTTCCAAATAAAACAGTTTTGATTTTCACTGTGTGGTTTTCATTTTGTGCCCAATCGGAGGTTAAAAATAATAGCCCCCGTATTTGGAGATCGAAGATTATGTAATACAAATGTAAAATGCAGATTATTATATGGATGTGAAACATGGAAAGCCATAAAAGTAATTGCGAAGAAATTGCAAGTGTTTGTACACAGATGTCTGAGGAATATTATAGAAATTTTGTGGCCACGAACCATATCAAATGACCAGACAGATATCAGTCAAGACATCAAGTTTATGAAATGGAAATGGATAGGACATGTGCTGAGGCAGGACAATGAAAACAAATAAATGGTGCAAAAATATGTTGCACAAACTTTCTCGCACATACGTGTTAAAGGCTTGCACAGAAAAAATTAAATTAAAGAGACAATTAAATTTTATTTATTACATTTTCATAAAACTAAGAAGTATCTAGAACGGAAACCATCAGAGTCGATCTTCATGTTTAATGCTTTTACCGTGAAATAATAATAATAATAATAATGAATGACAGTAAAACTGCATATTATTAGTACTACTAGTATTACTACGGGAAAATTAAAATATAAGTCGCACCTTGGGATAAATCGGCACCACCCAACCCACCCACCAATACAAGGACAGTTGGTCACTCTGCTTCGCTCAGAAACAAAATACATCACACAGTAAATGCAAATGTGAATATCGAATGGACGGAGCTTAAGGGGCGACTTATATTTGAATTTCGCTATACTAAAACTAAAACTAAACTCCGTGGCACTACATTCCTTTAGGGATTTGGTCTACCAACCGACCGGTGTGTCATCTACCACAGGCAGATGGCAGGGTTGGGGCATGTGGTCAGCATGCCGACCCCCACGACCGTTAATGGTGGTTTCCATGACCGGAGCCGCTACTTCTCTATCAAGTAGCTCCTCAATTTGAATCACGAGGATGTGTACCCCTACCAGACCCCTCAACCTCAGAAAAATCCAAGGATGTACCGGGGATCGAACCCGGACCGACGGATCTGACGCTAACCACAAGACCACGCCGGCGGTCCTACTGCTACTACTACTACTTAGGTTATATTGCACGCTTTAACTGAATGTAGGTCATATAATGTGTTTAGTATGTTTGCGTGAACCATTAGTCTATTGTAACAACTCACTCGCGTCATCTGTTTCTATTGTTTAGTGATGTCTTCGTATGTGGCATTCAGTTTAAACGATTATAATATCCAGTGATGTAGCGGCGATGAGTTATGGAAAATAAGCAAGTCCTATAAACCCGGTGTTTGCTTTTGCGAGGTAACCATGAAAAACCCAAGTCAATTTGGGCGGCCACGAGGTTTGATTTGAACTCAGGACCTCTTCCCTGTTAGCCCATAGGCCTACCACATCGCTGTAATTGGTTTAGTGTGTTCAATGCGACTGAGCTAAACTGATTGCATTTCACAACAATAAGTACATTAGGCCTATAGTTTTCTTGTTGCTAGTGGCAACAAAATGCCATTCATATTTTAATTGATATGTATGTTCTGAAATTCGCATTTAAGCTGTACTTATTTCGTTTTTATCTTGATATCTATTAATTGTATAAAGAAATGTTTTAAACAAAAAATGTCCATTTTAATTTTCTCTACAACTTTACTGTGGTAGGTTTTCATGTATCACTTACTGTAATGGATATAATCTAGAAAAACTGAAAATGGATACGAGTAAAGTGCCCCTTAAGTCATTTTTGCGGAAATACGGATATAGCCATTTTATTAGTCACAGATAAGACTTTACAATTCTAAATTTTTATTAAAATCGTTAGAGCCATTTTTTCAAAAAACAATTTTTTTTTAAAAGTTTTCATGAAAAGTCCCCTTAATATTTCAGTTGTAAAACTAAATTTCTGGGCGGTTCGACAAAATTTCGAAAAAGTTCTTAATTCAAAAAATGAAGTAAATACAACGAGCCGTTTACCCGCTGTGCTTGTCCACGGACAGACGGACAGACGTCCAGACGGACAGACGTCATTCCAAAAATACTTTTTTCGGTTTCTAGGCTTCATGAAACGTGCTCTCCCGGTGTTAACTCAACTTCGATTTTTTGTCACGATCACAATACTTTCTCTATACTACGTATAAGCGAGAAAGTAAAAAGAATGGCTTTTGAATGGAATCCTCAAGGGCTAAATAGACGCAGAGGAAGACCCAGGATGACTTGGTGTAACACGGATCGAGCTGAGGCAGAGATGGCTGGGAAGAGTTGGCGTGGAACAGAATTCGATGGAGAGTCTTCATTAAGGTCCTTTGGGTTCCCGGGGAGTGAATAGGATTGAGAATAAGACCATGAGGTTCTCTCTTCCCCTCTACCAGGGATTCCAAAACTACAATTTCAATATAACTGTAAAATACAGGAAAATACAGTGAGAAAAAATAAAAAAGTACTAGCATTAAAGATACTAAATGACAATAATAATAATAATTATAATAATAATAATAATAATAATAATTAAAAATATAGTAAAAACTCAATTCAGTGATATAAAATCATAAAAAAAAGTGTGCATGGAACGCCACGCGACAGAAGTGAATCTTGTTTTAGTTTTTGGATTTTTTCAATTTTGGATTATTGAATTTTTTCAATTTTGGATTGTTGAACTTTTTTAATATTGGGTTTTTGGAGTTTTTAATTTTGGATTTTTTAATTAGTCATGTTTAATTTTTTTTATTTTGAAATTTAGGATATTTTCCTTTTGGATTTTTTAAATTTTGAATCTTTGAATTTTTATTTTTTAATTTTTTAATTAAAGAGAATTAATTTTACATGCATATATGCATGTAAAATTAGTGTAAACAATTTCAGCCTTCTATCTCTAATGGTTGTTTAGCTACCTAACAATATGTGTGAAAAATAAGAGTTACCGGGAAATTCAATTTTAAGTTAATAGTGAATAGTAGCTCAGAGCATGTAAACATATTTAAATGTCCATTTAAATGGCACAAATAATTTCTAAACCTATATAAACTAAATATCAATGGATGCAGAAAATTCAGCACAATTTTTTAGTGCTATAAACAAAAAAACATAAATTTCAAAATAATTCATTTTATTCAATAATTCATATTAAGTATTTAGTAAGTCATAGTTTACCTGAGAAGTGACCATACATCAGTTATAATTTTAATATAATATATTGCCAAAAAGGGAAGCTTTCAAGAAATAATAGGTTTGAAGTATATGAAGAAGTAACCTTCACATCAAGGTTCTATTAAACGTGCCATTATTAACAGATTTTCGGACAATGGCACTTTTCTTCATCCGACGACTTGATTGGTTCAAGGCCGTTGAGTATGAGTTGGTGCTTCGGGTCGAAATTTCCTGGTAGTAGTCCGTTATGACCTGCAAAAATGGTTTAGTCATAATTACCAAACTGAACATGTTATGTGGGTTCATTTATTACTTCATTACTCAGATTATGTAAATATGAAAACTATTTCACTGGTGCAGGAAGCGAATGAATTGCAGTGAATTACTAAGTTTAAAAAATACATGTAGGCCTAAGATAGTACGAGGGTTCTCCAGTAAGTAACAGACGTTTTGAAATAAAAAAATAAACAAAGTGACTATAAACAAATTTTATTACATACATTTTGAAGATGACTTTAGGGTATTTTTCTACATAATCGCCATTCTAATTAGCGCATTTATCATACCGTGGCCAGGGCCGTGGAAAGAAAGCAAGGGCCCCAGGGACAAATTTTTCCGGGCCCCTGTCAAATATTAAATTCACTACCCACCTCGCCCTTTATAATGTATGCAACAAAAAGATTATGTAATGATATTACATAATTATTAAGTGCCATAATGGTACTGGTTCTTTATGAGATTGTCTGGTAGACAGGAAAATATCTGTCCGTCTGTCTGTCTGTCCGTGTATCAGTACGCGCGATAACTCAAATACGCTTTATCGGATTTTCATAAAACTTGATATACCATTTATAACGCCCATCGGACTTAGCCTCTTGATTTTGGACCAAATCGAGCACGAAACGGAAAAATACATTAAAATGTTCTAATTAGGAACAATTTTATCTGTATGTACCAGTTTAAAATTTAGAAAATTATTATTTTAAATGCCGAACATTACTGAGGCCTACTGTTGAGTCCAAAAGCATTTCTGCTTCTACTTTTTCAAAAATAGCAATTTTTCTTCAAGAATAATCCGTTTCAGATTAACTGATTAGCCTAATTCCGTGTCACCGTTACACAACAGGATAATGCAGATAAAATAAACACATAAAACATAACTTAAGCTGTTTATTGACTTATAATCAAATTTATTTTAGAGTAAATTTAGAAAGTAAAAAATAAAACCGTATCGGCCGGGCCCCCTTTTGAGGCCCGGGGCTATAGCCCCGGCTGCTCCTCCCTCTCATCGGGCCTGACCGTGGCACAAGCTTTTCGATACCCTCTCTGTAGAAATCCGCCGCCTGCGATTTCAACCACGTCAGAGAATTTACTGGGAAAAGTAGCCTATTTTTTAAAAAAGCTTTAGACTTTTTTAATATGCCATTCGTGCAGAAAATTTAAACAAAATCTTAGCAACGACTTTCTCTTCATTTTGACAATCTCTCTACTTGAAGATAATTTCATTTTTGCGATTTTCTTGAAATCACCTTTAAAGATTTTGTTTGAATTTTCTGCACGAATTGCATATTACAAAAGTATTAAAGCGTTTTTTGAAACACTTCTCCCTCTAAATTCTATGAAATTGTTGAAATTGCAGGCGGTAGAGTCTTCCTTCAAAATGTATGAAATAAAATTTTTTTTTTTTTACTTTCTTTATTTTTTTATTTCAAAACGTCTGTTACTTTCTGGACAGCCCTCGTATATGTTAACAGAATCACATACATATCAAAATCATTTTGATATGTTGAAAAAGAAGTGAAAATACGTCATAAATATGGTAATTAATCAAATCAGCTGTCCTCTAGTTGGATTGATTATGCTATACCAATCTTATAAAACTAGAATTATTAATCTGGGTGACAATTGATAAAACGTTTACTTGAGCGCGTGCAATCTCAGACTACCAACCTATCATAACGTAACTGCCTGAATTGCCACGAGGAAATGTTAAAAATTTGAAAGACAATGACGTAAGATTTAAATGTACACTTGAACTAACAAAATCTACTCTTATACAATTCAACGGCCCTAAAAAGCGTGCTGACTCGCTCGCCCGCTTCATTAAACATCTGGTATACTCGGCGATGTTCGTCTCTCGCAGTCTAAACTTCCACTAAGAGTACAAAATTAGGAAAATCTTTTCTTTATTATATAAAGCCTAAGTGAAATGAACACAATGAACAAATATTCTAATTTTATTTTTACTTACAATTTTCATAGCTCTGAACCACAAATAAACTACCAGTGTAAATTTCTTAAAAATCCTGGAGTCAGTTAATAATGGCGGCGAAGCCGGAGGCACCAGCTGTAAAATATTGATGGTTTAACTCTTGAAATATCGCTGATAATAAAAATCCAAACAAACCATTCCTTCCCTTGAAACATTATATAATTTTTGAAAATTACACTGAATTGATCAAATAAAATTCACATCATATTCATCTGTCAACAAACAGTTGAGAAACAATACGTATTATCCACCGCCGTCTCGAGAATTACACACGAGTAATACAGTATAGAAGGCAGTGGTATTATGAGTGTTCACAGTTAGCTTTGGAACATAATCAAATCTGAGATCGTTTTCCCAGGCGGCGCTTTCTAATCGTGGAATGTACTCTGAAGCCGGAATTTTAGCTGTTTCGTTGATTGTTAATGGTTTAGTTTATGAATGATTCGCATGCAAGTGTTAATAGATATAATGCTTTAATAATTATTATAAACTTAATTTTTAATTTTTAAATTAATTATCGTGGGCGAAGCCGCGGGCACCTGCTAGTATGTTTCATTACCAAGTCGTGCTAGCTAAAGTTTAGAAGATTCATAATGTTTGTGTGACTTTTTTCTTAATGATTTTCTATTGTGGGATGTAGTGCTTCTACTCAGACACAAAACTACAACACGAATGATATTGCATTTTGTTGGCATAAAGTAGTATATTTAAATTACTTCTACAAACTTGTGTAAAAGTTATACTCAAGAGTAGCTACAGGGTGCGGCATTTATCGTTTCCCATTTTAAAAACCATGTAACACTTTTATTTAACTAAGAAATAAGCTACATTGAACATCTTTAAATGTCTTACAGTCTTGGATTTACAATTCTGGTCTTACTTTTTGAATAGATGCCCTTCAGATAACCTCTTTTAACGTCAACACATTTCTGCAATCTCCCTCGTACACTGGCCATTACGCGATGTGTGGTGTCTGGCGTAACTTTTGAAGTTTCCTGCTGAATGCCATTTTTAAGTATGTTAATGTCAGGAGGGCATGAGCGAAAACTTTAGACTTCAGATAGCCCCACAGAAAAGAAAGAAGGGAAAAAAATCTGCTGTGTAAGTAAGGTTGAGAGATTTGGAGGGACATTGGATATCACCAAACCTGGAAAGCAGTATGAAGCGTGTCCATTGAAGGATGTGCAGTATGTGCTGCAGCACCATCCTGTTGAAGCCATAATCTCTCAATATCCCAGTTACGATGTATCAACTCTCGTAGGAAGAACGTTTGCAGCATGTGATTGTAACGTTCAGAGTTGACAGTCACCGCATCACCATTATCGCTCTCAAAGAAGTAAGGGCCAATAATACCCTGTGCTGCAAAGGCACACCACACCACGACCTTAGGTCTGTGAAGTTTCTGCTTGTGGATTATGCGAGGATTTGCAAGAAATTGCAAATGTTACACAAGACACTACACATCGCGTAATGGCCAGTGTACGAGGGAGATTGCAGCAATGTGTTGAAGTTAATGGAGGGCATCTCAAGGACATCATATTCAAAAAGTGAGACCAGAATTGTAAATCCAAGACTGTAAGACATTTAAAAATGTTCAATGTAGCTTATTTCTTTGTTAAATACAAGTGTTACACGGCATTGAAAATGGGAAACGATAAATGCCGCACTCTGTATAATAGGAATATTATTTTTCTATATCAACTTTTTTTGGACTAAAATTAGTACAAATCAGCACAATGCATACTCACATAGTTAATATAGCTTCTTCTTGACCTTAATTCATACTCTCATACACTGATATAAGAAATTCTTAAAATACGTCAACATTCCACAAAATGCACTGGTAATAATATTAATGTTGTAAGTGTAAGATTTGCTGATATGTTTGTTATAGGGTTAAAGCAGCCGTATAGGTTATGAAGGAATTAAATTCGATCTGAAAACAATCTGTCAGAAATTACATTAGGTCTATTAGTTGCACACAACTGAGGAGAGTATAAACTGAAAAAAGTACTCACATTAAAATATAATGCAAATAGAGGTAGCCGTACATTTCGATAGAAGGCACAATATTATATCAACAGCAGCTGCACTTAATTATTTCTGAAGACTGAATTTTTTTAATTTTTATATAGCGTATTTTATAGACCATAAAACGCACTTTTTTACCTTGAAAGTTGGGTGCGTGTAAATGGCCCGAAATACACTAAAAAATTTAAAATGATGGTAAATATTGCCGGAATACCACAATTATAAACAAGGTGTAGTAAATGATAGGATAGCTACAAATTTTAACACAGACTGTACATCAGTGCACTTGTCATAATTGCAAATTGAGGGTAGCTAGAAGTCAATGCAAAAAGAAAGGAATGTTGAGTTCTTTTATACGAAAGGAATTGTCTCAGCCGGGTGGTTTAAATGAAGGCAATCTCTAAACAGCCATGTCCCGTTACACTTACCGTATGCTGAATTGAGGGTTAGAGGGTGTAAAAGTATTTTCAGTCTTTCATGAGAAATCAGTTCATTTGTTAAAATTTACACCTTGCCAACATGTAAGATGAGATTTTCTTACAACCCAGGTTTTAAATTAGAAGAGATTTACACCAGTGGCGGCTTGTGGCCGGAGAATTAGGTAAAGAGAAAAAATGCCACATGCTTATGTTAATAACGGAATTCACCCAATAGCGGCTCGTGGCTCAAAATGAGGGTGTGCTGCAAATACCATTTCATACAGCAAACTTAAAATATTTAAAAAAATTAATAGTAGGCCTATCTAAACTGCTCGTCTCTTAATCCATCTCTAGGAACTCTCGTGCGATTTTCTCTATCCTAATTATTTTTTTGCTAATTTCTCTCGTCTCGTCGAACGTTGTGTGAGTTGTGTGACGAGAGAAAATAGCAAAAAACAAAATAATAATAATAATAATAATAATAATAATAATAATAATAATAATAATCAAAGAAATCAACTTGAGATCAAAGAAAGAAAGAAAGAAAGAAAGATATTAAGGAAAATCCTAGGCCCTAAGTTCCATAACAAACTAATCCATATCAGAAACGAAACATTCTACCAGAAGACTGAAAAACTCTCGGACTCAATAGGAAAAGAAGAATTTATTTTTATGGTCACATCCTCAGAATGGACCCAAATAGACTGACCAAAAATTTTTTTTGGATATTCTCGCAACAAGAAGACGACCAAACCAAATTGGTTTAAGGAAACGGAGAAGGACTTAAAAGAACTCAAAATCACAGAAAAAATGCTCATAGATAAAACTGCAAAAAAATAAATAAATAACCAAAGTCAAGAAAGTGAGGTTCCAAGTCAAAATCAAAACCAAACGAATGATTCAGATCACTGAAGACTAGAGAAAAGCAAGATAAGAAAGAATGAAGCAATACTGGGCTAAAATTAAAACACAAAACATTAAGAAGTGATTGATTCAACGTACCCTAAAGTTGGTTGAAACGGAGGAGAAGAAGAAGAATAATGATAGTAATAATGATGATAATAATAATAGTAATAATAATAACAATAATAATAATAATAATAATAATAATAATAATTAGGGCAGGGAAAATCGCGTGTGAGTTCCCCGGAAATGGAATAAGAGACGAGAAAATAGTATTTTTATTGATGGAGGTAGAGGAAGTCGCTTAGTGTTCCCAGTGCGACAGAATACTTAATCGGGGTTGTGGAATCCGGGTTTTTCTGAATTTAACACATTCGAATTTCGCGGCGTTAGACCGTCAGACGGTGGAAGATCTAACGTGTCAGATCTCCGAGCTGACAGTGTGAGGTGCTGGCGAGGCGAAGAAAATGCCTGAACAAGGGGGACTGCTTCATGGGTAGTCTGTTCTCGTCACCAAGTGGATGTGGGATAAGCGAAAAAACTGCTGCTTGCCATCCTCATTTTTTAGACTACCCATGCAACGAAGGGAGTGGTATCTACTGTCTGGCTGCGAGCTGAAGGCCGAGCTAGCGTTCCCCCAATACCTTACCATGCGCTTGCATTTACTGCCTATGTCTTTCCCCCACTATGCCACCAGCTCAGCCTTCAGCTCACAGTCAGACAGTAGTTCACCTTCACACGGCCGACTTGAAGCACGCTGCGCTCTCGGGATCTCCTAGCTTTGACACCAGGTGGTGGCGTGGCGGGCAATTCAAAAATACAGATACATTTATAGTAAAAACCAACATTCGTGATATTTAAAATAAACTTTAAAAATACGTATTGTTAAGGAAAAATACTGGTGAAGTGCTACTTCACCTACTTCCCCTGAATAGCCGCCACTGATTTACACTGATTCCATTGTACAAGTTTATAATTTGTTTATGCAAGGAAGTATACTATTCCCTTTAAAATTTTTCGTTTACAGTTACATTAAATTTCATTTCCTTTAAAATTCCATCCTAAAATCAAGGTGTGTCTTATGGTCCAGAGCGTCTTATAGTTCATAAAATGCGGTATATTCATTAACACTGACATCGTTATAAAGAAATGAATCATATAGAGCAGACTACAATATCAAAGCGATCGACAATTTGATACGTAAAATGTAAGGTGCCTGCTATGGATTTTTATTTCTGGGGGCACCTTAAACTATTGGTTTATGGAGCAGATATCCCGGATGAAGAAACGTTTCATCGACGTGTCACAGAAGCCTGTGGAACCATTCGACACCATCCCGGAGTGCGACAGTCTATGATTCGAGGAGTGCATGCATGTCTAGAAGCAAGAGGAGGACATTTCGAGCATTTGTTATGAGTAGGGTTCGGATATTTATGACCTAAAAAACTGGAAAATATGACCTTAAATATGCCCTTAAAAATGCCCTTAAAAATGACTAAATATGACCCAAAAAATCGTAAATATGACCTAATAAAAGAAAGTATTTTCTAATAATAAATGTTCCACTTTTAAACGTTTAATGAAACTAAATTACTACATCGCATGAATGCAATCAGGATCGTGTTTTTAAGAATTTTACATATTATTCACAGTTTTGCTTGTAATGGACATCTAATTTTAAAGCATTTGCTTCTGTGTGATTGCTTCACCACTTCAATATAATATTTTGTAGTCCATGCGTGTCCCTATAAAACATGAAAAATTGCATTAATTAAAAAATTAAATTACCTATTAATTGGGCATAAACATTAAATTAATGAAATAAATTTCAAAGTAGGCTATTACGTACCAGTTTACAGTCTCCATTTTTGTCTGCATTACACTATACAACCACATGCATTTTAAGATTATCGAATAGAAATCTTCTCCTGTTGTCACTTAATATCGTCTTAAACCGCGAGAAGCTCCTTTCGACGTTACAGGATGTCACAAGTGCATATTTGAAGAACATCATTAAATCGTTTTGCAGCCGTCACTTTCATTTCACACACTTTGCAATACAAAATTTTCCCGTCGGTGCAGAAGTGGTTTTCTCCAAACTCTTTAACAAAACTTTTTAGTTTTACACTTTCAGAACACTTATTAGTCGGCATTTTGATGTTTCCCGATACCACTGCACTGCAAGTGTGAGCTGAAAATCTTTTAAAACTGTCTCTATTGAAAGTTGTTAACAAGGAGGAAGGAGGTAAAATCCCGTGCATTGTGCTCCAACTACCTGCACTTGTTATTGCCCCTTCACATTCCAGTTACAGTCAAACCAAAATATCAGTAACTCTTTGTAAAAAAAAATTAACTCTACGATTTAGTGCCTACAGTAGGCCTATACTGTGCAATTGTGGTCTTTTACCGAATTTATTAATGAAATATGACGTTAAATTAAAAATGACCGAAATATGACCAAAACTATAAAAATGTCCAAAATATGACCTGTGCAATTGTGCTCTTTTACCAAATTTATGACTTAAATATGACGTTAAATTAAAAAATGACCGAAATATGACCTAAACTATAAAAATGTCCAAAATATGACTTTATATGCAGAATAAAAACGGTCCAATTAGGATAACAAAAGTGCAATTCGTGTTTAATTTTAGTTTGCGGCATGATTAGAGGTCAGGATAAAAATATGATATGTCATGAACATCCGAACCCTAGTTATGAGTTTTGTGTGTTGACGTGTTATGAGTGTACCATTGTGTTGAACAGTTCCTAACGAGAAAATAAAGGATTATGGAACCTATGTTCATATCAGCTTTC
The DNA here is from genome assembly GCA_964059195.1 of Ectobius pallidus. Taxonomy (NCBI): domain Eukaryota; kingdom Metazoa; phylum Arthropoda; class Insecta; order Blattodea; family Ectobiidae; genus Ectobius; species Ectobius pallidus. The sequence continues at coordinate 200,565,256 of CAXKWD010000003.1, forward strand.
TTCCTTCTTTTGATGTAAGGAACCCATGACCGAAGTTTGTAAAAGTATTTTTGAAACACTCTGTATATTATTCTCTGTCAGTAAGACCACTCCCATGTTAAGGATAACATTAAATTCAGTTAACTTATAATGACCAAGATGTAAAGTACTTACCTCCAAGGAGTCCACTAAGGAGTCCTCCACTTGCGACTGCAATGAAAAATGCAATCAAGAGGAGACAAGCGAAACTTATGAAGTGCATCTGAAAACACAAACATTATTTTAAAGTTAGTCTGCCACTTTTTTTAAGAGCTCAGAAAATTCTTCTTAAAACCACAAACCAATTTGGAAAATCCCTTTAGGCAAGCCTACAGCCTGAGGTAGATTTCAAAGTGCTTTTGGTTTAATTTACTGTCGCTGCGTAGCACTCTTCTTCTTTAGCCTTGGCATGACAAACCCGCAATAATAATTGCAAAAAAGAGGAAAAAGCACTTTTTCAAACATTCAAATCTCGCCTAAAATGAGAGCTATCGAGAGACTAGTTATTGATTTGTAGAGTACTCATCAAGAGCTTGTCAATGATACCCCACAAGACATGGTTTCAAAAATTTCTAATTTCCATTCCCCACCCCCACTCGTACCCCCAAAACCCCCGAATCGTTGGTGTCACTGTGAACTCCATAGGGAGTACTCTAATTTATTCAAACAAAGTTTCCCTCTATGCTTCATAGGGGCCGAGATAAAAATGTTTTAAAATTTTAACCCCCTCCCCCGACCACCCCCTTGGGTCAATTTTGCTCATTAACGAACTTGTCCGAACTATTGGGCCTAGAAATAACATATTATATTTTGGTTCAAATATCTTCAAATTTACGGCCACTAGCGTGTAAAGATATATATATATATCACAATTTTTTTTTTTTTTGAACTGGCTGTGGTTTCGTACTTAGGGGAGCATGAAACGTAAAGATATGAAAGAATTTTTCGAAAATCATGACATGGTATCCATTACAATAGGTAGATTTTTCTTCGAAATCTACCTAAAAATATATCATCTTGGCTCAGGAAAGCTCAATGAAAAAAATGAAACAAAAAAAAAAAACAAAAAAGCAAATACTGTGTTTGCAACTTACCTTAATGTGAGCCTTATACTGTTATTTATTTTGCAATAATGTACAATTATATCATAGCCTACATGCAGGCCTATAGAGGCCATATCAGAAGTCATGTTCCAAATGCTCATAACCAGGGCCCAGATTCTAATGACATGTCATCTTTTTATTGATGCTGCATAGACATTGCCAACTTGTGGATATATCCTAATCATGGCCTCTAGATTATAGAAATACATTTTTATTATGTCATTTTTTGTCATTTTGTGCAATTTTATATTTTTAGGGCATTTATTTCAATTTTATGTCATTTGCTTCCTTAAGCTATGGTTTGTCTACAGCGTTCATCGCCGGCGATCACCGCCGGGGTCAGCGATCATCGTCGTAGGGGTGGTTTCTTTTACGGGCGATCATCGTCCATGATTACTGTTGCTATCCACAGTAAAGCTATGGTTTGTCTATGGCGTTCATCGCCGGCGGTCATCGCTGCCTATTGCTCTCCATGTAAATCAATGTACCCGGTTTGTCTACGATGATGAACGCCGGCGATGACCACCGGGGACGGTGGTGATCGCCGGCAGTTGCTTCTGAGGCAAATTCAGGGCGATGAACACCGCAGATTATCGTGCATATAGTAGGTCAAGAAAAGCAGAAGACAGCCATTTTGCACAAAGTACTGTCATTGGTTGCAGATGAAATGTTATAGATTTCGTGTCTAAACACATTGCCCTGTATGACATGAGTTTAAATGACCATAAAGATAGCTACACAAAAGAAAATGTGTTGCAAATGGTAGATAAATTGTTAGAAAACACTATTATCTGTAATTACAATTTATGTAACGTACTGGGGGACATGTAATTTGGAAATTTGTTAGCTTTCATAACCTCAACTTAGCCTATAATATTATACTCAGGAGAAAACGCTGACAGGAACAAAGGGAAGTCACTTTTGATGAACTAAATGTTAAATGGTTCAATGAGTAATAAAATAATAAAACCGGTAATAATATATCGAAAATACTTTTACTAATAAATAAACTGGTAATTTTACTGTATGTTTAACAATAAGCCTCCATGCTTCAATAGTTCTGCATTTATATTATAGGGACCGGGAGCTTTTCTAGACTTCAGTTTTCTTATTGATGTTTTAATTCATCCATTGTGATTAGATCAAATCCTTCAAATGCTTTGTTTGTTGGGGTAAGAACCTGTTCATTCTCATCAAACCATAGCTGTGTATAATGTTTCCTCCATACTTCTGGTTCAATAACATTTATATTGGCAGTATCTTTCTCTGTCTTATTTAAATACCTTAATGTCTTAAATGCAAACTCCTGCCTTCCATATACTTCATATTCAACATCCCCTATAAATTTATCCCAGCTCTCTCGATGTGCTCTCTGAACCATCGATTTTGCATAATTCCTGGCCTGTATGTAGTTTTCCTTTGATTCTTCATAGTTTTTTGTAGGTATATTCTGTATGTTTTTTGCTTTTCTCGGATTGCATTTTCTATATCTGAGTTCCAAATTTTTAACCCTCCTTTTCTTTTCCACTTCTTTTGTTTTCCAATCGCTTCTTGTGCCGCTTTAGTAATGCAATTTTTTATGTTTTCCCATTCTGTATTTATTTCAGTTACAGTCTCAGTTCTTATTAAGTACTGATTAAGTCTTTGCTGGTACAAATCTCTAATAGATTGATTTCTTAACAATCCTATTTTAAATCTTGTATTATCCACTTTACTTGATTGATTAATTTTATTTGTAACATTTTTCCATCTTGCAATCAAGCCTACTTTTGCCATGACTAAATAGTGGTCACTGTTTATGTCACTTCTTCTATAAACCCGTATATCCTGAGTAAATTTAGCTGCCTTTACATTGCCGTTATATAATCTATAATTGAACGATGGCCTCTATTACTCCATGTACGAGGGCTGGTCAATAAGTAAGGTCTCCAACACTCTAGCCCAAGCTCACAACGTAGGACGAGAGATTTGGTGCTCCTGCCTTGTCCCGCTATCTCCCTCTTTCAAACGAGCCATTGCTGCAGCCGCTGAACCTTTTAGTGTCCTAGATAGAGCTGTTTGAAATGGATCTCTCGATTTCCGCCCCCGCCAAGTGCGCCTACGCGAAGTCATACCGTTTCTTACAGCAAAAAAAGTTCCGCCGATTGAAATTCACAGACAGCTTTGCAAAGTTTATGGAGAGGGTTGTATGGACATAAAAAATGTGCGTAAATGTGTTCGTGAGTTTAAACAGGGCCGTACAAATATTCATGATGAAGAACGAAGTGGGAGACCAACATCAGCCGTCACAAATGAGATGGTGGCAAAAGTCGATGAATTGGTGCGACAAGATCGACGCATCACTACTCGTGAACTTTGTTTATTGCTTCCTGACATTTCTATAGGTTCCATACAGACAATTTTGAGTGACAAATTGATGTTCCATAAGGATTGTGCGAGGTGGGTTCGCGGAGGCCGCACTTTGCGGGGACGGAAATCGGGAGATCCATTTCAAACAGCTCTATCTCGGACACTAAAAAAATCAGCGGCTGCAGCAATGGCTCGTTTGAAAGAGGGAGATAGCGGGACAAGGACGGAGCACCAAATTTCTCGTCCTACGTTGTGAGCTTGGGCTAGAGTGTTGGAGACCTTACTTATTGACCAGCCCTCGTATATTTATGTATTTCTTTCTTCCGAAATAAGGTGTTCATTACTTTTAACTTATATGTACAGTATTGCATTAACAGAGTACTATTACTATTGAGGGTTTCCACATGTACCAATTACATCTTTTATGGGCAATTTGCCTACTCTTGCATTTAAATCTCCTGCTGTATATATCATATCCGTTTTGTTGATTTGGTTATAGGTTTCTTGTAGCTTTTCACAAAATTCTTCAGTCTCTTTTGTCCTTCCGTCTTCAGGGCTATAGACTCTTATAACTCTGAGCTGCCCTCTTGGTATTTTAAATCTTGTTACCATTATTCTTTCATTTATGTGTCGGTATGACATTTTCTTTCTCCATTTCTGATCAACCATTATAGCTACCCTGGCTTGCCCATGTACATGTTGCTCTACCGCTCTATAAAGAATTATGTATTGTTCTAGATCTTTAGTTCCTCGCAACTTTTTTTTGTTTCTGTTAAAACTGCTATGTTAATTCTTTTATGTTTTAGTTCTGACTGTATTTCCTGTTCTTTAGTATGAAGCCCTCTTACATTCCAAGTTGCAATATTAACCATATCCGTTAATCCAAATCGCTTAGCCTTTTCATTGCTTAGGTCGTATCCATTAAATCTGTCCGGGTTACGCATTTTCACTTGAGACTTCTGAGTAATTTATTTTTACTTGGGTGGGTTACCAGCCCAACCGCACAACCCCCAACCTGCCCTCTATTTTGGAGTCACCTTCTTCTAGACAGACCTCTTTACAAGGCTACGGAGTTCTGTCTACCCCTGTTTCTTTGGTTGAAGCCGCCCAATCTGGGTCAGACGCTTCAGGATTTTCTGTCAGGGTTTTCTTCCCTTAGATGGTTGCCTTCGCCACGGATAACGAGAGTCCTCTTCCTGGTTTTATTTTGGAGTTTTCTCTCCTAGATGAGTTGTCTTCCCGACTACCGAACCCATTGACCTCCATTGTTCTTCGCTTCCCCTCTCCTCTTGCATGTCAGCAGCTATGCTCCCTGAACCTGCCGTCTGGATCATTGGGTACTGAGCCCCTCCGCCACGACAAGGTGACAATCCCCGGGGGGAGTTCACGAATAAAATCCCCCCTCAACAAAAGTAGAGCTGGTAGAGAAAAACTGTTTACATATTTGGAATAAGCACAATAAGTATAGTAAAACAAATGAGACACCAAACAAAAAGTTATTTTTTTTTGGGCTGTGTTATTATTATTATAGGATGTCTACAAGTTCTGAGATTCCAAATTTCTTGACCTATTCTTCACTTTTCTTGACTATTTTAGAAATTTTCTTGACCAAAGTGCTACAGCATTTTAGGATAAAAAACTGAAACTCTTGTACCTTTTCAAAGTTCTTAGTTTGAAGAGGCTTTTTCTGGACACCACTCACATACTTCCTAAGAGGAGTGACTATTTCTAAAGCTGTCTTAATGACTTTTGAGTTTTCCAGCCACCTGGTTGCACAAAACTTTAAAGGGAATATTAAAGAACCAGAAAAGTGTTTGTAATCTGCTCGTCTGGAAGGATAACCATTGAACAGTTAAAAAAGAGAATGAAGAAACTCATGAACTGACCACCCAATCTTGTTATGAGCAGTTTTGTAGGCTCCATGTACAATATGCAGAGAACATGTTCCCACGTCAAAAGTTTCTGGCTGGTCTGGATCATGTGATTCAATTCTGAGGAAATTCTGACGTCAAGTATCTAGTTGACACTATGTTTGATTGTTCATTCCAAAATCTAATTACAAAATCCATCTGACATCTTTGAGCTACTTTATTTAAGCTCTCATCAATTAAAAGAAACTAATAATAAATTGGAAAAACAGATCAACGAATTAAGAGCAGCAGACGAAGGTTATCTGCCAGGGAAGGACAGCTAAGAAACGGCATCGAAACAAGTAATAGATTCCCTTGTCTCAGCCCACAGGATGAAACAGAAGACGTGGAGACCCGACTTCCGATAAGACCAAAGCAAGAAGAAAGTGAGAAAGATAAGGTTATTTGCGGACAGTCATGGCAAAGGACTTAGTGCGTTGCTAGCGGAAATTGAACAGGACTCTCAAGTTGATGGATTTGTAAAATCAAGTGCGCCTATGGTGGAAGTAGTTAGGGAAATTGAGAGTGCAAGTGATAATTTCACCATAAATGATCATATAATAATAATGGGGGGGGGGACAAATTACATATCTAACGGAAATAGTGCTAGTATCACAAAAAACCTAAGAAGAATCTTGGCTAAATTAAATCATACTAATGTGATAGTAGTAAATATACCAAATAGGTTTGATTTGAATAGACACTCTCCTATACACAAAGAAGTTTTTCAATGTAATACTGCCATCAAGAAAACATGTAACATGTTTAGAAATGTTAGGTTAGTAGATTTGAGTGCCTTAAGTAAGAACTTTCATACCCAGCATGGACTACACCTCAACTGGTCGGGCAAAGACTGGGTAGCAAACAAAAGAGCGGAAGCAGTCACAGAAAGACAAAATAGCAGAAGTAATGCTATTCCCATGCACTATAATGAAAATACCAATCAGACTGAGACGGTAAACTAACCTGCCGCACTGCTAGTAGTAACAAAACGCAGTGCGATATAAACAGAAACCTAACCTCAAGCTTAAGTATACTCCATCTTAATGTCCAATATATAACAAATAAAGTAGATGCATTGGATACCTGGCTGAATGAGATTCAACCAGATATCATAATCATCACGGAGCATGGGGTGAGCGACAATGATATTCGATATATTAAACTATCCAACTATTCTCTCAAGGTAAGTTACTGTAGAAAAGATTTCAAGGGAGGTGGAGTAGCTATCTTTGTTAGCTTTAAAGTTAAAGATAATCAAACTAGTGAAATATGTGTAAAGTCTATTGACAAGATTTTTGAAGTAGTAGGTATTAAGATAATAACTGTGAATAAAGTTTTTAAATTATTTCGAATATACCGCTCACCTAGTGCCCCTATCACTGACTTTCTTTTATATTTAGAAACCCTAATTGGGATACAAAATGGTAATAATGTAAACTTAGTTTTTGCTGGTGATTTTAATATTAATCTTGATACTACTAATAGTGATTACATAAAAATGTTGGACATACTCAATGCCAATAATCTTAGAGATATTATTAAACAGTACACAAGGGTCACCGCTACCTCTTCAACTACTATTGACCATATCGTAACAAATATACTGGAATGCGATATTACCTATGAAGTCATTAATAGTTATTTGTCAGATCATTTTGCACAAATATTACATATTAAAATAGATTCTAAGAATGAAGCTAGTAACACAATACAGGAATTTAGACACATCGCTAAACATAATATAGATAAACTAATTTTATACCTAAATAATGAAACATGGGATCACGTCTTCCAAGCGACATCCATTGAGGATAAATGGAATAGATTTTACAATATTTTTTAAAATTATTTTGATAAAAGTTGCCCACTAGTTAAGAAAAAGCAAAAGACTATGAGGAAAAAACCCCTAACCCTAGATTTCGAAACTACTCTATTGCGTAACAAAGTTAAAGATTTCTATCTTTTGTACAAGTCTCTCGGCTCAATATATTACCAAAATAAGTATAAAAATGCTATTAAAGAATATCAATGCGCATTATCAAATCTATGATCCTTACAATTTGCTAATAAATTTCAAAGTTCTTCTAATAAATCTAAAACTGCATGGTGTCTAATAAATACCTATAGAAATGAGCATAAACACATAGAAAATTTAGGTCTTGACTTAGAAAACTGTACTGTGAATGACCCCTCAGTTATTTGTAAAGAGCTCAATAGTTTTTTCTTAAATGTCTCCTTAAATCATTCTAAACCAACGAATAAAGGCCCTCTGAATGATATTAATTTTAATAACCACACATTATTCTTAACACCTACCACTGAATCTGAATTAATAGACATAGTAAAAAAATTTACCAATAAATACAGTAGTGGATGGGATGAAATTAGTCCGAGATTGATAAAAGCATGCATACATGTCATTTCTCACCCATTGACATACCTAATCAATACCTCCATTAAAGAAGGCATTTTTCCTGTTTGTTTAAAAATAAGCATAGTACGTCCCATTTACAAGAAAGGAGATAAACGCCAAATGAATAATTATAGGCCAATAACATTGACATCAGCAATTTCCGAACTGTTTGAGAAAGTAATTTTAAAGAGATTAGAAAATTTCCTAAGTATATACGACATCCTAACTAACACTCAGCACGGATTTAGAAAGGGATTTTCTACAATCTCTGCGGTTACGTCTTTGATACACGAGGTTATGGGAAAACTAAATGATAACCTAAAAATCGCATCTCTATCACTAGATTTAAGTAAGGCTTTTGATTGCGTAAATCACCAAATACTTCTAAATAAAATAGAAAGTTATGGCATTAGAGGTGCCTCATACAGACTTATCTCATCTTTTCTAAAAGGAAGAATCCAATGTACAGAGATAGCTCATAAAACAGGTAGTAGTACAAAAAAGTATAGGTCGGATTTTCAGGAGGTAACAAGCGGAGTACCTCAGGGATCTGTCTTAGGACCTGTCTTATTTATATTGTACTAGCATGTGCCCGCGGCTTCGCCCGCGATAATTATTTCAAAAATTAAAAATTAAGAGCATAATAGTTAAATCATCATATTTATTAACACCTAAATCACGTGGACTACATACCACGATTAGATAGCATCGTCTGGTAAAAGCGACCTCAGATTCGAGTTCCTTGGTCCAGAAAACCCCTGTATAGTGAGTTTCATCCAAATAAAACAATGTTTGACTATATTAGGGCTTACAATATTCAAGCGATCGCGAAAGTTTAATTTCCAAGGTATGACAAAAATAGACAAAGCCAACTGTAATTGTCAAACTTCCATTTAATTTAATTCCAAATCCATCTGAAACCCACTGGCAACAATATGTTTTAATGTCAAATGTGATTCGGATTCGATAATTCTGTGTAAGAAGGGATTAAGTATTCTCAAAAACATTTGATTTTTGGCATTTAAAATCAGAATTTTTCAAAATCCTTTCTTAGTGAGCACCTACATTATGAAACGAAGGTACTGTCAAAATTCCAAGACTCTACCTGTTATAGTTTAGGCTCTATGTTGATTCCTGTCAGTCAGGACAAAGCCTTTTATATATATTTATATTGTATATAAATGACTTGCCTAGGTCAAATTACTTCATAACTAATACATACGCGGACGACACCAATATCTTATGTTGGAATAACTTGCTAAGCAACTTACTACAATCTATTTCTATAACAGCTACGTTATTTGAAAAATATTTTGCCTCTAATAACCTGTCTATGAATAAAGATAAAACAAAAATCATTATTTTTGACTTGAGTAACAGACTTAAACTGGAGGACTGTAATAATTGGGAACACTTATCAATGATCAAAGGGGAACTTTCCTTTCTTGGAGTACAAATTGATAGTAGACTATGCTGGGATAAACATATAAACAATATATGTAACAAAATAAGTAAAGTTACATACTTATTCAAAGTTATTAGACACTATGTTAATGACCAGATAATGGAACTAATGTATTATGGGTTGATTTTCCCACACTTAAACTATGGTATAGAGGTATGGGGCTCAGCTGCCAATATACATACAAAAAGAATGTTTCTCCTACAAAAGAAAATTATTAGATTAATGTACAAAATGAAATATACTGACTCATGTAGAACAATCTTCCGATCTAAAAGAATATTTACCATCTATTCTCTTTTTGTATATAAAGTTGTTTTACTTGTAGCAGAAAAACCCCAATTCAGGATTAAAAACAGTGATATTCACATACATTATACCAGAAATAGAAATGACTTCCATATAAAATCGACCAATAAAAACAAAATAGACCATGATCCCTATATTATTGGCTGTATAATGTATAATAAACTACCTCCCTCAATCAAAGTATTGACGGGCAACCTTTTTAAGAAAAATCTAAAGGAATTCCTAATCTCAAAGTCATTATACACATTAAATGAATTTTAAGAAATTAATATACTAGCCTTCAATAAATTATCTCTTTATTAGTATTATGCTTAACATGACAAAGTGACTATTACTGCTTCTATATGTAAATAATGTTTTAAATATATAACTGTAAACTGAGTAAAAGCTGTTAATCAATGTAAGTAGTTTTTACTATGATTTTTATTTTTTTAATAACTTATATATTGTACTTGACCATGTCAAATAGCTGTATCAAGCTCCATTGGCAAATAAAGATGATGATGATGATGATGATGATCAAAGGAGACTTCAAAAACGTTTCTCTTCTTTACTTTACTTCTTTACAAATTCTTGACCTACCATGCCATTTCTTGACTTTTCTTGACATTTTTGCCCTAGTGTTCGATTTCTGGACTTTTTCTTGACTTTCTTGACCTACAGACACCCCGTATTACTTGGCTTATTATTATTATTATTATTATTATATAGCTTATGCACATAAGGAGTTTTTTATTCTTATAAACCATTATATTTTACCCATTTGGAGGAATGTTACTTAGGGAATTCATCGGCCTCTTAATATATAAATGAACTGGTAACATATTATTTCTCATTAAGTTCAACCTACCTGGTTTTGGATTTCTTTTTTGATAAATAGGTTATCTAAATATAATAGTGTATAGTAAATATTTTACCTTCTGTGTTCTCTGTCTTGTTTTTTATGAAGTGCCTTCTGTCCTGCTTTCAGGGAAACTGATGAATCCACAGATTGTAGTAGCTAATATATACATGTAAGAACTGGTAAATATTCAGCTGTGATAAGATAAATGTTTTTTTCATTTTTCATATCTTATAATACTCGTTTAATTTTAGTCACTTATTATCATCCTGTAAAGGAAGCTTTATAATTGACTCGTAAGATAATAATAATAATAATAGGTTATTTATCCATTGGTCAAGTGCATTGATATAAGGTAGGTAAGCCAAAGGTGGCCATGGTTAAGCTTTGACATTTTTTAATAATTTCCTAAATAGTGATAAAGTGCTGAAAGATAACAGCATAAACCTTATCATGGCCAAAAGGAATGTAATGAGTAAAGCCCGGATTTTCATGCACTATCAAACTTAAAAATATGCATGCATTCATGCACTATCGTATCTCCAAATGTGCACAATGAAGGGCGAAACATGCACTATCAAATTTCATGTCTTTTACATTTTCTCCACATAATACGTCTTTCACGTTTTCAGAAGTTTAAGATCAGGGTTTGAACTAAGTACCTTCTTAAGTTTTTCCCTGACTGCCACACCCGTTTCTCCACAACACGATTCTAAAGTATTCAAAGCCTTCAACAATGGCTAGTGACTGACAGATTCAAGCAGTGAACATTCTGTTTAGCAGTTTTCTTTCAATGGAAGGTGGTGGTGGTCAGCGAGTCGGCATTTTCTTTAGTAGTCTGGTGTATTATATTACTGTTTATTTAGGGTAAACAGTAGCTTGCACTCTCAAATTCATGCAGGTGGCAGACTCTGTTGCCAAGTCAATCAAAATATAACAATAGCAATGCAATACATTATTTTTACGTTTCTTTGAAAAGCCAAAATTTTAGGGAGGCATATTCATAATATGCACAATTATGCATGGTAACTTGATATTATGCACTAAAACCAGAAAATGCGGGTTTATATGCATTAAAAACGTCTGAATATGGTACATTAAGCCCAAAAAATCCAAAACATGCATTATGCATGAATTTTGCCATAAAAAGGCCGAAATATGCAAACATGCACGGAAAAAATATGTTTATTTGGGATCCATAAGTCATGTAATGTGTAACTACAAAGTTTGAGAATAGTAACCAAAGTATATAAAAACATGCATTTGCATGGAAATCCGGGCTCTAGTAATGAGCATTGCTTATATTTTAATCAAATATATTATTATATTTACACTTTTTAAAATGGCAACTAGTGGGCCATCTTGAGCACAGGTGTGCCAAAGGTGGCCCATGACTGAAAATTAGTTTAAAATTATATTCTAGGTTCTGAAAATTAAAAACAAAGTTAAAGCATGGAAATCTATTTATTATTGCTAACAGAGCACATTACTGGTATCATACTAAATACTAATAAATAATAAAAAAACTATTCAAATATGACTTTTGGTCTTCTAATCAGAGTCCAAACAGAAAGAACATACAAAATCTGGAATTTTGTCATGTACAGTGAGTCCCTCGCATTCTTCATGGATATATCGCCTACATCGAGTACAGAGTCTCATGTCTATCTTCCTGTCAGTCCTACACAAGTGGCAATACCAACTTTCAATTGACTTTGATGGTTTCTGCTGACCGCTTGTTCCTGGCACAGCAATGTCTTTTTTCTGAGATGATATTTTGTCCATCACTTTTTTCTCCCTCGTCGATACAGTTGATTTCGGCTGAAAAAGCGATACAACTACCTTTTGTCCACGATAGTTTAACGCTTTTCTTCTGGGAGTCACGGCTTTTTTTTCGGGGCTTCTGGTGTCTTCATCAATGCAGAAATTGTTAATGAATTCTTAGAAACGCCTACATCTGGATTCGAAGAATCATTAGTCTTATCAATTGAAGAATTGCTGTCAGATGTATCAGATAAAGTGCTGGAATCTTCTTCTAGGGCAGACGACTTTTTCTGAAGTTGCTTCGTCACTTTATCATTCAGTCCAGGAGTAATTCCCACTTCTATCTGAACTCATGATTCATTGACTTTGTGTCTTGAGTCTGGATTTTCAGGCTGTGCTTGAATTCTAGGTTGATGACTGATGTCACTAGAAGCAAATGCCTCGTCGGGGATTCTGTTTGGGTTAAAGGGATAAATACCTGTTGCTTCAAATCCAGACCTTACGTTCTTTAGTGTTACAGCTCTGTCCCATGCGTTTGTGAAAATTTTTCCAAATTGACTCCTCCTGATTGTGCGATCGAATTTGTTCACATTTGGGTTAGTGCTCGCAGATAGTCGAGTCCAGTGTAACAAAATCTCATCGTCCCAGTAGGTTTCAAATGCTTTGAAGACTGATTTGTCGAACGGTTGAAGCTCATGAGTCGTGTTACTTGGAAGGCAATAGAGGGTTATATCATACACTTCTGCTTCAATAACAATATTTGCATCCAAGTGTGAACTGACACCGTCAAAAATGAGCAAAGCAGGACCAGGTGTTTTGTATTTCACGAAATGGGCGAGCCATTTCACAAACGTTTGGGAGGTCATTGATCCCTTAGGAGTCATAAACACATCACTTCCGGGGGGCAATCCCTCTCGCCATTCTGGCTTCATTCTTTCTCCTTTAAAAAGAATAACAGGAGGGATGGCATTTCCTAATGCATTACCACACGCAACAACTGTTGCATTTTCACCATGTTCTGGAGCGATATTGTGAACACGTTTGGCTCCCTTTCTAGCCAAAACTTCTTGCTGTTTGTGTAGACAAAGTCTTGTCCCTTTCTTGTCCATGTTGTAGATTGATTCTGGCTTTTAACTACATTCAGTTCAGTCATAACTGCCAGTAACTTCTGAAAGTGGTCTCCCACTATAAACCTGTTGAGCTTCTGAGCTCTGGCTGGATTCATGTTCTGAGACTTCCTTCTTGCAACATCAGGAAAAGCTTCAGCCACTTTCTTCCAGCCATGCATGTTGATTGATTGAATGGATTTTTTATTTTATTAGAAGAACAGAAATTATATATGGTCCTTCTGATAAATTTAGGAGTTACAGGCACTCCTACGTGTGCAAGTCTATGTATCCTTGTGCATATTTCCACCTCTTGATCATTGGTTAAAATAGCCTTCCTCCCTGTAATTTTGTTTCTGCTACCAGAAGCAAGATGGTTTCGCAAAGTAGTTCTTGGAATATTAAAAGCTTCAACTGCCTTCCGAACTGACATGCCATCCTTCTGGACAGCGTCCATTGCTGCAGTGAGCTGATCTCTACTCCATGTCAATCCCAGCTTTTTGTCTTTTGTAGCCATACTGCTTGAAATTCTATTGCATAAATCTGGAACATTCCACAATGTAATAATCTCGCATTAGTTATAAAGTATTTATCCTTTTCATTGAAATAAAATGCTCTGATATTCTATAGAAAGATGCACAAATCATCCTTTCAAATGAAAAGTAAAGACGCAGGCCCCTTGTCATTTAGCCATCTGCGGCACGATAAAGGACCCTGAAATAACATGCTCAGGAAAAATTTCCAAGCGAGCGAATTCACTCCCTAGCTGTGGTGAGTGCATTTAAATTGCTGAATATTCAGATGTGTCCTTCGCTGTGGCTCAGGGGATGCGTTCAATCCTCTCACGCAGCGGGCCCGGGTTCGATTCCTGGTCGGGACAAGTTACCTAGGTGGGGTTTTTTTCTGGGGTTTTCCTCACCTTTGAGACAAATGTCGGGTAACTTTAGGCCCTTGTGGTCCCCAGATATCATCTGGCCGTCCTTATCATCTTCATCCCATCCTCGCCTTGTTTGGAGTGAGTGTGTGTGTGAATGGTGTGTATTGTCCTATGTGTTCGTGTTGTCTCGGAGGTGGCCCTGGCATTGGGCTGATCACTCATCCGGGGAGGCCCTCCATGTCCTTGTCTGGTCAAAAAAGTATGTATGTGATCCAAAGATAATCCCTCTCCCGACAGGTCGCGGCCCTGTAAGACCAGGGCGGCTTGGGTCGCTTAAATCCTAAAAGGGAGAGGTTAAACTACGAGAAAGAAAGAAAGAAAGAAAAATATTCAGATGTGAAATCAGATAATAATAATAATAATAATACTGAAATAATAATAATAATAATAATAATAATAATAATAATAATGATAATGATAATGATAATGATAATTTGAACTCTATTCCGTTGTCTAAATATTTTAATTTTTCCTTTTAAATATCTCATGCATTACCTTAATCAGCGTTAAACAAAGATTATAATTACATTTATTAATTAGGTATTTTCTGTAATCATATAACAATATCCTAAGTCAACTTAAAATATTACAAAATTAATATAGACATATTTTTATTTGAGCTCCTAAAGTGGCCCACTAGTCCCTAAGGTGGCCCACTAGTTCCCAAGGTAGCCCAGGTGGTGGGCCACCATAGGAGCATGCTTAAATATAAGGAATTTGTTATTAAATTACATTAAACCACGCTTAAAGTTCATAGAATATGGTTCTGTCAGAAGCAGAATTAAATAACCTTTCAGATGAAGTAAACAGTGATTAATACAAGTAAGAATCAGTTTGAAAAATTTTATGTCATAACCGGGATTTGAACACGGATCTTCGGCTTAACGCGCCGATGCTCTACCATTGAGCTACCATGACAACATGCCAGTACGACATCAAATTCCTCAACTGATTCAGAAGACAAGGCAGACCACGGGAGGTTTCTCCGTTGAGAACACGCATCCAATGGCGTCCTACATTTGTAGGTACTTTGAAGCCAAGTTATTATTTATATACTATTAATTAATTAAGTGGAATCAGTTGAGGAATTTGATGTCGTACTGGCATGTTGTCATGGTAGCTCAATGGTAGAGCATCGGCGCGTTAAGCCGAAGATCCGTGTTCAAATCCCGGTTATGACATAAAATTTTTCAAACTGATTCTTACTTGTATTAATATCCCAGACATGGATTTAATGTCTATTTCCTTTCCCTCCACTTAATTAATAGTATATAAATAATAACTTGGCTTCAAAGTACCTACAAATGTAGGACGCCATTGGATGCGTGTTCTCAACGGAGAAACCTCCCGTGGTCTGCCTTGTCTTCTGAATCAGTTGAGGAATTTGATGTCGTACAGGCATGTTGTCATGGTAGCTCAATGGTAGAGCATCGGCGCGTTAAGCCGAAGATCCGTGTTCAAATCCCGGTTATGACATAAAATTTTTCAAACTGATTCTTACTTGTATTAATATCCCAGACATGGATTTAATGTCTATTTCCTTTCCCTCCACTTAACTAAACAGTGATTACTTACCTTGACTTGAATGTACTTTAAATCATAAGTTTCGTCACATCAAAATAACAACGAACAATGTCCACGGCATCACTCAACACAATGACTCGCATAAAATGGCTGGCATTCATCACAACGGCTTGATTTTCGGCATGTGACACCAGAGTAGGACTCCACACTAGGATCTGGTGCCATCTTCCGAGTAAATGCTGAACTAATAACCAATCTGAAAAGCGGGCTACCTTGGGAACATGGGCCACCTTTGGCTTACCTACACTTAGGACACGTCAAGTCTGTACAATACAAAACTTATAATTTTCCACATGCACACTCAAACAAAGTTTTTAATTATGATACAAATTTAAAATTTCTGTATTAGCTATAATGTTTTTAAAATAGTGAAGCTGTACATTAAAAAAGTTTATATCATTTTAATGACAAGTTAATATTAAACATACAAGCACATACACAAAACATGATTTTGAAAAACTCTAGGGCAGCATCTTTGACTTAAACATATTATGTGTTAAACATCAATGACGAGTAGCAGGTAGAATATACATTAGTTTATTAAGAGGAGAATAATAAATCCATCATAGGCTATATTATTATTATGGAATAATCGTACTTTCAAAATATCATCCAATTAGTTATTTTATATGTAGAAAAAACAATGACTCAGTCGAATATTTTAACATGAAATAAAATCCCTTTAGGCAAGCCTACAGGCTGAGGTAGATTTCGAAGTGCTTTTGGTTTAATTTATTGTCGCTGCGTAGCACTCTTCTTCTTCAGCCTTGGCATGACAAACCCGCAATAATAACTGCAAAAAAGAGGAAAGAGCACTTTTTCAAACATTAAAATCTTGCCTTATATGAGAACTATGAAGAAACTAGTTATTGATTTGTAGAGTACTCATCAAGAGCTTTTCAACGATACCCCACAAGGCGTAGTTTCAAAAATTTCGAATTTCCATCCCCCCATCGCCACTCGTACCCTCAAAACCCCCGAATTGTTGGTGTCACTGTGAACTCCATAGGGAGTACTGTAATTTATTCAAACAAAGTTTCCCTCTATTCTTCATAGGGGCCGAAATGTAAATGTTTTAAAATTTCAACCCCCTCCCCCGACCACCCCCTTGGGCCAATTTTGCTCATTAACGAACTTGTCCGAACTATTGGGCCTAGAAATAACATAATAGAATTTGGTTCAAATATCTTCAAAATTACGGCCGCTAGCGTGTAAATGTATATATAAATATATATATATAAATTATGAAATTTTGTGATATATATATCACAAATTTTTTTTGAACAGACGGTGTTTCGTACTTAGGGAGGCATGAAACGTAAAGATATGACAGAATTTTTCGAAAATCATGACATGGTATCCATTGCAATAGGTAGATTTTTGTTCGAAAACTACCTAAAATTATCAGTCACAAAATTGTAGGAAATTTAAAGGTTGACGTCACTCAAGTGAGTTTTTGTTCCTCCATAAAACTCTTCTATACTATAAAAACCTTTTTTAAGGTTTTGTTAAATTGAGTAGTGGGTAGGTTCTTTATATAAGATGGTAGAGGTAGATCGTAGATGGTAGAGGTACATAGGTCTATCTTATAGCTATTAGACATTCACTATAACTGATCTTCATTCTTTACGTAGAAATTATGCATAAGTTTGCATATCACATAAACTTTTACTTTCTCGCATATACGTAGTATATAGAGAAAGTATTGTGATCTTGACAAAAAAAGTCAAAATCGAGATAACACCGGTAAAAGCATGTTTCACGATGCCTAGAAACCTAAAAACATGTTTTTGGAATGACGTCTGTCAGTCTGTCTGTGGACAAGCACAGCGGGTAAACGGTCTATTGTATTTACTTCATTTTTTTAATTAAGGACTTTTTTGGAATTTTATCAAACCGCCCAGAAATTGAGTATTATAACTGAAATATTAAGGGGACTTTTCATGAAAGATTTTTGACAAATTTTGATTTTTGATAAATTCGCTCTAACGATTTAAATTAAAATTTAAAGTTGCAAACTCTTATGAATGACTAATAAAATGGCTATGTCCGTTTTTCTTCAAAAAATGACTTAGGGGGTACTTTACTTGTATCCATTTTCAATTTTTCTAGATAATCTCCATTACATGAAAACCTACCAAAGTAAAGTTGTAGACATAATTAAAAAGAACATTTTTTGTTTAACAAATTTCTTTAAACAATTAATAGATATTAAGATAGAAACGAAATAAGTACGGCATAAATGCGAATTTCAGAAGATTCATGTCAAATAAAATATGAATGACATTTTGTTGCCCATGGTAACAGGAATTCTAATTATTGTTGTGAAATCAGTCAATTTAGCTCAGTGAACACACGAAAACCTATTACAACGAGGTGGTATAGCCTAATAGGGAAGAGGTTCTGGGTTCAAATCAAACCTCGTGGCCACAAAAATTGACTTGGGTTTTTCATGGTTTCCTCATTCGCAAAGGCAAACGCTGGATTTGTAGGACTTGGTTTAATTTAAGGGCAGGTAATAAATTTTGTTAAAACATGATTTACTCAGAAAAAGAAAATTAATACTGATGTGTACACCCACTCAAAATATCCATCCCGTGGCATTGATTATTATTATGATTATTATTAATACATGGTTAAAGCATTGAACACAAAGATTGGCCCTGATGCTTTCCGTTCTAGATACTTGTTAGTTTTATGAAAATGTAATAAATAAAATTTAATTGGCTCTATAATTTACTTTTGGCTAAATCCAAAAACAGGTCACCTCTTAAGCTCCACCCACTCGATATTCACATTTGCACGGACTGTGTGATGTATTTTGTTTCTGAGCGAAGCAGGTTGACCAACTGTCCTTGTATATTGTCGCAAGGGCCTTGTACCCACTGTCCTTGTATACTGTCGGAACTGCCTTGTACCCACCTCTGCATATAGTCTAAATAATGCATAACACTAACCACATAGTTAAGTGCGCAAAGCGGATGCGGGAGCCATAGTGAAGCGCCCTTGCAATTGTACACTGTTTGTAGGTTTCAAAAATGTGCCATATTATATCTCCCGCGAGGTTTGTCAGCCTGTCATCCACAATTATAGCTCGTCTAGCGGTATGACGTTACACCTCCAACGTCCAATCACGTGTTTCTTCATAATTTGAAAGAAAAATGGCGGAGAATTCGCTAGATCGTGGTATAAAAGATAGTGCATCATTTAGGGTGGGTTGGGTGGAACCGAATCATCAGAAGGTGCGACCTGTTTTTGGATTTTCCCTTACTTTTTTCTGTGCTAGCTTTTAACACGTAGGCTATATGTGAGAAAGTTTGTGCAAGATAATTTTGCACCATTTATTTTAACTTGCAGCCTTGTAATTAAAAATGGAATATTTAAATCTAAAGTATGTTCTGTGTCGTTTATCAGTTTTAAATAATTGGTGCAAAAATATGTTGCACAAACATTCTCGCATATACGGGTTAAAGATTAGCACAGATAAAAGTAAATTATAGAGACAATTAAATATGATTTATTATGGTAAATTTACATAAAACTAACAAGTATCTAGAACAGAAAGGATCAGGGTCATTCTTTATGTTTAACTCTTTTACCGTGAAATAATAATAGTAGTAATAATAATAATAATAACTTGGGGTTTGCACGGTTTCCTCAATCTCAAAGGCAAAAGTGTAAAATACATTGAGATATAGCCAAACAATAGAAGGAAATCCTGCACAAATGAGTTATTGCAAGAGCCTACTGGTAAATTGGGTGACCACAAAATTTGATTTGAACCCAGAACCTCTTCCCTATTACCCTATACCACCTCACTCTAATTGATTTTGGTGTGTTCATTAGACTGTGGTAGGCCTAAGCTGACTACATTTCACATCAATAATTAGACTATAGTATTCTTCTTACTAAGGGCAACAGAAGAATATCATTCTTTTTTTAATCAAAATGTATGTTCTGAAATTCGCATTTAAGTCATGTTATTTCGTTATTATCTTGATACCTATTAATTTTATAAAAAATGTATTTAACAAGGAGTCCTTCATACTATTCCTAGGTGGTGAGGGAAACTTCAGAACACATTTCTGAAGTTCTGAAGTTTCCCTCATCGCCTAGGAATGGTATGAAGGACTCCTTGTTTGAGATTCCGGAGGAATGGATTGATAACCATGTACGTGTATCCCCCTTTGTATTTG
This sequence comes from Ectobius pallidus, assembly GCA_964059195.1. Taxonomy (NCBI): domain Eukaryota; kingdom Metazoa; phylum Arthropoda; class Insecta; order Blattodea; family Ectobiidae; genus Ectobius; species Ectobius pallidus. The sequence goes on from CAXKWD010000003.1 coordinate 200,585,251, forward strand.
ACGAGATTCGTGCACATTCCATGGATGAGGATCTTACATTTAAACTTTAACCCAGTGATGATCGTGGTGGCACTGCCTCAAGAGTAGCCTATGTAGTCCTCCCAACAGATACTCTATCTGTAGTCACCTGAGGAAGGCCCACAGGAACAGGGCTGAAACGTTGTGTTTTATAGTGTTTTAAAAGCATCCACCGTTGTACAATTCGTTTTAATTTTTAATATTGGTTATATATTTTAGCATTCACGGTGGAAATCAGGACCACAATATGTCTAATTGTATTAATGCACTAGTAATATCTAGATATCGATGAGATGGGGTGCTGATAAGGAATCTACTAGATAATTTTATGATAGCTGTTATTTATTATCGGTTCTTATATGTAACAATTGTAAGAATTTTTAATCATCTTAGTATTCTCTTATGTGTCATGCACATCACATGTGATTAAGTTACATTTAATTATAAGAATTTGTAGATGAATCATCCACAAAGAATTTCTTTTTTTTGCTAAGAGTGTCCAAGTACTATAAATTACTTACTTCTCTAGTATCAAAATAAGTGTGTTTTGTATTGTAAATTCATATATAACGCACTGTCATAAATTGTTTTAGCAATTCATTACTTTAAAAAAACTAATTATCTGTAATAATGGTACATTTATTGATAATTTTTTTTAATCTTGGGTCTTTTTTCACTATTTCTAGGTCATAAATTAATTTTTTATTTTGCATTTTTTCACTATTTTATGGTCATTAAATACCTTGCCCTAGTCATTATAATCAGTTGCTCCGTGCAAAAAGAGTGGTGGATTCCTCAGAATGACTCTTCCATGTTATTTTACGCCATAGCTCTTCATCAACCTCACGAAAAGCAGTGTCCTAATTTAAACAACATTGTAACAGTATGTTTTGAACGTGTACAAGATTGTACAAAATAACTAAAACTACGTGCTTAGGAGTGTTGTCACCCGCAAGTGAAAAGTATAAGTTCAAATGTACAGATTTAGCAGGACGCAGCTTCTTGTCTGTCAATGATTTCTTGTAGGAAAATAAATACTTAATTAATAACTCCCACGTTGGGGGAAGTAAAAAGTTTTAAGGGGGGACATCCAGCTTCCGATCCTGAAAAATAAGCAAAGTTCATTTTTTTTTCCCTCAGCAATGAATTGGTCTGTAGCCTTGTAATCTCGAACGCTCTATATTGACTAGTTCACAATTGCATACCATTTTCAGAATTAATTTAACTATTACAGTTATGGGTAATTATTGTTACAAAATAGCAGCCAAATTTTGTGCACTGAAGTGCCGTTTCCCCCGTAATTTTCATAAATTCCAATATTTCTGAGTGATTTTTTTTTCTATCTGTTTGACAAGACATGACAAGAAAATGAGAAATAACTTCAAAATTAAAGTAGGTTCTACACAATGTAATTAAAAATGGAATTTCTAAACATTTACTAACCTAAAGTTTCACTTCAACATCATGTAACAAAACACTAATTTATAAACTGTTTGTAAGCCTAATCTGTTTCTATTTTTGGTATGAATAAATGAGAACATTGAAAAAATACACTCCAAAGATGGGGATGATGCAGGACTCCTTAGGTGTCCCATTAGTTCCAGAAAGTTTGTATCAGTTCCACATTTTTTAAGATTCTTCCACCACATAGAAGGTGACACCCTACTAGTAATATCAGATGAAAAAATTTGTCTTTGGAAAAGGCTCCTGTTCTGATTGAAACTGAACTGTGTATTGCAAATACTGTGGATTTATATTTATATTTTTTAGCCTGAACTTCAGTTATTTATTTTGGGCTGGGCTACTATAGCCTCTATAAATCAATTAAACAATGAAAGTAAATATTTCTGAAGGTTTATTTATTGCAACATGGAATCATAAAGGTTGATATTATTACATTATAATTATGACATTTGTTTACACAGAAATGTTTTGGAATAAGAATATAATTTATAAAGTTAGAATTTGTTAACATATAATGTTTTCAAGTTTTTCCCACTTTTTCCCGGTATTTACCAACTACCAGGTATTCGCGGCTTCACCCGCGATAATTAAATCAGAAATTAAAAATTAAGAGCGACATAGGTAAAACACTTACACATGAATCATTGACAAACTAAATGATTAATAATTATAATGAAACAGCTAAAAATCAGACTTTGGAGTTTATTGCACGATTAGAAAGCACCGCCTGGGAAAAACAACCTGAGATTCGAGTTCCCTGGCCTAGAAAATCCCTGCATAATGAGTTCTGGCCAAATTGATCAATGTTTGTCCATTTAAGCCTGTATTCATTATCTCTCTTCCGACTATGTTGAAAATTTCAGATGTCTGCTGGCCTTGGCATTATAAACAAATGAATCGACCAGGGTGGGCTTATAAAATGAAGCGATCTTTCATTTCCAAGGTATGACAAAAGTAGGCAAAGCCACCTGCAATTGATTTGACAAATGAAATGTATTACTGAAAACAGATGCTTCGAAAGTGCAAAAAATGCACGTTTTCTGCCTGTTTTTCACTCATAACTCACGAACGAAAGCAAAAATTAAAAACATGGCTTCGAGGTGCATTTTCCCACCCTTCAGTCCACCTATGCTTAAAATTTCAGATCTCTGCGTTCAGTAGATTTCGTAGGGCATCACGCACAGACAGAAAGACAAACACTCTTTTATTATTATAGATTTATCCCAGTATTTACCAGTTTTTCCCACTGGGATGGTAAAAATTAGTTTTGGACGGGAAAATTCCAACCCTGATTAAAATATAGAATATACTAGTAAGTGCTCTATTAAAATTATCAATAGGAATGTAAAAATATATTATACGCGATATGAATTTACAGTTACAGTATACCTTGAGATATGTAAATTCAGTTAATAAGCACATGTCAGATGTTCACAATCCTTCATTTACTGACAGTAATTTGCAAACTTGACTGTAGCGATAAAATTGTGTTGCGAGTCTTACTTCCAAAGTTAATTAGTTTACTAATCTATGAGCAAGGCCATGTCCAATTTTTAGTAACAGAAATAAATAGAGAAAGTTTTGTGATCATGACAAAAATCAAAATAAGTACTTTTGGAATGACCTCTCTGTCTTGTTGTCTCTGTGCCTGTCCGTGTACATTTATTGTGGCTAAATGGTTCATTGTATTTAGGCTACTTAATTTTTCGAATTATTGACTTTTTTGGAATTCTATCGACCTACCTAGTACATTTCTATAAATGAAAAATTAAGGGATATTTTCATGAAAACTTTTTTCAAAATGTTTAAAAAATGTTTCTATTAATTTTAATAAAAAAGTATATTTTTAAACAAGTACTGAAGACTAATAAAATGGCTATATTAGTTTTTTTTCTGTACACATTTCTTAGGGGTACTTCACTCGTGCCCATTTTTTATTTTCCTAGCTTCAGTAAATTACCAGTATAACGAAATTTAGAGGACATCAGATATGAAATTTTACAAGTGTACAATGTTCTGGACTTTATTTTTTGAAAAAGTCAGAATAGTCACCAACCACTGCACATGAATTTAAAACGGAATTTGGTATACTGCTTTGTGATAGAAGAAAATCTTGAAGAACATGTGCCATGTGTTGATCACTGTTATAAATGTGTATATCAAGTTACTGTACATGAAAATCTGGTAAAACGTATTTGAGTTATCGTGCGTATAGACTAGAGGTGTACAAATCTCGATTTTAGCTTGCCCATACCCGCTTGAACGCCAGGCAAGCAAGTTGCCAGTGTCACAGTTAGCAAGCAGGCAGGTTTCCTTAGTTAAGTGGAGGGAAAGGAAATAGACATTAAATCCATGTCTGGGATATTAATACAAGTAAGAATCAGCTTGAAAAATTTTATGTCATAACCGGGATTTGAACACGGATCTTCGGCTTAACGCGCCGATGCTCTACCATTGAGCTACCATGACAACATGCCAGTACCACATCAATTTCTCCATTGAGAACACACATCCAATGGCGTCCTACATTTGTAGGTACTTTGAAGCCAAGTTAACTTGGCTTCAAAGTACCTACAAATGTAGGACGCCATTGGATGTGTGTTCTCAATGGAGAAACCTCTCGTGGTCTGCCTTGTCTTCTGAATCAGTTGAGGAATTTGATGTGGTACTGGCATGTTGTCATGGTAGCTCAATGGTAGAGCATCGGCGCGTTAAGCCGAAGATCCGTGTTCAAATCCCGGTTATGACATAAAATTTTTCAAGCTGATTCTTACTTGTAGGTTTCCTTAGGCTTGCGTGGGTCAGGTTAAACCTAACTTATCCAAGCCAGAATAAGCTTGACACAATCCTATCAGCTAAACAACTGTAGTTGCAAAGTGTAGGTAATACTTTCTTACTTTTCTACATGCTGGTAGAAGAAATTCATCATGCAGATAAATAAAAGGTGGATAAAGTATTAAAAATCGTTTAAGCGTCTTAACACATTTATTATTTTTATTATTAGGTAGATTTCGAAGAAAAATCTACCTATTGCAATCGATACCATGTCATGACTTTCGAAAAATTCTTTCATATCTTTAAGTTTCATGCCTCCCTAAGTAAGAAACCACCGCCTGTTAAAAAAAAATTATATATATATATAAATGTATATGTTTGCGGAACTTTGGAAATATGCAGCAGAACCAGTAAAGATATCATTACATCAATGCATTGTGAAAATATGGAACACAGAAAAACTACCAGAACATTGGACTACAGCTATAATACATCCATTACACAAGAAAGGAGAAAAATCAAATCCAGACAACTATAGAGGAATTTCCCTTTTGGATGTCACATATAAAGTTTTATCAAGGATTCTGTATGGTCGCTGCAAAGATCAACTTGAATTGGAAATTGGAGAATACCAAGGAGGATTTAGGCCTTGGAGAAGCTGCCCAGAACAGATCATCACCTTAAAACTAGTAATGGAGTACTACAAAAGAAGACAAAAACAACAAGTTATAACCTTTGTAGACTTCAAAAAAGCCTACGATTGTATTCACAGGTCTTCAATGTTGAAGATACTAAGGAATTTTGGACTTCATCCCAAATTAATAAAATTGATACAATTGACTCTAACGAACACCAAATCTAAAGTAAAATTTAGAGGAGAAATATCGGAACCGTTTATGATAAAAACAGGGCTAAGACAAGGAGATGGTCTATCACCATTACTTTTCAACTGCGCTCTAGAGTATGTGATGAGGGAATGGTACAAAGAAAATCCTAAAAACATACGAATTGGAACCAAAAAGGATGGAATAAACTTAAATTGCTTGGGATTCGCAGACGACTTAGCGTTACTAGCTAATAACATTCATGAAGCCAGAAATCAAATAACTAGCCTACAAAATATATCACAAAAAATAGGACTTCAGATATCATTTGAAAAAACCGAGATAATGGTAACAGACCCACTAGTAACCAATCACATAACAATAAACAACAAGAAAATAAAATTAGTAGAGCAATTTAAATACCTAGGAGAAATTATAACACATAACCTGGACAAGAAACCTGCATGGCAAGCGAGGACTAATAAAATGATAAAAGCTCAAAAATTAACATGGTCTACATACAATAAAAAATGTCTATCGATCCAAACAAAATTAAAACATTACAAGACGGTGGTTCAACCAGAGGTGACATATGGAAGCGAAACTCTTTTTAAAATCACCCAGAAAAATAGAATAGACAAAATCCTGAAAGTAGAGAGAAGAATAGCTAGAACATGCATAAATAAAAAATACCAAAAAGATGGACAGTGGCGGATAATACCAAATGAAATGGTGTACAGAGAACTAGAACCTATCACAGATACTATACGGAAGAAAAGGATCTCTTTTTTTGGTCACATTATGAGGACACCAGAAACTCGACTGACAAGAAAAATTATAGAGAAACTCTGGAATATGAAGCAACAAGTAGGATGGATTACAGAAATTAGAGAGGATATGACAGAATTAGAAATAACTTTGGATGACTTGAAAAACAAAACAGGAAATTCAAGGAAACTTAAAAATATTAAAATAAGATTTAAGCCAAAAATAGACAGACGCCAGACAATAAAGAGGGTATTTACAGATGAAGAGCGACAGAGAAGATCGGAACGCATGAAAAACTACTGGGCAAATCGGAAAGGAAGACCGAGAAATGATTGACTGAAGTGGTCCAATGAGGCCGTAAAAGCAGAAGAAGAAGAAGAAAATGTATATATATGAAGGGGCTAGTTCCGTAAGGGCGTAAGGCACATCTTGAATTTTGAGCTTTTACCACTTATGCCTTCTCCTCATATCACTTAAATACTTATAGGTTAAAAGCTTGATCCTTTCATTTGCGAATCCAAGCCCATGTAAACAAATGCATATGATCTGAACCGCAGTACACATCATGCTTCAAGACAATATAGTGCGGTACTACATTTGATTTTTATATAATTAAAAACTAATAATGTGTGACAAAAATGATTAAGATAACAATATTAACTTATTACAAATGTTTCAGCGTATTGCGAAACGTGGCATTCGTAACATAATCTTTCAGTTTGCAAGAGGCATTGTTATGAATAATCAGGTGAAAGTTCAAAGGCTTGTTCCGATATGTTTTTGATTTGAGAATTACGCCACTGCCAGAGAACTCCGCTTAATGTACGTAGGCCTAATTATTTCACAGTAATATAATTCTGATTTAACATTATTCATTTAGCACTCAATGTCAGCTTGAACAACGAAATAAGCAAATAAACATGTCTTTGTTTTTAACGCATATGACAGCTGAAAGTAGCCCTCGTGGATATTTATTATGGAAGGAGACACGGCCTACTAGAAATTTTTCGTTGGCCGCGGGAAGGAGATGATTGACGTAACACCTGACCAATCAAATACAGTTAAGGGCGGAATGACACCAGTGCAAAGTTTATATGCAATTCCATTCTCAAAATGAATGGATGACATAATACTCCCGCCAGTCAGGGTTGTCCAGTCCCATCTCTAGATTACCATGTTATATTCCCTATATGTTCCAAGATATTTGCAAAGCATTTTTACAGTTGAAACCAGCAGCTAAATTTTGGAGCGTGGACTTCTTACAGCATCTAGATAACCCAGTAAAAATATTGAGGCATGTTTCGATATGAGGGTAGTGATAGGTTCCTTGTTAGGCCATTTTCTAGTCTTCCAAACCATGATGCACAGTTCTGTAAAGCTGCAATTCCACTGAGGCAACATTTGGGCATGACGCATGCTACACAGTCATTCAATTGCAGCAACACGAAGTGACAAACGACAAGTCTCCTTGCCGCATGCTACAAGTTGACTGTTGTCGCCAGGACGCATGCGTCACCCTTCGACAAAATTCCTCGTGTCGAACAGTGTCGTCGCTATCCAACAGCCAGCTGATCGGGGCGACTTGTAGCATGTGACATGGGCTGCTTGCACCTGCATAAACAAGCTATGAAAACAAACAATGGTCTTCCTAGAGCAGGGCATTTAGCCCAGATAACGCTGACGTCCTTCCAGAAGGATGCGAGCAGCAGTAGGTAACATGTTTATTTTTCGAAAGTTCTTCAATTACTCGCCCGAATGCAGCATCATATTTCGTAACTAGAAACTGCATTCTTTAATTTTTATGATATTTTAGTCTTCGTTGTTGAGAGGTTAGTACTATATTTAGCTGTGAAGTTACATTTCTAACGAAATGGAATATGTCAAAGACCTTCGGATAGATGGGTCTGTGTTCTATGTTTCTTCTTATTGTTTTGTTGTAAATTTTTATTTATTAAATGAGAAATTTCCTCAAAACAGAGGTTTGTCTCCAACCAAACAAATACATCAGTCAAGCACTATCACATAACTCATCCTGACACACAAAATATGATACCACCATTCAGAACTCTACACTGCTCACTACATTTCGCCACTTATCCCTGTCTTGTACATCTTCCTCCACTAAACCAAATCTTTCCATTGACATGTGTACATTCTGTATCCAGGTAGTAGCAGTAGTTGTAAATTATTTACAACATGGTAGTTGTAAATTGTTATTCATTTATTGCCTTAAATATCTTCTTTACCATAGTGATTCACCAAACAAACATTACGAACAATATTGTAGGCCCCACAGCCAACTTTCGTAACGCTTCCTTCCAGAAGGACGTCAGCGTAATGGGAGCCTAAAAATTTGTTTGTGAAATTCTTTTGAAGAATAAAACCTGGTGTTTCATTATTCTAAAAAATTATCTGTAAGTGAATATTAATGGGAAGATGACATAAATATATCTTTCTTTGTGTCAAACTAACAGTCCCATGAGTTTTTTTTTATGATGACGTGGTAAATTTGTTGGTGACACATACAAATCAGTACGCCGCAAAAAGAAATAGGCTTGGAGACCATTCTAAAGAAGAGATGAAGTGTTTCATAGCTTTTATTGAGTGGTTATGTTGACCTGCCACAGAAAGATAACATATATTGGGAAAAGTCACGAAATGCCCATAACATATTGATTTCCGAAACTATGGCAAGAGATCGATTCCAATTTATAATGTGGAACTACCTTTAGGTGATCGATTTGCTAAAGTACGGCCACTAATAGATAAAATAAATTAGAAATGTGTAGAGTACAGTTCACATATACAAAACCACTCCGTAGATGAGAGCATGGTACCTTACTTTGGTAAACATAGGCCTAGTGCGAAACAATTCATCCATGGAAAGCAAATTAGGTATGGCTATGAGTTCTGGTGTGGTGGACCTAGTTTTGGGTACCTAAGCTGGTTCGGGCCATATCAAGAAGCTGGTACATTACCTGATAAATATGCTGAAAAAAGACTTTGATATGCTGACTTATATTCACAAGCTGGAACAATTGCCCTATAGAGTGTATTTTGGCAATTTCTTTACCTCAATACCTTTACTTAGGGATCTGGATAAAAGAGGAATTGAAGCCACAGGGGCAATGAGAGCCAATAGAATTGGGAAAGAGTACGATATGACCAACAGTGATGAAGAAAACACCACAGGGTACATACGACTTCCGGTCTAATGACACAAGCAACGTCCTCGTTACTAGATGGAATGATGATAGTGTGGTGAATGTGGCTACTAACTTTGATAAAGTTTTACCAACTCGCCAGGTATCTCGCTACTCACAAAAGCAAAAAAGCGAATTAGTGTCGATCAACCACAGTCATCCAAAACTATAATACACACATGGGAGGCTTTGACAGAGCTGACCAAAACATTTCTTTGCACCTTGTATCAATCAGAGGCAAGAAATGTTATTTCCCTAACGTTGTACTGTTGCTGAACAAAATGTGTGGCAACTTTGCCGGCAAGATGGCAGTAAATTAGATCATCTATACTTTCGCCGAAGACTAGTCACTACTATTTTGAAGTCAAATAGAAGAGTGGCTTCAAGAGGACGGCCATTGGGTTCATCAAAGGCTCATCCTCGGTTAGAAAAATTGGAGCATTATGTTGCCGACCTACAACCAGACAGTGTTACAGAGAAAAAAAACAGCTCCATTGCTGACAATGCCACAAGAAAGCTACAAATCAGTGCGTGAAATGTGTTTTGTCACTTCGTGTAACATGTTTCGTTGCTTATCACACAAAGCAAAGTGAATAACAACAATAAAGTACTCGAAGAAGTGTATTTAATTATTTTCAGTGATAGGCAAATTTTAATGTGCATTACGCTGACGTCATTCCAGGAGCATGGGCATTATTTCAGGAAGTATGTAAGTTACAAGAATAAATCTCATTACTGTATGAATCTTTAGTTAAAATGAAGTGTTTTATGCAATTTAATAAAAGAAAACGTGTTAAAAATAATTCCGCGCTATCTGGGTTAAATCACAGCCACGTCAGCATAAAGGAAGAGAATAACTATATCGGGTCTCTTTGAAGTTTTAAAACTTAATAAATTTTTTCCTTCAAATCCCAATAATTGCCAGTAATTCAATTGAAATGGGAAGCAGCAATGAAAGTAGTTGTTACATATATACATTCGAAATTAGGCTTGAAAAATAATAATTCCTTTATTGCAACCAATGGTTATATCATGATGAATGAGCACTGGTAGAATGATGTATTGCAGGGGAAACAGGAGCCCCCCCCCCGATAGACAAAGTCAGGAAAAGTAAACTTAAAATATGCAAAGTGACAGCAAGCTAAGTATTACGCCATAAGAATCTTTCATTTTTACAATTATTGCATAACCTGTCAATAGACCAAGTTAGCGCATTCTCAAGACACAGTATAGAAAATAAAAAAATAATTTAAAAAAATAAAAATAAAATATAAGGATTATAGACCAGTCTGATTGATGTTAAATAGAATTAAGACAATATTAGGATTACATTGTTACGTTATACAGTATTACTATTAAAAAATTCATCTATGTTATAAAAGGGGGTTTAAATATGCCAATTTTCTGATACGATTCTCAAGAGTGGAGTAACTAAAATCAATTATACCAAAAGTCCCTGTTGATGGATTCCTGGCCAACCAGTCATGTGCTCTTATCTTAAAGAAATTTACAGGTAAATTTTGATAAATTATTGATAATTTATTAAATAGTGTCTGCCCAATAATTTGACAGCTATTCAGACATTTTAATAGCCTATGGTGTTGTATATAGATATGGGTATTGGATCTGGTATTATGAAAGTGAATACTGTTTCTACATTGTAGCTCCGGTAACCTGTTTTTTTTTTATACACTAAATCTGAATAAATATACAGATTAAGTACGGTTAGTATTTTATATTGAGAAAATAATGACTTTTTTTTTTTTTTTTTTTACCAAATAAGCAGCTGCAGCGATAAATAAAGACAATTTGCACCAGACTGAAGTTGCTTCAGTTGAATCGTTTTAGTCGCATGCTACACGCATAGGCGACAAAGCACATGCGACATGGGGAGACAAATCCCGCATGTGGCATTAATGATTTTTGTGGCACATTGTCGCACGCCTACAATCAGGCAACACTAGGATACAAGTAGCATGCCACATGTCGTTCAGTGTTGCTTCATTGGAATTGCGCCTTTAGTATTGATGTAGCTTCTTTTATTATTTTCAGTAATTCAGTTGGAATTTCATTTCTTGGTGCCTTGTTTGAAGGGAAATTCTCTATTGCTCTTTTGACTTCACTTTCTAAAATTTGTGGTTCTTTTCATTTCTTCTTCTGTAGTTGCATATTTGAATAGTTTAGATGTAGGCTTATATTCCTCCCATCTTTTAATTATATCCTTCTTGTCTATTAGTAGCACTTCATCCTTTCCTTTATGTTTCCTGTCCTTGGTTTGAATTCACTGCATAAATCTTTAATTCATTTAAACATATCCTTTGGATTCTTTTTGCTGTTTTGTTCCATCTTCAAGTATTTTTTTTTATCTGTTCTTGTCTCTCGGAGTCTCCTTCAGTTGTCTCACCTTTATAAAACTCCTGTTTTCTTTGCCTTTCTTCTTTCCTCTGTTATACATACTGCATTTTCAGTTAGCCATTTAGAGCGATTCTTTGGGGTTTTCTTGGGAATTATTGAGACCTTCTTTTTTACAACTTCTTTGATTTCATTCCAGATCATTTCTGCATGTTTGTCTGCTGTTGTGATGGTCTGTATCTCTTTCCCTGCTGCTTTGTTGTACTGTTGTGGGGTACAATTTAAGTTGTATTTGATCTTGGTGATTATTGTTGATATTCTTCAATCTTACTTTATTTTCCATCACAAGTAACTCGTGATCTGATCTGCAGTCAGCTTCTGTATTTGTTTTTGCTACTTTGATGGTTCTTCTCCATCTGTGTCTGCCCATGATAAAATCTATTTGGTTTTTATATCTGGCATCAGGGGATGTCCAGGTATGCAAGTAATTCCTGTTAAATGTAAACACTCTAGTTTTTAAACACAATGATATAAAATTTTTACTTACAGTGAATAGTTAAAAAGTATGTTGCATTACGTTTCGGGTCTTCCCTCGACCCTTCCTCAGATGCCTCCAGAATCATACTGATCACAAAACGAGGCGCCAGGCGTGGAAGATTCCTCGTTTTGTGATCAGTATGATTCTGGAGGCATCTGAGGAAGGGTCGAGGGAAGACCCGAAATGTAATGCAACATACTTTTTAACTATTCACTGTAAGTAAAAATTTTATAGCATTGTGTTTTAAACTAGAAGACAGTGGAATTCAGGACCAATATGACTAATTTTGTAAACACTCTTATTTGCAATGAATAAGTTGCCACCTGCACAATAACTAACTAGGTGCTCACCTCTATCGTTCTTTTTGTCCAAACCATAATTTCCAACTGGAACTATCGTGTTTCCAACCTTAGCATTAAAGTCCTCTATGACAAACAATATGTCACTTTTGGGAATTTGTAACTTAGTTGTTCATAAAAAAGGTCTATTCCTACATCTTCCGCATCTGTCGTTGGAGCATACACTTGTATATTCGATACATTCTCTGGCACAGTCTTGATGCGAATGCTTATAATTCTACTATTTATAACTTTGTACCCTACTATGGCTTTTGCTATACGTCGTTTTATGCCAGCTCGATTTTGTCTTTTGTGTTCGTGTCCTGCAAAAATATTGTGTAATCTTGAAAGTTCACATGTCTTTCCCCTGACCATTTTAATTCAATTCACTACTTCCTAAAATATCTATCTTGTTTGGCACCATTTCTTTTATTACTACCTCTAGTTTGCCTGTATACAAATTCTCTTTTGTCACATTTGGGTATGCACGTTCATACTTGGGAGTGTGACTTGTTTCTTCATCTCCAGTTGTAGTTGTGGTCATATCCTTGATCATAATATTCTCCATCTTGTTCACCCTACCTGTAACTATTTATTTCTAGTGTCCGGTTCTAGTAAAGGATCTTTATTTCATTCTTTTCAGAGTGAAAAAGAGCATGACATCAGTGTTCTACAAAGTGTGATGCAAACTCAAAATACAGATAGAGAAAAAAGCTAGCCCAAGAGAGCAAAAATGGAAAAAAAAATTGTCTTTTAAAGACAAGGACCAGAAGAAGAGTGGTCAGTGGGAAGCAGGGAATTATGGAGACTTCTAAGGTATTTTAAGGAGTATTTCAGAGATGAAATGTGGAGCACCATCTCTGAATAAACATGTATTAGGGCTCATCAAGATAACCAAATGCCATTAGGTAGGCCTACGAGTGACCAGATTGTATTTGACTTACCGTACCAAATAGTCCAATATTCAAAGTTTTTCAGTGTAGGCCTATTCTTTATTCCAACTTATTATTTACAAATAAAGTATTCAAATTGCTACAATCTGCCTTCAGTGCATCACTGAATACACATTTTCTGTTAGGCATTTTCACTGTAAATTGTAAACAATCAAATTACACTCAAACTGCAAAATTTAGGACTAACTTAATAGGCAGTAACAGGCACAAATTAGAAATGGTGGGGATGGTTGAGCGCTCTGCTCCCTGTGATATTTTTGTTTTAGAAACACGGAAAACAGCCAAATTTGATGTTGTATTATTATGTAGACACTATAGATTCCTTATATCTCAATTTGTAAGAAGATTCTAAATGTAAGAAAAATCACTAAAAAGTGGACACACAATTAACCTAAAATGGCACTGTGAAATTATGATCTCCTTGCGCTGGACGATGTTCTATTGTTGGACTGGGAGAGCATTGGGTCATGCAGACAATATTCAATGCTGGAAACCTAAAGATGGAAACATGGTCTCGGTGGCTCAGTTGCTAATCGAGGATTTCTGCGGGCGGCGACGTTTTATGGCTGTGGGCAGAATGCATTTTTAAAGAAAAAATAAGTTAATGGAAAACCAATTGAAAGTAGCTTAAATCATGCATTCATGCATAAAATCAACATATACCTTGGAGTTTTGCCAAATTCTGCTCCTAATCTGCTCTAGGAACGATTTTTATTATTTACCGAGAAAATGTTTATGCGGAGACGGCACAAGTCTCACTGAGCGCATTATAAGTTTACATATGCCTACAGTAGGCTATGATTCTCAATTGGATCAGTATTAATGTTCAAAATCAGAAGGCAGAACTGGCCCTTGCTGGATATTGTATATTGTAGTAATAGGTGATGTGCCTGCATCAAAATTACTCCCTTCCATTGAGCTAGGCACACGATTGCCTCCAGTGTCACGTCACTCTCACTCTCATTAACGCTGCCGGTAGTGATCTCAGAAAACATCCCTTACTATCGCTAAATGATAATTCTGACACTTCACTGTCACTTTGAATACTTAATTCTTCAGATTCAGAACCTGTAAGACACTTTCTTTTGACCATTTTACCGAAAATAAGGGAAAAACACGGAACAAAAAGAGCACACTGTTCACTAGTTATGCACGGCCACTGAAATCCTCTACTAAAATCATCCTGGGCACGTGTATTGGGGAATTCCCAAGTCACAGTGGATAAGAGAACATTCTCCTGCCATCTGTTGAAGATTTTAGGGTACTTCATGCATGAGAAGAGCCGGTCACATTATGAGTCGGTCAGAGAACCCATATATGGGTTGTCGTCTTCGAGCCATATATGGGTTTCCGCCCGGGAAGGGTTAATATTGGCCCTGGTTCCCCTTCTTTCTTTTCCATGAGTCACTGATTTTCCTGGAGAAGGCCACAGAGATGTCAGCAACTGAAAGCTTGGATGTTTATCCCTTCACTCTGCTTATAGCCTGCAAAATCAATATATTATTAAAATTGTCATTAAGGAAGGCGGAGACTTGATATTAGACTCTTCCTGTGCATTAGCCAGGTGTGCTTCAGTCTAAACCTAATTCTGTGATAAGGAAGGTATTCATATTACAAATTCCCAAGACTTCAAATGAGATCTCACTTGGATGCACCAAGTTCGAATTCTATGTAAAATGAAATTCAGTATACATATTAATACTTACACTGTGGTATTTCGTTTGAAAATAAAATCAGGTAAACTGATATAACAAAGTGCCAGAATGCTTTTGTTTAATCAGTGACAAATTAATTGCAATTATGATATGGAGAAAATAAGTTATTTTTTATTCTATCTCTGAATTAAGCTGCTGATCAATTCATTAAGCAGAACTTGCAGAAGAACAAAGGTGTAAAGTTTGATACTTAACCTTAATTCAAACTTGTATACACTGATATACGACATTCTTAAAATAGGCTATATCAACATTTCACAAAATACACAGGCGAAGAACTCCACTTAATGTACGTAGGCCTAATTATTTCACAGTAATATATCTTCTGTATACAGTATAACAGTATTCAACTTGATCAACGAAATAAACATCTAACTAGTTTGGTAAATAATCAAATGCGAAGGGAAATGTCATGGCTAACTGTAATGCAAATTCCAAAGCCCTATATGAACAGTGTAAAACATATGTTGTCAGGATAATGATTTGCATTTGTTAAATTCTTTATAACATATTATCATAAAATAGGCACTAAATTGGACATAACTCAGATACCGGTCAACCGACTTGGTCCAATATCAGTAGGCTTCTTCCCATGGACATTAAAAATGTGTATACCAAGTTCTGTGAAAATCCGATAAAGCGTATTTGAGTTATCGTGCCTTTAAAATACACTAAATTGGGTTTTACTCCAGTACCGGTCAACCAATTTGGTCCAATATCAATAGGGTTCTTCCCACGAACATTATAAATGCATATACCAAGTTTCTTGAGTTATCGCGTGTGCAGACGGATGGACAGACATTTTCCCATCCCCCACACAGTCTCATAAAGTACCATACTGGCACTTACTAAATTACCGGTAGATTAAGAACAGAAAACAAGTTGTGTACTGCAGCACTAAGAGAAACCACCCACTCATCCCAATGGATTGAATGTTTGCATCCACAGGATTTTGCGGTAATATCTGCACCTGTGCATGAAAGTAATATAATAGTAAAAATACATGATTTTTTTCAGAAAATGTTTAGTATTACTAATAAATTTTCTTAAAAAATACAACTGGTGAAAATTTATACCGACTTTCTCCCTATCATATTGCTCATTATGAAGTAGCCATTTTAGCTCGACCGTGATGCTTCTACACGGTTGCCATTCACTGCAAAATCCGAACTCCTGCCGGAACCTCCGCTGGCAGGGATTTCACGATAAGGAACTCCAAGGGGTCTGCCAGCTAGGTGTGGGTAAGCCCCCATACCTGGCAGAGATTTATAAATCTGAACCTTATATTGTGGTATTCGTTTGAAAATAAAATTACCTGTATATGAAGAACAGAAAACAAGTGCACTCAGAGAAACCACCCCCTCATCCCAATGGATTGAATGTTTGCATTCACAGGATTTTGCAGTAATATCTGCACCTGTGCATGAAAGTGGGTACCACATGCACGAATGGAGGTTGAAAGGTGAATGCGATCCCTAGCACGATGCCAACAGGAGGGATACCACTTCCATTCAGAAATAATCACCATCCATTAATTTTGGGCCAGGGTTTATGAACCAGAAAGCTGAAACATCAGTGGTCTGCAGAATTGCGCCATGCCGAATTGCCCAGGAGGCAGAAGTTTCATCAGAATTCTTCTCTGTTTGATTTGATGATTGATTGTGAGAGCAGAATGCTACAGAGGCTTCCTGCTGAGGCAGGTACAACTTGACGTTAGAAAGAAATGTCCTGATCAATTGGACAATGCAGTTATTTTCCATGATGATGCAAGATCACATAAAGCAGGGAGTGTCAGGCAGCTACTGCAGCGCTGGGGATGGGAACAGTTGGATACCCACCATACTCTCCTGACTTGTCTCCTTACGACGTCAACCTCATATGCAATGTAGGCAGTTTGCAACACAGAGGACATTGCAAATACTATGTGGCAACAGATAACCAGATTCCCACATAAGGAGAAAAATGGTGATGCAAATGATATTCAGCCTCCCAGATCATTAGCGGCATGTTGTGAATGTTGTGGGAGACTACTTTGAGGGCTTTCAGAATGGGTATGTGTACTGTGCTGTGCTGTAATGAGTGTGAAACATGAAACCAATACTGTCATCTACCTTAATAAATATGTGAAGCACAATGTTGACATGTAGTTCATACCTTGTCCTGTTATTGTTATAGTTGTCCTGTTTGGTTCCCATACTTCTATATTTAATCAATACATGGCCCATTAATAAAAGAACATTCCCTGATATGCTAAAAAAACCCGTATTATCAGACCTGCTCACACAAAAAAAAAGGAATAATATCAGTTTTGGTTAACTATAGGCCAATAGCATTGATTTTTATACAGTGAGTCCCACGCAAGAGTTGGCCAGTGACGTGGGTTTCTATTGTTAGTGTATTTCTCTAAAAATTGCTTCAATGCAGGACTAGAAAGTTTCTCAAATGGTATATTAGCTCCTACCAAGGCACTGTATAAATCCATTAAAAACTGATTTGGAGCTCATTTGGTTTTGAAGTTTTACTGACAAAAGATTGGACACTTGATGTGTTTGCTGATTGACGTTGTTTCATCTTTGTAATGTGTGAAGCAGATGCTACATGCTGTTCAACTTGAAACTTTTTTTAACACTGAACCTGTAATTTAAATTTAAAATATTTGCGAGTGAGCTTTTCAGCAACAGCAGATACATAATATGGTACAAGTAAAGGGCTCAATGCTTGATTTTAAGGCATTAAGAACGGTTAATGTAAAGGAAAATATGTTAGCACTTACATTTTTGTCACAGCAGTCACAATATACATCTCCGTCTGTCCTTAAAAATTCCTTCCCTTCAATCCATTTACGCACAAGTTCTCGGACTTTTCAGAGGAGCCATAACAGCTCTTAACAATGCCACACATGTATATCAAACTGACAAATTCAAGCAGTGAACATTCTGTTTAGCAGTTTTCTTTCAATGGAAGGTGGTGGGGGTCGGCAAGTCAGCATTTTCTTTTGTAGCCTGGTGTATTATATTACTGTTTATTTAGTGTAAACAGTAGTTTGCACTCTCAAATTCATGCAGGTGGCAGACTGTTGTCAAGTCAATCAATACAACATTTTTACGTTTCTTTGAAAAGCAGAGAATTTAGGGAGGCACATTCATAATATGCAAAGCTATGCATGGCAACTTTATATTATGCACTGAAACCAGAAAATGAGGGTTTATATGCATTGAAAAGTCTGAATATGCTATATTAAACCAAAAAAATCCAAAACATGCATTATGCATGAATTTTGCCATAAAAAGGCCGAAAAATGCAAACATGCATGGAAAAAAATGTGAATATTTGGAATCCATAAGTCATGTAATGAGTAACTACAAAGATTGAGAAGTGTAACCAAAGTATATAAAAACATGCATTTGCATGAAAATCCGGGCTCTAGTGATTACATATTTCTTCTTTAAGCTATTTCCATTCAGCACTCAACACAATATGCATTGATTATGAAAAGTTGGCATTAATCTCTCCACGAGGCAATATCACATAACATATGCTGGAGAAATTAAAATTATATATAGGTAAAGAGGGAAAATTTTAATTTGTTATACAGAAAGTTCTAAATTTGTTATAATGAATTGTTTTAACATACATTAAATAGGGAAATGGGAAGGGGCACTGCCTTCTATATCTTACAAGCCATGCTGCTTGAAATCTGGCAACACAGGAGGTAGTCCTATCTGTGGTGGTCTGTGGGAAGCATTTGAATACATTTTTATTGCAGATAATTTTCTTCATCACAAATACTGACTTTATTTAGGCCAAATCAGAGGGCCTATATTACATAGCCTATACATGTGATATGCATAATAACGTAACGTGCGGTGACTCCACATATCTGAAGGAATTCGTAGTTTTCAGTGTCTCCTCATTATACGTTATGATGTCGTGTTTTTTCTTATTTTATTGGTAATAACCTCACTTTCCTGTTAGGCCTGCGAGCTCTGTTATTTGACCCACAACAGAGTCATATTTTATTAAGCTGCTACACTTCTCTGGGTCATTTTGTACCACCACTGAGCTAGTTGTCCCAGGCTTAATATAACCTAGAACACTGATATCTCTTTTCTTGTCACATGCACTTTGTGGAAGACTACGCCCATAACTGTCACTGAAAAGAATAACTTTGCCTAATTCCTTGGGAACACTCAGCTTTCCATTATTTGCTGTCAAATCATTCATTCGTTCATCCTCCGGTGGTGAACTGTGTTGATTCGCCAGCACTTTTGAGGTTAAGGTTTGAATCCCGTTCATTACCTTCACAAAACTGTAGGAAAACGCTGGTAGTAATATTGGGAGGATAGGAGATTGCATATATTACGATTTGGCATCTGCCACATTGAGATGAATTAGGCCTACTGTGAGCAGCTTGATAAAAGTTCATACCAGTATTCAATTTATCTTCAATTCTTCTTTAATACCATCCCAGGTGATGACGCAGACACAATCAGATGACGTAGGAGCGAAGATAACACGAATGAACGTGAGAACAGCTGAGGATCCATGGACGAAGTTTGATATGGCGAGTGCGGGAGAAGAAAATGCAGACAAAGCAACAGGCATTGGAACGAGAGCCAGACGACGTTTGCAGTCTTTTAACTTGGTTACTAATCGACAATAAGCTGGGAGATCAACAAAAGCAGCCAAAATTATCACAAAGAAATAATTATAGCCTACGTCCTGTTTCAATAATGGGGAATGATCAGTGTACAACAGTCAGTGCAATTAAAGCAGTGCGAACACAGCCCGGAAAATTAAATTAAAAAAAAAAAAAAGTGCTAGCTAATGCCAATATCGTGTGTAATGTAAGGTAACTCGATTCAGTGCGCTATGCTTAAAGGAGTGTTGACAAAAAGGCCAATTTTCAAATACATACGCTATCAGTATGATAAGGTTTATTTAGAAAACCAGTTCATTGTTTTTGAATCCCATAAAAATGCAGATTATTTATTTAGTAATTTTTTATGGCTTAGGCAAGAGTAATATGAACACAAAATGGTTACATGATGTGAACAGGAAAAAGACATACAAACTTAGCTTTAAGGAAAGCACAGATGAAACTTACGCCATTTATTTTATTTTTATTTTTATTTTAAAAAGAATTTCTGAAGTTTCCTTCTGGAATCCAGTTATATTGTTTAGTAGCCTTTTATGCTTACACACACACTTCCACGAAAAATGTGTAAATTGTGTTTTAAGATTGTCTACCGGTAAAACGACAAACGTCGAATCCGGTAACTCTTTTGTAATTTTTCTTAGTGCAATAAAATATCATATCATATCATATCTTCTTTAATACCAGCCAATTCTTCCTTAAGGACACTAATATCATACCTTATCTCACTCTGATATTCATTTGTAGCTGATGAACACGAAATTCTTCTGTGAAAAACTGTTCTCTGGTGTACTCAATTAGAGGTGACGGTGTATATAAATCTCTGATTATGTACACGGTTTTTGTCTTCTCTATGCTCTCCAGTTGCTCTTCAGGTGTGTCCAGATGTTCTCTAAACCATAGGCGTTGACTGGGATTACTTTAAGCTGAAATATGCGATGATTCTGATGGAGTTCATTGCTTTATTTACGGCATGTTGATAGCTGATAGGACTACCAATGCGATGTTGCTAGATCTAACAGCATGGCTTGTAAGAAATAAAGAAGGCAGTGGAAGGGGCCAATACATAATTTTGCAATACTGTTATACTGGCGTTCATTGTACTGGTATTTTACTGTATTACAGAGTTATTTGTATTAATTGTTAATTGGAACAAATTATTAAAATCTAAGCTATCTAAAATCATATATAGTCCAATTTTTCATTGCATGGCCAGGCGGCTTTCTTTTGTTAGGAGGAACAGTTTGCTGACAGCTCAACCCTTGTTCTTTGTTTTTACTGCACCAATCAGCTAGTTACCCCAGCCAATCAAAATCTAAGAATGTCCTGTGACGATTTTGACAGCTAATCGTCAACTCCGCATGGAGTGAAATTCGTGGTTGCAAGATCAAGTTACAGTAAACAATAAAACGTGTGAATTGAAGAAAGCGAAGGCAGAACTGAGGTCAGTGATAACAATGAGAGAATATTGCAACGTTGCTTTTGTTTTGGAAAGCGAAAGCCAAGACTGATTTAGTCAGATCAATTAACATTAAGAAACACCGAAACCTTTGAAGCCAACTGGCCATGCAATGAATAACTGCACTATACTTCATCTGGTATTTGATTACACATGTTGGGGTGTGACCACGATTTCCATGTTTCCTACTGCTAACATTTTCCTAACCTTTGCAAGTTTTCCACATTATCACGGGATATTAACAGTAGTTAATAACCTCACTCAGTACATTACCTTCCACAACTCCCGTGATTCTAGTAGGCATAGAGAGTAATATTACTACTCAAATCATGTTTACTCACAAATGGTGAATTGAATATATCAGTAATTATTAAATAAGATCATATAACTGACAGTCTGAAATGGATGACCTACTGATCGATGCCGATGCCTGAAGTCTGGTTCCAGACTAAGGATTCCGGTGACGACTGGTCCTCACCTGGTTGAGATGGTAGTGAGGAGTGTACTGCATCTGTGAAAGGTGTGCTACGCTTAGATGCGACCTCCCATTCATCATCACAAATCCACAAAAATCCCGGATTCGACACTTACTGTAGTGAATGTAGTTAGTTTTTATTAATGTCCAGTAGTTAGTTTTTTTATTAAGATATCAATGTTTTTTTTTTCTTTCTTCTTAAATAGTTTAACTTTTTCACTCTCTTTCTTTATATACATATATTCTTCTGATTAACTTATAAATAATGTAGATAACCTATGTAACTATAAATTAATAAATACTAATTGTATAGCGCATATAGGGGCCTCTGATAGGAATCCAGGACAGGGGCCAATAAGTATTAATATATTAAATAAATAAATAAAATAATAAATCTGACAATCTGTGGTGGGTAGTAATTTCTAAAAAGTCTTAATGTATTAAACACTCTTACATTGCAGGCTGGGACCTCTCGGCTTCCTCAGTACAGGGGATGAGTCTGCACCTGGGAACTGGGGACTCAAGGACCAGGTGGCAGCTCTCCAGTGGGTGCAGAGCAACATTGACAAGTTTGGTGGGAACCTGGGCAGGGTGACTCTGTTTGGAGAAAGTGCAGGCGGTGCTAGTGTGCATCTGCACATGCTGAGTCCACTTTCCAGGGGTCTGTTCCATCATGCCATCTCCCAGTCTGGCACTGCTCTGTGTGCCTGGGCCTTGGCACCTAATGGCACCACCAAGCATCAGGCCGCCAAGCTCGCTGCCATCCTCAGCTGTCCTGTGGAGCCATCAAATGCTCTGGTGGAGTGTCTGCGGACCAAGTCAGCTCAGGACATCATTGCTACAGACAAACAGTTCATGGTAAGATGTAAGAATCAAGCAGAATTTCATTTATGAAGTCCAGAATAGTACTTTATGAGATTGTATGGGGACAGGAAAATGCCTGTCCGTCTTGTCTGTGTGTCTATACGCGCGATAACTCAAATACTCTTTATTGGATTCTCATGAAACTTGATAAGCTCATTTATAATGTCCATGGGACAAAACCTTGTTATTTTTGACCAATTCGATTGACCGGTACAGGAGTAACTACTAATTAAAGGTCACATGCTTTTCAAATAGGAAATCATTACTATACTACAATCATTGAGGGCCTTGAATCCAATGCGGTCAGAAGTTTGTTTATTTCATTGTTCTGGTTGAAATAAGTACTACATGAATTCTGTTGTATACAGAAGGTATATTAGTGTGAAATAATTAGGCCTACGTACATACATTAAGTGAAGTTCTCTGCCAATGCATTTTGTGAAGTGTTGACATATGTTAAGAATTCCTTATATCAATGTAAACGAGTATGAATTAAGGTTAAGCATCAAACTTTAGACCTTTTTCCTTCCGCAAGCTCTGCTTAATGAATTGATCTGGAGCTTAACTCTGAATTTGATTACAAAAATAACTTATTTTCTGCACATCATAATTGCAATTATCACTGATAAAACAAAAGCATTCTGGCACCTTAAAAGCTGATGGTCAACTTATATACTCTTTAAGCTCCACTTACATCACATTCTTTCATGGACTAGTTTCAGGGAAACAACTCATCCCCATCCTCGGCTATTGGTCGACTGGTATTGTGTATATATATATGTGTATATATAGATATAGATATTTAAGTTGACCATCAGCTCTTAAGATTCATTAGTTTCACTGTTTATATCACTTCCCACGTTTATCGTTTAATTGCATTCTGGCACTTTGTTACATCAGTTTACCTGATTTTATTTGTCCTTCATTCACTTCTCTGAATCCCTATCCAAATCATTCAGCCTGGGAGTGCATGCCTTTTTATTTTTATTTACTGGTATTTATTTATTTTTGTAGTTAGGGTTGAGCTTTCCAGGAGGTACAATACAACTTACACAAATATTACGTAAATAATTATAAGTAGGGTGTATGAAATATCTAAAATCTAAATTCAGTGGTTTTGATATGAAGTAAGAATTTGCATTATTTCTTGCAGTGCAGCACAATACTATTCTGCAAAGGCTATCATCTACTCTTATACAATTCAACGGCCCTAAATAGCGTGCTTGCTCGCTCGCCCGCTTCGTGAGACATCGGGTATACTCGGCGATGTTCGTCTCTCGCAGTGTAAACATTCATGACGACTACACAATTAGGAAAACCGTTTCTTTATTATATAAGGCCTAAGTGAAATGAACACAATGAACAAATATTCTAATTTTAATTTTACTTACAATTTTCATAGCTCTGAACCACAAACATTTTTAATAATCTACCAGTGTAAATTTCTTAAAAATCCTGGAGTCAATTAATAATGGCGGGTGAACCCGCGGGCATCAGGTTTAATATATTGATAGTTTAATCCTCGAAGTATCGCGGACAGTACAGATCCAAATCAATCACTCCTTCTCTTGAAAAATTATATAATTTCTGAAAATTACACTGAATTTATCAAATAAAATTCACATCACATTCATCTGTCAACAAACAGTTGAGAAACGATACGTATTATCCACCGCCGTCTCAAGAATTACGCACGAGAATTATACAGTTTAGAAGGCAGTGGTTCACAGTTATCTTTGGAACTGCATAATCAAATCTGAGATCGTTTTCCCAGGTGGCGATTTCTAATCGTGGAATGTACTCTAAAGCCGGAATTTTAGCTGTTTCATTAATTATTAATGGCTTAGTTTATGAATGATTCTCGTGCAAGTGTTAATAAATATAATGCTTTAATAATTATTATACTCTTACTTTTTAATTTTTAAAAGAATTATCGTGGCGAAGCCACGGGCACCTCCTAGTATCATACATAACAAAAAAGAAGCTCAATGATTTTACATTATTTTACCTGCTATTTCTCTGTAACAATGGAACCGTAAGGGTTTTCATGTCAGAACCTACCCTCCAATTTTGCACAACGGTTGGTCTTCATTGTACATAGACATATATGCCAAAACTTAGCTGTTCATATACACTTTTAACAAGTGAAAATTAATTGCCAATCTCGTAAATTCAAAATGTTGAGTAGCCTCTTACAGCTGTCAGCAGGAGTGGCCTTCCCTAACTATCACATGCTTGGCATCGGGTCACAGTGTTCCCGAATCCCGCACCAGATATATGCCTATGTATAGTTTGCCTTATCTCTCCCTTTCCTTATCACTATGGGAGGGAATAATATTATAACAATAATAATACCCTCCTCTGATACACATGCTTGTATTCTGGTAGTTGTCATGAAGTAATTAGTACCTGCTTAAATTTTTAGGATTAGTTAAGTGAATCCCGTGTGCTGTTTACATTAGTTAATTTTTTATTACTTTGGCCCATAATAATGAGTACTATTTATTATTACATAATGTGTTAGTCCGTGTTCTTAACACTTAAATACTTTTGTCTGGACAATAAGTGCCAACATTGAGAATAAGTTGATTGAAGCTCTGGTATTGTGATTCGCTGTGCATGGCAAACATGTTCAAATATCACACAAATTGAGTGATCACACTTCTATAACACACACACTAACAATCATAAGCAACCTCGTAGTGTCTACACAGGTTATATAGTTTTAAAATGCAAAAATGGTAAGAACAAATGATTATAATAATTAAAACGAAGTAATATACACAGTGGAGCACATGAATAACTGAACTAGTTAAATATTATATTAACACTTAATGCTTCACTTACGTCGCTGTTTATGAGCAGGACATGTTTCGGGATTCTTATCCCATCTTTGGCTGCTGGTCAACTGGCAATTGGCGATCATGGTTAGTGGTCTTTATGGTTTGTCCAGTGCTGCCCTCTCTTCTCTTGGCTGTAAGCTTGATGACCACAAAAACCACAAAATTACAAAAAATTCACCTACCATCCAAAAACATTCTACAAATTTGAGAAAGTATTAAAAAACTACAACATCAAGCTAGCACCCCAGAACAAATATACCATTAGAAATCTGCTCAATCACCCACTAAAAGACATCACACCCAAAACAGAACTATCAGGAATCTATCAGATGGAATGTGAAAACTGCCAACTGACCTACATTGGACAAACCAAAAAAAATATAACAACTAGAATGAAAGAACACCTTAGGAATGTGAAATTCATGCAAACGGACAAATCAGCTGTAGCACATCACTCCTGGACACAAAACCACCACATCAAAAAGGATGTTAAACTATTAAAACACGTCAAGACACGGGCAGAACTGAACACCTGGGAGAAGATTTTCATCACTAAGAACAGCAGCAATGTTATGAATTTTGAAATACCGCCGGTGGATGACGTCATCAAGCTTACAGCCAAGAGAAGAGAGGGCAGCACTGGACAAACCATAAAGACCACTAACCATGATCGCCAATTGGCAGTTGACCAGCAGCCGAAGATGGGATAAGAATCCCGAAACATGTCCTGCTCATAAACAGCGACGTAAGTGAAGCATTAAGTGTTAATATAATATTTAACTAGTTCAGTTAACAAATGATTATTTAAAAATTATTCAGTGAAACACATTCCACGAGTAACCAGGTAGCTCCTTCCCTTCCAGCAGCACACCCTGCTGTCACTTGTTCCTAGCAAGCACTCAAGTGCCCACCGTTGTTTACTGAAGTGGAACAAAATAACCACATTTTCACCCACTTACAGTTCGTATGAGCAGCTAATTTTCTGCATGTGTTCATCTATAATGAAAACCTATCGATGTGTAGAATTTAAGGATAGGTTTCAACATAACAACCTGTACGGTTCCCTTGTAAGTACTGTATAAATCCTGTACAGAACAAAGAGAAAACATTTGAAAAGAACTGCAAATCTGATTTGTTTTCAGGAGTGGGATGTGGACCCTATCATCCCGTTCAAGGTTGTAATAGAACCAGGAGACTTGGGTGAAGCTTTTCTTCCAAAGCATCCTCTGGATCTGATCCGAGAAGCACCTCAAGACATTCCATGGCTTACTGGCATTAATTCTGGAGATGGTGGTCTTAAGGCTGCTCGTAAGTAACTCTCCCATTGTAAAGTTTTCCAGCTGAATTGCAGTAGTGTGAAGATTTAAATCCTTAGATTGTATGAGCGACTTCAGAGAATTTGCTGGGAAAAATGTTTCAAATAAAATGTTTGCTCTGTGTAGATATAACATATTATACATGTTAGGCTAAGCAATTTGCTTACAAATTAAAACAAAATCGTTTAAACCCATTTTGAGAAAATCACAAAAAAAAATGAAATTCTCTTGATGTAAAGTGATTGTAAAAGAGAGAAAGTTGTTGCCATGCTTTGTGTTGCATTCCCAAAGAATACACAACCCAAAATAGCCAGGTTACCTTAGGGTCATTCCATGCCAAATCATCACAGCTCCCAACCCAACCATCTCAGTTTTACATAAAATTCGGTAAGAAGTTAAAATACATGAAATTGTACGCGCACACACAAAATTTTACCACTCAGTGATTTACGATATTTGTACAGCAGGGATGCAAACATGATAAAAATTGTAAAATTTTCCCTTGCATGCTCTGCAAAAATAAATCATAACTTCACTTCTAATTGAGGTAAAACCTTCATGTTGATCTCATTTTGAAGCTAAAGGTACATAGTTTCCATTAAAAATAGTTGCATTTCAAAATATTAATTTTTTCATTCCAAAGTTAAAAGGTGTAACCTTTGACCTTAAGTATCTAAGAAACTGTATCTTTAATTTTATTGAAGAAAACATATGTTAGGCAGTTAAATGCATTCTATCTTTGGTACAAATTTCATTTTGGGATGACTTTGGGAACAGGAGAAAAAAATATATAAAGTATATGAGTGTAAGTAATAGCATAGCCAGCTAGTAAGCTCTTAAGAGCCACGCCTCATAAGTAGAGAAGAAAGATGGTGGCCGAGAAGGGTGAAAGAAGCGATTGAAATAGCGAGAAGACCCCAGAACATCAACGGGGATAAAGGCCTGGACTTGCCGAAAACCTGGCAACCCCTTCTTCGACACCACCATGACGCAGCAGATAGGGATAATGGAGCTCCGACCAACCGCTGCTGTCGACCGACCAATCCCAGAGCTCCAACAGATGCCTCTTCTGTGATTGGCCGGACGCCCGCTACTGCTCCGCAACACCACACAGCTATATAAGAGCCCGATGCCCGGCTTAGTCAGTGACCTTTTGGCCCTGAAGAAGACAGCAACATGGCTGTAGAAACGTTTGCCTCTCGACGCGGCGCTACCCGGACAGCCTAGACTGTGAGCTCTTAAGAGCATACTAGCAGGCTATGGTGATAGTAAACTATTATTGCACCAGTCATGTAAGTCATGTAAGTTCAGACCTACCTATCTACCTCTCCCTCCCTCTCCCTCTCTCTCTCAAAATTCTACATAGGACAAACAGGCCGAAGTTTCAAAACACGATACACAGAACACATACGAGCTCTCAAACAAAACACAGACTCTGCCTATGCAAACCATATAATAACCACAGGACACGAATACGCAGACATCAATACAGACATGGAAATCCTACACATTAACCACAAAGGTCACACACTCAACACACTCGAACAATATGAAATATACAGACACACCACACAAGACAACACCAACATCCTAAACGAACAGTTACAATTCAAATCGCACGCGCTGTACGATACAGTTATCCAGAAATGTCTTCCCAACAACAACAACAACAACAACACCACGGAAGTCAGTTGCTGAAGATGGCCGCTCCATGCGGTTGAAAGCGCTCCAACAGGTAACAAAATACCGCAATTTAGTAGTGAGTACCAGTGATAAAGCTCTACGCTATACATAAATCATTATATATATATATATATACATACATATATGCACTGCTAGTCTGCTAAGCAAGCTCAGTCCTCCTCAATCTTCTGTGGAGTTCAGAGGTGATTCAGATACTAGTGCTTCTTTAAGTACCTAATGATAACTTGAAAAGGCATGAGGAAATGGATAAGAAGTACATACAGACACAGGGCTGCAACCCATTTGATATTAAAGGGCACAAGAGCAGAAGAAAACAATTAAGGAGGGTGTTGCCACGGATGACAGAAAAACTACCACATGTGAATAGTGAACAAATGATTTGTGACAACTGTAGGAAGAAAATTAAAATGACTGATGATGTTCCTGAGGAAGAACCGAGCACATCAGTTGATAATAAAGTGATATCTAATTGGATGCATACAGTACTGACTCTGCTGTACGGTCATTAAATGCTAGTCTGAGTAGTGTCGGTGCATCACCCATCAAGAAGAAGAGACTGAAGGAAGAACCATACTGCAAAAATAAAGCTACTAAAATTGTGAAAGTTGTAAAAGAGAAGATGTTTCACATTCTAGCTGAAGAAACCGTGCCTGACAACGATGGTTGTGATGCCATACTGCAAGAACTGAAAGAAAAGTTTGAAGACACCATTAACAAAAGTGAAAAAGTTACAATTTTGACCATTCTTCCTAAAGACTGGAGTATCAGAAGAATAGTGCACGAATTTCCTCGTGCAAGTAACTACATGATACGTAAAGCTAAGGAATTAATAAGAGAATGTGGAATTTTATCTACACCAAATCCTAAGCCCGGAAGGAGTTTGGATCCAGAGGTTGCCAACACTGTGAAGAACTTCTTCTGCAATGATGATGTCAGCAGAATTATGCCTGGCAAGAAAGATTTTGTGAGTGTTAGAATGGGTGCTACAAAAGAACACATGCAAAAGAGGCTAATTTTAAACAACCTTGCAGAAGTGTATGTTCATTTCAAACAGTCTTATCCTGGTGTGAAGATTGGTTTATCAAAATTTGCCTCTCTGCGACCTAAACATTGTGTTCTTGTTTTAGCGGGCTATGCTACTGCTTACACTCATATACTTTATACTCGCTTCGCTCATTGTGGGCGAAAGGTTTTTTAAAAGATCTATGGGAGATAGACTTAGTCTGCTGTATTGGCTATTACCTTATTTCTAAACTTTCAGAGCCCTATGTGAACACTGTTTGATAATACCGTTGCCATGGAAACTGAGCTCTTTTTCGGAGGAGGGGGGGGGGGGGGTTTAGGGCTAAAAATTTAAAAAAATTAACTTTTTGGAATTTTCCTGTGGTTTACAGCTTGAAAGCTATACGTGTACCAAACTTCAAATTTGTAGCTTATCTGGAAGTGGACAAACATTAATGTCAGTGAGCCGAGCCGAGCCCTTTTTCGGGAGTTTTTAGGGCTAAATATTAAAAAAAAAAACTTGTTAAAATTTTCCTGTGGTTTACAGCCTAAAAGCTAAGTGAACCAAATTTCAAGTTTCTAGCTCATCTGGAAGTGGGCAAACATTAATGTCAGTGAGCCGACCTGAGCCCTTTTCGGGGGGTTTTTAGGGCTACGAATTAAAAAAAAACTTTTTGGAATTTTCCTGTGGTTTACAGCTTGAAAGCTATACGTGTACCAAACTTCAAATTTGTAGCTTATCTGGAAGTGGACAAACATTAATGTCAGTGAGCCGAGCCGAGCCCTTTTTCAGGAGTTTTTAGAGCTAAATATTAAAAAAAAAACTTGTTAGAATTTTCCTGTGGTTTACAGCCTAAAAGCTAAGTGAACCAAATTTCAAGTTTCTAGCTCATCTGGAAGTGGGCAAACATTAATGTCAGTGAGCCGACCTGAGCCCTTTTCGGGGGGTTTTTAGGGCTACAAATTAAAAAAAAAAACTTTTTGGAATTTTCCTGTGGTTTACAGCTTGAAAGCTATACGTGTACCAAACTTCAAATTTGTAGCTTATCTGGAAGTGGACAAACATTAATGTCAGTGAGCCGAGCCGAGCCCTTTTTCGGGAGTTTTTAGGGCTAACTATTAAAAAAAAAAACTTGTTAGAATTTTCCTGTGGTTTACAGCCTAAAAGCTAAGTGTACCAAATTTCAAGTTTCTAGCTCATCTGGAAGTGGGCAGACATTAATGTCAGTGAGTGAGTGAGTGAGTGAGTGAGTCAGCCATCTGGCTTTATATTATAGGAATATTTTTTTCTCCTGTTCCCAAAGCCATCCCAAAATGAAATTTGTGCCAAAGATAGAATGCATTTAACTGCCTAACATATCTTTTCTTCAATAAAATTAAAGATACAGTTTCTTAGATACTTAAGGTCAAAGGTTACACCTTTTAACTTTGGAATGAAAAAATTAATATTTTGAAATGCAACTATTTTTAATGGGAACTATGTACCTTTAGCTTCAAAATGAGACCAACATGAAGGTTTTACCTCAATTAGAAGTAAAGTTATGATTTATTTTTGCAGAGCATGCAAGGGAAAATTTTACAATTTTTATCATGTTTGCATCCCTGCTGTATGAATATCATAAATCACTGAGGGGTAAAATTTTGCTTGTGTGTACAACTTCATGTATTTTAACTTCTTACCGAATTTCATGTAAATCTGAGATGGTCGGGTTGGAAAGTACACTTTATTGTGATGATTTGGCATGGAATGACCCCTTATGTTATCCCGTCTGCTCCTTCATGAAGAAAGCAGCAACATAGATTTTCAGTTTCTGTGAATTCTAAGGATACCTGAATCACTTTATGCTACTCTGGGGATCGTAGATATTGAAAATGTGATACATTTCACTGATCTCCATCTTTGAAAGAAAACCATGGTTTTCTCACTTTACAGATCCTTCACGGCCAGTTAGCACCTTACCCCAGTAAAAGTTGAAACCGAGCACAGTGCAACGAAGTATGACTTTACCGGGGTAAACTAAGCAACTTTACCGTGGTATTCTGAATATCGAGGTTGGTGCACTTGGCCATGAGTCGTGATGACATCATCAAAATGGCTGACTTCAGCAACATGTTGCATTTCACAGAAATGGCAATCAAGTGAAAACTATTTTTGATAGAGATTTGTAAAAAATTGTTTTGAAATCACAATAAACTGCTCTACACTATTTCTATTTACATGTATGAGACTATGATGTCATATGCTACCGAAAATATACACTTTTTAGTTTAAAAATTGCTCCTGTAGTCAGGGCCGTAGCAAGGACCTTCTGCGCCCTCCAATACTGGGGGGGGGGTTCTGAACAATTTTTTTTTTAATTCCCGTAAAACTGATTTTCTTAAATTCGCTTGCAGAAGGTTTTTTTTGGTCCCATTTCTTTAAAAAAACCACTGCCTAATAGATCAAAACTAATAATGTAGACTAAGCTATGATGGTCATGGTAGTTTTAGTTGGCACATTTTTTTACTATATTAGCGCCGGCCTTAGAAGGGAACTTGATCAAAACAAATAGCATGTGTACTGCCAGCTGGCAGACCGTGCATCGGCCGCGGATCACAACACATATTATTCAATGTAAAGTTACAGAAATTAATTTTGATATACATTAATACATTGTGTGATTAAAAAAACTAAACATTTTTAAAATAAGAAATTTTAGTTCACACTTAATTTATAATAAAATAGTAATAACAAAAGGAATTGAGATCTGCACATTCGGCTTTTTCTGTTGGAATAATATAGTTGGTCAATCATTTTTGCATGTAGCATGTAACAGTATGAGCGATGCCATTGTTGATCGCTTTGTAATCAATTCTGCCGACAGTAGTAGCACTGAGGACGACAATCAGCTGGAAAGGGATTGAGTTGAACCACTTTCCTCACAATAATAACGTACATATTAATTTTCATTGTCGTTATATCTTTCCATACTGTTCATGATTTATGTTTTACTCTGTCAATATGAATCGTGTTAATTAAAGGACGTTGCATGACTGCTTTTTGCTTGTAGACAATCGGCATAATACTATAGGTATAGATAGTTCACGTGCATTAATTTTTTATAACCTGAAAGATTTTTTCCACTAACGTGGAAATTAAATTGCTTGATAAATTGCACCAGCCTAAAAAAGGTGGGATTTTTCATAGTTAATTTTGCGCCCTCTTCGTACCTGCGCCCTAGGCGGTGGCCTACCTAGCCACCGCCTAGCTGTAGGCCACCGCCTAGCTACGGCCCTGCCTGTAGTATGTGTTCTTGTGAAATTTCAATAGAAGAGATGCCGTACCATAAAGTACACGAAATGGGTTTTAAAAGAATTTAATGATGATTCTATTCCTTTTTACCAGAAGTTCCCAATGCCAATAATGTTATTTCTTTGTAGTGTTTGTAAAACAAACAGCGATCTCCAAATTTCAAAATGTAATATTTTTAGAGGAAAAGATACAACAATATTGTGGTTTAAATTTGCTTTGCTTTTGTCATTTCCACATTATTTTGAATTGAATAACTATCACATTAAATTGAGTAATTTTCAATTGAATTATGATAACTAGACCTGGGATATTAGACTCCAAAAAAATTAGTTTTAGGCACCTAAAATAGGATAAATAGATAGAAAATAGGCTTTAAAATATTACAATATACACTTAAACTGTAACATGGTCTTTTTTTACTGCAAAAAACATGGTATACCTATTCTTAACAGAATTAACTGCAAAATTAGGCATCACGAATTATATTCACTTAAACAGATGTTCTTTCACTGGTGACTTGACACAGTAGTCCTTCCTCCTTAATCCTCCCCCGTCAGTCAGCATTCCTTTAGTGACAATTGTTTGGAATAATCAAGTTTCTGTGAAAACCTCACCCTCTGCTGTTCTGCTTTTCATTGAGGGGTGTCCATTATAAGATTGTAAAAATTACAGAAGTTGAATTTTGTTTTAAATGTACAAAATAGGCATTTTACGCACTAAAATAGTAAAATAGGCTCTAAAGGTCCAAATAGGCATTTTAGGGCATTATAAAACTCTATAAATGTAAATGATTTATCATGAAACGTCCATATTTAACAATTTTCATGTTATTTCATAAGGAACAAAATAGGCTTTTTCCTTAAAATCCCAGGTCTAATGATAACACACATGGAACAGATAAAACGTAAATAATAAATACAATGCCTGTTTTCCTGCCACGTGTCAAACAAGCAAAGTGAAACTCTTGGACACACTCACGAGTTCCTCTTGCTGTGGAATATTTGTGCATAAAGAAACAAGAAGCCGATAGGTTGTCCGTCTTCTTCTCTGCCTTGGTTTCAGTGTAATCAACAACAGAATTCCCCTGTTAGGAACAATTGCAGCTGAGGTCTTACGCAAAACGCTTTTGAATTTTGGAGTTTACTTACCAAGAGATATTGTCAGAGACTGGTCTCATTTTGAAATCAATGAGAAAAATTTCAATAGAATAACTGGTTTCCATAAATGATAATAGTAACATGTGGATAAAATCCTCGCATTCTATAAAGTATTACTGTATTTAATCTTATATCTCGGCTTCAGTGTTTCCATGTGACACATTTAGAACTCAGTAGCAGTGAAAACCTCCTACATTCGCAAGGGCCTATGCTGTAGTAAAAATCAATTTATCAAGGGAATATTTCAAATTTAATTGAATAATAAGTAGTCTGTTTTGTTTAGTTGTTTACACTTATATCACTGACATGCCTGCCAACTCAACATTTACTTTGTTTATTGAATATTTAATATGTGTGTGTGGATATTACAGTGATACCTCGAGATACGAGTTTAATTCGTTCCGTAACCTTGCTCGTATGTCAATTTGCTCGTATCTCAAAGCAATTTTCCCCATTGAAATTAATTGAAATGTCATTAATCCGTTCCAGCCCCAAAAATGCTACCCCCAATTGTTTTTGTTACGTGTTTTTGAATAAGAAAAATGTATTTATAAATGACAAATATTGTATAAAAACAATACTGTACTGCCTCGCCAAGTCAGCTACTCGCACACCGTGCTCATTTTTTTTCTATGATTTCTAGAAAAACTTAGCAAAGATGCTTCGACAGCGAGGTAAACAAGCACACTGGGGGAATAAGTGGGATAATGCGCGAGACGCACGAGGCGCAGGCGCAGTAAACTGATGGGCCGTGTGCAGCGTCGCAGCTGCCCGTTCCTCGTATCTCAAATGTCGCTTGTATTTCAAAACGAAACTTCGCTCGCTCGACAGCTCGTATCTCAAATAACTCGTATGTTAGGGCACTCGTATCTCGAGGTACCACTGTATATATTTTGTCAACTTTCGATGGGCTTAAAGATACCAT
This sequence comes from Ectobius pallidus, assembly GCA_964059195.1. NCBI lineage: Eukaryota > Metazoa > Arthropoda > Insecta > Blattodea > Ectobiidae > Ectobius > Ectobius pallidus. The sequence goes on from CAXKWD010000003.1 coordinate 200,619,893, forward strand.
TTAACTCTTCTTTAAAATGTCTTGAGATTTCCAATAAAAAATAGAAATTCGTTCAAAAAAAGAATAATTTTGCAAATACCCAAAATCTTGCATTTTTTCACAATTGTAAAATGACAACATTTTGACCTACAAAGTGTTTGAAACAAAAATGAATTCCTGGTTATTACTAAAATTTGTGAATCTGCCATTCATGAAAACTAGGTATCCTTAATAATTGAATAATTCATACTTAAATTTGTTAAGACTTATAATTCTTAATGGCTGTAATTTATTACAGAATATTTTTAAATAGTTAATTTGTTTTTCACTGGCCCACCAGCTGCCACTGAAATAATCCATGATGGTGAGTAATGGTCTAAGCGAAATAACACACTAATATAATTGCAGTTAATGCTTTACCACAGAATTTAGACAGTGGTCTTTAAAATATTAGAGAGCCTCTAGGATGTGCTGTAGGGAGTCCTAGAGCAAACATTACCAACTTATACAGGGTGTTAATGAATAACACCGAAATATTTTACTCGTCTCTAGAGGGGACATAGGCAAGCAACTTTTATTCTCTATAATAAATTACCAAATGAAATAAAAAAACTAGAAGGACAAAGTTTCAAAACAAAATTAAAACATCTTCTTATCGAGAAAGCCTTATATTGTTTACAGGAATACCAATTTTACACAGTATTTATTTTTTAAGACCAAATATAAAACTAAAGGTTTCTTATATTCTATACACTTTGAGTGTTTCTTATGATCCGTGTCTTCTGTAATACATGAATATTAATTATTATTGAATAAGTAATAAGCTTAATAATTATATATGAGTTGAAACTTTTACACTAGACTTCACTTCTGGTATAGTTTTACCTGTACATGTTTCAGCACCTTTGCAACCCTTTTCAACAGTCATACATCAACTGCCGTGCTACCCTCTCATGGACTTGGAATAAATCTCGAGATGAGGTCGTCATTGGTTGGGATGTCGAAGTTCATCAGCCGGTCCCCCCTCTTGTGTATGAAAATTCTTTCCCAAATAGAAAGCTCCCTGTGGCCTCGGACACATTTTAATAATTCTGGTTCTCTGATAATTTCATGTCCATCATTCCAAAAGTGTGCGGTACTGCTGATTTGTCTGTATTTCTAAATTTGATGTATCTTAAGTGTTCTTTAGTTCTAACTTCCAGTTTCCTTTTTTTTTCCCACATAGACTTTTTCACAATCATTACAATTAAACTGGTATATGCCCGACTTTTTACTATGATGTGGATTCTCCAAATTTGTAGATTTCAACAAGTTTTTTAGGGAATATCTATGCACAGGTGCTGTGGTGATGCCATATTTTTTTAACACTTTTCTGAATTTATTGTCGGCCCAAGGGTGGAAAGTAATCTTCTTGTATTTCAGGTTTTCTTCTATAGGTTTCAGGGTGGTGTGTTGTATTCCAGGTCATATTCTGATTTGCTGAGAGGAATGTTTGTCAGTCTATGTGTGAGAGAATTGAAAACAGCCTGTTTATGTGATATCGGATTGAAACTATTGGCTTTGATGTATGAATCAGTGTGCGTAGCCTTTCTGTATATGCCGAATTCAAGTTTGTTTTCTTGTTTAATAATTTTGATGTCCAGGAATGGTAAAAAAGTTTTCTGTTTGTTCTTCCAATGTAAACTTAAGGGAACTGTCTTGCATATTAAGTAACTTAAGGGCATCTTGTGTCAACTTTTTGGGGATTATAGCAAAAACATCATCAACATACCTGTACCATGTTTTGAATGTGATGGGGAAGCCAGTAGTGATTTGTATTTCCAAGTGACTCATGTACAGGTCAGCTAGAAATGGGGATAACATATAGAGGGAACACAGACAAGCAACTTTTATTCGGAGATTTTGCTCTATGACGTAAAATGTGTATGCTACAGGGCATTAAAGTCATTACATTTCGTGCTCATAAGTCAGTAATGAAGCGAAATAGGGTTAAACTTTTCATTAAATTGACTTCATGCCTTCTTAGTGATCAACAAAAACCTGATTCTTAATGATTCATCAAGAGCTATATCATAATTTAGAGTTTTCATAATCTGCAAAATTTATATGACTGGCCACCACTGCATTAGTTTTTTTATTTATAGCTCCAGTGTTAACAACAAAGTTCCTTTATTTGCATTTTTTCAAACGTTAGAAGTCATTGGCAGCCATGCCCTGGGAGATTTTATGCTGTAACAGGAAAAATTGAATCCATAGAGTAAAAATCTCCTAATAAAAGTTGCTTGTCTATGCCCCCTCTATACTCATGTAAAATATTTTGATGTTATTCATTAACACTCTGTATATCATTAAACCAGTTGACTTGTTCTTAGTGAAGGTGGGTGACTTCCTACACCACTGGATGTTTTGTGTTCACAGCCATCTATGAGAAGCCAGAGCTGGTCTCGGAGCTGGACAGACATTTTGATCTGGTGGCTCCGATCTCACTACTGTACAAGGACACATACCCCTCAGACTTGGCTGCGGACTTCAGTAGAAGAATTCGACAGTTTTACTTCCAAGAGAAGCCAATAGGAAACGGCACTGTGCACAGTGTTGTCGATGTGAGTGTCTTATTGTCATGACAAGTTTGTACTGACACCCGTAGTGTCTTGCTTGTTACCATGATACAGTTTACTCCCTCTAGTTCGGCCTCGGATGGTTCGGCCGCCAGATGGTCCGGCTGACTTCTTGGAATGAGCCATCTACACACGGAAGGGTTTCTCATGGCAGTAATCAACTAGAATAAACATTTCTGTTTAGTTTTCAGTCTTAAGTGTAAACAAATCACATCAGTTCAACGACGAAAGCGGGAAATGGCAAGGGAATTTTGACTCATGCTGAAGGGAGGACAGCACTGGAACTGGCGCTACCTAGGTCTAGTAACAGGCTGCCGCGTCAGCTGTCGATGTAATGCTCATGAAGAAGTGGCGTGATTATGCTTTCAAAAAAACAGTGCAACTAAAAAGGCAGAAGAAAATAACAGATTTCTTTTAATTTTGAAATTGTAACTGTAATACTGTATTATAATTTTTGGGTAAGTATGCTTTAAAAAATCGACAAAACCATCTTAAAAGTTGATTTTTGCTTTAATAGGTTATACTTTACCAGCCTTACTAATAAAAGCTGCTTATACCTGCGTTGAACGGTTGTTTGGTTGTTCACCGTGCAAGTTCTGCATAAGCCGCATTACCAATAATCGGTGTGTAACTGCCGAGTTTACATCGTGTTTGTACGTCCAACGTCATCAAATACGTCACGCTTTTCATGATGTTACTAGCCTCAGGCTATGAAGGGACTGCTGAACGCCATCTATCAGTGTAGCGGGCAAACAACGATGGATCATCTGCAGACTAATTGTAGTTTCAGTATTTCATTATATTGTTTTCAGAAAGCTGTAATCATGGGTACAAGTATGGAAATATGTCCCGCAAACAAGGAACAATGTTTATAATTCCGCAAAAGCAGCTCAGAATATGCGTAGCCTCAAAATTCAATCTCAGACATCTTCCAGACGACCGGCTGTTACGGATATCGGCCATCTTGATTATTTACGCCAAGTTTAAACAAGGGAGCCAGGCTGTGTAAGGGTTGCACACATTCAGCCTTATGCAACGATTATTAGTACACTTTTTCTCCTCAGCTCTGTATATTCCTGGTATAAATGTTACAACTGGATTATTAGTAAGACTGTAAATGTTTAAAAGACCGCCGGATGGTCCGACCATTTTTTAATCCGGTCAAGGGTCCGGTCCCAGGGTGGCTGGATTAGAGGGATCCTACTGTATGTCTTATCAAGCTAGAGCACACACAACTAATTAGGCAATACTTAAATTGTAGGCCTATGGAAACGTCACAGCTCTCTAGTAGCATATCTCCTGATACTGAAAACATTCCAATCCTTACACAGATTTCATTGCTTTATAATCACTACATGCTCCACTAACGGAGCTAGCCAGATTTCAGAACGTGGTGGCAGATAGAGATTATCCTTAAAGGTCAGCTTCAGTTGGCTTTTCCTGTTACCTACAAACTTCATTACTGTTAATAAAGGTTATTACTAGGGTTGGGATGTTTATGACATGTCACATTTTTATCCTGACCTCCATTCTCGCCACAAACACAAATTAAACATGAATTGTGTGCTTGTTATCCCAATCGGACCATTTTTATTTTGCATATAAAGTCATATTTTGGTTATTTTTGTGGTCTTGATCATATTTGGCCATATTTGTAATTTGACATATCTCTATAATATAAAACCACATGGCTGACTCACTCACTGACGTTAATGTTTGCCCACTTCCAGATGAGCTAGAAATTTTAAATTTGGTACACATCTAGCTTTTAGGCTGTAAACCACAGGAAAATTCCAAAAAGTTTATTATTTTTATTTTTTAGCCCTAAAAACCCCCAAAAAAAGGCTCGGTTTCCATGGCAAAGGTATTATCAAACAGTGTTCATGTAGGGTTTAGAAATAATTATTTCCGTAAACCTAACGGGTTGGACGAGATAGTAACGTCTTTTTACTCGCATCCTGAAGTCTCAGGTTCATAATAATTAAATCCAATTAACATATTTTTGTACAGAACTAACAAAATTTTCCTCTTATCTGTTAAAGAAATTCCATAATTTATATTCTTTAATCATAACTCGTAGATGAAGTCCCACATTCTTTACAACATAAATTATAACCAATTTTACTTGTGTTTTTCTATGATTTCCCTGGTCGTAAAGGCAAATGCCAAATTGAATATTTACATACCATGAGTCTTAGTCGCTCTTTCATCTTGTATCATGTCCATTTAAATTAAAATCAGTTGAAATTTAATCCATAAAATACACCATAAATGTACGTGCACTTCCAGTTAATCTAGAAAACTTAGACTTGGCAAACTGATACCTTTTAGCTTGCAACTGATGGGAAAATTCCGAATAAATCCCAAAGTCTTACCACATTTATTTTTTCAGGTTTATTTTGGCAAAAAGGTAATAGCCAATACAGCAGACTAAATACACACACTCTATCTCCCATAGATCTTTTAAAAAACCTTTCCTGAGAACCTCAAATGAAACCATATTCATACATTGTGCATTTGTTATTTGTTTATAAATATCCTTCACACGGTTCTTACCTTCCTCCACACATTTCTCCTAATCGAAACGTATCCCATCCCAATTGTTTCTAACCCCTTTCTAATAATTTGGAAGCCCACATATTTCCTCCTATCCTTAACTGTTCTTGACAACATATTGCTCTAATTAGAGACTGATGCAATATGTGGATGTGTAATGTTTCAGATGTACACAGACAGCTTCTTCCTGTGGGCTGCTGACGAGGCTGTGCGTCTCCACCTTGCAAGCAGTTCCCGTGCCCCCATCTATTACTATTACTTCGCATATAGAGGTCAGCACAGTTTCAGTGAACTGTTTGGGAAACCTGGGACAGACTTTGGTAAGTGTTCCAGTTTCATAACCATCAATAGCCCATCAATAGCTTAGCCCATCAATACAGTGAAGTTAGATAGATTAGATTAGATTAATGAGGTGTAGTGTAAGCCCTTTGGCTTCTCAAACACTGTGACCTTAATAGATCTTGTGAATACAGTAAAACCTGTCTTAAAGACCACCCCTCTTTAGCGACCACCTCCTTTAAAGACCAATTTTTCTAGGAACCGATAGTAAAACCCATAAGGCCAATGTTATTTGTACCCCTATTAAACGACCACCCCTCTCCCCGACCAACGACCAGAGTTTCATTTACGTTAAACTCCTCTATAACGACCAAAATTGTAAAAAATATTTACTCAAATGGCAGGCATTAATCAGCATTTGAACAGAAATACTGATATGGGCACTGCAAGACGTCTCTTCAATTTTCAATACAGTACTTTTACAAGAGTGATTGAACAGAAATTAAAATATGGTTGAACAATGCTTTGGGCTGTTTTCCTCTTCGCCTTCTGGGAAATACCTTACAGTAGACAGTGTACAAGTACCACGGCTTCAACAGGACACATTCCAATCTCCTACCTCTTACCTGTTTGTTTCAATACCCTTAAGAATTCATGCCTTTATTATCTACATTCTACATGATCGCAGTGACTCGGAGGGGTAATTCTATTTCTTATGAAAACGTTTATTCAGTGGACATGAGGGGGTTTCTGAAATTCTCGATTCTAAGAAGCGTGCCAGTCGAGTTCCTTTCATTGTCCTCCAAGCAAAATGTAATGTAGGGAAAATAAACGTGTCTTTCTTTTCCTGGAAAACATTACCCCGTTATACTGTAAAAGTAAGTACAGTAATAATAAACTGTGTGTTAACTTGCATAATACACCTTTTGTATTGTACCGTATTTATTCTATTGTATTTTCAGTTTCAAGACATAAAAATGCATTCCCCCTATTAAGAGACCACCCCTCTTAAAGACCACTTTTCCGTGGAACCAGCGATGGTTGTTATAGAGAGGTTTTACTGTACCTATACCTAGGGCCTTGATTTATTGCTGAAATGAAATAGCTGATTTCGGTGTTAACTTCCTTCTATTTCGGTGGGGATTTCATGAAATAAATTACTTGTACTACATTGGGAACACTGCGCAATGATAAACTTTGCTTCTTTATTTACATGAACTAACACCCCCCCCCCCATTTCTATATTCTTCTCCCCTTGTATGAACTGAAGTAACTTTCGATTTAGGCATGATTAGAGTTAATGTTCAAATATAATTACGAGAAATATTATCGTAATTTCTACTAAACACCATCAGATAGTCATTTGCAAACAGAAGTGCCAACCATACCACTGGATAAAAGACGAAATCTGTTGAATACAAGTAACAAATATTCTACACTCTTCTGCTGTAATCGATCATAAGCATCGCTAACTTGGCAAAGGCATAGCAGGAAAGGAGTGTACTCAACAGTACAAACCACGTCACAGATAATCTTTGCCGAAATTTTGCAATCTTTGTAATCGATCACAAATATCGATATATCGATAAATCTTCGACAGCCACAGAAACAGCAGAAAAAAGAGCATGCTGCTAAGAAATAAAAAATACAGTACACCAAAACACAATGTTGTGATTTTAAAGCACATTTTCGTGCTCATTTCTCACTTTACGGACAGAAGGGGCATATTTCATGCTTATAGACACATTTCGCAGAATCAAGTAAATTTCGCAATATTTTGTGGATTCAATTTGGTTCATATTGGTATTTTAAGCATATAAAAGCTAAATATAGCTAAGGGAGGTTGTTTTATAAAATTTTGCACTTATCGTTGTTACCAAAAAATACGGCCCCTACGTATACCCTATTCTAGCAGTCACCACTTTAATTTAAGGCTTTTTAATATAGCCTATCATTTTCCTGGGTGATGTCCAGTCCTGAACCCGGAGATTTTTCGTTACTGAAAAACCCGGGCAGGAATTGAACTCGGATCGCCACGGTGGAAGGCAAGTATGCTACCTATACACCCATGGCAGCGCACATACAGTGAAGTTTCTACAATATGTTAAGAAAACATAAGTGAATGGATATTTTATACCCAGAGCTTAACAAAAATTATTAAAAAAATCCGACCTGGACAATTGTTTCATGAAAAATGCACGTTTATGAATTTTGACACCCCCATGGAAGACATGAGGAAGTCTGTAGAACTTTCACGAGAGAGTACTCAGGTCAAATTATTACGATATTAGGTGAAATAGCAAAGATGAGTTACTCTTAATATCTAATCTGGCATTTTCTTTTGTTATTTGGGAAACTATTAAAAGCCCAAATCAAATTGGCCGGCTGTGGAGTTCAAACTCAGGTCTTCCCAAATGTGAGTTCTTTCATGATCTTAATATTTGCAGCACCAATTTGGGGGGAGGGGCTGTTTTGGTTCTTGAAAAACTGATACAGTCAGAAAATTTAGGGGACCTCACAAATTAAATTGTTGTAGTGAAATTTTTTTATGCTGAAATTTTACCAGTGCATAGTGTTCTGGACTTTATTTTTATTTTTTGAAAAGTTTGTGATTTTTTTTGGAACTCCTCCCAAGCACAAAAGACTATTCAAGGTGTCACCGACCACCATACATGAATTTAAAACAGAATCTGGTGTATTACTTTAAGTTACCAGAAAATCTTAGAGTAGGTGCCATGTATTGTCTACACAAGATTCAAACTCTGCGATCATCACATGGATTTCTATCGCTCAAAATGTCTGCCACAATTCTGTTACCTGTGATTTCTTTTTTCAGTATCACAGTCCGCATTGACATAGTAAGATTCACACTTGATGGCCCATCTGACTTTTCCCACAAACGCTTCCAGTTCTCTCTGTTTCTGTGTAATCTAAGACTTCTAAGTGATTACATATTTCTTCTTGAAGTTGTTTCCATTCAGCACTCAACACAATATGCATTGATTATAAAAAGTTTGCATTAATGTCTCTCCACACACACACTTTCTAAGTATTATTCAAATCTGTTTATAGGCTAAACGTACGAGCCCCTGACTATCAATCAGTGCTGCGAAAACCATACATTAATAACACTTTCCATGTCCAAAATATCTGCGGTGCAAGTTTTAGGTGATTAACCCTGTATACTGGTATTTACTGTACTGGTATTTAATTTAGGGCAAGTTTCTAAATTCATCGGATTGATGAGTGATGGATTCCACCAACTGAAGGCTGGATTTCACATTTTTCTCAATGGTTTCATGATTACTGATAAATGTAAAAAAAAAATCATTCGTTGGCCAAGGCGATGTTTTCGGGAGCACCAACATAGTAACTACATATAAAATTGTAAAATATTAGCGATGGCGTTGTTGTTAACTACGTTTTATTATTCTCCCACTAAAAAAAGTATAGGCCTAATCATTTTGCTTTTACATTAAATACAATGGAAACTGATTATAATAATGATATATTAAATAAAATAAATCAACAAAAGTGAGACATACATTAAATCAACATCTTATCACAATGATAGACTCACCGGTATCTTATTACTAGACCTGGGATTTTAGGCTCTAAAAAAATTAGTTTTAGGCACCTAAAATAGGCTTTTAAAACAAGTAAATAGGCTTCTAAAAGAGAAAATAGGCACTTAAAATATGCTTTAAAAATGTGTAAACAGATAGAAAATAGACTTTAAAATATTACAATATACACTTAAACTGTAAAATGGTCTATTTTTACTGCAAGAAACGTGGTATACCTATTCTTAACAGAATTAACTGCAAAATTAGGCATCACGAACTATGTTCACTTAAACAGATGTTCTTTCACTGATGACTTGACACAGTAGTCCTTCCCCCTTAATCCTCCCCCCCCCCCCCGTAAGTCAGCATTCTTTTAGCGACAATTGTTTGGAATAATCATGGTGCTGTGAAAAACCCACCTCTGCTCTTCTGCTTTTCATTGAGGGATATCCGTTACAAGATTGTGAAGTTGAATTTTATTTTAAATTTACAAAATAGGCATTTTAGGCACTAAAATAGTAAAATAGGCTCCAAAGGTCCAAATAGGCATTTTAGGGCACTATAAAACTTTATAAATGTAAGTGATTTATCATGAAACGTCCACATATTTAAAAATTTTCATGTTATTTCATAAGGAACAAAATAGGCATTTGCCTTAAAATCCCAGGTCTACTTATTCCATAAAATTGGTTTGTCACAGTCCCAAGATAATCTGTGTGTTTTCACAGTATTCTTACTCTGGGGCAATAGTTCTCACATCAATAAGGTTTTTGTTCACCAGAAGAAGTCCATTAGAATTATCACTAATTCACCATTGAATGAACATTGTAGACCACTGTTTACTGATCTTAAAATATTAACTATTACTTCTCAGTATATTCTTGAGTCTCTATTATACGTTAGAGATAATATTAATGCTTTTAGTTATAGAAGCGATTTACACAATTACGAAACAAGGCAACAAAACTCTTTGAACTATCCTGCCTGCAGGCTTTCTTTAACTATGAAAAATTGTAAAGCCATGTCCATAAAGCCATGTCCAGGCGAACCAAGTGCCTGCTGGATTATTTAGGCTAAAGCGAAACCATTTCAAATATGTGATCTCTGGTTGGTTGACTACAAGGTCTTTTTACGATATGAGTGAATTGTTTTTTTTTTTTTTTGTGTTTTGTCTGATTTGATGTAATTTTATCTTTTTGGCCATGTGTATGCACTTTACGTTCTCCGACAGGCAATCTAACATTAAACATTTAACATTAGCCTATACTATACATACTACAGTAATGTAGTTATGTTTTCATATTAACCCAAAATTACTAAGTATTATTTTATAATATAATTTATTTTATTAAATTATTTAAACAATATAAAAAAAAAATAACTCAAGTGTGACTTAAAATTGCATGCCATTGTAAAAATTTACTATGGCTGCAAACTATTGTACTGCCTTGGCTTCTTTCTCTTTCAGGTTTAGCTCTTTATGAGGAATTGGATAACGAATCCGCAAAAATAAGTTTAACTACTGTAGAGAACGTGAACCAGTTCAAATACTTAGGAAGTGTACTGACAAAAGATGCCCATTGCAGCAAGGAGATAAGATCAAGAATTGCCATAGCCAAGAAAGCATTTATGAAGAAGAGAACTCTGCTAACTAGTAGTCTGAACCTAGAGCTACGTAAAAACCTGGTGAAGTGTTATATTTGGAGTATTGCTTTGTATGGATCAGAGACATGGACTTTGAGGAAATTAGAGAAGAAATATTTAGAAAGTTTTGAAATGTGGTGCTGGAGACAGATAGAAAATATAAAGTGGATGGACATGGTGACAAACGAAGAGCTTCTGAGTAGAGTGGGTGAGAAGAAGTCAATCATACACACAATTCGTCAGAGGAAAGCAAACTGGGGTTGGGCACATTCTCAGAAGGAACTGCTTATTACATGATGTCGTAGAAGGAAGATTGGAGGGTACAACTAGACTTGGAAGAAGAAGAATTCAGCTGTTGGACGATTTAAGGGAAAAGCGGAAATATTGGATGCTGAAGGAGGAAGCAGAGGATAGACAGTTTTGGAAAACAAAATTCGCGTACCAAGTTTGAAAACCTGCCGGAAGGCAGAATACTTACTACTACTACTACTACTACATTATTTTTCTGTCTGTAATTTTGTTCACGTTACGAAACTTTATATGCGGTCTCCATTACACAATTTTGAATTGTCAGTTCATCATAATGGCGGTGCAGGTACGATGGCACCAAAGCCTGTCGATGAGTTTGCGGAAACCAGCGTGAACTCATCAGAACCCAGAGAATGGAAAGCTGTTGGATTCCATCCATGAAATTAAAAATGCTCTGATGAAAGTTTGATGCCATTGAATTGATCCATCAATGAATGTAAAAACTCGCCTTTGGTATTAAACTGTTTTACAGTACAAAATATCAAACGAGGGCGGTAGAAAGAGCTTGAAGAACACCAGTAAGTCAAAAAGCCATCTGTGTAACGATATATAACTCGCTTCGCTCATTGGGAGCTCCACCCCCAAACCCCCGCTGAGGATCTCGGTAAAGGGTTTTTAAAAGATCTATGGGAGATAGAGTGCGTGTATTTAGTCTGCTGTATTGCCTAAATATTTTGTTTACATAGATTTCATAGCCTATCTATGCAAATATTCAATTTAGCATTGCCTTTACGACCAAGAAAATCATAGAAAGACACAAGTAAAAATGCAAGATTTCATCTACGAGTTATGATTAAAGAATGTAAATTATGAAATTTCTTTTACAGATAGAAGAAAATTTTGTTAGTTCTGGACAAAAATATGTTAATTAGATTTAATTATTATGAACCTGAGACTTCAGAATGAGAGTCCAGGACGTTACTATCTCAACCACCCCGTTAGGTTTACGGAAATAATTATTTCTAAACTTTCAGAGCCCTACATGAACACTGTTTGATAATACTGTTGCCATGGAAACCGAGCCCTTTTTCAGGGATTTTTAGGACTAAAAATTTTAAAAAGTAACTTTTTGGAATTTTCCTATGGTTTACAGCCTGAAAGCTAGATGTGTACCAAATTTCAAGTTTTTAGCTCATCTGGAAGTGGGCAAACATTAATGTGAGTGAGTGAGTGAGTGAGTGAGTGAGTGAGTGAGTGAGTCAGTCAGTCAGTCAGTCAGCCATGTGGCTTTATATGAGGGCCATTCAATAATTAAAGAGACAAACTGACCTAGACAAAAAACGGTTTATTTGTACAAAACAAGATTTTTCCTACTTTTCAACATAATCCCCATCAATATTGATGCACTTGTCCCAACGGGTTACTAGCTTTTTTGTACCGGCTGCAAAGAACTCTTTGTCTTGGTGTCGGAGCCAATTTCCCACAAATTTCTTGACATCCTCGTTATTCTGGAACTTCTTCCCACATAATGCCTCCTTCAGTGGACCACACAAATGGAAATCTGAGGGTGCTAAATCGCAACTTCAACAGGCCGGCCAGAACAGTGTTCGTCAGTCACTGATTCTTGACCACTTTTGAACTGTTCTACCCACTCATAAAAATTTTCACGGTCCATACAACTTTCACCATACACTTGAGTCATTCTAGAGTATATAGTAGCTGGTTTTTCACCTTCAGCAATCAAAAAACGAATCACAGAACGTTGTTCAACCAATGTGGAAGTTTCAAGAAGACCTGACATCATTAAACTTAATTTTGAGGTTATAAACAGAGCAATGTTGATCCATCAGCTGATTAGAACTCATCCCAGTGATGCCAACTTAAAATTCTAAATGTATCAAACTTGTACTACCAACCATCTTTTCCCCAGACCTATTTGTCTCTTTAATTATTGAATGACCCTCGTATTATAGGGATTCAAAAACCAATAGGAGTTTTAGTACAGTAATTCTTTAAGCACTGTATAAAAAGGGAAAGTCCCACAGATGTGTGTGTATAAAAAAAATCTGATAAAACTACATATTCTGTATATAAATATATTTCTTAAGGCATCATAAAATCATATGTAAACTTTAAGTTATGAACTTCCTATATACAATTAATAAAATTGTCGAGTATTAACACAATATATATGGGTCTCGTATGTTAAAGCCACCAGATGTACACACTGTTCACAGTTGTATGGAATATCCATGAAATTATTATAATCATAATAATTGTCATTTCAGGAGTATGCCATGCGGACGAATTGATTTACCTATTTCCATCAACACGAGTTTTTGGTAACTACACCTTCTCGGAAGAAGAAGACAACATGGCTGACATGCTCCTGACCATGTGGGTAAACTTTGCTCACACAGGAAGCCCGACATCTTCCTGGCATCCTGTTGAATTGAAAGAAGATCTCGAGTACTTTCATATTGCATCGCCTCACTCTGCGTACATGTTGCATGGCCTGCTTACAGAGCGAGCCAGATTTTGGTCGTCACTGCAAGTCTATACATCTCTCCATGATGAACTTTAGCGCTGCTTCAAAAACATGGTAAATACAAATGTGATGACTAGACCTGGGATTTTAGACTCTAAAAAACCTAAAATAGGCTTTTAAAACAAGACTTTTAAAAGAGAAAATAGACACTTAAAATATGCTTTAAAAATGTGTAAATAGTCTTTAAAATATTACAATATACACTTAAACTGTAACATGGTCTTTTTTTACTGCAAGAAACGTGGTATACATATTCTTAACAGAATTAACTGCAAAATTAGGCATCGTGAACGATATTCACTTAAACAGATGTTATTTCACTGGTGAATTGATACAGTAGTCCTTCCACCTTAATCCTCCCCCTCCCCCGTCAGTCAGCATTCCTTTAGCGACAATTGTTTGGAATAATCAAATTTCTGGGAAAAACCCACCTCTCCTGTTCTGCTTTTCATTGAGAAATGTCTGTTCGTGCAAGCTACAGGTTTTACTAGCATTTTTCTACGTGTCTAGTTAGTCATTCTATTCAAACTCTCCGCTAAATCTATTTCCGCTGAGTCAGTTATTGCAGCGGAGTGATATAAGTTCTTTCCGCCTTTTCTCTGGTCTCCCGCCTCATCAGGTGTTAGCTTATGACGCCTCGTGCATACATTACAGCATTATGCAAAGTTAGTTAGAAGCCAGCATCCACATGAGATAGTCTATGTTGGATCGATCTCCAGATTCGCGCCAATTGTAAGACAATAGCCACAGTGGTTTGCTCTTAAATCGCGAATAAATACATAATACTTCCAGATACAAGTATTATCGTGTGCGAGTATTTAATCTACACTAGTTACAGTAGATTCATCATTATCGGCTTCTTAGATTCTTCTAAAAGCTCGTGTATTAGTTCGAGTGCATTGTGCAACCCACGCATTCACAGTAAATCAGCTATACAGTTTATTATTCTCAAGATATTAATGTTAATCCATCCTAAACGGAACACAGCAATTATTACGAGTATTTTGATATAATAATCATTACTGGCATAATTACAGAACAATTATCGCCACGTGGCCAGCATTTACACGCCAATCGTAATTCAGTGTTTATTTCAGTTTATTTATTATTCAATTTATACTTCAGTTTATTTCAGTGCATTATTTAACCTACATCGTGTGAATAAAGAGTTACATTCTATTGTTACATGATTAAGGTTTTGTTTCCAATTACATCCGCGGATTCCTATATCCAGCATCCTGCGATATAAGTCCACTTAGCTCTACTACTCCTTTTATTATTGTTTTAAACAATAATTGGTCCTCCGCTACCAGAGATTCTTCTTAACTTCCCTTCCCATCATTTTCCCTCTGGGGCAGGGTTATATGCCGTTCTTATCCCCAACAATGTCCATTATAAGATTGTAAAAATTACAGAAGTTGAATATTATTTTAAATGTACAAAATAGGAATTTTGGGCACTAAAATAGTAAAATAGGTCCAAATAGGCATTTTAGGGCACTATAAAACTCTCTAAATGTAAGTGATTTATCATGAAACGTCCACATATTTAAAAAATTCCATGTTATTTCATAAGGAACAAAATAGACATTTGCCTTAAAATCCCAGGTCTAGTGATGACTTACTTAGTTCTTCAATGGCATTAGACAGGTCCTAAGCAAATTAAAGGAATGTTGTTCTCATAGGCTTCCTCGGCTAAATGAACAACAATAATAATCTTGGCTGTCCCGGTGGTACCGTGTCATGTTTAAAACATGATGACGCAGCTCCACCCGAACAGCCAAGATTATTATTAAAGGAATATTACCTACCAGTATTTTATAGAACCAGGAGGTTCATTGCCACACATGAGCCTGCCTTTCTATTCTGTGCTAACTCCATCCAATCGTCCCTCGCAAATCCTACTTCCCTTAGATATATTCTAATATTGTCCTCACACCTACATCTAGGTCTTCCAAATGGTCTTTTCCCTTCGGGTCTTCCAGTCAATATTTTTTTTAGAAATGTCTTTCCTCCCCCATGTCCACCCCATTTCTTCCTCCGTGATTTAATTGCCCTTACTATATCCGGTGATGAGTACAGGTTTTGAAGCTCATCATTATGCAGTTTTCTCCAGTCCCCATTTTCATCTCTCTTATGTCCGAATATTTTCGTAAGCCCTCAGATTATGTTCTTCCCGATAAATAAGCGACCATGTCTCACATCGATATGACATAACTGGCAGGATAATGTCTTATAAATTATTTTTATTTTTATATTTCTGGACAGAAGATAAGAAAGTTTCTGAATTGTATAAACACAAGAATTTCCTTATTTCAATTGACACTTAACTTCTTCCTTAATATTATTTCTATCTGTGATTGTTTAACCCATATATTTGAATTTCTCCACTTGTTCAAATGTTCTATCTGCTATTCTAATATTTTGTAGTGCGTTATTTTGAAGTTTCAAGACCATGTACTTAGTTTTTTCTGTATTAATTTCCAATCCAAAATTTCTGTGGGCATCAAAAAGTCTTTCTGCATCTCTCCCGGTTATGTTTATGTCATCGCCCAGCAGAATCCTGTGAATAAGATAAAATTGGGTGGTCTATCTTGTCTTCCTGAACATTCCTAATGGCGTATTCCAAATCAAAATTAAAAAGTAAAGGTGATAGTGCATCTCCTTGCTTCGTACCACTTTTAATAGCAATGAAATAGCACTAAACTGTATAACATAGCTTCACTGTGTTAACTTCCATTATATTTATTCAAAGTAGTCGAACGTTTGAAACACTTTTAGCTCACTTACGTACCTTTACTAGGACATGTTTCAAGAGGTAAGTACCCTCCCATCGTCGGCTAGCGGTCGACTGGCATTCTGGCGACTGTGTTGTGTGAAGTTCTGTGTGCTGCCATCTGGCAGATGGCAGCACACAGAACTTCACACAACACAGTCGCCAGAATGCCAGTCGACCGCTAGCCGACGATGGGAGGGTACTTACCTCTTGAAACATGTCCTAGTAAAGGTACGTAAGTGAGCTAAAAGTGTTTCAAACGTTCGACTACTTTGAATAATTAGTATAGTTTCACTGTCAAAAAAACTTCATTCCTAAACTTTGTTTCCATTATATTGTTGAATGCCATGTATTTATTCTTGTTTATTCAATGGTGAAAGATGGATCGCAATAACAGCTTTGTAATATTATACAGGACATTCAAATTAGATTTAAGAACCTCTCATATCATAACTCAGTTCTTGCTGTAATTCTAATGCATGCAAACATTCATTTGATGGTAGGTTAGGAGCCATCATGTATGAATTTTTGCACGTACTTTTGCAGAAATATGTCCTCTTTCCCCTTAACTGAGTCCCTGAAGTGAAATTACCATATTCCCATGTAGTCTGAGGCCAGTATTCATAGTCGAAATAAGTCATAGTTATATCCAAGTCGAACTTTAATCTCGTCTTAAGTTGAGTTTCTGACACAAGTCGGACTTATGACATATTAACTTTATAAAGTCAGACTTGATAAAGTCGAGCTTATTGCTATTCATAGTCACTCAAGTTCGACTTATTTGTCGAAATAAGTCGTACTTTATCAAGTCAAGGGTCCCCCTGACTTATTTCAGTTTAAGCCAGTACCATGGATAGTAATTTTGAGGATCTGGGCGAGATATTAGAAGAAACTCGCACCCCAAAGTGCTATTTGAGAAAGATGATGAATCCTTTCAGATTCTACAGTGACAATGAATTTAAAAAGAGATTTAGTTTCAAGAAGACACAATTTTGGAAATATCAGTCGCCCATCTTTCATTGGTATTTCTCTCTGATGGTATTTCATATCGGCCCAAAGCTTCCTAAGCTGTTTTGAATCTCTCTAAAACAATAATTAATATCGAAATAAATACATAAGCTTACCGGTATTAATTCTGAACGATCTCCAAGCTAATATACCCACAGAATATTCTCAAGAAACTATTGATCAGTTTATTTACACGCTGCATAATATGACTGGATGAATTGAATTCTTTGTTTACAATGCACAGCGCCGTCTGTATTTTTATATCACAATAGCAAAATGCATAACCAGATGGCTTTGCATTACACGAAATCTGAAAAAATCTTGAATGCGATTGGCAATTCAATTGTTATGGCAATGAACGTGCGATTTTTCATATTATCATGTTTGACTTTAATAGGTACAATAAGTAGAGCTTTATGAAGTCAGACTTAATAAAGTACGACTTTAAAGAGGACTATGAATACGAAAAACATATAAGTCGACTTGTCAAAGAAGTTCAGCTTTATAAAGTCGGTTGTTAAGTCGCCGACTATGAATACCAGCCTAAGTCTTATTTTGAAGTCTGTATTCTCCGTATATGGTGTTGCAGCCTGACAGTGGGCATACAGTTTGGATACATTGCACAATTTTGATTAGACTATGTATCAAAGGAAGAGAAGAGCAAAGTGCTTCCCATTTGCAAAACATTGTAGGCCTGCCATCCGACTAATGCACCATCTGCCTCAGACAGATGCAAGAATGAGGGAATGTGGTCAGCATTTCAAGTCCCATGGCAGTTATTGATGGATTATCGAACTGGAGTCGCTACTTCTTTATCAAGGCCGTGTTAATTAAGAGAATTGAAAATGCTAGGTGGAGTGGGAAGTGGAACGGATAGATGGAGAACTCTGATTGGTTGTGAAAGAAAACATTTTTAATTGAAAAATAATGTGGGATGTGTACTACCCGCATGTGATTTCTTGGGGGCTCGGCTCCCTAGTCCTCATTTGGTAGGTTTCGTTCAATTCTGTAGGGAGAGCTGACAACATTAAAACACGAAGTACGCTATACACCCTGACATCTAGTGACTTCAATACTAAGCTTTCATTCTTTCTCAGGATCCTTATTTATTTAATGACATTATTTTTTCTGACGCATGGAGTTATGGGGAAAAACATGTCATTGTACATCCAACACTTTCCTCACCTCTTTAAGAATTCCATATGTGCTGATTTTTTACGATCTCGTGAACTCTGATGTCAGTTTCATGGACTGAAAGTTGAGCAAACTTTTCACAAAACGTATTAAATATGTTTAAAATTAGGCCTATAGTTTTATCCACTTTTAGATGCCTTACCTTTCTTATGTTTTACAACACGAAATGGTGAAGCATGTTCTGCTAAGACTCTTCTATATGCTTAAAACTAGTCGTCCAGTATAAAAATATTAAGCCTATATTATATAATATTCTATTCCCGGAGGAAAATGATTTATTTGATAACCAATATTGTTATGAAATATTGTTACGCAATACCGTCACCACATTATATTATTATTAGACTGCAAATAAAATCGTTGTATATAAAATTTCAATTTATTGTTTGTACACATAACTCACATTTAGCTGTTGATGCAAGATTATGCTAAAATTTGGTTTCTTTGGTTGACAACACTGTAGAAAGACCGGCGGACTAGCTATGTTTTGTTCCCCCCAACCCTCACTTCCCCGTAAAACCAGCGCCCAAGAAATCATGCACAGGTGGTAAACAGTCCTTTCCATGGCCAATGCCCTATTTGGGAATTCTTGCTAATATTGGCTGCCAGGCCTGGCTAAGCTGTAGACCTAACCTAACCTCAGTTGTATCTTGATCTGATCCTCTCTGTTCAATGCACTGAACAATGTCATTGGGATACAGGGATCCACATACTGTATTCTTACAAGGGAACCATGTCAAAACACAACCTTATAGATGGACACATGCAAAAAGTTAGCTGCTCATATGAACTGTACATGGGTGAAAATCTGTTTTTGTTCCATAGTAGACAATGGTGGGCACTTGTAGAGCTCACTTGAGTAGCCTGCATGATGGGTACAAGTGAGTGGGGTGTGCAATAGAGGGAAGGAGCTGATCATTTGTTCTAACCATTTTCGTATTTTAAAACTATATAATCTGCATAGACATTGAGGGGTTGCTTATGATTGTGTGTCATAGAAGTGTGACCATTCAATTTGCTTGATAATTGAAGATATTTCCCATCCACAGTGAATCACAATACCAGTGCTTCAATTAACTTATTCTCAATGTTGACATATTTTATTGTCCAGACAAAAAAGTATTTAAGTTTTAATAACTCGGACTAACACACTATGTAATAATAATTGTACTCGTCATGATAGGCCAAAGTATTAGCTAATCCTAAAAATTTAAGCAGGTACTAATATTACTTCACAACTACCGGAATACAAACATGTGCATCAGAGGAGGATATTATTCATTATTCCCTCCAGTAGTGATGAGGAAAGGAGACATACATCTGATACATCTGATGCGGTATTCAGGAACACCGTGACAGCTATTGCCAAGCTTGCGCTACCTTCTCCCACCGACAGCTGTAAGAGGCTGCTCAATACCGTATTGGCCCGAAAATAAGACGACCCTGAATTTTTGAAGGGTAGTTACGAAAAAATAAATAAAATAGCTTATGGTACATTTTGCTTCACATAAAACATTTCATTATTTATTATTATAAAACAGAAGTTTGAAGTTCATGTCGTAACTTCTTCTCTCGCCTTTATTTACGCATTGAGACATGATGCCATGGTCATTGGTCTGCCATGATGGTGGTCAAACAAAGAGAATAGAGATGCCAAGCAGTGCAGTACAAGGAGTAGCACGAATTCGGGAACAATAAAGTTCGGTAAAATTCGGTACTTTCCGTGCGGCTTTGACCTTGGGTCGGACGCACGCCATATGTTTGTGTTCTGTGCATGCCATTTGCGTGGGAATACCCGTACACACGTGCACAGTTGCATTCATGAATGGAGGGTTGTTGAATCTTAGGCTGCGCGTATAAGACGAGTATAGTTTTCAAAGGCACATTTTCAGGGAAAAAACATGGTCTTATATTCGGGACAATACGGTATATCAAATTTATTAGATTCACAATTCATTTTCACCCACTAATAGTTTATATGAGCATATCATTTTTGGCATGTGTATATGTGCAATGATGACCTACCAGATGTGCAAAATTTGAAGGATAGGTTCCCCTTGTTAAAATTACACTCAACTCAAGCTACCCTGGACATCATACACAGGTGTGTCTTAATAAACAATAGATCGTCTTTTATATCAGTCATCTAGGTTTAATTAAATAATGTTAGCTATAATAATAATACATGAGGTTGATTACATATATGTACAGAATATAATATACAGTGTGATACAATGGCACAGAGCTAAACTCTTCTCCAAGAGCAGACGGCTCTCTGTGAGCTGGGAGCGTCTTGAAAGGGCTTTGAGCCATCAGGTGCTACATACTGGTTCACTTGATAATCGTGCAGCACCTCGTAGTCGTATATGTCGACTCCCAGTTGCTGTGTCAGAGGGTTTGTGTTCGTGGTGAAGATGCCAGCAAAGCCTCGTCTCTTGGCGAGCTGCAGGACCTCGTGCTCCATCGCCTGGATAACCTCGACGTTCTCCTGATAGCTAAGATCTGGATGAGTCGCCATCATGAAGCTGTGAAGAACATTGCCCTTTCCAAGGGGCAGTTTGTTGTCTCGGATTGGCCCCTCGAGGTGCTCCAAGAATTCAAACACTATCTCCAGTTTGCTGGTTATCTCCACTGCAGGTTCGTCATGAGCGTCAAAGTTAAGTGCGATGCCAACCGGAGCACTATTTGTGGAGTCAATTAAAACAAAACTTAGATTTTTCTCAATGAGTGGCTGCCAGATCTTATCTGTCAACTCTTTGTAGTCTTCGCGTCGCACTTCAGGCTTCAACCATTGCTCTAGGTCAGCTTTCTCGTAGAAGCTCTCGGTGATCATTCTGTAAGTAAAGAATAAATTCAGTGAATACTTTATTCTACAGAGTGGTAGTAAATAGTATTATACAGCTGTGGCCGTTACTTTAATGTCTACCTGCATGGGTCAGCATTACAAGTAGGGCTCAGAAGTTGACCTAAAACTGTCAAAAACCACCTATAAGATGACCTTAAATTTATGAAAATATGACGCTACATGTAATATAATTGAAAAAAAAACGGCTTAGTATTTCAGTTATTTATTTTAAAAAGGGAAAAAATAACATAACAATAAATAATAATATGTTTACTATATTTATTAATGAATAGGCGTATTGTACTTTTTTTGCATGATGATGATACCAAATCAATATGCATTTAACTGTCTGGAGATATGAAATTATTAAATTGCTTTGTCTGCAATGTTGGAAAAATCCAATCTGAAGATAAAATAGGAGAAAATACAACAACCAATAAAAATTCTCTAAAAAATTACCAGTAGAGAGAATACAATGACAAAAAATGCAAAATAAAAGCAGCTATTGTATGTCTGTGATGGAACTTTTGTCATCAACTTCCGAGCCCAAGTTATGGCTGTGAATCAGAATGCCCTGGTTTATTTGTTACTAGCTATGTTTGAAATCAGGCATTGTATAGAATAACAATACTGAAGCAGGCAAAGTATTGTTTAGTATCTAAATTCAAACTCTGCCATTGTTATGGCTCAGTACATTCCTTTGTAATGTTTGAGATGTCGCACCGAATCTCAATAAGATCAGATTGGTGTGGCGACTTCTTGACTTGTTGCAACCAACAGGACTTAAGTTGATTATTAATATTTTTTAATATGCATATGTTGTGTTTTTAAAACAGCTTTTTTAATATGAAAAATATGAGTGGAGAAATAATACACTACTTCACTAGATGTTCAGACTAATCTGAACTAGTATCGGGATTGTGCCTTTATCCCATTTTCAATGTACTGTAAACCCAACAACCGGCAGTTGGAGTACGTTGAAAATGGGATAAAGGCACAATCCCGAAACTAGTTCAGATTAGTCTGAACATCTAGTGAAGTAGTGTATTATTTCTCCACTCATATTTTTCATGTTTCTTCACTGTGTAAACTTCCGTCATTAATTAAATAATATAGCTTTTTAAAATTTGAACGAAATATCAAATTCTTCATTTTGACTTACATGTTTGAAAAAACGTACATTTTATGGGCTAAAGTGAAGTCTAAAGTGTTTAAATGCCAACCATCTTATTTTATTAGCAAAGCATATTGCTTCACTGTATAAAGTTGCATTATTTCATGGTGTTTTAAAAATCAAATTCTTATTTAAAATAAGATTATTGTTGCATTTAGATACATCCCAGCAACAGAGTTTGACATTATATATAATGCCCTGAGTAATATATAGCCTACAATACTAACAAACATGAAAAACACATTTCAGGAGCATTTTTTCAAAACTCGATAAAGCAAACATTTTGAAAAATTCAGTTTTATATGAGATCGGTATGTTCTTTGTGCTACCAATACATTTGTGAAGTCAGATTTCTTGTTCCTACAGAATAGGGAAACATGAGAGTTTTCTTCTAAATTTCTCTATAAAGCGCGTACACTCAACCCAGTCACCTCAGTTAATATAATACTGTACTTTCTGGCTTTTGGTTTTCTTTGTACGCCCAGACAGACCACGAAAGAAAAAATAAAATATGCAACTAAAATCATTTAAAAAAACAAATAAAACTAAATTTAGCAAGAAATTAACATTCAGTGTCAAAGGTTTATAATTGTTTGGTCTATGTGCTTGTTGACTTCATTTTTTCTGCCCAGTATTGTGCAAAATATTTTTCGTCCTTGGACAATCCAATGCTCCCTGAAATTGCCTCAAAGAAA
The DNA here is from genome assembly GCA_964059195.1 of Ectobius pallidus. NCBI lineage: Eukaryota > Metazoa > Arthropoda > Insecta > Blattodea > Ectobiidae > Ectobius > Ectobius pallidus. Next base: position 200,643,023 of record CAXKWD010000003.1, read on the forward strand.
AGACTTATAATGCCGAGTAAGAAACTAATGCAATAAAAGGTTAAGTGTAAGAAATTGTTGTCTTCTGTAAAATTAAGATTTTGTGCTTTATCGAGTTTTGGAAAAAGCTTCTTATTTTTAGAAAGTATTCGAAGGTCCTACATTATATTAGTGAATGCAACTTTCCCAGTTACCTAATCACCATAACACTGAGCCCCTTGATTCCTACAAACCATAAAAGATTGTTTTTTATTTCCAACATGCAAGTAAACTTTAGTTCACCTGAGGAAGGCCTGGAGGTCAGGCTGAAACGTAGTGACCGTTTTAAAGGTAAAATTTTATCCACTGTATATAAGTTTTAATAACAGTTTTAATCAATTTTATATCCATAACAGGTGGAAAGAGTTGGAGCTGGGTTGTGAATTACCTGATATGTTGAAACATAAAAGATTGTCCAATCCTGTGTATTTTTGTAAGAATGATTTTTAAAATCAATTCTGCCTAACATTCTTACAATATGTGAAATAAAAAACACTCTACCCACCTACTCCATACTACATAAGTTCTAAGATATTTAATTCAGTCCCTTATCCTGATATCGCATTGCAAAAATAAAAATATCATTTAAGAGAATGCTTTTCTTCAATAAAACTGTTTCTTTGATGTAAACAATTTTTATTCCATGTAAATTTGTATATTAAACTTGTGATTTCCATTGAATTTATATCAGCGAAAATAAGGTTTGGAGATTAATTTTCAACTTACTTGCTCAGTGGCAATAGACATTTCCTAAGCAAGCTAAAGGAACATTAATATCTATTTTAAACGAGTCCAGAAATTCATTGCCATGCTTACCTGAGCCTGCCATTTAACCCTATTCTGTGCTAATTCTATCCACCCGTCCCTCGTATATCTTACTTCCCTGAAATATTTACTATATTAGGTGACGAGTACAGGCTATGAAGCTTGTCAGTATGCAGTTTTCTCCAGTTCCCGTTTCCATCTCTCTTAGGATCAAATATTTTCCTAAACTCTCACATTATGTTCTTTCCGAAAAGTAAGGGATTAAGTCTCACGTCCACATAATACAATTTTCTTATAAATGTTTATTTTTAGATTTCTGTAAATGTATAAAATTAAAAATTAAATTAGGTTTTTAATAAAGTTTAAATATAAGATGGTTATAATGTGATATTAGTAAATTGAACATTTTGTATTATAATTTAGTAAACTTAAATGTATTAAATATGTAAGGAATTTTGTATAATTATATGTAACTTTCGTTGTATCCTGAAAAGCACAGTATCCAACCATGGTGAAAGGAACATCACTCTGTATATTGGTATGTATCACCCCTGCACCCCTGTTATAAATTTACCTGCCAAAATAAAATAATGCAAAATTTAAAAATTCAAAGATCCATTTTTAAAAAAAATCCATAGTAGCCTATAATATCCAGAAATCCAAATTTTGAAAAATTTAAAATCCAAAATTTAAAGAATCTAAAAATTTTAAATAAAAATTTCAAATATCCAAAATTTAAAAAATCGAAAATACCAAAATAAAAAATTTACAGATCCAAAATTAAAAAATCGAAAGTTTAAAGATTCAAGTTTAAATTAATCAAAAATTTAAGAATTACAATTCCAAAATTTAAAATACTGAAAAACCAAAATTTAAAAAAATTAAAAATCCGAAAAATAAAAAATTGAAATAACCAAAATTTAAGAAATACAAAATTCAAAAACACTAAATAATAAAAATTAAAAGCTAAAAATCCAAAATTGAATAATCGAAATCCAATATTTAAAATTTTATAATATAAAAAATTCAAAGTTCCAAAATTAATAAAATTAAAAAAATTGAAGATAAAAAAATTTAAAAATAAAAACAGCAAAATTTAAAAATCTTAAAATCCAAAATTAAAAATGTAAATATTCAAAATTAATCAAATCAATAATCAAAATTAAAATCATTAAATCTATAAATTTTAAATAAAAAATTCAAATATCCAAAATTTAAAAATATCGAAAATACCAAAATAAAAAATTTACAGATCCAAAATTAAATTAATCAAAAATTTAAGAATTACAATTCCAAAATTTAAAATTAAAAATACCGAAAAACCAAAATTTAAAAAAATTAGAATTCCGAAAAATAAAAAAATTAATAACCAAAATTTAAGAAATACAAAATTCAAAAACACTAAATAATAAAAATTAAAAACTAAAAATCCAAAATTGAATAATCGAAATTCAATATTTAAAATTTTATAATATAAAAAATTCAAAGTTCCAAAATTAAAAAAAATTGAAGATAAAAAATTTAAAAATAAAAACCGCAAAATTTGAAAATATTAAAATCCAAAATTAAAAATGTAAATATTCAAAATTAATCATATCAATAATCAAAATTAAAATCATTAATTTAAAAATTAAAACTAAATTTTTAAAAATCTAAATTCCGAAAATAAAAGAAATTTTAAAATAAAATTGTAAAATGAAATCCGAATTAAAAATGAAAATACAAATATCCAAAACTAAACAAAATCAATTATCAAAAATTATAATCCATATCTTAAAAATGGAAAATATAAACTTTTAAAAATTTAAAAATCCAAAACTAAAAACCGTATATCCAAATTAAAAAAAAACAAATTCCAAAGTTAAAATATTCATTTCTAACATCTATAAAATCTAAAAAAATCCAAATAAAAAATAAAAATTAAAAAATCCAAGTGCCAAAATTAAAAAAATCTAGAATTAAAGAAAATTTAAATATCCAAAAAGTAAACAGTGAAAAAAAGTTTTAATGCAAAATTAAATAATTTAAACATCCTAAATTTCAAAAATACAATATTTAAAAAAAAAAAAAATAATAAAATTTAAATAAAAAATCCCAAATTCATTTTTTTAAATAATACAATATAAAAGAATCCAAAAAATATATATAAATCCAAAATTTAAAAAGTCTAAACATACAAAATTTAAAAATCGCAAAAATAAAACATTCATAGTTTATAAACTCCAGAAATCCAAAGTTTAAAATATCAAAATAAAAAATTCGAAGATGGAAATTAAAAAATCGAAAATTTAAAATTCTATAAAATAAAAAATTCATAGATCCAAAATTTAAAAATTCAAAGATCCAGAATTAAGAAATTATGAATCCAAATTTAAAAAATGTAAAGATCCATATAAAAAAAATTAAAACCCAAAATAAATATTCTGAAAATTCGAAAAGTTATAAAATCCAAGTTTTCCTTCTGTCACATGGCGTTCTATGCACTTTTATTTTTATTTTTGGATCGTTGATTTTTTTAATTTCATTTTTTAAATTTTGGATCGACTGTTCTTATTTTGTATTTTTAATTTTGGATCTTTGAATTTTTTTTTGATCTTTGAATTTTGTATTTTCGATTTTTTTTACTTGGATTATATAATTTTTTAGTTTTAGGTTTTAATATTGAATCTTTGAATTTTGGAATTTTTAATTTCGGATTTTTTAAATTTTTATTTTATGGACTTTTTAATTTTTATTGTTTTTAATTTTGGATATTTAGTTTTTTCGATTTTTTATAATGGTGAAGGGTTCACCACGCCACTAGCTCGAAGCAGTTATAACCTTCTACTCAATGCCTATTACCTTTCCCCCCCCCCCCCCCCTGCGCAAGCCTGTAAATATTTTTAATTCTTTATTTTTGGACTTTATTAATTTTAGCATTTTGGACCTTTTTCATTTTGGATTTTTAGTTTCATATTGTTGGTTTTTTCTGTGCAGTCCTGCACACCTAAAGAAGTTTCACTTCTAAAATTGCTTTTTAGTTTAAGTGTGTTAGGGAATAAGAGTTTATAATAGGTTTGTTCACAAAGCAAATCCGTGACTGCTTGAGAATTGGTTGTACTGCGCATGTCCAGTCTGTAACTTACCCGTGATTTGCACTTTGCGAACGGTTAGAAGAATTTGGACTCAATAGTTTCTGCGTTTAATCGATATGATATGCAAATAAAATATATATTTCCCTTTAACATGTTATACATGCAATATACATCGGCAATATAAACTATATTTTGGGAAACTTTTAATTATATTCCATTATTCATACATATAAGTAGCCTATGCTTATAAATCTGGAGCAAGGATTTGGAGGGAGGAGTCAGGCGCGTGAAAATATGTTACTGTGCATGTCTATGATAACAATTCATGGTAGAGCCTGCAAATTTTTCTTATAGTACAGAAACTGTCCGTGAGAGCTTTGCGAACAGAAGATTGAAATCAGAATCACGGATTCTCGCTTTGCGAACGCGTGTGGAGAAAGAGCGCATGCGCAAACTATTTGTTCCTGGTTTCTGACTGCTTTGCGAACAAACCTAATATGGTGTTAGAATCCGTTAAACGAGACAATGGTTTATTTACATAATCATGGGAAGGGAACATGAAGAGAAAGAACAGAGTCTGTGTTTTGGGTGCTTGTAGTTATATATGTACTTTAAGTGATCGAGATGAGAATTTCCACACTGGATCAGTTCTGTTCAAGTTGCACTGTTGGATGTCACAGTTCCATTTTTCAATAGGAGAAAACTGCTATTGGAGGAATAACAGACTCCTCCGAAGAAAAGGAGGAGAATGTGGAGTGTCCACCCAGGATGGAAACTCCGCAGAACACATGGCGAATTTGAAATCTTGAAACAATTAATTCCACACAATCGCAAATGGATTGTACAAATCATACAATAGGCCTACAGTTTTCTCTCACAAGCTCAAATAGTTCTGAGTCATCCATTTCTATTCATCAACAATAACTACAGAAAAATAACGAATTTCCGTTGAGAATAATTTATCTTATATCGACAGAACACTGACGAGTAATGAGCAACAACCTCAGCTGAATCATTGGCATCTGTAACTGAGTGGGATCTTCTGGGACTCGCACGTGCCTAGTCATTGTTTAAATCACTTGTTTTGAAGAAAAAAAAAAGGGAAGAATAGTTTCAGAATCGTTATGGGCATGGCAAGTTCCCTTCTCGTACCTATATAAATAAACCTTAATACAACCTTCCTCATTGGAGGAAGGATAAGAGAGATGTATTGTCTCTAGGCAGACCTCAGCCAGTTTTAGACAATTTTAAAAGTTAAATTCCCAAACTGACAAGGCATGTAAAGTCAATTTCAAAACTTCATGGTACAAACAGCACCAGTGGTTATGTGGAAGCCATTACATTAAAAAAAACTATACTGTTGGCCACGCCTTCTCCTTGGGCATGGAGTCACTTTTTAAATGTCATCAAGCTCTGCAGCCTTTGAGGAGAGGAGGATCGATTTGATGTACAGAAGACAGGTAAGCAATATAATGTTATCTACTGTTATACAATTCAACGGCCATAAATAGCGTGCTCATCTGAGACATCGGGCATCCTTGTCTCTCGCAGTCTAAACTTTCACAAAGAGTACCAAAATTAGGAAAACCGTTTCTTTATTATACAACGCCTAAGTGAAATTAACACATAGCCTATTCTAATTTTATTTTTACTTACAATTTTCTTAGCTCTGAACCACAAACATTTTTAATAAACTGCCAGTATAAATTTCTTAAAAATCCTGGAGTCAATACTGGCGGACAAAGCCACAGGCACCAGCTATAATATATCGATAGTTTAACCCTGGATGTATTGCAGACAATAAAAATCCAAACAAACCACTCCTTCCCTTCATAAATTACATAATTTCTGAAAATTACACTGAATTTATCAAATCAAATTCACATCATATTCATCTGTCAACAAATAGTTGAGAAACAATATGTATTATCAGTGTTCACGGATAGCTTTGGAACTGCATAAGACTTTCGATATAATTAATTTCTGAAATCTACGTACTGGTACGAACAAATTATATTCTAAAGGAAAAAGCGATAGTGTATGATGAGATATTTCAAATAAAAATTGATGAAGCCAGCGCTGACTTTTGTAAATGTATTGTCAGTGCCTTCAGGATTCTAGACCTGTAAGTTTCGTATTTAAGCATCATTTTGGGCTATTTTCTAGTAATGTAGATATACGTGCATTGATAACAGGTATAAATAAAACAATCTTCCCCTCAACACATCGGGATCTTATGGGAGAACATCGGGCTTATTTTTATTACCTGCTGTTGATGCATTTAAATGAACTTCGACAAACTTTGATTTGTGTTCACCTAGGTTTACAAACACGAGCCACTACTGGTAAAGGGATCTGAAAAGAGGGTAGGCCGACATCCATCAGTATTGACTGTTGGGAACAGATATGCTGCTATACTTGATCCAACATGTGTACGGACCAAAAGTAAACAACTGAATGCGAAAGTACAAAACACAGTTCACAAAAGTTTGTTTTTGAGACTGTTTAGTAGATTACATACAGTAAAGTCAATCGAACTTTCTTTTTTTATATTAAGTGCCAAGGGTCCCGGGTTCGATTCCCAATGTTTTGTATATACTTACAATCTATCTTCTTGCCGCTGGACAAACCTTTTTCTCGCACTTTTTTTTAATAGTAACGTAAGTTCTGAAGGCCCTGGCTCGCAATTTTCCTCTATGATACAAATAATTAGACCTATGTCTATTACATGCAATATGTAAATGTACACATTATGTAAATGAAAAGTACAAGGAATTAATTCAATTATAAAATGCATCTTGTACTTAGTAACTAATGTCACTTGTTTTTCTCTAGAATCAAATTTGCCAAGGCAACGATGAAAACAAATGAAATCGTTTACTACATATGTGTTGCAAAATAGAACTTATGTTTTCACAATCACATAAGATATACATAATTGTACAATGTGTGCAGAATGGAAGTAAACATCTGACTGAGCTAGTCGCACATCTTATAAACATTTAGCCATTACTATGTTCAACGAATTGCCTAATGATGCAAGGAATTGCAGTATGAATAGATTTAAAAATATTCTAAAGAAGTGGCTAATCAATAAATCCTTCTATCACTATGAAGAATTTTACCAATGTAATAAGAATGATTTGTGTTTTTAATTATTGTATATACCTGTAACTATTTTACATGTTAATACTGTATATATCTGCAATTATAATATATGTTCTTTTTTTTAATTATACTGACGAATCTTACATGTAATCATGTGCATAGACAAATAAAAATATTATTATTATTATTATTATTCTGAAGTATACGGTAGTGCGATTAACCAATGAAACAGGACACAGTTAGTCAATGCAAGTCTGTTGTTTACTTTTACTCCATACACATCTTGGATCAAGTTTAACCAAATGCCCCTACTCCTGCGTCTAGTGGCAGGGAGTTATTACTTTATTAACTCATTAACTCGTTTGCTTCAGAGCTGAAGACCAATAAATTAAACATCTCAAGCACTTTCTTTTTAACTAGCTATTATGGGTGGAGTGAATGAAGTATTGATTTGGGTCAAAAAGATTGTCTTTTGTGCTATAGCAGTCAGTTATTATCAGTAAACACTTTGATCAAATTGGAAAGTTGTATGCCATAGAAATTGCTATTAATGAATGGATCACATTCCCGTGACACGATGTGACTCACACTTTTACTTTATTTTCTCTGATTCACGAAGCTCCCTGGAATCATTAACTGTAAATGCTATACACACTAAGTTCTCAAGGCTGGAAATCAGCATTAAACAATCAATAAAAGGTATCATAGCTACTAATTCTCTCCAATTTGTTTGGATACCAGGTCATCGTAATATTAGAGGCAACAAAATTGCTGACCAACAAACCAAACAGGCTACTCAACTCCATGCTCAGGAACGTACCACCTAACCTTACGTAGGCCTACCCCTGCAAAGCAGTTCTTAAAAGTTCCTCCTCCTCGTTCTGAAATTTCTGTCATATCTGTGGCTTGGTTAGGGCCAATGTCAATTTCTTGCAAAAATGAGATTTATGCGTTATTGAGCTCGGCTAGTCTTTATCTTTCATACACTAAGGCCTGTTATTACCACCTCCAGTAAAATATTTACGGTTACTTTACTGACAGTTCGATTTTACAATATCTGGTTAGGCGTTAACTGTTGGTGAACTTCTCTTAACTAGCAGTAATCTTTACTGTAGGAAAATGTACAAGTAAACCCCTAACCGGAGGATTTGTTGAGGTTATACTTCTCACGAACTGAATTAAAATGGAGAGATTAAATTATTTAGCTACTTTCGTAATGTCAGTGGTGATGAAGAACAATGCCAATATATGTAAAAATACATTTTAAAAAAATATTGAAAACTAGATCAAATTATTTTGAAAGTTTGGACAGTCAATTACTTTATGTTTGCTTCCTCTACCCATACATCAGATCATATTTGGGTTTTTCATCCTTCGGGGATGGGGTTTTGAAACGTGGTAACTTTCTTTTCATTTTTACAACCACTTTACATGAGGAGGATTTTATTCTTATTTATCTTTTAGAAAACAGCTTAACAACTTTTAGATTTTAACAGAAATTGTATAATAAGCGTATTATATAAACTATATAGGCCTACCGGTATATATAATGTATTTTAATATGTTATGCTAAGAGCTAATAATTTCATTTGAAAACTTCTTGTAATATATCCTGTAGTTATTACCTACACATTTCATACACAAAGTTATTGGGTTTTAGGTCTTGCCTTGCAAATTATGTGACCTTTTTAGGCTAAGACAACTGATTGCACACTACTGCTCGTACTGTGTACTGTAAACTATAATTAAATTCAGAGGAAGTTATGTATTTCACAATAGGTTTTTTTCTGATACATCTTTTTGAGCTTTGCTCTTATGGCCACACATTACTGTGTTTATTTTGAATTAAATGACGCTTTTCATCGATAACATTCAGAAACAATTGTTCTTCACTTGAAAAGAAATTGCTGTGTCTCTTTTTTTTTTTTTATATAACATCCATAACCTCATTATCCATTGCAAAATCAAACGAAACAATGAAAACAGATGAAAAACTGCTGCAAACAACTGAGAAACGCTCGTACCAACTGCTATGAATTGTCTGATTGTGTTAACTGGGAGTAAACTTTAACTAGATGATAAGAACAAAGAAGCATTTACTGGAACTTTACTCCGACCATAAAATAAACTGTCAGTTAACATTTACTCCCACTTAACTGGACATCGTAAGAACGGGCCTAAAAGTGCCAATGTCTGTTGCTATTAACAGACATAATACAGAAACCTTAGAGGCCAATGTTGGAAGTTCTCAGCAAAAATTGTTACTTCTATAGACTTCAAAGTCAGTTATCTCAAAAGCAAGTTTTATGATATTGGCCCTTTTAGAACCAAGCCACATATATAAAGTGAGATTCAAAACAGCTATTGCACCCTATATAGGATTAAAAGGAAGGAATCTCCACAATACTAGGCACCATCAACACATACTTTTTCCTGCCTAGAAGTTAATACGAGAGGTACAATTAGCCATATTGTGGTCCTGATTTCCACCGTGAATGCTAAAATATATAATCAATATTAAAAATTAAAATGGAAGGCCCACAGGAACAGGGCCGAAACATTGTGTTTTATAGTGTTTTTAAAGGCATCCACCGTTGTACACTTCATTTTAATTTTTAATATTGATTATATATGTTAATACGAGAACTCATGACTTCTATAATGACTTGCGTACAGCATATGGGTACAGACAGCTCTTGGAACATAACAGCATTTACTGAGGATCAGCCAGCGCACTATCAAGATTCCTACGAAGTGCAAAATGAAACTAGGATAATACATATAATGAACATTATTTTGACTTAGTAACAACATCAACTACATACAAGATGCCAAAACCCCGGGTAAAAAGCGGGGCAAAATAAAATATAAATATGAAGTGTACGGTATTTTGAAAGGTTTCAAATGGATAGGGTTCTACAATATTTTGGGTTACCTGTATCCAACTTTTCATGAAATTATTATAATATGTGGCTAGCAGAATCTTTTATCGTTTCAATAATAATGTAAAGATTTTTAAAATTAACTTATTTTTTAGTACATGCTTTCTAAATGGCTGCTTGTTGGACTGTTAACATGCCAAAGAGTAGAACTTTATCAGCTTCTCAACAAAGGCAACTGGATGTCTAGTGTCATCCGGTGAAAGCTTATTAGAGTAAAGAGGGGAAATTTGAGGAAAATGGTATTTTACGACACAACCGAGTCCCCCACTCCTACTCTCAATCCCTCCCCTAGCGGCAGCATTTGAACTACTAGCAGTGATGGTAACGCCATCTCTTATGCAACTGATGAAACAGAAAAAATAATTTATTTCTTTTTATTCTCTTCTTCTCTTCCTTTCCCCTCTCCTTTCTCTCACCTCACCTACCTATTTGAGACTTATTCTTACTAGTAAATTTTTGATCGATCGGGATTTGATTACTAGCTGTAAGTGGCATTACAGCCAGGAGTCTTAATCACTACACCACAAGTGAATGTTGAGCACTGAAGGAAGGTTTCGTATATTTGAGTTATGATAGGGGGTTTTCATGAGTTTTAACGCAAGAATCGGTTTTCAATATTTTGATATATTTTGTTCGTTATGAAAAGAGTAGTGTTGGTGCAAGGGAATTTTCCTGCATCAATTAAGCCACATTTTATGTAATAATACGGAGTTTTTTATAATTGTGAAATATTATGTATGGTGCAAGGGTATTTTTGTATTGTGAAATAGCCTATTTTGTTGCAAGGGTCGTTTTTATAATTGTGAAATATTATGTGGAGGTGCAAGGGTCTTTTTTTATTGTGAAATATTTGGTGACATGTCGATTGTAATTATGCATTACCGGCATTGAGGTTGAGCAGCGGCTACAGGCATGATGGCACGCGCTGCAGGGAAGCGGGACAGGCGGGGAAGTGGTCAGGCAAGTAGCATGTGGAAAGGGGACTAGCTTGTGTCGCAAAGTACCGTCTTCCCGAAATTTGAATAGCAAGGCAGTAGGGATAGCATGCAACGCCACGTTGACAATTGTTAGTGGGAAGCATGTGGTACTTGTGAACTCTGTCTATAGAAATCAGATTACTGAAGCTCTGTAGACATTTTTCTACCTATTTGCTGCTTAAAGTTATTTCACTCGAGTTACTTAAGTTTTTATAATGCAATAGGCTCACTTCAACCTGTAATCAATTCATGGATATTTTAGAAGTTGTTACCCTGTAAAAAAGATAAGACTTCAAAACACAACACAGTTTAAAAATCCAGAATGGATGTCACATAACCTATAAAACTCGATGTTTCGGCCCACCCACTGGGCCTTCATCAGGAACACTAAATGGAAGGAAATGGAAGTCCCACTTGCTGCTCTCCTCGGCCGAGGGTGAACACAGCCCTAAAAAGGCAAAATGGTGACAATGGGCATTCTTCAGCATTTGGAGTGGATCTAGATAAAAATCTAGCAGACATGTTGAAATATTTGGAATCAAGGGGGTTTCGGATTTTAAAAAATTGCAATGTTGAGGTACTGGAATCATGATCGGTACACAATGCAGCTAGTGAAGACTGGCACTATGGGAAAGTATTTGAAAGGTTTACTCCTTATACCCCTTTATAAGATATCTTATATATTTATATATACATACATGTTCTACATATTCCCCCTTTAGATCAAAATGAAGTTTATCAATTACGGGTACTATGGGTTTTGAAGGTGCAATGAACTGTCTTGAAGAAGAGCTATCCTATGCGCGAAATTATTCAAATTACACCTCTTCACTCTATTGTTTATTTTTTATTTGTACAGGCCTAATTTTATTATGGGGGATCATAGACTTGACATTCAGACATCTCGTATTGAAGAAATAATTTGCTAATAATACGAGGGTTTTCTATTAAATAAGTTTTCCTAAAATTTGTTGAAAAACTATTTCACATAGTTAACTCTTCACTTTACTTTTCCACATAATCACCGCTTTTTGCCAAACTTTTTGGAAGTGTGACACTAGGATTTGCTAACTACTGTTGTACTGTGCCATGTCCTTTTTGCAAGACAAAAGTCGAGGGTGTTTTCTTTTGAGACACCACAGTATCCCTCTGCACTTGTGAGACCCAGGAGACTCAAGTGGGAAATTTTCTCACTCCTTCATATTCTCCAGATCATGTTTCCCCAACATAAATTCATCTCAAAGGTAGGCCTACACACTTTCACACTGATAAAGTGAGAAGTTGGTTACGGCAACAGGACACAGCATGGTATTATGCTCACACTTTATCTTGAGCCGAAAAAATGCGGGGGTGAGGGGAGCTGATATTGCATGCAGTATAAGAGACTGACTATTCCAGAAGGCGGTGAGTTGAAATTGACGTTGTTTCTGAAGGGTTGCCAATTACCAGAAAATATAACGTGTGTAGTTTTATGCTGGTATTATGCTTCAGATATTATAGTAGAATATATCGCTGGAGAAATGAATAAAGTAATATATTTAGGCCTATTTAGACAATTTCTCTCCCGGTCTTCAGAATATAGAAAATCGTTAAAAAGTCGTAGCATTATACATGTAGGCCTACTTGAATACGCACTTTCACATGCCTGAATTGATGTAGCCTAATTTAACTAAATACCTCTCGCGAAAGTTTGTAGGTAATTAATACAACACAATTAAAACAACGAAATAATAAAACTTGACTTGTTCTTTTCTCCGACAGATTCAGCTTAAAACACATTAAATTGCTTTTCCTTCCATTTCATTTATTTGGTTCATTATTTCGCTGATTTCCGATACTTCTTGGTTTAAAGATTCTTTATTTTTAACTTCGTTGTCACTTATATCGACCATTTCCACAACTGTTCTTCTAATATCTCTGGATTTATTCTGTCATTTTCAGAATAATATGATGTAAACAAATACAAAAAATTGACGGTAGCTCAAGAATGCTTCAATGGGAAGTTTTTGGGTATGGCAATACTGGGGACGGGTCGCGATCTTCATTTTTTCGAGCGAGGCCTTCTTTATATGGACGGTTTTCACCATTATGGAGTGTTTGGCTCAAGATAAAGTGTGCGAATAATATAACAATGGTTTGGAAAACTGGTGACACGCTATTAAATATGTTTTTAGTACATGCTCCGCAAAGTGGCTGTTTCTTGAACTGTTAACAGGCTGGAAAGTAAAGTAATTTTAGCATACTAGGCCAGTCAAGTTGCCATGGTAACCCCTAGTAGACGTAGTTCCAACTGTGGCTCAGAGATGTCTCTACAGGGTCTCCTGGTGTGAATTCAATTTTATATGTTAAAGGTTTTATTGTTCATTGTCTATTAACAAGCATAGTAAACCCTTGTCATTTATAAAACTTGAACTGAAGAAATAAATTCTATTTTTTATATTTTTTTACAACTAGGGTGGGTGCGAACTTATGAAGTTTGCATTACTGCACCATAGCTTTAGTCCCCTAGACCATGAATGCTAGTTGAAAGGAATGACTTCAGATGAGCCTCTTGAACGATTGCTTCGTTTAACAAGGCAAAAGTTTTGTTGTGGAAAATATGATGAAAATGACGTGTAATTTCAACTGAAGCAAACATATTTGGTTATTTAATCAACATTATTATCTAAACCATATATGGGCAACGCCCGGCCCGCGGGCCGAATGTGGCCCGCCCCGACTTTTGATCCGGCCCGCGGAACATTTTAAAATCGCGCTCGAAAAAGTAAATATTTTCGGTTCTCGCCAACAAGAGAGTGAGAGGGGGGAAACAAAAGACTGAACTACGAGGGTGTTCCTTCCGGTCAGCGCTAGAAAAATGCTGTAATAGGCCTAAATCAAAGTATCGAACCAGACTTATAGATGAAAATTTGGAAAACACTCTGCGCTTGTATATTAGTGGGATTGATGACAACATTGATTATCTTGTTTCTCAAGTTCAAGCTCAAGCTTCTCATTAATTTCTGCTGATTGTAAGTAAATACCTAATCAGTTCGATATTGTTCTCATTCATGTAACTTTAGCATTATAGGCTACTTTATAAATATAAAAAAACTACCTATTATCTACGGCCCGCGACTTCATAAGTATCGTAAGGTTTAGCCCGCATCTTTCCAAAGGTTGCCCATACCTGATCTAAACAATGTCTTTAAGTTTCTTAAGGTTTAATAATAAATTAATTGCAGCAAAATAGCCATTTACAGATTTCAGAGTCACATGTTTGCATATTCACTTATTGATTTAATTCTTTCCGGGCATTGTTCTATGTGGTATCGCTCACACCTTTTATTACACAGTTCACATACACACGCAATGTTTGGGTCATGAAAATTCTTGTTTCTACAGATTAGGTGGTGAAAACCATGGGTAGATAATCTAGTCACGACATGTCTTAGTTTGAAATTTGGTGCTGTCCATGTTCGGTTTGTCATTGCTTCGGTGCCGTAGAACTCCAGCCATACATTCTCTCTTTTTTCCTCCATGGTCCTTAGTTGGTTTTCAAAAGCCTTGGTGTGTTGTAACATATATCGGAGCTTGATGTCTTCAATTAGGAATGTCTCTCTCGCCAGGAGGTAAACGAGTCTTGATCTTGTTGTTTTCGATAGTCCCAGTGCTCGTTTCAAGTAGGCCTATATTGATTTTACTTTTTCTAGAGTGTCTAGGTTTCTTTCAGTAAGATGATTCCATATCACCTCCATCCCATAGGACAGGATTGGTATGATTTTTGCTTTGAATAATTTCATGGCAGTTTCTAGGCTGAGAAGTAGGATGTTTTTTATGTCCTGCATCGCCATTATTGCGTGGGCTACTCGTTCTGTTATATGTTTTGTAAAACATTTGGCAGTTGGTTGCATAGTCACTCCCAGGTATTTATAGTCTGTCGAGATTTTGAGCTTTTGTCCTCTGATTTTGATTTCAGCATTTGTAGGTGCTTTCCCCCCCGTTTCTAAAAATCATCATTTCCGTCTTCGAAATGTTTATATGTAGCTTGTGTTCGTCGCACCAGTTGTCTATTTTCTCTATGACTTCCTGTAGCTTTTGTATATCTGTTGAACCTAAGACTATATCATCTGCATACGCATAAATATGTACTTCTTCATTATCTGGGATTCGTAGGACTTCTTCCGTGGCGAGGATGTACAGCAAAGGACTCATTGGGTCACCCTGAAGAACTCCATTCGATTGTATTATAGGGTGTGAAGTTGATAGATTATCTGATACAGTTATTATGTTATATTCGAGAATTGATCTTATTATTCTTGTCCACACGCTGTCATTCCCTAGCGTGTCTTCCAGTTTTTGGATTATGAGGTCTCTTTCCAGTAAATCAAAGGCTTTGGTAAAGTCGATGAATACTGTGTAGGACATTTGTTTTTTTCTGTAATGCGTCTTCTATGTTGTTCAGAAGTAGCTGGATTGTTGTAAGTGTTGATCTTCCTGTTCTGAAACCCATTTGTGGTTCTGGAAGCTGGTCGTCTATGTATTCTTTTATTTTTTGTGTTATTAGTTGTGAGAAAATCTTGAACTGGGTGTTTTCTAGCGCTATGCCTCTGTACATGTTTGTGTCCTCTGGATCCCCTTTTCCTTTGTACAGTGCTTTTATTATCGAATGTCTCCACTGGTTCGGGATTCTTCCAATTTCTAGACATTTGTTAAACAGCTTATTCCATATATGTTGGAGAATTTCTGCCGTGTCTTGAATATTTTCATTGTAGATGTTGTCCGGCCCAGCTGCTTTCTTTTTCTTCAGTGCTGTTATGGCTTTTTTTATGTCTTCTTCATTTAGGAGTTTCCACGTATTCCCTTTGTTTATTGTTTGAGGCTGGTTTTCTTGTTTGGGAAGTGTTTGTATGCCTTGTTTGTTGAGTATCTTACCGAAGTGCTTCTCCCAATTCTTCATGTCTATATTTGGTATGTGAGTTTGTCTTCTGTGTCTTAAGGCAATGTATGGGTCTTTTGTTGCATTTTCAGCTTCTGTTTTTGCTTCTCTTTCTATGTATTCCATTTTCTTTTCTTTTATTACATTTTTGTAGTTTTTC
The DNA here is from genome assembly GCA_964059195.1 of Ectobius pallidus. NCBI lineage: Eukaryota > Metazoa > Arthropoda > Insecta > Blattodea > Ectobiidae > Ectobius > Ectobius pallidus. The sequence continues at coordinate 200,658,985 of CAXKWD010000003.1, forward strand.
CTTTCTTCTGCATATACTTTTAATGTATCCTCGTCCTGTTCTTGTTTTAATTTGTGGAGCGTTTCTAGAATCCTTTTCCTTTTGCTGTAGCATTCAGAATCGAACCAACCTTTTGCAGTTTTTTATTTTGGGTGCGTTTGTATCCTTGCGCTTTTCAGGAGTTCTTCTATTTTCTTAAGTTGCTTCTTCGAGGTTCCCTTTCTCTATTATAGTTTCTATTTGTTTCATTTGTTCTTGCTGATTTGCTATTTTTTCTTTATCTATTTTTCTTTGTGCGATTTTAGGGGTGTTTCTTGGGAGAGGTGTGGTAATGTTATTTAATGTTATTTTCACTGGAATGCGTTTTCTCTTAGGGGTGATGGAGTCTTGCCATATTGGTTGAATATTTCCTTTCGTTACTCCTCTTGTTAGTGCGATATCAATGGTGCTTTTTACATTGTGGCAGATATATGTGGGTGTTTGACGATCGTTCAATAGGGTGAACCCTTCTTCTTCTAGGGTTCTGATTACTAGTTTTGTCTTATAATTCTCTGTGTCTATTCTGCAGTTGAGATCGCCTGCTACAGTGATGGGTTTATTGTCACATTGTTTGATGAGGGTCATTATTTCATCAATTATCTCTACTGCCTTTGAGTGTGGTTGAAAATATGCTGCAATTATATTTATGTTCGAAGTTTCTACTAGCATACTATTGTCTTGTTTGATTACTATTTTTGTGAGTGGTCATCCATGGTTTTAGTAGTATGGATATACCTCCCATGGGTCGTCCTCTTTCACCCTTCTTTGCCATTAGGTGAAAATTGTAGAATCCTGTGTATTGCCATTCTTCCGTCAGAAATGTTTCCGTTAAAATTGCTAGGTCTATGCTTTGTAATATGTCAGTTGGTGTTAGATTAAGTGCGTTTTTGATTCCCTCTGCGTTCCATAGGATGCCGTTTATATTTGTTTCTTCTGATTCCCCTCTTGACTTAATTGAGGTCTCCCGCCGCTTCCGTTGTTCTTCTTGGAAAACGAAATTGACGTACTATTATGTTTTTGGGCCAAAATTCTGGTTCCTGTGTGGTTTGTAGGTCCACGAATGGGATGCCTATTTTGAAAGCCTTTTTATTTCCCAGTTTGTGTAGTTCTTCACATTCTACCTTTCCTAATATTCCATTTTTGCTTAGGTTTAAGGAAAAGAAACAATCCACAGCAAGCGAAGTTTATAAACAGGCACTATTGATACAATCAGTGCTTTTTTTCTAACTAAAAAGGTGGCGGTACTCATAGAAACTTTTTTAATGAATTTCACGGGAGCTCCCACACTTCTCCCAGAAGATATTTTTCTGAGTTAATGTCCAAGAATCGGGCCTATCATGGCCAGAAATGTTTCTCCCTTGAATTGCAGTAAAATTACCGGTACTTACGACGTACTCTTCAGATTCAGTTTATTCACTGTTGGCAGGTTTATGAGATACTTCAAAAACATCGTCATGCTTTCTTTTATTATGCACCGGTACAAAATAATTAATTATTTTACTCATTTCACGTGCACCCCTTGTTCCTACAACCGTACTAAACAATTATGAATTCACTTGCCTGTGCAACACAAACCAAGGGTTTTCTTTTCAAATTATATGTAAGCAACGAATGCAGTTAAATTTAAACACGCACTAATCCCTGATTAACTATGGTGGTTAGCTACTTACTACTTGTTTGTTACTACGTTAGCATTAACTGCACTTGGTGCAATTCTTATACCGTTAGAATGGCCTTGACCACAGAAGCAGTTTGCTGAGGCCTGGAAAAACCCACCCCAACCCTCTTGCAGTCCAGTAGCCGAGGCAATTAACAGAAACTATAATGTGCTCGTATGTAGGCTATTATGTATGTAGAAATCGAACAAAATCAACAAACAAACTTGATTTTAAGTAAAACATAACTTTATGGGAATTGTGATAGAAATATTTTGAGTAATATCCAAATATTATTTTTTAAAAAGGTGCCGGTACTGCATACCTTTGCGTACTGTCACAAAAAAAGCACTGGATACAATAGTCATTATCTTTGCTTTCTTTACTAATTTTACTAAAAAAATATTGTATGCACCATGTACACAAAAACTTCAGCAGACTCAACCAGAATTTCAGCCTCGGTCGCAATACTAGACGTGTCATACTTTATACATAAATAGCTACTGTAAAAAAAAAAAAAAAAAAAAAAACTGTGATTATGTGGAAAAGTAAGCTGAAATGTTTTATTACGTAAAATAGAACACTTTCAAACAAACAAATTTATTTTAATTCTTGAATATTTTTTTAACAAGGACAACCATTGCATGTTACGTTGAACCTAATTGGACAGGGACTCGAACACACCATAGTGTAGAGAACTACACTACGACTCCGAGCTGAAAAGAAGAGTCAGATGTGCCTCTTTTACTAATTGCTTCTTTTAATGAGGAATAATGAATTTTGTTGCAAAAATATGATAAAAATTACATGTATCTCCAATTGATGTAAATAAATTTAGTTTAATTAATCAAAATTATTATCTCAAATATGTTTTTAAAACTCAAATTAAAAAAATTAATAAATAAATTAAAAAAAAAGAATTTCATTTGCTAAACTTTCGACTTTCATGTGCTGATTGTCAAAAACGTATGACCCTCAACCTCCATGAACTCGAAGAATCTCCAAGGCTTGTATATAGACTACTTAGACTAACATAAAACATCTCAAGAGTATTTGAAAATTATGCGAGTTGACTACACACTATTTTCTCCACTTACCAAATGTTTTTGGTAGAACATGTTTCGCATATGTTCATATGCATCCTCAACTACTTGTCAACTGCCGAGCCTTGCTTGCTAGGAGAATCTCCATGAGGCCACCAGGGACTCATGGAGATTCTCCTAGCAAGCAAGGCTCGGCAGTTGACAAGTAGTTGAGGATGCATATGAACATATGCGAAACATGTTCTACCAAAAAAATTTGGTAAGTGGAGAAAATAGTGTGTAGTCAACTCGCATCATTTTCAAATGTTGTTACACTCCACTGTGAACGTTCCGACCAGAGTTTTTTGAAATCTCAAGAGTACTTACAGATTGGCAGCTTCCTTGTGTTCGTTTGTAAGCATGCGAGCTTCATAGCGCTGTGGTTCATCCAATGGATCATTGCTGTTGCACATGCGATCGACTACTTGTTGGAGGTCGCACGCAGACACAAATTGGGCAACACTGATGGTGAATCCTCGCTGTCGGAGCTTGGTCACCGTGTACACAGAGTTGAGAGAGTTTCCTCCCAGCTCGTAGAAGTTCGCTTTTAGGCAGACTTTGGATCTGGCTCCAGCTCCCAAAACTTGGGCTACCGTCTCAAACAGAGCTCGTGCAGCCTCCATCTGGTTGCTCGACACGTCAGAGTAATCGAGCTCGGGACCCTGCTCGAAGCGTTTGAGCAGTGCCTGGCGATCGGTCTTGCCATTCACCAACATAGGGATCTTCTCGATGGCAATGATGTGTGGTCGCATGTAGTCAGCCAGAACAGAAGGCAGTTTCTCTAGCACTTGAGCAGACATGGCGCCGGTCACAAATGCCACCAGAGCTTGCTCGAGCTCCCCTGGTTTGTAGCACAACACAACACACTTCTCCACTTCAGGAATCGAACTCACAGCTCTTTCGACTTCAGAAAGGTCAACTCGATGTCCACGGATCTTCACTTGTGAGTCTGTACGACCTTCGTACACCAGCACTCCCTTCATGACCCGAGCAAAGTCGCCTGTGCGGTACATGAGGGAATAATCTGTAACAAGAATAGACTTCATTAATTTGTTACAAAAATATTTAGTGGGTATACATTAGAATGTACGATGACAGGCAAAAAAAAACCGATCACTTAAAGGAATTTAAAAAAAATTAAGTATAAATAAAAATTATGTAGTAGACCCAGTGCTTGAAATAAAATTACTGCAATTGTATATGTTTTTAAGATTAAAATTAAATGACACATTTCACACTTAATTCCCCAGTTGCCTCTTGCACCGTGGTGAATGGTGAGCCTAAGGTTGCAGCGGCATAACGGAGGCTGCATCCATCATCAATTAGAGCAACAGTTTTGGCAAAGTCTTCAGGACTGAGAGGCATTAATTTCAACTAACTTACTGACAGAATCACTGCGATGCGAAGGGAGACAGTTTCCATTCAGTTTGGAAGGAAATGACGCAATACAACAATGAAACACCTAGCAATATGTACGACAAGTTAGTGCTTATAATCATATTGGAATCACTGTATTGCGATGTTTTTTTTTTTGTTTTTTTTTTGTTTTGTTTGTTTGGTGATAAAGTGAAGATAGGGTCATTCCATATCAAATCAACCAATAAAAATATAATTTTTAACCTTGAGGTTTTCAAAATGGCTCATATTCAGTGATTGTGTTCTGTTCATCACTATGACCAAAAGTACAAAGTTTTAAATTTTTTCGACCTTTCGTTTTGGAGTTATACGTTTTTGAAAAATTTCATAATGACAGTTTTTAGGAACGTTTTGATATATTAAAAAGCATGCAACTCAAAAACGGTTGGTTCTAGAAAGCTCAAATTTGTACCATTCTTTTTAGAATTACAAGGGCTTTAATTTGACATGTAACTTGACTGTATCACATCACTGTATATTTCTTCCAAAAACTCAAAAAGTTTTTTTTATCAAAAACTTAAAATCGGGATTTTTAATTTTTATGAAAAAAATATATTTTATTCTAAACCTCTTTAGTAAGTTGTGTACAAATTTTCATGATGGCATTTTTCTGGTTTCATACTAAAATTAATTTTTATATGAATTGAGGCATATAGAAATTCTGGTAAATTCATTCATTGTTATTCTATTAAAAATTAATCATACTGTTGTAATTAAGCTTACTCTAATACTAATTTACTTTTTTTACATTAGGGCCTATACCCTAAAAGTTTATTTGATAAAAGTTAGGTCTATATAATAGGATGATGATGGTCCATATGATAAAATAACAACTGGAACTAACAAGAGTTACTGAATCAGTGGCATGTTTCTTTCCTCCTGTTGAAACTTGCAACCCCTCAGTCAGCAGTTCTTTCTCACTACAGTCATTGTGTCATTTTTATAAATGCCTTTTAGCCTACCGTATTTAATTATTTTATGATATGAAACGTTAATTATAACTGTTCAATTAAGAATAAAACTGGCAAAATAACTTTATATATGGGCCTGTAGATTTTTTTACCTAAACGTTGGTCTTGTGCAAGAATGGAATGTGAATTTGGTATTAGTAACTATATGGCATGGAAAGCAAAAGAACTTCTTGAAGAAAAGGGGATACTATCGACTCCTGACCCAAAACCTGGAAAAACTCTACCTCCCGAAACAGCTGTTTTGGTAAAGGAATTTTATAATAATGATGAAGTGAGTAGGCAAATGTCTGGGGAAAAAAGATTATGTCTCCATGGGTAAGGATATCGAAGGAAAGCCAATCCATTTAAAAAAAGATTGATTTTTGGAAATTTGCGTGAAATTTACAAACTTTTCAAATCAAATTTCCCTGATTTAAAAATTGGCTTTTCGAAGTTTGCAGAACTGAGGCCCAAGAACTGCATTATTGCTGGTGCCACTGGCACTCAATCTGTGTGTGTGTGTGCACTGCACACCAGAATATGAAGCTCATGTTTTCAGGAGGAAGATTAAATAAACTAACACTGCCTGGATCTGACAGTCCTCTAACGAGTTACAAGGAATGTATGGCTAATGTTATGTGCAATCCACCATTACATGCATGCTTCCTAAATGAATGTGACTATTGTCCCACAATTGAGGACTTTAAGGAAGCTTTAACCGAGTGTTTCAAGGAGGAAATGATTGACAACATTACTTATAAACAGTGGATTACTGTAGACAGGTGTAATTTCGAAACATTTAAAAAAACCAGTTGATGAGTTCGTCCAAGAATTTTGCAGTCAATTGAGTAATCTTAAAAAACATGATTTTATTGCAAAACAACAATCATTTTTCTTCTCTGAAACAAAATCCTCATTGGAAGAAAATGAAGCTGTAGTAACTTGTGATTTTGCCGAAAATTATTCATTTGTTCTACAAGATGAGGCTCAAGGGTTTCATTGGAACAATTCTTTGGCTACTGTGCACTCTTTTGTAATATATTTCAAGGAAAGAAATCAAGAAACAGGAAAACAAGAGCTAGTTAACTGGAGCTTTGTATTTATATCAGATTGCCTAGCACACAATACTGTTCTTGTTCATGCTTTCCAGAAAAAATTAATGCTCTATCTAAGAAATTATCTACCAAACTTGAAAAAGCTGTACTATTTTTCAGACGGTTCAGCTGCGCAATACAAAAATAGTAAGAATTTTCTGAACCTCTGCTATCACAAAGAGGACTTTGATGGACTTGAAGCTGAGTGGCATTTTTATGCTACATCACATGGAAAGGGAGTTTGTGATGGAGTAGGGGGTACAGTCAAAAGGCTTGCCGCCAAAGCCAGCCTCCAAAATCCATTAGAAAATCAAATTTTAACACCTTTTCAGCTTTTTCAGTGGGGTGTGCAACATTTACCAACAATCACATTTTTCTACACAACCAATGAAGAGTATTCTGATGAAGAAAAAGTTCTGAAATCAAGGGTTGAAGAAGCTGTGGCAATCTCGAGGACCCAGAAATTTCATGCCTTCATTCCTCTAGACCTAAATAGGGTAAAAACCAAAGTATACTCATTTTCTGATGATTCAGAAACACAGAGTACAGATCAGCCCTGGTGATGAAGACATTCCATTTGAAGATATTGTGGGTTTTGTTGCTTGTGCTTATGATAAAGAGAGGTGGTTGGTGCATGTTGACTCAAAAGATGATGTTGAAAAGAAAATTCATGTTTCCTTTCTTCATCCAAAAGGACCATCACCGTCATTCACATATCCTAGGAGAAAAGATACCTTAGCAGTGCCAATGAACTATGTTTTGTGCAAACTAAATCCAACCACAGCAGCAGGTAGAACATACCAAGTTCCAGCGGAGGAGATGGCCAAAGCGACACAAGTTTTGGCAAAGAAGAAAAACCACCTCTACTGATTTAGAGTGTAATGAAAATTGTTCCATGATTTAAAGTAAGTTTAACTGTCTTTTAATAAAATAAATAAGATATCAATTTTCAACAGGAGGAAAGAAACATGTCACTGATTCAGTAAGGCAGTTCCAGTTGTTATTTTACCATATGGACGATCATCATCCTATTATATAGACCTAACTTTTTTCAAACAAACTTTTAGGGTACAGGCCCTAATGTAAAAAAGTAAATTAGTATAAGAGTAAGTTTAATTACAACAGTATGATTAATTTTTAATAGAATAACAATGAATGAATTTACCAGAATTTCTATATGCCTCAATTCATATAAAAATTAATTTTAGTATGAAACCAGAAAAATGCCATCATGAAAATTTGTACACAACTTACTAAAGAGGTTTAGAATAAAATATATTTTTTTCATAAAAATTAAAAATCCCGATTTTAAGTTTTTGATAAAAAAAACTTTTTGTGTTTTTGGAAGAAATATACAGTGATGTGATACAGTCAAGTTACATGTCAAATTAAAGCCCTTGTAATTCTAAAAGGAATGGTACAAATTTGAGCTTTCTAGGACCAACCGTTTTTGAGTTACATGCTTTTTAATATATCAAAACGTTCCTAAAAACTATCATTATGTAATTTTTCAAAAATTTTTATCTAAAAAACTATAAGTCCAAAAAAGGTAAAAATCTAAATTTTGTACCTACTCAGCTAATACTACCTCATATTAAAAAATCGTAACAATCTGATGACGTGATGTTTGGACCATTGGTTGATTTGGTGTGGAATGACCCGATATGAAGAAAGTAGATATGCTGTATCTATAGCTAATGATCCATTAAAAATAATAATTTATCCTCACCAACAACAATGTATAAACATCCAATCAAAATTATGTTTAATCTTAAAAGTACAACAAATTTTACAGTGATCGGTTTTTTTTTTTTGCTGGTCAGTGTACAGTTGTAACATGATTCTTTAACATGTACTTTATGAAGTGCCAATATGGTACTTTATAAGATTGTGTGGGGGATGGGAAAATGTCTGTCTGTCCATCTGTCCGTGTCTCTGTACATGCGATAACTCAAATACGTTTTATCGGATTTTCATGAAACTGGGTATATGAATTTATAACGTTCATGGGAAGAAGCCTATTGATATTGGACCAAATCGGTTGACTGGTACTGGGGTAGTGACCAATTTAGTGCCTATTTTAATAGTAATTTATCAAATGCAAATTAGTTATCATGACAACATATTGTTTTACAGTAGGCCTATTCATATAACTTACGGCTTTGGAAGTTGCAGTACATTTAGCTATGACAAATAACACTATTATTTCACATATGTTTATCAAACTCGATCGTTAAACTGAGGTGGCAGAGATGGTAAAATCTTGGACTCGCATTCTGAAGGTCCATGGTTCAAATCCAGCCCATTTTACTTTTTTTTATTTTTTTTACTTTTATGTGCGTGGGCGATTGTCAGGATATCACAAATCTGTACAGTTCTGCTGGTCCTGGACAATGTTAATCTGATTTTTAAAAACTAGACCTTTGTTCTTTCGTAAGTCCTGCTTAATGTATTAATCTGGAGCTTAACTCAGAAATCAATTTTTTTTTAAAACTTAATTTTCTGCATATCATGATTGAAATTATCACTGATTAAACAAAAGCATTCTGGCACTTTGTTACATCAGTTTACCTGATTTTATTTTAATGTGTGAAGGAAGGTTCAATAATATAATAGTGTGTGATGACTAGGCCCCGGATTCTTAAGTTTTTAAACTATTCTGTTCCTTGTTAGCTATCTACTCTTATACAATTCAACGACACTCAATTGGGTGCTCACTCGCTCCCTCACTTCATGAGACATCGGGTATACTCAGCGATGTTCGTCTCTCGCAGTCTAAACTTTCACGAAGAGTACAAAATTAGGAAAACCATTTCTTTATTATATAAGGCCTAAGTGAAATGAACACAATGAGCATATATTCTAATTTTATTTTTACTTACAATTTTCATAGCTCTGAACCACAAACATTTTTAATAAACTGCCAGTGTAAATTTCTTAAAAATCCTGGAGTCAATTAATAATGGCGGGCGAAGCACCAGCTATAATACAAGGGTAAGTCAAAAATTACTTACACTTTTCGTTCTACAACTTCAATAAACAAAGATAGGTGGCGGCTGCACGTGCATACATTGAGTTGGTATGTCTGTGTACATATGTGCGAAAGTTAATCACGATCGCATCAGTTGTCTTCTAGCTACAACAGCGTAAGCATGTCAGCTCCGCTATCAGATTGCACCAAAGAGGAGCAAAGAGGAGTGATCAGAGAGTGTGAAAGGTGACGAAATTCACCGGAGACTTTTTTCACAATACGAGGAAAGTGCATTATCTCCTAAAACCGTTTTCTTGTGGATCGAAATGTTTAAAAGTGGCCGAACAAGCGTAACACAAAAAAGGAGCTGAGCGACCGTCAACCTCGACCAACACAGAAAACGGTTTTACGTGATAAAGCACTTTCCCCGTATTGTGACAAAAGTCTCCGGTGAATTTCAGCACCTTTCACACCCTCTGACCACAAAAATCTGATCAGTCCTCGTTGCTCCTCTTTGGTGCAATCTGATAGCGGAGCTGACATGCTTACGCTGTTGTAGCTAGAAGACAACTGATGCGATCGTGATTAACTTTCGCTCACGTGTACACAGACGTACCAACTCAACGTATGCGCATGCGGCCGCCACCTATCTTTGTTTAATAAAGCTGTAGAACGAAAAGTGTAAGTAATTTTTTACTTACCCTCGTACATTGATAGTTTTATCCTGGAAGTATCGCGAACAATAAAAATCCAAACAAACAAGTCCTTCCCTTCAAAAATTATATCATTTCTGAAAATTACACTGAATTGATCAAATAAAATTCACATCATATTCATCAGTCAACAAACAGTTGAGAAACGATACGTATTATCCACTGCAGTCTCGAGAATTACACACGAGTAATACAGTCTAAAAGGCAGTGGTATTATCAGTGTTCACAATTAGCTTTGGAACTGCATAATCGAAACTGAGATCGTTTTCCCAGGCGGCGCTTTCTATTATCTCTCGATTATCTTGCATGGGACTCACTGTATATTCAAACACATCCATTATTGGAAACTGTTATAGAGCTTACTAATTTCTGGAATTTTTTGCCGAAAATATGAAACCCAGTTTTATGTCAACTCCATGGACTAAGAGAAATTTAGTATTTAATCATATATTGGTTTCTCTGAATGCAAGGAGAAATACATCCAAAAGAGTGTCGGACATGTTTACTCTTGTTGTGAAAGAAACAACATGCTGATCCATTATTTTTTAGATAATCATACAAAATGTTGATCTGATTGTGTAAACAAACTAATAATACCCTAACCTAACTCTTGAAGACATATGCAAGCTTTAACTAGAAATTTGTCAATTCCATGGAATAAATTAATTTATTATATATTTTTATTTTGCTTACTGAAAACTCCTATTTATTTTATTGGTTGCCTATTGTGGAAGTAATATTAAAATAATTATTTACCATTTTTTTGGGGGGGGGGGCTACTACTTTGAAATACAGTAAAAGCTCCTTATTCGCGCTTCCTTCATTCGCGTTTTCACTATTCGCGGATGAAAAAAATGCGACCCAATTCCTATATTCGCGGCTAAAAATGTCTTTATTTGCGGATCTAATAATAATAAAAAGATTCCAATAGGTATCCAACCCAATATCCTTTGTAAATGCTGTCAAATGGACTAATAAAAAAAGTAAAATACAGTACTGTAGATCTTATTACAACTTTGCCTTTGTTGTTAAATGATATCGCCGAGGACTTTGACATAAGCCGCCTTCGCCGCGATCGGTGTTTTTGAGAATGTAAACAACCTTATTACTCAATGAATAAAGTATATTTTTAAATGTTGCTGTTCCGTTCTATGGTAAAAGCCGCTTTGCGTGTTTTATTGTTTCGTCTTTCACATTCGTTACAAAAATGGAAGTGGCGTTGTCATTATGGATCGAAGACCGCAACCAAAAAAGGGTGCCCCTGAGTGGTCCAATGGTCCGGGAAAAGGCAAAGCGTCTTTACGCTCATTTTAAAGAACCTGATGGTAGTTGTAGTGGTGAATGTACAGGTGGAGGATTTCAAGCATCGGAAGGTTGGTTCAAAAACTTCAATTAAATTGATTATTTTTACTGTACTGTATATATTTTTTATTTTTTTTTTAATTTTGTCACCTAGGAACGTATCCCCTATAATCCCATATAAATTACCATTCCGTATTCACGGTTTCTGTATTCGCGGCATATTTATGGAACATATACCCCGCGAATAAGAAGCTTTTACTGTATTATAATGGTTTCTTACGCCCAATTTAAGTGCTAATTAAGAAATCATAAAATTAATATTGAGCTCGGCTATTAAGGCAAGGTAATTAATTTCACTCTACACTTGTAAAATAAAAACAAAGCTACACATATTTCAGAAAAAAATATTTTAAAAAAATATAGAGGAATAGAGTTTGCCTTACCTGGGTCCACAGCCAAAGGATTTGGCACCCAACGCTCAGGGTCTCGACCCTTCACATAGCCCATAGCCAGATTGTGCCCAGCCACATAGAGTTCTCCCATATCCCCCGACACCACAGGACGGAGGTTCTGATCCAACAAATACACAGCTGTGTTGTCCACCACACGACCTGCAAGACCACACAACCATAAACACATGTTTTCAACTTCCCTGACTAAATGAATAAACTAAATTGACTTTTCCTACTAATAAAAAATAAAAGCCTGGATTAGAGCAAAGCAGTAATACCTGAGAAAATAAATTTTAGGGCTTACTTAAAGCCAAAATGCCATGGATTTCAGGGAATTTGACAACTTATATAAATAAATACATACATTGTATATATAATCGTGAAACCCCAAAAGAGCAGGAGCTTGTGCTCGGGGGCAGTTCCATGCCTATAGGGTCATTCCATGTCAAGTGAACCAATGGAAAAACGTGACCACCTCCGATTTTAGTCATACTTGGTTGTCATGAAGTACCACCTGAGATATGTTGAAGTACAAAATATCAGATTTTTATGTGTTGTAGTTTTCCAGTTATACCCTTCTGAAATATGGAAAAAAACCAAATTTTCTGCATAAGTGCAATCACAAAATGACGCATAAATCAAGCTGGAATTGACATAGATGAGTGGGAAAAGTATCAAAATGTAGCTTATATTATGAGCTTTAATTTGATACGTCACACGACTACTTTCGAAAAAAAATATTTTCAAGGTTACCCAAAAAAAATTTGAAAACTGAATTTTTCAAAAACCTATATTTTGAAAATTTTGAAACAATTCTCATAGAAACATACATATTTCAGCATCATGTCCTACAAGTTTTGATAAGGGATCGCAATGGGATCATATTTTTTTACATTTATAACAAATACTATGCACGCTGGGTAAGAATATATGACACAGGAATATTGCACTTAATTCTAAAATCCATTCCTTTGTCCAGGGAGTTGTTTACCAACATGCATATACCAACTTGTGCAAGTGGTCAAATGGGTATGAGTAAACACAGTCTGCAAGCATGTGAGTCAGCCAGGGAATGCAAGTTGTAACCTGTTGGACCTGGCTTCAGTTGTGCCTTGACTCTCATGCAGTGTGCTTCCTTTCTTCAAAGGCTGTACAAAGACTGTATTGCTGCATGTAAAGTAGTGGGTTCAGTGATTAAAATAGGCATTGTGTATTTCCCCAGTATGGCTGAAAAAGTAAGTGAAACAGCAAAGATTTTCTGCTGCAACCCTTTCAAGAAAGACAGACATCAGGGTGTGAAAAGAAGTGTGAGGCCTGTTACTGACTGGATGTGTGACATGTTTGACACCATTGTGGTAGGTATGAAAATTTGTGACAGTTGTAGGAAAGAACTATCAAAGCAGAAACAGGTTACAGATACAACAGATGACTGTTTAGTACCAGTAGCCAATACCACTAGGCCTACTAATGTTGATGAATCATTTGTAGCTTTAGATGTTACCTTAGAGTACCTTAATAAGTCTCTAAGCTCTCTAGAGGAGTCACCTGTTGCTAAGAGGAAGTTGCAAATGAAATCATACTGTGATAAAAAATACAGTAAAATAAAAAAATGTTTGACAGAAAAGGTACTAACAGCAGCAAGTACAAATACAGAGAAAACTGTTGACCATAAATCAGAATCATGTGAAGTCATTTGTCAGCTAAAAGAAAAGTTTCAAGAAGAAAATATAAGTGTTAGTGAAAAATTGCAAATTTTAACAGTACTACCTAAAAGCTGGTCATGCAGTGAAATACAAAATGAATTTCAGGTTAGCAACAGAATGGCAAGAAAAGCTAAAGCATTGGTGAAAGCGAAGGGTATTCTGGCAACACCAAATCCTAAACCAGGAAAGGTTTTAAATGAATCTGTGATTGAGAAGGTAATAGGGTTCTACAACAGTGATGATGTCAGCCGTCTTATGCCTGGAAAAAAAGATTTTGTTTCTGTGAAAACGGGTGACAGTAGTAGAATTCATGTACAGAAGAGGCTAGTGATGGGCAACTTGAAGGAAGTGTACGAGCTGTTCAAAAACAAAAATCCTACTGATAAGATTGGATTTTCGAAATTTGCTGATTTACGACCTAAACATTGCGTCTTGGCTGGAGGAAGTGGTACCCACACAGTATGCGTTTGTACAGTGCATCAGAATGTTAAATTAATGCTACAAGTGTTGAAATCCAAACAAATTACACTGAATGATGGCACAGATATAAGTAATTATAATTCCTGTTTAGCGAAGTTAATGTGTGAAGAGCCAGGCACAGCATGCCACCTTAATGAATGTCCTTCATGTCCAGGTGTAGATAATTTGAAAGATGAGTTACAGTTGCTGCTAGATAATGAACTGGTGGACAACATTACATACAAGCAGTGGGTTTCTGTTGACAGATGTAATTTAGTAACCTTCATCAAAACTGCAGATGAGTTTATAGAAACTTTGTGTGAACAGTTGTTGATTTTGAAGAGACATTCTTTTATTGCAAGAAGACAGGCAGAATATTATAATCACTTGAAGCAGAATATTGGAGTAAATGAAGCTGTGGTATGTATGGACTTTGCAGAAAATTATTCGTTTGTACTACAGGATGAAGCCCAGTCTTTTCATTGGAACAATGATCAAGCAACTATTTTTCCTATAGCAGTCTACTACAATGATCATAATATACACTACAAAAGTATTGTATGTATCTCTGAATGTCTACAGCATGACACCACTGCTGTTCATTTATTCCAGAAAAGGCTTATCTCTCATTTGAAGTTGGAAGTAATTAGAGATTTGAAAAAAATTTACTACTCAGATGGTGCAGCTGCGCAATTTAAAAACAGAAAAAACTTTTCAAACTTATGCCACCATGTTCATGATTTTGGAATTGAGGCAGAGTGGCATTTCTATGCAACAGCCCATGGGAAAGGAGTATGTGACGGTCTGGGTGGTACTGTGAAAAGACTTGCAGGAAAGGCAAGCCTACAGCGGCCATACGAGCATCAAATCATGACACCAGCACAGCTGTTTACATGGAGTGAGGAAAACATCGACTCCATGCAGTTCTTCTTCTTCAATGAAGCACAATACAACAAAGAGGAAAAAATACTTGCAGACAGATTTCTGTCTACAAAAGCAATACCAGGCACACAGAAGTTCCACAGTTTCATCCCATTGTCAGATAAAGTGTTGTTGACAAAGGTATTTTCAAGAAGTGAACAGTCATCCACTTTTTCAGTGTTAGGACCACGTGTGCAACAGAGGCTGAAGCTAGCAGAAGTAAAAGGATATGTTACATGTGAGAACAACAATCATTGGTGGCTTGGTGTAGTTGTGGACAAAAATGAGACAGCACAGATAGTGGAACTGATGTTTCTGCACCCTGCAGGTCCTTCTCCATCATTTACTTTCAAAAGTGACTGTCCAAATAAACTGACTGTGCCTCTCTCTCAGATCCTCACCCTTGTGCAACCTACATGTCCCACTGGCCGTAGTTATTACCTCTCGAAGGAAGAGATGGATGCGGCAACCATGGCTCTAGAAAATTACTGTAGACAATAAATTCACGTTTTTGTCATTGAAGAAGGGAAGGTAACATGTTTTCTGTAAGTTTTTCTTTTTGATTGTAATGAAATTTTAGAATTAAGTGCAAGATTACGGTGCCATATATTCTTACCCAGCGTGCATAGTATTTGTTATAAATGTAAAAAAATATGATCCCATTGCGATCCCTTATCAAAACTTGTAGGACATGATGCTGAAATATGTATGTTTCTATGAGAATTGTTTCAAAATTTTCAAAATATAGGTTTTTGAAAAATTCAGTTTTCAAATTTTTTTTGGGTAACCTTGAAAATATTTTTTTTCGAAAGTACTCGTGTGACGTATCAAATTAAAGCTCATAATATAAGCTACATTTTGATACTTTTCCCACTCATCTATGTCAATTCCAGCTTGATTTATGCGTCATTTTGTGATTGCACTTATGCAGAAAATTTGGTTTTTTTCCATATTTCAGAAGGGTATAACTGGAAAACTACAACACATAAAAATCTGATATTTTGCACTTTAACATATCTCAGGTGGTACTTCATGACAACCAAGTATGACTAAAATCTGAGATGGTCATGTTCAAAATTGACAAAAAATTGGTTCACTTGACATGGAATGACCCTATATTTACATGTGTTACTGTTTAAATATAATCTTAATCTAAAATTACCGTAAAACTAAATAGACAAAATATTGTGAAAAGACAAAAGCTGAGAATAAAGGCATCAGTCAATTGATATAAAATAATTATTATAATAATGAAAAATAAATTATCATGCTAAAAGTAGGTACCCAAATATAAAACCTATGTTTAAAGGGATGAAAATCTAAATTATATGAGTTTTTAAATTTTAGATTTAAAGACTCCATAACTACATTCGGCTATAACTGGATGTAATGTGATCTTAGAATTACACACATAAGGAACCTCAATATTGGAAAGAATAATTTCAATTTCAGAAAAAGTAATTTCAATTTCGGAAATACGAGGGCTACTTTTTTGGGGAAAACCGAACTTTGCGCCCCATGCGAGTCCCTCACTCCAACTCTCTAACTCCCTCCCCTAGCGGCGGCATTTGAACTACTAGTAGCAAAAGTGGTGCCATCTCTTAATGAACTGATGAAACAGAAAAAATCATTTATTTCTTCTTTATTCTCTTCTTCTCTTCCTCTCACCTCCTCTTCACCCTTCCTACCTATTTGAGACCTATTCCTAATAGTAAATTTTGGATCGACCGGGACCCCTAGCACTATAGCTAGGAGTCTTGACCACTATGCTACGAGTGAACGTTGAGCTGTGAAGGAAGCTTTCATATATTTGAGTTATGATAGGGGGTTTCATGAGTTTAACGCAAGAATCGGCTTTTATGATTTTGAGATATTTTGTTAGTTAAGAAAATAGTAGTATTGGTGCAAGGGAATTTTCCTGCGTCAATTAAGCCATGTTTTATGTTATAATACGGCGTTTTTTATGATTACGAAATATTATGTATGGTACAAGGGTATTTTTTGTATTGTGAAATAACCTATTTTGTTGCAAGGGTCGTTTTTATAATTGTGAAATATTATGTGGAGGTGCAAGGGGTTTTTTATTGTGAAATATTAGGTGACATGTCGATTGCAATTATTCATTACCGGCATTGAGGTTGAGCAGCGGCTACAGGCATGGTGGCATTCACGCGGGAAGCAGCCGGATGGAAAACGGCCAGCCGAGTGGAAAGGGGAGCAGTATGGGGCGCAAAGTTCCATTATGCCCTTTTTTTAAACCTCCGATGGGGCATAAAATGAAAACCACAGTGAAAAGCAAATGCTTCACACATTTAAAAAAAAAAAAAAGTAATGCACTTAAG
Organism: Ectobius pallidus; assembly: GCA_964059195.1. Classification (NCBI taxonomy): domain Eukaryota; kingdom Metazoa; phylum Arthropoda; class Insecta; order Blattodea; family Ectobiidae; genus Ectobius; species Ectobius pallidus. The sequence continues at coordinate 200,676,063 of CAXKWD010000003.1, forward strand.
TTTGGGGAGAAACATGTATTGTAGTAAAATCTGTTGTCCTCGTACCCTGAAAACTCCCTTTCTTGGACCAGATTGTCCCATTTGAGTTAAGAGTAAATTTTTAGAAGACACGATATTTGTTTTTGTGTGCAACACACTATGTAAATGTTGATCAAGCTGTGACTTCATGGAACACTCTATAGTTTTGTTACATACTTAAAACATAACTACTTTCCCGCCCATTGTAAAACATTCGTCAATACTCGACCCCTGCCTTAGTTTTGAGCAAGACTAGAACCAACTGGAGCTATCTACTCTTATACAATGCAACGGCCCTAAATAGCGTGCTCACTCGCTCACCCACTTTGTGAGACATCGCGTAGACTCGGCGATGTTCGTCTCTCGTAGTCTAAACTTTCACAAAGAGTACGAAATTAGGAAAACAGTTTCTTTATTATATAAGGCCTAAGTGAAATGAACACAATGAACAAATATTCTAATTTTATTTTTACTTACAATTTTCATAGCTCTGAACCACAAACATTTTTAATAAACTGCCAGTGTAAATTTCTTAAAAATCCTGGATTCAATTAATAATGGCAGGCGAAGCCGTGGGCATCAGCTATAATATTATTGATAGTTTAACCATGGAAGTACCATAGGCAATAAAAATCCAAACAAACCATTCCTTCACTTGAAAATTGTTTTTATTTTTTGAAAATTACACTGAATTTATGAAATAAAATTCACATCATATTCATCTGTCAATAAACAGTTGAGAAACAATACGTATTAGTTTATGTGTTCACAGTTAGCTTTGGAACTGCATAATCGAATCTGAGATCGTTTTCCCAGGCGGCGCTTTCTAATTTTGGAATGTACTCTGAAGCCGGAATTTTAGCTGTTTCATTAATTATTAATGGTTTAAGTTAGTTTATGAATGATTTGCGTGCAAGAATTAATAAATATAATGCTTCAATCATTATTATACTCTTAATTTTTAATTTTCAATTAAAAATTGTGGGCGAAGCCGCAGGCACCTGCTAGTTTTTAACAAGTCCACTTCATATACAGATTGATGCAATTTCTTCCTTAAAACTTCGTATGGTGCAAATAACGGTATTTTTGCTTACCTGAAACCTGACCGCAACCTTTCCCACTTAGCTGGTTTAAATTTGTAGTACACAGACCAAATACCTGACTAGCCGAAGTTCTAAGAAACGATAAGCGCTAATGTACTGGCAGAACAACCCTTTTTTGCATTTGTGCTGGAATTCACAAAGTCAGAAGAATTATCCCTACTTTTGGAATTTTTTTATTAGTTACTGAAAAATAAAACAAAATTAAATAAAACATTTGTTATGATTTCCTAGTTTTTATGTGCAAACATTTTACATTCGTTACATAATAAGTAAAATATGTAATATTACTATGAATATGTAAAAATATGTAAAATGAAACCCAACCACAATCATATCAAAAGCTCAAATAGCCGACATTTTTCACTTTTAGTAGCCTACAAGTAAGGGAATATGAAGGGTACAGGGGAAGAAGGCGGAATGTCAAGAAAAATTGGAAATTTAGTTATCAAGCCCATCTGGTAGCTGACTGAGCATTCTTTCAGTGTTGCTTATGAAACCGGTGAAAAGATCTAATTAAGGCAGTTGAGCAAATCAAGGACTCTGCAACAAAATTTATACCCACAGATATGTTGACATAAAATCAACCAGACATCAACCAGAAACAAAAGAAAACTCCACGAACCCTGACAAAACCAAAATCTACCAAAGCTCAGTATATAGATGAAAGTATTGTAATCGAAAATAAGTAAAGTTGCTCTAAGTTCATTTAATTTCTATTACATTTTTAATATTATTTTAAATGTGCTCTTATGCCTGCTAAATTAATTCTAAATATCCAAAAAGTACCACATTTGCCGCACCTTTGTTTTTCATCTTTGAAAATAGGTATGATAAACGGAGTGCGTCTTATATGTTGATACTCAGTTTTTATTACATTCATTTCTGGAAATTTCCTCTATTCGGAGTTACCCCATATATAGGCCTACTCGAATACTACCCGCATATTTAAAAAAAAAAAACATGGACGAAAAACTGGGGTGCGGGTATTATTCAAATACTGGACTCCTCTCATCTGAATTTCGCCATATTGGCTCAATATAACACGATGCTTTGTAGTAGTCCCACAGCATAGTAAAACTGTAGCGAAGCTGGAATGAAAGGAAAATAAGACAAAGAAGACGCTTTCTTATTCACATGGTTCGCCAGTCTGAAACAAAGCTTTATGCGTACAGACGCTATGCAAACAGAGCAGTACAAGCAGAGCCACCAATTCGGGGCAAGTTCGGTGAATTTCCACATGACTTTGACCTAGGGCCAGACGCACGTCATCACGTATGGATTCCTGCTGAACAGCTGAATTGAATGTGTTGTTGAAAGTTTTACGCTGTGCATCTAGGACGGCGAGACTTCGGCTGGCTGTTACCACGCTCGTTATTTTAGCCTACCATATTTAATTCTTTTAATGATATGTAATGTTAATTACAACTGTTTAATTAAGAATAAAACTGCAAAATAATTTTAAATTTGGGAGTACAGATTTTTTTCCAAATTTCCTTTTGAAAAATTTGGGTGCGGTTATTATTCGGGGATGGGTAGTATTCGGGTATATACGGTATGCGGCTTTTTCTTGTTTTCTGGGAATACAGTATTAGTTACGTAGAGTTCAGTAGGCCTATTACTTTATATTTAAAATCCTGTAAATTCATTATAATAATCAGTAACAAAGTTTTGTCCTTAAAAAATGTGTATGAAAAGGGGGTGCGTCTTATAGGCTGGTGCAATCTTAGGGGGCTGTCACACTGAATCGATCGAGCGACCGACCAATATAACGAACCTATAGGCAGCAGTGGTACCAGTCACATAGCATCGATCACCAGCGATCAACGAGCGAGAGGGATCAACTGGTCTGTGAAATCAAACCTGTCCGTTTTTCAATCGATGGTCGATGGCAAATGGTGGCAGCATTCCGAAGCTTCGTACCCACCTGAATTTCAGAATTGATGCTGGAGGATTTAACTTAGGCCTACACAATAATGTAGTTTTAGGCTCACATTTGAATCAAATAGAATTGCACGAATCCATTAAGGCACTTAAAACGATATCTTCTTATGCAATTTAATTGTACAAAATACAGATATACATCAAGTTGTAGCACCTAGCGGTGGGCGATCGAACTACAACAAACAACAAACCTCTTCGCTTGGCTGAAGCTTGAAGTAAACAGATGTAGCCCGAGATAGTAGATATAATATTTAACCCTACATCTTAACACATGTAGTATGATATTGTGCAGGAGATAAGCAGACGTAGGCCTAATAAGGTAATACCTATAATTTACCTCTAATATACAGTGATGAGTAGACCTAGTAAAATCATATAGGTACCGGTACATAACCTATAATATTTCCGTTGATCGATAACGCTCGATGCTGTGTGACAAGGAACTGAAATGTAGTCGAGAGAACTCGATGACAGTCGGTTGGTCTTGATCGATTGAAGTTCAGTGTGACAGGCCAGTTATACTCCGGCAAATATGGTACCTGTTCATGTTTATGAGCTTAACAGCTGTGTGTTATGTGCAATACCGTAGACTGTCATCTGTGAAAATATAACCATGATATCCCAAGTGGACATTATACACCCCGTCGGCAAACAAAGCACACATCGGCTGCTCGACAACTGTCACGCAAGCATGGTCAGTACAGTCTTCCTGTATTTAGTTGCAAGTGTAAAAATGACCTTCAGAAGATTATCCGCTAGCAAGGTAATCACACTGGAAGAAACAAATCTGAAAATTGTGAACAATTTTAAATATTTAGGACTGATATTTCAAACCCATGGTGATGTCTTTCCATGCACGTGAAGGAGAAAGTGGCATCCACTATAACTTCCGTGAAGGAGGTGAAGCATATCAGGAAACTATCAATTAACACGGGAATGAAGCTAAAAGTGCCACTAGTTGCGACATACGCCTTGGAATGCATAAGGAGTCATCTGAGGAAAAAAGATCTAAAGGCAACAGAAAGTGTCAATGCAAGGTATCTAAAAAAGATCATGAATCTTTCCAAATTTACGCCCTCACGGCTTGTGTATGTTTTGGCCAGAGAAGAATATTTCATATAAGATTTTCGCACCCAGCTGCTGCTGACACTGAGTCAGATATCTTGTGATGAACTGTGACCGACGGGGATCCTTACAAGTCAAGTTCTGCGAAGATTAAAAAATCAACGATATACCACTATTCTTGGCCACTTACCGCTGCACATTGCTATGGCGACAGTCCACTTCCCCAAACTAATCTTAACCCCACGAGAGCCGTGCCTTCACTTCCCCTGGCCATCAGCCTTTCCCCTTGCATGCTGCCACTCAACGCCGGTATTCCAGCTCACTTTTCTCCCGCATGTTTAATGCCCTGTGTGCACACTATTTAATTATTTTACCAATATGAAAAAAGACATTGGTAGACTAGTGAAATTGGTGTGAATATAGCATTTTCCTTAGTAGGTATATTACAATGTTCACTAGTCATTTCCAGTTGTACATCAGTAATAAAAAGTGTAAACTGTCAGTACATAAGTTGGGAAAAACCAAATACAAGGTGCAGTTTAAGCTCCTCCCATGGACCTGCCCGGGAAGGAGGGGCTTAGGACGGGGACTATTTTAAACAGAGAGAGACATCTATTTGGTAATGGTGGAACTAGTAGCAGCGCAGAGACATCTGGCGGAAATACTAGAAGCACAGAAAATTTAATTTTTATTTCCCCCCTTTTCTCCTCTTCTTTTCCCTATTACCTCCCTTCTCTTCATCACCCTACCTACCTATTTGGGACCTATTCCTATCCTACAAATTTTCACACCTAAGGGGATTCGATCCCGGGATCAGGAGCGTTATAGTCTATTGCTTTAACCACTACGCCATTAATGATCGTTGGAATAAAAATCAAGAATTCTTCTAGCCTATTTACTACAGAGCTGTGTAATACATGATAAATAGTAAGAAGGATATTATTCTATATAATTGTAAAATGTTATGTTGGCTCTGAAAAGAGTCTTTTTGGTTCTAGAGAAGTTTTGGGAACGAGACAGGTGTATAGGCTATATTAAATATGTTATGAACGAAGTTGGGGAGGGGCACTCTCGTATTTTGAATATTTGGTCCAATGGGTAGTTTTGAGTGTCGAGTGAGTCAGCGCGGGTACAGTCGGGAGTGCGAGCGGGTGGTCACTGGCTGTCAGCTGCTGTTGCCATAGCAACGCAATGGGCGGAGCCTAAACTGCACTGTCTTTAGCCAATAAGTTATCGGAGCAATCAACGAAATAAAGACGCACTATTTTGTGTACTTACTCCATTAGAATTCAATGGCCGGTAATCTTCAACATTAGCGTTAAGTTATCATGGCAGTGGTCACTGCCTCCCTAATAATACGTGAGATGGTGATTCTATCATTACTTCGCATTATCTTGCAGGTAGTGGTAAAAAGCTTTTGCATTTAGTTCAGTAATGATAGGTCAGTGACAGGTTTTGTTAGGTTAGGAACATTTATGTTAGTTTAGGAGCAAATAGTTTTAGGTCACACTATTTAGTATTTTGCTCCTGAACTAACATAAACGTTCCTAACCTAACAAAACCTGTCACTGTCCTAGATTTTACCTGGGGGCACTACGACTTATTAGGGAGGCAGTGACCACCGCTATAACTAATGTTGAAGATATAGAGTAAGTACATAAAACAGTGCGTCTTTATTTCGTTCATTGCTCAGGTATTTACCGTCGGTTCACACTTTTTATTATTATTACTGATATACAACTGGAAATGCCTAGTGAACATTCTAATATAGTAAGGAAAAACGCTATATTCACCGCCAATTTCACTACTCTACCCAAAGACCCTTGTACTCAAAAATAATCACCAGAGCCTCTTTAGCGTTACTCAGGACCCACCACGTGACGGTAGAGGTTGGTTTGGGAAGGAGAGGTTGTATTAGTTAGCAAAATATTATGTAATTTGCTAACGTCACATCACTTCCCCTTGGGTCCCTGTTGGCTCTTAAAAGAGCCTTTTTAAGGTCACCTTATCCAACTTGAAATACAGAAATGCAAAGAAATGTTAGTTTAATCGCAATTCTTAGGATCATACACTGATACTACATCAGACAGAAAATCTTGGAATGTCTGTTCTTTCCCTTTCCACTTACGGTACATAAAAGCAGCTAGGTAGCCTACGAAAGTTTCGTCTTTCTTCCGATTGGTGAAAGGCATACTTCGTCGCTTCGCGTGTGCCCACATCTTGGTGTTCACACCCGTATCGCAGTCCTTGAACTGAATCGAGGGGTTCACAGTCATATTACAGTAATCCTCCTCGTTCAGACAATTATATGCCCTCCAACAGTCAGAATAAATAGTCGTACCAGGCAGTATACGTTCCTGGATAATCGCAAGAAGCGTTTCCTTGGAACAGTCTGTCACAGGGCAAAGGAAGCAAGCATAGGTATCACGTTCCACAAAGCCAAATACCCATTGACATTCCACTGGTTTACCTTTACAATGCTTCCTTTTCCCGGACTCAAATACGTCTACTTCGACTATCTTTCCAACACCACCTAGTTTGCTTTCCTGTCGTTCCAGAACATACATTACAGTTTTCCTGCAAAAGTAAAACCATTGCCTCACAGACTTCACGGTCACCCCGCATTCTTGAGCTACGAGACTCACTGGTTTCATCTGTTTAAACCAGCAGTACGTAACCGCAAGAATTTGGGGAATAGTCAGTTTGGATTCCCCAAACCAAGAACCCTTCCTGATCGAACGAGTGACATGATGTGGGGCACAGACAGTAATTTTTCTCGTTCTGCAGCGCCAATGTATGCCGTCAGAAGTACTTTTCCTAGGAATCTCTTTCATTTTTTTACCACAAGTCGGGCACAGATAACAGGAGCTTATTAGCCCGTGCAACTTACAAAATTCAATAGCCTCTTTTACCAGATTTGATCTTACCAAATTCAAGAAAAAGAACAACGATAATTCTGCAAACTGCACCTCATTATCTGAGCTATTGCTGGTCCTTGCTCCGTTCTCCATTTTATTTTCCAATTTCCAGTTTCCACACAAGGAAAAAAAGAACACGTGTGTCTAAACACCATGAATGCTTACAAACAACATGGACGTATCTGCTTCTGCTAACGGTTCCCGCTTGACGGCATTTGAACTACTAGTGACGCCATCTAGAAGCGGAAGGTGAAACTGGGGGAAAAATTAAAAATGTATTTCTTCTTCCCAATCTCTACCATCACTTGGTGGGTCCTGAGTAAGGCTAAAGATACTCTGATGCTTGTATTTTTTATATGGTACAAGGGTCTTTTCATATTGGTACAATAATAGGGATGCAGCTCGCCAAACTTCTCCGACAGATAGCGTGGTATACGCTAGCCGTCCGTCACTTATTTTCCAGTTGTCGTCTGCTGGCACCACGCTTTTAAATGGCGTTCCATCTTCCCAATCCGAAAATTATATTTTTATAGAGGACACGAGGCTACTATACATACTTCCTTGTCTACTGGTCCCTTCTAGAATGATTAAGTGTCAAAAAGACGAAAGAAATAAATGGTGCAAAAATATATTGCACAAACTTTCTCGCATATACGTGTTAAAGGCTAGTACAGAAAAAAGTAAATTAAAGAGACAATTAAATTTTACTTAATACATTTTCATAAAACTTACAAGTATCTAGGACGGAAAGCTTCAGGGTCGATCTTTATGTTCAATGCTTTTACTGTGAAATAATAATAATAATAATAATAATAATAATAATAATAATAACGACAATAGTAATAATAATAGTCAATGGCAGTAAAACTGCATATTATTAGTACTACTACTACGGGAAAATTCAAACATAAGTCGCACCTTGGGATGAATCGGTCCCACCCAACCCACCCTCACCGATGCTGTTTCTTTTCTACCACGATCTAGCGAATTCTTCTGTCCTCGTATTATGAAGAAACTCGTGATTGGACGTTGGAGGTGTGACGTCATACCGCTAGACGAGAGGTGATAGGCTGACAAACCTTGCGGGATAGATAATATGCCACATTTTCAAAACCTATAAACAGTGTATCGTACATTATTCGAAAATACAAGGGCGCTTCGCTACGGCTGCCGCCTCCGTTTCGCGCACTTAACTATGTGGTTAGTGTTATGCATTATTTAGCTATATGAGAGGTGAATACAAGGCACTTGCGAAAGTATACAAGGACAGTTGGTCACTCTGCTTCGTTCAGAAACAAAAGGATGTACCGGGGATCGAACCCGGACCGACGGATCTGACGCTAACGACAAGACCACGCCGGCGGTCCTACTGCTACTACTACTTAGGTTATATTGCACGCTTTAACTGCATTGTAGGTCATGTAATGTGTTTAGTATGTTTGCTTGAACCATTAGTCTATTGTAACAACTCACTCGCGTCATCTGTTTCTATTGTTTAGTGATGTCTTCGTATGTGGCATTCAGTTTAAACGATTATAATATCCAGTGACGTAGCGGCGATGAGTTTTGGAAAATAAGCAAGTCCTACAAACCCGGCGTTTGTCTTTGCGAATGAAGAAACCATGAAAAACCTAAGTCAATTTGGGCGGCCACGAGGTTTGATTTTAACTCAGGACCTCTTCCCTGTTAGCCCATAGGCCTACCACCTCGCTGTAATTGGTTGAATGTGTTCATTGCGACTGAGCTAAACTGATTGCATTTCACAACAATAAGTACATTAGGACTATAGTTTTCTTGTTACTAGTGGCAACAAAATGCCATTCATATTTTAATTGATATGTTCTGAAATTCGCATTTAAGCTGTACTTATTTCGTTTTTATCTTGATATCTATTAAATATATAAAGAAATGTTTTAAACAAAAAATGTTCATTTTAATTTTCTCTACAACTTTACTGTGGTAGATTTTCATGTATCACCTACTGTAATGGATATAATCTAGAAAAACTGAAAATGGATACGAGTAAAGTACCCCTTAAGTCATTTTTGCAGAAATACAGATATAGCCATTTTATTACTCATAGAAAAGAGTTTCCAATTTTAAATTTTTATTAAAATCGTTAGAGCCATTTTTTCAAAAATCAAAAATTTTAAAAAAGTTTTCATGAAAAGTCCCCTTAATATTTCAGTTGTAAAGCTAAATTTCTGGGCGGTTCGACCTTATTTCAAAAAATGAAGTAAATACAACGAGCCGTTTACCCGCTGTGCTTGTCCACGGACAGACGGACAGACGTCATTCCAAAAATATTTTTTTCGGTTTCTAGGCTTCATGAAACATACTCTACCGGTGTTATCTCGACTTCGATTTTTTGTCACGATCACAATACTTTCTCTATACTCCGTATAAGCGAGAAAGTAAAATTACAGCAGATAGGCTCTAAATAACACTAAAAAGGAAGGATTAACTAACAAATATTGTGAGATATTTCCGATATAGCCTAGACGAAATTATTTTGTACTCGACTTGCAGTAATATGTTATCAATCAGGGCCGTCGCGTGGTTTGTTGGCGCCCGGGGCAAGAATTCGTCAGGCGCCCCCCCCCCCCAAAAAAAATAAATCCCACGTGCACCCACCCGCATAGGCGTACCGAGGGGAGTTTGAACCCCCCCCCCATTGATTAAGAAAAGGAAAATTGTAGACTATAATTTTTAAGTTTGCCCATAAATTACTAAAATTACTTAATACAAGTATAAAGCGTGGGAAGCTTAAAACTCGTTATTTTGCGTCTTAATTTTTTTAATTTTCCGGGGGAGTACCCCCGGAAGCTTAAAACTCGGTATTTTGCGTCTTACTTTTCAACATTTTCCGGGGGAGGACCCCCGACCCCCCTCTCCCTGGGGGGTATTCCATACCCCCAGACCGCGCAGATGTTATAACCCCCCCTCCCATATGGTCGGCCTGGTTACGCCTATGCCCACCCGACATTCCACCTATCTGTAAGGATTCAAGGATTTAAGGCCCACAGTAGAGTTCATTATTAGGCTATTATTATTAACAGTAAATCCAGCTGCTCAATTTTGAGCAAATATTTATTTTGGGATAACTTAGCAAATATAAAGTTATTGGTGTCAAATATTTATTTGTTCAATAAATACATACAATGTAATATTTAAAATTCAGTTATACTTAACTAAAAAAAATAAGTTATGTACATCTAACTTATTTTTTTTTCAAATTTTGTTGTTTTATTTTTGCCATTGCCACTGCGCCCCGCCCACGCGACGGCCCGGGTTATCAATGTATGAATATTTATATGCAATGTGGCGATTGGATATTCTTAAATTTTAAAGTTAATATTAAATTTGCCGTGAGCATCGAGAATTGTTATGGGTCATTTAAAAATAGAGTAAATTACAAATACAAATAAATTAAAATTACATAGTAACGCAATGATTACTACAGTACATTGTGTTAGTTTTATACCTTTGTTAAACTGTTTCTTTAGTGCACCTTTATATTTAAAGATCACTTCCCTGTTTAATTTATTTAGTTATTTTAGGCCTACTTATTTTACTTTGCTGTATAAATATGTGTATATTACTGATGTAGCCTGCTATTGCATCTGAGATCAAAATATAAATTCTGTGATTTCTAAATAGCCAAGTTAGATTGACGGCCTCGAATAACAATTGTGACAATAGCGTTACCAATTTAATAGGCTACATAACTTAACGTATCATTATTAAAATATGCCTTTATATTCTGCTATCTTATGCAATTGTTTCTCCAGTTTTGTCTCATAACTAGAAATGAAAATCATGCAGCGATGATCTAGCATACCGATAGTAAAAGGGATAATAAAGAATGAGGAATGAGAAGAAAAAGGAAGAAAAAAGGTCTAATCGATTCTCAAGTTCCCATCTTTTTTTAAAACTATTATGGACAGGAAAAGGAAAGTTTTCGTGTTGTAAACATATTTTAATATTTTGATTTTGAATACGTTTTTAATATGACGGTATAGGCTAAATATGCATTTCATATAGAAATGAATAATATTAAAAATGTCTGCGAATACACGCCACATATATCAGTGTTTATCACGTATATCAATTAGTATTTTACTGTCTGAACCCTAGAGGTAGATTCTTTTAGTTACTTTGAATCATACCCAATCGCCAAATTAGCAGTACTGTATATAAATATTCATATCTGCATAACATTTTGTACGTCGGGAACATAGTAATGTAGTTAAATAGCGGGCATTTTTCACAGTATTTGTCAGCTTATTTTTCCTTCTTTCGACTTATATAGCGTCTATCTTTTGCATTTTTCTTGAAACTTTTTCACGTAAATATATTCTGGAAGTGTCCAGGATACAAAGAAATGCGCCTAGTAGCTCTTTACCAGCTACAAAGATAGAAAAGTTCGAATGTATTTTTCAGTCTGCTAAGATGAAACCCCATTTAAAACATTGAGCTCTATATATTGAGATCACTGATTTAAAAACATGGTACCAGCAGACGACAACTGGAAAAACAAGTGACGAACGGCTAGCGCATACCGGCTAGAACAGTGGAGACATCTGCTGGTTCTAGTTCGCTACATCCCTATTAAATAGCACGCGCACAGCGCAGTATAATATTCGGCAACAGGGTGCTGCAATACAGACTTGTCTTTACAGACCACAACTTACTTATGTTCTGGTATCATTTCAGATATACCAGATTGACTTCGGTGACGATCTCCGAAGATGGTTAATGTTGTGACCAGTGGCGTAGCAAGCTTAGGTGGTACCCGGTGCGGAAAATTTCTTGTCACCCCCCCCCCCCCCATTTGAATTATTAAAAGATGAAACAGATCCAAGTGTTATTTTTTGGATAGTCAAAGGTAATCCCACGAGAGTTTAAGAGTTTATCGATAGATATAGGCCTAGTTGCAGCGAATTTATCTGATGTAACTCGTAAACTCAACGGATTATGCAAAATTAGTAATAATTACTTTGTTATTTAAAAACAAAACTAAGTTCCGAAATAATGGCATACTATGAATCAACCATTCATAAAGCGTTTCCAGTTGCCATGTTGTCGCCATCTTGTAACCAGTGCTACCAATGGTGCATATAAGACATAGTTAACCTAATTCAGCCAATTTTGTTAGGATTAAAAAAAGACATACATATTAAGCACATTAAGTTATGCTGTACATTGTACATCGTACTGTTAAAGACACTAAATGCTATCATTATTAATATTATTACTGTTATTATTATTATTATTATTATTATTAATCTAAAGTACGTTATAGATAGACAGATATACATTGTTTTCGTGAGCGACAGATTCACGATTTGTGGGTGTTACCGTTAATAAAACGAACATCTAGGCCAAAATACACTCCCGAAATTGTGCAAAGTTTTATTTCTGGAGTGATTTTTTTAATATTCTTTTATTTTGTTTTCCAAGCGAAATCTCGAATTTTGGAAAGATGAATTTTGACAAAAGGACAAAATTTTGTATTTATGTCAGGTACATTTCAAGATGTGAACCGAAGACTGGAGACAGGTTTCCTTATTTTTACATAAAGAAAGTTTTCTCGAAAATGGCTCTAACGATTTTCTTTAAATTTTGCACGTGGGTTGCTTATACTAAGAGCTAAAACTTTTATTTGAAACACTTTTTCTAAATAATTCTCTGAAGGGTAGTTATAAGCCACTCACTCTGAATACGCGCTCTTTGCAACACGGCCTCTTGCAACAGAAAATCGTACGAAAACAACATTTTGTATTTGGGTTAGGTACCTTTTGGGGACGTGACACAAAGATTGGCGCCGACTTTCTCTTATTTTTAAGGGGAGGCTAACTTTTATTTGGGCAGAGGATGTTATGTGAATTATACATCATTTTTTATGGGTTGATCCTAATAAATTTCATAAACAAGTAATGTAACTATTTTACGGAACTGTATTATTAATAATCTATTCTTAAATATGCGTACATACCAGTTCGAAATCTAATAGGTAGATTGCCGGAGACTTCGGGGTAAACTCACATTCGAAGTTTATTTTCGTCAAAGTCATGACTGCCGCAGCGGGTAGAATTGGTTGCGGCTTGAGTGATATAAAATATCACCGATTTTTGAAGTCTCATTTAAATTATTAATAAAACTGCAGATATAGAAGCATCGGCAGAAATAAACACCCCTCCCCCTAACCATAATATTATTCTTCGTATCTACACAGCGGCCAGTTCAGCCGCGTTTTATTATTATTACCTTTGTTGACTGCATTTAAAACTAAAAGAAGTTTCAATACGCATGTTGACTTGTAGAAAGTTGTTAAGCTTATTTAATTATTTTAAACAATATTATTTTCTTTAAATTCCCTTTAGCGATTTTTTACTTACAAAAACACATTTTTATTTTGTCACCCCCCGGGTGCTACGCCACTGGTTGTGACACGTGACGTGATTGTTCTTTCACCAGTCTTCACTGCTCTAGCCGGTATGCGCTAGCCGTTCGCCCCATGTTTTCCCAGTTGTCGGCTGCTCGTCCCGTGCTAGTAAAAGCATTTACTGACTTTTATTCCAGGGGTGCCCACCCCCAAACTTCATGACTCACCCCCTAACCTGATTGGCTGTCGACAAGGGCGCCCATATAATATTTTCTAGGGGAGGCAATTTTTTTAAATTTATTTATTTTTTGTCGCTTTAACTTCTTGGGCCACTTTGTAACATTATATTAATATTATAATAATATAATAAGTGGAACAATGACGTAGCCAGAAAATAATTGCGGGGAGGGTCGAAAGTTGGGGATCCATCCCCAGAAAATGTTTAAATATTGAAGTAATGAAAATCACATTTTATTTTACGCTATTTTAGCACAGAAAAACTAGTTAGGAAATTTGTTTACCATACTCTAAGACATGCCAATGTAAATAAGAAATCATTAGGCCTACCTAAGTAAGGGGTCCACTCCCGGAAAATTTTTGAATACTGCACTAATGAAAATCACATTTTACGCTATTTTAGCACTGAAAAACTAGTTAGCAAATTTCTTTACTATACTCACATTTTACGCTATTTTAGCACTGAAAAACTAGTTAGCAAATTTCTTTACTATACTCTAAGACATGGCAACTTAAACAAGAAATTGTTACCTAAGTTATAATACTTATTACTATTTATAAGAAAAGTTAATATAAATTTCCAAAATTTAAAAAAACAAAATTAAAAATTATAACATCCAAAAGTCCAAAATTTAATAAATAATAAAATTAAAAATTTAAAAATCCAAAAATAAAAAAATAAAAAATTCAAAGATCGAAAATTAAAAAAATCCAAAATTAAAAATTCAAAGATCCAAAATTTAAAAAGTTCAAAAACCCAATATTAAGAAGTCCAATAATGCAAAATTGAAAAAAATCCAATAATCAAAAATCGAAAAAATAAAAAAAATAAAATAAAGTTTTACTTCTGTCGCGTGGCGTTCCACGCACTCTTTTATTTAATTCTAATTGCATTGGATGTGCTAACTGGTAGGCAAATGTGCCTTTTCTTTTTATGAGTTTAAGAAGAGTTTAAGTATGGAAAGCAGTAAGTAAAAACTGAAGCATTGACAACCACTAACAAAATTAGTGTTGTTGCCACTCATAAATAATAACTTGAGTCCATTGAGGATCTCTATATCACCACTTCCATATTCACATTCATCTTCATAAACTTCCTTGTCCAGCATTCTAAGATGAGTGTAAATAGTGTAATTTTCTCTTTCTTTTCTTCCTTAATAATAACAATATTTGTACCTTGACAGATTATTAAACGACTTCGACTAGAGTTAATATTTTGGTGAAAAGAGTTACACTTGAATTCAGGGTAGGAACATAGTGTAGGAGATGTACCTGCAACTCAACGTTGCAATACACAACCGCTGTCTCACTCACTCCCATTCCTTGTCTACAGAATGAAAGGGAGTGAGTGAGACAGCGGTTGTGTATTGCAACGTTGAGTTGCAGGTACATCTCCTACACTATGTTCCTACCCTGAATCCAAGTGTAGCTACATCTGTGGGAAGACATCAAGTAATTTTGTGTCAAGTCAATTTTCCACTTAGTTAACCAGGTATCAAATCCACTGTTGACACTTGTAAATAAATTGCCAAACTACCACCAGTGCAACATTTAACTTATATCCGAATTACTTGATTCATTAATTATTATCAAACGCACGTATGATGATCTGACGATAAAAGGACTAATCTTTCTTTCTTTCTTTACCTCTCCCTTTTAGGATTTAAGCGACCCAAGCCGCCCAGGCCTTACAGGACCGCGACCTGTCGTGAGAGGGATTATCTTTGAATCACATACATACTTTTTTTGACCAGACAAGGACATGGAGGGCCTCCCCGGAAGAGTGATCAGCCCAATGCCAGGACCACCTTCGAGATAACATGAACATATAGGACGAGACACACCAATCACACACACACTCCAAACAGGGCGAAGATGGGATGAAGATGAAAATGACGGCCAGATGACATCTGTGGACCACAAGGGCTTAAAGTTACCCGAAATTTGTCTCAAATACCCCACCTAGTAACTTGTCCTGACCAGGAATCTAACCCGGGCCCGCTGCATGAGAGGATTGAACGCATCCCCTGAGCCATAGCGGTGGACTAAAAAGGACCAATAATAATCAATATAAGTCTAAGTTTTGTTTAAAGTTGTGAAATCTGAAAATTTATGTAATAAAATATGATACCATTTCTTATTCCTGGACCCCATCCTTCATTTCCCACGTCACTGAGTAGGTATGAAAACCGCCAACACATCCAGACCCATCCTACAGACGGTAGGCGTGCTACAAGGGGACCCAATGAGCCCATTACTATTTAATGTGATAACTCATGACGTTGTCCAGGACACCAATGATCGTGTGAGAATTTTCATGTACGCAGACGACATGGTGTTAGTATCACAACAGTTTACAGGAAGCATTCAACAAACTAACAGTGTGGTCTAAACAAAGGACCTAAGCCTAACTGAGGCCAAGACTGTCACAGTGATCTTTTCAGGAGAGGGGGCAGAATATTAGCACAGGACGGGATCATATGTAATGGCAGAAAATTGATCATGGTAAATAAGTTCAAGTACCTGGAAATAACCTTCCAGACCCGCGGAAATGTTTTCTCCGTGCATTAATCCGATTTTTTTGGGTTATACGATAAGGAATTGAACAACCTTGTCAGGGGTATACTGAACAGACTGTCAAAAAAGGGGTTCAGTGATTGTTTTGAACGATGGTAAATCGTTGGAATAGTTGCATTTCATGAGAGGGAGAATATTTCGAAAGTTTGTAAGTAACTTTGAATGAAATAAAGCCATTATGTGTTAGTTATAAAATCAGTTCGGTTATTTATTGATACACCCTCGTATTATATGAAGGAAAACTTGGGGATGAATGTTACTTTACTGATGCCCTCATTGCCATGAATACCTCTATATTCCCTATCGCCGGGGAAAGAAGTCTAGTTTAAAAATACTCCATGTTACAAGAACACTAAAAGTTATGTATAAAATAAAATAATTTACACATTGGGACATGATGGTTAGTAGCCATTCTAAAGCCATGAGCAAGGTTCAGTGGGAAGTCATGCAGTAAGCACCAGGTATAATTATTTTAGTCTGTTTTAACTTAACAATGTCAATATCAGATAGGTCATTAGTAACTAGGAAGATAAAGGGCTCATTGGCACCTTCTGGATGCCATGCGACCGACAGAGGGTTTAAAAATAAGTTTGAGACTTACCTATGGGGACTTTGCTGAGGTCTTTGACTTCGGCTGCAGAGTAAAGCACGTGGTAAGTGACATCTCCCATGATCTCGGTGCTGCCATAGAAGTTGCAGAGCTTGTGCTGGTTGTCATGGAAGTGGGCAAAGAAGTCCCGAGCAAGCTGTGCAGACAGCGGCTCGCCACTACACACCCATGTGGTGAGTCTGTGCAGCTGACCAGGCTGGAGCACCATGAGGATGCTGCGCAGAAGAGAGGGCACCAGAACCAAGCGCTCTACTTGGTGCTTGTCCAGCAGTGCCACAAGTCGCTCTGGGTCCCGAGTCACTTCCCTCGGCACCACTACAACGCTTCGACCACCACCCGCCAGTAGAGGTCCCCACAGCTCGCTCACAGAGTCCACAAATGTGAGGGCGGTCTTGAAACAACAAACTTTCTCCTCTGCCGAGTATGGGAAGACACGCCACTGCCAGCGAAGTCTGTTGAGGATGGCCGAATGAGGCAGCCTAACACCTTTGGGAACGCCCGTGCTGCCAGACGTGTAGAGCACAATAGCAGGGCCATTCGCAGAAAGCATAGCTCTGTCTGGAAGGGGCTGCGTGTTCAGACCCTCGCTATGACGAGCCAGGTCTGGGTAGAGGGCAGTTGTGCAAGTCTTGTAACTATCACGGGGCGAGTCGGCCACCACTAGGACTGGCTTTGCTTCTGTTAGAATGTGCGTCACTCGGGCTTCAGGAAAGCAGTTGTCCAGAGGTAGATATGCAGCTCCTAGTTTCCATATTGCATACAGCGTTACCACCAGTTCAAAGCTTGGGTCCATGCTGACTGCTACGATGAAGTCTCCGTCCTGGTTTGGGCTTGCACCCTCAACGTACTCCAGCATTGCTCTAGCCAGGCTGCTTGCCTTCGAGTCCAGTTCCTGGTACGTTAGTTGTTTGTCTTGAAAGATCAGTGCTGTTTGTTGTTCGTTTCTAGAACAAACCAGCTCCAAAATTCGATGCAGTTGCTCAGACGGAGAGGGGGATAGCAGGTCCCCCCGCATAACCGATAAAGTAGGGATGGATCCCATTGTTCATATATCTGAAACAATTCAAATAGACAAAATTCAAGATTAGTAACTGGCAAACAAATGTGGTAAACTAACAACTTCTTCACACACCACATGCCTGGGCACAAAACATTGATCAGTTAACTCCTTGCAGTCCCAATGGTTTTTACATTTTTCAATGCCGTTATATAGTTTCTATAGGTTGAACAAAATGTGCATATAATAACTTTCACCCGCTGGCTGCAGCTGAGAACAAAAAAGTGGAACGTAAATTATATTTTGGTTTACGCTTCGCAAAGCAGCTGTTTCTCGAACTGCTAACACACCGTAAAGTAGCACTTTACCATACTAGGCCAGTAAAGTAATTTTACTGTACCAGGCCGGTAAAGTTGCCATAGAACCTAGTGGAGATTATTCCAACTATGGCTCCTAGATGTCTCTACAGTGTCTCCCAGTTTAAGTACAAGTTTACATTTAGTGTAAATAAATTATCCACCTAAACCACAAACACCAAGCTAAAAGTTCAGTTAATGTAACGTTTACTTTTACACCTTGTTTTATAATTACACTTGTACAAACCATACATATCATTCTTACATGAGCTTTTTATGTTGCTAATATACATTCATAAAATAGTTAGTCATATCAATTTGAGATGTTACACATGTTTTACATAGGAGTAACAGACTGTTGATAAATTCATTTTAAAATTATAAACCAATAAAATATATTGATTGTACGTTATGTACCATAATTAGTTAAAATCTAAAGTAGGTATGTCTTTCATTCTTGTGTCCGACTTTAGCGCTGTGTAACAAATAGTTAAATAAAAATACTTTCTTCAACGCACTTTATTTACCTTACCTTACCAAACCCCCATCACCTACCCCCACCTCCACTACACCCCCACCATAACAGACACCCCCACAAACACCTGCTCCAGAGACCTCAGTTGACACTCTGCTGATGATGCAGGAACACCACCTGCGAAACGGCCGTCCGGAAGTTTACTAAGGTAAATAAAGTGCGTTGAAGAAAGTATTTTTATTTAACTATAGGTATGTCTTTTTGAGTTCCTAAACAATTAAAATATTATGCCGGGATTGTTCAGCAATAGGCAGTGTTATAAAACAGTATATATATTGTAGCATGAATTCAGAATTACTTATAGTCTTAATAAGCGGTATCCAATTTTCATGTGTATTCGTAGATGTACTAAAGTTGAACGTTGTGGGTTGCTTTGTGGATCTAATTGGCTGTTGTTGATTATGGTTTCTGCAGTATCCGTTACATCACTTGAACTTCATTGCGTCTTTTCACTAGGATATGCGCATTTCAATCTTAAGAGATCATCATCAGTCCTTTTTAAACTTTGTAGGTCTGAACAGCCTGAGTATATTTGTGATACTGTGATCCGACTAAAACAAACATTTCCTGATTTGAGTCTACTTCTACCTGAATATTATTCGTGTGTGTAATTATTGCTCCCAGATATTTGAATTTTTGAAGTGAAACTTCTTTAGTGGCGGTAGAGGGTAAATCTGGAAAATCAGTCACACTAAAACCGTCACGAAATCAGTCACAAACAGTCACGAAATCAGACACACTCTTACTTGTTTCGGTGCGGACTGCACAGAAAACAATCAACTCAATGATTAGGAGTAATCAAAGGAAATTTTTCAGACCTTACTTCCTCAATGGCAATAGACAATTCCTAAGCAATCTAAAGGTATTTTATCTATTTTATGGAACCCGGAGATTCATTACCGCGCAAATCCAAAATTAAAAAATACAAATTTCCAAAATTAAAAAAAAAAAATTAAAAATTATAACATCCAAAAATACAAAATTTAATACATAATAAAATTTAAAAAAAAATCAAAACATAAACAATTCAAAGATCGAAAATTTAAAAAATCCAAAATTAAAAATTCAAAGATCCAAAATTAAAAAGTCCAAAATCCAAAAAAAAGTCCAAAAACCCAATATTAAAATTGAAAAATCCAATAATAAAAAATTGAAAACTAAATAAAAGTTTTACTTCTGTCGCGTGGCGTTCCACGCACTCTTTTTTTTCACTTGTTCGAACGATTTACTGGCTATTCTAATATTTTGTACCGCATTATTTTGATGTTTCATGACCATATAGGCCTACTTAGTTTTTTCTGTACTAATTTCCAATCCAATATTCCTGCAGGCATCGAAAAGACTTTCT
Organism: Ectobius pallidus; assembly: GCA_964059195.1. Lineage (NCBI taxonomy): Eukaryota > Metazoa > Arthropoda > Insecta > Blattodea > Ectobiidae > Ectobius > Ectobius pallidus. The sequence goes on from CAXKWD010000003.1 coordinate 200,696,156, forward strand.
GCATTTCTCTCGATTGTGTTTATGTCATCGCCCAACAAGATAAAATCGGGTGACTGCCATTTAATTCTAGGCCTACCTTGTTTCCTTGGACTTCCCTAATGTATCTGTAATGGTCGTTTGCAAAACCTCGTCTTGAGTGGCGAACAGACATGCTTGGGTAAGGCTTTTTTCTGATGACCTCGCCTGTAATTCGCAGAATGGTTTGATAATGGAATGAATTCAGTGCCTCTTACTTGGTCTATATTTATTACTGAAAATCTCAATACGAAGGTGACCTACAGATGCCGTAGCTGGGGAGCAAGAGATTACAATGATGATTGATTGCTTGCATAACCTTACGTATTTAATTAATAAATTATTTTCCTCTTACGTCTCTAGGCCTTTCTCTTTCGTCCTCATGTCTCAGAAGCTTTGTTGAATCTGCTGGGCAACAAAATCATCTGTTTGAACTCACTATATACGCACTATACCAGTGGTTCCCCAAGTGGGGTCCGCGATGGTGTTTCAGGGGGTCCGCAGGCTGTTTAAGAAGAAATAGGATATCCCGTAATTTTTAAAAATTACATATCTTCTATAAGTTAAACAAAATGTTAAAACCTAAAATATTCTTGGCTTTAATAGTGGTTATGTTGTACTTAAAGTTGAAAGTGACTTAATATTAAAATTATCAGACATTAAACCTAACATTTCAGATCTAATTAATCAAAAGCAGCTTCACTTTTCACATTAAGGAGTAAACTCTGTTTGATATTGTTATTGTTATTTTGTCTATTGAATTTCATACATATGAATCAAAGTATTTATTTCGTTTTTTTATTTCAAAACCCAGAGGGGGTCCGCGAAATGTTAATTTTTTTCAAGGGGTCCGCGGACTGAAAAGTTTGGGAATCACTGCACTATACAGTAAAACCTGTCAATTGACCGCATTTTCATGGAACCGGCCAGTTCCCATTTGTTTATACGAGGGCCGTCCACAGAGTAAGTTTCCTTTGGTCCGTTTACAGAAACAAAACACTATTTCAACTAAATAGTTATTGCAACAGACACAGCCAATGTTCATCTATTTTTCAACATATTCGCCACCGGAATTGAAACATTTGTCTTAACGTGGGACCAACTTTTGAATATCAGTGTCGTAAAAGTGTGCCACCTGGGATTTGAATTACTGTGTGACAACCACCTCCGCTTCTCTGTCATTCCCTGTCATTTCTTTAGGTGTAGGAAAATATGTAACTATTGACATATCAAAGTTGATATTTAAATATTAACAATATTATTTACTAGATTATAAAAACAGACAGTCTTAATACTGGATACAAGAGTAAATAGTTCATGGGAAGCAGCCTATTGATATTGGACCAAATCGGTTGACCAGTACCGGAGTAATGCCCAATTTAGTGCCTATTTTATGGTAATATAGTAGACAGAATTTATGAAATGCAAATCAATTCTCAAGTCAACATATTGTTATATAGTGTTCATATACAGCTTTGGTATTTGCAATACAGTTAGCTTTGACAAATAACACTACCCACATATTCCTTCACAAATGCTTATCAAACTTTAGAACTTTGTTCTTCCGTAAGCCCTGCTTAATGAATCGATCTGGAACCTAACTTGCAAATCGATTACAAAAATAATTTATTTTCTGCATATCATAATATTGCAATTATCATTGATTAAACAAAAGCATTCTGGCACTTTCTTACATCAGTTTCCTGATTTTATTTTTCATAAAGTTATTATTTTTCAGTTCGGTGGGCTATACTTTGCAATATTGCACTTCAATTAATGAAATATGAAAATGACTAAATGCTACAAAGTGTAAAATGGCATTTTAGTTCTTCTACTTTATGAAAAAATGTTTCCCAACAGCCTACAAGGAAACAAATAACTGAGAGGAATTGAAACTAAAAACTCATATCTTCAAAAAATTTAAATACTTATAAGCAAGTTACAGATGAGGCAATTATGCCATTTCAAAGACGAAACCCTGTATTTTTATGGGTCTAAGATTATAACGCACAAAAAAGCAAATATTAATTTTTTTTACCTTTCGGATAAGCCTACCCTAAGCTCATTTATAATTTAATTTTAATTTTTTCCCTAACATTTCATCGTGAGTTTTGTACAAAGCGAGGGTGGGGTAGTTAATTTATTTTTAGGATGGGCCAGGGCCCACCCAGGTCCCTCTTGGCGCCGCCCCTGAAAGAATTACAGAATACGTGATAGTTCTCTAGATAGTTCTCACTCATAAAGCTATTTATTTAGAAATGGGGTCTCGATTAGTATGTCCTCATTATTATTATTATTATTATTATTATTATTATTTTCCTTTCGATTAGGCCAGCTTCTTGTCTTCTTCTCGTCTTCCCAAAACTTCTTCATTCTTTCGCGATGCTGCTGTTTCCGTTCTTCCGTTAATTTACTTCCCGTTTTCTTCTCGGGTTTCTCTGGAAATTCTCCAACAAATATTGCTTCAACCTAAACTTTTCTCTCTTTGCAATATCTTCTTTTTTGATATTGAGTAATTTCAAATCTTCTTCAACTTCCTTGAAAAATGCTGGTCTAGTTTTTTTACTTACATTGGGATCAAAAATTTGTTTGGTAAGTCCGTCTCTTTCCATTCTGAAAATGTGACCATAGAATCTTAATCTTCTTTTCCTGAAAGTATGTTTGTTGTTATAACTCCTTTTCTGGTCTCAGTTTGTATATTGTGTTATTCTCCCAAATTGGTCCCATAATTTTCCTTAAAATTCTCTTCTCTGTTTTACTTATTCTTCTATCTGAGAAGGTTCTTATACACTCTGTTGCGTACAGAGCTTCTGGTAACATTACAGTTTTATAATGCCTCAATTTAGCATTTTTTAATAATGATTTTTTGTTATATATATTCATTATTGCATGGTATGCTTTTTCCACTTTGTAAATTCATGCTTTCAAGCCCTCCTTTTCTATCGCTGTTGCCGTTATTATTATTATTATTATTATTATTATTATTATTATTATTATTATTATTATTATTATTATTAGTTCCTCTGCCCGTACCATAGGTACTATAGGTAGAGGAAGTATTGTTTTCGACCCCAAAATTCGAAGTTGAGTTTTTAGCATATATACACGTTTCAAGGCCCCCTGAATCCAAAAGTACTATTTTTGGAAACATGTCTGTGTGTCTGTCTGTCTGTGAACACTCTAGCTCCAAAACGGAAAATCGTATGAAAACAAAATTTCGTATTTGGGTCAGGTACCTTCTGAAGATGTGAGCATAAGATTGGCAACTATTTTCTCTTATTTTTAAGGGGACTTTACATGAAGAAATTTTCTTTTTTCGCGATTTTCTCGAAAACGGCTCTAACGATTTTCTTTAAATTTTGCTCATGGGTTGCTTATACTAAGAGCTAAAACATTTATTTGAAACATTTTTTCGAGAAAATTCTCTGAGGGTAGTTACAAGCCACCCACTGTTCACCCACTGCTTGTAGAAAGTTTGTCTTGCGTGATGAACAACTGAATTCGCGCTCTTTCACGGCCTCCTATTCTATATAAGAATGTGAAGTGAGAAAGATGTATTGTTGGCCATGCATAGAGTAAAGAAGTATCTGAGGGAAATATTCGGTAAATTTCGGAAATTATATTTTACGGCGGAAAGTTCAATAAACGTCTGCAGTCACTTGTTCTTTTTTTTTAAGTTTGTTATATAGCCTGCGCTTTTAGTCGCATAATTGAAAGAAGAGGTATTTATAGGATAATTAGCGTAAAATTGTGTCTTGCGATTCTGTACAAGGATATGTGAATACTGCTAACTTTTATTTGGTCAGAGGAAGTTAATGTGACTTTCAAACCAGATTTTTATTATTTCGAACAAATTAATGGTATTAGAAATGGATTTATGGAGGCGTTCAGCAAGAAAATCCAGGAAAGAAAAAATTCGGAATAATATAATAAGGGAAATAATGCAAGTTGAAAAGAATATTTTGGAAATTGTAGAAGAAAGACGCTTGAGATGGTATGGATATGTACTCAGAATGACAGAGGATAGAATACCCAAGAATAATTTGCATTGGAAAGTAGAAGGAAAAAGAAGAAGAGGGAAGCCCAAAGAGTGCTGGATGGATGGGATGAACAGGAGTATGGCGAGAAAAGGATTAAGTGAAGAAGATGCTATGGACAGAGACTTATGGAGGCAAAAAATTGTTATGGGATGAAGGAAAACCATTGTATTGTGGAATATTCCCTAATAAAAATTATTGTTATTATTGTTATTATTATTATTATTATTATTATTATTATTATGTGTTCTTCACATGATCAGCTCCTTGGACTTGGTCTGAAAATGTTGCCCTCTAGCTTCTTCTATCCTTGACGTTATCTTTCAGTAAGTATTATTTTATTACCTCCTTTTGAATGTTTACTATTTCTGGCATGATTTGGCAAAATGATCTAATTAGCAACGTATCTGAGGTTAACATGCTGTAGAAATTAAGTTATTATCATTTCTTGGTGTGGTTCACTCCTTAATTAAAATTGCCGGTTTCAATCAACACCTATTGGCGGTGCACGGCCATCTGGTACATTACATGACTCACTGTGTAATCAGTCCTATACAGCGACAAAGCTATCAGCACGAAATATTAAATATCGGGGTTTAATATGAGAGTTGGCCAGTTTTAGAGCCCATCAATGTATTGGAAAGGCCATTTAGCTCGAGGAAAAAAAACCCGTCTAAATCAATGAAGGGAATCAGATCAAGGTGATATTAAATCATTGGCGTGGGAGTCTTTCTCACCAGTTGATGACCATCAGATTCAGAAATAAGGTAAATGGCTACACGTTCTTGATGACTGATGTCTTTTATGAAAGCAATACTAAACCAGGGGCGGATCCACGGGGGAGGAAATGGGGGAAATTTCCTCCCCCAAAAGTTGTAACATTAAGCGCAAATTATTCAAATGGTCAGCCTTCAAATAAATTTTGTAAAGACAACATACCCAAATACTCGTACTTAAATTAAAGCAACGACATTCATTATTTTGAAATACATTTGCAATAAAATGCTGAAATGTTCATTTTGATTCAAATGTGTACTGCGAATAATTAATTTTTATGAGTAAAAACTTCCCTCTCTACTTTGGTTCCCCCCCCAAAATGTCTCTCTGGATCCGCCCCTGTACTAAACAGTGAACAAAGACTGTTCCAAGCTAATTTCCACAACCCACAATTACATTCAATAATACAGAATTGTTGCAAATCGTATTTTCTCATAGGGCAGTCCTGTCCAACAGCTGCCCGCGGGCCCTTGCAAGTCAATATTTCGGCCCGCGAAACAAAATAGAAGAAAACTTCATAGGTATAAAAAATAATACAGCGTGAAGTTAAAACAGTGCCGTTACGATGGGCATAAATGGGAAAAGATTATATGGTATTTTTTTCAATTCTTTCAAGTGTGGTCAAATGAAATACAAATAAAATCAGTTAAACTGATGTAACGAAGTGCCAGTATGTTTTTGTTTAATCAGTTATGATTGCAATTATGATATGCAGAATACAAAAAAAGTAAAATTGGCCGGTTTCGGATTTGAACCATGGAACTCCAGAATGTGAGGCCAAGACGTTACCATCTCGGCCACCTGGGTCAGTTTAACGGTCTAGCTGGATAAGCGCATCTAAAGCAATAGTGTTATTTGTCATAGCTAACTGTATTTTAATTGCCAAAGCCTTATAAGATCACAGTAAAACAATAGGCTATATTGTCTTGATAACTGATGTGCATTTCATACATTCTTTCGAATACGTATATTACCATAAAGTATGCACTAAATTGAGCATTACTCCGAAACTGGTCAACCGATTTTATCCAATATCAATAGACGTATTCCCATGGACATTATAAATGTGTCAGACGGACAGACAGACAGACGAACAGACATTTTTTCGTCCCCCACACAATCTCATAAAGTACCATACTGTCACTTAATAATGTGTAGTTACGCTACTTTTTAAAATTAATTTGAATAGTACCGGTAATTCAAAATTAGTCGTATTTATTAAGTACTAACGTTTTTACAATTATGTCGATTACATAAATATAAGAGATCTAGATTGGAGAGTGTCTATCTGTCTATCTGACAAAAAAAGATTGATTAAATAGGATTTTTAACTGTCTTTAGTTTCTGGAGAAAATTATAGTTTTAGAGTTATTTTGCTTCTAGCTTGGTCCACGCAAAGATCCTGTTGGCAACATACTTACTTACTCAGTAAGGTAAAGGAATGTTATCTATTTTATGGAACCCGAAGGTTAATTGCCACGCTTACATGAGCCCGCCATTCAACCCTATTCTGTGCTAACTCCATACAACCATCCCTCGCAAATCCTGCTTCCCTTAAATCTATCTTAATATTGTCCTCCCACCTACGTCTAGGTCTTTCAAGTGGTCTTTTCCCTTCAGGTTTCCCAGTCAATATTTTTCAGATATGTCCTCCTCCCCCATGCGCGCAACATGTCCAGCCCATTTCATCCTTCGCGATTTAATTACCCTTACTATATGCAATGAAGAGTACAGGCTATGAAGCTCGTCATTATGCAGTTTTCCCTATTTTCATCTCTCTTAGGTTCAAATATTGTCCTAAGCCCCCTGTTTTCAAACACTCTCAGATTATGTTCTTCCCGATCAATAAGCGGCCATGTCTCACATCCATATAATACAACCGGCACGATAATAGTGATTGGTGAGTGTCTACCTGAAAAAATCTTAGATGAATCAAATAAATAGGACATTTAATTGTCTTTAATTTCACAGATGGCCAACTTTCTGGAGAAACTGACAGTTTTCGACTTTTGGTTTCCAAGGCAAAGATAGGCTAAATGTTGGCAACAGCGACCCATAACAGAACATTGCAGAAACGTGAAGCAAAGTTTTGGGAATATTTAAAAAAAAAACTGTCTAGCTCAATAGCATAGGTACATTTCTGCAGTGCAGGTTTTTCGTATATGATACGATATGAATGACATAGGTACCTTTCTGTTCAGATTGTTTGTGTGAGTGTATGCATGGATGTCGACAATGATAATATCTAAATTTTCCAAAAGAAGTGACTTAGGTACCTTTCTGCAATGACGCATTCAAATATAATTTGCCCTGTTTGACTGGTTATAAAGAGGTTAACACAAAACGAGATACAAATCTTGTAACATTTCAGCTTTCCTTAAGAAAACACGAATATTCCATAAAATTCCGAAATTTTTAATTATAGTAGATAATAAAAATTGTTTATGTTTTCGGTTTTATAAGGTTAACTGAAACTGGAAGAAAAAACTAGAAGGAAAGGCCAACGGGAAAGTAAAGTAAATTTATGAGAAATCCTGAATACATAATGAACAGTCAATAAGACAGTTTTATGGCTTACTGATAATTAGATGCAATCTATATTACCTTGGTCGATTGATACTTACAAGCATTTGAGTCTAAACAAGTTCTTGAACTCATCAATTTTATTTCTTCACTTATCACGTAAGCCTAATATAGACTAGACACATAGATATATAGACTAGATACATAGATAGATAGATAGATATAGATAGATAGCAGTGGGAAATAGAATAATAGCATCATTCATATTTTAACATTGTGCATTGAAGCCCTACTTGTTTCGTTTTTATCTCGAAACCTATTAATTTTATAAAGAAGCTAGCAGGTGCTTTCTCGTAGTATGCTAATCTGTTTATTTGCACTAGTAAATAATTTTCAATTTCGTAATATGTTACTTGCAGTCGTGTAGTGGTAGTCGAAGATGAATTTCCCGACTGTCGACTACCGACTACCAACTGCCGATTGCCTGCTGTCGACTGCAACTGCACATTGTGAATGGCGTCCATTACTCACCACACGTTATACTTCGACTACCGACTATCAGCTACCAACTACCGACAGCCGACTGCACTTTGTGGAAGGAGCTTAAGAGTAGTTTTCTTTTCTTCTCTTCTAGTTTTTATCTTCAGCTTTGCAATTTTTCGAATTTTCCCGGATATTTTAACAAATTCACCGACTTTTCCCGGATTTTTCCGACCCTACGAAATTTCCGGCCTTTTCCCGGATTCCCGGCTTTTCCCGACCAATGAACACCCTGATGAATTATCCTGTAGAGTTTTTTGCATGCAGTCTTTCTAATATGTGGTACATTACAACCACTCAATATAACAATGCAATCTGCCAAGGCCGACAATAGTACATTGCGATACAAGTGCCGTAAGCGATGCATACGGATCGAGGAAAGAGTTTTTTTCAATTTCCGAGATCCGTTACGCGCTTACGGTACGAGTACTGCATGCTATTTTTTGCACGATTATTATTTATATCAACTTATTTATATTAATTGAGATATTAGCTGAAAATATTATGTTTATACACTATTGAAGATGGATGTTATATTTCAGAAAGTGATTCGCATGTGTTGGTTGTTATGGGGACTGAATATTTGTCCTGTTAAAGTCGTCACAAACTGGGGGGGGGGCTTGGTTCCGGTCTTCCATAAAGGCTTGTATTATGATGATTTTACTTACGGCACTTGTACTTTTTGTAATTTTTACCGCACGGAGATTTCTTTTGTTTTCATAGCAACCAAATTGCGTGCGAGAATTTCAAGTTACGATCCACGGCAACAATATTCGTAAGTATCACTAATTAGTTACGTCGTACAAAAATGTCATTACACTGAGGTTTGACTGTAAAGAAATCCTAACCCTAATATTCATCAGCTTGTATTGAACATGGGAACAGTGAAACAATTTGCTTTCAGCAAACGCGGGACTGAAATCACTCCTGCTGAACATCACGAGTATAACAGTACCTTTTTGTCCTGTACTTTGCCCTATTTTTAGCACGTTTCCATTTCCTCTTTTTGTACGGAAATTACACGTAAAAGTCCTAACCCCGCAAGATCCTTCACACTTCAGTCATTCGGATGTGGAATTCTTCACATCTGACATCAAGGACTGCCGGTCATTAACAACTTTCAAATCTCAGTTAACAGCACATACACATACCTAGTAGGTCTATTAATACTGTACCTTTTTCATGTTCTGTGTTAATTAAGTTTATATAATGTACTAACGTGTGCCCGCGGCTTCGCACGCGATAATTATTTCAAAAATTAAAAATTAAGAGCATAATAGTTAAATCATTATATTTATTAACACCAAAATCACGTGGACTACATACCACGATTAGATAGCGTCGCCTGGTAAAAGCGACCTCAGATTCGAGTTCCCTGGCCCAGAAAACCCCTGCATAGTGAGTTTCGTCCAAGTCGAACAATGTTTGACCATATTTAGGCCTATATTGAATATCCCTCTTCCGTGTAGGTTGAAAATTTCATACGTCTGTGGGACTTGATATTCTAAACAAATGAATCGTCAAGGATGGACCTACAAAATCAAGCGATCGCCCGCGATAATTATTTCAGAAATTAAAAATTAAGATATTAATAGTTAAATCATTATATTTATTAACACCTAAATCACGTGAATTACATACCACGATTAGATAGCGTCGCCTGGTAAAAGCGACCTCAGATTCGAGGTACTTGGCCCAGAAAACCCCTGTATAGTGAGTTTCGTCCAAATCGAACAACGTTTGACCCCATTTAGGCGTCGCGTGGTAAAAGCGACCTCAGATTCGAGGTACTTGGCCCAGAAAACCCCTGTATAGTGAGTTTCGTCCAAATCGAACAACGTTTGACCATATTTAGGCCTATATTGATTATCCCTCTTATAATAGTAATAATAATAATAATAATAATAAATAATAATAATAATAATAAAATCAGGTAAACTGATATACCAAAGTGCCAGTATGTTTTGTTTAATCAGTTATGATTGCAGTTATGATATGCAGAATATAAAAAAAAGTCAAATTGGCCGGTTTCGGGATTTGAGCCATGGAACTCCAGAATGTGACGCCAAGACGTTACCATCTTAGCCACCTGGGTCAGTTATGGGATAAGCGCATTTAAAGCAATAGTGTTGTCATAGCTAACTGTATTTTAATTGCCAAAGCCTTAGAAATCACAGTAAAACAAAAGGTTATGTTGTCAAGATAACTGATTTTCATTTTTTAAAATAAATTCTTTCGAATACGTATATTACCATAAAATAGGCACTAAATTGAGCATAACTCCGAAACAGGTCAACCGATTTTATCCAGTATCAATAGACGTCTTCCCATGGACATTATAAATGTGTATACCAAGTTTCATAAAAATCCGGTAAAGTGTATTTGAGTTACCGCGTCTTTAAAATAGACACTAAATTGGGTTTTACTACGGTACCGGTCTACCGATTTGGTCCAATATCAGTAGACTTCTTCCCATGTACATTATAAATGGGTATACACAGTTTCAAGAAAATCCAATAAAGCATATTTGAGTTATCGCGACTTCTTATATATTAACATAAAATGCACTAAATTGGGCATTATTCTGGTACTGGCCAACCGATTTGGTCGAATATCAATAGACGTCTTTCCATGGATATTATAAATGCGTGTACGAAGTTTCATAAAAATCCGAAAAAGCGTATTCGAATTATTGCGCCTTTAAAATATACACTAAATTGGGTTTTACTCCGGTACCGGTCAACAGATTAGGTTCAAATTCAATAGGGCACTTTTCATGGGCGTCATAAATGGGTATACCAAGTTTCGTGGCAATCGGATACAGCGTATTTGAGCTATGGCGCCTATCTAATATAATCTATTAAAATAGGCACTAAATTGGGCATTACTCCGGTACCGGTGAACCGATTTGGTTCAATATCAATAGGGTTCTTCCCATGGACATTATAAATGTGTTTTCAAAGTTTCATGAACATCCAAAAAAGCATATTTGAGTTATGGTGCGTACAGACACACGGACAGCCAGACAGACGGACAGACATTTTTTCGTCCACCACACAATCTCATAAAGTACCATACTGGCACTTAATAATAATCCTCTTCGGTGTTGGTTGAAAATTTCATATATCTGCGTGCCTTGACATGATAAACAAATGAGTCGACCATCGTGAGCTACAACATTCAAGCGATCGTAATGGTTTTATGACAAAAATAGCCAAAGCCTAATGTAATTGATTTGACATTGAAATGTGTAACTAAAAATTGATGCTTCGAAAACGCTAAAATACACGTTTTCTGCCCGTTTTTCACTCATAACTCAATAACGAAAGAAAAAACTAAAAATGTAATATGCCGAAAACCTTCCCGGGAATGTACTCTACAACTTCCCAAAGTTTCATGGCGATCGGATGAATGGTGTAGTAATGCATAAAGGACACACACACAGACACACATACATTCATTTTTATATATATATATATAGATTACGCAACAGTATGTATTCAGTGGTGTAGTTGGGGGTTACACGCAGGTATAACTGTACTGTATATTTTTTTCTTAAAGAATTGACTTTTTAAATTATTTATCCAATTATCCGAATATTTGATTATTGGGAATGGTCTCAATTAATCCGGATAACTGAAGTTCTACTGTATTACAATGGACAGCAATATAATTCCACCGAGCGAGGTGTCCGAGATGGTAACGTCTTGGATTCGCATTCGGGAGGATCCTGGTTCATATTCCGTGGCCGGCCAATTTAACATGGGTTTTTTCATAGTTTCCCCAGTCGTAAAGGCAAACGCCGAATTGGATATTTACATACCATGAATCAGCCTCACCAATTGATCCATTTAAATTAATATCAGTTGAAATTTACTCCATTAAATATACCGACAGTAGAAACAATTGACAAGCAATAGTTCCATGGCCTACCCTATTGTACAGACACAGATCCCGAACTCCTGATATAGCCTCGAAGCTAAAAGGAGTATAAACGCAGCTGAAATAAGAAAAAAATTATAATTCCAACTGTCATTTCAGTGTAATTTGCATAAATATATTCAGACATAATACGAAATGATTGTAATTAATTTTAGCCATGAAACAGTTTTTCCATAAGGTTTGCTGACTGACTCCGTTCCGTTATTTTTTTCAATATGACTGAAGGGTAACCAGTCAAATTGCAGGATGGACGTTTCATTAATAATTTGTAAATTGACTAAGTTTAGAATTAGCCTGCGACATATTCTCTAGATATAAGTGATCTATATTACAATTTTGCAATAGAACATTCCGTATTCACACAAGAAACTGTACGACGAAGGAGAACAGATGTGATTGACAGTAACCTTGCGTTTAAGTAATGCTACGGTTAACACAAGAATTTATCAATTAACTAAGGCACTAAGTGCAATTTCATAATTAATTAAGATCCCACTTCACAACGTGAACAAACAGCTGCGCAAGGATCTATTTTTGGTCAGAGCAAGGATCTCAGGTCTATTATAGCTTTCCCCACACTGACCATTCCATTTATTTGAATTAATATTTAATTCTACTTAATCTAGATATTTAGCAATAATGCAATACTTTAGACACTGTCAATATAAACTAAATATGTACTACAACTCACATGTCGAAACCTATCCTCAAAATTTTGCATAGGCCTATCGGCAGGTCATCAATTACAGATAGACATATGCCAAAAATTAGCTGCTCATATGAACTTTTAGTAGGTGAAAATTGATTGCACACGTTTTCACCCACTACAAGTTCGTGCGAGCAGCTAATATTTTGCATGTGTCTATTTGTAATATCGACATGCAAAATTTGAGGATAGGTTTCGACATGACAACCCGTACTGTTCCCTCTTCAGTCTAGATTTTATAGTAACTTATGTTTTCATTCCAACTTCCTAATTGTCTATGCTATGAAGATGTTGGACTGCATTATCTTAAAATATAGCTTTAAGGCGAGTGTCGCCTGCCCTCTGAATAATAAAATAAATATTAAATAGCACATAATTATGAATAGGGCAAGGTATTTGATGATATTGCATCTATATTACATTTATAGGAAGGTTGAAAGCTGGCTCGAATATTTACAAATGTGTACAGCATCAGTTTGTTTGTTTTGGCATTATTTTGCATTTTTCGTCATTTTCAAGAGGTATGTAAGTTATGTCATTTTTCTGGCATTTTTAGGTGATTTTCGGAATGTTTATTTTTTTATTTAGATAAAGCATAATATTACAAGATATCTATAATTTGTCATCATTAGGCCTATTTATGTTTTTAATGCTTGTCTATTATAACTTTATAAGTAAACTAGCTTGTGCCCGCGGCTTCGCCCGCGATAATTATTTCAAAAATTAAAAATCAAGAGCATAATAGTTATATCATTATATTTATTAACTCCTAAATCACGTGGACTACATACCACGATTAGATAGAGTCACCTGGTAAAAGCTACCTCAGATTCGAGTTCCTTAGTCCAGAAAACCCCTGTATAGTGAGTTTCGTCCAAATCGAACAACGTTTGACCATATTTAGGCCTATGTTGATTATCCCTCTTCCGTGTAGGTTGAAAATTTCATATGTATGCGTGCCTTGACATTAAAAACAAATGAATCGACCAGCATGAGCTACAACATTCAAGCGATCGCGAAAGTTTCATTTCCAAGGTTTGACAAAAATAGCCAAAGCCAGCTGTAATTGATTTGACATTGAAATATATTACGCTTCGGAAACGCAAAAAATGCACGTTTTCTGCCCGTTTTTCACTCATTTTTGGCATTTAGAATCAGAATTTTTCAAAATCCTTTCTTAGTGAGCATCTACATTATGAAACGAAGGTACTGTCAAAATTCCAAGACTCTACCTGTTATAGTTTAGGCTGTACGTTGATTCCTGTCATTCAGTCAGTCAGTCATTCATTCAGTCAGTCAGGACAAAGCCTTATATATATATAGAGATAATATGCACAGGAAAGAAAGCAGACTTGCAGCATAACTTTTTGAACTATATTAAGCCTACATTTCCAAGGAAACCTCTAGTGGAAGGGAAGTATAAGTCATTACTTTCAGACAATAGACAATCGTTTTCATTTGAGAATCTTCGCAAAGTTTTCACCACTGCAGTTTATGTTCTAGCAATATATACATATGTATATATATATATATATATACATATACTAGCTTAAAAGGCCCGGCGTCACCCGGGATTTTTATTTTGTAATTGGAAATTAACTTATGAAGGACTTTAGATTTTTAAATTCTAGGTCCTAATATAAGTATTTATAAGTTAATTTGAAATAGTAAGAACGACTTATCACACTGAAACTATTCCCTCATAAAACGCTTGATGTAGCTTTTAATGGCTCATGGAGGACGTAGAATTTTGCATCTCATTGCTTCTACACACCAAGCCTGATAGGGGTTGAGATAAGAAGGAACAGAAATTCCGGTAACATAAAATTGCATTATCGTGGCAGAGAATTTTTATTTCTCACTCTCATGTTACCATAAAACCGTTTTGGGGATGAAATTAAACAGAAATACAATATCACTTTCATACTTCTCTTCCCAAAACATATTACCTTACCTCGTATTGTTTTCTCTAAGTCCAGTTTAGAGAAAGTTATGTGACTGCATTATTTTCGTGTATTTCATCTGTAATATTTAATTATAACATGAATTATATTGATACCTTCTCTAATTTGTCAAATTTCCATTTCATTTCATTCCAAACCCATCTGATACCACTTGCAACAATACTGTTGTCAAGATTTCTGTGATTTGGATTTGATAATTCTGTGTAAAAAGGGATTAAGTGTTCTCAAAAACATTTGATTTTTGCAATTTAAAATCAAAATTTTTCAAAATCCTTTCTTAGTGAGCACCTACATTATGAAACGGAGGTACTGTCAAAATTCCAAGTTTCTACCTGTCATAGTTTAGGCTCTACGTTGATTCCTGTCAGTCAGGACAAACCCTTTATATATATATATTTTTTTTTTAATGGCAAGTAGCATAAATTTATTTTCTTTGTTAGTAATAATATACGAGTGTTTTATATTGTAAATTTAATAGTATAATGCAATGGCATCCATTATATTGCTCTCTAAACTCAATTTACCTGTATTTCTAAACCGGTAATTACAAGAAATAATGGATAACTTATTATTTCTTTTTGCATCACCGTTTTACTGTTTTTAGGTCATAAATGCACTTTTTATATTGTATTTGTTTCGCTATTTTTTGTTCAGTCAATGCCTTGCCCTACATATGAGATTTTTTCCAATTAATTAAATATGTGTATTAACTAATACATACCAGGACATTAGCATTGGAGTAAGAAAGGGTTGTTTGCTAGTTTCCTTTACCGTCCTTTCGAGTGGATTAGGGAAGGGCTCAAGCGTTGACCAATACTAGACACGACTCCTCAGATCCAATTCTTATAGGGCAATCTCTCGTATATATAGACGGCTTTGTCCTGACTAACTGACAAAGAATCAACGTGGAGCCTAAACTATAATAGGTAGATACTTGGAATTTTGGCAGTACAGTAGAACCCCGATAATTCGAGCTAATTGGGGGTGAGGCTACCTCGAATTACAAAAAACTCGGATTATACGGAAATATCACTAAATCAATGGGTAAATCATAAATAAATGTTTAATGAGCACAATAATGGTTTAAAAAAATACACATATAGTAGGCCTACATACCTGTGAAACAACTGTATGTATACTGGCAAACATTTTCAATTTTCTACATCGTCATCGTTTGAGGATTAAGTCATTGTCTGACCCTTAATGGAGTGGAACGGGAAAGCGGCGCTACTAGGAAAACACTTTTAATTACCATTGTAGCTGAGTAGGGATTACTGAAACAATAAAGTATTCTTTTCTGAAAGGATGGTAGGCCTATGTACTGTACAATTGATTGACACGAGGTCCCGACAAAGAAAGATCAAACCTCGGTTTCTGTCAATCTGTAATAGAAATGCAATGGCAGTCTGAAGCCAAGGTTATTTCTGTGTATTATGAACGAAAACCCTAAGTGGGACAGTTTTACCTGCATTTTTGTACATGGAAAAATTGAAAGAAAGGTCAAAATGTAACACATTCGAAAGTGCGTAAAACTTACAAGCGGACACCGTATAAAAACGGGATTTTACTCTAGTTTTGTGGAAAATTTTAATATCCCTAAGACCAGCTCGAATTACACGGAACCTTGAAATACCGGGGCTCGAATTACCGAGGCTCTACTGTACCTTCTTTTCATAATATAAGTGCTCACTAAGAACGGATTTTTATTTATTTTTATTTTTGATGCCAAAATTCAATTTTTTTCGAGGAGACCAAATACCTTCCATATGAAACACACGAGTAATTCTTTTGTTGTAGAGAACGTTATCAAGACAGTATTCAATTGTGAAATTAATACAAGATGGCCTTGCTCGGTTGCTACCTTCATTCATTAATCTGCGATTCGCAGAGATCTGATTTTTTTTTTTACATAGGTGGACAAAAGGAGATCATGAATGCACGCCTAAATGGGAAAACATTGATAGATTTGGATGAAACTAACTATGCGGGTTTTTTGGGCTAGGGAACTCGAAGCTGAGGTCTTTTATCCCCCGGGCGGTGCACTTTATTCATGAAATGCAACTCGAAGCCGGGGTTTTAGCTTTTTAATTATCAGTCGTTATAATAAAATTGTTTATGTCATGATTTTGGTAAGGTTCATGAATCTTTAGTTAATTTTAATCGTTTCATTTGGAATTTGTATGCCCATATGGCAGCATAAGATTCGTTTTGTTCGTTTGTTTATTTACTAGGAGGTGCCCGTGGCTTCGCCACGATAATTCTTTTAAAAATTAAGAATTAAGAGTATAATAATTATTAAAGCATTATATTTATTAACACTTGCACGCGAATCATTCATAAACTAAGCCATTAATAATTAATGAAACAGCTAAAATTCCTGCTTTAGAGTAGCCTACATTCCACGACATGAAAGCGCCCCCTGGGAAAACTATATCAGAATCGATTATACAGTTCCAAAGAACCTGTGAACACCGTATTGTTTCTCAGCTGTTTATTGACATGAATATGATGTGAATTTTATTTTATCAATTCAGTGTAATTTTCAGAAATTATATAATGTTTCAAGGGAAGGAATGGTTTGTTTGGATTATTATTATCGGCGATATTTCAAGAGTTAAACCATCAATATTTTACAGCTGTTGCCCCCGGCTTCGCCCGCCATTATTCATTGACTCCAGGATTTTTATGAAAATTACACTGATAGATTATTAAAAATGTTTGTGGTTCAGAGCTATGAAAATTGTAAGTAAAAATAAAATTAGAATATTTGTTCATTGTGTTCATTTCACTTAGGCCTAAAAAATAAAGAAACGGTTTTCCTTCCTAATTTTGTAGTCGTCATGAAAGTTTAGACTGCGAGAGACGAACATCGCCGAGTATACCCGATGTCTCACGAAGCGGGCGAGCAAGCACGCTATTTAGGGCCGTTGAATTGTATAAGAGTAGATATTCTTAACGATAAACAATATAATTAAGAATAAAATTATGTAACTCCTGCAATTTACGTAAACACGATGTCAGTGTTAACAAATATAATGTTTTAATTATTTTTCTGTTAAATAAATGATTCAAACAAACCATCTAACAGTTGAGTAAAATAATCGCGGGCACCTGCTAGTAAACATATACGGCAAAGGACAGGACCATTCAGGATTGACGGAAATAAAATGCAATCTTCCAGGGGAAGACCCCGAAAAGATGCACATTCAGATTGGTCGGCCACCTCATTCGGTTCCAAATTAAATAAATAATTGTTTCCCGTTCTGTTGAGACATCCCGGTAAAACCTGTAGAAACCACTTCCATGTGCAAACACAGCTAACGGAAGGATTGCACAGCTCCGTGCGCCCCTGCACAGGATATGGACCTAGCAGGAGATTAACTGCTCCACTTGAAGCTGCGGGCCGAGGTCAGAACCCATGTGGCCGTGATCAAGCTGATATCACTAAATCACGGCCTTCTGTATTAATTAATAGCCTGAAATGCAGGTTCCGGAAACACCCCCAAGAAAATAATGGAACCTTCGTCCTTGCCCTTAGGCTACCATGACATAAGCCTACTAGCAGGTGCACGCCAGCGTTTATTAGATCTTTTTTAAGTTATTTATTTAAATAAAACGCTTTAGGTTCCGCTCCGGTAAACAAAAGAATAGCATTGTTTATATTGTTTTCTGTGTTCTTAATCATGTACTGGTGGGGGGGGGGGGAAGCGGACCTACTCTTGTAGCTGATTTCAGAGCCTTGTGATACGTAAATAAATGTAAGAGATGTAACGGAAACGCTTGTTTTCACAAGCAATGCAAATTACGTTAAAGTATTTCTCAACTGATTGTCTAGAACAAATTTCAATTCATTCCCTGCTATCCTGTGAATGCCGCTAGGCATGCGCAGTGGCTCATACAGGCAACTTAGATATTTTAGTCGGTCCGATTTTTTTCCACCTATACTACCTGTACATTGAAATAATTCTTATTTAATTTCTATCTCGACATCTGTTAATTTTATAAAGAAATGTGTTTCATTTTTTTAAATTGTTTCTACAACTTCTCACGTTGCTGAGAGAATCTACAATTTGAAAATGGACACGAATGAACTATCCTATAGGCCTAAGTAACTTTTACAAAAAAATTGGATATAGTCTTTTTATTAGTCATAGAGAGAAGTATTGAAATTTAAATTTTTATCAAAATCGTAAGAGCCATAAAAAAAGATAAAAGTTTTCATGAAAACTAATCTTAATATTTAGTTAATGAATCCACATTCTATGGGTGTCAATAAGACTAGAACCATAAATAGGCCATGATCCAAAAATAGAAATAGGCCTATATGCAATGCACTTTACCGTAACAGACCAGCAGGAAGGACAGACATTCCAAATATACTCTTTTTACTTGCTTGCATACACGTAGTATTGGGATCGTGTCAAAAAATCTGATGTGAAAGTCACATAACTTCCTCTGCCCAAATAAAAGTTAGCAGTATTCACATATGCTTGTACAGAATCGCAAGACACAATTTTACGCAAATACCTCTTCTTTCAATGATGCGACTAAAAGCGCAGGCTATAAGTTATAACAAACTTAAAAAAAAGAACAAGTGACTGCAGACGTTTATTGAACTTTCCGCCGTAAAGAATAATTTCCGAAATTTATCGAATATTTCCCTCAGATACTTCTTTACTCTATGCATGGCCAACAATACATCTTTCTCACTTCACATTCTTAAATAGAATAAGAGGCCGTGAAAGAGCGCGTATTCAGTTGTTCATCACGCAAGACAAAGTTTCTACAAACAGTGGGTGGCTTGTAACTACCCTCAGAGAATTTTTTCGAAAAAAAGTTTCAAATAAAAGTTTTAGCTCTCAGTAAAAGGAACACATGTGCAAATTTGAAAGAAAATCGTTAGAGCCGTTTTCGAGAAAATCGCGAAAAACGAAAATTTCTTCATGTAAAGTCCCCTTAAAAATAAGAGCAACTTATCGCCAATCCTCCGCTCACATCTTCAGAAGGTACCTGACCCAAATACGAAATTTTGTTTTCATACGATTTTCCGTCTTGGAGCTAGCTTGTTCACAGGCTTTCCACACAGACAGACACACACACACACAGACATGTTTCAAAAAATAGTATTTTTGGATTCAGGGGGCCATGAAACGTGTATATATGCTAATAACTCAACTTCGAATTTTGGGGTCGAAAACAATACTTCCTCTACCTATAGTAGGCTACCTATGGTACGGGCAGAGGAAGTAAAAATTGAGATAACACCTGGAAAACATGTTTCACGAAGCCTATAAACCGAAAAAGTGTTTTTGGAATGACGTCTAACTGTCTATCCGTCTGTTTGTGGAGAAGCACAGCGCTAAACGGTTCATTGCATCTACAGGACTCTTAATTAAGGACTATTTTGGAATTTTATAGACTTTTTTGGATTTTATAACTGAAATATTAAGGGGACTTTTCATGAAAACGTTTTTTAAAAATTCACGTAACACAAAGAAAATACGTTCGACTTCCCGGTAAAAATGCAGCAGTCGAGTGTGTTTTCTTTGACGTCTGATAAAACTCAAATGAAAGCATCATTGATAGTGAAATTTAGTATGAAATACAATTGTTCAGAATTCTATTACTTTTCAGAGGGAAGCAAATATCGAAATATCCCCTGAATGGATTTCATCATGGAAGTATGGGAGCACTAATCCTTTAAAAAAAATGGCGTTAAAAACAGTGCATACTGATGCGCAGTAGGTTACGATGAAGTATCTAGACCTACCTGACTTTCATATCACGTGATGTTCCCTGCCAGTTCATACTGTACAGACCTTGTAAAAACATCTTAGTTAGCCTCACAGCATTCAAAAGTGAAGTGTGATACGTTAATAAGAACAATGGAAGGCCAATGTAGTTATTGTAGCAAAAAGGTTGGTGGTAGTAAAGTGATTCACAGTCAGAATAGGGAAATAGTGTGGAATGTATTTAGGTATTTCAAACAGGTGCACCAAGATGACCCTAAATATGCAATTCAGCAGCGTGTTTCGGATGCTACAGGAATTTCATTCAGCAGCATTGAGAGAATTGTAAAAGAAGGTGAGAAATGTGTTCAAGATGGAACGAGATTTAGTATTCCACATAAAAAACGATCAAGGAAAAAGTGAAAACAGACTTAGATGATTTTGATAAGTGTGTAATTAGAAGGACGGTGAATGAATTTCACAAAACAAACGAGGAAACGTCAACTTTAAAAACACTATTACCTGTCCCAAAGAACAAAATTAACTTCTCTGGAGGTAAATGGGCTTTAAGGTAAGTGTTGAAAGATTTGCATTTCAGGTGGAGAAAAACAGTGAATAACCGGAAGATATTAATTGAGGAAATGGAGATCCGTAATTTACGTCTGAAGTATTTACGATGCCTTACGGGCTATTATGAACCGCATATTTGGAATGAATAGTACAGTATATGCATTCTCTTCTGCCCCTACTCCATTGCTACCGGCGGACGATAAGCTATCTGCGCGTGTTTGGTTCAGGTCCTAGCGTCCCAGTTATGCCTAAGTAAATAATGAATCAGTTCATCGTGAGAAATGGAATGGTCCCAGCTTTCACTCTCAGAAATATGGTGACCTTGTCATGAATTCAAGTAGAACTGCTGTGCCTCAGACAGTTGGAAAATGGCAACTAGCCAATGCGTTTTTTGTTACTTAGGTCAGTATAATTATATTACACGCCACTTATTGAGAACACTTCGGGACGCAGCTAATCTGATAGTATTAAACGACTGATAACAGTAGCCAAAGGAATTAAATGAAGGTTATTTATTCATATATAAGATAATGCACTACAAAAAAGAATTAAATATATTTATTCATAAAATAATACGTAACTTTGAATCGTTGAACCACTCATAATACAGTAATTCACTACAAGCAAGTATTTTTTCAACCAGTAACAAAGTTTTAAATTGTTTTTAGTTTCCTTTAGGAGTTCATTAACCAATACTTCATACTCGGTTACGATTTACGAATGTTTTTGGATGCTGTACTGATCTGTGGTGAACACCGCGTAGCAGAACATCTAACGCCTGTCTGTTCAAGTATTTTCATTTTACAGTAGCCATCACTGCATGTCAACACTGCCATCTTCATAAATCAAAAGCTGCAGCTTAACTGAGGGGTGAAACGTGTTTTATTAATTAAAAGAGGAAGTTAGGTAATGGTGACCTTGTCATGAATTCAAGTAGAACTGCTGTGCCTCAAACAGTCGGTAAATGGTAACTAGCCAATGAGTTTTTTGTTACTTAGGTCAGTATAATTACAGTGCACGCCGCTTATTGTGATCACTTCGGGACGCAGCTAATCTGATAGTATTAAACGACTGATAACAGTAGCCGAAGGAATTAAATGATGGTTATTTATTCATATATAAGATAATGCACTACAAAACAGAATTAAAAGCTATTTGTTCATAACATAATACGTAATTGTGAATCATTGGACCACACATAATACAGTAATTCACTACAAGCAAGTATTTTTTCAACCAGTAACAAAGTTTTAATTGTTTTTACTTTCCTTTAGGAGTCCATTAACCAATACTCCATACTCAGTTACGAGTTACGAGTGTTTTTGCAAGTCTATAGCCTACTGATCTGTGGTAAACATCGCGTAGCAAAACTTCTAACGCTTGTCTGTTCAAGTCTTTTCATTTTACACTAGCCACCACTGCATGTCAACACTGTTATCTTCATAAATCAAAAGCTGCAGCTTAACTGAGGGGTGAAACGTGTTTTATTCCTGAAAAGTGAAAGTTAGGTAATGCCACCCCCTCGAACTGGTCATCCTGTGAGCTGGCAACAGATTTGCTACCTCCAGGACAACACAATACAGTTGAGTTAGAAAATAAACCCTTAAAAAGAAAATTTTAAATGTACAGGTAGGGGGGGGGGGAAAGCGGACCGACTCTTGTAGCTGATTTCAGAGCCTTGTGATACGTAAACAAATGTAACGGAAACGTTTGTTTTCACAAGGAATGCAAATTACGTGAAATTATTTCTCAATTCAAGCAATTTATCGACACTAGAACACTATCCTGTGAATGCAGCTAGGCATGCGGAATGGCTCATATCGACAACTTAGAAAATGAAATTATAACGAGAGTAGAATCGTGCAATTATTTAGGAATAACTCTTAATAAGGAATTGAACTGGAATACACATATAGGAAATTCAATTAGCAAGGCATATAAAACATTGCACTTCTTATTTAGAACATTAAGGGGAAGCAACTTAAAAACCAAAGAGTTAGCTTATAAATCATTAGTGAGACCAAATTTGGAATATGCTGTAAGTGTATGGGGTCCGTATCAGACAGGTCTAATAACACAGTTAGAAATGGTGCAGAGAAAAGCTGCAAGATTTGTTATGAATAAGCACCAACAAAATGACAGCATTACGGCTATGTTAAAAACACTAGGGTGGAAATCTTTAGAATCCAGAAGGAAAATAAATAGATTAAAATGTATGTATTGTGTATACACGAAACAACCGGCATGGGAAGCGCTTCACAGCAAAATTAAAGAACCAGATTACTAAAGTAGGAAGGATCACAGATACAAAATAAGGGGTAGATCTCAGAGAACAAATATTGCCAAATTTTCTTTTTTAAATAGAGGGATTCAGGATTGGAATGATTTACCTGCAGAAATCTTCGAAACGTTTCCTGCTAAAGTCAAAATTTTTAAAAATATATTGAATAGGGTATATGATAATGTATAATTTTTTTCTATAATATTCTCAGTATGCAATTTTTATATGTTATAGTTTTAAATGGAACGATATTTTTTTAATTATCAGGTATGTGGATAGCTGTTGTGATATTTAATGTGCAACTGTATGTATAGTGTGTAATTTTTGTATATATGTATGGCTGGTATTTATTGCACCACTGCCACCGGGTTGTTGACCCACTTCCAGTGCAAGAAAATAAATAAATAAATAAAAAATTAGTCGGTCCGCCTTTTTTTTCTACCTGTACATTACTTTGAAATACAGGAAAATGTGATAACATAAACCGAATCTTTGATCACAATAAACAGCATTTTTTCAATGTACGGTATGAGTATTAATCCGTACGGGACTTCATAAAAGTGACAACATTCCCCGACTGATAACATTATCCGCGAGTGCATTAAGCGGCGTTCACTGTATATATTTTTTTGCTGGTTAAAATAGGGAATATGATTGCAACTTTCATTCTATTCTGTGAGCACCACAAATAGCCATACAGTTACGTGTAAGTTACGTAACTTGCCCGCGGCGTCTTGCAACAGTCACTGACCGACTCTGCGGGGAGATTTTGCTGCTTTGTCGCGACTCAGAAGAAAGGAAGTAAAACGCGTGGCCCTGACTGAGCGGCCAGTTCATTGCCTCACAAGGACAAGTAGGTTTTTGTTTAGCCTTTTCTTGACCCAAATGTTTAAAGCGAGAAAGCTGCATTTCCCACATGACGACCTCAGGTTGGCTCTGTTTCCACAAAAGTGCTTAACCTCCCTCTGTCCTTTCTAGAGACATGCATTTTGCACGCCTCGTTAAGACCACTTAACGAATTTATTATAACTATTGTAACACTCCCAAATCCAATGAAAATACAGGCGGTTTATCATTGAAGCGTGCTCGCAAAAACTGCCCTTGTCAGTTGTCTTTATTTTAGAAACTGCCCTTGTAGTATTATTAAGTCATTAAATATCATACTTCCTACAATATAAACAATGTCAGTATTTCCCTGCCAAAATAATCCTAGTCAATACGATAGAATTTCTTTCAGGAAGTTGTCTTAGCTTTTATAACTGATATAGTCTTTATACTACATTCTTTTTGAGAAAATGACTGTTATTAAGTGTCAGTATGGAACTTTATGGGATTGTGTGGGGGGACGGGAAAACGTTTGTCCGTCTGTCCGTCTGTACGCGTGTGTCTGTACGCGCGATAACTCAAATACACTTTATCGGATTTTCATGAAACTTGGTATAGGCATTTATAACGTCCATGAAAAGATGCCTATTGATATTGGACCTAATCGGTTGACCGGTACCGGAGTAATGCCCAATTTAGTGCCTATTTTTATAATAAAGAAAAGCGCGATAACTCAAATACGCTTTATCGGATTTTCACGAAACTTGGCATACGCCTTATGACTTCCATGGGTACAAGTCTATTGAATTTGGACCAAATCGGTTGACCGGTACCGAAATAACGAGTATATCAATATTAATTTTGTAATGAATATAAGACGCTACAATATTATTCCATGGCCCACCATATATGAAAATAACGTAACAAATTACCAAACGTTTATTGATATTGTTAGCCCACCTTGATTGATTCGTTTCTTCATAACGATGTCAGTGTAAATAATATTGTAGATTAAAGATTTAAAACACAACTAGCCGTTGAATATTGATAATATATTGTGTATTCTATGGATAAGTAAGACTACCGATATCTACATCATATTTTAATGTGAGTATTTGTCTTATTCCTTCCTGTGCAGCAACATACCTAATGAAATTCCTGACAGATAGATTTCAGATTGACTTTTTATTCATTCATAACCTATACGTGTGCTTTAAACTTGAAACAAACATGTCAGCGAATCGAAGGCCTTTAGCATAGGCGTAACGTGGGGGGGGTTTTGGGGGTTTGAACCCCCCCCCATTGATTAAAAAAAGGAAAATTGTATAATTTTTTAAGTCTGCCCATAAATTAGTTAATACAAGTATAAAGTGTGGGAAGCTTAAAACTCGTTATTTGGCGTCTTAATTTTTAAAATTTTCCGGGGGGACCCCCGGAAGCTTAAAACTCGTTATTTTGCATCTTAATTTTTAAAATTTTCCGGGGGAGGACCCCCGGACCCCCCTCTCCCTGGGGGATATTCCATACCCCCCAGACCCCGCGGATGTTATAACCCCCCCCCCATATGGTCGGCCTGGTTACGCCTATGGCCTTTAGCATCATTAATATTATTGCCAGCGTATTTTGTTTTTGGAGTTTAACTCGGAGATATAATACAAAAAGAACTTCTTTTCTGCATGGGCCTATCATAATTGCAATTACACTGATTAAAAAAAGCATTCTGGCACTTCATTATATCAGTTTACCTGATTTTATTTTCATTATGATCATGATGGTGATGAAAAGAAGATCAGAACTAAATCAAACAGGACAAAATAATTAAGTTAAAAATTTGTTCTAGATTCAACTACTTTTTTATTATTTTTTCTCAATTTCTGTATTGATAATGGAAACAAATTCTTTAAAAATATATTTATATACAGGCTTCACAACGTATATTGTGTGCAGAGACAAGCACAGTCCAGAAGATGATTCATACCTTAATATCACACTATTGAGAAGATTGGTACAATGTGTTTATAAGCAGTCGATTTATGTAATTCATTGCGTTTTATTGATGAAATAATCTTGGTAAATCCCACGCGAGATTACGTGTTTCATAACTTAATTTGGCCGAACTTCGTACCAGGAAATTGATAAACCCGTAATCTCTCGTGGGATTACCTATGATAATATAATGAACTTGAGTCTCAAGAGACGTTATTTACATGCAGAAGCAATACGCAGATGCAGCTGTTATAATGCGATCCAATTTGCTTTGTTTTCACCGCTACATGTGAGTAGGCCCATTAATTAAACTTAAATAAAGGACAACGCACAGATAGAAAGCAACGACCTCCAGAACACCTGCAACCATTGCATCTATTAGTAAACTGCACAATATATTTAAGGAAGTCACATTGCGTCTTTCAGAATTTGATAAATAATTAGAGATCCGTGAAAGTGGTTTTATTTTGAAGTAAAATTCCTTTTAAAAAGGCAGATTTCGGTGTTATTAAGTGCCAGTATGGTACTTTATGAGATTGTGTGTGGGGACGAAAAATGTCTGTCCGTCTGTCTGTCCGTCCGTCCGTCCGTGTGTCTGTACGCGCGATAACTCAAATACGCTTTGTCGAATTTTAATGAAACTTGGTATGCACGTTTATAATGTCCATGGGAAGAACCCTATTGATATTGAACCAAATCGGTTCACCGGTACCGGTGTAATGCCCAATTTAGTGCCTATTTTAATAGATTATGGCGCCTTTCTAATAGAAAGGCACCATAACTCAAATACGCTGTATCGGATTTCCATGAAACTTGGTATACTCATTTATGACGTTCATGAGAAGTGCCCTATTGAATTTGAACCTAATCTGTTGACCGGTACCGGAGTAAACCCCAATTTAATGTCTACTTTAAAGGCGCAATAACTCAAATACGCTTTATCGTATATTTATGAAACTTCGTATACACATTTATAATGTCCATGGGAAGACGTCTATTTATAATAGATAAAATCGGCTGACCTGTTTCGGAGTAATGCTCAATTTAGTGCCTATTTTATGGTAATATACGTATTCGAAAGAATTTATAAAAAAATGAAAATCAATTATCTTGACAACACTGCCTATTGTTTTACTGTTATCTTATAAGGCCTTGGAAATTAAAATACAGGTAGCTATGACAAAAAACACTATCGATTTACAAGCGCTTATCCAACTAGACCGTTAAAATGATCCCGGTGGCCGAGATGGTAACGCTTTGGCCTCACATTCTGGAGTCCATGGTTCAAAACCCGAAACCGGCCAATTTGAATTTTTTTTGACATTTTTATGTGAGTGTGCGATTGTCCACATATCTGTACAGTTCAGGTGATGCTGGAAGATTTTAATCTCATTAAAAAAAAACTAGACCTTTGTTCTTCCGTAAGCCCTGCTTAATGAATAAATCTGGAGCTTAACTTGGAAATCAATTTAAAAAAATCATATTCTGCATATCATAATTGCAGTCATAACTGTTTAAACAAAAACATACTGGCACTTTGTTACATCAGTTTACCTGATTTTATTCTAAGTATATAAGTTATGAAAATATTAAAATTATACATTCATGTTAAAATTTCCTCGATTTTTTATTTTTTTGAACGAATTGGTTTAAAAACCTGGAAACCCCCATTTTTCGCGTTATGTTGATGATTTCGCGTTATTTCGCGATAAGAAAACGTCATTTGGGGGTTAGGGTTGATATTTATGAAAGTACTGCACAAATTTTTGGAAAAAATAACAATTCGCGTTATCGCGTCTCGCAAAATTCACGGATCTCTATAAATAATGATAGTAAAAATAATTCTATATTGCGTAATAAGCCTGCCCTTGCTATGTATAGTCTAACTTACTATCGGTACAGAAAGTAATGTGTTCTCCCATGAAATGTTTTATATGTAAACTAGCTAAGAAGGTCCTGCGTCGCTCGGGTTTAGTATTTTGTAAATTCGAAAATAACTTACGAAGGACTTTCGATTTTGAAACTCTAGGTCTTTATATAGGCATTTAGAATTTGAAATCCGGAAGAACGACTGATCACACTAAAACTATTCCCTCAGAAAACGCTAGATATAGCTTTTTATAGCTTATAGCAGATCCCTGCGGCTTCGCCCATGATAATTAATCGGAAGATTAAAAATGAAGAGCAAAATAATTAAAATATTTTATTTTTTAACACTTTGCACGCAAAACATTCATAGGTCTAAACTAAACGATCGATATGCCTAATTAATGAAACAGCTATAAATCCGGCCTTGAAGTGAATTCCACGATTAGAAAGCGCAGCGTGGGAAAAATAACCTCTGATTCGAGTTCCCTGGCCCAGAAAACCCCTGCATAGTGAGTGTCGTCTAAATCGAACAATTTTTACCCATTTAGGCCTATATTCATTACCCTTCTTCTGTCTAGGGTGGAAATTTCAGATGTCTGCGTGCTTTGACATTATAAACAAATGAATCGTCCAACGTGGGATTACAAAATTCAAGCGATCGCAATGCTTTTATTTCCAAGAAATGACAAAAGTATACAAAGCCACCTGTTCATTGATTTGACAATTGAAATGTATTAATGAAAACTGATGCTTCGAAAGAGCAAAAAAAAAAAAAAAATCACGTTTTCTTCCCGTTTTTCACTCATAACTCGCGAACGAAAGCTAAAATTAAAAATGTGCTATGCCAGAAACCTTCGCGAGAGTGTACTCAACAACTTCCCAAAGTTCCATGGCGATCGGATGAATGGTGTAGTAATGCATAAAAGACAGACAGACAGACATACATTCGTTTTTATATAGATAGATTTCCTGTACTCAGCCGTCATAAATATGTGATAAGATCGCACCCAATTCTCACATAGCACTAAGCTATGTTAATAATATGTTGCCTGTGAAATCAAAAGGCAGAAGAGAAATGTTAGAGACGAAATTATACGAAATCGCTACGGATATTATTCGCTTGATGTACTGAAATTTTGCTCCTCTTAATTATGTAATGGAAATTTTGCAAAATAAATTCAAATCCATCCTTCACATCTGCCAATCCTGTGAGGTACATTGGGACACTACTGTACAAGGCCTGAGGTGTTCAAATAAATTATGCCGTGCCAATCTTCGTGTCACACATTTAGGCTAAATAAAACCCTTTATACGGACTGGCTTAAAGGGTTTTGATTTTGACATTCGAAATTAACTTATCAAGGACTTTCGATTTTAAAACTCTATGTCCATAAATGGGTATTTAGAATTTGAAATGTGAAAGAACGACTTATCACACTCGAACTATTTCCTCAGAAAACGCTTGATATAGCTTCTTATGGTTCATAGAAGATGTAGAATTTTGCACCCCACTGATTCTACACACCAAGCCTGGTAAGGGTTCAAATATGAAGAAAGAGGTTGTCCGGTAACATAAAATGGTATTGTCTTTGCGGAATATTTTATTTCTCACTCTCATGTTACCAAACAACCGTTTCGGGGTTGAAATCAAAAAGAAATTCAATACCACTTTCATACTTTCCTCCCCACAACCTGGGATATAATAATATACAGCCGCATAGGAGTAAAAATCTTCCATCCCGTTTTGATTTTTGGCATTTAAAATAAAAATTTTGCATAATCCTTACATTATGAAACGAAGGTATTGTCAAAATTCCAAGTCTCTACCTATTATAGATAAGGCTCTACATTCATTCTCTGTCAGTCAGTCAGGACAAAACCTCTTATATATATGTGTGTGTGTGTGTGTATATATATATATACAGGGTGTTAATGAATAACACCGAAATATTTTACCTGTGTATAGAGGAAACATAGATAAGTAACTTTTATTAGTAAATTTTTGCTCTATGGATTCAATTTTTCCTGTTACAGCGTAAAATCTCCCAGGGCACGGCCGCCACTGACATTAGAGAAAAATGACATTAGAGAAAAATGCAAAACAAAGGAACTTCGTAGTTAACACTGTAGTCAGTAGTTATGAATAGAAAAAAGAATAATGCAGTGACGGCCAGTCATGTGATTAGTGTGTAAATTTTGCAGATTGTGGAAACACTAAATTATGATATAGCTGTTGACGAATGATTAAGAATCAGGTTCATATGGATCATTAGGAAGGCATGAAGTCAATTTAATGAAAGTTTTTACCCTATTTCGCATAATTATTGACTTATGAGCACCAAATTATAATGACTTTAATGCCCTATAGCATACCCATTTTACATCATAGAGCAAAAATCTCATGCACATACAGTTTTTATAGACAAGAGTTTTATGAGTAACTCAAAATAATTGTAAATAGGACAAGTATACTGAAATAATTTAAATCTTTTAACCTAACGTAATATATTAACTGGAGAGAATTGTAATTGTACCACTATTGTATTGTATTATTGTATTTATTGTAATTGTACTCAATACAGTATATAAATTTTAGAAATTATTTTTTAAAAATTGAATGAATTATAATTTGAATATTTGACGAGTCTTTGTTTGACAAATATTTTTAGAATGACATAATGTCCTTTTATCAATATAAACAATCAAGTTTATACTAAGATATTTTTTAAACTTTGAATCTAACTCAATAAGTGTAAAAATTTTAAACTACAATTTTGAGTAAAGAAGGGATATAATAAATTATGTAAATTTATTAAACTATGTACAAGAATCTATAATAAAATTTGATATATTTACATCACAAATCTTGGCAAATTCGGACTTAGATTCGTTAATGTGGTAAGATAACACTAGTATATAGGCGGAAAACCTTCTAAGGATTGACAGAGCTATATAAGATATCAGAAGCAGGGCAATCCGGAAGACAAGAAGGGCAAATAGGGAACTATAGTCTATATGAATAACCATAGAGATTAAACAGAGAGCCACTGATGTCATTGTGGGCTTCAGAGGCTTGAGGAACAACGTATTATCAAGGTCTGTGAAAGTTGTACTCGTAACATCAGCTTTATTACACGCGAGTGAAACGTGGATGTCACCAAAACAAAGAGATATTATCCAATGTTCCGAAAGACAAATATCGAGAAGAGTGTATGACGCAGTAGGCGATAATGGAAAGTAGAGAAATCGATAGAACCAGCAACAATGTGCACAGAGGTAATCAAATACATTAAATTAAATAGATTAAGATGGGCATGCCATGTGATCAGAGACCAAAAAGACATTGATAATGCAGCCGGAGGGTAGAAGAAATAAAGGAAGACCAAGAATGAGGTGAAATGTGACATCAGGAATTGGAAGATGGTGATGATTCACAGTTATAATACTGTTCGTGCCATTTTAAGAAGACTCGTCCCAAACCATTGTCTATCTACAAAAGAATGTAATAGAATTGTTCGCTAATCTGAAAATCTGCACCGACAAAGAACAGTTGCTCTTGTAGTCAAGTGGATTTCCCCAGTGTTGCCGCTGTCATTCACTACTTCTTAAGTAAAGTAAATGTGCAGGCAAGTGTGAATACGCCTAATTGCCTTTCTATGCACTGATTGACAGGTCAAAAAGGATTAGGGTGGCAGCAGATAGATGTAGTTCTTGGAAAAGAAGTCTTTAAGAAGTGGTACCCACAATAATTGACATTATTATGGACTTACGTTTACAATAGCTTTTGTGGGAAGTAAAATTATATGTTTCTGCTTCTGTATAAGTATGTGTAAATATTCTAATTTTATGCTGTTTTTATTCTACATAATATAAACATTTGTTTTATACGATTTTTCGTTTTGAATGTTTCTGACACGGAATTTTAGAGAATCTAATTGTAGTAGGCTACCTATCCTACAGATTGAGAAAGAAAACATGTTTGAAAAACGGCGGTTCACAGATTCTGTGAATGTGGTGAAGCGAGAGCCAGGATGTAATCAAGAATAAAAAGAATATTGAGAAGATTAGCGGAATATTCGGGATTCGAACCCGTGATATCTGATAAGAGTTCGATGCCAGATGTATGAGACACATTCTATTAGTCACCACTGA
The DNA here is from genome assembly GCA_964059195.1 of Ectobius pallidus. Classification (NCBI taxonomy): domain Eukaryota; kingdom Metazoa; phylum Arthropoda; class Insecta; order Blattodea; family Ectobiidae; genus Ectobius; species Ectobius pallidus. The sequence continues at coordinate 200,728,072 of CAXKWD010000003.1, forward strand.
CACTATACATATGAGGTAGAAGTGTTTTAAGGAACCCGCAGAATATTATTTCTCTTGAACATTACATGAAAATATTTTAAGAAGAAAAGTTCTCTGATCCGTGAATTTGAACCCGCGACCTACGGCTTTTCGTGCCGATGCTCTAATAACTAACCTTATCAAAGTTCGGCTCACAGCGCCAGATGGAATCTCTCTCTTAACGACTCACAGAAATACACTTAGCCTACTACGTCACACTAATTCAGTGATTTTGTAACAGGATTTTCAGGTTTCCACTGTTATTGTACAGGGTGGGTCAAAAACTGCGATCAGGAATTTCAGTCATGTTAGGTTATGAAATTAAAAAATCAAAGTAGCATAAAACTTTTTTTTAACTTGTCAATATGCAAAAAATAATGAATATATATTCAATTTAATTTTTTAATTAATTAACATTATCTACTAAGAACATTTACAACAATTTCACTTTTAAGTAATGTTTATTTTCTAAATTCATGCTGACATCACTTTTTATTAACTTACACAAAATTAAAATGAATATTTCGTACAATAAAAAAAAATTCGTCTGATACCGGGATTCCAATCCCTGATATCGACTTTTCGTGCGGTCGCTCTATGAACTGAGTAGGATAAAACTTCGATACACGAAGAAAAAGTTGGTTCGTATCCACAATATAAAAATCCCCCTTAACTCTATTGGGAAGGAGACAAGTACAGGAGAACTTGGTTAGGCCTATAGCGACATCCTTATTGTGTTGTTATAACCAAGTGTTGCTATAAAAATAATAAAATCAGGTTGGCCTAAACTGATATAACAAATTGCCAGAATGTTTTTGTTTAATCAGTGATAATTTCAATTATGATATGCATAAAATAAGTTCTTTTTGTTATCGATCTCAGAGATACATGTATATCTCCAGATCGATTCATTAAACAGGGCTTCCGGAAGAACAAAGGCCTAAAGTTTGATAAGCATACGTGAAGGAATATGTGGGTAGTGTTATTTGTCATAGCTAACTGTATTGCAACTTTCAAAGCCGTATATGAGCACTATAAAAAATATTTTGTCATAAGAACTGATTTGCATTTGATAAATTCTGTCTAATATGTTACTATTAAAATATACACTAAATTGGGCATTACTCCGGTATCAGTCAACCGATTTGGTCCAATATCAATAGGCTTCTTCCCTTGCGTATATTAAGTTCCATGAAAAACCGATAAAGCGTATTTGAGTTATCGCGCGCACACACGCACAGACATACAGACGGAGACATTTTCCCGTCCATCACACAATCTCAGAAAGTACTTAATAAACTGACATTTTGAATATGTTACCCACTACTAGGCCTATAACGTAATTTCGACTTCTATCATAGAGTACTACAAATACCTTGAGAAATAAAAATACTGTCCTGCAGTGTATCCAGTACTCGCAGTTACAAACAGGGACTGGAGAAATCTGTACGCATTTGTAAACCATGTCTGTCACGTAGCTTCGTGAAATGATTAATCAGTTTAATTGCTCGAAGACCTTCACTTAATGCTCGTTTCACTTTCTTCAAAAGCACCAACAACTTTACCTCTGTTTTTCCAAATCAAACGAAATAGTTGTGAGGAAACAGATTTTCCTGAGCTTTTGACCCCCCACCCCGGCTGTGGCGGGACAAGTTTCCTACGTGGGGTGACGAATGTTGGGTAACTTAGGTCCACAGATATCATATCACCATGATCATCAATATTATACATAATATTCTGTCATACTTCTCCAAATTTTGTATTGTTTTAAGTAATTATTTAGTATAAGTTTTTCTCATATATAGAACTGAACCACCCCCGAACACAAGCTCTGCTTCTTCGGGTGGTGTTTCAACTTTTTATGTATATTTTTCGTGTAATTTGAAACAATAAATTGTAATTGTAATTCTAATTGTAATTGTAATTGTAATCTTCGTCCCATCCTCGCCTTGTTCGGAATGAATGTGTATCGTCCTATGTGTTCGTGTTATCTCGGGGTGGTCCAGCATTGGGCTGATCCCTCATACGGGGAGGCCCTCCAGGTCTTTGTCTGCTCAAAAAAATAATGTATGTGATCCATAGAAACTACTCCTCCTCACGGGTCGAGCCCGGGCGGCGTGGTCCGCGTAAATGTACCTACTAGTGTGAGGTAATATTTAGGAAAAGGAAAAGACTATTAATATTTAAAACCTCATTAAGTCGCTGTATGAATATAAGTAACTAAGATAGTTAATATAAAAAAATATACCGTCAAGATATCCTTCATATAATTTGTTACAATCCTTGTAGGAGGAAATGTATTAACAGTATGTAATGGGTAGTATTTTAATAATTATTAAGTGTCAGAATCTTACTTTCTGAGATTCTCTGGTCCGTGTGTCTGTACGCGCGATAACTCAAACACGCTATATCGGATTTTCATGATACTTGGTATACGCATTTATAACGTCCATGGGAAGAAGCTTATTGCTTTTTTTTTACCAAATCAGTTGACAGGTACCGGAGTAATGCTCAATTTAGTACCTAGTTTGTAGTAATATATTAGAAAGAATTTATGAAATGCAAATCAGTTCTCATTACAACATATTGTTTTACAGTGTTCATATACTGCTTTAGAAGTTGCAGTACAGTTAGCTTTGACAAATAACACTACCCAAAAATCCCTTCACATATGCTTATCAAACTTTAGACCTTTGTTCTTCCGTAAGCCCTTCTTAATGAATCGATCTGGAGCTTAACTCGGAAATCGATAACAAAAATAACTTAATTTCTGCATATCATAATTGCAATTAACACTGATTAAACAAAAGCATTCTGGCACCCTTTTACATCAGTTTACCTGATTTTATTATGTATAAATGTATTATTCTAAAGGAGCACGTATTATCAAAAGACCGATGAAGGTGGCCGAGATGATAAGAGCCTTCGACTCTCATTCGGGAGGTCCCGGGTTCAAATTCCGTTGCCGGCTGGTTTGGACATTTACTCATCATGAATTGTCCCAGCTATTTATTCTTGTATTATATTCATAAAAATCTCTATCGACTGAAATTTAATGACGCCATAAACACAACAACAAAGAAAACAGCTGCACATCAAGTTGCATGGCTAGGCCTACTGGAATACACAGAGAACCTGATCTGATTCGACCTCGATGCCCAAAGAAGTATAAATACTGTACAGAACAGTGAATGTCGAATTTCTAGTTTGAGTGTTAAGTGCTTCAATCACATTCACTCACGTTTCCTCTTAGCACGGAAACGCTTCTCCAGTATGATAGGAATTTTTCGTGTTAATTTCTTAATACCTGTGTCAGACAATGAAATTATAAACTTTCTCTTGGATATCCTTAAATGACTTTTCAAGATCTGCTAGATATCGGTTAAGTGGTTCAATGTTTCGAGCTAATTGGCTAGTTCGCTTCAAGCGTTATTGGCAATGTTAACAGTGGAGCTGGAATACAATTACTCATTAGTAGGGCCCCGGATTTTTAGGTTTTTATAAACCCTGTATTACTTTTCAAACATATTAAAATAGTTTTATTTTAGTTTTTTTACCATTTTCATACATTTTTAAAATTTCACTTTAATAACTACAATAAACACATGAAAATTATTTAAATTTATTTTATTTTTACTTATAATTTCTGTAGCTCCTTCTTTTGGTGTAAGGAACCCATGGCCGAAGTTTGTAAAAGTATTTTTGAAACAACATGTATAGAAGAGAGACTTTCCTGTCATAATTCTAACGATATCTAGATGCTACATAACGTATTTAAAATGGATAAATAAAAGAATTTACCGTGTTGACAGAATTTATATTACTACTTGCCCCTTCCTGGGCAAGGACTAAAATACAAAGTATTATAGGGGGTGTGTAGCAAAGTTCAACTAGACATTAAATTAAAACAAAATCAGAGTGAACAATTTTTCATGTTATGACGACTTCTTTTCCTAGAAAAGCTTCTTACACTTCCCGACCTGTAAATCAGTGAACAGCAGGTCCTAACTTCCTCAGTTCCAGGAAACATTACCTTATTCAAACTGTCGTCGTGTAAGATTAGTACTGTCCATAGTAAATAACCGCAATATTAAGAGACACTAAACCATACATACTATACATAATCACCAGGTCAGGAATTTAATGGCCATAAAATAGTGAAAAAATGCTAAATAAAAAATGCATTTGTGACCCCAAAATGGTGAAAAAAGACGTAAAAGTAGACCAATAAAGTTACCATTATTACAAAATTTAAAAAAATGACCAATAAATTTACCAATATTAATTATAATTAGTTTTTTTAAAGTAATGAATTGGTAAAAACAATTTAATGGATGACAGTGCGTTATGTATGAATTTACAATATAAAACACACTTATTTTGTTACTAAAGAAGTAAGTAAATTTATACTACTTGGACACCCTTAGCGAAAAAGAAATTCTTTATGAAATGGTATGCCCATCAAATTGCCCCTAGCAAATATGTGCCATTTAAAAAGAAAGGGAAAATCTTTAATGCTACAAGACGAACTGCTATGGTGTTTACAATAAACCTGAATTAAAATGAACTATGAACACTTGGCGGAGATTCTCAAATAAAAACGATTGTCTGTTGTCTGAAAGTAACGATTTGTACATGGAAAAGCTCCTCTCTACCTCAACTGAAACATGACCTAAAAATGCCGAAAATGACCTAAAATTGCCAAAAATGACATCTCTGGAAAAAGTTGAAAAATGTAAAATAAAGCAAAAAAATACAAAAACAAATTGCTTTTATTTAATCAATTATTTCATGATACACATTTATATATATGTTCGAGTTATCTTCTAACCTTCATAAAAAAAAATACGAAATCATCAAACACCTTGCCCTAATAATCAGTATAGATTAGGGACAACGCTACTGTATTCTTGTGGTATGGGAAGAGATCGCCTTACCTAAGCCACCCCCACGCGGAAGAAGCAGCATTCCTAAGTGACAAGTAGGGAAGTAAAGATCTAAACGGCCGTGGAAAACCAGAGACAATATCTGCCTACATTCACAACGGCACTGACTTACCCAAGGAAAACTTTGTAATTACCAGAAACTGCAATTCACGTTAAATGATTTTAGCTGCTCGCCTTCGCCAATTAAAAACTGGACCAGCCTTGTTTGAGGTTATTCTTCGGCTCAAACCGGACCGCATTGAGGTAGGTCTGTCTCCAAGGAGAAGTAAACAAAAACAATCCAGGTCACAGAAATGTTCATTCACTCACTTACCTAACAGCTTGTCGAGTTCCACCTGTCCACAGATTGAGGCAATTGAACGCGAGAGGCGGAGGCTGGAGATTATATACCCACTGGAGGGGGTGGACCCCTGTCTGGTGGTGGGACGACAACAATGCGCCCCAGTCACATTGTTATTGTCACGGGGAAGTACTCATTTCCGTAGCCATGGTGATTCAATCCTGGACTTCCCGTGCGGGAGCCACTTCTACGAAACTGGATCCTCATTCCAGGTTATCAGCGTAGAGTAAACGTGATATTTGATTTTCTCAGGAGTGTAATGTCATATTAAATTCCAATTTACATATAATATTATCTCTTATTAAGTCTACCGCTGAGCCGGGCTCGGGTTCGAATCCTGGTCGGGACAAGTTACCTAGGTGGGATTTTTTTCCGGGGTTTTTCCTCACCTGTGTGACTTTAGGCCCCTTGTGGTCCTGCAGATGATATCCGGCCATCATTTTCATCTTCATCCCATCCGCGCCTTGTCCGGAGTGAGTGTGTGTGTGAATGGTCCTAGGCGTAACGAGGGGGGGTTTGGGGTTTGAACCCCCCCCCCCCATTGATTAAAAAAGGAAAATTGTACAATTTTTTTAAGTCTCCTTATAAATTACTTAATACGAGTATAAAGCGTGGGAAGCTTAAAACTCGTTATTGTGCATCTTAATTTTTTAAATTTTCCGGGGGAGGACCCCCGAACCCCCTCTCCCTGGGGGGTATTCCATACCCCCCAGACCCCCGGATGTTATAACCCCCTCATACGCCCCTGGTTACGCCTATGGTTTGAGTTATCTCGAAGTTGGCTTCGGCATTGGGCTGATTACTCATCCAGGGAGGCCTTCCATGTCCTTTTCTGGTGAAAAAAGTATGTATGTGATCCATACACAATACCTCTCCCGACAGGTAAGGCACGGGCGGCGTGGGTCGTTTAAATGCCCCTAAAAGGAAGAGGTAAAACTAAGGTAAAGATAGATAGATTTCTTCTTAAGATCACAGCAATCACAAATTGGCGGTACTATTTTCTTTGTAGTGGACTAACAAAACAAGCATTATACTATTTTTGCACTCCTTAGCTAGTAAGTGTTACTTACGAAAGTTGTTTACATGGATCGTAAGTTGACATTCCCACACAATCGTGTTGCTAAGGGCGTTGCGATGCGGTTAAATTACTTACGGTCCAAGCGCCACGCCATAATTCATTACGATACACTTCATAATACAAGCCTTTATGGGCACGGCCCCCAGGACAAATATTCGGTTGCCATAAACAATAACAAATGTGAATCCCTTTCTGAAATAAGCACCATTCTTCAAGACTGTATATAGATAATATTTTCAGGTAATATCACAATTAATATAATTAAATTGATATAAATAATCATCGTGCAAAAAATAGCATGCAACACACGGGCCGTAAAGGCATTTACGGGTCTCGAAAATGTGTTTCCTCGACCCGTAAACGTGCCTTACGGCACTTGTATCGCAATATACTATTAAGTTTTCGAGGATTCTTTGAAACTCTGCACGCTGCATTCTTTTAAAACAAGAAAAACGGTCATGTTAGTGAAGTCATATTGGGTCAAAGTGACTGGAAAAAATAACACAAAAGGAAATACTTTGCATATGAGTAGCATTAGTACCCACAAACAACTCGTCCCTGCTGTGCTACCGGGCGACTTTCACTTTTTACTATATTTCGTTATTTTTAATGGCCGTAACTAGGGCAAGGCATTTAATGACATAAAATAGTGAAAAAATGACACAAATTAAAAAAAATTACCAATGTATTTACCATTATTACTTATAATTAGTGTTCTTTAGGTAATATAGTGCTAAAAACAATTTCATGGATGACTGCGCGTTATATATGAATTTACAATATAAAACACACTTATTTTGTTACTAAAGAAGTAAGTACATTTATAGCCTAGTACTTGAGTTGAACTAGCATGCCCATCAAATAGCCCCTGTCAAATATGTGCCATTTAAAAAGAAAGAAAAAATCTTCATTGCTACAAGACAAACTGCAATGGTGTTTACAATAAACCTGAATTAAAATGAACTACGAACACATGACGGAGATTCTCAAATAAAAACGATTGTCTGTTGTCTGAAAGTAACGATTTGTACATGGAAAAGCTCCTCTCTACCTCAACTGAAACATTACCTAACATTCCGATAATGCCCTAAAAATTGTCAAAAAATTACCTATCTTTTGAAAATGACGATATATGTAAAATAAAGCAAAAAATGAAAAACAAATTGCCCTTATTTAATCAATTATTTCATGATACTTACTTATTCAATGTCAATGGACAATTCCTAAATAAGCTAAAGGATTATTATTTATTTTATGGAACCCAGAGGTTCACTGCCGCGCTTACGTACCTGAGCCCGCTCCTATTCTGTGCTAACTCCAACCAAACATCCTTCGCAAATCCTACTTCCTTTAAATCTATCCTAATGTTGTCCTCCCACCCACGTCTAGGTCTTCCAAGTGGTCTTCTCCCAATCAATATTTTGCAGATGTCTCTTTCCTCCTCCATGCGTGCAATATGTCCAGCCCATCTCATCCTCCGTGATTTAATTACCCTTACTATATCCGGTGATGAGTACAGGTTATGAAGCTCGTAGTTATGCAGTTTTCTCCAGTCTCCATTTTCATCTCTCTTAGGCCCAAATGTTTTCACAAGCCCCCTGTTTTCGAATACTCTCAGATTATGTTCTTCCCCAAGAGTAAGTGACCATGTCTCACATCCATATAATACAACCGGCAGGATAATTGTCTTATAAATTTTTACTTCCTCTACCCCTACCGTAGTACTAGTCTATAGGTAGAGGAAGTATTGTTTCCGACCCCCAAATTCGAACCTAAATTTTTAACATAAATACACGTTTTGAGGCCCCTGTATCCAAAAATACTATTTTTGGAAACCTGTCTGTGTGTGTGTGTCTGTGTGGATGTCTGTGAACAGGCCAGTTCCAAAACGAAAAATCGTTTGAAAACAAAATTTTGTATTTGGGTTAGGTACCTTCTGAAGATGAGATCCGAAGTTTGGCGACAAGTTTCTCTATTTTTAAGGGGACTTTACATGAAGAAATTTTCGTCTTTCGAGATTTTCTCGAAAACGGCTCAATCGATTTCCTTCAATTTTTGTACATGGAGTGTTTATACCAAGGGCTAAAACTTTTATTTGAAACTTTTTTCGAAAAAACTCTCTGAAGGGTGATTATAAGTCACCCACTGTTTGTCTTGCTTGGTGAACAACTGAATACGCGCTCTTTCATGGTTTCTTATTCTTTCTAAGAATATGAAGTGAGAAAGATGTATAGTTGGCCATGCATAGAGTAAAGAAATATCTGAGGGGAATATTCGATAAATTTCGGAAATTAGGCCTATTCTTAACGGCAGAAAGTTCAATAAACGTTTGCAGCCACTTTTTTTTTTCAATTTGTCTACAGCCGGCATTATTAGTCGCAACATTCAAAGAAGATGCTATAGGCTAAGATATTTATAGCATAATTAGCGTAAAATTGTGTCTTGCATTTCTGTACAAGGATAATATGTGAGTACTGGCAACTGTACCGTTAAACTATTTTTTTTTTAATTTCAGGATGGATACTTAGGCCTATTTTATATACTAAGATGCTAACTTTTATTTTGGTAGAGGAAGTTATGTGACTTTCTCATCAGACTTTTATTTTTAGATTCCTGGACAGAAGACGAGAAGATAAGGGTTTCTGTGCTGCATAAAAACAGGAAACGATTCGAGTCTACATTTAACTTCTGCCTTAATATTATTTGTACCTGTAATTATTATTCCCAAATTTTTTTATTTCTCCACTTGATCGAACGATTTACCGGGTAAACCATATTTTTTTCAGTATTAATTTCCAATCCAACATTCCTGCAGGCATCGAAAAGATTTCGTGCATTTCTCTCGATTGTGTTTATGTCATCGCCCAACAAGCAATCGTCCTCTGCATAAGCTAAAATCGGGTGACTGCCATTTAATTCTAGGCCTACCTTGTTTTCATGAACTTTCCTAATGGCATATTCCAAAGCGAAATTAAAAAGTAAAGACGATAGTGCATCTCCTTGCTTCAAGCCGCTTCTAATGGCAAACCTATCTTCTATGAATTTCCCTACCCTAACTCAGCTGTAGGTTTCATTTAGACATATGATCAGCCTAACTAACTTCTTTGGTATTCCAAACTCAATGAGGATATTGCACAATTTGTCTTGCCTAACTGAATCATATGCTTTTTAAAATCTATTTATAGCTGGTGAGCAGACATTATATTCTCACTTCTTCTCCAAGATTTGGCGAATACAAAATATATGATCAATGGTTGATCTGTTTCGCCTAAATCCAGATTGGTGATCTCCAGCGATGTTGTCCGCATATGGGGTTAATCTTGACAGAAGTATATTAGACGAAATTTTGTATTATTTTGATAATAGAGAAATTCCTCAATAGTTATTACATTCGGTCTTATCTTCCTTTTTATGGATCGGTATAATAATAGATTCTTTCCATTCCTTTGACAATTCCTCCACTCTCCAGATCATAAGAATGAGCCTATCCCACCTGCCTTAATTAATTCTGCTGGAATTTGGTCAACGCCTGGAGATTTGTGTGTTTTTAGTTTAGCTATAGCTGTTTCTACTTCTGTTTGAGTCAGTTCAGCAACCAATGGCTCTGCTGTGAATATTTCACTTTTTACACTTTGGATATCTCCATGTACATTTAATAATTGATTACAGAAATTTTTCCACCTATTCAAAATATTATTTGGAGCCGCGGGTATAGTGCCATCATTATCCTTAATTATGTTTGTTCTAGGTTGGAATCCTTTCTTGAACTCGTTTATTCCCTAACATTTTTGTCTTTACTATTTACAACTAATTCATTTACTTTGTCTTTGAGATAGTTTCTTTTCTTTGTTCTAATGGTTCTAAAGGTTTCTCGTTGAGTATTGTTGAGATTTTCGACAGTAGTTTCTTTCGGATTTTGCAACCATTGCAGTTTCGCCTGCTTTCTTGCATTTACTAATTTCATGCACTCATCATCGAACCATGGTTTATTTGGTTTCAGTTCAAGCGGACCTAATTTTTTTTTAGGATACTTTAATATTGTCTTTGACCGCCGGCGTGGTCTTGTGGTTAGCGTCGCTGACTACGGATCTGTCGGCCCGGGTTCGATCCCCAATACCTCCTCGGATTTTTCTGAGGTAGGGAGGTCTGGGGTGCACTCAGCCTCGTGATTCAAATTGAGCTACTTGATAGAGAAGTAGCGGCTCCGGTCATGGAAACCACCATTAACGGCCGTGGGTGTCGGCATGCTGACCACATGTCCCCAATCCTGCCATCTGCCTAGGTAGATGATGCAGCGGTCGGGTGGTAGGCCTTGTCCCTTTGGGGATGTCGCACCACGGAGAGTTAATATTGTCTTTAATGCTTTCCCAGATTTTATCCCTAGCTTCTGGTTCTGCAGTGTTTTCTAGAACTGAAAATCTCTTTGAAATCTCAACTTGGTTAGAGTTTTTAATTTGGTCTCCATAGGTAGAGATTTAATCTCTATATCGAAATTTTGTCTAGTTCCTTTGTTTAATGAAAGTCTTTCCCAAACAGCCGCAACTACCAGATAATGATCCTAATCGCAATCAGCACACCTTAAAGTTCGAACTGTCAAAGGGTGTGTGATGCTTACACTGATGGTTGGCGATCTTCATCCCTCTGGCTCCTGTGTTCTGGCTGCTATTGAAGTCCTGGTTGACCCCCCTTTCCCGGGTTCGAGGGAGGAGGCACAGGATTCCTTATCCTACTAAGAACACTCGTATTTCTCACTTGTTCCCATTTTTATTTACATAACTTCTATGTACACGTGGTAAACACTACATTCCCTAACTCTACATTCCTACACCGTATGTCTTGTTCATCCCCTGAAGACCCCTCCGGGGAATAAAACAAGTACGCACGTCCATGTTAACAGATATTCCCTCCGGCCACGCACGCGGCAGCAACAGGATATTCTAAAGAATTTCACTATCAACAAATCAATGCCTGCACACGGGCTGGACTCTGATCTCAGGAAGTAACGTTACAGAACATCAATTACACTAAACTGCCTCCTTGCATCCATTAGCACAGGGTCGATTTGATTATGAGTCATTCCATCTGGCGAGATCCATGTGTATTTATGAACTAGCATGTGCCCGCGGCTTCGCCCGCGATAAAAAAAAGAGCATAAAGTTAGAGCATAATAGTTAAATCATTATATTTATTAACACCTAAATCACGTGGACTACATGTCACGATTAGATAGCGTCGCCTGGTAAAAGCGATCTCAGATTCGAGTTCCTTGGCCCAGAAAATCCCTGTATAGAGAGTTTCGTCCAAATTGAACAATGTTTAACCATATTTAGGTCTATGTTGATTATCCCTCTTCCGTGTAGGTTGAAAATTTCATATGTCTACGGGCCTTGACATTCTAAACAAATGAATCGACCCGCGTGGGCTTACAACATTCTAGCGATCGCGATGCTTTTATTACCACGGTATGACAAAAATAGCCAAATCCAACTGCAATTGATTTGACATTGAAATGTATTACTGAAATCTGATGCTTCGACAGCGCTAAAATCACGTTTTCTGCCAGTTTTTCACTCACAACTAACGAACGAAGGCTAAAATTAAAAATCCGGCTTCGATACGCATTCGCCCACCTTTCAGCCCACCTATGTTTAAAATTTCAGATCTCTGCGTTCAGTAGATTTCGCTGGGCATCGTGGACAGACAGATAAACACGTCCTTTTATTATTTTAAGATAGCATGTGCCCGCGGCTTCGCCCGCGATAATTATTTCAAGAATTAAAAATTAAGAGCATAATAGTTAAATCATTATATTAACACCTAAATCATGTGGACTACATATCACGATTAGATAGCGTCACTTGGTAAAAGCGACCTCAGATTCGAGTTCCTAGGCCCGGAAAACCCCTGTATAGTGAGTTTCGTCCAAATCGAACAACGTTTGACCATATTTAGGCTAATATTGATTATCCCTATAATAATAATAATAATAATAATAATAATAATAATAATAATAATAATAATAATAATAATTCTCTTCGGTGTAGGTTGAAAATTTCATATTATGTTTGCGTGCCTTGACATTAAAAACAAATGAATCGACCAGCGTGAGCTACAACATTCAAGAGATCCCGATGATTTTATGTCGAAAGTATGACAAAAATAGCCAAAGCCTAGTGTAATTGATTTGTATTACTGAAAACTCATGCTTCGAAAACGCAAAAAATACACGTTTTCTGCCCGTTTTTCACTCATAACTCTCGAAGGAAAGCTAAAATTAAAATTCCGGCTTCGAGGTGCACATTCCGACCCTTTAGTCCGCCTATGTATAAAATTTCAGATCTCTGTGTTGAGTAGATTTCGCTGGGCATCGCGGACAGACAGACAGACAGACAGACGGAGGACAGACACTTCCTTTTATTAATATAGATAGATAGATATCACGATGCGGGAATTTTATACTCTTTACGATTAAATACTTAGCAGTGCAAAATTCACTAGTCTAACCCCACTGTCGTTGCTCTGCAAGTGGAGACATTCGTTCCTATTTATGGGCTTGAAAATATCCTTCCTTCCTCCTTTCGCATTGAAATCTCCTAATCTTAGTACAATTTTCATACGATATGCTGGAAACTGATAAATTATTCTGTCTATTTCCTCATAGAAAGTGTCCTTGTCATCATATTCCTCATTCACTGTTGGTGCATGGATATTCATGGGTAACTATGATGTCACACCACCGTCCTCTTAGAATAACATAAGAAAGGTTATCATTAATACTGGTTCTTAATTGATGGTTATAATTTCCTTTCCTATAGAAAAAGATATACGCATCTGTCTATATTGAACCTTCGCCCTCCCATCTAACTTCCTGTACTGCTACTACATTAAACCTGTATTTTTCTAATTCTCTAGTTACTGATTTAAGCGCCACAGGTCTATACAAGGTCTTAACATTCCACGCTCCAAATCTATAGTTCCTACGATTTTTAGACCCCCTCAGTGTATTCCCTACCCGCAGATCCGAACGAGGGACTATTTTACCTACATTTCATGATACACATCTCTCTATATATACGAGGCTTTGTCCTGACTGACTTAATAACAGAGAATCAACGTAGAGCCTAAACTATAATAGGTAGAGACTTGGAATTTTGACAGTACCTTCGTTTCATAACGTAGGTGCTCACTAAGAAAGGATTTTGAAAAATTTTGATTTTAAATGCCAAAAATCAAATGTTTTTTTAGAATACTTAATTCCTTTTTACGTAGAATTATCAAATCCAAATCACATTTCACTTGACAACAGTGTATTCTTTGCCGTCTTTACATAAGTTAAGGCTTTGGAAATAAATGAAACAAGAAAGATATTAAAATTTATATTTGAGTAAATTATGTATCTCAAAATTTTGTAGATTATGTAAAGTAATCAGTAAATTCAACCTTTTAATCAAAATGTTCGAATTAATCAATATGTTCTTTACGGCTTACAAGTTTCGTGGGCAAAGCCTTAATGGGAAAACATGGAATGATTTGGACCAAAAACACTATGCGGGATTTTTTTGGGCTAGGGAACTCTAATCTGAGGTCTTTTTTTCCCCGGGTGGCGCACTTTGATCGTGAAATGCACCTCGAAACCAGAATTTTAGTTTTTTTTTTTTTTTAAACGATCAATCGTTATAATAAAATTGTTTATGCATGATTTGGGTAAGGTTCATGAATCTATGGTTCATTTCAATCGTTTCATTTCGAATGTGTATGCCGATATGTTCGTTTGTTTATTTAACGTTAAACAATATAATTAAGAGTAAAATTACGTAATTCCTCCAATTAATGGCATTGTTAATAAATATAACGTTTTAATTATTTTTCTGTTAAATAAATGATTTAAGCACAATATCTAGCAGTTGAGTAATTAATCGCGGGCACCTGCTAGTTTGTATATATTCATGTAAAGAGATTATACAAAATCGTCAAATGGCTTGCCCTAGTGAAACCTTTGTCTGATCTATTACGGTTTTTGAGAGAAACGTTCGTGATTAATATCCAGAAAACTATAATGTTTATCCTTTATTGATGTTAAACATGGATATTGCATTTAACAGGTAGATTAATATTCAAGGTGAGGAAGTTAAGCAAACATTATAGTTGGAATGTAACATATTTCTTAATTTTATCTATGGATTTCGTAATTTAGATTTTGTTTGCAATTCGTTTAGAGTCAAATCGTTGAAGATAAACGATTAGGGGATGGTGTTGTACCAAGATCATAGTGTATCTTGGACCACTTTCAATATCTGAGAACTTATAACATCTAATGTGCTAACTACAGTGAGTCCCACGCAAGAGTTGGCCAATGACGCGGGTTTCTGCGTCGCGGCTGGCACAGCTCCAACTCCCGAGCGATCGGCTGAAATATCTACGCTAATAAAGCCGCGATCGGTGTAATGATTCAGGTTCTCACATTTACAGTTAAAATTACAATGAAAATAACTCATCACAAGAGAAGTTGGAAATGTTCTCCTCTTGCATCCAGACAATACTGGCACCTTTTTAGGAAATTTTCTTCCACGCGCATAAGTTCAGCTTCCGAGACAGTTACTTTCTCTTTTGATAGGCCTATGTGATATTTTCATTAAGTTCTTCTAACAGTATGTAAATATTATTTATGGGGAAACTTGAAAAATAAAGTGTATTTCCCATGCATAAGAAGAACTTAAAGACAAAATCACAAGATAAATTAATTCTATCTCGGAAGCTGAACTTACGCGCGTGAAAGAAAATTCCCTAAAAAAGGTGCCACTGTTGCGCGTATGCAAGAGGAGAACATTTCCAACATCTCTTGTGATTAGGTACGTGGTTATTTTCATTGTAATTTTAACTATAAATGTGAGAACCTGAATCATTACAACGACCGTGGCATTATTTGCGTAGATATTTCACCCGATCGATCGGGAGTTGGAGCTGTGCCAGCCGCGACGCAGAAACCCGCATCATTGGCCAACTCTTGCGTGGGACTCACTGTATAAGACAATATGTTTTTTATGGCGTCAGGCATTCTCTGTGTTTGTTTCAGAGCTGCGCGTACAAGTCCAAAAAGTCACATTTTCTCGTGGAAACTTTTTTTATCTCCCAAGTCGTTTGATAACTAAAATTTATCCAGTACATGAAGGTGTTTTTACATATATCCATTGGATTCATTGTTATTTGGTGTGTAAAATGAGCATACGTTTTATTAAGTCCCAGTATAGTACTTTATGAGATTGTGTGTGTGAGGACGGGAAAATATCTGTCCGTCCGTCCGTCTGTCCGTCTGTCCGTGTGTCTGTACGCGTGATAACTCAAATACGCTTTATCCGATTTCATGAAGCTTGGTATATGCATTTATAACGTCCATGGGACGAAGCCTATTGATATTGGAACAAATTGGTTGACCGGTATCGGAGTAATGCCCAATTTAGTGCCTATTTTTATGGTAGGCCTAATATAGGTTATTAGAAAGGCGCGATAACTCAAATACGCTTTATCGGATTTTCATGAAACTTGGTATACGCATTTATGACGTCCATAGGTAAAAGTCTATGGAATTTAGACCAAATCGGTTGACCGGTACCGAAATAACAAGTATATCAATAATAATTTTGTTTACCTGATTTTATTTAGATACAAGAGCATGTCAATAGCCACAGACATGCCAGGTACAAGAGGTTAGATTATAATAAGCCATCAGATGAGGTTGAAAGTATGCCAGAGATAATGGAAGAGAATTCAAGAAAAAGGGTTGCCTCAAGTTCACTGATATTTGGATGAACCAACTCCTGGGATTCCTCAGACTTTCAGAACATCAGTTCTGGGCCTGTTAAACCAGAAACCGAGCGTAAAAGGAATAGTGTTAAACGCCGCGCAAAGAAAAGGGTAGGATAAAGGGCTAATAGGAAAGACCAGTACGGTAAAACAGGCTATATAGGAAGAAAAAGAAACAAAATTGCACAAAACTGCCAGAGAAAAAATATTAAACTCCTTGGCTATGTGGCAAGGAATTATTTAGCAGATATGGTATAAGGAAAACCAGAAACTAACATAAAATCAACTATCGACCAGAAAAAAAAATCCCTGCTACAGGCTAAGGTAGATTTCGAAGTGCTTTTGGTTTAATTTACTGTCGCTGCGTAGCACTCTTCTTCTTTAGCCTTGGCATGACAAACCCGCAATAATAACTGCAAAAAAGAGGAAAAAGCACTTTTTCAAACATTCAAATCTCGCCTTATATGAGAGCTATCGAGAAACTAGTTATTGATTTGTAGAGTACTCATAAAGAGCTTTTCAACGATATCCCACAAGACATGGTTTCAAAAATTTCTAATTTCCATTCCCCCAAACCCCCACCCCCACTCGTACCCCCAAAACCCCCAAATCGTCACTGTGTCACTGTGAACTCCATAGGGAGTACTCTAATTTATTCAAACAAAGTTTTCCTCTATACTTCATAGGGGCCGATCCCCCCCCCCCTTGGGCCAATTTTGCTTATTAACGAACTTGTCCGAACTATTGGGCCTAGAAATAACATAATAAAATTTGGTTCAAATATCTTCAAAATTACGGCCGCTAGCATGTAAAGATATATATATCCGTTCAAAAAAAAATATATATAAAACAATCAACATTGATGAACAAGACCTTAGAAGACAGCCCTCTAAAGAAGCAGATTCTAGTGGAAAGAAATGGTGCAAATGCATTCAAATGTGGGCGCTCCAGATCTTTGCAGGCACATCACTCACTCATGTTTTATGTGTCCACAAAGGGGATTGATTTGTTCTTTAGAATTATTGTATAGCCTATTTTTTGTGCCAGTGAAGTGTCAATACATAATATTCAATAATAGCAACAGCTGATTTAAATGTTAATAAAAAGCAGGTAAACTGATATAACAAAGTGCCAGAATGCTTCCGTTTAATCAGTGATAACTGCAATTATGGTATGGAGAAAATAAGTTATTTTTGTAATCTATCTCCGAGTTAAGCTCCAGATCGATTCATTAAGCAGGGCTTACGGAAGAACAAAGGTCTAAAGTTTGATAAAGGAAGGAAGGTACTCCTCTGGGTCGCGAGCGACCCCTGGGGATCCCGTAAGGGGATATTCACAGCGGATTTGTTACCGGGGTGCGCCAGTCCCCTACCTACTTAAACCTAAGGACACATACACACACCCAGTCCTGAACCCGGGAAAGAAATTTTTCACTACTGAAAAATCCCCAACCCGGCCGGGAATCGAACCCGGGCCGACGGAGTGGAAGGCAGGAGCGCTACCGACTCACCCACGGCGGCGGACCTAAAGTTTGATACTTAACCTTAATTCATACTCCTATGCACAGATATAACAAATTCTTAAAATATGTTAACATTTCACAAAATGCACTGGCAAAGAACTCCGCTTAATGTACGCAGGTCTAATTATTTTACAGTAATATACATTCTTTACATAACAGTATTCATGTAGTACTCATTTCAACTTGATCAACGAAATAAACGAACATTTGACTGCATTGGAGTCAAAGCCCTCAATGATTACCAACGCGACATTGTAGTTTAGTTATGATTTCTCATTTAAAATGCATATTCCCTTTAATAAGTCGTTACTCCGGTACCGGTGAACTGATTTGGTCCAAAATAAATAGGCTAATTGCCATGGACATTATAAATGCGTACATCAAATTTCATGAAAATATCCGATAAAGCGTATTTGAGTTCCTGTAGAAGATAGTGAATGAAAAACCTATCTTTGTGACTTGTGTGCTCACTAGGACCAATTCTTAATGAAAGAATTTTAACAGTAATAAAATATATGTATAGATTCTGTTACTCTTAGAAAAGACATCCAGAATCATCACACTACGAATAACCATCTTATACATCGATCATCCATTAGATTAAACAAAATCAAAAGACTGGTTATATACTTTAGCCATTACAATGCTTAATAAACTACCATATAAGTCTCATTATGTTCCACTAAATAGATTTAAAAGTCTTTTATATAGACTAACTGGTTTCCAAACATCCTTTTTATAATATTAATGACATTCTTGTACTACCTGTAATAGATATGGCATTCTGATTGTTTTATATTGTATATATATATATATATATATATATATATATATAGTATATATTGTTTATTATTTACTTGTAGTTTGTGTTAGTGTTGTGTTATACTTAGTCTATACACGGTGTTTCAAAATGGATATCGGGGTTTTAAGGCTTTGTAGAATTTAGTACATTTAACATACAATTATAAATAATACATCAAATGAAAGAGCAACTCAAACAGTTTTGTTGGGACTCAAACAATTTTGTTGGTACTCATAATCGCATCTGGGGACCCGAAAATCCCCACAAGATGGTACAGTTGCAACGAGACTCCCCCAAATTGAATGATTTTTTGTGCCATATCCCGGCCGAAAGTTCATGGGCCCGTCTTTTTCCTTGAAGGAAGTGTACCGGTAATTGGAAATTCTTATCTTGATGCGCTACAACTATGGCTCTTTCCTCAATTGGAAGAAGCTGAACCAGAGAACGTGGTATTTGGCAGCAAGATGGTGCACCACCTCTCTGGCATCATTCAGTACGCGAATGGTTAAACAATGTTGTATCCGACCGATGGATTGGCCGGAAGGAGCCAGATGACAGAGCATGTTTCGCATGGCCTCCACGTTCACCCGATCTGACGCCATGTGATTTTTACCTTTGGAGATTCATAAAGGATCAAGTGTATGTGCCGCCACTACCAACTGACCTACCCGACTTAAGACACATTAAGCAGTTGCAACAATTACTCCGGACACACTGATCAAGGTTTGGGAAGAACTCGCCTATCAACTCCATGTGTGCCATGTGATGAATGGTGCTCACATTGAATACTTGTAGGAAAAACTGTTTGAGTTGCTCTTTCATTTGATGTATTATTTATAATTGTATGTTAAATGTACTAAATTCTACAAAGCCTTAAAACCCCGATATTCATTTTGAAACACCCTGTACTTCTATAGCATCATTCAGCTGCTGACGACTTAAATGTAAAATAAATAAGAACAATAAAATGCTCTTGTATTTGTGTGATACTAGATCCGGCAATCTATAGTAATCTTCTATCTATATAAATAAAAATCAATTGTGTTAGGACAAGGTTTGTATGAATCAAAATTTTGGGAAAATCCACGGAAATGTCGGAAATGTGAAATGAGGCACAGCTTGAGAGTTCAGCTGTCACACACACACACACACACACAAAAGTGAGGGTCTTGGAACCAAGCCATTAAAATGCATAAAAAGAAATAGAAGTGTGACACTTTGAGTGCTGTGTTAAGGGTGGTGTGTTGAGAAGACTATTTTGGTGTATTGTAAAAATGCCGCCAATAAGACGTCGAAATATCGGTCTGCGTACGCGCAACGCAAGATCGTCGATTTAATGAGAGCGAAGAAGAGCGTAGACAGCGTTTGGAGGCAAATCTAATAAGAATTTCTCAAGCGCGCTCAATTATGACTCCGGATCAGTAGCGGCTCGTGGCTCAAAACGAAAGTGTGCTGCAAATACTATTTCATACAGCAAACTTAAAATATTTTTAAAAATTATTAGTAGGCCTATCTAAACTGCTCGTCTCTTAATCCATCTCTGGGAACTCTCGCGCGATTTTCTCTGCCCTAATTATTTTCTTGCTAATTTCTCTCGTCTCGTCGAACGTTGTGTGAGTTGTGTGACGAGAGAAAATAGCAAAAATTAAAATAAAAATTAATAATAATAACAATAATAATAATTATAATAATAATATTAATAAATAATAATAATAATAATTAGGGCAGGGAAAATCGCGTGAGAGTTCCCCGAAATGGAATAAGAGACGAGAAAATAGTATTTTTAATGATCGAGGTAGAGGAAGTCGCTTGGTGTTCCCAGTGCGACAGAATACTTAATCTGGGTTGTGGAATCCGGGTTTTTCTGAATTTAACACATTCGAATTTGGCGGTGAAGATGAAAAGCATTGCTTACTCGCTACATCACGGTCCCCTACCGTCAGATGGTGGAAGATCTTCTCACATAACTAACAGCGCGCCCGCCGGTGAGACGTGAACCTCCCTCAGAATCCCACTCTGGGCTGCCTTCTGCCGCAGCACATTTTGCAGGTTAAAACTCCCATATACGCCATGCAGTCAAGGTCGAGCATGACGTCACACCCTACGAACGCTGCGCTGTTCGCAAAATGCATTCACGAGGCGGAAAAGATAATATTCACATTACCGACTCTTGACTTCCAAGCTACCAGCTAAGAAATTCTCGCGTGGACGCGCCAAGTTCAAAATCTACGCAAAAGAAAATATAATATTGCGTTTGAAAATAACATTATACGACGAGCAGAAAACAAGCTGTGTGCTGCAGCACTGCAGCACATAGGAGAACAGCACATAGGAGAAACCGCCACTGCTCCGGATCAACGGATACAGTCGAGTTCGACTCGCTCAGTTGGAGATAACGTAGAAAATAATTTGGAACGTAGACAAAACAGACGGTCAAATGTAACAATTCGACATGAACGTTTGGCGTTCAGATACGATCCAACAATTTTTAACATATTTCAACCGAGAAAACGAACGCCTAGCTCAGTAGTTGGTTTAGCTTCCAATCTCCGAGCACAATGTAAAGAACTTATTGATATTCCATTAAATTTTGGAAATTGCTATAAAACTTAACAATTTAAATGATAAATTCAGCCGTGAAAGATTCTGTGGGGCCTCCTTCCCTTTGTACCAGGTGCTTATTTTGCTTTTAGGGTTAATCCAGCACTGTACCTTGTAAGTAAATAAATATTTCTCCAACTAGTGGAAAAGTTAAGTTATCTTCTTTCTGCTTAAAACCTTCTCTTCCGCTGTACGGTCTATTTTACAGAATGGTCGGCCCAAGGTGCGCGAGGGTGTTGACCTTGAGCCATTATGCGGTATAATTTAATTTTGTTCTTGTTATTGTTTTAGTGGAGTACATATTTAAATCAAACGCCAATGTTAAGAAAGCTCAGTATATTGGAAAGAGTCTAAAAAGCTAAGGAAATCCTATTGGAATTCCAATTACATCCAAAACTATAAAAAAAAGGCTCAAGGTACAGCACACTCCCTAATTAATTATTAAGAACATAAATTATATTCACACACGCTCTCATTAAGCATGCAAATTATAGTCCACGTCACGAAAGCGACAGCTGAACCATGCACTTTACAAAGTATCAGTTTCAAGATGCATTGCGTATTTCTTGAGACAAAGAAAAAGTATTACTTCCAACAAAATCGAAATTCTGAAAGAAAAAGAAATTAAACAATAATTATTTTTGCACGACTTATGGCCGGTTTCTATAAACTCACGAATTACCTATGGGTAAATTATCCAATGGACAGAATTTACACAAGAATAACACCACACAAACACAAATAATTTAAAGATAGCAATCACTTACACTTGTGGCGAGTTTCTAGATAAAATAATGTTCTCTGGGTAAATATGAAAATGACAGAAAAAATGTTCATACAAACTCGGGCTAGATCTTTCCAAGGGTAAATCGTCGGGTTAATTTATCCATTCATGGATGGCTGGATAAAATTTAACCTCTTTGTAGGATCAATAATAATTTAAACAATGAGAATCAAAGCCTTCTGAATTAAATTAACTGTACAACTCCAAGGCCTTGCTCATTATATCATTGTGGGTGAAATGGAACTAATTTGCCCATGGATAATTTACCCATAGGTAATTCACAAGTTTGTAGAAACCGGGCATCATCTAATTAGTGGCACTTACGAATATTGTTGCTGTGGATCGTAAGTTGACATTCCCACACGTAATCTTGTTGCTATGTGCGGTAAGAGTTTCCGTGCTGTTATGAATATTACGCCACACCTCATAATACAAGCCTTTATGGACAAGGCCCCCCAGCACAAATATTCGGTTCCCATAAACAACAACAAATGCGAATCACTTTCTGAAATAAACGTCTATCTTCAAGAATGTATATACATAATATTTTCAGGTAATATCACAATTAATATGATTAAATTTATATAAATAATCATCGTGCAAAAAACAGCATGCAATACTCATGCCGTAAGCGCATAACGGATCTCGGAAAATTGAAAAAACTCGGCGCGAGCGCCTCGTTTTTTCAAACTATTTCCTCGATCCGTATGCATGCCTTACGGCACTTGTATCGCAATATACTATTTTAGTATACGCTCTCCAAAACAACTGCTGGTCGGATTTGTAACACGCCAAAAATTGCATTTTAGCAACCAAGGCCGCTAAAATTGCATACAACTGCACTCAAACTGCATTTAAAAATGCAGTGAAAGTCGTCATGGCAATCTACAAACAAAATCCAGATGTTATTGATCAATGACACCAACTTTATCATGGATTTAAGCATATAATTAGTCATAAATTAAATTTAAGCCAACATGTTTCTTGATAACCAGAAACTTTACCTGGTTCCCCCCCCAAAAAAAAAACAGGGTAGCCTACTTTAACACATAAGAACAAATACAAGCCAACAATTTTTTACATCTTCTTTCACAAGAGAAACATTGCTTACCATGAATGCACCAGCATTTCATTGCAATATATTCCTTTTCATAGTCTATTGCTGCCGTGATGTTGTTGGCACCAGCTCCAATTCAATGTTTTTGACTAGGAGTGAAATTTTCTCGCGATTATCATTCATATTTTCACAAGCTTTTCATAAATACTAGTTCGTATGCATTATCGTTCATATATTATGCATCTATACCGCATTTCGCTGTCGTTCTGTGATTCAGGCGGCTGTGGGAATATAACGTCAACAAATTACTAACCATACATTTTAAGATAATTAATTATACGGTATTTTTATTTCATTTCATATAATTTAGAGAACTTTTACTAAAAGTAAAACTTTATTTTATTTTTTTATTTCTTCAATTTATTATTATTGGATTTTTTCAATTTTGCATTATTGGACTTTTTAATATTGGGTTTTTAGACTTTTTTAATTTTGGATTTTTTAAATTTTCGATCTTTGAATTGTTTATTTTTTTATTTTTTAAATTTTTGATTTTTGGATTTTTAATTTTTTTATTTTATTATTTACTAGCTTAAAAGGCCCGGCGTCGCTCGGGTTTTGTATTTTGTAAATGCGAAAATAACTTATGAAGGACTTTCGATTTTCAAACTCGAGGTCTTTAAGGTCTTTATATAGGTATTTAGAATTTGAAATGGGGAAGAACGACTTATCACACACAAACTATTTCCTCAGAAAACGCTAGATAAGCTACAGCTTATTATAGCATATAGCAGATCCCCGCGGCTTCTTCCACAGTAATTAATAGGAAGATTATAAATTAAGAGCAAAATAATTAAACTATTATATTTACTAACACTTTGCACACGAAACATTCATAGGTCTAAATTAAACGATTGATAGGCCTAATTAATGAAACAACTGTAAATCCGGCTTTGAAGTGAATTCCACGATTAGAAAGCGCAGCATGGGAAAAAATAACCTCAGATTCGAGTTCCCTGGCCTAAAAAAACCCTGCATAATGTTTGTCCATTTAGGGCTACATTCACTATTCTTCTTCCGTCTAGTGTGAAAATTTCATCTGTCTGCGTGACTTGACATTATAAACAAATGATTCGGCCATGGTGGGCTTACAAAATTCGAACGATCGCGATGCTTTTATTTCCAAGGTATGACGAAAGTAGGCAAAGTCATCTGCAGTTGATTTGACAACTGAAAACTGATGTTTCGAAAGCGCAAGAAATGTACGTCTCAATCCCGTTTTCACTCATAACTCGCGAACGAAATCTAAAATTAAAAATGTAGCATGCCTTTGCGGGAATGTATTCAACAACTTCCCAAAGTTTCATGGTGATCGGATGAATGGCATAGTAATGCATAAAGGACAGACACACATACATTCATTTTTATGTAGGCTATATAGAAGATCTATATAGATTACCCGTCGAGCGTTGCTGCAATCTCAGAAGATTATGAGAATTGAAATCGATTAAACTCACGATGAAAAAAATGTGTGTACATGTATTTGACAGACAGACATATATTCGTTTTTATTTATATAGATGAAGAATGGAATTATCCTACTGAGGCCATAGTTTCTATATTCATTTGTCCAGACTTATAATTCCGTTACATTTCAGGCAGATTTAACGACCCTACATAAGAGATTTTACTTATGATTACATATAGAAATGTTGTAGCCTGGACCCCGAACTAAGCAACTTCCCCGGGATTTTCTGTAAACCATCTTTCATAAGAAGCATATTCCACGTTAAATAAATATTTAATATTACCTTATCATCACCTTATCATTAACTTCTCTGGCGTTTATAATAACATGAGATATCCATTGCCTTCCAAAGCGATCGCGATGACAAAAAGTATGACAAAAATAGACAAAGCCTTCTGCAATTGATTTGACAACTGAAATGAATAACTGATGCTTCGAAAGCGTAAAAAATGCACGTTTTCTTGCCGTTTTTCACTCATAACTCGCGAACGAAGGCTAAAATTAAAAATGTAGTGTGACAGAAACCTTCCCGGGAATGTACCCAACAACTTCCCAAAGTTTCATGGCGATCGGATGAATGGTGTAGTAATGCATAAAGGACACACACACATACATTCATTTTTATATATATAGATTAAATTTTGGATTTTTGGATGTTATAATTTTTAATTTTGTTTTTTTTTAAATTATGGAAATTTATATTTTTAATTTTGGATTTGCGCGGTAATGAACCTCCGGGTTCCATAAAATAGATAATAACTTATACATTTAGATTGCTTAGGAATTGTCTATTGCCATTGAGGAAGTAAGGTCTGAAAAATTTCCTTTGATTACTCCTAATCATTGAGTTGATTGTTTTCTGTGCAGTCCGCACCGAAACAAGTAAGTAATTTCGTTCGGTTTTGAGTGTGACTGATTTCGTGACGGTTTTAGTGTGACTGATTGTGACTGATTTCGTGACGGTTTTAGTGTGACTGATTTTCCCGATTTACCCTCTACCGCCACTAAAGAAGTTTTACTTCAAAAATATTGTATGCACCACGTACGTAAAATCTTTATCGGATCAACCAATATTTCAGCCTCGGCCGCTATAGGCCTACTAGATTCGTCCGCTAAAGCGTTATTTTGCGTACTTGATACATAAATAGCTATTGCAATTCAACTATATGTTAGCTTTACCTCCACATCTTGAAGATTTGTTCACCTGTTAAATGCAGTATCCATGTTTAAATAATATAAAATCAGGTAACCTAACTGATAAAACAAAAGCAGATGGAGTTAATAGACTAATGTTTCAGAGACAACTCGGTAACTCCAAAATACCAAACCTTACAGGAGAAAGTAAAAAATTCAAATAATATATATTTTTTCTTCTTTAAATTTTGACCCGACTATTAACTGAAAACACTAGAATATTTTAAACCAGATGTTGAAACATTTTATTTCCCAAGATTTTACAATTTTGTAATTTTTATGTGTTTTACTAGGGTTAAGAGGTATTCTCGTGGAATTTGACACAGTACAGATTATTAATAAATCACACTGAAAGGTACAATCTCCTAAAATTCTGCTGTCGCTTATTGAATTATGCATAATGTCAAAACAATTAAATCAGTATCTTCTCATACCTTCTCTGAATATTTCCATACAACAATTGTTCTCTTCTTGACAAGACAACAAACAAGTAAAATATTTATAGAAACTTATGAACACTCTTCCTGCTTGTGAAATGGAATCGATCGCACCTTATTGTCTATTGTTCGAGAAATTTTAAGAAGACCTCGTCCCATACCATCGTATATCTACAAAATGATATAATAGCATTGTTCCCTAATCCGAAAATCTGCATCGACACTGACAAAGAAAAGGTGCTCTTCTAGTCGCGTGGATTTCCTCAGTGTTGCCGCTGTCATTTGCCACTTCTTAAGTTAAGTAAACGTGCTCTGGTACGTATTTGGAAACATTGTACAGGATTGCAGATAAATGTGAATAGGAAGTATGCCCCGGTACCGGTCAGGCCTCGTTACCGGTCAACAAGGTTTCCTCTAAAATGGCGCTAGATAGCAGCAGAAAACAGTTATGAAGTGGTAGGCAGGAACAAAAGGAATTTTATTCCTCGCATAGACTCCGTGTTTGTCTCGCCATTTTAGAGGAAACCTTGTTGACCGGTACCGGGGTAATTTCCCCTACGCCTAATTACCTTTCTATTCACTGATTGACAGGTCGAAGAGGATTAGGGTGGCAGCAGGTAGAGGTAGTTCATTTAAAACAAAAGTCTTTAAGAAGTGTCACCCACAAAATACATTGATTGTTGGATTCTGTCTCCTCTCTCAAACAACTGCGTCTCACCTGTTTCATTTTACTGCATTGTACGACCACGTCTCTTGAACTTTACGCTTTCCATTGCATTCTAATCCCAATTCATGTGCTCTTTTATATGGTATTTCACTAGTACTCTAAAATGTACTGTACTCCAAAGCAGAGTACTTCCCAGCGGGGTGCACTGCTGATTAGAGGGGCAAGAGGCGATATATTGCTCCGGTGGAGAAGGAGGAGGTGAGGGGTACCATCACAGGTGGCTAGGCAGATTCTTATTGGTCGCCAGCATGCTTGCGCGCGCAACGGTCACATTCCTTGCATTCCTCACAGGGAAGTTCTTTGCTTTGGAGAACAGTAACACTGATTTGATCCCCTTCTTTCTCCTGTTTTGAAACGTAGGTCTATTTTCGTCATTGTTCAGAGTTTCATCTCATCTGTATTGTGGATGCCACTTCTTAAAAACTTTTTTTCTCCAAGAACTGCCTCTACCTTCTGCCATCCTAATCCTCTTCGACCTCACAATCAGTGAAGAGGACGGTAATTAGGCGTATTCGCATTTGTCTGCAATTCAGTACAATGTTTCCAAATTAGTACCACAGCAAGTTTATTCACTTGAGAAGTGATGAATGACAGCGGCAACACTGGGAAAATCCCCGCGACTACAAGAAGTTCTTTGTCGGGGTCGGTGCAGATTTTCGGATTAGGGAACAGTGATATTATATTATAATAACGAAATGCTCACAGGTTGTGCAAGGCGGAATGTGAGTCACGTCATTGGTTCGTTGAGCATAGCTCCGTAATTGTTTGTCGTCTTTATTTGCAGTTGAATATATGGTATCTCTCACAGGGTTGATCACAGAGTTCACATATGCAAGTTGGCGTTGGTGGGTGGAAAGCCTTGTTTTTGCACAGTTTGTGGTGGTACCCGTGCACCGCTAGAGATGTCACTAGGTGTCGTTTCTCGTGGTTGGTATTTGCCCATGATCTATTTAACATGGCCTCCGTGGTGTAAAATTCCGGCCATATCTCATTTCTCTTTTTTCTTCTTTCCTCCAGCACTATCATCCAATTGGCGGTGGATGGAAGTTGTTGTTTGAAGCGAAGGTCTTCCATCAGGAAGGGTTCTTTCGCTAGTTCATAGGAGAGCCTTGAGGGCGAGAATTTTGACAGCCCTAGAGCTGGTTTCAGGAAACGGGCCTTTACCCTTTCCATTGTCTTTAGGTCTCTTGCCGAAAGTTTTTCCCACACTAGGTGTATGCCATAGGTCAATATTGGTAGTATTTTTGCTTCGAAGAGTGCTGTTGCTGTGGTTAGTGATATTCTTGTGAGTAGTTTAATGTCGTAGATGGCTTTTGTGGCTGCTATTGCCCTTTCTTGTATGTGTATCCGGAAAGACTTGAGTGTTGTTTGGAGGGTGACCCCAAGGTATTTGTAAGCGTTGACAGGCTAGGCCGTCCGTTAAAGATAGCTGTATTGTTCGTGCCATTTTAAGAAGACCTCGTCCCAAACCATCGTCTATCTACAAAATAATATAATAGCACTGTGCTGTGCTATTATATTATTTTGTAGATAGACGATGGTTTGGGACGAGGTCTTCTTAAAATGGCACGAACAATACAGCTATCTTTAACGGACGGCCTAGCCTGAGAAAAGCACCCTTGTTCTGTGATAGTAACCTGTCATCATTAGGCCTTGCTCATCTTCTGAAACAGTTTGGAAATATATAAAACTGACAGACAACATGTTGTCTACTTTCTAATTCCTGTTGCCCCTGTAATACCATTCCAGCATTGATTTTCTCTGTCGACATCCTAAAATTAACATTTTAATTTTCTGACGTGGTATTTCCGTACTGTATTAATTTATAGTTTATCGCAGCGGAAAATTCTGAATTTATTCAATCAAGGAATTTAAGCTAATTTTGCCTAACCATCATTATTATAAGTAAAGTATTAACCTATTAATGAAAGTAGGAGGGAGAATCAAATGAAAACCACAATTTTCTACATAGTTCCCTCCCAGTTCAATGCACTTACGCCATTGGATAGGAAGTGTTTTGATACCGCGTGAGAAAAATTATTTTGGTTAACGCTATAGCCACTCGTTCACCTCCGATTGGACGTAAGACCACAGATACCGCTCTGCATAATGGAGCCAGCGAGATTTGGCAGTGGACCGGTAGGAAGACCACTGACAGTCCGACATCTCCTTGCATTTAACGTATCGGTGAGGATCAGACGTACGATACAATTGTTTAGTAAATTATGGGAACACTACATTGGATTATTGATAAATTTCATCTTGAATTTTCTTTGAGGGAAGAAGTAAAAGTATAGGAAGTGTTTAGTCTTATACCCTGAAAAACGATAAATAAGAAGCCAACAACAATGGATATGGGGACAATCTTTTACAATTAATAATAATATAATTGGTAAATTAATAATTTAATAGAACTTATTTAAGTACATGTCATACAATACTATGTCCATTGACTAGTTTATGGCATTATTGTTTTGAAAAGTTCTTATTATACTTGTACATATGTATATTCAATAAATTATTATAAGTTATTACAATCGAAGCACTTACATTAAAATTGTTTTGCAGTAATATAGATGTAAGTATAAATACATTCGTAAATTCAGTATCTTCAAGTGTTAGGTTAGAAGTATGGACGTAAGTACAATAAAATTATAAAATATTCTGTAATTACAGTTAAAATTGTTGTATCCAATTGTTGGAGACTGTCAACTTTGTCATAAAATTATAATCTATTTTACAGATTTTATTTTCCAATACGTGTATAGATTACTACCTTAGTCTTCATCGAGACAACTTCTTCTACCATTAAGACTGAAGATGGTATACACTTGAATACCGAAATGTACATATCGCCCAACTAAGTAAGAAGCCAAGTATCATCCTCAAATTCAATGCGGACAATCTTACTACGTATTCATAATATCAGTGTGAATAAAAGTTAATATACTTATTGAAGACATCTAAATTCAAGTGTAAATTTATAATAACTTCAAATTACAATCTTGTAAGACCAATTTTTTTTATCTCTGTGAACTAAGAAGTTACTAAAGCATATATAAAGAACAACTGAAATTCATATAGTGATGATACTAACACACAAGTATTTTACTTGTAAGATTATAACGTTTTAAGAACATGTAAACGAGTCCATGACTTCTAATTTAATTAATGATAGCAATTATACGAACTAAATTTTTTTTACGCCAATACGTTGTAAAAACGATCATAAGTATAAATTGATCATTGATATTAATAATCAAAGGTCAGATAAACTTATTACTACGTATGGAATAAATGTTTATTCAAATTGTCTTTTAGAACATTTCTCACCGCTCCATATATGTAGTAAACAAAGAATATTAGAAATCTATACACGTATTGGAAAATAAAATATGTAAAATAGATTATAATTTAAGACAAAGTTGACAGTCTCCAACAATTGGATACAACAATTTTAACTGTAATTACAGAATCTATATTAATAAAAGGAAGTGTCTGTCCTCCGTCTGTCTGTCTGTCTGTCCTCCGTCTGTCCTTCTGTCTGTCCGCGATGCCCAGCGAAATCTACTCAACGCAGAGATCTGAAATTTTATAAGTAGGCGGACTAAAGGGTCGGAATGTGCACCTCGAAGCCGGAATTTTAATTTTCGCCTCCGTTCGTGAGTTATGAGTGAAAAACTGGCAGAAAACGTGCATTTTTTTGCGTTTTAGAAGCATCAGTTTCAGTAATAAATTTCAATATCAAATAACTTACAGATGGCTTTGGCTATTTTTGTCAACATACCTCATAGCCTACCTTGAAAATAAAAGCAACGCGATCGCTTGATTTTGTAAGTCCATCCTAGACGATTCATTTGTTAAGAGTGTCAAGGCCCACAGACATATGACATTTTCAACCTACACGGAAGAAGGATAATCAACCCTAAATATGGTCAAACATTGTTCGATTTGAACGAAACTCACTATACAGGGGTTTTCTGGGCCAAGGAACTCGAATCTGAGGTCGCTTTTACCAGGGGACGCTACCTAATCGTGGAATGCACTCCACGTGATTTAGGTGTTAATAATTATAATTTGAAATAATTATCGCTGGGGAAGCCGCGGGCACATGCGGGCACATGCTGTTTGTCTGTCTGTCCACGATGCCCATCGAAATCTACTGAACGCAAAGATCTGAAAATTTAAAGATAGATGGACTGAAAGGTGGGCGAATGCACCTCGAAGCCGAATTTTTAATTTTAGCTTTCGTTCGCGAGTTATGAGTAAAAAACTGGCAGAAAACGTGATTTTAGCGCTGTCGAAGCATCAGATTTCAGTAATACATTTCAATGTCAAATCAATTGCAGTTGGCTTTGGCTATTTTTGTCATACCGTGGAAATAAAAGCATCGCGATCGCTTGAATGTTGTAAGCCCACGCTGGTCGATTCATTTGTTTAGAATGTCAAGGCCCGTAGACATATGAAATTTTCAACCTACACGGAAGAGGGATAATCAACATAGACCTAAATATGGTTAAACATCGTTCGATTTGGACGAAACTCACTATACACGGATTTTCTGGGCCAAGGAACTCGAATCTGAGATAGCTTTTACCAGGCAACGATATCTAATCGTGGTATGTAATTCACGTGATTTAGGTGTTAATAAAATAATGATTTAACTATTATGCTCTTAATTTTTAATTCTTGAAATAATTATCGCGGGCGATCGCTTGATTTTGTAAGTCCATCCTGGACGATTCATTTGTTTAGAATATCAAGGCCCGAAGACATATGAAATTTTCAACCTACACGGAAGAGGGATAATCAATATAGGCCTAAATATGGTCAAACATTGTTCGATTTGGACGAAACTCACTGTACAGGGGTTTTCTGGGCCAAGGAACTCGAATCTGAGGTCGCTTTTACCAGGCGACGCTATCTAATCGTGGTATGTAGTCCACGTGATTTAGGTGTTAATAAATATAATGATTTAACTATTATGCTCTTAATTTTTAATTTTTGAAATAATTATCGCGGGCGAAGCCGCGGGCACATGCTAGTATTTAATAATTTTATTGTACTTACGTCCATACTTCTAACCTAACACTTGAAAATACTGAATTTACGAATGTATTTATACTTACATCTATATTACTGCAAAACAATTTTAATGTAAGTGCTTCGATTGTAATAACTTATAATAATTTATTGAATATACATATGTACAAGTATAATAAGAACTTTTCAAAACAATAATGCCATAAACTAGTCAATGGACATAGTATTGTATGACATGTACTTAAATAAGTTCTATTAAATTATTAATTTACCAATTATATTATTATTAATTGTAAAAGATTGTCCCCATAACCATTGTTGTTGGCTTCTTATTTATCGTTTTTCAGGGTATAGGACTAAACACTTCCTATACTTTTACTACATTGGATCTTATACCACAGAACCAGTGACCAGTTTGAAGTGACTTCCTACAATAGGCCTACATCAGAACACAAAGCTGTTCAAGCGGAAAACATTAGTATAGTCCGTGCATTTAGACGAGAGCACTGTAAACACAATGCGCAGTGGAATGGCGTACGTGATTCATACTAGCAACACACTCCACTTCCCTCCCGCCCTTATCTCTGCAGGGCATGCAAGTGCTCTCGTCTAAATGCACAGGCTGTAACTTCGGTTTATGGATTTACAGAATATAATATACTGTTGTTTGATGTGTATGGACTGTGAATATAAATTTTAATAAAAGTATTTAATAAAAAATGCATAAAATCTGGGAGCCTCAACCTCCTGGAATCCTTAGGGCCTCCACGGCCTGTATAGGGAACACTTTACTTCTTAATACCAATGATAGCAGTTTTAATAGGCACATCAGGGCGATGTCTGGGATTGCAAAATGTCCGGGGTATTGGAAGTTACAATATTTTACTCATAAACGCTTTCATAGTTCATTCTTTGGAATTGGTAGGCCTATAGTTCTCACTTTTTATTGAACTTGCATGGGCATTTTCGTTATTATGAAAGAACATAAAAATTTCTGTTAAATTAGTCATTCTGCGTAGCAAGAACAAACTTCCTGTCTTAAAAATTGCATTGAGAGTTCCGTATTGTACAAATGAACGCAATGTTTTTTTTCTTCTTCTTCTTGCCGTCCGTTGTAATCTATGTTGAAGCGAATATATATATTTTTGTTTGTTTTGATAATTCAAAATGGGGGAAATGAAGGGTACACATTTTTAAACATACGTGACCACGTCTAATGCATAAGGAACACAAAGGAAGAGAAGTTACTGAGGGCAACATGAAGACTGTTAAACGCAAGAAGGAACTCTTTCAAGGAGAATTTCAAGTTGTCATGCAGTTCATTTTAATTGTGTGATAAAGACTAGCAAACAATTTCTTACAGAAGTTATGTTGACTAAGGACTAATAGTCATACATTTAGATTCTTACTCCTTGTTTTGGGCAGTGTTTTTTATACCATTTTGAAACAGTGTCAGTGCAATTATTATTGATATAGGCTAGTAATAGAATTATAATAACTATCGAGCAGATCAGGAAAGTGTCCTGGGTTAGAAGCACAAGCACAGTTGTAGGAGTAGAAGTAATAATAGTATTAATATTAATACTAGTATTAGTAATGAAAGCGTATTTGGCCCAAAGAGGCTGGAAATAATGGTAGTAAATTTGTTTTAGATGACACACTACTGACACTCTTACTTACAGTTATTGATGTATTCGACTTTTCTCGAGTAGCCGAAGCTTGTGGTACTTGACTGTTTGTACCTGAACCGTCAGGGCCGGAAGTTACACTGATGCGCAACTGGTGTTTATTAATCAAGTCAATATGTCTACCTAGAATATCAACCTTCTTTTTAAGCTCGTCATTAATCTGATCTTTCTGCTGAATTATATGCCGTATTAATTTTGTTATCAACAAAGTCCGCAATGTAGGGGGGCCCACAGATATATAGAGATAGATCGGCAATGGTGTATGCTGTACTATTGGCGGCAGTGAAGCCACGTTGATGCACGGACCGCCATATTACTACACTGTAGCAGCTGATCGAGTACAAGCCACAAGAGCGTTAAAGCGATATGAATTTTAGCATTTTAGCTAATAATGTAATTGGACTTAGGAGTATAAATACTTTTTCTAAAATGGTGAATACCTGTGTGGTATTCGGGTGTAATTTTTCATACTACGACAAAAAGAAACAAGCAAAGGAACACGTTTCAATATATAAGGCCTTTCATTATTATTGTTAGCCATTTCATGCATTATACCTGCTTTAGTTTCTAGGAATGTAATATATGGTTGTAAATAACCTTAACCTAATATCACAGTATAAGTATTAATACAGTAAAGAAACTGTGTGTTAAAAGTCCTATGACAACATGTTGACTGGACGACACTAGCGCTCCATGCGGAGATTGAGTAAAGCTACATTCTCATCATATGAAATGGCTTGGGAAAATACATAAACACATCGCAAAATATGTTATGTTAAAAGAGAAAAAGAGAAAAATACAGAATATTTTTACTTAATTCAAATCTAATTTTAAATTTAAGAAATAATAAAACAGATAATGTATTATATTCTAGTTAAGAAGAGGTAAACAATACCTAAATAGGCTACTGTTAAGGACTGTACCTAGGCCTAGTATTTTTCCTTTAAAATCATTGCCCTTTAATATAATATATAATTCAAATTATGATAATAAATAGCCTACATATTAATTACGTAAATTATATTATAGGTCTGTCACGTTGTTCAACCTGCACGTGATTGTTGACAGTGTATTTTGATTCTTTGCCTTATATGGCAATATACGACTTCAATTTATCGTAGGTCTATGTAGCGTCAATTACTGCAGGATGGACTTCATTCAACAAAACAAAAAATTCAGGAGCATTTGGAATTGAAGACACCGTCGGTACAGCAGTTTTAATTAACGAGGTTTTATAGGAATTCAAAAACTGTTTTCGGCGTGTGTCAAGCATAGACGGTAATTTTCACTCAAATATTTTACATATTTTGTTACTAGGTTTTCTTGTCGACCATTAATGACCTATTTTATACATCAGAAATCATTACAACAGAATAAAATATAAAAATATTACATTAAAGTAACTTGAAACATAACCACACCAGAATCACGAGTAAGCCAGTAGACCTACAATAAATATTACTTATTTTCGTTCTTACCTTTCTGGATGTTTCAAGAAAGTGAAGAAATGCAATTCAGGATTTTGTCTTTTATTATTACTGAAATTTACAGCAGAATAATAAGGTCCTTTCGAATATAGCGTGTTCTAATAAATACAACACTCCTATTTATTTACATACTTCCCGGAGTAGTTTCTGTAGTCTTATTATATGGCCGCTACGATCGCTAGTAAATGCGCGCGCATGCTCGGCTGGCAGAAAAACGGGCTGAGTTTCTGTACTGTATTAATACTTATACTGTGCTAATATTGTTAACTATTTCATACACTGCAAATAGTCATATATTACTTTAGCATTTAGAAATTGCAAATAAACTTAACCTCAATTTATGCGTATTTTTTGCATTGTAAATAATATTATGCTTTAGTTACGAGGAATGTTTTATATTTTTATAAATAACTGTAAGCATACATTGATAGCTATTTCTTGTATTATTCATACTTCCTTAAGAATTTTTTTAAATTTTGGATTTTTATTTTGATCTCTGAATTTTGTATTTTTTGGATTTTTTTAATTTTGGATTTTAGGATTTTTTATTTTTTGAATTTTGGATACTTGGATATTTTACTTTGGATTATTTTTTAAAATTTGGATTTTCTAAATTTTGGATCTTTGAATTTTTTTAATTTCTGGAATTTTTTATTTTTAAATTTTATATTTTTAATTGATTTTTATATTTTAATTTCGGATTTTTAGACTTAAAATTTCGGATTTTCGACTTTTTAATTTGAATTTTCTTATTTTTTAAATTTTTGAATTTTTGGTTTTATTAAATTTTGGATAAGCCTAATTATTGAGTTGATTGTTTTCTGAGCAGTCCGTTCCGTCACACCAAACTAATTTCGTGACGATTTTGTCCGTAACGCAAGCTCTAGATTTAATCCTACCGCGGCTAAAGAATTTTCACATAAAAAACCTAATTTTTAGCAAGTAATAGGAACCAATACTTGAGAAAATAGCAAGAGGACGTGCTTTTTCAATGTGGTTTCAGTGTGTTCACTAGTGGATACAACATTTCCAATAGAAAATTGTAAAAATAGACTTTAATCTAAGTTCTCGTGATAGTTTCCCATTGAATTACGTGTAGTTCAATGGGTGTCTTCTGGTGAGGCAAGATGGCGGCATAGCGCAAGGCTAGGCTTCACCGCCGTGACCCAGATTGCCGGGCTGTGGGGGGGGGGGGGGGGCCCATCTCGCAATGGGCGCAGGTTTCCACGGACGGGTGATGTTTTATGTTTCTCAGCAAGGCAGGTTGACGAACATGACGCTTCTTGTAAATTGCTTATGAGCAGTAATATTAATTTAGTAGGGCATTGTGAATTCTCCCGTTTCGTAAATGTGCCATATCGTATCTTCCACGAGGTTCGTAGTGTTGGTGAACATGTTTCCCAGAATTCTACATGTTCAGCTGGTGTGACGTCACACCTCTAACGTCCAATCACGACTTTCTTCATATAAAATATGGCGGAATTCAGGCTACTTTTCGCTAGATCACATTATAAAAGAAATTGTAACGTTTAGGGCGGGTGGGTTGGACCAAATCATTCGTCGAGGCAACATCTCCTCTCCAGAGAACTATCTATAAGAAAATACGTGTGATATTAAGTATTTTATGAGGAGAAAGTTGGGTTTCAAAGTGGGGCCCCCCTACAATGCGACTTTACCCAAAGTCCTTCAAAACTTCACAGAAATCCACACTGTCTCTATTTTCACTGGCATTCGTACTTTCACAGCATATAACTGAATTTTCATTAACAGATGAAATATTGACCACTAGTTTGGCACAACTATAGTGAAATACACTTTCACAATTTAGACACATAAAAGCACTGGAGACTTTGTACTTACAACGTTTACATCAGACTTCCATCGAAGGTGAAATAGACTGACTTCCACCGCACGCCTGTACAGCACGGCAGCCACTACAAGAACCAAGATGTAAACAACCGAATGTGAAAGTGCAAAGCACAGTTCACAAGAGTTCGTTTTTGAGACTGTTTAGTCGATTACATTCAGTAAAGTCAACTGAACCTTCTTTTTTTATATTAAGCGCCAAAGAGTCCCGGGGACGATTCCTAATTCTGCCAACTGATTCTTTTTTGTCTTTGATTTTCGTTTAATTTTGACCGCTGACTTGACACCTCCTGTAGATCTGTATTTTTCTAGGAATCTGAAAACCGTGCTTGTAATTACTCCCACGGATGACGCCACTTTCACTTCTACATGTTGCACAGATACTGCAGGGTTTGCTTTTAATGTTTTCGCCGCCAGATAAACCTTTTCCACGCACGTTTCTATATTGGTGACGTAAATTCTGAGGGAACTGCTCGCAATTTTATTCAATAATACAAATTATTACAGGCTATGCCTATTACTTTTACTTACAATATGTAGTGTACTTCATCACACATTATGCAAATGAAAAGTACAACGAATTAATTAATTATGTTATAAAATACGTCCTGTATTTAGTAACGTATGCCACTTGTTTCCTTCAGAATCAACAAATTTGCTAAGGCAACGATAAAAACAAATGAAATCTTGTTTGCTAGATATATGCTGTAAAACATGTATGATATAAATATGAAAGCAATCAACTCACCTAACAGAACTTATGTTTTCACAATTAAATAAGATATAAATAATCGTACGATGTGTGCGGAATGGAAGTAAACATCTGATTGAGCTTGTCGCACTATCGTGAAATATGTGCTGGTGCGATTAACCAATGAAATGACAGCCAAGGTAAATCTGTTGTTTACTTTTGCTCCGTAAACATCTAGGATCAAGTTTAGACGTATATACATATTTGTGTACAATAGTATATTAACAAGTTGAAAATATGGAAAACAGACTTACCAACAATCTTTGAGAATTTCAAAACATTAACAGTAAGCAACCTATGTAACGAGGGTAGAACAATTAATTCATTACAAACAGACTCATATATTTCTACGGACATATCAAGTCCTGAATATTATGTAAGTTAATATTCACAAAATTACCCCAAATTTAAACTAGTTCCAGGAAAAGAATCTCAATACACTTAATTTCAACATGACACGAACAATATTCCTCCAAATTCTCAAGACACGTTACCCAATTGATCAAATGACAGAATAGACTTACACCGTTTTAAAAGGAATTAACCAGTGAAGAGATTTACAATAGTTATTGATATTGGTACGAGGTTCGTCCATAAAGTAAATTTCCCTTCGGCCGTTTACAGCAACAAAACACAATTTCAAGGAAATATTTATTGCAACAGACACAGTCAGTGTTCAGCTATTTTTCAACATAGGAAATATTTATTGCAACAGACACAGTCAGTGTTCAGCTATTTTTCAACATATTCGCCACCGGAATTGAAACATCTGAATAGCCTACCTGTGTCGTAGAAGTGTGCCGCCTGGGATTTGAACCACCGTGTGACAAGTACCTTCGCCTCTCTGTCATTCTCTGCCATTCTTTGTCACTTCATGAGGTATAGGAAAAAATGGAAATCACTGGGAGCGAGGTCCGGGCTTTAGGGTGAATGATTAAACACCTCCCAGCCGAACTTCTGCAGGAGACTTGCTAGGAGGTGTTGAAACATCCACCCTAAAGCCCGTACTTTGCTCCCAGTGATTTCCATCTATTCCTACACCTCACTAGATGACAGAGAGGCAGAGATGTTTGCACACAGTGGTTCAAATCCTTGCGGCAGACTTCTACGACACAGTTGTTCAAAAGTTGGTTCCACAGTATAACAAATGTTTCAGTTCCGGTGTCGATATGTTTAAAAATAGCTGAACACTTGCTGTATATGTTTCCATGAAATTGTGTTTTGTTTCTGTAAACGTCCCCAGGGAAACTTACTTTAAGGACGCGCCTCGAACAAACAACACGAGTGATTGACAGAAGTATTTGTAACATAGTGTTTGATAAACTGGTTTGATTTATTAATACTGCGGTGTTACGTAACAAGACTGTGACTGGGACCACATGAGTTACGAAACTGCCTGATTGAACTAAATTAATAATAGCACACCACTGCATCGTAAAAACTGAAGATAACTGAGTAATCACTTAGACTACGTTAGTTTCGTAAATAGTTTTCGTGAATCGTAATAGTTAACCTGAGGTTCAATTACAATTTTTATAATAGTCTTAAAATCAATTTGGCACCTCATGGGGTAATTATTCTATTCAATTCAATTCAATTTTATTGTCGTTAAACAGTTGTACAACTGCAATAAACAAAGTCAACAAGTAAAAGTACACTGATTACATCCAATAAAGAGCAGACCAAGACATAATTTGGTTACATAACAGTAACAGAAAAATTAAAATCAGTAAATTCACACATAGTATCAAATGGATTTGCGATCAGCCAAGAGTGTAATCTCTTGCAAAATAATTTATGGCATAATCCCAATTACGAGGACCAATTCACGCGATATTCACATTTCCACGGACTGTGTGATGTTTTTTTGTTTATGAGCGATACACGGTTACCAACTGTTAGGTTAGGAATGTTTATGTTAGTTAAGGAGCAATATACTAAATAGCACAACCACCATTTCTAACGAGCAGCTAGTGGCTTGTACCTTTGTAGGTTTGTCACACTGTTCATCCATAATCATATCTTGTTTAGCGATATGACGTCACACCTCCAACGTCCAATCAGGAAGACGAGGACAGAAAAATGGTGGAGAAGAAGGGAGTTTTCGCTAGATCGTAATATAAAATAAAGTGTATCAATTAGGGCGGGCGGGTTGGACCAAATCATTCGCCAAGACAACATCTCTTCTGCACACATCTATCTATAACAAAATTCGTGCGATATAAGTGTTTTATGAAGAGAATCTCGATTCTAAAAAATGGTCCCCGTATATGGGATTTTACCTAATTTATATGGTAAATTAGTTAAAACTTGTGGCAACTTATTAAAAAGTTTAATGCCTACATAACAGTAACCCTGCATGGTTTTATTAAGCCGGTGCCACAGTGGTCCAAAACGCGAATCTAGCGGGACAAAACTCATTTTGGTCACCCTTGTAAAATTAAGTAACAAACGTCTGATAATACTGAAAACATATCCCCCTATCACGAATGAACCTTTAAATAAGGGTACTTTGATTTATGACAGCATGACACATCCCCAAAGTTGAATGAAGTTTTGCCGATTTTGCGTCAGGCTTCAGACGGTTTATTTCTCAGTAAGGTTTGTTAGTGGCTGGAAGCAAGTGTGAACTAGTGGAGGAATTTATTACTACTGGATAATTTAATCCAAGGTATGTGGAACTTTTTGGTATAACAAGTATACATATATACATATTTGTATGTCCGTCATATTAGTTTGTATTCTTTAAAGATAAAAAAGTTAATTAATTTTTTTTTCAAAAACTTTCAATTGACTTATAAAAAATATATATCCGAATAGCACTTTGAAAATTCACCAGATCATAGTTAAATTCATGGGCTATAAGTTGCTTTGAACCGCAAAGTGCGCAGGTTGCGCCTTTTTCTGAAAAATATATTTCTTTCCAAGAATCCAAGAAATAAAACGGCTTCTTGCAGAATATGTTTATTAATAAAATTTGGGATTTCGATCAGTAGGCTACACTGAATCAATAGAACCAGTAACAAATATTACCTAAAGGTTAATAAGATATTTATTTGGGTAATTTTAAATAAATAAAAGTATTCAATTAATTTTAACAAATTAAAAATATCCCAAAAATATGTAATTAGTTAATTTTTTATAAAACTTATGAAAATATTCTACAGTCTTTTTAGATAGCCTACCGTATATTTTGTTTTTATATTTTAGGGAAAACAAGGGATCCAAAATAGTAGAATGTCACACACTAGAAGTAAATTACGTGTTATGACCCGCATGGAATTATTCAAATTATTCAGGAAGAACAAATTCACTACGCAAGATTTGTGTAATTGCGTGAGAAAATTTTGAATTGCGGGACTGCAATACTATTGCCTTAAAGGAAATTTAAAAAGTGATATTGTTGTTTAAATCTGATTTCCGGAAACGCTGGAAACAATGTGGTAGAAAACATGATAGATTTGTGGTTAAATATACAAAATGGTTAAATTCTGAACTAACATTCCCGGAAAGTGTTATGAAATTTCATCCACTGTATGCTTCATCTTCATCAAATGTTGGAAGACGGAGAAAATTATTTTCTGAAGGTAGTGTTCTTAATCTTCTGCTCATCACTTCAGATCCTCTGGTATCAAATAGGCCTATACGCCCCTTGCCCCAGAAGAAGAAATACACTCTACCCTTGGAAGTTCGACAGCTCTTAAAAGAACCACATCTAATCAAAAGCCAGAAAAATGATGAACAGAAGAAAATTTCGTCATCTCTAGAAGAAGTTGATGATGAAGAAGAAGAAGAAGAAGAAGAGGGTGATGATGAAGATTATGAAGAAAATGGCAAAGAAAACGATGATGATGATGACGATTAAAATTTTGAAAACAGAACTGTAATCTTATAGTATGGTATCATAACACATTTTGTTGTATTTGTATGTATTTATGTATGTGTGTACGTGTAAATATATATGTAGGCCTATGTGTGTATGTGTTTTTATCTAAAGTAGATGATTTTTTCCATTACCATCGTTTTTTACAAACGAATACATTAGCATTGTTCCTTAATCCGCAAAGTTTCTTTGTGCTGTAACTGACATAGGGCAAATGTTTCCTGGAACTGAGGAAGTAAAGATGTCTGCGTACAGCTAATTGAGTTTCTGTCCACTGATTGACATAATAAATTATTATGCACAAACGTGGTACATTCTGTGTTCTGTGTATGTGTATATTCAAGATGCAAATAATTTTGTCCCCGTTAGATTCTCCAGACGTACAAAATAAAGAAGAAAATAATGATGATGATGACTAGAATTTTGAAAAGAGAACTTAAACTATATGAACATTATATTATGTACATTTGTGCGCGTTTACTTATGTATGTGTGTTTCGTGTATTTATATAGGCTTAAATGTATGCGTGTATATATAGGTATAAATGTATATTAATATATTTATACACCAAATTTATATGTTTCAATGCATTTCTTTGCATTGTATGTGTATATTACATGTAAGGGTATAGTTTAAAAACATAATATAATTAGATTCGCGTTTTGGACCACTGTGGCGGTGCTGCGGAATTTCAATTAACTGGCAGTTAATTATACATATGTTGATTTTGCTTCATAAATAACAATACAGTGTATATATACAAATTTACTATTGTCAGTGTTTTATATTTTATAAAATAAGGTTTGCAACGTGTTCTATTAGGTATTTGAGCTATGATTCTAATAATTTTCTTCTGCAATATTAATAAA
This sequence comes from Ectobius pallidus, assembly GCA_964059195.1. Taxonomy (NCBI): domain Eukaryota; kingdom Metazoa; phylum Arthropoda; class Insecta; order Blattodea; family Ectobiidae; genus Ectobius; species Ectobius pallidus. Next base: position 200,770,494 of record CAXKWD010000003.1, read on the forward strand.
TCTTGTGTATGAGAACTATTTCCCCATATTAAAATTCCAAAACTAATTACACTCTGGAAATAAGCAAAATAAGAAATCCTTACATATTCAGAGGGAACACAGTTAACTAGATTTCTAATTAAATATTCGACCCTGGACAGTTTTCTACATAAGAATTTAATATGTGTTTCCCAAGTTAAAAATCTATCAATGTGAATTCCTAGGAGCTTTATATCAGTTCAAGGCTGTGGCAAAACAAGATTATTCAGAGTAAAGATTATATTTTGTGTTTTTGTATCATTTATAAGAAGGCTATTTGAACTAATAGTCTAAACCATTGCGATATCTGTACTGAGTTATTCTGTACATCACATTCAAAGTTGTCATGATTACTAATAAAGGTGGTATCGTCAGCAAATAAAATTGATTTCAATTCACTATTACAGGGTAGATCATTAACCATAACAAGGAAAAGCAACGGGCCCAGAACAGAGCCCTGTGGGACCCCGGACTTTACTATTGCCATATCGGAGACCTCCTCATCAATCTGAACAACTTGATTACGATTGGATAAATACGATGAAAACAATTTATGAGCATTTCCATTAATACCATAATATGACAACTTATTTAATAGAATGCGATGATCTACACAGTCAAAAGCCTTGCTTAGGTCACAACATGTGACCCAAGCAAAGCTTTTAGTTTCAAAGGTATTCAATATTGATCACAAACACCTGCAATCTCACATTCTACTTTGAGTGAAGCCAAAGACTAGATTATTCCGAGAAACTGAAAATCCACTGCATTTACGAAGTCTCCTCCGATAAGCAATTACGCAAAACTACTTAATCAGACATTGCATATAACATTTGCCAATTATTTATTACTTAATTAAAAGTGGTAGAACACTATCTACTTAAAATTACAATTTTCCTTTCTGGAACTGGAAACTTCATTAAATGTAGCCTACTTACTTTCGTTCAAGGAATTGATTAAGGGGGTGAAATTAGTAGTTTTTAGAACCTGATCTTATATTTTTACCCAATTCAATCAGTTAATTTTTATTACGCATAAAAAATGACAGCCATATTATGTTTCTGAGCCCAACTGCAGAGAAGAATATCAACTATCCTTCTTGTATTAAGGTAAGTAGTGGCAGGTAGATTCTATTTTAGTGGCAGTTAGGCCATATCGAATTCACGTGTTTCGAAAATGTGCCATGTTATATCTCCCGTGAGGTTTGTCGTATCGGCCAACCTGTTTATCCAGGTAAGATGGCCGTCAATTGTATGCTATTATTATGAATTACGTACTTTACGGTAAGAGAATTACAATATGTAATCTCTATATAGCCTATATAAAAGGCTTTGTCCTGACTGACTGACTGACAGGAATCAACGTAGAGCCTAAACTATAACAGGTAGAGACTTGGAATTTTGACAGTAGACCTACCTTCGTTTCATAGGCTAATGTAGGTGCTCACTAAGAAAGGATTTTGAAAATTTTTGATTTTGAATGCCAAAAATGAAATGTTTTTTAGTATACTTAATCCCTTTTTACACAGAATTATCAAATCCAAATCACAGAACATATTGTTGCCAGTGGTATTAGATGGGTTTGGAAAGAAAAATGAAATGAAAGTTCGACAAATAAGAGAAGTTATCAATATAATTCATGTTATAAATAAATATTACAGAATGAAATCCACGAAAATAATGCAGTGACATAACTTTCTCTACCCTGGACATAGAGAAAACAAAACGAGGTATGGTAATGTGTATATTATTATATCGCATGTTTTTGGAGAGAGAAGTATGAAAGTGATATTGCTTTGTGTTTAATTTCATCCCCAAAACGGTTTTATGGTAACATGAGAGTGAGAAATAAAATTTTCCGCCTCGATATTACAATTTTATGTTACAGGAATTTCTGTTTCGTCTTATTTGAACCCCTACCAGGCTTGCTGTGTACAAGCGATGGGATGCAAAATTCTACATCCCCTATGAGCCATAAAAAACTATAAAAAGCGTTTTCTGAGGAAACAGTTTGAGTGTGATAAGTCGTTCTTCCTATTTCAAATTATAAATACCTATATTTATAAGTATCTCGCTACATAATTTATCAAGTATCTCGCTGATAACTAGAATGAATGTCTCGTTATCTAGCCTAGGTAAATTTATATTGTACACGATTTTCATGGCACTTAGCCTATATTGCTTTTATTTGTTAATTTCTTAGTTTTAAGTTTCAATTTTTGTGTATATTATAGTATAATATTATAATTATACACACATCCAATTATAATATAATTCTTTAATTCAATTTGTTTTCTCGGTATATTATTGGACGCATTTTTGTCTTATGTTTTAATATAGGTACTTCAATATTGTATTATTATTTTATTTTTAACATTTTGTATTATGTATGATATCTATTGTATTTGTTTTTTGTAAATTCCTTTTAATGTATTTTGTCTTTATCCTGGTTGAGTGGAAGATAAGGCCCTATGGCCTTAACTCAGCCAGGCAAAATAAAACATTATTATTATTATATTAGGTCCTAGAATTTAAAAACTGAAAGTCCTTCATAAGTAAATTTCCAATTACAAAATAAAAACCCCGGGCCTTTTAAGATAGTCTTATATATGAACAATTTCGGGCCTAATTATAATCCTTGCACGTAGGGACACATTTTTAACGTTGTTTCGTTTCGTAAAAATTAAAACTGTATTGCTAAGGAGATAGGGCTGGGCCCAATTAATGGTATATCAGGATTTTAACTGAGGCGGACTAGGCAACCAAAACAAACAAGTATTTATTAATAGGAACCCATCTCATTACTATGACGCAACAAACACACGTATACCTTACAAGTCGTTCGAGATAGTGACGTAACATCGCGAAGGCTAATATAAAGTCTTAAATCACAACTCTTACTGAAATAATAATTAATGTAACATCATAATGAAGCAATTAAATCACACATAAAAATAACTTCCACGCATGGGCAAGAACATGTTCGATAAAATCATTAGGCCTATGCATACTTTTATGTACGGTTGACTTAGGCACATCTTAACCAAAATCTAGCAGAGGCAAAGTACATTTAGACAGACCAGGCCCGACGAGAGGGAGGGGCAGCCGGGGCTGCAGCCCCGGGGCCCGGGCCCAAAAGGGGGCCCGGCCGACCAGGTTTTATTTTTTCTTTCTAAATTTACTCTAAAATAAAATTGGTTATAAGTCAATAAACAGTTTAAGTTATGTTCTATGTGTTTATTTTATCTGCATTGTCCTGTCGTATAACGGTGACACGGAATTATCATTTAATCCGAAACGGATTAATCTTGAAGAAAAATAGCTATTTTTGAAAAGTAGAAGCAGAAATCCTTTTGGACTCACTGTAGGCCTTACTAACGTTCGACATTTAAAATCATAATTTTCAAAAGATTAAACTGGTACATACAGATAAAATTGTTCCTAATTAGAACATTTTAATGTATTTTTCCGTTTCCTGCCCGGCATCGATTAACCGATTTGGTGCAAAATCAATAGGCTTCGTCACATGGGCGTTATAAATGGTATACCAAGTTTATGAAAATCCTATAAAGCGTATTTGAGTTATCCCGCTTACAGACACACGGACAGACAGACAGTCCTGTCTACCAGAATGGTACCGGTAGGCTACTTAATAACCTAATTATGTAATATCATTACATAATCTTTTTGTTGCATATATTATAAAGGGCAGTGAATTTAATATTTGACGAGGGCCCGGGAAAATTTTTCCCTGGGGCCCTTGCTTTCTTTCTACGGCCCTGAGACAGACCGAAACACGCGTTTAGAATTTAAAAATAAGACAAAATTTCCCATTACCTGGCTAATCGTATTCAGTATTTATCTTCAAATCACTCACTAAATACCAGATCACAACATGACTCTCTACTTTCAATACCTATTCATAGAACATCCATATATTCCCGGTCTTTTACTGTAACTTCTGCACGTTCCTGGAATCTCCTTCCCTCCAACATCAGGGTCTGCTGTACGCTGAAAACATTTAAAATTAGGCTAAACGAATATCTTTCCAAAAAAACGCTAATCTTTTTGTTTAGATATAAATCATTTGCGTTTTATTGTTTCTTGTATATTGTAGATCCAAGATAAGTTACTTTTTTTCTCCCTAGTATAACACACTTTACTAAAATAGTTTTATTTCATGTAACATAGACTAAATTCACTACTGTATATGTATGTATCTAGTGTATAATTATTAAGTGCCAGTATGGTACTTTATGAGATTGTGTGGGGGACGAAAAATGTCTGTCCGTCTGTCTGTCTGTCTGTCCGTCCGTGTGTCTGTACGCGCTCTAACTCAAATACGCTTTTTCGGATTTTCATGAAACTTGGAAAACACATTTATAATGTCAATGGGAAGAACCCTATTGATATTGAACCAAATCGGTTCACCGGTACCGGAGTAATGCCCAATTTAGTGCCTATTTTAATAGATTATGGCGCCTTTCTAATAGAAAGGCGCCATAATTCAAATACGCTGTATCGGATTTCCATTAAACTTGGTATACGCATTTATGACATCCATGAAAAGTACTCTGTTAAATTTGAACCTAATCTGTTGACCGGTACCGGAGTAAAACCCAATTTAGTGTATATTTTAAAGGCGCAATAGCTCAAATACGCCTTATCGGATATTTATGAAACTTCGTATACGCATTTATACTATCCATGGAAAGACGTCTGTTGATGTTCAACCAAATCGGTTGGCCAGTACCGGAATAATGCCCAATTTATTGCCTTTTATGTTAATATATGAGAAGTCGCGATAACTCAAATATGCTTTATTGGATTTTCCTGAAACTTTGTATACCCATTTATAATGTACATGGGAAGACGTCTACCGATATTGGACCAAATCGGTTGTCCGGTACCGGAGTAAAACCCAATTTAGTGTCTATTTTAAAAACGCGGTAACTCAAATACGCTTTACCGGATTTTTATGGAATTTGGTATACACATTTATAGTGTTCATGGGAAGAGGTCTACTGATACCGGATGAAATCGGTTCACCTGTTTCGGAGTAATGCTCAATTTGGTGACTATTTTTTGATAATATACGTATTCGAAAGAATTTATATAAAAAAAAAGCAAATCATTTATCATGACAACATAGTCAATTGTTTTACTGTGATATTTTACGGCTTTGGAAATTAAAATAGAGATAGCTATGACCAAAAACACTATTGTTTTACATGCGCTTATAACTTACAACTAGACCGTTAAACTGACCCAGGTGACCGAGATGGTAACGTTTTGGCCTCACGTTATGGAGTTCCATGGTTCAAATCCCGAAACCAGCCAATTTCACTTTCTTTTTCGTATTTTTATGTGAGTGTGCGATTGTCAAGATATCAAAAATCTGTACAGTTCAGCTGATGCTGGAAGATTTTAATCTGATTAAAAAGAAAACTAGACCTTTGTTCTTCCCTAAGCCCTGCTTAATGAATAAATCTGGAGCTTAACTTGTAAATCAATTAAAAAAATATATTCTGAATATCATAATTGCAGTCATAACTGATTAAAAAAAACATACTGGCACTTTTTTACATCAGTTTACCTGATTTTATTACTTATAGAACTATGTTAGTGTATTTGTTTGTTTCTTCTTTTCTGTCTCTGGTTGAGTGTAAGAGAAGGCCCTAAGGCCTTAACTCTGCCAGATTAAATAAAGATTTATTATTATTATTATTATTATTATTATTATTATTATTATTATTATTATTATTATTATTATTATTATTATTATTAAAATTTCGGGCCGGGAAAGATTACATTACTTTTAAGAAATTAGATCCACATACCCAGCTAGAAGACAAGAGAAGAGTAGAGAAGGTGTTCACAAGGCCAAAGCCTGATTCAGACTATAACTTGATCCAAGATGTGTACGTAGCAAAAGTAAACAACCTAATGTGAAAGTACAAAGCACAGTTCACAGGAATTCGTTTTTGAGATTGTTTAGTCAATTACTTATAGTAAAGTCAATTGAACTTTCTTTTTTATATCAAGTTCCAAGGTTCCCGGGTTCGATTCCCAATTCTGCCAAGTGATTTTTTGTCTTTGATTTTTGTTTAATATTGACCGGTGACTTGACATCTCCTGTAGATTTGTATACTTTTAAGACTTTGAAAACCGAACTTTAAACTACTTCCACGCGTGACGCCACTTTCACTGCTACATCTTGCATAGATACTGCAGGGTTTTCTTTTAATGTTTTGTATATAATTATTTACAATCTGCATCTTCTCGCCGCGGGACAAACCTTTTCCACGCACGTTTCTTTATTGGTGACTAAGTTCTGAAGGCCCTGGATCGTAAGCGATGCATACGGATCGAGGAAAGACTTTGAAAAAAACGAGGCACTTGCGCAAAGTTTTTTCAATTTCCGAGATCCGTTATGCGCTTACGGCACGAGTATTGCATGCTATTTTTTGCACGACGATTATTTATATCAATTTATTTATATTAATTGAGATATTAGCTGAAAATATTATGTATATACATTATTGAAGATAGATGTTATATTTCAGAAAGTGATTCGCATGTGTTGGTTGTTATGGGGACCGAATATTTGTCCTGTTAAAGTCGCCACAAACTAGGGGGCCTTGGTTCCGGTCTTCCATAAAGGCTTGTATTATGACTAGGAGGTAACCGCGGCTTCGCCTACGATAATTCATTTAAAAAATAAAAATTAATAGTATGATAATTATTAAAGCATTATATTTATTAACACTTGCACGCGAATCATTCTTGAACTAAACCATTAATAATTAATCAAACAGCTAAAATTCCGGCTTCAAGAGTAGGCCTACATTCCACGACATGAAAGCACCGACTGGGAAAATGATCTCAGATTCGTTTATGCAGTTCCAAAGATAACTGTGAACCACTGTCTTCTAAACTGTATAATTCTCGTTCGTAATTCTCGAGACGGCGGTGGATAATACGTATCGTTTCTCAACTGTTTGTTGACAGATGAATATGATGTGAATTTTATTTGATAAATTCAGTGTAATTTTCAGAAATTATATAATTTTTCAAGGGAAGGAGTGATTGATTTGGATTTTTCCTGTCCGCGATTCTTCGAGGATTGAACTATCAATATATTAAAGCTGATGCCCGCGGCTTCACTCACCATTATTAATTGACGCCAGGATTTTAAAGAAATTTACACTGGCAGTGTATTAAAAATGTTTGTGGTTCGGAGCTATGAAAATTGTAAGTAGCCTAAAAATAAAATTATAATATTTGTTCATTGTGTTCATTTCACTTAGGCCTTATATAATAAAGAAACGGTTTTCCTAATTTTTTAGTCGTCATGAAAGTTTACACTGCGAGAGACGAACATCGCCGAGTATACCCGATGTCTCACGAAGCGGGCGAGCGAGCAAGCACGCTATTTAGGGCCGTTGAATTGTATAAGAGTAGATGGTTTTACTTACGGCACTTGTGCTTTTTGTAATTTTTACCGTACGGAGATTTCTTTTGTTTTCATAGCAACCAGATTGCGTGCGGGAATGTCAAGTTACGATCCACGGCAACAATATTCGTAAGTACCACTAATTAGTTACGTCGTGCAAAAATGTATTTAGTACTATAATTCGTTCTTTACTGCGTAGTTTGTCAGTACTGCGACTTCTAGCTTCTCTATTCATAATTAATATAATACAACGCGCCAGGGAACTTTCTCCGCAGTAGCTTCATGCTGGAGAGGGCGCTAGCAACAGCGGTTATGTTGGCAGCAGAATGCAGGCAGGCAGAGGTCACTGACACTTTTATCAATAGGTGCTTTGTCTTGCACCCATCAGTGCATATTGCATTTAGACCAAATATTGGTTTGTTTGCTAGCACCCTCTCCAGCATGAATTTACAGTCCACGAATCGATTCGATGGATCGATCCGAGTTTCCAATGCTACAAATAGTGCGCAACGCAAGATGGAGGGCGTGGTAGTTGCTTATAAATATACATCAAAACGCTATAAAAGCATACGAACTGGCTTGCACCGAGTCAAAACTGTGCTTTATATCAATGTACATTTATATTATTTCAATTTCCAAACTAGTTATGTTGTATAAAATAATGCGTTTTCATTCTGCTCATTTGCAGCATGTGACGTATTAAACACCGCACGTTGCTGCCTTACGTGTCCAGTAACGAGTTGGCATTTTATCAGATAAAATCGCATTATAATATTAATAGCAATCATTTTATAATATAAACGATCGTGATTGGTATATATCCGAAGAATTGCTTAACGTTTTTGGTCAATATCAAACACGCGGCGTATGAGTGGAATAGCCACTTTAAATACACACATGGGTATATGCATTACTGATTACTGGACATTACATGAGAATATTATGGCGCTATGAAGCGAACTCTGGCTAGCTCAATTGGTAGAGCAGTGACACGGATAGCCGAAGGTCCTGGGTTCGAATCCCAATGTGAGAGGAATTTTTATCCTATAACATGCTCTTATTAATACATGTTTTGAATTCTTCTGATATTTTTAGAATGGTCTTGGACAGCTTGACGACTAAAAATCCTTTAAAAACAAAATCTTTTGGGTTAGGTAGATTCTGAGGATGTGACACGAAGACTGGCGACGTCCAAATGGCCTGCCTTCCATTTTTCGACATTAGACCACTGTTTCCTACTGGAGAAAAAAGCAAACACTTGACTGACCTCATAATTATTCTACATTTACGTCAATGTATTCACTTCTTCGTCACGCGAACGGGTACACAGACTAGCATTTCCTTGTATGACTATTGAAATGCAACGTGATTTGACTTTTGTGGTCGCTCTTAGGCCGGTATTCATAGTCGCAATAAGTCGTACTTATATCTAAGTCGAACTTTAATCTCGTCTTAAGTTGAGTTTCTGACACAAACAAGTCGGACTTATGACGTAGTTACTTTATAAAGTCAGACTTGACAAAGTCGAACTTATTGGTATTCATAGTCACTAAAGTACGACTTATTTGTCGAAATAAGTCGTACTTTATCAAGTCAAGGGTCCCCCTGACTTATTTCAGTTTAAGCCAGAACCATGGATAGTAATTTTGAGGATCTCGGCGAGGTATTAGAAGAAACTCGCACCCCAAGGCGTTATTTGCGAAACATGATGAATCTATTCAAATTCTACAGTGATAATGAATTTAAAAAGAGATTTCGTTTCAAGAAGACACAATTTTGGAAATATCAATCGCCATATTAAGAAGACCTCGTCCCAAACCATCGTCTATCTACAAAAGAATACAATAGCATTGTTCCCTAACCCGAAAATCTGCACCGAGATCGACAAGGTGCTTTTGTAAGCACGTGGGTTTCCCCAGTGTTGTCGCTGTCATTCACTTCTTAAGTGAAGTAAGTGCTGTGGTACGTATTTGGCAACATTTTACTGGACTGCAGACAAGTGTAAATGCGCCTAATTGCCTTTCTATTCACTGATTGACAGGTCGAAGAGGATTAGGGTGGTAGCAGGTAGAGGCAGTTCTTGGAAAAAGAGTCTTTAAGAAGTGGCACCCACAATACGGATATTATTAAGGGTATGCTAAGTACAATCATAACGCAGAATGATGGAAGTGGAATTCGCAAGTGGAAAGAACCGGACAGTTTTGCCCGAAGCCCTGTCACTTATTTTAATAATGTACTAGGTGTGACGCTACGTTTGATTTGTCAGTCTCCATGACCTAGGCTGATGTAGATCTAGTTGAAGCGGAAGAAAACTAGGAACGGCCTCGGACAGGAACAACGTTTATGGTCCAGCGCACGAATGTTTGGAACAGAAACAAACAACAAAACTTAGCAGAAAAAACAGATTTATAACATGATTAGCATTTGGTGACTTTGCAACTCTGTCTTAACAAGGCCAGTATAAATGCGTTGTGCTTCCAAATAAGTCACTTCTTATGGGGGCCAATAACTCCCCCCCTTTTTTATATTCACGATTTTAAAAGTAGAAGTTGCTCTTGTTCAAGCCAAGACCAGTGTGTCGTGGTGATTCAATGATAAAGATGTGAACTCGATCCCAATATCCGCACTTTTCTTTATTAAAGTAATTGCCTCATTGCTGTTCTTAGACCCTAATATAATGAAACCTGCTTGTATTATTATTATTATTATTATTATTATTATTATTATTATGGAACTTATGTTGTTTCTATATCAACTAGGATACTACACTCATTCTACTTATTAAAAATATTATTGCATAAAATTTTGTAAACATAATAATCAGTACTGTGTAATAGCCCAGGCAATCAAATACTCAGTGACAATAGACAATTCCTAAGCAAGCTAAAGGAATATTATATATTTTAGGAAACCCGGAGGCTCATTGCTTCGCTTACCTGAGCCCGCCATTCAACCCTATTCTGTGCTAACTCCATCCAACCATCCCTAGCAAATCCTACTTCCCTTAAATCTACCCTAATAGTGTCCTCCCACCTACGTCTAGATCTTCCAAGTGGTCTTTTCCCTTCGGGTCTCCCAGTCAATATTTTTGAGATATGTCTTTCCTCCCCTCCCATGTCCAGCCTGTTTCATCCTCCGTGGCTTAATTACTTTTACTATATCGGGTGAAGAGTACAAGTTATGAAGTTCGTCGTTATGCAGTTTTCATCTCTCTTATGCCCGGTTTCTATAAACTCGTGAAATACCTATGGGTAAATTATCCACAGACAAATTAGTTCCTGATCACCCACAATGATAAATGAGGAAGGCCTTGGAGTTGTACAGTTAATTTAATTCAGAAGGCTTTGATTCTCATTGTTTAAATTATTATTGATCCTATGAGAGGTTAAATTTTATCCAGCCATCCATGAAAGGATAAATTAACCCGTCGATTTACTCTTGGAAAGATCTAGCCCGAGTTTGTAGGAACATTTTTTCTGTCATTTTCATATTTACTCAGAGGACATATTTTATCTAGAAACTCGCCACAAGTGTATGTAAATGTTACCTTTAAATTATTTGAGTTTGTAAAAGTTATTCTTGTGTAAATTCTGTCCATTGGATAATTTACCCATAGGTATTTCGCGAGTTTATAGAAACCGGGCATTAGGCCCAAATATTTTCCTAAGCCCCCTGTTTTCGAACACACTCAGATTATGTTCTTCCCGAAGAGTAAGGGACCATCTCTCGCACCCTAAAATCGGGTGACTGACATTTAATTCTAGGCCTAACTTGTTTTCCTGAACTTTCCTAATGGCATATTCCAAAGCAAAATTAAAAAGTAAAGGCGATAGTGAATCTCCTCACTTCAAGTTGCTTTTAATGGCAAACCTACCTGATATAAATTTCCCTACCCTGACTCTGCTATGGATTTAATTTAGACACATTTTGATCAGCCTAACTAACTTCTTTGGTATCCCAAACTCAATGAGGATATTGTACGATTTGTCTTGCCTAACTGAATCATATGTTTTTTAAAACCTATGTAGCCTATAGGTGGTGATCAGACTTATTATATTTCCACTTTTCTGTTATCTTTAAACATGTTCACATTATTTCGAGTGGGCTTAGTATCATTTCTTGTTAGGCTAGGTTTGTATTCTTTCGTCCAAGGCTGTTAGAACTTCCTCATCAAACCATTTAATTCTATTCGGCTTCTGATTTGACCCGTTACATTCCCGGTAGCAGCTGGGTGCTCTGTTTATGCTTAATGTCCATTTCAATGGACAATGGAAGGAATCACAAAGTTATTTCATCAACATCTTCATAATCTTCTTCACTCCGTGGTTAATATCTTCGTTTGTTCCGTCTTCACAGTAATCCTTCCATTTTCTATATGGTCTGCATATATATCTTTTACCAGAAGGTCTGTAATTATAGATTTGTTTTGGAAGTCTTCTATTATTCATGCTATGTAAATGTTATAACCATTTAGTCCTGTCCTGTTTTATTTCTTCATGTAATGCATTTACTTCTAATTCTTCTCTAATTACCTCATTACTTATGTGTTTTATTTCTTCATGTAATGCATTTACTTCTAATTCTTCTCTAGTTACCTCATTATTTATGTGGTCCAATAAAGTATATCCTTTTGTTCTTCTTAAAAAATTCATCTCTGCTGCTTGACTATCTACTTTCAATACCAATCCATAGAACATCCATACACTCCCAGTCTTTTATGATGTCGACCAAGAGCTAACCTAACTTAGCTTAGCTTACCTCATATACAGTATGGATTTCACATATAGTTGTGCCGGATTTCATATGTAGTTCTGTCGGTACAACTACATATGAAATTGCACACTCTATGTGAGCTAAGGTAAACTAACTTAGCTTAGCTCTTGGTCGACAACCGGCATTACTGTAGCTTCTGCACGTAACTAGGCTCAAATACTATAGAGACAATACCGGACACTTACTGGTAGAGAAATGGGGGACAGATTTTGCAGCACTCCTGGTGGCACAACCTAGAAACTTGGGGCAAAATTAATATATTCAAAACATATATAAACTGTAATATGCTATTCTGAGCCATTAGGTAGATACCCCTTACACATAACATGCCGAGTCTGGCTATTTCGGCTCTTCTATTAAAAACTGTTTAACATATATGTATCTAGATAATGCAATTGTATTCAGTAGTAGCAGGTTGGGCCGCTAGATGGTGCTCAAAATATTGTCCCCCGATATATCGCAAAGTGTCCTGTATTGGTCTAGATTGTATTTGCTAGGCTAACTAGGCTAAACGAATATCTCTTCAAAAACGCTAATTCTTTTAGGTATAACACATTTTTGTTTCTTGTATATTGTAGGTCTAAGTTAAGTTACTTCTTTTCCTAGTGTAACACAGTTTGTTAAACAGTTTAATTTTATGTAACATAGACTCAATTAACTACTGTATATGTATATAACTAGTGTATTCTTACTAATTATAGAACTATGTTAGTGTATTTGTTTGTTCCTTTTTTTTTACTGCCAGAATAAATAAAGATTATTATTATTATTATTATTATTATTATTTTATTCTTAACTTTTCTTCTCCATGTTTCAGATCCATACACTAGGGAAGGTTTAGCCAATGTCTTATAAAATTTAATTCTGGTATCTCGTCTTGTTTTATTTTTCAACGCTTTGTGAATTGCACTAAACAATGTTTGAAATTTTGCTAATTTATGTCTATATCCTTTTCATGCACGGGTTGTTGTCTGTGAACCATCCGGCTTACTGTGAAGATTATGAGTAAATGTGTCCTTATTACAGGGTACCTCTAGGTAAGTAAGTCAGATGTTGGGGATGCCAAAAGCTTTCTGACTAGTTTGATTTTTATAAGGTTTACTCCTGTAGATGGTTGCTTTCTCTACGGCTTAGGGCCTATCCACCCGTTACTAGTTTTAATGTATCCCGGTACCACACGCATCTGGGAGCCATTCCTCTATTCGTCACCTGACGATGGATGACTAGTAGGGTTCAGCATCGATGGCCTATGTATTCATGTCGATGATCGATGTTTTGTACATCGATGGAAAACAAACGATGTTTTTGCTACATCAGTGCTTCTCCCCGACATAGATGGTTTTGTAGTAAACTAGCTTAAAAGGCCCGGCGTCGCCCGGGTTTTGTATTTTGTAATATGAAATTAACTTAAGGAGGACTTTCGATGTTCAAACTCTAGGTCCTTATATAATATGTACGTAGAATTAGAAATGTGGAAGAACGACATATGACACTCAGACTATTCCCTCAGAAAACGCTAGATATAGCTTTTTATGGCTCATAGAGGATGTCGAATGTTGCATTCCATTGCTTCTACACACCATACCTGGGAGGAGTGCAAATAAGAAGAAAACGAAATTCCGGTTACATAAGATTGTATTGTCTTGACAGAAAATTGTATTTCTCACTCTCATATTACCATACAACCGTTTCGGGGCTGAAGTAAAAAAGAAATTCAATATCACTTTCATACTTTCCTTCCCAAAAACCTGGGACATTATATACTGCGCGCGTAGGACTGAAAATGTTCCATCCCATTTTGTCTTCTTTTAGATGCATAGGGCCTCTGATAAACATCCCTAGGCCTATTTCTCAACTAATACAAAGCCTACAGCTATGAGTGACGTATCAGTGGATAGGATTTGTTACCGACTTTCGATATAGCATACTCACTGGCACACACTTAAGTTGTCCCTGCAATACGACCGCTTATTCTACATCAAAATGTGAAATGATAAAATATTTTCCATGTCGAAGGTAGAGGAAGTTCTGTGAATGCTTTATTTTCGTGGATTTTATTCTTCAAGAATTATTTTCACAAATGTGTTAATTACATTCATAGCATCAGAATTTGTTAAAGCCCAGTATTATAATATAGTTTCCAAAGCCCTATGTGAACACCGTAAACAATACTTTCGTTATGTAAACAATTGACAGCAGAACTCTCTAACTGTGCCTCATTTCACATTTCCGACTTTTCCCGTGGATTTTCCAAAAATTTTCTTTCATACAAACCTTGTCCTGACAATTACGAACATAACAAAAAAGGAATCAGCCAAATCGGTCGAGCCGTTCTCAAGTGATGCTGCGTCATACATTTTGGAAATTCATTTTTATTAATATAGATACAAAAATATTACTAGGCCTACGTTGGTTCTAAGATATAATTTTACTAGCTTAACAGACCCGGCGTCGCCCGGGTTTTGTATTTTGTAGTTGGAAATTAACTTATGAAGGACTTTCGATTTTTAAATTCTAGGTCCTTATATAGGCATTTATAATTTGAAATAGGAAGAACGACTTATTACACTCAAACTATTCCCTCAGAAAACGCTTGATTTGGTTTTTTATGGCTCTTAGAGGATGTAGAATTTTGCATCCCATCGCTTGCACAGCAAGCCTGCTAGGGGTTCAAATAAGAAGAAACAGAAATTCCTGTAACATAAAATTGTAATATCGAGGTGGAAAATTTTATTTCCCACTCTCATGTTACCATAAAACTGTTTTGGGGATGAAATTAAACAGAAAGTATTATCACTTTCATACTTCTCTCTCCAAAAACCTGCGATATAATACACATTACCATACCTCGTTTTGTTTTCTCTATGTCCAGGGTAGAGAAAGTTATGTAACTGCATTATTTTCGTGGATTTCATTCTGTAATATTTATTTATAACATGAATTATTTTGATAACTTCTCTTATTTGTCAAACTTGCATGTAATTTTTTTTTTTCCAAACCCATCTGATACAATTGGCAACAATATATTCTGTGATTTGGAATTGATAATTCTGTGTAGAATGGGATTAAGTATTCTCAAAAACGTTTAATTTTTGGCATTTAAAATCAACATTTTGCAAAATCCTTTGTTAGTGAGCACCTACATTATGAAACGAAGGTACTGTCAAAATTCCAAGTCTCTACCTGTTATAGTTTAGGCTGTACGTTGATTCCTGTCATTCAGTCAGTCAGTCAGTCATTCATTCAGTCAGTCAGGACAAAGCCTTTTATATATATATAGAGATTTACAAGAGCCTAATTTCCCAAAACATCGATTTTTTACATAGATGGTTTTCATGGAAATATTTCGGTTTATTTATGAATGTTGCCTAATTTTCTGAAACCACGACCTTTATTTTAATATACTTCGATGTTTTACATCGATGTCTTAACTATCGATGATCATCCCTAATGACTAGCAACCCCTTCTGGGGACAAGGCTATTTTTATAATAGAATCGCAAAGAATCTGGCAGGACTGTGTGCTGGCATATGAATTCCACGTGCTGCAGAAGTGGACCAGAACACAGACAGTAGCAAGAAAACAAGACATTGGGAACAGTGGACAAAATGCGTCACTATTGCCCGGTTTCTATAAACTCGCGAAATACCTATGGGTAAATTATCCAATGGACAACTTAGTTCCAGAATCACCCACCAGAGCACTAATGGTATAATGAGGAAATAAAAAATAATATATATTACCATGCCAGGGATCGAACAGTGGACCTCTTGAACCGTAATCCAGCACGCTGACAATGAGCTACGGTGAACACTGAGAATAGACCTTGAATAACGGAGATGTGATTGTTTCATCCTATGTTTCCACTACTGCAAGTCAAGACATGGTTTTGCAATATACATTATACTAATTAGTTCGGAATAATATTGTCTTCAGATAAATACTTCTATTGTCGAGATCTAATGCGTGAGAGGAAGGAAAAATTAGAAATACGACTCTAGTTTGCAATGTTTGCACACTCAGTGCTACCAAATACCGGCAAATACAGTCATTAGCTACAATGTACGGTACATGAAAATTTCAATAAGAAATATGTATATAAATTCTGCTAAGCCTATCCTATTACAGAGAAACAAAGTCAATACTACAGATCATATCAGCATTTCTAAAACTGTATTTTACAGGTATTGCAATCAGCTGCGCACGTCCGCCATATTGATCCTACGAGAGGTTAAATTTTATCCAGTCATCCATGAAAGGATAAATTAACCCAAAGATTTACCCTTGGAGAGATCTAACCCTGGTTTATAGAAAAAAAAAATTCCCTCATTTTCATATTTACCTAGAGGACATTTATCTAGAAACTCGCCATAACTTGATCGTTATCTTTAAATTATTTCTGTTCGTAAGAGTTTTCCTTGTGTAAATTATGTTCATTGGTAATTCGCGAGTTTATAGAAACCGGCCATATATATATATATATTACATATATTACCATTTCATGTATTTGAAACTGAAAATGAGTAGTTGTTTATTTCATTCCACCTGGAAGCTTTTACTGTAGGCCTACGAGAAGAATTGATGCGGCCACGATGACGAAGAGTTTTGCATAATTGGATTTTGTTTATTGGCACAACAAGGGATGGGGAGGCAGGAAATGTCCGTCACAGTTTCCTCTGCATTCTCTGCCAATCACGGCGATGTGTAGGTGTTATTGCTGCAAATTGTCCCCGAGTCCCTTTCACCCGCCTCCGAGGCCAAACTTACTCAACCTTCACTGCCACTGCTTCTTGTCAACTCATCTCGTGAAATGGTTTCAGAACTTGCATCATAATGACACGTGGAATCGAGTCGAGGTCCACTACAGGGGGCGTCATAGAGGAAAGTCTGCAATCACTAGAGAGTGTGAGGTATTGAAGACCGCCGGCGTGGTCTTGTGGTTAGCCCGTCGGCCAGGGTTCGATCCCCGGTACCTTTTCGCTAGGGAGGTCTGGAACGGGGTGCACTCAGCTTCGTTATACAAACTGAGGACCTACTTTATAGAGAAGTAGCAGCTCCGACCATAGAAACCACCATTAACGGCCGTGGGTGTCGGCATGCTGACCACATGCCCCCCAATTATGCCATCTGCCTATGGTAGATGACGCAGTGATCGGGTGATAGGCCTGGTCCCTTAAAGGATGTATCGCCACGGAGTTTAGTTTAGTTTAGTGGGGAATGGAACATCCGAAAAGAAGCAGAGGGTCCGGGAGTCCTCCCCCGAAGCTTTGTTACGAATAAAGAAAAAGTTAATTTTTAAGGTCGTCTGCGTTGTTTCTCTAAATTTCAAATACAAGGTGCACTTTAAGCTCCGCCCACTCGATATTCACATTTTGTTTCTCAGCGAAGCATGGAGTAAACTATCCTTGTATACTGTCGCCGACACTCCCGACCGTACCAAAGATAAAAAATGCGAGAGTGCCCCTTGTACCAAATATTAAACATGCGAGAGTAAGTGCCTTGTACCCAACGGTTTGTCGGCCTGTTTATCCTCGAAGAATTCGCTAGATCGTGGTATAAAAGAAAGTGCTTCACTGAGGGTGGGTTAGGGCGGGATATGTCTCATGCGACGATGTACCTTATATTTGGGTTTTCCCGATTTTTTCAGTCTGATTTCACCTTTCCATCTTAGCCAGTGTGAAAGAATTATCATTCCATACTAAAATATATTATACTTATAAATGTTTTTACTCACAGACGTGTTGCTGATGTTATCAAATAGTCTGCATCGCTGATACCATGTAATGTTATCTTATATGCAAGCCTGTCATTGGTACAATGTGTCAGATTGAGTAATACAGTCTAGAAGGCAGTAATACAGTAATACAATCTGAAACCCACCGCCGTCTCGACGAGTAATACAGTTTAGAAGGCAGTGCTGAAACCATAGACCAAAAATAAATGACAAACTAAGACAACAATAATAATGGAAGTTATGTACAAACACATATATCGATATTAAACAATCGTTAAACAATCGATATCCATCGATTGTATCATGACAGTGCAGTTTTTTTTTCGGCATAGGTTTTGCCATTTTAGGTTAAGTTAGGTTAGGTTAGATTAGATGCCATCTTGCGGCGATTTATGAGAATATGGCAAAACCTATGCTGAAAAAATGCCATGACAGTACCGTCTAAATCACTGCCTTTTTTTATTTAAGGCAGTGATGTTGTGTTTTTGTTTTTGTATCTGTTTAGGGAAAAGATAATAAATTTGACAATTTATAGGATATTTGCATCTCGGTTCTGAGTTGATTTAACATTATGTGGCCTACAAGCATTCATGCACGGGAATCTTTTAAATTAACATACGATGCCCTTTAGACGCTTTATTGAATATTTTTTGTCTCCCACATTGTACAAAAATATCAAGATTGTCCTTGTGATGATTACTGTTACGTACATTCACATTCTTCATGGCCCAGATTAACAAACGATACATTAATTTTCATCTCAATCACCCTGTACTTGTCATATGAGGATTTGTAATTAGCATTTTGAAGGACATGGCTGTTAGTGTTAAGTCACTGGGAAGGTAACGGCAATTAGGTGCATGTTGCCTAGATAATAATTCGATATGGTTGGGTTGATGGGTAACTTCTTCATTAGTCAGTCTATTAACGGCTCAAAGAGTTTGTTGCATTCCTTAGTCTACCTATCATTATTAAGTGCCAGAATGGTACTTTATGAGGTTGTGTGCGGAACGGGATAATGACTGTCCGGATGTCTGTCTGTCTGTCTGTGTGTCAGTACGCACGATAACTCGGATTAATTTTGAACCAAATCGGTTGGCTGGTATCGGAGTAATGCCCAATAGTGCCTATTTTATGGTAATATATTACGAGAATTTATCAAATGCAAATCAATTCTCATAGCTACGTATTGTTTAACAGTATTCATGTACGGTTTTGGAAGCTCTGTACAGTTAGCTTTGACAAATAATACTACGCACATATTCCTTCACATAGCCTATGCTTATGGAACTTTAGACCTTTGTTATTCCGTAAGCCCTGTTTAATGTTTCGATTTAGAGCTGAATTCGGAAATCGATAACAAAAATAACTTATTTTCTGCAAATCATAATTCGAATTATCACTGATTAAACAAAAGTACTCTGGCACTTTGTTACATCAGTTTACCTGATTTTATTCTTCTTGAAACCAAATCTTTTACACACCATAAATTATGTGAAGTTCCATTTTCATCTCTAAGCGAATATGTATAATCGCTTAATTGTTTCTTCCCTCTCTGGAAAATTGACAGTTCTTTTACTCTGGAGGAAATTATGAAATGTGATGTAGAATTAATGGATTTATTTCCTTTCTAGCTGCCAATCCCCAGAACTGAGAATTCATTATTACTGACACATTAGTACTTTAACTTGCTGATAATTCATACTTCTTTCTTTTTCTGATCATACTCTTTTAAGGCCAATACTTGTTAATCATCCATACACTGCAATTAAGGAGGGGTGTTTCTTCTTCTTCTTCTCCTTCTCCTTCACGATTTAGGCCTTTTAGCCTGTTTCGGTTCCAAAATCTTGTTGAGTCCATCTTCTTTGTGTCGTCCTGGGTTTCTGTGTCTATATGGTCTGTAATTGTATTGCTTTGGGTATTTTGTTTTTTGTCATCCTTTCCAAGTGTTGTTTCCGAATATTTCTACATTCTTTTATTTTTATTTAATTCTTCTATGTTTACTCGTCTTATTTCATTTTTTTAAAATAACAAATCCAGTCTCGTGTATCCTGCTATGGGTCCCAGGAATTTCATTTTGTATTGTGCTGTCATTGTCCATGTTTGTGATCCGTAAGCTATGGTGGGGATGGCCTTGTTTTTTTTTTAACTTTATTTTTTAGAGTTGTCTTAATGGTTTCTGTTATGGAATTAAATCTATTTACTTTTTTGTTAATGTCTATTTCAGATCTGTATGTTATTTCACATCCGAAGAAATTAAATGCTGACACTTGAAGGGCTGTTTCTTCAAAGGACATAGCGAACTATCGCCAGATGTTATCATAAAATTACCCAAGAATTCAATTTATTCCGAAATCAATGTTTGAAACACTGTAAAACGTGTATAGTATGCAGATTTCAACATTTGTATCATTTAACAGCATTAGGGAAAAAAAGTTTTGCTTCTATTAAACATGAAATAAAAAAAAGAGTGCGTGGAACGCCACGCGACAGAAGTAAAACTATATTTTAATTTTTAATTTTTTCAATTTTTGATTATTGGATTTTTTCAATGTTGCATTATTGAACTTTTTAATATTGGGTTTTTGGACTTTTTTAATTTTAGATTTTTTAAATTTTCGATCTTTGAATTGTTTATTTTTTATTTTTTAAATGTTTTATTTTTAATTTTTTTATTTTATTATTTTATTATTTATTAAATTTTGGATTTTTGGATGTTATAATTTTTTTTTTTTTTTTTTTTAATTTTGGAAATTTGTATTTTTTAATTTTGGATTTGCGCGGTAATGAACCTCCGGGTTCCATAAAATAGATAATATACCTTTAGATTGCTTAGGAATTGTCTATTGCCATTGAGGAAGTAAGGTCTGAAAAATTTCCTTTGATTACTCCTAATCATTGAGTTGATTGTTTTCTGTGCAGTCGCACCGAAACAAGTAAGTAATTTCGTTCGGTTTTGAGTATGACTGATTTCGTGACGGTTTTAGTGTGACTGATTTTCCCGATTCACCCTCTACCGCCACTAAAGAAGTGTTACTTCAAAAAAATCAAACTTTTCTTTTACAAAAGGTAATAATAATTATTCTACATCATCATCTTTCTATAAACATAGCGGCATGTCAGTGTTGCTAATCTCATTTCAAGAATGTGTATTGCCATCCTCTAAAATTCAAGATTAATTTTTTTTTACAAAATGGTGTTCTTTTGTTTATTTAAGGCTATCAGTTTTCAAGCTCGAGAATTCTGCATCTTGAAATCTGTGATATTAAAAATATCTAAATAGTTTACGTGCTCCTATGTGAATGATGGATTTACTATTAATATTATGTTACGAGGCGCGTTCATAAAGTAAGTTTCCCTGGGGCCCTTTACAGAAACAAAACACACTTTCAAGGAAATATTTATTGCAACAGACATGGCAAGTGTTCAGCTATTTTCAACATATTCGCCACAG
This sequence comes from Ectobius pallidus, assembly GCA_964059195.1. Lineage (NCBI taxonomy): Eukaryota > Metazoa > Arthropoda > Insecta > Blattodea > Ectobiidae > Ectobius > Ectobius pallidus. Next base: position 200,791,928 of record CAXKWD010000003.1, read on the forward strand.
GAATTGAAACATTTGTCTTACTGTGGCACCAACTTTTGAACACCTGTGTCGTAGAAGTGTGCCCCCCTGGGATTTGAACCACTGTGTGACAAACATCTCCGCCTCTCTGTAATTCTTTGACATTTCGTGAGGTGTAGGAATATATGGAAATCACTGGGCTGTAGGGTGGATGTTTAAACACTTCCTAGCAAGCCTTCTGCAGAAGTTCGGCTGGGAGTTGTTTAAACATTCACCCTAAAGCCCGGACCTCGCTCCCAGTGATTTCCATCCTTTCCTACACCTCACGAAATGACAAAGAATGACTGAGAATGAGAGAGAGGCGAAGGTAGTTGTCACACGGTGGTTCAAATCTCAGGCGACACACTTCTACGGCACAAGTATTCAAAACTTGGTGCCACGGCAAGACAAATATTTCAATTCCGGTTGCGAATATGTTGAAAAGTAGCTGAATACTGGTTGTGTCTGTTGCAAAAAATACTTCCTTGAAATTTGTGTTTTTTTTCTGTAAACGGCCCAAAGGAAACTTACGTTATGGACTCGCCTCGTACTTACACTTCAAGCTTGATACGATACAATCTAAAACAACCATCAACCAATTTAATAGCACTCATATTGATGTAATCCAGCAGAAACGTTGTTATCAATAATATAGCTCAACGTGACGTTTATGGTTAGAATCAGAAATAAAGACTTGTCAGAATTGCCTTTATTGAATTCGCACTTTATTCAATAAAAATGCAAATACAAAACAGAAGCGCCTCTCTGCTTTGAAAAACGAAGGGCAAATTCGCTTGAGATTTTACATACGAGTAGATTTTGACATTCAACAGTATTTTATAATCATTGTTTGAGAAGAAAAGCTTGAGATACGCCATTTTAGCTTTGGGGGGGGGGGGGGCATATAAAAGACACAAACAGTTACTTAGAAAATGAAATCAGGTAAACTGATGTAACAAAGTGCCAGAATGCTTTTGTATAATCAGGACAATTGCATTATTATGATATGCACAAAATAAGTTATTTCTGTAATCGATTTCCGAGTTAAACTCCAGATAGGTTCATTAAGCAGGGCTTACTGAAGAACAAAGGTCTAAAGTTTGATAAGCATACGTAAAAGAATATGTGGGTAGTGTTATTTGTCAAAGCTAACTGTATTGCAACTTCCAAAGCCGTACTTGAATACTGCAAAACAATATGTTGTCATGAAAACTGATGTGCATTTGATAAATACTGGATAATACATTACCATGAAATAGGAACTAAATTGGGAATTACTTCAGTACCGGTCAACCGATTTAGACCAAAATCAATAGGCTTCTTCCCATGGACGTAATAAATGCGTACACCACGTTTCATGGATATCCCATAAAGTGTACTTGAGTTATCGCCCGTACAGACAGACGGACCGACATTTTCCCGTCCACCACACAATTTCAGGAAGTACCATTCTGGCACTTCATAAAAAACCTGTTTGGAGTTGCAAATAGTTTATTTTAAGAACGAACAGTTGGCAAGCAAAAAGCATTAATTAGAGAAACAAGCCTACGGACAAAATGTCCATGGAAAGGAATCTAGTTATGACCATCTCAACATTGTTGGAGGTCAGAGAGTGTAGACTTGGTTCGTGTCCTTGGATCTTCTCCTTTTTTTGTTGCATAAGGAGGCGTTGCCCGGAAGAAACGGTAGCTAACTTACATAACAGAAGTCAAGAATTCACCCCGCGAGCCAAAGGCGCCGTATTTTCAAATCCTAACGGGACAGTCATGAACTTTTATGTCGTTCAAAAGTGAGCGTAAATGTCTGCAAATTTGCATTGCGCCAACTATTGAAAAAATCGGTGGACTCAGGAAATCAACATTTTACATTCCGCCTCCCACTTATACGTCACTGCCCAGACCCGGAACACGTCACGGAATGATGACCGCGACAAGGGCAAGGGTGATAATGCCTCTCCTGGGACTGAACCCGGAGCCTCCAGGGTGGAATGCAGCCAAGCTACCAAGTAGGCCCACCCTTCTGTAATCCAACATCTTTAAGGTTTATAATTAAGTGAACTTTTTTAGGTCTTAGGTAACTACTAAAATAATATAATAATAAATTCAGGTAAACTGATGCAACAAAGTGCCGGAATGCTTTTGTTTAATCAGTGATAATTGCAATTGAGGGGTCTATTTGAAAACCCGGCATTCTCCAATTTGATAGAACTTAGAAATTTTAATGCAATTCCTGTTACATATTTAGTGTATGTGTTGCAAATCTGAGTTCTTCCCTTATGACGTGGGTACTCAGATTTGCAACATATACACTAAAAATGTAGGCCTACTTAATAGGAAATACATTAAAATTTCATTACAAGTTAGCATAGCTAACTTTTATCAAAATGGACATTGTCGGGTTTGCTAGTAGACCCCTCAATTAGCCTATGATACGCAGAAAATAAGTTATTTTTGTAATCAATTTCCGAGTTGAGTTCCAGCAGGGCTTACGGAAGAACAAAGGTCTAGTTTCATAAGCATATGTGAAGGAATATGTGGGTAGTGTTATTTGTCATAGCTAACTGCATTGCAACTGTATATGAACACTGTAAAACAATATGTTGCCATGAGAACTGATTTGCATTTGATAAATTCTTTCTAATATATATTACCATAAAATAGGCACTAAATTGGGCATTACTCCGGTACCGGTCAACGGATTTGGTCCAACATAAATAGTTTTCTTCTCAAGGGCGTTATAAATGTGTATACCAAGTTTTATGAAAATCCGATAAAGCGTATTTGAGTTATCGCGCGTACAGGCAGACGGACAGACATTTTCTCGTCCACCACACAATTTTATCAAGTACTATTCTGGCACTTAATAACCACGAGCCTCAACGCAAGAGATGTTGGAAATGTCTTCCTCTTGCATCTACTCAGAATGGCACCTTTCTAGGAAATTTTCTTTGACGTTCAGCTTCCGAGATGAGTTAATTTCTCTTGTTATATTGTCTTGAAGTTCTTCTAAGAGTACGAGACTTTTCTTTATGGGGGAACTTGAAAAATAAAATATACAGGTCAAACCCCCATACATTATAAGTAGGGCCCGGAGGTTTAGCCAATAATTCGTCAAGTTAGTGGTGCACAAGGCATAGAAAGCTTTCTGAGTTAGTAAACAACTTGCACTGCATGCGGCAGTTTAGTGTTCTGTTGACGTCGTTGTGTGTTGTGCGTTCTTGACAACCAGTGGCGGATCATAGCTAAAATGAGTGGGGGTGCTGCTCCAGAAAATGTTTAGCCTTTTGTTTAGAAAAGCTACTAAATAATATCAAGTTCATTGCAAATAATTTCGGCAACTGTCTAGATGTTTCACTCTTCTAGAGAGACCAAATATGTAAATGGCACAAGCGATCAGACTTGTGGAGGAATTATTCATAGGTAAGAGTCAACCTGAAGATGGAATACTTCTACAGGTGCAGCAGAAATATAAAAAAAATCTCCAGAAAAATGCAGGATTTTTCTACTGTTTTTACCTTTCGAGGTGCACTGGAAGGTTCTACAGAAGACCATGATGTGTAGCCTACCCACACAAGGGAAAAAACTAATATCTCATCCCGCCGTTACGTCATGAGACGTAGAGAGAAGTTTTTACCATTAAAGATCTTCTTTGGAGGAAAATAGAAGATATTTTTCTTTTGAAAACTTCAAAATGTATATTGCCATTCACTGTAACAAAGCGTAGGCCTATGCACAGACATATAAATTGCCTTTTAATTTTCACTGTGAATATTTTTAACAAATATTAAAGCATTGGTTGTGTATGTTCGTTTTACTAGGAAATATATTTTGTTTCTGTGATTTACGATTAAATGTGCAAACTATTCTATGACGCTGTGTCTATCATTTCACTAGACTAGCTGCACTGCCCTTGAACTTGAATGTTCGTATGTGCGCCACTGAAAGCGAGTCAACCCTTCCCTCGTGTTTACATACGGTTATATCCCAGTCACCACTAACCTGATGTAATGTTTTTGTGGCTAAACCCCCGGGCCCTAATTATAAGTTAAGTTTTAATTCTATCTTTACATGGCAACCTGTCTCTCAGAATTACGTTTGTAAAGCTCTCTTTGATTTAAATAATGCTAGATGTAAAGATATTTATGACATGGACAGTGATTTGCTTAAATTTGTTACACTGTGTCATACGTACCCCGGGTGTTTTAGATGGCTGCTCCGTAGAAGTTCCTCCTGGCGCTGAATTTCTCTCAGTAGACTTCTCTAGGACGTTGTGATGTGGCACATAGGTGACGTTTTATCTTCAGATATGAACACTTACCCTGTTATTCCTATGTAGAATTATATAGCCTACACTTAGGCCGGTATTCATAGTCGCAATAAGTCGTACTTATATCCAAGTCGAACTTTAATCCCGTCTTAAGTTCAGTTTTTGACACAAACAAGTCAGACATATCGTACGAGTTACTTTATGAAGTCAGGCTTGACAAAGTCGAGCTTATTGCTATTCATAAAAGAAGAAAACACAATTTTGGAAATACCAATCGGCTTTCTTTCATTATAATATCTCTCCGCTGGCATTTCATATCAACCCAAAGCTTCCTAAGCTGTTTTCAATGTTTCTAGAACTTAATTAATATCGAAATAAATACATAAGCGTACCGGTATTAATTCTGTACGATGTCCAAGCGAATATATACACAGAATATTCTCAAAAAGCTACACGGTGCATAATATGACTGGATGAACTGAATCATGGCCTCCTTTACTGTACAATAAAGGAGGCCGTGACTGAATGCTTTGTTTACAATGCACACCGCCGCCTGTATTTTTACTTCCTCTGCCCGTACCATAGGTACCATAGGTACTATAGGTAGAGGAAGTATTGTTTTCGACCCTAAAATTCGAAGTTGAATTTTTAGCATATATACACGTTTCAAGGCCCCCTGAATCCAAAAATACTATTTTTGGAAACATGTCTGTGTGTCCGTGTGTGTGTGTGTGTGTGTCTGTCTATGTGGAAGTTTGTGAACAAGCTAGCTCCGAAACAGAGAATCGTATGAAAACAAAATTTCGTATTTGGGTCAGGTACCTTCTGAAGATGTGAGGATAAGATTGGCGACTATTTTCTCTTATTTTTAAGGGGACTTTACATGAAGAAATTTTCGTTTTTCGCGATTTTCTCGAAAACGGCTCTAACGATTTTCTTTAAATTTTGCGCATGGATTGCTTGTACCAAGAGCTAAAACGTTTATTTGAAACATTTTTTAGAACAAATTCTCTGAAGGGTAGTTATAAGCAACCCACTGTGAATACGTGCTTTTTGCAATACGGCTTCTTGTAAATCGTACGAAAACAAAATTTTGTATTTGGGTTAGGTACCTTCTGAGGCTGTGAAGATTGGCGACAACCTTTTCTTATAAGTTATTTAAGGGGACTTTACATGAAGAATATTTTGTTTTTTGCTATTTTCTCATAAACGGCTCTAACAATTTCCTTTAAATTTTGTACATGGATTGCTTATACCATTTCAAAAACATTCTCTGAAGGGTGGTTGTAACCTACCAACTTGCCTGGTGAACAACTCAATACGTGGACATTTAAGGCATTTTATTCTATATAAGCACATGAAGTGAGAAAAATGTACTGTTGGCCCTGCTTACAGTAAAGAAATATCTGAGGGGAATATTTGATAAATTTCGGAAATTATTCTTAACAGCGGAAAGTTCAATAAACGTTTGCAGTCACTTGTTTTTTTCCCATAGCCTGCATTTTTAGTCGCAACATTCAAAGAAGGGGCTATAAGATATTTATAGCATAATTAGCGAAAATGCTGCAAACCTTTATTTGGGCAGAGGAAGTTATGTGACTTTCACATCAGATTTTTATATTACGAGAGCGAAATACGTACCTAGACGGCTTTGCATTACACGAAAACTGAAAAAAATCTGAAGTACGATTCACTGATTCAATAATTGTTGTTGGCAGTGAACGCGCGATTTTTCATATTATAGAGTTTGACTTTAATATGAAGCACCGCCGTCTCGAAAATTACACTGCCTGTCCTATGTTTTATTTTAACATGGAGTTCAGCGTATTGCTCAATTGCCTAATTTCTTCAGTACAGACGACACAGTCTGCACCCAGATTGGTTCGTTAACATTGTTGATATGTTTTTTCCCAAAGAAAATCCATGACTGCTTGAGAAATGATTTACGGTAATGGGTAAGATATTGCCACAAATGCGGTAGGTGCTGCCATCTGTACCGTCGCCGCGTAGGCCTACGCAAAACTAACCTCATAGGACAGGCAGTGTATACAAGAGTAGTAGAGACTAGAAGGCAGTGGTATATGAAGTCAAGACTTAATAAAGTACGACTTTAAAGAAGATTGAATGAATGAATGAATTTTAGCCTTCAGAATCCTTAAGGGCCATGGCCTCCTGCTGTTGCAGGGAAAAGCCCTCTAGTTTGACTCCCTAGGTGGGCTAGTCCTAAAGAGTCTTTATGAATACGAAAAACATATAAGTCGACTTGTCAAATAAGTTCAGCTTTATAAAGTCGGTTCTTAAGTCGGCGACTATGAATACCGGCCTTAATGTCTAATGCCATGATACTCAGAATAATCCTTCGTCTCCACCACATCCTTCCCCGTTCACAAGCGACACTGGTTGCACCCTAAACTCTACTGTTAATGTTAACGTCCCCGTTCATCTTGATTCTTGATGGACTCTCTTGCATTCTTTTCAACAAGCAAAAGGGAAAATAGCTCTCCAATCAGCTATTCTCCAATCGCAGGGCTGGAGCAAAGACTGTAGCATTTATTTCAGACTAACTTAGTATGTTCCCACGGCTTCGCCCGAGCTTATTTGTTCGACCGATATATTTTTTTTAATAATGTATTTAACAGTAAAATATTTTAAAACATTTTTATTAACAAACTAATTTTTCCCGTGAAAAAAAAGCTATATCAGTTCCAAATGTAACATATGAAGTGCTTTCCAATGTCCTGCCCTGGTGATGAATTCTTTCTTACAGAGTTTCTTTATAAACTATATTAAGTCTTTCCTTGAAAAATATTAGCGTCAAATATAAATTAGTTTTACTTTTCTTTTCTTTCTTTCTTCATTTTTTCACTCATAATTTGCGAACGAAAGCAAAAACTAAAAACACGGCTTCAAAGTGCATTCGGCCACCCTTCAGTCCATCTACATTTAAAATTTCAAATCTCTGTGTTCAGTAGATTTCGCTGGGCATCACGTACAGACAGACAGACAGACAAACAAACACTTTCTCTTATTATATAGATCACTAATAAGGAAGTATGGAAATTACTGGAATTGGCAAAAAAAGAAATGCTTTAGTCTATATCTAACCCCAATGATGAAAATAGAAGAGTACGGGTCATTTCTGATGCCTTTCATATTGTCAAGACAAGTAACTTATAGACCATGGGCTACCAATAGCAAACCCTCCCCCCCCCCCGTGGGATTTTCTGGCACACATATTTTTTTGTTGATATTGTCGTCTAGTTTAAGATTTTAGTTGTTTGCCCCTTATCAATTGCAGCATTTACCCGGAAACCCCGGAAAACCACGGAAATCCGGAGAAAATGGGTTTGTTTTAATTTTTTATTGTTCTTTGCCCCTAATATTCCCAGAGAATTTCTGACTCACATATTTTTGTTCGTATTGCCATCTAGTTTAAGGTTTCAGTTGTTTGCCCCTTACAAATTACAACATATCCCCGGAAAACCCGGAAAGCCACGTATATACGGAGAAAATTACTATATTTTGGTTTTTAAATCTTTGTTCTTTGCCCCTAATATTCAAAGGGAATTTCTGACTCATATGTTTTTTTGTTGCCATTACCATCTAGATTAAGATTTCAGTTGTTTGCCCCTTATCAATTACAGCATATCCCCGGAAAACTCCAAAAACCAAGGAAATCCGAAAAAATTGACTTCGTTTGAATTTTTTAAAATCTTTGTTCTTTGCTACTAGTATTCAAAGGGAATTGGTAAATCATATGTTTTTGTGTTGGTATTGCCATCTAGATTAAGGTTTCAGTTGTTTTCCCCTTACCAATTACAGCATATCCCCGGAAAACCCGGAAAACCACGTATATACGGAGAAAATGACTATGTTTTCTTTTTAAATCCTTGATCTTTGCTCCTAATATTCGAAGAGAATTCCTGACTCATATGCTTTTGTGTTCGAAGTGCCAACTAGTAAGGTATCAGTTGTTTTCCCCTTACCAATTACAGCATGACAAAAAATAATGATGCTGAAGGGATGAAAGCGATTGAAAACCTGGCAGCACACCCTTCATATTCTAATGTGAACAAAAATATGTGTCAGAAATTCCCTGGGAATATTAGGGGCAAAGAACAATAAAAAATTAAAACTATTTGTAAGGGGCAAACAACTGAAACCTTAAACTAGATGGCAATACGAACAAAAATATGTGAGTCAGAAATTCCCTGGGAATATTAGGATCAAAGAACAAAGATTTTTAATAAATTAAAACGAACTCATTTTCTGCGGATTTTCGTGGTTTTCGGAGTTTTCCGGGGATATGCTGTAATTGATAAGGGGAAAACAACTGATACCTTAATCTAGATGGCAATACCAATACAAAAACATATAAGTCACCAATTCCCTTTGAATACTAAGAGCAAATAACTAAGATTAAAAAAATTAAAACAAAGTAATTTTCTCCGGATTTCCGTGGTTTTCCGAGTTTTCTGGGGAAATTCTGTAATTGATAGGGGGAAAACAACTGAAACCTTAATCTAGATGGGAATACCAATACAAAAACATATAAGTCACCAATTCATAAGCCAAACACACACTTAGGTATTTCTAAAGAGTTAGTAAATGACAATAAGCATATAAAACGAGTAACGGATACTAAATTTTTAGGCCTAACTATAGACCAACATTTAACTTGGAAAGGACACATCAACAATATATGTAGCAAAATTTCTCCAGTTATAGGGATATTTAGGCGAATAAGGGGAATATTGTCAACTCCTGGCTTGAGATCCTTATATTATTCACTAATACAGTCTCACATAACTTACATGTTATTTATCTGGGGTCGTTTTCATAAAACGGATCTTCAACCATTAAGAGTACTTCAGAATAGAGCAATCAGAATTTTACTAGGTGCACATTATTTGACACCAACTCGCATTCTTTATGAACAATCGAAAATCTTGCCGTTTGAGACCTTAGTTAAAGTAAATGCCATTACATATATGCACAGAGTAGTACATGGTAACATCCACAGTAATTTTCCAATAGAATATAACAAAGACATTCATAACTATGAAACAAGGCAAAAACAGAACACACATTCTTCAACTGTAACTTATGGGACAAAGGGATTAAAATATTATTTGATCAAAACATATAATGAATTACCACAAGAACAAAAGAATATATTAAATTATAACAAATTTAAATCACAAATAAAACTCTTTTTAAAATCTAAGATTAATTAAGTTCTTTGATATAGTAATAAATAGATACTGTATATTGATCACTATTATACTATGTAACTATGTTTCCCTTCATCATCTATCATTTCACTTCACTCTTAAAATCAAGTCATTTTGTTTTGTGTTCCTATATTCTGTACCTCTTCACTCTTGTACCTCTTGTATATATTGCACCTCTTGTATATTTATAAGTTATTTGTAATTGAAAATTTATGTATCACAATGCATGTCATGTTGTATATAGCCCCTTAAGGTGAGCTTTGCTCGTTGGGGTTTTCTTACAATAAATAAATAAATAAAAAAATACTAGGAGGAAAAAACTTATATTAAAAAAATAAACAAAGTAATTTTCTCCGGATTTCCGTGGTTTTCAGAGTTTTCTGGGGAAATGCTGTAATTGATAAGGGGCAAACAACTGAAACCTTAATTTAGATGGCAATACCAACACAAAACCATATGAGTCACAAAGTCCCTTTGAATACTAAGAGCAAATAACTAAGATTAAAAAAATTCAAACAAAGTAATTTTCTCCGGATTTCCGTGGTTTTCAGAGTTTTCTGGGGAAATGCTGTAATTGATAAGGGGAAAACAACTGAAACCTTAATTCAGATGGAAATACCAACACAAAACCGTATGAGTCACTAAGTCCCTTTGAATACTAAGAGCAAATAACTAAGATTAAAAAAATTAAAACAAAGTAATTTTCTCCGGATTTCCGTGGTTTTCCGAGTTTTCTGGGGAAATGCTATAATTGATAGGGGGCAAACAACTGAAACCTTAATCTAGATGGGAATACCAATACAAAAACTTATAAGTCACCAATTCCCTTTGAATACTAGGAGGAAAAAACATAGATTAAAAAAATAAACAAAGTAATTTTCTCCGGATTTCCGTGGTTTTCAGAGTTTTCTGGGGAAATGCTGTAATTGATAAGGGGCAAACAACTGAAACCTTAATTTAAATGGTAATACCAACACAAAACTATATGAGTCACCAAGTCCCTTTGAATACTAGGGCAAAGAACTAAGATTTTAAAAAATTTTAACAAAGTCATTTTCTCCGGGTTTCCGTGGTTTTCGGAGTTTTCCGGGGATATACTGTATTTGATAATGGGCAAACAACTGAGACCTTAATCTAGATGGCAATGCCAACAAAAAAAACATATGAGTCAGAAATTCCCTTTGAATATTAGAAGGAACAACAAAGATTGAAAAAATAAAACATTGTCATTTTCTCCGTATATACGTGGTATTCCGGGTTTTCCGGGGATATGTTGTAATTGGTCAGAGGCAAACAACTGAAACCTTAAATTAGATGACAATACCAACAAGAAATATGTGAGTCAATAATTCCTGGGCATATTAGGAGCAAAGAACAAAGACAAATTAAAACAAAGTCATTTCTCCGGATTTCCGTTGCTTTCCGGGGATATGCTGTAATTGATAAGGGGTAAACAGCTAAAAACTTAATCTAGATGGCAATACCAACAATAAATATGTGATTCAGAAATTCCCTGGGCATATTAGGAGCAAAGAACAAAAAAAAAAATTAAAACAAACTAGTTTTCTCCGGATTTCCGTAGTTTTCCGGGGTTTCCGGGTAAATGCTGTAATTGATAAGGGGCAAACAACTAAAATATGAAACTACATGTCAATACCAACAAAAAAATATATGAGTCGGAAAATCCCATGGGGGGGGGATGGGGGGTATACAGTAGCCCACGCTCTATTCCTGCCGCATCTCCAACCTTAATTAGATATTGATTTTATTTGATTTCATTTGTTCAATGGAACATAATACATGTTATGGGACACGTCAACATACAAGTAAGAATATAAATTTACAGTTATAAAAAGTATGTACATGTGAGTATTTATTTAAAAAATATACAGCATAAACATTAATGAATTATGTTAACTTACAATACAAATACTAAATTTATAATCCATATTACATAAAAATGTAAAAATACAAAGGTGCTGAGTTATCCTCTTGTATAAGTATGTTATTAATACACAATGATTTCTTCCAGTAATACGAGAGTGGATCGAAAAGTAACGCACAATATATTTGTTTTACAAAAAGTTTTTATAGGTACAATTACAAACAAATGCACACATGAAGCGACATCTTTTGTCTATTTTTCTATATAGTCGCCAAGTTTTCCAACACATTTCTCCCATCGTGATACCAGTTTCAAAATACCCTGTTCATAGAAGTCCGTTCGGTTGGAGTATAGCCATATGCGGACCGCTGTTTTCACTTCCGCATCTGATGGAAAGCGTTTACCGGCCAGGAATTTCTTCATGGGGCCAAACAAATGAAAATGTAATGCAATAGGTGAGACAAGCCTGTCATCATTCGCTGGCCCTTGTGGTCGTCTGTCAGGTTCTTATGCATCCAGCAAGCACTAACTTGACGAAACTTCAATGTGTGACACACAATGCCGTACACCGAACCGTATGAAATGTTGAACTGCCGAGATAAGGTTTGTCAGATGCAGAAGTGAAAACAGCAGTCCACAGATGGCTATATTCGAACCGAACGGTCTTTTATGAACAGGGTATTTTGAAACTGGTATCACGATGGGAGAAATGTGTTGAGAAACTTGGCGACTATACAGAAAAATAGACAAAAGATGCCCCTTCATATTTGCATTTGTTTGTAATTGTACCTATTAAAATTTTTGTATATATATATATATATATATATATATATATATATATATATATATATATATATATATATATAGTGTGTTACTTTTCGATCCACCCTCGTAAAAAATTAACTTCTAAGAACTGAGTTGACCTAAATACATGTTAATATAGTTAAATAAATAAATGAATATAAAATCTAGAAGAGAAAAACCTCCAGCCTTAGCAAGCTCATTCCATCTTCCAAACCCTAGCAGCAGGAAACCAGATTCAACTAATGACAGTGGTGACAATCCCGACATCGACAGATATTTAAATTTATTTACACAGGTTGAAAAAGTTATTTCAGAAAATTTTCATGTAAATATGGTCAACGGGGGAATGTCTTTTACGAGTGTTTGGACAACTTGGGCCATATTATTATTAGATCCTCTATAGTGTGCTGTTGTGAACATAACGTTATTGAAAATATTCCTAAACTCATACTACACCACATGAAGTGCCGATTGTTGATTCCAACTAAACAAAAAAAGAGCTAAAAACCTTCTAAAATTGCGAAATCTACCCGGAAGCTGTCTAAAGTATCTGATAACTGATATAATAAAATTTATTTCTGGTATGCATGTAGTTAAATAGTTTTTTCATTCCTCTCTTGAATGATTTATAGAACCATGATACTTCCTGTCATTACCGGTACTTAAGCAGCACCAGCATTTGCTCTCAGACCTCTTCAAGTTGCCAAAACAAGGCCTTGCGAATCATTCACGGATCTGACTGGTTTACAAAAACATCACAGATTCATGAAGATTTACAAGTTGAGTATTTGTATGTTCTTTTGAAAGAAATCACAAGAAAATCTTACGACAATCTTAAAACCAGCAAAAATCTTATTGTTCGTCAGATTGGTGAATACGACGTAAATATGTACAAGAAACACAGGACACAAGCATAGACTGTTAACTGAAATCTCCTTTTGAGTGACAAGTTTTTTGATTCATATTCCCCTTATTTATTAGAGGAATAAATTAACATGTTTATGTCATATTTTAGTTTATATATTGCATAGTCAGGGATTTATATAAATCCGATACTATGCCAATAAAGGATGAAATTATATACAAACAAACTTGCTCGTTTGAATTTCTACCGGATCTATCAGATGTGGAGCCATCTCGCGGAGGAAGAGTGAACTGCTTCAGTGATCACATTTTTCCTTCTACGTGCACTGTCCACGATAGCTGGAATTTTTTGCTTTTGTTATCGTATACTTTCAACCGTATCGGTTTGCGCTACTAATTATGATGCAGCCTGTGTATAATAGGCTGTATACATAAAGGGTGTAAAAAATCCGTATACAAACTTGGAGGGTTTGTATAGGAGATGAAATGAAACTTTTTTTATGTGACAAATATCTGACGGGTTCTCCGTTGGGAGGGGTGGGCCAGTACAGTGGCCACCACGTTCTCCTGATCTCAGTCCTATGGATTGCTTTTTGTGGGGGGAGATGAAGCATTTGGTGTACGAAACACCAACAGATACTCCAGAAGAGCTGGTTGCCCGTGTGGCTGAAGCTGCAGCAATTATTCATGAGACACCTGGTTGTTTTGAACGTGTGTGCACGCAGATGCCAGCTGTGTATTATTGTAAACGGACGATATTTTCAACAAAAACTGTAAAATATTCATCACACAGCAGGTTGACTACAGTCACACCATCCACTGTCAAACCCCTAGCGGAGAAACGGAGAACCTGTCAGATCTTTGTCACATAAAAAAATAGTTTCATTTTATCTCCTCTAACAAACTCTCCAAGTTTGTATACGGATTTTTTTTTTTTACACTCTGTATAATGGAACTTCGTTTACTTCAAGTCATATCATACTATATTAATAAGCAGGCCTGAGGAGAAGGGGGAGGGGGGGGGCAAAATCCCCGGGGCTCAAGCCTCAGGGGGACCTAAGCCTCTAGCTTTATTTTTTATTCTTAATGGTTGCCTTCTGATGTGTGTGTATATAATTCCTTTTAAATACTTTTTAATGCAGAAATATTACCAAAATTAATTTTTGCACTCCTTAGCTAATTAGTGGTACTTACGAACGTTGTTGCCGTGGATCGTAAGTTGACATTCCCACACGCAAACTTGTTGCTAAGGGCGGAATGCGTTTCCCGCTGAGGGCTGTTAATGAATATAACGACCACCGCCGTCTCGAGAATTACACTGCCTGTCCATGCTTAATTTTAACATGGAGTTCAGAGTATTGTTAAATTGTCTAATTTCTCCAGTAGAGGCGATACAGTTCACACCCAGATAGCATGAAAATCCAGCATATTTCAGTTTCCGAGTTTATACTTCAGGGGGCAACACAGCATACGGTAATGTAAAGGGTATTGCAGTTGGGTGTGAAAGGTGCTGCCATCTGTAATGTCGCCGCGTACGCAAAATTAGCCGTTTTGGATAGGCAGTGTATGCACGAGTAATACAGTCCAGAAGGCAGTGATAACGACACACTTCATTATACAAGCCTTTATGGACAAGGCCCCCCTCATCACAAATATTCGGTTGCCATAAACAATAACAAATGCGAATCACTTTCTGAAATAAACATCAATCTTCAAGAATGTATATACATAATATTTTCAGGTAATATCATAATTAATATAATTAAATTGATATAAGTAATCATCGTGCAAAAATAGCATGCAATACACGGGCCGTAAAGGCATTACGGATCTCGGAAAATTGAACACACTCGGCGCGAGCGCCTCGTGTTTTCAAACTATTTCCTCGATCCGTAATCATGCCTTACGGCCCTTGTATCGCAATATACTATTAAGGTTAAATCACGTCACACCTTACTTAAAATATCAGTAAAATTAGATTGATAAAAGCGGCCCTGTTTATAAGAACGCCACTTGACAATGGATCCCTCCTCAAGCTGGCTGCACCGACAAGAAGAAGCACTCGCAACACATCGAATGCAACCTCTAGTCGCTTTTCTCTTTTTACTTCCTCTGCCCGTACCATAGGTACTATAGGTAGAGGAAGTATTGTTTTCGACCCCAAAATTCGAAGTTGAGTTTTTAGCATATATACACGTTTCAAGGCCCCCTGAATCCAAAAATACTATTTTTGGAAACATGTCTGTGTGTCAGTGTGTGTGTGTGTGTGTGTCTGTCCGTGTGGAAGTTTGTGAACAGGCTAGCTCCGAAACGGAGAATCGTATGAAAACAGAATTTCGTATTTGGGTCAGGTACATTCTGAAGATGTGATTCGTAGATTGGCGACAAATTTCCCTTGTTTTTAAGGGTACTTTACATGAAGAAATTTTCGTTTTTCGCGATTTTCTCGAAAACGGCTCTAACGATTTTCTTTAAATTTTGCACATGGGTTGCTTATACTAAGAGCTAAAACTTTTATTTGAAACATTTTTTCGAGAAAATTCTCTGAGGGTAGTTACAAGCCACCCACTGTTCACCCACTGTTTGTAGAAAGTTTGTCTTACGTGGTGAACAACTGAATTCGCGCTCTTTCACGGCCTCTTATTCTATATAAGAATGTGAAGTGAGAAAGATGTGTTGTTGGCCATGCATAGAGTAAAGATGTATTTGAGGGAAATATTCGATAAATTTCGGAAATTATATTTTACGGCAGAAAGTTCAATAAACGTCTGCAGTCATTTGTTCTTTTTTTTTTTTAAGTTTGTTATATAGACTGCGCTTTTAGTCGCATCATTGAAAGAAGAGGTATTTATAGGATAATCAGCGTAAAATTGTGTCTTGCGATTCTGTACAAAGATATGTGAATACTGCTAACTTTTATTTGGGCAGAGGAAGTTATGTGACTTTCACATCAGATTTTTTTCACGTATTAACTTTAGGTATTACTCGTATCGACAGAAATATGCTATATGCCGAACTGGGCATATGATACAGTAGATTAAGAAAAAGGTCTCGGTCATGTTCGCCGAAGTTTTAAAAATTAAACCGGGGCCATAGGAAGAGATCATAAAAGTTGACGTGCGCAATATTCTCAGTGGTTCAGGACAGGGGCCGGAAAACTTTTTGAAGAGAAACTTCTTTAGGTGCGCTAGGAGTAAATCGAGAGCTAACCCAAAGTTGCGTTCGCTCTAGCATTACTAACAAAATCGTCACGAAAGTATTTAGGAAAGGGCCAGATCGTAAAAAGAAATAAGTTTCGGTACTGGCAGGGCAGGTTGGAAACTAGAATAGCCATGTATTTTTAATGTATAGGACTACAAACGAAAAAAGTGTTAGCCTATGTTAATATCTATTTTGCAAACATGTAGGTGGAATGAATCTGGGGAAAACAATAGTAAAGACAATGGTTTTTGCAGATGACCAATTACTAATAGCGAAAAGTGAAGATGAACTCCAAAGAATGACACACAAATTAAACTTGATTTTAAGAACATATCATATGGAGATTTCGATAGATAAAACAAAAGTTATGGCATTTAAAGGTAATGACTCAGTCCGGTCTAAAATAAATATGGAAAATAAAAGCATAGAACAAGTGTCAGTATTTAATTTCCTTGGGTGTGAAATAACATACAGGTCTGAAACAGACATTAACAAAAAATTAAATAGATTTAATCATATAACAGGAACTATAAAGAGGACATTAAACAATAAAGCCAGAAAAGAATCAATAATAAAGTTATACAAAACAATGGCCATCCCCACCTTAAGTTACGGATCAGAAACATGGACAACAACCTCACAATACAGACAGCTGAAATGAAATTCCTTAGATCTATAGCAGGATATACAATATTGGATAAAAAACAAAATAATGAAATAAGACCACAATTAAATGTGGAAGAACTAAATAAAACAATAAATGAATATAGAAGCAATTGGAAAGAACATTTAGAAAGGATGACAGATAACAGAATACCTAAAGCAGCATATAATTACAGACCACAAGGATGCAGAAACCCAGGACGACCAAAATAAAAATGGACAGAACAAGATTTTGGAGCCGGAACAGGCTAAAGGGCTAAACCGTGTAGGAGAAGAAGAAGAAGTTTAAGGTGAGACAATTTTATCAAGTACATATACAAACCCCATCCCCATAATGTCTATTAGACCGTAACAGTTCAGACCGGGAGTTCAGGAGTGTTCAAAGTGTGGTTATTTTAACAGGAATGTCATCATCATCATCATCAACCATCAAGATAGGCCAGATTGACCTGTTTCGTCTCAGAAGAAGTCTTCCCAGCGACGCCTGGGTCTTCCTATATCTCTTTTTCCTTTCGGCTGGTAGCGAAGAGCTTGCTTTGCCAATCTCTCCTCTGGCATACGGAGTATATGATTCAACCAGTTTTGCTTGTTTTCCTGTATTTTATTATTTATGTTGGACATATTCAGAGTTTGTCTTATACTTTCGTTTGTGATGTGATCTTTAAGCGAACAACCAGCAACATATCTTAAAAATCTCATCTCCGCTGTTTCTATCATTCTTTTGTCGCTTCTATTCATGGTCCAATTCTCCGATCCGTAAGTTAAAACAGGCATTGCTAAAGTTTTATAAAATTTTAAAATAGTGTCTTTCCTTGTTTTGTTTTTTAATGTGCGTTTTATAGTTCCGCAGATATGTTGATATCTGCATACCTTTTGTTTGAGGTCAAAGTCATAATCAAAAGATATGTCACATCCTAAATAGTTGAAGTGTCGAACTTGTTCTATCATTTCATTGTTAAGTATAATTTTGGATCGTTTCTGATATTTTCCAATAAAGGCCATGACTTTTGACTTTTCAGATGATATTTTAAAATTATATTCAGACATTATTCTGCTGAGCTGAAATGAAGCTAGTTGTAGCTTATCTTCGCTATCTGTAAACACCACCTGGTCGTCAGCAAATAAAATTGTATTTAAAATAGTTGAGTCAATTTTAAAATCAAATCTTAGCTGTGCTTGCCATTCGGCAATTGCTGCGTCCAAATATATATTAAAGAGTGTGGGCGACATTGGGCAGCCCTGTCTTACTCCTAAGTTAATAGTTTCTATTTTAGAACTTTTATAACATCCTTTGTCGATGCTGATGACCGTTCTTTCATACATTTCCTTTATCATTGAAATTAAATGTTTGGGATATCCTTTGTCTTGCATAATTTCCCATAACTTGTCTCGTACTAATTTATCAAACGCTTTCATATAATCCACAAATAGTAAGTGTGTCTGGAGATTATATTCTCTTCTCTTCTGTATTATTTGTTTTACAGTGAATACGCAATCTGCACAGGATCTGCCTCTTCTAAATCCATGTTGTTCATTATTTAATAAAGCCTCAGATATTGTATTAAGTCTTCTTGTTATAATTTTAACAGGAATGTCCAAAGTGCAATTCTTGATTTATTACACTTTTAGCATGGGATTATATACTTTAATACTCGCTTTGCTCGGGAAAGGTTTTTTTTTTAAATATCTATGGGAGTTATAGTGCGTGTATTGGCTATTACCTTTTTGCCACAATTCTTTAAAAGATAGAAGAAAATTTTGTTACTTCAAGACAAAAATATGTTAATTGGATTTAATTATTATGAACCTGAGATTTCAGAATGCGAGTCCAAGACGTTACTATCTCGACCACCCCATTAAGTTTACGGAAATAATTATTTCTAAACTTTCAGAGCCCTACGTGAACACTGTTTGATAATACCGTTGCCATGGACCCGAGTCCTTTCTCCGGGGGTTTTTAGGGCTAAAATTTAAAAAATAAATAAACTTTTTGGAATTTTCCTGTGGTTTACAGCCTAAAAGCTATATGTGTACCAAATTGCAAGTTTCTAGCTCATCTGGAAGTGGGCAAACATAACGTCAGTGAGTGAGTCAGCCATGTGGCTTTATATTATAGGGATATGTAAAATTTAGCTCTAAGACAATCAGAAAGTATACCACAATGTACACGCCATGTTTCAGTTAAAGTTCCATAAAAGTTCGTTAGCTTTTTAACGGTTTTGTAACTGCTTATGTAAAAAAGTTGTCTGCATAGTACAGACGCATTTAGCCCTAAATCTTATGCGTCAACAGAACTAGTAAAAGCTGAAATTTGTATTGAAATGAACCTGAGTGTAAACTGGGATGAATTGTAAAATTAGTCCTGAATCTATGTCTATTCTTAACACGGTAAATATTTATTTATTGTTATACATTAGAGATTAGAACCTCATCTGCTGAAA
This sequence comes from Ectobius pallidus, assembly GCA_964059195.1. Classification (NCBI taxonomy): domain Eukaryota; kingdom Metazoa; phylum Arthropoda; class Insecta; order Blattodea; family Ectobiidae; genus Ectobius; species Ectobius pallidus. The sequence continues at coordinate 200,811,283 of CAXKWD010000003.1, forward strand.
AAGAAATTTAAAGAGTATAATAATAATAATAATAATAATAATAATAATAATAATAATAATAGGTACTATAATAAATCTTCACTTTTGCAGATGTTCCCCTCTGGCTACCCTTTTCAAAGTTACTAATTACACAGGTCAGCAATAAAAAAAATGAATTTGCCTCAACCTTATGGTTTTTAGTGTGCTGTATCCAAATTTGAAGAAAAAAAAAGCTGTATCACCCACCATTTTTTTTAACATTTCTAAATTAAGTAATTATTTAAGGAAATTAAATCTGTAGCAACTATTTAAAAAGGTAAAATGGGTTTAAATTAAGATAGCAGTGGTTGTAGTGTATATGGACAGTAATACCACGACAGTAGGCAAGGGATCAACATTGGTCCAGAATAAACTTGCCTGCAAGAAAGAAGATCTGCGCTAAGAACCTCGTGGATCAGAAATTTTTCTAGATTGTCTCCTTTACAGTGAAAGTCAAGTTGTAGAGAAAATTAAAATGAATATTTTTCTTAAAAACATTTCTTTATACAATTAATAGGTTTCAAGATAAGAACGAAATAAATAAGGCTTAAATGCAAAGTTCAGTACACAAAATATGAATGAAATTTTGTTGCACATTGAAACAAGAAAACTATAATCTATATATTGTTGTGAGATGAAGTCAGTTTAGTTCAGTCGTAATGATCACACATACATCAATTAGAGCGTGGTGGTAGAGGGTAATAGGGAAGAGGTCTTGGGTTCAAATCAAACCTCGTGGCCGCAAAATTTGACTTGAGTTTTTCATGTTTCCTCACTCGCAGAGGCAAACACCGGATTTGTGGGACTTGTTTATTTTCCATACCTCATCGCCGCTATGTCACTGGATATTATAATTGTTTAAACTGAATGATGATGATGATGGTGATGATGATGGTGATGATGATGATGATGATGATGATGACGACGAGTATTCTGCCCGAAGGCAGGTCCAGACCCCGGGACGAAGCAATAGGATAACCATGACTTGTCCGAGGTGATTCAGGCAAGGATGACATCACGGGAGGGGAACGAAAGGACACAATACCCAGTCCTGAAACCGGCCGGGAATCGAACCCGCGCCGCCAGGGTGGAAGATAATCACGCTACCAACAAAACTTTATATCAGAAAAGAAGACATCACTGAAGAATAGAAACAGATGCACGCGAATGAATTGTTACAATAGACTACTGGTTCACACACAAACATCCTAAACACGTGATATGACTTATATGGAGTTATAGCGTAGAATATAAGATAAGTAATAATAGTAATCGTAATAATAATAATAATAATAATAATAATAATAATAATAATAATAATGATGATGATGATGATAATAATAATAGAGGAATTATTGTGTTCGACCCATGGACACTTTGAAGCAACTGACCCAACATTCTTGTGTCCAACATGTGTCAAGAAACAAAATAAACAGAGGGTCTCATATTAGGAGACATTTTTCAAACTATGTAAATTTCCAATTTTTTAAATTTTCACAATTTTCTCTTCAAAACAGGGTTTGTTAACAAAACTTTATTTATGTACCTTAAATTTAATAAATGTAGAAGGTTACCTTTGTGTTTTGGAACATTTCTGAGTTTTACGTGCTGAGTTATTACTATTTAGAAAAACGGGTCTCATATTAGGTGCCTTTACCCTAATAATAAAATAATAATAACAGTAATAGCAATATCAATCATACTATACTGTGGTTTTGGAATTGCTGTTTCGTGTGGTTATGCGAGAAAGTTTGTGCAACATATTTTGCACCATTTATTACTTCCTCTGCCCGTACTATAGGTACTATAGGTGTGTCTGTCTGTGTGGATGCCTGTGAACAACCTACCTCCAAAACGGAAAATCGTATGAAAACAAAATTTCGTATTTTGGTCAGGTACTTTCTGAAGATGTGAGCCGAAGATTGGCGAAAAGTTTCTCTTATTTTTAAGGGGACTTTACATGAAGAAATTTTAGTTTTTCGAGATTTTCTTGAAAACGGCTCCAACGATTTTCTTTAAAATTTGCACATGTGTTCCTTATACTGAGAGCTAAAACTTTTATTTGAAACTTTTTTCGAAAAAATTCTATGAAGGGTAGTTACAAGCCACCCACTGTTCACTCACTGTTTGTAGAGTTTGTCTTGCGTGGTGAACAACTGAATACGCGATATTTCACGGCCTCTTTTTCTATTATTTATAAGAAAGATAAGTGAGAAAGATGTATTGTTGGCCACGCATAGTATATAGAAGTATAATTCTTGATTTATTAGATTTTTAGCATGGAATTGTATAATTGAATATATGTAAAATTTAGCTCTAAGACAGTCAGAAAGTATACCACAATGTACACGCCATGTTTCAGTTAAAGTTCCATAAAAATTCATTAGTTTTTTAACGGTTTTGTAACTGTTTATTTCACGTTACTGTAGTAACATAAAAATAAAGTGATGACAATTAGTTTTGAAGGTGAAGTTTAAGTGGAAGGTTCTGTAGTACCTTCAGTAGATAAAGCAAGATCTCAAAAATGACGGAAGACATACCAAGTCTGATGAAGCGAGGTAGGAAAAGCGCAGAAGATGGAGAATACGAAACTGCGATAACAGTATACCAGAAAGATGTTGCAATGCTTTATAAATGTCTGGAAACAGAACAAGACGCCACATTACTAAACGTCCACGAGCGAAGGAAAGAATGTTGTTTGTCGAGAATTAGTTTTTTATCAAGCATAAAAGATAAGGAAGCCCTCGTCATAGACATTGAAGAGGACAGCGTTGGAAATGACTTTGACAACACTCTGGGTGATTATTTGACTGAGGAAGTCACGTCATTTGAACTAAGAGATCCTTACATATGTAGCAAAAACCAGATAGACCTATTTAAACAGTTCTGCGTGCTAGCATTGGTGAAATGCAGAAAGCTGAATACGATCTATTTGAAAACAACAAAAGACACCTCAAGAAGAACAAGAGAAGAGAAGGAAAAAGGAGTAGACAAAACAGAACTGCAGAAAAAGCGCTTAAACAAACTTGCAGAGCAGCTTGCACAGAAAGGTGTGAGTCTTGTGGTAGATTACAATCTAAAAGACCACGACAGATTGGTTACCTTATCCACTGGCTGGATGTTCTCCCTCGGCAGAGGCGTTGATTTTTTTTAAGGATGTAGATGATGATGATGACCTGGCCAACTGTGACCTAAGGCTAAGGAAGTGTCGTCAGTGTAAGATTACAATATATCATCCAGCAAAGACATACATCGACAAGAGAAGAAAGCATGTCCCATAAACCTGTCCAAAACCCCAGGCACCTTCAAAACTAATTTTGATATAACTATACTAAGATTTTGTAGATCTTTTTACTTTAATAAAAGCCCCTCAAAATCCAACCTCTGTGGTCCACGCCCCGAGGGGTGGGCAACGGGAAGTAGGGGATGGCTTGATAGGGTGAAGTACGGTGGGAACTTCGAGTGTCCCGGGCCGCTACGGTAGCCGTGAAGGCCTATCAAGAACCCCGAAAACTGGCGGAAGAGGCTCTGGTGACGTCTGTCATATTCAAGCCACCGCCTGGAAGAAGACTTCTGCAGACGTCGAAGGGCAGAAGAGGATCCCAACTACTCTAGTCTTGTCTTGAAAGATTGTCACTCCGGCCTAGTTATTAATCAGATTGGATCTCTGCTTCATTCAATATTAAGTACTGGAATCTCCCATCTCAGATTACTCTAGCGGATCCTAATTTCAATCAAAGAAGCAAAGTTAACATTTTATAAACTGCGAATATTCAAACGAGGACAAAAGAAAACCGTACCCGTCTTGGATGGATACTCACTGGGATGACTAATACTAAGTGAAGAAGCCAATGTGTAAGCGGATCTGCCTCTAATACCATTCAAAGATTCTGGGAACTGTTTACTTCCCAAGAGGACAAATATTGTGAAGAACGGTATCGTCTGACCACGACTAGAGACTCTGATGGACGATTTGTATTAATGGTGCCTCGTCCTGCCGATTTCTTTACAGTAGAAACTCAAAGGGAACAACCATCAGAAGATTGCATTCCATCGAATCGTGATTTCAGCGAGATGCTAGTATGAAAGAGCAGTACCAAGAATTAATGCAAGAGTGGCCTGCTCAACCTCCTCTTTATCTTGATAAACACGTGACTGAAGAAAGGAAAGTAAAAGCTATTGCTTTGATACCGTCAGCTAAGACAGAAGAATTATTCTCAATATTTGCCTACATTTGCAAAACAAAGAATCAAGAAGAGTTAAATATCAGTAAAGCTAGAAATATTTGCGTATTAAGAAAGAAAGTAATATTAGAGCCCTCAACGTAAAGCAATATAATAAAGAATAAAATTATGTCATTCCTGCAATTTATGTAAAAACAATGGCAGTGTTAATAAATATGTTTTCATTATTTTTTTGTTAAATGATTTAAATAAAACATCTAGCAGTTGAGTTAATAATCGCACGCGAAACCACGGACACCTGCTAATCTATAAATATAAAAAAGTAAAGTGTTCCCTATTACAGGCCATAGAGGCCCAGAGGGTTCCAGGATGTTGAGGCCCCAGTTTTTAGACAATCGGCACATGATGGTGGTATGGTTGTCAGCCTTCACCCCCAGGATTGCTCCTGGTACTCATTTCTGATAGAGGCTGAGTCGACCCCAGGGCCAAAGTGCCACCAGAAGAATTAGGACAATTGAGAAACTCCAATGACCTCAACCACTACGCTACGGCGTACCCCAATCTATAAATAAGTAAAGGGTTATTCATGCTAAGAATACTCGGAGCTCCACCAAGAACCCATTGTAAATTACTGTTTGTTAAACTACTGTCGCTATATGCACTGAGATGCCTCTTATTAATGGTAATATAGATTTATAATCATTTTACTAGAAATAGAAGTAATTTGTACCCAAACAAGAACACCCACTCAGTGCCCATTTAACTTTTCAACAGTTTACCAGACAGACTGCTTTTAAGAAGTCACTTAAATCTACGTTGACAGCTAACCCTATTTATTCTATAGATGAATTCTTTATTTTTAAGTGGTAATTTTCTGTCTTTTTACTTTCTCATATATACGTAGTATAGAGAAAGTATCGTGATCGTGACAAAAAATCAAAATCGAGATCGCTGTAGTTATCCCAGTGAATATCCGTCCAATACGGGTATTTCTAGCTAAGACTCCTGTTATAAAATGCCCAAAGTTGATTACAATCAGCTTAGCAACCGAGCAGGACAAATCAGATAGAAGTAAGACCCAGCAAAGAGAAGAGTTAAATATCAGTAAAGCTAGAAATATTCAGCCTGTTCTGAGAAGAGATTAATTGTACCAAATAGCTCTAGGATATGATAAAATTCTAAGAAATCCCTGGCATATGCCACTTCTTTATCTATTGCCATTCTTCGTACTGGCTACTTTCCTGCAGCAGCGTTCTTAGATGTCATACAAGCATTTGATAGAGTATGGCACGAAGGTTTACTATATAAGCTATGTGAAGTTGGTCTTCCAATGTACTTACAAGCCCTAATCACCAGTTTTTTTTAACAATAGAATGTCTTCTGTCTGCATTGGAAACCATAAATCTACAAAGTGGAGTTCCACAAGGGAGCATTTTGTTTCCTACTCTTTTCAATATTTATACTGCTATCTCAGATTTGCCTTCTGTGCATACAACTCTATTTGCAGATGACACAGTGATATATACTTCTCATCATAATATATGGTACTTACAGCTGTTATACAACTGCAGTCTTCGTTAGATCTATTCTTATAGCCTACTGTTATCAAAATGGCGCATTCAGTTAAACCTCCAGAAAAGTCAATTGAAAATATTTACACTGAGAAGGCCTGAGGTACCCCCTGACGGCAAGATGTATGACTCATCAGTAACCTGGCTTCCTTCAGACAAAGCTGTTAAATACCTAGGACTACATTTAGATCGACAACTGACTTGGCACACCCATATAAACAAAAAAACTAAACGAAGTTTATGCCCAATTAATGAAGTTATACCCGATTATGAATAGGAAATCATCTCTCAGAATCGATTATACTCTTTTACTTCACAAAAGCATACTCCGGCCTCTACTGCTATATGCATGGCCAATATGGTGTGGTGCATCAAGAACAAAAATCCAGCGTCTTCAAATATTCCAGAGCAAGGTTATAAGAATATCAGTGAACTCTCCTGGTGGCTGACAATGATCACAATGGTGATTGAAACTGCATAGTTTTAAGGTAAAAACTAAAGAGGTGAAGTTCATAATATATATTGACTCACCTCTTTCGCGAGAATTTTCATACCGTTAAAAATCTCCAGTGGTCTTCACCAATCTGATATAAGCAATGTAATGCTGATGATTGAAAAATGAAATTAAAAAAAGTATGGGTCAAATGTGTATTGACAAGATTAGGTATGCTGGGAGAATTTAATTCATTTTATTTGCTTACATCCATTATTCAGTCACTTCTGAAGATAAATAAGAATCCATTGACACTTTAAACATTACTTATAGAAAATTAGGTGCATAAATCCACAAATTCCTGGAGAAAAAAAACACAAGTAACATGGATATTTCGTCATATGAAATTCCAATAGCAGTTCTCTCTCAAATGAAATAAAAATGTCAGCTCACTAAATTACTTACTCTAACTGCCTAAAACAGACCAGAAAATGTGAAGAAAACAATGAGACTGATAATGCCAGCACATGGTACGACAGAGGTATCAAACTGTCGTTCAACCAGTTGGACAAAGAGAGAGACAAAGATACAGGCACAGATACAAGAAAAAGTTTTACGAGTAGTGTCAAGAAAAGGCCGGGCTAGTAATAGATGTAGCTTCGCAAGCCTTGTGGGAGATTATTTCACTGAAGACATGACAGAATTTGAGGTTATAGACCCGTTCATAAGAAACAAAAATCAGATAGAACTCTTTAAGCACTTGTGTGTTTTGGCCATCAAACAATCCCCACAGCAGCGTTCAAGCTCTCCTTACAACATGCCATCATGAATTCCTCTAGAACAGCGGCATGACTAAAGATGATGTTACAGCACATCAAAATGCATCTCCCTAAACTAAAAGCAACTGAGGGTTGAAGTTATACAGGAAATTCTAACTTCAAGAATTACTTCCACTCAGAATATACAAGAGGACAACACCAACATTATTATTATTTAACTAAGTTCAATTTTATTCAAGTCACGCACAACGACAAGCAAAAACTGCTTAACATACAAGCAAACTGCTTTATACAAGAAAGAAAATAAAGATTTTGCAGCAAAAGGTACGACGGCATGAGAAAAAATTAAAATATGACAGAGAAGTTATTGACTTGTTAGTGAAAGAAAAACTCATTCTTGAAAATAATGCTGAAATATTAAAAAATTCACTCCCTTCTGATGTATGCTGCTTGTTAGACAGAGCAGCGCAGAGTGCTGGAACCAGAGTAAGTAAACACGGCTTGGCATATGAACCTTTGTTAAGATCATTTGCATTGACCTTGCACTATTTCTCACCAAAAGCATATGAGTTTGTACGGTTGAAGTTCAATAATGCATTGCCTAGTACAAGGACAATACGTTCCTGGTATATGAAAATTGATTGTGAACCAGGTCTGTGCACTGAAGCTTTTAATGCAATTGCATGTAAAGTTAGAGAAAGCAACGAGAAGGCTCAAGTTCCTATAGTATGCCTCTCTATTGATGATATGTGCCTGAAGGAACATGTAGAATATACTGGAAATAAAATTATAGGTTATGTAGATGTTGGTACCGAAATTAATAATGACAGTTTACCCACGGCAAAAATGGCCTGTGTAATTATGTGTACAGCAGTAAATGATACCTGGAAGATCCCTTGTGGCTATTTTTTTATCGATTCACTCTCAGGTCAGGAAAGAGCATTTTTAATGTCAAGTTGCATCGACAAATTGCATGAAATTGGTGTCACCATAGCTGCAGTTGTATTTGATGGAGCCAGCTCCAATATAAGTATGGCCAACAACTTGGGAGCTAATTTATCTGATGCAAATAATCTCAGAACCAGTTTTCTTCACCCATCTCTGTCAGGAGCATCAGTTGCTGTATTACTTGATGCCTGTCATATGATCAAACTTGTACGCAACTGTTTAGCTGAGAAACAAATAATTTATCGCAAAGATGGTGCAATTCGCTGGTCTTATGTGAAATCTCTATTCCAATTACAAAGTGCCGAGGGTTTGTGTCTGGCAAACAAATTAACCTCGAAACATATCAACTGGCATAAACATAAAATGCGTGTGAGACCTGCAGTTCAGACACTTAGTAAATCAGTAGCAGAGGCACTGGATTTCTGTAATGTGGTGTTAAAGTTACAAGAATTTGAAGGTTGTGAAGAAACTGTGAAGTTCCTTAAATATATGGACAAGATATTTGATTTACTCAATTCATCCAGCAAGTTTGGCAAAGCATTCAAAGCCCCACTTGCAATGGAAAATGAAAATCTATGGAGTTCATTCATTTGTGATGCTATTGCATACATTGACTCTCTATACACTGATAAGGAATGTGAACAGAAGATTATAACGTGTAATAGGAAGGTTGGATTTGTGGGCCTAAAAGTGTGCTTATTGTATGTGCAGAATTTATATGACATGTTTGTAAAAACAAAAAAAAATGGAATACCTTCTGACATACAAACTAAGCCAGGATCATGTAGAACTATTTTTTGGTCTCATAAGGCAACGAGGAGGTTGGAACGTTAATCCCACATGTTTGCAGTTCAAATCAGCCTTCAAACGACTGATTACCAGGAATGAACTAAAATGCATAAAAACAGGAAATTGCATTTCACAAGATAGTATACCTATCCTTAATGTAAGTAGTACTCGTGATGCGAAGAGCACTCAATTTATACAAAATGAGGATGATCCCTTATGTCTTCAGTCACCAGTTCAGATTTCTGATCATGATTATTGCCCATCTTATTCAACATTAACATTGTTGTCAAACAGTATCAGGTTATGTTGTTAAGAAAGTAGTCAGTTCTCTAAAGTGTGACAACTGCAAAAAAGCGATTACACAGACAGAATGTCCATATTCATTTATTTCTTTCAAAAGTAATGGGAAGTTATTTATTCCTTCAAATGATGTGGTTAGAGTATGTAAATTAGGTGAAAGATGTTTTAGAGAGAATTTATGCAGAGGCATCAATTCAATTGTGAAAAGTAACATACCCTACAAAGTCGCAGCTGAAGCAAATGAACTAGGTTTGTTTCCCTCATTAAATACTCATGTATTGGACTTAAATCCATTGGACACTCATGTTAATAGATTGATACAAGTAATTTCATTGTCATATTTGAAAATTCGCATTAATCATGCAGTTAGGGAAACTAATAGACATAAGATTGATCACAGATCAGTCTACAATCGCCTGGCTATTTTCAAACATTTGTAAATATTCTGTTTATCAATTGAAGGGGCTAGTTCCATAAGGGTGTAAGGCACAAATCTTTAATTTTGAGTTTTTAACATTTATGCCTTCTCCTCATATCTCTTAAATACTCAGTGAACTATTGTACTTGTGCCTTAAACCTCTGCTCAGTTATAAGAAAAGACCTGTGAGACTGCACATTCATTCTACAGTGAGTTCCACGCAAGAGTTGGCCAATGACGCAGGTTCCTGCGGTGCGGCGGGCACAGCTCCAACTCCCGAGCGATCGGGTGAAATATCTACGCTAATAGAGCCGAGGTCAGTGTAATGATTCAGGTTCTCACATTTACAGTTAAGATTACAATGAAAATAAACACGTACTTCATCACAAGAGATGTTGGAATTGTTCTCCTCTTGCATCCACACATTACTGGCACTTTTTTAGGAAATTTTCTTTCACGCGCATAAGTTCAGCTTCCGATATAAAGTTAATTTATCTTTTTACTAAATAATAAAATAAAGTAAATACTAAAATAAAGGTTTTTACTAAAATAAAGTAAAAACAAATAATATGATACAAAGTAAAAAGATTTTGCTACTGTAAAAGTACTTCAGTTTTTGTTTGACATGTTTAGGTACCTCTAGTTGTAAAAAAATCCCAATACATTGTAAATTTAGCCTGTCCTTCAAAAATATATGTTATAAAATTAAACTTTAAACCACCTAGGCTACTTGTGAGTGGTAACATTGTTAAAAAACATCAAGAATTCTCGAAACCATGTCCTTCTGCCTTACGCCTTTATGGAACTAGGCCCTTCAATTTCAAATTTAGAATAGGGGAGACCAAGGATACTTAAAAACCTTTTCCTTTGATTTTTTAAATTTTTCAACAAATATTTTTACTTTTTGGAGTTATGAAGACAAAGTTCATATATTATTCTATTATTTAAAATAGTTAATATCTTGGTCAAAGTATGTTAAGGGCACCCGGAAGGTCCTATATCTGCAATGTTATATGAAAGCAACATTTTCTCTTACACTGTTTGCACTAGGGAGCATATTGAGTGGAATCTTGAACATTTTTCCTAAACTATTAGAACTAGAACAATAATTTTTTTCCTGTATGATGCTATTGCATGTTTTTCTTTTTACGATTGGGATTTTTAGTGTACGGGTACTTATGTTTTCCTAAAGTTATTATTCTTTTAAGTGAAGGATTTTTATTTTTAATTTTTTTTTTTCAGTTTGGTAGGCCATATTTTTCTATGATTGCACTTTTAATAAAATGACTACATGTTACAAAATGTAAAGTGGCATTTCTTACAAGTTCAGAAAGTTATAAATCTCTGGTTCTTATAGTTTAGAAAAAATGCCCCCCAGTACAAGGAAAAAATTAACTTACTGAAATTGAGACTCAAACCAGTGCTTTAAAATATTTATAAGCAAGCTAAAGATGAGATAATTATGTCATTTTAAAGAGGAAAGTCTATACTTTTATAATACATAAAATAACTTAATGATTCATTTAGAGCATATAGCTTTTTTCACCGACACTCACTACTGTGGTATGGCAATGTTATTTAACTTACCTACAGACAAACAACACAGAAATAAATACAGTAATCCAGGAGTCTACAAACTACGTAAAATGCAACGACTGTCCAAAGTTCTACATAGGACATACAGGCCGAAGTTTCAAAACACGATACACAGAACACATACGAGCTCTCAAAGACTCTGACTATGCAAACCATATAATAAGCATAGGCCACAAATACGCAGACATCAATACAGACATGGATATCCTACACATTAACCACAAAGGTCATATGCTCAACACACTCGAACAATATGAAATATACAAACACACCACACAAGACAACACCAACATCTTAAACGAACAATAATTGTAATTATTACAGTTCAAATCACATGCACTCTACGACACAGTAATTCAAAAATGTCTTCTTAGCCACAACAGTGGCATCATGGGAGTCAGTTGCTGAAGATGGCCGCTCCACACGGTTGAAAGTGCTCCAACAAGGTAATTAACATTGCCATACCACAGTAGTGAGTGTCAGTGAAAAAAACCTATAGGCCTATGCTCTAAACGAATCATTAAGTTATTACATCACTACAAAATGGACAAAACACAAGAACATAAAATAAAGTAAAAATTCATGTTTTTGCCATTTTCACCCTTAATAAGGGCAGAATATTTATTTTAAGTGTCCCATAACATATTATTTTTCATATTAATGTATTAAAATTTGTAGTGTGTGTTTTTCTGTATAACTGTGTTGTCTTTGGACTATGTAATATTTTTAAATCTATGTATTACTTGAATGATCTTAATAAGTTCCGCCTAGTATACCACTAATTTGATTAAGCACATGTGAAAGCTGAAGAAGAGAAAAAATAATCAGGAATGCCAGTTCACTTCTATTGAGAAATTTGTTTGTATGTTTATTAGTCAGTATTTTAGCAAGGATTAAGTTATATGATGATTTTGATTTGATATAAAAACTATTACCCAATCCGGGTTAGTATCAATACTTTAATTATATTTTCATGTTTGAACAAAGAGCTCAAGTTAACAAAAGTTACATATATTCAAATCAGTAAAACTGTGTGTTGTCAATATTTAAAAATTTGATTTAACTAAAATGACTAATTAATTATTAAAATATCACTACCTTGCTATATTGTGACATAAGATATGTAGTAGACAGTTCATGTATGGGTGATTCTTCAAATACGGGAAAATTTGCGTTCCGGAGTGATATTTCCCTTAAAATTCAACTTTAAAAAAAATTGAAATAAAAGATTTTTCTACTACTTCCATACCACAACTACCACTTTGAAATGTCACTAACTTTAAATTCTGATACTCCAAAACCAAATTTAATTCAATTGAATGTTATCCACATGCCCTGTCCCATACCCCGGTTTTGTATATTCTACTGCATTTTTCCACAAAACAAAATGTTACTTCCTTTTCGACTTTTTTCCTGCCAATGAGTATGATTGTGTGAAGAATATTAACCCCTAAAAAATAAAATGAAATAAAATTGTCATTTCACCTAATGAACATAAAGAATGTCCCAAGGGTTTTTGGTCATCCACATGGCTGAAAAGAATGAAATTTTTTTCTGCAGGAATGAGAAATTTGTATAACTGGCAACAGTGTTAGGAAGCTAACAGAGCAGCTTGTGGTTGAATTTTGCTTGCTTACAAACAGTTTGGGATTAGCAAAGGAAAGCGTTTTTATTCTCCGTCATTAACATGACTTCTAGAAAATAGGCAAAAAGTGAATATTAATTAATTTTGATTATGCACTATGATAAACCTACCAATTCAAAGTACCTGACTGAAGTTAAGCCTACAGAGGTTTAGGAATGGCTTACTGAGACCACTTAAACTCCTTTTTTGTCATCCACATGCCTAATTTTTGTTTCATCCACATTCCTCATAAAGGGGTATGTGGATGACTCTCAAGTCATGTAGATGATAAATGTAGGATACTATTGTGTTTGTGGTGTCTGTGACCTGTACTTAAAATCTTAAAACTGATTAAATGAATTTCTGCTTGATTCCCCCCCCCCCAACCGTAAAAACACAGTCTAGTTAAAATTACATTGATTCCGGAGTATGCACACAAATTTGCAAATTTGGTGCAAAATAAACTGAAGTAAACTGAGAAAAATATGAAACCACATAAAAAAAAAAGCATATTGTTGCCAAAGTTAGTCATTAATGTGGCCTTCTGCCATCCACATGTACACGGATGTCATTCACATGGCTTTAAAAAAAAAATATATATATATATATATATATATATAAACATTTAAGCTCTGCCGGTGTCTTATTACTATCGAGAAACCCCTGAAGTATTTTAGCAATTTTTTTGAGATTTTAAAAATAAACTAAAAAATTTTGATTTTAGACACTCCAAGTTTTCCCGTATTTGAAGAATGACCCATATACTGATTCTTTTGATCAATGGAATGGAAGTTATCTAAAATATAGTCTTAATAAAATAATGTCCTTATTTCATTTATGCCTGTCATTTCACTGTGCGTGTTGTAATTGAGCAATACTGTAGTTTATTAATAGTGTTGATGTTTTTCTCTTGCTGGCTTACTATGCTGACTATTTTTTTTAATTTTGGAATTTTTTAAATTTTGTTTTTTTTATTTTTTTGGATTTTAAGATTTTTTAAATTTTGGATATTTGGATTTTTTTACTTTGGATTATTTTTTAAAATTTGGATCTTTGAAGTTTTTATATTTTTAATTTATTTTTATTTTTAAATTTCGGATTTTTAGACTTAAAATTTTGGATTTTCGATTTTTTAATTTGAATTTTTGGATTTTTTAAATCTTAAATTTTTTGAATTTTGGATAAGCCTAATTATTGAGTTGCTTGTTTTCTGTGCAGTCCGTTCCGTCACACCAAACTAATTTCGCGACGATTTTCAGCATAACACTAATTCCGTGACGGTTTTGTCCGTAACGCAAGCTCTCGATTAAATCCTACCACGGCTAAAGAAGTTTCACATAAAAAACCTAATTTTTAGCAAGTAATAGGAACCAATACTTGAGAAAAATAGCAAGAGGACGTGCTTTTTCAATGTGGTTTCAGTGTGTTACTAGTGGATACAAAATTTCCAATAGAAAATTGTGAAAATAGACTTTATTCTAAGTTCTCGTGATAGTTTCCCATTGAATTGCGTGTAGTTCAGTGGGTGTCTTCAGGTGAGGCAAGATGGCGGCATAGCGCAAGGCTAGGCTTCACCGCCGTGACCCAGATTTTTTTTTTTTTTTTTTATATTCTTACAACTAGTGTTGTGGCATCGAATCTTATGATCCCTGACCACACATGAAACAGTTTACATCAAGGATTATATAACACATAATTAATTAATCCACCACTCACAAATTCGGGGGATTTCCGTATCGACTACTTCACTATACTTTTAGAGCCATTTTGGGGGTTCGGTATCGTGGAAAGTCCTGTTCATTGTATTGGCCGAGCTTTTTCACAATTGCATTTGGACTCTGGTTCAGTCGCGAATAAAATCTAACAACTAAGTCACAGAGCACTTCATGTACATATGGCATTTCCAAGTCTTCGTGAATTTGTGAAGTTCTTGTATACCAGTCTGAGCCGTGAATTAATCTGAGAGCTTTGTTTTGTGCTACTTGTAATGGTGCTAGAGTAGCATCAGGAGCATAAGCCCATGCAGGGGCAGCATAAGTTAATATAGGCAGCACTAAAGTCTTATATAGTTGAAGTTTCTTCTTTATGTTGATTGCTCCTGACTTAAGAAGCGGGAAAATCTGAACTATTCTACCTATGGCTTTGCCTTTCACGAGTTTTATATGTCTATGCCATAACAGCGTTCGGTCAAGGATTACACCAAGGTATTTTGCTTCAGCACTGTATTCCAATCGTACATTATTCAAAGAGAGTTTCGGCACTCTTTTGAGGGAACACTTGGTGAAACACATAGCTTGAGTTTTTTCATGATTCAATCCGATTCTCCACTTCTTAAACCATGACTCAGTTTGATTAATGTGTTCCTGTAAACATTGCACAGCGAATAGAGGGTTAATGTGAGATGCAAACAGCATCGTGTCATCCGCATACTGTCCAATATTCGTGTTTGCTGTGATGGGTATATCTGCCGTAAAAATATTATATAATATCGGTCCCAGAACAGATCCCTGAGGCACACCTGCCTTAACTGGACGTATTGAAGATAGAGCACACCCGGATCTTACCTGGAATGTTCTGTCTTGTAGATAGGAAGCTAACAGTTTGATGTACATATCAGGTAGTCCGCAATGAATAAGTTTGTATATTAAGCCGTCATGCCATACAGAATCATAAGCTTTAGCTACATCTAAGAACACTGCAGGCACAAAGGATCCTGTATTAAAGGCCTTAGTTATAACCTCAGTAAGGCGAAGTAGCTGATGTGTCGTTGAACATCCTGTTCTGAAGGCCATTTGATGGTCCGGAATGATATTGAGTTGTTGTTCGTATATCCTATTCAATATTATTCGTTCTAATGTTTTGCTTATTGTAGATAACAAGCTGATAGGTCGTCTGTTATTAGGATACTGAGGGTTCTTGTGTACTTTCGGTATTGTTATAATTACAGCGTGTTTCCATACTGATGGAAAGTAACCAAGTTTCATACTTAAGTTAAATAATTTAACCAAATAAGTCACAGATTTTCTTGGCAAATTCTTCAGAGCATTGTTTGTTATTGCGTCTTTACCAGGCGACTTATTACCAGAAAGCGACTTAAAAATATTTTTAATTTCTGAAGGCGTTGTGTATCTTAGCTGAGTTTTACAAGGTAACCCCAAGAACTCTTTCACTGCTCCACGGACATCGTCAAAGTGATCTCTCAAGTCTTCGTCTTCTTGAGAAGTTGTAAATTGTCGTTCAAGATGTTCTGCAATTACCTCAGCTTTTTTATTGTCTTCATAAACGAGTCCATTTGAACTTCGAATTGGTTGCGAATTGGATTTACTGCGAGGTTTAACAAGTCTTCGAGTAATTTTCCATATCTGAGAGGAGCTACTGGCATCTGATACATCTTTATCTAATTTATCTAATGTATAATTCATGACAGCTCGATGCACTAAGTTTTTTAAGCTATTAAATTCCTTTTTATATACAGGATTTCTTGTTAAATGCCATAGTTTCCTGTTCCTTTTCTTTTCTGCAATTAATTCTTTTATTTCTCTTGGTAGAGGAGAGTTACTGTTGCTGTATTCTATAACTGTTGTAGCATTTTTTATAGCTGCTGTTAAAGTATTCGTGTAGATTTCAGCTGATGCTTCTAACTCTTCAACAGTAGATATTAGTGGGTTTCCGTGCAAAGATTCATTTAAATATTTTCTAAACTCAGACCAATTTGTTTTACGATATATTCCAGAAAGAGAAGGTCTAGTTTTAGCACATCTGTTTAGAGACATTATTACAGGAACATGATCAGAAGAGAAGTCATCTGTAGTTACTATAGAGGCAGGCAAGGCATTTCCTCTATACAAGGCTAGGTCAATGATATCAGGAGATATAAGATCATTGTATGGAAAGTGAGTTGGAGTAGTTGGGGCCAATACATGATAATGATGTTTGTGAGAATGTTCCTCCAAAAGTTTACCTCTTGTAGTTGTGCATCTGGAATTCCAACTAATATTTTTAGCATTGTAATCGCCACCTAGTAGAAAACTGGATCCAGTTGAAATTAAACTGTCTAGATCACCTTCTGTTAAGGGCTTAGAGGGAGAGCAATATATTGCTCCAAAAACTATGCTTTCATTTGTAAACTGAACTTCCACAAAAGTTCCTTCAATATAGCTAAAGTTAGGTGTCTCAATTTGTCTGTGATAAATGCCAGACTTTATCAATATCGCTGTGCCTCCATATGACCCCTTATCTTTCCTATAAACATCATATCCATTAAAATTCATCCTAATATTGGAATTTAAATGGGTCTCATTTATCATGAATATATCTATTTCATTTTCTTCTAGGAAATTAGGTATCAGATATTTTTTATTACGGACTCCATCCGCATTCCAATAAGCTACAGACAATGGCCGATGAAGGACATTTACGTGGTTTCTTCTATCCATCTTGTGTTAAGACTGAAGTAATTCCCTCAGCTAACATAAACAGTTTTGTTATTGGATCTGTTTCATGTTTACAGTTATTAAAAGCAGAATGAATGCCATTCATCAAATTTTTTATGAAGTGCATTGTTTCTTTAAACTCTTTTAACAAAGAGCGTAAACCCAATGGATCTGTGTTTTTGGATGAACTTTCTTGGGTTGTCGGTTCAAGATTAGAATAACTGTCTGATTTTGGCAATGAAGGGAAGTCAGCATTATTAAAAATAAATTTCTGTCTATCTTTTCCTTGTGAGGGAGTATTTCGGCCATTTGCATAAGCTAAAAACTTCTCACATTTCCTATAATTAGCAGGATGAGCCTTTTTGCAATTGGCACAATTTGGAGGATGAAGTGGGTCTTTCGTACGCTCTTTAGTTGGGTGATTCTGACCACAACGTACGCATTTTGCTGGAATGTAACAACCATCTGCTTTATGGCCGAAACCTTGGCATTTATAGCACTGTACAGGTCCATGGGAACCACGATAGTCCGAAACTGTGACCTTTAGGTCGAACAATCCTATTAAATTCCTGATGTTCGGGGTGTTGGGAATATCGTGAAGTGTAATGACCCACAAAGGCATAACATCCAACTTGTTTACCCCAGTCTGGCTGTCCTTAATCTGTCGTTTTAACTGTCTCACGCTTTCAATGGGATATTGAAGAGCTCTTAGCTGTCCGTCAATTTCCTCGGTGGGAGTATCTATAGGTAAGCCTCTCAAGACAACTTTTATTTTCTTATGTTCTCCAGAAACAAAAGTATAAAACTCAATTTTTTGAGTGAGCAGGTATTCTTTTATCTTCTTACTGTCCATTTCATTTTCTGGTAAGATCTTAATCCCTTTTGGGCAGAGCTGACATGTTGGCATTACAGATGCAAACTGTTTAAATTGTTCTCGTAGCCTATAATACGGAACTTTCGATGTTATAATAATAGGTTTTGGTTTTCTGCTTTTATTAATGGTAAGACTAGCTGCCATAATAGGTTCTTTACAGTTTTCCTGTAATTCATGCTGAATAGATTCTGCATTAGTTTTCATGTGTTGAACCAATGATGAATTAGATGAAGACCCTGAGTTAACATATAAACCCAGAGGAGCAAATGAATTAGAAATGCTTACCGTAGTTGTAGGAGTGGTGAAAGGTTTAGCAACCTTCTTTGGTAACACGAAGTCTCCTTCATTGCTTGAACTTTTGGCTTGTGCTCTTTTGTACATCCTACTTGGTTTCTTAACTATTAATGATTCGGCATCTGTATTAGATGTCGACATTTCTTGATCTGTTATGATTTCATCCACTGACTTTACTTCTTCACCTGGTATTGATTGGTTTTGCATTGTGAATACACCCTGTATCGGGCAATTTAGTTGATTGCGAACTTCAGCTGCCAGTATCTTTTTAATAAATTAACTGCAGTTAGATTAAAATCACTTAAGATAAGTCTTACTACCTTAAAAACACTTAACACTGAAATTAAACTCTATATAAATTACAATTCACCAGTAATTCAATTAATTTCCACTAGAAATAGAAGACACGTATTTCAATCTTCGCGCCAACAATGGAATTCGACCCAGATTGCCGGGCTGTGGGATGTAGTACTGCCTTCCTCTCATAGATGGCAGTCCAATATCAGGTTCCTGTTCCTCCTTCAGCAACTTCCATTTGAGTTAACGTATCACGGCGCGTGCTTTAAATATCAGTGCACCAAATATGTTTCATATCAAATAATGTGGGTTTAGTTTTAAATCAGCAGATACTGTTTTCAGAGCAGCTTTGTGTATTTTCTTCATGAAAGTAAAATAAGTGCATACAAATAAGTGTTTAACAGTTAATTTCTTGTTTTGTGTTTGTGATATTTTCCAAATATGGACACAGGCAACCAAAACAATTTCGTAGCTTCTGAAAAGTTGCATTACATTCGAAAATGCGTTGGGAATGAAAATTTTCTGTTCATTTGAAAATTCAAGTATTGTTTGAATGTAAATAGCGATGAAGTAAAATCTATGATTGAAAGCACAAATGAACCCAACAATATTAAAAGTGATGGCCTTCTAAAATTATCTTTTGAGCCAGTTACAAAACAGTGCGAAAAACAACAGACGAATTCATGCCTGCTAAAAAACAATTGAAGACATACTCTGCACAACTCAATGCTTCTCGTTTGTCCAAGAAAGCATCAATAGCAACACAAAATAGATTCCAAGTCTTAACAACTGTGACTTCCATGGATCTGCCTATCTGCCAATCTCTGAAGCGACATCAAGTAACAGTACCTACATGACTGTCACCAGCACAAGTACGAAAACATCTGCATCCATGCAAGGTAAACTTATTAAAACTTCTACGGAAAAGTTCACAGGCGCACATGAAGTTGCCTGAGACCATAACCTATTAAGTTTCAATCCAATACTCTTCCAGTTCATAAAGAAGATGTTATTTATTGATGTACACGTAAACTAATACAGAAGGATTAATATTTGTTATATGAACTGAAGTACACTTATACTCTTGTGCAAAAAGACGAACTAAAAGTACTTCCTGCCTCATGGCAGACTTAGCACGAAAACAAACAAAGAACAAAGGCCAACGGCCAACGCCCAACTGCATGCTTCTTGCATGGCAGAGCTTAAGTCACTGTCACTAGGAGGCGACACCGTTCACTTTTAAGTTTGACACTCAGTGCTGCCAACTTCAACACTTTCCCTTGTCAATTTAAAAGTGAAAACAAAACTTTTACTTCTTTTCTAGTTTATTCCTAATTGTCCTCTTAGGATCCTTAAACGAGTCTGTGCTAACGGCTTAGTCATCAAATCTGCAAGTTGTCTCTCTGTTGCAATTTGCTGAACACCTAATTGCCGTTCACTAACTTTCTCTCTGATGAAGAAATGTTTGACACTAATATGCTTCGTTCTGTTATGGAACTCTGGATTTTCAGCTAATCTTACTGCTGCCTGGTTGTCCACCTGTAGAACTGGAACATGCTGAAGCTCTGTGATGCCTTTGAAGAGTCTGGCAAGCCAAATAGCTTCTTTGGCTCCTTCAGTTGCTGCAATCAACTCTGCTTCAGTTGTCGAGGTCGCTACTACTGACTGTCTTTTACTTAACCATGAAATAGCTCCGCCTGCATAGAGTATTACCACTCCAGATGTGGAGCGCCCTGTTGCTTCGCAGCCACCAAAATTTGCATCACTATAACAGTCTAAGACACCTCTGTTGTAGTTTGGCTTGTACACAATTCCCATTTCTTGTGTACCTGCTATGTACCGGAACACCCTCTTCACTTTTACTATCTCTTTCAATGTAGGATTGTCAAGCGTTCTGGATAAGTAGCCAATACTGTAGGCCAAATCCGGTCTTGTTCCTGTCATCAAATACATAAGTGTACCGATTGCCTGTCTGTAGGGAAAATTGATTTCTCTCACATTGTTTTCTTGTTGAAAAACTGCTGACTCTTTCAACATTGGGGATGTCACTGGTTTGCATTTATCTAGTCCAAAGCTCTTTAATACCTTCTTAATATATGCTTTCTGACTTATCTTAATGCTACCGTCTTCTTGTTTTTCTATTTCCAAGCCTAAGAAATATGATGCTGGCTGTGCAGTTATTTTGAACTTGGTCTGGAGTTCTTCAATAACACTTTTTGTTTCTGCTGGATCTGATGATGCAATTAAACCATCATCCACATATAATACAATTACCACTTTCTTGTTATTATTTTCTCTGATGAATAAACATGAATCAGCATCACTTACTTTGAACCCTAGGTTGGTTAAAAACCCACCAAAACATTTATTCCAGCAACGTGGTGCTTGCTTTAAGCCATACAAACTTCTCTTCAGTTTGCAAACACGATCTGTCCCATCACTGTATCCTGTTGGTTGTTCCATATATATTTCTTCTTCAAGTTCGCCGTACAGGAACGCTGTTGATACATCAAACTGGGTAAGGTGCATTGCTTCACTTGCTGCAATGCTCAAAACTGAACGTATTGTGCTTAACTTAGCAACTGGACTAAACGTTTGGCTAAAGTCAATACCTTGACGTTGACTAAATCCTTTAACCACTAGCCTAGCTTTGTACTTCTCAATTGAACCATCTGGTTTGGTCTTCAGACGAAACACCCACTTGCATGGTATGGTCTTTTCTCCTTTCGGTAAAGTCGCCATCTCCCACGTTTCATTCTCATGAAGTGACTGAAGCTCACTCTTCATGGCGTTTTGCCACTCTGCACTTTGGTTGCTTTTAATGGCGTCCTCGTAGGTTTCTGGAACTTTGTCATTAACATATTCTTCTGCAGCCATGACGTAATCATCAAACCTCTTCGGTTTTCTTATTTTTCGACTGTCTCTTAGTTCGTAACCATTGCTTGGTTGGTCCTCATCGTCACTTGAAGTGTTACTCACTTTATCTGTTTGTTTGTTGAAATGAATATAATCATCATCATCACTTTCGACTTCAGGTCCTTCATTCTCAGTTGGAAGCTTTCCCTGATCAAATTGATTGTTGATTTTTATTTCACTTTCTTCATGTATTTCTTTGTTACATTCTGTAGGGTTCTCTTGAAATATTACGTCTCTTGACAAGATGATCTGATTATTTTCTTTGACCCAAACTCTATAGCGCTCATCACCATCATATCCAACTAGATACCCTTTTATGGCTTTTTGGTCCATTTTCTTTCTTTTCTTATCTGGAACATGAACGTAACAGCTGGAACCAATGATGCGCAGATGCTTAATTCTTGGTTTCTTGCCCATCCACAGCTCGAATGGACTTATGCCTGCAACTGATGACTTTCCAGTGCGGTTGAGAATGTAAACAGCAGTGCTGACAAGCTCAGCCCAAATTGCTGCTGGGAAGTTGGCTTCTTTATTTGAGTACTTAAAGGTTCTTGCCATTTCAACTATCATTCTAAACTCTCGTTCACTTCCACCGTTCTGCTGTGGCGTGTAAGGAGCCGTTAGTCGTTGGTTAATTCCCTCTTTTCTCAAAATTGCCCTAACTTCTTCATTGTCAAACTCTCCACCATTGTCACTTAAAATTTCACTAATTGTGTGTCCCAACGCTTTGGAATGTCCTATCATGTGCTTAAGCATATCTTTAACTTGTGATTTCGCATTGAGTAGATAGCAATAGCGAAACTTACTGAAACTGTCTTTAAACACTAATAGAAACCTTTTCTTTGAGAAGGAGTTGTCAAATGGTCCACAGATGTCCACTGAAACTAATTCTCCTATTCTGGTACTCTTTACTCTATGACCAAATTTCTGTCGATGGGCTTTCCCATAATAATAATAATAATTTTATTTTCTTGTCATTAAACCATTTAGGTAATAGACAAAGTCAGGAGTACAAAGATTACATACATAAATTACAACACGAAATATACATAATTCACAACTAATTTTACAATATAAGTGAAAATACTACATTAAGTTTCTTGTACATTTATTAACTATTACTAACTATAAGTTCTTAAAGTCATATTCGAAATATTTATTATTTAATATTTATTAAATATTTATTTATTAACAGTCAACAAGAATTTTTAAGAATAACTTAAATTTAGATAAATTAAAAAAATAAATAAATAAGAATTTTATTGTCGTTAAACCCCTTTGTTACTAGATAAAGTCAGGACCACAATCTAGACTTAACCCACTATGTACATTTTAAAACCTGTATTCATATTACCATTAAACTATATTACACTCAAAAAATTCAGACACAGAGTAGAAAGGGCTGTTAACCAGGTAGGTATACACCTTGCATTTGAATAGATTTATAGGCAATTCAGCACACACAAGGCTCACACACTTTCTTGTTTAGTTGCACTGATCTGCCTAACTGATTTTCAAGTTGCTCCTTGATGTGTCGTACATCTTGGTGACCCCATCTCTCATGATAAAGTTGCACTAATTCATCATCTGATAATTCTGCAGTATTAACAGTTTCACCTATCACTTGTGGCCTAATCTTTGCTTCATACAATGTACCTCCTCTCTCTCGAGTGCCATGTATTAGCTCAACGTTTCCTTTTGTGAGCCAGCAATCAGTTGCTGTTGATGTGAACTTACTGTCTGGAACTTTGTCTTGTGCTGCTAAGACCGATAGTAAGTTTCTGGATAACTGCGGAACATACCACACATTGTTCAAACTTACATTAATGTCTTTTTCACGTACTGTTGACTTAAAATCAATGGTACCTTCACCAGTTGCAGTCAAGATTTCTTTCCCTGCTGATTGGATTACTTGCGGACTTTCAAACTTTTTGAAATTTCTGAATAGGTCTGACCTATTTGTCATATGCTTTGTGGCTCCATTATCTATCCACCATTTTTCTGAAGATGGCTCTGCACTGTATGTTTCTTCAATCTTGGTGAAAAAGGCCCAGCTTCCTACAGCTAAAGCATTATTACCTTCTTCGTTGTAACTTGCTAAACACTGCTGGTTACTGTTAGTAGTGCTGTTCTTTGGTGGCTTTCCATCTGCAATCCACTTCTTACAGTCTTTTACCCAGTGTCCTTTGCGCTTGCAGTAGTTACACTCATCATTTCTTTTGGACTTCTTGTTCTTTATATTCTGCTTTGACTTAACTTGTTGAGCTAACAATGCCTCTGAAGAACTTTCTTTCTTAAAGAAATTACGCTCATGTGCACACAATTGTTCACCTAGTTCATCAAATGTTCGTTCATCTTTATCATCTGTTAGTACCATCCAACTTGACTTAAATGAATCAAACTTGCTCGGAAGCATATGAAGAACTTTGCCAATTAGCATCATCTCTGGTAATTCTTGTTTCGTTCTCAACTTAAGTCCGTTATTTAAGTCACACCAAAATACCTTTAACCTCGCAATATTGCCTGCTACATCTTCTCCATCTGCCCAGGAGCATGTATAAAAGTCAATTACAGCTTGGATGACCTGATCCTTTGTTGTTGCTTCAAACTGTCTCTTTAAAGCCTCCCAAAGTTCTCTAGCTGTCTCTTTATCCATGACTTTTCTTGCATTATTGTCACTTAGGTTGTTAAAGATAACTGTTGCAGCAAAACTGTCTGCTTTTCTATACTTGTCTAATTGTAGTTCATATTCACGCTGCTCTTCTGTTGAGGCCTCTGATGTAGGTGGTGATGGCTTCTTAAATTTGCCATCAACAACATCCAATGCTCCCTCATGAAAGTTTAGACTATATTTGATTTTCCTTTTCCATAAAGGCCAATCCGATTCACCTTGGAGGGCTGTTATTTTCTTCATAGCACAATCCATTGTCTTAGTATTGAGTAAATCTTCTGAAACTTGCGTACATTCACTCGTCACTCTGGATGAATCCTAGATTGTTCAAATACTTCGCTAAACCCAGCACAAATCTTTATAATACTTCTATGTAAGAGTTCACTGATGTACAAGAAGCTATCTGGGCCCATAACCTATTAAAACTTCTACGGAAAAGTTCACAGGCGCACATGAAGTTGCCTGAGACCATAACCTATTAAGTTTCAATCCAATACTCTTCCAGTCATAAAGAAGATGTTATTTATTGATGTACACGTAAACTAATACAGAAGGATTAATATTTGTTATATGAACTGAAGTACACTTATACTCTTGTGCAAAAAGACGAACTAAAAGTACTTCCTGCCTCATGGCAGACTTAGCACGAAAACGAACAAAGAACAAAGGCCAACGGCCAACGCCCAACTGCATGCTTCTTGCATGGCAGAGCTTAAGTAATAAATTTGGGAATGTTCACACATTGTGTATTGGGTTTTTCTTTAGTTCACTTATGTTCGGGCATATTCGTTCAGGCTTCGGTTTCTGTTTCTGCATTCTAGTATGTGGTATCTTCCACACTTCTCTCCGCACAGTTCACACGTACATGTGTCTGTTGGATTGTGATATTTCCTGTTATTACACATCTTGACGTGGAAACCATGCACCGCGAGCCTAGTCACTACGTGCCGTAGTTCATAGTTTGACTTCTGCCATTGTGTCGTTGTCACTGCTTCTGTCAGGTAGAAGTCTTCCCAGATCTCGTTTTCTTTTCTTTTGCGCTCTTGCAGTGCGTCTTTCACCGCTTGCGTTGTCGGCAACAGGTGTTTCAGCCTGAGATCCTCTAATAGGTACGTCTCTCGTGCCATCACATACGTTAGTCTGGAGGGCGTATACTTCGATACGCCCATCGCTCGTTTCAAGAATCTAGCCTTCAGGCTTTCGATACTGTGGAGTTGCTGTTCTGTTAGTTGTTCCCAAATGGTTTCCAGTCCGTACGTTAAGGTAGGCAGTACTTTCGTTTCGAACAGTTTCATTGCCGTCTGTAATGATATTAACTGTATGTTTTCTATATCGTTGATTGCTCTTACTGCTGCTATCAGTCTCTGTTTCAGGTGTACTGCATATGATGTTCCGGTTTGTTGGATGGTCACTCCCAGGTATTTGTACATGTTTGCTTTTTTCAGCGGCTGTCCTTTGCAGTATATGTCTGTGTTTGCTGCTAGTCTCCCTCCCTTGCGGAATACTACATACTCTGTCTTATTCTGGTTTATTTCTATCTCATTTTCTTCCGCCCAGTTTTCCAATGCGTCCACCGCCTTCTGGAGTTCTGCTCTGCTGCTTGATGCTAGCGCCATGTCATCTGCGTACACGTATGCTGTCACCTCCTGTGTTGCCTTATTTATTTCCTGTATTGCGTCATGCGTGAGTACATTGAACAAGACGGGACTTAAGGGGTCGCCCTGCATTACGCCAT
Organism: Ectobius pallidus; assembly: GCA_964059195.1. Taxonomy (NCBI): domain Eukaryota; kingdom Metazoa; phylum Arthropoda; class Insecta; order Blattodea; family Ectobiidae; genus Ectobius; species Ectobius pallidus. The sequence continues at coordinate 200,837,163 of CAXKWD010000003.1, forward strand.
TTGTTTGGTTGATCCAGTTGGATTTTGTCACACCGTCTTCTATTTGTATTGCGTTCTCTGCTAGTATGTTTGATATTAGTGTCACTGTCCATGGGTCTTCTACGATTTTCCTCAATTTGTCTACTACCTTTTTTCTGTTTACTGTATCGAATGCCTTGCTGTAGTCTACGAATACTACGTTCATTTTTCCCTTGTCCTTGCTTAGTTCGTCCTTGATATTATTTATTAGGCATTCCACTGCTGTGAGTGTTGATCTCCCCTTTCGGAATCCGAATTGTTCGTCTGGCATATGTTTGTCTACCGTTGGGCTGATTCTTGTTACTAGCATTCTGGTGAGTATTTTGAGGGGGGTAGGTTCTAGGACGAGAGCTTAGGTCACTGTCACTAGGAGGCGACACCGTTCACTTTTAAGTTTGACACTCAGTGCTGCCAACTTCAACAAAACTAAAGGTAAAATAGCCGCCACATATAATTGTACTGACAAAAATCAACTATTTTCAGTTCAGACAACAAATCAAAAATATCGTTTCCGAAGACATCACCGGAAAATACTGTCCACAAGGGATAAAACTTTTTTGTGCAAATGAAAAGGACTATAGTAACATCAAAGAATACTTAAAAAATGAAGAATTGGAGTTTTATACTTTCCCAGTAAATCAAGCAAAAATGCAGAAAGTCATAATAAAAGAAACAGATGTTCTGAGCATTCAAAACGAGCTGATCTCTCGAAAATTTGCTGTAGACTCTGTTAAGCAAACAAAATGAAAGAAGATCAACGAAACAACTAATAATACATTTATTGAATCTGTTGGGTATGTATTGCTTCCGTAGAGATAGGAGCAAACATGTGAGGTAAAAAGTAAAATAAAATCTCTGATAGGAGGACCAGCCCGTAAGATACAGGCACTCTGGGAGAGCAAGAAGGACTTATAGAACTCAGGTCGTTGGATTCAGAGGTCCACGAATGTAACTGGGAATGAACCTTATTCATGTAATTAACGATGGAACTCTTTATTTCACACAATATAGGTTAAATAGATGCACTGAATTAACTGAATGATTAATTAAATCACAAATAATCTGAAATAGGATTGCTTAACTTGCAATATACACAGTACTGAGCTTTGGCGGGAAAGCTAGACACGTGGCGATAATTGTACTGTAATTATGCCAGTAATGAATTATATGTCAAAATGCTCGTAAGGATTACTGTGTTCCTTTTAAGATGGATTAACACTGATATCTGTAGAATAATACACTGTATAGCTGATTTAGTGACCGCTTGGGTTTGCACAATACACTAGAACTAATACACGAGCTTTTAGAAGAATCTAATAAGCCGATAATGATGAATCTACTGTAAATAGTGTAGATTAAATACTCGCACATGATAATACTTGTAACTGTAAGTATTATGTGTTTATTCGCATTTAAGAACAAAACCACTTAGGCTATTGTCTTGCAAGGCGTGAATTTGCAGAGCTATCCGACATAGACTTTCTCATGTGGACGCAGGCTTCTAACTGGCTTGGCTATGACGCTGCTTAGTATCACGAGGCGTCTTACAAGTATGCACCTGCTGGAAATAGTGCCAAGAACAGGCGGCAATCACTTGTATCACTGCGCTGAGATTGCTGGCTCAGCAAAAATAGACTTAGCGGAGAGTTTGAATATACAGACTCACTAGACACGTAGAAAAATGCTAGTAAAACCTATAGCTTGCGTTAACAGAATCAATGTCTTTATGGATTGTCACAACCTATGCCTCTCCTGATGTTTCTGACAGAATTTGAAGGTGAACAGATTAGCTATACAGACAGCACAAAATTCCTGGGGGTGTGGATTGATGAAAACTTAAAATGGTTAAATCGTATATTCAATATATATAGAAAAAAACTAAGTAAAACATGTTTCGCTTTACGAACTATCAGAAAGGTTTCATCTTTAGAGACTACCCGCAATGCATACTATGCCTACTTTCATTCAGTCTTAACATAATATGTTAATATGCCATATTATGGCATAATGTTTTGGGGAAATTCACCACATGCCAAAGATATATTCAAACTACAGAAAAAAACTATAAGAATCATTGTAAAAATAAGTAACACAACTAGCTGTCGACAGTTCTTTAAACATCTGAAAGGGCTACCTTTACCACGTAGGCCTATATATATTTATGAATCAATATGTCACATAAATACTAATTTAAATTCATTCCTAGTGAATGCAGATGTCCATTCATATCATACAAAGAGAAAAAATGATACTTATAAACCTCACTGTAATACCACTTTGTGTCAAAACAGCTTCATTTATACTAGCCTCCAACTCTTTGCCAGGTTACCTCAAAGAAATATCTGTACTCCATAAATTTAAAAGGGGCTTACTATAATTTTTGTTGGGACACTGCTTTTATACTAATAATTAATTTTTTGATGAATGCCAACAATTTACAACATAAGAGTTATTCAAACAGTGATTTTTCATTCCTTGTTTCAGGTTCCCAAGACGTCGGCCAGTTCTGCCAGGATAAATTAACCAAAGTTAACCTAATATTGTAGACAAACCTATTCTGATTATGTTACTAATTATATATTTTAATTGTATATTTTATAATTAATGTTTTAATAATTGTAAATATGTAATATATAAATTTGTTTGTAATTGTTTTGACGCGTCCCATAACAGGTACATGTTCAGCTGGACTAAATAAATCTTATCTTATCTTATCTTATCTTATCTTATTTGGATTGAAAATAAGTAAGGAGGATTATATCAGTAAACAAGGGCCTCTCCAATGTTATAAGTGCCAGGGCTTTGGCCATAAGGCTATAGCTTGCTATGTGAAACCAAAATGTGTGAGATGTGGAAATGAACACAAAAGATTGTGCTGCAAACGTTACTTCTATACCTAAATGTGCAAACTGTCAACAGGAGCACCACTACTAATTATAAAGATTGTCCCAAATATGTGAAATATGTAAATGGCATTAAAAATAGGAGGAAACTAACAAGACAAACGAATGTTGTCTTAAATGAATGCAATTTTCCACAATTGCCGCAGAGAGAATTTGCTAGTGCAACAAATGCCCAAGCAAGAACTGAAAACTCTTCTGTCTTTCAAGACTTAAAAGAGCTGTTTACTTTGTTCAAAGACGTTTCTTATTATTTCGATAAATTCAAAAATGCCATAACTAAAATCAAACAGGAGACTAACATTCTACCAAAAATCGAAATAATACAAAATTAAATGTCAGAACTGATTTGTCCTTAAGATAATGGGTACTATAAACAAACATTTAAAATTCAAGGGCTTAGAATCAGACAATGTTAACTCCAAAAATGAGTTTTTCAGTTAAAGGCAGTTTTATTATCACAAGTACGGTTACTTGCTGCCACCAGATTCTTATATTGATATTTCCAATAGTTTTACATTTTTCGAGAGATAACATTTTAGTTTTTAGTAACAGTTTAGAATCAGAGAACTTCCACTAGAGTTAACGCTCTCTGCCTCTAACTTCTTGCTCATTTGAAAGGCTTCAAGTGGGGAATGCGTTCTCTGACTCCAAAATGTTATTTTAAAATGCGGAGTTAATGCTGAATGTATGATGAGGGTAAGTAAAAAATTACTGACACTTTTCATTCTACAACTTTATTAAACAAAGATAGGTGGCAGCCGCATGTGCATGCTTTGAGTTTGTGCATCTGTGTGCACGTGTGCGGAAGTTAATCACGATTGCATCAGTTGTCTTCTAGCTACAACAGTGTAAGCATGTCAGCTCCGCTATCAGATTGCACCAAAGAGGAGCAACAAGCAGTGATCAGATTCTTGTGGTCAGAGGATGTGAAAGGTGCTGAAATTCACTATATGGGGAAAGTGCTGTATCTCGTAAAACTATTTTCTTGTGGTTCGAAATGTTTAAAAGTGGCCGAACGAGTGTAACACAAAAAGGAGATGGGCGATTGTCAACCTCGACCACTGCGGACAACATTCAGCAAGCTTGAGAGATGGTTCAGGCAGATAGGCGAGTTACCATAGATGAGGTCGCATCGTCTTTAAACATCAGTCACAGTTCTGCCTATCAAATTATCCACAATGAACTCAATTCCATAAAGTGTGTGCATGATGGGTACCACGAATGCTTAACACAACAAACAACACCAAACATTTGGACAGGTGTCAACGTTTACTGGATCGCTTCAATGCGGAAGGCGATGCATTTTTAAGCCGAATAGTGACCATTGATGAAACGTGGGTTCACCACTAAGAGCCCGAATCAAAATGCCAGAGTATGGAGTGGAAACACCCAAGATCCCCTTCAAAGAAATAATTCAAGACATCGCCATCAGCTGTAAAGGTGATGCCAACCCTGTTTTGGGAGGAAAACGGCCCTAAATTGGACGACTACTTGGACAGGGGGACTGCCGTAAATAGTGCAAGGTACAGTGATTTGTTGGCCAATAAGCTGAAACCAGCAATTCGAAACAAACGCCGTGGTCTACTCTCAAAGAAAGTTTTGTTGTTGCAAGGCAACGCCCGGCTCCACAGGGTCCATTACACCATAGAAACAGGTTGGGCTTTGAGTTCCTGGAACATCCTCCCTACAGCCCAGACCTTGCTCCCTCAGATTTTCATCTCTTTGATTTCAGATGTCGTCAATTTGCCTCAGGTGTGGATGTTTGGGATGCAGTCAAAAGTGGCTTCACGACCAACCAAAAACATTCTTCCAGGAAGGCATATGGGAGCTTGTGGCACGCTGGACAAAGTGCATTGCTCAAGGTGGAGACTATATCGAAAAATGATGTATCTGTTGTACACCTATCTTTGTTTAATAAAGTTGTAGAATGAAAAGTGTAAATAATTGTTGACCTACCCTCGTACATGCGATTAAATATTCAATTCAATGATTCATCTTACCAACTACTTTCAGTTTATTTGTTTACATTCAATCTGGGATGACGGAAGTGATTGAAGTTGCTTTTTCTGCCATGGTTAATTGTTGACAGCTTACTTCTTAAAAACAGCTGCAGTAGTTGTAAGGCTGTGTATAAATTAATTATATCACATTCATGTAGGATTGATTTGGCTGCAGTTTAGGTTTTGTGAGGTTTCTAAGCGTAATACACTGTTGTCATGAAAACTGTACATGGAATGTGATTTGGATTTGATAATTATGTGTAAAAAGGTATTAAGAACGAATGAGATGGTGCCAAATGATGTCAGTATCAGTGTGAGTGCAAGGAAAAACGTGAAAAACAATGGTTTGTACTGTGAATTATGTGCTAAAAGGGTGCTCAAAGGCATTAGATGTGACAAATGCCTATGTTGGATTCACGGAAAATGTATAAATGTGGATCTCTCAGAAATAAAAGGTGAAGATCTGTGGCACTGCACCATGTGTAAGATTGAAGAAAAGGAAGAGAATTACAAGAAAGAATTACTATCCAGAAAAGATGTAGATGTAGATTCACTTCTTGAAAAGAACAAACTACTAGTAGCCGAAAATGCTAAATTGAAACAAGAACTTGATAAGACTAAATCTAACCCTACTTTAGACACCACTGCAAACAATAAGCATAGGAGTCTCAGCACAGACATCGTGAATGATAAAGCCAAGCAAGGCTTTCAAAATCGCTGTTAGTAGGCCTATTGAAAAAAACCTACACACTGATTTTTTAGGCTTTCCAGACTTCAAGACTCTGATGTTGATCTAACTGAAGATAGTTCAAACAGAAGAGCTAAGCCAACCCTAATCACCAACCATCACAGTATTTTTTTAAAGTTTTGGAAATATGCACAATGTGCAGGATAGTTTATTCATTGGAGCTTAGTCTAGTCAGCGATATCATTCTCTTGCTGCACTCGATTGCGTGATATCTTTAGCAAGTTTCGCCACACCACTCACACACACAATCTTGATCTGGCTCGTGGTACGGTACTGCTTTGTCCCACAGCACTTGAAATGAAAGCCATGTATCGCAAACCTTGGCTCTTGTGAATGTCTTAGCTCGTAACCTGAGTTTGTCCAGTCTCTGTGAATCATGGCCTCTGTGGTGTAGAAATCCTCCCAAATCTCTTTCTTCTTTTCACTTAATTCAGCTATAATCTGTCCATAGTTGGGAGTGTATGGTAGCATCATCTCACATCTTAAATCTTCCAGGAAGAACGGTTCCTTCGCCAGTTCGTATACTAGTCGAGATGGTGTAAACTTCGAGACCGACAGCACTCTCTTCAAGAATCTGGATTTTACTTTCTCTATCTCTCTTAAGTCTTGTAATTTTAAATCGTGCCAAATTATTTCTAGTCCATAGGTTACCGTAGGGGTTACTTTTAGTCGGAAAAGTTTCATTGCTGTGACCAGTGATAACTGCTGTAGGTGTCTAATTTGGTTTATTGCCTCTAGTCCTGCTGTTACTCTTTCCCTTATATGCTCTGAGAAGGCGTCTGGTTTCGTCTTAAATGTTATGCCTAAGTATTTGAACTTGTTCACTGTTTCCAGTTCTTTACCTTCACAGATGAAATGTTCCTTAGAAAACCATTTAAGGGGCCTCGTAAGAGAGCAAGACAGTTACTCGAATTGGTTCATTCAGACCTATGTGGCCCTATGCCTATAGCTTCATGGGGTGGTGCTAGGTATGTTCTCACTCTGATAGATGATTATTCTAGAAAGATATTTGTATACTTTCTAAAATCCAAAGACGAAGTGCTTGTTTACTTTAAAGAATTCAAAGCTGAAGTAGAGAAGCAGACTGGTTTTTCGATCAAGAAGCTGCGTACTGATAATGGTACGGAATATGTAAATTCTGCTTTCAAATGTTTCCTGAAGGAGAATGGCATACTGCATCTGTTGACTGTACCTTACAATCCTGAACAGAATGGGGTTGCTGAACGTGTCAACAGAACTGTTGTTGAGATGGCAAGGTGTCTCATGTTGGATGCTGGTTGCCATGAGCGTTTGTGGGCTTAGTCCGTAAGTGTAAGTGTTTACTTAAAGAACAGATCTCCACATAAGGCTGTGCCTAATGTGACTCCTGAAGAAAAGTGGTCAGGTGAAAAGGTAGACCTGAGCCATCTGAAGGTGTTTGGCTGTCCTGCATATGCTCATGTACCGAAAGAGAAGAGAAGGAAACTAGATATGACAAGTAAGCGTATGACATTTGTTGGATATTGTGAATACACAGGTGATTTCAGGCTGTGGGATGTCGACAAGCCCACAGAAATCGTGCGTGCGTGCAGTGTTGTGTTCTTAGAATCTGAACTAACTGTGAAAGGAAAAACTAAGAATGCTGTAGAGGTTGGTAAGACTGTTACAGGTAGGGAAACCATTCCTCTCATGATTTATTATGATGAGCTACCAGTTTTTGCTGTACCAGAGGAACCAATGATAGCTGCTGAAGAGGTAATTACTTCGGGTAGTGAAGGGGAACAGTCCTCAGCACTCCCTGATTCAGATAACAGTCGTGTGTCTTCTGAGTCGAGTGCAACTGGAGATGATGGTGATGAAGAAGCATTGCCTGTGCCTGAGCAGGAACCCAGGTATCCACAAAGGGAATGTCATCCTGTTGTTAATCCTGATTTTTTATATTACGATGAGGGAGCATTGCATATACCTGAGGAAGAACCTAGGCACTTTGTAGGTTATGTTGCATGTGATCCGGTTGAACCACTGACAGTATAACAGGCCTTGTCCGTCATGGTGGGCAGCTATGAATGAGGAGTATAGAGCTATGTTGCAGAATAGCACTTGGGAACTTGTTCACTTACCGTATGGCAAGAAACCTGTGAGCTGCAAGTGGGTATTCGAACGTAAGATAAATGCTGATGGTAGTGTGAAATATCAAGCAAGATTAGTGGCTAGAGGTTTCACACAAGTCCATGGTGTAGATTACACTGATACTTTTTCTCCTGTGGTTAGAAAGGTTAACATCAAAGATGCTTTGTGTAATTTGTAATTTTGTTTAAACATTATCTTTTGTTTGTGTTAAGGAAATGTACTTAACTGTGGCACCCTAGATTAAGGGAAAGTGTTGGTAATACTGTTTGTATCAATGTATAATCTAGTGTGCAGTGAGTTGTGTATATATGTATGTATTCTTCCACGTCTTGTTCAGTTCTGTAATAAATTTCCTTGCTACGAAGTCGCGTGTCTGCTTCCACATCCATATGAAGTTCCATAACATAATTGCTAACACTTTCGGACATTGTCAGATACAAGTACATACAATTTAACATCTACCATAAGGATACATCTTACAAATTACATACATGTTGTCATTAGTTCATATCAATACTTATAACTTCTAAAAGTAACAATACAAATCCATACGGACATTATTAAATATTATATATACATAGGTCAAGTTATATACAGAAATTGTTAAGTACAGATATTGTTAAGTAACATTAATAAATGAAATGATGTGATGTTTCAAAACAGAGGATAAGCAAAATAAATGAGGAACTAGACTGGTTGTGCTCAGTGAGAGACAGCACCATCATACATGGTAATAGCTGGATATTAGACAATGACTTAGCCAATGACGGTGTGCACTTAAACCGCAGAGGGGCTTATAAGCTTGGAAAACTGCTTAATAATGCCATTGGAGCCACTCTAAAGCAGGTGAAATGGTGGATGTTGCTACCAAAAGCATCAACTCAAGCCCAGAGAGCCCCACATACAGAATACAACAAATGCCTCAATTTCTAACAACTATCTAATTCCCGACATAAATGACATTAACATAGTCTTCCAGAATATCCAGAGTCTAAACAAAAGCGAGCGGACTCAATCTATTATTGAAAAAAGTGAGTTGACAGAAATGGATGCCAACAATGATCCTTCGAACTTAACTGGTTTGGTTAAGAATCTCATTCTAAAGGAAGACTTTCTGGAGCAAATTCTTGATCGTGTGGTTGAGAAAGTGGTGTTCAAATTAAAAGACAGTATTGACTTTAACACCAAGATTATTGATGACTTAAGATCTGAGCTCAGCGAACGTGACGAAATAATTAATAATCTCCAAGAACAGCTGAAGAGAATTCACTCAAACTTTGAGGAGGAAGTGGATGAAATATGCCAATATTCGAGAAGAAATAATATTGAAATTCATGGAATCCCGGAGTTACCACAAGAGAACGTTTATAATCTTGTTAGCGACATTGGAAAAGCTCTGGAATGCAACATTAATAAAAAAGATATTGACGTAGCTCATCGAGTGCCATCTAGCAATAAATCCCTTCCTAAGCCTATCATTGTGAAATTTATCAATAGATGGCAGAAATGAGAAATTATGATTGCCAAAAGGAACAAAAATTTGCTAACATCATCTATTGGTATCCCTTCACCTGAGAAGCTCATTTTCATCAATGACCATCTCACGCCTAGGACAAAGGGCATCTTAAGGAATTCCAAAGACCTTAGGAATAAGGGATTCAAATATGTATGGAGCAGGGACGGCAAGATTTTTGTGAGGATAGATGAAACGTCACAAGCAATTGTTATAAAATCACTTGTTGATGTTGTAAAGTTGGAGACAATGTAACTGATTATGCATAGCACATACAGGTACAATTCTTGTTCTAGTTATGGAACACAGTTTTGACACGATCAATGATTATTTAGATAGCTTTGTTTCTCACGACAGTTTTTCGTTATGTTGTATAAATGCCAGAAGTTTTTGTAATAAGTTTGAGGATTTAGAAATTCTCGCAAATAGATTAAATTTTCCAGAAGTTTTGGTAATATCCGAAAATTGGTTATGGCCTGGTGATGAAAGGTTTTTTGACCTTCCTAATTATAATGCACACCATATTATCCGAAATTCTAGAGGAGGGGGTGCTTCAATTTATGTGCTACGTGATAGTTTCCACAGTGAGGTAATACAATGTATTAATACTTCATACAGCATAATTCATATTATGATTAAAGGGAGCACTACTTTTAGTATAATAGGAGTATACAATCCTCATGAATTAATGTATGAAAACTTCCTAAATGATTTAGAATTAATTTTAATGAAAGTAAACAGGGGTTCAGTAATGCTTGCAGGTGATTTTAATATTGATATATATTCTTCCAGCAAAGCAACTGCATTATGCGAGTCATTAACAGAAAGCTTTAGTTTAATGCGTTATAATAAATTACCAACTAGAATACAAGGAAATAAAAAATCGTTATTAGATCACATATATATGAATAAGTATGTAAATTCGATGGTAAAAATAGCTAATATAAAGTGATTTAAGTTTCAATATTAAATGGACATGATTTATTTAAGGTTACGAATAGGGGGCGGATTTCTATGACCTAAAAAAAAAGGATATATCCATGCATTTATGACCTAAAAGAACATTAAAATATGACCAATAAAATTTAAAGTATGACTTACACATTATGTATATTTTTTAAGTTTCATTACAATTCATTTTATTAAAATATAATGTTAATTATTTAAAATATCTGTAAATTCTCAAAAAGTATCATTATAATGCAAAATTTACCAAATATGACATGAAACTTCAAAATTTCTTTAATATGCACACAAATATGCAAAAAATGACCTAAATATACATATTTATAGTAAATATGCTACAATAGTTGAAAATGTCCCAAATATGCAGTTATATGCACAATAAAAGCCGTTCCATTTTCACCAGGATGCTTGGAATCGAGTTTAAATTAATCTGAAACCTGAAATAATGGAAAGGGGAAAAATATGACATCTCATAGAAATCCGCCCCCTAATTATTATTATTATTAGTGAATGTACATTGTTATTCAACAGGAGCTAGCTGTTTATAAGACAGATGGGACTGAAAGCTTAGATGATATTTCTGACATTGATTCCAGTTATGCTCCTTCAAGTACCGACGTATCGTCAGATGAGGACTTACAGGTAATATTTCCTACTTTTAACAGAAGGAAAATACAATTTTAGAACACAATAGAGTAGGATACATTTTTTAAAATGTTTAATGATAATACTATTGTACCGGCATCTAACTAACTTTTCATTTTAAACTGTATTGCAAAAGAGTCAAACCACCTGTGCGTGGGACAGATATTACATCTGAAATGTTATCTGTGAGGTTTATTAATATCCATTGGAAATTTTTGCAGCTTTTCATGCCTCTGCAATTCTATATATTTTTGGTTTTTACAAATGATGAAATAAAGGAATTAAATAACATAATTGAGACATTTCACAAGGATGAAAGAACCGACAAACATTAGCGTGATAATGTTTCTAATTTGATTGGTATAGTGAAGAGTACTTTAGAAACCTTTAAGAATGAATGCTCCTAATGAACAAGCCACCAAAGCATCTTATTCTCAAATTATGAATGGAATCTCTACATCCACTAAAAATGAGGTAAGAGAAACAAAGAGCGTTGTGGAATGATAATTCTTTCACACTGGCCGTGTGTAGGATAAGATGGAAAAGTGAAGTCAGAATGAAAAATTCAATGCCATAGCCGGGATTTGAACCAGGATTTTCAGCTCTCCGTGCTGATGCTCTGACCAACTGAGCTACCATGGCAACGTGCCGGTACAACATTAAATTCTCCAACTGACTCACATATCCCAGAATACCACCAGGCGTTCTCAATATGAGATACAAACCCAGTGGCGACTTACGACCTGTAAGTACTTTAAGACCCGGGCTTTATAGTAAACCACTAGTAGGTCACAGTGGAATGATAATTCTTTCACACTGGCCGTGTGTAGGCTAAGATGGACACGTGAAATCAGAATGAAAAATTCAATGCCATAGCCACTGGGTTCATATCTCATATTGAGAACGCCTGGTGGTATACTGGGATTGTGAGTTAGTTGGAGAATTTAATGTTGTACTGGCACGTTGCCATGGTAGCTCAGTTGGTTAGAGCATCGGCACGGAGAGCCGAAGATCCTGGTTCAAATCCCGGCTATAGCATTGAATTTTTCATTCTGACTTCACGTGTCCATCTTAGCCTACACACGCCAGTGTGAAAGAATTATCATTCCAGGCATAACTGTGCGAACTGGGCCTAATAAAATCCACATGTTTTTACTGAGCGAGCAGTCAATGCTCTGGGACTTCATGTCTGGTGTGGGCTATCATCAAGGGGAGTGATTAGACCTTTCTGTTTCGAAAGTACGGTTACTGGCATGAGTTACCTGGAAATGCTGCAGACATCAATCATACCAGGCATTTGTGCTTTGTTTGGTGATGAACCTTTTTTCTTCCAACAAGATGGTACCCACCCCATTTTCATAGGGATGTGCACGCCTATCTGGATAACACTGCACCGGATGAAGGGGTCCCACTGAGTTCCCCGCACATTCTCCTGATTTGACCCCAATAGACTTTTACCTGTGGGGTACCCTGAAGAACGTAGTCTACAGCAGGAAGCACTAGCACAACTGCGCCATGAAATTGAAACGGCTTGTCAAGCAGTTCCTGTAGATCTTCTGGAAGATGTGACCTTGAGTGTACGGCATCGTGCTCAGAAGTGCTTGGAGGCAGGCGGTTTGCAGTTTGAACACTTATTGTAATTGTTCACTTTGAGTCATTGTAATACTGATGATAAAATAATTAAGCTATGGTTTATCAAAGTGTGTATACATTTTTCTGATCTACCCTGGTACATAGATTTAAAGTTTCTACCTCTGCAAGCCAGTCTGTTAGGCATCTCTTAACTTATTTCATTGTCCATTGTTTACGTAGGCCTATGAATGTTATCAGTTAATATTAAATTTAAATTTTTAAAATTTTGACTTTTCTACACCCATCTATTTTCGAGATTGGTTATGGAAACTACTTTTTAGAGATTAACAATACCTGTTTTACTAGAAAATTGTTAAATTCTATTTTGTAAGACAATTTAAAATTTGGGTTTTTCTAATTTGATTGATTTTTCCTTGATATTAAAATATCTGACATGTTTAGATATACCTGCTTACAAAGAAAATAAAGTTACAAAATAGTATGAAGCATATAAATAGTATATTGCGATACAAGTGCCGTAAGCGATGCAAATGGATCGAGAAAAGAGTTTTTTCAATTTCCGAGATCCGTTATGCCCTTACGGCATGAGTATAGCATGCTATTTTTTGCACGATGATTATTTATATAAATTTAATTATATTAATTGAGGGCCTGAGAAGCAAAGTGATACAAGTGACATTTAGTTTCTTTCAAGATAAAGTACTTCGAAGTTCAAATAGCACTAAAAAAATAAATTGCAGAGCTATGGTGTTGTAACTTTACAGTGACGTACACTAGAACCTACACTTGTATTACTTTTTCTCTGAACAGAAGTGATGTTATCTATTTGGAATATGCACGTATATCATTTTTTTCAAATTTGTCACTTATATCACTTTGCTTCTGAGTGTCTCAATTGTGATATTACCTGAAAATATTATGTACATACATTCTTGAAGATAGATGTTTATTTCAGAAAGTGATTCGCATGTGTTTGTTGTTATGCGAACCGAATATTTGTCCTGGCGGGCCTTGTCCATAAAGGCTTGTATTATGATGTGCCGTAAGCAAATTCATAACCGCACGGAAACACTTACCGCACATATCAACAAGATTGCGTGTGGGAATGTCAACTTACGATCCACGGCAACAACATTCGTAAGTACCACTAATTAGTTAAGTCGTGCAAAAAGGCATATATATAGTATAAAGCATGTTTATGATTGTATGAAGTATTACGATAATGGTCCATAAAGTTCACACTAGACAATAAAATTATTTTCTGCATTTACTTTTTCTTGGATTCCCTACATCTATCAAGGCAAATGTTGGTTTGAATTATCAGTCCATGTCCTCCTTATCATTTCACCACAACTTTTTTATTCACAGAAATTTATGTTATCTATATGAGCAATTTTTTAAAGGTAAATATCCCTAAATTGCTACAACGTGGAACAATTGAGTTACATGTACAAATGACATATATCAGAAAACCATGTTTCGAGAAAATCACATTAGTAATATATAATATATTACGTGGGATTTTTTACAGTGAAGTGGTACTATAAATAATGTAGTACAGTAGAACCCTGATAATTCGAGCTAATTGGGGCTGAGGCTACCTCGAATTACAAAAAACTCGGATTATACGGATATATCACTGAATCAATGGGTAAATCATAAATAAATGTTTAATGGACACAATAATTAACAACAAAGTATTATTTTCTCAAAGGATGATATGCACTGTACAATTGATTGACACGAGGTCCCGACAAAGAAAGATCGAACCTAACGGTTTCTGTCAATCTGTAATAGAAACGCATTAGCAGTCTGAAGCCAAGGTTATTTCTGTGTATTATGAACGAAAACCGTAAGTGGGACAGTCTTACTGCATTTTTTACATGGAAAAATTGAAAGAAAGCTCAAAATGTAACACATTCGGAAGTGCGTAAAACTTACATGCGGACACCGTATAAAAACGGGATTTTACTCTAGTTTTATGGAAAATTTTAATTTTCTTAAGACCAGCTCAAATTACACGGAACCTCGAAATACCGGGGCTCGAATTACCGAGGCTCTACTGTATATGGTCGGTTGTTTAAACTCAAACTTCACTTACTTGTTTCTTTTCAAGAATCATGATTTCAATCAGCCTCCTGATCATGATTCTTGATAAGAAACAAGTAAGTGAAGTTTGAGTTTAAACAACCGACCATATACTACATTATTCACATTAGTAATGTTTACATGTCATTGAAAACCTGTGTTATTGATTTATTTTTTCAAATATATAATAAAGATGACAATAGCACTGACAATAACCGAATGACACACTTTACAAAGTATAGTTTGTCCCGCCGATAACAGGGGTAAACACAAACCTGGGATCAGAATTCCAGAATACAGCTGTCAATACATAATTGATCATGTTGATTCCTTCCCTCGAATGCCATCGCATTATACGAGGGAGGAAACAGGCAAAGAATAACATGAAATAAGGTACAATGACAAATTTAACAACAACAAACAGGAAATAAAATTGTATTTAAAATTAAAAGAAAAAAGAAGCAATTCATCCGCAGACATTACCTTTTTAAACCAATGCTTAAAGCTCCTTGCACACGAGGACAATAGTGGCAGCCAGTACTACAGGCCATTATTGGCTGCCACTAAAATTCCCTTCACTGTCCCCGTGTGTAAGGGAACTTGTTGCTTCAATGGCCAGTAATGGACAGTTTCTACTGGCAGTCACTAAAGTCAAACATGGAGCATCCAGTAACTGATCATGTCACTTAGTAGCAGAAATGCTATTAGTGGATGTGCCAGTACACTGCCTGAATTTGTACAAGTGTTTTGGGAATTGTGTTGAATAAAATGTGTTCAAAGCAAGTGAGAAAGGAAGCTCAGTCGAAACTACCTACGAAATGGAAAATACAAGTTAATTTTCTAGACACCAATCAGAACTAAGAGCTGCTGTGGAACATTCGGCATGAGGATTATGCTAACAAGGCTAAAAGGGAAGATACCATGGTGAAGTTGAGGGTTGATCTCATTGGACTTGATATAACCGAACCAGATTTAGGTTTTTAAGAGCCTGTATAAAGGCTAGGGGATTAGTACATGATCACATGTGAAAATCATGAAAATTTTGTTAATGTTTAAAGTACTGCAGCTCATAAATCTAAAGTTACAAATTAATAAAATTCATACAGTGTTTATAAAGACCATTGAATAACATTTTCTGATAGAAGATATCATTATAAGACCAATAGTTTTTTATATATTCACTAGTGTACATTGAGTGAAATATATTTTTTAAAATTGCATATGTCAGTTCAGGTACACATATCTTAAAAAGAAATGAAGGTAGAGACTTGACTTTTTTCCTAGTTGTTCCTAGTAGAATCATCTTTAAAGTAGACCATTATAATAGCATTTAGATGATTATTTTGCTTGTAATTAATTTTCAAATCCGTCTATTAAAAAATCACTATAATTAAAATGCTGAAAGGCAGAATACTTACTACCATCTAACATCCAAAACAGTGACAGGATTAATGATTGGAGCACGCGGTACCATCCCAAAACTATTGTTTAACTTCTCCAAAAAGTTTGGCCTGCATAAAGCCATCCTTACAGAAATTTCACTGGTGGCATTGAAAGTGTCTATTGCCATATTTTGCAATCATACCTGTGGACCATGACTTCTAATTTTAAGTAGTTATATATACTGTATATACTAATTGTTAAAGCTTCGTTATTAATTTAATCTGTTTTCTTTTACTGTTTGAATATATATTTGTTGTTGGTACTCTTTGTCAATGGCAACCTGCAGGTGTTGCAGGAAGAAATAAAATAAATATACTACTACTACTCCAACTCGCTGTATTTTTTGCACTGTGCAACCCCTGTGCACCACGTGATGTTAGTCTGAACCAGGGTTTCGGCGGCAGAGATGGGTCGTCTATTTCATCAGCTTCCAAGCATGTTTGGTGTAGAATGTGTTGCAATATGTAGGCCATCGACTCCTATATTTATGGTAACAAATACCAATACAAGAGAAGTTTGAGTGACTTTTATTCGGATTTTATTCCCCGACTGCATGGACATGTTGCTAGGATTTTGTCTATGTTCAGATCTACGTACATATGTGAGCAGTTTTTCACTACCGGTAATGAAAATAAACAAAACCCCCAGCAGAAGTCAATTGTCAGATGAAAACTTAAAATGTGAACTTAGACTGGTTGCTGCACAAAACATTGATTCCAGATGTTGAAAAACTTCTGCGTCAAAAAGAGACAACAAAAATCAAGAAAACTAGCTTTCAATAATGAGTGATTTTGTAGCGTGAAATGCTTTATTTGAACTGTTCTTTAATACTAATGTATTACATGGAGATAGAGTTTCTCTGAATTTTGTTTCAAATATAACTTTAGTATTAATATTTATGTCCAATAATATAAATGTGTGTCATTTAAAGGAACGAGTCTAGATTTTGTTTTCATATCACAGAATTTTTGGCATTACAATTTAATGGCTATAAAATTGAATAAAATCACGAACTTTCAACTCTGTTAAAATGACAGAATTAATTTGTGTGTATTATTTTGCTAGGAATATATTGTACATTGTACATTGTTGTTGGAAGTTGCTAAAACTTCTAAGGAAAGCTTCCAGAAAAACTATCAGCTCCTGAAGAGATGTAAAACTTTGCGAGTCGATTTTTCCTTCCCACTCTTTGCGTGTGGTCTCACAAAGATGATCTAAAATCAATTGCGTCAACATAACCTTCATTGTTGGTAATGATAATAGATGTCGTATGTGAGCTGTCGCTATTAATCTAATGTTGTTATAGCGCGCACAAACTAAATCCCATGACACAGAGAAATTGTCACTGGTGACAGGTAAGTTCTGCACTAAAGTATGTGCTTGTCCTTTCAGAGATGATAACAAACAATGATACTTTTGAATCGGATCTAAAGATTCATTATTTACCACAAGACTACTGAATGTATCGTAGAAATGCTTGAAGTTGGTCACATCGCCAGCAAATGTAGGCAATTGAATTACAGGCAGAGGTATGACTCTGTTAGAATGTGATGTAGACGATTGGAATGTATGGTGTGAATTGCCACTATGTTGTGATCGCTGACTGTTCATAGAATTCACACTATGCATACATTATTTGCATTGTTACAAACATCATGACTTCATGAATGTTCTTTGTAGAAAAAATAAGTAAATGATAACGAAATAATAATGTAATAAAACATTTATACAACAATCATGCCAATATGATTTGTGAATTTCAAAAGCCTAATGAGCATGCTGACACTGAACTCGAGAGAGGCCGTATACCATGCGGTGTGTGCACACTAAATGATTCTAGTGTCCAATGGGTAAGCTTGCACTTACTGCTGTACTAATTGTGCAATGCGTTGGTAACCGCTGCCTTAAATCCAATATTACTGGACAATTGAATCTCATGTTATGGCACAATCTAATCAAGAAAACAAGAACAGGAGGATTCTACTCAAATTTGAACGATTTTCATCAACAGCATTTGAATGTGGATTTAATGCAAGATCAAGATCAATTGGAGTTATTATTAACCGAGAGAGTTCAGAGGACATTCATAATTCAGCACAGAAATAAAGGATTAACTCCTCAAGAAATATAGCCTACACCTATATTCAACCAGAAGGAGGTATTCAAGTACACAGGTATAATGTGCTCTTGGTGGAAAGAATATTGGTAACAGAAAGAGGTTTCTTGTTCAAAAGACTGCAATTTGACCCTGCTGTAAAAAGTTACCGTTACAAGGTGATCCAGCAATAGTTTTGTAGGGCTGAAGATGACCGAAACCCAAGTTGAAATGCATACCCAATGATATCACCAGAGAAAAACCTGCCAATACTAGAAACAGAGCGGCTCAACGTACTACATGAACAATACGAGATTTCAGCAAAGCACCTAATTATCTACAAGGATAGTGAACAACAGTGATTTAAAAAACCCAGTGAGCTTTAGTGAGTACTACTAAATTTGTTTCCAATACAAATAAAAATACAAACTGAAGCTTCATCCATTGATTATATGTTTTTTAATCACATGACGAACCTCTCATACAGGTTAGAACTATAACACATAGCATGTATTAGTAAAATGTATAACTCGATCGGTAAGACCTGAGCCAAACAAATGGATGCACAGTAGGCTATGATGAAGTAATCTAGACCTGTCTGACTTTCATATCACGTAATGTTCCCTGCCAGTTCATACTGTACAGACTAATGTAAAAAATCTTAGTTAGCCTCACAGCTTTCAATAGTGAAGTGTGATACCTTAATAAGAGCAATGGAAGGCGAATGTAGTTATTCCAGCAAAAAGGTTGGTGGTAGTAAAGTGATTCACAGTCAGAGTAGGGAAATAGTGTGGAATGTATATAGGTATTTCAAACAGGTGCACCAAGAGTTCTTTATTACTTCCCCTGCCCATACCCTAGGTACTACAGGTAGAGGAAGTATTGTTTCCGACCCCCAAATTCGAAGTTGAGTTTTTGGCACGTTTTGAGGCCCCCTGAATCCAAAAATGTCTGTGTGGATGTCTATGCAAAAACTTTTATTTTAAATTTTTTTTCGAAAAATTATCTGAAGGGATTGTAAAAAGATTGTCTTGCGTGGTGAACAACTGAATACGAGCTCTTTCATGGCCTCTTATTCTATTAATGAATTTCATATTGATCCTTTGAGATGAATTGTATATTATCAAATTCAAAATTACCACCTTATTCCCACTTTAAGTCAGCTTTAGGATTTCATGAGAATGATATCAAGATATTTCAATAATATAAGTCTATTTTATTAACTAAATAGGCCTACAGGATATAACCTTCTTTGTAACTTGAAGTTATAGGCCTATATTAATTTCCAATACTTGATCAGAATACCTGTATTATGAGGCTATATAATACGCCGTGTCAATAATGATTAAAATCTAAAAGGACGAAACTTATTTATAATTAAAATTATGAAAGCTGTATACAGTAAAATCAAACCTTGCTAGATGAAACTTCGACAAGTCAATAATATTCTTAAGGAACTAGGCCTATTATTAATTTAAATTCACAAATTAAAATGTAATGTGTTATGTACAAAAATTTTCTTATTCTATATAAGAATGTGAAGTGATAAAGATGTATTGTTAACCATGCATAGAGTAAAGTAGTATCTGAGGGAAATATTCAATAAATTTAGGAAATTATTCTTAACCACGGAAGGTTAAATAAACTTCGGCAGTAACCTGTTTTTGTTTAGTTTGTTATATAGCCTGAGTTTTTATTAGTCGCATCATTTTGAAAAAAGAGGTTATCAGGTATTCATCACATAATTAACATAAAATTGTGTCTTGCATTTCTGGGAGAAATCCAAAAACAGGTCGCACCTTTGGATGATGGAATCCCACCAAACCCACCGAAAATGGTGCACTTTCTTTTATACCATGATCTAACGAATTCTTCTGTCCTCTTATTATTATTATGATTAGACGTTGGAGGTGTGACATCATACCGCTAGACGACCGATGACGGGCTGACAAACCTCGTGGGAGATATAATAAGGTGGGTACAAGGCACTTGCAACAGTATACAAGGTCAGTGGGTACAAGGCACTTGTGTCAATACACAAGGACAGTTGGTCACCCTGCTTCGTTCAGAAACAAAATATATCAGGCAGTCAATGCAAATGTGAATATCGTGTGGGCGGTGCTTAAGGGGTGACCTGTTTCTGTACAAGGATAATATGTAAATACTGGCAACTTTACTGTTAATTTTTTTTATTTTTTATTTTAGGCTGGAACTCATTAAAGAGTGTTTTTCACAATGGTAGGGCAGAGAAGTGTGAGTAGGAAAAACTTCAATTTTAACATAGCCTACATAAGAATTCATCCGAGAAACCAAATAGAATCGTTTTGGGATCAGTTAGCCAAAACAATGTTGCATTTGGTGTGCTTCAGAATACACAATGCACTAGCATGTCCATAATGGCATTGTGTTTCTCGTCAGTAGTGAATATTCAGGAGTGGAACTGTGAAGTAATAGATAGCATTTTATACTCTGGAAACGATTTGCACATAGGGAAAAAATATTTAGATTACAGAAGCGAGCAATAAGAATAATATGTGGAAAGAAAAAACGAGAATCTTGTAAACCGCTTTTTGAAAAATTAAAAGTCCTCACTCTCACCGGAGAGTATATATACTCTGTTATGTGTTACATGGTAGATAATATTGATAAATTTCAAAGTAATCACAGTATACACGGGCGTACTACTAGAAACATGAATGATTTACATAGACCAGCTAACTCATTAAAACTTTTTCAGAAAGGTGCTTATTATTCCGCAATACAAATATACAATAACCTTCCAAAAGAGATTAAATCACTATGTATTAAAAGCAAATGCAAATCTTTCAAAAGAGCTCTGAAGCAATATTTAGTAACTCACACCTTCTACAATATGGATGATTTCTTTTCAGCTTGAGTAAGTGTGACATAACAATTCTTCTATCTTTTTTATAACATGCATGTATGTTTTTATCTGACGTGTTCTATATCCTTGAGCCCTGCTCAACACAGGATCTACAGAACGAGACATCTACATCTACATCTACATCTAAGAAATCAATTGAACATTACAGAGGCATTTTATGTTTTCTTGTCGGTACTGTGTCACCTTCACTCTCCACAGGCACGACTTCATCTGATGAATTATTGTTATCCTGCACTGACAAGAAAACAGTTCACTACACTATAGTTCTCTTGCCAGTTGCGAGTGCTGAGTTAAACGAAGAAAAAGCGATAGATTTAGCATTTTTGTACAAACTCATGCATAGTGGCTTCGCATAGTGATTTCAGCAGAGCCAAAATGGTCGAACAATTGAAACTTCGGACAACGGAAGATGATGTGAATTTAATTATTGTTTTCTGGGAACATCCAAATTTATGGAACACAAAAGACGTAATTATAAAAATCGAATTATGAAAGTAAACTCATACAAAGAAATAGCAGGCATTTTTAACACCACTTGTAGTGAACTCGAAAGAAAATTAAATAATTCAATTTCTCAGTACCAGCATGAAAGAAGAAATTATAATAAAGCGAAAACATCTGGCTCTGGGAATGTATTTATAGCAAAGTGGTATGGCTATGATGCAATGAGCTTTCTACATGACAAAAATCAAGTCAGGAAAGGAACAGAAATGAAGATGGAATTGCAGGATAACAAAATTCATCAGATGAATCTGAGGCAGACGCTGAAGTCGTGCCTGTGGAGAGTGAAGGTGACACAGTACTAACAAGAAAACCTAAATGTCCACAGGAAAAATGCAGCAATGAGCTTTCAGAACTGTTTCATATGTTAAAATCAGTTTTCGAACTCAATCGGAGAGATACAGTACAACGACGAGATGAATATGAGGTGTTTGGAGAAATGGTAGCTCACAACATTCGAAAATTGAAGACTGAATATGCAAGAAATACAGTGCAAAACCGGATAAATAACTTAATGTATGAGGCACAACAAGGGCACTATGACTCCCCCCGGAAGTTAGGTCATACAGTGACATCTGCGACCACAATGAGCGGTGCATTTGCAGATGGATGCTAAACAAGCAAAATGCAGAATATAGTACAAGGTGTAATATGTAATTATTTTCTTAGTTCTTTCAATAAATATGAAGACTAAAGAAAGGAAAGAAAGAAGAAGGAGAAGAAGAAGAAGAAGAAGAAGAAGAAGAAGAAGAAGAAGAAGAAGAAAAAAAAGAGGCACTTTACCTGACCCACCTTATTTGTGTGCTGATGAAATTTGGTTACAAGATATCTTCGTTCAGAATACAAAAATAACTTGCGAACCAGTCACTACTGATTTTTATTTACAAGGTCTGTTAGAAACTGATTTTGAAAATGTACTAGACAAGTTTTTTGAATCATATGAGCGTGGTGTTTTTACTGCTCAATTAAAGTCCATTGCTCTTGTGAAGAAAGATTTGGAGTACTGGGTATTTGATCCTCACAGATGAAACAGTGAAGGTGTATACGACGATGGGGGAGTCGCAGTGGCGTGTGAGTTCCATTCTTTAAGCAATGTAGTAACATTAATTAAAAAGAATTTCTTTGTAACTAGTTCAGATGAATCTTTTGTTATAAGGTATTCATTAAATACTATTAATTAAGTGGAAATGATGGAAATAGACATTAAACCCATGTCTAGGGAATTGATACAAGTAAGAATCAGTCTGAAAAATTTTTTGCCATAGCCAGGATTTGAACCACGGATCTTCAGCTTAACGCGCTGATGCTCTTGCCAACTGAGCTACCATGACAAACTCCCGATATGACACTAAATTCTTCAACTGATTCAGAAGTCAAGGCAAACCAACGGGGGTTTCTCTTCCTTCGAGAACACAACACCCAATGGCGACCTACACTATGTAGATACTGTAAAGCCTAGTTATTATTATTATTTAAATACTATTAATTAAGTGGAAATGATGGAAATAGACATTAAACCCATGTCTAGGGAATTGATACAAGTAAGAATCAGTCTGAAAAATTTTTTGCCATAGCCGGGATTTGAACCACGGATCTTCAGCTTAACGCGCTGATGCTCTTGCCAACTGAGCTACCATGACAAACTCCCGATATGACACTAAATTCTTCAACTGATTCAGAAGTCAAGGCAAACCAACGGGGGTTTCTCTTCCTTCGAGAACACAACACCCAATGGCGACCTACACTATGTAGATACTGTAAAGCCTAGTTATTATTATTATTTAAATACTATTAATTAAGTGGAAATGATGGAAATAGACATTAAACCCATGTCTAGGGAATTGATACAAGTAAGAATCAGTCTGAAAAATTTTTTGCCATAGCCGGGATTTGAACCACGGATCTTCAGCTTAACGCGCTGATGCTCTTGCCAACTGAGCTACCATGACAAACTCCCGATATGACACTAAATTCTTCAACTGATTCAGAAGTCAAGGCAAACCAACGGGGGTTTCTCTTCCTTCGAGAACACAACACCCAATGGCGACCTACACTATGTAGATACTGTAAAGCCTAGTTATTCATTCCTCAGGTTCACGAGCAACCCATGGTGATCCCTTAAGGGGATATTCTCAGTGGATTTGTCACCAGTCCCCTACCTACTTCAACCTAAGGACACCCACACCCAGTCCTGAACCCGGGAAAGGATTTTTTCACTACTGAATATCCCCAACCCGGCCAGGAATTGAACCCGGACCACCAGAGTGGAAGGCAGGCGCGCTACCGACTCACCCACGGTAGCGGACTCCTTTTCTTCTTCTTTCGTTTCACCCTCTTTGGGGCACGTTGAACCAGTCATTTCTTTGTGTGTTGTTCCTTCCTAAGTGCCCAGTATTTCTTCATTCTTTCTGATCTTCTCTTCCTCTCTTCTTCAGAGATAATAGGTTTGGACTTCAGTGACGACTTGTCTTGGAACCTTGTATTTTCGTCTTTAGTTATTATTTTAGCCGTCTGATCTAATAGTGAATTTTCTGTAATTTTTAACTCGACTAGGTCTTTTTCAGTTTCTTTAAACCAGTTGGGTTTTGTTTTGCGGAAGAAGTCAAAGATTTGTTTGGTTAATCTAACAGAGTCCATTCTAAGAAGATGACCATAGAAATTTATCCTCCTTTTTCGCATAGTGTCTGAAAGTTTTTCAATTTTCTTGTAGAGGGTTTCATTCTTGATGTATATCATCTTATTATCCTGAAATTTAGGTCCTATGATTTTTCTTAAAATCTTCCTTTCCTTTAGTTCAAGTTTCTCCATCTGACCTTTGAAATTCATGTTTAGCGTTTCTGCTGCGTACAGTGCTTCTGGTTTAATTACTGATCTGTAATGTTTAATTTTTGACCCCTATGAAAGGGATTTCTTGTTGTATGTATCTTTTGTTAGTTGAAAGGCCATTTCAAGTTAGTTTTTTCTGGATTCCATTGTTTTGCATTCCACCGCATTCCAACTGATCCATTCTCCGAGATACTTGAATTCTTTTACTATTTCTATTTTTTGTTCTTGGATTTTGAGGTATTGACGTGGGTGTTTGTTGTTTGTCATGATTTTGGTTTTTTCAAAGGAAAGGTGAAGACCTATTTTAGCTGCTTGTTTAGCTAGTTCAAGTATTTGTTCTCTTGCTTCCTCCATCGTTTCAGCAACTAAGGCCATATCATCCGCAAAGGCAATACAATTTATTTTAAGGTTCTTCTTTTTGCAACCCAGTCTTATTTCACTCTTTATATTTTTGTTCCATTCTCTTACTACTTTCTCAAGTGCACAATTGAACAACAACGGTGACAGCCCATCTCCCTGTCGCACTCCTGTTCTTATTTCGAATGGATCTGATAGTTCACCCATGAATTTAACTTTTGAAAACGTCTTTGTGATAGTCGCTTTTATAATATTAGTTGTTTTCTTTTGTTATAGTGCCCTTTATTTTTTCTGAATCTAATTCTTCCAGTCATCCAGAATATACGTCAATAAATATTGATGAGGACCTAAAAGAAACAAAATCGAGTAAGAAAAGAAACATAACGTGTTATAGTGAGCGATTGAAAAAAAAATAAAATTGCTCATGAAGTAAATACGTGAGACCTGTGAATACAAAGATCCAAATCCAATTTGGGTTTTCATTTTTGGTTTAAAAGTTTGATATTTATTCCATTTATCTGAGTGTGGGAGTCTTGTTAAGTAGTGCTTGTTGTTCAAGTTCCGTTACGATTGGTTTCTTTGAGGAAACTACATGAAGAGCTTCAAGTGGTGTAGTTTTTGTTGCTCCTGTTATTAAGTGCAGGGCTTGGTTTTGTGTTTGTTCTAAAGTTGTTTTTGTTGCTTCTGATGCTGTTATGATGATTTCTCCACAGTATTTTAAGACTGGTTTTAAGTATTGTATATTGTATTTAAGGTTTTTCTGGAACTACCCCATTTTGTTCCTGCCAGTCTTTTCAAAAGATTGAATCTTTTAGTTGCTTTTCCAGTTACCTGCTCTATATGTTTCTTTCAGGTTAACAGTTAACCTATACCATCAATGATGTCAGATAGAGCAATATCAAGATAGAACGCCCATTTTCCACAATTATGGAAAAATAATTAATAGAGCTAAGTACTGCAGATCCAATCCTAAATGCTTAACTTGTGGCTAGGATGCTTATAAGGGGGACTGTGCAGGAGTAAGTAAATGTATAAATTGTAAATCCAACCATAAAACTATCACCTGTGCCCATATAAATTGGAGAAGCAGATTAACGAAAAGCTATCTGCATTACCAATTTCAAAATATGAAGCCAAAGCAGAGCTACTTATGCACAGATGTTGCAACAGCAGACACAAACAGCATTTCAAGTAATCAGTCAATAGCCTCCCCTGGAAAATAAGGCACCTATTATCATTGTATTATGTTACTTATTTTTACTCTTATTACTTTTTTCTTTTTTCTTTACATTCTTCATGCTTGCTTTCTTCTTAGGCCCCTTTCAGATGAGGCAACTACTTGATTCCACTAGTTGAATGGACAGGTGTAAAGGAGTGTAACGATGTAGCAAATGATTGGGAACAGCCCGAACTCTTTCACACGCAGTCAACTCGTCCGCTCAGGCGGGTGGCCAGTAGGCACCTGTGCCGCTAACGTTCTCATCCTAACTAGTTGACTCAACACAAAAGACACTACTCGGTATTCGTTCATTCACACCAGTCGCCTAATTGAGTCAACTGAGATCATAATGGAGGGCGTTTCAATGTAGAACAATTCACAGAAGACACTCGTAGTAATTCAGCGATATGCGATATGGGTGTGAGGAATATAGTGACAAAATTAAAAGGAGTGAAGCTTGGAGGGAAGTGGCACGAAAATGCTATGCAGATTTTAACAGCATGGATCCTGCCAAAAAGAATTTATCCTCGTGGCTAAGTAGTTGTGGATATAATAATGAGAAAGCGCCCATTTCCTGATTTTGTAACAACAGATGAATCCACACTTTTCTTCAACTGGGTTCCCTCCTTTTTTGTTTCTCTTCTTGCAGGAGAGCAAGCACAAGAATTGCTCCTGCTTTCTCAGGTTCTAAAATTGTACTGACCTCCACAAGTTGCCCGTTGTGAAAACAGACCAAAAAGAGTTTTCATGGTAGTGAACTAGATGAGAGTCCAGTAGGCAACTCAGTTGAATCAACCAAACTGCCTCGTCTGAACTGTGTAATGCCGGTATTGTTGTATGGTTGTCAGACGTGGGCTCTCACTTCCAAACTTCGCAACAGTCTCCAAGTGTGCAAAAGAAATATGGTGAGAAAAATCCTAGGCATATCGTTGAGGGACAGAGTTACAAATGAAACACTACAGAAGATGTCAGCAGTTACCGACCCTGCACTGCAAGCCACCAACACCAAATGGAAGTGGGGAGGCCACGTCGCAAGACTCAAAGATGACAGATGGACATACAAGGCCACAGTGTGGGACCCTCGTACTGGAAGAAGATCCCCCGGAAGACCAAGACAGAGATGGGCTGATCTCTTCAAGGAACTTGTAGGACGACAGTGGTCAACCAGAGCAAGAAATAGGAATGACTGGAAAGTCTTAAGAAGACAAGTGAACAGTGACTGAAACCAGTGCATATGCGACCGAAGTCTTACGAAGACAAGTGTATAGGACCGTAACAAGTGTAAGGACGTAAACTACAATGAAGTGCACAATGACCCAGACTAATGTAAGTGGACAAAGACCAGGAATTGCATAAAAGCCCAAGAGCACAAATATCCCTCATGTGGAATAGCTCACCACATGTAGGTGTATTCGAGCTTACCCTCTTCGAGGAGGCCATTGCCCTTAACGGGACATTTAGGCTAATCATTTCATTTCATTTCATTTCAATTATTCTACCTTTCCTACTTTTATTCACCTATTTCATATTTGTGTTATTGTAAGTACATAATGTATTGCTAGCACAGTCATGAGCGTTGAAATTGGGTGTATACCTGTAATGTTCATTCTTGATTAAATAAATAAATAAATTAAATTAAATTAAAACCCCTACCAAAACCACAGGCTCCTATAGAGACAATTTCTGTATATACACCACAATTTGGGAATACACCAGGAACATCACCAAAACGCAAGGAACAGGATGTGGGCAATAAAATGGACATGAATAAATATAAGAAGATCCTATTTTCTTCAGGACGTAGCCCGGAACCAGCTCAGTCAAGCATGACTCAATCCAATAGATTTCTGGAATGGGGTACAACAAAAGTAGGAGTTACCCATCTCAAGCCTCCACTACTAAAGAGGACACCAACACCAGAGAAAACGACCATTTCAAAACTTCCACAACATCCAAAACTTACTGTCTTCACAGCAATATAACAATTGAATACGTAGACAACAGGATACATTCAATCACAAAAATATTGCATAAAGAGAACTTTAAAATTGCATACAGAACCAACTGTAATCTAAAGAATAAATTATACAGCAATAGCACGAACAATGCAGATAAAATGGAAGGAAGTGGAGTTTATAAATTGACTTGTACTGATTGTAAAATGTGTATGTGGGCCAGACTGGTAGAAAGTTCAAACAGAGATTTAATGAACATGTTAATGATTTTAGATACAACAGAACACGCTCAGCATATGCAAAACACCTTGTCAATAGTGGACATAGATTAAATAACATAGATAAGACCCTGAAAATTCTACACATATATAAAAAAGGCAATAGACTTAATGTATTGGAAAACTATCAAATATACAAAAATAAGAACAACATCCTTAATGAGAACATAGTTGACCACAATCATTTATTTGAACTCACTACATCTGTGACTTAGGTGACCTAATCCACCTAGTAAACAAACACACAAGCCATACATCAATGTATCAGAGGAGTGTGGTGTGGTGTTTAATATAATAAGATTTTGAGTGAAGCCCCTGATCATCTTAGAGGAGACTTAGAATGCATAAAACACCAAATGAAAGAATAGATAGAGTAATTTTACAATGACTTACACCGTAGATAAATATATCCTGTATTGGAATGCATGAAGCATTTCAAATAAAAACAGAGATATTACAACTACCACATATAACCAACTATCATCTAATAATCATCACAGAATCGCATCTAGCACCAGAATATCAGTTTAGACTACCTGGATATTGACATCTTCATCAGGATAGAAACAGACATGGAGGAGGAGTCGCCATCTTTATACATTTCAATATCAAAATCACCTCTTCCACACCTTGAAATAGTCCATATAATTATAAAATCTATATCTTTATATGCAGTATACAACTCAGATCATACCCCCCTCACCATATCCCAATGGCAGTCAATCTTTCCGGACACAACACCCTAATCTGAGGGGACTTTAATATCCACAATTTCCGTCAATATACTCCATGGCAAAAATCTCCACATCTGCTAATTTCACTTTGCAAACAAAGAAACTGGCATATTCTGACAAGAGTAGGTTGTTGCCAACAACAAGACACAACTCCAGATTTGATCATCGCATTTGAACAAATACTACCCATCATCCATTGTTTTAGAACTAACGATACACGTAATAGTGACCATTACCCTTTGCATATTCATGTCACAGTGTACAAATATATGGGATTAACTTTTTACGAAACATCAGTCTGGTATAATAGACCCAGCATTATTATCCACATATATTTCGGAACAGCTGAATTCGAAAACTCCTGCCTCTAAAACATACCCATATTTGGAAACACTTATTATCACATACCTGGACACTCATCATCCATATTCTACCGCTAATAAATTCTGTCCCATACTCCCACCATGGTGGGATAAACATTGCATGGTCACAGTCACCGCCAGAAGGATGGCTTTAAAACAATGCAAGCATTACTCGAATTTTACAACCTATAACGCATATAAAAATCAAGAAGCAAAGACCAGACGTATTCTTAGCAAGGAAAAACGCACAGCCTGGAAAATATACTGTACCGCCATTAACCAAAATCAAACAATTCCATACATTTCAGGGTTGGCATTGTCCCGTCCAAAACTAATACATACCATCCCAGTGGGGAAAACTGGTAAATACCGGGCACAAGTGGGAGAAACTTGAAAACATTATAATCGTTAACAAATTCCAACTTTATGGATTATATTCTTAATCCAAAACATTTCTGTGTAATTTCTTGAGAAATAGTTTTAAAACAAATAGCATAGTTATAATGTAATAATATCAAGCTTTATGATTCCGTTTTGCAATAAATAAACCTTCAGAAATATTTACTTTTATTGTTTAATTGTTTTATAGAGGCTGTAGTAGTCAAGCCCAAAAGAAATAATATAAAGTACAAAAGTACTAGAAGACAAAGCTCGGGAGTTGATGACATTTGCTCCACTGACAGAGATTAATCTTTCATCAGAAATCCTTTTTCAAGATACGAGATTCTGCAGGGAGCTGAAACACTTCTTCCTCGGAAAGAGACTTCTAGTGTGGCGAATGAAATGACGTCTTCTGTTAAAATTGAACAACATATATACAGAGTATAATGTTCACAAGCATAATAATTATTATGAAATTATTGGATCCTACCTGGTGGAAATATATATATGCATCCCGACGTTAGAAAAATTTTGCTGGGCCAGAAATGTATCCTGGAATACCAAGCCTGCTGCATCAACAACATTGGCATAGTCATGCTTAGGAAAATGAGAAATTTAGATAAATTAAGAAAACTACATTTACTATATAGACTGCAGGACTGTGAGAAAAATCTTGTTTTTCCATGCCAAATTGAAGAGCTAACATCAAAATCCTTCATATTCAAAATTAAAGAAAAAATTGAGAAGTATTGCTGAATCTTGTCCAGAACTGAAAAATTTAAAACTCTCGTACGACGGCATATTTAGAGAAAGTATTGCCACCATCCTTCAACTGAAACAACTGGAAACACTGCACCTGTTGTCTGACAACGGTATTGATGATGATTATGCTGCTACTATGAACGTCATTTCAACGGACACTACCGATGCAATGTCTACATCAACTATAAGGTCACTTGGATTTGTTTTGAAAGTTGAAAGCACTTTGGACCAAATTGTTGAAACCTGGCCACACCTAACAGAAATAATTTTGGACTTAAGGTTATGGCATGAATGGTGTTATCCAGATCTGACAAGTTTAACACGGCTAAGAAATCTTTGATCTTTGAGTTTGTTTTCAAAAAATCATACATCAGAGCCATACAGGAACGTTCTCCCAACTTTGGGGGGAAATCTTCTCTCTTTGTATTTTAGGGGAATACACCATTCGGTCTTGGAACTTATTGGTCAAACGTGTTCTAAGCTCAAGAGGTTGTACCTTCACGATAATGATATACAATATCCTAAGCCCTCTTTGAAAACATTTCCAAATTTTTAAAGTCTAAAAGTAAGCATGCGTAACGATCCCAATTGGACAGAGTTTATAATTGATCAATGCATAAACGTGAAGGAACTCCATGTGTCTTTGCACAGCAGCCTGCACAATATTGTTGTCAAAGTCATCGAACGCACGCCTACTGACAACGTGCAAGAAATACATTGGTGGGCAAAGGACACTACTACTAATAGAAATGGTGTACAATATTTACGTTAGACATACCCAAATATTCCCCTAAAAGCCCGTGCTTATACAGAATAATAGTAATAAAAACCTACTTTATAAGTCGATGTACTTCATTTAACTATTAAACTTAATTAAGTTGTGTTTATATTCCTTTTAGCTCTGAGACCATATCAGAAGTTTGGGATCTGTGTCTATACAGTATGGTAGGTCATGGAACTACTGATTGTCAATTGTTTCTGTTATTAGTAAATTTCAACTGATAGGCTATTCATTTGAATGGATATGACACAAGATGAAAAGGTGACGATATATCATTAGTAGAGCAACCCAAAAGCATAATAAGCATAATAAGCATAAAAAGCATAACAGGACTTTAGACATGTGGTTGCTACCCGGAATATAAATTTGGCAGTCTAAGGATCTGGATGGAACTAATTTTAAAAGCACAATAAAGCATAATTTTTAAAAATAAAGCATAAAAGCATAATATTTAAAATAGAGCACAATTCTTGGAAAATAAACTGCCTGCTTCATTGCAGTATAAAAATACTCAATCAACAATGAGAAGCTAGTTTCTCAACAATGAAAATTTCAAACTTAAGAAGTAAAAATATAACTGAAGTTCTGTGAGGAACAGGACAACAATTAAAATAACCATTATTGAGTACAAGTTAACGGTTTTATGGTCAGTATTATCGCCTCACTCATAACGTTGACGGGCGGCTCGCTTTGTTCTCATATTACAATGCTTGTTGTAACTGTAAAAGGTTTTCTCAAAAGAAACCGCTGACTGAATTCATTGCCACGTAAGTGTTTTGCTGCATCTACATCTTCCCGCTCTGTTTACTAACACTATGCAGTGTGGCAACTACTCCAAGCGGCGGCGACTTCTTTGATGTTAACTGTCAACGAATTGAGCGAGGCGATTATACACACTCTGAATCAGCATGCCGAAAATTTACGTAACTGCGATACAAAGGGTTCGCGAGTTTCCTACAGACAATTTTGTGGCTGAAAATGAGAAACTGTTGTGTTCCTTATACTTCAGAATGCATTCATTTCGAAAAGAAATCCATTGTGCAGAAATATGTGGAAAGTTTTAAGCATAGATCTCGGAAACAGAGTGATGGACAAGGTTCAACTTCAGGTGGTCCTAGCATTATACGCAACAGTATGTTACCTCAAGTATGGCAGCTTAAGGAGAAATCAAATGATAATATGAAAGAAATGGTGGCAGCATTCACTTCTTCTGGTATTCCATTGCATGTTTTTCGTAATCAACGTTTTCGTCAGTGGATTGTGCAACAGCTACATGTATGCAGCCGGCTCCTAGTGAAACCACTCTAAGAAGGTATTTTACAAAGTGTGCTGAAGACGACTTACAAGAAACTAAGTCAAAATGTGAGGGAAATTCTGTCTATCAAGTGGTTGACGAAACAACAGATATAAAGAACCGTAAGGTGGTGAATTTTCTTGTTGCTCCACTGGGTGTTGTGAATGAAAAACCCCGTCTTGTGAAAACAAAAATTGTTGAACACTGCAATGCCGATGTTATAGTAAACTTAATACTTGATACATTAGATCTTATTGGTGTTCACAGAAGCAATTTTGCTGTTCTAATATCATACAGTGCACCATATATGCTTTCTGCTGGCAGGTGACTGGTTGTAGTTCCACCTCAGCTTTTACATTCTACATGTTGGGCTCACATATTACATCTGTGTGCTGAAGAGATTAGGTTTTCGTTAAAAATTGCTGATGAATTCATTGCAGCTGTTAAGACTGCTTTAGCGAAAACTCCAGCCAGAAGAGAGAGATTACTGGACTGCCTAAAAGAAGCAGGAACATTTGTTTTACCTCCAGTTCCTGTAATAATGCGCTGGGGGACACGGCTGAAGGCAGGGAAATATCATTGTGTTGGGGGCCCGCCTAGGGGCGTCCCTTTGTCAGGAAAATCTTGCGGTCAGCAGTGCGTTCGTTAAATCTTCTTTACCTAACTTTACTTTCTTCTACAACAATTATATTATTTTTCTGACACCATTATTTACTTTACTTACTTAATAAAATATTTAAACTCAAATCAATGCTTTCTGGAAAGTAAAGGATTTACAGTGACTGCTATGTCTTATGATCTTGGAATAAAACAATGAATAAATTCTACATGTTTATTCTAAATATAGTGTAAATGTTTCTTTGTTAAAACTTACATAATATGAAGTTTTCCGCCATCTCAACTGGTCTATGTTCTCTCCCCCTTGAAGAGAACCGTCTCGTAGACTAACAACTTGAATCCACTAAGTTGAAGATAATAAAGAATGAGGGTTGCGCTGGGCATGTATTTATACCAGCGTCTGCCACGCCCGATCCATGGTCAAAAGTCACAATGAGGTAATGCTTCATATAAAAGTGCTATACGTCTTTTATGCTTGCAAACGCCTTATTATTTGCATTAACGTAATATGGAAATCTCTGTATTTCCTTAAATTAATAAAGGCTTAACTTGCACTAAAACAACAGAAATATAGTGACATCATTTTCCACCAATCAAAAGCTTGCTCTTCTTAACCTTACTTAAGCAATTTGCGATAATATTTACGCAAATGTTGCTGTGCTAATGTTCTGACAATGAGTGCAATATAATACTTCACTTCCTTTATGGGATGTGATCTTTGCCTTTTTAATGTTGCTTCTAAGGCAATATCCATAAAAATATGCAATTCTCTTAACTCAACTTTTCAACAGCTTAATGGTAATTTCCTTGACCCATGCATTGCCATATCCTAAATTATAACATTGCTGTTACAATATGGGATAAACAATGACAATGATTTCCTGTATATCCATGGTATACTAAGGTATACTGCAGGTATACACCAGGGCACAACAATTGCATGAATTTGAATGCAGTAAAACAGTGGAGTGACTTGGAAGATGGTGAAGGCAGTGCTGCAGTAACAAACTTAAAGCGACTGGCTGAAAATAAAGAACTAGTGCTTCAACTCAGAGCTATAGCTAAAATTTCTGATGTACTCTGCAATCAAATACAGGTTCTGGAATCAGAAAATCAAGATGCAACACAGGTCTGGCTTCTTCTATCATCAATTCTTCAGATGGTTCAAAGTTCAGGTGCAACTTGTAAAAAATTAGCAGTATATATGAATGAACGTCATCCTGCTCTAAATTTCTGGAAGGAAGTTCTGAATTTAGATCCAACAATAGCTGTTCCTGACAAGATTTCTTCCATTTTTACTTCGGGAGAACTGAAACGTTTCTCTGGCATTGATGTTCCAGTGGAAGAAATATCAACATATGCAGCAATGGTACATGGACAAAATTTGTCTTCAACTTCTGCCTTATCCTTCTGGCAGAAACATTCCACCAAGATGCCTATCCTAAGTAAGCTGGCAATGAAGGCAATTATAGTTCCTCCATCATCTGCTTCAGTTGAGAGAAGCTTTTCTACTCTCAATTGGATTTTGAACTCTAAACGCTCATGTCTGACAGAAGAAAATCTGCAGTCTCACCTACAACTGGCAATTAATCAAAATCAATATCAGGAGGGTGGTGATCATCAGGAGAGTGCAAATGACAGTGACAGTGACAAGGATGACTAAATTTTCATTCATTTCATTACTAGCTTGCTTAGACCCTACAGTTTGTTCTGATAAAATGTTAACGTATTAAGTCCCTAAGATAGCCTGCAAAGTAACATTAGACCCACAAACAAAATCAGTTTGATGGTATGATATACATAAACAGTATTTGTCTTAAGTTTATTGGTGTATTATTTATGTTAAAAAAAATAAAGCATAATTTGGAAAAATATAAAGTATAATTGTCAAAAAAATAAAGCATAATGTGGGTTGCTCTAATCATTAGACAGAGTGACTAAATAGTCACACTAAATAGATACAATATTGTATCTCTGCAAGACAGAACTGAAGATGATGCAACATGCATCAAATGCATATTCGAATAATGAAGGACGCATCTGGGACCAATAAGAAGATTTTAATACTGTGACAACATTGTTTCTAATGAGTGATTGTATCTTCTGTGTTATTTTATATTTCATATATAAGTGGCCCCAGATAAGTGCTACGACAAGGGTTTAAGGTGGACATCCTTTTAATTTGTAAATACAATTTTATGTTGCCGAAATTTCGGTTTCTTCTTATTTGAACCCCTACGAGGCATGGTGTGTAGAAGCAAAGGGGTTCAAAATTCTACATCCTTGATGAGCCATAAAAAGCTGAGGGAACAGAGGGAGTAGTTTGAGTGCGATAAGTCGTTCTTCCTCATTTCAAATTCTACATACCTATTTAAGGACCTAAAGTTTGAAAATCAAAAGTCCTTCATAAGTTAATTTCTAATGTCAAAATACAAAACCCGAGCAACGCCGAGCCTTTAAGCTAGTACCCTATACAAAAAGGATACATAAATAACGTTGAAACAATCCTATGACAAACAAGTACTGTGGAGATTATGTATTACCAGGATTTTTCTATATTTTATAGAAATACTGAATGGAATCAAGTCATGGCATGACACTTTCAATTTATTCTAGCCTATCTTTGTTTTAAAGTCATACACACATATTTCAACAGCTGGATGGCCTGGGTATATCTTGTCATTAATTACGATACATTTACAATGGTATTGTAAAATGACAATAAGACTTGAAAAGTACATTTTGTTGCAATAAAAGTTGCAATAACAGTATAGATTAGGCCTACTCAAAAAATTTAATAATTAAAATTGTTTCAGTAATGAGATTCTCCCAGATTTCCCATGTGGACTAAACTCAATATTTCCCAAGTCAGTAAGTACTGGTTTTTACCATGGGTGGGAAATTCGT
The DNA here is from genome assembly GCA_964059195.1 of Ectobius pallidus. Lineage (NCBI taxonomy): Eukaryota > Metazoa > Arthropoda > Insecta > Blattodea > Ectobiidae > Ectobius > Ectobius pallidus. Next base: position 200,873,164 of record CAXKWD010000003.1, read on the forward strand.
TGCCAACCCTGATACATTTGGAAAAAAATAGCCTGGTTTAAACAACAAAAAGCCACTCTGCTTACTCCGATGGATAGAAATTTCAATCTACAAACTGAATTATTAAATATGATTGCACCACCACAGGCCCCACATAACCCCCCCAAAAATTCTGATAATACATTACAAGCATCACAGCCGTTAATGCAAAATATTCATACACAAGAAATAGTACATTCCTGGACGTCCAAGAAGAAACAATCTAGTCCAGGCCCAGACAATATTATGAGTTCTCCCGCATAATTTCATTCAGCTCCTAGCATCAACTTTCACACATATTCTAAACACCAGACAGATTCCAAACTCCCGGTTAGACATATGTAAGCCCCATACTAAAAAAATCTGATGTGAAAGTCACATAACTTCCTCTGCCCAAATAAAAGTTAGCAGTATTCACATATCCTTTTACAGAATCGCAAGACACAATTTTACGCTAATTATCCTATAAATACCTCTTCTTTTAATGATGCGACTAAAAGCGCAGGCTATATAACAAACTTAAAAAAAAAAGTGACTGCAGACGTTTATTGAACTTTCCGCAGTAAAGAATAATTTCCGAAATTTATTGAATATTTCCCTCAGATACTTCTTTACTCTATACCTGGCCAACAATACATCTTTCTCACTTCACATTCTTATATAGAATAAGAGGCCGTGAAAGAGCGCGTATTCAGTTGTTCATCACGCAAGACAAAATTTCTACAAACAGTGGGTGGCTTTTAACTACCCTCAGAGAATATTTTCGAAAAAAAGTTTCAAATAAAAGTTTTAGCTCTCAGTAAAAGGAACACATGTGCAAATTTTAAAGAAAATCGTTAGAGCCGTTTTCGAGAAAATCGCGAAAAACGAAAATTTCTTCATGTAAAGTCCCCTTAAAAATAAGAGAAATTTGTCGCCAATCTTCGAATCACATCTTCAGAAGGTACCTGACCCAAATACGAAATTTTGTTTTCATACGATTCTCCGTTTCGGAGCTAGCCTGTTCACAAACTTCCACACAGACAGACACACAGACATGTTTCCAAAAATAGTATTTTTTGGATTCAGGGGGCCTTGAAACGTGTATATATGCTAAAAACTCAACTTCGAATTTTAGGGTCGAAAACAATACTTCCTCTACCTATAGTACCTATGGTACGGGCAGAGGAAGTAATTACATACAACTGGACATTTGGCAAGAGACTACTGACCAATTACATTATTTCCAACGCTAAGAAAAACCTTCGAAAAAATTGTTGCAGATAGCCTTCATCTTACTTAGAAAGAAAACACAATACGGATTCCGGGAACAATACAATGCAGAGTTTAACATATACCTTCTAACCACAAATATTTCAATAGCATTCAGCGAAAACAATACGTTGCAGCACTATATTTAGATGCATCGCACATTTAAGACTCAGTCAGCACCAAATCTCTTATACAACGATTATAGAAATACTAGCTGAAAAGGCCCAGCATCGCCCGGGCTTTGTATTTTTTAATTTGAAATTAACTTATGGAGGACTTTATGTATGTAGAACTTGAAATAAAGAAAAATATTTATCACACTCAAACTATTCCATCAGAAAATGCCAGATATAGCTTTTTATGGCTCATAGAGGATGTCGAATGCTGCATTCCGTTGCTTCTACACATCATGCTTGGAAGGGGTTGAAATAACAAGAAACATAAATTAAATAAGATTGTATTGACTTGACGGAAAATTTTATTTCTCAATCTCATGTTACCATACAACCGTTTTGGGGCTGAAATAAAAGAGAAATGCAGTATCACTTTCATACTTTCCTCCCCTAAAACCCGGGACATAATATACTGCTAGCATAGGACTCAAAATGTTCCACCCCATGCTTAGGGCCTATGATAAACATCCCTATTTCTCAACTAATATAAAGCCTACAGCTATGGATACCGTATAAGCGGAAAGGATTATTTACAGACTTCTGATATAGCATACTCACACACTTAAGTTGTCCCTGCAATACGACCTCTTATTCTACATCAAAATGTAAAGTGAGAAAATATTTCTTATGTCGAGGGTAGAGAAAGTTATGTGACTACATCACACTGTGCTTTATTTTCGTGGATTTCATTTTCAGTAATTATTTTCGCCAATATATTACATCGATGAAATCATAATTCGTTCAAGTCCAGCATTATATAGTCGCCAAAGCCCAATGTTATCAAAGTAAACAATACACTGTTGTCATGTGAACTGAACAGCATTTCATTTTTTTTCAGTATAATATTCACAGAAATTATATAATTTTCAAGGGAAGGACTGATTTGTTTCAATTTTAATGTTGACCGCGTTACTTCCCGGGCTTAACTGGGTAGTTTGTGCAAAATGTCGTGTAAATTGGTAAAGAAATGTAGATTTGTATAAGAAACAAACATACATACATACATACATACATACATACATACATACATACATACATACATACATACATACACACTTTCAATTTTATATATTAGATGATCTACCTAACACATTGTTAACACAAAATCTTTTCCAAATGCAACGAATTTACCTTCCCAAAAAATGTAAAAATCAGAAATGTAAAATCACAACTCAAGGCCTTCCTCAAGGCTCATCACTCAATCTGCTGCTATATGCACATTATGTTTAAGACATTTTAAATATTTCTGTTATATGTCCATTCAAATATTGCAATATGCAGACGATATACGTTTGTACCATCATATTAATCCATGCACAATAATGCAGGACTTATTACAATATAAAGAAATAGCTAACAAGTGCATACAATCGTTGGAAAATTGGGTTTGACTATAAATCTTAACAAAACCAAATTTCAAATCTCCCAACCCAGAGCTCCTCAGAACAGACGGTATCTGGACCTGGGAAATAAAGTGTTACCAGTGGAGTAGGTACAATTCTTGGGGTGCTTGATAGATAATAGGGTGACATTCAATTCATATTTCAAACAGAAAATACAAATAGCCCAAAAATATACAAATCTTTTCAAAGCTCTTACTGCTAAATATTGGGGAGCAGTTAATTTAATCACCCCACTTATTCTCTCCAGAATAAAATATGGTTCAATAGTATTCGGCAAAATATCGGCACATTCCATACAACAATATAAATTGCTCATATATTCCATTTACAAGATTATTTTTCATATAAATGGCAAACTGGCCATGATCAAAATGCAAAAGGAATTCCCATTTTTTAAAATTTAGAATATAGTCATAGGATAAATATAATAAAATTTTGTATCTCGACTCAGCAACAAGGAATCCTATACTACCAAAATTGCATTTGTTACAGGAACAAATACAAGGTAGATCCTCCTTACTCAAACTACCAATACATGAACTGATAATTTACAGTCACAATTTTCGAGAACATCCCAATTTTTAAAGATCACCGGTACAACCACATTATTTAATGGACAGTAGAACACAGACTTCAACTTTACATATCGAATTACTACATTTCAACAACGTGTTACCTCACCTCCTATATTGTGGCGAGAATACATTTCCACACTTCCAGTAGGCTACTTTTCATATATATTTCATGGATGGATCTAAAACAAAGGAACATATGGGAGCAGCATATTGCAATATGGCAGAAACTGGAAACTGCATCATCAAACTTCCCTATACACTGCTGAGAACATAGCTCTGTATACGGCATTCAAAGATGCTTACCAACACAGATACAAGAATATAATGATCTTCTCAGACAACAAATCTATACTCCAGGCATAAATGAAAACTTACAATGCTCTGCATAATATTTACGAGGTCTATATCAAATCACTTCTGCACACAATATCTAATGAGGACATGCAAATAACTCTAGTGTTGATACCTTCACATTCAGGCATACTAGGGAATGAAACTGTCGATCAATTAGCCAAACTAGCAGAACACAAGCATGTCGTGGATTCTAACTTCTTAACACCCATAGGGGACATTGCTACACATATAATATACAAATTGAACATGCAGCAGAAGAAAAGCCAGAAAGAACAAAATATCAAGATATTAAAAAAAAAAAAATTTAAACGATCAAAACAGACATCAATATGTTCAGTTATGTACTATTACAGATTAAAATTCCAGATTGCCAAAGTTTCCGCCTATATCCATAAAATTACCCCAGACATCCCACCCTTCTGTGAGTGTGGACAATGGGGCAACATTCATCACAAGCTATTAAATGTGCGATTGCCTACAAACAGTCCTCACCATTATTTCAAGAAATTTATCGACATCATCCACCAGGACTTATTAATATTGACAGTTTATTAACATAGCATTCATGCAAATCAACAAGGCATTATTAAGATTCATAACCAAAACAAATGAAAATTTAAAACATCTAGTTCTGGCACCGTGACATAACACACTACTTATAATATGGAAGTCAGACCACCAAGGTGGCAGGCAGTCGGCTCCCAAAATATAAACAGTAAGGTCTATGTAACGCGGACCGAAAAAACGCAGCCAAATATTCGGGCCGAGACCGGCTGATTTTGAGCATGTTATATGAGCCGAATTTCACCGACTGAAATGTGTGATGCATGTTACACGGGAAGAATGTTGTCTGAAAAAATGCAAGCTGGAATTATTTCCTGGGCAGTAGTCATTACAAAATAATTTAATTACCTTGAAGTGATATATCCTGAAAGGGAGAAAAACGTTGGAGGATCCACCAATTGTTATCAAATCGTTTGACAACTGGACAGTTCCACATCATGTTCTGCGACCACAGGAAATACCTTGACAAGTTTTTCCAGTATTACCGAATGTCAGTTGGTAGCCTACTTTTGACGAACTCTTGGCTTTAGTTGCTTGCAAAATAACAAAGCAGGATTCATTGATGAACTTCATTATGAAGCTTCAGGTTTTTTCCAACTAGTACACGTTATTAGAAGTCGTGTGAATGTATTTCCGCCAAGTACTAGTAATTTTGTGGGTTCTCACTAGTCCCACACAAAATTACTAGTACTTGGCTCTAACAAAGCAGGATACTATGCCGTGAATTCGGCATATTTTGGTAAAGTCTGGTGTGTTTGTGATTTAGTTACAGCTGAAACATACATTTTTTTTATAAATTCTAAGACATGCCCAACTGGAAGATGGTGAGTGTTTACTTACTGAATTTGCTTGTGCGCCATCAGCCCCATCTTTTCTAGTGACCAGGAGGAAATGTTTGTTGCGGTGCTTGAGTAGTCTGGAATTTGTCGCTGTCAGTGAAGCATGTGATCTTTGAAGTAGTGTAAAGTTTGTGTGGGCGTACCAACATGCCGATGGATTGCTGTGTTCTGGATGAGCTGTTTCAGTTTTTTGGTCTTTTTAGCATTTAAAATTCAATTGGTCAGATACTTATGCTCATCCAGTATTTTCGGCTCTAAATTTTGTTATATTTAATCTTTCATAATAATTCTGGATATCCGTGTCATGGTTTCGGTTTAGAAAACTGTATGCCGAACTGACCTCATTGCCGTGACAAGTGCTGGGAATTAATGGGTTTATCTCAAGAGAGAATTATTTACATTCAATTATAGACAAAAAGCAATTTGTCGTAGTAGAGATTGAAGAAAATTCCATTGACAATAGTTATGGAAATTTATTTGGCGATTATTTGACCAATGAGATAAAAGAATTTGAATTAATAGAACCCTATATTCAAAAGGCCAATCATTTGAATCTCTTTTTTTGGAATTGTGCTCAATATCATAGAAATCGAAGAGAATTCCATTGGCAACAGTTACGGAAACCTATTCAGAGACTATTTCACCAATGATATTACAGAATTTGAATTAATAAATCACTATATGAGGAAAGCAGACTGCAGTTTTGTTCAATTATGCCATGTTGAAGTTTGAATATAAATTTGGCAGTTTTATTAACTAAAATATATATTTGTCATAATATTTCGTACACAAATCAGGTAAAAAATATGTTCTACTATACTCATATACAGTGCATTCCGGTTATTGTGGTCACTTTGGGATGCAGCTAATCTGATAATATTAACCGACCGATAACAGTAGCCGAAGGAATTAAACAGAGGTTATTTATTCATATAAGATAATACACTACAAAACAGAATTAAAAATATTTATTCATAGAATAATACGTAACTATGAATCATTGAATCACTCGTAGGCTAATACAGTATGAGCCAGTATGAGAAATTGTATGAGCAGGCTCATTCCAGCTATTTAGGTTCTCTGCAGAACAATACATTACATCATCATATTATTGGACTCGCATCGCGGCAGACAATTGAAGTCTTGCACATGCGAGTTTTATCCTTCCGATTTCTTCAGAATTGGTTGGGATGGCGCTTTACAAAGATGTTCGTTTTGGTGCTCCATTCGATTTAGGCTTTTAACTGAATTTAAGAAGTATTTCAAAGTTATATTAGTGAAAGTATGTTCTCATGGGTGTATGCAAGCAGAGTAAGTAATCTGTCTGGGCGGATGGTAAGAGATTCTTCCGATAATTCATGTTTAAGAGTAAGCCTAGCTCATTCTCTTGCCGTAATTTTGATTATTGGAAATTCAGTATATTTGAATTGGTCTGCATGTAATGTAATTTAATTGTTATAATGAGCACATTCTCAGTTCAGATAATAATTTGGAGCAGGCAAGGTTTATATTTCGATTTAGTGAAATACGCGTCTCAATCGGATTCTCTTCAGTGCTTGGGAATTTAGTAACGAAGGCTTCCCAAGAGTGAGTATTGTGTGTTAGGCCTTCATAATTTTAGGTGATCATCGTATGCTGTTTGTGGATGGATAGAATGCAGAGATAGGGTGAGTGAACTTTAATTGTTGTTATAGAATGTCTAGGGTATGATTGTATAAGGCAAAGAGCTGATGTGGTAAAGGGTGTCCCAATAAGAACGCCGGATTTGAATTGGCTGCCATTTTTATGCTGTGGGATTGGCAGCACTGCAGTTAGCTTTTCTGTTTCCTATATTTGTTGCAATTACTTGGTATGGAGCGCTACACTGCTGAACAACGAGTTTTAATTGTCAAAATTCATTACAAGAATGGTTAGTGTTATGCTCAAACTGTTCAAAGGCTTCTTGCACTCTTAGGCCGGAATAATGCGCGGAATGAATCAACTGTTCGTAGGCTTCTTTCTTTGGGGGTTCCTTAAATCGCAGGTTTATGAACACAATCCCCGAACCATACAAGACCTGAAGCAGGAAATTCGACGTGTCATTGCCCAAATCCAGGCACAAGACTGTGCAAGAATTATCACAAATTTCATGGACAGAGTCACTAGCTGGAGAGCAGGATGTGGTGGACATATGCCAGATATAATTTTTCATACATAAATCGGAACATGTGTCCTTTGTATTCATGTATAAACATATGTCATTTCTTGAAAACAAAATGTATTTTGTGCATTATTAAATCCGGCGTTTTTATTGGGACACCCTATATTATTCGGCCCAGCATTTTATTTGATTGTAGAATATATATTGTTATTGCAAACTGAAAGGGTAGCAGAGTTATTATTTATTGTAGTTTGCATTTCTTGTGATTGTTCCCTCCTTTAGGACACAGGTTCCCTCTGGGTTGGTAGCAGCTTCCACGAGTGTCCAGTGACGAGAGAAGAAGAGGAGAGAGGATTAAAAAGAGGTGATATAAAAGGATGATTAAAAAGGGGGAGGGGACTGCAAGCAACAGTAACAAAGTGTTTAATCGTTCTTACTTTCCTTTAGGATGTCCATTAACCAATACTCCATACTCAGTTACAATTTACGGGTGTTTTTGTAAGTCTATACTGATCTGTGGTGAACACTGTGTAGCAAAACATTTAATACCTGCCTGTTCAAGTTTTTTCATTTTACACTAGCCATCACTGTGTGTCAACACTGTTAGCTTCCTAAATCAAAAGCTGCAGCTTGACTGTGGGGTGAAACATGTTTTATTGCTTAAAAGAGAAAGTTATGTAATGTCACCCCCTTGAACTGGTCATCCTGTGAGCTGGGAACAGAATTGCTACCTCCAGTACAACACAATACAGTTGAGTTAGAAATGAAACCCTTAAGAAACAAATTTTGAACAACGTACAATACTTGGAAAGAAAGCAGCAAAAAGAAAAATTTGATAACATAAACCGAATATTTGATCACAATAAACAGCATTTTTTCAATGTATCAGTATTAATCCGTAAAGGACTTCATGAAAGTGATAACATTACCCGATTGATAACATTATCCACGATTACATTAAGCGGTGTTCACTGCTATGGAAAAGCTTTATTACGGTAAGAAAAACTTAGTATACCTATTCTGACAATGTCTGCAAACCAAGTTACAGTATAGAACAAGCTAAGAAATCAGATTCTATCAAGACTTTCTCTGACGCGCTTTGAGCAATGCGAATCAATCAATTCTCTTCCTAGATTTGTGCTCAATGTCCATCAAACGATGCAGAAAGTTATCCAAGATAAAGCTAGTTAGTTACTGGCCAGGATAATGATTCGAGGAAACAAGAATTTCAAAGAATAACACTAAACAGTATGAAGTACAAACTCTGTAAATGAAATATAGTATTGGAGATAACGTATTCAGGAAAAGGCCATGATAGAAGAATAAGTTTATCTACTGGGTGGATTATTATTCCAGGAAAGGGATTAGACATTTTCAAGGACGCAGAGCAGGACGACGTTTCAGACATATTGAAGTTGGAATATAAATTCGGCACTTTTATTTAATTAAATTATTTGACTGTGGAACCACAAACATATCAGGTGTACAGAGTCTGGAATGAACTTGCAAGCTGGCCAACTTCATTTGCACTCCAAACATTTGATTTTTCATAATTTGGAAATACAGAATTTGCATAAAAAGAGCAAAGAACTGTTCATAATAGGCTATAGTCTGATTAATACTTTAAAAATGCATATTACCTATAAGTTTACGATGTGAGTATTAGTACGTCCAGTTGAGTGCACGGAAACTTTCTGATGTCTCAAATCTTATCATCTTAGCCTTTGGTGAGCTAATCTCTTATTGGTTTCAATCTAAGTCTGACCACAGGCATTAGTCTATAAAAACGCTCAGGCCTAGGTGAGTGGCGTAAGGAATAACACATTATGCAAGAAGCATATAATGGCCCGTTTCATAATTTTCATACGATTACACTAGAACTCCAACTATCCTGATCGCTTTGAGGCTGCAGCAGCGAATGTGGGGAAACCCTCTTTCAGGGCAGATTATTTGTGAAAAAACAAAACTTTTAGCCAACAAAACCGACTTTGTAAGCAAAACAACTGACTCACCAATATGTTGAATATGTGACACTTATGTAAGTACATTATTGTAAATTGTACAGTTTATTGTAGGTTTTTTAAAGAATTGACCTTTTTTTCATAATCTATCCGGGGATATTTGACTATCCAGATCGGATCGAGTCTGGTCTCAATTAATCCGGATAATTGGCATTCTACTGTATCTTAATTATCATTATAGGCGAATTGCATACGGCTGTTTTTGTTTGACCATAATTAGTTTAGTTTAAATGCCTAAATTTTGAGATTTTAGATTCACTCAAACAGATGGTCACGTTTCAGCGTTCCATGACCTTTGCACCAGCTGGTTGTAGTTCTTGTCTTCTATGACAGATGGCAGCTCATGTTCACGGTCAAATCAAAACTTTTTTTTTGTCACTTTCATGGAACCAACGGATTCTGACAACATGAGAGGAATTCATTTTACTAAGTTATATTAAAATTAACACTGACAGAATTTATTTTATAACATGATGTAGGCTTTCACGGCCGGTGTCCATATTGTTAAAACTTTCCGGGCTCTGTTGCCGTGGTCCATCGGATTGCTTTCCAGACGTTTCGCCCACACTGAGTCGACAGCAAGACCTCGCCGAGGAAACTCCGAAGCAGAACTCACCGCTGATGATGCCTGCCGCAGTTGTGGGCGAAACGTCTGGAAAGCAATCCGATGGACCACGGCAACAGAGCCCGGAAAGTTTTAACAATAAGAATTTATTTTATTTTAAATACAGGCTATTTATTACGCAGATCGCAGCTGCTAATCCCAAGGTCTCAAGATCGTTCAGTGTTTGATAATAATCGATACAACACCGATGTCAAAATGATAAAGTGTCAAAATTAATTATGAAACCATTCCATCACACATAATAAGCGTATTATAGTATGGTCAAACAAAAACATTTCACTTAGGTGGCTAGAAGGCGATCATTCTGGAGAAAAACCTCACAATGAACCTCACAATGAATGTCCACATCAGCCCCTGAATGAGTCTGACTCTTATTGGTTTGATGCCAAAATTCTGGCAATAAAACATTACCTATGAACTAAGGTCGGTTCAGGTTCATGAGCAAAGGAGGAGGAGGGGGAAAAGACAAACATTAAGTAGTTAGCTTCTATTGCCTTACTGACATACACCACTGCACATTATATCGGAAAGGTTCCGTGCACTTCACTGTCTAAAGTTTCACCCTAAGAATCACTTTTGTCATGACGTCTTCTGTGTTTTCTCAAGCCACGTCTATTCAAGAAGGCCTTAACACATAAATCACATTTATATGGGCGTTTCCCTGCATGTTGGTTTAGATGAGACTCCAGCGAAAATTTGCGAAGGAATCTTTTACTACAAATATTACACTCGAAGGGTTTTTCTCCAGAATGATCGCGGACATGACACTGCAACTGGCTGTTACTTATAAAGGGCTTCTGACACACAGGGCATAAGAAAGGACGATCGCCAGTATGTATCCTTGTATGCTCTTTCAGATAGCTTTTCTTTGCGAATGACTTTTTACATACATCACATTCGTACGGTCGTTCTCCCGAGTGATGCAACATGTGTGACGTCAAACTGCCTTGCTGTACAAATCCCTTATTACATATGTAACATAAATATGGTCGCTCACCTGTGTGGATGCGGACGTGGGCTTTGAAGTTACATTTCTGACCAAATGCCTTACCACATACTTTGCAGGTGTAGCTTGATTTCACTTCATGAACTTGATTATGAACTTTTATATCTTCTTCACACTTGAACGTAACATGACAAAGTCCACAAGCCAACACGTCTGTTCTTGTGAAAAACTGACAATGGTTATCCAAGAACTCTTGGCTAATAAAACGTCTTTTACACACCTCACATGAGAATGTATCTCGATTGTTCAATTTATTGTAGTCTGTATTAGGGTGTCGGTCACGCTTGTGCTTTTCAAAATAGGACTTCTTCGAAAATACCTTCTTGCATTCAAAACAACCATAAGGCATTACGTTTGGGTGTTCGAGCAAGTGGGCTCTGAGATTGGAAGAACTCTTCCACACTGTATTACAGTATTTGCAAGGGTACTGTGTTCTCTTATTAAGGTTTCTAGTGCTTTGACAAGCAAAATTGCGCACATGCGACTTATACGCACACTTCTTTGCAAATGATTTACCACACCTTGGGCATGAATAGCTATCCTTCACAGCATGCCCCAGTTCGTGTGCTTTGAGGCCTGTTTCTGATTTGAATTCCATTTCACAAACCTGACAAGTAAACGATTCTTCTTTACAGAAATACATGGAATCAACGTCGACTCCCACTTCAACTGATACAGGTTCTACATTGTCCTCACACTCGTCCTGAAACAAATTGTAATGGAAAACATGTCAAAATTGAAGATGCAAATAACAGAAATAATAGGATTTGGTCAGTGCTCACTTTCCTTTCAGACACTACTTAACAAGGGATGAATCATAATCAGAACTCTTATTTTCTGATCCTATAAACATTAGAGAAAAATGTCGGCAAAGGCTAGTTTACACGACAAAATTAGGTTTTGTAACTGAGTTTCGCAACTGTTTTTTACTTGAATGCACAAGTGCTAGATGTACTGGCGACAATGAGTTATGACACTACGCAGTTTCGGCTGATTGCAACTTTTCACGAAACTATAATAGTAATTTTGAGATTATACGCCTATTTAGCTTGTTTGCATTTTGTCAATTGAAATGGGGAAGTGAGGAAAATGTGAAATGTCTGTATTCATACGTGTTCCAAACGTTTATCAGGTCTTTAACAACTTGAACTCCAGAAATAACATGAAATGTGCAGTTGCATTGGAAAGAAAATGTGTGTAGTTAGTTTCAAGAAATCACTTTCATGAAAGTGGTTACGAAACCTAGTGTCATCGTGTAAACTAGCCTTAAGTCACACTGAACTTGCCCTTACCATTTTGATCATATTTTAGTGCATTCTAAACACTTTACATATTTTGAAGTAAATGCATTTTAATAGCTATATATGAATGAAGTACCTGTATGCAAAATATCGCTTTAGTGGACGAATCTAGTATTTGTGGCCAAGGCCGAAATACTGGATGAGTCCATTAAGCTTTTGTCTACATGGTGCATACAATATTTTTTTTTATAGAAGGCACTGTCAGTCATTTGTTGATGACATATTCTCACAGCCGCCTGAATCCTATGCTATGAACTAATATGAAATGAGGATGTAGATGGCAGTGCAGGTTTCTTATGAATAATATCCCTATGTTGGCTAGGCCTATATTTGTTATGTTATTAAGTGATTTGGGGGGGGGGAAGCCTGGTAAAGTTTCTGATTAATGTGAAGAAATAATGATGCCTTATACAGGGTGCGGCAGAAACAATGACCCATTTTACACACATGTTATTTAAGCTTGAAAAAATACATTTCCACATTAATAGTGGACTGTTCAAAAGAACACTTCATATCATTTATTACACATGTCACTTTTTGTAAATTATGTCCTTCAGGTGTCCACCATTGTTAGCGATGCAACTTTTGGCACGAACACGCAGACTCTCCATAACCTTACGAAGAGTGTCGCCTGTTATGGCCTCAATTTCGGCGCGGATGTTTGTTTTCAAGTCCTCAATAGTTCTTGGCCTGTTAGCATACACTTTGAATTTCAGGAATCCCCACAGAAAGTAATCACAGGCCGATAAATCAGGCGAACAGGCTGGCCAGTTGATGTCACCAAAGTGGGAAACAAGATGCCCTGGAAACATTCTGCATAAGGCTGTCATGGACGTTCTGGCTGTGTGAGAGGTTGTACCGTCCTGTTGGAACCACAACGACTGCATACAGATATTTTTACAGTGCATTTCCTGCATTACGAACTGTTGCAACATAACAACATATCAATCTGATGTTACATAGACACTGAACGCTTCATTCTCAAAAAAATACGGACCAAGAATACACTACCCAGACACGCCACACCACACGGTAACTTTTGCGCTATGAAGTGGTCTTTCGTGAATCTGACAAGGATTGGTAGGCGCCCAGTACCTAAAGTTTTGTTTGTTCACATAGCCAGATAAGTGAAAATGGGCCTTGTCAGACATCATGAAATTGTTGAGAAAATCGGGTTGAGAGTTGATCATCTCCAGAAGCCGTGTACAGAAAGCTTGACGTGCCTGCAGATCTCTATCCAATAATTGTTGCACCACTTGGAGTTTGTAGGGAAGGAACTTCATATCCAGATGCAACATTCGTCGCACACTTCTTTCTGAGATGTTAAGAACTTGAGAATGCCGACGAACTGATCGCGTTGGACTTTGCTCTAAAGCAGCTGTTGCTCTTGCAATGCTGTCCGGGGTGCGAACAGTACGTGGCCTACCAGGGGGCTTTCTGTTTGCTGCAGATGCTATTGCTCTGAACTGCTGGACCCATCTCGTAATCGACTTCCGGGACGGAACTTGATCATTCCGACCAATGTCAAAATGTTGCCTAAATAAACACTGCGTTCGTATGACACTATCACCACTTTTGAAAAACGTTTCAATTACAAATGCACGATGTTCATTCGACCAACGCTCCATACTGACTGGCAATGCTTTGAACTGCACTGCACACTGGTACCAACATCAACTCTCTAGGAAGTCGGGTTCAACAATGGCACGCAATTTAAAATGGGTCATTGTTTCTGCCGCACCCTGTACTTGTGGTTTTTATGGTAAAAAATTACTTTACCGCCTAGGCTGGTGAAGTGCTACTTTTCAGCGTGTTAACAGTCTGATAAACAACTGTTTTACTGAGTATGTACTAAAATAGTATTTTTCCTTCATGTTTTAACTTTGTGGTTTTAGAAATCTCACATGAGCACAAACATTGTCATATCTAGAAGACTCTGGAAGATATGTGTCTGTTCACCGGCTCATTTATATTACAGACCTAGGGCATAATATGAAATCGAATATGTGCATGTGTGAGCCAAGTGGGAAGACAGTTGGAGCTTGGAACAGACAGAGTGAAAAAGGGAACGATTTAAGACGGGAGTACATGAGTGTTGTACCCCATGGGGGGGGGGGATGGAGGGCACCTATGCCTTGGAGACCCGAGAGAGGATGTAAAGCTGTAAGAAGTGAATGTTGTACCCCATAGAGGGGGAGGGCTGCAAGTCAACGACAGCTTAGAGTAAAGGAAGGTGTATGCTGCATGACTGCCAATCAAGACATTGGGTGGAAATTCTGTGGAGATGCAGCTGATTTAAGTGAAGACTGGTGTGAGGTGGTAGAGTAGGATTACTTCCACAAAGTCTCTGGCCTTGAAGACTAACCCAGCCAGCGAGCTTCTCATTACGTCTCGTTACCAGCTTGCGCGGATTCGCTGCGTGTAAGATCATTGAGCTACTGTTGAGCACAGAGTGAAGATCATGCAGCATGTTGCCAGTCGTAGAAAATACTATAATAGTTGAGTGGAGGGATAATGCCGCAGCGAGACAGACAGACAACACGTGGAGTGGGATAGGAGAGCTGAGCCAATCAGGGTGCAGCTATCTCCCCTAGGCAGGAACTCTAGGAACGGTGAGACTCGCTCCTAAGGTATATACGTAAAAACCCAGAGACTTTGTGGAAGTAATCCTACTCTATGGCTTACAACATGGAGAAGAGGTGGCGGAGAAGAATTCAGTATGAAGACGTACATCAGAAACGTGACATCTTCAGAGAAAATGTTAAGTACTGAACTTTATTGTTGAACAACAAAGAAAGATGTGGCTTAGGGATAATTTAGGAAAAAGTAGTCACTATAATGAACAGTAATATTTTTTTTGAGAAAGGTCACAAGAACAAGGGTTACCTTGTAATAATGAAATGTTGTATTCTGAATAAGGAGGTAAGCTGATTGTAAAAGGTTTCTCATTAGAACATAAGGAGGTTCTTAATAGAACATGAGGATGAAGTTAAGAAGAAATAGGCCTAAGTGACCAGTGAAGCTCTGATTAAGACTTGTATTCTGTATTCTGATTACTGAAATGTAGGTAAAGTTGTGTACGAGCACATATGGTGCCTTATCCATATCGTAAGTAGAGTAAGAGGAAGAAGTAAATGCATGTCCTCATGTGCGTCTATGGCGCCTTATCCATATATTAGGGAGGAGCATGAGAAAGTGTTCATCTCCTGTACAGATCATCTGTAGTAGGTTTATAGTATATTTGATAAGGAATATAAATACAGTGCGTTTCACATAAGAGTTGGCCAATCGTGCGAGTTTCTGCATCGCAGTGGCCCCTGCTCTAACTCCTGAGCGATTGGGTGAAATATCTACACAAAGCGGTGTAATGATTCAGGTTCCTACAATTACAGTTGGAATTACAATGATAATAACCACGTACCTCATCACAAGATATGTTGGAAATGTCCTCCTCTTGCATCCACACAACACTAGCACCTTTTTAGGAAATCTTCTTTCACGCGTATAAGTTCAGCTTCTGAGTTCTGAGTTCTTCTATACACTTTATTTTTCAAGTTCCCCCATAAATAATAGTCACATAGGCTACTGTCAGAAGAATTTAAAGACAATATCACAAGAGAAATTAACTCTTTCTTGGAAACTGAACTTATGCACATGAAAGAAAATTTCCTAAAAAGGTGCCAGTGTTGAGTGGATGCAAGAGGAAGACATCTCTTGTGATGAGGTACGTGGTTATTTTCATAGGTAATCCCACGAGAGGTTACGAGTTTATCGATAGATTCGCGACTGCGCAGCAGGAGCGAATTTATCTTATGAAACTCGTAACCTCGAGTTGGATTTATTAAGACTATTTCACGAATAAAATGTAATAGATTACATGAATAATAATTACTTTCTTCTTGTTAGTTTAAAATGAAATAATTAATACTGTCAGTTGTCAGATCACGGCATAATAAATAAATGAACAGTCTCCATAATGGAATACTAATCAATGCTACCAACGTATATTGACAAAATACCGTAGTGAACCACTACCAACGTATATTGATAAAATGCCGTAGTTAACCTAAAAATCAAGATACGAAATAAAGACACATTTTAATTCAAGAACGTAATTTTAATATATGAGCAATCTGTTGCATTTCAGTTTCTTTAGTCAATTCGTACTTACGTTCCTCACAAAACTTTTGGAACTGAATCCATATGCATTTTCTATTTCTTTCGGTATTTTGTGGCCTAGCTTCCTTTATAATAATGTCAATTTCGTCAACAGATGCATTACCAAACTTGAGGCTGCCATTTCTGTTTTCAATTTAACGCCGACAATGGATGACGTAATCTAGTATCACTGCATACCGATACTGTTACAGTTCAGTAACGAACAGCGTGTTTTACCCGATAAAATGCTATCCTCGCGATTCCTACAAGAATATTGTAAGATAAACGGCCGCGATTGGTCTATATCCGAGGATTTGCTAAACGTTATTGGTCAATATCAAACACGCGGCATATGAGTGGAATAGTCATTGTAATTTTACTGCAACGGAGAAACCCGCATGATTGGTCAACTCTTACATGAAACACACTGTAGTTCAAGAAAGTAAGTTAAGCCTCTAAGAGTAGATGAAAATGAAGGTGAGTAAGCCAGTAGAAGGCTTGAAGTTAAGTTAATCCAAGTAGTGTATCCATGTAAAGGATAGTTACAGGATTTAGGCATAGAAATAGTTAAAT
Organism: Ectobius pallidus; assembly: GCA_964059195.1. NCBI lineage: Eukaryota > Metazoa > Arthropoda > Insecta > Blattodea > Ectobiidae > Ectobius > Ectobius pallidus. Next base: position 200,890,165 of record CAXKWD010000003.1, read on the forward strand.
AATTGTAGGCCTATGGAGGTTGTTGTGTTTGACAGTGAAATTCTTTGGGGGATCTAGTCTTGTCAGGAAGTATTAGCGACTTTAACAGTTGATCAGAAATATAAGTGTTGAAAATTACATCATACGATTGCCCTGCTTTTTAAATAAATGTTGGTCAAAGATGGCAATTTTGTTTTTTTGAAACAAATTAAACTAGTAATCGAAACTGATATCTTCAAAATCACCATCCATTATACTCCATATTCACATTCCAAGTGAGAGTTGTACTGCACAGTAATAATAATCTATATTAATAAAAGGAAGTGTCTGTCCTCCGTCTGTCCGCGATGCCCAGCGAAATCTACTCAACGCAGAGATCTGAAATTTTATACATAGGCAGACTGAAGGGTCGGAAAATGCACCTGGAAGCCGGAATTTTAATTTTCGCTTTCGTTCGTGAGTTATGAGTGAAAAATGAGCAAAAATCGTGCATTTCTTGCGTTTTCGAAGCATCAGTTTCAGTAATATATTTCAATAACAAGTCACTTACAGTTGGCTTTGGCTATTTTTGTCATCATACCTCATACCTTGGAAATAAAAGCAACGCGATCGCTTGATTTTGTTAGTCCATCCTAGACGATTCATATGTTTAGAGTGTCAAGGCCCACAGACATATGACATTTTCAACCTACACGGAAGAAGAATAATCAACCCTAAATATGGTCAAACATTGTTCGATTTGAACGAAACTCACTATACAGGGGTTTTCTGGGCCAAGGAACTCGAATCTGAGGTCGCTTTTACCAGGGGACTCTACCTAATCGTGGAATGCACTCCACGTGATTTAGGTGTTAATAAATATAATGATTTAACTATTATGCTCTTAATTTTTTAAATAATTATCGCGGGGGAAGCCGCGGGCACATGCTATCTTATAATAATAAAAGGACGTGTTTGTCTGTCTGTCCGCAATGCCCATCGAAATCTACTGAACGCAGAGATCTGAAATTTTAAACATAGATGCACTGAAAGGTGGGCAAATGCACCTCGAAGCTCAATTTTTAATTTTAGCTTTCGTTCGCGAGTTATGAGTGAAAAACTGGCAGAAAACGTGATTTTAGCGCTGTCGAAGCATCAGATTTCAGTAATACATTTCAATGTCAAATCAATTGCAGTTGGCTTTGGCTATTTTTGTCATACCGTGGAAATAAAAGCATCACGATCGCTTGAATGTTGTAAGCCCACGCTGGTCGATTCATTTGTTTAGAATGTCAAGGCCCGTAGACATATGAAATTTTCAACCTACACGGAAGAGGGATAATCAACATAGACCTAAATATGGTTAAACATCGTTCGATTTGGACGAAACTCACTATACAGGGATTTTCTGGGCCAAGGAACTGGAATCTGAGATCGCTTTTACCAGGCGACGCTATCTAATCGTGGTATGTAATTCACGTGATTTAGGTGTTAATACATATAATGATTTAACTATTATGCTCTTAATTTTTAATTTTTGAAATAATTATCGCGGGCGATCGCTTGATTTTGTAAGTCCATCCTGGACGATTCATTTGTTTAGAATATCAAGGCCCGAAGACATATGAAATTTTCAACCTACACGGAAGAGGGATAATCAATATAGGCCTAAATATGGTCAAACATTGTTCGATTTGGACGAAACTCACTGTACAGGGGTATTCTGGGCCAAGGAACTCGAATCTGAGGTCGCTTTTACCAGGCGACGCTATCTAATCGTGGTATGTAGTCCACGTGATTTAGGTGTTAATAAATATAATGATTTACCTATTATGCTCTTAATTTTTAATTTTCGAAATAATTATCGCGGGCGAAGCCGCGGGCACATGCTAGTAACTGATAAACCTTAGTCCTCATACTATAAGAAGTTTTTCTTTGCCCTCTGATTTATCTTCTATTCCAATGACAGACAATGTCGAGTCATATGACTGGCAGACTGGTTTCAAAATAAAGTGCTTTTTTAGCCAGTTGAAGGCAAAGAAGCAATTTTAATGGTAGATGACATCAATTAAAATTATGCCACTGAGTGGTAAAAATGATAACACTCTAGTGTTACCAACTTTGAATGTTTCACATGGAAAATACTCATTTAGTTAAAAATATCTGCACATGATTATGAGGCTCAGTTTGATATGAATTGAAAATTTTAAAAATCACTGCACCGTTTTAAATGTGAACTTTCTCACAGTGATTGCAAAAACTGTCTGAACTGCATAAAAACAAGCATTTCCTGATTTTAGTCGACACTTAACTTTTGCCTTAATATTACTTGTATCTGTAATTATTGCTTCCAGATATTTGAATTTTTTCACTTGTTCGAATGATTTACCGGCTATTCTAATGTTTTGTAGAGCATTATTTTGATGTTCCATGACCATATAGATAATTTTTTTTGTATAAATTTCCAACCCAACATTCCTGCATGCATCAAAAAGACTTTCTGCATTTATCTCGATTGTGTTTATGTCATCGCCCAACAAGCAAATGTCATCTGCATAAGCTAAAATCGAGTGACTGCCATATAATTCTAGGCCTACCTTGTTTTCCTGGACTTTCCTAATGGCTTATTCTAAAGCAGAATTAAAAAGTAAAGGCGATAGTGTATCTCCTTGTTTCAAGCCGCTTCTAATGGCAAACCTATCTGATATAAATTTTCCTACCCTGATTCAGCTATAGGTTTCATTTAGACACATTCTTTGGTATCCCGAACTCAATGAGGATATTGTACAATTTGTCTCGTCTAACTGAATCATATGCTTGTTTGAAATCTATGTATAGCTGGTGAACAGACTTACTATATTCCCACGCAGTCCTAAAAAGAAAATGAATTATATTGTTTGTGTTGTGGGGAAATCTGATCTATTTTTATTTTAGTATGATTCTCTGCTAATAAAAGTCCTATATGCTGATTTTCAAATTGCCGAAAGATCAGTAGAGCAGGCCATAGATTTATTTGTAATCCTATTGCTATTAGCAGATAGCATAACGTTGATGGTTTGTGGAGCGGTCGAAAGTAAACACCGTTTAGATGGGTACAGATGGCACCAATTCCTTTCCCCAAACACTCATTTTGAGCTTATCTTTTTTAATTAATTTATTGTCAAATACCGCCATTAGTTATTCTCATGCTTTACTTGTTATGATATAATAAAAATATTTTCAACATCTGCTCTAATGATTTATTATTTTTGTTTGTTGCTTTCTCTTTGGTATTTGGGTGCATCTTACAAATGGTGATACAGGTTATTCATGCAAAGGAACTTCATGATAAAAAAAAAAAAATCTTACTTTATTCAGTATGGTATTGTTATACCAAAAAACATGTAATAAACCACATGCATCCATTTCAGAAGAGATAGCAAATCCTCAAATTTTCGGGGTAAAATTAAGGTAGATTACAGTGCTTTCCATAATTTATGTCAATATGGTATCTATGTATAAAAGACTCCCTGTAAATTCCAACAATCCCCTTGAAAATAAAGGAAATGAAACATAAAAAAACATGTCCTTACCTTTATCTCACATTTGACAGCAACGATGGGCTCACATCTACTGTCACCCAGAGGAGATGCCGTTGTCTGATCTCTACTTTGAGGATATACTTCCAGTGTTTCTTCCTCTGATTCCTCTTTACATTCTTGTTTACACTCGCGAAGAAATATCTGTTCCGATCTTCGAGGGTCTGCAGTCTCTTCTGGGTCTGCCCTGCTTTCAACCTCTTTTTCATTTCTAATTATAATTTCTTCTGATGTTTCAGAGTCTTCTTTATCCTTTTTCTGTTTTTCATTTCTGATTATAATTTGTTCCACTGTTTCTATGTCTACCTTCTCCTTTGTCTGCTTCTCATTTTCTTGTGATGTTTTAGGCTGCACTTCCCCAGTTGTTTGTTTACAGCCCTGGAAAATTGTTTGGCAATTGTAATGTAAAGTCAATGTGTATAACAACTTCTAATAAAACATGATCATTCATTCTATACCAGCCCCGTATTTAGTATTGTTACTCTTTTAGCTTTTCTACTTACGAGGTGCATCATAAAGTAAGTTTCCCTGGGTCTGTTTACAGAAACAAAACACAATTTCAAGTAAATAGTTATTGCAACAAACACAGCCGATGTTCATCTATTTTCAACATATTCGTCACTGGAATTGAAACATTTGTCATACTGTGGAACCAGCCGAACTTCTGCAGGATACTTGCTAGGTGGTGTTCAAACATCCACCCTACAGCCCGGATCTCGCTCCCACTGACTTCCATCTTTTCCTACACCTCAAGAAATAACAGAGAATGACAGAGGAGGAGATGTTTGTCACACAGTGGTTCAAATCCCTGGTGTTAGACTTGTACGACACAGGTCCCTTATTAGAAAATGAGTGAACATTTGCTATATCTATTGGAATATATATGTCCAATAAATTGTGTTTTGTTTCCATTAATGGCCTGTGGAAAAGTTACTTTATGGACGAGCCTTACATTTTAATAAACTATTAACTATTAATTAAGTGGAGGGAAAGAAAATAGACATTAAATCCATGTCTGGGATATTAATACAAGTAAGAATCAGTTTGAAAAATTTTATGTCATAACCGGGATTTGAACACGGATCTTCGGCTTAACGCGCCGATGCTCTACCATTGAGCTACCATGACAACATGCCAGTACGACATCAAATTCCTCAACTGATTCAGAAGACAAGGCAGACCACGGGAGGTTTCTCCGTTGAGAACACGCATCCAATGGCGTCCTACATTTGTAGGTACTTTGAAGCCAAGTTATTATTTATATACTATTAATTAAGTGGAGGGAAAGGAAATAGACATTAAATCCATGTCTGGGATATTAATACAAGTAAGAATCAGTTTGAAAATTTGTTTGTCATAACCGGGATTTGAACACGGATCTTCGGCTTAACGCGCCGATGCTCTACCATTGAGCTACCATGACAGCATGCCAGTACGACATCAAATTCCCCAACTGATTCAGAAGACAAGGCAGACCACGGGAGGTTTCTCCGTTGAGAACACGCATCCAATGGCGTCCTACATTTGTAGGTACTTTGAAGCCAAGTTATTATTTATATACTATTAATTAAGTGGAGGGAAAGGAAATAGACATTAAATCCATGTCTGGGATATTAATACAAGTAAGAATCAGTTTGAAAATTTTTTTGTCATAACCGGGATTTGAACACGGATCTTCGGCTTAACGCGCCGATGCTCTACCATTGAGCTACCATGACAACATGCCAGTACGACATCAAATTCTCCAACTGATTCAGAAGACAAGGCAGACCACGGGAGGTTTCTTTGTTGAGAACACGCATCCAATGGCGTCCTACATTTGTAGGTACTTTGAAGCCAAGTTATTATTTATATACTATTAATTAAGTGGAGGGAAAGGAAATAGACATGCCTTGTCTTCTGAATCAGTTGAGGAATTTGATGTCGTACTGGCATGTTGTCATGGTAGCTCAATGGTAGAGCATCGGCGCGTTAAGCCGAAGATCCATGTTCAAATCCCGGTTATGACATAAAATTTTTCAAACTGATTCTTACTTGTATTAACTATTAAAATGTTTAAAAAAGACACATGAATTAAATAAATTTGCACTGAACACCAATCGGTCTTGGTAAACATTAGAAGCAAACAGCTTCCAAAACATGTCCCATATATTTTATTAATATGAGTTGATTAACACACTTGAACTTCACATACCAATCATCATGTCCCATATATATTTATAAGCCAGTAATAGAAAAATTTTACAAACAACTGACTCTAAATTAATTACTACTAACAGACTAAAATGCGTAGAGAAGCTTCAAGTCTGGTAGAAAATATTCATCCAGAGAAAGAAACACAGACTAATGAGCTTCAAAATATCAGCAGAAGACAGTTTGATTAGAAGGAACAACAAAACACCTAACAGATAAGGTTATCTTAGGATGGGTACAACATCTACAGAAACATGTCCTAAATTATTATTCCTTAACGAAGTCTATATAACTAACTTCTACTTTTACTTGTGTTTAATCCTTTGCCATCCCTAATGCTCCAGAACGCACAAGATTTAAACCCACGGTGCCATACTAAACGCTTTGAAACACTCCTTAAGCGCACACTCTAACTCAATACGTTGAAAGAGGCATGAGGTTTCATCAGATCTCAGAGTTCTCCTTACTGCACAAATAATAATCAATACAGTCTCTTGGATTTTCTTTTTCTAATCAAAGGAGTGCCTTTAGAAGAACTTTAACAGAACTTAATATTCTAACAATATCTACTGGAGAATCAACTTACTGGCCCAAGTATTTATGATTTAAACTCAGATTATTCTCCTGTGTTAATGACTCTGGTCTCTTGTGTTATTGAATACTGTCCACCTCCTAAGCTATATAGGGTGTTAATGAATAACACCAAAATATTTTACCTGTGTGTAGAGGGGACATAGACAAGCAACTTTTATTAGGAGATTTTTGCTCTATGGATTCAACCTTCCTGTTATAACATAAAATCTCCCAAAGATATGCACGCCACTGACTTCTAATATTTGAAACAATGCAAAACAAAGGAACAGTGAATATTGTGTAGTGGTGGAAAAATTGTGAAAAATGATGATCAATATCTTCCAACACTAGAAAAAGAACACAAATGGAATTTCATTGTTGTCAATGTTATGAATACGATACGGTAGTTTAATGTGATTTATTATTTATGCACAGCACATGTTTTTACTTGAGAATTCTTAAATAAACCAGAGTATCCAAATAGTAACGCTTTGAAGACAAATTTAAGTTCGAATACAAAGAAATACTGCAAAGAATGATAAAGAAAATGATAACTCAATGATAATTCATGAAGCTTCATTTTAATTCACTGTTAGGAATGGAGTGAACAGAAAACTTCAAACTTTGTGTTCACATGTGTTGAAATAACAATTTATCTTAATGTATTTCACATGATCTTTTATTTACTGCAAGAATTGCTGGAACTGGCCCCCTCCAGCACGAATGCACAGATTCTCGCATCCTATGAAAGATTCCTGGCATATTATGAATAAATTCACACCCTGTGATTATGCGGGTGACTAATTCCATCTCGGAAATGACAGGTGTTTCATACACCAAAGTCTACAGATGCTCCCATAAAAAGATATCTAGAGAATTGAGTTCTGGAGAATGTGCTGGCCATTCAGTGGTCGAACTTCCTCTTCCAATCCAACGGTGAGGGAAAACATGGTCCAAATGGTCTCGCACGTTCAGGCTGAAATGGGGTGGAGCACCATCACTTTGATACCACATTTCTCGGCGAATATGAAGCGGAACTTCTGCCATGAGGCCAGGCAGCATGTCTTGTAAGAATACCTTATACACATGACCACTCAATCGTTGCGGAAGGAGGTTTGGACCAAATATGTGATTAGATTAAGATAGTTGAAATATAAAAACACTTTGTGCTCCACTTACGTCTGGAATTAGAATCACAGGACTAGTTTCGGGAGTTACCCCATCATCGGCTGTTGGTCTACTGGAGTTGGAGTTTGGCGATCATGGCTGGCAAACTTGGTATGTATGGTGCTGCCCTCTTCCTTCCTCATCGTAAGTTTTATGACGTCATCCACTGGCGGTATTTCAAAGTTCATTATGCTGTTGCTATTCTTGGTAATAAATATCTTCTCCCATGTATTTAATTCAGATGGCTTCTTTACGTGTTTTAACAGTTTGATGTCCTTTTTGATGTGGTGGTTTTTTGTCCAGAAATGATGGGCTACTGCTGATTTTTCGGTTTGCATGTATTTTATGTTTCTGAGGTGTTCATTCATCCTGATCTTTAAGCTTCTTTTGGTCTGTCCTATGTAAGTCAAATGGCAGTCTTCGCATTCCATCTGGTAAATTCCTGAGGAGTCTATTTTGGGTGTGTTGTTTTTTAGAGGGTGATTGAGTAGATTCCTGATTGAATTTTGTTCTCTGGTGCTAGCTTTATGTTGTAATTTTTGAATACTTTCTCAAACTTGTGAAAAAAGTTCGGGTGATAGGTGAACTTCTTGTAATTGATTGGGTCTTTTTCTGCATTGGTTAATGTACTAGTTTCCTTAATCATTTTTTGCTTCTTGTGTTTGGAGATCATTTTGTCAATGAAATTTGTTTTGAATCCATTAATAGTTGCCACTTCAAGTATGTGTTGGTATTCTTTATTGTATTCTATTTTAGTTAGCGGGAGGCAGATAAGTCTGTGTATTAGACTGTGAAAAATTGCAAACTGGTGTGATTTGGGGTTAAAATTGTTGTATTTTATGTAGTTGTCGACGTGAGTGGGTTTTCTGTAAATCCCAAATTCTAAACTCTTCTGGTTTCTAATGATTTTTAGGTCTAGAAAGGGTAAACAACCATTCTGTTCAACCTCCATTGTGAATTGTATTGATCTATCTTGCAAATTTAATAATTTTAACGAGTCTTCCAAGAATCTTTTTGGTATGATGGCAAAAATGTCATCGACATATCTGCACCAGCTTTTGAATATGTGGGGAAATGCTTTGGTTACTTGTAGTTCTAATTCGCTCATGTATAGATCTGCTAGTAGCGGTGATAGTGGACTGCCCATAGCTAAACCTGCTGTTTGTTTATAGTATTCTTGGTTGAACATGAAGTTGTTTTGTTGGATGCATAAATCGATAAGTTTAATGTATTCTTCTATTTGTTCCTGTGCCATGTCATTCAAAGACAGCCATTGTTTGATTAGTTTGGGTAATTTATCTATTGGAATACTTGTGAATAATGTCGAAACATCGAATGAAACCAATACTTCATCAGGCCTAATAGGGGTGTCCTTTATTTTCTCAACTAGTTCATATGAGTTTTGTATGCTGAGTGTTTCGAACTTTTTTAGAATGTTTAATTTTTCCACCAACCACTTTGCCAAATTATATGTGGGGGCGTCTATATTGCTTATGATAGGCCTCATACTTCCGTCTTCCTTGTGGATTTTTGGTAAGGCATATAATTTTGGTATAGAGGGATTGTTCACAATTAATTTCCTCCTTTCATTATTTGTGATAATTTTGCTAGTTTTGATTGTTCTTTTGACTGTTTCTGTAACAGTTTTCAAGGGGTTTTTGGTCAGTTTTTTGTATTCTGGTTTTTGTAGTAACCTATTTGTCCTCATTACATAATCCTCTTGGTCTAAGATTACTGTCTTATTTCCTTTGTCCGCTTTTAGATAGAACACTGGTTTGTCATTCAACTGTTTGATGGTTTTTTTGTGGTCTGTGTGTTTTTCCCGGGGCATCTGTTCTAAAATTTGCAAACATTTTGTCTGTGCTACTATTTTATCGTTAGGTCTGTTTTTGTTTATCCAGTTTGAGGTTATGTCCACATCCGCAATATAATCGTCTAGGTTGTTAGAATTGCTAATGCAGGTTTTCAAACCTTTATTTAAAAGGGTCATTATTGCGGATTTAAAACTTCATATTTCCATACCAAAATCCGTAAATTCTGTCCATTTATATCCTAATATAAGTGTTTCGCTTTCTAGCTTTCTCCCAAAATACTAATTCTTGTTTAGATTGAGGCCGTCCTGAGACGAAAATTCAGTTAACAGGTTCAGTGCTGCTACTATGAATTTTATCCCTGCAACTAAACACATAAACTAACTTAAATAAGTTCGTATTTCGGTGTACCGTTAAACTCACATGGTTAAGATTCAATTATCTGACTTTCCAATAGGTTATGTAATTTTGTCTTGGTTTACTTTCATTGGTCTATGGCAATTCCTTTTAATTCATTCGCTTCTTGTCGTATGGCACTAACTCTATCTACAGGTGAGTCTTTTATCCTCCCTAATCGTCATTAGGGACTAATTATCGCAGGGGCTTTACTCCTTCCCTGGATACTCAACGAGATAGGAGAACTGTACTTTATGATTCCTTCTTTTGGAATCCTGGGCTAGCCACTCGAGCAGTACTACTCTTATTAATCATCATTATCATCATCATTAACATCTAATACCCTTTGATTAGATCACCTTGACTGGATGTCCTTCCCTATAGGATCTCTTTCTAATATTTTACATATTAAGCTTATTCATCTGTGGCTCTACTCTGCCACTATCACTCTACAACCTGACATAGTTGGATAAAATTACGGAAGCTTCCCCGTGACAACTCTCTCATCATGTTACATTTAAAGTACATGATCTATTCTGAATGCACATAAGTTTTACGCTTTAATATATTTTGAGTACTTCTCTCTATTAAAACGTTTTGTACGAAACTGGTTTAAAACTTCTAAATTCTGCGTAATTCAAAAATCTTCAATTAAAATTAAAATAAAATTTCTAACTTATTTTGTAAAATAACTGATATTACATCACGTGCAATAAAGTTAACTACAGATTTTCTAAAATAATCTTAACTATTCGGTCTAAAATAATTATAACTGCGTTATACAAAAAAAAATTTCTAAAAATATCAAATTGTAAATGTTATCGTAAAAATCACATAAATGCTTTAATAACTCTCATTAAAATTAACTAAATTTCCGTAATTTCTCTTTATAAAATTAATTTATAAAATAAATTTTGACTTCCACGCGCGTTTGTTCTGTTTAAATATTCTAACTTACAATCTTTCAAATCTTATCAATGTTTATTATTTAAAATTGACAAATTCTTAACTTTTTTTTTTTTTTTATATATTTTTTTTTTTAAATATTCACTTCTCCATCTACACATCGTTAAATTTTAATCAGCTGTTCCTAAAATAAATTTAACTCTTATCTCCATTAATTAAACTACTCTCAACAAATATAACTTACATTATTTTTCTCTAATAAAATGATTATTACAGTGAAATCACATGGTTAATGCCGCCAAAGAAAGATAGATCTGCAGCTCTGTCTAGGTTCGGAATGGCATTATACCATATGGTCGCTGAATCAATCAACGCTATTTAATTTCAAAATTAAAATTCTAACAAAATACAACAAAAATTCACAAAATATAATATTTTACTGTCTAGCCTTTTTCTTACTTTTTCAGACGGAAAATATCAACAAAATACTTTATACTGTTAAATGTGCACTAGATATCAACAATAGAGTGTCACTGCGAGAACAGGCTTTCAACTTTTTTTTTCATGAGGACACACAAACTTACACACACGTCCTGTTTTCTTTCACGATAAGGGCTACACCGACCTCTGATTCGCGAATACTTTATTTCTTCCGTAACACTAAACTCACAATCGCACAAAATTATTCTTTAATCTCTTTCTTCACCCGATTGTGCTTCTATAGGGGAAATAGGTCTCATAGTGGGGCGGTGTAGTGAAACTAATACTCTAATAATCCACTATTCTGGCATCTTCAGTGTAACTGTTCCATACACTGTATATCCTTACATAATTTAACCATAACTTCCACGCCAGTTCAGACCCCAGATGTTATACAAGTCTGGTAACCAGGATGGTTCATTTCTTTAGCAGTCCCCTAATCGCGTTCTACTTGATTCATTATCGCCTTTTCCGTACTCAAGGAGCGAGCGAGTATTTTCGGTTAATTACTCCGAACTCGACATCTGAACCCTTTCGCAACGAGACGGTTCGTGCTATGAAATTTTACCAGTACGATTGTATTACTCTCTCCATATGACACCAGTCAGTACAGTTCTCAACAGGGAAATTGGTACCTATTTCATTGTCCTGTCGTATCTCACACAAGTTACCCTCCTTTCATGGGGTACTTCTATTACGGGTATCTCGACGGATCCCAAATCAACCATAGCGTAATTCCAATTGCTCACCTTTCGCCTTATCTTATTGCTTTATTACACTGAATTTATAACAAACACTGCTGAATCTATTTAAATCTGCAGGCCATGAATCTTTCTTTCCTAAGTTGCCATAACCATTACTTCAGTGGAATACCCTGGGATTGGTTTAATTAAATCTCTTCATCGAGGACCTTGCCAGCCTCGAATATTTTCTTTGACCAACAACTTTACTTATAACTCTCGTATCCTAACTCCCATCCACTTTTCTTAAACCCTATTTCAAAGTTGGTTTCAAATGACAAATTAAATCTCCAATAACCTATTTTTAATGTCCCTTCTTTTGTGGTTCATCTTGCCTACTTGGTCACTGTTACTTTCGTGTTTTCTATTTAATATACAACAATTCGCTTTTCGCACATTTCTCTTAATTTCAAAAACCTTTCATTTCGTAACACACGAACAACTTTTTATTTATTTTGCTAGGCCTAACTATTAACAAAAACTTTTCAATATAAATTTTCTTCGAATCACTATTTCAATTAAACACAATGATAATGATTATCTAATAACCTTTCCTTATGTCTTTCTGTAAATTATAATCACTTCACACACGATTTATTTCGCTATAAAATCTAAAATTTTGCTTGCAGTATTCTGCTAACTTCTTTTAATTTTCTTTTCTTCTGAATTTCATACCGATACTAAATATCACTGATATTAACACACGTTATTTTATCGACAACTAATAAAATGACCTGACTATGCCTTGAGGTTTTCGTTCAAATTTAATTATGTAATTTAATAAAATAGTAGCCTGTACTCTTACACCACGGTTCGTAAATTGCACAAACTGATAAAATCAATTGCAGCAAAAAATATATCAAAATTTTCCTATTTGTTTCTCGTCAATTAATAAATTTAAATAAAAAAATCACACTTTCGGGAGTATGAATATAATAATTTTACATAAATGTTAAAATAATTGATAATACTTACATATAAAAATGATTAAACATTAATAATGCTTTACTTGATAACTCAAATCTATCGATCATAATTTCCCTCTAACCAATACAATAAATGTACGCTACAAACTAGCATGGATCTCTCGTTTACTTTAAATACGATGAACATTAATTTTTTCATAATCTCTTTTAATGAACTAAACAATCAACAATCCTGGAATATAAACCAGCAAAAATTAATATCTCATTACTGATTTATTAATCAGTATCATTATTATTATGCAATCAAACTTGTCGCGTTACTTCATTTTTCTTTGTTAAAATCTATAACCGTTGCATTAATATGCACACAATAATTCTTTCAAATATATCCGAATTTAATAACATTCATATTCAATTGAAAATTATTTATGGTCCTATTCTTTCCACTATGATTTTATTAAAAAATAATATAATACAAACAATAATACTTATTTACAATAGTGGATAAAACAATCCCCTCCAACACACAACGTTTCAACCTGCCCTCCAGGCCTTTCTCAAGTGTACTGAATTGAAAAAATCATAAACATGTTTAAACTTGATGCAAGGCTTAAACTAGTGTGGGGAAAATCATTTTTACTTTAAACTCAGGATTAAACAAGTTTGAAGTAAATCCAGGTTTAAACTGACTTGGAGAAAACGGCCCTAAGTTGGCTAAACTGTTAGTAGAACGTTTAACGGACATACAGAAAAATACAAAGTGGTCGATAGATAATTCATATGAAGCAAAACAGGTTTTGGATAAAATAAAGGTGGAAGGCGAGCTATGCATGTTCAGTTTGGATGTGTGCAACCTTTACCCCAGTATACCGAGAGAACTAGCGGGTGACTGCCTAATTCAATGGCTAGCAGAAAAGGGCATTGACAGAATCGTAGCCAACGAATACTATAGGTGGTACGAAGTCTGTACTAACCATAATGTTTTTCAATTTAATGGATTGGTATACCAACAGAAGGAAGGCCTCAGTATGGGTAACCCGATTTCTGGGTTTATAGCAAATATTTTTATGCATTACATTGAGAATCCTATTATCGACAAATACTCTAATGATTTAGTTACCTACATGAGGTATGTGGACGACATTTTTGTAATTACTAGGGGTGAAAAGGCAGAGAAAATGGCTGTGGATTTCAATGATTGTCACCCCAGATTAAAATTTACATGTGAAAAGTATGTAAACAAGTGCCTGCATTTTCTGGATTTATGCATAAAAATGGAGGACACTGGAATTAAGGTGGGGGTATACAGGAAGCCCAACCAAGGCGAGTTTTATATACACAAAAGATCTTTTCACCATCACACTACTAAAAACAACATATGGCGCAACTTCGTTATTCGTGCACTCAGGTTGTGCAATAACAGTTGTGATTTGGAAAAAGAAAAGAATGAAATTATAAAACTTGCCATTAAAAATGGATACAAAGAAAACAAGATCCGGAAGATATGGAGGAACGTAGAAATGGGTAATGCTGAGGGTAGTGATAGAGGTGGAGAGAAAACACGGGACTTGAATAGAAGATATGTGTCTGTTAATTATATTCCTGGTTTGAGTGAAGGCATGTGCAAAGTGCTAAGGAAATATGACCTGATACCAGCATACAGGCCTATAAGGACCATTGGGAACTTATTTGCACAACACAAAAAATTTGGTAGCACCAGGAACAAGGAAAAGATGGAAAAACCGGGAATCTATGCAATTTCTTGCAATGATTGTGAAGGGATATATATAGGGGAAACAGGCAGAACATTTAGTGTAAGACTACGTGAGCATGAAAGAGATATAAAAAACAAAAAATGTTGTACAGGGTTAAGCCAGCATATGATTAAAGAAGGACACAAAATGGGCGAATTAGAAGTGGTGAAGATAGAAGCCAACCGTTTACGGAGGAAAATTGGTGAAGCCGTGACTATCATTGGAAGGAGGGATAATTGCGTTAATAATTATGAGGGAGACTTAGGGGAACAGTGGATTAATGTGATTAAGAACTTAAATAGAACATATAGAGTTCCAAGATTTCCCTGTCCAAGATCAATTTATGATAATAATTTTGATATCCCGAGGGAATGGATAAATGAGCATTTCAGAGATAACACGTTTAGGGAGCGGGAAGTAGAAAACAGTGGAGACTGTAATGATCAACAACAACAACAATAGTAACAAAAAACAAAATAAGGTGCTACATAGTTACGGCAGTTTGTTTATGATTTTTTCAATTCAGTACACTTGAGAAAGGCCTGGAGGGCAGGTTGAAACGTTGTGTGTTGGAGGGGATTGTTTTATCCACTATTGTAAATAAGTATTATTGTTTGTATTATATTATTTTTTAATAACATTATTTCACATTAACTGTTTAAATTGATCTCGCTAATAAAAATAATAATTTCTTAAATAACTTAAATGAAACTTAAAATCTTAAATTGTAAAAATCATGAATGGGTGCAACATTATTCGTATTTTAATCTATTACACATTTCGTCTATCACCATTTTTTTTTTTTTTTTTAAATATGACGAATCCTCAAGACACATTTGTTAACTATTTTTACAACGTAGGCCTTCTACTTTTAATTTCGTAAATTTAAATCAAATTAAAATAAATCTTAAATGTTATCTTCACTACACGAATTCAAATAAATTTAATTTTCATGACAGTAAAAATTCATCTAAACTTTTGGCAATCAAATGTTAATGCACAGCAACTGAATAATACATCATAATTCCATCGGCCAACTTTTTAAAAAAACTGTCCTATCATTTTCTCATTAATTCGTTTTTCAATAAAAAAAACACACTGAAGCAAATACAAATACGTAAGTGAATCCGTTGATTATTCACAAAAAATCTTCCAATAATAATAAACTAATTATTTCTGTACTCTACTGGACCATATGCAGACACAAATTATTATTCCCCCGAACCACACTTATAACTATAATTAACAATTATTTCCAATTATTTCCAACAATTATTTCCAAACTTTATCAACTTCGATCAAAATGAAAACTTTCATACAACAATCATCTGTGCGGAACTAACAATTTACTAAAAATTCCCATGCTTTATTTGTTTCAAACTGAATTTATTTAATAATTATCGAATATCTCAAATATTAAATGAATGCAATTTTATTTAAATTCTCTAAAATTTTCTTACACTTAATTTATATATCTTTAAATTTCCTCCTAGCACGACTTACGGCTGCTTAATCTGGGTACGAAACTTTAATCAACTTTATTTAACTTTAACTATGTTCAAACATACTTTAAATTTTGATTAACTTTCACAAATATACATCACACGCTTCGTATCCTATCTCCTAAACATTTTCACTCGAAACATTTTTCAAAAATTCTTACTCGCGTCGAACCCGCTTCTGAACACCAAATTTGTTGTGCCCCATCGAAGTTTCGATAACACTACACATGTCAGGATTGGCTTTAAGCCTTTAGGAAATGGACAGGCACTGCTGTGGATAATATAGGATAACATGCAATGTGATTAATTACTTTCATGCACCATTAAATAATAATCATAAATACTAAAAATATAAATATTAATTTATTTTAAATTAATATAATAAAAATTATTTAAAAAATGGTCTTTGATTCTACATAAATTATATTTCTCTTTACTTCAAAAATTTGACTTTACTTTTCTAATAAAAGTGTTATAACATCTTCTTATTTCTTTTGAAATAAACTACTGAAATTGTCTTTATCCTTTACTGAAATAAATGTTTAAACTTACAGTTTATTCTTGACAGAAATTCCAGCGTCATCATCTTGATCTGCAGGATTACTTCATAGCCGTTGGAAAGTTGAGCAGCAAGAGGGCTTTTAGCGGCAATGCCAGCCCTTAAATAATCTTTCTACATGACGCTAGTACCCGAAAAACCTACCGTCAATATATCGCGGGAGATTTGATTATTATGCGTCTATTTCGGTACATAAGTCGTTATTAATATAACATTTTCATTAAACACTCTGTGATTTAATGTATACTTCGGTAAACTAAATGCAAAACAGTATTATACAAAGTTCGACAAAAATCGCGAATATTCGGTCTTATTCCGAGATTTTAACCAATAAAATCATCATCATCATCATCATCATATGGCACTACAGCCCTGGCCTCCCCAATCTTTCTCCTCCAGACTTCTCTATCCACCGCCGCCGATTTCCAGTTTCTGATTCCTAGCAGCTGTTCAGCATCCTTTCTAACGGCATCCTCCCATCTATTTTTTGGTCGTCCTTGGGACCTCTTCCCATCAAATGAAGCCTTCATTATCCTTTTCGGTATCCTTTGTTCTGGCATTCTGTGCACATGCCCGGCCCATTGTAGCCTCTTCAGACGAATTACAATGTCTATTGGTGTTCCATACAGTTGTTTTAGTTCAGTATTATTTCTTATTCTCCATGTTCCGTTTTCATTGATGGGTCCGTATATTCTTCGTAGTACCTTTCTCTCAAAAATATTTATCATGTCTGCTCCCTTCTGGGAAAAGGTCCAAGTCTCACATCCGTACATTAGTACTGGTTGGATCATAGTTTTGTATAGGAGGATTTTAGTTTTCCTATGAACTACTCTGGACTTCATTACATTGATAAGGGTAAAATATGTTTGGTTTGCCATGCTGATTCTTTTTTGAATCTCTGTCATCTCATTATTGTCCTCTGTAATACAGGTTCCCAGGTAACGAAACTGGCCTACTCTCTCTACTTGATTATCCTCAACCCAAAGTTCGTGTTGTTGTGTTCCCGTGTCTGATTTGGTTAGTAATTTCATTACTTTTGTTTTGTCAACATTTATATTTAATCCTATTTCCTTTGCAGCTTCGTTAAGTGCCTGCACTGTTTCCTCTCCCCTATGCCATTGTCTTGCCAGGATCCCAATATCATCCGCGTAGCCTAGGATTTGAATACTCTTTGTTTGTATTGTGGAGTTCACAGCTACTCCTAGCTTCCTTATAACGAATTCTAATGCCAAGTTGAAGAGTGTTGGCGCCAGTCCATCACCCTGCTTCAGGCCCTGCCCCACTTTAAAAGGGTCCGAGAGCTCTCCTTTAACTTTCACCTGTGCTTCCATATCCGTCATAGTAACCTGCACTAATCTAATTAGCTTGTTAGGTATTTTAAAATGTGATAAAATGCTGTATAATTTATTTCTTAAAATATTGTCATATGCTTGGCTAAAATCCACATATATCTGATGTATGGTTATATTGTGTTCTCCACATTTTTCAAGTATTTGTTTCAGGGTAAAAATTTGATCTATCGTGGATCTACCTTTGCGAAATCCTCCCTGATATTCTCCCAAATTGGGCTCAGCAAAATGTTGCAATTTCTTAAGAACAAGAGTAGTGAAAATTTTGTATGTGGTACATAGCAGTGATATCCCTCTATAATTATGACAGGCTAATCTGTCTCCCTTCTTGTGTATAGGTACGATTACTGTTTTCTTCCAATCTTCTGGAATCTGTTCTTGTTCCCATATCTGTAAAATTAGTTTATGGATTTGAGATACCATAAATTGTCCACCATATTTAATTAGTTCCGCAGGAATTCTGTCCACTCCAGGTGCCTTCTTATTTCTAAGAGCCTGGGTGACCTTCTCTACTTCATCTCTTGTAGGAGGGTCTATTAGTACATCGTCCTCCTCGATACATGGCGTTTCTTCCAAATCCGAGGAATGAGAGTTCAACAAACTCTCGAAATATTGTTTCCATCTCCCTCTGATCTGGTTAGTATCTCCTATTATATTCCCATCTACATCCTTACAAAGATCAGTTCTACCAACAAAACCCCTTTTAATGTTTTTAATCATTTTGAAGCCACTATGAGATCTGGATTCTTTAAAATCTTTATCCATTTGTTGAAGTTTCTTATTAATATATGCACGTTTCTTGCTTCTACAGATTCTATGGGCTTCCTTTCTTGCTAGCTCGTAAGCTTGTTTCCTTAGCCTTGATGGTCTGTTTATATAATTTTTATACGCTGAGATTTTGGCCCTAATAGCCGAGTCACAGTCCTCATCAAACCATTCAGATCTATCTGGTTTAGGTTGCTGTCCAATTATATTAGCTGCGGCTCCCAGAGTTCCAGCTTTCAAAGATTCCCAATTTTCTTCGATTTCATTTCCATTACTGCTAACATTGCTCCGATCTCCCATTTCTGGTTCTTTCATGCACTCCATCAGTGCTAATTTATACTTTTCCCGAGTATCTGGGTCATTCAATAAATCCAGATGAAATTTAGGTTCTGAAGTTTTCTTAGTAATTTTATGCATCGCTATTTTACATCTGAATCTAGCTTTAACGAGGAAATGGTCTGAGCCACATTCAGCACCCCTGAAGGATCTAACATCGAGTATACTATTTGCACCTCTTCGCTCGATCAGGCAGTGATCAATTTGGTTGAAGGTTTTCCTATCTGGAGATGCCCATGTATGTTTATGGATGTTCCGATGGGGGAATAATGTGGAGCTAATGACCATATCTTTGCTTATTGCAAAGTCTATAAGTCGGCTTCCATTGTTATTGCTGCTGTCATGTAGACTGTGAGATCCTATTGTTCCTTGAAATATTTCTTCCTTTCCTATTTTAGCATTGAGGTCCCCCATAATTATTTTGATGTCATTTGATGGAAGGCGGTCAAATATCCTTCCTAATTCATCATAAAATTCGTCTTTGATGGTTTCATCTTTCTCTTCTGTTGGAGCGTGGCAATTAATAATTGACAGGTTGAAGAATCTTGTTCTTATCCGAAGTGTACATATTCTTTCATTAATAGGTGTAAATTGTAAGATCGAGCTTTTAAGAGTTTTGTCGACGATAAAAGCAACTCCCACATTGCTCATCCTAGTCGATTTGCCGCTGCTAAAGATAATGTGGCTCCTATTCTCCCACGTATCTGTTCCATTCCAATTTGTTTCCTGTATGGATAATATTCCCATTTTATAGGCCATCATCTGATCTAGTAGATTTTTTAGGGAACCTGTTTTACATAAGGAACGTACATTCCATGTTCCAAGTGCAATGTCCATTTTCATTAGCTTGTGTCTTCTCCGGTTGATCTCCATCCGAGGCTTAATTTGGGGTTTCGCAACATTAGTTTTTTTTTCGGGGTAAGGTTGTCAGCCTTACGCCCAACCCCCAACCTGGAGGACCAGGGACTCTTCTGTTGGGGTTACCATTCCTTAGTAGAATTGTCCCGATAAGGCGCCGGACTGTCGCACATTATTGGCGTAGGTTGGTTGTAGTTGTTCGTCAGCTCTATACTCTCTGGATTTAGTAGTCATGCTATATCTACATCAGCATGGCCCCAGGTGACCAACCTACAGATGGGGGGGGGGGAAGTTGGGTTGGATATCTAGGGAATGGTAACCGGTGATATTGAGCTTCTCAATCCACCCAATATCACCCGTTGGTATGGTGGGACCAAGTGTATGGTCTGAATATGTAGGTTGGGACAGCGGTCCGCTGCTCCTGTTAGTCGCCTTTTACGACAGGGGGAGATCCCTTGGTGCTATTCTACTCGGTATCCCGGTCACCACACGGGGGAACCAATAAAATACATTTATTAATTATGCAAAATTCGCTATTCACACACTGTGTGTTAAGAGGAATGCCTAACTCAGCAACCTTGAAGAGGCCGGTGGATTCAAGCTAATGCTGACATACACATTCTTATTCTCTTGACACTTCCTGCTGTCTGCTTCAATAAAGCCTTTCTTCATATGGTAACTTAAATTATCAAAATAATAAATATATTTTTATTTCGTTCATTAGGACCTAACGTTCTGGCATAACAAATGGATTCAAAACAAATTTCATTGACAAAATGATCTCCAAACACAAGAAGCAAAAAATGATTAAGGAAACTAGTACATTAACCAATGCAGAAAAAGACCCAATCAATTACAAGAAGTTCACCTATCACCCGAACTTTTTTCACAAGTTTGAGAAAGTATTCAAAAATTACAACATAAAGCTAGCACCAGAGAACAAAATTCAATCAGGAATCTACTCAATCACCCTCTAAAAAACAACACACCCAAAATAGACTCCTCAGGAATTTACCAGATGGAATGCGAAGACTGCCATTTGACTTACATAGGACAAACCAAAAGAAGCTTAAAGATCAGGATGAATGAACACCTCAGAAACATAAAATACATGCAAACCGAAAAATCAGCAGTAGCCCATCATTTCTGGACAAAAAACCACCACATCAAAAAGGACATCAAACTGTTAAAACACGTAAAGAAGCCATCTGAATTAAATACATGGGAGAAGATATTTATTACCAAGAATAGCAACAGCATAATGAACTTTGAAATACCGCCAGTGGATGACGTCATAAAACTTACGATGAGGAAGGAAGAGGGCAGCACCATACATACCAAGATTGCCAGCCATGATCGCCAAACTCCAACTCCAGTAGGCCAACAGCCGATGATGGGGTAACTCCCGAAACTAGTCCTGTGATTCTAATTCCAGACGTAAGTGGAGCACAAAGTGTTTTTATATTTCAACTATCTTAGTTTAATTTGCTCCACTGTTTACATTACTTCGTTTTAATTTGTTTTTATGTGATTAGATATTATGCCAGCCTATACATTGACGGAAAACCTCTCTTGATGACTTGCCTCCACGGTGGCATGAGGATTTTCATAATCCCAGAGGTGACGGTTCCTTGAATTTTAAACCAGTCCATCTCTGCTAAAATTACCAGAACAACACAGTAGAAAAGATATGTTTGTTGTTGCACTGCCCAGTTACAGAATTGTAGGCAAGGACCAAAATCATTAGGACCTAAACCATGTACCTTTTGAAGGTGAAAGGATGGAGCTGACCTTCATGTAGGACTTCCCATACACTGTTGTGGTTCACACCCATTGCACTTGCGATAGCACGGGTGCTAGTAGAAGGTTCCTCTTCAATTTGATTGAGGATATGGTCTTCAAACTGTGGTGTACTGCGAGTTCGTCTTCTGCCACAGTCTGCTTTGTATACTTTAAAGGTTCCAGAATCCCACAAATGCAAATCAACAGACAGAAAAATTGAATGATGCGGATGTCGCCTATTTGGAAATCTCTCTCTGCAGAGCTCAGCTGCTATAAGAATTACATCTTGCTTCTCTATAAATAAGATGCATATCGGCAAGTTCAGTGAAAGTGTAACCATTCTCCATTTACTTTACTTTAAATTAACTTAGAGATTTTGCACGTAGTACAAGTAAAACCTTACTATTTACTTATTCTGTACACAGAATGATAAACTATGAAAAAATGACCATCAATATCTTGCAACACTAAGGGAAAAAAAAGACAAACGAAACATTTTTTTAGCCCTGGAATTAGGAATAAAAACATAATGCAGTGGCGGGCAATCACATGATTAGTCAGTAAATTTTGCAGATTATGAAAATTCTAAATTATGGTATAGCTGTTGATGAATGGTTAAGAATAAGGTTTTTGTCTATCACTAAGAAGGTTTGAAGTAGATGTAATGGAAATTTTAACCCTACTTTGCTTCATTATTGACTTACAAGCATCAAATTGTAATGACTTTAATGCCCTGAAGCATACACATTTTACGTCATAGAGCAAAAATCTCCCAACAAAAGTTGTTTGTCTATGTCTCCTCTATACACAGGTCAAATATTTCGGTGTTATCCATTAACACACTGTATAATAATTTCACAGACTGGAAACATTTTAAAAATAGAGTACAAGAAAAATGATCACCGCATAAACCTAGAAATTCATGAAATTTGCAAGATGTGATAATGCGATTGTTCTCAATTCGACAAATATTTGCATAATTTCATTTTACTGCCGTCTTAAATCCAAAAACAGCAATTCCAATTTGCAAAATAATCTAAATTTCACA
The DNA here is from genome assembly GCA_964059195.1 of Ectobius pallidus. Classification (NCBI taxonomy): domain Eukaryota; kingdom Metazoa; phylum Arthropoda; class Insecta; order Blattodea; family Ectobiidae; genus Ectobius; species Ectobius pallidus. Next base: position 200,912,846 of record CAXKWD010000003.1, read on the forward strand.
TAATAACACAAAAAGTAAACATAATTCCAGTTTCTAGATGAATTTTGGCAGCAAAATTGTTTTATTTGGATGAATTAATCCATTTTTAAACATTTTTTGTTAATCACCATTTCCTTGTGATATGAAATGAATACAATGGCCATGATGGCATAGCCTAGAAGAATATTTTCTCATAGAGAGGTAGATCAACAATTTTTCACTCCAAAACAAAGAGCTCATGGAGAAAGCCAAAGAGGAAGAAATTTAGGATCAACATACCAAGTGCACTCCATTGAGCTCTGTGGTGCACTCTGGCACTATCACAGTCTGCTGGTTGTGAGGATGTTGAAATGCTCAGTCATGTTTTAGGATACTGCTCAAAGGGAGAGTTACTTCGTAACACCCACCGTCACTGTGTGCGCTCCTCAATATCAACAGCCCTTCGAAAAGCAAAGTGGGAAGTTTATGAGGAAGTCCATTGCTTGTCTGAGGATGGCAGTCACCACAGAGCTGATATAATAGCCATTAACAGGAAAGATGGAAAAGGCCTCATTTTAGATCCAACACCTCGAACAGGCTAAAGAAGTTAGCTATGAAAAGGAAGCCATTTACTGACCATGCATCCCTAATCTTAGTGAGAGTTATAATATTCCTGAAAATGCATGGGAGGTGAAGGGTCTTCTTTTCGAATCTCATGGAAGTTGTTTTAAATATACGAGTGAATACTTGAGATGTGTGTCCCTCCTGTGGAGTGATATAGAGAATATCTCTATATGCATTTTGAAGGACTCTCTATGTATTCTACATAATCATTTCTATTGCCAGTATTGATTTTTCTTGTTCTAATGTTTTACTGTTCGAAATATTTGTTTTCTTAGGTAAGATACAACTAGTTTAAAAAACATGCCTAAATAATGTTAAGAATTTATCATGTTTTGTATTCTGGATCTTTATGGTCACCTGAAGTGTCAGGCAGATGTCACCTTTGTGAAATACAGTAGAAGCCCGAAATACCACAGTTTGAAATACCATGGATTCGGATGTAACGCGGGGAAAGTATGTCGCCAATAAAAAAATACCGTAGTTTTATAAATAAAATTATTTTGGAAGTTGAGTTAAAACAGTAAAAATTCTGCAAAGAGCGGTTCTGCAGTACATTTTTTTAATGTTAGACCCGCCCTCACCCGCTAGTTGACTGTCACCACTGCATTCCAAAGGATTTAGCAGAAGTAACGGGACATGGAATGAGTAGTGTAGTTCTATAGGGATTAAAAAAATCTGCACCTGCCAGAAATTCATAAAATCTAGGAAAGTTGAAATATTATTTTAGTTTGAATCACGCATTCGGACTGTCTGTAAAGTCGCGAGTTCGGAATACAAAATGTCGCAGAAGCGGAAAGCATATATTTCAGTAGGAAATAAACTGAAAATCATTGATTGTGTAAAAAACGGGGAAACCAAAGCAAGTTTATCACGTGAGTGTGGTGTCCCAGAAGGAACAATTAGGAGGTGGATGAAAGAGGAAAATAAACTTAGAAAAATTAGTGAACCAATGTTCCCCTCCATGGGGTCAATTTTTGTCACTTCTTCGGTCACATTTCGATATACCGTGGTAAGGTTATAATGTGGGGCTAAAGCATGTCTCCCAACAACCGTGTTATATCAGGCTCCTAGTGCATATATAACACTGAAATATTATAATTTTAAAACAAAATTTTCCTAAAAATAAAACCACTTTCACAGACCTCTACATATGCCTTTTCAAAATAACACAGGAATGGATGAAGCCACGTAACTAACAACAACAAAAATATCCACTTAACATCCCGGCAAAAATTGAAGAAAGAAGAAGGTTACAATGTAAATGGTTATGCCCAAGACAACCCAAGGATAGAAGTGCATTTAGCAGAGCTCACCGGCAATTGAAAAGTCAATTACAGTCTTACTGAAATGAATCCTTCACCCAATACTTCTTATGATTAAACCCGAATGTGAATGTGGCATCAAACAACACTGGCTAAATCAATGGCTTATTCAGGTTTCAAAATCTCGGCATATCACTTTTTCTTTACACCAAGAAAAATGCCCAAGAGTACAAATAAATAACAAAGAAATTCCAATTGCAGAGCACCTACCTTGGTTTAGATGTACAGCTAACCTGGAAGCCAACTAAGGTTTCAAAAAGTGTAATGGTTATTAAATAAGCAATCTCAGCTATCCCTGTATAATAAAGTTGTACTTTACAAGACTATAATAAGGTCAGTATGGACAAATGGACTTCAGCTTTGGGGCATTGCCAGCAATTCCAATATTGGCATCTTAAGAAGATTTGAATCCAAATCTCTTCGCAGACTTGTTAACGCACCATGATATGTTTCAAATGCAACATTACAACATGACTTAAACATCCCTACCATTAAAGAAGAAATCATCTTGTACAGCATTTGATATCAGCAATGCCTAAACAATCATCCTAATTCCCTAGCCATCAATCAATTGGACAGTAATTCTTCGGTGAACTGTTTACATCGACATAAGGTTTTAGACTGGCATTCCGATTCAGTGACTTACCTTAAAGAGTTGTTTTACAGCTCTCATATCTTTACTGTTTCATTTATACCATTTACTGCAGTGACGGATCTAGGGGGGGAAGGGGGGTCAAACTGCCCCGGGCGCAAAATGATGTTGTGGATTTGGGGAGGTAAACAAAAAAATCAACCAATTTTGACATATTATTAATACTTTAATCTATTTCTAGTTCCACCTATTTCGAAGCAGCCTTTTTTTAACAAGTAAATGATAGCTAATGACAACGTGACTAAAAAGAATGACTCATTCTAACAGTTTTAATAGAAGTGAACAGTTTGCACCTCCTGCAAAACTCTTCTTCTTAATTTGCCATCAGCAGACTTCAGGATGCAGTTTCGAATGTGGCAACGGCATTTAGAATTTATATAATAATTGCCTGTTTCAGTTGCATCCAATGAAAGGAGGTTTAGTAAGTTAAAAATAATAAAAAAACATACTTCAGAGACAGGATGACACGAAGTCACAAACCACAGTTATTTTAACAATGAACATCGGTTAGCTTCAAAGAACTCATATGATGATATTATCAAGACTTTTGTGGAAAGAAAAGCTCATATTTTTAACTTAATTTTAAGTTTTAGAATGCAAGTTTGCTCCATTGCATTTTTGTTAGTGATTTATGTCATGTTTTGATTATCTCATTGATAATAAATTGTATATAATGCTTTACTCTAAGGAATGTTAGTAAAATTATTCATTACGAAATAATGTTGCTTATATTTTTATAATTTATTTCTTATTGTATAAGTTTATTTTTACAGTCGTTGTGAGTAACTTATATTTTTTATCAAAATTGAATGTTTGTGTAAAGAAAATTACATCCTGTCAAAGATTTTATCTATGTGTTCTATTTTTAGTCATATCTTTGCAAGTATGCATATAGTTTAATTGTTGTATTTCTTTAAAATATTCAGTGTTAAAATTAACTTTTTTTTGTTATGCGTTTATGTTTTTCTTTAAATAATTTACTTTTGTCTTAATGTACACTATCTGTTCATTAATAAAAAAAAAATGTAGGGGAACCACAATAAATTTTTTATACCATGCTCTGGAATCATGTTGGTCTGTCTTGCAGCGAATGGCGTGACTGTTTGAAAATGGTGGGAAATGTTGCTGCAGTGCGCGCTGTGCCGGGTAGAGCTCAGGACAACCGTTGTCGGCGTTGCCACAACGAGGTAGAAACTCTTGCACATGTTCTGGGTTCCTGTCCGCATGGCGAGATCCTTCGAAACATCAGACACCATACAGTACGGTCAATTGTTGCAAATGCCCTTAAAGATGCTGATTATACTACTTTTGAAGAGGTGCATGGTCTCTCTACCACCGGGACTACGAGGCGAATTGATATCATTGCTTTTCAAAGAACCACACGATCCGGATTTATAATTGATCCTACTGTGCGTTTCGAAGTGAATGAGGCACAGCCGCAAGATGTTAACAAGGAAAAGCAAGACATTTATAATCCTACCATCCCTTACTATCGTGATAAATACAATCTCAAAGAACTTGAAGTCATTGGACTCATGGTAGGAGCAAGAGGAACTGTTACAACTTTCATGTTGAACACCTTCAAGAGATTGGGACTTCCTCCATCAGTTATAACTGAAGTTGCTTTAGCAACCCTCAGAGGATCCGTTTTAATACTGAGGAATCACATATATAAATCCTAATCGTAACTGTTAATGATTTTCTATTTTGTATTAATTTTTCCTTAATTTTATTCTCTTTTTCTTTTCAATGTTCTATGTTCAATTACCTTTTTGTTTTTCTTTTCTGGTACTCTTTGTCTGTGTAGGCAACCCATATCTATGGGAAGATTAAATAAATAATTAATTTACATAGTTATGATTAGTATCAAACACAGATTTACTGCCGTTATTAATTGGAAGAGCGTCGAATTACCTTTTTACCTCGGGAGCCAGACAACCTAGATCCATCACTGATTTACTGAATGTTCTTATCTAAACAGATTGTAAATCTGTAGAATAAATTTAAAAAATGAGTGCCTGAGCCAGGACTTACCCAGGGTTCTGTCTCCTCAGGTCCCTCCTCATCATGTTCCACTTTAACACAGCAAACATTCCCTGAAAGCACACACAAATGATAACAATGTAGTCTATTTGTGTTTATAGGTAATGTCATAAGTAAAGCCCGGATTTTCATGCACTATCAAACTTAAAAATATGCATGCATTCATGCATTATCGAATCTCCAAATATGCACAATGAAGGGCGAAACATGCACTATCAAAAATCCGTACTATACTGCATTATATTTCAATTTCTCTTAAAACAATATAGAATGAGTTTTTCCAAATTCTCCTCAATTAAACTCATGCGTTTATCAGTTAGGACATTCTTGAACACAGAAGTAACAAGAAGTAACAGGTGCATACTTAAGGGAAGAAATTTGACTGAGGGTGAGATCGAATTCCATGTCTTTTACATTTTTTCCACACAATACGTATTTCAATGTTTTTCAAACTTTAGATCAGGATTTGAACTAAGTACCTTCTTAAGTTTTTCCCTAAATGTCATACCCATTTCTCCACAACATGATTCTAAAGATAATTAAACGTCTTCAACAATGGCTAGTGACTGACAAATTCAAACAGTGAACATTCTGTTTAGCAGTTTTCTTTCAATGGAAGATAGTGGGGGTCGGCAAGTCGGCATTTTCTTTTGTTGCCTTGTGTATTATATTACTGTTTATTTAGGGTAAACAGTAGTTTGCACTCTCAAATTGATGCAGGTGGCAGACTCTGTTGCCAAGTTAATCAATACAACATTTTTACGTTTCTTTGAAAAGCCATGATTTTAGGGAGGCACATTCATAATATGCACAGTTATGCATGGTAACTTGATATTATGCACTAAAACCAGAAAATGAGGGTTTATATGCATTAAAAACGTCTGAATATGCTATATTAAACCTAAAAATCCAAAACATGCATTATGCATGAATTTTGCCATAAAAAGGCCGAATTATGCAAACATGCACGGAAAAAATATGGATATTTGGAATCCATAAGTCATATAATGAATAACTACAAAGTTTGAGAAGTGTAACCAAAGTATTTAAAAACATGCATTTGTATGGAAATCCGGGCTCTAGTATTAAGTGACTTCAGTGCCCAAGTTGCAAATTCTTTCTAGGGGGAACCCATAAATTTATATTTATTTATTTTTCAATTTATGATACTAATGGCCGAGTGCACCAACCTTGATATTCAGAATACAGTGGTTAAGTTGCTTAGTTTACCCCAGTAAAGTCATACTTTCGTTGCACCGTGCTCGGTTTAGACTTTTACCGTGGTAAGATGCAAACCGGCCATGAAGGAACTGTAAAGTGAGAAAATCGCGGTTTTCTTTCCAAGATGGAGATCAGCATAATGTATCATATTTTGGATATCTAGGCCAAAAGCTAATTGAACATAATGAATAATGAGAGACAGGTGGGATCTATTTGAAGAATGAACGATGGTGCATATCTTTGCAAGTCAGACATATATAGGCAATATAATATTCCATTTTATCCTTATGAACATTTATTATTGAACAATAAGGCAACAAATAAATGAGCCTATAGATGAGTCACTGTGACTGGCAGACGTGCAGAGAGAGAGAGCGAAACTAGCGTCCATGGAAGAAGCCAACACAAACCTACACAAAATTTATCAATGGGAATGGATTCGTAGCAGAGTAACCGCGATATATTCGAATGTTAGGAAACCGAGGTATTGTAGCAATGGTGCACAGGTTTTCATAGAATACCCCAATATTACTTTTAACCCAGTTACGAAACAGCTGAGAAAACCGGAGAATGGTGCACTCGGGCACAAACATTATAGTCAAATAACATTTTCAAATGATTCACATAGAAATTACATTACAACAAACAATATAATCAACTTCATCATGTAAGTATTGAATCTACGATAACCGCGCAGGCAAGGCAACTGTCGAGACAAGAACAGGAGATCATAACCTAATAATGGTTCCTTGTTCGAAAAGTGTTGCCAAAATATATGCTGATTTTACATGTACTTTTTTCCTCCCTGTGTTTATGCTGGAGAAATGAAGAGTAGATTTTTACTTTGCCAGAGCACTTTTCAGCCCAACTTCAGCACTGAGTGACTTTGAAAATGCTGATAAATTCACATAGTGATGTAAAATCACCAGTAGCATTCACAATGATTAAAAATACAAAAATTCAAAATTTATTAAAAAATCACTAGAATATGAGTTTTTTGGGAGTTTTGCTAAAATTTTGTGACACAAGGTTACAAACAACTAGCAACACTGGAATAAATATGAAACTAATCAAAAGTAAAATGGCTGAAGATAAAATAAACGGCAACATATTACAAAATTTGTTGGTCCATATTTTCCACTGAAGTATTATAAAATTCATAAAAAACAAGAAAGTAATTTGTAGTCAGTGGAAAAAACACAAACTCACATTAACTATTGTGACGTTTCCGCCTGAACCTCCAGGCCTTCATTAGACGTTATGTCGTCTGATGAAGGCCTGGAGGATCAGCCAGAAACGTCACGATAGTTAATGTGAGTTTGAGTTGTATCCACTGACTACAAATTACTTTCTTGTTTTTTATGAATTTTATGGCAACATATTATGTATAGATTTAAATAATAAATCAACACTGAACAAATTAATAAATACTCCAGTTATGAAATAATTAATTATTGGGTATTTAACTTTAGGTAGAATGAAATAATAATAAGTAAACATGTGGCCTATAGGCCCAGTATAACATAACCTCTAAAAGTGAAGCATACATGCTTTAAAAATTTCTTGTTCAAACATACTATAGTATGCTTATTATACGTTATATAACAGTATCATACAGATTTTCAATACAACATAACTTCTAATAGTAAAACAGAGGAACAATGGTCATGCTTTAAATTTTTCTTTCTGTTCAACCATACTATAATACATAAACTGATTGTACTGGCTATCCAGGTTGGGCCGCGTCATGTTTTTAGTTTTAGTTCAGTTTTAACGTTTTGGACACCCTATCGTGTCCTTCTTCGGAGAAAGATCCGCATTAAAAATAAGTGCCTGTGAAGAGTTAAAGACAGTTAACAACTTGTTACAGAAGCCATAGAAATTATTAAACATCCCCATAACATAAACAGGGAAGATGGGTATAAGATCAGTGACATCTGGCGGGAAACAATTAAAACTTTAAAACTGACGTCATGACGGTTACGACTGTTTACTCTTCGCAGGCACTTATTTTTAATGCGAATCTTTCTCTGAAGGAGGACACGATAGGATATCCGAAACATTAGAAGACACTAAAAACACGATGCGGCCCAACCCGGATAGCAATTACAATCAGTTTATGTATAACATTGGCCGTGGAAGCCTGCGAACTAATTTCATACTATAATACGTTTATTACATGTTACATAATGGAATCATACAGATTTTTGTTATAGCATAGGTGTGGTATCAATTATTATCAAACACGGAACAACCTTGAAACCTTGAGAGCAGAAAATGAAACTATGTAATAAACAGCCTGGATTTAGAAATAAAATAAATTCTATTCATGGTAATTTTAATATCAATATATACTAAAGTGAGTTTATTTTGTCTTGTAAAAATCTGTTCAATTCAAGAAAACAGCCAAGATCAAGCTTTAACTTGACTGTACACCAGTAGCTACCATCTATCGCAAAAGATAAGAACTATGAGAACCTGTTTACAGCTGATTGTCACTGTCAGCCAATTTAGTTTTTTTAAGAATCCAAAATCTTGAAACATAATGTCCCCTTAGAATGAAAACCTCATATCTCATAAAACACATACATGGCTTTGTCACTTAATAACGCTTCCTAGCAATACACTGGATTTTGTTTTTCCTCTCTAGAGGACAGCACAAATGTTATTCTTGTAATATTGGCTGACAAATAGTTGAGACACGTGTTTTTCTATCTCTAAATATATAAAAGGCTTTGTCCTGACTGACTGACAGGAATCAACGTAGAGCCTAAACTATAACAGGTAGAGACTTTGAATTTTGACAGTACCTTCGTTTCATAATGTAGGTGCTCACTAAGTGAGGAATTTACAAAATTTTGATTTTCAATGCCAAAAATTAAATGTTTTTGAGAAAACTTAATCCCTTTTTACACAGAATTATAAAACCCCAATCACAGAACATATTGTTGCTAATGGTATCAGATGGCTTTGGAAAAAAAAATGCAAGTTTGACAAATAAGAGAAGGTATCAATTTATAATTCATGTTATAAATAAATATTAAAGAATGTAATCCACGAAAATAATGCAGTCACATAACTTTTCTCTACCCTGGACATAGTGAAAACAATACGAGGTATGGTAATATGGTATATTATTATATCGCAGGTTTAAGATTTAAGATTTATGTAATAGTTATTATACTTGTACTACATTATACTGTAAATTGTCCTATATCATTGAATATGATCAACGGACTTAAACACTTCAATAAATAAATAAATAAATACCTATATAAGGACCTAGAATTTAAAAATCGAAAGTCCTTCATAAGTTCATTTCCAATTACAAAATAAAAAAACCCGGGCGACGCCGGGTCTTTTAAGCTAGTGTAATAATAAACTAAAAGTACTCTTGCTTCTGATTTGAGATACAAGGTTTTCATTCTAAGGGGACGATAAACATTTAAATGTGGTAAAACAAAAAATTATCGTATGCAACTTGCCTATAATGGTAATCAGATACTTGTATGACAATCATGCAACTCGCTTCGTTCGTTTCATAAAAACTTGTTTCTTAATAAATGTCATTATAGGCCCATTACAAAATGCACTGACACAATTCTTTTGTTTAGATTTTTTCTTGTTAAGTGTACAATTGGGATTAATATTTTTCAAAACTGACTTTCGTTAGTAACAGGGACATGTACACATTTCCAGAACCGGTCATCTGCCGCTGCGGCTTGTTGCGCTTGAGCATTTTGCTCACATTACTAATTATATTCAACTGAAAGGCAATTAAATGAAATTAATGTTAAAATCTATTAAAATTGGAAGGAAACAATAATTCAATATTTTAAATTAAAAGATAACTTCATGGCAGTGAAACTGGCCACAATTTACATGATACGCAGGTGCATGGATTACTTGCAAACTGGATTATTGCCCAAAGAATCATAGCTTCGAATTCTATTTATCCAGAAAAATCCACTCCCCTTAGCAGGGTCTGAACGAGGGTGCTATGGAAATCTATACAAATATATAATTTTGTTTTATACACATGCACTTATAAGCATAAATGACAATAATAAACCTTGGAATTTCTCTTCAGCCTGTTGCAAGGCTAAAAGTCATTTTTCATGGACTCATTATTTTGGGACTGTATAAACATTCAATAAACACATACTGTGAATTTAGATGAATCCTTAACATACAATTAGTATGTGTTAAAAAAAATGCACTTTATAATAATTCAATGTGATTTGTTACTTAATGACATAAATACTCACTCTGTGACTTAACTGAAAGAAGACAGGTGTACATTAAAATGAATGAGACCATTGTTGAATATAACGTAAACATATGTTCTGGTCCATTAATACTTTATATTATACAGGGTGTTTCAAAATGAATATCGGGGTTTTAAGGCTTTCTAGAATTTAGTACATTTAACATACAATTATAAATAATACATCAAATGAAAGAACAACTCAGACAGTTTTTCCTACAAGTGTTCAATGTGAGCACCATTCGTCACATGGCACACATCGAGTCGATAGGAGAGTTCTTCCCAAACCTTGATCAGTAATTGTTGCAACAACTGCTTCAATCGGGTAGGTCATTTGGTAGTGGTGGCACATACACTTGAACCTTTATGAATCCCCAAAGGTAAAAATCACATGGCATTAGATCAGGTGAACGTGGAGGCCTGGGAAACAAGCTCTGTCATCCGGCCTCTTGCTGCCAATCCAGTGGTCGGGTACAACATCGTTTAACCATTTGCGTACTGAGTGATGCCAGTGAGGAGGTGCACCATCCTGCTGCGAAATAAAGTTCTCTGGTTCAGCTTCTTCCAATTGAGGAAAATGCCATAATTGTAGCGCGTCAAGATAAGAATTACCAATCACACTTGCTTCAAGAAAAAAGAAGGAAATACGGAAAGCACGTTGCACTGTTACTACAGATTCCGTCTTTGCATACTGTAACACAGAAAAAAACTTTCTGCTCAATAGTCGCCATCTTTGCTACTAGCGCTTTCTAATGGCATACGAAGGAAACAGTGCGTGCGCACAGGAGTACCAGCAAAACTGTTTGAGTTGCTCTTTCATTTGATGTATCATTTATAATTGTATGTCAACTGTACTAAATTCTACAAAGCCTTAAAATCCTGATATTCATTTTGAAACACGGTGTATATATGCCTCGTATATATGTATGTGTATGGGTATATATATATATATATATATATACCTATACATATAATATATATAAGGAGTGGGTCTCTGTCACCACATCATGGCACGTCCTCAGGTTGCGGATAGAGGATACGGCCCCCAGATATGGAGGGTAGTTGCGAATATATTGAACAAGCAGTCAGGTTGACAACCTCTCCCAGTAAAAAATACTGTCAAGTAACGCTGCCTGATTTATGGATCCTATCAATGTAAAATTTTCCGGAGGTAATATAGTCCCTTGTTCGGATCTCTGGGTAGGGACTACACTGAGGGAGGCCAAAAATCGTAGGAACTATAGAGTGGGAACATGGAATGTTTTGAGCTTGTATAGGCCTGGGGCGCTTAAATCAGTAACTACAGAATTAGAGAAATACAGGTTAGATGTAGTAGCAGTACATGAAGTTAGATGGGAGGGTGAAGGTTCAATACAGACAGGCGCGTATACCTTTTTCTACGGGAAAGGGAATGATGACCTGTACACTTCACCAGATATAGTTAGGGAAATTAAATCGCGAAGGATGAAATGGGCTGGACATGCTGCACGCATGGGAGAGGAAAAAGATATCTCAAAAGTATTGACTGGGAGACCCAAAGGGAAAAGACCACGTGGAAGACCTAGACGTAGGTGGGAGGACAATCTTAGAACAGATTTATGGGAAGTAGGATTTGTGGGGGATGACTGGATGGAGTTAGCACAGAATAGGGTTGAATGGCGGACTCAGGTAAGCGCGGCAATGAACCATAAAATAGATAATATTCCTTTATGATAGCTTGCTTAGAAATTGTCTATTGCCACTGAGTAAGTAAGTAAGTAAGTAATATGTTCTAGTAAGGTTAAAAAGTCAGATTGAAAGTGCAGGAAGATTATGCTACCAGACATTGCCGGTTTTAACATATTTTCAAAAGATGTGAGCAAAATGTTAATATTATAATGATAAATTATGATTATAGAGTAGGCATACTGAATCTTCAGGGAATTTCAATCTGAAAAAGTGAGTGACTTAGGAAGCTTTCACACCGAAGTAGCATGCCACTTGCGACGTGCTACCTGGATGCATGCTGCACGATACTCATTTAAAATGCTAAATAAACAAGTTGAGGTCTTCACACCAAAGTAACGTGGCAATAATGCAGCTCGCAGAGTGTGACATTCATTTCTTCAGATAGATCTGGACTTATTTCATGCAACACTACTCGGGATGACACATGCGTACAGTTGCCTTTTCAGTTGATTTCTAATTACTAAGAAAATTCAACACATTATTCGCTTGTGTAGCTGTAGATTATGGCAAAGATGTCATGAAAACTGCTGGAAAGAGAGCTAAAATTTGTACATGCGTAGGCTATACGATATGGCAATCTAAACTAGTAGGAAAAAAGCCTGGATTAAAATTGCTGAAACTATAAGTAAGTATAACTTTTTCATTGGTTCTACAGCCGGATTCCAGCCTTGACCGCCTCAACGATACGCTTCCAGATTACTTGTTCCTCTGCTTTCATCTTCCATCCTCTGACTCCTGCTTCCCTGATGTCTTTCTCTACTTCATCCAACCATCTCAGTGGAGGTCGTCCTACTCTCCTGGTGCCATAAGGTTCAGTAAAGGTCACCTTCCTACAAGGGTCATTTCCATCCTTTCTATAAACATGCCACTCTCCTTGCTTTGATTTCACTAACAACATCATGTTCCTTAAAGTTAATAAATTTCATTTTTCTTTCCGTTTGTGGTAATATTTGTTAATATGAAAAGACTCGTCCACCTGACCACAAACCACAATAGACCAAAGTTCAATGGATGCAACGTCACTACGCCCTATAGTATTATAATATTAATTTGGATTTATGCACATATACAAACCTATATAATGTCCTCCTATATGAATTTATAGAATCTTATAAAGTATTCAATATCTTGTTAGGTTTGAAGTTTCACTATTGTCATAAAATATTTGTTTGGATATAAAATTATGTAGTCATATAAAATACACTTACATTTAGATAGCAATATGCTATATGTATCTAATTAAAACTTAACCATTAAAAACATATATACACAGATGCTGTGCACTGTAAGTTAATTTAAAAGCACACCGTTGTCATATCTAATTAAAACTTAACCATTAAACTACTTTAAAATTGACGACAAAATATATAAACAAGAAGATGGCTTGGCCATGGGATCACCATTGTCAGGAATCTTATCTGAAACTTTCCTACAACACGTAGAAAAAGAATAGATAGAAAAAATCATCGCCAATCATAAAATCAAAACATACTACAGATACGTCGATGATATACTGCTAATATGTGAAGAAGACAAAATTAACAATATACTTGAAGACTTCAATAAAGTAGGCTACACAAAAATTTAGAATTCACTATAGAAAAGGAAACAAATAACAGTATAAATTTCTTGGATCTTAATATAAAAAGGGTTCACAACGCACTACAATTCAATATATACAGGAAAGACACTTACACCGATAATATAATAAATAATAAATCAAACCACCCAAATACCCATAAAATGGCAGCCTTTAACCATATGGTACACAGACTAATCAGCATCCCCATGACTAAACAGGATTATAATAAGGAACTAAAAACAATTCTACAAATAGCTAATAACAATGGCTATAAAGAATCACTAATTCATAAAATTATTAGAAAGAAAAAGAATAAACTACAAAAAACAAAGAATCCTACTTCGTTACTAACTACAATAAAACAAAACAAGGAAGGAAACAAAAAATATGCCATTTTTAATTATACAGATAGAAAAATACATAAAATAGTAAAGCCATTGCAACAACAAAACATAAAAATAGCATATAAAACCAATAATAACTTAAAACACTTATTATACGATGTAAGCAGAAATAAAGAAGATAATTATCTAAATAGCGGTGTATATCAACTAGAATGTGGAAATTGTAATCAGGTTTACATAGGGCAAACGGGCAGGACTTTCAAACAAAGATTCCAAGAACACGTCAAGGATTTTAAATACAATAGAAACAGATCAGCATTTGCCAAACACCTTATCAATAACAACCACGATTTACAACCTATTAACAAAACACTTAAAGTTTTACATAAACAAAATAAAAGTCGTAAACTAAACACATTAGAAAATTTCGAAATATACAGACACAGACATAAAATTATAAACGAAAACACAATAGAACACAACGAACTATATGAACTATACTCAGAATGTTACCCCATCACAAACGAAACATAATAGCTTCAGTATCACATTTGTACTCAAGCTTTCCACACATCGGAAATTACAATCAGGTGAGTCAAAATTATATCATACAATAGTTAAATATACATGACTTTAATCAATAACATCATACTAAATCTTTATATATAATTATAGGACTGAAGATGATCTTATGATCGAAATGCGCATCTCCTTATAAACAGAAGCCAACAGCCCAATTGATGCAACGGAACACATTCACAAGCCGCCTCCAATTCAACTATTTTTACAATTATTTAAATACTAACTTCAATGCACTCAAAATACAATTTTATACGACTTTGCTGAGAAGGTTACAGAAGAATTTTACTGTGTTCATCAAATAGACAACAGACTGTCTTATTTTAATCTACATGTATTCAAGTGTATTTTTATCTTTTAATGAATGACTATTGCTGAGATATTCTCCGGCATAATTGTACATATTTTAACATATGACAACGGTGTGCTTTTAAATTAACTTACAGTGCACAGCATCTGTGTATATATGTTTTTAATGGTTAAGTTTTAATTAGATACGACAACGGTGTGCTTTTAAATTAACTTACAGTGCACAGCATCTGTGTACATATGTTTTTAATGGTTAAGTTTTAATTAGATACATATAGCATATTGCTATCTAAATGTAAGTGTATTTTATATGACTACATAATTTTATATCCAAACAAATATTTTATGACAATAGTGAAACTTCAAACCTAACAAGATATTGAATACTTTATAAGATTCTATAAATTCATATAGGAGGACATTATATAGGTTTGTATATGTGCATAAATCCAAATTAATATTATAATACTATAGGGCGTAGTGACGTTGCATCCATTGAACTTTGGTCTATTGTGGTTTGTGGTCAGGTGGACGAGTCTTTTCATATTAATCATGTTTCTTGAACAGTTTGTATAGTTCCTGGTTGTACCTTATTCGCCAGCAGCCATGATCATTGACTGCTCCATAAATCTTCTGCAACACCTTCCTCTCAAATATGCCCAATCTGTTCATGTCAGTGGTCCCAAAAGCCTAAGTTTCAGAGCCATACAGCAACACTGGTCTTATTAAGGTCTTATACATTTTGCACTTAGAACTACGGCTGATGTGACGTGATGTTAGCTTTCCTTTAAGTCCATAGTAACATCTATTTGCTGTTAGTAGTCTATTGTGGATTTCTGCACTAACTTTGTTGTCTGATGTCATCAGGGAGCCTAAATACTTAAATTCAGTCACCTTTCCAAATTTATAGTCACCAATCTCAAGACACTTCGATCTTGTTGGGTTTTCTGACACCACCATATATTTTGTCTTTTCCTCATTTACCGTGAGTCCCATCCGTTTGGATTCAACCTCCAACAGAGTAAATGCTTCTTTAACATCTCTTTCAGATCTTCCAATAATATCGATGTCATCAGCATATGCTAAAATTTGCACTAGTTGATTTATGGAATATTGTGCCCTTCCTTTCAATTCCAGAATCTCGAATGACATTTTCTAGCGCAATATTAAACAGCAAACATGCCAAGGCATCTCCCTGCCTGAGACCCGTCTGTGTGCAAGGTTTCCTTGTAATTTAACTCTACATCGAACTGTGCTGAGAGATGCTCTTGTTAAAGCTACAAGCTTTTCTGGGATACCAAGTTCTTGCATTGCACTGAATAACTTATCCCGTTTTATACTGTCGTATGCTGATTTGAAATCAATAAACAGATGGTGTGTGGTAATTTTGTACTCCCGGGTCTTCTGTAGGATCTGTCTTAATGCATGTATCTGATCGGTGGTCGACTTCTCTTTTCTGAAACCACACTGGTAATTTCCTATTATCTCTTCTAAATAGTGCAGTAATCTCATGTATAATATGTTGGAAAATATTTTATATCCTATATTCAACAGCATGATACCCCTAGGCCTATAGTTTGAACAGTCCAATGGATCCCCTTTCTCATGTATTGGGCAAATCAAGCCCTCTTCCCATTCTCTAGGTAAACATTCTTTTTCCCATATTTCACAAATGACCCTGTGAAGCCTTTGCAAGAGAGCTGGTTTTGCCATTTTAATTAATTCCTCGTTTATATGAAACTATATCCTCTTTAGGTAAATTACATTGTTTTAAATGGGTTTCTCAACTGTTCAAGTGAAAATATATAATTTACGTTAAACTGCAGATAGCATATATGATACTTTGGTATGAATGCAAAACTGTGAACCATGCAACTCGATGTGCAGCCTGCATCCAGGTAGTGCAATTCGCATGCTATGCTATTTCGGTGTCAATACTCACTTATGGCTAAATCATACCAACATTCATACAAATTTGCTTACAGGCCTATAAGAAAATACCATTCCATATGTGTAAATGACTATCACCAGAAAATATCACAGGAAATCTTTATCGCACTCTCCTTCTTTGTTCTGTGCTGTGGGAATCCTTAACAGTTTATTCCCAAATGTAATAAGCGTTCCCCAGCACAATATTTTTAGTTTTAAAAGTAATCTTTAAGGAGTTCGAACTAGGGATACTATGATGAAAGCATTTTGACACTATTTATTATGTAAATTTAAGGATAATCTGAGATTTATGTAAAGTATAATCTTTTGGAATTATGGATTGGGCTATTAGAAGTACTGCAATAACTTTTGGATTAACATCATGATGGTAGGGAAGGTCGGGAGATTTTATTTTACTTGATAATTATTTTCGGAGGGATGTAATTTCATAATTATAATTTCACATATGGTAGTAATATATTTCCAATATATTACTATATAATATATAGGTATAATTGAATATGGAATTCAGAAAAACCATTGTTATATCAGGTCAAGAATGGTATGTGCATATATGTAACAATTTCACATCACAAAAAAGCAAGGGGGGGCTTTTGAACAATATGTCCATGTTGAGATTTGATGTGATTTAATGAATGTAACATGGAGGTTATTTTAGTATCTGTCTGCTGTGAAGTTCGGTTGGAATGCTATTACAAGCGGGAATCAACATGAAATCCTTCTGCATGGGTGTGAGTGATCTTTGCGAGTCTGAATGGGTCACCCAGATTTAGATTTTGGCTAGATTCCAAGCGATGGGCCTCGATGGATCCTTCTTAAAGTATCACTTTTCTTATAATTCTGTTTATTTCTCATTTCTCAAAGGAATGGCTAAAAGTTGAGCCTCGAAAAACTTGTAATATCTGTTATTTGCTGTGCAGATTATCTATTCATGCGTAAACTTGTGTTAGGAGACATGATTATTATTATATTTGTTTTAGCCAATCCAGAGTGAATTCACAGAAATAACTGGTGGTGGTAGGGAAAATTTTAATATTGTGATTACTTTAAATAGAAATATTAATGTCACTTCATTTAATTGTGTTTTCAAGATGTTAAATTCTCAAATCAAGGTCTATTCCTTCTAATAAGGTGTGTCTATTATGAAATCAGTGTTATTATTTAAATGTTTTATCCTATCATAAGTCCTGTGAATCTCGAACACAGAACCTTTGAGATCGAGATGGTGAAGGTCATAAATTTGTTTCTCCCAACTAATAACATACCGTATTTATCTGAATATATGCCGCACTTTTTTGCCTAGATTAAGCCCAGCAAAAGATGCCTGTGGCTAAAATTGCATACAAGTGTTTTTAGGCAATAAGGGTATAAAGGAGCAAAACATAGCCGATTGATCTACCGTGGCTGGTTCCCCTCCTCCAAGCACTGCACTCGAATCTCCAGGAATATCGATACATTAATCGATTCAACATTGAAAATACATCAATTTTAAACGAAGCATCATAGAAAATGCTTAAAACTGCATAAGCAAGAGTATATGTTTTGCGTATTTTATTATTTTTGATATCGGTATTATGGAATATGCGTGTATTATGAGTTACTCAGAACTAAAAAAATGCCATATCGTATGGGAATGCAAATAATGGTGATTTTAAACTGATGGTAACTAAAAGTGCAGTTATGAAAAATAGAAAAATCACGCGAAATTCAACACTGAAAGCTATATGAAGTGCAAAATACTGATTTCTTTTTTCTTTTCCATCAGTTTTATTTAATTATATTAAATAAAATTAGAATATCATAATCTAAGTCAGCTGATACTTTCTTTTTCTTATTTCAGGCCTATTTCAGTTAAGAATGTGTTACTTTAATACTATGAAAATGAGGCAATTTATTTTTCACTTTGGGGTTAATTTCTTTGTTTCCCTTTACTTATTGTTGCTTAATTCAGGGGCTGCTTATATTCAGATAAATACAGTAGTTTGGTTTGAGAAGGTTTTGAAGTTTGAAGATAATTTAATTTATTACAAACACTCGTGACAACTCCAAATAAGTGCGAGCAGCAGCCCACAAAGAACTGGGAACTGAAGTAGGACTACACCATTTTCCTTCATACAGTATGAACTAAGTACACTAAATTAGGCTACTCACATGGCTCAATATCTCCATCCTCTTCTTGTGAGTGAAGGTGACTTGCGTCCAAGTTCAGATTCAGACTAGGGATGCTACCCTTCTTCAACCTGTCCAACAGAAACCACAGCCTAAATTATTATTCAGAAAATACAGCAAACTCCTGATTATCTGTAGGTGCATTATTTGTGCAAGGTTCTTCCTCCCTTTTTAACCCTTTGGGAATGGAATATGGATATGATTGGGTGCAAGATTTTGAATTTTACGCAATTCATTTCATCATATTGTGCACAGATAATGTTACTTGCAAAGGATTATATAAATTAAAATTAATAATGAGATGGATATTACACTCACTTCACTAAAAATTGCCACTAACCTGGACTGCAGTTTCGTTTAGGCATCCCTAAACATCCTCAGCTAGATTCCATCTGTATGCTCCTTTGTTTGTTGATCAACATGAGCGTCCTCTCGCGGGCCACCAATGAACTTACTAATGAGGTCCTCTTCCCCGGGAATTTCAAAATTCATGAGTTTGTTCCTGTTCTTATGTAGGCCTATATGTATTCTTTCCCAAACTGTCAGTTGCCTTTGTCCTTGTGTCCATTTCTTTAGTTCCGGTTCCATATTGATTTTGTGTCCTGTTTCCCAAACGTGGGCTGCTATTGCTGATTTATCAATTTGTCCATATTTTATGTTCCTGTAATGTTCCTTTGTTCTAATTTCCAGATTCCTTATGGACACAAGGACAAAGGCAACTGACAGTTTGGGAAAGAATACATATACATAAGAACAGGAACAAACTCATGAATTTTGAAATTCCCGGGGAAGAGGACCTCATTACAGTAAAATTCAGCCCAGGAAGTTACTGTGTATTTGGAATAGGGAACCGTGTTGCCTTTTAACAGTAGCTTTTAGGGAAAATCCTTACATAAACCTGAAATTTGCAACATAGCAGGTGCATAGATGTCTAATCTGCAATCCCAGCCACCCCCTCTTAAAGAAAAACCAGATGTGGAAACCAGTCACCACTTGTCACAGAGCTGGTGCTGTTCTATATTACCCTGTGTGAAAGTGTCGCCTCTCTTGTGTTGTATGATTTAATACTGCATTCGTACGTTTTATGTTATTCTACAATAGTTATATTTCTTTTACATTTATCCTTCGTTATAGTTTATAGTTTTTGTGTTTATTTTGTTATATTATCTTTAGTTTAAATCTAGTAGGAATAAAGTAGTGTAATTATTTCAGTTATTGAGTTGAAACAATGGAAACGTCCCCGGAATGCTACAAAAAATTGAGTAACCGGAAAAGAATTTTGCGTTCCGATGAAAGAACGATGGTTTTGAATATCTATTTGTACTTTCGAAGTATATTTTCATTCAGTGTGACGGAAGCTGCCAAGCATACTGCAGCAGCCACTAAAATTTCCTACAAACTAGTGATGACAATAAGGAAAGAACTTAAAATGAAGGGAACTGTTTCAACACCCGTTAAAAAGAAGAGCCCTGGAATACAAAAGACAAGAATGCAAAAATACGATTCTCACACTCTGTCTGCAATAAGGCGTCGTGTTCACATGTTTTATAAGGGAAACACACTACCGACGCTGAAAACTGTGAAATCAGCCCTTGATGAAGACCCTGATATGCCTACTGTATCTATTTCCACATTAAGAAGGATAATGCTGGATATAGGCTTTCAGTTCACGAAAAGAAGTAAGAACTCTATGTTGATCGACAGAAGTGACATTATTGCTTGGAGACATAGATACTTGAGGGCTATGAGACGTCACAGGGCAAACAATAGAAACATTGTTTATACCGATGAAACCTGGTTAAATGCAGGCTGCACCACCTCTAAATCTTGGGTGGACACATGAATTCGATCTGCATCAGAAGCCTGGAGGGAATAAAATGCCCTCAGGCAAAGGTGGGCGTATAATATTAGTCCATGCAGGGAATGAAAATGGTTTCATTCCTGAAGCTAAGTTAGTTTATCATGGAAAGAAAGATGGCGACTATCATGATGAAATGACTGGACCCATGTATGAAAAATATTTTTCAGAGAAATTGCTTCCAAATATACCAGCTAATAGCGTCATAGTGCTAGACAATGCTTCTGTACATTCCAGGAAGAATGAAAAAATCCCTACAAAGAGTAACACGAAGGGAGTTATTAAATCGTGGCTAATCTCCAAAGGTATCCACATCGATGATGAAATGCATAAGACGGAGCTTGTGGAGATATTGGAATCTGTTCGAACTCGATACGAACCTAAATGTATTGTCGACGAAATGGCTCGACAACATGGACATGAGGTATTGCGACTCCCACCTTATCATTGTGAATTAAATCCCATTGAAGAGGTGTGGAGTCAAATTAAGAGGAAAGTGTCACAAGAGAACACTACTTTCAATATAAATAAGGTTCGGGAACTCTTGGAATCTAGTATTAATGAAGTGACACAACAACAGTGGTCTAATTATGTGCGACACATAGAAGATGTTGAACTACGATTGTGGGAAACAGACGGCCTGCTGGATCTGATACACGATAATGTTGTGATAAATCTTGAAGAATCTGAAGAAAATTGCAGCGACGAAAGTGGGGACGAATATGAAGATTTAGGAGTAGCTCCTCTTCCCGATTAATGGTGAGTTTATCATCTACTTAAATTCCTTGTTTTACTTGTACTTACTGACACTAACGTTTTCAAAGCAGTTGCGTAGAGTAAAAGGAAAATATTTTTAGAATAGGTATTACATGGGGATAGAGCAGATTCTGCTGGCCCGTGACCTTCCCCCATCCCCCTACTCAAAGTACCGTTACTGTTAGTTTGGCAACATCACCCTGGTCAAGTGGTGTGAGTTGATTCCTGCCCCATAAGACCTGTAGTAACTTGCTGGGCTGAATTTTAGTGTAGTAAGTTCATTGGTGGCCCACGAGAGGACGCTCATGTTGATCAACAAACAAAGGAGCATACAGATGGAATCTAGCTGAGGATGTTTAGGGATGCCTAAACAAAACTGCAGTCCAGGTTAGTGGCAATTTTTAGTGAAGTCAGTGTAATATCCATCTCATTATTCATTTTAATTAATAAATACTTCACTGTATAAACTTCCTGAATATTAAGATTATATAAATACTTATATATCGTCGCCATCTACGTAAGTTTTGAGAAAACAAGGACTGAAGTTAAGAGTACTAATCCCACACATTTCTCTTTATACTAAAGATATCTATTTTTAATATAATGTACATTAACAGAAGATAGAATGTCACTTAACATTATTCATTTCTGAGGAAATTAACACAACTTTTGTTTCGTATGCTGTCCAAACCCAGCAATCTCAGTATTGATTTTTTCTATAACTCTGAAGCAAACGAGTGTGGCGCAGATTGTCACATGACGTGGATAACGTACAAACCAAGACTCAGTAGTTGTCACGATACTGCAGAGTACAGTAACAGTCAATCAGTGTGTCATTCAGTGCCTTCATGAATCATTACTCATTGAGCCGGGCGTTTCCGCCGACTCAATTGTTTTATTTAATTTCTGTTCAGTCATGATTATTTGAGAGCAAAAAGCTTCTCTCTAGCGGTGAGTTCAGGAAGTATTCTTTCGTGGCTACAAGGCCGCGTCACTTCAGGCATCTTCATCTTCCAATATGGCTACTTACAGAGGTTAGTTGGCTGCTTTGGCCTAGCTCATAACAAAGCTTGTAGTTTGGGTCTCTTGCTCGTGGGAGCATTATTTCATGCAGTAATATTTTTATTTGTTGTTAAGACGCAGGCAGAAATGTTTGTGACCCCGGGCCTAGCGTAGTTTCTTTTCAGCATGAAAAAATCAATATAGCTTGGGGACGCTTGTAAATCGCTTATTGCGGCTAATAGTTTAACTTCTTGGCTTTTTTTCTTCTCTTCATTTGGTGTTTTTGGTAGTTGTAGTATTGATATTCCTCTTCTAGGCTTACAGTAGATTTTCTTGTTATTAAGCTTTTTCCTCTTGTCTTTTCCCGCCATGCCGTAGCGACATGCCATCTGCTACTTGATTCCTTTTCGCACGTTTTCCCACGGCTGGGTCTCAAACATCCCTGCCGGGTTTTGCCTTTTTGCAACTATTAAAGTTTCATTTCAGATTTCCTTTTGTTTGCTTCATGCGATTTCCAATTAAATACTTTGCCAACCTCTTCCATGCCTATTGAGAAAGTCCTATGTCTTGGAGCAGTGAGGTACACCAAACATAGTAATTTTAGCTCTTACCTCTAATTTTAATCGGATTTTTCTTTCAGGAATTTATTTTGTGTAAAATAATATGTAACTTGTGTCCTTCAGGCGAATATCAGTTGGTTTCTCTTGACTTCCTTTAAATTTTTCTATTAGTCTTCTCAATCATTTTATTTAGGCCTAATTGACTGTGTGTATTTTGTTATATTTCAGAAACTAAACTATTACTAATAAATTACCCAGAGGCACCACAAGTTGAAGCATGCACTTACCACCATGCTAACAAAAGGATACGAATGCTTTGAGGAAGTTCATGCTATTGACGGGACAGGATCCAATCGCTTTGCTGACATCGTGGCTTTTAAGAAAGGATCACATGAAGCTCACATCCTTGACCCCACAATAAGGTATGAAAATAATGCTGCTGACCAAGCAAACAACGTAGACCGTGAAAAAAAGGATATATATATGAAAGCTGTGTTCCTTTCTTTAAAGAGAAATATAGGAGGAGTTTTGGTGATCGGCATTTTACTGTCCATGGACTTTTATTTGGAGCAAGAGGTAGGCCTACTGTATACCGATCGGTTGCTGACGCACTTAGGAAGCTGGGACTGGACTTATCATCCTTAAATCAGATGGCAGAAAACATCATTGCTGACTCAGTGGACATATTGCACCACCACATATAAAGAATATATACCGTAGTAAAAATTGTTTAGATGTTTTATTTAAACTATTGTTTATATGTTACCCATTTTTTTTACCATCATTTGAACTATTGTCAAAAGTGATTGATTGGTATGCTGTGTCTATGGCAACTGCTCATTTTGTTCAATAAAATGTTTTCTTCTTATTTGGAACTAATGAAATGTCTTTTCTGTATAAATTAAATTGATCACTTTTAATATTGTACAAAAGAGAAATGTAAAGTAGATCTATTTATCTAAACCATTATTTATTTTAAAATCAATCTTCTGTATTAAAAATTCATGAACTTAAATTGTAATTTTGTGTATTCATTATCAAAAGAGTTGCGATCTGACTTGTATATTTTGTTTTTATTTGAAAAGAGAAAAACAAAATGTTGATGTAAAGCTCTGTTATTAAGTGCCAGTATGGTACTTTATGAGATTGTGTGTGGGGACGAAAAATGTCTGTCCGTCTGTCCGTCTGTCCGTCTGTCCGTCCGTGTGTCTGTACGCGCGATAACTCAAATACGCTTTGTCGAATTTTAATGAAACTTCGTATACACGTTTATAATGTCCATGGGAAGAACCCTATTGATATTGAACCAAATCGGTTCACCGGTACCGGTGTAATGCCCAATTTAGTGCCTATTTTAATAGATTATGGCGCCTTTCTAATAGAAAGGCGCCATAACTCAAATACGCTGTATCGGATTTCCATGAAACTTGGTATACTCATTTATGACGTTCATGAGAAGTGCCCTATTGAATTTGAACCTAATCTGTTGACCGGTACCGGAGTAAACCCCAATTTAATGTCTACTTTAAAGGCGCAATAACTCAAATACGCTTTATCGTATATTTATGAAACTTCGTAAGTTATACGCGTTTATAATGTCCATGGGAAGACGTCTATTTATAATAGATAAAATCGGTTGACCTGTTTCGGAGTAATGCTCAATTTAGTGCCTATTTTATGGTAATATACGTATTCGAAAGAATTTATAAAAAAAAAATGAAAATCAATTATCTTGACAACACTGCCTATTGTTTTACTGTTATCTTATAAGGCCTTGGAAATTAAAATACAGGTAGCTATGACAAAAAACACTATCGATTTACAAGCGCTTATCCAACTAGACCGTTAAAATGACCCCGGTGGCCGAGATGGCAACGCTTTGGCCTCACATTCTGGAGTCCATGGTTCAAAACCCGAAACCGGCCAATTTGAATTTTTTTTTTTGACATTTTTATGTGAGTGTGCGATTGTTATGATATCACATATCTGTACAGTTCAGGTGATGCTGGAAGATTTTAATCTCATTAAAAAAAAACTAGACCTTTGTTCTTCCGTAAGCCCTGCTTAATGAATAAATTTGGAGCTTAACTTGGAAATCAATTAAAAAAAAAACATATTCTGCATATCATAATTGCAGTCATAACTGTTTAAACAAAAACATACTGGCACTTTGTTACATCAGTTTACCTGATTTTATTTAAATTTTATTCCTCCTGGGAAACCAATTGTCCTCTGCGCGGGCCCATTTTTAATTTAGGTTAGCTTTTCCACATGGAGTGGGGCAGAAGCCCAAGCAGAGAAGAAACGCATTTATTACTTTAGTAGAGCATATTGAATTGCGCTTATTTCGTTATGTAAATTACTATATTTAATGTTGTGCATATTGTTTTGTTGGTCACAGTTTCTCACTACGCAACCTCACACTGGCAATGTCCAATCATGCGCTTCTTCTCCAATCTGTACAGGTAAATGGCGCTACTTTTTGCCACTTCGTACCATAAAATAAAGTGTACTATTTAGCGCGGGCAGGTTGGACTAAATCACTCAACAAGACAACATCTCCTCTCCCGAGAATGATATGTGTTGAAACTCGTGTGTTAATTATTTCATGAAGATAGGAAAAAAATAGGTATAGGTCGTGCACTAGGCTCCTCCCACCAACTCCCTAATGGGATCTGCCTGGGAAGGAGAGGTTTAGGGTTTCGAATGTCTCCTCCTAGATGGAGTTGCTAGTATTGCAACAGGTGAAACTGGGAAAAAATTATTTTCCCTTTATTCTCTTTTTTCCTCCCTTTTCCTCTCTATCTCCCTTTCTCTCACCTTCTCCTTGCCCTACCTACCTATTTGGGTCCTATTCCTAACAGTAAATTTTGGATCGACCAGGATTTGAACTAGTGACCACTAGGACCATAACCAGCAACCTTAACTGCTACACCAAGAGCAATGAAGAGAAAATTCATCTATTTTTAAGTTTAGAGAGCATTTAAGTTTGTACATAACAAATAACTGTTATGGTGCAAGGAATATTTTTTATTTTGTACTTTGGTGCCTGTACTGTAATATGGTGCAAGGGTCATTTATGTGCATATGATGAAGGGTACAATAGTGAGGTGCGCAGGCAAGGCTCGGAAGCGAGGGGAAGCAGCCGGAATGCGAGAGCGAGTGGAGCTTGACTTATACACGACCTAAATCTATCTTTTGCCTATTATAATCTCATGGTAAAATATGGGGGAGTTGGCGAAAGATAGATATATGCTGCGCCCCGGCGAAGCTTCACCCGCTCTCGCCCGCCCGCTCGTTTCCCCTGTTGACCCTCGTTTCCGAGCCAATGCGCAAACTACTGCTTGCTTCCCCTACATTTCCTATCACGGCTATGTACTTGCTCAGTTATGAAAATGACGAAAATTACAATTGTACCGTAGTAAAATTACTTTATTAATTTAGTAGGGCATTCTGAATTCTCCCGAAATTCTAATTCAGTGGCAGTTAGGTTATGAACAGTGATATTAATTTAGGAGGGCATTCTGAATTTGGTATTAGACTTGAATAGCCCGCCAGTTACTTCCCCTCGCTTCTGAGCCTGTTGTACCATGGATTCCTTGCTAGTCGTAACGCTGTTTTATGAAAGGTCTGGAAGGGTAAAAAGCTTCTGCATTTAGTTAAATAATGATAGAAATTCTAGGTCAGTGACAGGTTTTGTTAGGTTAGTAACGTTATGTTAGTTTAGGAGCAATATACTGAATAGCGTGAGGTTTATTGTGCCTCACATTGAATGTCTAATGTGATGAAACCCTAAATCTCGCCTTCCGAGGCGGGTCGCATTGGACAGTTCGTGGGAGGAGCCTAGAGCGCAGCATAAAACTATTTTTTCCCAGTTGTTATTGGATTCTCCTAATTTTGTGTCCACTTTTTAGCAATTTAACTTAAATTTACAAACTTCATATAAATATAATGTGCTTATACATGGAATCTATACGTTCTAAAGAATGATACATCAAATTTGGCTATTTTCCGTGTTTCTAAAATATCACAGGGAGCAAAGTGCTCAACCATCCCGCAGTTTTCTGTTCAGACAGCCATTTATAGGTTAGAAAAGAGACATTTATTTTCATTTTCCTAGTATTTGGGACACTTTCCATAAAAAATCTAAATTACTACATGGTTTCTATAGTTTGTGAAGAACACAAGGTGAAAATCATCAACTTTGAACTTTTCCCCTGTGAATAAACGTAGGCTAAGTACATTATCATGGAAAACATCCTTAAATAAGCAAAAAGGTTTCCGCTAAACTTGAGAATAAGGTGACCGCCGTCATAACCGGGCCGTACCAAGTGGGACCAAGTCTACAATGTCGCCAATATTACGAACATGATTACATGCCGATTGAATTCGGTAGATAAACGACTGTTGTAACAATGTTTTATGAAAGATGTGAAGGTAAAAAAGCTTCTGCATTAAGAATTCTAGGTCTGTGACAGGTTATGTTAGGTTAGGAACAGTCATGTTAGTTTAGCAGCAGTATTCTGCATAGCGCGGGGTTCGTGCCATGTAACGATGTTTTACGAAAGACATGGAAGGGTAATAAGGCTTCTAGAAGTAGTGACAGCCAAATTCTAGGTCAGGTTATGTTAGGTTAGGAACATTTGTATTAGTTTAGGAGCAATATACTGAATAGCGCTGGGTTTAATATGTCTCACATTGAATATGACGGGAAATTTTACCCTTGCGCCGATCGTTTCTCTTTTGTTCCCTGCGACTCGGAGGGGCACGGTCGCTATTGGCAGAGCATGGCTGGCTACGCTATTCTGAAGGAGTTCCAAGGTTTCTCTCCTAGAAATCTCTCCACATAGTAATGTGAACATTCTTTTAGATTACTAAGGAAAGCCTAACTTACCCTTGACTGGGTAGATTTGGATTCCTGAAGCAGGTCACCGAGAAGTGGTCAGAGCACATTTCATAGTTTTTACTCAAAGCATCAGAGCCACACTCAATCAAAATCTTTTCCAAATCTTTCCGCTTACATCTCTGTACCCACTGTTCACAGCTAGAACAAAAATAAAGGCCCAAGTAGACATTAGCAGTTGCCTATTAGTAAAAAGGGTGGGTACCATATCTAGTACTTTTGGTAAGTTTACGACAGAACTTACATCTTAAAATCCTTAGGGAACTTGAAGTAAGATTTCAAATATCTCCTGGAAGCCCATAATTTTTGGCAATCGTGAACTGCACAATGTGACATTTTCTTTCTGTTATGATTTTATCAGAATACGAATTAATTTCAAGAGTTTAAACTCCACACTTTCGAAAACAAACATTACCAAATGTTGTGTCGGATAGAAAAACACATCTTTCCATATATATGCCCATTCTTTGTTTGGTTGAAGCATGATTTATTTAAGCGACACTACTATTTTGCTGGTTTGCTAGCCCGGCTTGGGCCATTTGGATTCTTACTTACACCGACGACCGTCCACATGTAATGATCAAGGAAGCTATGAAGAACATTTTTTTATTAAATTTGTTCCCGGAATCATTTCATGTACTATCCCGTTCCATGAGCTGAAAATAGTCTGATCTCCTAATACCACGCAATATGCAAAATAAAATTAGTAATGCATCTCCGAAAATGAGTACCATGCAATAATGATATATATATTTACATCAATAGGCCTAGAACTGAACTCTAATTCTATAAAAATGTCAGTAGCATACGCATAACAATATTATAGCCCATTATTATTATGATTAGGCCTATTATTATTATTATTATTAGGCCTATTATTATTATTATTATTATTATTATTATTATTATTATTATTATTATTATTATTATTATCATCATCATCATCATTATAATAATAATTATAATTATTATTATTACTATTATTGTTGTTGTTGTAATGGATGGCACTACTACTTTTGGTAATGTCAATTATCTTTAGTGTTTGTTGTTTATTTTGTCCATTTGATCATACAATACAATAAAAATCAATTAAAATGCACAACAAATTAAATACAATAAAAATTATATTAATTATAATAGGAATTTTACCTAGGTGATCTTATATTACACTGAATTTGCTTACATCTACTTTTTTTTTTTTTTTTGTTCAGGGCCATAGCAAGGTCCTTCTGTGGCCTTGGCGAGTCTGACAAATCTGCGCCCTCCAATAATGGGGGGTCTGAACAATTTTTCTAAATTTCTGTAAAATTGTTTATTATTTTAATATAAAAACACTGGACTTTCAAGCTACTAAAACCTTATTTTCAGACGATTGAACTACTTAAAAAATAATTAATTAATAAAATCTAGAATGTTTATTGCTTGATAAATTGCACCTGTCTAAAAAGGGTGGTATTTTTCATAGTTAATTTTGCGCCCTCTTTATACCTGCGCCCTTGGCGGGGGCCCATCTCGCCATCGCCTAGCTACGGCCCTGAATTTATGTTGCATAGTTAAAATGTTGAGTTTATGCAATCTTTAATACTAAGGATACGGTACTAGATCCCACTGTCCGCTTTGAAAGAGATCAAAAGCAAGCAGAGGAGGTAAACTTAGAAAAACAAACCATTTATAAGCCATGCATTCCTTTCCTGTCTGAGAAGTTCAGTATTCCAAAAGATAGATGGGTCGTCAGAGGTCTCCTGTTCGCGGCAAGAGGTACCCTTCCCAGATACACCAAAAACATTCTTGAAAATCCTGCACTGCACTTCAATTTCCATGAAATCAGGGAAATTGTCATACGGATACTAAGAGACTCTCTGCAGATACTCCATGTCCACCTTTACCTGAAGCAGAACTAGACTCTTTTTTTTCCCTAACAATCCTTGCAATGATGAACTGTTAAATTTTAAGGTTAATTGTAATTATTCTTTCATGATTTTCGTTGTATTCTGGATCCTTAGTGGTCACCGTCATTGGAGGTCGGATGATTTATGTACTTTTGTAATAAATCTTACTACTTTTAATTTTTTCTAAACCTTCTGGCAGGCGCGCCTAATTTTGTCACATGCGCATTGTAAAATTTACAACATGGACATTTTAATATGATAAGAAGCCTATGCTGTATAAATCGGTTAATATAATGAAGAAAATAGCACACATCCACTGTTATCACATGCTATAACAACAATTTCAGGTCTTTTAGTTGTTCGTGATGCCATTTTGTCCAGGCATTCTGAAACATTCACTTTTGTAACAGCTTTCACAAATTTGTATTTTAATGATCTTTTTACAAGCAGTTTTGGTATCTATCACATTTAGGACTAATTGAAGTGGATGAATTTTTCTGACATCCATGGAGATACAGGTCTTGTGCCAGGGGCGCCGACTTATAAAAAATATTGGGGGGTCCTGCCCCGGGAAATTTTCTAAATTTTAGATGAAAATTAGTGAGTTTTAAAGTTTTTTTAAAGTATTTTAGAGTCATATGATCAACATTAGAACCCCGAAAACTCGACTCTCTATAACTCCACACTCCGGGAAACTCGACAAGCCTGAAACACTTTTTGGCGTTGAAAACAGAAACAAAACATAAACACGCACGGTATTTTCGTAAAAAGCTAATTTAATTTACAGTAATAATTATGCTTATAGACTATTACAGAGCAGTGAATATATAGCTCTGAAAAGACTGAAATTATATTTAAATAAATCCTAAACTATCATTAAAAGAATAAAACATAAAATATTGCTGTCGCACAGTAATAGCACTTTGATTAATAAGTGAAATAGCTAATTTAAGCTTACTTTGAATAAGGCTGAGGGTTCATTAAATAAAAATAATATCTCAAAGTTAATGCTTTAATACAGTTAATAAAGTTAATACAGTATGCCTAATACTTTCAGTCAAAAAGTATGTAAAAAACGGGCTTTAATTGGGTCTTACACCCTAAAAATATTTAAGTATTTGAAAATAACTAATACAGTACTATAGTAATATAGAAATACAGTACTAAACTAGTACTAATATTTCAAAACTGAAAATTTAACATTCTGTATGTATTTAATTCTCTATTTTATAAAGATTTTTTATATTGCTCTAAATACCATTATTAGGGCTAGAGTGTCTTTAGAAAGGTGCAAATGTCGACCGTCTGACTGGATTACTGAATATGAAGTCGTTGATGACTGGTCGGATATCCAATTCATCCAAAACATCTCAGTGGGCTTGAAGAACAGCCAAGTTGTTCAATCGCTTCTGTCCCATTGTTGATCGGAGATATGACTTCAGACGTCTAAGGGCGCTAAATGACCGTTCTGCTGTTGCTGTCGTGATTGGAACTACTTGGAGAAGCTTAATGCACTTCACTACTTCACATAACATTTCTCCAACTGCAGGCTCTTGTGTAATGTACTTTCTCACATCACGCATGTTTTTTAAGACCAGTTGTTTTTTATTAGCGATATCGGATAACATATTCAAGTGTAAGCGCAGTCTCTCAATGTCTAGGTCATTTTTGAAAAACTCAGTTGATTTTTCAAAATTTGTTTCACCTCTGTTTACTAAAAGCAAGCACTCTTGTTCAACTGCAATGACCTGTGCGAGTCCAGTTGATGCAAACCGCTCAGTAATGCAAGATTGCACCGTTTCACAAACTTCAATGTAAATAGCTTTGTAGTATTCCTTTGGGGTTTTGAAAGTGTGCGGTGAGCTGGCTTCGTTGTTTTCATACTTCTTTGGTATACGTCGATTCCGAGGAAGCGAAGGATCATTAACTTGTGAAGGTTTTTCTTTTAAACACAGTTCCCAAAAGTGTTCAAAACTATCACGCCTTCCATTCAATATACAAATCAAGCCCTCATATATTTTTTCCAGATCAGCAACACTTAGATGAGGGCATTGAATTTTTTCATTGACATCCTCTACTGGGTTCATTGCATGGCAATAAAGACGTAAAAAGAAATAAGTTTTGAATTGTAAGATTGACTCAAGGTAGCCTGCAC
The DNA here is from genome assembly GCA_964059195.1 of Ectobius pallidus. NCBI lineage: Eukaryota > Metazoa > Arthropoda > Insecta > Blattodea > Ectobiidae > Ectobius > Ectobius pallidus. The sequence goes on from CAXKWD010000003.1 coordinate 200,944,717, forward strand.
ATTTGTAACCTGCCTCTGTTTTGTCCTCTGCAGAAAATGTTTCAAAAAACTCTAGAAGTTCTTCAAAGTTTTTCAATATTCTCAAGATACTAGAAGCTTGCATAGTTCATCGAGTCGGGCAAAGGGGTCGTAGACCAGCTTGGTCGTTGGTGCTCTCACAGCGTATGCTTCTGAAAAGTCCCATCCTTTTGTTGGATTCCCTTACGGTGTTTATTAAGTCCTTGGCTAAGGCCATAATATCCCTCATAGACGTAAGATGGCGGAGACTGTCTACAACTGCCAAGTTTAAACTGTGAGCAGTGCAGTGCACATAACGTGCTTTTGGTTGTATATCCAAAACTAACTTTTTTAGTCCTTTGAACTTACCTCTCATATTCGAGGCACCATCATAGCACTGTCCTCTTAAGTTATCCATTGACAAATCAAGACGAGCAAATACGTCTTTTAAAATACTAAACAGAGTTTGTGATTCAGTGTTGGGGGTCTCGTCAGTGGCGTAACAAGGCTTCTTGGCGCCCAGGGCTAATTAGATGGTAGTCGCCCCCTATCACTAAAAGGTTCAAGGTTCAATGAGTTTAATTTAAACACAGTTTAATGTTCACAATTATTTATTTTTAATAAGTAGTATGTTACTTTAACACATTATAAAGAGAAAAAATATGAATGAAATAAAACAGTGAGTATTAAAAGTAGTCTTCGGATTTTAGGTAAAAACCTATTTTAATCCTTAAGTGATATATGGACGAAAACTTGTATATGCATGTTTCATAAGTGACTATGCCTAAAACTGATACTTTTATAGGACCTAAACCAGCCTATTTTTACCTTAGAGCCGAATATTGCCTTTTTGCTTGTTTTTCCTCTAAAGTTCAAAATAAGTCATTTCTTGTTATAAAATCTAGCATTTGTTTTCAGTTCATACTAAATTTTTAACTCGGAATGTGCAGTACATGACACATTTGTGACGTGGTTAGATAGTAAGGAATGTTTCGTCTTCAGTTGAAAAATTCCTTGGAATTCCCAAGAAAATGTAGTGTTTTTCTCCCGACTCCCACATCCAGTAACAAAAAAAAAAAAAAAGTATTTCTCTGAATCACTGAGGGATTCAAGGGGTTGAATTTGCTAGTATAACATGCGTAGCTTCTGGGCGCAGGGATTAGGTTTTCACTGTTATGGTAATAATGCAGGCCCTAGTAATAGGTCTATATAATTCTGTGTATCATAGGCCTATATCTGTGTTTTATCATGATTATTGATTAATGGTGACTTCAATAAATATAATATTCTGCATTACAATTGAGATATTTCAGAAAATTGTCAACTTAACGATTTTATAAGAGACTATTTTACGATTTTTAGAACCTATTTTCCAATTTTTAGTGCCTATTTTAGGTACCTAAAATAGCATTTTTAGCGCATTAAAAGTCTGAAGTCTAATTATAAGGTTAGTTTGTTTGAAAACAAAAATAGATAAAATTGCTAAATTACACCGTAAATGTTTCCTGTGCTCGGCGCCCACGACCTATTTCGTATTGTCTATAAATAGTTTAAAACGAAACGTTTGTTTCATTTCTAAATAACGTTACTGCAATATTTAATAAAGAAAATTTGACCAATAAAACCTTATATTTTGCCTGAAAAATTATTTTTTCTTAAACTAAAAAAATATGTTTTCCAATTTTGGCGCCCCCTTCTTTACGGCGCCCGGTGCGGCCGCCCCGTTCGCACCCCCCTTGGTACGCCACTGGGTCTCGTATAAGCCAATAAAGTCTTCGTTGATAATTAAGGAATCATTGACAGTACGAATACAAAATGACACTTGTTCGTGAATCGAAGAATCACTTGTTTCGTCAACCATAATAGAAAAATGTTCAGTCTTCTTGATTGAAGCCAATACTTTTCTCAACACAGACTTTCCTAGTAGATCAATGATCTCGTTTTGAATATCGTGGGACGTCCACTTATACCCCGAACGCCCCAACCAATATTTTAACTCAGGTACGTCATTCTTTCGGAGTTCCAACAATTGGAAAAAATTTGAGTTTAAATCTTCGTGCCCTCTAATTGCTAGGCCTTGTCGGCATAGAAATTGCACGGTAGTAAAAATTGTCTCAAGAGCTAAACGGCCTTTCTTCATATCACTATCTAACTGTTCATTCAATTGGGAGGCCACACTTCGGTTAGTGATGGCATTTAGTTTCAGAACACCTTCTTTATGCGTAAACGTATTTTCATGAAGACGGAATTTTTCCAAAGCCTTTTTCCAGTTAGAAAACCCTACGGAAATATATGCATCTTCTTTTTTTGAAGAAAATTGTAATAGATTTTTAGCATCTGCCTCTTTGCAGGTTTTGCAAAAAACTTTTTCGGTAGATGCTTCATATTCTAGCCATGTATATTTGATCAACCAAGACTTCTGAAATGATCTTCCCTTACCGGATTGTCCAGGTTTTGGCTGTGAACAGTTCTCGCCTGAAGACGACGAAGCAATTGACGACACAATTATTGTCGGAGGTTGACTTGCAGTATCAACAACTTCCAAGCGCACCTTTTTGGTAACAAATTTATCCATTGCAAACTTAATTCACAATACACTAAGAGACTAAAGTAAACGAATAAAATATAGTCATATAAAAGAGTCCACTAAACACTAAAGTCGGAACGCTAAACACGTCTGCAGCATGCACTGAACGAAACTATCCACACTGAATGACTGCTCCAGCAGGGTGGGCTTTATATAGCCACGGCGTCGTAATGTCTCGAAGCGTCAAGGCGACGCGAGGTGGAGGGTTCCAGGCACTTCTGCTCCAGTCCTTTTGATGTCGCCGCGGCCGCAGCGCTGGCCCGCCAGACCTTACACGAAGGTTCGCGCACCGGGACAAATTCTAAGTGTGCCCGCAGCACCGTAACACTATCATGATTCACACCACTCGTTTTCAGTTAACCTGCTTACTACCGTAATAATTATTTGTTTTAACTCATTACTGAATGTATTTTAAAAGGTAACTATCGTCAAACAAGGAAAATAAAAAATACCAACATAATTTTGTGATTTTACAAAGCATAATATAACTAATAATTTTCTTAAATTATTGGGGGGGCGGAGCCCCCCCCAAACGAATTTTTGAGGAGGCTCGGGCCCCCTTAGGCCCCATGGAGTCGGCGCCACTGGCAATAGGTAGATTTTTCTTCGAAATCTACCTAACAATTTGTCATCGCTTTTGACATCTCAATTGGCAGGTCGACATTCCACTTCACTTATAAAATCTTCAGTATTTAATCAAATCTAAACTCATGGCTGGATAACTAGTTTCGCTGAGCTCGACTATACAACCGAATTATATATATACAACTTGCATTGTTGGCAATCATAATAAAAGTGCCCGTGCGGTGACCATCACAAGTGTCCCAGTGTGAACGCTCCCATTTAAACCAATGCTTCTTCGCCAGTGACCGTCACAGGTGACTCAGTGTGAAAAATTTTAATGCACAATTTTTTTTTAAATGTATTATTATTTTTTTTAAATTATTATTTCTTTTTTATTCACAAACTTTACAAACAAATTGTGACATGTTTAATTATTAAGTGTGGAAATGTTTCATTATTAACTTTCTGAAGAACTCAAGTATCAATACACTGATAAGATTGACATTTCTTAACATCATTTTCCATTACACCGCGAGTATGTGTATAAAAACAAGTAAATACATTTCATTAAGAAGGAAAACAGAAGTTTCATTCTCTGGGCTCAGAGAAAGTTATGTGAGTGTAACACTTTAAAGATCTTTAAAGCAATTTTATCCTTCACTATATCCAAATCATGTCGTTAATTAATGTACGCTGTAAGTTTTTACGACTGTGTATATCACTATTGATATTTTATATTTAGTAGAGAATGTAACGTGATCAAATCTATAATTATGCTAAAACCATTCAGGGACATGGAGCTTGTTAACAAAGCTTTTTTTCTATGAGCTTATTTCTCTACTTAAGGTTTCTAAACAACATATTGCAAAATGTTCGGGTCTGAATAGTAGACATTTATCTTTTTTATTTATTTTTCTGACTTCTCTTTTCTTACATATTCCCAACCTCAACAAAGCTATACCGAGAAGACTGATAAAGGCTACACAGTGTAACCACTTATTTCAAACCCAGATTTCTTTCATTTGCCAGGTGAATCTTCTTCTCATCTAACAGATTAAGAAGTTATGCAGAGATTATGCCATAAACACTGTCCACTTCGTCGCATCATATCAATTTTGGTCAGTTGTGATTTGAACACTGGACCTTCAGTGTGTTAATCGTTGTGCTATCACAGCATATGAACAGCAAACTGCATGGTAGCCTTAATGGGATGGGCTGGTGAATGCGGTGTGAGGACCTGAATTTCACATCTGGAGAATGACAAGATTCACCTGGTATTTTCCATACTAATGATTTTTTCTGCCAGCTAAACGTTGTCTTGCTATGTCGGCGCTTCTTTGCTCAATTAACTATTTCTCTCTTACCCATGAAAATAAAAAATAAAATAAAAATGGAAAACAAAATTGGGTTTTCATAGCAAAAACTAAAAATAATGAAAAATTGAATTTGTTTTTCATGAAAAACAAAAGACCTCAACAAAAGTTAGATTTTGTTGTTTCATATCACATTGAAAGCTAAAACTTGCATTCTTTGAACTTAATTGTGTGGAATTTACAGGCCATTCTTAATCATTTTTTGTGACTAATCTTAAAATTTTATTAAACTTATATAATGTTTTGAAATATGAATGCTATAGGTCTACTTAGATTTTCGTTAAAAATTGAAAAGGAGAAACTTAAAAAAATAACAGAATAACAATTTGGGGTTTATATTTTGCTTTTACGGAACCTTAAGTACCAGTCTCTGTGCAGAATGTTGTGAATTTTATTTCACTTTGTTTGGGTGCCTATTTCTTTCTTAATGTCTGTAGCGACCATGTTTTTCAGACTAAAAATAGGAAACCCGTAGTTGACAACATTTCCCCATTCAAAAGCTTCTATTTGATGCATAAATGCAATTTCTAGTGTAGTTTTTGTACGTTTCAAGAGTAGAAAATATAAGAAAAATATGTGAAATTCAACTTCATCTGCCCAGATAAATGTTAGCCTCTTAGTATAATATAATTATTATGTATGACATTCTCTTCATGTCAATTGCTTGTAAAAATGAAGAGAATATCGTTACCATATCACATCGCATCCCCGAAGGATACATAACACAAATAAAATCTGATTAATGCACTCACATAACTTTCTTTACTTTAAGCATGGCAATACCCTTTTATCACTTCACATTCTGATATAGAACAAGAGGCCATATTGCAAAGAGCACGTATTCTGAGTGGGTGGCTTATAACTACCCTTCAGATAATTTTTTAGAAAAAATGTTTCAAATAAAAGTTTTAAACTTAATTTTTAATGACTTCCTGTTGGAATTTTTATTTAAATTAGGTATCGTTTTGAAGCAGACAAATGTGGCTTCTTTATGCAATAATAATAAAAAAAAATAAAAATAAAATTTGACCAAACATTTTCATTTTCAACATGAATAGATACCTCGGTTTTGACTCCTATGCTTTTTGAAGATGATTACACATTGAAATATCTCCTAGGGAAATAAAAACTTTTTCTCGCTTATTACGAGATAGAATAATGGTTTTATAACCAGGTCAAACCAATAACTTCAATGTCTTTTTGCACTCCTTAGCTAGTAAGTGTTACTTACGAAAGTTGTTTACATGGATCGTAAGTTGACATTCCCACACAGTCTTGTTGCTAAGGGCGGTTGCGATGAGGTTAAATTACTTACGGTCCAAGCGCTACGTCATAATTCATTACGATACACTTCATAGTACAAGTCTTTATGGACAAAGCCCCCAGGACAAATATTCGGTTCCCATAACAACAAACACATGCGAATCACTTTCTGAAATAAACATCTATTTTCAAGAATGTATTTACATAATATTTTCAGGTAATATCACAATTAATATAATTAAATTGATATAAATAATCATCGTGCAAAAAATAGCATGCAACACACGGGCCGTAAAGGCATTTACGGGTCTCGAAAACTTAAAAACCCTCGGCTGCGCCTCGGGTTTTCAATCTGTTTCCTCGACCCGTAAACGTGCCTTACGGCACTTGTATCGCAATATACTATTCTGCATTAGTTATGTTATTACGAGTATTATGTTATAAATGATAAGCTGGCGAGAAGTGGCGTGGCTAGTGTGAGTGGAGACCACCACGTGAGAATGGATGTAAGAGCAGAGTGTCACTCAGTAGTGTGTTGTGCGTGTGTGGGAGCAGACATGTGCAGCACGGCCCTCTATTCCAACTCCCTCATACTCTGAAAGTAAGTAACGCATCAACTCCTTTACTTGCATTACTTTCAGTGATTACTGACAGAGAATTGAATAAAATATAAGTAATTACATAAAGTTTAGACTTTACTAATTAATGGTCAGTTATTCCTTTAAAAAATAAGTAGGTACACACTTGTTTTTTCCAGTGAAACTTTGAAATATAAATAACAATCATAATAATAATGAAATCAGGTAAACTGATATAAAAAATTGTCAGAATGCTTTTGTTTAATCAGTTATAATTGCAATTATGATATGCAAAAAATGTTTTTTTTTTTTAAATTGGTTTCCAAGTTAAGCTCCAGATTAATTAATTAAGCAGGACTTACGGAAGAACAAAGGTATAGCTTTATAATCAGATTGAAATCGTCCAGCATCAGCAAAACTATACAGAGTTGTGATCACATAAAAATAAAAGAATAAAAAAAAATATCAAATTGACCGGCTACGGGATTTGAACCAAGAACCTTCAGAATGCGAGTCCAAGACGTTACCATCTCGGGGAGCTCGCTCAGTTTAACGGTCTAGTTTGATAAGTGTATATAAAGGAATAGTGTTATTTGTCATAGCTAACTGTATTGCAACTTCCAAAGCCGTATATGGAGATTCTAAAACAATGTGTTGTCATGATAACTGATTTGCATTTGATACATTCTTTCTAATACATTACCGTAAAATATGTACTAAATTGGGTATTACTCCGGTGCCGGTCAACCGATTTTGTCCAATATCAATAGACTTCTTCCCATGGACGTTATAAATGCGTATACCAAGTTTCATGAAAATCCGATTAAGCGTATTTGAGTTATCGCGCGTACAGACACACGGACGGACGGACAGCCGGACAGACATTTTCCCGTCCCCACACACAATCTCATAAAGTACCATACTGTTACTTAATAATAAATAATAAAATTCTTTAAATAAATTGATGATTAAAATAATTCATTAACTACTTTACTGAACAAGTTTTTACTTACACATTTTAAGGCAACTACAAAGTTTACTTAAAGAAGACTGGATTTTAAAATGTGATAATGTGGCAGGTTTTCTACCTATAAGGTGCGGCACTAAATTACAATAAATTACAGTAAATTACATCTCATTTGAAAGAGGGACTGTTTTCTCTCTTATCAATGAAGCAATGAGGGAGATGTAAGTTCACAGCAGATATTTAATATTTTTTACATTAGAATAGAATAGATTTATTAGTCCATCGGAACATATTCATGTTATGGGACACGTCAAAACATTTACAATAAGAATATAACAAAAAAGGTTACAAAAGTTTGAGATAGAACATTCAGACTTTACAAATTGTACAGTGCTTAGAATCTAGACCCAATATTAAATACATCATTTTAATATTTACATACTCTAAGTTGTAAGCTATAGTGCAGTTACTCATTGGATGGCCAGTCGGCTTCAAAGGTTTCGGTGTTTCTTTATGTTAATTGATCTGACTAAATCGGTCTTGGGTTTCCGCTTTCTTAAACAAAAGCAACGTTGCAATATTCTCTCATTGTTATCACTGACCTCAGTTCTTCCTTCGCTTTATTCAATTCACACGTGTTATTGTTTACTGTAACTTGATCTTGCAACCACGCATTTCACTCCACGCGGAGTAGACGAGTAGCTGTCAAAATCGCCACAGAACATTCTTAGATTTTGATTGGCTGGGGTAACTAGCTGATTGGTGCTGTAAAAACAAAGAATATGGGTTGAGCTGTCGGCAAACTTTTCCTCCTAACGAAAGGAAGCCGCCTGGCCATGCAATGAATAACTGAACTTATACCAAGGTGTTGAGTTATTCTGTTTTTCAACGATAAAAATAATGTACTATATATTAAAGGCAATAACAATATTAACATAACATTAACATTATTTACATACCGGTAGGCCTACCTGATTGGTTTTGCAGAGGATTTCGATGTCTATCATCCCGCATTTTAAGGTATTTTGTAAATGTCCCGCGCGGGACGTCAACAATATGATCTTTGAAATTGCAAAGAAGCAAGTTATAGCATCTTTGGAGATGTACAAGTAGGGGGGAAAAAAGCGGACCGACTAAAATATCTAAGTTGCCGATATGAGCCACTGCGCATGCCTAGCGGCATTCACAGGATAGCAGGAAATGTATTGAAATGAACATTGCTTGAATTGAGAAATAATTTAACGTATTTTTCACTGCTTGTGAAAACAAACCTTTCCGTTACCATTTATTTACGTATCACAAGGCTCTGAAATCAGCTACAATAGTCGGTCCGCTTTTTTTCCCCCTACCTGTACAATAAAGATTAGTGCATTTTATTTTTCTATGTTATTACTTCAGTAAAAGTACTCTTGGCAATGCTTTGAAAATGTTAAACTTTTTGTAGTTTTAAATTACAGCTAAAAACGTAACTTTCCCTCAAAATTGTGGAATGTCCTTATTCTAGGTTTTGTCCCTCATTCCTTCTTTTAACAATTAATTACCCTAATCATTCCACCGTTTGAAAGCAAAATTTGTGTATTTATTAGATGTGTGGCGCACAGAATTAAAGGAAAGGCAGATAACAAAACATCAGAAGTGGCAATTCAGGGAGACTAAGAAAAACTGTCACCTTGCTTTAGAATCACTTGTGTCATAGGTTATTTTTATTGTACACACATAGGACTAGGCTATAGATAAAGACAATCTGACAAGAGTCGGTGGTGACTATCAAATCGCATAGGTTTTGCAGAATCAGATAATTACTTTTTAATGCTGTTCATTTGTTCATTCAGTAAAGAGTTAAAATTTGCCCAATTTACTTACCACTATCAGTAAACTTTTATCCAATTTAAAGCAGTGATCGCCAAACCGTCGATCGCGAGTTAGTAGTAGCTCGCAGGGACATTTTCGGTAGATAGCGTCAAGAGTTCTCTACTTGTGCCATGGAGAATTTTTATTTTGAAGAAGACAGAGCACCAGTGAAGTTGGAACTGATTGATTTTCGAAATGATTTATCTGTAAAATCGCTTTCTTCAAGCTCTGAAAATATTTGGCCTTTTGTTCCTAAAGAAAAATATCTAATTGTGGTCCTTGTTTCTCTCAAGGCAATGTTCAGCTCTACATATCTGTGTGAGTTTTTTTCTTATTAAAAATAAGTACAGAAACAGACTCACTGATGAACACTTGAACAACTGTATTCGAATGGCAGCCACTACCTACTCTCCTAACATAAAAAAATTGATGACAAAAAAGAGTTCCATCTTTCTCACTGAAGTTAATAAAAAGTACTGAAGTAATAAAAAAATTCTGCCTGTACATTTGTTATTTATTACTAACTATACTTCAATTTCTTTCTTATGTACAATTCCATTTCAATTTCTTTTTGTTATATACATTTTAATTAAAATTTATTTCATATCTAGGCAATAAACAATTGTAAGATTTTTTAAGTTGGTAGTTCTGTTGGTTGGTAGCTCACAGTAAGATTTTAAAACGGTATGGTAGCTCAGAAGCATCATAAGTTTGGCGACCACTGATTTAAAGTCAGCAAGTACTATTTAACCTCCTCATCAGTGTCAAGTAAAAACTTAGGCCTATAAGAGTTTACTTATTTTTAATCAACTGACCCTTTGAAATATTTCTGTGAACTGTGGTTTACAGCCTAAAAGTTATTTGTGTACCAAATTTAAATTTTGTAGGTCATTTGGAAGTGTGCAAACATTAATGTCAGCGAGTGAGCCATTTTTCGGGGGTTTTTAGGGCTGAAGTTTAAAAAAAAAATTTGGAATTTTCTTGTGGTTTATAGCCTTAAAGCTATATGTGTACCAAATTTCAAGTTTCTAGCTCATATGGAAGTGGGCAAACATTAATGTCAGTGAGTGAGTGAGTGAATGAGTCAGCTGTGTGGCTTTATATTATAGGGATATGAAGAGAATGTCATACATAATTTATTATATTAGAGGGAAACTTTTATTTGGGCAAAATAAGTTATGTGAGCTTCACATATTTTTATTTTTAGATTTCTGTGCAGAAGACGAGAAGATAAAAGCTTCAGAATTGCGTAAGAACAAGCATTTCCTGATTTTAGTACACACTTGAATTCTGTCTTAAATTCTTGTCTCTGTAATTATTGCTCCCAGACATTTCAATTTCTCCACTTTTTCGAATGCCTTATCCTAGACAACTGATAGATATGTTTTCATGGAACTTGTCCCGACCGGGAATCGAACCCGGGCCCTCTGCGTGAAGAGAGCGCCACAGCGGTGGATATCAATATTATTTGTTACATTTTATTGATGGAATCATCTTTATAAATGCAACTATTATAGATGTGTTACATTTAAGTGTAAATGTCAAAAGTACTCGTCATGTTAACCTATCTGTGATTAATTGGAATAATTTAATTCATTGCTATTGATATCATGACACAATGATAGATCAAGTTGAATGTGCAGCTTTCTTTGTATTGCAAACATCACTTCAAATTGCATCTTATCGTGGAAGACAGTTCTATGATAACGTAATGTGGTTATCTAAGCCTACTTGAACATAATACGTGCACTTCTGTGCAGCTGATTATTACATGCAACTTTTACATCAAGGGGGCTTATACAGTGAGAACTCTCTTTTTACTCTCGAATGATTTAACTTTGTCTGGACAGATTTTCACACAATTCGGTACACATATTTTGCAGGAAATTATCTTTAATTTGGCTATTTTCATGATTAATCAAACTGTTACGTCCACCGCTGTGGCTCAGGGGATGCGTCCAATCCTCTCACGCAGCGGGCCCGGGTTCGATTCCTGGTCGGGACAAGTTACCTAGGTGAGGTTTTTTTCCGGGGTTTTCCCTCACCTATGAGACAAATGTCAGGTAACTTTAGGCCCTTGTGGTCCCCGGATATCATCTGGCTGTCATTATCTTCTTCATCCTCATCCTCGCCTTGTTCTGAGTGAGTGTGTGTGCGAATGGTGTGTATCGTCCTATGTGTTCGTGTTGTCTCGGAGGTGGCCCCGGCATTGGGCTGATCACTCATCCGGGGAGGCCCTCCATGTCCTTGTCTGGTCAAAAAAGTATGTGTGTGATCCAAAGGTAATCCCTCTCCCGACAGGTCGCGGCCCTGTAAGGCCCGGGCGGCTTGGGTCGCTTAAATCCTAAAAGGTAGAGGTAAAACTACGAAAAAGAAAGAAAGAAAGAAATCAAACTGTTACAGTTATGGGTAATTATATCTGACAAACTATCAACATGAGTGAATTTTAATTCATGTTTTATTTTTCAAACTTTACCATTTATTAAACACTAGCATATGCCCGCGGCTTCGCCCGCGATAATTATTTCAGAAGTTAAAAATTAAGAGCGTAATAGTTAAATCATTATATTTATTAACACCTAAATCACGTGGACTACATGTCACGATTAGATAGCGTCGCTTGGTAAAAGCGACCTCAGATTCGAGTTCCTTGGCCCAGAAAACCCATGTATAGTGAGTTTCGTCCAAATCGAACAATGTTTGACCATATTTAGGCCTATATTGATTATCCCTCTTCCGTCTATGTTGAAAATTTCAGATAGGCTATTTGCGTGCCTTGACATTATATACAAATGAATCGACCTGCGTTGGTTTTATGACAAAAATAGTCAAAGCCAACTGTAATTGATTTGACATTGAAAACCGATGCTTCGAAAACGCAAAAAATACACGTTTTCTGCCAGTTTTTCACTCATAACTCACGAACGAAAGCGAAAATTAAAATTCCGGCTTCGAGGTGCATTTTCCGACCCTTCAGTCCACCTATGTTTAAAATTTCAGATCTCTGCGTTGAGTAGATTTCGCTGGGCATCGCGGACAGACAGACAGAAGGAAGACAGACAGAAGGAAGACAGACAGAAGGAAGACAGACAGAAGGAAGACAGACAGAAGGAAGACAGACAGAAGGAAGACAGACACTTCCTTTTATTAATATAGATGATATTGTATAAAGTACAGAAGCTATTGCTAAATTCATTTTTTTACTTTAACTCTGAGATCGTTTACTGTAAATTGCTCTTGCAACCCTGCGTTTCACTCCACGCGGAGATGACGAGTAGCTGTCACAGCCGTATCAGGACATTCATAGATTTTGATTCGCTGGGGAAACTAACTGATTGGTGCGGTAAAAGTAAAGGACATGGGTTGAGCTATCGGCAAACTTTTCCTCCTAATAAAAGGAAGCCGCCTGGCCATGCAATGAATAACTATTTTTTGTATAGACTATAGTTAAAACGCCTTCGGTACATCCCAACATTTTAACACGCTATATGTTCTCTGCAATTAAACCGTGTTTAAATAAAACGAAAACAACAAAAAATACACTTTAAAAATTTAGTTAGAAATCTGTACTAAAACTAAGTCTGATCGAGATAACAAATGTGTAACATGCTAGCATAGGAAAGCTTAGATCTAAGGGCAAGTGAGAACACAAGGGTAAAGGTCGCAGTTTTGTTTGAAGTGTGGGGGTCAAATGCCAGCAATAATTTGTAAACATTTCCTGTCTATCACGCTGTTGAGAGAATGCTCAAGTTGTATAATGATTTCACTCAGGAGATATGTAGGCCTATTAAATTCTGTAGCAGAAAATTTGTCGTGGGCGGAATTCAAACCAGGGTTTCCAGTTCGAATCTCTTTGAATCTCATTTCTTGAATCAACATGAAGCTTTTCTCACTTCACATTCTGATATAGAATAAGACGCCATATTGTAAAAAGCGCGTATTCAGTTGTTTGAACCTGATGCAAAGCTTTATTATTCACCAGGTAAGACCGAGTTTCTACAAACAGCAAGTGGCTTATAACTACCCTTCAGAGAATAAAAAGTTTTTGCTTTTAGTTTAAGCAGCCCAATACGAAACTTAAACAAAATCGTTAGAGACGTTTTCGAGAAAATCGGGAAAAACAAGATCTTTTTCATGTAAATCCCCTCAACATAGGCGTAGCGAGGGGGGGGTTTTGGGGGTTTGAACCCCCCCCATTGAATAAAAAATGGAAAATTGTATAATTTTTTTAAGTCTGCCCATAAATTGCTTAATACAAGTATAAAGCGTGGGAAGCTTAAAACGCGTTATTTTGCGTCTTAATTTTTAAAATTTTCCGGGGAAGGACCCCCGGAAGCTTAAAACTTGTTATTTTGCATCTTAATTTTAAAAATTCTCCGTGGGAGAACCCCCGGAAGCTTAAAACTCGTTATTTTGCATCTTGATTTTTTAAATTTTCCGGGGGAGGGCCCCCGGACCCCCCTCTCCTTCCATACTCGCCAGACCCCGCGGATGTTATAACCCCCCCCATATGGTCGGCCTGGCTACGCCTATGCCCCTCAATAATGAGAGAAAGTCGTAACCAATCTTCATGTCACATCCTCGGAAGGTACCTAACCCAAATACAAAATTTTGCTTCCATACGATTTCCAGTTCTGGAGCTAAGCTAATCAGATAAACACACGGACACGTACACACACACACACAGACACGTTTCCAGTGGCGCAGACAGGATTTTAACCTGAGGGTGCTAAAACTTATAAAATACAGGGTGTTAATGAATAACACCGAAATATTTTACCTGTATATAGAGGGGACATAGACAAGCAACTTTTATTAGGAGATTTTTGCTATATGGATTCAATTCTTCCTGTTATAACATAAAATCTCCCACGGATATGCACGCCACTGACTTCTAATACTTGAAATGATGGGAAACAAAGGAACAGTGAATATTGTGTAGTGGTCGGGAAAATTGTAAAAAATGACGATCGATATCTTACAACTCTGAGGGAAAAAAAACAAACGAAACATTTTTGTTAGGTCTGTAGTTAGGAATAAAAACATAATGCAGTGGCGGGCAATCATGTGATTAGTCAGTAAATTTTGCTGATTACGAAAATTCTAAATTATGGTATAGCTGTTGATGAATTGCTAAGAATCAGGTTTTTATCGATCGCTAAGAAGGCATGAAGTCAATTTAATGAAAATTTTAACCCTATTTCGCTATGAGCACCAAATTTTAAGGACTTTAATGCCCTATAGCATACACATTTTACGTCATAGAGCAAAAATGTCCTAATAAAAGTTGCTTGTCTATGTTCCCTCTATATACAGGTAAAATATTTCGGTGCTATTAATTAACTCCCTGTATATGCAAATAATTTTTTAAAAAAAATTATTATAAGCTGGTTGGAATTAATTTTTCAATGTCTTAACAGCTTATTCAATGAAGTTATCCTATTTTGAACATCACTATCATTATTATTATCGTTATCATTATCATCGTTATCATCATCAAATCGTATATCATCATCACAAATTTCCATCTAACCTATTGTTTGTAAAAAGTTAGATATTCCATTTTTAACACATCACGATATAAAGCATTTCATTCAACTTTTGAAATTCACAGTTATCATACCTGTAGGTCTAATTAGAACTCAATCTGCTCGCCAATGGTAAAGCGCTGTAGCAAACGAGAGTTCAACAATTGACGATTGAATGACGGATTGACGGAGACTATAACATTGATTGTTGTTACTGCAGTAATAGATTAGATTTAGATTAGATTAGATTTATTTGCCACAGACATTGTACAATGTATTAGCAATAACAATAAACACAAATGAGATAGAATATACAAGTACACATTTCACCAGATAATGGCATTGAAGTCCTTGACACTGTACAGAGTGTTTGACATCAGGTTAGATTTAATTTTCCTTTTAAAAGGAACATATGATAACTCCTTAATTTTGTTTGGCAATGAATTAAATAGTCTGAGGGCAACATATTCAAAACTTTTCTGGGTGGTGCTGAATTTACATTTATTTATATACAGTGTGTCCCACGCAAGAGTTGGCCAATGACGCGGGTTCCTGCGGCGCGGCGCGGCGGGCACAGCTCCAACTCCCGAGCGATCGGGTAAAATATCTACGCTAATGAAGCCGCGATCGGTGTTACGATTTAGGTTCTCACATTTACAGTTAAAATTACAATGAAAATAAACACGTACTTCATCACAAGAGATGTTGGAAATGTTCTCCTCTTGCATCCACACAACACTGACACCTTTTTAGGAAATTTTCTTTCACGCGCATAAGTTCAGCTTCCGAGACAGAGTTCATTTCTCTTGTGATAGGCCTATGTCTTTAAGTTCTTCTAACAGTATGTGAATATTATTTATGGGGAAACTTGAAAAATAAAGTGTATAGGTCAACTTCCTGTACATTACAAAGGAAACGGGTGAAATATCTACGCTAATAAAGCCCGCTGATGGTGTAATGGTTCAGGTTCTCACAAAGAAAAACACATGTGATTTATCTGGCAATACTGATTAAAAAAAGCATTCTGGCACTTTCTTATATCAGTCACCTCATTTTATTTTGATACAATTCGTGGATTTAAAAAAGACGAGTTCTCTCCCAACTAAAGCACGGTGTTTCTATCTCGGAAGCTGAATTTATGCGCGTGAAAGAAAATTTATTAAAAAGGTTCCAGTGTTGTGTGGATGCAAGAGGGGGACATTTCCAACATCTCTTATGATGAGGTAAGTGGTTATTTTCATTGTAATTCCAACTGTAAATGTGAGAACCTGAATCATAACGCCATTAGCGGCTTTATTATCGTAGATATTTCACCCGCTCGCTCGGGAGTTAGAGCTGAAGTCGGCGCGACGCAGAAACCCGCGTCATTGGCCAACTCTTGCGTGGGACACACTGTATAAGTTTTTTTTTGTTTCTGGTAGAGTAGCTATGGACAGTAGAGCATTTATTGTACAAGTGTGCATTCTTTTTTATATAGAGAAGACAGCTCAAAACAAACACTGATGGTAATGTAAGTATATTAAGTTCTGTAAAGAGTGGTTTGCAGGATGTTGTAGGCAGGGCCGTCGCGTGGGCGGGGCGAACGGGGCGATCGCCCCGGGCGCCGCAACCAGGGGGGCGCCGTGGCAACGGCAAAAGTAAAACAACAACATAACGTATTTTTTAAAGTTAGGTATAACTGAATTTTGAATATTGCGTTGTATGTTTTTATTGAACAAATAAATATTTGACACCAATAACTTTAGGCCTATATTTGCTAAGTTTTCCCATAATAAATATTTGCTTATAAAGACATATTTACGATCAACTACGTCACAGAAGAGACTGAATTCTCTGGCCTGCTTGTCCATTAAATAAATAAATATTTAAATAAATAAATAAATAAATCTTTATTGTTCATTGAGGTTCTACATAGTAGAGTTCCTATTGAACATTGTCATACTGTTAATTTACATAAATTTCTAGACAAAATGCATTGAAAACGATGAAGCACAAAAAATAGACTTGATGGAAATTCTAACGACATTTGCTCGTGCAAAAACCAGGCGAATGCCATTTAATGTTTAGTAGGCCTACCTTATCTTAATTTGATAAACGCGGTTCCCTTTTCTATATTCTATTCAATGTATGTAACGAGGTTTCCCACACTATTAATTTGTAGTCCATTAATAACGCCTATAGTATTTTTTAAGATTGTTAAGATTTTCTTACATTACTAAACTTGTATTAATTTGATTTTCAATTCAATCTTATTAAAAAATTTAAATAATTTTATTTCTGGTATTTTTGTAAGGTAATCCGATTAGGTGCCTCTTTTGGGCACAAAAACACAGACAGCGACGCAACCCGACGCGCAACTTTGCTAACGAGCGACTGGACGCGATGCGGCTTGGAATTTGTCCAGTCCACGTCGCCCCAAGTCGCGTCGCTCATTGCGTGTTTAACCCCATATGTTTATACGCATTTGATAGTGTCGCGTCACGTCGCTCGCTGTGTGTTTGTGTTTGAGTCCCTACAGATAGGTAGAATGTCGGGAGGGTGCACGTGGGATTGAGTTTGGGGGGGGGGGGCGCCTGACGAAATCTTGCCCCGGGCGCCAACAATCCACGCGACGGCCCTGGTTGTAGGCGATGCTCTAGAGATAATTCTTATTGCTCTTTTTTTGCAAGATGAATATTTTGTTGGCATAAGGATGTCCTCCCCACAATAGGACTCCATAACTGAGATGGCTGTGTATATGGGCATGATACACTAGCAAGAGTGACTTACAATCTATGTTATGAGTTAGTACTCTCAACATAAATAGACCTCTACTTATTTTCTTGGCAACATAGACAATGTGAGAATGCCACTCCAAATTAGTTTGGATATATAATCCTAAAAATCTTACAGGATTCCTTAGTAAGCTATTGGAGCGTCGAAGATTAATTGTCAATTCAACAGTCTTAATAGCATTAAGACTCAGGTTATTAGCATCACACCATTTAGTAATGTCAGAAGAAGCATTGTCAATACAGATAGAGTCATTTCTGTCACATGATACAAGTGCTACATCATCAGCAAAAAGATAGGTACTGAGACAGTTCTCCTGTACTGTCTCACTACCTATCTTTTTGCTGATGATATACAGAACTAAACATACTAAATGGTTTCGACTTAAAATTATGGCTATTACAGAAGATTTTATCATATTCTGCCATTATGAAGCCTGCAGCAAACTTTGTGCAGCGGGACCTGGGCTCGATTCGGCGAATGTAAAGCGACGCTGCAAACTAATGCATTTGAAATCGTATCGAATTTCTATTATGTATGGCGAAAACTAATTACTAACCCAATCAACAATTTCAAATGTGAAATATTTAAAACAATCTTGCATTCTTATCACCAGGGCCCGGATTCTGATGACCTAAAATTGTTTGAAAAATGACCTAACTTATAAAATGACCCTAAATTTTAAAGAAAATGACTTAATAATTATAAAAAATGGTCTAAAAATATTATATTTATAAAAAATTATTATTGTACTCACAAAGTTTTAGACTAATTTTTACATAATTGTGAAAACTGTAAATAACTGTAATGGTGTGAATGTTCTTTTCTCACGGAAATTTATATTGGCACTGACGCACTGTCGAGTCAAACTTCGGCATTTCCTTTTGCGGTCTGCCGGTTTATATTGTTGTTCATTGAGGGTAAACAGTAGTTTGCACTTAGAACAGGCCGTACTGGCGCACGAGTATGCAAAACTTTTCGAACGCAGTTTCTTTTTGGATTCTTAATTATGACACCTTACAGTATGTAGAAATGCAGGTTGCCACCAAATATTGTGGTCGAGGTTATCTTGACCCGCCATTAAAGATGGCGGATGAGCCACATCATGTTTACGCCAATATCTCCGTGATCCCTAGTCCAATCTTTCCGTTCTCTTTTTAAATAAAAGGAAATTAAAAATACAACCAAAAATGTTATTATACATTTTTTGATATCTTCTACCCTTTGAAAGTTATTTAGGTGCAAAGTGTTTTTTAATATTCATAGAAAGGGTATACTAAAAATGAAACTATTTACAATTGATTTAACAACTTTTTACGTTTATTACATGCATTCCTATACCCTTAGCAACCAGGGAAGGCGGTTGAGGCCAGGTAGATTCCTTCACCCACAGGCACCCTCACATTTACACGGGCAGGAGATTTAGGACCAACCGTAATTTCCTCCCCATGAGTCACCTAGTCTACTTCAATCAATCAATCTTGGATTTTTTTTATATGTCATTTTATCTTAAAATGTTTGTTATATATCAATTCTACACATAATTACAAGAAAAATGACACCAAACAGTGTATAATTTACTTTAACAGGAACATCTATAACAAATACATAAATAAAAGTTACGAGAAAACTGCTTTCAAGTCCTATGTTCCTATTAAAGTAAATTATACTCTTGCGCCAGTACGGCCTGCACTAACTCTCAAATCCAAGCAGGTGCCAAGTCAACCTAATAACAATAGTAATATAATACAAAATTTTGTCATTTCTTTGATTCTCATTTCCGACTGAGACATGACAACACTTTTCCTTCTTGCATTGAACAAACAACACTTCAAAGAGAGAACCGCTAGCGACGAAAAAAAGTAAATACACTCAATGTAAATACATGAAAATGACTAAATAAGGAATCAAATGACACGAAAGTGACAAAATAATGACCTAAAATTGAAAAAAATGCCCTAAAAATATAAAATTTCATAAAATGACAAAAACGACCTAATAAAAATGTATTTTTATAATCTAGAGGCCATGATTAGGATTTATCTACAAGTTGGCAATGTCTATGCAACATCAATAAAAAGATGACATATCATTAGAATCCGGGCCCTGCTTACCACTAATTGAATTTAAGTGAAAATGGTACATTAAAGAAAAATAATTCTGATCTGGGGGACTTGGGGAGATTTAGGCCCCTGCATGATTTTCAAAGTAGTATTTTTGGATTCAAGGGATCTCAAAACGTGTATTTCTGAAAAAAAGATAATAAATAAATAAATAAAAATCAACTTCGAATTTGTGGGTCGAAAACAATATTTCCTCTACCTACAGTACGGGCACAGGAAGTAAGAATTTGTAAGTTTTCTTGCCGGTTGTATTATATGGCTACAATATACAATGTATTATGCTCCCTACTCTTCGGGGAGAACATACCGGTAATATGTCAGTGTTCGAAAACAAAGTGATTAGGAAAATATTCAGACTTAAGAGAGATGAAAACTGTGACTGGAGAAAACTACATAATGACGAGCTTCATAACCTGTACTCTTCACCTAATATAGTGAGGGTAATTTAATCACGGAGGGTGAAATGGGCTGGACATGTTGCACGCATGGGGGAGGAAAGACATTATCTCAAAAATATTGACGGGGAGACTCGACGGGAAAAGACCACTTTGAATTCTTATACGTAGATGGAAGGACTTTTTAAAATTTGTGCAGCGGCACTTAAGATTTAAGGGTATTTAATAAAACTTGAATCACTGGGAGAGTCTTTTCCCTTCTGAAATAAATTTAACAATGAAGAAAACGTGATTTGAAACACATGATTGAAATATTCCTTAGGTGTGATAAGATATCGAATAATGTTACAAAATACTGAAAATATGCGCTCAGTAATACAATAACTTACATGTGTTATCTTTCCAAAGTTTCCTAGGCATGAAAGGAATGAGAATGCATACATATCGATCATGAAAGGAATGCCTAAATAATGATACCGTGGCAACTGTCTTCACAGCAATAGCAATAATAATATTCACAATAATAACAATACTAAGAAAAGTAATAACAATAATAATTAAAATAATTTCTATAATTAAAATATTAATAATAACAGTAGTAATAACAACAACTAATAATGATAGCAACAATAATTTCAATCTCATTCGCTTCTCTTGTCAAGATGTAGCGAACTGCACGCATGTCTTGAAGCTAGAGGAACATAGGGAATAAGGCCTAGGCCCTATGTGTGCGGATGCTTACTGACTTCCCCTCTGGGGAACCAATGGGGTTTATTATTTAAGAAGCACGAAAAATATAGGCTAGACCTAGTTGAAACACTCATATAAGTCTCTCTCTATCCTTTCTATTGCCACAGAATAGCGTAAGCGGTCGCATTATAGGACAGCGTATTCAATTATATAAGCTTCAGAGAGTTATTGTTCCATAGGCAAGATTAAAATATCATATTACTTTTCCGCCATTCTACATGAAGAAAATGTTATTTATTAAACATATGAAAACAGTAGCCAAAATAAGCTTTTTTGGTACACGCTTTCTAAAGCGGCTGCTAACACGCCGTAAAATATAACACTTCATCGGCCTAGGCCGCTAAAGTTTCGCTGGTAACCTCTAGTGGACGTAATTCCAACTATGGTACCTAGATGTCTCCATAGCGTCTTCCAGCGTAAGTCAATTTTACAATTGTTTTATTGTTCACTAGCTTAAAAGACCCGGCGTCGCCCGGGTTTTGTATTTTGTAATTGGAAATTAACTTATGAAGGATTTTCAATTTTAAATTCTAGGTCCTTATATAGGCATTTATAATTTGAAATAGGAAGAACGACTTATTACACTCAAACTATTCCCTCAGAAAACGCTTGATATAGTTTTTTATGGCTCATAGAGGATCTAGAATTCTGCATCCCATCGCTTGTACAGTGCACAGCAAGCCTGGTAGAGGTTTAAATAAGAAGAAACAGAAATTCCTGTAACATAAAATTGTAATATCGAGGCGGGAAATTTCCCACTCTTATGTTACCATAAAGCCGTTTTGCGGATGAAATTAAACAGAAAGCATTATCACTTTCATACTTTTCTCTCCATAATAATATACACATTACCATACCTCGTTTTGTTTAGAGAAAGTTATGTGATTCCATTATTTTAGTGGATTTCATTCTGTAATATTTATTTATAACATGAATTATTTTGATAACTTCTCTTATTTGTCAAAAGTGCATTTCATTTGTTTTTTCCAAGCCCATCTGATACCATTTGGCAACAATATATTCTGTGATTTGGAATTGATCATTCTATGTAAAAAGGGATTAAGTATTCTCAAAAACATTTGATTTTTGGCATTTAAAATCGAAATTTTTCAAAATCCTTTCTTAGTGAGCACCTACATTAAGAAACGAAGGTACCGTCAAAATTCCAAGTCTCTACCTGTTATAGTTTAGGCTGTACGTTGATTCCTGTCATTCAGTCAGTCAGTCAGTCAGGACAAAGCCTTTTATATATATAGAGATTGTCATTCAGAAATCTTGAATTTAAGAAATAAATTCGATAACTGTAACTTTTCATATTTATTATGACTGCGGGTAGGCACGAACGAGCGAAATTTGCATTACTAGGTTACACCATAGCGTAGTCCCCGAGACCACGAGTGCTAGTTGAAAGAAACGGCTTCAGATGAGCCTCTTGTACGATTGCTTCCTTTAGCAAGGCATAATAAGTTTTCTTGCTGAAATATGATGAAAAATGACATGTCATTTCAATTCATGTAAAAAGGCCTATATTTATTTTAATTAATCAACACTATTACCTTAATGAGGGGGGTTGCGAGGCGATGGGCTTACCACCTGTCCCTCTACCCTCTCTCGGAAAATAAGCATATCAAAATTAGTATAGGTAATGAAACCTCCATTGGAGGCCCCTTCGCCCCACCTGGGGATCATAGGGTACCAGATACAGATACCAGATTACCTTAATGATGTCTTGAAACTTTTTTAAGGAAAAGAAACAATCCACTGCAATCCAAGTTTGTAAGCATGCACTACTGATACAATTGCCATTATCTTTGCTTTCTTTACGCAGAATCATTCAAAATGAGTGAAAAACTCAGCTCATTAGTTGTAAAATTAGAGAAATTTTAATAAAACTATTGTATGCACCACGTACGCACTTTAGCGGACTCATCCAGCATTATGATGGTGGGTTATCAGAAACATTGTCTTAAAGAAGTTTTTGAGCAATACCAATAGTTGTAATGAATTATCTTATTTACATCTAACTATGCTAATAGACAATTCCTCAGCAAGCTAAAGGAATATTATATATTTTATGGAACCCGGAGTTCATTGCCGCGCTTACATGAGCCCGCCATTCAACCCTATTCTGCCATCCAACCATCCCTCACAAATCCTACTACCCTTAAATCTATCCTAATATTGTCCTCACACATACGTCTAGGTCTTCCAAGTAGTGGCTCCCAGTCAATACTTTTGAGATATGTCATCCCCCCCGTGCGCGCAAGATGCCCAGCCCATTTCATCCTCCGTGATTTAATTACCCTTACTATAGCCTATCCCGTGACAAGTACAGGTTACGGAGCTCGTCGTCATACAGTTTTCTCCAGTCCCCATTTTCATCTCTCTTAGGCCCAAATTGGCTATTTTCCTAAGCACCCTAAGCACACTCAGATTATGTTCTTCCCGAAGAGTAGCCTAAGCGACCATGTCTCACATCCATACAATACAACCGGCAGGATAATTGTCTTATCAATTTTTATTTTTAGATTTCTGGACAGAAGACGAGAAGATAAGGGTTTCTGAACTGTATAAAAACAAGCATTTCCTGATTTGAGTCGACACTTAACGTCTACCTTAACATTATTTTTATCTGCAATTCTCTCGATTGTGTTTATGTCACCGCCCAACAGACAAACGTCATCTGCATAAGCTAAAATCGGGTGCTATACACTCTGTATAGCAATAAAGGAATGGAATAATTTGCCTGCAAGGGTGATGTAGACTCTTCCAAGTATAAAGTTTTACATAAAATGAGTATATGCATAAATATATATTATATTTGGAATATACAATTATATGTAATAATATATACTGTATTGCACTGCACTGTATTTTTTAAAAATATTATATTATATTCGTAGGTTATATTTACTTAGTCGTTTAACCCAATAAAATATTCATTGACACTTTTCAATGCCTATTACATAGGCCTAAATGAAGAATAACTTACCGACATTGCTTAGTCTATTTATAGCCTACACGCATTAACTACAGAGTTCATATCGCGTGTTTAGGATCTCAGTAAGTCGTGTTATTGATTTTCATCTGTTTCTCTTGTCAGTGTGTATCAATTTTACTGATATTTAATTTTAATGATTATGATATCAAGCGAAATAGCAGAAATAAATCTTGGTAAACAAATATCCAACCCGGCATTTGTCTTTGCGACTGAGGATTCATGAAACACACCAATTCTAATTAGGCCATGGTTTTGAACTCGGGTTCTACTGAAAGCGAAGTTGCAGCAAAGGGAATAGGGTATAATATGAAACACAAACTTTCACCGCAGATAATTGCAGTATTTATCTACCAGAAGCACGTTCCAATCTCCGTTGTTGGCGGATAGTCAAGAAGCACCCACAACCTGTTATGAAGGAAGACAGAGCAGAGTTTCTCAGCCTGGAGTCCCGAACCCAAGAAGACTCGTGGCGTTACATAGAGAATAAAAATACAGGAAATGTTTCTTGAAGAAATTCCGGTAGACTGTATCGGAAACGCAGCCGTAGGTCCGTGAAAGATCTTGTGGGTGCTGCCTAAATCGAACGCATTCTGTATGCTTGCAGGAGAGACAAATTGAGGGGGTCAGCGCAACAGTGGTCTAACCCCTCCGACATGGAAAATTAGTTAGTAATGCTATTTGCATGACTTGGAGGTAAACTTTATTCTTATATAGAGGTTGGACTAATTAAGTTTGTTGTAGGTTGTTTTGAAGTCAATAATCTGTTCTCTGAAACAGAATTCCTCTTGTGTAAGGGCAACCAAAAATTTTGAAACCAAGATAAATAAATCCAAAATAACTAGATACTATTAACGGTCTTCAGAAATATGTACCGTTCATTTATAATTAATTTCATGATAATCTGATTTCTGTG
Organism: Ectobius pallidus; assembly: GCA_964059195.1. Classification (NCBI taxonomy): domain Eukaryota; kingdom Metazoa; phylum Arthropoda; class Insecta; order Blattodea; family Ectobiidae; genus Ectobius; species Ectobius pallidus. The sequence continues at coordinate 200,969,379 of CAXKWD010000003.1, forward strand.
AACGAGGTAGGCTAAGTGTTGAGGAAACTGGGGAGAATGGTAGTGAGCTTTTTCATTTATTTCATCGTGTGTAGAACTGAATAATCATTGGAACTTATAAATAAAATTAATACAACTCCTTTCCTCTTAAAATAATGTTTTAATGCACGTAAAAATCTAATATTTAAGGAAATAATTTTTTTCTCCTCTGTCAAGTTGAAATAAATGTCAGTGCAACAGTGGTCTAACCAAGAAAACAGTGTTGCATCGTCTCATAAAATTGATAATATCTCTGAACACTCTGAACAGTAGACTATGTAACATTGCAGTTAAGTTGACCAAGCATCATAGAACACTCCACCACCAATAAAACTGCATTTTTCAAATTGTACGAAAAACTACAATGTAGAACTGGAACTTGCTTTTTTCTCTAAACTATAAAAAGGTGGGATAGACCACTGTTGCGCTGACCCCCTCAATTGTACAATATCGTCATTGAGTTTGGGATACCAAAGAAGTTAGCTAGACTAATCAAAATGTGTCTAAATGAAACCTATCGCACAGTCAAGGTAGGGAGACTTATATCAGACAGGTTTGCCATTAATAGCGGCTTGAAGCAAGGAGATGCGCTATTGCATTTACTTTTCAATTTCGCATTGGAATATGCCATTAGGAAAGTTCGGGAAAACAAGGTAGGCCTAGAATTAAATGGCAATACTAGGATGTTGCTTATGAAATAAATGACGTTCACACTAGGATCCCTCTAATGTTATTGCATGTGTGTGTGTGTGTGTACTTCTATTCTTAGCGATCTCGTGTGGGTCAATGGGAAGATCATGCGCAACCTGTTCTCTCAAGGTGAGGCAGTTTCAGTGTTTGCTTCCGCAAGAGAGATCCCAAGATAGAGCAATTCAAACATTCAAAATTAGAGAATATTATAGGAGAAAAATGCCACCGACACTGGGACTTGAGCCCAGGACCTTTGGCTATTCGCGCCAATGCTCTACCAACTGAGCTAAGCCGTAGTTCAATCCACAGCGCCGGATGTAATGTCCAACAGAGACAATAATCTGTGCTTCATGAAAGCTTATATATCTATATTCAAAATTAGTTTTTAAATTTTGCTTTCGTTATGTTCGATAATAACACCGAAATATTTTACCTGTGTAAAGAGGGTACTTTTTTATTATTTTATTTTTTTATTTTTTTAATTTTTATTGGCCAATGTGAAGTTACCCAGGGTCCCTGAGCCGTAGGCTATACCCTTAGACAAGCTACAATTTTTACATTTGCAATTTGTATGTACATTCAGGATTTTAATTGTGTACAAACACAATTAAAATCCTGAATATATATAAAAAAAACAAATGATAAAAACAAAAATGATACAGTTCTTCGCACTACCACTTATTCAACCTTGTTTTTCAGATCAAGAACTTTCTGTGCAAAAGTATGTATAGAGGGGACAAAAACAAGCAACTTTTATTAGCAGATTTTTGTTCTATGGATTCCCTGTTACAGCATAAAATCTCCCAGGGCAAGGCCGCCACTGACTTCTAACATTCAAAAATGCAAAACAAAGGAATTCCGTTTTTAACACTGGAGTTATGACTTAAAAAAATAATGCAGTGATTGCCAGTCATGTGATTAATCTGATTAATCTGTAAATTTTGCAGATTATCGAAACACTAAATTATGATATAGCTTCTTGATGAGTGATTAAGAATAAGGTTTTTATCGATCACTAAGAAAACTTTAACCCTATTTCGCTTCATTATTTACTTATGAGCATCAAATTGTAATGAATTTAATGCCCTGTAGCATGCACATTTTACGTCATAGAGCAAAATCTCCTAATAAAAATTGCTACTCTTTGTCCCCTCTGTACACAGGTAAAATATTTCGGTGTTGTGCATTAACACCCTGTATATAGAGAGCTTAAAGGGTAAAACTGCGCACATTTTCACAATTTTTAATTACAGTACCATTTTTATCCCAACTCGGTACTTTTCCCTAAACTTTAACCATCTTTACTCGATAAGTATTTTCCGTGCTGTAACAAATTTTTCACATGAACAGAGAAAAGAATAAGGAACAAATTGTCCCTTTACGTTTTTTTAAATAAAGTTTGCGGTTTTCGTGCAAATTAAATACAAAGATTATCACATGGACACATAAATCCGCGACATAAGGCAACTTCGGAGCCAGAGTGTCTCATAATTTGTTTTTACACGCGTGACAGATATCATTTGCACTCAATACAAGCTATCTGCCAATGCGCTGCTGCAATTCTGTAGCATGTTGAAACCTCTTTACCTCAAAATCCATAATTTACAGCATATTTGGATACATGAATGTTTTGACATAGCACGACGGTAAGTCAATCAGTATCCGTACTTTTTGTTTAATCTTTTGTAGGTTGGCTGTACCGCTTTGTGCTCGCTCACGTCGACATGTTGTTCATTTGTCTCCGCTTTTGGAATGTTTGACAGTTATGACTCCACTGAGTGTTGCGCTGTTGTACATTTTAAATGGCTGTACCACTCAGCATTTGCACCAAAGAAGAACAGCGTGCAGTGATCCTTTTTTTTTTTTTTTTTTTTTTTTGTCGTCGTCTGAATGTGTACCAGGAGCCGAAATCCATCAAATAAATCATATCGGTAAGTCTTGTTTAAATTTATTGCAACAACAATACAAAACTGTCATTTACCTAATTTTCAACATTGTCCCCTTGGTTCTCAATGCACTTGACCCATCGTTGCACAAGCTTCCTGATGTCCTAAAAAAATCGGCTGAGTAGCAAGCCACGTATGCACCGCTTCCTTCAGTTCAGCACGCTGTTCTTCTTTGCTCCAAACGCTGAGCGGTGCTGCCATGTTTAATGTGCAACAGCGCAACACCCAGTGGAGACATAATGGTCAAACATTCAACAAGCAGAGACAGAAGAACAATATGTCGACGTGCGCGAGCACAAAGCGGTATTGCCAATCTACAAAAGATTAAACAAAAAGTGCAGATACGGATTGACTTAACCTCGTCCATAGCTTAATGTACTCGGAACTGATTGCATAATATTAAAATCACCTTTCACTTCATCAGTTTTCAATTTACTAAAATTTGTTGCATTGACTTTGATCTTTAAAAGTTTTTTAAAACAACATGGATTGTGCATGAAATTGTCCACAAAAAGGCGCGAACATTCAAATGTTCACGGGAAAAGTGTACTTATTTGGAATCAGTAAGCCATGAAATGGATATTTAACAAGGTTTAGAACTGTTAGCAGGGCCGTAGCTAGGCGGTGGCTAGGTGGGCGACCGCCAAGGGCGCAGGGTCGAAGGGCGGAAAATTAACCATGAAAAATCCCGCTCTTTTTAGGCTGGTGCAATTTATCAAGCAATATAAATTCCACGTTAGTGGAAGAAATCTTTCAGGTTATTAAGAATTAATGCACGTGAACTATCTATACCTATAGTATTATGCCGATTGTCTACAAGCAAAAAGCAGTCATGCAACGTCCTTTAATTAACACGATTCATATTGACAGAGTAAAACATAAATCATGAACAGTATGGAAAGATATAACGACAATGAAAATTAATATGTACGTTATTATTGTGATGAAAGTGGTTCAACTCAATCCCTTTCCAGCTGATTGTCGTCCTCAGTGCTACTACTGTCGGCAGAATTGATTACAAAGCGATCAACAATGGCATCGCTCATACTGTTACATGCTACATGCAAAAATGATTGACCAACTATATTATTCCAACAGAAAAAGCCGAATGTGCAGATCTCAATTCCTTTTGTTATTACTATTTTATTATAAATTAAGTGTGAACTAAAATTTCTTATTTTAAAAATGTTTAGTTTTTTAATCACACAATGTATTAATGTACATTAAAATTAATTTCTGTAACTTTACATTGAATAATATGTGTTGTGATCCGCGGCCGATGCACGCTCTGCCAGCTGGCAGTACACATGCTGTTTGTTTTGATCAAGTTCCCTTCTAAGGCCGGCGCTGATATTATAGTCGCTGCTATTATTTTTAATTATATTATACTGTATTATTATTAGGGCCCGGATTCTGATGACCTAAAATTGTTTGAAAAATTACCTATAAAATGACCCTAAAATTTAAAGAAAATGACTTAATAATTATAAAAAAATGACCTAAAAACTGATATTTTATTTATAAAAAGTTATTATTGTACACACAAAATTATAGAATAATTTGTACATAATTGTTAAAACCTTAAATTCAGAGAGGATGTTGTAGGTCTAAAAACTTTGATTTTTGCTGTGAATATTCTTTCCTTACGGAAATTTATACTGGCACTGAGGCACTGGCGAGTCAAACTTCAGCATTTCCTTTTGCGGTCTGCCGGATTATTTTGTTTATTGAGGGTAAACAGTAGTTTGCACTTTTTAATACAAGCAGGTGGCAGACTCTGGTGCCAAGTCAATCTAATAATACAACATTTTGGCGTTCCTTTGATTCTCGTTTACAACTGAGACATGACAACACTTCAACATAGAGTGTGTCCTTCTTGCATTAAACAAACACTTCAAAGACAGCACCGCTGGGGACGAAATAAATGCCCAAAAATATAAAATTGCATACAATGTCAAAAAAAATCCCTTTAGGCAAGCCTACAGGCTGTGGTAGATTTCAAAGTGCTTTTGGTTTAATTTACTGTCGCTGCGTAGCACTCTTCTTCTTTAGCCTTGGCATGATAAACCCGCAATAATAATTGCAAAAAAGAGGAAAGAGCACTTTTTCAAACATTCAAATCTCGCCTTAAATGAGAGCTATCGAGAAACTAGTTATTGATTTGTAGAGTACTCATCAAGAGCTTTTCAATGATACCCCACAAGACGTGGTTTCAAAAATTTCGAATTTCCATCCCCCCCCCACCCCCACTCGTACCCCGAAAACCCCCGAATCGTTGGTGTCACTGTGAACTCCATAGGGAGTACTCTAATTTATTCACACAAAGTTTCCCTCTATACTTCATAGGTGCCGAGATAAAAATGTTTTAAAATTTAAACCCCCTCCCCCGACCACCCCCTTGGGCCAATTTTGCTCATTAACGAACTTGTCCGAACTATTGGGCCTAGAAATAACATATTAAAATTTGGTTCAAATATCTTCAAAATTACGGCCGCTAGCGTGTAAAGATATATATATATATAAATATCACAATTTTTTTTTTTTTTTGAACGGGCGGTGGTTTCGTACTTAGGAAAGCATGAAACGTAAAGATATGAAAGAATTTTTCTAAAATCATGACATGGTATCCATTGCAATAGGTAGATTTTTCTTCGAAATCTACCTAAAATGACCTAATAAAAATGCATTTCTATAATCTAGAGGCCATGATTATGATTTATCTAAAAAGTGGCAATATCTATGCAGCATCAATAAAAAAGATGACATGTCATTAGAATCCGGGCTCTGATTACTATTGTATTTTTTAACTAAGCGATTTTTAAATTAAACAGTGAAACAATATTAATGTTTGTGTTGTTTCGTCTCTTGTTGATGTTGGCGTTGCTTCTGTTGTATAGGTAAGAATGATTTCAGTAAAAAAGTGCCAACTAAAACTACCATGACCATCATAGCTTAGTCTACATATTAGTTTTGATCTATTAGGCAGTGTTTTTTTAAAGAAATGGGACCAAAAAAATCCTTCTGCAAGCGAATTTAAGAAAATCAGTTTTACAGAAATTTAAAAAAATCGTTCTTTTGGAGGGCGCAGATTTGTCAAACTCGCCAAGGGCGCAGAAGGACCTTGCTACGGCCCTGACTGTTAGGCCTACTCAAGCTTATACAGGGTGTTTCAAAAATACTTTTACAAACTCCCCGGAGCAAAGTTTCATTTTTATCTGATAAAACGTCAGCTCGTTGCTGGACACGTAGGCATCAACGTGCGGTGATTATTACGTCACGTACTGCAATTAAGCAGCATGAAAACAGATTATTTTATACAATATGACTTGTTTGGAAATTGAAATAATGTAAATGTACATTGATTAAAAACACAATTTCGATTCGGTGCAAGCCAGTTCGTGTCCTTTTATACCTTTTGATGTAAAGTACTACCATGACGCCCTCCATCTTGTGATGCGCACTATTGCTAGCATTGGGAACTGGGATCGATTCATCGAATCTAGTCATGGACTGTTCAGTCGTTTAGGCCATATATGAGCAACGCCCGGCCCGCGGGCCGGATGTGGCTCGCCCCGACTTTTGATCCGGCCCGCGGAACAATTTAAAATTGCGCTCGAAAAAGTAAATATTTTCTGTTCTCGCCAACAAGAGAGTGAGAGGGGGGAACAAAAGCCTGAACTACAAGGGTGTTCCTTCCGGTCAGCGCTAGAAAAATGCTGCAATAGGCCTAAATCAAAGTATCGAACCAGACTTACAGATGAAAATTTGGAAAACACTCTGCGCTTGTGTATTAGTGGGATTGATGCCAACATTGATTATCTTGTTTCTCAAGTTAAAGCTCAAGCTTCTCATTAATTTCTCCTGATTGTAAGTAAATACCTAATCAGTTCGATATTGTTTTCATTCATGTAACTTTATAATTATACTTTATAAATACAAAAAGCCGTATCATGATTATTTTTTCACAACTACCTATTATCTACGGCCCGCGACTTCATAAATATTATAAAGTTTAGCCCGCATCTTTCCAAAGGTTGCCCATACCTGGTTTAGGCTGACAAAATATTGACTACAAACATAGGCGTAACCAGGCCGACCATATGGGGGGGTATAACATCGGGAGAGGGGGGTTCCGGGGTCCTCCCCCCGGAAAATGTTAAAAATTAAGATGCACAATAACGAGTTTTAAACTTCCCACGCTTTAAACTCATATTAAGTAATTTATAAGCAGATTTTTAAAAAAGGTGATATATCACAATAATGAAATAAATAGTACAATTTTCCCTTTTTTAATCAATGGGGGGGGGGGGGTTCAAACCCCCAAAACCCCCCTCGTTACGCCTATGACTACAAAGTAAGAAAATAATTATTATTTACAAAATTTAATAGTCTTAATAAATCCTTCTCGAGATTACGCTCGAACTTCGTTCTCGCAAATAAACGATAAACTCGTAATCTCGAGTGGGATTACCTATTATAAACATATACAGACACGTACAGACACCTACGCGGAGGTGTTTTCGAAAACTGCATTTTCATCTCGGAACCTCAAAAGTTTAGCCAAATAATACTGAAAGATCTACAACTAATTTTAGTTTTGAATACATAATTATTCCCTAAATCTAACAACCTATGCCAGTACGGGTAGAAAAAGCAGGAACAGAATTTATTTATTTATTTATATTTATACAAAATATTTATACAAAACAAAACAAGACCACCCGAATGAGCAAGCGCTCGTGCTCGGGCACAGTTCAGCCATTTACATTACAAAATACATAAAGAAAATATAATTAAATCAAAACCTAAAAAATAATAATAATAATAAAGAAAGAACAGAAAAGTAATGCAACCGCAAATGAGATTAACAGAGTGTGGAGGAGGACAGAATGATGATGGATAATACAAGAGCACAATGCCACGATCGCCAATAGGTCACAATGCCATTGTCAAGCCACTTCCTGTGACCGTCAGGTTGTGTCCAACATTTCAATTGCTCCTCGCTGACCGTGAGATAGGGCCACCTGCGTCACCAAATGCAACGCATTCTTCCACACTGTTAACCGTTATCATTACTAGGAAGTATTCTTTTCGATTTCCACTTTTCAGCATTAATACAAGTGAACTGAGAGGTGAATGAATGCCAGTCATTTTTGCTGGTTTTTTTCAATGGTTTAGTCACTAAGAACTGAAATAATAAATAAAATCAGGTAAACTAATGTAACAAAGTGCAGAATGCTTTTGTTTAATCAGTGATACTTACAAGTTTATTACGATATGCAGAAAATAAGTTATTTTTTTAATCGTTTTCAGAGTTAAGCTCCAGATCGATTCATTAATCAAGGCTTACGGAAGAACAAAGGTCTAGTTTGATAAGCTTAGGAGAAGGTATATATGGGTAGTGTTACTTGTCAAAGCTAACTGTATTGCAACTTCCAAAGCCGTATATGAACACTGTAAAACAAAATGTTGTCATGAGAACTGGTTTGCACATTTTGATAAATTCTTTCTATAAAATAGGCACTAAATTGGGCTTTACTGCGGCACCGGTCAACCGATTCAATAGGATTCTTCACATGGACGTTATAAATGCATATACCAAGTTTCATGAAAATCCGATAAAGCGTATTTGAGTTATTGCGCGTATGGACACACATACAGACGGACGGACATTTCCCGTCCACCACATAATCTCATCAAGTACTATTCTGGCACTAAATTAAATTAATAAAAACCTAGTGTTGGCGATATTAGTGTCTCAAACATCGCGCTGAAATAAAATTACCTCATATTAAACCAGAATTCACGAAAGAGTGGCACACAATGATTGAGTAGATTTCAAACACAATGAAGAAATGATTCCACCAACGAATAAGGACAACCTTTACGCCATAAAGAAAACGATTGGTGCAAACACAGGGGCGATGTTCTATTTGAAAATGTCGAAGATTAAATCCTGAGTAATCTAAATCTTGCTTAAAATGCGATCACTTGAGACGTAGAATCCGGTAATTATACATTTGTTGATTAGTAGCGGTTGCTGTTGTACGATACGTTTTGATTACATTGGGGTCTGCAAGGTTACTAGTGCTCGAGTGCACCATTCTCCGATTTTCTCAGCTGTTTCGTAACCGGGGTAAAAGTAATATCGGGGCATTCTAAGAAAACCTATGCACCATTGATACAATACCGTGGTTTCCAAACGCTCGAATATATCGCGGTTACTCAGCTACGAATCCATTCCCATTGATAGTTTCTTCCATGGCCGCTAGGTTCTCCCTCTCTCTCTGTACGTCTGCCAGCCACGGTGGCTCGCGTAGGCTATTGGTTTTCCAAATTTAATTTATTTGTTGCCTTATTATTGAATAAAACAATGTTCATAAGGATAAAAGGGAATATTATATTGCGTATATATGTCATCTGAATTGAAACTTTGAATTCAAGCACCATAGATACTGTACCAATCGTGAAATGAGTTGGTTACGTCTACTACTGGTTTGGTTGAGGTGAGAACGGAAGGTCATTTCAATCGATATTACAGCACAGTATTTGCAGAGATATGTACCATCGTTCATTCTTCAAATCAATCCCACCTGTCTCTCATTATTCATTATATTCAATTAGCTTTTGGCCTAGATATGAAAAATATGATACATTACGCTGATCTCCATCTTGGAAAGAAAACCGCAGTTTTCTCACTTTACAGCTCCTTCACGGCCAGTTTGCATCTTACGGCGATAAAAGTCGAAACCGAGCACGGTGCAACGAAAGTATGACATTACCGGGGTAAACTAAGCAACTTTACTGCGGTATTCTGAATACCGAGGTTGGTGCACTCGTCCATAGGTATAATAGCACAAACGAGGTCTTTATGTCCTTATTAAGGTAATGTTTGGGAAGAAGCTGAAGAGTGATATGAAACCTGACACAGATCAGTGCATGTGTTGCATACCTAAATAAGAGTTCAAAATACACATTGTCTCATTTTGGACGTGTGACATCTTTAACACGCCTATCGAGAGTACTCCGAAGGGAGGAGAAGTAGGGAATGACTTCACACCTTCGGAGCTCTGCTCCACAGACCTGATGTAGGAGATGACATGTACTACCAGTTCGCCTTACTTTGGTGTTGTTCAGTTGAGATAAAAGCTATTACTCGATCACGTGTGTGTTGGGTGGGCAGATGACGCAGTCAGAGCGTAGGCGTTCAGACAGGTGTATTGTCGTCTTGCTATCATATCGTCCCAAATGGTGCTGTCTTTGGTGTTGTTTGTTTAATGTAAGAAGAAAAAAACTCGTTAATAGCCGCGTGTTGAAGTGTTGTCATGTCTCAGTCGGGAACAAGAATCAAAGAAACGCCAAAATTTTGTAATAAATTACTATTGTTATTAGAAAGACTTGGAAACACAGTCTGCCACCTGCTTGGATTTGAGAGTGCAAACTACTGTTTACCCTCAATAAACAATAATACATTCCGGCAGACCGCAAAAGGAAATGCCAACGTTTGACCCGCCGAGTGGGGACGATGTAAATAAGAGCACTATAGCTCGGCAGTAGGAGAGAGCTCACTCAGCCATATTGAATTCAAGTCGATTACATTCACCCATTGCCTCTATTTCTCGCGCCGCTTTATTTACTGCCCAAAATACTTCTGTTGCAGGATCGGAGGCAGTGAGTGTTTACATTGTCGCTTCATATTATTTGGCATTGGACCTCACACACTGGAATTATTTGCAGCTGCGCAGCCTGCCCCTTAACTTCCGCTTACTGAGGGGACATACAGCAGCGCCAATGGCAGCAGCAGGAGCAAGACGAGTAAGGTCTTTACATACTCGCGCTGCTCACTGTCCTGCTTACTGCCATGGAAGTGAGCTCAATGTAAAGGAGGGACTAGAAGTGTGTAATTTGTTGCAGGAATTATTGTTCGGCCAAGGTGCCCCCGCGTTCGACACGTGGGGTTCAGAAATGGCGTGAAGAGACTCGGGTAGAAGGTGCCTACCTTCGCCCACACCAATTGACCATGGCGGAACTTGTCTGTCTCCATCGGGAGCACGCTAAATTTAGATAAAATCAGGTAAACTGATGTAAAAAAGTGCCAGTATGTTTTTTTTAATCAGTTATGACTGCAATTATGATATGCAGAATATGTTTTTTTAATTGATTTACAAGTTAAGCTCCAGATTTATTCATTAAGCAGGGCTTAGGGAAGAACAAAGGTCTAGTTTTCTTTTTAATCAGATTAAAATCTTCCAGCATCACAATCGCACACTCACATAAAAATACGAAAAAGAAAGTGAAATTGGCTGGTTTCGGGATTTGAACCATGGAACTCCATAAGGTGAGGCCAAAACGTTACCATCTCGGTCACCTGGGTCAGTTTAACGGTCTAGTTGTAAGTTATAAGCGCATGTAAAACAATAGTGTTTTTGGTCATAGCTAACTCTATTTTAATTTCCAAAGCCGTAAAATATCACAGTAAAACAATTGACTATGTTGTCATGATAAATGATTTGCTTTTTTTTTTATATAAATTCTTTCGAATACGTATATTATCATAAAATAGGTACCAAATTGAGCATTACTCCGAAACAGGTGAACCGATTTCATCCAGTATCAGTAGACCTCTTCCCATGAACACTATAAATGTGTATACCAAATTCCATAAAAATCCGGTAAAGCGTATTTGAGTTACCGCGTTTTTAAAATAGACACTAAATTGGGTTTTACTCCGGTACCGGACAACCGATTTGGTCCAATATCGGTAGACGTCTTCCCATGTACATTATAAATGGGTATACAAAGTTTCAGGAAAATCCAATAAAGCATATTTGAGTTATCGCGACTTCTCATATATTAACATAAAAGGCAATAAAATGGGCATTATTCCGGTACTGGCCAACCGATTTGGTTGAACATCAACAGACGTCTTTCCATGGATAGTATAAATGCGTATACGAAGTTTCATAAATATCCGATAAGGCGTATTTGAGCTATTGCGCCTTTAAAATATACACTAAATTGGGTTTTACTCCGGTACCGGTCAACAGATTAGGTTCAAATTTAACAGAGTAAATGGATGTCGTAAATGCGTATACCAAGTTTAATGGAAATCCGATACAGCGTATTTGAATTATGGCGCCTTTCTATTAGAAAGGCGCCATAATCTATTAAAATAGGCACTAAATTGGGCATTACTCCGGTACCGGTGAACCGATTTGGTTCAATATCAATAGGGTTCTTCCCATTGACATTATAAATGTGTTTTCCAAGTTTCATGAAAATCCGAAAAAGCGTATTTGAGTTAGAGCGCGTACAGACACACGGACGGACGGACGGACGGACAGACAGACAGACGGACAGACATTTTTCGTCCCCCACACAATCTCATAAAGTACCATACTGGCACTTAATAACACGAGCAAGACGTTTCACGTACCCAGTGACACCGTCCGCAATACAGAGAACCAGATTTCTTCTTTTGTTGCAAGAAGTGGAGTTAGCATATTTCAATATCAACTGGCGATGAGTATAGGACAGCGTGATATGAAGAATTGCTAAGGCCCTGATTTATTGGTGAAATAAAATGGATGATTTCGGTGTTAACTTCCTTCTATTTCGGTGGGTATTTCGTGAAATAAATTACTTATACTACATTGGGAACATTCCGCAATGATAAACTTTGGTTCAGACAATGTTTGCGTAAATTCTGCAATCCTTGTAATCGATCACAAATATCGATATATCGGTAAATCTTTGACAGCCACAGAAACAGCAGAAAAAGGCATGCTGCTAAGAAATAAAAAAATACAGTACACCAAAACACAATATTGTGATTTTAAGGCATATTTCCGTGCTCGTTTCTCACTTTACGGACAGAAGGGGCATATTTCGCGCTTATATACACATTTCGCGGAATCGAGTAAATTTCGCGATATTTCGTGGATTCAGTTTGATTCATATTGGTATTTTAAGCATATAAAAGTTAAATATAGCTAAGGGAGGTTGTTTTATAAAATTTCGCGCTTATCGTTGTTACCAAAAAATACGGCCCCTAAGAATTGCGCTTATGGCAACTACAACATGAAGGTTTGCAACATCACTGCAATATGGAGGAATCTCGAGAAAGTTATTTACGATCGTGTTCATTGTTACCTTTGCATAGAGAACGGAATACGGAAGCGTTAAGGAATGAGGATTTCCATGGAAATATGCTGTATGCTGCCTCACCGAAACTGCAAGGTTCATTTCTAGTCCATAATCAGTTGTTAGAACCAAACTAAAGAAATCCTTGAGTCAAGAAAAATCTGGTATTTAACATAAAATACCGTAAAAGACTCCTCGCCCTTAGTTCCTGAGTCTTTTATAAAAATTGTTGAAAATTAATGAAGTCGGGAGGAACCGGATTACTGTCATTTTCGGGGATTCACAACTAACTTTCAACCCGGCCTGGAACAAATCTCGTATCTCCCCATGATATGACAATCGGTGGCATCGGCCTCTGAAATGTTCAAAAGTGCGTTTTTTCTATTTGTTATATATATATATATACGAGGGCTGTCCACAAAGTAAGTTTTCCTGGGTCCGAAAAAAAATCAAGGTATGTAGTTATTGCAATAGACACAGCCATTGTTCAGCTATTTTTCAACATATTCGTCACCGAAATTGAAACATTTGTCTTACCATGGCACCAATTTTTGAATCTACCTGTTTCGTAGAAGTGTGCAGCCTGGAATTTGAACCACTGTATGACAACCATCTTCACCTCTCTGTCATTCTTTGTCATTTCGTGAGATGTAGGGAAAGATGGAGCCAGATCCGGGCTGTAGGGTGGATGTTTAAACACCTCCCAGCCGAACTTCTGCAGGAGACTTGGTAGAAGGTGTTTAAACTTCCACCCTACAGCCTGGACCTTGCTCCCGGTGATTCACATATTTTCCTACAACTCAAGAAATAACAGAGAATCACAGAGAGGAGGAGTTGTTTGCCACACAGTGGTTCAAATCCCGGCGGCCGACTTGTACGACACAGGTATTCAAAAGTTGGGTTTTCGGTATGACAAATGTTTCATTTCCGGTGGCAAATATGTTGGAAAATAGCTCAACACTAGTTGTATCTGTTTGAATATTAATATGTCTATGACATTGTGTTTTGTTTCTGTAAACGGCCCCAGGGAAACTTAATTTGTGGACGGTCCTCGTATGTATGTATGTATGTATGTATGTATGTATGTATGTATGTGTGTGTGTGGGTGTGTATATATATATATATATATATATATATATATATATATATATGTATATGTATATATATCATTGATGCTCTTCTTTCCCGGTTGCTATGGCAGCAGAGCAAGGTCATCTGTAATTAATTTCACAATTGAAATATTTGAGCGAAAACTGGTACTTTGATGGCGTAAAAAAGTCACGTTTTGTGCCATTTTTCGATTATAACTCACGAACGAAAGCTGAAATTAAAAATCCAGTTTCGTGGTCCATTCCGCCACCCTTCAGTCCATCTATGTTAAAAATTTCAGATCTCTGTGTGCCATAGATTTGGCTGGGGGACAGACAAACACTTGCTCTTGTTACATGGATAAGCCTGACGAGAAGTGACAGTTTCACCAGGAGAAGGTGTGAAGATGTTTGATACCAGGACGAGTAAGTGTGTCAGGCAGTTACACCACACTTGCAGGCGTGACGATATTTCTAATGTCTCCCATCTCCTCGTCTTGCCCATCCATACACAACAATCATGAATTCCACCTAATTACTCAAGTCAATTCAAGTCGAAACACTTTGCCTCCACTTGCCTTCAACATTACAAATGTTATGTCAACAGACTTAGCAAACAATGAGTGAACCATACTCCATGTCCGGGACATCGGGGCTTCTCAGGGAGATTTCACTACGGAAATAGTATATTGCGATACGAGTGCCGTAAGCGGTGCATACGGATCGAGGAAAGAGTTTGAAAAAACGAGGCGCTTGCGCCGAGTTTTTTCAATTTCCGAGATCCGTTATGCGCTTACGGCACGAGTATTGCATGCTAGTTTTTGCACGATGATTATTTATATCAATTTAATTATATTAATTGAGATATTAGCTGAAAATATTATGTATATACATTATTGAAGATAGATGTTTATTTCGGAAAGTGATTCGCATGTGTTGGTTGTTATGGGAACCGAATATTTGTCCTGTTAAAGTCACCACAAACTGGAGGGACTTGGTTCCGGTTTTCCATAGAGGCTTGTATTATGATGATTTTACTTACGGCACAGTGTGCTTTTTGTAATTTTTACCGCACGGAAATTTGTTTTGTTTTCATAGCAACCAGATCGCGTGCGGGAATGTCAAGTTACGATCCACGGCAACAATATTCGTAAGTACCACTAATTAGTTACGTCGAGCAAAAACGAATTTAGTTACACGTATTTTCCTTAGAGAGGCAGGTGATAGACCTCTAGGAGGAAACTAACATATCAGTAGGAAGTGAAAGATTCTGGAAGCTTTGAGTTATTTAACACGGGAACTGGAAAATTTCGAGCCCAGGATTTTTATGCCCCGGGAAAATCCGACGACTTGAGCCGGGTTTGAACCCTCGAACCTTAATTCAGAATCGGCCACGCAATTCCTGCACGTCTGAGACCGATATCAAGTTTGTGATGTATTAAAATATTTATTTTACAAGAGTGCCAGGATGAAAGTTGTGTAATGGATATATTTTAACAAAGATGCACGATAAGCCGGTATTGGCTTGGAGGAAACTCCTATGTTTAGTAAGGGCTATTTCATACGAAAAGACCAGGTTGTTTTCTCACATGCTTTCTTCACCCATTCTCATCTTTTCCTGAGGGTCTTCAAATGATGACAGCGGACCGCTAGACACGTCATTTCTGAACGTTCAAACTATGAAGACAAGCTAACTTTCTGCCCTGACATGAATCTACTGCCCTCAATAGGTCTAATAAAACTGAAATGATATGAGAAAATAAATTTGTTAAAATTATTCAAATATATGAGGAATTGAAAATTTAACATATTCATAACAAAAATTTGCGACATGATTTCATAATTTAAAAAAAACTTAAAATAATAGGCCTACAATAGGAATGAACCGAGCGAGGTGGCCGAGATGGTAACGTCTTGGACTATCATTCGGAAGGCCCCAGGTTCAAATCCCGTGGCCAGCCAATTTGACATGGGTTTTTCATGGTTTACCCAGTCGTAAAGGCAAATGCCGAATTGGATATTTACATACCACGAATCATCCTCACCATTTCATCTTGTATCATATCCATTTAAATTAATATCTGATGAAATTTGCTACTTAAAATACACCGACAACTCACAAGCAATAATTACATGGCCTACCCTACTTTTTAGACACAGATCCCGAACTCCTGATATGGCCTCGAAGCTAAAAGGAGTATAAACACTGCAAAAAAAAAAAAAGGGGAATGAATCAACCCAGATTACGATCTGTATTAGCTGTTGCAACGAATTATAAGGCCAGAAGGGATATTAATGTGTGCTACAATTTTGTAAGTATACCATATTTTCAAAAAAGAAAAAGAAGAAGAAGAAGAAGAAGAAGAATGAAACGGAAACATTCTATATGATTCTAAGGAAAAATGTAATAAACCGAACTACCGAAGTGTTTTTCTCCGAGACATGGGACAGCTAGCACCAAGCAAGGATCGCCACGGAATCCTAGGCTTATAGAACTGGAAATTCATGACAGCCACATCGCCATTGATTGTACTTAGTTCAATCTGAAACTAATGAAAAGATTAAAATAATCTTATCGAGCTATAAAGAAGCGACAATAGCGCTTATTCCCCCTTCCATTTCTACATCGGTACAGCAGATTCCTGCCTTGCCTTTCATTTCACTTTCGCTGTTTCAAGGTGTTTGTGGACTCTCTGTTATGTCTTGCATTCAGTCGTGGTCCATGCAGCATCTCAACTCGAGTTAGTGCCAGTGCATAAGTGAAAACATACAGGATTAACATTAAAGTTGGCAGTGGTAAGTACATTACAACGTACTTCCAGGTGGGGAACTGAGGTTCTAGATTATAGAACTAAGTCAGGCATTAAAAACATATGGACAATGTCAATTTTATTGTTAAAAATTAAACCCTGTTTTTATTGAATCGACAAATTTTCCAATACTGTAAACAAAATTAGGTATCAACGATTTTTTTTTAAACAACTTTACATATTTTTTAACTAAAACGAGGGAGGAATTAAGTCCAAGTTGAAGTTTAAGATTTAAGTCTTGTAAATCACTAACATGGTGTCTTATTCAGGTGAATGTTGTTGTGTATATATCATTTCTTGTGTTTGAATAACTTTGACTTTTTCATAAAAATAAGAAAAATAAAAATAAATATAGGATATAGGATCATGATATTCATCTCTTTAAATTACTTCCTACTACAGACAGCCATACACCTCACAGCCTTTTCTTGTAACATGTCCTTAGCTTCGACTGAATTACCACATAGAATTATACCTTTTGAAAAATAGAAAAAAATCTGATGTGAAAGTCACATAATTTCCTCTGCCCAAATAAAAGTTAGCATCTTAGTGCAATATACGAGTATTATCTACGATACTCTCTTCATGTAAACTTTGTAAAAATGAAGATAATATCATTACCACGTCACATCGCATCCCCGAAGGATACATAATCCAAATAAAATCTGACAGATAGTCTAAATAATGCATAACTGTATCCACATAGTTAAGCACGCGAAACGTTGTAGAATAATGTTATTAAAAGGAACTCAATTCATATACTATGACCTCTTAAGTTTATCACAATAAATGTAATATATAATGATACATGTGGTAAAAGGATTTTGTTTTGCTCGTAGGATTGCTGCACTCGCCCTAAAGGAGCTCGTTTCGCAAACATAATCTCCTCTCAAAATAAAATATATTTTTTAACCCTTGGATCATAAATTTAGATAGTTAATGTTGCATCATATTTTAGATAGGTTCTTTAACTTGGAGAATGTGTCAGATTACCGAAATTTAAAGAACATTCGTAATACCGGGATCTAATACTTAACCCTAAACACCTAGTCCTGAACGCTGGAAAGGGACTTTTCACTACTGCCGGGAACTCCGGAAGGCAGGCGAGCTACCGACGACCACCGGATTTACGCTATAATAAAATCATAAAACGATCTGGAGCTTAGCTCAGAGATCGATTACAAAAATAGATTCAGGCGAATCGCCTTTTTTGTGTACCGTGCATGATTGAACGAAAGCAAGCCATTGTCAAGTAAAGAATGCGAGACTTCATTTACGAGTTATGAATGAAGAATATGAATTTTCAGATTTATTTAATAAAGATAAAAGAAAATGTTGTGATTTGTATACAAAATATGTTAATTGGATTGAATTCCTGTATACCTTTTTTATTTTTATCCCATTTTAAAGCGATTGGCCCTAGATTAGAACGCATAACTTAATAGACTATGCGCGGAGATCTATGTTTCCTATATGGTGTTAGTGCTTTTCTCTGTTTCGTAATTTTTACTTTCTACTTACTGTGCTAATTTTTAAATCGTATAGACTATGCGATAAAGTTTGTGCAACTTATTTTGCACCATTTATATCACTTGGAGAAGTGTTATATTGCATGTTCAGAGGTACCTAACCCAAATACAAAATTTTGTTTCGTACGATTTTTCGTTACAAGAGGCCGTATTGCAAAGAGCGAATATTCACAGTGGGTGGCTTATAACCAGTGGCGTAGCAAGCTTATGTGGTACCCGGTGCGGACAATTTCTTGTCACCCCCCCCCTCCCATTTAAATTATTAAAAGTTGGAACAGTTCCAAGTGTTATTTTTTGGATAGTCAAAGGTAATCCCATGGGAGTTTAAGAGTTTGTCGATAAATGCAGCTGCATCGAATTTATCTGATGTAGGCCTAAGTCGTAAACTCAACGGCTTATGCAAAATTAGTAATAATTACATTGTTAAATAAGAACAAAACTAAGCTCCGAAATCATGGTATACTATGAATCAACCATCCATAAAGCGATTCGCGTTACCATGTTATCGCCATGTTGTAACCAGTGCTACCAAAGGTGAATATAAGACATCGTTAACCTAATTATGTCAATTTTGTTAGGATTAAGGAAATACATACATATCAAGCACATTATGCGGTACATTATACACTGTACTGTTAAACGACAATAAATGCTATTATTATTATTATTATTATTATTATTATTATTATTATTATTAATCTAAAGTACGTTATAGACAGACAGGTATACATTGTTTTCGTGAGCGACAGACTGAGGGTGTTACCGTTAATAAAGCGAACATCTAGGCCACAATACACTCCCGAAATTGTGCAAATTTTTATTTTTTGAGTGATTTTTTTATATTTTTATATTTTGTTTTCCAAGCGAAATCTCGAACTTAAAAAAAATAAGAATTTTGATAAAAAGACAAAATTTTGTATTTATGTCAGATACCTTTCAAGATGTGAACCGAAGATTGGAGACAAGTTTTCCTTATTTTTACATAAAGAAAGTTTTCTCGAAAACGGCTCTAACGATTTTCTTTTAATTTTGCACGGGGGTTGCTTATACTAACAGCTAAAACTTTTATTTGAAACACTTTTTCGAAATAAATCTCTGAAGGGTAGTTATAAGCCACCCACTCTGAATACGCCCTCTTTGCAATACGGCCTCTTGCAACGGAAAATCGTACGAAAACAAAATTTTGTATTTGGGTTAGGTACCTTTTGGGGATATGACACCAAGATTGGCGACAACTTGCTCTTATTTTTAAAGGGAGGCTAACTTTTATTTGGGCAGAGGAAGTTATGTGAATTATACATAGGCTTGCCAGATTTCTGAAATGTTCAACCGGGACACCGGAATGCCCCCCAGCGTCGCGGATATTCAAGGGTACACACCCTTGGCGGGTTTTTAGAATGTTTTAGAGGGTAGTTTATTCTCAATGCTATGAATAAGTCTTTAACCGTAGATTCCTTCATCAAACCCCTATCATCAGTCCATGCGTTGTTCATCAAAGAAAATACTCTCTCAACTGGTGCTGATGTCGCATACTCAACAATCTTGATCAGATTGGTGGCTGCTATGTGATTCTCCTTGAAGTGACCAAACAGCCTGAGCCATTTTTCTTCAATGAAATAATCACATTCCTGGTAGTCTTTTCTTTCTTCTACTGTTTTCACTTTTCATACAGTACAGAAATAAATGAAAAAGTAATTATCCTAAATAATCCTTCATAGTTAATTATTTTTAGACTTTTTTGGTCATCTAGAAAATCAAATTTAATTTTTACCGGGACTTGAAGTAAACCGGCCCGGACACCGGGATTTTGTCTGAAACCGGGACGTCTGGCAAGCCTAAATTTATACATCATTTGTTATAGGTTGATCCTAATAAATTTCTTAAACAAGTAATGTAATTATTTTACGGAACTGTATTATTAATAATCTATTCTTAAATATGCGCACATCCCAGTTCAAAATCCAGATTGAAGGAGACTTCGGAGTCAACTCACATTCGAAGTTTATTTTCGTCAAAGCCAGGACTGCCGCAGCGGGTAGAATTGGTTGCGGCTTGAGTGATATAAAATATCACAGATTGTTGAAGTCTCATTTAAATTAATAAAACTGCAGAGACCAGCATCGACAGAAATAAACACCCCTCCCCCTAACCATAATATTATTGTTAGTATCAACACAGCGGCCAGTTCAGCCGCGTTTTATTACCCTTGTTGACTGAATTTAAAACTAAAAGAAGTTTCAATACGCATGTTGACTTGTAGAAAGTTAAGCTTATTTAATTGTTTTAAATAATATTATTATTTTATTTAAATTCCCTTTGGATAATTTTTTACTTACAAAGACACATTTTTATTTTGTCACCCCCCGAGTGATGGCACCCGGGGCGGCCCGCACCCCCCTTCCTACGCCACTGCTTATAACCACCCTTCAGAAAATTTGTTCGAAAAAATGTTTCAAATAAATGTTTTAGCTCTTGGTATAAGAAACCCATGTGCAAACTTTAAAGAAAATCGTTAGAGCCGTTTCCGAGAAAATTGCGATAAACGAAAATTTCTTCGTGTAAAATCCCCTTAAAAATAAAAAATCAGGGAGCCTTGAACCGTGCATTTATGTTAAAAACTCATCTTCGAATTTGGGGGTCGAAAGCAATACTTCCTCTTGATTGATAAACTTCATTTCCATTTGTGGTAACTTAATGTAGGCCTAACTGTCTTAATTGTTCCACCTTAAACCACAATACATCTTAAGTTGCAGATAGTGTCATCACTGTGTATCCAGATGACACTATCTGCAACTTAGATGTATTGTGGTTTAAGGTGGAACAATTAAGACACTTACAATACTTCCTCTACATACAGCACCGGCAGAGGAAGTAATAAGTGTGTTATAATAGATTAAATTTTTGAACCTGTATATATTTTCATTTCCTGATCAGATAAATTAATTCTTGACAATTAATGCCGTTGCTAATGACAGTTTAATGTAATGTGTGAACAGTAAGCTATATACTGGCTTCCTTTGTTTTCACGCTATTCTCTTCTGTTAACTGCAATAAGACAACACCAGGAACCCTTAGCAGGAGGTCACTGGTTCAAACTCCATGGAGTTATCACGGTCTCCCCAGTCGCAAATATGTAGATGTGTACGGTAAAGTTGTAAACAGCTTAGGGTCAGCAAAAAAGCACAGTTCACAAAAGTTCGATTGGAAGACTGATAACACACACCGTGAAGTCAATAGGTAAAGCCTTGCAGTTCAGTGGTAATGGGACCTGGGTTCGATTAAGTGCTTTCCCAAGTGAGTTGAGACAAAATATAGCCTAGCACCTGTCGCCTGTCGCCTGTTAGTTCTCTTCTGTATCATTAACGCATTTATAATGTCCATGGGAAGACGTCTATTGATATTGGACCAAATCGGTTGGCCAGTACTGGAATAATGCCCAATTTATTGCCTTTTATGTTAATATATAAGAAGTCGCGATAACTCAAATATGCTTTATTGGATTTTCCTGAAACTTTGTATACCCATTTATAATGTACATGGGAAAACGTCTACTGATATTGGACCAAATCGGTAGACCGGTACCAGAATAAAACCCAATTTAGTGTCTACTTTAAAGACGCGGTAACTCAAATACGCTTTACCGGATTTTTATGAAACTTGGTATACACATTTACAATATCCATGGGAAGACGTCTCTTGATATTAGATAAAATCGGTTGACCTGTTTCAGAGTAATGTTCAATTTAGTGCCTATCTTATGGTAATATACGTATTCGAAAGAATTTATGAAATGCAAATCAGTTATCATGACAACAAAGTCTATTGTTTTACTGTGATCTTATAAGGCTTTGGCAATTAAAATACAGTTAGCTATGACAAATAGCACTATTGCTTTACACGCGCTTACCAAACTAGACTGTTAAACTGACCCAGGTGGCCGAGATGGTAACGTCTTGGTCTCACATTCTGGAGTTCCATGGTTCAAATCCCGAAATCGGCCAATTTGACTTTTTTTTATTCTGCATATCATAACTGCAATCATAACTGATTAAACAAAAATATACTGGCACTTTGTTACATCAGTTTACCTGATTTTATTTTTTAATTTGATGTTAGTGATTTTATTAATACTGCGAAAAAAATCAGTCAAATAATAATAGTGTGTTGTATAGGCATTGTAATGCAGGTAATTTAATTTCTTTTAATCCCTATAATATAAAGCCACACGACTGACCCACTCAGTCACTCACTCACTGAAATTAATGTTTGCCCACTTCCAGATGAGCTAGAAACTTGAAATTTGGTACACATATTATCTTTTAGGCTGTAAACCACTGGAAAATTCCAAAAACCTTTCCCGAGAACCTCAGCGGGGGTTGGGGCGGAGCCCCCAATCAGCGAAGCGAGCATTTTATTATAGGCCTATAACTACTTTTGGCAGGATCTGTTTAATACTAACGATGTAAATATGTCTTTCGATCATTTTGACTATTTTCAATACTATTTTAACATTACCTGTCCTTTGAAAAATGAAATTATAAAAATATGGAAATGCAGAAGAAATCCTGGATTACAAAGGAAATAGTCTAAAGAGGTATGGATCTCAGATGTATGTTTGCCATGAAACTAAAGTACAACACTCATGATGCGTTCACGTTGCAAAAATGATGACAGATGTGGCGACGTCTTGTCGGCATCCTATCAACAACCTGGGACCTCTCTGATTGCAAGAAACCTTCGAGAGGAAAACTTCCTTCTATTATACAAAAATACAATTTATTGACTCAGCTATTTCACGCCTTGTATCGCTAATGCATCTTTTAATTGAACGTCGAATAAGATATGAATACAATGCTAGAATGTGTACTTTTTTTATTATTATTATTATTTCAGCTGTGTTTAAACTTCTTTTAGGTTCGAGGTTAGGAGTTCGGGATCTGTGTCTGCACAATAGGGTAGGCCATGGAACTATTGCCTGTCAATTGTTTCTGTTGTCGGTGTATTTAATGGAGTACATTTCAACTGACATTAATTTAAATGAATATGATACAGGATGAAATGGTGAGGACGATTCATGGTATGTAAATATCCAATTCGGCATTTGCCTTTACAACTGGGGAAACTATGAAAAAACCCAAGTCAAATTGGCCGGCCACGGGATTCTAACCTGGGACCTCCCGAATGCTAGTCCAAGACGTTACCATCTCGGCCACCTCGCTCGGATGTGAAGAGTTTTAAAACCGCAGGGTAATGATACAGGATGAAATGGTGAGGATGACTCATGGAATTAAATATCTAATTCGGCATTTGCCTTTACGACTGGGGGAAACCATGAAAAAAACCCACGCCGGGATTTGAACCTAGGACCTGCCGAATGCGAGTCCGAGACGCTCGGTTTGTGTAGAATTTTATTCACATTATTAAGTGCCAGAATGGTACTTTCTAAGATTACAAGGTGGACGGGGAAAATGTTTGGCCACTTGTCTGTACGCGCGATAACTCGAATACGCTTTATCAGACTATTATTAACGCCCAAGCGCCCAATTAAAAATAGTAACTCATCAATTCATCATTATACTAGGGACTTTAAGCTGGGGACCCGTGTCGTTAAAGAACTCCAAGCCTAAATTAGAGCGTCTGCACAAAATTTCCCGGCCTTTCACGTCCAAGTTTCCTGGGGGGTTGTGAGGCGATGGGCTTACCACCTGTCCCTCTGCCTCTCTCAGAAATTAAGCGTAACAAAATTCACATAGTTATCAGTACCCTCCAAGTTGGAGACCCTTCGCCCCAACACTGAGGATATAGGATAGAGTCATCATTATACTACAAAGCCGCGTGGCAAACTGACTCACTGACTTAACTGTTTGCCCTCTTGTAGATGGACCACAATCTTTTAAATTGTTAATACTGTAAGCTTATAGCTTGAAATCGAAGGAAAATCCCAAAACAATCCGAGTTTTAATTTTTATCCCCAAAACATCCAAAATAGAGGACACAACTTAAAGTTTGTGTAGACCTTCTTTGGAGGTTTATAGTAGCTAAACGGTAATTCATATAAAAAAAACCGATTTCACCAGCAGGAACGGATTTTGAGAGATCTACAAGTTTGGTCCTATGATTTTTTGTTCCTGTCTCCAACGGTTATACCTTACACTATGTTAGATTCTTTTATTGTAAGTAAATGTTGTATATTTCCTCACATTTTGTAGTTTTTGGCAAACTTATAAGATGGAATCGTAAAATTTGGCAAGAATATTTACACATATAACAGCCATAAGCGTGCAAAATTTGGTGCTTTTAGCTGCCTCATAAGTATGGAAAAACTGGCTGGATATCCGTGACGTCATTCACATCTATACAGTGTAAAACACCCACTTATTAACTTACAGATAAGCTAGAAACTTGAAATTTGACCAACTTATAACTTTTAGCCCATAACCGATGGGAAATTTCTCAGAATTTCATTTTTTTTTCTCCTCCAAAATTAACTTTGAAAATTTTTTACTGCGTATTTATACAGCTTCCGATGTTCTGACAAAAATAAAGGAATAGGACTATTGTCGATGTGATGAATTTGTTGTAAATTCGTTTTGTTAATATTCTAAGGTTATCCCTCTTATTCCTTCACACATGCTTATCAAACTATCTCAAGAAACCGTGGTCTAAAACTCAACAGTTTCTTAAATATGGCCTATTAACTCCATTTGGCACTTTGTTTTATATCAGTTCACCTGATTTTATTAATTTAAAAAATCACAACTTCCTATGCCCGTACCACAGGCATTACGAGGGTGTATCAATAAATAACCGCACTGATTTTATTGTGCTTAAATAAACCGCACTGGAACAAAACGGCTGCTAGCCGCGGAAAGGTGAATCCTTCGTCTAGCAGTGCTGTGAATCCCAATCATACAGAACGATTCAGTTAGGAGTTACACCCAGATATCGCAGCTGGTGTTTACTGTACCCAACATGGAACTGAAATTCCAGCAATGCCCATCGATGTTCAACTCCTTATCACTTTGAAAATGGCGACTACGTGGCTCCTTTTTCACTTTAGGGAAGAGGTAAAAATCGCAAGGTGCGAGATTCGGAGAATGCAGTGGATGAGGCATGATCTCAATGTCCAGTTCTTCGACATTTTGAGTTGCACGCGCTCCATGAGCCGGCGCATTGTCTTGGTGCAAGATCCAGCCTGTCCTGGCAAGATCTGGTTCCTAAAGACAAATTCATTATATCTGCAACCATCGCAATTGTTATGCGACGATCTTCTTGCAACAGTTGCGTCAATTGTGTTGATGTTAACTTCCGTTCTTCCAGGGCGCGGAGAATCTTGAAGGTCTTCATAACCCTCTTTGAAACGTTTGTGCCACTCAAAGACTTGTGTTCTGCCTAAAGCATGGTCTTTATATGCTTGCTCCACCATTTCTAAGGTTTCTGTAGGAGTTTTGTCTAGAATAACACAAAACTTTATCGATGCGCATTGCTGCTGTTTCAGTTCCATGTTGGGTACAGTAAACACCACCTGCGATATCCGGGTGTAACTCCTAACTGAATCATTCTGTATGATTGGGATTCACAGCACTGCTAGACGAAGGATTCACCTTTCCGCGGCTAGCAGCCGGTTCGTTCCAGGGCGGTTTATTTAAGCACAATAAAATCAGTCCGGTTATTTATTGATACACCCTCGTATAGGTAGAAGTAGTATTGTGTTGGACCCTAAATTCGACGTAACGTAAATACAAGTTTTGAGATAGGCCTACCCTGAATCCAGAAATGCTATTTAGAAACGTGTCCGAACAGCCCAGTTCAGGATCGAAAAATCGTAATTAAAATTTGTATATTGCTATCTTCTGAGAACTTGGCCTGAAGATTGGCGACGAATTTCTGTTACTTTTAACACCAATTTATATGAAGAAATGCCATTTTCGCATTTTTTTTTCGAAAACGGCTCAAACGATTTTGTTACAGTTTGCACGTGAGGTGTTTATACCAACAGCTAACATTTTTCTCTGAAAAAAAAATTATCATAAATTTTCCGAATAGCAGTTATAAGCGCCCGTTTGTATGAAACTCAGTCTTCCCGGTGAACAAAAAATCTTTGCATCAGGTTGAAACATCCGAACATACTACCAACACCAGGATGCATATTCTAACAAAGACCCTGTGTAAAAAAAAAAAAAAAAAAAATAAAAAAAAAAAAATAAAACCATATGCGTGTAAAAACGGCCTCTTATTTTCAATCAGAATGTGAAGTGCATGGGGTAGATAAAGTTACGTGAGTGCATTACGTCAAATTCTTTTCGGGGTGCGATTCGAATCGTGGGTGGTAACGATTTTCTCTTCATTTTTACAAATACTTTACGTGAAGATAATGTCATTTGTGCCGAATTTCTGGAATACGGCTTAAAGGCCCGCTCCGATTAAAAACCATGTCAGTTTATTGTTCAAGTTCTTGTCTTCTGAATAACTACAAAAAAGTCCGTTCTCATGAAATCCTTGTTGGAATATTTCCGCTGCCAGGCGCGTGACGTCATGTTGTCCCAAAACCCAATTCTTAGCATCAGCACAATGCTATCAGTTCATTTATTGTGTGATTACTGATGCAATTTATTGTATTTAAAATTGTGGTGTGTTGTGTTTTTGGATCCAGTGATCGTACCGAACAATAGAAGAAAAACTTGTTTCACAGATAAGAAGAAATATCCTGAATAGGCCTGTACAAAGCATGGCTACAGAGAATTGAGCGGAAAGATTTCCTTCTTCGAGGTTATGCTGGAGAGTATGTTACAGATAAGGATTAAAAATTGTCCTGAAATTTAAAAACAACCTTAATGGAGGCTAAACCACTTCTTAAAAATAATGCAGTGCTTCATTACATCTGCAGGGAAAAGAGGGAAGCAGTGGATGAATCAGAAGCAAGCACTGGGAACAGAGTTGGGGAGAATCAGGTCCCAACCCCAGAACATGAAAAACAAAAGTCTTGTTTAAATTCCAGAAATTGGAATACAATTAGACATAACAAATGAGTGTGAAAATGAAAGTATGGAAGAGTCCTTCATTCTCGATAGTGATAGTAATTCAGATGAAAAAGAAGAATTAGAAAGTGATTTGGTGGTTGAAGGGATGAAACATCGAATTTTCTTTGTTTTATGGAAATTAGGAAAAGTGAAAAACAGGCGTTCAGTGAGTAAGCCTACTGTACTACTTTTAGACAATATTACCAGTTTTTTTTTTAGTTAAAGAAAATCGGTCTCTTTTTTCCTTCACATCACACGATGGGCCTATTTCTTTCCTTGGTGCTTCCCATTAATTGATACAATAATTGGATAATTGTCTATACGCAATGTACCCTATCGAAAGTTTCTGTTTTATTCCTTACTAGCTGAAAAGGCCCGGCGTCGCCCGGGCTTTGTATTTTTTAATTTGAAATTAACTTATGGAGGACTTTCGATTTTGAAACTCTAGGTCCTTATATAATATGTATGTAGAACTTGAAATGAAGAAAAAAAATTATCACACACAAACTATTCCATCAGAAAACGCTAGATATAGCTTTTTATGGCTCATAGAGGACGTCGAATGCTGCATTCCGTTGCTTCTACACATCATGCCTGGGAGGGGTTGAAATAAGAAGAAACATAAATTACATAAGATTGTATTGGGTTGACGGAAAATTTTATTTCTCATTCTCATGTTACAACCGTTTCGGGGCTGAAATAAAATAGAAATGCAGTATCACTTTCATACTTTCCTCCCCTAAAACCCGGGACATAATATACTGCGAGTATAGGACTCAAAATGTTCCATCCCATGCTTAGGGCCTATGATAAATCTCAACTAATACAAAGCCTACAGCTATGGATAACTGACTATTTACCGACTTCTGATATAGCATACTCACACACTTAAGTTGTCCCTGTAATACGACCTCTTATTCTACATCAAAATGTGAAGTGAGAAAATATTTCTTATGTCGAGGGTAGAGAAAGTTGTGTGACTGCATCACACTGTGCTTTATTTTCGTGTAATTCATTTTTCAGCAATTATTTTCGCCAATATATTGCATCGATTCAATCATAATTCGTTAAAGTCCAGTTGCCAAGGCCCTATGTGATCAGAGTAAACAATACACTGTTGTCATGTGAACTGAACAGCATTTCATTTTTTTCAGTATAATATTCTCAGAAATTATATAATTTTCAAGGGAAGGACTGATTTATTTCAATTTTAATGTTGACCGCGTTACTTCCCGGGCTTAACTGGGTATGTGTGCAACATTTTGTACAAATTGGTGAAGAAATGTGGATTTATCTAAGGAACATACATACATACGTACATACATACATACATACATACCCACAAACACACATTCGACTTTATATATTAGATATATAAAGTAAATCTCCAATTATCCGGATTAAATGGGACCGGACCCGATCCGTATAATCAAATATCCGGATATATGGATAAAAGGTAATTTCTTTTAAAAAAACTAAATTCCGCAGTACTATTCTTGAAACATAAAGTGTCACATTTTGAACATATCGGTCAGAGTCAGTTGTTTTGCTGATAGACTGTCGATTTTGTCGGAAAAAAGTTTTGCTTATTCGCAAATAATCGACCCTCAAAGAGGATTTCCCAAGTCTTGTTGCTGTAAAAACCACTTCAATGCGGCCTCAAAGCGTTCCGGATAATTGGCGATCCGTAGGGCCTATAGTTGGAGTTCGGATAATTGGAGTTCTACTGTAATTCTGTTTTCTCGAACTCAGATCCCGGTGTAACAATCATTAAATGTCTAACCGTATTCAGTGTATCCAAATTTAACAGCACACGTCCAAAAGTATCTTCAAATGTTTGACACTCTACACTATTCCTCTAATATTGTTTATAAGAACATTTTCGTGACAGCAGTAGCACTCTTCATTTGTAGGCGTACTCTGACATCCCCCGCAGTTACACTATTCCAAATCTTCAATTCTATTTTCTGTGGAAGGCTCAGATTCAACTCTCTCATTGTTTCTTTTCCGGAGTTCAAACTGATAAGGTTTCATTCCAGATATTTTGTGTGTTACTTAGACTAAACACGCAGCAAAGCAACTCGCTTACGTGTTACTGGTACGAGCTGGACCCTGTGACGTAACTGATGAATAAATAAGGAACTATTATTCATAGGACAGTGCGGTTATGTTGTATTTGTCTATGGCATAGGCTATCTACGACACTAAATAAAATCAGGTAAACTGATATAACAAAGTGCCAGTATGCTTTTGTTGAATCAATTATAATAGCAATTATGATGTGCAGAAAATAAGTTTTTTTTTTATCAGATTAAAATCGACCAGCGTCAGCAGAACTATAGATTTGTGATACCTTGACAATCGCGCACTCACATAAAAATAAAAAATAAAATTTTAAAAATCCATGTCAAATCGGCCGGCTCCGCAATTTGATCCAGAGACCTCCAGAATACGAATCCAAGACGTTTCCATTCGGCCAACTCAGTCAGTTTAACGATCTAGTTTGATAAGCATATGTGAAGGAATAGTGTTATTTGTCAAATCTCAATGTATTGCAAGTTGAAATTCTTAAAATATATCAACATTTCGCAAAATTCAGTGGCATATAACTCCGCTAATTATTTCATAGTAATGTATCTTCTGTATATAACAGTATTCATGTAATAGGCCTACTCAATTTCAAATACATCAACGAAGTAAACAAACATCTGGCTGCACTGCAGACAATGCTCTCAAATGATTAAAAATGCGGCATTGTAGTATAGACATGATATAAAAAAAATGTGACCTTTAATTAGTTGTTACTCTGGTATAGATAAATTGATTAGGTCCAAAATTAATAGGCTTCTTGCCATGGACGTTATAAAAACGTTTATACCAAGTTTCATGAAAATCCAATATAGCGTATTTGAGTTATGCCCCTAAATTAGGCATTATTCCGGTACCGGCCAACCGATTTGGTCCAATATCAACAGAGGTCTTTCCATGGACATTATAAATGTGTATACGAAGTTTCATGAAAATCTGATAAAGCGTATTTGATTTATGGCGCTTTTAAAATAGACACTAATTTGGCTTTTACTCCGGTACCGGTCAACCGATTTGGTCCAATATCAATAGGGTTCTTCCCATGGACATTATAAACGCATATACCTTTTTTCATTAAAATCCAGTAAAGCGTATTTGAGTTATCGCGCGTACAGACATACGGACGGACGTACAGACGGACAGACATTTTCCCTTCCCCACACAATCTCATCAAGTACAATACTGGCACTTAATAAAGAGCCAAAACCCATTATATTTAACCGGAGTGAACTTTTAACAATTCCATTTCAACTTCCTACACGAATTCCATAATATGCATATAAGTTACTAGCTTAAAAGACCCGGCGTCGCCCGGGTTTTTGTTATTTTGTAATTGGAAATTATCTTATGAAGGACTTTCCATTTTTAAATTCTAGGTCCTTATATAGGTATTTAGAATTTGAAATAGGAAGAACGATTTATCACACTCAAACTATTCCCTCAGAAAACGCTTGGTATAGCTTTTTATGGCTCATAGAGGATGTAGAATTTTGCATCTCATGGCTTGTACACAGCAAGCCCGGTAGGGGTTCAAATAAGAAGAAATATAAATTCCGGTAACATAGAATTGTATTGTCTTTGCAGAATATTTTATTTCTCACTCTCATGTTACCATAAAACTGTTTTGGGGATGAAATTAAACAGAAAGCAATATCAATTTCATACTTCTCTCTCCAAAAACCTGCGATATAATAATATACACATTATCATACCCCGTTTTGTTTTCTCTATGTCCAGGGTACAGAAAGTTATGTGACAGCATTATTTTCGTGGATTTCATTCTATAATATTTATTTATAACATGAATTATATTGATAACTTTTCTTATTTGTCAAATTTGCATTTCATTTGTTTAAAACCCATCTGATACCATTAGCAACAATATGTTCTGTGATTTGGAATTGATAATTCTGTCTAAAAAGGGAAATTATATTGATAACTTCTCTTATTTGTCAAACTTGCATTCATTTCCAAACCCATCTGATACCATTAGCAACAATATGTTCTGTGATTATGATTTGATAATTCTGTGTAAAAAGGTATTAAGTATACTCAAAAACATTTGATTTTTGGCATTTAAAATCAAAATTGTTCAAAACCCTTTCTTAGTGGTCACCTACATTATGAAACGAAAGTACTGTCAGAATTCCAAGTCTCTATCTGTTATAGTTTAGGATCTACGTTGATTCCTGTCAGTCAGTCAGTCAGTCAGGACAAAGCCTTTTATATATATAGAGATGTTGAAAGTATATAATGTATTATAATATATTATAGGCTACAAAAACCAAAACAAATTATATGGGATGGGGAAGTTACCTGTACATGTTTCAAATCAGATCTTTCCCTGTAACAGTTTGTTTAATCTTACAATCCTCGCGTATTTCATAGAATGTCAAAATTGTCCAGACAATGTTAACATAGGGGATGGTGACAAGACACTGAAATGCGTTGAGTGCATCTTGCACTTTGAATATATTGAGGGGAATTCAGAGATTGTCTTAAGTTCGTCTGCTTTATTTCCCGCAATCCATTGCTCCATGCCCATAGTTCACTGCGGTTTCGGTAAACAATGGCAGCTGTTATCTGTTATAAGCAATGAATGAGAATAGATTGTATAACTTAATACCATATCGCGACGTGGCCATAGCCTGAACGGCACTGGAATTACACAATATTGAAATTGGTATATAGTGCGGAAATATCTGCAGCCTGAGGGGAGAAACCATTTTATTGACAACTGTCTACAAGAGTATGAGATCAAAATGATTCAGCATGTAATACTGCAAATTACATTAAACCAATATTAAAGGCAAAAGAACTATTTTTACAATAAAAAAAATGATAATTCAAACTGAACTTCAAATATAAACATGGTTTTGCACAATATGAAGGAGTCTTTTAATACTGACAGACAATTGTGTGTAGGAGGGAAGGCTTGACCAACTTGGGAGCAGTCTGTTGCAATGAGGTTCTCATCCTGATGGTCGATCAATAACTATTGCAGATTTCCGGGTGTGGACGTATTGCTATTATGTCAGCCCTTCTTCAGAAATGTAGCAAACTTCCTCATATGTCACCATATTCTTTTTTCGGAAGGCATCTGTAATCGAAGTTCGGACTTCTTGATGCTGTGCATTCCTGAGTAATCCATTCCTCGAGCAGGATCTCAAGACATGACCTGAAGTTTCAATCTAGTTGCAGCCAATAAGGCGGCAACGTTTATCTTGGAACCTCTCAGAAACATAAGATCTAACGGGAACTGTATTGCGTATACGATATATTGCTACAAGTCACTTTGTATTTCCCTAGTAAGGGATTAGAATGTTATTTTAAGGACACAAGGTATCTGACTGATGCACTGTACGTAGACAATAACTCCATGTCCAGGTCACTGTAAAGTTGAGTATTACGTATGTAAAGTTTTACAGACTGCACGCTGCATGCCATCTAAACGTTTCAAGTGTATTGAATGAGCTATAACTTATTCCAACTTCACATCCATAAAAAAAATCTGATGTGAAAGTCACATAACTTCCTCTGCCCAAAAAAGAAGTTAGCAGTATTCACATATCCTTTTACAGAATCTCAAAACACAATTTTACGCTATTATTATCCTATAAATACCTCTTCTTTCAATGATGCGACTAAAAGCGCAGGCTAGCCTATATAACAAACTTAAAAAAAAGAACAAGTGACTGCAGACGTTTATTGAACTTTCCGCCGTAAAGAATAATTTCCGAAATTATCGAATATTTCCCTCAGATACTTCTTTACTCTATACCGGGCCAACAATACATCTTTCTCACTTCACATTCTTATATAGAATAAGAGGCCGTGGAAGAGAGCGTATTCAGTTGTTCATCACGCAAGACAAAATTTCTACAAACAGTGGGTGAACAGTGGGTGGCCTGTAACTACCCTCAGATAATTTTTTCGAAAAAAAGTTTCAAATAAAAGTTTTAGCTCTCAGTAAAAGGAACACATGTGCAAATTTTAAAGAAAATCGTTAGAGCCGTTTTCGAGAAAATCGCGAAAAACGAAAATTTCTTCATGTAAAGTCCCCTTAAAAATAAGAGAAATTTGTCGCCAATCTTCGAATCACATCTTCAGAAGGTACCTGACCCAAATACGAAATTTTGTTTTCATACGATTCTCCGTTTCGGAGCTAGCCTGTTCACAAACTTCCACACAGACAGACAGACACACACACAGGCACACACACAGACATGTTTCCAAAAATAGTATTTTTGGATTCAGGGGGCCTTGAAACGTGTATATATGCTAAAAACTCAACTTCGAATTTTAGGGTCGAAAACAATACTTCCTCTACCTATAGTACCTATGGTACGGGCAGAGGAAGTAATATATTACCTTACTAGGGATGTATTGTAGGTGCCATTTTAAGAAGACCTCGTCCCAAACCATCGTCTTTCTACAAAAGACTATAACAGCATTGTTCACTAATCCGAAAATCTGCACCGCATTCGACAAAGAACGGGTGCTCTTGCAGTCGCGTGGATTTCCCCAGTGTTGCCGCTGCCATTAGCAACTTTTTAAGTAAAGTAAGTGCTGTGGTACATATTTGACAATATTGCATTGGACTGCAGACAAGTGTGAATACGCCTAATTACCTTTCTATTCACTGGTTGGCAGGTTGAAGAGGATTAGGGTGGCAGCAGGTAGAGGCAGTTTTGGAAAAAGAGTCTTTAAGAAGCAGCACCGACAATATACTCGTACAACATGAGTTTGTGGAATAAAACTATTGAACATAGGATATAGAATATGTGGTCTCAATGTAGGCCTAAGTCTTTTTATCTAAGATAACTCCAAGATATTTTGTTGCAATTTTCAGTGTTATTGCTGGTTAAGAACACTGAGAGGAAGCCTCTTAGTAAACACAACCCATTGGGACTTTTCATCATTCACTTTCAGACGACATCTGGGTGTCCACTGTGTAAAAATATCCAAAGCGGACTCATTAACCGGCCTCTACTTCTAGTAGCCAAGCTCTGCATAACTCTTCAATTTTACTACTTCTTCAGTTTGTGTCATTGTACAGACAGGGGTCCAGCTGGCGACCTGGCACTTAAATATATTTAACTATCACCATAAAAAAAAAGGATTGCAGTTTATTTTAACAGCTGTTGTCCATTCAGATATGCAAATACCCAACAATCCCACTGCTAATAGAAACTATTTTGTCAGTAACAGGGAACTGATCTCGTGCAAGTGCAAAATGGGCTGCGCTGGGAGCTGTAGCTGCCGCAAAACTAGGCGGAAATGCTCAGTTTTGTGCACTTTCTGCAAGGGAAAAGTTCTGCCGCAATGTGCCCACACCCCAGAATGACAGTTCTTCAAGTGAGGATGAAGACATCACCCCACCCTCGACTTCCCATACCATCCCATACCAGGAACCTCACACATGGTTTAAATAGGCCTGTTGGTTTAAAAGTAAATACATTTTTATGAAATATTCTGCTTAAATATTTTTTTCTGGCAAAATCCATCTCCCATAGACACATATACACACAAACAGTTTCTATACACAGTTATAAGACATTATCCGCCAACATGTTACAAAAAAATTACGTTGTTGGTGGAGGAAACGATGTTATTCAACTTTCACCCAAAAAAGCATTTTTTCATATTTTCGGTTTTTGTCATTTATGACGAGACTATCTGAGCCACAAGAACGAGCTATAGCTCATATTAAAGCTTATTAAATTGTCTGCAACTTTTGTTCTCTTGACTTTTCTGTAGGACGTGTCATTTTGTCGGAATTCAGTTCAAAACACGAAGAAAACTTATAATTTTAACTTGTTGGGAAAAAAAAGGCTAATCTTTGAAAAGCCGTATCTCGGTAACTATATAACTTACAAAAACGATTTTGATCTCATATTTTAGAAAATTTAATTTACTTTTAAAAAGATAAGAAATAATATTTTCAACAAACGCATAGTTTAGGAGATATTATCGAAAAACCGGAAAAAGTTCGAAAAAACCGGTTTATTTCGACCGCCATTCAGCGAGCACAGGTTTCTGAGGGTTGCAAATCTGGATTTATGATCTCAGTAATGGTCCGAAACTCCCCTCCAAAAATCATTAATACTCCATTTAATGTAAGTTCACGCGTTTTTTTTTGGTAACATTTGACTGGGCTAATTGTACAGGCAGGGGTCCAGTTGGCGACCTGGCACTTAAATATATTTAACTATCACCATAAAAAAAAGGATTGCAGTTCGTTTTAACAGCTGTTGTCCATTCAGATATGCAAATAGGCCTATCCTTCTTGATTTTCATCCAGCTGTTCAGATGATGATCATTACACTGCACCGGTACGGTACGCAAATTAAACTACACTGACAGGCCAAAAAAAACCGATCACTGTAAAATTTGTTGTAATTTGAAGATTAACCATATTTTTGACTGGATGTTTGTACATTCTTGTTGGTGAGGATGATTATTTTTATTGGACCATTAGCTATAGATACAGCATAATTCAGAATGATTTCTTCATATCTTCACTTTATCACAAAACAAAAAGGACATCGCAAAAGGGCGATTCCAATCTGATTATGTGCACTAGCTTGTCATACATATTGCAAGGTGTTTCATTGTCATTTCCTTCCAAACTGAAAGGAAACTGTCTCCCTTCGCATCTAAGTGATTCTGTTAGTAACTGTAGTTGAAATTATGCCTCCCAGTCCCGAAGACGTTGCCAAAGCTGTTGCTCTAATTGATGATGGACGCAGCCTCCGTTATGCCCCTGCAACCTTAGGCTCAGCATTCACCACGGTGCAAGAGGCAATATGGGGAATTAAGTGTAAAATGTGTCATTAAATTTTAATCTTAAAAACGTATACAATTGCGGTAATTTTATTTCAAGCACTAGGCCTACTACATAATTTTTATTCAAACTTATTTTTTTATTTTTTATTTTTAAATTTTCTTAAGTGATTTTTTTTTTTTTTTTTTTTGCCTGTCAGTGTATCTCGGTCGGGTCGGGTTCAAATCCGGGTCACCAGTCACCACTGTGGCGAAGGTTTTGATATCACACACTATTTACTGATAAAGTTTTGGAAATAAAATGATTTACTGAACATGGTTACATTCACGCTTTCTGGTATTGTTGGATGTGCGGCTATCAGCGCTTCGATTCGAAGTGTATTTCACATTTATAAGTCCACATATTTTTCCTGTTTTCATGCAATGACCTGCATATTGGTCACTGCACGATAAGATATAACTTATAGCCTACTGCGACAGAGCATACTTAAGTCTATGTTACGTCATTGTCAAGTATTTCTATGAACCCGCTTGAAATAGCATGAGAAAACTACTTGAGGGAAGTTCCAAGTTGTATCGGGAAATTCCCTTGGAACGTACAATATTCTTATTCACTCAACATTCTGAAATTTCTGCCTCATGATTTCGCTTATGATAACTGTCCTAATCCTTCTGGTGGCGCTGTAAGCCTGGGGTCGACTCAACTTCTAACAGAGATTGAATACCAGTAGGAATCCTCGGGGTAAAAGCGGCCGATGCGTAAGGCTGACAACCGTACCATGTGAATGTCTCAAAATCTGGGAGTCTCAACCTCCTGGAACCCTAAGAGGCTTCATAGCCTATATAAGGATTACTTTATATTTTTACTCGCATCCTATATACCAGCGTTTCTCAACCTATGGTCCGCGGACCACTGGTGGTCCGCGAAGATGGCGCAGATGGTCCTCAGACATAATTAAAAAATATCATAAAGCAAGTGGAAAGTAAAGAAGTAAAATTTTTTCACATATTTCGTTATAATGACCTATACTTAATACACCAAACATTAAGAACATAGGCCTTCGTTTTAAAATGGGATATAAAATTAGGGGTCCGTAAAATTATTTTAGACACTTTAGAGGTCCTCGGGTTCAAAAAGGTTGAGAAACGCTGCTATATACTATCAGACCAGGCCTTTCCAGCTGAGGTGCTGCCACGGCGCAGGCCAGCACCAGAGGCACTCCACAGGTCTAGCCAGCGCTCAGCTTACAATAACATTATTATTAATAACAATTTTGTAAACACATGAACACATCACTTATTAAGTGCCAGTATGGTACTTTATGAGATTGTGTGGTGGACGAAAAAATGTCTGTCTGTCTGTCTGTCCGTCTGTCCGTGTGTCTGTACGCACCATAACTCAAATACGCTTTTTCGGATTTTCATGAAACTTGGAAAACACATTTATAATGTCCATGGGAAGAACCCTATTGATATTGAACAAAATCGGTTCACCGGTACCGGTGCCCAATTTAGTGCCTATTCCGATTGCCACGAAACTTGGTATACCCATTTATGACGTCCATGAGAATTGCCCTATTGAATTTGAACCTAATCTGTTGACAGGTACCGGTGTAAAACCCAATTTAGTGTCTACTTTAAAGGCGCAATAACTCAAATACGCTTTATTGGATATTTATGAAACTTCGTATACGCATTTATAATGTCCATGGGAAGACGTTTATTGATATTGGATCAAATCGGTTGGCAAGTACCGGAATAATGCCCAATTTAGTGTTTTTATGTTAATATATAAGAAGTCGCGATAACTCAAATATGCTTTATTGGAATTTCCTGAAATTTTGTATACCCATTTATAAGTACGTGGAAAGACGTCTACTGATATTGGACCAAATCGGTAGACCGGTACCGGAGTAAAACCAAATTTAGTGTATATTTTAAAGACGCGGTAACTCAAATACGCTTTACCGGATTTTTATGAAACTTAGTATACACATTTATAATGTCCATGGGAAGACGTCTATTCATAATGGATAACATCGGTTGACGAGTCGGAGTAATGCTCAATTTAGTGCCTATTTTAAGGTAATATACGTATTCGAAAGAATTTATTAAAAAAAAATGAAAATCAGTTATCTTGACAACAGCCTATTGTTTTACTGTGATCTTATAAGGCGTTGGAAATTAAAATACAGGTAGCTTTGACAAAAAACACTATTGATTTACATGCGCTTATCCAACTAGACCGTTAAAAGGATCCAGGTGGCCGAGATGGTAGACCTTTCTTCTTCGGTAAGCCCTGCTTAATGAATAAATCTGGAGCTTAACTTGGAAATCAATTTAAAAAAAAAAAAACATATTCTGCATATCATAATTGCAGTCATAACTGATTAAACAAAAACATACTGGCACTTTGTTACATCAGTTTACCTGATTTTATTTAAATTCGTAATTGAAAACGTCTGTTCGCATGCATAAGTTGTCTCGAAAACTGGCGTAAATTTTAAGGCAAGTGCATGAAGTTTAGGAAACTTCTGTGGATGAATACATTTGTAAAATGAAAGTAAATCGCCGGTCAGTGGTAGCAGGCCTACCTGTACTTTTAACAGCTCTGTTTGGAAACATGACGGTTATTTTCAGGACAAAATATGGGGTCAGAATTATTTCAAGTTGAGGTGCCATATCATTACTTTCTTTGATACTCTCCAAGGTTTTCGTAAATATACAAATTTAATGATTTTAATTAAGGAAAATTGTCAAAATATCCGACTTTAACTTTATCTTTAAATAATAAACTTTGTATTTTGAAAGCCTTAATTCTGTTAACTAATTTCTCCCTTGCAACTAAATATTTAAATAAGACGTTACATCCATCAAGAAAGCGAGGTCAGCACACACAATGCAGTCGCACCGGCCGCTACGTGGGGAATGAGCGCTCCGGTGTTATATATAAGAAATAATTAAAAGATAAAAATTACATTACTGTAAAATAGCAGCTCTGTTGGACGTCTAATTATTTTAACAAATGAAGTAAGACGAGCGCACAGTTAAAAATAGACAAGCTAGCTCTAGAACTATTGTTGTAATGGGCTGAGTTTACCTTCTCTGCTAAACGTCCTGCGAAGTTCGGTGACCAAAACCAGCTCTCAGTTCTGAAACAATAAAAAAAAAAAATTAGCTTCAGTAGGCCCGAGTGGATTTTTCTAGACGCAGCATTAAAAACATTTGTTTTAGATTTCTATACAATTTATACTAAGAGGCAAAAATTGTGTATAGGAAGTTGTGGTTTTCACGTCAGATTTTTCATTTCCTACATATCTATACTAAAATTATGCTTTTCCTAAGACATTGTTAGGAACACCTATATGAAATTAAATTTTTAAATAGGTTTTAAAGTGAAATTATTTAGCCGCGCTAGGAGTAAATCGAGAGCTAACCCAAAATTGCGATACGCTCTGGCGTTACGAACAAAATCGTCACTGCAAGTGATGGACTGCACAGAAAACAATCAACTCAATGATTAGGCTTATTCAAAGTTTAAAAAATCTAAAAATCCAAAATTAAAAAATCTAAAAATCTAAAATTAAAAAATCCGAAAATCCAAAATTAAAAAGATAAAAATTAAAGAATCCAAAATTTAAAAATCCAAAATTAATAAATCCAAAAAATAAAAAAAATCAAAGATCCAAAATTTATAATCCAAAATTAAAAATCTAAAATTCCACAATTAAAAGATTCGAAGATCCAAAATTTAAAAAATAAAAAAATCCAAATTTTAAAACATAAAAAATCCAAAATTAAAAAGTCCAAAATTTAAAAAATTCAAAATAAAAAATACATTTAAAAATCTAAAAATCCAAAATTAAAAAATCAGAAATCTAAAATTAAAAATTCAAATATCCAAAATGTAAAAAATCCAAAATTAAAAAATTAAAATATCCAAAATTAAAAAAAAATTAAAAAGTCCAAAACCCAAAATAAAAAGTTCAACAATCCAAAATTGAAGAAATTGAAAAAATTAAATAACTTAATTAAAAAATCCAAGTTTCACTTCTGTCGCGTGGCGTTCCAGGCACCCGATTTTTTGTTTTGTTTTATGTTCCCATCTCTGGTTGACGAAAATAAATTCAGGTGCTCAGAAAATAAAATACAATGACTATACTACTTTAAAGACACTCTTCAACAGAAGATGTGCATGCTAATGAAAACATGTGGAATGGAATGTCTGCAGCAGTCTGCAGCAGGTGGCCATGGAAAGCTAATACTGTACAGTGTACAAGATAACTTTGTCAAGGACGAATAAATTATTGTTATCATTTGTACTCGTGGGAGTTCCCAACGAAACAAAACAGCTGAGTTTACACTAGACTGCAGCCAAAACAAGACAACATAGTTCACACCTGTCCGCAGCTGAGTTCACACCAGCCCGCAGCGAAATAAAACAGCTGAGTTCACACCAGTCCGCAGTGAAACAAAATAGCTGAGTTCACACCAGTCCGCAGCCAAAACAAGACAGCTAAGTTCACACTAGTCCGCAGCGAAACAAAATAGCTGAGTTCACACCAGTCCGCAGTGAAACAAAATAGCTGAGTTCACACCAGTCCGCAGCCAAAACAAGACAGCTAAGTTCACACTAGTCCGCAGCGAAACAAAATAGCTGAGTTCACACCAGTCCGCAGTCAAAACAAGACAGCTAACTTCACACTAGTCCTCAGCGAAACAAAACAGCTGAGTTCACACCAGTCCGCAGTGAAACAAAATAGCTGAGTTTACACTAGACCGCAGCCAAAACAAGACAGCTAAGTTCACACCTGTCCGCAGCTGAACAGCTGAGTTCACACCGGTCCGCAGCCAAAACAACACAGCTGAGTTCACACCAGACCGCAGCCAAAAAAAAGACAGCTAAGTTCACACCTGTCCGCATCCCAACAGCTGAGTTCACACCAGACCGCAGTCAAAATAAGACAGCTGAGTTCACACCAGACCACAGCCAAAATAAGACAGCTGAGTTCACACCAGACCGCAGCCAAAATAAAGACAACTGAGTTCACACCAGACCGCAGCCAAAATAAGACAGCTGAGTTCACACCAGATCGCAGTGAAACAGAACAGCTGAATTAACTCTAGGTGCGAATGATATGCGACAACCTGATTAGTACACGTTATAGTTGAAGTACTGTGCTACATACAGAGGTACGCGGATTCTATCCCCGATGAAATGACTGGAATTTATCGATTAGCTTCATCTTACATCTGGCACTATTTCTTTACGGTCGACTGAGCCTCTAACGGCTTATAACTTCACCAGCTTTGAAATCCGAATGGCAGAAAATCTGGGGGTTTCAACCTCCTGGGACCTTACGGGAATCCAAGGCCTGCATAGCAGTTTAATATTTATTGGTTCAGTTGTGTGAGTAACAATGCAATGACAATTAAATCATAAATATTTCCCGGCATGCGATAAACATTTACAATATTTAAATAAAGACAATGGCGACAACCTGACAAATGTGAGCTAGATAAACATATCACGCTAATGGCAAGGCCGCCTGTTAAAACAACGCCAAACTCTTCATTGTTTTGTGCAGTTCTTATTTATTACTTCTCCTGCCCGTAATATAGTTACTACAGGTAAAGGAAGTACAGTCGGTCAAATAAAAAACGTCGGGCGGTATTTGATTAAGTATCACGAACGAGCATATGCGCATGTACAGGAAGACTTAAGGTTAGGTTCACACCTGTCTCTTGTCTCTCCATGTATTTTCTTGATTATTTAGTCAGTTTTGTTCCAAAACAAACATGTATAGAAGGCTGTGGCTATATGCCTCAAATCCGCCATATTCTTGGTTGCAAATTTTTATAATATTGATAATTAATAGATTCGCGAGGAATATGTTTATTCAAGGAGCATTTTTTTAAGATTCTATTTTATAATACCGGGACTTCTAGTGCAAAATCAATAACTTACGCTCAACTTCTGCAACCAATCTTAGCATCGAAATACGCGTCCGGCCAGATCAACGTTTGCTATGAAAACTTCCGGTTGCATTATAGTAAAGTTTCCACCTCTGTGCTGCTCTTTCATAAATATGGAACCTTCTCGCTGCTTCAGAGACCGAAAAATGCAGGTCAATTACAGCCCAAACTACACTTTCTCTCACGTTAGCAATTGTATGTGGCGATGACACAAAGCAAAATGAATTATGACAATGCATTAAGTTGAATATCGTGTGTTGCGCTTTCCGCGTTGTTCATTTTTTCCCTCCGTGTTTATATTTTCCCTCCTGCCGCATGGCCTCATATGTTCCGAAAATGACCTGTATTTTGTGTTTTTAAAAGGAAACTTGTGAACTAATGCGTCAAAACTTTAATTTTAACAGCATACGAGTCCCGACGTTTTTTATTTGACCGACTGTACTGTGTTGGATATCGAAATTCCAAGTTGAGTTTTTAACATAAATACACGTTTTGAGGTCCCCTGAATTCAAAAATCTATTTTCAGAAACATGTCTTTGTGCGTGTGTGGTGTGTCTGTAAACAGCCTAGCTTCTAAACGAAAAATCACATGAAAACAACATTTTATATTCGGGTTAGGCAGCCTACCTTGTGAGGATGTGATACAAAGATTGGCGACGACTTACTCTTACGTTCAGTGCACTTTAGGTGAAGAAAATTTCACTTTTCGCGATTTCCTAGAAAACGGTTTTCAAGATTTTGTTTAAACTTTGTACACGAGATGTTTATACCAAGAACTAAAACTTTTTATTTGATAATTTTTTTCGCAAAAATTCTCTGAAGGGTTCCACTGTTTTTAGAAACTAGGTCTTGCCTGGTGAACAATAAAACTTTGCATCTGGTTGAAACAACTGAATACGCGCTCTTTGCAATACGGTCTCTTATTCTACGTACGAGTAGGCCTACATCACAATAAAAGACCCGGCTTCGCCCGGCTTTTGTATTTTGCATGACTTCGAAGTAAACTTATGGAGTAGTTTAGTTCCGACTGTCAATGTCTTGATACTAAATATGGCCTTCAGTCTTCTGGCTGCAGGGTTTATATGACCAATACTCTTTCTTTTCTTCGGTGCATTTGAATAATTTCTGGGGAAAAAAAGTCTTCCTGAACGGCGATAAAGGGGGAAAGGCCCGAAGGCTACGTGCGCAAAATTTAATCAAGATCGGATTAAAACTGTAAAAAGTAATGTGATCCCTATACAGACCATGGAAGCTCTTACGGTTCCAGGCGGTTGAGGATCCAATATTTTAAGACATTCGGAAATGGAGATTGACAGGTTGACAGTCTTAACGCACCGGCCGCCTATTCCCCCAGGATTGCACCTCGTACTCATTTCTGTTATCGGCTGAGTTGACCCCAGGGCCATGGTGCCATGAAAAGGATTTGGTTAAGGTTAATTGAAAAATCCCAATATCGTTGCCTCAGTGCAGACATGTATTAAGTACAATACGATAGTTTTTAGTAATTCAATTTAATATCTAATTATCACGAATGAGGACCCGAGAAAAGTGCTTGTCACATTTTGCCCCTGTAGAAAATATATTAAGCTTCTGTTTTTTTTCAATTGTCATATTGGGATAGAGTGAAGACATGCCTCAGGACCTTCCAAATTTGCATTTACATTTTATCCCCAAAATTATATTTAAACTTGTGTGCTTTAAGTCATCGACATATTCAGACAGTCATATTTTTACCTTAATGCATAATATAAATTAGAAATATATGGTTTATTCGCAATATTAGAGGGTATCGTTATAGTGCGGAAAACTTCTCTCCTATAGTAATAAGAAATATGACGTAATAAATAAAAATCGGTTGACATATTCCGATCACATATCATACTTAAAGTTTATAAAAATTGACGAAATTTAACATTTTTCGTAATTTTTAAGTAGCACTTATAGTTTAAAGTTAATGCTCATTTTATGGTTCAATAAAGTTAAATAAGTTAGAATATCATTAATATTTTAATGTTTTCCGTTAGCGCAATGTGTTTGAAAAACGGGAATGTAAAGAAAAATTCGCAAGTTTCATCGTGCAAATCTTCTCCCGTTTTGTCAGATCGAAACGATCCAGAACTCATGGCGAGGAGGTGGCAACACGTCAAGTTCCACGGAACCAACAATCCAAAGTA
Organism: Ectobius pallidus; assembly: GCA_964059195.1. NCBI lineage: Eukaryota > Metazoa > Arthropoda > Insecta > Blattodea > Ectobiidae > Ectobius > Ectobius pallidus. The sequence goes on from CAXKWD010000003.1 coordinate 201,013,647, forward strand.
GGGATGTGTTACTTATAATTTCAAATATTTACAAAAACTGATTAGGATTCCGTGTGACTTTTGGAAGAAATCAGGCACAGGCGATCTTTATAACAGCCTAGAACTGATGTAGTCATCTCTAGCTTCATGTCCACATGCTTTAGTGGATGCCTCGGTAATAAGTTTGACTGCCTGACAGCCATTTCATAAAATATGGGAATTTTTCCCTCAAAGACAGAAGTTATAAAATTATTGTAATTGGGTGGTCAAAAATAAGTTTAAAACCTCAAATTCTCTGAGTATTAAGGACTTAGGTGTATCTGAAGTGGTTTCATGTGTAAAATCTGTTAATTTACTTATTTATTGCGTTGAGTAACTTTTTTGCCATTTTTAGCATGATTTTAACACTTTTTAATACCAAGCAGTCAAGAGTAATCAGCTATGCCCATTTTCATTTGAGAAAATATACATCTAAGGTACAATTTGATATATAATAAGATTAACTACAAAAGATGTGTGTGGTTAATTACTATCTAAAATAACAAACAAGTTACTTTTTGTCCCACCCGTAACGGTGATAGTTTTGTTAAATTATTATTGATGAGTTAAATGTTCTGACAAACTGGAAACAGTTTATAATTTGTATTTAATCCCTCATACGCTCAATAATAACAACATTAAGATCCTAACAGTAATAGCAGAACAGCAATTGAACTTTTGTTTTGCATCATTAAAATCAGTGTCCAAATTATGTCCCACCCGTAATAGATTTTGAAAAAACAAATTTAAACAATTTAAAATAAATTTAAAATAATGCTTTGCATGTAGTGTGGAGGAGAAGGCATTGTAAATTTTACACAATGTGAAGAACCAATTCTAGTTTATTATTTTTTAAACAAAAATAGTTTTTATAATTTGCTAGAATGTCCCACCCGTAATTATGAAATGGCTGCTGAGTATTTTGATGTCTCTGATGGGCTCAGTGTCGGAATTGATGAGTGACTGATTACATTATCACTTACTTCCCGTAGCATTCTGGAGGATAAAACAGATATGCAAGTGTGTGATTATGAACTGGTGTAGCATCGCTGTCAGTAGCCGGGTTTATATGAAACTGGTAGCAATAGAAACTAAAAAAATGTTAGTACCTACCTCAAAGACACTCGATGTGTGATCTCATGGCACACACGCTACAACATATCTACAGGGATGGACGCGGCAGTGGAGGTATGTAGGCAAGATTCTTTATGTGACCCCATAAAAAGAAGTCACAGACGGTCAAGTCAGGGGATCTCGGAGGCCAGCTGCAGAAGACGTTATATTGGTAGATATACGTATAAGCATTCATGAACCACAGACTATTGTCTCTGTTGGACATTCTCGTTATATTGGTTCCCATCTTCCTGGAAATTGTTGATTTAGAACATTCCTTACATTGAGATGCCAGTCATGAGGTACCCCATCTTGTTGGAAAATAAATTCGTTGCCTTCTTCTTCCAATCGTGGAAACAGCCACTCAGTAAACATATCAAGATAACTCATACCGGTGACAGTGTTCTTTTGAAGGGAAAATGGGTCATCACTTCCCGTTTCGAAAACGCACAAAACACATTTAGGTTAGGGGAATCACGTTCAACTTCTTAAATGAAATGTGGATTCTCGGTCCCCCAAATCCTAACGTTGTGTTCGTTAACTTACCGATTGCCTCGTCACTAAAAATGAATTTGGCTGAAAGGTCTTCATTATCCGTCATTAGTGTCAATATATGTTCACATCATGATGCAGTTTGTAGGGCTGAAGTCACAGAATGTTTAACTGCAGGCTAGCTCTACGCACAGACTTTCGAGGACTACACATTGACGCCTTTCTACAGAATCCGCATTGACAGGCCGTTTCCTTTTATCACACATGCATACATCTATACCACTTCAGGTAGATGTCTCATGATGAAAGCACACTATGGTATTCCAATACACACCAATTACGTTCCTGTGGATTCGCCATAATCGTTTAAATACTGCAGAGTTCGCACAGACTTCAAAATTTGTAATTATTCAGATCATTAGACACGATTTGCTTATATTCAACAATGCCTTAATACCGGAAACAGCATCTTTTTTCTTCTTCTTGTGCTGCCATCTCTTGTTTCCGTCAACAATGTCATTTACGCATTTCCTGAAATTCTTTGAGTTTCTCTTTCTACACTAGATTTCCTAACTTTTTTCATAAAAGTGATTACACCCATTTTCTTCAAAACTAATTCCAGTGCAACCGCAAGTTTCCTTTTATTTTTGAAGTTCAAGTGGCTGAAATCACATGTACACTTTAGAACCACGTAATAAATACAGGCATTTCAAAATTCCTCACTTCCCACTTAAATCCACAAAACTAAACATGCGTATTACCTAAAATTTATTCCTATGGTTTCGCGAACAGTTGGAATCTACCGAAATTGCATAACTCATCGTCGCCAGTGCATTTCGCGCTTGAGCATTCACATAAACAAACAGTTGCGAAATTTAGTTACTAGATCTATAGTACTTTTGTCGTGTAAACTAGTCCTAATGTGACCAGTTTCGTATAAATTAAATGCTATACCATTTAAAATCACGAAGTGTTTCTGTGGACACACTGTATTCCAGTCAATAATTTCAGTGTAATCCGTAGGTTCAAAGTTATCTTAGGTTACGCGAAATTTCTAGTAGGTTTCCCTTTAGCTTGCTTTTTAATTCTACTCTATCCAAGCTCTTTTTCATTGTCATAGCCAACAGTAAATTTTACGACTATGCAAATAACGCATTGCGATCAATTACTGGATTAACAACTTGAAGTTATTCATCAGATAAATACCGGGATGTTTGGATTGCTAGAAAAACATATTTCGAACTACCAGTAAAATATTTGCTCTTATTTTGATCTTGAACTAAACAGGCATGTAAGATTTCAAGGTGAAAATATTGGTTACTATATATTTCAAGTTCTAAGAATAGAAGGACTGTATTAGGTAGATTTCGAAGAAAAATCTACCTATTGCAATGGATACCATGTCATCATTTTCGAAAAATTCTTTCATATCTTTACGTTTCATGTTCCCCTAAGTACGAAACCACCGCCCGTTCCAAAAAAAAAATTGTGATATTTATATATATATTTATATCTTTACACGATAGCGGCCGTAATTTTGAAGATATTTGAACCAAATATTATTATGTCATTTCTAGGCCCAATAGCTCGGATAAGTTCGTTAATGAGCAAAATTGGACCAAGGGGGTGGTCGGGGGAGGGGGTTGAAATGTTTAAAAATGTATATTTCGGCCCCTATGAAGTATAGAGGGAAATTTTGTTTGAATAAATTAGAGTACTCCCTTTGGAGTTCACAGTGACACCAACGATTCGGGGGTTCGAGTGAGGGTGGGGGTGGGGATGGGGGTGGGGGGATGAAAATTCGAAACTTTTGAAACCACGTCTTATGGGGTATCGTTGAAAAGCTCTTGATGAGTACTCTACAAATCAATAACTAGTTTCTTGATAGCTCTCATATGACGCGAGATTTTAATGTTTGAAAATAATAACACTTAAAAGAATTATTATAATATCATAATTTTGTCTTGTTTAGCGGCTTTGCTAATTTTATTCATTGCTGATCTTGCGCACGGCCTCCCAGAATATTATATCCTATTCTTGTTGTCAAAACAAATGATTGTAGTCTCTTCCTCTTTACCGAATTCAGTTCTTATTACTGCGGGTTTGCCATGCCAAGGCTAAAAAAGAAGAGTGCTGTGCAGCGATAATAAATTAAACCAAAAGCACTTTGAAATCTACCTCAGCCTGTAGGCCTGCCTAAAGGGATTTTTTTTTTAATTGGAGTTACATTTCAGGTTGCTAACTGCCGACAATTGAGTACTTAAGTTGTCACTGTCACTTTATGCCCGTTACGGTAAATCCAATTGACTATTGCAGGTTCCTCATAACCTCTCTATTTGGTTTATGTATTCTGAAATATAAGGATTTTTTTTCCGTTCTGGCAACTATTTTATTTCTCCAAACATAGTATATGTACATCGATCTAAGTTTTATACGCCTTTGGCATAATCACCACCATTGCGTACAACATGTTCCCACTGATGCGGAAGTCTTTGGATCCCGTTGGCACTGCCTAATCTGTTGATGGTGCGAAGAGAGCGGTCGGTTGCCTGTAAAACATCTTTAACCATATGAAAACGAATCCCCAAGTGGCTCCTTCATCTTCAGGATTAGATCAAAGTCGCACGGACTTAAATCTGGAGAGTATGGAGGGTGATAGAGCACCTCCCAGCCCCAGCGATTGAACAGTTCAGATACAGCTCCTGCTGTATGCGCCCTAGTGTTGTCATGCAGAATGATGGGTGGATTATCCATGAAGTGTCGCCATTTTCTTTTTGCACTCCTTAACTAATTAGTGGTACTTACGAATGTTGTTGCCGTGGATCGTAAGTTGACATTCCCACACAATCTTGTTGCTATGGGCGTTGCGATGCGGCTAAATTACTTGCGGTGCTTGCGCCACGTCATAATTCATTACGATACACTTCATAATACAAGCCTTTATGGACAAAGCCCCCAGGACAAATATTCGGTTCCCATAACAACAATCACTTTCTGAAATAAACATCTATTTTCAAGAATGTATATACATAATATTTTCAGGTAATATCACAATTAATATAATTAAATTGATATAAATAATCATCATGCAAAAAATAGCATGCAATACTCGTGCCGTAAGCGCATTACGGATCTCGGAAAATTGAAAACACGAGGCGCGAGGCAGAATGTTATTGCAGAGTACAGTGGTATTAATGAGACGTGGCAGTCCAAGCATGGATGCTCAGTAGATGCAGACGAGTCCAATAAACATTCGTACTGCATGGAGGGGTGTATGGGTTAGTTGTGTCGTTGCTTTCAGAGCGGTAACATCGTATAATGCAGTGAAGAAACAAGAGACCTTGTTACAATCGCTTCTCTCTCTCGCAAGTGCAGTACAACATTCTTACCCCTCCCTATGATTCCCCCTACATGCGTCTCCTCTCTCACGCGCATCTGACTGCCGCCTCTCTTTAATACCACTGTACTCTGCAATAACATTCTGCATTGGAGGAATTGTATGTTTTAAGATCACACCATCCCAATCATGTTTTACAGGCAACCGGCCGCTCTCTTCGCACCATCAACAGATTAGGCAGTGCCAATGGGATCCAAAGACTTCCGCATCGCTGGGAACACGTTGTACGCAATTGTGGTGATTAGATCGAAGGCCTGTAAAACTTAGAACTATGTACGTATGCTATATGTGGAGAAATAAAATAGTTGCCACTACTAAAAAATCAACCCTTGTATTTGTTTATTGTAAATTTAGAAACACGAATTGAGCGCATTGCGCTCAATTCGTGTTTCTAAATTTACAATAAACAAATACAAGGGTTGATTTTTTAGTAGTGGCAACTATTTTATTTCTCCACATATAGCATACGTACATAGTTCTAAGTTTTACAGGCCATAGATGCGGTTCATCGAACTAAGAGTAGAAATTCTGTGTGTCTGAGCTGTACGAGCAGAGTTTGTTATCGTCACATCGCCGGGTTTCCCAATGCAGTAATCTCAGGTAAATTGCTTTCCAGAGATCGTCATGAGGAAAAAGTAATTATTATGATTTTGCTACTTATGATCCGGGTTCAAAATATCATTTTTGTTCGCTTTTAATCAAGGACGCCCATATGATATTTTCTAGGGGGCAATTTTTTAATTAATTTATTTTTTGTCGCTTTAACTTCTTGGGCACTTTGCAACATTATATTAATAATGTAATAAGTGCAACATGACGTGACCGGAAAATAATTTCGGAGAGGATCGAAAGTGACGGGAGGGGGTTCACAACCGGGAAATTTTTAAATACTGAACTAATGAAAATCACATTTTACGCTGTTTTAGCAGCGAAAAATTAGTTAGCAAATTTGTTTATTACACTCTAAGAATTGCCAACGTAAACAAGAAATCGTTACCTAAGTTATAAAACTTAAATAGTTATAAGAAAAGTTAAATAACACATGGAAATAATAGGGATACTCATTATGTTATGAAAACAATATAACTGCTATATAATATTTGACACACCAAGAAAACTTGTTTAATTTAATAAATATTTTTTAAAATACAAAAATAGAATTTTAGGTTTTCATTTTTAGGGGTCCGGACCCCTGGACTTTTAAATAATTGTCCTATAATTACGTAATATAATTTTTTCCTTTCCCTGAGAGCTGGGGGGGGGGGGAACTAAACTTTAAAAAAGGGCCTTAGACCATTGTTACGCTGACCCCGGGGTTTGAATTAAGGGGGACATACAGCGTTGGGTGAAATACATTTTTTTCTGTAACCTTGTAATCTGGCATGTTCTTTACAAACTACTTCTATAATTGCCTACTATTTTCAGAATTAATAAACTGTTACAGTTATGGGTAAATGTTTCAAAATGGCAGCCATGATTCATGCACTGAAATGCCGATTCCGTGATAATTTCCACAAATGACAATATTTTTGAGCGATTCTTTTTTCTATTTCTTTGTATACATCATAGGTCTATGATCAACATCATCTACAATCTATGGAATATCTTCAGTATAAGTATTTTTTTAAAGTTTCTTTTTCATTAAAATACATATATTTAAACAAAATAAACTATTAATGTTAAATGAATGATTGCAGATATTGTTTTTCATGTGATAATAAACAAATAAGTTACACAGAAAAATAATCACTCAAAAATATTGATACTTGCGGAAGTTATCACGGAAACGGCATTTCAGTGCATGAAACATGGCTGCCATTTTGAAACGATAATTACCCGTAACTGTAACAGTTTGACTAGTTTTGACAATATTATACAATTGTAGAAGTAGTCAATAAAGAGTATGTCAGATTGCAAGATTGTAGAGTAATGCATTGCTGAGAGAAAAAATCTGATGTGAAAGTCACATAACTTCCTCTGCCCAAATAAAAGTTAGCAGTATTCACATATCCTTGTACAGAATCGCAAGACACAATTTTACGCTAATTATCCTATAAATACCTCTTCTTTCAATGATGCGACTAAAAGCGCAGTCTATATAACAAACTTAAAAAAAAAAAAAAAAACCAAATGACTGCAGACGTTTATTGAACTTTCTGCCGTAAAATATAATTTCCGAAATTTATCGAATATTTCCCTCAGATACATCTTTACTCTATGCATGGCCAACAATACATCTTTCTCACTTCACATTCTTATATAACATAAGAGGCCGTGAAAGAGCGCGAATTCAGTTGTTCATCACGTAAGACAAACTTTCTACAAACAGTGGGTGAACAGTGGGTGGCTTGTACCTACCCTCAGAGAATTTTCTCGAAAAAAATGTTTCAAATAAAAGTTTTAGCTCTTAGTATAAGCAACCTATGTGCAAAATTTAAAGAAAATCGTTAGAGCCGTTTTCGAGAAAATCGCGAAAAACGAAAATTTCTTCATGTAAAGTCCCCTTAAAAATAAGAGAAAATAGTCGTCAATCTTATCCTCACATCTTCAGAAGGTACCTGACCCAAATACGAAATTTTGTTTTCATACGATTTTCCGTTTTGGAGTTAGCTTGTTCACAGATATTTTCCACACAGACACACACACAGACACACAGACACACAGACACACAGACACACAGACATGTTTCCAAAAATAGTATTTTTGGATTCAGGGGGCCTTGAAACGTGTATATATGCTAAAAACTCAACTTCGAATTTTGGGGTCGAAAACAATACTTCCTCTACCTATAGTACCTATGGTACGGGCAGAGGAAGTAAAAAATGAAATTCGCCTATTTTTCACCTATGATCTCCACTATTAACGGGACAGATGGGAGTCCCCTTCCCCTCTCGTAAAAAAAATTGTTTCTGACTCGTTAAATAAAAATTCCTTCTTTGCCAGGAATAAGTTTTTCTACATCAGTTTAAAAATTCCAATGCAATTAGTGGAAACATGCAGTTATGTTTCTTCATAATGCCGGTTTTGATCGTAACGGTATCACCAGCACAATATGTAGGCAATCTAACAAGCATTTGATGTGCACGGTGTAACGGAAGCGCTATAATGTACATATTTAAGGTTTATATGACCGCTTTCAATTGACTTCTTTTTGTCAGCAACAATACGGTTAAGGAATGTTTGCTATGTCAATGAGTGCAGTAGTGATTAATGTTCCATGGTAGTTTGTCAAGAATGTCTTTTATAGAGAGTGGATGCTCTTCAAATTGGTTAATAACATGGATAATTCTTTAACAAAAAAGCGTAAAGTAACAGAGTCTGAAACTTCATAATATGGCCTCGTCTTCTACTAAACAGGTTGTCTGTATGTTCCAATAGCGGCGGGACAAGCGTCAAGAGGAAATTGTGATACTGTATTAACCTTTCTGTAGACAGTTCCGGAGGGAGTTATATGCTTGTACTGCTCAAGAATACAATAATATGTTAGTACATTGGAATCCCATTTAATACCCCCTTCCTGAAAGTGTGTGATTCGAACCCTGGATGACCCCCTGAATTAATCTGCTGATTCCTGAACAGATGTAAGCATAATATTCACTTTATTTTCAGAAAAAATCTTAACGTGCCCATACATTGGTGATGTATGCATAAGTTACTGCCGAGAGAGACTCCAACCTAAAGAAAAGACGTGTGTTTATCACTTTTGTAGGAGGTGATAAAGTAAATTCAATAAAGTTTACGTTTAAGTTTATTGTTCTTTAAGCATATACATAAAATGGAATAGAACTCATCAGATGATAAAACACTAATACACCATACAAACAAAGACACTTTATCCAATCGATCTAATCCCACAATAAAAAAAAACTGTATTTACAAAATTTGGAATTATAAATCAATTTAAACATCTTTCTTTCTTTCTTCATCGTAGTTTCACCTCTTCCTTTTAGGATTTAAGCGACCCAAGCCGCACGGGCCTTACAGGGCCGCGACCTGTCGGGAGAGGGTTTATCTTTGGATCACATACATAAGTTACTTTTTTGACCAGACAAGGACATGAGGGCCTCCCCGGATGAGTGATCAGCCCAATGCCGGGGTCACCTCCGAGACAACACGAACACATAGGACGAGACACACCGTTCACACACACACCCACTCCAAACAAGACGAGGATGAGATGAAGATGATAATGACAGCCAGATGATACCTGGGGACGACAAGAGCCTAAAGTTACCCGACATTTGTCTCAAAGGTGAGGAAAAACCCCGGAAAAACCCCCACCTAGGTAACTTGTCCCGACCAGGAATCGAACCCGGGCCCGCTGCGTGAGAGGATTGAACGCATCCCCTGAGCCACAGCGGTGGACCAACTTAAACATGTACAATAAAATTTAAAAACACATGGGTAAAATAAAATATGTGTTAAATGACAACAGTGCCAGTTTCAAAGAATTCACTCAGGCTATAGAAGGGGTTGACTATTAGCCATGCATGTAGTGGAAGTGTCATGTCTATCACTGAACTGTGGAGCTTGTTAAATAATTTCAAACCTGTTACTGAATAACTATTTTGCGTCTTGCTTAATCTACAAAAGGGAATCTGCAAAATGTTTACATCGCGAGTGTTATATCCAGTTTTCAAATCATCGAACTTTATCTGAATAAAGATTAAAAGTACCGTAAATATATAAGTTAATTACTGTTGAAATTTTTAACTCAATAAACAGTGGTTTGCAAAGATTGAGGAAATCAGGTCAGTGATTCGCTTATTTCAGACTCATTTTTGTATGTTATTAGTCCAAACGGAAAGAAAGACGCCAAAGCTAAATAACTCTGTTATAATTGGTTCACTGGGTAGCAACAAACTTGCTCGTTGGTTAAGAAACAATTGTATTTACCACCGATAAGAGAATCTAGTTGCTAGGTTATCTATGCCCCTAGGTGACCACATTTTGACGTGGCAGTTGACATGCAATTCAGTCAAAACAATGACAAACTGGTTTGCAGAGTGCAGGAATAAACAGCAAGTGCCGATACACATTATATAACTAAGATTAGTTGATTTTATAGCAAAAAAAGATAAGAGAAAGTGCTAGGGTACTGAGTTTCTCTCCACTTGTATCAGTGAACACACCCACTCAACACCAGCTCCTCTATGGATCACCATGACTCTGGTAAGTCTCACTCTACCGTTTACTTTTGTTGAGGGAAAATTTTTTATAAATCAAATTAAACAAACCACCCGCTCATTACGTATGGCAGCCATTTTTAAGTGGTGGAACTATCACACTTATAGGCAGGGTTCTAATCAAACAGTCTGAATTAAATGTTGTTGATACTATATACTAACTATTATAGCCTATTTAACCTCATATATAAAATAAAAACTGCAGTAATAACAGATAGCTGAGAAGAAAACTTTTCACTGGATAAAAATATGATCCGAATAGTTTTCTTATCATTTATATTCATTTGGAAAGGGTAAGAAAGTTAGACGAGGTCAAGCGATGAGCATTTACCTGTTCAGTAGAAGACAAATCCCTATTATCTGACGTTTCAAACTCTGATACTTTGCACTCTTTTATTAAAAATCTATCCATTTTATTAACCAACTTTAACTCTCTGTACAAGACATAGGCTAGCACGGAACACCAATCACTAGTTACGTTCAAAAATGACATTCAGAACAAAAGTACATTCTTTCGGTAAATGCATTGGAATTTTAAACTGAAGTCTTTATGAAATGTAAAAAAATGTATCCCTGGCAAGGAAGAAATTTTTATTTTTGACGAGCCGGGGAAGTTTTTTGAAGAGAGGGGGAAATCCCCCTGCTTATAGGCCATTTATTTAAAAATATTTTGTAAAATATACATTTTTCACATTTAAAAAAAAACATGTCTATGTTTGAAAGCACGTGCCTTTGTGAATGTGAATTGCCTAAGTGACTGATATGACAACTACTAATCTGAAAGAACAGTAGAATTTTCTCTTAATAAATTGTATTACTGTAATGTTCATTGAAATAGGGCCCTGGTGTGACTACAACTATATTTTTTCAAAATAAACATTTTCCTTTATTTGTAATACATTTTTTAATTGTTTATAAATCTACAATTGAATCATACTTCATGCATGCTCTTTCTAAGTGATAAGCCAGCTGGTTAGGTCAATAGCGTCAAAATCAAGTAATTATCTTATCTAAATTAATTTGGCCCTCCAGAATTGGACAGCCTGCACTAGACTGTAACTTTAATAATATGTAACAGTCTGCACGTTTTTAGGATCTGTTAGTGTTGTTTCTCTGGCTGCTGGGGTCCACTGATTTAAGTTTATAGCTAGGTTACTAAATGATTACAGATTTCCACTCTTCTAGTCTGCTCTCTTCCATAGGCTCTGTGTTGGAAGTTTATTAAAAACCATGTTTTTTTAAAGTAACACAATCTATTACGTGCTGGTACTAAAATGTGTACACGACATGAAATAAATAACAGAAAATTTATGGATTAATTTTGCTTACTGTGTTAATTTTGCGATAATGCATCATATTTGCTTTATATTAAATATTATTGCATATTTGATTAATTTATAACATTTTTCAGGGCATATTTCTGACAGACTTTAAGCATTGTGCGCATCTCTGACAATCCAAACATTTGCAGCGTGTGTTTTGGAAACAGACTACAAACATAGCCTAATGTTTTCGGAACAGTTTGTATAATATTAAAGCCATGTTTCATTTTACTAAAATTTGTTGCATTAACCTTGTTTTTAAAAAAGACTTGTAATTAGGTTTATACAACTTATACTATTTTTTTGCAACTTAGTTATCAAGAGAACGCGAAGTACTGAGCATAGGCCTACTTCATTGGTTCGGAAGCATACTCGTATCGCGCCATTTACACGCAACACAAGTGAGAGTAACAATAATACGCGTAACTGCACAGTGTGGTATCGGTACACTGTGAAAGTGAAACTCGAAGCGCTGCGGGCTAACTCTGTTTTCCTGGTCCACTGCGCATGCTCGGCTGTGGACCGGTACATCGCTTCTTTTTGCCATTCTGAAGCATTTGGCGGCCATTCAGGTGAAAGAGGTTTACCTTTTTCCAAGTCTATTTCAATTTTAGTTGTGAGGTTCCTTACCATTAGTAAATTTAACAAATGTTATCATATACACTTTGTGAACCAGGTGTATAAAATATGTGGTGCAAAATTAGGTTCTAAATATTTAGGTAAAATGTATAAATATGAACAACATGTACACACAAAAAAAAGTGTATTAAAATTTAGTAAAATCTTTTTTCTATCAGTACAGAAGGCAAAATACCGGTAGGCCTATATACTGCATTCTTCACCAGGAAGCACTAAGCTCTAAACAATAAAAATGGACCATATTTTCAAATTCGTAAAGAAAACAGGGTAACTGTTCATGCCACAGGACTGAATCGACATCAGATTTCTACTTTGATTAGTGATACCGGAAGTCAATTTGAGGGCTTGTCATGCTATTATTAAGAATTCGTTAGCTTTCTTGTCATCAAGGTTTAAAACGCTTTTAGATTTGTTAGAAATGAAAGGCGAATCACCCGATAAGCTATGCGACGATAGGAATTGGCTTGAAGAACTGACATTCATGGTAGATGTTGCAGAGCTCTTAACTGATTTAAATTAAAAATTACTAGGGAAATATAACTTTGTAGTATTAATTCTTTGTACGATAATATTAAGGCTTTTAAACGAAAGATAAGGCCTTTGGAAGGGCAAATGGTAAGCAGCAGGTTAATTCATTGTCCTACCTACCAGGATTTTCAAGATTCCCACATAGCTTCTAGCATAAAAGGGTTCGTAATTAACAATGAAAGTAAGCCTAAAAGTTGTCAGTCGTCTAATTGTGTTAAAGTTCTGTTACTTTTGTCATCCACACATTTTCTGTTTACTGTACAGAGTGCTCCAAAAAAAAAATGTGTACACACTTTGAACTATCATAGAAAATTTATTTCCCGCTCTACAAGGTAAAATTTCTGGGAGAAAGTAATGTTATATTTCTTCAATAGGTGGCAGCAGAATAGTTTCAACAACTGTCTAACAATCGTGCCAATCGTTGAATTTGCCTGGTGTAAATGTGTGGTGAGGTTTGTCTGCAAAGGGACTCATTGGACTTTTCCGCTTTGAAGGTAAAGTAACTGGAGAAAAGTACCTAACAATGCTTACTGATTCCAAATTCCCTGCCATTCGTGGAATATAGGGTTTTATTACCAACAAGATGGCGCCCCGCCTCACTATCATAGGGACGTACAAGCATACCAGGATCGAAATTTGCAAAGGCAGTGGATAGGACGCAGGGGGCCAATCGAGTTTCCTGCACGCTCTTCAGCCTTTACACCGCTGGAGTTCTTCTTATGGGGCACAGTAAAAGATGTGTACAAACGTAAACCACGTAACCTACACACACATTGGAATGAGATTCAAGCGGTGCGCGCAGAAATCTCATTGGACACTTTGGTACGATGTACGGAATCAGTGGTGACTCGTACTCAGAAATGTATTGATGCTGAAGGCTACCATTTTGAACATTTGAACATTAATCACATTTAAATCAGGAAGTCATCTATTTTTCAAATTGGACTTTAAGCTTTCCATTTCTAGAAATTTACCCTTGTAGAATGGAAAAATAGATTTTCTATGACACTTCAAAGAGTGTATACTTTTTTTTTGAAGCACTCTGTATTTAGAACGTACTGATTGTAATGCACATACCATCAGCGCTTTCTTCTGGGAGTACGCGGGAGTACGCATACACCTTAAAGATTTTTCCAGTTTCATATAGGAGAATGTCAATAATGTCCACAATTTTGAAATATGGAGAAATTTGTGCCGAACAAAATAACGAAAGTGATTACATGCATCGTTTGCATGTATCTCAAAATTGTTGACTGGGAGACCCGAAGGGAAAAAACCCACTCTGAAGAACTAGCCGTAGGTGGGAGGACAATATTAAGATAGATTTAAGGGAAGTAGGATTTGCAAGGGATGGTTGGATGAATTTAGCACAGAATAGGGATGAATGGCGGGTTCAGGTAAGCGCGGCAATGAACCATCTGGTTAAATAAAATCTATATATATATATATATATATATATATATATATAAAAGGCTTTGTCCTGACTGACTGACTGACAGGAATCAACGTAGAGCCTAAACTATAACAGGTAGAGACTTGGAATTTTGACAGTACCTTCGTTTCATAATGTAGGTGCTCACTAAAAAAGGATTTTGCAAAATGTTGATTTTAAATGCCAAAAAGTAAATGTTTTTTAGAATACTTAATCCCTTTTTACACAGAATTATTAAATCCAAATCACAGAACATATTGTTGCCAATGATATCAGATGGGTTTGGAAAAAAAATGAAATGCAAGTTTGACAAATAAGAGAAGTTATCAATATTATTCATGTTATAAATAAATATTACAGAATGAAATCCACGAAAATAATGCAGTTACATAACTTTCTGTACCCTGGACATAGAGAAAACAAAACGAGGTATGGTAATGTGTATATTATTATATCGCAGGTTTTTGGAGAGAGAAGTATGAAAGTTATATTGTTTTTTTTTTAATTTCATCCCCAAAACAGTTTTATGGTAACATGAGAGTGGGAAATAAAATTTTCCGCCTCGATATTACAATTTTATCTTACAGGAATTTCTCTACCAGGCTTGCTGTGCACTGTACAAGCGATGGGATGCAAAATTCTACATCTTCTATGAGCCATAAAAAACTATATCAAGCGTTTTCTGGGGGAATAGTTTGAGTGTAATAAGTCGTTCTTCCTATTTCAAATTATAAATACCTATATAAGGACCTAGAATTTAAAAATCGAAAATCCTTCATAAGTTAATTTCCAATTACACAATAAAAAAACCCGGGCGACGCCGGGTCTTTTAAGCTAGTATATAATATTCCTTTAGCTTGCTTAGGAATTGTCTATTGTCATTGATTAAGTGAGTAAGTAAGTAATCATTAATAATTAATTTTTTACTGAAGAAGTAGCCACGCAGGACGAAGCAAACTCAGATCCGCTTTACCGGCTTTTCTGCGTGGTTTTCCAGATTCGCTTTGAAAGGAACGCACGGTTCAGAAGAGCAGTTTCAATCCATTCAGAGTCAAAGGTTCCGACACGAGATGTCGCCACTGTTTGACACCTCACGGCGCCGTTTGATGCGACAACTTCTCTGACACTGCAACATTTCGGGTTGTCTAGTCGCTCTACAGGAAGGCGCTGTAGTTGGGATGAACAGAACAATCCAAATCGACAACCATGAATAATAATAATAATAATAATAATAATAATAATAATAATAATAATAATAACAACAACCTCTGTTTGCGCATATGCATATTAGATGACAGGACAGCTGGAAACCTCGCAAAATGACTGCACGCAGCGTAATAAAATTGTTATTTCACAAACAGTAACGGCTGTTAAAAAATAGTGTATGATACACATGGTAAAGTGTGTGAAGTGTTCCCTATTACAGGCCATGGACCCAGAAGGTTCCAGGAGGTTGAAGCTCCCAGATTTTTAGACACACGGCATATGAAGGTGGTAAGGTTGTCAGCCTTACGCACCGGCCACCTTTACCTCCAGGATTGCTCCTGGTACTCATTTATGTTAGAGGCTGAGTCGACCCCAGGGCCGTAGTGCCACCAGGAGGATTAGGCCAATTGAAAAACTCCAACGACCTCATCGGGGATCGAACCCGCGATTTTCCGGATTGTAGCGCAGCGCCTCAACCACTACGCTACGGCGTGCCCCATGATATATATGGTAAAATGATTTTATTTTGCTCTTAGGATTGCTAACCTGGCAATTACGGTCTCGTTTCACAAACATACCTACTCGCAAAATAAAATGTTTTTTTTCTACTTGTTTCATAAATAACTATTACTAATTTTCATACCTATAATTACCACGACTGTCTTTGTTCGACTATAATTAAATGTCCAAGTTTTTTTTTATTTTGTAATATCTCGTAATTGATAAAGCAAACTACTAGACTGATTTCGGCGATCAGTTGATAGTAGTCCTCGATTTTTTGCGATGATGGCAAGCGACAAGGTGTGCAGGACCGCAGGGCTTCTCTTATCGTTTGACCCACAACATCATACATTAAAACGCAAGAAATGAACTTGATTAAAACCAGCTCGAACAGAATTTACTTTTATTTTAAACACAGGTTGGTTAAATTCAGCTGTGTCTATACTCCTTTTAGCTACGAGGTCATATCAGGAGTTCGGGATCTGTGTCTAAACAATAGGGTAGGCCATGAAACTATTGATTGACAATTATTTCTATTATTGGTGTAATTTATGGAGCTAATTTCAACTGATAAATTAATTTAAATGGATATGATACAGGATGAAATGGTGAGGATGATTCATGGTATGTAAATATCAAATTCGGTACTTGCTTTTACGACTGGGGAAACTATGAAAAAGGCCATGACAAATTGCCCGGCCACGGGATTTGAACCTAGGACATCCCGAATGCGAGTTCAAAACATGCAGTTTGATTTCTGCTCTCAAAGCTTAAATATTGTTCCGTCCTGATATTAATCGAAACCACAATAGTGTTATCATGAAATTCTGCGCTTTAATGAACATAATTATAATACCGTTACGTCAAATGTGCAGTGTCATCAAGAAGTCGCTCCGTGAAAGTGCGAATCCGCTAAAAAACGGAATTCAGTTGGCATGGTTATAATGTTCTCCTATAATAATTTATGAAGTAAAAAATGAAATTAGCATAAAACCCACCTCTTCAAACAAATATTGAAAATGTTAGCATTTTCTTTTTCGAAATCTTTAATTGAAGACAGCTATTATTTGTTTCTGTCCTAATTATTGCTGCCAGATATTTGAATTTCTCAACTATTTGAACGAGACCGTATATTCTAATATTTTGTAGCGCATTATTTTGACGTTTCATGACCATATACTTAGTTTTTCTGTATTAATTTCCAATCCAACATTTCTGCAGGCATCGATTGTGTTTATGTCATCGCCCAACAGACAAAGGACATCTACATAAGTTAAAATCGGGCGACTGCCATTTAATTCTAGGCCTACCTTGTTTTCCTGAACTCTCCTAATGACATATTCAAAAGCAAAATAAAATCAGGTAAACTGATGTAACAAAGTCCCAGTATGTTTTTGTTTAATCAGTTATGACTGCAATTATGATATGCAGAATATGTTTTTTTTAAATTGATTTCCAAGTTAAGCTCCAGATTTATTCATTAAGCAGGGCTTACGGAAGAACAAACGTCTAGTTTTTTAATCAGATTAAAATCTTCCAGCATCAGCTGAACTGTACAGATTTGTGATATCTAGACACTCACATAAAAATACAAAAAAAGTCAAATTGGCCGGATTCGGGATTTGAACCATTGAACTCCAGAATGTGAGGCCAAGACTTTACCATCTCGGCCACCTGGGTCAGTTTAATGGTCTAGTTGGATAAGCGCATGTAAAACAGTGTTTTTTGTCATAGCTAACTGTATTTTAATTCCCAAAGCCTTATAAGATCACAGTAAAACAATAGGCTATGTTGTCAAGATAACTGATTTGTATTTTTTTATAAATTCTTTCGAATACGTATATTACCATAAAATAGGCACTAAATTGAGCATTACTCCGAAACAGGTCAACCGATTTTATCCAATATTAATAGACGTCTTCCCATGGACATTATAGATGTGTATACCAAGTTTCATAAAATCCGGTAAAGTGTATTTGAGTTACCGCGTCTTTAAAATAGACACTAAATTGGGTTTTACTCCGGTACCGGTCTACCGATTTGGTCCATTATCAGTAGACGTCTTCCCATGTACATTATAAATGGGTATACAAAGTTTCAGGAAAATCCAATAAAGCATATTTGAGTTATCGCGACTTCTTACATATTAACATAAAAGGCACTAAATTGGGCATTATTCCGGTACTGGCCAACCGATTTGATCGAATATCAATAGACGTCTCCCCACAGACATTATAAATGCGTATACGAAGTTTCATAAAAGTCCGATAAAACGTATTTGAGTTATTGCGCCTTTAAAATAGACACTAAATTGGGTTTTACTCCGGTACCGGGCAACAGATTAGGTTCAAATTCAATAGGGCACTTTTCATGGGCGTCATAAATGCATATACCAAGTTTCATGGAAATCCGATACAGCGTGTTTGAGCTATGGTGCCTTTCTAATATAATGTATTTTAATAGGCACTAAATCGGGCATTACTCCGGTATCGGTGAACCGATTTGGTTCAATATCAATAGGGTTCTTCCCATGGACATTATAAATGTGTTTTCCAAGTTTCATGAAAATCCGAAAAAGCGTATTTGAGTTATAGTGCGTACAGACGCACGGACGGACGGACAGACAGACGGACGGACACAGACAGACAGACGGACAGACATTTTTTCGTCCCCCACACAATCTCATAAAGTACCATAGTGGCACTTAATAAAAAGTAAAGGTAATAGTGCATCTCCTTGCTTCAAGCCGCTTCTGGTAAACCTATCTGATATTATAAGTTTCCCTACCCTAACTCTGCTATAGGTTTCATTTAGACACGTTTTGATCAATCTAACTAACTTCTCATTTAGTATCTTTAAATATGGCATTTTATATTAGACTAACAGTAGTTTTTGAAAGGTTGAAAATTAAACCTTCAATTTCCAATTTCAATTCCTTTTTTAAAACCTATTATTTTGGAACAATAAAAAGTGTGGTAGGCCTATGTGTTTAAAACAAGATATTTTGTTTGTAATTGAAAAAATACATTTAAATGAAATTTGAATTCTTAATTTTACCAAATAAATCCCCCCCCCCCCCGGTGGGCCCGAACCGAACCAAAACACTGGCTACGTCCCTTGATTCACTATAAGTTATTGTCACGCAATCTAGTTGTAAGCCTGGCCACCAGGCTCGCATTGTCGCATGTTATGTTTAACAAATTGAATCGCTCATTGCCGTGTGATTGGGAGATTAGGGATGTGCAGGCGCCACCAGATGCCACTAGTGGCCTTTAGCAGGCTTACGCTGTATTTCTAATAGGCTAATGGCTCAGCGATAATGAAGGCATGAAGTCAATGCCAGGGCATCCGTAATGAATGGAAACAGTGAATATAAAAGAAAACAATGATACACAGAGTGTCATTTCACATGAGTGGCTGCATTGCGGAATATGCGCAATCAATTGTCTAATCCTCATACAAACCCGTATGCAAGGATTAAGCGACCGACTTCGTAAATTACGTACACGATGGCTTACAGGCGAATTTTTAGAAAAAAGAAAATGTTTCACTTAAAAATTTTAGGTCTTCGTACACCCATCCAGTATAGCCCACAAAAACATAAAAGTCACAAATGGCTTTATTGGACTAAGGAGACGTTAAAACGTGGTATAAATGTTAAAATGTTTGTATCGAATTGCAGAGTCTGCACAGAGTCAATATATTACTCTATGATGTATACACAATTTGATGTCTGTGGCATTTATCTGGGGAATAAGATTTAGAAGCTGCTAGCATTTACATAATAAAATTAATTAGTTGTCAAACCACTAGGAATTTAACTATTTAATTCCAAGTAAAACCGAATGTTCTTCTACTTGAATTATCTATTAAATTTACTGCAGCTATTTTTCATATAGGCTAAAGTAATTCATAAAAGCGTTCACTCAAATCGTAATTTTGAACATATATATATATATATATATCAAAAGATTACTAGTGGAAAGAAAATAATAGGAATGTTAAATTCAATTTTACGGAGTAGAAATATAATCAATAGTACAAAAACGAAAATATTCAAAACCATACTACAGAGTATAGTCTTCTACGGAGCAGAAACATGGACATTAAATAAAAAACAGGTTAACAGATTGAACGCACTGGAAATGGACTTCTGGAGACGGTCTGCCAGGATATCTAGGAAAGATAGGATTTAGGAATACGGAAATACGACGTATTATGGAAGTAGAAGAAGAGAGTGCAGTCACAATTGAAAGGAATCGACTTCGATGGTATGGACATGTACGTAGAATGGGAGAAGAAAGAATACCTAGAATCGTAAAGGAATGGGAAAGTAAGAGAAGAAGAGGAAGAGGACGACCTGCTACTACCTGGATACAGAATGTACACATGTCAATGGAAAGATTTGGTTTAGTGGAGGAAGATGTACAAGACAGGGATAAGTGGCGAAATGTAGGGAGCAGTGTAGAGTTCTGAATGGTGGTATCATATTTTGTGTGTCAGGATGAGTTATGTGATAGTGCTTGACTGTTGTATTTGTTTGGTTGGAGACAAACCTCTGTTTTGAGGAAATTTCTCATTTAATAATATATATATATATATATATATATATATATATATGTGTGTGTGTGTGTGTGTGTGTGTGTGTAATCCTGAATCCTGTGAAATCTTTTGCAATATTTTTAAAAGTGCAAAGTAACTTTTCTACTCATCAAAATTCACATAATCCAATAAAAATGCTAAAATAATTCTGCAAATCACACTTAGAGCACAAATGCAAGTAGGCCTTTAATATAGTATAGTTGTATAGTACATATTTTTTCGTACACAAATGTTCATTTCTATTAAGATAATTATTTAAGAAACATGGTGCGTCATATTGTTTTCATCCTTTTGCAAATAGTTATGTTCTTCCTGCTAATTATATCATTTTGTCTCTTACAAGATATTTAGGAGAATATTAGCACAACATAGCAATATACGAGTTCTAATTGAGTGAACAGTGTGGCTATTTCTACAGGAAAATCCAGCAAACACACGCTATCTTTATAATCACATTTCTCTGGTTGTCTGCTGTAGAAATAAATAATGTCTTGTTCTTCAAGTATTTTCTTAAATGTTAAATAGACTACGGCCTAAATAAGAAACACATTTCACTTCATCTCCAATTCCATACATTGCCTTTGTGTTGATTCATCAGGGTTGAGAAATAATTTATAATTTATGATGTCCACTTAAGGATCTGTCGGCCGCGGTGGTCCAGAGGTAGCGTGCCCGC
Organism: Ectobius pallidus; assembly: GCA_964059195.1. Lineage (NCBI taxonomy): Eukaryota > Metazoa > Arthropoda > Insecta > Blattodea > Ectobiidae > Ectobius > Ectobius pallidus. The sequence goes on from CAXKWD010000003.1 coordinate 201,034,759, forward strand.
CTCTAGATCCGCAGGGCGCGGGTTCAAACCCGATGGATTTTTCAGGACGTAAAAATCCTGGGCACGGAGTCCTCCGGGAGGGACTTTAAGCTGGGGGTCCCGTGTCGTAGATTTACGGCACGTAAAAGAACTCCAAGCCTAAATTAGAGCTCTGGACAAAATTTCTCGGCCCTTTCACGTCCAAGAAATACTTAGTTTCCAGAGGGGGGTTGCGAGGCGATGGGCTTACCACCTGTCCCTCTACCCTCTCTCGGAAAATAAGCATATCAAAATTCGTATAGGTAATGAAACCTCCATTGGAGGCCCCTTCGCCCCACCTGGGGATCATAGGGTACCAGATACAGATACTTAAGGATCTGATGTGAACAGTAGCCTGATATATACTGCAGAGATTGCTATGTTACGCGAGCATGGCGGCCCAAGCTGACTAGGACCACGCCCGAAAATGTTAGCCAGGAAACTTCCTAAACTTCCCAACAAGGCTTCAGTGGGGCTCAAAAGCGTAAAGCGTCTCCTTGTGGAAACACAGTGGATGAGTTTCACATTATGACGCTAAAATGTGTATCGCAACCAGGAAAAGTGTTCACTGACTTGTCAGTAATAGTCAGCTTGGAAAATAGAGTAGTAGCTATAAAAAATAGACGCCTACATAAAATTTTCGAGACTCTGATCACCTAAAACGTAAAAATTAAAAACAAAATTAGAAGAAAAAACTAAAACAACCCCTTCGCACAATCAAGTGACATTAGCCCCCTCTCCCCACGTCAAGAGTAACAAAACTCAAATCAAATCGCAGCTGGAACACAAACGGCATACGGTTTTCGTTTCATCCGACAAGAAAAATAAAAAAATAAACTAATAAACTAATAATGAATTCAGAAAACTTTTTTTAGCTACGAGGCCAAATCAAGAGTTAGGCAATGGAACTATTGATTGTCGATTATTTCTATTATTGGTAGGCCTACGTATTTTATGGAGTAAATTTCGGCTGATATTAATTTAAATGGATATGATAGGCCTACAGGATAAAATGGTGAGGATGATTCATGGTATGTAAATATCCAACTCGACGTTTGCCTTTACGACTGGGGAAACTAGGGAAAAAATTTCAAAATGACCGGCCACGGGATTTGAACCTGGGACCTCCCGAATGCGATGTGAGCCCAGCAAAAGGTAAAATAAAAATAGGACTAAGTTACATGGTATGCGCACCACCCCAAAAGTTCTCATTCTGGAGACAGAAACCAGGGAGGACACCGGATAAAAGTCTAATGCAAATGTCTTCCAATGTTTATTTATAACTATCAACAATAGAAACAGAAGGGCCTCTGAAATCCGGATTTCAGGAACAAAATTTTGCAGAAACACACAAGAGAATTTGATAGAGAATTCAAACTAAAATTCAAAACCGCCCGAGAAAATAGGCAACTTACCACAATGTACTTGTAATAGACCTAATTCTACACGTATTTTATATGAATGTAGTGCAGCCTGCAGTTAATTAAATATTCCCCTAGTCAACAAATAGCTAGTGACGAAATCAAAGTCTTTGTAAAAAGTTCCAACGGTGAATAAGAATTCATTTCATTTTAATATACACAAGACAAGATGGAAGTACAATGGCAGGTAAAGCTCTATCCACAATGTGCAGTCGGCCGCTTGGGAGCAGCACACTAGCCGTCCACAATATGTAGTCGACATTGAGGTTAGGGAAACATTTTACAGTATAAAAAATGTAGAGGAATCGCTTTATAATTGCATAATATATTGTAATAAACACATTTTGCTTTCTCGTAGTACGCTAATATGTTTATTTGCACTAGTAAATCATTTTCAATCTCGTAACACGTTACTTGTAGTCGTGCAGTTGGTAGTGGAAGATGAATTTCTCGACTGCCGACTACTGACTACCGACTACCAACTGCCGATTGCCTGCTGTCGACTGAACTGGACATTGTGAATGGCATCCATTACTCACCACACGTTATACTTCGACTACCGACTGCCGACTACCAACTACCAACTGCACATTGTGGATGGAGCTTTAAATATACACAAGACAAGATGGCCTACATTGGGAGGTTATGTCTAACCAAAAAAGAAAATGCAACCTTGCATTTGAATTAATGAGAAATGCTAAGCCCTATATTTAATTAGTTAGCCTTTAACGTATAAATAATGGGATAATATAATAACATTCAACGTACCACAGATTGATTAGTTGGTATTCATTCTTCCCTGTGAACAACAGAGATCCATTTCTGTTTTAAATCAGCTTCCTTGGGGAAGAGAAACACACTCACTTTTGATCCATTATTATCATAATTCCCTCTACGACATTTCCGACACATTTAATTGCCAATGTAAACGATTTTACATTCAAATCAACCTACAAACAATTTATACCAACAACAATCATTCCAGCCGCTAATTGTTGACGTCACTAGCTATTCTCTTGTCCGTGGAAGGATTTGTTAATAGGTGGCTGTGTTCGATAGCGCTAAAAATCACGTTTTCTGCCAATTTGTCATAATCATAACTCGCGAACGAAAGCGAAAATAAAAAATCTGGATTCGAGGTGCAATCCGCCACCCGTCAGTCCATTTTTGTTTAAAATTGAAGGTCCTCGCGTCCAGGAGATTTCGCTGGGCATCGCGCACAGACAGACAAACACTCCCTCTTATTATTAGAAGAAGAAAAAGATGGCCTCAGTTGCTATTTTTTGGGTGTTGTTTCTTGATCATGGCTGTAACACTGCCATTAATTGCTGATTGCAACTCTAATTATCCATTTCTTGACTTCGTTGTGCCAGGATGACCTACTGGTCGACGCCGATGCCTGAAGTCTGGCTTTCAGACTAAGGATTCCGGTGACGGCCGGTACTCACCTGGTTGATGATGAAATGGTGGTGAGGACGCGGGAGTGTATTGCATCCGTGAAAGGTGTGCTATGTTTAGGTGCGACCTCCCATTCATCATCACAAATCCACAAAACACCGGATTCGACACGTACTGTAGTTAGTCCATTATTAGGCTAACAATGTTTTGTTTTTCTTTTTAAATTGTTAAACTTTCTTTTTCCTCTTTATGTATTATATTCTTTAGTTTAAGTTATAAATAGTTTAGATAACTTATTTAAATAGCCTATAACTTTGTAAGCTATAAAATGTACAGTGCATATAGAAGCACATAATAGGAATCCAGAACAGAGGCTAGTAAATATTAACGTATTAAATTAATAAATAAATATCCATTACTTGCGTTCTTGCCCTCATTGGATAATAAGACTCACTTCTCCCATATTTAAAATAATTCCTGGCAGTGTTCAGACAAGAACAAAGAAACAAAACAAAAATATGCACCTACAAAAAATATTAGAGTAGCAGGTAAAACATTCAAACAAGTGGAGAAATTCAAATATCTGTGAGCAATAATTACAGATACAAATAATATTAAGGCAGAAATTAAGTGTCGACTGAAATCAGGAAATGCTTAAATATTTAATACACTATTCCACCTTTACCCTTAACATATAATATACAACTTATTAACAAGTACACCATGGAAGTCTTACATATCTGTGATAAGGGTATTAGACTAAATACATTGGAAAACTTTCAAATTTATAAGAACAGAAATAACATCCTTAATGAAAACATAATTGACCAAAATCATTTATTTGACTTGACTACAACGGTGACCTAGGTTACCAATTAACAAATTTTATAAACAACATTATTTGAGAAGAATTGTGGTGTTCATTACATCTTATTTGAACTGAAGATGGCGCAGCATACGCAGGAATGCATTTTCATAATAAGTTGTATATTATATGTTAAGGGTAAAGGTGGAATAGTGTATTAAATATTTAATATTAACCCTTATCTGTTGAAAATGAGTTATTTCAATAATCAGGAAATGCTTATTTTTATACAGTTCGGAAAATTTTGTCTTCTGTTCAGAAATCTGAAAATTAAAATTTACCCTACCGGTTGTATGATATGGATATGAGACATGGTCGCTTACTCTTCGGGAAGAACATAATCAGAAATTGTTCAAAAACAGGGTGCTTAGGAAAATGTTTGGGCCTAAGAGAGATGAAAATAGGGAAAACTGCATAATGACGAGCTTCATTACCTGTACTCGTCACCGGATATAGTAAGGGTAATTAAATCATGGAGGATGAAATGGGCTGGACATGTTGCGCGCATGGGGGAAAGACATAGCCTATCTCAAACGTATTGACTAGGAGACTCGAAGGGAAAATACCACTTGGAAGACCTAGACATAGGTGGGAGGACAATATTAGGATAGATTTAAGGGAAGCTCAATTAATGCACTATTATACTTCGTTTGACCTTTTCCTCGCCCTCCAAATGTTTAAACGCGAAGTGTTACTGGAACATTAGCACATTCTCATTCTGAAAAATCAGCTCTTTTGCGGTAACAAGACATGACTTTAAAACAGTTATTTATGATGCAAGTAATAAAAGATATATTGTATTTTGCGAGCAGGTATGTCCACGAAACGAGCCCGTAAGGGTGAGTGTAGCAATTCTACGATTAACATACCACGTGTATTTTAAACAGTCGTTAACATTTGTTAATAATCATAAATACTGTAACTTATTACTTTAATGAACTAATTAAAGGGGTCGGTGGAAGATTGTGCTAACCCTCTTTTTGTAAAAGTGGAGATTGTTGCACTATTTATATTTTTTCTTAAAGGACTGACTATGTCCTATATCCCCAGTGTCGGGGCGAAGGGCCTCCAATTGGAGGTTTCTGATAATTATGTGAATTTTGTTACGCTTATTTTCAGAGAGAGGGCAGAGGGACAGATGGTAAGCCCATCGCCTCACAACCCCCCAGGAAAAGGCCGGGAAATTTTGTCCAGAGGCTCTAATTTAGGCTTGGAGTTCTTTAACGTAAATCTACGACACGGGCGCCCCCCCCCCAGCTTAGAGTCCCTCCCGGAGGACTCCGTGCCCGGATTTTTACGTCCGGAAAAATCCATCTACCGCGGCCGAGTTTGATCCCGCGACGTGCGGATCTAGAGGCGGGCACGCTACCCCTAGACCACCGCGGCGGCCGACACATTTTTTCTTACTTAGTCGCTATTTATTCCAATATTTCTGTGCATAGACTAATTCTGTCAATAAGTCTTGATAGTAACATTATATGTACCAAAAGAAAGATAAAAATAAGATATGCAGATCTGAGCTAACTTTAAAAATGTGTGATCTGAAATGAGGTTTGTATGGGTTAGCTCTATCTTCCGCCGACCCCTTCTAATACCATGGAACCCTGCCACCTAATGCCGCATATACACATTCGCATGCGCAGACGGAGCTTATTGATTTTTCTGGTGCACGGCTGCCAACATAAAGTAAGGAGTCGACAAAGCTTTTCATCCACCGTAGATTAAGGGTAGAGGGTTTGCGTCTACCTTGAGAATTTTAAAACTAGGCGTATCGGATTTTAACAATTTTATTACAATCGAAGCGTTTAGTTTTATAAGGATCTAAGTGCCACAGTCATGACTGTGTAGAAAACAAGACATAGACCCACAGAATGACGTGCCGGAGATAGACCCAGCGCTATATCTTGGAATTTATTGCTACTGACGTGGATTTCCCTGTACCTTGGACCCTTCTGAAATGTAATGTTTGAGTACAGAGATCCATTTAAAATTATCATAGGTAATCCCACGAGAGTTGACGAGTTTATCGATAGATTCGCGACAGCGCAGCAGAAGCGAATTTATCTGATGCAACTAGTCAACTCGTGTTGGATTTATTAAGACTATTCCATGAATCAAATGTAACGGATTATATAAATAATAAAATCAGGTAAACTGATGTAAAAAAGTGCCAGTATGTTTTTGTTTAATCAGTTATGACTGCAATTATGATATGCAGAATATGTTTTTTTTTAAATTGATTTCCAAGTTAAGCTCCAGATTTATTCATTAAGCAGGGCTTACGGAAGAAGAAAGGTCTACCATCTCGGCCACCTGGGTCATTTTAACGGTCTAGTTGGATAAGCGCATGTAAAACGATAGTGTTTTTTGTCATAGCTACCTGTATTTTAATTTCCAAGGCCTTATAAGATCACAGTAAAACAATAGGCTATGTTGTCAAGATAACTGATTTTCATTTTTTTAATAAATTCTTTCGAATACGTATATTGCCATAAAATAGGCACTAAATTGAGCATTACTCTGAAACAGATCAACCTATTTTATCCATTATGAATAGACGTCTTCCCATGGACATTGTAAATGTGTATACCAAGTTTCATAAAAATCCGGTAAAGCGTATTTGAGTTACCGTGTCTTTAAAATATACACTAAATTGGGTTTTACTCCGGTACCGGTCAACAGATTAGGTTCAAATTCAATAGGGCACTTCTCATGGACGTCATAAATGGGTATACCAAGTTTCATGAAAATCCGTTACAGCGTATTTGAGTGATGGCGCCTTTCTCATAGAAAGGCGCCATAATCTATTAAAATAGGCACTAAATTGGGCATTACTCCGGTACCGGTGAACCGATTTGGTTCAATATCAATAGGGTTCTTCCCATCGACATTATGAATGTTTATACCAAGTTTCATGAAAATCCGAAAAAGCGTACTTGAGTTATGGTGCGTACAGACGCACGGACAGACAGACAGACAGACGGACAGACATTTTTTCGTCCCCCACACAATCTCATAAAGTACCATACTGGCACTTAATAACTGGCATGAAGCGCAAGAAACTGAATGAGCGATTTGTTGAATGAGTGCACTTTTGTCACCTCCAAGCTAAACCGAAGAGTTAGAGGAAAAACAGGAATTTAAGTGGAACAGGAGAGAATGGAACAATTGGAAAATGGAATAAGAGCTTGAGAGTCGTAGTTCTTGTTTTAATTCAACTCAGAACTACCATATCAGATAGAAAAGTACCCATAAGAATGGGACAAAATTAAGATACATAAATACATAGAGATCAAACGATACTCAGAACGAAAGTCGGCTAGAAGAACCGAAAGCTGAAATTATGTCCAGAGGGACGAATCAGGAAGAAATAACATTTGCCAGCTACCAATGTTTTTATAGAACGCAATGAACCACTCAGATCCAAAGTGCAAACAGATTGTACAATGAGTGTGGCCTATGGTCGAGGGCTCTGAAAATCAAGACTGATGGCCCAAATCTTCTTCTTCTTGTTCTATATAAATAATAATTACTTTCGTGCTTTGTTGTATAAAAACAAAACTAACAGTTGTGAGATCACGGCATACTGTGAACCAACCACTCATGTATCGATTCGAGCTAACCCAGGTATAATCAGTGCTACCAATGGTGCATAGTTAATTTCACTCAGGTAAGCTAACAGCGCCGAGTCGAAATCGTGTTCTTAATCAATGTACATTTACATTATTTCAATTTCCAAACATGTTATGTTGTATAAGATAATCTGACTTCATGCCGCTTAGTGGCAGCAGTGACTATTAATCACTGCACACTGATTCTCGCGTCTCCAGTAACGAGCAGCTCGTTTTATCCCGATAAAACTCCATCCTCGCGATTCCTACAAGAATATTGCAAGATAAACGGCCGTGATTGGTCTATATCTGAGGAATTGCTAAACGTTATTGGTCAATATCAAACACGTGGCGTATGAGTTGAATAGTCAGCTGAAAAATCGTGATTTTGGCACTTAGACCTTTATAAAATAAACGTTTCAATTTTTTTCAAAGCGAATCTCTATATATATAAAAGGCTTTGTCCTGACTGACTGACAGGAATCAACTTAGAGCCTAAACTATAACAGGTAGAGGCTTGGAATTTTGACAGTACCTTCGTTTCATAATGTAGGTGCTCACTAAGAAAGGATTTTGAAATATTCTGATTTTAAATGCCAAAAATCAAATGTTTTTGAGAATACTTAATCCCTTTTTACACAGAATTATCGAATCCGAATCACATTTGACATTAAAACATATTGTTGCCAGTGGGTTTCAGATGGGTTTGGAATTAAATTAAATGGAAGTTTGACAATTACAGTTGGCTTTGTCTATTTTTGTCATACCTTGAAATAAAACTTTCGCGATCGCTTGAATGTTGTAAGCCCTAATATGGTCAAACATTGTCCAATTTGGACGAAACTCACTATACAGGGGTTTTCTGGACCAAGGAACTCGAAACTGATGTCGCTTTTACCAGGCGAGGCTATCTAATCGTGGTATGTAGTCCACGTGATTTAGGTGTTAATAAATATAATGATTTAACTATTATGCTCTTAATTTTTAATTTTTGAAATAATTATCGCGGGCGAATCCGCGGGCACATGCTAGTCTATTTAATAATCAGATACAAATATTCTGAACTAAATGAGTTTTCCATGTGACTGACACCAAAGTTCGTTACAATGGATTTTCAACATTATAATGTGCAACTTTTACTTCATGTCTCTTCTGTTAGAAGTTCAATTTTTAATTAAGCCCTCTAAAAAAAAGTCATTTTCAATTTTTGCATAATTTATTTAATATTTCGTATCTATTTTGTATAAAGTGAGGGTGGGTCGAAAGGTGGGCCAGCGTATTTTCGGGTGGGCCCTGAAGGGAAGTCACATAAATAACAACAGACATGTGAATATCGTCAGCACTAGTACTACATAACATCAGTGTTATTAATGTGGAATTTAAACAGATTGTGTGTACAGACAAGTAGTGAGAATTTGTTTGGTTACTTGTTAGACAAATATCATGGAGTTACAAGGCCATAGCTCCTCAAGCTTCCTGACAGAAACGGTGACAAGTTATTTAACCTTTTTTCACATGTAGGAAACGGAAAAGGAATACAAGACAAGTGTGTAAAGCTTGAAATACAATGGAGTGCACGGAAATTTTCCGATGCTTCTGGTTTCTTCTAGTAAAAAACTAAACTCCGTGGCGCTACATCTCTGAATGGACAAGGCCTACCACCCGACCGCTGCGTCATCTACCATAGGCAGAATGCAGGATTGGGAGCATGTGGTCAGCATGCCGACACCCATGGCCGTTAATGGTGGTTTCCATGACCGAAGCCGCTACTTCTCTATCAAATAGCTCCTCAGTTTGTATCACGAGGCTGAGTGCACCCCGTTCCAGACCTCCCTACTTCATAAAAATCCGAGGAGGTATCGGGGATCGAACCCGGGCCGACGGATCTGTAGGGTTTCTTCTAGTGTTTTTCTTTATTTAGAGTTGGCATTAAACTCTTATCATCTATGTTCCATATCTGCATCCCGTGAAACAATCTCTCATCGGTTTCAATTCCTATCCCAACAAAACTCGGGTCTAGATAAATAGGGGTGCAGTATGGAAATATTTCACTTGAGTGGCGAATATCCATACCAGTCCCTCGATGAGACCAACTCGTCTTGGTTTGTTGTCTAAAGTCTGGCATTCAAACAGATTACAGGTAGGTTTTATATTCAGGAGCGAAGAAGGGAGGGGAATAAGACAATAAATTGTTAAGAGGAGGGATAGCCTTTTCTGCGTATTCGCCAAATCGAAAGAAAATATATGCTCCTTATGGTGTTTTAATTGCACATTTTTATATATATATTGAAGTAACAACCTAACTCTTGAATTTTTTTCACACATAAGGGATGATTTTAGCCTCAGTGCTCCTATTTTCCACCCCTCATGAACCTTTCTTTCCTGGAATTTCTAAGAAATGTAACAGACTCAGAAAACAATATTGGTGGCTGGGAAGGATACTGATCTGATACCACTACAATCTACTAAGCTACTGGTTTTCCAATAACTATTCAACCTCCAAATATCGTTATAAAAGGGTGTTTCTAAAACAGCGTCATCGTTATAGTGAGTCATAAGTAACATCTATATTAATAAAAGGAAGTGTCTGTCTTCCTCAGTCTGTCCGCGATGCCCAGCGAAATCTACTGAACGCAGAAAACTGAAATTTTAAACATAGGTAGACTGAAGGGTCGGAAAATGCACCTCGAAGCCGGAATTTTAATTTTTGCTTTCGTTCGTGAGTTATGAGTGAAAAACGGGCAGAAGACGTGTATTTTTTGCGTTTTCGAAGTGCAGAAAACGTGTATTTTTTGCGTTTTCGAAGTATCAGTTTTCAGTATATTTCAATGTCAAATCAATTACAGTAGGCTTTGGCTATTTTTGTCATTCCTTGGACATAAAACCATCGCGATCGCTTGAACGTTGTAGCTCACGCTGGTCGATTCATTTGTTTTTAATGTCAAGGCACGCAGACATATGAAATTTTCAACCTACACCGAAGAGGATTATATTATTATTATAAGAGGGATAATCAATATAGGCCTAAATATGGTCAAACGTTGTTCGATTTGGACGAAACTCACTATACAGGGGTTTTCTGGGCCAAGGACCTCGAATCTGAGGTCGCTTTTACCAGGCGACGCTATCTAATCGTGGTATGTAATTCACGTGATTTAGGTGTTAATAAATATAATGATTTAACTATTATGCTCTTAATTTTTAATTTTTAAAATAATTATCGCGGGCGAAGCCGCGGGCACATGCTAGTTATTAATATAGGAGAAACCGCTGGGACCAAACAAAAATATTACTGTATGCGGGTTTATCGTTACATCGATCTCCGTTATATAGAGGTTTAACTGTATTTGCATTACCAAGTGGCAAGGATATCCGATCATAAAATCAGCAGAGCCAGGTGGGAGACCGAAGTAATTGTTCTAGAGTTGACATAAACCACGTCTCAGTAGCCTGCACGAGAGGCTGTGAGGATGTGGTTAGGGCAAGTCCAGCTGTGTTGGGCAACACCGGCGTGAAGTGTTCTGTGCAAGGAAATGAAAGAGTGGTTATATTTCGTGCTTACTTTTATCAGTGATATAGTTTATTTATTTCGGTATAATATGGGTAAGTCTCACAGTACAGCCTGAGATACCGTAGTAAGGTTAACCGAAAAAATATAAAGAGACAAAAATCAATTTACAGACTATTCCACTAATAAGCCGTGTGTTTGATATTAGCTACTAACGTTTAGCAATTCGTCGGATATACACCAATCGTTAATCTTATACAGTGCTTGCTATTAATATGAGGATGCGATTTTATTTGATAAAACGTCATCTCGTTACTGGAAATGTATCAACGTGCAGTGATTAATACGTCATATATTGCCAGGGACCACTACTAAAACACATTAATTTATACAACATAACTTGTTAGAAAATTGAAATAATATAAATCCAGACTAAAAACGCAATTTCGATTCGGTCCAAGCTAGTTCGTGTGCTTTTATTCTGTTCTGCTGTTAGCTTACCTGAATGAAGTTATCTATGTCTTATATGCACCATTGGTAGCCCTGGTCACAACATGGTAACTTTATGGTATCTCGCTTCAGATTAATTAATTATTCATAGATGGTTGATTCATTGTATACCGTGATCTCGCAGCTCTTAGTTTTGTTTTTATACAACAAAGCACGAAAGTAATTATTATTTGTAGGCCTATAATCCGTTACATTTTTATTCATGGAATAGTCATAGGTCATGGAACACGAGATTTTACGAGTTTGGTCAGATAAATTCTATTCAGAATCTGTCGATAAACTCGTAAACTCTCGTGGTATTGCCTATGAGAATCTATTTTTTAAGAAACCTGATGTGGTACTTACTTTATGCATAGACAATGAGATTCTTCCACTTCAGATTAATTATACCAAAAAATGTTGCAGGCAAAATGCCTATAGGCCTTAATATAAATTCAAGAACACGAACCTTCGCGTAATTTAACGTCAAAATGAGAAAGTCGACTGCTTGGTGCTACATCCCCAAAAATACTTGATTCAAATTACAATTACAATTACAATTACAATTTATTGTTCCAAATTACACGAAAAATACATAAAAAAGTTGATACACCACCCGAAGAAGCAGAGCTTGTGTTCGGGGGTGGTTCAGTTCAATATATTAGAAAAACTTATACTAAATAATTACTTAAAACAATACATAATTTGGAGAAGTATGACAAAATATTATGTATAAAAGGTTAGAACATGTTCTATTTACAATACAAAGGTACGAGGTAATACAATAATAATACATAACAATTTATTTGTTCAAATTTTAGTAAAAAACAAAGAAATTAAGTTCTATCCAAATTTTAAAGTTTAATATGAAAAATGTTATAACATTAATAGTAGAAAACAGAAGTAATAATTATATAAATTTTCTAATTTTAGACCTAAATTGTTTGTTGTTTAAGCTATTTAGATCAGGATGGTTGGTAATAAATTAATTGAATAGTCTTGGGCCAAAACTTGAACAGTGCTTAGCTCCAGCAGTTGTAACATTTTTTGGTTCCAGTAATAAATTAAATTGATTCCTTCGCGTGTTATATACGTGAGATTCAGACTTGTAATTGTCACGATGTTTATGAAAATAATCCAGTATGACGTAGGCCTACTTGTAAATTTGGTCTATGGTGAAAACGTTAAATTCAGAAAATAATAATTTGGAAGAATAGTCAGGAGGCTTAGATAAACAAATCTTTATGATGCGTTTTTGAAGACAAAGCAAAGGGCTGGGGATCGTTTTTGAAACTCCTCCCCACCCAATTATGCCATATTGAATAATAGAATGAATTAGGGCTAAATAAATCGTACGTAAAACATGAGCTGGTAAACATGAACGGAGAATAACGAATTTATAAATGACTTTACGTATATTTCATTTCATCTAGGCGTGGACAAACATATATATATATATATATATATATATATATATATATATATATGAAATCTATTTTCAACACATGAATGCCAAAAACAGAATTAATACAATTTACCGTAATCTAATCTTAAAGTACGAGGGTCATTCAATAATTAAAGAGACAAATTGGTCTGGGGAAAAGACGGTTGGTAGTTTGATACATTTAGGATTTTAAGTTGGCATCACTGGGATGAGTTCTAATCAGCTGATGGATCAACATTGCTCTGTTTATAATCTCAAAATTAAGTTTAACGATGTCGGGTCTTCTTGAAAAGTTCACATTGGTTGAACAACGTTCTGTGATTCGTTTTTTGATTGCTGAAGGTGAAAAATCAGCTAGGCCTAATATATACTCTAGAATGACTGAAGGGTATGGTGAAAGTTGTATGAACCGTGTACATTTTTAAAAGTGTGTAGAACAGTTCAAAAGTGACAGAGAATCAGTGACTGGCCGGCCTGTTGAAGTTGCGATTTAGCACCCTCTGATTTCCATTTGTTTGGTCCACTGAAGGAGGCATTACATGGGAAGAAGTTCCAGGATAACGAGGATGTCAAGAAATTTGCGGGAAATTGGCTCCGACACCAAGACAGCCGGTTTAAGAAAGGCAGTAACCCGTTGGGACAAGTGCATAAATGTTGATGGGGATTATGTTGAAAAGTAGAAAAAGTCTTGTTTTGTACAAAAAAACCTGTTTTTTCTCCAGGTCAGTTTGTCTCTTTAATTATTGAATGGCCATCACATAATATACTAATCCCTTTAACCGAGAAATACACATTGACAAGAAACATCAACACCATTCCTTTACTATAGATATCCAACTGAATTCCTCTTTAAAATGCGATGATTGCTTATATCAATGTTATAATTAACCACTAAACAATATCTTACTTACTTACTCAATGGCAATAGACGATTTCTAAAGAAGCTAAAAGAATATTATGTATTTTGTGGAACACGAAGATTACATTCAACTTTATTCTGTGCTAACGCCATCCAGCTATCCCTTGCAAATCTTATTTCCCTTAAATCTGCCCTAATATTGGGTAAAATCCCATAGACGCGGACCCATTTTTTAGAACCGAGATTCTCTTCATAAAACACTTATATCACATGAATTCTGTTGTAGATAGATGTGTGGAGAGAAGATGTTGTCATGGCGAATGATTTGATCCAACCAACCCACCCACCCTAATTGATACACTTTCTTTTATATCACGATCTAGCGAAAACTTCCTTGACCTCCGCCATTTTTTCTGTCCTCGTCCTCGTGATTGGATGTTGGAGGTGTGACGTCATATCGCTAAACGAGATGATTGTGGGTGAACAGTCTGACAAACCTACAAAGGTACAAGCCACTAGCTGCTCGTAAGAAATTGTGGTTGTGACTTCAACTAACATAAACGTTCCTAACCTAACAAAACAGCGGAGCTTGGCTGGTGCGCAGCATAAAATCGTCTGCTGTCACTATATACAAGAACAGTTGGTCACACTGCCTCGTTCATAAACAAAAAAACATCACACAGTCCGTGGAAATGTGAATATCGCGTGAATGGGCCCGCGTCATTGGGATTACGCCTAATACTGTCCTCCCACTTATGTCTAGGTCTTCCTTCAGGTATCCCAGTCAATAATCTTAACTTAGAATATTGTGCCCGTATCGTCAAAGCCTTTCCTTGAAATACACATTCTTCATTCAACGCTATTCTATAAGGCCGCTTATACATTAGGAAACTCTTTTCACATAATCTTGAATGACTTATGCTTGTCTGGACAGATTTCCATACAGGTTTGTACACTTATTTTACAGGAGTAAAACTTTAATTTGACATATAACAAATCTAACAAACTATCAATATGAGTGATTTTTAATTTATTTCTAAAAATAAAACATCACATATGAAACATAATCATCTAAAGTATGGAGTTATTACCTCTTTGACTTTTTCTTTAAACTTGACATCGTTTTCTGAAGGGTGAACGTTAATGAGCATTCATCTGTCTTAATGTTAGATGTAGATTTTTTTTTTAATTGCATTACAATTTTTCTTTATTTTCCAGTTTATAATCAAATCGTAACCAATTTGGTTCACCTTTGCTTTGTAGATTAATACAAAAAACAACTGTGCAAAATTTGAATGAAATCAGACAAATAGTTCTTCAGATATTAGGTTTCTTGTAATGAAAATTGAAACTAAAGGATAAACGAGCCTAAAGTCATGACATGCACAGCTTTAGAAAAAGGTTGAATATCAGCACTACTAAACTGAATTATTGTCTGAAAATTTTGTGAACATTTTCTTGTGTATAAGTCCCCTACGAGAGCACGTTCCTTCGTATAATATTCTGGATTTTTGTAACACACTAGTAACTGCCTCTTTAGCAACTACATTATATCTTTTAGCTCTTCAAAACGGCTTCGCGTGAAACAGGCAAGTGAATGCGCACTTCTGCAATGAAGATTGCCGCTTGTAGGAACGTGAAGCGAGATAAGGAGTGTCTATGCTTAGGGTGGGGAAAGTCATCAGTAGGGTTAGGATGTTTATAACATGTCATATTTTTATTCTGACCTCTGTTCTCGCCACAAACACAAATTAAACACGAATTGCAAGCTTGTTATCCTAATCGGACCGTTTTTATTTTGCATATGAAGTCATATTTTGGTCATTTTTATGATCTTGGTCATATTTTGGTCATATTTTAAATTTAAGTCATATTTCAGTTATAAATTCAATGAAAGAGCTCAATTATTATGCATTGTATGTACTACATGGTCGAGTTAAATTTGAAATTTATTTAATGGTTATGCCAAATTAATAAGCGACTTAACTTTTAAAATCGATGCAATTTTTCATATTTTATTGACACACGAAAGGTCTACACAATATTTGAAGCTGATGAAGCGAGCAAACAAGAGCAAATTCTTTAAAAAATAGAAGTTCATTACAAGTAAAACTGTAAATCACCTATGAAATTGTTAAAAAGTGATTATCCGATTGAATTCATGTGATGTAGGAATTTAGTGTATTTTAAACGTTTTAAATTTGAACATTTATTTTTTGAAAATACGTTATTTTATTAGGTCATATTTAGGATTTTTGGGTCATATTTAGTCAATTTTAAGGTCATATTTGCAGCCATATTTTCCACTTTTTAAGACATAAACATCCGAACCCTAGTCACCAGTCTGTAAAATCATTTTTTTTATAACACGTCATGTCTTCAGCAGACAGAAATCAAGTTCCATGATCAATATTAATAGCACTCATAACAACAACAGATATTTGATTCCCAGTTATGCAAACAGATACACGTAGTGTTAATAGTCTGTGTAGTTGAGATCACGCATTCATATCATATTCACATAACAATGTCGTCGGCGTAAAGTGTCGATACAAAACTGTGGTTGTGTCGTTATATGTTTGGTATGGTTGTTTAGCGACAACATTGAATGTACGGGTGCGAAAACTTTTACAACGTCTAAATTTACGTCACATTCACTAAACGCCATAAAGTTGTCTATTGTAAACGTTTGCATAGATTATTGCAATTGAAGGTTTACCCCTGTTGAGGTTGTGATACTCTCTTATGAGCAAATGCTTTCTCTCGGGGCACGCGGGGTTATTAAAAGGTGAAAGTAGATCAGCGATAACTTAAAACTAAATAAGTTATGAGCAGCGTAAATTTCGCAGGATATGAATGCTCTAAATCATTGGTTCCCAACCTTTTTCAGCTCTCGCTCCCCTTGGAATATCATGAAATCCTCACGCCCCCTTTGATAGTGATGGGGAGAAGAA
This sequence comes from Ectobius pallidus, assembly GCA_964059195.1. NCBI lineage: Eukaryota > Metazoa > Arthropoda > Insecta > Blattodea > Ectobiidae > Ectobius > Ectobius pallidus. Next base: position 201,051,326 of record CAXKWD010000003.1, read on the forward strand.
GGCGTAAAAACGTGATTGTCAGTACTTTTGTACTTTAAGGGCCTAGCCACACGGACGGAATAAACGCGGCCGAATATTCGGGCCGAGACCGACTGATTTTGAACATGTTATACGAACCGAATTTCGGTCGCCGAACTTCAGCGACCAAAACGCGTGATGCATGTTACACGGGCAGAATGTTGACCGAAAAAACGCAAGCTGGAATTCTTTAGTGGGAAAAATGTACGGGGTTGGAAGTTTAAAAATGGCAACACATCTATAAAATCCTCCGCGCGCGTTCATTCGGTCGACATTCCGCCCGTATAAATTGGCCCATGTTACACGGCCGATTGTCGGCGAACGAAACGCGTATCCATTGGGTCAATGGGTAGGTAATGTTATGAATTACACGGATGGCGCCTCTTGAATTCGAGTATACTGTACTCATATTCAGATATGTTGAACCTCAGAAAAAGTGGGGATAAATACTGAATGGCTTACAATTATCAAAATATCTGTTTCCGTCGGAATAACTTTACGATTGCTGGTTTTATTGTTCTTACGTTAAACTTCTGTGTATTCGCGCAATATTCTCCAATATTATGCACTAGCAAGTGTCCACGGCTTCGCTCGTGTTTATTAATGCAACGGTTAGAAGTTTTTTAAATCATTCATCTAAGAGCAAAATAATTAAAAGATTTTATTTATTAACAGTGACATTGCATTAATTGCATCATTATATTTTTAAATGTATTGTCCCCTTTTGTTTAACATACCGGAATGGCGGCAATACAATAATAGTAAATCCTGGTATTATACAAAAACAAACTATTTTTTCCTTCTGGATGAACTATATTACTATCTTACTACTTATAGAACTAGTGAGTGTATTTGTTTGTTCCTTCTTTTCTGTTTCTGGACTCTGGTTGAGTGTATGAGAAGACCTTAATGCCCTAACTCTGCCAGTTAAATAAATATTTATTATTATTATTATTATTATTATTATTATTATATTAAGTAAAGTTCCATTTGAAGCAAAGATGTATGAATTCTTTACATTTCCATGGAAGAAGCAGGTGACCCAAAATGGAGTCCTACGGCATAAATTGATTATTCTTTTCAACTCTGTGACGATGATTGTTTCATTTCTGCGATGCTCTTCTTACCCAGTTTGCTGTGGCAACCGAGCAAGGCCACCTTGAATCGATTTCAGAATTGAATACGGTCTACACGGAAACACCAACTCAATTATTATGTTAGACGGTCGAGTAAAAAGTAGATGTTGCTCAGATTTAAAATGTGGTAAAGTTTCGATTTCTCTTTCTGTTTTTGGATCCATTAATTGACCCCAAGCATGCTGGATATTTAATGTCACATTTTTATACCATTGATCTACAGTGAACGCAGCTTAAATTATTGTAATCGCAGATAATGTTATCAGTCGGGTAATGTTATTATCTTTATGTAGTACCGTACGGATTAATACTGATACATTGAAAAAATGCTGCTTATTGTGATCAAAGATTCGGTTTATGTTATCACATTTTCCTTTTTGTGGATTTATTTCCAAGTATTGTAGGTCATTAAAAATGTTATTTTTAGAGCTTCCGTTTCTAACTAATCTGTATTGTGTTGTATTAGAAGTAAGGGTAGTGTTCCCCAAGGCTGGTGTGTTCCCAGTTCACAGGACGACCTATTCGAGGGTGTGGCATTCCCTAACTTTCTATTTTAAGCAGAAAAACATGTTTCACCCCTCAGTTTAGCTGTTGCTTTTGATATGTGAAGATCACAGTGTTGACATACAGTGATGGTTAGTGTAAAATGAAAATACTTGAACAGGTTTTCACCACAGGTTAGTAAACTTCCAAAAAACACTATGACTATGAAATATTGGTTAATGGACAACAAAGGAAAAATAGAAACAAAAACAAAACTTTTTATTGATTGTGAAAATGGTTGTTTGCAGGCTATTATGAGTGGTTGAATGATTCAGAGTTACGTATTATCTTGTATGTATGAATAAATAGCTTTAAATTCTATTTTTTTAGTGTGTTATCTGATGTATGAATACATATCCTTCAGTTAATTCTAGAGTGATGGGGAAAAAGTGAATAAGTCAAAATTCCAAAGTTTCAGGAAAGACAAAAAACAATTTATTTCCAAAGCATTTTAACAATATTTAGATCAGTCCACCCAGATATTTTTACATAGTAGGCCTATCTTATACTATGTAAAAATATCAGGGTGGACGGATCTATATATTGTAAAAATGCTGTGAAAATAAACCGTTATTTGTCTCTCCTAAAACTTTGGAATTTTGACTTATTCGCTTTTTCCCTATCACTCTAGAATTATTTCTGGTACTGTTATCAATCGGTTAATATTATCAGATAAGCTGCTTCCCGAAGTGATCACAATAATCGGCGTGCACTGCATTTTGTTTACATTTATGCCCTAGCGGCTCTGCTAGTCTGGATAGCCCTGCCTTCATTGAGCGACAGTCCGCTGTGTGATAGATTCTACTCCGTCACGGGGCACCTCGGTCAGTTATCAGCTAGTGCTGTGACATCACAACTAGCAAAGTGTTAGTGATCCGTGTGTGTAGCAAGCGTTTGTCTGTCCGTGTGCGATGTCCAGCCAATTGGACGCAGAAATACGAAATTGTTAACATAGGTGGAGTAAAGTGTGTCCGCATGCACCTCGAAGCCGGATTTTTAATTTTTTCTATCGTTATGAGCAACCGTTTTAGCGATTTCGTATTTTGAATTATGAAATTATTTCCAGGTGGCCTTGCTGTGCTGCCGTAGCAACCCGGAAAGAAAGAGCACGCATGCAATTGTAGATCGCTTCGATTTTGTTTGCCCGCAGAACGGAAGGGGGATCATGAATACACGCCTAAATGGGAAAACATTGATTGATTTGGACGAAACCACTATGCGGGGATTTTTTTAAGCCAGGAAACCCGAATCTGAGGTCGTTTCTTCCCGTGCGGCATTTCGAAGCCGGATTTTTAGCTTTGACATTATTCATCGATTTAATTATTTGTGATTTATTTATTTATTTAACCTGGATGTTAACGCCATAAGGCCTTCTCTACCACTCAGGCAGGGCAAAAACATGAAATACATAATAATAATAATAAAAATAAATGAAATACAATACATGATATACCTGAATAGAAGAAACGTACATTAAATACAGAGACAAAAAATCAAACATAAAATACTTGAATAATACAATGACTAAAAAAAGAAATGAAAAGAAAAGATGAAAGACTAAACAAATACGTTCTTAGTTATTATAAATTTAAATTTTCAAAAAGTCTACTCTTATACAATTCAACGGCCCTAAATAGCGTGCTCACTCGTTCCCTCACTTCGTGAGATATCGGGTATACTCGGCGATGTTCGTCTCTCGCAGTCTAAACTTTCACGAAGAGTACAAAATTAGGAAAACCGTTCCTTTATTATATAAGGCCTAAGTGAAATGAACACAATGAACAAATATTCTAATTTTATTTTTACTTACAATTTTCATAGCTTTGAACCACAAACGTTTTAAATAAACTGCCAGTGTACATTTCTTAAAAATCCTGGAGTCAATTGATAATGGCGGCGAAGCCGCGAGCACCAGCTATAATATATTGATAGTTTAAACCTGTAAAGTATCGCGGACAATAAAAATCCAAACAAATCACTCCTTCCCTTGAAAAATTATATAATTTTCTGAAAATTACACTGAATTTATCAAATAAAATTCACATCATATTCATCTGTCAACAAACAGTTGAGAAACGATACGTATTATCACTGCTCACAGGTAGCTTTGGAAGTGCATAATCGAATCTGAGATCGTTTTCCCAGGCGGCGCTTTCTAATCGTGGAATGTGCTGTGAAGCCGGAATTTTAGCTGTTTCATTAATTGTTAATGATATAGTTTATGAATGATTCGCGTGCAAGTTTTAATAAGTATAATGCTTTAATGTTTATTATTATTTTAATTTTTAATTTTTCAATTAATTATCGTGGGCGAAGCCGCGGTCACCTACTAGTACTTTCAATTCCTAAATGTTATTGTGTACTAAATTTATTAAATGACGCTTGAACTGTGAAGTCGTTTGAAGTCACGTGTAAGTGTTAATAAATATAATGTTTTATTTACTTTACTGTTAATTAAATTATTTTTAAAAATTCTGAGTTAATAAAGGATGGTTACGAATTGTCCAAATACAAATGTTGGAATAACCTTCACGTTTTACGATAAAGCGGACAAACGTAATGACGACAAATTGTAGACATATTCGCATTAAAGTGAAGACATAAACATAGGAAACAAATATAAACACTGAGTGGCGCAGTCAGTATGGCACTGAGTTTCGCTTCAAAATTCACGGGTTCGAACCCGGTACAGATTGATGGCATTTATGTGTGCGTAAATGTGAGAGTCCCATGTCTGTAGGTTTACAAGGTAGGCCCATGCAAAAGAACTCCGGCCGAACAAACAGACTGAGTAGCCGCATTTAAACAAACATTAGAGGATACTGATAAATAAATACTGAGGATAAAACAATGCCACGAGTGGTGACAACTTAATACAGTTTGACGGATGTCTGTCATGGTATTTACTTCGAATTAGAATTGTATTAATCCAGGATATCTTAAAAATATTGAAACCTTAAAAATAAATTTTGAATGACGTACAGTACTTGGAAATAAAGCCGAATATTTGATCACGATAAACAGCATTTCTTTAATTTATCTGACGAAACTCGTAAACTCAAGTTGGATTTATTAAGACTATTCCATGAATAAAAATGTAACGGATTATACAAATGAATTACTTTCTTACTTTGTGAAAAAACTAACAGCTGCGAGATCACGGCATACTATGAATCAACCATCCATGAATCGATTCGAGTTACCATGTTGTGACCAGTGCTACCAATGGTTCACATAAGACATAGTTAACTTCATTCAGTTAAGCTAACAGCAGAACAGAATGAAAGCACACGAACTGGCTTGCACCGAATCGAAATTGTGTTTTTAATCAGTGTACATTTATATTATTTCAATTTCCAAAGAAGTTATGCTGTACAAAATAATCTGTTTTCGTGCTGTTTAATGGCAGCATGTGACGTATTAATCACTGCACATTGATGCTTACGTGTCCAGTAACGAGCTGACGATTTTATCACGTAAAATTCCATCCTCATATTAATAGAAAGCATTTTATAGGATAAACGATCGTGATTGGACTGAATCCGAGGTATTGCTAAACGCTATTGGTCAATATCAAACACGCGGCGTATGAGTTGTATAGTCAGTATTAATCCGTACGGGACTTCATCAAAATGGTAATATTACCCGACTGATAACATTGTCCACGATTACATTAAGCGGCGTTCACTGTACATCGTTGAGAGGGTCAAAGAATCCCCAAAATCACCACTTTTCGCCAGTTCGTTCTATAGAAGAAAGCAGAGTGGCGGACGCAGAAATTTTTTCGGGGGGGATTTGAATAGGTAGAAAGAATACTAAAAAAATTAACTAACTTACATGTATAATTAGTTTATAAAACTGGCCACTTATATTGCATATATAGCCTTTTTTCAAATAACAGGGTGGGGGTATATCCCCCCAATCCCCCCTGCGTCCGCCACTGGAAGAAAGCGTATCATTTAGGGTGGGTGGGTGGGTGGGTGGGTGGGATGGACACAGTCCTCTCCCGAGAATGATGTATGTTGTATATTTCATTCTGAAGTCTGGCTAACCCATGTGGGATTTATCCGTTACCTCTTATCACCAAGTTGATATGGGTATTCACAAATTGCCGGCACCACTTTGCTTGCAGATAGACGGACGATGTCGATCCGAGTTGGTTAGGAAGTGACACTCTTTTCTAAATCGGTACAAGTGATTACATTCTGGCACAAATCAGGTGACAGATAACTTAGACGTCACACACATTTTTTTCCTTTGCCTAGTAAACTGATGTAACAAAATATAAATAAATCCGTATACCAAGTTTCATGAAAATCCGATTAAGCGTATCTGAGTTATCGCGCGTACAGACACACGGACAGACAGACAGACAGACTGACCAGTCAGGGCTTTGTTTCATAGAAATTGTTAATAATATTAGTTAATAATATTAGAACTCGTAATATTATTTATTAGTTAACAAAATCTTGTTTCATAGAGACATAAACACTAATCATACAATAGTTCATTAGTCAGCTGATTGATTTGGAGGTTATGTCTGGATTGTTGTTTTTTGTCAATACTATTCCAAAGCAGTATGGCCTACATAATATATCTTCATAAATGTAATAAATAATAACTAGCTCTAAGAAATGAATAAATCTGCCAGGCACTTATTCAAGATAGCAGTAGGCTTATGTACTAAAATCTAACCTCAAATCCTAAAAACTTGTGACAAAAATTCCTTTGATAGCATATGTAAGCTTTTTCTAAATTGATAATAAATCAGAGCGATTAATTTTCCACAAATTTAAGATCACGAAATCTGAATTACATGGGTTTGAGAATAAGTTATGGCTCTAAAAACAGTTATAGAAAAACACCTAATATTGTCAGTAAATGTCATTAGTTCTGCAGTCTATGAAACAGTTTACTAATAATATTAGTAATACTAATAATAATTTAGAACCATGAACTCATAACTAATATTATTAGAAAATATTCTTATGAAACAGAAGACTAATAATTATAACTAGGGCTAGGACTTTTAGGTAAATACATATTTTTTTTGCTATTACTTATGATTTCTGGACTTTGTCAAAGTTCTGGTTGGGACCTTTGGATTCAAAATACTGAGTTGCATATCACATAAAAAAAAATAATTTCGATATTTCTTATTTGAATAAATATTTTTGGCAACTTAATTATTTTTACATATTTTACCACATATCATGTTTAGAAATGAATATTTTGACAGTTTTTGTAAAATTGCGCCATATTTTCAATGTGTTGCGTTGTTATGTTCAGTTAGAGAATAAATCAGGGCGGATTTGGCCTTCATTTGTGCCAATTTCTGTTTCCTCTCACACTGCATTACTAAGTTGGAAACAACAAAACAATTGTTGACAGAATCAATAAAAAGAAATCAAACACATTGAAAACAAACTTAACAAAATCAGTGGTTCAAAAGCAAACAAAATTAAAGAAAAATTCCTGTCACGCCTAAATAAGAATGAAGGGTTACAAGTGTTGCGCAAGATTTCAGAAATTTTAATGGGTAACAGTGTAGAGAACTTGGAGCAGATGGAACATCTGAGTGTCAGTGTTACACTTTTGTCGTTCACTGCAACAGTTCTACACTTGCTGACTAGAATAACTAGATGAGTAGGGCTACTTCTGTAAATATTGGTTAAATAAGTTAATTAAAATATTTTCATATTTTTAAACATATTTTCGACTTTTTAAACATATAAAAAATAAATATTTTCGTTTTTATAAGCACCTAAAAGTCCGAGCCCTAATTATAATAATAATAATAATAATAATAATAATAATAATAATAATCTTTATTGTCGAAGACATAGTAAATGTATGGACAGTGTCAAGGTTTCCTCTAATACTAATATAAAAAATTAAAATTAGTTCTAGGCCTATTACTTAAAAGTTATGTGATTTAAAAGGCCTACGCGTGCATTCTCCAAACTGTAGGGGCATATTTGTATTAAAATAGATTTGACATGTTTTCTAAACGGAAGTAAATTTAGCGTCTTGGTATTAGCAGTTAAACTATTATATAATTGTAAACCAAAAACCATATACGTTTTACTAAGTGTAGATAAATGGTGAGACGGTGTACAGAGATTATTTCTATATCTTGTATCATAATTATGATAGTCGCTATTTTTCTGATATTCAGATGAGTTTGTATGAACAAGTTCCAGAAGTTTCAAAACATACAAAGCATATACTGTTAACAAGTTGTATTTCATAAGATATTCCCTACATGAAGTTCTTTGGTCAACACCTGCTATGCATCTGACGAAACGTTTCTGGACAATAAATACATCATTTAACATGGCTGCAGACCCCCAAAAACAAATACCGTACGATAATCTAGACTCAAGTTGTGCGTAGTAGAAAGAAAGTGTAATGTTATGGTCATATTATAACTAATATTATGATGTATTTGGTAATAATATGAGCGTAGAAGTTCTATGAAACAGGACCCAGAAAAGGCACTTAAATTATTAATTTTAATTTTATTTATTTTACTACCGAAGAATTAGCAATAACTTATTTGTGAACTTGGAGCGACTAGCAAACCCTATTTACAGGCTGCGTATAAAGTCCTTGATACAAGAATAGCATATTGTTTACCAAGATCGCTACAAACTTACCCTAATGTGCAGTGTAGCTGTGAATGAACTGTAGACACAAGATTCCAAAGTTCGGAATGAAACCAGATACCGTTGTGAGTGTGTAGCTGTGTACTATCAGTGCTGTGAGGTCGAAGTTGAGATCGGGAGTCACTGGAGCTTGGCAGTGTGACAGTGGACATCAACATGTCGTCTCGACGCGATTTGGTGGACACCACGGAGGCGGCCAGTCTTCTCAACAAAGTAAGGGTCTCCAATATTCGCCATATTTATTATTGCTATTTATTTCTGACGTATTTGAGATGATTTGGTTTAGTATACCTTACATCTGGGTTTTTACACGATATGTCCCAAGTGGTACGAGGGCCCTAGTTTGCCTACCAACACTCCCATTGCTTGGCTACTACTTTTGTCTCACTGACCCTTTACGTACGGCCTGGGTAACTGCTGTATCCATGCGCCCATGTTACTCGACTGTTGCTAGCCATGTGGTATATGCACATTTCCGCACACACACTAATTTTTGCACGACTTAACTAATTAGTGGTACTTACGAATATTTTTGCCGTGGATCGTAACTTGACATTCCCGCACGTAATCTTGTTGCTATGAAAACAAAAGAAATCTCCGTGCGGTAAAAATTACAAAAAGTACAAGTGCCGTAAGAAAAATCATAATACAAGCCTTTATGGAAGACCGGAACCAAGGCCCCCCAGTTTGTGGCGACTTTAACAGGACAAATATTCGGTCCCCATAACAAACAACACATGCGAAACACTTTCTGCAATATAACATCCATCTTCAATAGTGTATATACATGATATTTTCAGCTAATATCTCAATTAATATAAATAAATTGATATAAATAATCATATTGCAAAAAATAGCATGCAATACTCGTGCCGTAAGCGCATAACGGATCTCGGAAATTGAAAAACTATTCCTGATCCAAATGCACCGCTTACGGCACTTGTATTGCAATATACTATTCACGGTTTCTAGTGGCTTATTACGTTAGGAACATTGCTTTAGTGTTAGTGACATGTTGAGCTAGGATGGTGGCAGTAAAGTTAAGAATAGTGATAGTACACCTTTTCAACCTCAGTATTTTCAGTTTCCAAAAAAGGAAATCTACATTCGAAAAAAATAGGCCTAATTTTCGGAAAAAGTGAACTTGAATTCATAAAAAAGTAAACTCAATTTCGGAAAAAGTAATTTCAATTTAGGAAATAGAGTTAACACCAAGTTCTAATAAAAATTAATGGTTATTAAAAATAGCTTCCTAACAGGGCAGTTATTGCTAATGCATTAATTCTTTGAACTACACAGAATTTAACACCCTCTTTTCAGTTTCCCAGAGGCATGGATGACGCTTCGCCATTTTCGACGTACATAACCTTTCCTCAGCCAATCGCGTGATGTTTTATATTGAACACCATTAGCCTCAGCCACTAATCTCCACCATTCTTTGCTTCTTTCAATATTCGGATAGGACACTCGTCTGTAATTACTTCTCCGATGACGAATAGCCCCTGGCTCTATTTTCAGTAAAAGTATTCGCCTTTATTTTTAAACTAGCTGAAAAGGCCCGGCGTCGCCCGGGCTTTGTATTTTTTAATTTGAAATTAACTTATGGAGGACTTTCGATTTTGAAACTCTAGGTAGGTATGTAGAACTTGAAATGAAGAAAAAGATTTGTCACACACAAACTATTCCATCAGAAAACGCTAGATATAGCTTTTTATGGCTCATAGAGGATGTCGAATGCTGCATTCCGTTGCTTCTACACATCATGCCTGGGAGGGGTTGAAATAAGAAGAAACATAAATTACATAAGAATGTATTGACTTGACGGAAAATTTTATTTTTCATTCTCATGTTACCATACAACCGTTTCGGGGCTGAAATAAAAGAGAAATGCAGTATCAATTTCATACTTTCCTCCTCTAAAACCCGGGACATAATATACTGCGAAGCATAGGACTCAAAATGTTCCATCCCATGCTTAGGGCCTATGATAAATATCCCTATTTCTCAACTAATACAAAGCCTACAGCTATGGATAACGTATCAGCGGAATGGATTATTTACCGACTTCTGATATAGCATACTCACACACTTTAGTTGTCCCTGCAATACGACCTCTTATTCTACATCAAAATGTAAAGTGAGAAAATATTTCTTATGTCGAGGGTAGAGAAAGTTATGTGACTGCATCACACTGTGCTTTATTTTCGTGGATTTCATTTTTCAGTAATTATTTTCCCCAATATATTACATCGATGGAATCATAATTCGTTCAAGTCCAGTATTATATAGTTGCCAAAGCCCTATGTGATCACAGTAGCTAAACAATACACTGTTGTCATGTGAACTGAACAGCATTTCATTTTTTTCAGTATAATATTCTCAGAAATTATATAATTTTGAAGGGAAGGACTGATTTGTTTGAATTTTAATGTTGACCGCGTTACTTCCCGGCATGTGTGCAAAATTTCGTTCAAATTGGTAAAGTAATGTAGATTTGTATAAGGTACATACATACACACTTTCGATTTTATATATTAGATGTAATCTTACCTATCAACATAAACGAATGATTCATTTACTCGTAACCACTGGCAACAGCAGCGAACAATTACTTCCTGACTTGAAAAATTACCAAGGCCCCCTATATATACTGTAGGTAATAATGTCATAATGCCATTTTTATGGCAGGAAACAACTGAGAGCTACTGTTGTCCAAAGTTATCTCTACCTAGGTATATACAGTATAATATATAAAAGGCTTTGTCCTGACTGACTGACTGACAGGAATCAACGTAGAGCCTAAACTATAACAGGTAGACTTGGAATTTTGACAGTACCTTCGTTTCATAATGTAGGTGCTCACTAAGAAAGGATTTTGAAAAATTTTGATTTAAATGCCAAAAATCAAATGTTTTTGAGTATACTTAATCCCTTTTTACTTCCTCTGCCCGTACCATAGGTACTATAGGTAGAGGAAGTAGGCCTACTGTTTTCGACCCCAAAATTCGAAATTGACTTTTTAGCATATATACACGTTTCAAGGCCCCCTGAATCCAAAAATACTATTTTTTAAAACATGTCTGTGTGTCTGTCAGTCTGTCTGTGTGTCTGTGAACAGGCTAGCTCCAAAACGGAGAATCGTGTGTAAACAGAATTTCGTATTTGTGTCAAATACCTTCTGCAGATGTGTGCCCAAGATTGGGACAAGTTTCTCTTATTTTTAAGGGGACTTTACATGAAGAAATTTTCATGTTTCGCAATTTTCTCGAAAACGGCTCTAACGATTTTCTTTAAATTTTTCACATGTGTAGCTTATAGTGAGAGCCAAAACTTTTATTTGAAACTTTTTTTCGAAACAATTCTCTGAAGGGTAGTTACAAGCCACCCACAGTTCACCCACTATTTGTAGAAAGTTTGTGTTCCGTGGTGAACAATTGAATGCGCGCTCTTTCACGGCCTCTTATTCCATACTAGCATGTGCCCGCGGCTTCGCCCGCGATAATTATTTCAAAAATTAAAAATTAAGAGCATAATAGTTAAATCATTATGTTTATTAACACCTAAATCACGTGGACTACATACCACGATTAGATAGCGTCGCCTGGTAAAAGCGACCTCAGATTCGAGTTCCTTGGCCCAGAATACCCCTGTGCAATGAGTTTCGTCCAAATCGAACAATGTTTGACCATATTTAGGCCTTCCGTGTAGGTTGAAAATTTCATATGTCTTCGAGCCTTGATATTCTAAACAAATGAATCGTCCAGGATGGACTTACAAAATCAAGCGATCGCCCGCAACGCAGCGACAGTAAATTAAAACAAAAGCACTTCGAAATCTACCTCAGCTTGTAGGCTTGCCTAAAGGGATTTTTGTTATTGTTATTAATGATTTTATGATGTTTTCTCGAAAATGTTTGAAAATTTTTCCCATGCCGGACTAGTACCTTTGTTCATTGATAATTAATTCAAACTGTCCACATTTTAGTTTCTCCTCGGCTTCTTTCAGGGTAAAATTCTCTAAATACATCTGAAGTTCCTCAACTACGTAACTGCACGACTTACCAGTGCACTGCTATACCCAGTTTCATATTCTTTCCGCCAGGCCTTGCAGTTTCCTTAGGTCCTGTGAAACTCATCAGGTTATGAAGAGCTTGTGACTCATAGCGACAGTATTTCTTATCATCGTTGTAATCTGGCTTGCTTTCAAGTCAAGCAAGTTAAAAGCTGTGACTGGTTGCAGAATTTCAAAGGGGCAGGCAAGCTAAAATCAGAATATGTACACCTTTAGTTAGGTACCTTCTGAGGCTGTGACAACGAAGGTTGGCGACACCTTCTCTTATATCTAAGGGGACTTTATATGAAGATTTTTTTTTTTTTTTTGCTATTTTCTCAAAAATGGCTCTAGCGACGTCCTTCAAATTTTGTACATGGAGTGCTTATGCCAAGAGCTAAAACTTTTATTTTAATTAAAAAATATATATATCTGAAGGGTGGTTGTAAGCTACCCACTGTTTGTAGAAACTCTGTCTTGCCTGGTGAACAACTCAATATGCGAACATCCACGGCCTCTTATTCTTGCGATTCTGTACAAGGATATGTGAATACTGCTAACTTTTATTTGGGCAAAGGAAGTTATGTGACTTTCACATCAGATTTTTACACAGAATTATCAAATCCAAATCACAGAACATATTGTTGCCACTGGTATCAGATGGGTTTGGAAAAAAATGAAATGCAAGTTTGACAAATAAGAGAAGTTTTCAATATAATTCATGTTATAAATAAAGATTACAGAATTAAATCCACGAAAATAATGCAGTGACATAACTTTCTCTACCCTGGACATAGAGAAAACAAAACGAGGTATGGTAATGTGTATATTATTATATTGCTTTCTGTTTAATTTCATCCCCAAACAGTTTTATGGTAACATGAGAGTGAGAAATAAAATTTTCCCCTGGATATTACAATTTTATGTTACAGGAATTTCTATTTCGTCTTATTTGAACCCCTACCAGGCTTGCTGTGCAAGCGATGGGATGCAGAATTCTACATCCTCGATGAGATATAAAGCTATATCAAGCGTTTTCTGAGAGAATAGTTTGAGTGTGATAAGTCGTTATTCCTATTTCAAATTCTAAATACCTACATAAGGACATATAATTAAAAAATTGAAAGTTCTTCATAAGTTAATTTCCAATTACAAAATTGAAAACCCGGGCGACGCCGGTCGTTTTAAGCTACTATCTATTTTTCAGTGAGTCCCACGCAAGAGTTGGCCAATGACGCGGGTTTCTGCGTCGCGCCTGGCACAGCTCCAACTCCCGAGCGATCGGGTGAAATATCTACGCAAATAATGCCGCGGTTAGTGTAATGATTCAGGTTCTCACATTTACAGTTAAAATTACAATGAAAATAACCACGTACCTCATCACAAGAGATGTTGGAAATGTTCTCCTCTTGCATCCACACAATACTGGCACCTTTTTAGGAAATTTTCTTTCACGCGCATAAGTTCAGCTTCCGAGATAGAGTTAATTTATTTTGTGATATTGTCTTTAAGTTCTTCTTATGTATGGGAAATTGACCTGTACACTTTATTTTTCAAGTTTCTCCATAAATAATATTTACATACTGTTAAAAGAACTTAAAGACAATATCACATAGGCCTATGATCTACAAGCCCCACATATCTTATGGTAAAAATAAAATATTGATCTACATCTTCAATTGTTCGAATGACCTTTGGATAAGAAGTACAAACGGGGTGTTAATTAAATAACTTTTCTTCCCTACAGTACACTTTCGACTAAGTATTAAAATTTTTACTCCAAATTTCATTCTGACACAATTTATGACAGACCATGAGTTATTGTTTCAGACAGTGTTTATAATTGTGTCTAGAATCTTTACTAATTGTAAAGCTCGTTTTATTGACTCCTGCTGCATTTACATTTTGTGACGATACAGCCATATACCAAAACATCTTCAAGAACCAGTGCTATTATAAACATATATGTGGATATGTATGTATGTATGTCCCCTATACAAATCTACATTTCTTGACCAATTTGCGCGAAATTTTGTACACATACCCAGTTTAGCCCGGAAAGTAACGCGGTCAACAATAAAATTCAAACAAAATACTCCTTCCCTTCAAAAAATATATAATTTCTGAATTTTTATCATATGCAATTCAGTTCTCATGACAGCGTGTATTGTTTAGGCCTACAGTGTTCACATAGGGCTTTAGGAGCTACATGATCGTGGGTTTTAATAAATTCTGATGCTATCGGAGTAATACATCGGTGTAAATAGATAATCAAGAATGAAATCCACAAAAATAATGCACAATGTGATGGAGTCACATACCTTTCTCTACCCTGGACATGGATAATATTTTCTCACTTGGCATTTTGATGTAGAATAAGAGGTCGTATTGCAGGGACAGCTTAATCCAGTTGTCTCAGCTTGCTTGAGTGTCAACGAGTATGCTATATCAGAAGTCGGTAAATAAACCTATGCACTGATACGTTATTCATAACTGTAGGCTTTGTATTAGTTGAAAAATATGGATGTTTATCATTGACCCTAAGCTTGTAAACGGAGACGAAATAGAATAAAAAGCTATTTATTAAGAGTTTTATGAGGTAATAGTTTGAGTGTGACACATACCTGTGTATGGACCTAGTATTTGAAAATCGAAAGTACTTCATAAGTTAATACGAATTATAAAATAGAAAACCCGGGCGAAGCCGGCCCGTTACTTGTTTATAATTCGTATGTGCATGAAATATAAAGCCATTCCTAAATGATAAGGACGTAATGTAATTATATGTATTGCTTTTAGCAATAGTCTTGCGTTAGTGTAAGTTGTATGTTATTTCACAGAATTCCATTGCCGAGTTTTAGAGGTTTTAAGTTCTGCAGGTAATTTATCAGTTGAAAGTATGAAAAATTAAGCAATTATCCAAATATAATATAGTAATTTTCGCCATGTAACGTTAAAAAATACTGAAATGTATAAATTACTAGGTAACTACAGTGTGTTTCACGTTCGAGTTGGTCGATCATGCGGGTTTTTGCGTCGTGGCTGCCACAGCTCTGACTCCCAAGCGATCGGGAAAAATAATATAGGCCTAGTCTACAACTCTAGACAAACAAAGCCGCTTACGGTGTAACGATTCAGGTTCTTACAATTTATTGTTAAAATGGCAATGAAAATAAAATCAGGTAAGCTGATATAACAAAGTGCGAGAATGCTTTTGTTTAGTCAGTGATAATTGTAATTATGATAGGCCTATGCAGAAAAGAAGTTATTTTTGTAATAGACCTCCGAGTTAAGCAACGCCGGTCTCCTTAGCCGCGGTAGCTAAGGCTTGAAACCGTCGGTAAGGAGGCCGTGGGTTCGACTCCCGCCTCGGGCATAGGTGTTTCTGTGTAATCAGAAAAACAAGGAAAAGGAAGTAATGGTAAAAAGCAAGGAGATGCACTATCGCCTTTATTTTAAAATAGTAGTAATAATAATAATAATAATAATAATAATAATAATAATAATAATAATAAACAAAAAGCTCCAGATCGATGCATTAAGCAGGGCTTGCGGAAGAGCAAAGGTCTAATGTTTGATTCTTAACCTTAACTCATATTCGTGTAAAAAAATCTTAAAGTATGTCAACATTTCACAAAATGCAGTGGCAATAATTATGTAAGTAAAGGCCTACGCTTCCCTGACATGTTTGTTTCAGATTTATAGGTTATAGGTTATGAAGTAAAGCCAGTCTCAAATCAGTCTAACAGGAATTAGGCCTACAGTAGGTCTATTGCTTGCATAGGAGAGTTATAAATGAAAAATAATGATATTTATGTTTCCATCACCGCCGTCTCGAGAATTACACTGCCTGTCCTATGCTTTATTTTAACATGGAGTTCAGAGTATTGTTAAATTGCCTAATTTATACAGTAGAGGCGACACAGTTCACACCCAGATTGCAGCAATCACTAATCAAAATAAGCATTAAACAGACACAGATACTTGTGTTATTTGTTTAGAACGTAATATTATTCCAGTATATGACACTTACCTTGAAATGGAATTTTGGAGCAATAATTAAAATAAATGTAAATTAATTAGACGCATTGATAGACTATATTATGAGCACCGCAGTCTCGAGGAGTAATACAGTTTAGAAGGCAGTGATTATGAGACGGCGGTGACAGCACTACATAATCAACAATGTCGTAGCAAAAAACAAGAAGCAATCTGGGTGTGAATGGTGCTGCTATCTGTAATGTCGCCGAGTACGCAAAATTAGCCGTATTGGACAGGCAGTGTATACACGAGTAAACACGAGTGACACAGTCTAGAAGGCAGTGGTTTCCATACAAGTCGATAGAATACACAATATTATATCAACAGCAGCTGCGTTTAATTATTCAACGCCTAGGTAAGCGAGCGACAATGTGATAGTTATGTTTAGTATATTGTGGGCCATGCAATATTATTGTAACATTGTAAAATTAATATTGTGTTTGCATGCTTTCAAATGGAAAAATATACTGTTTATGTAAAGTACAAGCTGGATAGAACTTCTGGAAATGAAAGCATGCTCTTTATTAAGCAATTTCGCCTATTATTTCTACTTACAGAAACTGATACATCTGAACGTCTCTTCTTTACATTAGTTACGGCCGCTGATTGGCCGTCCGAGAGCCAATAAAGATGCTTCGAGTATTCGGATAATTCAGATTATATTATAGGCCTACTATATGTGACCGTGAATTGGTCGTTATTTCGGCACCGGTCAACCGATTTGGTCCAAAATGAATAAACTTCTTCCCTTGGACGTTATAAATACGTGTACCAAGTTTCATGAAAATCCCATAAAGCGTATTTGAGTTATCGCGCGTACAGACACATGGACAGACATTTTCCGATATAGATCTAACCGTATGTGACTATTATTTATGGGGGAGCTTTAAACAAATTATGTGTATAGGTCAAATCCTCATACATCAGAAGAACTTAAACACAGTATGAGAAGAGAAATAACTTTATCTCGGAAGCTGAACTTATGCGCCTGAAAGAAAATTTCCTAATAAGGTGCCAGTATTGTGCGGATGCAAGAGAACGACATTTCCAACATCCCTTGTGATGAGTTACGTGGTTATTAAGTGCTAGAATGGTACTGTCTGAGATTGTGTTGTGGATGGGGAGATGTCTGTCCGTATGTCTGTACGCGCGATAACTCAAATACGCTTTATCGGATTTTTTATGAAACTTGGTATACTCATTTATAACGCCCATGGGAAGAACCCTAATGATTTTGGACCAAATTGGTTGAACGGTACCGGAGTAATACCCAATTTAGTACCTATTTTATGGTAATATATTAGACAGAATTTATCAAATGCAAATCAGTTCTCATGACAACATATGGTTTTAGAGTGTTCACATACGGCGTTGGAAGTTGCAAAACAGTTAGCTTTGACAAATAACACTACCCATATATTCCTTCACATATGCTTGTCAAACTAGACCTTTGTTCTTCCGTATCGATCGATCTGGAGATTTACTCGGAAATCGATAACAAAATAACTTATTTTCTGCATATCATAATTGCAATTATCACTGATTATACAAAAGCATTCTGGCACTTGGTTACATCAGCTTACCTGATTTTTAAATTTTTGTATTGCTTCAGTACATGTTCATAACAGGAGAGACAAGACGGTATAATAAGAACTTAATGAGCCTGCATGTTGTGTTGCAACTGATAAGAGATGTTGGTACATATCCTGCACCAAGGTTATCACTTCATTTTCACATCCACATCAATGCTTGGTTAAACCTGCGCATGTGCTTCCTTCAACGCCAAGAACTCATATCTCAAGCAATGTTTACAAGTCTGCAGTGGTCCAGCACTGAGTCGATCCAATTCAATCAGTCAGAATCATAGGGAGTCAGAGATACAGTGCGCCAGGGAACTTTCTCCGCAGTAGCTAAATGCTGGAGAGGGTGCTAGCAACTGCAGTTATGTTGGCAGCAGAATGTAGCAGGCAGGCAGCGGCCACTGACACCTTTATCAGTTCGTGCTTTTTGTTGCACCCATCAGTGAATATTTTTAATACTATTGACAGTTTTTTTTTTTCATAAAAGCTAGTGCTTAGCACCCTATCCAGCTTGTAACCGCTGCGGAGAAACTTCCCTGGCGCATTGTACTACTGTAGCAGGGACCTTAGGAGTGGTGGTCTACAGCTTAGTCAGGCCTGGCAGGCAATAATGGCCTCTCTTATGCCAAAATAGGGCATTGTATAAGAAAAGCACCGGTTTCACATCTCATAATACCATCAGATTCATTTTTCTTTTTGACCAATCAGAGCGCTCCGCTTAATTGTTGCACTTTCCGTTTTTCTTATTGATGCCTATCTCACTTACTATTTTCTGTCTCTCCTATACAATACAGACATTTTCATAAAACCACTTGCTGCTTCATGTCAACCTGATTTATCTCCTTCATCAGAGGTCGTCAAGGCTATAAAAGAGCTCAAGCTTGTATTGAAATTGAATTATTTTAATGGCATTTTAGATGAATCGGTGACATTAGAAGGCATTCATTAAATACAATCAATGCGCCTGTTTTCTGTTTAAAAAAAACACAACCAGTTAATAAACAACCAATTATTCAACTAGGCCTATTTTTTGCTGAAATTTAATATTGCGTAAAACGTTATTATATTATTGTTATAGTTCTTAGCGATGCATACTGGTATCACCAGTGTGCATTTATGGTGTTGAGGTTAAGTTTCATAATGTTTATAGAGGGTGACTACAATATAATTATTAAATCAACGTTTCTGAACTATGAAGTACGTCACTTCCCTTATAATAATATTAATGCTGATTCTTGAACATCATGGAAGTTAAGCGTGGTTGTGTTTATTTTCTGACAGTGGTGACGTATGCATAAGTCATAGCCTTAGAGAGTTTTTTAAATGATTAGAACATAAAGAAAAGAGAACGCAAATACGTCAAGTGTGTACAAATGAATGTAGAAATCACGGCCTCCGTAAACTTATTCAATTTTTTATACTGAATAGAGAAGGCCTTGACCACAATGCAGTCAGATGTTTGTCATTAGGTTTCAATGTGAAAATTTAAGAGGGAACGCAATATGTTAAATTGTAACTATATTTGCTCCTATTTTAGTGTCGTCTCGGTTTGCGAGAGTCACGTGTGACTCGAGTAGGAATTCCAATTGCAGATGAGCTTATCACTGCTTCTGCTTAGTGTTTGCTCGTATACACGAGTTCTGGGATCATTTTACAATAGTTTTCAAACTGTGCATCGCGAGTCGTTTCCAACTTCAAGATGTCCGAGAGCTAAGGACCGAGTGGGCAATTTGTAAATTATAAGCTGAAAGTAAAATAGAAGTTAGCCTATAACTCTTGTGTTATTTTCAACCGTAAACATTCTTTAACAGAACTCTACTTCTATTATTGCCATTGCAGTACTACAATTTATCGTGTAATTTATGTCTAGCTATTAATCATTTATTGTTCAAAATAACATTAATAACACAAACCAACAGCCATTTTGGTGCCTTAGAATTTATACCTATTCTTGGTTATATTTAGGTCGCTGATGTCAAATGTGCCATTAGTTTTGTCCTATCAGCTTTAGTTTTGTGAGAGATGGTACTACCATTATGCATATTATCCCATTTTACGTTTGATATAAATAAAAAACAGTGTCTATTTTGCTTCTAAATCATGTGAAGAAAAAAGCAACACACTAACATTACATTAACATTACAATCTCTCTATATATATAAAAGGCTTTGTCCTGACTGACAGGAATCAACGTACAGCCTAAACTATAACAGGTAGAGACTTGGAATTTTGATAGTGCCTTCGTTTAATAATGTAGGTGCTCACTAAGAAAGGATTTTGAAAAATTCTGATTCTAAATGCCAAAAATTAAATGTTTTTGAAAATACTTAATCCCTTTTTACATAGAATTATCGAAACAAATTCACAGAACATATTGTTGCCAATGGTATAGGTGGGTTTGGATTAAATGAAATGGATGTTTGACAAATTAGAGAATGTATCATTATAATTCATATTATCTATATTAATAAAGGGAATTGTCCTCGATGTCCAGCAAAATCTACTGAACGCAGATATCTGAAATTTTAAACATAGGTGGGCTGAAGGATCGGAAAATGCACCTCGAAGCTGGAATTTAAATTTTAGTTTTCGTTCGTGAGTTATGAGTGAAAAACGGGCAAAAAAACGTGCATTTTTTGCGTTTTCAAAACATAAGTTTTCAGTTATACATTACAATGTCAAATCAATTACAGTTGGCTTTGGCTATTTTTGTCATACCTTGGAAATAAAACTTTCGCGATCGCTTGAATGTTGTAAGCCCTAAATATGGTCAAACGTTGTTTTATTTGGACGAATCTCACTATACAGAGGTTTTCTGGGCCAAGAAACTCGAATCTGAGGTCGCTTTTACCAGACGATGCTATCTAATCGTGGTATGTAGTCCACGTGATTTAGGAGTTAATAAATATAATGATTTTACTATTATGCTCTTAATTTTTAATTTTTGAAATAATTATCGCGGGCGAAGCCGCGGGCACATGCTAGAAACAATATAACAGGGGGTCTTTCAAAAAATTGATATTATCACGGTCGTTTATGACTTATGAGCTATCAATCTGAGGGCCAAAAAATAACCCAGCTTATAGTTTTTCTGTACTTCGTACAGTTTTCGTCCTATGTGTCCAAAGTATGGTCAAGATTTTGTTTCCCTACACTAAGAGTTCACGAATAAAATCTATATAATAGTAGAGCTGGTAGAGAAAAACTGTTTATTTGGAATAAGCACACTAAGTGTAGCCAAAATCCGGTAAAACATCTGAGACACCAAACAAAAAGTTCTTTTTTTGGCTGTGTATTCAATTCGGCAACAAAAAAAATTGATCTATAAACTAGACACCGGCAGTTGACGTAAACCAACACAATATTTAGTTTTACTGAAAACATTACTTACGACCTTCATTTCCCCCCAATCATTCATAGTCTGCAATTCTTTATAATAGCGCAGGATTTTTCATTATTTTCATTTTATATAACTTCAAGAGAGACTTACATTTCTTTACAACTAGGTAAATTTTTTACGTAAATGTTTCTCCGACGTTCAACTGTTTCAAACAAACTGTAGCCAACCAAAATAGCCTGAATTCTCCTACACACGAAATTACCAAGAAGTTGTTGATTACTATTCTAAGCACAAGCAAACTTAAGTTGTTTTTCTATC
Source organism: Ectobius pallidus (assembly GCA_964059195.1). Classification (NCBI taxonomy): domain Eukaryota; kingdom Metazoa; phylum Arthropoda; class Insecta; order Blattodea; family Ectobiidae; genus Ectobius; species Ectobius pallidus. The sequence goes on from CAXKWD010000003.1 coordinate 201,073,020, forward strand.
AAAAATAACATAAAACGTCGCACGAAGTTCGACTGTCATACGAACTTAATATGCTCTCACGAATAACATAACTCGCTGTCGTTGACTTCGTGCCGGCCTGTAAGTTCTACATAACGGTTTTACATCGTTCATTACGACTGAGTTAAACAGAGTGCATTTCACAAAAATAAGCAGATTGTAGTTTTCTCGTTACTATGGGAAACAAAAGAATGTCATTCATATTTTAATTAATGTTTGTTCCGATCACCGCCGTCTCGAGAATTACACTGCCTGTCCTATGCTTTATTTTAACATGGAGTTCAGAGTATTGTTAAATTGCCTAATTTATCCAGTAGAGGCGACACAGTTCACAACCAGATTGCAGCAATCACTAATCAAAATAAGCATTAATCAGACACAGATACTTGTGTTATTTGTTTAGAACGTAATATTATTCCAGTATATGACACTTACCTTGAAATGGAATTTTGGAGCAATAATTAAAATAAATGTAAATTAATTAGACGCATTGATAGACTATATTATTGAGCACCGCCGTCTCGAGGAGTAATACAGTTTAGAAGGCAGTGATTATGAGACGGCGGTGACAGCACTACATAATCAACAATGTCGTAGCAAAAAACAAGAAGCAGTCTGGGTGTGAAAGGTGCTGCCATCTGTAATGTCGCCGAGTACGCAAAATTAGCCGTATAGGACAGGCAGTGTATACACGATTAATAGCCTACAGTTTAGAAGGCAGTGCCAAGAAGTTGTTGATTACTATTCTAAGCACAAGCAAACTTAAGTTGTTTTTCTATCAAAAATAACATAAAACGTCGCACGACTGTCATAAGAACTTAATATGCTCACACGAATAACATAACTCGCTGTCGTTGACTTCTTGCCGGCCTGTAAGTTCTACATAACGGTTTTACATCGTTCATTACGACTGAGTTAAACAGAGTGCATTTCACAAAAATAAGCAGATTGTAGTTTTCTCGTTACTATGGGAAACAAAAGAATGTCATTCATATTTTAATTAATGTTTGTTCCGATATTCGCATTTAAGTAATATTTATTTAGTTTTTATCTTGACATCTATCAGTTGTATAAAGAAAGTGATAACCAAACAAATGTTTACATTAATTTTTTCTACAATTTTACTCTCGTAGGTTTTCATGTATCGCCTACTGTATGGAGATAATCTAGAAAAAATAAAAATAAATGCGAGTGAAGTACCCCCTAAAGTCATTTTTACAGAAAAACGGATATAACCGTTTTATTAGTCATGGATAGATGTTTCGAATTTTAAATTCATATTAAAATGGTTAAAGCCATTTTTTTCAATAATTAAAATTTTAAACAAAATTGTCATGAAAATTCCCCTTAATATTTCAGTTATGAATTCCAAATTCTGGGTGTCCATAAAATTAAAAAATTCCTAATTCAAAAAGAGAAGTAAATACAACGAACCGTTTGCTGCTGTTCTTGTCCACAGACAGACAGAAACACAGAAGTCATTCCAGAAAGACTATTTTCGGTTTCTAGGTATCGTGAAACTCATGTTTTCTCGGTATTATCTCGATATCGTTTTCTTGTCACGATCATTAAACATTCCAAATAAAAAAGATAATTATATATTTATTTATTAGGGATGGAGCGTAGAGTTGCAAAAGCAAATAGGAATCAACGTAGAGCCTAAACTATAACAGGTAGAGATTTGGAATTTTGACAGTACCTTCGTTTTATAATGTAAGTGCTCATTAAGAAAGGATTTTGCAAAATTTTGATTTTAAATGCCAAACATCAAATTTTTTTAGTATACTTAATCCCTTTTTACACAGAATTATCAAATCCAAATCACAGTTTATTTGACAACAGTATTGTTGGCAGTCTCCACATAAGGCTTTGGAAATAATTGAAACGTGTCTGTGACAAATTAGAGAAGGTATCAATATAATTCATGTTATAAATACCGTAAATATTAAAGAATGAAATCCACGAAAATAATGCAGTCACATAACTTTCTCTACTCTGGAAATAGAGAAAACAATACGAGGTATGGTAATAGCCTATGTTTTGGAGAGAGAAGTATGAAAGTGATATTGCATTTATGTTTAACTTCATCCCCAAAACGGTTTTGTGGTAACATGAGAGTGAGAAATAAATATTCCGCAAAGACAATACAATTTTATGTTACCAGAATTTCTGTTTCTTCTTATTTGAACCCCTACCAGGCTTGGTGTGTAGAAACAATGGGGTGCAAAATTCTACATCCTCTATGAGCCATAAAAAGCTATACCAAGCGTTTTCTGAGGGAACAGTTTGAGTGTAATAGTCGTTCTTCCTATTTAAAATTATAAATACTTATATAATGACCAATAATTTAAAAATCGAAAGTCCTTCATAATATAATTTCGAATTACCAAATACAAAACCCGATATGCGAGAAATTAAAAGCACTTTTTTGTAATGTTTTCGAAAATTGCTTTAATATTTCTATTTAAATTTTGAACATGAACTCAACTTATCAAAATTAAGCTTTTGTTTCAAATACTTTTTCATATAAATTGATTGAATGCCTCGCGAACTGCTTGTACTGCTGCTGTTTCGCACCGGACTTCCCTTCCGCAATAACCACAAGTTTTGTTGCCTCCTAAAATCAATAATGATAGCCACTGATATCTTAATGGCTACGTTCTAGAAAACTTTAAACCCATTTCTGAATGATTAGCAAAGAGAGTTCAAGGCTTCACATAATGAGGAATGCGTCAACTGCAGTGGGTCACCCCTGTGTCTCGGACTTTTCATTTCTAGGGACAACAACGATGTCTGGAATCTGGAATCCTATACCTCCTAGTGAAGGGCCTCCAAGTGGAGGTGTCTGTTTACCTATGTGAATTTTGTTATGGTTATTTTCCGAAAGAGGGCAGAGGGACAGATGGTAAGCCCATCACCTCTCAACCCCCTTCTGGAAACTAAGGTATTACTTGGACGTGAAAGGGCCGTGAAATTGACAACAACGATAACTGCAAAATTTCCTTAGCCTGTTTTAGGTTTAAATGTAACTAGTAAGCAAATGATATCCCTGAAATGCTGAGAAAATTGGACATTTCAACTGCATCGCTGTATTTATAAATAATCTTTCACCAAGGCTGTTGCTCACAAGATCATAATCTGTTAATTTTAAAACTTTGCAGCCTCGTCGAATTCAAAACTAGCGTTCAAAACTAGGGATCGGCAAACTATGTGAATATTTAATTATTTGAAGCTCATTTTGGGAAAAAATAGTTTTATGCTGCACCCTAGGCTCCTCTCTAATGAGGCCCGCCTGGGAAGGTGGGGTTTAGGGTTTCGTCACAGAAGAAATTCAATGCGAGACATAATAAACTTCGTGCTATTCAGTATATTGCTCCTAATCTAACATAAACGTTCCTAACCTAACAAAACGGCGGAGCTTGGGTGGGGTGCAGCATAAATCTATCTTTTGCCCTGATGTTCAATTGTTGATAAGTAGGGCCCGGATTTGTATGTAAAAAAATGTTTTTTTTTTCCTGATGCGTACATTCCTAAAACAAAGTTTTATATCCAAATCGAGGTCCGGCAAACGCAAATTCCAAATTTTATTTCACATAAAAACACATATTTTACAAAAAAAGTTATGTGAATAAATATTTTCGATATATTCTCCATAAATAAATATTTTAGTACTTTTCCTCATTCTCTTTTAACATTTTACAACAATAATTTTTATCTCTAAAGAATTCAACACAAATGCTTCACTTGCAATGAGGTGAGAGTGATTATCAGGGAAGAACAGAACAGAACCCAATCTCAACATTGCGTAATTCACTTAAAGAAATACAATACGTTGAAAGGCAACTTAACACTATCTCAGGTTCGAAAATAGAAGTTCTAAGAACAAAATTTAAAGGTATGATTGAGAAAAATGGTGGCAAAGTCGCTCAAGTTTTGGAAGGCCAAAACATAATCGAATTGATTGTGTGTGTGTGTGTGTGTTAGTGATCTACCCCTCTTCAAATATGCAAGGTTAACATCGTGTGATGTAGAACATTCCTTTTCTCAATATAAGGCATTATTCTCGGATAATAGACAAGGATTTGTGATCCATAATCTGGAAATGACATTTGTTGTGCACTGCAACTCCTGTCAGCATTTTACATCTGATGGTGGCGAGTTTCAATATAATTTGTTCTAGTAAGTTACGAACATTCTGGTGTTTTTGTTTCTTTTCTCATTTTTTAAAGTTTTTTAAGTTTTAGCACATATTTTTAACATTTTTAGCACATAAAAATCCGGGCCCTATTGATAAGACATTGATTCCTGCCTCATAACTTATGACTTGAATTTGGGTTAACCTCATTGAGAATTTAACTCACAGTAGGCCTACAGTTGTTGTACTATCACTGTTATTGTTCATAACAGTACATTAATTCTTAATAGTATTTACTAATGTATAGTTTAGCCTAACAAGTAAGATTCGCTGTGTCTGCCCTTAACAAAATTCCTGGCTACGCTCCTGTGCGGGAATCTACATGGACAGAACTCTGGGAAGAGTTGGTAGTTATGTGATCATAGGTGACCCGTGACATCGAAGCATTAGCAAGCAAACAAGCAGGCAACTTGGTTGAGGCCGGTGTGGAGTGAGTGAGGTACACAACACACACTTGCCCTTATATTCCTCAGTTCCTCGTCCATGCATTAGCTTCACAATGAAAGCTTCTATTATTAGTTTATTTGTGCCTACGTTCATTTGCTATCAGAATGGTACCCAATACTTGCTCTGTACTGTATCAGACACGACGTTGTGTTACCTTACCTCAGCCATCTGTACTGGGATCTGTCCGTCCACTGAATCACACAAACTTGAACACACAACTAGAAATACCGCCCTAAAAGAATACGCAACCCGAAGACACATTCTGTATTCCTAATAAGCTAAAAACCGTTTCGACTTTTCACTGACACACCCCGTTGTAAGTCAGTGTCCGCCATTACGTAACTCAACTCGAAACTGTACTCTAATCGATCTGCAGATGCGTATCGATTGCAAAGATTATACGTATCGACATAATCAGTATCGCCAAATTACAGTAGATATTTATAATGGAGCTGTTATAAGAGCATCACGACCAAGTCGTTTCCGAGACATTAATATTGTTATTGAAAACATAAATAGAAACGCGTGATTCATGTTCATTCTTCTGAATTATGAATACTCTCCGATCTATGCATTAGGTTTATTTTGGTCTCTTTGTGAAAAATAGTACAAGTGAACTTTACGAATAATATCACAATAAAAACAATCCAATACAACTTTACTTTTTATTCATTTATTAAATGCCAGTATGGTACTTTATGGGATTGTGTGTGGGGACGAAAAAATGTCTGTCCGTCCGTGTGTCTGTACGCGCCATAACTCAAATACGCTTTTTCGGATTTTCATGAAACTTGGAAAACACATTTATAATGTCCATGGGAAGAACCCTATTGATATTGAACCAAATCGGTTCACCGGTACCGGAGTAATGCCCAATTTAGTGAGTATTTTAATAGATTATATAAGAAAGGCGCCATAACTCAAATACGCTGTATCGGATTTCCATGAAACTTCGTATACGCATTTATAATGTCCATGGGAAGACGTATATTGATATTCGACCAAATCGGTTGGCCAGTACCGGAATAATGAACAATTTAGTGCCTTTTATCTTAATATATAACAAGTCGCGATAACTCAAATATGCTTTATTGGATTTTCCTGAAACGTAGTATACCCATTTATAATGTACATGGGAAGATGTCTACTGATATTGGACCAAATCGGTAGAACGGTGCCGGAGAAAAAACCCAATTTAGTGTCTATTTTAAAGACGCGGTAACTCAAATACTCTTTACCGGATTTTTATGAAACTAGAAATACACATTTATAATGTCAATTGGAAGATTTCTATTCATATTGGATAAAATCGGTTGACCTGTTTCGGAGTAATGCTCAATTTAGTGCCTATTTTATGGTAAAATACGTATTCGAAAGAATTTATGAAATGCAAATCAGTTATCATGACAACATAGCATATTGTTTTACTGTGATATTATAAGGCTTTGGAAATTAAAATACAGTTAGCTATGACAAATAATACTATTGCTTTAAACGCGCTTATCCAACTAGACCGCTAAACTGACCCAGGTGGCTGAAATGGCAACGTCTTGGACTCACATTCTGGAGTTGTTCCATGGTTCAAATCCCGAAACCGGCCAATTTGACTTTTTTTTTTTGTATTCTGCATATCATAATTGCAATCATAACTGATTAAACAAAAACATACTGGCACTTTGTTACATCAGTTTACCTGATTTTATTAAGTGTCAGAATGGTACTTTCTGAGAATGTGTGGTTCACGGGAAAATGTATGTCCGTGTGTCTGCACGCACGATAACTCAAATACCCTTTGTCGCATTTTCATGAAACTTGATATACGCATTTATAACGTCCACGGGTCGAAGCCTATTGACATTGTACCAAATCGGTTGAATGGTACCGAAGTAATGCCAATTTGTGCTATTTTATGGTAATATATTAGACAGAATTTATCAAATACAAATCAGTTCTCATGACAACACATTGCTTTATAGTGTTTATATACGACTTTGGAAGTTACAATACAGTTAGCTTTGACAAATAAAATCAGGTAAACTGATGTAACAAAGTGCCAGAATGCTTCTGTTTAATCAGTGATAATTGATTTTATGATATGCAGAAAATATATTTTTTTAATCGATTTCCGAGTTTAGCTCCAGATCGATTCATTAAGCAGGGCTTGCGAAAGAACAAAGGTCTAGTTTGATAAGCATGTGAATCTTTGTCAGATGATTTGATCCAATATCAGCAGGCTTCTCCCAATGGACGTTATAAATGCGTATACCAATATGGTATCTCGTATTGAGAACGCCTGGTGGTTTACCGGGATGTGTAAGTCAGTTGGAGAATTTAATATTGTACCGGCATGTTGCCATGGTAGCTCAGTTGGTAAGAGCAGCGGCACGGAGAGCCGAAGATCCTGGTTCAAATCCTGGCTATGGCATTTCCACCTTAGCCTACACAGGGCCAGTGTGAAAGAATTATCATTCCAAGATTAAATACTGTTCGTGTTCATTTTTAATATTACACTAAATTGAATTCATTTCCTGAGTTTTTAATGTGCGTTGTTTCACGTTAAAGCTGAAGAGAAGCCCTGCGGCCTGCATGCGTTTCAGCCTGCAATCTATCGGAAAAGACGAGAACTACTAACAGCTGTTGTCCGAGAGTCGTTTGCTTCTATTCTAAAAACCGAAAACTCAAACATTTATTTGTGGTTGAGCAATTAGCGTGTAATTTAATTCCTGTAAAAGCGCATGTGGTTAAAATTATTGTGCTTTTCTAATCTTATTTAAATCAGTGGATAATCTAAATTATAAAAATGATATATGAAATAAATTATAAATATTGTAACAAAATAAAAACATTTTCATTGGGCTATGATATGGTTACATTAGGAGTACCACAAGGCCCACTGTTGTTGCTCACATAAGTAAATGATATGCTTAATATAATTAGTTATGGAGACAACTTTTTCCCTACACTGAATGCAGGACGATGTCAATTTTGTTGCCAAGAAACCTATTATTCCACACTTTCCTCGAAAAAGATAATATAAATCATAAGACGCTGGAATGTTATGATAAGTCTGCAAGGCGCATTATCTAATTGTCAAATAAATGATAATTATGAACAATCTTCTCTGTCATGACGTGCATTCGCTATCAATCATCTCGACAGAGGCTGCGCTAAATCCTTGGAAATTGAAAAATGCATTGTTATCTGCTAATAAAACAGCTGACAGCTGACAGTAGACACTGCATAATGTTATCTTAATATAACTTCTTGTGTTCATTGTTTATTCATGTGAAACGACATTTCAATATCCTTGTAAGTTAATACTCATGTATTTAACAAGATCTTCTATGCCTTCTTCTTCTGCTACAACTTCTACTGCTACTTTTGCTACTTCTAAAAGATCTTTAACCAGCGTCTGCCTAATGTTGTATTGTAGACTCGGAAAATTTCCATTCCTTAAATTCTTGTATAAATATTTCTAAAACTTTCAGTCCACGATTCTATATGAATATATAACATTAGCAGGTGCCCTCAATTATTTACCCAACTACTAGATGTTTTGTTTATTCAACAGAAAAATGACTAACACATATTTATTAAGACTGTCATCGTTTTTACATATTATATAAGTTAATTATGTAATTATATTCTTACTTATATAATTTTATCGAGTAGGCCCTAAATATAAATAAAATCAGGTAAACTGATATAACAAAGTGCCAGTATGCTTTTGTTGAATCAAAGACGTTACCATTCGGCTAACTCAGTCAATTTGACGATGTAGTTTGATAAGCTTATGTGAAGGAATAGTGTTATTTATCAAATCTAAATGTATTGCAACTTGAAATTCTTAAAATATGTCAACATTCACAAAATTCAGTGGCATATAACTTCGCTAATTATTTCACAGTAATGTACCTACTGTATATAACAGTATTCATGTAACTACATCAGCGAAGTAAACAAACATCTGACTGCTCTGCAGACAAAGCCCTCAAATGATTAAAAATGCGGCATTGTAGTATAGACATGATTTAAAAAAATGTGACTTTAATTAGTTTATACTCTGGTACCGGTCAACCGATTTGGTCCAAAATAAGTAGGTTTCCTGCCACGGACATTATAAATGTATATACCAATTTTCATGAAAATCCGATGAAGCGTATTTGAGTTATCGCACCTTTTGCTATATAATACCATAAAAAGGCACTAAATTGGGCATTATTCCGGTACCGGCCAACCGATTTGGTCCAATATCAATAGACATCTTCCCATGGACATTAAAAATGCGTATACCAAGTTTTATGAAAATCCGATATAGCGTATTTGAGTTATGGCGCTTTTAAAATAGACACTAAATTGGGTTTTACTCCGGCACCGGTTAACCGATTTGGTCCAATATCAATAGGGTTCTTCCCATGGACATTATAAACGCATATACCAAGTTTCATTAAAATCCAATCAAGCGTATTTTAGTTATCGCGCGTACAGACACACGGACGGACGGACGGACGGACGGACAGACGGACAGACATTTTTCCGTCCACCACACAATCTCATAAAGTACCATATTGGCACTTAATAATCAGATTAAAACTATCCTAAGCTGTCATATGGGCATACAGATTCGAAATGAAACGATTAAAAGACTCGCAGATTCTTTAACCTTACCCAAATCATGCATAAACAATTTAAACGATTAACAATTAATTTAATAACTAAAAACTCGGCTCTGAGGTGCATTTCACGATTAAAGTGCGGTGCCCGGGAAGAAACGACTCAGATTCGTGTTCCTTAGCCCCCATTTAGGCGTGCATTCATGATCCCCTTCTGTCCACCTACGTAGATCTCTGCGTCGTAATGCTATAAACAAATGAATCAAGCAGAGCGGGTTAACAAAACCGAAGCGATCGATAGATTCGATTTCAGCTACGTTCTTTTTTGCCTGTTGCTATGGGAACAGAGCAAGGACATTTCACAGTTGAATACTGTCTGGTTAACAGGTGGTGCTGGATCCACACGGAAACACCAGCTCAAATATTATAATACATATAAATCTTAGGTTTGATCTCTCCCCTAAGTGAGCATTCACACCGAAGTAGCATAGCATGCGAATCGCACTACCTGGAAGCAGGCTGCACATCGAGTTGCATGGATCATAGTTTTGCATTCATACCGAAGTAGCGAATGCGACATGAAGTTTAACGTAAATTATATATTTTCACTTGAACAATTGAGAAACCCATTTAAAACAATGAAATTTACCTAAAGAGGATATAGTTTCAGCAATTTTAATCCAGGCTTTTGCTACTAGTTTCGATTGCCATATCGTACAGTCTACGCATGTACAAATTGTATGTTAAACAGCTCTCTTTCCAGCAGTTTTCAAGACATCTTTGCCATAATCTACCGTTACATAAGCGAATATGTGTTGAATTTTCTTAACAATTCGAAAACAGCTGAAAAGGCAACAGTACGCATGCGTCATCCCGAGTAGCGTCGCATGAAATAAGTCCAGATCTATCTGAAGAAATTAATGTCGCACTCTGCGAGCTGCACTATGGTAGGATCTTAAGCTTAGTTTATGCTTCGCAACTGTTTTATATTTAATTCACATGCGCGAGATGCACTGCGCAGTGAGTTTTGAGTTTATTCGCAATAGCCTATGTTTAACTGGTTCACATTTTGTAACATGAATTGAAGAAGTGTGATTTCTGGATTTAAATGCGCTCCACGCGTGTTTATGGGATTTCAATAGCTTGCAGAAAATGAGAGCAATTAATTTCACGAAAGTAGATGCAAAACCTAGTGTCATCATAGGGCAAGGCATTTAATGGCCATAAAATAGTGAGAAAAATTCAAAATATAAAATGCATTTATGTCTTAAAAATAGTAGCCTAAAAAATGACACAGTTTGAAAAAATTGACTAATAAATTTACCATTATTACTTATAATTAATTTTTTTAATTAACTTATTAAATTTCTAAAAGCAATTTAATGAATGGCAGTGCGTTATACAGTGAGTCCCACGCAAGATTTGGCCAATGACGCGGGTTTCTGTAAGTTCTTCTAACAGTATGTGACTATTATTTATGCGGAAACTTGAAAAATAAAATGTATAGGTCAATTTGCCATACATTAGAAGAACTTAAAGACAATATCACAAGAGAAATTAACTCTATCTCGGTAGCTGAACTTATGCACGTGAAAGAAAATTTCGTAAAAAGGTGCCAGTGTTGTCTGGATGCAAGAGGAAAACATTTCCAACATCTCATCTTGTGATGAGGTACGTGGTTATTTTCATTGTAATTTTAACTGTAAATGTGAGAACCTGAATCATTATACCGTTCGCGGCTTTATTTGCGTAGATATTTCACCCGATCGCTCGGGAGTTGGAGTTGTGCCCAGAAAACCAGAACTTACAATATAGTAACAACTTATTTTGTTACTAAAGAAGTAAGTAAATTTATACCACTTATGGAGACCCTTGGCGGAAAAAAAAATTCTTTTTGAACTGGCATGCCCATCAAATTGCCCCTGGCAAATATGTGCCATTTAAAAAGAGAGAAGAAAGATATTTATTGGAACAAGACAAACTTCTGTGGTGTTTACAATAAACCTGAATTAAAATGAACTACTGTATTAATAACACTTGTCGAAGATTCTCAAATAAAAAATATTGTCTGTTGTCTGAAAGTAACGATTTGTACATGGAAAAGTTCCTCTCTACCACTACTGAAACATGACCTAAAAGAAGGTTGCGGGTTCGATCCTGGTCCGTGTCCATGGCATTTAGCCTACGTGTGCATAATTAATGTGAAGGCCCACGTAGATTTACTGGCATGTAAAAGAACTCCTGCGGGACAAAATTTCGGCACACCGGCGACGGTCACAGGCCTAAGTTGCAGTACACTCCTGTCGTTAAATAACCATATACCAACCAAACATGACCTAAAATCCCGAGAATGACCTAAAATGCCAAAAATGACCTAAAAATTGCCAAGGTATGCAAAAACAAATTGTCCTTATTTAATCAATTATTTCATGATACACGTTTATATATATTCGAGCTATCTTTTAACCTATATACTGTATAACACAGATGCAAAATCATCAAATGCCTTGCCCTAGTGATCATATTCACTAGCCTTTAAAGAGTGAAAGCAGAAGAAATCTCCGGATTGTCACCTTCAGTATTGATAATGAGAAATCACTGTATGCATAATTTGCTTCTGGCAGTCCAGATGACGTAACTGATAAGGGGCTGACGACCTTGCAGCTCTCTTATCAGTAAAACTGCCTCGCCTTACGCGCTTCATGCAAGAAAACTGTCAAACTTTGTCTTTGCTATTAAACACGGCTTGAAAACTGTCCATCAATACCAAGAGGTCGCCCTGCGTTCAATGTTGCGGGTTCGATCCCGACCTCGGCCGATGCATGAGTTAAGTTCTTATAACTTTTAGAAGGATATGAAATAAACTCTTTTATTGTGATAAACTGTTTTATTACTAAGTTACAAAAACGAACTTGTCCCTGCAAACTCCTACATAATTCTAGTTTAATTCTTGAGGTAAAATCCCTCTTGCTGCTCTTATCAGCCTCTTTATATAGCATTCATCATTCTTATCTACACTCAAAGGTTTCTTATGAAATAACACATACTCATCACACAATCCTGTACATTGATTGTTTGTGACCCAAAAGGTGAAAGGTCTTAAATGTTAACTGCATCGTTCACATTAGATAAACAAGCCATCTCAAAACTGATACTTTGAATCTGTCGCAATGGGGAAGTCTGGCGTCTGTGACCCAACAGCCAGAGGCACGTGGGAGTCCTGGGTTCGGACACATAACTCCTCTCCCCTTAGTGTGTTACTGTCCTCAGTAACCTTAAAACACTTTGCTTTACATAATACATACCATCCATGCAACCTTTTCTTGAAGATCAACACTGTAATACATATCAATGTTACAATAATACAAATGTCAATAGTATTGATTTCACTTTGTTCATCATAATCACTTATAGGTACCAAGTCCAACTTTAATTTATTTACATCAACATGGATATCTTGGAATTTTATTTGATGGGATACAAAGGGTTTGGTATCCACATGAAATAGCGGGATTGTATGGATATAATTTGTGGGAGTGGGTTCCAGCGTAATGTCCATAGCTGAAATTGGGCAAGTATTATTAGTATGAATAATATGCGGTCCTGAGATTCGTACAACCTCTTGTGATTCAGGACAATTCTGCAATATTATTTCGGTATTAACACTGTAGAAAAGAATATATGCACTTTTCAATATTTGAAATAGTTTTACACTGTTTTTCACAGAGGCGAATTCACAGCCATCTGCTCTAGTTAAATTGCACTGAGTTATTCTCGTGTCGTAATGCATACACACATAGTATCTAGTACCTCTATGACACTGTACACCTGACCATCGGGGTATCACACCTTGCAGGTAATATCTTTCAGGTGGGATGAGCACTACATTTGTTTTAGTTGGTACAGGGTAAACTAAATACAGCTGGTAACTATTAGTGTCAGTAATAGGTACAGAAAGAATTACAACCAATTCTTTATCTAACACAACTACCTGTGTTTTTGTAAATTTAAGATTTTCATACAGGTGATAAGGGTCTGTATGTATTATTGCTCTTTGTGAATAGACCGAGTGCAGATGATTCACAATGTCACTTATGTCTTTTTGCGAAAACAATTCCACATTAGTCATATCACTGAACGAGAAACTGATAGTGTTTTCAATAATTTCTATTATCTTGTATAGTCTTTTTAAACACATTAATATATATTGGTGGTGTTCCATTAAGTCCATTTCAAGATCTGCCTTTAATAACATATCTCTGACAATACCTACGTTCACATTAACATGATTCATTTCATTATAAAACTTTTGTGCAATGGAATTGCTGAAAGATATGAGTTTATTAATATGCTTAATCTCTTGAAAACGACTTTGTCTTAAAGAATTAATCTGTTTCTGAACATCATCCAAATCATCTTGGTCTAAATTGCCTGAGATGAATTTAACCACAGTTCCTAGACCATTAAATAAGCCTTTCTTACTTCTATGTCTACTAGGTATCAATTTTGCTAATTTATCTTCAGTATCTTGCATAAGTTTAGTTAATTCATAAAATAAATAGGGAAATGTGTTATTAGCTCTTTGCATAAATGCACTAGTTGCATCGTAAATAATAGTATAGGAATCAGACAAACTAGTTAAATTAAAATGAAACATAAACTTGTGATAATTATTAATTACAACTGCTGATCCAATGAAATCGGCATAAAAACCTTGTGTCTCTACTGGTTGGGAGTGGATTGTGCCATATCCTGAGACGTATCTGTAAGAGAAGAACATTTTCTCTTAGGCTTCACATCTCGGAAACTTCTTACATGAATTTTGCCATTTTTCATCTTGCAATGAATTTTGTTGCTTTCAATCTTTACAATTACACCTTCATTGTACAGATTCTTAGATTTCTTATTTCTGGTAAGAGGGTTTATTACATAAACTGTTTCTCCAATTTCATAGGAGTGATTAAAGGTAGGTTTGGTAGGTGTTGGGCTATTCTCTTGTAGTATGCGAATTTGATCATTTTGTCTTTGAATGTACTCATCAATTTTGTGAGAAGGGGTGAAGATATGATCTAACGCGTCATAGTATGGTCCATAGAGAATATTGAAAGGTGGCCTCTTGGTCGCAGAATGAATGGAAGAGTTATAATTTGTAATAGCTGTGACTATTAATTGCCCTAAAGGAGTGAACTTATCTTTATCTCTTAGAATGCGTAACTTCTCAAGCAGAGTGGAATTTAACCTCTCTACGGGGGAGTTGGATGAAGAGTTCAAAGGAGTGGTTGCATGATAATCGATATTCAGCGATTTGCAATATTCCTTTATGACATTGTTTTCGAATTCACCTCCTTGGTCATGAGTAATCTTTCTCGGTAGGCCATGGTGTGAAAAATAAAATTGGAGTTGATTTAACATGGCTAATGCTGTGCCATTAGGTAATAAATAAGCCTGTCCGTATTTAGAAAATACATCGATAATGGTTAACACTCTACTCTGTTCAAAGTGAAACGTATCGATATGAATTTGAGAAAAGGGGTGTTCCGCAGTGATGGGACCTTGGTTCTCTACCTTATTCGGGTGTCTTTCATATTTGTTTCTTTGGCAGAGGTTACATTGGTTAATTACAGTTCTAACCTGTTCTCTCAATTGCGGCCAATAAAACTTAGTTTGTAGGTGTTCAATGGTTTCATTGATTCCATTGTGATTAATATTGTGATACTGAAAAATTACTTGTCTTTGTTTTTCTTTGTTTTCTACATCCTCTAGGAGTTTAGTTGATCGAATTATTAAAAGTTCAGAAGTGAAGAGTTTCTGACAACTTCGAATAAAGGGAATCTCTATAGTTAGGTCTTCAAAGTAGACAGCATATTTATTTGAAGCAATAATCAATTTCAATAACAAAGCCTCCAAATCTTGATACAGATTTTCTCGAGTAACTACCATAGTGTGTCTAGTATTTCTTTTGAAGAGTTTTTGTTCCATCAATTTAGGGGAATTGCCGTATTTAACTATGATTTGGTTACGGTTTTGGTTTAGATTCCTTTCTGACAATTTTAAGGTAAAAATCGGGTCTTCTTGATTTGAATGAACCGTTTGGTTGTCGAGGTCATTTAAATATTCTCTGTCTCCTACGAGGGGACTAATAGAGTCCGCTTCGTCATTTGCATTTATTTCTATTCTACTGAGGGCGTCTGCTACGCTGTTGGTCTTCCCATTTACATACTTTATGTCAAAATCAAATTCTTCAATCTTAACTTTCCAGCGATAAAGCCTCGAACTCGGGTCTTTTAGTGAGAAAAGCCATTGGAGTGGTCTATGGTCAGTTTCTACCTCGAAATGTCGTCCCCATAGGTATGGTTTGAAGTGTTTGCAACTATCTACAATAGCAAGCAATTCTCTTTCTATGGTTGAATATTTTCTTTCCGCAGGATTCAGAGTTCTAGAATAATATGCTACAGGGTGTCCCTTTTGAGAAAGTACGCTACCAATAGCAAAATTAGAACTGTCAGTGGTCAGAGTGAAAGGGTCATTGAAATCAGGGTATGCCAAAACAGGGGCATTAATCAAAAGTGTTTTAAGGGTGTCAAATGCGTTTTTATATTCTGCATTTTCTACATCAATCTTACATCCTTTCTTTAGGCGACTAGTTATTGGTTGTGCAATTTTTGCAAAATCCTTTATGAATTTTCTATAAAATCCTACTAGGCCAATGAATTGTTTTATTTCTTTAGCAGTCCTTGGGATGGGGTATTCTTTTACAGCCTTTATCTTATCTGGATTAGGTTTTATTCCATTCTGAGTTACAACGTGTCCTAAAAAGGCTACCTCTTTGTGGAGAAATTCTGTTTTATCTAACTGAACTTTAAGATTGACTTCTCGGAGTCTCTGGAATATTAGGGTCAAGTGTTCGATGTGTTCCTCTAAAGATTTGCTATATACGATGATATCGTCGATATAGACAAAGCAAAATTTATAGAGAAATGGTCGTAGAACATTGTCTAAAACTCTTTGAAAAGTTGCTGGTGCGTTCTTTAATCCAAAACACATTCGTTGGAACATTAGATGCCTATTATCTACCGTGAAAGCGGTCTTTTCTACAGATCTGGGATCCATTTCTATCTGGTGGAAGCCTTGCGCTAGGTCTAAAGTGCTAAAATATTGGCATCGACCTAAATTGTCAAGGATTTCCTCAATTCTAGGCAGGGGATATTTATCTTCAATGGTTTTCTTATTAAGCTGTCTGAAATCAATTACTAACCTCCATTTCTTTTGACCTGAGGCGTCTGATTTTTTTGGGACTATCCATACTGGATTGCAGTAAGGAGATTCGCTATGAGTTATCACACCTTGTTCTAATAACCTTTCTACTTCTTTATTAATTATTTCTTTGAGCTGGGGTGGATATCGGTAATTTTTTTGATATACCGGTTCTTCGTCATTAGTCCTAATATAGTGTTTTACTACATTGGTAAAAGATAGGTCACAGTCAGGAAAATAAAATATATCAGGGTATTGTGAGCATACCGCAAAAATAGCTTCTTGTTCTAGGTCATTCATGTGTTGAGTGCGAAGATAATCTCTGATATCTTTATCCGTGATGGAATTCATTTCGAGATTCTGAATATTAATACTTTCGAGTGGTTCGACAAATATTGGTCCGTCAAAATTTAACTCGATAGGGTCTTCTACAGGGTACCTCACCTGATAATTCTCTGCATGTAATATAGCGTCGGGAAAATGCATTCCGCTCCAGTCGAAGTGTGGGATATATATGTCTCCTTGTTTAATGTTAACCGGAATGGATACAAAATGTGGGTCTTGTGATGTTCGAAAATCCTTCTGTTTATTAGGGGAATAAAGATGGAAAGGTATGTCTTTACCTCGTAAGGTGATTACGTTTTTGTGGTAATCAATTTTTGCACCTAATTTAACAAAATCGGCTGTGCCAATTAATGCATCGAAGTATTTATGCCACTGCATTACTCTGAAGTCTACTGGGACATTCAAATCATATTCAGAAAAAATAGGAAATCGCACATTGTCATTACCTATGGTTTGAGCATGGACTGATTGAATACAAAATGGTTCTTTGAAAATACAATCAGAGAAAAATGAGTGAGCGATTTCAGGATTCATCATGGAATTACAGGCGCCGCTATCAATTAAGATTTTAAGTCCGAATAATGTTATGAATGGTAATTGAGGGGCGTTATAAATATTGTTCAAGTCTTCGCTTGAAATGGCAAGGCCAAGCGAAAATCCTGAGGGTTTTCCACACATTCCTCGTCAAAACAGTCAGTAGGGTAAATTAATTGGTCATTATAAGCATCGTATTCGTCATTCTTATCTTCTGCACAGTATAACTGTTCTGTTTCTTCCGGGAAGGGAAGTTCAATGTTTTCAAGTCCGTCAGTTGCACAATGGGTATTCAAATTACCTCTAATTGTTGAAATACCTGACATAGGTCTTGGAAAATTACTTTGAGCTTGGGGAATGAACCGTCTACCTATATTGTTAGGACTAGGGTAGGGTCTTGCGGATGGTGTTAAGGGTTTCGGATCCTGTGCGTTTTGGCGTGTGGATCTCGGAATATTTTGTGTCGGCATTCGGGGTTGCATAATCCTACCTTGGTTCTGATATGAGGGTTGTACAACTCTAGCTTGATTCTGAGCGTAAGGAGTTAATGGTTTGTGCAATGGAGAGTAATTTGAGAACATGTAAGGATTAAGAGCGGGGCCTCTGAAAACATTAGTCTGTGGTCTTGGGTTTGAAGTGAGAGACTGTTTATGTGTACCTCTTAATTGATCCATATAATTCTCATAGGCTCTATCATTATCATATGATCTACAAATTCGAAGAGCATGTTTAAGATCTGTAATCTGAGCATAACGCAAATACAATCGATATGGCTCTAGGATTCCAGCTTTAAAAGTATTGAGACACAAGTCTTCGATTTCCATTAGTTTTAGTTCTAAGATTTGATCTCTGTAGTTAATTTTGCAAAGGCTTTTGTAGCGAATCAATAGAGAACTTAAGCGATCATAATAATCAGTATAAGATTCTGTCTGTTTTTGAAAGCAATTTGAAATTTCTTTGAGCAATATTCTTTCATCTTTTACATCGCCAAATTTCCTTACAAGCTTTTCTTTGAATTTATCATAGCTAACGTTTGCTTCAACATCTAAAATACTTCTTGCTTCTCCTTTTAACTTTGATTTAACTACATTGAATAGGAATTCATTAATCACATCAGCACGTGGGATAGTAGAAGCTCTATGGAAATTAGTTAAGAAAGATTCACATCTTGCTAGAAAATAGTCAAGGCTACAAGATTGTGTTCCATCGAACTCTGGCAATAAGTCAATGTGGGCATATTCAAATTTAGAAAGTAATTCTGTGTCATTCATCTTGAATATAAATATTGAAGTGAGAAGAAAAAAAATAATAATAATAATAATAAATAACAATGTTGTAATTAAAAATAAGAGATGAAAAGGTCAAGTTGTCTGTGAACTTAGGTTTACAGTTTTAAGTGAAGCAGGCAAAGATCTATTTGGACTATACCTATGCACTTTAGGAATCACCAATAAAATGTGTTTTTTCACTCACAGATACGACAAGATGAGCAGAAATTTCAGCATCCTCGATGTCCGTTGTAGTTGATCCTTCGAAAGTTGATAGGTAGCTGGATGATCGACAGGTGGCTTGAAGGCTTCTTAATGTTGAAGAAGTTGCGCTCCCTTTCAATCGTCTAATTAGCTAACCTATCCCGGCTGAGCCCCCAGTTAAGTTCTTATAACTTTTAGAAGGATATGAAATAAACTCTTTTATTGTGATAAACTGTTTTATTACTAAGTTACAAAAACGAACTTGTCCCTGCAAACTCCTACATAATTCTAGTTTAATTCTTGAGGTAAAATCCCTCTTGCTGCTCTTATCAGCCTCTTTATATAGCATTCATCATTCTTATCTACACTCAAAGGTTTCTTATGAAATAACACATACTCATCACACAATCCTGTACATTGATTGTTTGTGACCCAAAAGGTGAAAGGTCTTAAATGTTAACTGCATCGTTCACATTAGATAAACAAGCCATCTCAAAACTGATACTTTGAATCTGTCGCAATGGGGAAGTCTGGCGTCTGTGACCCAACAGCCAGAGGCACGTGGGAGTCCTGGGTTCGGACACATAACTCATGTACAAGGCGCGTCCAGAAGGTAACTTTCCCAAGTGCCGTTTACAGAAACTAAACACAATTTCAAGGAACTATTTATTTCAACAGATACAGCAAGTGTTGAGCTATTCTTCAACATATTCGCCACCGGAATTGAGACATTTGTCATACCGTGGGACCAACTTTTGAATGCCCGTGTCGGAGAAGTCTGCCGCCTGGGATTTGAACCACTGTGTGACAACCATCTCTGCCTATTTCATTCTCTGTCATTTCTTGAGGTGCAGGAAAAGAGAAAATCACTGCGAACAAGATTCGGACTGTAGACAGTGCCGTATTTAAGCCTAGGCAGACTAGGCAGCTGCCTAGGGCGGCTTTTAAGCTGTTGCTGCTTTTTTTATTTTTAATATATTAAACATTTTATTCATAACTCTTCAAAATAGTAAACTATTGTAACGCACGATCAAAAAGAAATGAATAACATTAACAATACGCACTTGTTTATTTATTTGCTTATTTATTTATTATTGTATATTATTGTTATTATTATTACTACTATTATTATTAGACAGCTAACAATGATGATATAGAAATAGAGGGAAATATGATTTAAAAAAACCAACAGTTTTAAGTACTTAGGAGCAATAGTACAGATGGATGGATCTTCCAAATTTGAAATAGAAAAAAATCCCTTTAGGCAGGCCTACAGGCGGAGGTAGATTTCGAAGTGCTTTTGGTTTAATTTATTGTCGCTGCATAGCACTCTTCTTCTTTAGCCTTGGCATGGTAAACCTGCAGTAATAAGAACTGAATTCGGTAAAGAGGAAGAGACTACAATCATTTGTTTTGACAACAAGAATAGGATATAATATTCTGGGAGGCCGTGCGCAAGATCAACAATGAATAAAATTAGCAAAGCCGCTAAACAAGACAAAATTATGATATTATAATAATTCTTTTAAGGGTTATTATTTTCAAACATTAAAATCTCGCGTAATATGAGAGCTATCAAGAAACTATTTATTGATTTGTAGAGTACTCATCAAGAGCTTTTCAACGATACCCCACAAGACGTGGTTTCAAAAGTTTCGAATTTTCATCCCCCACCCCCACCCCCACCCTCACTCGAACCCCCGAATCGTTGGTGTCACTGTGAACTCCATAGGGAGTACTCTAATTTATTCAAACAAAGTTTCCCTCTATACTTCATAGGGGCCGAGATATACATTTTTAAAAATTTAAACCCCCTCCCCCGACCACCCCCTTGGGCCAATTTTGCCCATTAACGAACTTGTCCGAACTATTGGGCCTAGAAATAACATAATAACATTTGGTTCAAATATCTTCAAAATTACGGCCGCTATCGTGTAAAGATATATATATATATATATATATATATATATATCACAAAAAAATTTTTTGAACGGGCGGTGGTTTCGTACTTAGGGGAGCATGAAACGTAAAGATATGAAAGAATTTTTCGAAAATCATGACATGGTATCCATTGCAATAGGTAGATTTTTCTTAGAAAATCTACCTAAAAGGATATGCCAAGGCTGGAAAACAATAGGAATGCTAAATTCGATGTTATGGAGCAGCAATATTATGGCAAAAACAAAAGTAAATATCTATAAATCAATAGTAGAAAGTATTTTGTTATATGGAGCGGAAACTTGGTCATTAAATAATAAACAAAGAGCAAAATTGCGTACTACAGAAATGGATTATTGGAGAAGGTCAGCAAGGAAATCGCGGAGAGATAGAATCAGGAATAGCACAATAAGAGAAATAATGAAAGTAGAGAAAGATGTGATAGAGATAGTTGAAAGTAAAACATTACGTTGGTATGGACGAAGGAAGATTGCCAAGAGTGGTAATAAATTGGGAACCTGATGGAAGAAGGAAGAAAGGAAGACCAACTGGAACCTGGATGGATGGAGTAAAAGAAAGTATGGCCAAGAGAGGACTACAAGCTGAAGACACATTAGACAGACAGTTGTGGAAAAATAAAATAAATTAAGTGTGACTTTGATAGAAACATTGTGTTTATTTATGTTATCATTGCCGAGTGTTTACTTATTGTCATCGTCATTGTTTGGTTGAGGGGAACCACAGCCTTCTGGAAACCCCTATATAATAATAAATAATAATTATTAGCCTACTATTTCAGTTACAATAATGCTTATTGTAGGTTACTTTGTACATTCATGTGGAAATAAGGGGGAGAAAATATTTTTCTCTGCCTAGGGGCCAGGGTTGCCAGTTATCTGAAATCAAAATAAGGGACATATGCGTGGTCGACGAAATCGACGGCTCGTATCTCAGAAGTTGTAAACTTTATTTAATAAGGATAGTTTCGTTGTGATATTGGCATCACAGTGCAGCTAATTAGTAAACAGTAAACGACTTTCTGTTGATACTTGTATTTGGGTCATTCTCGAAAAAAGTGGAGATTTCAATGTTAGAGTTTTTTTAATTATCTTTTTATTTTGGACCATGTAATTTTTTTATGTAATATTTCTTTCTGCAGAGTACTAATGAGGTACTAGTCCTACTTACCGAGTGGTATTTTGCATTAAATTAACAAGGTTAGAAAATGGCACATTCATGAAGGTGAGAAAATAGTAAGAAATAATAATTATACATAAGTTATGTGAGAATTAGATTAAATTGACTGTATTAAATGTTATCATGAAAAAGAACAATATTTATTACCATATAGATGGTTTAACACACATCTTTTGTACTTATTTTTATCTATGTTAAAATAGATTATCACCTTCAAATCAAAACTTTAAATCAAAACATGATATATTTTTATAAACTATTAGGCTATGCCAGTATCTTCTTTAAATAAAAATAACAAATGCAGACAGTTAAATATGTCATACTACTCAGAGTAGAGAACCAACGATTATAAGGCAATAACTCCAGAGAAAAAGTACCAAACATATCTTTTTGAAAGAAATATGCCGTTGGTATTTACCTAATTACCTTTTACCAATTCAAAAAATTTTCAATCCTGGCGCATTTTTTGGGGAGGTTTCAAAATTCTCCGAAATACGGGACAATTGCTGTCCCGGTTAGGAACTCCCCGGGACAATTAACAAAGATACGGTACTGTCCCGTAAAATCCGGGACGTCTGGCAACCCTGCTAGGGGCGCTTAAGTAGCTAAATACGCCCCTGACTGTAGAGTGGATTTTTATACACCTCCCAGCAGAAATTCGGCTGCGAAGAGTTTAAACATCCACCTCGCTCCCCTCGTTCCCCTCGATGGGGATTTAAACATCCGTCCCGGACCTCGCTCCCAGTGATATCCATCTTTGCCCACGCCTCAAGAAATGACAAGGAATTACAGAGAAGAAGAAATGGTTGTCACAAAGCGGTTCAATTCGCAAGCGGCATACTTCTATGACACAGGTATTCAAAAGTTGGTCGCACGGTATAACACACTTTGTCAACTCCGGTGGCGAACTTGTTAAAAATTGCTGAACACTTGCTGTATATGTTGCAATAAATATTTCCATGAAATTGTGTTTTGTTTCTGTAAACGGTTCCATGGAAACTTACTTTCTAGACACGCACCGTAGATACATTAATTCTTTAAAAATATCAACTAATAGAAGGCTAAAATATAACGAGAAGTGAGTGTAGCCTACATACTGCCTTTTCTATTCATTGCAAATACATAAATGGAACTTAGATTTAGGAAGCACGCACAAGACTGTTAGAAGTATATAAATAGCCGCCTATATACCACTCAAGAATAAATAACAGAAAAAGCAAAGCAAGGAGACCAAGGAAGTGCAAATGAAGGAGTACACGCTTAAATGATAAAAAAATTTCTATTTATTATTAGTTATTTGTGGTTATGTATGTAAGGAATATGTACTAATAGATGTAGTATACCCAGTGTAGAAACATTGAGCTCAGTGTTAGTATATTACTGGTTTTAATATATATACTGGTAGTATATTACTGGTTTTGTATCTTGTTTAAAAACATAAAATTCATAAGTTAAAATTAAAATTAAAATTTACACATAAGAATATGTTTTTCCAGACACTGGAAGAGATAAAATGTTATTTGATTAAATATCTTGATGTAGTAGCATTATTCGCTCTCTGTCTTTAAAATTATGTAAGTTAGCATTATGCATGTCAGTTATTTAATTTTGTGAGAATGTTGCGTAGTATAGTTGCGTGTATGTTATTTTGCGATGATGAGCAACATCAAACGATATCTTCTTGCGTGTTGAGTTAGTTGAGCAGTTTTGAAGTCCGTGCCTTGCTTGATCCTCGTTATTTGTGTAATTAATAGAGGTGCATTTCGATATATTGTTGTTACCATCATCAGTCATTCCTAAAAATTATTTATAATGATATTAGTTTTAATTTATAATTTATAAGATTACGAGATTATTAAATTGTGTAGTATAATGGAGTCAAAGTAAAATCTATATTTATTAAAGTTAGGGGTATAAGAAATTGAAAAAGCAAGAAAAGGGGTTTCTATTTGAAAAATTATTATTAGAAGTATATTAATTATTTTGGGTATATAATTAATTAACTATACGCACAAGACATTTCACGTTCCCGAGCAGACACTGTCGTGATCATATAGTAACATCGTCTTCCTTTTGTTTCAGATGGACAACGTGGGTTTCGAACGTGATCAGAAGAGCACCGTGGAAATGGGAGATGTTGGAGCGATAAGAGTGAACGGGAACAGCGTTCCAGGCTGCACCGATCTCTGCCGCTCAATGCACCAGCAGCATCAGCAGTCGATAATCCAAGTGCAAAAAGGCTCTCTTCCTAAACAGCCGGAAAGTCCTTGGCATCGCCTCAAAACCATCTTCTTAGTCACAATCATCGCCTTGCTGGTCATCTGGATCCTCGTGTACACCATTCTCAGCCAGTGCGGCGTCCTCTGATACTTCTCCATTCGTTCCACAAGGAGATGTTTTGGGACCAAGTTTTATACATGCAATTTTAAGCTGGTTTTGAACAGACTGATATCCATAGAAGAATACAGATTATTTTCCATATATACTAATTCATTTCTATTTCTATTTATTCAGTGGCAGGAAAGAAACATACAATCTTGGCCTACTTGCAAGAGTCTGTTTGCGAACTGTAGAGGCTGGAGATCTTGATCGGCCTATTGTAACTCCTTAGAAATCTAATGGCCATAACAGTTTTATATGGGGTTCATTCTGACCTGAAAATGGGACTTGATTAATTACAGACTGAATACAATATTTTCCAGAAATATATTTGAAGGGCCTAGTTCCATAAGGGCGTAAGGCACAATTCTTTAATTTTGAGTTTTTAACATTTATCTCTTTTCCTCATATATCTTAAGTACTCAGTGAACTGTTTGTACTTGTGCCTTAAACCTCTACTCAGTTATAAGAAAAGACCTGTGAGACTGCACATTCATTCTACTTCATAACAGTTCCATACCAGCGTAAGGCACACCTCCTACCTATTATTGAGGTGTGTTTACCAAATTTTTTTTTTATTTTCCGCAGTGCTACTATCCAGGCAAATGTTTATAAAAACTGAACTTGCATTTCTGAAGTGTAACTTCATTCAAAATAGATTGTTTTGCTTATCACCTATTGTATTAATGACTATACTGGTATTCATTGGCGAACATGCAATTGTCACTGTATAATAACAGGTTTTTATTAAAATCAAGTAAAAACAAATAATATGATACAAAGTAAAAGTACTATAAAAGTACTTCAGTTTTTGTTTAACATATTTAGGTACCGTACCTCTAGTTGTAACAATTCCCAGTACCCTCTAACTTGTAAATTTGCAGAACACTAATTTAGCCTGTCCTTAAAAAATATATGTTATAAAATTAAACTTTAAACCACCTACTTGTGAGTGGTAACACTGTTTAAAAACATCAAGATTTCTCGAAACTATGTCCTTGTGCCTTACGCCCTTATGGAACTGGCCCTTCATTTGAATATATATCTTGTCCTAATATTTGTGACAACTTCCCAATGGAAAATGCATTTATGTAGGATTATTCTTTAAAGAGATTTTTTTCCCCAAAATTATCGAGGCTGGAAATTTGAAGAATAGCTTCACAAATCCAGTGTCTTTGAATTTCATGCATTCTAAAAGTGAAGTGGTAAGTTATTAATGACCTTAGGGGTCAGTTTGTTTCAGTCTTAACAGCAACATTTCTCTAGACTCATAAGTACTTCACATAAAATTAGTGACTGCCAACACGGTTTTTACTCACGATTTGTGATGGTATCCCGTGCAGAACGAGTTATGTATTAACATGAACATCGTTTTTATGGTTCATTCATAGTTCTTTATTTTGCATTTAGTTATTTAATAAGACCTGTCAGTTAAAACTTTGTACATACTTTTTTCAAAGTGGCCCGAAAATCAGCCGGACTATTTGAAAACATCGCAGAAGAATATTCTCAGTTATAACTAAACAGTTCAAAACGTCACAAGGCAGCTATTCACTAAGCATATTTAAGCATGTCATAGAGATATTCCTTATCATTCACATTGCTTACGTTTCATCTAGTTATATTGTCTTTTTAAGAACTACCTTTAATTTTAATGTGAACTTTAGGCTTGCTGACATTAGATTCCTCTAAAACAGCGGTTTCCAACCGGTGGGTCGCGACTCGATCCTAATGCTATCAGAAACCATGGAATAAACCATCAGAAAAGAATCAGAAACCATCGAATAAACCATCAGAAAATATAAAAAAAATCGAAACAATTTTTTTTTATTTTTTATTTAAATTGTGTTTTGATTGTTTTCTTGGTTCTTGATTTTTGGCATCTGGGGCAGACAACAGAACCACAAAAAACAAAAACAGAAATCCCCTCAATGTTGAAAGTGACTTAAGATTAAAAACATCTCGATTCAATCCTGACATTGACGTGTTGGTTCAATCGAAACAATCCCAAAAATCTCATTAATATAGTATTCTTACTTAAAAACAGTAATTTTGCCTGAAAAATTAAAATAGTCTTTGTGTACTTTTATAATTGTAGTTTTTTTATCTTCACCTAGGAACACTTGTTAGTGAGTATGAAACCACTTGTTGCATATGTTGCAAACATATATCTATTGTTAAATAAATAACTGTTTTTCTACAAAGTGCTTACATTTAGTCAAATCAGAACACAAATTGCTTATCAATAATCAATCTGTATCTTCAAAAAAGGATACATAAGCTTATATATATTTGCAATATTGATGGTAAATTATATATACATACATAAGGAAGGGATACGATGCAAATAAGGTTTTTTACTCCACCATGGACCGATGGACCGTGGAAGTATTCTGATAAGGAAAGGTGGGTCGCCAGCTGTAAAAGGTTGGGAACCACTGCTCTAAAATTTCAATTAACCTACTCTTAATACCTCGCTTCTAAAGTTTCTCACTGTTAGAAAAACCTTTCTTCTTTCTTTTAAAACATTTCTTAACTTAGCTCTATTGTACAATGAATGCTGTATATTATATTATATTACTGGGTAATATGCATAATGAACGAATATCATGAAATATTATGTATAATAGCCAGTAAGATAGACATGTTATTATGTATATAGGCTATCATTTTTTATATGTAAACTAAGATGGCTGGTTTCTATAACGACGAATAAGTATTGTCTGCATAACTCTGGAGAGGTTCCAAATATTTCAGTGGAAACTTTAAACATCCTGAAGGCAGTAAGGGCCATTTTCAGTTTACCCAGAATAATATTAATCTAGTTTAAGCTAAATTTAATTTTCTCCAAGTCTTTTGGCTTTGGTTTAGTTTATACCAAGATGTGTTATTTAAAGCAATGTTGTGTGCACTGACTGTCAATTGTTTATGACTTTTATTCTAGCTGTTATATGTTATATCACAGTATAAGTATACTTATACTATGGTTATGTGTTTATATTGTCATCTCATCATTTTAAATTATTGAATTAATTTTTTTCAAGTCACGTACTGCCTTGTATCACGAGTGAACAAAGTTAATGAGAAACCAAAATTTAATATAAGAAAGCATCAGTAAATAATTAAATAGGGATGTAGTAGTGAATAATTAAAAACCTCATATTTCTAGATTTAAAATGTTACCGTGAAGGTTCACCTTCAATTTTTTGCCTGGATACAGTGTTTTTAGTATACTAGGCTACTTCCCTAAAAAGTTTCAGACATGACACTTAAATCATTTTCTTTTTAAATGGGTCTTCAAATATTACTATGTCTAAACTCAGGTATTTTCAATCTGAAATATCTCAGAAGGGACGCAATTTAAAAATCCAAAATTTTCAGGATACATACTGATATATTACGCCTTGTATAAACCAGCTATTAACTAGTCTTACGATAATTTAAAGAAGAATGTGCAATAAAGATGATAATAATATTCGTCATGGCATCATAAAAATGTCTTCCACACCATTGTCTTGTGATATTGTGATATGCAGCTTATTGCTG
This sequence comes from Ectobius pallidus, assembly GCA_964059195.1. NCBI lineage: Eukaryota > Metazoa > Arthropoda > Insecta > Blattodea > Ectobiidae > Ectobius > Ectobius pallidus. The sequence goes on from CAXKWD010000003.1 coordinate 201,100,958, forward strand.
ATAAGCTTATTTTTGTATATAATATCTGTACATTATAGTAAGTAAAATATATTCCAAGAGAACACAACTTATGACTTTTTCTTCCACCCTTTCTCAAAATAATAATAATAATAATAATACTTAAAACTTGTACAGAGTCAACATTTATTTAATATTTACACTTCTTGTTCCACTTACATTTAATTTGCAGGACTAGTTTCCAGGGATTACTCCCTCATCCTCAGCTGGTGGTTGACTGATAACAATGCCTTGTTGATCTGATGCATCTGCTCCTGAATGCGAGCCCAATCGCGTTACCATCTAGGTTAGCCTATTGTGGCACTTTCTTAAACGAATAACATAAAACAAAAACCAAGAACACGTAACAGTTGTACTAAAATTAAAGTATATTTATATCTTTACACGCTAGCGGCCGTAATTTTGAAGATATTTGAACCAAATTTTATTATGTTATTTCTAGGCCCAATAGTTCGGACAAGTTCGTTAATGAGCAAAATTGGCCCAAGGGGGTGGTCGGGGGAGGGGGGTTGAAATTTTAAAACATTTATATCTCGGCCCCTATGAAGTACAGAGGGAAACTTTGTTTGAATAAATTAGAGTACTCCCTATGGAGTTCACAATGACACCAACAATTCGGGGGTTTTGGGAGGTACGAGTGGGGGTGGGGGTGAGGGGATGGAAATTCGAAATTTTTGAAACTACGTCTTGTGGGGTATCGTTGAAAAGCTCTTGATGAGTACTCTACAAATCAATAACTAGTTTCTTGATAGTTCTCATATAAGGCGAGATTGGAACGTTTGAAAAAGTGATCTTCCCTTTTTTTTTGCTGTTATTATTGCGGGTTTGTTATGCCAAGGCTAAAGAAGAAGAGTGCTACGCAGCGACAGTAAATTAAACCAAAAGCACTTAGAAATCTACCTCAGCCTGTAGGCTTGCCTAAAGGGATTTTTTATTAGACGTATACATAAAAACTTGTACTTACGCGTTTCGTAAGTGACTATACCTGAAACTGATTGTACAGTACATGCCATACTTATGTCTAGTCTTCATGAAAATAATTCCTTGGACCTTGTGGGCAAATTAGTTATTTTGCATCCAATTCCGTTATCCACGAATAACAAATAGAAGTGTAAAATAATGTTTACCTCTTTTAATGCCTGGGAAAGGTTGTACGAGAGGGATGAACAGGGCCCGGATTTTGATGACCTAAAAATACTTAAAAAATGAGCTATAAAATGACTGTAGAAATACAAACGAATGACCCATCAAACTAAAAAAAAAGGGTTTAGTTTCCCATTGTACTGGATTTCCACACGCGATGTTCGGCGTTGGTTTGCGGGCTCTAGCGGAGGCGGCAGCCGTAGCGAAGCGCCCTTGCATTTTCGAATAATGTAAGATACATTGTTTATAGGTTTCGAAAATGTGGCATATTATATCTCCCAGAGGTTTGTCAGACCCTTATCATGTTGGCAGCCCTGATTACAGCACCACGTGACCCATCGGCTTCTTCCCAGCATGCACCTGCGCTGTCTCGAGCAGCTGATTCTGGTGTGTGACTTTCTTTCCAAGCGCCATTTTAGGTTAGTTTTCTGTGAACTTCTTACTGATTTTACCTATATTTAAAATATTCTTAGAAACAAAATGTGCTATATATGGATTCTAAAACTTCTGGAGAAAAATATTACATGAAATATGGCCGTTTCTCGTGTGTAGAAAAAATATTAACCAATCAAGTACAGTGGGAAACTATCCCCCCCAAAAAAAGATTACCCAAAAATTTGTATGAAAATACTAGTTTATTCATCTGATATTCATCAGATTTATGTCGTTGTTCAATTATTATAGCCTACACTTGTAATGGATTAATTGGTACATACGGTTAAATGCAAACAGCAGACACCGTCTATCTGTGTCCAAATTAAAATTATAACAATATATATTTATTTATGCTTCCAACAATGTTCAATGCAAGTAAATGCATTACGACTCCATATAATGCAAGTAACAATACTAAATGAGAAAATAATGACTTTATATTTTTAAAAATTGCTTAAAAATATGAAATGTGGAAAAAAGATTATAAAATGTCAATAAAATTACTAAATAATGACACTAAATTCTAAAAAATAAAGACCTAAAAGTAAAAAAATTGAAAAAATGACTAAAAGTTACAATTTTTACAATCTAGGAGCCATGATCAGAATATCTGCACTAGTGGGCAACGTCCATGATGTATCAGTTAAAAGATGACATGTCATCAAAATCCGGGCCCCTGGTGATGAATAAGCTAACAGGCCTAGCTTCTGTTGGGAACGGGAATTTGGAAGCTTAGCTCATTCAGTTAACACTTTAGGCATTTCTGACTGTCATGTCGTCTTCATCCCAACCGCACCTGGTGCCCCGGCTTTGGGCTGATCCCTCATCCGGGAGCCTTCCATGTACTTTTCTGGCCACAAATGTATTTCTGTGATCCAATGATAATCCCTCTCCGAAGGACGAACAGCGTGGGCCGCATAAAGGGAAAGAAGAAGTGGCCCATAAGGACGCAAAAAGTGTAATTAAATTATAATATAAATGAGCTTGAAACAATTCCTACGCTGTGCCATTGAAAAATAAAAATTTATTTTCTCTAAACATAAAATTACTCATCATTTCACAAATAATACAACTTTATTCCTCAGGAATGAACATACATCTGAAATGGTAAGAGGCCTTGGATTTTTAAAGCGTTGGCTATGGGAAGAGCGATACAGAAGGCTGTGGTTATTATTACTATTCTTGTGCTTGCACCTCATTTAGGTGATAGATCTAGTTTTAATTGAAGCTTTTCTTGAAGAAAGTCCAAGAAGATAAAAGGGAACCGATGGAAGAAGCTAACGAAAACATTCTCGCCGCACCATGTGTAAGTAGAAGATTATAGGCCTATACATCCATTGATATACAGTGGACGCCGCTTATCGTGATCACTTCGGGTCGCAGCTAATCTGATAATATTAACTTATGGATAACAGTAGCTGAAAGCATTAATTGAAGGTTATTTATTCATATATAAGATAATGTATTACAAAACAGAATTAAAAATATTTATTCATAAAATAATACGTAGCTGTGAATCGTTGAACAATGGATCGTTGAACCACTCATAGACTAATACAGTAATAGATTGCAAGCAACTATTTATCAACCAGTTACAAAGTTTTCAATTATGTTTGTTTTCCAAACTGACATTTTCGAAACCTACAAACCTACAAACAGTGTATCGTACATTATTCGAATGACGTACAATGTGATGACATAAACACAATCTTTGATCACAATAAAAAAACATTTTTCAGTGTGTCGGAATTAATCCGTACAGGACTTCATAACATTACCCGACTGATAACATTATCCGCGATTACATTAAGCGGCGTTCAGTGTATCGTATTTTGAACCATGATATAAACTTTATTGTTTGTAAACTAAATTATGTCCAATATTTACATTCGTAAAAGCTTACAGTGTTTATTGAATGGGCTTGCAAACTTTTTGCCAATAGGGAGATGTGTAGGCTACTCAACTTGCAATGTACTTGAGGCAGTTTCTATGTTCAAGGGTTTACGCGATTTTTTAATGCAAAGACAAGTTTAAAGAACTGCGTTAGGTCTATGTTAGCAATTATATGCTCACGAGAAGAATGGCATCCGCTTGGGTGGAACAGCTGGTTATGCATTGGCTTTCTGTTCCCAAGCTAGTGGGTCAGATCCAGGGCGGGGTCGTTGGTATTTAAGTGTGTATAAAACGCGATAGTCCCATTTTTGCAGATTTAGGCATGTAAAATAAAATCATATAAACTGTTGTAACAAAGTGCAAGAATGCATTTGTTTAATCAGTAATAATTTCAATTATGATATGCAGAAAATAAGTTATTACTGTTATCGATTTCCGAGCGAAGCTCCAGATTAATTCATTAAGAGGGCTTACGGAAGAACAAAGGTCTAATTTTTATAAGGAGATTAAAATCGTTCAGTATCAGCAGAACTATATAGATCTGTGATATCTTGACACAAAAACCATGTCAATATGGCCAGCTACGGGATTTGAATCAGGGACTTCCAGAATGCGAGTCCAAGACGTTACCATCTCTGACACTCGCTCGGTTTAACGGTCTGGTTTGTTAAGCATATGTGAAGAAATATGTGGGTAGTGTTATTTGTCAAAACTAAATGTAGGTTATTGCAACTTCCAAAGCCGTATATGAACACTGTAAAACAATATCTTGCCATGAGAACTGATTTCCATTTCATAAATTCTTTCAAATATAGGCCTATTACCATAAGATAGGCACCGGTACCGGTCAAACTGACTTGATCTAATATCAATAGGCTTCTCGCATGGACGTTATAAATGCGTATACCAAGTTTCATGAAATTTCGATGAAGCGTATTTGAGTTATAATCGCCACCACCCAATCTCGTAAAGTAGGCCTACCATTCTGGCACTTAATAAACTGTTAATGATTTGTGTAACCCGGATTTTTATGTACACAATTCTGTTTAAGTTACATTCCCATAGAAACCATACTATCGCCGTCTCGAGAATTACACTGCCTGTCCTATGCTTTATTTTAACATGGAGTTCAGCGTATTGCTTAATTGCCTAATTTCTCCAGTAGAGGCGACACCGCACCTAGATTGCTTCGCGTCTTCTGCTAATAACATTGCAGATATAAGGTTTGTTCCCAAAGTAAATCCATGACTGCTTGAGAAACGGTTTACGGAAATGTGCAAGGTATTGCCACAAAATGCGGTAGGTGCTGTCATCTGTACCGTCGCCGCGTAAGCAAATCTAGCCTCATAGGACAGGCAGTGTATACACGAGTAATAGAATCTAGAAGGCAGTGTTTATAACTATACGTCTTCGTTTTACATTTCAAATCCGTGAAAAAAAATTATTTTCATTTGTCTTCTAATAAAGACTCCTAATGTATTTGGAAGTAAATTTCACCTCTACAATGAATGTGGTTTGTATCTAGACAAGTAGCCCATTATATAATATTTCGAATATCTTCCAACATAATGTCAGTCGGAGCTAAATCTTTTATACACTTCTCTTTTTTTCGGTCATTCTATCTGTTTTTGTAACAATTCATTACTTGGTGAGCATTTTTTTTTAATAAACACACAATAATCTTTCAACCGAAAACACTAAATGCCATAATTCTGTCTTTAAAGCGTTCCTTAAGTCTATCTTTCAGATGTCTATCCAGAATACTGTTTTCTTTCTCCGAAATGTCTGTAATGATAAGCTGAAATCCTTCAGCAGTATATTGGTTCGACGGTTTTATAAAGTAATAAATGTTGTCTTCATCCGCCCTCTGTCTGTCATTTAACATTGCATCAGAAAACGGGTCATAGCATCGTTCCTCAGGTGCTTAAAGGCTCAGTACGCATGACAGAAGTGGCCTTGTTTCTCCTGAGGAACGATACCATGGCTGGAAAGATAATTCTTTCACACTGGCTGTCTGTAGGCTAAGATGGAAAGGTAGAGTCAGACCGAAAAATTCAATGTTGTAACCGGGTTTTGAACAAAGATCTTCGGCTTTCTGTGACGCTGCTCTAGCAATTGAGCTACCATGGCAACGCGCAAGTACAACACTAAATTCTCCAACTATATTACTATTAATGAAAATAGTAACAAAATACTTAAATATTGTCTTCTGTTTATTAGTATTTATTATTATACTAGGGTATATTCCCTTTTTTAAAATACATATTTAGAAATATTAGGTCTTTCATTTTTAATTTTTCATGTAATATTTTCATAGATTTAAAGTCATTTTATAGATCATTTTTCGGGCACTTTTAGGAAATCGTCTACCGAACCCTAGTTACAGTAATAATGTTTTGTTACGTGTCTAGATGAAAATATTTCCTAGCTATGGTCAACTATTTACTTTCTAGTTCTATAACAGCTTTCTTTCGTCTTTTTTCGCTTTAAACAGTGACTTATGTTTCACACAATTTAAGAAGTGCTAAAATCTACTCTTATACAATTCAACGGCCCTAAATAGCGTGCTTGCTCGCCCGCTTCGTGAGACATCGGGTAAACTCGGCGATGTTCGTCTCTCGCAGTCTAAACTTTCATGACGACTACAAAATTAGGAAGGAAAACCGTTTCTTTATTATATAAGGCCTAAGTGAAATGAACACAATGAACAAATATTCTAATTTTATTTTTACTTACAATTTTCATAGCTCTGAACCACAAACATTTTTAATAATCTACCAGTGTAATTTTCTTAAAAATCCTGGAGTCAATGAATAATGGCGGGCGAAGCCGGGGGCAACAGCTGTAAAATATTGACGGTTTTATCTCTTGAAATATCGCTGATAATAATAATCCAAACAAACCATTCCTTCCCTTGAAACATTATATAATTTCTGAAAATTACACTGAATTGATAAAATAAAATTCACATCATATTCATGTCAATAAACAGCTGAGAAACAATACGTATTATGTGTTCACAGGTTATTTGGAACTGCATAATCGATTCTGATATAGTTTTCCCAGGGGGCGCTTTCATGTCGTGGGATGTAGGCCTACTCTGAAGCAGGAATTTTAGCTGTTTCATTAATTATTAATGGCTTAGTTTATGAATGATTCGCGTGCAAGTGTTAATAAATATAATGCTTTAATAATTATTATACTCTTAATTTTTAATTTTTAAAAGAAATATCGTGGCGAAGCCACGGGCACCTCCTAGTGTTAAACAATCAGACAAAAAGAACTGTTACAAATGGATACAGGCCTATACATCTACGAAAAATTATTCGCACTATCCACATTTTGTCAAAAATTTAAAACTTCTCTCATAACACAGTTCCGAAACAATTGAAGCTGCTAAGCCAAGCAAAATGTTGCATTGCTACAAAATGCCTAAACACAAACATAGGAAACGTGTATTAATAAGGCAATGCATTACAGGCTTCAGTGTGGATGACCATTCATGAATTTGGTCTTATGTTGAACAGCTATTTGTCACTTTCAAGATTCCATTTTAACGAATATATTATGTAATAATGAAATTATACCATCTTTAATGAAACTTTGGTTTTCTGATAGATAAACGTAGAGAGTTCGAGGCAGTAGTCAATTGTCTTTTGAAACCCTCCCCCCTCACTTCCTTCACCAAAAATTATTTGCATTAATGTCCACTGTCTTCTGAGCTGGGAAGATCTGGAAAATTATATATTTGGAAAATTGATTACCATGATGCCTTCCACTTAACCATCTATCAGAATACCAAGTGACATAAGTAATAGCTTAAGTAACTACAGTGCGTTTCACGTAAGAGTTTGCCAATTGTGCGGGTTTCTGAGTCGCGGCGGCCACAGCTCTAACTCCCGAGCGATCGGGTGAAATATCTACGCAAATAAAGCCGCTAATGGTGTAATGATTCAGGTTCTCTCAATTACAGTTAAAATTACAATGAAAATAACCACATACCTCATCACAAGAGATGTTTGAAATGTCCTCGTCTTACATAAACACAACACTGGCACCTTTTGAGGGAATTTTCTTTCACGCCCATAAGTTCAGCTTCCAAGTTCCCAGATAGAGTTCATTTCTCTTGAGATACTATCTTTAAGTTCTTCAAATGTGTGGAGAATAGACCTTCTTCTTCTTCGTTCAGGGAATAGACCTATAAACCTTTTTTTTCAAGATCCCCCATAAATAATAGTCACATAGGTTACTGTTAGAAGAACTTAAAGACATAGTTGACATTTATATACACAAGACTCATTTTACATCATTATGTTTAAGAAAGTATAAAATATAAATATTACTTTAGTCTAAAAAGTGTGACTTTTTCAAAGAAAAAATAACATCTTCCTTTTATCCCGCAATAACCAATAAATGTTACTGTGCCAAATTAAAAACACGTAGAATCTATTTAATAAACAACAACATATTTTTTCAACCTAAACATCCAATCACTACTCATATTAATTTTGTGATACTGTCGATTTTGCAAATCAACCGTCAGAAGATGGACCCGGCAAAAGAAACAAAGTTCAAAGAATATTAGGCCTATTCTAGATTAGACATTTTACTTACCATGAGTCAGGCCAATACTGCATCTATAAACTTTGTTCTTCAAATAAATCTTTCAAAGAATCAATTAATATAAAAATCCATATTTCATGTAGTCCACAACAAGGTTCAAACACTATTTACAAAATAACCTTTCTTAACATTCTTCCGAAATAAAACCTAAGAATAATTGCATTGAGAGTGTTTAATTCAATAACATTATTTATTACAAACATGAAAAATTACAGCAGAAGAAGAACAAACCCAGGTCGACGGTAGTGATACGTCGACTCTCTTCTTCCATCATTCGATGTTTTTTACACTTGGTCTTCTTACTAGCTTTAAGTCGAATATTTATTCGTTGTCTCTATTCTACTAACAAATCGACGGTAGTGATTCGTCGTCTCTGTTCTACCATCATTCGGTGTAATATGACAGTTGCACTTTTTTACATCCAAAATTGGATTTTCTTATTCGTTGTCTCTATTCAACTAAGAAATCGACGGTAGTGATTCGTCGTCTCTGTTTTACCATCATTCGGTGTTTGTAACACTTCTTTCTTTCATTTCCTTTAAATGGAGTTTTTTTATTCGTTGTATCTATTCTACTAAGAAATCGACGGTAATGATTCGTCGTCTCTGTTCTACCATCATTCGGTGTTTGTGACACTTCTTTCTTTCTTTCTTTTAATTTTTTATTCGTTGTCTCTATTCAACTAAGAAATCAACGGTAGTGATTCGTCGTCTCTGTTCTACCATCATTCGGTGTTTGTGACACTTCTTTCTTTCATTTAGTTTTTTATTCGTTGTCTCTATTCAACTAAGAAATCGATGGTAGTGATTCGTCGTCTCTGTTTTACCATCATTCGATGTTTGTGACACTTCTTTATTTTATTTAGTTTTTTATTCGTTGTCTCTATTCAACTAAGAAATCGACGGTAGTGATTCGTCGTCTCTGTTTTACCATCATTCGGCGTTTGTGACACTTCTTTATTTTATTTAGTTTTTTATTCGTTGTCTCTATTCAACTAAGAAATCAACGGTAGTGATTCGTCGTCTCTGTTCTACCATCATTCGGTGTTTGTGACACTTCTTTCTTTCATTTAGTTTTTTATTCGTTGTCTCTATTCAACTAAGAAATCGACGGTAGTGATTCGTCGTCTCTGTTTTACCATCATTCGGTGTTTGTGACACTTCTTTATTTTATTTAGTTTTTTATTCGTTGTCTCTATTCAACTAAGAAATCGACGGTAGTGATTCGTCGTCTCTGTTTTACCATCATTCGGTGTTTGTGACACTTCTTTATTTTATTTAGTTTTTTATTCGTTGTCTCTATTCAACTAAGAAATCAACGGTAGTGATTCGTCGTCTCTGTTCTACCATCATTCGGTGTTTGTGACACTTCTTTATTTTATTTAGTTTTTTATTCGTTGTCTCTTTTCTTCTAAGAAATCGACGGTAGTGATTCGTCGTCTCTGTTTTACCATCATTCGGTGTTTGTGACACTTCTTTATTTCATTTCCTTAAAATGGAGTTTTTTATTCGTTGTCTCTATTTAACTAAGAAATCGACGGTAGTGATTCGTCGTCTCTGTTTTACCTCATTCGGTGTTTGTGACACTTCTTTATTTCATTTCCTTTAAATGGAGTATTTTATTCGTTGTCTCTATTCAACTAAGAAATCGACGGTAGTGAATCGTCGTCTCTGTTCTATCATCATTCGATGTTTTATGACACTTGGACCTTTTTACATCCAAAAATTGATTTTTTATTCGTTGTCTCTATTCTACTAACAAATCGATGCTAGTGATTCGTCGTCTCTGTTTTACCATCATTCGGTGTTTGTGACACTTCTTTCTTTCATTTAGTTTTTTATTCGTTGTCTCTATTCAACTAAGAAATCGACGGAAGTGATTCGTCGTCTCTGTTTTACCATCTTTTCGGTGTTTGTAACACTTCTTTATTTAATTTCCTTTAAATGGAGTTTTTTTTATTCGTTCTACTAACAAATCGATGCTAGTGATTCGTCGTCTCTGTTCTATCATCATTCAGTGTTTTATGACACATGCACCTTTTTACATCCAAAAATTGATTTTTTTATTCGTTGTCTCTTTTCTTCTAAGAAATCGACGGTAGTGATTCGTCGTCTCTGTTTTACCATCATTCGGTGTTTGTGACACTTCTTTATTTCATTTCCTTAAAATCTAGTTTTTTTTAATCGTTGTCTCTATTCAACTAAGAAATCGACGGTAATGGTTCGTCGTCTCTGTTTTACCTTCATTCGGTGTTTGTAACACTTCTTTCTTTCATTTTCTTTAAATGGAGTTTTTTATTCGTTGTCTCTATTCAACTAAGAAATCAACGGTAGTGACTCGTCGTCTCTGTTTTACCATCATTCGGTGTTTGTAACACTTCTTTTTTCATTTCCATTAAATGGGGTTTTTTTATTCGTTGTCTCTATTCGACTAAGAAATCGGCGGTAGTGATTCGTCGTCTCTGTTTTACCATCATTTGGTGTTTGTGACACTTCTTTATTTCATTTGCTTTAAATTGAGTTTTTTTTAATCGTTGTCTCTATTCAACTAAGAAATCGACGAAAGTGATTCGTCGTCTCTGTTTTACCATCATTCGGTGTTTGTAACACTTCTTTCTTTCATTTCCTTTAAATGGAGTTTTTTTATTCGTTGTCTCTATTCAACTAAGAAATCGACGGTAGCGATTCGTCGTCTCGGTTTTACCATCATTCGGTGTTTGTGACACTTCTTTATTTCATTTGCTTTAAATGGAGTTTTTTTAATCGTTGTCTCTATTCAACTAAGAAATCGACGGAAGTGATTCGTCGTCTCTGTTTTACCATCATTCGGTGTTTGTGACACTTCTTTATTTTATTTAGTTTTTTATTCGTTGTCTCTGTTCAACTAAGAAATCAACTTTATTGATTCGTCGTCTCTGTTTTATCATCATTCGGTGTTTGTAACACTTCTTTCATTTCCTTTAAATGGAGTTTTTTTATTCGTTGTATCTATTCGACTAAGAAATTGACGGTAATGATTTGTCGTCTCTATTCTACCATCATTCGTTGTTTGTAACACTTCTTTCTTTCATTTCCATTAAATGGAGTTTTTTTATTCGTTGTATCTATTCGACTAAGAAATCGACGGTAAGGTTCGTCGACTCTGTTCGACCATCATTCGGTGTTTGTGACACTTATTTCTTTCTTTTAGTTTTTTATTCGTTGTCTCTATTCAACTAAGAAATCGGCGGTAGTGATTCGTTGTCTCCTTGCTTTTTCTTGTCTCCTTGTCTTTCGTGCCTTCTTGTTTTTTCATACTGTAATTAATTTATATTAAATATAACACATGCCAACAAAATTTTTGTTCCTTCTTTATCATTAGATGTTATTAATTAAATTTTGGGTGCTGAAGTTAGTTTTTCTTGCTCTAGCTTTTCAATCGACATATAATAGATTTTATTTTATTTATCGTTTTTTCTAATTGTGTATGTTGAAGGATATTTGATTCAACCTACTTAAATTAGCCTGGTAGTAAACATTAAGTTGCAATGAAGTTTTAATTTCTTAAGATTTACGAACTGAAACACATAGTATAGCCATAATCTGACAGCTTGCTATATAACGCAAATGTTACTATTAGTCAACAGCCTAAGTGAACACGATCATGGCTAAAAATTTTGTCCCAAGGTTTTGCTTTTATGAGGTGTTTGAGGGAAATCCAAATGAGGCACAATGTTATTCAGTTGATGCTAAGAATTGATAGTTCTGGGTACTTAAGGGCTCTGCATTAGCAGATGAATACACGTCATCTGCTTTTCTTTCAGTCTCAGCACTTTTACCGGAATTTCTATCCTAACGTTCAGATGCAGCAAACTTTTTAAAACTAGAACTGGACCCTCATGAGAATGCACAGTTTCAATTGCTAAAAGAGTCTGAAGTGCTGTGTTTATTTTTCCTTCCTGTACATTTTTGTATTGGCAAGACAAAAATAGCAATAAATTTTATGATCCTTTGGTTCTCTCCAGATCATGGGAATTCTCATAGGTAATCCCACGAGAGTTGAAGAGTTTATCGATAGATTAGCGACTGCGCAGCAGGAGCGAATTTATCTGATGAAACTCTTCAACTCGAATGGATTTATTAAGACTATTTCATGAATAAAAATGTAACGGTTTATACAAATAATAATTACTTTCGGGCTTTGTTGTATAAAAACAAAACTAACAGCTGCGAGATCACGGCATACTATGAATCAACCATCCATGAATCGATTCGAGTTACCATGCTGTGACCAGTGTTACCATTGGTGCATGTAAGACATAGTTAACTTTATCCAGGTAAGCTAACAGCAGAACAGAATGAAAGCACACCAACTGGCTTGCACCAAATTCGAAATTGTATTTTTAATCAATGTGCATTTCTATTATTTCAATTTCCAAACAAGTTATGTTGTATAAAATAAACTACTTTCGTGCTGCTTAATGGCAGCATGTGACTTATTAATCAATGTACACTGATGCTTACGTGTCCAGTAAAGAGCAGACGTTTTACCCGATAAAACGGCATCCTCGTGATTCCTACAAGAATATTGTAAGATAAATGGCCATGATTGGTCTATATACGAGGAATTGCTAAACGTTATTGGTCAATGTAAAACACGCGTATGAGTGGTATAGTCAAAGATAAACCCTTACGTTTCCCTTTTGTCCAGTCAAGCAGCATTTCATCGTAATTGTGACGCAGACTTTGTGGGCCCATTTCTTGTCTTGGTCCTCAGCAGTCATGTTTGAAGTACTTTATAAACGTTCCTCACAGAAAATGTTATATAACGCCTTTTTCGAATAAGGGTGATGTATCCATAAATGCAGCAGAAACTTTCTGGATTAATTTTAAAGTGAGTCTCCTCGTAGGCATGACCAGATAAAAATTGATCAGAACAAAATGGGAAACAGTTTTCATATCTATACCTACAATACTACCTGGAAAGTGTAATGCTTAAACCACTAGCCATGTACTTTGAGGAAAATTATCTATTCTACAAAGAACAGTTTGGCTTCAGATCTGTCAAGTCTGGCTTCATTGGTCATAGAATGCTTAATCAACTGGATTTTAAATGCATTTGAAAATAAACAAGCCGTAGCTATATGTATGTGCGATTTAAGTAAGGCATTCGATTGCTGAGATCATAACACATTATTAAGTAAGCTTAGTTCTATGGTATTCATGGAAAGCCAATTTCCATTATTAAATCTTATGTTACTGGAAGACAGCAGTTTGTGGAACTAAATGGTCAAATGTCAACTTTTGTACCTGTAAATATAGTGGTTCCTCAAGGATCTCTCTTGGGCCCCTTTCTTCTTATGATATATATGAATGATTTGCCAGTAACAGTAGCCTACCTGAAAAAATAATAGCTTATGCGTATGGTACGAAAGTTTTCGGAACTATCGATGGTAATAATGTTTCCATGGAGAGTAGTTTAGAATCATTGTCTGAATGGTTCAGCGCCTATCGTCTAAGTCTGAATCGTAATAAAACATAGGCCTAGTCTCTTTAATAATATAGGTAGTGAGCAATCCGCTAAACTACTAGGTTTTCACCTGGATAGTAAACTATCTTGGAAGCAACACATACTATCTGTTTGAACAATGTTATCAAGGACAATTTTTCTGCTAAGAAGCTTAAAACAACTGCTTCCAATTAATGCGGTATTAGATGCGTTGAACCCATGTCTACAACTCTACAGGAAGCTATTGTTTAATGAAACCTTCTGTACCAGCCACTGCTAAAATGCAAAGCTTCTGCTAAGGAATTTTAAAGAGGTCGTGTTTTTTCTACTACTAATAAATAATAATAATAATAATAATAATAAATAAGCCCGTCACAATCCCTTATAGGGCAAGGGCCTCCTACCATGGTAGGGCTGGCTCTGTTTTACTCTCCCAAGGTGAGCTATTTCCTTGGAGAGTTGGGTTTTTGCCTCCTGGTGGGTTAAGACCTAACACTTTCCTAGGACACTGTTTTCCTAATGAATTAAATGCTCTATCATTTGTTTTCAGTTCACTTTTTCTGTGACCTATCCTGAACATCTCGTTTCTGCCTCCTCCCTGAACTCTTCTTCCTTTCCTAGATCACTGTTTTCCTAACGATTTAAATGTTTTATCACTTGTTTCCAGTACACTCTTTCTTTGGCCTGTCTTGTCCATCTCATTCCTAACTCCTCCCTGAATTCGTCCTCCCATCTGCGTCGAGGTCTGCCTCTGCTTCTTTTACCCTTCCTCTGGTCCCAAACAGTTGTTGCATACGCCCATCTTTCTTGATTCATTCTGATGACGTGACCTCCCCAATTCCATTTGGTTTTTCTTACAACAATCGCTGCGTTTTCCAGTTCACTTCTTTTTCTTAACTCCTCATTTCTTATCCTGTCCCTTAGATTTATTCCCAACAGTTTTCTTTCCATCTTTCTCTGACAAATCTCTATCATGTTAACTTGTTCCTTTCTTAATGCCCATGTCTGGCAGCCATATAGTAGGACTGGTATGACGCACATTTTTAGCACTTCCAATCTCTTCTTGATATTTATGTGCCAGTCTAGGAGGATAAACTTTAAGCTTCAGAACTTTCCCCATGCGAGCCTAATTCTCCTGTTGATTTCTGCATTTCCGTTATTTGACATGTTGATTGATTGACCCAGGTAAGTATATTCTGTACAATACTCTATTGCCTTTCCTTCTACAAATACCGGTATTTCTATATGGTTTGTCATTATTTTAGTTTTTGAAGGATTCATTTCTAGCCCTACTTTGTTGCTTCCATTGTTTAGATCTGTTATCATCTTTTGCAGTTCTCTTTGAGACTTTGCGAATAATGCAATATCGTCCGCAAACCTAAGATTAGTAAGTTTTCTCCCATTTATGTCTATGCCATATCCTTTCCTGTTCCATCCTGTATATCTGAATATCTCTTCCAAGACGTTTGTAAACAACTTTGGTGAAATTGGGTCTCCCTGCTTCACCCCTCGTTTTATCTCAAATGATTCTCCTTCTATTTCCGTTGTTACTTTTGCTTTGCTGTTTGCATATATTTGTCCTAATAGTCTTATATATTTCGGATGGATCCCTATAGATTTCATTGCTTCCAGTACTTTATTATGCTCTACTGTGTCGAAAGCTTTTCTGTAGTCGATGAGTGCTATATAAAGATGTTGGTTATACTCTGATATTTTCTCTATTACCTGATTGATTGTGTGTAAATGATCTATAGTGCTGTAGTGAGTGCGGAAGCCTGCCTGCTCTGGCGGTTGGTTTTCATCCATTATTTTGGTGAGTCTATTTGTCAGCAGTTTCGTAAACACTTTATAAAGGTTGGCCATAAGACTTATGGGTCTGTAATTGTTCAGGTCTTCTCTGTTAGCACAATTTATTTGGTAAATCTAGTTTAGAAAGACGCCATGTTCTTCTAACCTTAAAATGTCATACAGATCATTTTATTCTATTAGCCATGATGCTGGGTAAGTCGTCGTACGTGGAGCAAGCACAGGAAAGGATTGAGTTCTATTAACTTGGATAAATACTAGTAATATGAAGATTGTGTTATTGCGCTAGCTTTGATTTTATTTATTTCTTTAAACTGGCGGAGTTGAGGCCATAAGGCCTTCTCTACCACTCAGCCAGGGCAGAAACATGAAATATTATAATAATAAATGAAAAACAATAAATTATATAGGTACCGGTACCTGAATACAAGAAACTTACGTTAAACACAAAGACAAAAATTCAAACATAAAATACTTGAATGATATATAATACAAATGACTGAAATAAAGAAATGAAAAAACAATATGAAAGAGTAAACAAATACGTTCTTAGTTATTACTAGGGACCGGATTCTTAGGTTTTTACCTATTTTTTTTCCTTACTTCCAAAACAAAAAGCGATCACACACTTTTTCGAATCATGCCCATAGGATTCACCCACATTAATTCTGTGGCACCTAAAAATACCTAAATGGGGTATAAATACCTAAATATACCTAAACGGGATAAAAAACCTAAAATATCTAATTTAGGCTACTTTTTTGTCTTTTTTGTTTGTCAGTTGAGAAATTTTGCGGAGAGACAATTTTTGTCGGGTTGAAATTAATACCAACAGCGTTTCGTTCAACTCAATGTCGTCTAGGATGACAGTATCAAGAGAGGAAGTGTAAGAGTACCTGCGTATTCCTTTTAAAATATTCGTACGAACAACCATTGTTGATGTAATGTGAGGTTGAAAGGACATTTTCTGCCTTCAAATGTATTCTAAGAGATAACAGGAAGAACTTCACAGTTGAAAATCTTGAAAGATATTTAGTGATATACTATAACCAGGATATGTGAGGCAATCTTATTTTCACTGCTTCTTTTGATTGTTTATGCTTTCTTTCTCCAATTCTTTAATATTGCCCTAAAGCTAGCTTACACAAATTTAATTCAATTTTGTTAAGTTAAACTTTTCAAGTATTATGTATTGAATCCTATGTAGCACATTCAAATTCATTAAACCAATTATTCTACCCAAAAACGATATTTTGGGCAAAAAACCTAAAAAAAAACTATTTCACCTAATGTAAAACCTAAAACAGTGTTTTTAAAAACCTAAAAATCCGGTCTCTAGTTATTACAAATAATGAAGATTTTTTTAAAAAAGTGGTCCCTCTGGTATTCCGCATTCATGACACCTTTTTAAAAAATCTGCATTTAGGTCTATTCGTACACGTTCTTATTCTATGAACCATACCTGATTCTAATATCTCTCCTATTTCATCAGTCTTCTCCTCAGTCAGCAGACATGGATGTTTTCTTAGTTTTTGTTTATTTGTTTACTTTATGTTCGATGCAGGTCCTGTTTCCTTAAAGTTATTTACAACTTTACTTACAAATTACAAATTGTTAAGTCATTAAACACCCAAAATTGTAATAGGGCAAGTGAAGTGATAATAAGGTTAAAGTATAATTAAAATGTAACACGTTAGAGTTAAGATAGTTCAGTTAACGAATTCATGTTCATCGAGCAATCATGTTTGTAATTTCATTTGAAAAACAGCTATGTGCAGGTCTCTTAATTCCTTCGGTAACTTGTTGTATAACTGGTGCCCAAAAAACATAAAAATTCATATTTGTCTTTGACAGTCTACGAAGGGGAATATCCAAATTGTACACACAAGTATAACGTGCTCTTTGAAATATTTATTATTATAATTTAATTTATTATTTTTTTTATTTATTTAATCTTCCCATAGTTATGGGTTGCCTACACAGACAAAGAGTACCAGAAAATAAAAACAAAAAGGTAATTGAACATAGAACATTGAAAAGAAAAAGAGAATAAAATTAAGGAAAAGTTAATACAAAATAGAAAATCATTAACAGTTACGATTAGGATTTATATATGTGATTCCTCAGTATTGAAACAGATCCTCTGAGGGTTGCTAAAGCAACTTCAGTTATAACTGATGGAGGAAGTCCCAATCTCTTGAAGGTGTTCAACATGAAAGTTGTAACAGTTCCTCTTGCTCCTACCATGAGTCCAATGACTTCAAGTTCTTTGAGATTGTATTTATCACGATAGTAAGGGATGGTAGGATTATACGCTTATTATACGATTATTATATGCTTATTACGCTGCCAAAATTAAGGCCTTCTCTTCCAGTCCATCATGAATAATTACAAGTAAGTTACAACAAAATTTTAAAATATTCTTCTAACATGAAAAAAAATGTAATGTTTCAAAAAGTACTTGTGTTAAAATGCATCGATCTAGATTAATAAAATAAAGCAAGATGGATAATCGATACTATCAACTCAACAGCCTTTATTCCATGCCCAGGCTTTTCGACTTCAGCGTGCTCATACTGCTTGTGTTAATATATTAGATGAAGCTGTCTTTTCAGACCTAGACATGGGTGCGTCTCAAACAACAAATAATTATCCATTCTCTTATACTATTAAATTCGTCTTCTTCTTATTTATAATCTCTTTTTAATTTCCTTTTGACCTCACAAACGCATAACCAACCTAATGCTTACTCCCCAACATACAAGATAATTATATTCTTCATCTTTTAGTGCGTCTATCCCTTGCTTTTGGAATTCGTTGCTCTGTCATATCGAAAAATAGCACAATTTATAAATAAAGTATTCATTTTATTAGTCATTAGTTAGTTAGAATTAATATTAGTTAGATTTAATTTTGTTTCAGTTTATCAAATTCTCAATTAAATCCGCAACGTGTTCATTTTATAATTACTAGATATTTATCAAGTTTTATATTATTTGTAATAGGGTGTGTACAGTTTTACTGGTGAAGTGGAAGAGAACACAATATGGCCTTTACTTCGCCACTATAAATAAATAAAATACTTGAGAGCTCCAATTTAGGGAAACTAGTAGGAAAAAAGCCTGGTTTAAAATAATTGCTGAAACTATATCCTCTTTAGGTAAATTACATTATTTTAAAAGGGTTTCTCAGTAGTTTTGAAAATATATAATTTACGTTAAACTGCAGATCGCATTCGCTACTTCGGTATGAATGCAAAACTGTGAACCATGCAACTTGATGTGCAGCCTGCATCCAGGTAGTGCGATTCGCATGCTTTGCTACTTCGGTGTGAATGCTCACTTAGACTCATTAATTGCCATTGCAATGTATATATGAGGAACAGAATGAAGGAATATACTTTTGAATCCTCACAGGTTGAGATATGATTTATCAACGTTTGAAGTCTATTGTTTCTTTTAGGTCTGAACAGTTTGATATTGCTGACTTACTGTCCAATAAATTGTTCTTAGGGGGACTCGGATTTCATTGCCGACTGCCTGTTTCAAGTAATATCATAAAATGAATTCCTCGTCTGATTAATTTGCACTTTTTCAGGTTTGTAAGTATATTGACTGGTCATATTTTAAGGTATAATTTTACGCTGCGTTACAAAGGAAATAACAAAAATAAAACTGAAAGAGTTAACCGATGGTCTTCAACACTGCAATAGAGGATTATCTTAAACCAAGGCAATTCACTAGGGCAAATAAAATAATTCGGTGCATGTAAAACATCTTACCTTGAAATCTGGCACTGCGTCTCACTAACACCAGGAGCCTTTTATAGTTTGCCGCAGTGATGTTTTCTGAAACAAAAGAGAAATTCCTTTCAAGTACTCCAATAACCATAATTAATCACTTTTATGATCCCAAAACTTTTGAATTATATGACCAATATGCCTTTGCAAAAGGTACAACAAAGAGTCAGTTGGAAAATTTAATTTTGTACCGGCATGATGCCAAGGTAGCTCAATTGGCTACGGTATTCAGTCTGATTTCGCCTTTCCCTGCGTATCTTGTTTCCCCTTAGGTTTTTTTATTTATCTTTGAACTCTTTTCTCGTTCATACCGCCCATATATTCTTCATTTTTCTCTATTTTCGACTTATTCTCATTCTTATTGTAACTTAGCCTATATCTTCATTTCGTATGAGAACTTTCCTTGTATAGCCTTTAACCTCATTTCTGCAGCTTGTAATTTGCTTTGGTATTTCTTTTTCATTATACATGACTAGCTTAAAAGACCCGGCGTCGCCCGGGTTTTGTATTTTGTAATTGGAAATTAGCTTATGAAGGATTTTCAATTTTAAATTCTAGGTCCTTATATAGGCATTTATAATTTGAAATAGGAAGAACGACTAATCACACTCAAGCTATTCCCTCAGAAAACGCTTGATATAATTTTTTATGGCTCATAGAGGATCTAGAATTTTGCATCCCATCGCTTGTACAGTGCACAGCAAGCCTGGTAGAGGTTTAAATAAGAAGAAACAGAAATTCCTGTAACATAAAATTGTAATATCGAGGCGGGAAATTTCCCACTCTTATGTTACCATAAAGCCGTTTTGGAGATGAAATTAAACAGAAAGCATTATCACTTTCATACTTTTCTCTCCAAAAACCTGCGATATAATATAATAATATACACATTACCATACCTCGTTTTGTTTTCTCTATGTCCAGGGTAGAGAAAGTTATGTGATTCCATTATTTTAGTGGATTTCATTCTGTAATATTTATTTATAACATGAATTATTTTGATAACTTCTCTTATTTGTCAAAAGTGCATTTCAATTCTTTTTTCCAAGCCCACCTGATACCATTTGGCAACAATATATTGTGTGATTTGGAATTGATAATTCTATGTAAAAAGGGATTAAGTATTTTCAAAAACATTTAATTTTTGGCATTTAGAATCAGAATTTTTCAAAATCCTTTCTTAGTGAGCACCTACATTATGAAGCGAAGGTACTGTCAAAATTCCAAGTCTCTACCTGTTATAGTTTAGGCTGTACGTTGATTCCTGTCATTCAGTCAGTCAGGACAAAGCCTTTTATATATAGAGAGATGATTGTCCCTTAACTTATGTAACATCCCAAATAGTTACAAATTCTGACTTGTTCCTGGATTTGATTTAAGAGCGTATTGATATCCTTTAAGCTATGTGGCATTACCTTAGATTCTGATCTTGATATTTTGAGGTTGTAAATTGTCCTCTTAAAACATTTAATTTCTATTCTGATCTTTCAAGGTATTGCGACTTTATCAATGTACAGTAAAATATTTAAATATTGTTTCCTATTAATCTTTATTCCTGGATTTACCTAATCTTCCTGTTTCTTTATTTTCTCATACATACGAGGGTTGGTCAATAAGTAAGGTCTCCAACACTCTAGCCCAAGCTCACAACGTTGGACGAGAGAGTTGGTGCCACTCCCATGTCCCGTTATCTCCCCTCTTTCAAACGAGCCATTGCTGCAGCCGCTGAACCTTTTAGTGTCGGAGATAGAGCTGTTTGAAATGGATATCCCGATTTCCGTCCCCGCCAAGTGCGCCTACGTGAAGTCATACGGTTTCTTACTGCAAAAAAAGTTCCGCCAATTGAAATTCACAAGCATCTTTGCGAAGTTTATGGAGAGGGATGTATGGACATAACAAATGTGCGTAAATGGGTTCGTGAGTTTAAACAGGGCCGGAAAAATATTCATGATGAAGAACGAAGTGGGAGACCAACAACAGCCGTCACAGACGAGATGATGGCAAAAGTCGATGAATTGGTGCGACAAGATCTACGCGTCACTACTAGTGAACTTTGTTTATTGCTTCCTGACATTTCTAAAGGTTCCATACAGACTTTTTTGAGTGACAAATTGATGTTCCATAAGGTTTGTGCGAGGTGGGTTCGTGGAGGGCGCACTCGGCGGGGACGGAAATCGGGAGATCCATTTCAAACAGCTCTGTTTCGGACACTAAAAGGTTCAGCGGCTGCAGCGATGGCTCGTTTGAAAGAGGGGAGATAACGGGACATGGCAGTGGCGCCAACTCTCTCGTCTGACGTTGTAAGCTTGGGCTAGAGTCTTGGAGACCTTACTTATTACTTGGCGGGGACGGAAATCGGGAGATCAATTTCAAACAGCTCTGTTTCGGACACTAAAAGGTTCAGCGGCTGCAGCAATGGCTCATTTGAAAGAGGGGAGATAGCGGGGCATGGCAGTGGCGCCAAATCTCTCGTCCGACGTTGTGAGCTTGGGCTAGAGTGTTGGAGACCTTACTTATTGACCAACCCTCGTATTTTCATGTTTTTGTATTTTCTAATAGGTAAATAATTAAGCATACATTTACTGACGGTCGGAGTTTCCACATTGTACGTTAGCAATTTCAGAAGTGAATCTACACGACCCATCCACATTTCAAATAATTATGTATTCAGCCAAATTATCTATCAAGAGTCTTAAGAATAAACATGTTTCAAGCGTTCAGGCGAAAGAGGATGAAAAAGATAGTATGCAGCATCTGTAAGTACCGCTAAACATGCAAAGAAACATTAGAATTGCATTATAGAATGTTTCAGGATTGTTGTTATAAGCTAGCCACCTCGGACATAGCAATTAAAAGACGATGAATATAATGATAAATACCTTAACATGATGTAAGGTAGCAGGACTGAAATATCGGAGCCTGACGAGAAAATAAAGGCATTGTCTTGCTTATCCTATCATATTATATTATACTCAAGAGCTTCCTTATCCCCAGTTCATTAGTTGTGTATTTACATCGGTAGATCCACACTGACTGCCATCTTCATCCCATCTCACATAATATGTTATTAAAATTTACACCATTACGAGATTTTCGCCAGGTCTTCATAAGTTTTGTACGTCATTTCCTCAGCAACGAGGAATACCTGTTGATCTCACCAGACAATTAAATGTATTGAGTTTCTATAGCAACACACATGGATTAATTTGCTGAACTTGTCCTATAATCATATATTCCTATATATGCCCCGAATGTCGGCTCCCAACTCCCTCAGGAAACTAAGGTATTAAAAACTCCTTGGCGCTACATCCCTGAAGGGACAAGGCCTACCACGCGACCGCTGCGTCATCACCATAGACAAATGGCAGGATTGGGGGCAAGTGGTCAGCATGCCGACCCCCACGGCCGTTAATGGTGGTTTCCCTGACCGGAGCCGCTACTTCTCTATCAAGTAGCTCCTCAATTTGAATAATGAGGCTGAGTGCACCCCTACCAGACCTCCTTACCTCAGACAAATACGTGAAATGCCCGAGAAATTTTGTCCAGAGGCTCCAGTTGAGGCTTGGAGTTCTTTTACGACATGGGCCCCCCTGCTTAAAGTCCCTCCCGGAGGACTCCTTGCCCAGGATTTTTACGTTCTGACCGCTGCCGGGTTTGATCCCGCGACCTTCTAGAGGCTGGCACGCTACCTCTACGCCATCGCTCCACGGCCCAGTGAATGGGAAATCACATACGATAATTCTTGACAAATGGAACGATGGAGCGGTCGTCAATGACGAATCTGTACAGGTAGGGGGGGGGGGGAAGCGGATCGACTCTTGTAGTTGATTTCAGACCCTTGTGATACGTAAATAAATGTAAGAGATGTAACGGAAACGTTTGTTTTCACAAGCAATGCAAATAACGTGAAATTATTTCTCAATTGATTGTCTATATTATCTAGAACAAATTTCAATACATTCCCTGCTATCCTGTGAATGTAGCTAGGCATGTGCAGTGGCTCATACCGGCAAATTAGATATTTTAATCGGTCCGCTTTTTTTCCCCTACATGTACATCCAAATGCAGTACAAGGTGTTGAACCTCCGTCTATCGTCTAGTAAATATCCTCGCCTTGTGAATGTGTACTTAAATGGTTTCTATCGTAGATTGCTTGTATCTAATTGTTTCTACCTACAATGTCAATAACAAAATACAATTTAAGCACCAATAAATTGACAGAATATATCACCGCGGATGTAACTGGTTAGTTCCAGGGTAACTTCAGGTCTCAGCGTCTGCATACTAAGCAGAAATTCCACGCTCGATTCCAGCCCAGGACAAATTTCATGAAAAAGTCTTGTTTTTATATTCTATTTCAGTCTGTCATTGACAGGCGACCAATAGATCTGATCTAGTCTGTAATTAGGTTAGTGCACGTTCTTGAGATGAAACTAATTATTTTTCCGGATGTATTCTCAATCAATTTATTTAACAAGCCAATCTCGTTTGTCGACAGATATTAAAATTCGCGTTGGTATCGTATTAAGAGTGTACAATAAAATATTCAGGTATATGCCTATATTCTACAGGAGCAATAATACAGCCATTTCATAATTACGGGTGGGACATTCTAGCAAATTATAACAACTATTTTTGTTTATTACATGTCATAAATAATTAATTAGAACTTGTTCTGCACATTCTGTAAAGTCTACTAAGCCTTCGCCTTCATACTGCATGGAAAGCATTATTTAAAATTTATTTTAAATATTTAAAATTTGTTTTTCAAAATCTATTACGGGTGGGACATAATTTGGACAATGATTTTAATGATGCAAAACATTTGCTGTAAAAATCATGCTATAAATGTCAAAAAATTTATCTACAAAGCAATAAGTAAGTAATCGATAAAATTTACACATGAAACAACTTCAAATATACATAATTCCTGGATGTTCAGTGAACTCTAGGTTTTAGACTTTTATTTGAATTCCCAATGACACTAGTTTTATAACATCTCTCTTTGAGAGAAAAATTCCCGTATTTTATGAAATAGCTGAATAGTTACAAAGGATCAACACTATTTAGCAGTATGTAACGCGATTTTAGGGACCAGCTTCAATTAATGCAAAGATAAGAATAAGTCGCAAGCCATCTTGACAGGCGTGGAGTGGACTAAATGACACCTCAGTCCGAATGCAACAGAGCGACGCCACGCCAGTCCATTTGGAACGACCGTTTAACGTATGAAACGTTTATAAACGGCGAAGGTGAATGGATGATAGCCGTAGTGTAACTTTTTTCTTTATCTACTAAAGGTACACTAAGTAGAGGAATGTGTCTTTTTTTACCTAAAATTAGATTTGAGTGTTTGCAACATTAATGGGGTACACTTTTTACGTACCTTTAGTCCCATAATGTCGGCCGCGGTGGTGTAGAGGTAGCATGCCCGCGGCAGCATGCCCGCCTCTAGATCCGAAGGAAGTGGGATCAAACCCGGCCGCGGTCGATGGATTTTCCAGGACGTAAAAATCTTGGGCACGGAGTCCTCCAGGAAGGACTTTAAGCTAGATTTACGGCACGTAAAAGAACTCTAAGCCTAAATTAGAGCATCTGGACAAAATTTTTCGGCCCTTTCACGTCCAAGTAATACCTTAGTTTCCGGAGGGGGTTGGTCTTACTACCTGTTCCTCTCTCGGAAAATTAGCGTAACAAAATTCAAATAGGTAACAGAAACCTCCACTTGGAGGCCCTTCGCCCCAACATAGGGGATATAGGAAATCAGATACAGATACAGTCCAATAATAACAGGAGTAGTCTTTGTGTGGTGCCCACGTGAATATCTCCGTGTATGTGAGAGCATAGATCGATAACGGAAATTTTTTATCAAAACCACATTTTATAACTTAATTCAATTAAGCATCTAACGAAGATTTGGGACGAAGTATGTTGGCTACTTTATCTTATTCTTATTACCACTTGAGATCGAAAATACAATTTTTAAATTTTTTCTAGGTAATGGCTCTAAGGACTTGGGTAAATTCCTACAGTTATTCCTCTAAACCCACGCTATACATAAATCATTAAGATTATCGCTACAGAATGGACAAAAC
Source organism: Ectobius pallidus (assembly GCA_964059195.1). Lineage (NCBI taxonomy): Eukaryota > Metazoa > Arthropoda > Insecta > Blattodea > Ectobiidae > Ectobius > Ectobius pallidus. The sequence goes on from CAXKWD010000003.1 coordinate 201,126,257, forward strand.
TCAAGAATATAAAAGTCTATTTGATAGCCTACATTTTGTCATTTAAATTGTCTAAAGGTTAGTTATAAGCTAATCCGATCTCACCCCTTACTATCTTCCCTTGTAATATGAGGACTGTTCTGTACTGATCTTGTAGGCCTAAGGCCTCTCACACACCAAAGCCGAGCTGAGCCGGGCCGGGCGAAGCTATGCCAAGCCAAGCCGAGCAAATCTGCGATGCGTTCACAATGACGCTGATTCGCTCAGTAGGTTTTCGAGCCTTGTAGTGAGAGGTGCCTTTATCCTTCCTAGCAGTAGTGCAATAATAATGTCATCAAACTTGTTGATGATGATGTTATTGGACAGTTCCTCACTTGATGAGTATGTGAGACAAAGAAGGCGATACTGGACTCAGAATCTCAATAAAGATCACGAGAAAAGCGAACAGTTCGCAACTCAATACGAGAAACTCAGAGAAGATGAAGAACGTTTTTGGGGATATTTTAGAATGAGTACCCATACATTCGATTATATATTGGAATCCATTTGTCCAGGCCAGGACACCGAGCTTGACTGAACAAAAACGCAGGCAGAAACCGCTTGAAGTAGCGGGAAGCAGGACTGCTCCAATTCGCTCGGCTTCGCTTCGCCCGGCCCGGCGTCTTATTTGAAAGCTCCCATTGAAATACTGCATAATTAGTGGTCAAGCGATTTTCGCCCGGCTCGGCTCGGCCCGGCCCGGCTTTGGTGTGCAACCCCACTAATGCTGTTGGGGACAGCCGAATGTTGCTGGTATTTCTTTCCTAAGCGATTTCTGAAATGACTTTATTTTGTCACAAAACGTGACAAATGTCTCTTTATCTCCTGAAGCTACTCTACTTTGTTGTCGGCTCCAAACAAGAGTAGACTGGAATTGTGAGTCAGTTGGAGAATTTAATGTTGTACCGGCACGTTGCCATTGTAGCTCAGTTGGTTAGAGCATCGGCACGGAGAGCCGAAGATCCTGGTTCAAATCCCGGCTATGGCATTGAATTTTTCATTCTGACTTCACGTGTCCAAGAGTAGACTTCTTCATACAGTCAGTGAAAAGAGCCTCCTTAAATCATACATCTGCATATCTGTCGGTCTATATACCTTTCTATTTTTTCTCTGTTAAAAGTATAGGCTACTAAAAAGAGGATGTAGTTTAGGTCACTTTCAAATATCTATATTAGAGGAAGTGAGAGGAAAATGTCCTGTTACTTTATCTGTACATCAATTAAGCCCATGACCAATGTGGAATTTCAGCCAGTCGTAAGTGTCTATCAACATAACTTATCCATTCTTGTGTCCGACTTTAGCGTTGTGTACAAATATTTGAATAAAAACACTTTCTTAACGCACTATATTTTACCTTAGTAAACTTCTGGACGGCCGTTTCGCAGGTGGTGTTCCTGCATCATCAGCAGAGTGTCAACTGAGGTCTCTGGAGCAGGTGTTTGTGAGGGTGTCTACAGACACCTGCGAAACGGCCGTCCAGAAGTTTACTAAGGTTAAATAAAGTGCGTTAAGAAAGTGATTTTATTCAAATATAACTTTATCGTTTTATTTCTATTACTTCCATTTTATATCGCACCTACGTTCACTTACTTTTTATGTAAATTCGCAAATACCGAACACTGAAAACATCTTCATACCTGTAGATTCTTTGATCAAACACAATTTATACAGTTAATATTTCAACATATAATGCTGCGATATACTGAAAAAAATCGCGACCCTTTTGTTTCCAAGTTATGACAAAAAAAAAAGGCAAAGCCACCGGCAATTGAATTGACAATTGAAATTTATTACCGGAAACCGATGCTTCGAAAGCGCAAAAGATTCAAGTTTTATTAAAGCTTTTCATTCATAACTCGCGAATGAAAGCGAAAATGAAAAATCCGGCCTCGATGTACATTCGGCTAGTCTTCAATCAATCTGTGTTTCAAATTTCAGATCTCTGTGTGCAGTAGATTTTGCTGGGCATCGCGCACAGACAGACAAACAATTCCTCTGATTATAATAATGATATATGATTACAATACACATCTCCAGTAAGATAAAACTGGAAGCCTGGCATGACTTTGTGGGAAGGATGACTAGCTTATAACTACCCTTCAGAGAATTTCATTTAAAAGCTTTAGGCAATTGTAAAACAATGCAATAGTAGGGTATACCTAATTTCAACACATTCGTTGGAACCATTCTCGAGAAAATTGCAACAAAAAATCCCTTTAGGCAGGCCTACAGGCTGAGGTAGATTTCAAAGTGCTTTTGGTTTAATTTATTATCGCTGCACAGCACTCTTCTTTTTTAGCCTTGGCATGGCAAACCCGCAGTAATAAGAACTGAATTCGGTAAAGAGGAAGAGACTACAATCATTTGTTTTGACAACAAGAATAGGATATAATATTCTGGGAGGCCGTGCGCAAGATCAGCAATGAATAAAATTAGCAAAGCCGCTAAACAAGACAAAATTATGATATTATAATAATTCTTTTAAGTGTTATTATTTTCAAACATTAAAATCTCGCGTCATATGAGAGCTATCAAGAAACTATTTATTGATTTGTAGAGTACTCATCAAGAGCTTTTCAACGATACCCCACAAGACGTGGTTTCAAAAGTTTCGAATTTTCATCCCCCCACCCCCATCCCCACCCCCACCCTCACTCGAACCCCCGAATCGTTGGTGTCACTGTGAACTCCAAAGGGAGTACTCTAATTTATTCAAACAAAGTTTCCCTCTATACTTCATAGGGGCCGAAATATACATTTTTAAAAATTTCAACCCCCTCCCCCGACCACCCCCTTGGGCCAATTTTGCTCATTAACGAACTTATCCGAGCTATTGGGCCTAGAAATGACATAATAAAATTTGGTTCAAATATCTTCAAAATTACGGCCGCTATCGTGTAAAGATATATATATATATAAATATCACAATTTTTTTTTTTTTAACGGGCGGTGGTTTCGTACTTAGGGGAACATGAAACGTAAAGATATGAAAGAATTTTTCGAAAATGATGACATGGTATCCATTGCAATAGGTAGATTTTTCTTCGAAATCTACCTAATATCTTTATGTAAATTGGTGGTAGGCCTAAGAGAAAGTTGACGACGTGCTTGAAATATATTTAACCCAAATATAACATTTCGATTTCGTTTTCACGTTAGGCTCCTCAAAGACATAAACAGACAGGCACACAGAAAGACACGAGATATTGTGATTAATAGGGCAAGGTATTTGATGATTTTGAAGCTTTTTTAGATGAAGTTTAAAAGATAGCTCGAATATATACAAGTTAAATGTGTATCATGAAATAATTGATTAAATAGGGGCAATTTGTTTTTGTTTTTGTATTTTTACCTTTAACTTGCATTTTTCTTCATTTTCAAGAAATGTAATTTTTTTGGCAATTTTTAGGTCATTTTTGGCATGTTAGGTAATGGTTCAGTGGAGGCGGAGAGGAGCTTTTCCATGTAGAAATCGTTACTTTCAGACAACAGACAATCGTTTTTATTTGAGAATCTCCGCCAAGTGTTCATAGTTCATTTTAATTCAGGTTTATTGTAAACAACATAGCAGTTTGTCTTGTAGTAATAAAGAATTATTTTTTCTTTCTTTTTGAAGACATATATTTGCTCAGGGCTATTTGATGAGCATGCCAGTTCACAAAGAATTTCTTTTTCGCTAAGGGTGTCCAAGTTACTTACTCCTTTAGTAACAAAATAAGTGTGTTTTATGTTGTAAATTCATGTATAACGCACTGTGATTCATTAAATTGTTTTCAGCAATTCATTACCTAAAAAACTAATTATAAGTAATAATGGTAAATTTATTTATTTTTTATTTTGTGTCACTTTTTCACTATTTTTAGGTCATAAATGCATTTTTATTTTGCACTTTTTCACTATTTTATGGTCATTAAATGCCATGCCCTAATATTCATTTTCACTTGACAGTAACTGTATAAATGAAGAGATATAATTTATTGAAGAAACCGACGGAGATACTGTGATTAACATTACGAGCACCAAGCTTATCAGATATGAGACGCGTTGATAAATGAGTTCAGATATCTACTGACGAGACAAGTGCCAAGATGTCTAGTCAAGATACAATCACAGTGCAAGAGACTGAAGCTACCAAAACCACATCTGAAGATACCGAATATTCTGAACCACTGGACAACTCTTCCATAGTAGAAGCCACACCTAAAGGTGTCAAATATTCTAATCCGTTAGACAACATTTATGATTCTGTAGAAACTTCTGAAGTTGGCAAACCCACATCAGAAAGGGCTGATTATTCGGCAGACACAGCAGAAGACGTGAAGGATATATCTGGACCGGAAGGCGTTTGCATGTATTCCTGTTCAGGTAGGCCTATGATTAGGGCAAAGTATTTAATGACCATAAACTAGTGAAAAAATTCAAAATTATGACCTAAAATTATGAAAAAATTACACAACACTTATGACCAATAAATTTACCATTATTACTTATAATTAGTTTTTTTTATAGATAATGGATTGCTAAAAGCAATTTAATGGATGATTGCGTTATATATGAATTTTCAATATAAACACACTTATTTTGTTACTAAATGTAAGTAAATTTATACTACTTGGACACCCTTAGCGAAAAAGACATTCTTTCTGAACTGGCATGCCCATCAAATTGCCCCTTGGAAATATGTGCATTCAAAAAAAAAATCTTTATTGCTACAAGACAATCACTGCTGTAGTGTTTACAATAAACCTGAATTAAAATGAACTATGAACACTTGGCGGAGATTCTCAAATAAAAAGGATTGTCTGTTGTCTGAAAGTAACGATTTGTACATGGAAAAGCTCCTCTCTACCTCCACTGAAACATGATCTAAATATTACCAAAAAATGACCTATCTCTCGAAAATGACGAAAAAAGCAAAATAAAGAAAAGGTTAAAAAAGATTGCATTTATATATATTGAGGTAATCTTCATATGAAAAATATGCAAAAGCATCAAATGCCTACTCATGATTCATATTCACTCATTGGCAACAAACAATAACCATCTTTTCCTGGGGGTTGTTTCTTCTGTCCAATGTATGTAACCATTTCATTTTATCTACGTAAGATCTGCTTAACGCTGGTCTCTCATCTTGTAGGAGTAGACTTTGAGGAATTAGCTGTAGTGTTGGTGCCATTTTACTTTCTCGCTTATACGGAGTATAGAGAAAGTATTGTGATCGTGACAAAAAATCGAAGTTGAGTTAACACCGGGAGAGCACGTTTCATGAAGCCTAGAAACCGAAAAAAGTATTTTTGGAATGACGTCTGTCCGTCTGTCCGTCTGTCCGTCTGTCCGTCTGTCCGTCTGTCCGTCTGTCCGTCTGTCCGTGGACAAGCACAGCGGGTAAACGGCTCGTTGTATTTACTTCATTTTTTGAATTAAGAACTTTTTCGAAATTTTGTCGAACCGCCCAGAAATTTAGTTTTACAACTGAAATATTAAGGGGACTTTTCATGAAAACTTTTTAAAAAAAATTGTTTTTTGAAAAAATGGCTCTAACGATTTTAATAAAAATTTAGAATTGTAAAGTCTTATCTGTGACTAATAAAATGGCTATATCCGTATTTCCGCAAAAATGACTTAAGGGGCACTTTACTCGTATCCATTTTCAGTTTTTCTAGATTATATCCATTACAGTAAGTGATACATGAAAACCTACCACAGTAAAGTTGTAGAGAAAATTAAAATGGACATTTTTTGTTTAAAACATTTCTTTATACAATTAATAGATATCAAGATAAAAACGAAATAAGTACAGCTTAAATGCGAATTTCAGAACATACATATCAATTAAAATATGAATGGCATTTTGTTGCCACTAGCAACAAGAAAACTATAGGCCTAATGTACTTATTGTTGTGAAATGCAATCAGTTTAGCTCAGTCGCATTGAACACACTAAACCAATTACAGCGATGTGGTAGGCCTATGGGCTAACAGGGAAGAGGTCCTGAGTTCAAATCAAACCTCGTGGCCGCCCAAATTGACTTGGGTTTTTCATGGTTACCTCGCAAAAGCAAACGCCGGGTTTATAGGACTTGCTTATTTTCCATAACTCATCGCCGCTACGTCACTGGATATTATAATCGTTTAAACTGAATGCCACATACGAAGACATCACTAAACAATAGAAACAGATGACGCGAATGAGTTGTTACAATAGACTAATAGTTCACGCAAACATACTAAACACATTACATGACCTACAATGCAGTTAAAGCGTGCAATATAACCTAAGTAGTAGTAGTAGCAGTAGGACCGCCGGCGTGGTCTTGTGGTTAGCGTCAGATCCGTCGGTCCGGGTTCGATCCCCGGTACATCCTTGGATTTTTCTGAGGTTGAGGGGTCTGGTAGGGGTACACTTCCTCGTGATTCAAATTGAGGAGCTACTTGATAGAGAAGTAGCGGCTCCGGTCATGGAAACCACCATTAACGGTCGTGGGGGTCGGCATGCTGACCACATGCCCCAACCCTGCCATCTGCCTGTGGTAGATGACACACCGGTCGGTTGGTAGACCAAATCCCTAAAGGAATGTAGTGCCACGGAGTTTAGTTTTAGTTTTAGTATAGCGAAATTCAAATATAAGTCGCCCCTTAAGCTCCGTCCATTCGATATTCACATTTGCATTTACTGTGTGATGTATTTTGTTTCTGAGCGAAGCAGAGTGACCAACTGTCCTTGTATTGGTGGGTGGGTTGGGTGGTGCCGATTTATCCCAAGGTGCGACTTATATTTTAATTTTCCCCTTAGTAATACTAGTAGTACTAATAATATGCAGTTTTACTGTCATTCATTATTATTATTATTATTTCACGGTAAAAGCATTAAACATGAAGATCGACTCTGATGGTTTCCGTTCTAGATACTTCTTAGTTTTATGAAAATGTAATAAATAAAATTTGTCTCTTTAATTTAATTTTTTCTGTGCTAGCCTTTAACACGTATATGCGAGAAAGTTTGTGCAACGTATTTTTGCACCATTTATTTGTAAGAGTATTAGATGATGACTATTCCCCAGCTTGGGTGATATTATAATACACGGAGTGGGGGATCAGTAGAATGCAGAGCACTTCTCAGGGATCAATGTTGTATAAATTGTTATCAGGAACCACAGTGTGTCACTTGCAATGTGCAAAATTGCAATTTATTTCGGTTCACGCCGTTTGATTACACTTCATATCCACCATAACTTACACACCTTCCTTGTTGGTAAATGAAATCGTTCTGTAGCTTCACAATCGGACTGGAATAATTCATCGTTGATATTGAACTTCTACTGCATTTCGTTTATGTAATTTATCACTTTGTCGGTATTAATCTACTTCGACACTTATAGTAAACACTTCCGCCATAATACGAGTAATTATGCCTTCTGATGAGCGTAAAATGAAGTCCACGAGATTTGTGTCTTATCTGAACGATATTACTGACTGCGATATGGTTATTTAACGACGGGGATTAGGCCTGTGACCGTCGCCAGTGTGCTGGATTTTTGTCCCGCAGGAGTTCTTTTACATACCTGTAAATCTATTGACATGGGCCTGTCACATTTATGCAGACATAAATGCCATCGACCTGGGCCGGGATCGAACCCGCATCCGTGAGCACTGAAAGCCAGCACGATACTAACTGCGCCACCCAGGCCGATGAGATTACTGAAGGAATCTCCTCTATTTAAGGGGGGGGGGGGGTTCTTATATGCAAAACAGAGGATCACTTCCGATTGGTGAAGGCTTGGTGCGTTTCATCCCCATAGGGTAACATAACAAATATTGTCAGAGTCTTCTAGCAGGAAGAGGAGGAGACGTCCCGTGGAGACTTGAAGGCGTCAGAATTTTGTGGCTGTCAACGATGTCTTGTTGAGCTCGTCCTAATATCCAAAATAATTCTTATTTATTAAGTTAATAACGTAATTTTGGAATTATCGATGTCAATGAATAGCCATGTTTTTCTCTGTCCTTTGATAAGTTAATGTGATTCGTGGTCTTGTGGTCAGCGTCGCTGACTATAGACCCATCGGTCTGGGTTCGATTCCTGGTACATCCTCGAATTTTTCTGAGGTAGGTAGGTCAGGAACAGGGTGCACTCAGCCTCCTGATTCAAATTGAGGAGCTACTTGATAGAGAAGTAGCGGCTCCGGTCATGGAAACCACCGTTAACGGCCGTGGGTGTCGGCTTGCTAACCACATGCCCCCAATTCTGCCATCTGCTTATGGTTCATGACGCAGCGGTCGGGTGGTAGGCCTAGTCCCTTGAGGGATGTAGCGCCATGGAGTTTAGTTTTTATTTTTAGTAAATTAATTAAACATGTCTAAACATTTATTAAATTAGGTAATTAATTAATGTGATATGTTGAAACTGGCATCGGAATAAAAGTTTAATTCTGTTGTACTCGATTGAAGGGTAATTATTATAAAAGTAAACTGTGATTGTGTAACACTAGCAGGTGCATGCGGCTTCGCCCACGATAATTAATTGAAAAATTAAAAATTAAGAGTAACTAAACCATTAATAATTAATGAAACAGCTAAAATTCCGGTTTTAAAGTACATTCCACGATTAGAAAGCGCCGCCTGGGAAAACGATCTCAGATTCGATTATGAAGTTCCAAAGCTAACAGTGAACATTGATGACACCACTGCTTTCTAGACTGTATTACTCGTGTGTAATTCTCGAGACGGCGATGGATAATACGTATCGTTTCTCAACTGTTTGTTGACAGATGAATATGATGTGAATTTTATTTGATAAATTCGGTGTAATTTTCAGAAAACATATAATTTTTCAAGGGAAGGAATGGTTTGTTTGGATTTTTATTGTTCGCGATACTTTCAGGGTTAAACTATCAATATATTATAGGTGGTGTCATTATTAATAATTGACTCCAGGATTTTGAAGAAATTTACACCGGCAGTTTATTAAAAATATTTGTAGTTCAGAGCTGTGAAAATTGTAAGTAAAAATAAAATTAGAATATTTGTTCATTGTATGCATTTCACTTAGGCCTTATATAATAAAGAAACGGTTTTCCTAATTTTGTACTCTTCGTGAAAGTTTAGACTGCGAGAGACGAACATCGCCGAGTATACCCGATGTCTCATGAAGTGAGGGAGCGAGTGAGCACGCTATTTAGGGCCGTTGAATTGTATAAGAGTAGCCTAGATGAGTTCAGGTCTTTCTTCATGTCTACCGGTATATCTACAAGGATTTCCCGTTGATGTGGTGTGCTGGAATTACTTGTCCTGCCCAAGTCCGCGTGATTTAACCACAATCTTGAATTCTGTCGAAATAAATATTGACCCCAACCTAGTTGCGTTCGATAACCTTCCTCAATAGCTTGCGCTAAAATGCTCTAAAATTAATTTTATTATTATGAAGCTTCCATGTTCATACGAGATCGGTTAAGTTCACTAATATATCAGAAATACAGGAGATTAACTAATATTATATAAATAGAGTAGGCCTATACCTACATGTTAAATAATATTGTAAAGAATAGTATGAAAATTTAGTTTTAATAAGGTAATGAATAAGTTCCACAGTAACCAGCCATAGAATAAGGAAGATAAAAGACAGTATATTATATGCATTAAAATGTAATATTAGTAATTAGTGCATGTAGTATTACTCTCATTGTAATGGGACATGCAGTTAATAAACAAATTAAAAAAAAAAAAAAAAAAAAAAAAAAGGGGGGTGTATCTCGCTCAGGTATAATCAGGTAGAGATGAAAAGTGGACACGTTCCATATTGCTTCTACAATTGCACACTATTTTCAAAATTAATAAAAACTATTACAGTTACGGATAATTATCATTTCAAAATGGCAGCCACGTTTCATGCGCTGAAATGCCGTTTCCTTGATAATTTCCACAAATATCAATATTTATGAGTGATTATTAAGTGCTAGTATGGTACTTTATGAGATTGCGTGGGGGGCGGGAAAACGTCTGTCCGTCCGTCTGCCTGTCCGTTCGTCTGCCTGTCTGTCCGTCCGTCCGTGTGTCTCTACGCGCGATAACTCAAATACGCTTTATCGGATATTAATTAAACTTAGTATACGCGTTTATAATGTCCATGGGAAAAAGCCTATTGATATTGGACTAAATCGGTAGACCGGTACCGGAGTAAAACCCAATTTAATGTCCATTTTAAAGGCGCCATAACTCAAATACGCTTTATTGAATTTTTATGAAATTTGGTGTACGCATTTATAACGTCCTTGGAAAGAAGCCTGTTTATTTTGGAACAAATCGGTTGACCGATACCAGAGCACCAACTAATTAAAAGTCAATTTTTTTTTTTTTTTAATCATGTCTATACTAGTCCTACAATGACGCATTTTTTATCATTGAGGACTTCGTCTGCAATGCAGTCAGATGTTTGTTTACTTCGTTGACCTAGTTGAAATTGATTACTACATGAATGCTGTTATATACAGAAGGTACATTACTGTGAAATAATTAGCGGAGTTATTTGACACTGAATTTTGTGAAATGTTGACATATTTTAAGAATTTCAAGTTGCAATACATTTAAATTTGACAGATAACACTATTCCTTCACATAGCCTATGCTTATCAAACCAGACTGTCAAACTGACTGAGTTGGCCGAATAGTTTAGTCTTGGACTCGTATTGTAAAGGTCCCTGGATCAAGTCGCGGAGCCGGCCGATTTGACATGGATTTTTTAATCTTATTTTTTATTTTTATATGAGTGCGCGATTGTCAAGATATCATAAATCTGTAGTTTTGCTGAAGCTAGTCGATTTTAATCTGATTAAAAAAAAAACTTATTTTCTGCATATCATAATTGCAGTTATAATTGATTCAACAAAAGCATACTGGCACTTTGTTATATCAGTTTACCTGATTTTATTTTTCTGTGCATTTGTTAATATCATATGATCAACACTATCTACAATAATTCATTTCACATTAATAGGTTTATTTTTAAATATGCATAGTCCTATATTTTAATGAAAAAGAAAATCTAAAATAATGACTTTAAAAAAAACTTATACTGTAGATGTTCCAAAAATTGTAGATATTGTTGTTCATATGAAAAAGCATTATTAAAAAATATTTCCATTGTGGAAATTATCATGAAAACTGCATTTTAGTGCACTAAACGTGGCTGTCGTTTTGTAACGACTATTCAACTCATACGCCGCGTGTTTGATATTGACCAATAACGTTAAGCAATTCCTCGGATATAGACCAATCACGGCCGTTTATCTTACAATATTCTTGTAGGAATCGCGAGGATGGCATTTTATCGAACGAAAACAGATTATTTCATACAACATAATTTGTTTGGAAATTGAAATAATAGAAATGTACATTGATTAAGAACACAATTTCGATTCTGTGCAAGCCAGTTCGTGTGCGTTTATTCTGTTCTGCTTTTAGCTTAATTGAATGAAGTTAACTATGTCTTATATGCACTGGCGGTAGCACTGATCGATTCATGGACGGTTGATTCATAGTATGCCGTGATCTCGCAGCTGTTAGTTTTGTTTTTGTAGAACAAAGCACGAAAATTATTATTATTTGTATAATCTGGTGGATTTTTATTCATTGAATAGTCTTAATAAATCCAACTCGAGTTGACGAGTTGCATCAGATAAATTCGCTCCTGCTGCGCAGTCGCGAATCTATCGATAAACTCGTCAACTCTCGTGGGATTACCTATGATAATTACCCATAACTGCAACAGTTTAATTAATTCTGAAAATACTCGTAGTATGTAATTTATTGTAGAGATAGACAATAAAGAACATACCAGATTACAAAGTTACAGAAAAATTCATTGCTGAGATAAAAAATAATGAATTCCACATAGCCTACTTCTCACCTATGAATTTCACCCAAAGCTGCAAGTCCCTCCTTAACTGACATAGCCCGTAAAATGTAACTTTACTTAGACGGAGAGACCTTTGTTAAACAATGTTTACGATTCAAAATGTGGCATCCAGTAGGAGAGTGGGCTATGCCAATTTTTTTTTTCTTTTTCAAATTTGAGTTATTGTCATCTCTGTGTAGTACATATAGTCGTGTAACTGTAAACCAAATATTAAAGGTTTGTGTGGGTTCCTTCCTTGTCTATTCTTGAAAGACAATTTTCATAAATTAAGGGAATGCCGTTTCTCCAGTGAGAGTGTGGGCTAAGCCAGCTCGGTATAACGTGATATGCAGGGCGCGGTAACAGTTCAGTTACAGGTACTTTTACCTGGAAAAAAAAAGTCCGAAGTTAATAATTTTTTAATTTATGTTGTATGTGGGTATTCTGTGGTGTAGAATCCAAGTCTTCCAATTCGAGAACCCTGTACTAGAACGTTTGCACACAGGCTACACCCGCATGGTTCTCTCCAGACAATAGCAGAATTGACAAATACGCAAACAAATAAACAAAAAAATAATAAACTATAACCAATCAGAAGATATACTTTAACGAGTAAGATTACAATGAGGGCATAGGCAAAAACCTGTATATACCCTTGACTACACTATTGCTTTTCACTCTTTCAATCTGACTATTGAATAGAGTTGGTGATAAACTACATCCTTTCTTAATCGTTTTGTCGTTCCAAAACCTTTTGTTGCTTGGCTTCCATTTTCTATTTTCTAGTTTGGTAATTTTTAGGTAGATTTCGAAGAAAAATCTACCTATTGCAATGGATACCATGTCATGATTTTCGAAAAATTCTTTCATATCTTTACGTTTCATGCTCCCCTAAGTACGAAACCACCGCCCGTTCAAAAAAAAATTTTGTGATATTTATATATAACTTATATATCTTTACACGATAGCGGCCGTAATTTTGAAGATATTTGAACCAAATTTTATTATGTTATTTCTAGGCCCAATAGTTCGGACAAGTTCGTTAATGGGCAAAATTGGCCCAAGGGGGTGGTCGGGGGAGGGGGTTGAAATTTTAAAACATTTATATATCGCCCCCTATAAAGTATAGAGGGAAACTTTGTTTGAATAAATTAGAGTACTCCTTATGGAGTTCACAGTGACACCAACAATTCGGGGGTTCGAGTGAGGGTGGGGGTGGGGGATGAATATTCGAAACTTTTGAAACCACGTATTGTGGGGTATCGTTGAAAAGCTCTTGATGAGTACTCTACAAATCAATAAATAGTTTCTTGATAGCTCTCATATGACGCGAGATTTTATTGTTTGAAAATAATAACACTTAAAAGAATTATTATAATATCATAATTTTGTCTTGTTTAGCGGCTTTGCTAATTTTATTCATTGCTAATCTTGCGCACGGCCTCCCAGAATATTATATCCTATTCTTGTTGTCAAAACAAATGATTGTAGGCTCTTCCTCTTTACCGAATTCAGTTCTTATTACTGGAGGTTTGCCATGCCAAGGCTAAAGAAGAAGAGTGCTATGCAGCGACAATAAATTAAACCAAAAGCACTTCGAAATCTACCTCCGCCTGTAGGCCTGCCTAAAGGGATTTTTATAATCTTAGATCAATATTTCATTTGTCCAGTTGCCAGTCTGCGCGTAAAGGACCAATGAGACAAAAAGTTTGTCGGTTGCTAATGGGAGTGTTGGTGTGCAAGCTAGGGTTCGCACATGCGCCCTAGGTATGAGATATTGTAAACAGAAACAAAATAAGTATTATCTGTGGCCTGAGGCTTTCCCAGTGTTAAGAATTTATTATTGTTCTTAGGTTGGTATAACAATAATATATTATTGTTCTTGTTTATATGCTAGGATTTACAATAAGTGGTTCCAACTTGTTGTCTTCAAATTTTATTTTTTGGTAAATATGAGTGTAAAATTAAAAACATCACGTGTAAATTTTGTGTCCTTCGGTCCTTATGAAAGACGCAGTCAATATAAAATTCCAGAGCTGTAGTGAGGAAGAACTTTGCAGGCATTGTGAGGACTCCCATTTAAATAAAAAACAAGTCTTTCATCTGACTGGGGTGTCTGTGCGTGCACAATGAGAGCAGGATACGTTGAACGCAACTCTTCCATAACACTTATATCAGTCACATCCTCTCCTGTCCACCAATGAATCGGTCTCAAGCTATTAATAGGAGTTCGGTTTATCACCTTGGTGACAATGCTTTGCAGGCTCCTATATGAGATCACATAAAGTTCCTTCACGTTGAGGCACTGATCAACGATAAACTCTGACCAAACAGGATTATAACGTAGGTCAAGTTCTAGGCATTCAACTGTTTTAAAATTTGAGAATGTTTTGAAAGAGGGCAGTAAGTCTTGCCTACATAATCCATTAAGATGCAAACTTTTCAGTTTAGTGCAAGTATCACCAATAAATTCTATGTCCAAACTATAGTTTCTGTTTATACACAAATATTCAAGATTTTTCCCCAAAGTTGAGAGGATGTCTTTGTATCGCTCTGTTTTATCAAAGTTTGGGATCAAACTCAAAGATTTTAAATTTTTTAGCGTTGTCAAACTTGACAGATCTACATGCTGGCCGAAATTCAAAGTGATTTCTGTTAGGCTCAGTAACTTGTCAATAATCCTGAATAATGTGTTTTCCTCTTGAAGCGTTAATCCCAAAGATGTAAGGGTTGAGGCCGTCGTGTCTGTGTTTATAAGTTGCACAATATCTTCATCCTTAAGTGTTGTATCCACCAGGTGCAGTGATTCCAGATGTTTGCATTTCATGATACTTTCAGGCGTTATTACGCATGATCTGACTTTTAAAGTTTTCAACTCTGGACAGGAATCGAGAACAATTCTCACTTTATTCTCGAAATTATGATAATTGCTTAGTGAGAAATCTGTTATTTTGGAAGGAAGAACTATCTCCTCATCTGTAACTTCATAAAAATCAAATCGTAGGTTAAATTTCCTCAATTTTTCTAAGCTGTGGATGTTCTCAAGAATTACATTAGCAATTGCATCCTCAGGAAGATCGCACAAGCACACATCAAATCCTTGCACACATTTAGGACCCAGCCGCAGTTCAGTAACATCCGGATGCATGAAAATCTCAACCAGACGTAACATTAATCCCTCATCCTCGGCGTCTTCAAAAATCCCATTTAGCATTATCAAAATACTTTGCGACAATTCGTTCGCAAATAATGGTGGAAGTTTCGTGCCGTGGAAGAAGTTTTCAAGTTCTTTGCAGATTTCCGTGACTGCTTCTGGAGACGTCTTCTTTTTGCACATCTTCATTAGCTCCCGAGCTTTCATCTCCACTTGTGCTGTGAAGCTTGACACGGCAAGCTCACTCAGTTGTTTTGGCTGAAGGTGGCCTGACATCTGGAGAAGAAACTAGGCATTAAAACACAGTTTGTAGAATTCAGTCTACATCAGTGATCGCCAAACCGTCGGCCGCGAGCTACTAGTAGCTACTAGTAGCTCGCAGGGACATTTTCGGTAGATCGCGTCAACGCTTTGGTTGGCTAACCTGATAACAGTTGCACAGTTTGTCAAAACACCTTTTCTAGAGATTGATGCTGAAGAGTTCTCTACTTGTGTCATGGAGAATTTTGATTTTGAAGAAGACAGTGCTGCAGTGGAGTTGGAACTGATTGAGTTTCAAAAGGATTTATCTGTAAAATCGCTTTATTCAAGCTCTGAAAATATTTTGCTTGTTGTTGCTAAAGAAAAATATCCAATTTTGGTCCAGGTTGCTCTCAAAGTGAAAACAATATTCAGCTCTACATATCTGTGTGAGGTTTCTTTTCCAGTTTGAAATTTATTAAAAATAACTACACGATCAGACTCACTTATGAACACTTGGACAACTGTATTCGAATGGCAGCCACCACCTACTCTCCCAACATTAAAAAAGAGTTCCATCCTTCTCATTGAAGTTAATAAATGTAATAAAAAAAATTCTGCCTGTACATTTGTTATTTATTACTAACTATACTTCAATTTCTTTCTTATGTACAATTCCATTTCAATTTCTTTTTGTTATATACATTTTAATTAAAATTTATTTCATATTTAGGCAATAAACAAATGTAAGATTTCTTTTAAGTTGGTAGTTCTTTTGGTTGGTAGCTCACAGTAGGATTTTAAAACGGTACGGTAGCTCAGAAGCTTCATAAGTTTGGCGACCACTGGTCTGCATATTCATAATTAGGGCAAGGCATTTGATAGTTAATCAATTAAATTTTTTCCAGTGGTATAGATGTAATTATCAGAATTATATAAATATACCACTGAAAAATAAACAACAGAAAAAGCAAAGCAGGAAAACAAGAAAGTACTAGAATGAAAGAAAACACGCTATTTGTTGATGAATTTTATTTGTTACTAGTTATTTTTGGTTATATATATAAAGACTTGTACTTGTAAATGCAAATATACCCAGTGTAGTGGATTAACATTGAGCTCAGTGTTATTACTATTGCGGTTATATCGCGTTTTCTTTCATTCTAGTACTTTCTTGATTTCCTGCTTTGCTTTTTCTGTTGTTTATTTTTGAGTGGTATATAGGCGGATATTTATATTATTCTGATAAGGCATTTGATTATTAAAATTAGGAGAAAAAAGAATGTTTTATGACTTAAAATAGTAAAAAGTGAAAAATATATTATCCCTTATTACCAGATAAAGCAGACGGGATTGATAAAGCAGATAAAGCAGATTGAGCGATTGCTAGTTAACAGCGCTACGGGCATTGATGACGTCAGAGAGACTGTCACAGGTCCGCTCACGATCACTATACTTGATCCAAGATGTGTACGGAGCAAAAATGAACAACCGAATGTGAAAGTACAAAGTACAGTTCACAAGAGCTCGTTTGTGAGACTGTTTATTCGATTATATACAGTAAAGTCAAATGAACTTTCTTTTTAGATTAAGCCAAGAGTCTGTGGTTCGATTCTCAATATATTTTGTATATATCTTCAATCTGTAAGCTTATCTTCCCGCCGATCGACAAACCTTTTCCACGCACGTTTCTTTATTGGTGACGTAAATTCTGAAGGCTCTGGTTCGTAGTTGTCTTCTATAGACCATGACTGTTACTTTTACTTACAATATGTGGTGCATTTCATCACACATTTCGTAAATGAAAGGTATAACGAATTAATTAATTATGTTATACAATACGTCTTGCATTTAGTAACATATGTCACTTGTTTTTCTTCAGAATCAACAAATTTGCGAAGGGAACGATAAAAACAAATGAAATCTTGTTGCTAGATAGCCTATATGTTGTAAAACATTTATGATATAAATACAAAATCAAGCAACTTCTTGACAGAATTTATGCTTTCACAGTTACATAAGATAAACCACAAAACCACCTAAAACCACAAAAGTCATTGGTACGTTGTTATAAAGTGGAAAATATTAATAAGTTTACAGACTTAATTAGCCTAGTTGATTGGTGTCCAATTTACTTGAGTAAGTCCATCAATTTTAAGGTTGATTACTTTTTAAAAAGTTTTGATTCAGTTGTTAACAGCTCCTTTCCTTTTAGGCTAACTAAGAATAAGACAACCCTTCCAAAACAGAATAAGGTATTTAGTCCAGAATTGAATCATTTAAAAGAAATGTGTGACTGGTATTATGATGTTTACAATAGTTTTGGCTGGGAGGTTGCAAAAATATTGCATAATAAGTACAAAAAAAGATTTAGGACTACATTGAAAGTCACTAGGAAAAGGAATAATGACATCTTAATACAATCCTCTTGCAACCAAAGTAAAACTATGTGGAACATTATTAATAGGGAGTGTAATAAATCAAACGTAGATATATCTACATTTACTCAAGGTACTTTATGCCCTAATGAGTTTAATAAATTTTTCATGGAGAACATTCAGGAAATTGTTCAAGATGTTTCTAAAAGAAAATGTAGAAATACTTCAATGAACTACTTGATGAACCATCCCAGACCATCAAGTTCCTTCAGTTTTAAATTGGTTAGTATAGGGGAAGTTGAGAGCACTCTAATTCGACTGAATAATAGCAAGAGCTCAGATATATATGGTCACAACTCTTTCATGTTTAAGTTAAGTGTAGGTCATATATCTAAGGCTCTCACAAATATTATAAATAGCTGTATTTTAAATTCTGTATTTCCAGATGCATTAAAGGTTGTAAAGGTAGTTCCGGTATATAAAAAGGGCGATAAATCAGAATACAATAATTATAGACCTATCTCATTAGTTCCAGTTGAGTCAAAGGTAATTGAAAAAATTTTAAATAAGCAAATAGTTTCTTACTTTGAAGATAACAATCTATTTAGTGATTGCCAGTATGGTTATAGACTAGGGATGGGAACAATAAAAGCAACTATGTCTTTATACTCTACATTTTTGGAATCTCTTGAAAATAAATATAATATAGACACTAGATTTTTCGATCTGTCAAAAGCGTTTGATACTGTATCGCATGATATTTTATTATCTAAATTAAGTTATTATGGCTTCCAAGAATCTGCATGCCAACTCATACAGTCATATCTAAGTAATAGAGTACAGAAAATATTCTTAAATAATAATGAATCCGATTTCTTGCCGGTAAAATATGGTGTTCCGCAAGGTTCTATTTTGGGTCCGATATTGTTTATTATTTATATAAATGATTTACCCTATTTACTAGGGCCATCTGCTAAAGGATACTTATTTGCTGATGACCTTGCAATCTGTGTAAATATGTCAAAGAATAATTTATTGAATGTTATGGATATTGAAAATATTACTAGTATGGTTGAAGATTGGTGTAATGCAAATCTGCTCTGTTTAAATTTGGATAAAACCCAAAATCTTAAAGTAACTTATAACAATATGGAAGACTGTAAAGGCAGAGAGATGGTTAAATTCTTAGGCTTTAATCTTGATTCAAAATTAAATTGGGTGCATCATATAGATGCACTGGCTGGTAAATTGAGTAAGGGCATTTATATGATAAGAAAATTAAGAAAAATAGTTAGCATAGATGTACTCAAAATTGTATATTTTGCGCATATACATAGTCACTTATCTTATGGTACGCTAATGTGGGGTGCACAAACTTATTGTATAAAACTTTTTAGACTTCAAAAGAAGGGTATAAGATTAATGAGTGGAATTCCACCAAGGGGTCACTGTAGAGAAATTTTTAAGTCTCTAAGAATTATGACTGTCCCTGCACTGTTTATCTATCAATGTTTGATTTATGTAAAAGAAAACTATTGTAACTTTCCAAAGCATAATATGTGTCACTCGTATAATACTAGAGGGAAAGAGAATATTATGACGAGCTTCTACTGTTACACTAGTACACAGAAGAGTTTTCTTCATGTTAGTATAAAATTATTTAATTCCCTGCCTATAAAGATCAAAAATCTAGAACTTGGCAGATTTAAAACAAAGTTGAAAGATTTCTTGAGTCATCATCCTATATACGAAACTAGTGAATTTTATGAAATTGTTAAGAATTTAAGTTAGTGAAATTGTATTATATAATCAGATTGGTTTTTTATTTTTATTTTATTTTCATTTGAGTAAGGTTTTACTATGTATTACTTAAACTTAGGTTGTAATGACGCTTGTAATGCTTCTGATGAACTCAGAAGTGTCTGCAATAAAATTATTATTATTATTATTATTATTATTATTATTATTAATAATTTTACGATGTGTGTGTAATGAAAGTAAACATCTGACTGAGATTGTCGTACTTTCGTGAAGTATGCGCTGATGCGATTAACCAATGGACCGACAAAACACAGTCAAGTCTGCTGTTTACTTTTGCTCCGTACACATCTTGAATCAAGAATAGCGAGTTCACGCAGCACATTTTAAGTTCAGTTCGCCCCTCCCACATCGTGTGTGTGGAGAGGAGTTTTCCTCAGTATAAACGCTGCTTTAAAAAATATCGTAGGAACTTCACCCGGAAATCTCTAAAAATATATATATTGTTGTCCATTCCAATAAGTGTGATCATGATGAAAGAGACGAAAGTACCAAGACAAAGATTACCCACTATATCTACAATCAGTGTTATAGTTTGACTGGAACACCGTTCCGGAAAATATTTCCCCTAAGTTTTTTATATGTTAATAGCTTAAAAGGCCCGGCTTCGCCCGGGTTATGTATTTTGTAATTGGAAATTAACTTATGAAGGACTTTCGATTTTTAAATTATAGGTCCTTACATAGATATTTATACATTGAAATAGGAAGAACGACTAATCACACTCAAACTATTCCCTCATAAAACGCTTCATATAGCTTTTTATGGCTCACAGAGGATGTAGAATTTTGCATCCCATCGCTTGTAGCCTGGTAGGGGTTCAAATAGGAAGAAACAGAAATTCCGGTAACAAAATTTTATTGTCTTTGCGGAATATTTATTTCTCACTCTCATGTTGCCATAAAACTGTTTTGGGGATGAAATTAAATAGAAAGCAATATCACTTTCATACTGCTCTCTCCAAAAACCTGCGATATAATAATATACACATTACCATACCTCATTTTGTTTTCTCTATGTCCAGTGTAGCGAAAGTTATGTGACTGCATTATTTTCGTGGATTTCATTCTTTAATATTTATTTATAACATGAATTATATTGATAACTTCTCTTATTTGTCAAATTTCCATTTCATTTATTTCCAAACCCATCTGATATCACTGGCAACAGTATGTTCTGTGATTTGGATTTGATAATTCTGTGTAAAAAGGGATTAAGTATTCTCAAAAACATTTGATTTTTGGCATTTAAAATAAAAATTTTGCAGAATCATTACAGTGAGCATTTACATTATGAAACGAAGGCACTATCAAAATTCCAAGTCTCTACCTGTTATAGTTTAGGTTCTACGTTGATTCCTGTCAGTCAGGAAAAAGCCTTTTATATATATATAGAGATGACGTTCAGTAATGGAATGGTTTGCGTGTGGCAGCCATGTCAAGCTATAAGTGGCATTGCGGAAAAACTGTGACCATTCTGATGATCATATGTGTGTATAACTGGGACGCTAGGACCTGAGCCAAACACGCGCAGATAGCTTATCGTCCGCCGGTAGCAATGGAGTTGGGACAGAAGAGAATGCATATACTCTACTATTCATTCCAAACTATGCGGTATATAATAGCCCGTAACTATTGAAAACAAAAATAAAGTAAATAAAGTATTTGTTTTTTTAGTTATGAAATATTATTTAAGTAATGGTATGTAACTCATAGAATATCGCTGTTGGGTCTTCACTATTAAATGCTGTGAGGCTAACTAAGATGTTTTTACACGGTCTGTACAGTATGAACTGTCAGGGAACATCACGTGCTATGAAGGTCAGGCAGGTCTAGATTGCGTCATCGTAGACGACTGCGCAACCGTTTGTTTGGCTCAGCAGGTCTTACCGATCGAGTATTGTTCACACATCAATGTACCACCTTACCCTATTATATAAACTTTATGCATTATTCACAATATTGCTCTTATATTGATTAGTTTGTTTTATTCTAGTTTTGAAAAGTCAATTGATTTAATGAATTTAATAAACATTTTTAGATGTTTGCTGATAAGTTTGTCTCTGGTTGTAGGCCAATCTTCTCCAGTGAGTCTGCAGCAGAAACCTCAATCAGGAGAGGAAACAGCTAATAAGAGACATCAGACTCACTGGAGAAGATTGGCCTATAAGTCTTGTGTCTTTCTTTATTGAGGTTTTAGAAACTGTGGGTAGTGGAATATAATAACTGCATTATTACTTGGCACATAAGCCTACACCTACAGCGTGGCCTAAAGAAGAATAATCAGGATACATTGGGTGAGAATGCTCCAGATATAGAGGCTCAGAGGATCTCAAAGAAGAAATGTGCCTTCTGCCCTTCAAATAAGCGAAGAACGACTATTTGAAGCGGGTCACGTGTATGGAGCATAGGACTTCTTTGGTGTCATTTTTTTTTGTAATTATGTGTAGAATTTATATGTAACAAACATTTTAAGATATAATGACATATTTAAAAAATCTAAGAATGATTGATTGAAGTAGACTAGGTGACTCGGGCGGAAATTACGGTCGGTCCTAATCCCCTGCGCTTGTAAATGTGAGGGTGCTTGCGGGTGAAGGAACCTACCTGGCCCGACACACCATCCCTGTTTGCTAAGGGTATATTTCATGTAAATTTGGCATTTTTTGCATTGTGTTGTGCAATTCAGTTTCAAAATGATTTCACTATTGTGAAGCTTGGAATGTGATGTTTTCTGACACGACTGTAAAGAATGTTGGTTTAATTATGGGATGACATGATTGCAAACTACTTCACAAACGCACTGCTAGATGTCACCTCTGTAGCCTACTGACAATGAATTGTGCTGCTATCTCGTTACGAAGCTCAGACTAAACAGCTTAACACTGCAAGCGGTGAGCGGCACGTTGCTACAGTCGAAAACTTTCTAATACTAATACAATACTAAATACTATTTAATTTTATATACACTATACATATTAGGTTCTACTTCAAGCAGCAATTTGCTTTGCAATGTTAGCTTGTCCACAGCATTTAAAGTTTTTCCTATTTCTTCCCAAGCTTTCTTCGTCAATGAAACATTTTTGAAATTCTTCTCCCTGTCATTCCACAGGAAAACTCGAGTTTGCACCTCCGAAATTAATATTTCTTTTTGTGCGTTGTCCTTGAGTTCCCTTCCCCTTAAAATTGCCGCAACGCGCCCAGTATGGCAAGCTGCACTTGTTAACACAGGTTTGACACACCTTCGCGTCGCTGTTCAACTCTCTGTCAATGACTGCAGTCGTTTATTGTAGGGTTTGCTTTCACAAAATTTTATACCAACGTCTTTTCAGCACTCAAAACAAGATTGTAATAATTTCTGTGATAAGTGAAGAAAACTATAAGTTACCACAAAATATGATGATTGACTTAAATTAAAAATTAAATGTTAATATCGACATGTGTTTTGTGTTATAATAGCCTACCATAAATTGCTTACTAAAAAGAGTACCGTATTGGGTTAGTAATGCTAAAGACGTTAATAATAATAATAATAATAATAATACATCCAAGTCATCTAAAATGTCGGAAGCTTTATGTTAAAGACTGTGACTTATCGTATGGACATCTGATAAAAAAAATTGCAAGATTCCCTCTGCACTTATTAACATACTTAAATCACAATTTAGCTTTCCGAAAACTCTTATAAGCTACTGCCACTTACCGTCCTTCGTACGGGTGAAAAGGAACGAGGGTTGGAAGTTTAATAGTGCAATAGTGTTAATTTTTCTGAAGATGACCTTTTAGATGCTATCATTGAGCAGAATTCCATTATTCAACAATGTTTGCTTACGCCTACTGAAAAAATTGAAAAGCGCTTTATGAAGAAAACAAAAGATGGTTTATCCAATTTTGCTGTGATTGAGGTAACACCTAGGATATACAAGGCCGTGCTCAACATTGGCAAGCTTTACGTCGGTTATTGTAGATGCTCTGTGAAAAGCTATATTCCTGTCACACGCTGTTTTCAATGCTGTGGCTTTGGACATGTGGCAAGTGACTGTAAATCCCAGAAAAGATGTACTCGCTGTTCTGAAGAACATAATGTCAAGGACTAGAATGCTTGTAAACAGTTTAATATTAAAATGGCATGCCGTAAAAATTTTCAGCCTTATGACATTAACCACACGGCAGATTCGATTAACTGTTCAATATACAAAAAAAAATACTGAATATAATCAAGTCTAAAATAAACTATGGGTGAGTTAATTCCCTACCAACATCTCTATATATATAAAAGGCTTTGTCCTGACTGACTGAATGAATGACTGACTGAATGACAGGAATCAACGTACAGCCTAAACTATAACAGGTAGAGACTTGGAATTTTGACAGTACCTTCGCTTCATAATGTAGGTGCTCACTAAGAAAGGATTTTGAAAAATTCTGATTCTAAATGCCAAAAATTAAATGTTTTTGAAAATACTTAATCCCTTTTTACATAGAATTATCAAAACAAATTCACAGAACGTATTGTTACCAGTGGTATCAGGTGGGCTTGGATTAAATTAAATGGATGTTTGACAAATTAGAGAAGGTATCATTATAATTCATATTATCTATATTAATAAAAGGAATTCTCCTCGATGTCCAGCGAAATCTACTGAACGCAGAGATCTGAAATTTTAAACATAGGTGGGCTGAAGGGTCGGAAAATGCACCTCGAAGCCGGAATTTTAATTTTAGTTTTCGTTCGTGAGTTATGAGTGAAAAACTGGCAAAAAACGTGCATTTTTTGCGTTTTCAAAACATAAGTTTTCAGTTATACATTTCAATGTCAAATCAATTACAGTTGGCTTTGGCTATTTTTGTCAAACCTTGAAAACAAAACTTTCGCGATCGCTTGAATGTTGTAAGCCCTAAATATGGTCAAACGTTGTTTTATTTGGACGAATCTCACTATACAGAGGTTTTCTTGGCCAAGAAACTCGAATCTGAGGTCGCTTTTACCAGTCGATGCTATCTGATCGTGGTATGTAGTCGATGCGATTTAGGTGTTAATAAATGTAATGATTTAACTATTATGCTCTTAATTTTTAATTCTTGAAATAATTATCGCGGGCGAAGCCGCGGGCACATGCTAGTTATGTATATGACTCTTTCATACACGGGAACTGATAATTGATTCAGAGTCCAATGCAGTTGATAATACAACAACTATATGCGGCACAGTTTAAGGTCCTCTGTGTACGGGAGCCGAGTTCTTCAGATAATTGAGTTTTGTGGATTTGGATTTTGGCGAGGATGGCACCATTAGATCAGCGATGGCGCTAATTGCAGCAGTGTAACGTTTGGATCTGATAGCTCAACAGATTATTACAGCTATACGATATTAGGACATGGTAAATTTGGTATCTACTTATGAAGATTTGTGGAGAATCTGAACAGTCAGTGAAACATCTTTTCCTGGATTGTCCCAGATTTGCAAACTAATTGGTGGTGACACTACACTTTCAGCACACTAACAGTTTTTTAGAAGGGAGTGATGCAAGCAAGATTTTATACATTTCGTAAATTATATTCATTCTTGTTTATTATTGTTACTTGTGAGATAATTTGTTAATATTAATTTTGTTAATTTGTTCTATTTAACACCCTAACATGCCTTCAAGGTAAAATAGGGTCACATGTATTGGAGTATCAAAAAAAAAAAAAAAAAATAGTGCAACACATCTATAAAATCAAGGTGAATTAAGGGAAGTTCAAATCACTTTTGTTGGATGTTGGTTGGATATCCAGCATACTTCAGAGCAAATAGGAGCCTTCCATCACTACGAATGCCATCATAGTAACCAGAAGAAATTGAACTGGCTCTATCAACCGGCATAAAATTAATTCTGGATCTGACAGAAAACCAATGATTAAAAATAATTCGATACCTTAAAATTATTCTTGATTCACAATAATATGCGATAACAAAATGAACTGTTTCAAGATTGGTTAAAAAATTTACTCATTATAATGAATGTTGTCGGCTGCGTGGTCTAGAAGTAGCGTGCCCGCCTCTAGATCCGAAGGTCACGGGATCAAACCTGGCCTCAGTCGATGGGTTTTACAGGACCTAAAAATCTTGGGGACGGAGTCCTCCGGGAGGGACTTTAATCTGGGGGGCCCGTGTCGTAGATTTACGGCACGTACAAGAACTCCCTAAATTAGAGCCTCTGGACAAAATTTCTCGGCCCTTTCACGTCCAAGTAATACCTTAGTTTACGGAGAGGGGTTAAGAGGCGTTGTGCTTACCACCTGTCCCTCTGCCCTCTCTAGGAAAATAAGCGTAACAAAATTCATATCGGTAAACAGAAACCTCCACTTGAAGGCCCTTCGCCCCAACATGGGGAATAGGATTTGAGAGAGAGAGAGAGAGAGAGAGAGAGAGAGAGAGTAAAGAGAGAGAGAGAGAGAGAAAGAAAAGAGAGGGAGAGAGAGAGAGAGAATGAATGTTAACGCATGATTGAATCTCCGCCGGAAGGAAGTGAAGAACAAGTGGCAGACTTTGACCCATCTTGCTCCTTTTCGGTAGGGAAGATAGCAGACGAGATCACGCCCGCACAAAGCCCACCACATCGTAAAGCACTCAGTTTTAGTCTTTTGTGCAACGCTCTGGAACATGTGCAATTAAGTGCTGTTTTGGATAAAATGTTAAGAGACTTCTGAATCACCCTGTATTAAAACTATCACAAATTATATGACTGACCGAGCGAGGTGGCCGAGATGGTAACGCCTTGGACTCGCATTCGGGAGGTCCCAGGTTCAAATCCCGTGGCCGGCCAATTTCATGATTTCCCCAGTCGTGGGGGCAAATGCCGAATCGTCCTCACCATTTCATCCTGTATCATATCCATTTAAATTTAATATCAGTTGATATTTACTGACGCCACAATACACATCAACAATAGAAAATAGTTAAGCATCAATAGTTCCATGGCCTGCCCTACTGTATAGACACAGATCCCGAACTCCTGATATAGCCTCGCAGCTAAAAGGAGTAAGTTATAAACATTGCTGAATTATAAAATACTCGTATATATGACTGGACGTTCCATGTGATTTCTTTTTGCACCTTTGGAGAAAAAATATTCTTCCTTTAGAATAATGTGGAATATCTTATTAATCACAATATAACCTATCAATGACTATTGCTATTGTAATAAGAAGCAAGAATCCGCGCAGTTTTTACTTCCTCTACTTGAACCATAGGCAGAGAGTATTGTATTCTACCCCGAAATTCGACGGCGAGTTTTCGGCACAAGTAAAGGTTTTATGCCGGTTGTCGACCAAGAGCTAAGCTAGGATTTCATATGTAATTAAGCTGACAAAACTACATATGAAATCCGGCACAACTATATATGAAATCCCTCACTGTATGTGAGCTAAGCTAAGCTAAGTTAAGAGTTTTCCAAGAATCCAAATGCTTTATTTTCAGAAACATTTGTAGTCCTATGTAGGGGAGCGGGGGGTGGAATCGGACAGCGTCTGGTATCGGACAAGCCCAATATCTCTTGCTAGCAGGTGCTTGGACGACCGGTTTTGTGATTGACAGTCTTGGCTAAATGTTTGAAGAGGGTGAACATCTTATTCAGTTGACAGCTAGTTTCGTTTGTGAGAGGTAGTGTTTTTTGTTCTTTTCTGTGTGAATCGGCTTGCACGCAGATAACTTCACAAAGCAGTAACAGGAAGAAGGATGAGTTGTGTTACATTCTAGCATCGCTAACAGAAGCACTGTACTTAAGGCTATAAGCTGTTGGTTTAGAATTTAATTCTCTTCAAAGGTTCTTGGTTCAGATTTGTTTTTCTTAGGACCGTGAATCGGGTGGCATCGGACAGGAAGCTAGCGGGTGGTATCTGACAATGTAGCTACTCATCCAACGTGGTTACTGATGGTTCTTTCCTTTGGTTTTAGGTAAATATGGGGAAGATAAGAGGAAAGTGGGAAGAAGGTGACATGATATTTTCCGTAACAATTTCAGGGACAAAAAATGACTATTCGAGGGGCAAGTGATTGTTTTTCAGTACCGAAAAGTACATTAGCTGAGTTTGCAAGGGCTGGGCACACGAAAAATGTGCAATTTTGGAGGGGAACTCTTTATTTTATAAATGTGACATATGTATAAAAAAGTAAAACAGTAAAACTTTATACTTTGAACATGGAAATAAGTCTTTTGTGGAAAACAGTGACTGTCCGATACCACCCTCCATTTTTCAAAAGTACAAAAATGTAACTACTTTTTAATTTTCTTGTGCTAATTACATTTTTTAGTTTTAACTAAACACATTCATGTAAACATTTAGTTATACGAATAAAGTTATCTGTAAAGTAGATTAAACATTTGTTTCCAGTTTCAAAAAAGAGTTACGTCGTAAAAACCTAAGGTGTCCGATACCACCCCCCGTTCCCCTATGGTCTGGGGTGTAACACGAAGATTGATGACTACTTTCTCTTATTCTTAATGAGAGATAAATATTAAATGAGATATTAAATTTCAGCACAAAGCTGAAAAAAAATGTCATTTAGTGATTTTCTAGATAATTGGTACAACGATTTTGTTTAACTTTTGTACAGGAGGTGCGTGTACTAAGGGCTAAAACTTTTATTTGAGAGACCTTTCGTAACAATTCTCTGAAGGGTAGTTATACGCCAGCCACCGTTCGTAGAAACTCAGACTCCAAGACTCGCGATGACAAGAAAACTGAACACGCATTGACTGCAATGCGGCCTCGTATTCTTTATCAGAATGTGAAATGAGAAAGTGGTATTGCGCATGCATTACGTTAAAATGCGACAGGAAGCGTGGCAATGGTTCTGTCTTCATTTCTACAACCGTTTTAGATGGAGAAAATGTCATTTTTTGCAATTTTCTTAAGGGGGGACATACAGCTTTCAGTGAAATTCATAGGTGAGAAATAGGTGAATTTCATTATTTTTTCCCTTCGCAATGAATTGCTTTACAATCTTGCAATCTGATATACTCTTTGTTGACTACTTCTACAATTGCATACTAATTTCAAAATTAATCGAGCTGTTACAGTTACGAGTAATTATCGTTTCAAAATGGCAGTCACGTTTCATGCACTGAAATGCCGTTCCCGTGATAACTTCCACAAATCTCAATATTTCTGAGTGATTATTTTTCTGTGTATTTGTTAATACACAGATTAATTTCTCAATATTTCTGAGTGATTATTTTTCTGTGTATTTGTTAATATCATGTGAATAACACCATCTACAATCATTCATTTAACATTAATAGTGTATTTTTAAACATATATTTTAATTATTAACTCAATTATCAGAAAATATCCTGATCTCTCAGCATACTCCACTGTTAAATTTAATAGATATGTAAAGAATTTTTTGTAATTTTTTAGCTTTTAAGTAATTTTTGTTTAATTCCTTTTATGTATTTATGTTTAATATTTTTTACTTTCTTTTTCAGTTAAGCACATTATAAACTCTATTTCTTTGTCTCTCCTCTTTCTTCACTTTGATATTTTTGAAACGGCACCCGAGCACGAGCAGTCTTGCCCATTCGGGTGTATTACTAAATTTAATACTTCTTGTGAAGATATAGCCTATATTTCTTTTCCTCTTTTTAAATAGTAGTTGTAGTTAATTTTGAAATTTGAAAATTACTTTATTTTACTTGTATAAATATGTATTTGTATTTGTATTTGCAATTCTATGTAATAATGTAAATAAATAAAATAAAATAAATTAAAAATATATTTTATTTTTTTTAATACTTATACTCTAGATATTCCAAAGATTGTAAGATGATGATGTTCATATGATGTTTGCAAATAGATAGAAAAATATTCAGTCAAAAATATTGCCATTTGTGGAAATTATTACGGAAACGGCATTTTAGTGCATGAAACGTGGCTGCCATTTTGTAACGATAATTACCCAAAACTGTAACAGTTTGATTAATTTTGAAATTAGTATGCAATTGTAGAAGTAGTCAGATGTCAGTATGTCAGATTGCAAGATTGTAAAGCAGTTCATTGCGAAGGGAAAAAATAATTAAATCTACTTATTTCTCACCTACGAATTTCGTCAAAAGCTGCATGTCCCCCCTTAAAAATGGCTGTAAGGACGCTGTTTAAATTTTGTACATGCATACATAATTATAATGTAGGGTAGGCCTACATTACATATTATAATAATATATTAAACTAAGAGTTTTTTTTCATTCTTAACATTTTCCCAATAAATACTCTGAAGGATTGTTATAAGACACATATTTCTTGCCTCGTAAGGCTGAGACAATTGAATGCGCATTGCTGCAATACAGCTGGAATTTAAACATAAATGACGGAATGGAAATTTGTGTTGACAGATGCAAGTGACACCATCGGCCACTCCCGTCGCGCAGTGCCAACAAGTGACGATCGGATGGGACAAGTTCAAAACCAAAGCCATGGCCGTCGCTGTCGCCGGATTTGTCGTCTGGGCTCTGGTCTTCTTCCCTTTGCTAAGCTTTAAAATCATATGACACTTGTACATACTTCTATCTTTGTTTCTACTTGTGAAGTTACTGATGTTGTTCATTGTAAATATACTTAAATAGAAACATCTGTAATTTTTTTTACACAAATAGAACAATTCAATTTTTACATCTACAGTGCGTTTCACGTAACAGTTGGCCAATCATGCGGGTCTCAACATCAAGGCGGCAACAGCTCTAACTCCCGAGCTATCGGATGGAATATCTAGATGCAAATAAAGTCGCTAACGGGGTATTGGTTCAGGTTCTCACAATTACAGTTGGAATTACAATCAAAATAATTACGTACCTCATCACAGGAGATGTTGGAAATGTCCTCCTCTTGCATCCACACAACACTGACACCTTTTTAGGAAATTTTCTTTCACGCGCATAAGGTCAGCTTCCGAGATAGAGTTAATTTTTCCGTTGGTATTACCTTTAAGTTCTTCTAATGTATGCAGGGTTTGAATTGACACTTTATTTTTCAATTTCCCCTATAAATAATAGTCATATACTGTTAGAAAAACTTAAAAATATAATATCACAAGAGAAACTCTTTCTTGGAGGCTGAACTTATGCGCATGAAAGACACTTTCCTAAAAAAAAAAGTGTCAGTGTTGTGTGGATGCAAGAGGAGGACCTTTCCAACATCTCTTGTGATGAGGTACGTGGTTATTTTCATTGTAATTCTAACTGTAACTGTGAGAACCTGAATCATTACATCGTTAGCTGCTTTATTTGCGTAGATATTTCACCCGATCGCTCGAAGAGCTGTGGTCTCGCGACGCAGAAACCCGCACGATTGGTTAAGTCTTACGTGAAACGCACTGTATTTTAATACGGTAAATTAAAATATATATTGCACATTGCAATAAAAATAATTACAATTAATGTAAGCTCTAACGCTAACCGAAAAGGGATTTGTCAGTTGTGTACAATAGACTACACTAGGAATAGATTACACTATAGTATATTATGTGTGGGAGTTGTCTCTACCTGATGCCACAAAAATCCTCTTCGGCCTATCAATCTGTGAATAGAAAGGTAATTTGGCGCATTCACACTTGTCTGCAGTCCACTACAATGTTGCCTAATACATACCACAGCACTTACTTTACTTACGAAGTAGTGAATGACAGCGGCAACATTGGGGAAATCCACGCGACTACAAGAAGTTCTTTGTCGGTGTCGTTGCAGATTTTCGGATTAGGGAATAATGCTATTATATTCTTTTGTAGATAGATGATGGTTTGGGACGAGGTCTTCTTAAAATGGTACGAACAATATATTTGGTGGGTGAAACGCGTTTTCATGTTGGCAGCAGTGTAAGATAAAATCAATAACAGCTGTCAGCTGCCTGCGCACTGCAAGATGGATGGCTCTACGCGGAGTTCATCAATTGAGCCCAAGAGAAAATGTTACCAGATCTGAATGCATCAAATGAGCGAAACGCTCACTTTTGCACCAGCCGTAGGCATGGTTAAAAATACTGTATCGTATCCGGATACATGCGTACCGTTAAGTTGGTAAGTTACTTGTCATAATTTATCTAGGTCACTTTCTTGGATAACAGTAGGACACTCTCTTCAGGAAACAAATTCTAGTAATATTTCCACGCCGATATTTATCAAGTAATTCTTCTGTGTACTGCTTCCTCCTTTTATATGTGGGATTGGCTCTAACAGTATTCCCGTTGTCATTCATTTTAATATATGTGCTAGTTTATAATCGCGCTCAATTGATGCATTCCAAAACTAACCACCGCGCATTTTTAATCAGTTCCCGTTCAATTGATGTAGGCTACACTCGGCTGTACGGTGCGTAATATTTATTACTAGCAAGCCCGCGGCTTCGCCCGCGATAATTATTTGAAAAATTAAAAATTACGAGCATAATAGTTAAATCATATGTATTAACACCTAAATCACGTGGACTACATACCACGATTAGATAGCGTTGCCTGGTAAAAGCGACCTCAGATTCGAGTTCCCTGGCCCAGAAAACCCCTGCATAGTGAGTTTCGTCCAAGTCGAACAATGTTTGACCATATTTAGGCCTATATTGAATATCCACCCCTCTTCCGTGTAGGTTGAAAATTTCATACGTCTGCGGGCCTTGATATTCTAAACAAATGAATCGTCCAGGATGGACTTACAAAATCAAGCGATCGCCCGCGATAATTATTTCAAAAATTAAAAATTAAGAGCATAATAGTTAAATCATTATATTTATTAACACCTAAATCACGTGAATTACATATCACGATTAGATAGCGTCGCCTGGTAAAAGCTACCTCAGATTCGAGGTCCTTGGCCCAGAAAACCACTGTATAGTGAGTTTCGTCCAAATCGAACAACGTTTGATCATATTTAGGCCTATATTGACTATCCGTGTAGGTTGAAAATTGCATGCCTACGGGCCTTACATTCTAAACACATGAATCGTCCGGGACGGACTTACAAAAGCGATCGAGTTCCCTGGCCCAGAAAATCCCTGCATAGTGATCAATGTCCATTTAGGCCTATAGGCCTTACCCCTCTTCCGTATATGTTGAAAATTTCATATATCTGCGTGCCTTGACATTATAAACAAATGAATCGTCCAGCGTGAGCTACAACATTCAAGCGATCGCGATGCTTTTTATTTCCAAGGTATGACAAAAATAGCCAAAGCCAACTGTAATTGATTTGACATTGAAATGTATAACTGAAAACTGATGCTTCGGAAACGCAAAAAATGCACGTTTTTTGCCCGTTTTTTACTCATAACTCACGAACGAAAGCAAAAATTAAAATTCTGGCTTCGAGGTGCATTTTCCGACCCTTCAGTCCACCTATGTTTAAAATTTCAGATCTCTGCGTTGAGTAGATTTCGCTGGGCATCGCGGACAGACAGACAGAAGGAAGACAGACACTTCCTTTTATTAATATAGATTATTTCACAAAATATGTTCGTCTCACAATCATTCCTACTCGCAGAATAAAATGTTGTTTTTAACCCTTATATCATAAATAACTATTACAGCATTTATTTGAGTTGTTGGATAGACCTATATTAAAAAGTATCGTTAATTTATCTGGGAACCGAAAAGTGTCCCCCAAAATTAGGCTAAAGCTGGATTTGAACCACGTCATATTTGGTTTCTAGAAAGCGTATTACTTGTTACGTTTCAATGTTTGCAGTTTAAGTCGTCTGAAGAGCTGATTACGAGCTTAATGAAGTCATTCCTCTCTGACTCGAAATCATCATCATCATCATGTTCCACTCGTAGGGCGCTCAGAACTTTAAAATTTATTTTCTAAATAAAATAATAAGCTGATTTTTTATGCGTTTTTATAAATTCCGTCAATAAAGTGCATATTTCTATAGACTATCTACTCTTATACAATTCAACGGCCCTAAATAGCGTGCTTGCTCGCTCGCCCGCTTCGTGAGACATCGGGTATACTCGGCGATGTTCGTCTCTCGCAGTCTAAACTTTCACGAAGAGTACAAAATTAGGAAAACCGTTTCTTTATTATATAAGGCCTAAGTGAAATGAACACAATGAACAAATATTCTAATTTTATTTTTACTTACAATTTTCATAGCTCTGAACCACAAACATTTTTAATAAACTGCCAGTGTAAATTTCTTAAAAATCCTGGAGTCAATGAATAATGGCGGGCGAAGCCGGGGGCAACAGCTGTAAAATATTGATGGTTTTATCTCTTGAAATATCGCTGATAATAATAATCCAAACAAACCATTCCTTCCCTTGAAACATTATATAATTTCTGAAAATTACACTGAATTGATAAAATAAAATTCACATCATATTCATGTCAATAAACAGCTGAGAAACAATACGTATTATGTGTTCACAGGTTCTTTGGAACTGCATAATCGATTCTGATATAGTTTTCCCAGGGGGCGCTTTCATGTCGTGGAATTTTAGCTGTTTCATTAATTATTAATGACTTAGTTTATGAATGATTCGCGTGCAAATGTTAATAAATATAATGTTTTAATAATTATTATACTCTTAATTTTTAATTTTTAAAAGAATTATCTTGGCGAAGCCACGGGCACCTCCTAGTATCAAAACAATCTTATCAAACCCTGCGACTGAATTATTGCAAAGAGCGTCGATATACGTTAACAGGGTAATCGTTTTACAAACCAAAATTCACCTAATTCAAAAAGTTTGCCTAGGAGAGTTGGAAGTTTGAGTTTTTCTGTCAAATGAGCATTCTGTTATCTCATAAGACAACACAGGCCAGATTAAAAATTAAACTACTGTAAAAGCACTTCACAATAGTCGTTATTAAGTGCCAGTATGGTACTTGATGAGATTGTGTGGGGGACGAGAAAATGTCTGTCTGTCTGTCTGTCCATGTGTCTGTACGCGCCATAACTCAAATACGCTTTTTCCGATTTTCATGAAAAATGGAAAACACATTTATAATGTTCATGGGAAGAACCCTATTGACATTGAACCAAATCGGTTCACCGGTACCGGAGTAATGCCCAATTTAGTGCCTATTTTAATAGATTATATTAGAAATGCGCCATAGCTCAAATACGCTATATCGGATTTCCATGAAACTTGGTATACGCATTTATGACGCCCATGAAAAGTACCCTATTGAATTTCAACCTAATCTGTTGACCGGTACCGGAGTAAAACTCAATTTAGTGTCTATTTTAAAGGCGGCGCAATAAATCAAATACGCTTTATCGGATTTTCATGAAACTTGGTATACGCATTTATAATGTCCATGGGAAGAAGCCTATTGATATTGGACCAAATCGGTTGACCGGTACCGGAACAATGCTCAATTTAGTGTCTATTTTATGGTAATATATTAGAAAGAATTTATCAAATGCAAATAAGTTCTCATAACAACATATTGTTTCACACAGTGTTCATATACGGCTTTGGAAGTTGCAATACAGTTAGCGTTGACAAATAACCCACATATTCCTTCACATATACTGAACAAAATTTAGACCTTTGTTCTTCTCCGAGCCCTGCTTAATGAATCAGTCTGGAGCTGAACTCGGAAACTATTTACAAAAGTAACTTACTTTCTGCATATCATGATTGCAATTATCACTGACTAAACAAAAGCATTCTGTCACTCTGTTACATCAGTTTACCTCATTTCGTTATTAACTGGTATTACTTACTGACAGTTATATCTCACTGAAGAGATTTTTTAATATTTTTTAAATTTATTTATTTATTTATTTATTATTACATAGAACTGCAAATACAAATACAAATACAAATACATAATTTATACAAGTAAAATAAAACAATTTTCAAATTTCAAAAGTAACTACAACTACTATTTAAAAAAGGAAAAGAAATATAGGCTACGTCTTCACAAGAAGTATTAAATTTAGTAACACACCCGAATGAGCAAGACTGCTCGTGCTCGGGTGCCGTTTCAAAAATATCAAAGTGAAGAAAGAGGAGAGACAAAGAAATAGAGTGTATAAACAATTCTATTAACTAAAAAAGAAAGTAAAATATATTAAACATAAATACATAAAAGGAGTGAAACAAAAATTACTTAAAACCTAAAAAAATACAAAAAATTCTTTACATATCTATTAAATTTAACAGTGGAGTATGCTGAGAGATCAGGATATTTTCTGATAATTGAGTTGTAAAAACGCGGTCCAAAATTAATGCTATGCTTTAATCCTGCCGATGTGAGACATTTGGGTTCTAATAGGAGTAAATTAGTATTTCGTCTAGTTTTGTACAGTCGGTCAAATAAAAAACGTCAGGCAGTATTTGATTAAGTATCACTAACGAGCATATGCGCATGTACAGGAAGACTTAAGGTTAGTTCACACACGCTTCTTGTCTATCCATGTATTTTCTTGATTATTTAGTCAGTTTTGTTCCAAAACAAACATGTATAGAAGGCTGTGGCTATATGCCTCACGTCCGCCATATTCTTGCATGGAAGTTCTTATAATTTTATTATAATGAATAAATTCGCGAGGAATATGTTTATTCAAGGAGCATTTTTTAAAGACTTAATTTATAATAGCGGCACTTGTAGTGCAAAATCAATAACTTACGTTCAACTTCTGCAAGCAATCTAGCATCGAAATACGCGGCCGGTCAGTCCTATGAAAACTTCCGGTCAGCTGCTCTTTAAGAAATATGGAACCTTCTCGCTGCTTCAGAAGCCGAAAAATGCAGGTCAATTACAATATGATTGTTTTCTACCACCAGACTACGGCCTAACTGTAGTAAAAATAAACATTCATACATTACAGCCCTAACTACACTTTCTCTGAAGCTAGCATTTGGATGTGACGCGATGACACAAAGCAAAATGAATTATGACAATACATTAAGTTGAATATCGTGTGTTGCGCTTTTCTCGTAGTTCATTTTTTCCCCCGTTCATTTTTTCCCTCCTGTCGCATGGCCTCATATGTTCCGAGAATGACCTGTATTTTATGTTTTTTATAGGAAACTTGTGAACTAATGCGCTAAAACTTTAATTTTAACTGCATACGAGTCCCGACGTTTTTTATTTGACCGACTGTACATATGATCACTGGAAGAGTATTTTATATGATGTTTATGAAAATATTTTAATATAGAAAATTTGTAAATATATATTAAGTTTTATGCTGTAGGAGAAAATATATCGTAAGTAGGAATGAAACCCATGTTTTTCAGTTTTGTACGCCGATGAGATTCGGAGGGGGGGGGATGAAGATTGTGTTAATCCGATCCTGTTTTTGAAAATCTTCCGTGATTTCTTCTTTCGCCATTTCAAAGAATAGCAATAATTTTACACAGGAGTTTAGTCAGTCCTATCTTGAATATGAGAACCCTTACTTAATGAGATCCAGATGACTGGAATTCCTTCTGCAGAGATAAATCGCCCAAGTGATGTAAGAACGGAGAAGTGATTTCAGCTTTCTTATCTAAATGAATTTAGAACAATCCAGAAAATGATTTTCTTATATTTCCTAACATTTCTAGTAGTCACAGTTATTATTGCTAATATCATTATCATAATTATTAAGTGCCAGTATGGTACTTTATGAGATTGTGTGTGGGGACGGGAAAATGTCTGTCCGTCCTCCGTGTGTCTGTACGCGCGATAACTAAAATACGCTTAATCGGATTTTAATTAAACTTGGTATATGCATTTATAATATCCATGGGAAGAACCCTATTGATATTGGGCCAAATCGGTTGACCGGTACCGAAATAACGAGTATATCAATAATAATTTTGTAATGAATATTCTTCCATGGCCCACAATATATTAAAATAACGTAACAAATTGCCAATCGTATATTGATATTGTTAGCCCGCCTTGATTGATTAATTTCTTCATAACGATGTGAGTGTAAGTTGTCCCAAATGTAAATAAAAGATTTAAAACACAACTAGCCGTTGAATACTGAAATAATATTGTTTCTTCTATCGATAAGTATGTTACCGATATCTACTTTATATTTTAATGTGAGTATTTTTCTTATTCGTTCCTGTGCAGCAATATACCTAATGTAATTCCTGACAGATTGATTTCAGAATGACTTTAATTCATTCATAACCTTTAAGGCTGCTTTAAACTTGAAACAGACATATCAGCGAATCCTAGGCCTATTGCATCATTATTATTATTGCCAGCGCATTTTGTTTTTGGAGTTTAATTCGGAGATCAATTACAAAAATAACTTTTCTGCATAGGCCTATCATAATTGCGTTTATCACTGATTAAAAGAAAGCATACTGGCACTTTGTTATATCAGTTTATCTGTCTTTATTTATTATTGTTATTGTTATTGCGATTCATCATATAAACTAATTGGTGGTCAGAGGACACGCCGATATTTAGTAAAAAAATTGCGTGGTTTTACATTTGTTCTATAGTGGAAAATGTGTCCTGAACGGGAATCAAACCCGCTGATAGCGAGACCACTCCGCACTCCAAGACCCCAAGCGACCTTCTTTCGAGGTGCTCTCGAGTACAGAAATTTAGGATTAAGTTTAAGAGATAATCGAAGTGTTGAGACAGGTTTCCCAAATTCAAATGTAAACTTAGACTAAAGTTTAAAATTTAATTCTACAAGGCGCGTCCGATAAGTAACTTTCCCTGGGTCCGTTTACCAAAACAAAGCACAATTTCAAATAAATAGTCTCTTGCAGAAGGTCGGCTGGGAGGTGTTTAACATCCATCCTACAACGCAGACCTCGCTCCCAGTGATTTCCGTCTAACCCTATACCTAAAGAAATGACAGGAAATGACAGAGAAGCGAAGATGGTTGTCACACAGTGGTTCAAATACCAGGCGGTAGACTTATAAGACACAAGTGTTCAAAAGTTGGTCCCACGGTATGACAATTGTATCATTTTCGGTGGCGAATATGTTGAAAAATAACTGAACAATTGCTGTATCTGTTGTAATAAATATTTACTTGAAATTGTGTTTTGTTTCTGTAAAGGGCCCCAGGGAAACTTACTTTATGGACGCGCCTCGTAACATATCTAAATTTATTTTGTATACTGTTTATAGCTTTGTTTAATATTTTACCCAGAAAAGGGAAAAGAAGAAACTAATGTGTGTACAAAAAATCTAATTAGACATTTTATTGCACACGTTGTAAAGTACATTGTAAAAAAATCATAGTTGTAGCCTGTCTCTATCAAGCAGCAAAGCAATATGCAAATTAAAGCTGAGAAAACGCCGATTAAAGTTTATGCACTGAGGTTCAAAATTAATGTTGGCAGCATCTGTTTCATGCTGCACAGGTACACTTTAGATTTTTGACACTAAAATTGAAAAAAAAAATACTAATGACCGAGTGCACCATTCTCCGGTT
Source organism: Ectobius pallidus (assembly GCA_964059195.1). Taxonomy (NCBI): domain Eukaryota; kingdom Metazoa; phylum Arthropoda; class Insecta; order Blattodea; family Ectobiidae; genus Ectobius; species Ectobius pallidus. Next base: position 201,165,129 of record CAXKWD010000003.1, read on the forward strand.
TTCTCAGCCGTTTCGTTACCGCGGTAAACGTAATACCGGGGTATTCTCAAAATCTCTGTGCGCCATTGCGAAAATACCGCGGTTTGCTAATGCTTGGAAATATTGCGGTTACTCTGCTCCGAATCCATTTTTCCATTGATGGTTTCTTCCATGGCCGCTAGGTTCTCTCTCTCTCTCTCTCTGCACGTCTGCCAGTCACGGTGGCTCCCTAGTAGGCTATTGGTTTTCCAAATTCAATGTATTTGTTGCCTTATTATTCAATAAAAAGATGTTCATAAGGATAAAAGGGAATATTATATTGCGTACATATGTCGTCTGAATTCCAACTTTGAATTCAAGCACCATAGATACTGTACCAAACGTGAAATGAGTTGCTTTCGCTCTGGTTGAGGTGAGAAAGGAAGCTCATTTCAATCGATGTTACAGCACAGTATTTGCAAAGATATGTACCATCGTTCATTCTTCAAATAGATCCCACCTGTCTGTAAATTTCAATAAAATAACATTGATGTTTTAAAGAATAATTCTCACACGTTTGCAATCCAAGGCAAAGCAACACCACGAAATCTCTGCTCTGAATTCGACATAGCCTCGCTTTTATTACCGTACGACTAGTAGAAATTTTAGATGCAAAATCATGTGCATAGCCATGAAAGGGCTGTTATAATTATGTTCGTGTACGTGCAGGTACGATAAATTGATTTACATACCCTATATACCGATACACAGGCTATATCGTGATGCATGCAGCCATTCACTTAAATTTGGCCTAGGACCACTGGTTTTCCATATTTCATTTATTTGTTTTGCCTTTTTGTTCAGTAATAAAAGTTTATAAGGATAAAATGGAATATTATATTGCATATATATGTCGTCTGAATTCAAACTGATTTCAAACACCATAAATACTGTACTAATCATACTAATCGTGGTTACGCCCACTAGCCTACTCGATGGACCTGGATTGGTTGAGGTAAGAAAGAAAAGTCATTTCAATCGATGTTACAGCACAGTATTTGCAAAGATATGCACCATCGTTCATTCTTCAAATAGACCCCACCTGTCTCTCATTCTTTATGTTCAATTAGCTTTGGCCTAGATATCGTAAATATGATACATTACGCTGATCTCCATCTTGGAAAGAAAACAGCGGTTTTCTCACTTTACAGCTCCTTCACGGCCGGTTTGCATCTTACCGCGATAAAAGTCGAAACCGAGCACGGTGCAACGAAAGTATGACATTACCGGGGTAAACTAAGCAACTTTACCGCGGTATTCTGTATACCGAGGTTGGTGCACTCGGCCATAAAAATAGTAAATCAACACTTCTGTCGCCCCTTAAAAGTCATTGGGAGTCGAATGATCTCAATATCAGCGTACCAAGACGTATTTTTACGCCTTGTCCGGCCGTCCGTACTTATTTATAAAATTCTGAGAAATATCCGGCTTTTTATGGACTTCAAAAAAAAATTTAAACCGTGGCTCGTTAGATCTTCAGAAACACATTGAAACTCAAGAGCATTAGTGGCAATATCAGATACAGGTAGGGGGGGGGGATGGTTGATTCATAGTACTCCGTGATCTCGCAGCTGTTAGTTCTGTTTTTATAACAAGGCACGAAAGTAATTATTATTCATATAATCCGTTACACTTTTCTTCATGGAATAGTCTCATTAAATCCAACTCGAGTTGACGAGTTGCATCAGATAAATCTATCGATAAACTCGTCAACTCTCGTGGGATTACCTATGATAATTTGTGTGCATGAGACAAACATAAATTTTCAATGTATAATAAATTTGGTGGATGAAATTTTTGTCCCCTTTTTTCTTTAATTGTCCCAAGGTTTTCCCAAAGATATTTAAAATGTCTCGTTTTTACTTAAACATTATATGGGCATCCTAGTATAGCTTTAAATATCATTTCTTAATATAGGTCCACAAAATACAACTTTAAATGCCGCCATCTTTTAACTCAGGAATATGTGGCTTCCGATAAAAAGTTGTGGTTTTGTCAGTATTTTTGAGGTTTTACTTCTGGTTTTCTACGTTTATATCTGGTAACTCTACCAATACACATTTTTCTCTACGTAATTCACTGCAAATCTCCTTGGTGAGATAAGATTGCAATCCAGTCAGTGTCGTAACTGGACCACTTGGGGCCCGGGGCGGATTTATTTTGAGGCCCCCTCCCCCAGAAAAAACTACGAAGACGGCTATTTTTAACTTCTTTTTCTATGGCTAGCTTTTTTGTCTTTCAGTTCGTCTCCATGGGCTAATCTAACGAAAAAATAATAGAATAAGGGAGCAAACTCATGCAGTACAGTCGATCAAATAAAAAACGTCGGGCGGTATTTGATTAAGTATCACGAACGAGCATATGCGCATGTACAGGAAGACTTAAGGTTAGGTTCACACCTGCCTCTTGTCTCTCCATGTATTTTCTTGATTATTTAGTCAGTTTTGTTCCAAAACAAACATGTATAGAAGGCTGTGGCTATATGTCTCACATCCGCCATATTCTTGGTTGCAAATTCTTATAGTATTAATAATTAATAAATTCGCAAGGAATATGATTATTCAAGGAGCATTTTTTAAAGATTTTATTTTATAATACCGGTACTTGTAGTGCAAAACCAATAACTTACGTTCAACTTCTGCAACCAATCTAGCATCGAAATACGCGGCCGGCCAGATCCTATGAAAATTTCCGGTCGCATTAAGAAATATGGTCTTTAAGAAATATGGAACCTTCTCGATGCTTCAGAGACCGAAAAATGCAGGTCAGTTACAGCCCTAATTACACTTTCTTTCAAGCTAGCATTTGTAGGCCTATGTGGCGCGATGACACACAGCAAAATGAATTATGACAATACATTAAGTTGAATATCGTGTGTTGCGCTTTCCGCGTAGTTCATTTTTTCCCTCCTGTCGCATGGCCTCATATGCTCCGAGAATGTCCTGCATTTTATGTTTTTTGTAGTAAACTTGTGAACTAATGCGTTAAAACTTTAATTTTAACTGCATACGAGTCCCGACGTTTTTTTATTTGACCGACTGTACGTAATGTACTTATTTATTATTATATTAGTCCAATAATATTAAGTTAACTGATTAGCAAAATATAAATGTGTGCATAATTACAAAGTAATGAAATGGAAAAAAAGGTCATGTTTAAATATGACAAAGTTAACTAAATAATAAGGTAACAAACAACAGTTTTAATTTATTCGGAGAATCAGATAATAAATAAGCAAAATCTAGATTATATGAATTCAGAATATGTAATTGTCACGTTTGAAATTGTCTTTTTATAGCTTTTACATTAGAAAATTGTCTAATTGTCTCATGAAAGTTTATTTTCACAGCCAAATTGTGCTCGATGTATAACGTTGCTAGTCCATTTAGTGATATGGTTCAATGTTGAGCGCAAATAGTTTTTGACTAATTTCAGTTTTGAAAAACTTCTTTCACAAGTTTCAAGTGAAATGTTTATTTTTATTTTTTTTATTTATTTATTTAAATTACATTTACAAACTTATGCACAAATACAAAAACAAATACAAAAATACACAAATAAACAAAAAACATTTACAAATTTCAAAATTAATGTACAGAAAAGAAAAAGAAAGAAAAGAACCAAATATTTATTTAGAAATACACCCGAATGAGCAGACTGCTCGTGCTCGGGTGTAGATTCAGAACATTAGAGTGGAGAAAGAGGAAAAACAAAAAACAAAATGAGAAAGAATGACACACTTATAAAAAAGGTGAAAAATGTAAAACAGAGCTGGAAAAAGAAAATACAAATTTATAAAAAGGAGACAAAAAATATTAAACACAAATACATACAATAAATAATAATAAAAGTAAATGACTTAAAGCTAATAAAATAACAAAAAATGTTTTACATACTTATTAAATTTAAAATTGGGGTAAACTGCGAGATCGGGGTATCTACTGATCATAGAGTTATAGAAGCGGGGACCAAAATTAATGCTATGGTTTAATCCTGCCGATGTGAGACATTTGGGTTCTGATAGAAGTAGATTATTAAGTGCCAGTATGGTACTTTATGAGATTGTGTGGGGGACGAAAAATGTCTGTCCGTCTGTCTGTCTGTCCGTCCGTGTGTCTGTACGCGCTCTAACTCAAATACGCTTTTTCGGATTTTCATGAAACTTGGAAAACACATTTATAATGTCAATGGGAAGAACCCTATTGATATTGAACCAAATCGGTTCACCGGTACCGGAGTAATGCCCAATTTAGTGCCTATTTTAATAGATTATGGCAGAAAGGCGCCATAATTAAAATACGCTGTATCGGATTTCCATTAAACTTGGTATACGCATTTATGACATCCATGAAAAGTACTCTGTTAAATTTGAACCTAATCTGTTGACCGGTACCGGAGTAAAACCCAATTTAGTGTATATTTTAAAGGCGCAATAGCTCAAATACGCCTTATCGGATATTTATGAAACTTCGTATACGCATTTATACTATCCATGGAAAGACGTCTGTTGATGTTCAACCAAATCGGTTGGCCAGTACCGGAATAATGCCCAATTTATTGCCTTTTATGTTAATATATGAGAAGTCGCGATAACTCAAATATGCTTTATTGGATTTTCCTGAAACTTTGTATACCCATTTATAATGTACATGGGAAGACGTCTACCGATATTGGACCAAATCGGTTGTCCGGTACCGGAGTAAAACCCAATTTAGTGTCTATTTTAAAAACGCGGTAACTCAAATACGCTTTACCGGATTTTTATGGAATTTGGTATACACATTTATAGTGTTCATGGGAAGAGGTCTACTGATACTGGATGAAATCGGTTCACCTGTTTCGGAGTAATGCTCAATTTGGTGCCTATTTTATGATAATATACGTATTCGAAAGAATTTATATATAAAAAAAAAAGCAAATCATTTATCATGACAACATAGTCAATTGTTTTACTGTGATATTTTACGGCTTTGGAAATTAAAATAGAGATAGCTATGACCAAAAACACTATTGTTTTACATGCGCTTATAACTTACAACTAGACCGTTAAACTGACCCAGGTGACCGAGATGGTAACGTTTTGGCCTCACGTTATGGAGTTCCATGGTTCAAATCCCGAAACCAGCCAATTTCACTTTCTTTTTCGTATTTTTATGTGAGTGTGCGATTGTCAAGATATCAAAAATCTGTACAGTTCAGCTGATGCTGGAAGATTTTAATCTGATTAAAAAGAAAACTAGACCTTTGTTCTTCCCTAAGCCCTGCTTAATGAATAAATCTGGAGCTTAACTTGTAAATCAATTAAAAAAACATATTCTGCATATCATAATTGCAGTCATAACTGATTAAAAAAACCATACTGGCACTTTTTTACATCAGTTTACCTGATTTTATTATTTCTGTAAATACAACTTTGCTCCTAATTTCTGTGTTGAATCAAACGAGCCTTGCTTGTTTTGGAAAAATTCACTGCCTCGTTTTACAAACTCAGGCGGAACATTAATTTTTATATTAAAGCGTGGCATCAATGGGGGCCCCCATAGTAAGTAGAGCCCGGGGCGGACTGCCCCCACCGCCCCACCCTAGGAACGCCACTGAATCCAGTCAGTGTCACGTGGGCGTGGTTTGCTGATATTCGTGTGTGCAACAGGTTATATAAATAAAAAGACGCGAGTGTTTTGTTATGAATGACTTTCCCTTGACCCCCGTCTTCTCCTGAGGCAGTTGTCTTTTTGGCGGCCGGCAAAAAGCGTCCTTCGCACGAAGCAGCGATGACGCAAAGCTGAGGCAGGTGAAGCAGTGTTGCTAATCCAAAGCGGTCATGCGTAGTGCGAGCTGATGGCGGGAGAGGAGGGAGGGGAAGATCTGGAAACAAGCGAGTAGCGATCTCATTCCAGTGTTGTGTGAGGTCTTGAGAGGGTTATATTATAACAAGATGAAGATTGTCCTGTTGTTCCTGGTTTTCACCTTCGCGCTAGGAGGTTGGGGTAAGTACACTTCATTATTGTAATAACCTCTTTTAGTTCCAGTGACCTTACAGATTCTAGGTTAGATTTCTACAATAGAAAGGTTTACTTATTTTCGTCATCTTCTCGGACTGTGTTATTGTATCGGCTTCCGTTTTAATGAGCCATTATCAATTTAAATTGGATAATGTTGTTCCCACAAGAATTAACAGTACTTTAACTCAATAATTTCGAGGAAATGCTTCTGAGCAGAAGGTTGAAGCATAAGCATAAGCATGGGAGCAAATGGTAGGAGTGTGGGGATTCCCTTCTTTTTATATGAATAAAACTACGTTTTAGACTGGCAAATTTCATGACGAATCGACGAGGGTAATTAATATATAGTAAATTTAGCTAAGGAGAACCAATGTTATATTTACAGTGTTCTTTTTACAGTTTCGTAATGTATTCAACAATTCTTAACAAAATTATAACTTAAACTGTTCACTAACATAGGCCTATTTCCATAATTTGATGCACAAAGTATCTTCATAAAATAACACAACAGATTCATTATATATACTGTATATATATATATATATATATATATATATATATATATATATATTTTTTTTTTTTTTTTTTTTTTTTTTTTTTAACACCGAAACTATTACATGATTTTCCTAGGTGTGTTTTAAATAACTTACATAAAGTTACGGTGCATCAAACAAATATAGACATAGGCCTAGCACTTTCACTATTGTGACAATTGCTTTAATTCATATATATTACACTTGCTTAAAAGGCCCGGCTTCGCCCGGGTTTTGTATTTTGTAATTGGAAATTAACTTATGAAGGACTTTCGATTTTTAAATTCTTTATCCTTATATAGGTATTTATAATTTGAAATAGGAAGAACGACTAATCACACTCAAACTATTCCCTCAGAAAACGCTTGGTATAGCTTTTTATGGCTCATAGAGGTTGTAGAATTTTGCATCCCATCGCTTGTACAGTACACAGCAAGTCTGGTAGAGGTTTAAATATGAAGAAACAGAAATTCTGGTAACATAAAATTGTATTGTCTTTGCGGAATATTTATTTTTCACTCTCATGTTGCCATAAAATTGTTTTGGGGATGAAATTAAACAGAAAGCAATATCACTTTCATACTTCACTCTCCAAAATCCTGCGATATAATAATATACACATTAATTACCATACCTCGTTTTGTTTTCTCTATGTCCAGGGTACAGAAAGTTATGTGACTGCATTATTTTCGTGCATTTCATTATTTATTTATATCATGAATTATATTGATAACTTCTCTTATTTGTCAAACTTGCATTTCATTTATTTACAAACCCATCTGATACCATTAGCAACAATATGTTCTGTGATTCGGATTTGATAATTCTGTGTAAAAAGGGATTAAGTATACTCAAAAACATTTGATTTTTGGCATTTAGAATCAGAATTTTTCAAAATCCTTTCTTAGTGAGCACCTACATTATGAAACGAAGGTACTGTCAAAATTCCAAGTCTCTACCTGTTATAGTTTAGGCTCTACGTTCATTCCTGTCAGTCAGTCAGGACAAAGCCATAGAGATTACAGACCATGGAGGCCCAGAGGGTTCCAGGAGGTTGAGGCTCCCAGATTTTAGACAATCACCATGTGATAATAGTGGTAAGGTTATCAGCCTTCCGCACCGGCCGCCTTTACCCCCAAGATTGCGCCTGGTACTCATCTCTGTTAGAGGCTGAGTTGACCCCAGGGCCACTGTGTCACCAGAAGGATGAGGTCAATTGAAAAACTCCAATAACCTCATCGGGGATCGAACCCGCGACGTTCCGGTTTGTAGCGCAGCGTCTCAACCACTTTGTTACGGCGTATGGGAAGGTCGCGGGTTCGATCCCCGATGAGGTCATAGTGAAAGTGCTAGGCCTATGTCTATATTTGTTTGATGCACCGTAACTTTATGTAAGTTACTTAAAAGACATCTAGTAAAATCATGTAATAGTTTCGGTGTTAAAAACAATACAAGTATATTCGGTCCTTTTGGCTATTTTTACACTGTAAAATGTTTTTGTGTGGAATATTGTCTCTTATTAAAATTAACACACAGAGTGTGTCACCATTTAATACAATAAAGTTAGAAGATACATTTCAGCCAGGGCCGTCGCGTGGTTTGTTGGCGCCCGGGGCAAGATTTCGTCAGGCGGCCCCCCCCAAAAAAAAACTCAATCCCACGTGCACCCACCCGACATTCCACCCACCTGACGCGACACTATCAAAAACATATAAACATAATGGGGTTAAACACGCATTATTATTATTAGGTTATTATTATTAACAGTATACAAGCAAATACAGCTGTTCAATTTTGAGCAAATATTTATTTTGGGGTAACTTAGCAAATATAAAGTTATTAGTGTCAAATATTTATTTGTTCAATAAATACATACAACGTAATATTCAGAATTCAGTTATACTTAACTTTGAAAAATACGTTATGTACATCTAACATATTATTTCAAATTTTGTTTTATTTTTGCCGTTGCCAGGGCGCCCCCCTGGTCGCGGCGCCCGGGGCGATCGCCCCGGTCGCCCTGCCCACGCGATGGCCCTGATTTCAGCACAAGGTGTGCTATCTACGATTGAAAGCACGCACGAGTTCGGTACCGTACCTCATGAAAATACCATTTTTTTCAACCATCAAGTAATATCCGGGGGTACGCCGTAGCGTAGTGGTTGAGGCGCTGCGCTACAAACCGGAAGGTCGCGGGTTCGATTCCCGATGAGGTCATTGAGATTTTTCAATTGGCCTAATCCTTCTGGTGGCACTATGGCCCTGGGGTCGACTCAGCCTCCAACAGAAATGAGTACCAGGAGCAATCCTGGGGGTAAAGGCGGCCGGTGCGTAAGGCTGACAACCTTACCACCTTCATGTGCCGAATGTCCAAAATCTGGGAGCCTCAACCTCCTGGAACCCTCTGGGCCTCCATGGCCTGTACAGGGATCACTTCACTTTATCAAGTAATATCCAGACATGATAATTCTTTTACACTGGTCGTGTGTAGGCTAAGATTGAAATTCAATGTCATAGCCAGGATTTGAACCAGGATCTTCGGCTATCCGTGCCGCTGCTTTTACCAACTCAGCTATCATGGCAACATGCCGCTACAATATTAAATTCTCCAACTGACCATAGGCGTAACCAGGCCAACCATATGGGGGGGGTTATAACATCCGCGGTATCTGGGGGTATGGAATACCCCCCAGGGAGAGGGGGGTCCGGGGGTCCTTCGGAAAATTAAAAAAATTATGATGCACAATAACGAGTTTTAAGCTTCCCACGCTTTATGCTCGTATTAAGTAATTTATAAGCAGACTTAAAAAAATTATACAATTTTCCTTTTTTTAATCAATGGGGGGGGGTCAAACCCCCCCCCCTCGGTACGCCTCTGCAACTGACTCACATATCCCGGAAAGATCCGAAGATCTTGGTTCAAATCCCGGCTATGAATCTTTCAGTGTAACTTCACCTTTCCAACAATATCCAGACATTCTGAAAAAGTCTCAAGAAGCCGGAAAATAAAAGAGAAAAGATGGTGCTATCGAAGCAAGAACTGTTACAGCAATCCTATGATGAATTAATAAACATGTTATTTGCATGGAATGATCCATATGTTTCATTAAATAGCATTCCGTGCACAAACGTTACGAATTTTTCCCATTATGACACAATCAAGTCCCCACACAACCAGTTGCGTGAAATAGCTCCAAATAGAAGAAGTCGCTCGCCGCCATCTTGGGGTCAAGAGATTACGACAGCAGACGAAATACAGCAGCAAAACTTAACAGGAAACATAAACCCACCGCTATTTAATCTCAAAAAAGGGTTCGGATATTTATGACTTGCCATATTTTTATCCTGACCGCTATTCCTCCCTCAAACACAAATTAAACACGAATTGCATATTTCTTATCCCAATCGGACCGTTTTTATTTTGCATATAAATTCATATTTTGGTCATTTTTATTGTCTTGGTCATATTTGTAATTAAACGTCATATTTCAGTTAGGGTAAGGTGATACAAATATTCTTATTTTAAGAACACAATAAACATAAGACAAGTTCAACTGTATTGTAATCACAAAGTTGGCAATATAGTTGACCCTTCACAAAAATATGGAAGTCAAACAGCTGTAAAATTGCTCATGGCAATCAATCTTTCATTTTCATAATATCGTTTGAAACACCAGTGGGTACTATTTCGAACAGTGGCATTTTCAATGAACGAACTGCTTTCTTCCAAATATTATATTTTATTATTATTATTTATCAATAATATCGATGGGTGACAGGCAGAACATCTTAAGCGCCATTTACATTTTTTTTCAGGAGGAGCAAAAAACGGTTTTCTTAATATTTATTAAGCCAAACTGAATAAAATTTTGTCAGTATGCAGCTGGGAGGAGCAGAGTTACATATACATCAGCGTTGTTTCTTGAAACTGATTATTACTTGCCGAAAAGGTTCTTAAGATGTTTTGCCGGTAACTAGATTGTTGGTATAAGTTATCTTACAGTTACTTGAGATGTTTTGGCGGGCATAGTTTTCTTCAGGCTAGTACTTAAGATGTTCTGCTGGAGTACACTTAAGGGTATAATTTTCCTACTTAGTGAAATATTTACATGTTTCAATAGTCTGGGATGTTTGGTAAGGAATTTTAAGTTTCTGGGATAAAATAAGACGTATTAACCCTTTTTAATGATAGTGTTCACATAACTAGCCTATACACATTTAAGTGATTGAACTTATAATTAAAAAAATCTAAAACACTAAAGCAAGAAGCTACAAAATACAGACAATATTAAGAAATGAAGTTGTCCATGATATTTATTTGGTATAGTACCCTTAGAGCAAACTCCTTTCATTGACCACCAAACACTCAGTTAGAGATTAATTGCCAGAAACTGATGAGGACGAATAAACAAATTTAAAAAGAATTGTGATTAACTTAGTTCTGTATTCTAATTCTATTGCTAACATACTGCATTCTATTTACAAGTTATATGTATTTTATAATATTTTGAGACGAAAAACTTTTCATTAATCACGATTGAAGAATGTCCAGTCAGTAACCGATGAGGAGGGGTAAATAAGTAACTTTAAATTGAATTTTGATTAATTTTTCTTTCAAACATAGTAATGTATATATAAATAAATATATAAATGTTTATATAACATAAATGTGTATAGGCTAGTTAAGTGAACACTATCTTATTTTATCCCAGAAACTTAAAATTCCTTACCAAACATCCCAGACTATTGAAACTCATGTAAATGTTTCACTACGTAGGAAAATTATACCCTTAAGTGTACTCCAGCAGAATATCTTAAGTACTAGCCTGAAGAAAACTATGCCCGCCAGAACATCTCAAGTAACTGTAAGATAACTTATACCAACAATCTAGTTACCGGCAAAACATCTTAAGAACCTTTTCGGCAAGTAATAAAATCAGGTAACTGATGTAACAAAGTGCCAGTATGTTTTTGTTTAATCAGTTATGACTGCAATTATGATATGCAGAATATGTTTTTTTTAAATTGATTTCCAAGTTAAGCTCCAGATTTATTCATTTAGTAGGGCTTACGGAAGAAAAAAGGTCTACCATCTCGGCCACCTGGGTCATTTTAACGGTCTAGTTGGATAAGCGCATGTAAATCAATACGTTTTTTGTCATAGCTACCTGTATTTTAATTTCCAAGGCCTTATAAGATCACAGTAAAACAATAGGCTATGTTGTCAAGATAACTGATTTTCATTTTTTTAATAAATTCTTTCGAATACGTATGTTACCATAAAATAGGCACTAAATTGAGCATTACTCCGAAACAGGTCAACCGATTTTATCCAGTATGAATAGACGTCTTCCCATGGACATTATAAATGTGTATACCAAGTTTCATAAAAATCCGGTAAAGCGTATTTGAGTTACCGCGTCTTTAAAATATACACTAAATTGGGCTTTACTCCGGTACCGGTCTACCGATTTGGTCCAATATCAGTAGACGTCTTTCCACGTACATTATAAATGTGTATTTCAGGAAAATCCAATAAAGCATATTTGAGTTATCGCGACTTCTTATATATTAACATAAAAACACTAAATTGGGCATTATTCCGGTACTGGCCAACCGATTTGGTCCAATATCAATAAACGTCTTCCCATGGACATTATAAATGCGTATACGAAGTTTCATAAATATCCGATGAAGCGTATTTGAGTTATTGCGCCTTTAAAGTAGAGACTAAATTGGGTTTTACTCCGGTACCGGTCAACAGATTAGGATCAAATTCAATAGGGCACTTCTCATGGACGTCATAAATGGGTATACCAAGTTTCATGGAAATCCGATACAGCGTATTTGAGTGATGGCGCCTTTCTATTAGAAAGGCGCCATAATCTATTAAAATAGGCACTAAATTGGGCATTACTCCGGTACCGGTGAACCGATTTGGTTCAATATCAATAGGGTTCTTCCCATGGACATTATAAATATGTTTTCCAAGTTTCATGAAAATCCGAAAAAGCGTATTTGAGTTATGGTGCGTACAGACACACGGACAGACGGACAGACAGACGGACAGACAATTTTTCGTCCACCACACAATCTCATAAAGTACCATACTGGCACTTAATAATCAGTTTCAAGAAACAACGCTGATGTATATGTAACTCTGCTCCTCCCAGCTGCATACTGACAAAATTTTATTCAGTTTGGCTTAATAAACATTAAGCAAAACGTGTTTTGCTCCTCCTGAAAAAAAATGTCAATGGCGCTTAGGATGTTCTGCCTTTCACCCATCGAATGTAATGTTCAATCAAATAAGCAATACAATCTCGCACATGACTAAAATAAATAATGCAGAAGGCGCGCGAGGTCCGCAAAGCGAACCAAACCATTGTTACGTTACATTACATGTTATAATTAGAAATAACTCTAATTTACTACATATTATTATTACTGATTCTTAATGTGATTGATTTTGATTGAAACAAGGAGATTTTAAGCACCCTATTAGCATTAATTATAAAAATAATAAATTATCTTAAGCACCAACGTTCAGAATTAGTCCCGAAAGAATTATCTTAAGAGCCAAACATTTTATCTTATGCGCCACTTTGGGCAGGCACTTACGATAAAAATGCGGGAACAACTCGTTCGTTAAGCTGTTTTGCCGGGCATTAAAATAATTATTTGGTTCTTAAGATAAAATACACCAGCATTTTTCTCTCGCCACAGAAGGAGTTCGTGCAAGATCTTTTGCCAGGACGTAAAACACAGTTTAGCCCCGAACGAGCAAAGCGACTATTTATATATTATCAGGTTATGTATTTAATTCCTGTAACCCCCCCCCCATGACTGAGTGGTTACATTGCTCGCCTTCCACCGCTGGGACCCGGGATCGAATCTTGGTGGATCCATGTGGAATTTGTGGTGTCGGGGCAGGTTTTCTCGGGGTACTTCTGTTTCTCCTGCCACATATTCCATCAGAGCTCTATTCATCATACTAAGGCCATTGGTTGCAATAAAGAAATTATAATTCCCCTAAAATAGTGCAACACCCTGTTCCTACACCCACGATCCGCCACTGGTGTCTGCTCATTGGCTACTATTTTTGCATTCTGTTCCTTGACTTCATCTTTTAATGTTGTAACTAGGGCTCGGATTTGATGGTTTTCACCTATTTTTTTTCCCAGCTTCCTAATTAGAACATTTTAACGTATTTTTCCGTTTCATGCCCCTTGCCTCCGAATATGCGAGTCTTACAGTACCTAAAAAGGGCTAAATCGGACTGAAGGGCCTAAAGGGGGCTAAGGAGGACTTTAGCTGAAAAACTAGGGGCTAAAGAGGGCTTTAGTTGAAAAACTAGGGTCTAAAGAGGACATTTGAGAAAAACGCGATTTTAAAATAGATTTTCCAATTAATGAAACTTACTTACTTACTTACTCAATGGCAATAGAAAATTCCTAAGCAAGCTAAAGGAATATTATCTATTTTATGGAATCCGAAGGTTCATTGCCGCGCTTACCTGAGTCCGCCATTCAACCCTATTCTGTGCTATCTCCATCCAATCATCCCCCACAAATCCTACTTCCCATAAATCCGTTCTAAGATTGTCCTCCCACCTATGTCTAGGTCTTCCACGTGGTCTTTTCCCTTCGGGTCTCCCAGTCAACACTTTTGAGATATGTTTTTCCTCCCCCAAACGTGCAATTTGTCCAGCCCATTTCATCCTTCGCGATTTAATTACCCTTACTATATCTGGTGATGCGTACAGATCCTGAAGCTCATCGTTATGCAGTTTTCTCCAGTCCCCATTGTCGTCCCTCTTGGGCCCAAATATTTTTCGAAGCACCCTATTTTCAAAAACTCTCAGACTAAGTTATGTTCTTCCTGATCAGTTAGCGGCCATGTCTCACATCCATATAATACAACAGGCAGGATAATAGTCTTATAAATCTTAATTTTTAGATTTCTGGACAGAAGACGAGACGATAAGAGTTTCTGAACTGCATAAAAACAAGCATTTCCTGATTTGAGTCTACACTTAACTTCTGCCTTAATATTATTTATATCTGTAATTACTGTTCCCAGATATTTGAATTCCTCCACTTGTTCAAACGATTTATCGGCTATTCTAATATTTTGTGGCGCATTATTTTGACGTTCCATGACCATATAGGCCTATTTAGTTTTTTTCTGTATTAATTTCTAATCCAACATTCCAGCAGGCATCGAAAAGACTTTCTGCATTTCTCTCGATTGTGTTTATGTCATCGCCCAATAAACAAACGTCATCTGCATAAGCTAAAATCGGGTGACTACCATTTAATTCTAGGCCTACGTTGTTTTCCTGAACTTTCCTAATGGCGTATTCCAAAGCGAAATTAAAAAGTAAAGGTGATAGTGCATCTCCTTGCTTCAAACCGCTTCTAATGGCAAACCTATCTGATATAAATTTCCCTACCCTGACTCTGCTATAGGTTTCATTTAGCCTAGATACATTTTGATCAGTCTAACTAACTTTTTTGGTATCCCAAACTCAATGAGGATATTGTACAGTTTTTCTCGCCTAACTGAATCATGTGCTTTTTTAAGATCTATGTATAGCTGGTGAACAGGCTTATAATGTTCCCACTTTTTCTCCAAGATTTGGCGAATTCAAAACATATGATCAATGGTTGATCTATTTCGCCTAAATCCACATTGGTGACTATTTTACCTCCGGAAAATTTTACACTGATAGGATCCTTAAATCAGGCAGCGTTACTTAACAATATTTTTTTTACTGTGAGAGGTTGTTAACCTCAGGCCAAACCCCCAAGCTGGAGGACCACCTCATGTCGTCTGTCCGTGACTGCTTATTCAATATATTCGCAGCTAACCTCCATATCTGGAGGCCGTATCCTCTATCCGCAACCTGAGGACGCGCCATGCCGTGGTGGTAGAGACCCACCCCTTATATATATATATTATATGTATAGGTATATATATACCCATACACATACATACATACGAAGCTTGTATGAAAAGGAAAATAAATGTAATATGTGAACTTGCGCTTTTTAAGAAAAGCCATAGTAAAAATTAATTCATACAACGCACTGAAATTAACAGTGTGTTGTCATGTCTTTATAACTCGAAAATGATCCGCCTCGCCATCGCAGGAAATAAAACATGAGCCGTCTGCAATACTTTGAAATCTGCAACTAATCCATTGTTGTTTCAACTATAAAATAACAATTTGCTACCGACGACAGAGAAGTAAATTAAAGGAACAAATTCGTGACACTCCAGTCTACTTATTTTTGTAGATAGGAAGTGAATTGAGTGGTGTATTGAATAATGGTATCATTAAAGGGTAGATATCTCAATTGTTTATGCTATTTTTCGAGTGCCAATTTAAGGAATAGGCACTTGTTCATTTTGTATTAAAAAAAATAATAATTTTAAAAAACTAGAATAACTCTGTCAAAATTATAATATACAATTTTCGGTGTTTATATTGGTGTTCATTATATATTTTATTAAGATGGCTAAAATCGTTTGTTTAAAACCTAAAAAGGATTAATCCACGAAAATAAAAGGCTAAAATACCTTTCATAAAAGCCTAAAAATCCGGGCCCTAGTTATAAATAAACCCTCTTTCTTGCCTGATAGTTTTCTTCCTTAAGTGGAATTTCTCCCTTAAATTTTTAATTTGTACTTTTTCTTTCCAATTCTTTCTTTATTAATTTAAATATTTTTCTGGGAGAGTTGGCATAAATGTGCTCTGTTGATTTACAGAACAAGTACTATCTTCAATTGTTTCCAGACTTGGCTTATCTGTCTCTAACGTTCTCTTTAATATTCTGTGAGGATCAATCTGAAATAATATATTCATTTAAAATAATGTTAATCCTAACGTTAATAAATCAATTATAAAAGGAAAGTAAAAGGAATGAATAAATAATTAATGGAATAACATTTTAATTTTTCCACTTGTCTAGTTTTCAAGAAATGTGTGATGTCTTTATTTTTTATTTTTTAAGTCAATCATCAATTTCCTATGTTAACTTACAGTTTTCTTCTCTTACACTGAGATTATTGAAATCTTGTTTTATGAGTGCTGAAAAGTCGTAGGTATAAAACCCTACAGTAAATGATTGAAGTCATCATTGACGGTGAAACAAATACAGTGCACGTCGCTTATTGTGGTCACTTCAGGGCACAGCTAATCTGATAATATTAACTGATTCATAACAGTAGCTTAAGGAATTAAATTAAGGTTATTTATTCATATATAAGATAGTGAACCACAAAACAGGATTAAAAATATTTATTCATAAAATAATACGCAACTGTTAATCATTGAACCACTCATAGGCTAATATGGTAGTAGACTGCAAGCAACTACTTTTTCAACCACTAACAAAGTTTTTAATTGTTTTTACTTTCCTTTAGGAGTCCATTAACCAATACTCCATACTCAGTTACGAGTTACGAGTGTTATTGGAAGTCTATACTGATTTGTGGTGAACACCGCATAGCAAAACATCTAACGCCTGTCTATTCGAGTCTTTTCATTTTACACTAGCCAACACTGCATGTCAACACTGTTATCTTCATAAATCAAAAGCCGCAGCTTAACTATATGATGCTTAAAAGAGAAAGTTAGGTAATGCCACCCCCTCGAACTGGTCATCCTGTGAGCTGGGAACAAAATTGCTTTCTTCAGTACAACACAATACAGTTGAGTTGGAAATAATACTGCAAAAAGGAAAATGTGATAACTTAACCAAATATTTGATCATAATAAATAGCATTTTTTCAATGTATCAGTATTAATCCGTACGGGAGTTCATAAAAGTGATAACATTACCCGATTGATAACATTATCCATGATTACATTAAACGATGTTCACTGTATTGGTAGGATTGTATTATACAAATATTGAGTAGGCCTATGCATTTACATGTGGCAGTTTGTATCAGGCTTTACAATCAAAGATATGTTACTGTATAAAGAATTTTCGGTTGATTGCTACCTTTAAATAGAGCTATAACGGCATTTTAATAGGCCTATGACTGAAATTACAACCAGGTTACCTTTGTAAGATGAGCTGGAAAATTAAACACCTTCATCTGGTTTTACAATCCGGTTGTCATTAGACTTCCAGAAGCAAGATTCTGCAAAATGATTGATTGTTGGGTTAGAAGGTTTCCATTGACCATTTATACCGATAACCATTTCCTTAAGAGTTCATAATTTTGAATTGGAAACCTAAGGACATAGGGAAGCCCAATCATTCCCTTGCCACAATATAAGAAGAAAAACTACAAAATGTGTCATTATTTATAAGTACTGTCATTTTATGGAACGTCAACAATCATTATAATATCAAATTTAAAATTAATATTCTCAACCTACAAAAACTAGTCCTATGATAGTACACTACTTCAAAATAGCAGGTACCTCAAGGTCTTCATCTAGGTATTTTGCTATCCTTTCAAACTATGTTCTTCAAGTTCTGTCTGGAACATGACCATAACACCACTGGCTATTGAGATCCACTCATAGACAACACCAGAGGAACTTCATTTCAGCAGTCCGTAGATAATACATCTTCTACCCAGGGTTCGTCAAAAAATTCAATTTGGCCTTCGAAGATTTGTTGAAAATAAACTCAATTGTGGGAACTTTGGCTTTCTCTGTTTTTCAGAATATATATGTCCACTAACATTACAAAATATGCTTCAGACATTGCTGAACTAAAAACTGTATTCAGTAGTAGGTTTTCAGAATTTAGGTCAGTTGAAAAATCAATCCTTTTTTTCTCTCACTTCAGTGTAGTAATTGATGAAATGCAAATGGAAATAATAGATTT
Source organism: Ectobius pallidus (assembly GCA_964059195.1). Classification (NCBI taxonomy): domain Eukaryota; kingdom Metazoa; phylum Arthropoda; class Insecta; order Blattodea; family Ectobiidae; genus Ectobius; species Ectobius pallidus. The sequence continues at coordinate 201,183,537 of CAXKWD010000003.1, forward strand.
GCAGTGTCACCACATGCTAAAAGAAACATTTAATAATGCTGGAGTAACTGATTTCTGATCCAAATTCTTGGATAGGGCCTGTTTTCTCATGTTTAGTTTAGTTTAGTTTAGTTTATTTCATCCTCTGGATCATTACAAAATGATATGGGACACAATTTGATAGAGTTATAATAAGTACTGTTGAAGTGGACAACAAAATACAATACAATACAATGCAAATTAATAAAACATAGATGATTACAATACAATACTATACAAATGAATAAAATATAGATGATTGCAATACAATACAATACAAATGAATAAAACATAGATGATTACAATGAAAATTATTAATTACTACAGGATTTAGCTTGCTTACATTGACTGGTCGAGACTATGAATGGAGTTGTTTTAGTTAAAACGTTGAGTCTAAGTAATCTTTAATACTAAGGAACTTGCCATTCAGGAGTATATCTTTTAGTTTTCCCTTAAAAGTTTTGATGTTGGATTTTGTTATTTCTGGTGGCAGTTTATTGTACATGAGAATTCCTGTGTGAGATATGCTAAGTAAGCTTTTGGTAAGTCTATGACTGTCCAAATGTAAGTTATTAAATGTTCTTGTGTGATAATTATGTATCTCAGAATTTAGACGAAATTCAGCAACCTAACTCCACTGACAAGGTGAGTGACTCCAATGATATACTGACAACTCTAAGAAAAATGATTTCAAGAGTGACATAAATGCCCAGATGGATGAGATGAAAAAATCCATTGAATTCATTTCAGAGAAGTTCGATTCTTTCAAAATAGAACTTAGCGAGATGAAAGAAGAAATAAGAAAGCAGAAATGTGAAAATACAAATCTAAAAAAAGAAAATGAAAAGTTATCTATGAGAATAAATGACTTAGAACAGTATTCCCGGCGAGATAATCTGATTGTACATGGTGTACCAGAAATTAAGTCTGATTCTGTGTATGACATAATTGATCGTATTTCTACACTCATAGATGCGAAGGACTGCATGCGAGACATTAGTGTAGCACATAGGTTACCAACAAAAGAGGGGAAAAGAAAACCCATTGTAATAAAATTTTGCAAGAGAACCAGCAGAGACACCTGGCTGTCAAAGTTCAAAGAAGAAGCCAAAAGAGATGAAGAAGGACCTGGCATCTCTTCCAGCAAACTCTCTTTAGAATGCCTCCCCCCTAGCAGGATTACGGCAGGTGAGCACCTTACAGCGGCAACAATGGACATGCTAAATAAAACAAGAGATACCGCCAAGGAACTGAACTATAAATTTGTGTGGATCAAGGACGGAAAAATTCTAGTAAGGAAAAATGAACAGTCTAACATCAAAAGAATCTACAAGTGTGAGGACCTTGATAAGCTCTAAGTAACATATGTTGTAAGATTTAAACCGAAAACAAATCTGTATATGGAGCTAAACAATATTCTACACATCTACTTGTAATTCAATCACATGTCATGAATCTGTCTCTCAAAATATTGTATAAACTGTATCCCTCAAGTATATATTTTTATTTTTGTCCCCAACAATGGATGGTTTATTAGATGAATTAAGCAACTATTCCGACAATTCAATAACGACAGTCTTGGAAAATGCCGATTCCTGCTCTAGTTTCATAAACAAAACAATCCATGATTTCAAAATTTTTCACTTAAATATTCGGAGCCTTAATAAACATTTTTTAGAATTCTGCACTGTCTTGCAAAGCCTAAAACAAGATTTTGATTTCATTATACTAACGGAAGCCTGGTTAAGTCATGATATTGGGTTTGATTTACCCGGTTATACAAAAAACGTTAAAATGAATAAGTACAGCAAATGCGATAGTTTAGTGGTCTATTGCAAGAATAATATAGACTTCACTCTCACTGACATAGAAATTTCAGAATGTAATTCTTTGCATTTAAATTTTACGTTTGGCAACAATACATTTTCATTAACAGCTATTTATAGATCACCGAACACCTGTAAATATGATTTCCTTGATAATTTTGAACGCTTTTTAATAAATTCAAAGCAAACAGATAACCATCTAATTGTTGGCGACATAAATATTCAGATTATTGAAAATCATTTAGATATTACTGGAAACAGGTATATGGATATGTTACATGCACATGGTTTTGTAAATTTTTTAAATGGCGTTACGAGACCAGGCTCGGAAACTTGCTTAGACCATATATTTTTTAAAACTAAAAAGAAATGGAAATTTATACCAGGAATTTTCTGTAGAGCCGTAACTGACCACTATGCCGTTTTTTCTCTACTAAAAAATCCTAATGGTCACATTTCGAAATCCCCAGGTACTCAACAATCTTTGCCCATTTCAAATAACATTAACAATGAAAAATTAGTCTCGCTTATTGAGAGAGAAACCTGGGACTCTGTGTATAAATGTAAAGATCCAAATACTTCTTTCCAGTTATTTTATAATTTAATTAAGAAATACATAATAAGTAGTTCGACCAGCAATCAAAAGCTTCCTCATAAATTAAAAAAAATTAAGCCATGGATCACTGTAGGCATAATCAAATCTATTCGTACTAGAGACAAGATTGCGAGAAAAGTAATTCATGACCCAAACAATGAAAATTTGAAAATTTATTATAAAAATTATAGAAATATGCTGACTCTTGTTATAAGAAATATGAAGATTAGTTATTATAAATTAAAATTTGAAGAATATAAGAACAACCCTAGGAAATTTTGGCAAACTGTTAATGAAGCCACAGATATAGGTACTGAAAAAAATAAATCGGTTTCAGAATTAATAAATGAAAATGGTACTCACATAACAAACAAAGAGGATATCGCAAATGAATTTAATAAATACTTCTCAAAAATAGGGCACAGTGTAACCTCAAACGTTAATAAGGCATCGTCAGACTCTTCGGAGTACAATAAAACAGCCATGAATCCAATCACATCTATGTTTCTCAGTCCTGTTAATGAATGCGAAATTATTAACATTGTGAAGACCTTAAATAATAATGTAGCTCCAGGCATTGATGGAATAAAAAACATTACATTGAAATCTATCATTAAATATATTGTAAAACCTCTTGTCTATATTTTCAATCTTTGTTTCACAGAAGGTGTTTTCCCCAATACTCTAAAAAATGCTGTGATAATACCTATACATAAATCCGGGAAAATGAATGATTTAAACAATTATAGACCAATATCACTTCTTCCGGCCTTTTCCAAGATACTAGAGAAATGCATAAAAGTTAGGCTACTAAACTATTTACAAAAACATGAAATTATATCAAAAAATCAATTTGGTTTCCAGAGCAACATATCTACTGACGATGCTTTTATTAACGTTACAGGTAACATTATTAAAGAATTAGACAAAGGTAATAATTGTTTAGGAATTTTCTTGGACTTACGTAAAGCTTTTGATACTGTTATTCACTCGATACTATTAGATAAACTGAATAAGATAGGAATTAGAGGAACAGTTTACAAATTATTTGAATCATATCTGAGCAATAGATGTATAATGACAAAGGTTGACAGCCATATAAGTGAAATATCAAATATTGATATTGGTGTGCCACAAGGAACGATATTAGGACCAATCTTATACTTAATATATGTAAATGATTTGCTAAATTTAAACCTAGATCAAATAAATGGCTCCATATTTTCATACGCAGATGACACTGTTGTGATTTTCAGTGGTCATTCATGGGAAGTAGCATATAAATACGCTAATACTGGCATGAAAATTATAAAAAAATGGTTCGATTCTAACCTTCTGTCACTAAACGTGGATAAATCAACATTAGTTCCTTTCTCATTAACATCTACTGGTCAGATAGCGCGGAAAAAATGTACAAATTTAAATTTAATAATACATAATTGTAATTTTGATGTGAATTGTAAATGCTTACCACTGAAAGAAACAGCCGTTGTGAAATATTTGGGTATTTTTATTGATAAACACCTTAAATGGTCTCACCATGTTAACTACATCTGTAATAGACTACGCCGAACAATTCATAAATTTGTCATTTTACGCCACTGTATGCCCATTACTGTTTTACGTTCCGTTTATCTAGCACTTTTCCAGTCCATTATTCAATATGGCATTCTCGTCTGGGGAGGATTAGCGAAAACTACCCTTAAGCCCCTCTGCCTTTTACAAAAAAGAATAATAAAAATCTGTCTAAGAAAACACATTGATTACCCAACTAGCCTAATATTTTCGGAATTTAATGTTTTAAGTTTGGACCAAATTTACAAATTTTCTATATTAAAATATTTTCACAAACATCGTATAAAATACTCTTCCAGTGATCATATCTACAAAACTAGACGAAATACTAATTTACTCCTATTAGAACCCAAATGTCTCACATCGGCTGGATTAAAGCATAGCATTAATTTTGGACCGCGCTTCTATAACTCAATTATCAGAAAAAATCCTGATCTCTCAGCATACTCCACTGTTAAATTTAATAGATATGTAAAGAATTTTTTGTAATTTTTTAGCTTTTAAGTAATTTTTGTTTCACTCCTTTTATGTATTTATGTTTTTATGTTTAATGTTTTTGTTTTACTTTCTTTTTTAGTTAAGCACATTATACACTCTATTTCTTTGTCTCTCCTCTTTCTTCACTTTGATATTTTTTGGAACGACACCCGAGCACGAGCAGTCTTGCTCATTCGGGTGTATTACTAAATGTAATACCTCTTGTAATATCTCTTGTAATAAATAAATAAAATAAATAAATAAATAATAATAAATTCTTGTGGATGATCATGTCCCTTTTCGGAAGTACCTGTGTACTATGTACCTTCTTCATCTGAAGAATGAAAACTGTTGAATGTAAAATTAGAATCCGAATGACCAACGCCCATGTAGAACTCGGTAAGAACTGCTACATCACAGACAAAACCATTTATAGTATACATGTCGATGAAGAACAATTAAGTTACACACAATATTTCACTCTTTATCCTTTTTATTTATCTGTTTATAGAAAATTGTGTTGTACTTTTAAATTACATATTCATATAGCAATAAAATAGTTGCTCTGCTTGTTGTTTTTAAATCTGCATTATTGTATGTATTTTGTATTATCCGTGTTTGTTGCCTTTGGCATTGCCCCTGATGAATCGACTGTAGACCTAACCTAACAAGAAAGAACGTTCCTGATTCTGATGCAGAATAATTTTTCTTGAATAAACAATATGATTGGACATTTTATCACAGCCAGTGAATGCAGAGTATGACTGCTTAAAATTCAAGGACAGCTAATTACTGCAATAACATTAAGTGGCATAATTGCATATACGCTACTTGTTTTTATATTTTTCATTGCCAGGGTGAAAATAACATGTCTTTCAACAGTCCATAAAAATCTTATCTTAATGAACAGATTTCCTCATTTTCATAAAATATTTTTCATGTCTGTAATATTAGTCCTATGGTACTAACTCACTTTCCAAACTGTTTATTACAAGTAAAGAGCAGTTTGATTTTTAACATTATTTCTGATTTACAGTGAACGCCACTTAATGTAATCACGGATAATATTATCAGTCAGGTAATGTTATAACTAGACCTGGGATTTTAAGGCAAATGCCTATTTTGTTCCTTATGAAATAACATGAAAAATTTTAAATATGTGGACGTTTCATGATAATTTACTTACATTTATAGAGTTTTATAGTGCCCTAAAATGCCTATTTGGACATTTAGAGCCTATTTTACTATTTTAGTGCCTAAAATGCCTATTTTGTACATTGAAAATAAAATCCAACTTCTGTAATTTTTACAATCTTATAATGGACATCCCTCAATGAAAAGCAGAACAGCAGAACAGCAGAACAGCAGAGGTGGGTTATTCACAGAAACTTGATTGTTCCAAACAATTCTCGAAAAAGAAATGCTGACTGACGGGGGAGGGGGAGGATTAAGGGGGAAGGACTGCTGTATCAAGTCACCAGTGAAAGAACATCTGTTTAAGTGAATGTAGTTCGTGATGCCTAATTTTGCAGTTAATTCTGTTAAGAATAGGTACACCACGTTTCTTGCAGTAAAAAAAAAGACAATGTTGCAGTTTAAGTGTATACTGTAATATTTTAAAGTCTATATTCTCTCTATCTATATATTTTCAGTGCCTATTTTCTCTTTGAAAAGCCTATTTTAGGTGCCTAAGACTAATCTTTTTAGAGCCTAAAATCCCAGGTCTAGTTATAACTTTTATGAAGACCCGTACGGATTAATACTGATACACTGAAAAAATGCCGTTTATCGTGATCAAAGATTTGGTATATGTTATCAAATTTTCCTTTTTGCAGCTTTATTTCCAAGAACTGTATGTCATTCAGAATTTCGTTTTTAAGGCTTTCATTTCTAACTCAACTGTATTATGTTGTACTGGAGGTAGCAATTCTGTTCCCAGTTCACAGGATGACCAGTTTGAAGGGGTGGCATTGCCTAATTTTCTCTTTTAGTTAATAAAACTGTTTCACCCCACAGTTAAGCTGCCATTTTTTATTTATGAAGATCACAATATTGACATGCAGTGATGGCTAGTGTAAAATGAAATGACTTCAACAGACAGGCGTTAGATGTTTTGCTACGCGATATTCACCAGAATACCACAGATCAGTAGGCCTACAGACTCCTAACTCGTAAATGAGTATGGAGTAATGGTTAATGAACTTCTAAAGGAAAGTAAAAACAATTAAAAACTTTGTTACTGATTGAAAAAATAGTTGCTTGCAGTCTACTACCATATTAGCCTATGAGTGGTTCAATGATTCACAGTTACGTATTATTTTATGAATAAATATTTTAAATTCTGTTTTGTAGTGTATTATCTTATATATGAATAAATTACCTTAATTTAATTCCTTCGGCTTCTGTTATCAATCGGTTAATATTATCAGATTAGCTGCATCCTGAAGTGACCACAATAAGTGGCGTGCACTGTATTGTCACTTTAATACAATGTATAGTTGAAATTTTCATTAAATAAATTTTTTGTTTTTGTTTTGTTATGTAGGCTATGGTGCTGAAACAAATAATTTTCTCAACCCAGTTTGATTATTGCTACTTAGACCTTTTACATAGCATTGTGTACCAGCAGACAATTGGGCATAACTGCAAGCATCCTTGGCATCATGGCCATTTAGTGTGCGGTACAATATTTATGTTCAATTTTCCTTTTAAAGAATCCCTTTGTATAAATAGAGTATCTGGTCAGAATAATTAGTTGAACACATACCATAAATCTTGCAAAAGTAAAAGTAAAGTGTTTCCTATGCAGACTGGAGGAGCCCTAAGAGTTCCAATAGGTTTAGGCTCGTGAAGGTGGTAAGATTGTCAGCCTTATGCAATGACCGCCTTTACCCCCAGTATTGCTCAATTCTGTTAGAGGCTGAGTCGGCCATAATGCCACCCAGAAGGATTAGGCCAGCTGAAAAATTCCAACACAACCATTTCATAATTACGGATGGGACATTCTAGCATATTACGACAATATTATGGTTCATTACATATCATAAATAATGAATTAGAACTGATTCTGCACATTCTGTAAAATCTACTATGCCTTCTCCTTCATACTACATGGAAAGCATTAATAAAAATTTATTTAAAATATTTTGAATTTGTTTTTCAAAATCTATTACGGTTTGGACATTATTATTATTTAGTATTCTGCCTAGTGGCAGGTCCATGTCTTCGTACGGAGAATTTCTGACGCCAGTGTTCCCTATCTCCAGCTTCGTCCTTCAATCTGCTGTATCTCCTCCCATCTTTCATGTCATCCAGATGTTGTATTCTTCTCCTTCCTCTTCGAGCAGTTCCTTTGATCTTCCCTTCGATGACATCATGTATGAGTCCCTCGTGTCTAAGTATGTGTCCGATCCAATTGGCTTTCCTCTGAATAATTGTATTCAGAATAATTTCCTCCAGCACCACATTTCGAAGCTTTCTAGGTATTTCTTCTCCCTCTTTCTCATGGTCCATGTCCCTGCTCCGTACAGTGCAATGCTCCAGATGTAGCACTTCACCAGTTTCTTCCTTAGTTCGAAGCTCAACTTGCTGGTCAGTAGAGTCCTCTTTTTGTTGAATGCGGCTTTGGCCATGGCGATTCTTGTTCGAATTTCATTCGTGCAGTGGGCATCCTTTGTCAGCAAGCTTCCCAAGTACTTGAACTGCTTAACATTCTCCAGTTCTCGATTGTCGACAGTTATCCTCAAGGGTTTCTCTCGTTTTGATATTCTCATTACTTTTGATTTTTCAATGTTAATTTCCATGCCATATTTCCTTCCTGTTTCCACTAATCTGTTCATCATGGTTTGGACATATTTTGGTAAATGATTTTAATGATGCAAAACAGAAGTTCATTTGCTGTTCTGCTTTTTATGTTAGAGTCTTAATGTTATTATTAATGAAGGTGTGAGAGATTAAATAAAAATTATAAACTGTTTACATAGTAATTAACTACACACAGTTTTCGAAGTTAATCTTATACCAAATTGTACCTTAAGATTTTTTTTTTCTCAAATCAAACAGGACATAGCTGATTACTCTTGACTAATTAGTTTTAATGAGTGTTAAAAAAAATTAACTACAATGCAATAAATAAGTAATCGATAACATTTAAACATGAAACAACTTCAAATACACATAATTCCTGGATGTTCAGTGAACTCTAGGTTTTAGACTTTTATTTGAATTCCCAATGACACTAGTTTTATAACATCTCTCTTTGAGGGAAAAATTCCCGTATTTTATGAAATGGCTGAACAATCTCATCAGTAATCGAACCCATGCCCTACCAGTTTGTAAGCACAGTGCCTCAACCACTATGCCATGGCATAATCCTTGTACATATGCCACTCTTCCAGAGCTGTAGATATTCTGAGTTTAAGTTTCCTGCCCCTCAAGACTCTGCAACCAGCGAAACCCATGATTTGATGAGATGGCCCTGACAACACCAATTTAAATAACTGAGAATATTTTGAAAGCAGGTTACTGGCATCCTAAAACATAAACCACTTTAAATCCCTGTAAGTGTACTTTCATTTTACCAAAGATTGGTAAATCTGTAATATATAGAGCGAGGCGTACATGATTATCTGTATTTTACAGGTGTCGAGGCAGCAAGTAAAGTCAGCGACAAGGAACTACAAGCCTTCACTGAGGAGCTGCTCAAGAAAGACGTGAACAATGCTGCCCACTTCATTAAAATTAATTACCAGAGTCGCACAAAGTCTAACAGTGTTCAAGATGAAGCCCCAGAACCGTAAGTCAAACCTTTGTATCTAAGTTGCTCAAAACCTACCCTCATATTTTGCATGTGGGTAGGTCTTCATTGCAGATCGACACATGCAAAAACTTAGCTGCTCATATAAACTTTAAGTGGGTGAAAATTGATTGCTAATCTGCAAATTCGAAACATTAAGTCGTCTCACGCAGCTGTTGGCGGGAGGGGATAGTGAAGCCTCTGCTATGTACCGTGAGTCAGCGGCTGTCACAGTGCTGCATAGCGCTTTCCAAGTAGGTCTTACTTTGTCTTGTTTCTCTCTTTCCTTAGCACTAAGTGACGAATAACATTATAATAATGATTAATACCCTCCTCTGATACATACATTCATATTCCAGTAGGTGATGTAATTAGTACCTGTTTGAGTGTTTAGGATTATTAATATTAATAATAATATTAAGTTATATTTTAATTTCTTTCTGTCACTACAGATTGCAAACACAAAGAATACAAACAGGGAAAAACAAACCACTGTAGAATGATATGTAGTACAACGAAATCAACGAGATGAAACAAAATAAAACAGAATGCAAACTGTGAAACACATGAAAGCATTAATCCTAGAAACACACGCCACAAGAAAATGAAATAAAGTATATAGTTTAAGTATAGCCCTCATTATGTAGGAGAGTGACCATATAAATGGTTATGCATGATCTGTACAGAGTCCCTCAATACGAGAAGACTTATTTCATAATACAGATGTTGGTTTAGGCAGAACGATCTGCAGAAGTTCATGAACATCTTTGTGATAGTTCCACGGCTACCAATCATCAATCCAATTATAGATATTTCTTTTATATGGTACTTTTCCTTAGAGTATTGAACCGTGGGTTCATAAATTTCCTTTTTTTCGCAGTCTACTTCTTGTGGCTGCTCAGAATCTCGTTCAAATCGAACAGTTGGATCATTTATATAACCCATGTCCCTCTTTCTGCCAAGAGCAATGCTTCCATTATCAGCAACATAATGGACTTCTTCGTATACTTCAAGCCCTTTTTGTAATTAATAATTAATATTATTATTACTATTTTACTTTGGCGTATTAATTGATGAGTGCAATATGTAATATGTTAGTTCAACTTCTTAAAACCAAAAGAGTTATGTATGGACTAGAAATGTCAACATTGAGAACAGGTTGTTTGAAGCATTTGTGTTGTGCATGGCAAAAATCTTTGTTTTAATCACGTAAATTGAGTGGTCACATTTTTTGTCTATAACACACCACACACTAACATTCATAACCAACCTCTCAACTTTTTACAAATTAAATAGTTTCAAAATGTGGAAATGGTAAGTAGTGATTAACTAGAATAAAATTCAACTATTACATTCAGGCCCGGTATTATATATGTAGTTTAACTTGTAGGCTAGATTAAACCAAATCTCAAGTTTAACTGCATGTGCAGTTTTATAATGTTCTGGTTAAGTTAAACCGTAGTGCAATGGTGTTGGTAGACCTGTTGGCTGAGAAAAGAAGACAAATTGGTCTTGGAAATGAAAGACAAACAATAAGATCTGCTAATTCGCTTGTATTTGTTTGTTTGTATGAAGAGAAATTGAAGCTAGAAATTTTATTATGAAAGAAAATTCAGTTTTGCTCAGTGTAAGTTTATTTCAATCACAGCTAAAATAAATAACTATTCCTTGCTCATAAAAAATTATATTGTATTAGCATTTGTTTTACAATACAACCATGTTTAGGCCTGTATTAAAATTATTTCCGTTGCGGAAAGTAAACAAGTAGAATTACTTTAAGTTTTGTCTCAACTTCTCATAGCATGTTGTATCCGAAATTGGATTTGTTGATACTGTTTTATAATCGTGTTTTTATAGCCATTTTTGTTAAAACAATTATTACATCTTAAACTGCAGGTTAAACGGTAGAAAAGGTCCAGTTAGGTTAAACTTGTAATCGTTTATAATACGCAAAAATCTAAAAATCCAAAGTTTAAACTAAAACTGAAGGTTAAACCACGATTATAATACCAGCCCTCAATGAGTAACGGCATAGCTTCTCTGCCTCACACCCTGGCACCCGCTATCGCTCATGTTCCCTAGCATGTGGGCTACTCAAGCGAGCTGTATAGGTGCCCACTGTTGATTCCTTATGGGACAATACAAACATGATGTCACCCATTTACAGTTCATATGAGCTTCTAATTTTTTGCATGTGTATATCTGTAATGAAGACCTATCCAAATGCAAAATTTGAGGGCAGGTTTCAACATGACACCCCAAATGGTTCTCTTGTTAGTATAGTCACTCAATGCATGGTTCTCCCTACCACAGTCCCTTTGAGATAAACTAAACACGATCCCTCCCACATGGACACATACTCGTTACTTACTGCATATTGCATTAAGTTTATATTTGATGTGTAAAATTCGATTGATAGATTTAAGTACCAATCTCTGGAGTGGAGGGGGTCTCCTCCCAAACGATTTTTCAAACATACTGAATCTGGTCAAAATAAAAAATGAGGAAGTGACTGAAAACAAAACGTCTGTAAACTGCAATAGCGGCTTAACCCACAGCAACGGTGGAACTAACTTTAGCAAAAATGAGATGGACTTTTAGCAAATCATTATTATTTATCAAGTAAAAGTGCAATTTAGCCCTACACTGGAAATTCTCTTTCCTTAGACACCTCATTTCTTAAGATTGATTGGATGTGAGAGCCGTGTAAGTTATGTTATAAATAATGATGTACCAGCTTGTGCCCTAGCTCCTGGTTGCTCCAGGTCCTTGCCCCTCAATGCAACATGGCATTTAAATGCGTTACTACTATGTGGAAGTTTAGGAAATTTAATTACTCTACTGCCAGTTTTTTTTTTCTTTTTTTTTTAATTTTTGATATAAATACCATATTTTATGGACCATAAGATGCACCTTAATTTTAGGATGGAATTTTAAAGGAAAAGAAATTTAATGTGATTCTACTGAAAATTTTGAAGGGAATAATATATTTCATTCATTAATGAACTTTATTCTGAAGCTTGAAAGATTTCCACTAGTGCAACGTTGTAATGAAATTTAATTTAATTTTCCGCCTCTGTACTAGTTAATATTCAATACAACAAACAACAAATTATAGCCTAACCTTGTACAATGGTATCAGTGGTTCATGAGGATGGCAGTGTGATCTCGCTTCTAACTTAAAACCTGCGTTGTACGAAAATCGTGTAAATTTTAACAACTGTAGTGATTTCTCATGAAGACTGAAAATACTTCAAACCCTCTGACCCTCAATTCGGCATATGGTAAGTGTAACGGGACAATGAGGAGATAACTCTTTTCGTATTAAAGAACTCAACATTCCTTTATTTTCACATTGCATACCTGGTTTGCAGCTACCCTCATTTTAAGATTGTGAAAAGTGCACTTATGTACAGTCTGTGCCAAAATTTGCAGCTAACCTATCCTTACAACACCTTCTTTATGATTATGGTATTACTGGCAATATGTACCATGTTTTAAATTTTTTTAATCTATTTTGGACCATTAGATGCACTCAACTTTCAAGGCTCTGTTTTCAACTTAAAAAAGTGTGTCTTATGGTCCGTAAAATACAGTAGTTACAAACTGGATTTTGATGGACTAAATTGTAACCTCAACATTGTGGTATGATTTCAGAAGGGATAAACCCAAATTTTACATATGTGTGGTTATTTATTTCCATGCTAACAAAAAATATTGACTTTGGACACTCCTGTAACAATAACCAGACTGTGGAAACACTTCTGGAGCTGTTGTCAGCGGTTCATGAGGATGTCAAGAATTTACAAACATATACTACTAAACTCTTGGTGCTACATCCCTGGAGGGACTTGGCCTACCACCCAACCGCTGCGTCATCTACCACAGGCAGATGGCAGGATTGGGCATGTGGTCAGCATGCCGACACCCACGGCCGTTAATGGTGGTTTTCATGACCGGAGCCGCTACTTCTCTATCAAGCAGCTCCTCAATTTGAATCACGAGGCTGAGTGCACCCCTACCAGACCTCCCTACCTCAGAAAAATCCGAGGAGGTACGGGGGATCGAACCCGGTCCGACGGATTTGTAGTCAGTGACACTAACCATAAGACCACGCCGGTGGTTTACAAACATGTGCAGTCCTTGTTAAAATCTTCTCAATATGAATATCAGTTTATATAACAGATAACATAAAACTCTCATTTTTATAGAAAAAACTATGAAAGAAAATTGATAAATTAGTTGCTGTCACACACCTTAGTAATTTAGTGTGGTATGGCAGAGATCAACATCACATTCCTGGCAGCAGTAAACACCTGTTCTTTCTGGCTTGTTTTGATGGAAATACCCAAGGAAATCATGACATGTTTATCTAGATTCTGAGACCTCATGTGAGGAATATGTAGTGTACTATAGTGCTTTCACATTCGCCAGAGGTTTCGAGGCCACAACTTCTCATGTCTAATATGCCCCCACTGAGCAGTCAACATTATTCCCCTTTGCGCAGAGGAGCTGCGCTGTCGCACACACTCATACGACACCAAGGGGGAACTCCCTACTGGCTTGTCATATGACTGGCATTGGAGTTGTATGATGTCATATGAGCATGGTAAGTGTGGGGGTATCAGAGGCGTGCTACGTTTGGCCTTGAAACCTCTGGCGAATGTAAAAAGACTATAGTCAGTTATTCATTAAAAATGCAAAAATAAAGTTTACATAAGAGGACAGCTAAGGAAAGAACTAATACTAAGTTGGAACAGTGAGTGGCTAAATAGTAGCAATTGCTCCCTGACAAGAACATTATTCTTTCCTTCAGTGTTTGATTGGTCAAAGTGCAAATACATAGAACCAAATGTTACACTACCACAATTTGTAACTGGTCACGGAAAATTTGGGCACTATCTGGAACAATTCAAAATAGGAAACAATATCTGTATTTGCAAAGATACAAATCACACCTTTAGAAATCCAAAGACAAAAAATTATTACTCAATTAGACTATTGCCAAAATAGATTTGAACAGCCTTTGACAAATGTTTTGCATAAGAAATGCTGCTACAAAAAGTTATGTGAATATTTACATTTTATTTTTAAGAAACTTTGATTTAGTATTTAGTATTTGATTGTTAATTAATTTCTTTCATATCTGCTATATTGTTAATATATAAGCATAGAAATTAAGCAACCTGTAAATGAATGTAAATTGCATTAATTGGTACTGTTAACTAAAACCCTAGCATACCAAAAGGTGAATAGGGTTAATTATATTTGGAGATTCAATAATAATAATAATAATAATAATAATAATAATAATAACCTAACAGTGGAGTACTTTTTAAAATCATAACAAAATATGTCCTTAAATACATATTCTGAAAGAACTAGATCTACAGCCGAGTATACTTTTTATTTCCATAATTTTAAAACTGTATTCACGAGAAAAAGTTATATTTAGCGCTGTATGGTCTATATGACGTATGGAGAAGTAAGTAGGGTCTATACGAGGTATAGAGAATGGCATTGAGGGGTTAAAGAGGACAAAATTTATATTCATTGATCAAGGAATTAGAACTAGGTCTATAAATTGAATTATTTAGATATCCTACTGCACAGCGTAGATTACAAGGATTAAGATTATGTGCAAAATGCATGGATACTGATATCAGGGGATCGTGTGTTGTGTGTAGGTGTGTAACATGAACTGCAGAAATATCAGGTGTTGCCGTGGGAATACACCTTCTCTTGTCTTCCCCATGCAAGCCATCGCTAATAATTACCTGCAGGGATATCCAATACAGTGCACGCCGCTTATTGTAATCACTTCAGGATGCAGCTAATCTGATAACATTAACCGATTGATAACAGTAGCCGAAATAATTAATTGAAGGTCATTTATTTGTACTTCAGATAATATACTACAAAAACAGAATTAAAAACAGAGAATATTATAGGAGAAAAATTCCTCCGACACTGGGACTCGAACCCAGGACCTTTGGCTATTTGCGCCAATGCTCTACCAACTGACCTAAGCCAACTGAGCTAATATTCTCATGTAATGTCCAACAGAGACAATAATCTGTGGTTCATGAAAGCTTCTGTATCTATCTTGAATGTTAACTGTACAATAACAGTAGGAGCCTGGTCAAAAAAATCACTAATTAGTGTGCCTCACAGTACTGCATATGACATAGCTTGTCTGTCTGTGAGGTAGTCCATTAGGGCAATCAGTCATAGGAGAGAGGTTCCATCTGGCGCTGTGAACTGTACTCTGGCTTAGCTCAGTTGGAAGAGCATTGGCGCGAATAACCAAAGGTCCTGGGTTCAAGTCCCAGTGTCGGAGGAATGTTTCTCCTATAATATTCTAAAAGCTATTTATTCATACATACAAGATAATATGTAACTGTGAATCATTCAGTCACTTTTAATAGCCTGCGAACAACTATTTTCACAATCAGTAAAAAGTTTTTTATTGTTTCTGTTCTCCCTTTGGAGTCCATTAACCAATATTTCATACTCATAGTGTTTTTTGAAAGTTTACTGATCTGTTTACTGAACACCGCTTAGCAAAACATTTAACGCCTGTCTGTCTTTTCATTTTACTCTAGGCATCACTGCATCACATCACTGTGACCTTCACAAATCAAAAGCTACAGCTAAACTGAGGGGTGAAACATGTTTTATTGCTTAATAGAGAAAGTTAGGTCATTAGGTAGTTTGAGCTGCTACCTCCAGTACAACACGATATACAGTTCAGTTAGAAATGAAACCCTTAAAAAACAAAATTTTGAATGACATACATTACTTGGAAATAAAGCTGCAAAAAGGAAAATGTGATAACATAAACCGAATCTTTGATCACAATAAACAGCATTTTTTCAGTGTCTCAGTATCAATTTATACGGGACTTCATAAAAGTGATAACATTACCCGACTGATAACAATGTCCGTGATTACGTTAAGCAGCATTTACTGTATTTGCATCCTTCGGTCTAGTATTAAAATTTTACTGACTTCAAAATCGCTTATATACGCAGAATGAAATATGCATTTGTGACCTAAAATCCCAGGTATATGATCTGTAATATAAAAATATGTTGTATCAACATACTTTGTTGTTTATGTCATTTCTCACTGTCGGGTAAGCTGAAAGAAAATTTCCTTTCAAAATAAAGAAATATAATTTAAATTGGAGATGTCAACTATGGAATAACAACCAGAAAATGAAAATGTAAAACTTGAATAATTTCAAGGTAATGTAATCTGACCCAAAAACACAAAATTCTTGGATATTTTTACTAATTTCTTTGACGAGCTCCCACCATTCGCTTCCATCGGTTGACCAATCACAACCATCGGCTACCCAAGGCCTAGAAGCCAGAACATTCTCCAGCAATGTGGCTGTGGAAACATTGGCTTACCCAGAGGCGGAGATAGTTGCGACTCCTATCAATCTATTTCACAAAAAATCCTAAACATTAAAATGTAATATACCTCTGTCAGTCCAAATGAATAGTGAATGCAACACATAAACAATAGGAACAGATAAGCAGCGATTACATGGCCTACTGCTTTGCTCGAACATAGTAAACATGCGATGCAACCAGGGCCTGCACCCCCAACATTGCGACCACAATCAATCCATTTTTTACCATTTGATTAAACATGGACTAAGCTTTCAGACTCTACAGTATGGAAAAATAGAAGCTCAAACAACAATCCACACTCAATTGGTGGGAGGGTGGCAGCTTCTGATCGCCTGTGGCCAGACTGGCAATGCAGGATTGCCAAGTTGAGTCGAGCTGCTTCAACTTTATCCTGGCAGGCACATGTTTATGTTTTAGCAAAGTCAATAAATACGTTGGCATGATGTACTGGATTTGCCTCTACAATTTACTGTCCTTTTTACTTTTATTCTACAATTTTTTAATTTTCTTAATTTAATGTTGTGTTGGAAATTTCAGCATTTTTAAAAATCTAAATATTTCCCCCCGTAACTGTTTCTAAAAATTTTCCACCCGAGGTGGCTGCCTACTTCACCTATATGGATAAGCTGACCCACATGCAGTTATAGTGTATATAAATAAGTAACTACTTACTTACTTACTCAATGGCAATAGAAAATTCCTAAGCAAGCTAAAGGAACCCGAAGGTTCATTGCCGCACTTACCTGAGCCCGCCATTCAACCCTATTCTGTGCTAACTCCATCCAACCATCCCTCGCAAATCCTACTTCCCTTAAATCTATCCTAATATTGTCCTCCCACCTACGTCTAGGTCTTTTCCCTTCGGGTCTCCCAGTCAATACTGGGAATATATATGTCTTTCCTCCCCATTTTTTTTTTTTATCAAATTTTAATGTGAAGAAATGAAATGCAATAAGATTATACTAGGCAGGTCTGTACAAATTTTAAAACTTAAAAAACGCAATTAAAATAGGCGTAAGTCAGTAAATTATTTCAATATTTCTTTGATTTTGTAATTGTAATTGTAGTTTATTCTTGTATTGTAGGTTTGCTGCATTCTAATGCACTAACTACACAAATGTACTCTTATTCTAATTCTTTAATCTGTTTTCCCCATTCCATTTTAGCTATAGGCCTGTATGTGAGAAAAAATGTATAGGCATAGTGGTGACATATTTAATTTAAAGAACAGTGTGAAAAAGGAGAGTATGAATTTATCCGCAGCCATTAAAAACTCCAGCTGAGAAGGGCAGCGAATGTATTATTATAAGAGCAGTTAAATATAACCTACAACTTTGTGCTGATCGCTACTTACCGATTGTGTTGCAGCCTGGTGGTGATAAACAACAGAGCTCTTCAGATCCCAACCGTATCCAAGCTTCGGCATATGTACGACAACTACATCCACGATGCAGCAGTGAACGAACATGTAACTCCTGCAGAGCGAGCGGAAGAGAACAGTTTCCTCGATGCTGTCATGGTCACATCTGTAATGAAACACACAATGCATTTCCTTGCTGATAAAGGTATATATTTACAAATAGCACATCTGATATATTATGCCTTGAGCCTCAAGTAGTTTCCATAAGTGGTCCATGCCATGAGTTAAACAGTCTATGATAATTTTTTAACACTAAAGCATCAACAAGAACAAATGAAAGCACAGTATACATGTAATTTAGTTAAAGTGCTACATCATCGTTTGTATATTCATTTTCCAAAGTCTCATAAAATGCATTTCCCCTCTTAAGAGGCCACCATTCTGTGTTTTATATACAATTAATTGTAACATGATTCTTCCCTCGCAGGACTGGTGAGTCGGGACCCCAAGTTACAGAAGGACTTGATGAGACAGATCTGGTTCAACATGTACTCTAGGGGAGGGGGCAAGATCGGATCCAGCGCCTTCGAGCACGTCTTCCTGGGTGAGCTCAAGAGGGGCGAGGTCTCTGGCTTGCACAACTGGGTCTACTTTGGCACTGAGGAAGCTCAACGGAATGCCAACTACTTAGGCTATATCCGCAAACTTGAGCTGGGAGGCGTAAGTTCTCTATTTCACTAGAACTAGAATTTATCACTAGGCCTACCATATAAAATATAAATATATGAGTTTTATTATGTCCACCTTACACCCTCAATTAATCTATCTATATTAATAAAAGGAAGTGTCTGTCTTTCTGTCTGTCTGTCTGTGATGCCCAGCAAAATCTACTCAATGCAGAGATCTGAAATTTTAAACATAGATGGACTGAAGGGTCAGAAAATGCACCTCGAAGCCGGAATTTTAGTTTTTGCTTTCGTTTGTGAATTATGAGTGAAAAACGGGCAGAAAACGTGCATTTTTTGTGTTTTCGAAGCATCAGTTTTCAGTAATAGATTTCAATGTCAAATCAATTACAGTTGACTTTGGCTATTTTTGTCAAAACTTGGACATAAAAGCATCGCAATCGCTTGAATGTTGTAAGCCTACGCTGGTCGATTCATTTGTTTATAATGTCAAGGCACGCAGATATCTGAAATTTTCAATCCACACGGAAGAGGGATAATCAATATAGGCCTAAATACGGTCAAACATTGTTCGATTTGGACGAAACTCACTATACTCGGGTTTTCTGGGCCAAGGAACTCGAATCTGAGGTCGCTTTTACCAGACGCTATCTAATCGTGGTAGGCCTATGTTAGGGTTGCCACCTTTTGGTAAGGCTAAGGAGGGACACTTATCAAATATATGCAGATCGCCGATCTTCATACCTAAATTTGTACACGGAACAATTTATTAATAACTGAAAGACGGAATATATTACAAAGCCAAAACTGAATAGGCTATGTAACAGTAACACTAACATTAGAAAAGAAAAGATCAGCAAAATAATTTTAAAAAAACCTGGGCAAATTCATGACTTGAAGCTGTATTTCTTGATTGATTTGGCAGCTTCTAATAGTTGTTAGTTCTGTTTCACCCTCACTAAATAATCTTTGCAGGTATCTGTAACATTTGTAGAAATGATTTCACTCTTTATGAGGTCAGCTGAGCACCTATTTCTGGATTCTGTCCATTTTAGATTCAAGAGAGAGAACACTCTTTCCACAAAAACATTGCTACCAGGAATGCTCAGAACAAAGCATTTGAGATTGGGAATGTGTTCTTTACCAATCTCCTGAATAATTTTCTTCCACTTCATACGCATACTTAGTCTCTCCTTCTGTATAGTTCATTTTGGTAGCATTTATTATATCTGAACTAAAGCAGAATTCCTCATATAAATCATCCAAATTAACATCAGATTCTACATTATGTGCCTTCACAGAGTCTTTGAGATGTTTGAAAGATAGTGAATTCATAAGATTCAAGTTCTTCAGTGTGCCATAAAGATTGTTTTCTGTGAAGTCAAATACTTTCTCTAAGGAACTTATAGCTTTCTCATAGAATTTCAAAAAACAATGTACACTCATAGACATGTTTCGAAAAAATTATGAACATTGGCAATCCAGACTCTGACTAGATAATGGCTTACCACTAAGTTTAGGAATAACAGGAGAAATATTTAATTAGTTCTTACTCAACGAACGACACAAAAAACACACAGAGAACGTGGCCATTCAAATTACAACTGATAACACTACACACGTCTTGCTATGCTATAATTCCAGAAGGAACTGTACTTGGCAAATCAGTGCAGAGTGTCATATGATCTATTTACGGTACTTCCCCGTCGGATCACCAATTAATGGCTCGCACGCTGGTTGTGCAGATCACGGACATACCCCAAGAATGCCCGCGTGACTTATACAAATAAATTACAAAGAATAACATCATGGGTGGTGATTTCAATGCTGCCAACACGATACATTTTAGCGATGGAACGACATCGATATCTTGACCATGAGACGAAATTCACAAAAGACGCCACCAAGAATTGCTGTCTCATATTTTGTTTTGGAATAATTTGGCGTCCCGCAATATAATGCGTCCCTCTTAGGCATAATTCGGGACGCTGAAAATGTCCTTAAAATGCGGGATGTCCCGCCTAATTCGGGACAGGTGGCAACCCTAGCCTATGTAGTCCACGTGATTTAGGGGTTAATAAATATAATGATTTAACTATTATGCTCTTAATTTTTAATTTTTGAAATAATTATCACGGGCAAAGCCGCGGGCATATGATAGTTGAATATAAATTAAACCAGGGATAATGATAACAATGAATGTTGTCATATACAATCTTGTAATAGCTATTGATGTATCAAGTATGCAAAATAAGGCTTTAACGGACGAATCTAGTATTGCAGCCAAGGCTGAAATACTGGATGAGTCTACTAAATTTTTTTGCGCATATGGTACATACAATAGTTTTTAGTAAAAGCTCTCTTATTTTACTGCTAATGAGCTCGGTTTTTCATTCATTTTCAATTATTCTGCGTAAAGAAAGCAAAGATAATGGCGATTGTATCAGTAATGCATGTTTATAAACTTTGCTTGCTGTGGATTGTCTTTTTTCCTTAAAAACAAACTTTTAAAGACATCATTTAGATAATAATGTTGATTAATTAAACTAAATATGTTTGCATCAATTGAAATTAGGTGCCATTTTTATAATATTGTTTGTAACAAAACTTATTATACCTTGTTAAAAGAAGCAATCGTACAAGTGGCAATCATCTGAAGTCGTTCGTTTCAACTAGCACTGGTGGTCTAGCGGACTAAGACTATGGTGCAGTAATGCAAACTTTGTGTGATCAAGTCTACCCAAAATCATAAAAATTATAAAAAGTTATTATCAAATTTATTTCTTAAATTCAAGATTTCTAAATGACAAGGTTTACTATGCTTGTAAATAGGCAACGAACAGAAAAACCCTTAACATATAAAATTAAACTTACACTGGAAGACACTGTACAGACATCTAGAAACCACAGCTGGAACTACGTCCATTAGGGGTTACCATGGCAACTTTACTGGCCTAGTATGGTAAAATTACTTCCTTACTTTCTAGCGTGTTAGCCGTCCGAGAAACAGCCACTTTGCAGAGCATGTACTAAAAAATATATTAATATCAGACCTGAGATTTTAAAAGCCTATTGTAGTGTTAATGGGTTAAAACAGCTCATTAATATTTTCTACACTCTTACTAAAATACTTGTATTTAAATAAGATCTAAGATTCTTAAGCTTAGACTCATCATCAGCTATACTCCATCCTGTTGATGGAGTATAGCTGATGATGAGTTATGAAGGATTGCTCGAAACTTGTTCAGGTCAGTGCTTGAATTAAGTGAAGTTATGTATGTTAAACCTCCATCTCAAGTTTCAATTAATTAGATTAAAACCTTGAAATGTTAAAATGAGATCTTGGCTGTTTTCTTTATTTTATTTTAGTGACTTCATACATGATAGCGGATTGTGCAGTATAGGCCTACTCTGTTGGAGTGATTGGTCTATATCCGAGGAATTGCTAAATGTTATTGATCAATATCAAACACGTGGTGTATGGGTGGAATAGTCATTATAACATAAAAATCCCAGGTTTTTTAATGTAGTAGTCACTTAAAGTAAAATATATAACAACAAAGTTTTTAGTGTGTGGCTGCTTTCTTTGATAAGCTATGGAAATGCTTGTGTAGTTGAAGATGTTATTCAATGCTCCCTGGAGTTATTAATATTTCCTTTATGGATATGCTTTTCGATATCAATGTGTCATATTCAGTCCTTGTAAATATTAGAAATGACCAAGTACATAAACGAAAATATAACAGCATCTAACAGCTATTACTAACTTTTAATCAGCAAGTTTTCCATCACTAGGATATACTATACATGAGGGGGCTATTAGCAAACCTGGGAATCTCCGTTTTGATAAAAGATAAAGATTCTAACTTCTAATGAAAGTTTAACACATAGGAGATGAACTCAGATTTCTAGCAGCGGTTGTGTAAAACAGCAGGGGGAAGACTGTTTATTGGCTATGTCCAGACGTGAAATATAAACGCTGCCATAGCAACGAAAGTTTCCCCTCACGGTGTCTTTAGCTAGCAGTTCTATAAATGGTCACTAGATGTCTCACTGTTTTGGGGGGCATGGCGTATAGCAGATAATTTCGTTTTCCCCTTGAATCTTGTGCAGAAATTAATGTTGTCATAAACGTCCAAGTAAGGCATACGTTCCTTTTTCTATTAGAGTGCCTTATTCTGTGTTCTGCTTCATATTCCTCTCCACTGTGATCATCTCTCATGTTGATCAGATGTTCCAATCACCTACGCGCCATCTTGATGTTACAGTTAGCTTGGTTTATCCTGTTTTGCTGGCCGATATTTCACCGGTAAAGCATTAGCTTGGATAATACCGAAAAACCAAGTTACTGTAGCTGGCGAAACACAAAATGGACAATATCACAGCTTTTCAGTCTAAAAACTACGATCAGACAGATTATCGGCATTGATGAACACAGCCTTATATACGTACCAGCAGTGGCGGATGCAGAATTTTTTTTCGGGGGGGGATTTGAATACTAAAAAAATTAATTAACTTACATATTATACAATTAGTTTATAAAACTGGCCACTTAGAGTGCATATATAGCCTTTTTTCAAATTTCAGGGGGGGATCTATCCCCCCAATCGCCCCCTCTGCGTCCACCACTGCGTACCAGGAAATGCATTAAACTTTCATTAGAAGTTAGCATCTCTATCTTTTATCAAAACGGAGATTGCTGGGTTTGACCAGTCTATTCATTGCATTAAGGATGATGAGTACGTTTTCAATTAACAAGTTATGGTGAGTCACATTCTCATTCCTATTAGGTTCTTATTTCTATAAATTTCCAAAGAATCTAAGGTATTAGGCTTATGCCCTTTGTTTTGTCTGTGCATAATTTCACAAATGTTCTCTAAGCTGTCTAAAGCGTGGTTCTCATTTACCAAGTGTTTTGCATAGGAAGACTTTTGTTTTTTAAGTTTGTAGTCCTACAAGTTACAAGTTCATTAAATCTGATACGAGCAAATTCAGGCAGTGACAGAATTATTTGCCTGCAAATGAAACTTCAACCACACACAAACAACATATTATCACAGGTAATCCCACGAGAGTTGACGAATTTATCGATAGATTTACCTGATGAAACTCGTCAACTTCAGTTGGATTTATTAAGATAAAAATTTAACAGATTATACAAATAATAATTACTTTCATGCTTTGTTGCATAAAACCAAAACTAACAGCAGTGAGATCACGGCATACTATTAATCAACCATCCAAGAATCAATTCGAGTTACCATGTTATGACCAGTGCTACCAATGTGCATATAAGACATAGATAACTTCATTCAGGTAAGCTAACAGCATAATAGTATAAAAGCATACGAACTAGCTTGCACCGAATCAAAATTGTGTTTTTAATCAACGTACATTTATATTATTTCAATTTCCAAACAAGTTATGTTGTATAAAATAATCTGTTTTCGTGCTGCTTAATGGCAGAATGTGATGTATGATTCACTGCACACTGATGCTTATGTGTCCAGTAACAAGCAGACGATTTTATCGATAAAACAGCATCCTCATATTAATAGCAAGAATTTATTAAACACATTATCTTCAAGAACACTCTCTACTTCATTAAATTGACTACTTACTAGTTAGCCGGGGACATAGTCTGACGATGGGTGGAATGTCCACCTGAAAGCCGGCTAACTAGTAAGTAGTCAATTTAATGAAGTAGAGAGTGTTCTTGAAGATAATGTGTTTAATATTATTTCACTTCATTCTGTCTTCCCATTCCAAGTGAATTTAAGCAAAAATTTAATTAGATAAATGATCGTGATTAGTCTATATCTGAGGAATTGCTAAACGTTATTGGTCAATATCAAATATGCGGCGTATGAGTGAAATAGTCAGAACAATATGAATATGTCTGTAGTTTATGTCAGGCTTTAAAGGAGTTAACAGAATTTATAGTTACATTTGAGCACTTGTAATAAATTATATTTTTGTTTTCATTTTGCAGAAAGGAGCCATTCTGAAGTTACACTACAAATGGACCAATGTGATTAAGCCCGTTGGCTCCATGTTTATTGGTACCAGTCCCGAGCTGGAGATGGCACTCTACACTGTGTGTTTCCTGGTGCATCCTGACGAGAAGTGTCATGTTCGCATGGCAGGGAAGAACTTCAGCATCCGCACGCATACATTCCGCTATCGAGGCAAGAACATGATTGGTAGCGCCTTCCCTGAAATCTAATCTGTTAGCTGAACAGTTCTGTACATGAGTTAAAACCCTGTATTGATTATGTCATGTGCTCCTGTGTCTCTGAGAACAAATATGGTAGTGAACTGTCCACTTTGGGATCAAAATATCCTGGGTTCGGTTCAGCACACTTTCAGGGTTAACAGCCATTCATTGTTTTTTTTTTTTTTTTTTTTTTTTTTTTTTAAATGAATTGTATATTTTAAGTCATAAACATTTTTATTGAACATGGTAGATAATTTTATTATTTCTTTGAAAAAATTAATAACTTGTGAAGACATTTTCAGAAAACAAAACTAAATATTTTTCTAAATGTGATGTTCATCTAGAAACACTGAGACCTAATGATATTTCCATTTCTGGGCTGTATGGCACAAACTGCGTCTGGCATCTTCAGAGCCAGACGCAGGTCATGGCGAAACGTCAGCAATATCAACAGACAGACCACAGCCATACAGCCCGGAAATGGAAATATCATTGAACACCGGCCGTGAAAGTTTTAGTAGCTATAACTGAGACTTAAACTTTCAAATGTTCTATTTACACATATTGGCATCAATATTCTCAAGCAGATGGCATATGGTAGATGTCAATAATAGGCCTCTGTAAAGGCATCTGCATTGAAGTTTAAGTTGAGTTAAAACTATTCCAAGGCGAGGAATTGGTCGTCGTGCACAAGTGCGTACCTTAATTTCTCTAGTATTCTGAAAGCCTATGAGAGGAGATCAGGAACCAGAAAAACTGACGGTGGTCCATATTCTTGATATCGGAACATTCACGACTAAATAGAATTTTTTCAGTGACACAGAAGCACTTCTCATAGCTAAGAAGAAAATATTTACACTAAACATTTATTGATATCGTCGTCGTAATCTGATAAATTCTCTTTGATTTTCCATGACACTTTAACATGTAATGGGTCCAGCTTGGAGTAAAGGAAGTGCTTGTAACAATAAACTGATTAGTTTATAACATGATGTAGGCTTTCACGGCCGGTGTCCATATTGTTAAAACTTTCCGGGCTCTGTTGCCGTGGTCCATCGGATTGCTTTCCGGACGTTTCGCCCACAACTGCGGCAGGCATCATCAGCGGTGAGTTCTGCTTCGGAGTTTCCTCGGCGAGGTCTTGCTGTCGACTGATATAGCAGCTGGATTTCGGCGCGTATTTATAGGCTGTTGGCTGCACATACTCGCACCGTTGCAACGGTGCGAGTATGTGCAGCCAACAGCCTATAAATACGCGCCGAAATCCAGCTGCTATATCAGTCGACAGCAAGACCTCGCCGAGGAAACTCCGAAGCAGAACTCACCGCTGATGATGCCTGCCCAGTTGTGGGCGAAACGTCCGGAAAGCAATCCGATGGACCACGGCAACAGAGCCCGGAAAGTTTTAACAATATGTTTAGTTTATGTTTTACAGCTTTATTACACAAGGTGATATCATATTGTGATGATTCCATCGCACTGAGCAAAGGATTAAGTGGACTCTAGCTAGTCATGATTTACAACGACAACCAATTTGAATGTTACTCATTCCATTGCTGCCTATTTGTATTCATTAGAATTAAATCTTGATTAATATGTTTATTCTTTTATACTACTGATATTTTACTTAAGTAAACAGTTGATAATATTATGTAAAATGTGTTTGTCATAAAGATTGTTATAAACTATGTTTCAAATATTATACATCAGTCTATTTGTGCCACTGGAACATTGAGAAGCACATTCGCTATTTTTATATCTGTATTCTTTGTCTTTGTGAATAAATTTTCCAGTAAAACCAATTATTTTTTAGAATATTTTAGCAAAAATATTTCCTCATCACCAGGATTCAAACCCATCACCTGACTTTGTTCTAATGCTTTACCAATTAAACTGGTCAATTATCTTTAATTTAATTTAGAGACTTTTAAGAAAGTCGAGTAGGTAGGCATTCTGCCTAAATCTAGCACCCTCGAGATGGACACATTCCACCAGTCGGCATGGATTGGCATACCTCTGTCTTGCTGCCCAAGACTCTACAAGCCATTTTTAAAGCCTATATGTCAAACATGGGGGTGCCCCAGCCAAGCAAAACTCAAATTCTTCACTCGTAAGTCTTATAACTCCCTATATTGAGAAAAGTCGAAAAATAAAAACACTTTTTTGCACGACTTAACTAATTAGTGGTACTTACAAATATTGTTGCTGTGGATCGTAAGTTGACATTCCCGCACACAATCTTGTTGCTATGGAAACAAAATAAATTTCCATGCGGTAAGAGTTCCCGTACGGTAAGAATTTACTTACGGCACTCATCATAATACAAGCCTTTATGGACAAGGCCCCCAGCACAAATATTCGGTTCCCGTAGCAACAAACACATGCGAATCACTTTCTGAATTATAACATCCATCTTCAATCAAATTGATATAAAATTGATATAAATAATCATAGTGCAAAAAATAGCATGCAATACTCGTGCCGTAAGCGCATAACGGATCTCGAAAATTGAAAAAACGAGGCGCTTGCACCGAGTTTTTTCAAACTCTTTCCTCGATCCGTATGTACCGCTTACGGCACTTGTATCACAATATACTATTAACTCCACTTACATCAATTTTAAAAAAACTGGACTAGTTTTGGAACTGTTTCTCCCATCATCAGCTGGCAGTTGATGGCCAGCCAGTGATTGGAGAAACAATCCTG
The DNA here is from genome assembly GCA_964059195.1 of Ectobius pallidus. Classification (NCBI taxonomy): domain Eukaryota; kingdom Metazoa; phylum Arthropoda; class Insecta; order Blattodea; family Ectobiidae; genus Ectobius; species Ectobius pallidus. Next base: position 201,211,216 of record CAXKWD010000003.1, read on the forward strand.
AAACTAGTCCAGTTTTTTTTTTTTTAAATTGACGTAAGTGGAGTTAAAAGTGTTTTTATTTTTCGACTTTTCTCAATATTTTGTATGCTCCACTGTTTATATCACTTTGTTTTAATTTGTTTTTCTTATAACTCCTGTTGAGGATGATATGACTGAGTGAACTCTATCAAACATACTGTTATCACCTGAAAACAGGCTAAATTTAGGATGGCTCAACAACAGTGGCACACCATCTACACATGCAACATACTGTATTTATTAAAAAATAATATAATACAAACAATAATACTTATTTACAATAGTGGATAAAACAGGAAGGGCAGGTTGAAACGTTGTGTGTTGGAGGGGATTGTTTTATCCACTATTGTAAATAAGTATTATTGTTTGTATTATATTATTTTTTAATAAAATCATAGTGGAAAGAATAGGACCATAAATAATTTTCAATTGAATACTGTATTTACATGAATATAATGCACACCTTTTTTGTTCATTTGTAGCATTCAAAATTGGGGTGTGCATTAAATTTGAATGCAAATCAGTTTTGTAGTTCGGTGGTAACTTTGATCACTTACATACAATGCATTGCTGTCATTATCAACTTTGTTACATTTACTGTTGGCCTATTAGCAGCAAGCGCAAATGTGGGCTGAAATGAATGTATTACTCTGACAAAACAAATAAAATCTTAAAATAAAATAAAATATCTTACCTCTGATGCCTATTGCACCTGCCTACAAATTCTTTTTTTATGATTGTAAGTTTCAAAATTGGGGTGTGCATTAGCTTCAAGTAAACACGCTATGCATATCGAATAATGCCTTATTTTCTCTACACAATGACATCAAAGTAAGACATGCAGGTAATAGGTTGCAAAGATATGGTACATGTTTTTGTTAGCAAGTGATCCCCTACAGACCGACTTTAAAGACGTTACATTACTCGTTAATAAATAATTACTATATTTTATGGACTATAAGATGCTCTGGACTGTAAGACGCTCCTTGATTTTAGGATGGAAATTTAAAGAAAAAGAAATTTAATGTGATTCTAAAAGAACAATTTTAAAGGAAATAATATACTTCATTGCATAAATAAATTATAACCTTGTACAATAAAATCAGTGTAAATCACTTCTAACTTAAAACCTGCGTTGTACGAAAATCTCTTCTGTACAGGTGGCAACACATAAATTTTAACAACTGAACTAATTTCTCACGAAAGACTGAAAATACTTTTACACCCCCTACCCTCAATACAGAATACAGTAAGTGTAACAGGACAAGGCTGTTTAGAGATCATTGCGTTCATTTAAACCCCCTGGCGGAGACAACTCCTTTCCAATAAAAGAACTCAACATTCCTTTCTTTTCACATACCTGGCTTCCAGCTACCCTTATTTTACGACTGTGACAAGTACACTGATGTACAGTCTGTGCCAAAATTAGTAACTATCTTATCTATGTTTATAGTTACGATATTCCAGAAATATTTACCATAATTTAAATTTTTTAATGTACTTCTGACCATTAGACACGCCCAACTTTCAACGCTCTGTTTTCAAGGTAAAAACGTGCGTCTTAAAGACTGTAAATTCGGTACATTTTATGATAATGTTGGATTACAAAGGACAATATGAGCAGAGGACGACCTACTGTATTTCATAACAACTTACTATCAATGTGCTTTAATTATGGCAACCTAAGTGAGAACGTCTAGTATAAATGTATAGTCTTTGTGAACGGGTAGACTGGGAACTGAGGGACAGTATGTGAAGGTCTCTTCAAGCTTTTCACAACCCAACATTCACATATGTTTGAAGTCAAATGAAAGAAACAAGATCGACTACTTAAGGAATGCATCCAATGCAAGCCTGTGGGGAAAACATCCTACCATAACAAGTTGTAAACGTGGAGATAGCATGGGGTGGCATTACAACACATTTGCTGTATATTTAAACTGGCCCAATGCATTACACTGTCAGTCAGATAATAATCATTATTATAAGCAAGATAAAACAGTAAAGCACTAATAAGCAAAGACAAATTACACAAAAATAAACGGTGCAAAAATATGTTGCACAAACTTTCTCGCATATACGTGTTAAAGGCTAACACAGAAAAATGTAAATTATACAGACAATTAAATTTTATTTATTACATTTTCATCAAACTAACAAGTATCTAGAATGGAAAGCCTCAGGGCCGATCTTTATGTTCAATGCTTTTGCCATGAAATAATAATAATAATAATAATAATAATAATAATAATAATAATAATAATAATAATGATAATGACAATAATAAAACAACAATAACAATAACAACAATAACAACAACTTGGGGTTTGCATAGTTTCCTCAATCTCAAAGGCAAAAAAGGATGATACATTGAAATATAGCCGAACAATAGAAGAAAATGCATGAATGAGTTATTACAAGTACCTACTGGTAAATTTGGGTGGCCACGAGGTTTGAATTGAACCAAGGACATATTACCCTTTACCACCTCGCTCTGTTTGCACAAGCAAGAATCTAGATCCTCAGTCCACGAGCAGAAATAGTTTTTGTTCTTCTATCTGTAAACTTCAGAAGGAGAAACAGCTTCCAATACAGAACAAATTCTTGGTTTAAGTTCACAAATCTGTTGTTCAGACACCAACCAATGACTTCCCTTTTCAATAAATATGGGAGGGTGGTGAGCTCTCACAAACAAGGTCAGTCTTTCAAAAATCCTCCCCTAATCATCTTGTCATTTCACAGAACAACATCACCTATGGGGAAGAAGGCAAATTACAAAAGTGATGTAAAATATGACAAAACACTAACAGAAGGGGATTCAGGTACATATTGAAATTATCTGTTGAAAATTTCATAACATTTAAACTGATAGTTCATTTAAAAAAGCAATAAGCAGAGTTTTTTTTTTCTCACTTTTGATTTGAAGGGACATAGCCAGATGGAATCACACAATATGTGTAAGGTTATACAAATTTAAGACCTATGAGATAAGATTAAATTCATACACATCAATTCTACCTTTATCCTGCAATTTAGTCTACGATACACTCACAGGATTTCTTACACCTTTCACCAGAAGACGCTAAATTTAAAATGAAAAGTAACTACAGTGATACCTCGAGATTCGAGTTTAATTCGTTCCGTAACCTTGCTCCTATGTCAATATGCTCGTATCTCAAAGCAATTTTCCCCATTGAAATTAATTGAAATGCCATTAATCCGTTCCAGCCCCAAAAATGCTACCCCCAATTTATATATTTTATATTTATATTTTATACAAAACAAAACAAGACCACCCGAATGAGCAAGCGCTTGTGCTCGGGCACAGTTCAGTCATTTACATTATAAAATACAAATTACAAATACATAAAGAAATTATAATATTAAATCAATGCCTAAAAAATAATACCAGTAATAAAAAAGAAAAAAGGAAAAGTAGTAAGAACAAAAATTGAGACCCTGAGTTATTACAAATAAAATCGTTCCTTAATTGTCTACTAGGTACAGAGTGAAGTAACTTTTGAACTATGAAATAAGATTTTTTATAAACTTATTAAATTTTTTGTTGTTCATATGTACTATTTCTGGATGTGACCTAATTATAGAGTTATAGAGTCTTGGACCATAATAAATGCTATGTTTAGAGCCAGAAGAGGTGAAGTATTTTGGTTCTATTAAAGGTAATGTTTTATTTCTTCTAGTATTGTAGTTATGAGGATCCGATACATGTACGTTGCGGTATTTTTGAAAGTATTTTAAAAGTGTGAGTTTATAAATTTGTTCTACAGTCATCACATTAAATTCAGGAAATATCAATTCTGTTGGATATTGTATAGGCTTTTTTAAACAAATTTTTATAATTCTCTTCTGTATTAGAATCAAAGGAGTCAATACAGATGTGCCACTTCCTCCCCAGCCAATGATACCATATTGGAGGACAGATTGTATTAGAGCTAAGTAGACTGTCCTTAAGACTTCAGTCGGTAAATATTGTTTTAGACAGACAAATTTGTATAATGTTTTTCTTAATCTGGTACATAAATATGTGATGTGTTTGTCGAATTTCAGATGACGATCTATAATAATACCAAGGTATTTGACCTGATTTGTCTCCTTCACATCCTGGCAGGTACATGAATCAGATTCACAGTTGATATCATGTAGTCTTACGCACAAGTTTTGATCCACTTTTAATAGTGGAGTACCAGCAGTTGTTAATGAGAATGGAACACAGTTTGTTTTATCTATATTTAATACTAACCTATTGCAGTCAAGCCAACTTTTAACTACTCTTAATCCCTTATTAGCCCATTTGTAAGTATCCTGCCAAGTTGGAGCGGAAAATAGCAATACGGTATCATCGGCATAAGAGTAAAGACGGCCATGGAAATTATTTAAGTCCAGATGCAGCAACTCATTTATGTAAATAATGAAAAGAATTGGACCCAAAATTGTTCCTTGTGGCACACCAGTATCCACTTCTCTGATATGACTAAACTGATCCTTAATTTTGGTTATTTGCGTTCTATTATGTAAATAAGATCGAAATAAATTTAGTGCAGTACCTCTTACTCCAATTTGCTCTAATTTTTCTATAAGTATCTTGTGGTTTACAGTGTCAAAAGCCTTTTGCAAATCCAAAAAAATACCTAGACTTTTATTTCCCGCATCTAATTCTTCAATAACTTTTCCTTTAACATTAATTATGGCATCATCTGTGCTCAAGTTATTTCGAAAACCAAATTGATTTGAATTTAATATATTGTTTTTATTTAAGAAGTCCACCAGTCTATTTTTTATACATTTTTCTAACAGTTTAGATAGGCTAGGGAGTAAGGATATAGTTCTATAGTTATTTAAACTATGCTTTTCTCCGGATTTGTATATAGGTACTACCACAGCTTTTTTTAAGATCATCTGGGAAAGTTCCTTGTGATAAGCAAAGATTAAAAATATGTTCGAGGGGCTTCGATATGTATTTAGAAATTGTTTTCAAGGTGTTGTTTGTAATTCCGTCCTTACCAGGGGCAACGTTATTTTTTATTGTTTTTGTTACGTGTTTTTGAATAAGAATAATGTATTTATAAATGACAAATATTGTATAAAAATATAATAAAAGAGAATGTAAAGCAAAAAAAACTGGTTTTATAAAGTGTACATACATATTTGTTACACTTTCTTCAGACCCATGGAAAAAAAAAGAAATGTGATAAAGTATGTAAATGCACAAAAAGCGCCAAGCCCTAGAAAAACTTAGTAAAGATGCTTCGACAGCGAGGTAAACAAGAACACTGGGGGAATATGTGGGAAAATGCGCGAGACGCACGAGGCGCAGGCACAGTAAACTGGTGGGCCGTGTGCAGCGTCGCAGCTGGCCGTTCCTCGTATCTCAAATGTCGCTCGTATTTCAAAACAAAACTTCGCTCGCTCGTCAGCTCGTATCTCAAATAACTCGTATGTTAGGGCACTCGTATCTCGAGGTACCACTGTATACCTCTATTTTCGAGAGTTGGGGCCTGACAGTTTGGGACCAACCTCAAAATTACTGTGGGATTTATTGCTCATGTGACTAGTATATAAGCAGAGTCATTTTCACAAGGGTAAATATAATTTATACACATGTGCAGCAAATAAATGCAGTTTGAAGCCAAGAGGAAAGGGATACAACAAACTCTTATGTTGAATCAGTAACATTGGCTGCGTAGTCATGGTTACCATTGCAGCAATGATGTAGTGCTTGCATGTATTTCCAATCGCAGAGAGCCTATCTGGAAGTTGGCCAAGAATTACGTACTAAGATCTCTTGAGAAAAACTGTCTGGGAAGACAACTCCCAGCTAAGCTAGCAGGAGGATGGAGTGGCTGACAAACTACCAACTCCTAGTTAGGGAAGCTTGGTTGAAGCAAGATGGCAGCACTCCGAAGCTTCCTGGCCACCTGAATTTCAGAATTGATGCTGCAAGATTTAATTTACACAAAATGTCATTCTAGGCTCATGTGGGAATGAAACAGAATTGCAAAAATTGATTAAAGCACTTAAAACAATATGTTCTTATGTAATTGAATTGCACAAATACAAATTTGAGTTGCCGCACATAGCGGAAGCCTACCGAACTACAATAAAGACACCTCTTTGCTCAACGAGCTAAGGACCATTTTACAAAATTTTACTGCGTTCTTCCTGATAGCAGTTCAGCGGTGGTATTACAAGACATCTTCTAGTTAAGCTATCTGGAAGTCACATATTGGGAGGAATTGTCAGCAGGTGGTAATACAGCTAAAGATAACTACTTTAATGCAAATGATGCTTAAAATCACTTTCATTACTTTGCTTGGCATAAATTTCTCCAGATTTCAAAATTTTGGAAAACAATTGTTTTCTCCTATATGAAACTAAAAAAATCTTTAAGGAGTACGCATACCCTCGCGTAAGCATACCCTCGCGTAAGCATACCCTCGCGTACGCATACCCTCGTGTACGCATACCCTCGCGTACCCCCAGAAAAAAATTAAAGACATTTGCAATAAGTCACAATGCTCAAACATAAAGCTTTAAATAGCAGCGCAGTGTAAACACAGAAACGGCTCCTCACCATTTAAATGACTGGCTTAAGGATTAACAAATATTATTTAAATAAGTGTATCTCCAATCAGTAACAGTCATGTAAAGAAATTAACAAAATGCATGAGTTATATTTGAATAAGCTTTCAATACAACATATGTTATCAGCCTTGAATGGATTTAAATGAAGCCAAAGGTCAAGCATTTCTACACAAGAAGTGAGATAACATACTGACAGTTCCAATGACATTGGCAACTCAGCTCAATTACCACACAATGTGGGAGCAGTCAATGTTTTCAGTTCCAGTAGTAGAGATAGCAGAGATGTGGGCAGATTCACTCACTGGCTGCTATTTGAAGATGTGTTGGTGAAGATGCTGGCCCTCCGAGTTCAAGCAGCTGTCAACAATGTCATCATCCCCAAGTACCCCCCAAGGCTACCACAAGTCAAACATTACCACAGCAAGACCGGTGTATATGGGTACAGGCCTGTCAAGAAACCCACTTATAAAGGTAAGGTTATGTATAAAATCTGTAAACTTGATGTGAAGACTCACATGATAAGGGCTAGGCTCACTGATAATCAATGGCATAACTGGACCACTTGGGGCCCGGGGCGGACTTATTTTTAAGGCTCCCTCTCCCCAACATGGCTGTTTTTCACTTTTTTTCTCTGGCTAGCTTTTGTTTGTCTTTCTGATCATCTCCATGAGCTAATCTGTACGGAAAAATAACAGATGATTGAAACAAACTCATACAGTATTTATTGTATTTATATATTAAATACAAACAGACATTAGTCCAATAATATTAAGCTATCTGATTAACAAAATACAAATGTGTGCATAATTAAAAATTGAATTAAATGAAAAAAAGGTTATGTTTAAATATGACAAAATAAGAAAGCTTATGGTATCAAACAACAGTTTTAATTTTAGTCGGAGAGTCAGATAAATTTTCAAAATCTGGATTATAATAATTCAGAATATGTAGTAGTCACGTTTAAAATTGTCTTTTTATAGCTTTTGCCTCATGAACCTGAGACCAAAACAGTGGTAACTGGTGTCAATTTTTTTATTAGTAACACATCAAATGTGCTATTTTTTTAAGTAAAACTTCTTTTCTCGCGGTTGGGGTAAATCGGGAAAATCAGTCACACTAAAACCGTCACAAAATCAGTCACACTCAAAACTACGTGTTTCGGAGCGGACTGCACAGAAAACAACTCAATGATTAGGAGTAATCAAAGGAAATTTTTCAGACATTACTTCCTCAATGGCAATAGACAATTCCTAACCAATCTAAAGGTATATTATCTATTTTATGGAACCCGGAGGTTGATTACCGTGCAAATCCAAAATTAAAAAATACAAATTTCCAAAACTAAAAAAAAATTAAAACATCCAAAAATTAAAACAATAAACTCAATGATTTTTAATTTATATTAATGACGTGAGCAAAATAAATCTGAATGGTACAGTCACAATGTTTGCAGATGATACAACCATATTTTATGTAGACGATACTATTGATGCCATAATGAATAATATGCAAAAAGACCTCAAAATCTTAGAAAATTGGTTAGCGTCCAATAAATTATCACTAAATGCTCAAAAGACAGTATTTATGATATTTCATAAACCTTCAGTCATTCTAAACATTAATTCTGCAATTACAATAAATGATGTACCTATACAGCAGGTATCAAATGCAAAGTATTTAGGTTTAATAATAGATGAACATTTAAACTGGGATATGCATATTTTAAGCCTTTGTAGTAAAATTGCGCCGATAATTGGAGTATTACGACGATTGGGTGGAATATTATCACATTCTAGTATGAGATCTCTATATTATTCCCTTGTTCACTCTTACATATTGTATATGGTATTTATATGGGGACGTTCAAAAAAGAAATATTTGCATAAGATAAAAATTCTTCAAAATAGGGCTGTAAGAAATCTTTTAGGCTGTCATTACTTAACACCAGTCAAAGTGAGAATATTGTCCAACAGAGACAATAATCTGTGGTTCATGAAAGCTTATATATCTAACCAGTCAAAGTATTATATGAGCAATCAGGAATTCTTCCATTAGAATTAATCATAAAATATAGTGCTGCAATCTTTATACAGTATACAAAGTAGTAAACAGACATGTTCATAATAACATTGTATTGCATTTTCTTGAAAATGTGCATTCTTATGGCACGAGAAACAAATCAAATATTTTCGTTACGCATTCTCAATTGGTTACTTATGGACTAAGGGGATTGAAAAATTATCTTGCAAATCTTTTTAATGAAATTCCACAGGAAATAAGATCTGTAAAAAATTTAAATAATTTCAAAAAAAAGTTGAAGATTTGTCTATTAAATGATTAAGTGAACAATATCTCTATTATACTTACTGTATTTGTGTAAACTATTGTAACAATTTTATTATAATTACTTTGAAGTTTGTCATCCTTTGTAATACTGTCCCTTAATGTGAGCAATTGGCTCGTTGGGACCTTTTGTTAAATAAATAAATAAAATAAAAAAAAATTTAAAAAAAAAATAAAAAAATGATTCAACTCAAAATTTAAATAAATTATCCGACATTGGTAAAGTGTGTTAAAACCACCTCCTTCTCGAGAATTACACTGAATCTTTCTTTTCGTTTGACTGTGTACATTTTGAAAAAAGTTGAACAGCACTAGCCACCGCCTTCTCGAGAATTACACTGCATCTTTCTTTTCGTTTGACTGTGTACATTTTGAAAAAAGTTGAACAGCACTATAATCAACAAAGTCGTAGCAGAAAACGCATACGATTTTAAATGAAGTGCATGATAGAACTGATACGTATGAACCTATATTAAAATCTATTTTGCCTTATGCAAACTATAAATCTCATAAAAAGGCACACACAGACTTTAAAAAACCGAAATCAATTGCAGAAACAGCAAGAGGATACCGTGAGAGAATGAAAGTGACAAAGAAAAGGAAAATTGAAGGAAATACATGAAGTGTAACGACTAAAACTGCAGCAGAACGCAAGAGAGAAAGCCGATCACGAAAAATAGCATTAGAAAATGCTCGTGAAGCATAATAATAATAATAATAATCAGTAAGTGAAGTGCAAGATAGAACTGATACGTGTGAACCTATGGTAAAATCTATTTTGCCTTATACAAACTATAATTCTCATAAAAAGGCACACACAGACTTTAAAAAACCGAAATCAATTGCAGAAAGAGCAAGAGGATACCGTGAGAGGATGAAAGTGACAAAGAAAAGGAAAACTGAAGAAAATACATAAATAAATAAAGTTTTACTTCTGTCGCGTGGCGTTCCACACACTCTTTTTTTTTTTATTTAATACAAAAATTTCGATGAGTAGAAAAGAGATGGGACATTAATGTTTATATTAGGCTGTGGCAACAATGGGGGCCTCCATAGTAAGTGGGGCCCGGGGTCGATCGCCCCCACCGCCCCACCCTAGGAATGCTACTGCTGATAATACAAAAAGTGTTGCATTTCAATTTGTCTTACTATAGAATATCCCAAAAGAAATAGGTGTACTTCATGGAATCCAAGTTAAGTTGGCAATGCCATGTTATGAGGGGCCTGTACTAGAGAAAGCATTTCATAGACTTTAAAAGTTGTCTAACTCGCCTGCTCATTGTGTATTTTAATTTATTTTTTATATTAGCTATCAATTTGGTACATTTAGCTTCAGCTCAGACGTTTCTCAAGAGGCAGAGAAGCTGAACTGAGGGTTTCAAATCATGAAAATTTAAAGAATGTAAACAACTGTGTAAAGCAATTTACACGTTTTTATATCAGATCATATAGTACTGTATGTGCATAAATACATGTATATAAGTTATATTGCAAAGTACAAGTAATGTGCTTATCAGTGGCGGCTCGTGTATAGACACTGTGGAACTGCAGCACCCCTATTTCCACAATGATAACATTTAATATAATGAATCCTTTTTTCTTTAATTTTTTAAGTGAAACTTCTTTAGCCGCAGTAGGGGGTAAATCCAGAGCTTGTGTCACGCTCAAAAACCATCACAAAATTAGTGAGGTGTGACAGAACGGACTGCACAGAAAGCAATCAACTCAATAACTGCTATACGATTTAAAGGACAAAATAAAATACTCAAAGGGGAAAAAATCCAAAATTTAAAAATTTAAAAATCCAAAATAGAAAAAACCTAAAAATCCAAAATTAAAAAATAAAAATACAAAATTAAAAAATCCCCTCCAAAAATTCAAAGAATCCAAATTTAAAAATTTAAAAATCAAACATTTAAAAAATCAAAAATTAAAAAACGAAAATCCAAAAACGAAAAATTTAAAAATCCAAAATTAAAAAATCGATAATCCAAAATTAAAAAGTCCAAAAAGTACAAATTTCAAATATCCAAATTTAAAAAATCCAAATTTCCAAAATTTAAAAAACAATAAAATCCAAAATTTAAAAATCGAGAAATCAAAAATGTTAAAAATCCAAAAAATAAAAAATTCAAAGATCGAAAATTTTTAAAATCCAAAATTAAAAAAATAAAAGATCCAAAGTTAAAAGATCCAAAATCCAAAATTAAATAAGTCCAAAAACCATTATTATAAAGTCGAATAAAGCAAAAGTGAAAAAATCCAATAATCAAAAATTGAAAAAATTAAAACAAGTTTCACTTCTGTAGCATGGCGTTCCACACACACTTTTTTCTTTATATTTGTACTATATATAATCCTTAAGCTTAATGCCAGTAGCCATCCCCCAGTTTATTAAACAGATAAAAAAAAAATCTCTGTACAGAACTGTGCTCTTCACAGTTCCAACGGCGCGGTGTTTGGCCGTTGTGCGCATGCCCACATAGGAAGGTGCACACCACGGCCGGTAGGCCAGCTGCGAGGGAGAGCACTGTCACTTCCACAGTGCTGACCCTGGCTTATTGGTGGAAAGTAGTGTTTTTTTTCTTCTTCACATATGTTGTGTTTAAAAACCATGTACCATATTCTTGAATCTGATAAAGTGTAGAATTGGATTATTATGTTATTTTCAGCTATTCTACTTGATTAATTTTTTCAGTTCTTTTATTTAGCAGAAAACTTTAACTATGACAGATCAAGGAGAAAAATATTGATCTTTTCACGGAAATTAAAACAAGAAGATTTCATTTTTAAACGAATAGATCAAGCTTAAACTGTAACAATTTAGAATGAAGTAACTAAAACACTTTTAGGGCTTTATCAAATTTCTGAATAAATTTTCTTTTTATATATTATGTATGTTTCTTTTCACAAAATTTTAAAACAAAGGCTAAAAATTTTTTGGACCAACACCCCCACCAATTTTAGCTATGAGCCGCCACTGGTGCCTATTATGCTCTGAAATGAAATAAATAATGATTGCCTGTGACAGTGAAAGTAGGCCAAATAAATGTTAAAATTTCTTAAATCTAAAACCAGGTTCTTTTAAGTCTTGGCTTCGACTCAAAGTAACACGACATACGATACTGCAACCTTCTGAAATGCATCTGGACTCTGGTTTCCAGGAGTAGCCTACTTACAACTGCAGGTGGTGTGTTAGGCTCAAATGGACTATTTTTCTTGAATCACACTTTCCACTGTTAGATTTTCTATATTCAAAGTGTAAGGGAGCATTCACACCGAAGTAGCATAGCATGCAAGTCACAATACTGGATGCAATTTGTACGCTACTCATTTTAAATCCCAAATAAACAAGTTCAAGTCTTCACATCCCAAATAAACAAGTTCAAGTCTTCACACCGAAGTGGCAATAGTGCATCTCGCAAAGTGTAACATTCATTTCTTCAGATATATCTGACTTATTTCATGCGACGCTACTTGGGATGATGCATGCATACAGTTGCCTTTTCAGCTGTTTTCTGATTGAAGAAAATTCAGCGCATATTCGCTAGTGTAGCGGTAGATTATGGCAAAGATGTCTTGAAAACTGCTGGAAAGAGAGCTACAATTTGTACATGCATAGGCTATATGATATGGCAGTCGAAACTACTAGGAAAAAAGCCTGGATTAAAATTGCTGAAACTATATCCTCTTTAGATAAATTACATTACTTTAAATGGGTTTCTCAATACTTTTGAAAATATAATATAATTTACGTTAAACTGCAGGCCGCATTTGCTACTTTGGTATGAATGCTCACTTACAAAGAGTAAGCAACCCCCCTTACAATGTTCAATTTTGGCCCTAACAAAAGATTCATTTTCTAGCACTATGGATTCAGTAGCATATTTCTGCCATGAGAAATAAATAGGCTAAGAGGACTTCAGAGGCATTAAAATGTTTTCATAAATTTCATGTTTGCCGAAGAGGGAGGATTATTTTAAACAGCATTTGCCTCCTTATACCCTCTAATAATATGTATGGTGCGAAGACTCCCAGAAATAGGGAGAATTCAATTCACATCTACATTTTAGTATTTTACCACTAGATGAGATAGGATTAAAGTGGATATGGAATTCAGTATTGAACGAGGAGAAAAACATCAATGTGATTTCAAAAATAGTTATTAAAAGATGTAATGATATACAAAGGCAGAACCATTTTGCCGTAATGAGGGAAAAGAAATCTTTAGTATTCTACATCAAAATGAAGGAAATGTGGGGTATGGAAAATTATGTGAATGATTGCTCGAAGAAACAAAAAGCTGGGCTAGCATGGTGGAGATTAGGGATATGGAAGCTTAGAGGGGCAAGAGGAAACTTCGAGAAAGGTCGTTGCCCATTATGTCTTAGTAATGAAGATGCAGAGCATATAATTTTAAGTTGTCCCGAAACTGAAACACTAAGACATAAGTTTTTAAATAAAAAAATGTTAAAGTTAAATAAAGAAGTGGCATATAAGAAATTATCTGTAACAAAAAACACAAAAACACTAAAGGAACTGGGAAATTTTTTATACATAGTCAAAATAAAATGGGAAAAACAAATTAGCTGCTTAAGGGAAATTGGTTAGAAATGGTAAGTGGATATACTTACAAAAGGTAAACATTTATTAGTAGTAGTACTGATTTCAGATATATGAGTTTTTATGTACTATGCAGACGCCCTTTGGTGAAAAACTTTCTGTAAGACCAGGGGTGATCATTTGTACAAATCCAGATACAAGAATAAATCATTCATTCATTCATTTTAGTATTTTACAGCACAGACCTGAGTGTAATTTATGATAAAATTTAATTTTAATCTTACATATATTTTTAACGGTCTTTTAATGCTTCACACACAAATCTTACTTAGATTTTATAAGACACTCCAAATGTATCATTGGAAAGATATAAATGTAATTTTAATATCAGTGTCACAGTGTGTTGTGTGCTATTATTAGAAGGTATAAAAAGGCAAATACTGTTTAAAATAAAATTAAAATGTTTATTTATTACCTGTAGGCAGTATTATTATTATTATTATTATTATTATTATTATTATTATTATTATTGTTGTTGTTGTTACTATTATTATTATTATTATTATTATTATTATTATTATTACTACTACTATTATTATTACTACTATTATCATCATCATCATCATCTTCATCTTCATTGATATTATTATTATTATTATTATTGTTATTATTCTTATTCTTCTTATTATTATTATTATTATTATTATTATTATTATTATTATTATTATTATTACTGTGCAGGAAAAAAATTATTAAGTGCCAGGATGTACTTTCTGAGATTGTGTGGGGGATGGGAAAATGTCAGTCCATCTGTTCATCCATCCATGGGTCTGTACGCATGATAACTCAAATACGCTTTATCAAATGTTCATGAAACTTGGTATACACATTTATAATGTCCATGGGAAGAAGCCTATTGATATTGGATCAAATTGATTGCCGTGGCTATTCAAGGATGTCAGATGCAGTTACTGGCACAAAGGTGGGAGTATTAAACCCTATTGGACCATGACCTATGAGTCTAGAAAAATTGTCAAGCTATTCCAACACCGGTCATGAAAGCTAAGCTGTTATATCAAATTTATTTTTGGTAATTTTATGTTATTTTACAACTGACAAATAGTTTGATCATTAAGTTAATCAAGTTATTAAATGTTTTAACTATTCTATTATTTTAAAAAAGTATTGCACTTTGATTGATTTTTTTTTTTATGGAAAGCAGCAAACATACCAGGAAATGAATCTCTCAGTCACAATGAGCAAACAGAATCATACAATTACAAAGTGTTTCCCTGTGTTTAAAAAAGACATCTGCAAGCACTTCATATTATATTGAAGCAAGAAATCCGATACAAAAGCATTAACATGATTTGGTTCATTTTTCTTTTTTTCAGAGCCTGCAGAAGTTGTGGACGCCAGAAACAAGCAGAGTAACTTCTACAGATTTGTGACTGCGTACCGTGAACATGGACACAAGAGAGCGAAGATAAATCCCATAGCGATCACAGAGGAAAGGTTTGTATATCATTCACTTGAGGGAATGTCAGGGCTGTACAAAGTGAACTGATATAAAACAAAATACATTATAGCATTCTGGTATAACTCACAATCTAAATAAATTTGAAAATTGCAATCTATGGAGCATAAGTGCAATAATGTTTGTGCAACACTTGTTCACATATTTACATAGAGGACTCTGGAACTGTAAGCGCATATTTAAATAGTTTAAGTTGAAATAAAGGAGTTTGGAATACGAGGTGGTGTGCTGCATCTTCATATTCACAACCGTTACTATTATTGTTATGATATGGAACCTTTCAAAATAGCTGAAAAATTCCAGTAAAATCTCACTTATACATGATCGCTTATACACTTGATTGTTAAGGCACTGACCTCTCTCCATTAAATTTCATTTCAATTATACGTTTTCACATTTGTGGAGTGTCCGTGGAAAACGATTTAAGTGCCAGAAAAAGAAGAACAATATCCTTAATGAGAACACAGTTGACCACAGTCATTTATTTGAACTCACTACAGCTGTGACCTAATCCACCTAATAAACAAACACACAAACCATATATCAATGTATCAGAGGAGTGTGTGTTTACTACTTAAGATGGAACTGAGGATGGTGCATCATATACGCCGAAATGCATATTCTTTCAAGTAAATGACACATCTAGAGTCCACACAGAAGAAACCAACTTTCATCTTCATTGTGACCTTTATATTATGACAATACTTTAATGTGTTTTATGTTATGAAAGGTGATATTGTGACTGGGCCCAGATAAGTTTTATGTTAAGGGTTAAGGTGGAATTTTTAACAAAAATTTAATATTGTAACCCTTATCGGAAAAATGAAGTTTATTAATAGCATTTTATGTTGTTTATTTCATTTATGATTTATGAAGTAATAATAATATTCCATGCAATGAGTGACACTAGCTAATATTTGCTAATTTCTGGTAGGTGCTTATGTCTATTATGATGAAGATTTTCAAGGCACTTGTATCTATCCCACATTTGGAAAGTTTTCTTCATTGTATTATTTGCCTGTTAATAGATTTTCACAATATGGCAACACATAATATGACTAAAGCACCAATAAAAAGAAGTTATTTAAACAGTGGAGAATAAAGTGTTTTTATCATTCAGAATTTCTACCATAATATGACTGTCTTAAATAGTGGAAAGCCTTTTCAAATTATGGAATAATTTAAAAAATAAGTTTGGCAATGTTTTTTTCTAATTTCCTGACAATTTCAGTTTTTGGACTTATATTGTTTCCCATGGACAGACCACATTTGTACATTACATAAAAATAAATAAAGATAAAAAAAAAAGTGTTGGTATGTAGTAGGCAAAAAATGAAAGAGATAAAGTTGGTGAATGAAACATTACAAGAGGTGCCGGAATTTAGGCCTATCTATTGGGAAGCAGAATCAGGAGAAGTTGCAGAGAGATGATAAGTAGCATTGCTCAAGCTAAGAATGCTTTAATAAGAAAAAGAACTTCCTTACAGCAAAAACCATTAAGTCTTACGGGCTGTATTACCACCTGCCAACAAATCCTCCAGATACGTGACTTCCAGATAGCTTAACTGGAAGATGCCTTGTAATACCATCGCTGAACTGCTACCGGCAAGAACGCAGTAAAAATTTGTAAAATGGTCCTTACCTCGTTGAGCAGAGAGGTGTGTTTGTTGTAGTTCGGTAGTCCTCCAATAGGTGCGGCAGCTCGGATTTGTATTTGTACAATTTAATTACATAACAACATATCGTTTTAAGTGCATTAATATATTTGTTCAATTCTATTTCATTCATATGTGAGCATAAAATGATAATTTTATGTAAATTAAATCTTCCGACATCAGTTCTAAAATTCAGGTAGCCAGAAAACTTCGGAACACTGCCATCTTGTTTCAACCAAGATTCCTAAGTAGCAGTTGGAAATTTGTCAGCCACTCCATCCTCCTGCTAGCTTATCTGGAAGTTGTCTTGCCAGACAGATTTTGTCAGGAGATCACAATACGCAATTCTTGGCCAACTTCCAGATAGGTTCTCTATCTGGCAGATAAATATGATATCAGCAGGTCGTCGTACAGGCCCTTAATGCGAAGTAAAAATTATGTACACATATTGACTGGAAGCAAAACCTGGACAATAGGTGAAAGGGAAAGAAAGAGACTGCTTGCATTTGAAGTTTGGAGCTATACGAGATTACTTAAAATTAGTTGAGAGAAATTATCACGAATGAAGAGCAGGAGAGACATGTTTTTTCATACAAATAAAAAGACAGCAAGATCATCTAATAGGCCATATATTTAGACATGATGGATTGCTACAGAAAATAATTGAGGGTTCTAAAGAGGGTAAAAAACAAGACAAGAGTACATGACACAAATTTTATAAGACCTGAGATGCGATTCCTACTGCAAACTGAAAAGAAAAGCAGAGAAGTGTGAAGAATGGAAAACTGCTGCCAACCAGCACAACGGCTGAAGACTAGAGAGAGACGTTCCACTTTTCAGTCCCCATATACCGAATTCTATTATTTTTAAAAAGGAAGGAATAAGGCACTCTGAGGCTAGCAATAGTCTAAACCTCCTCTGAAATGTTCTCATTGTGCTGATTCTATTGCTCATAACAGCAACATTATAAAAGCCATCGACCTGGGCCAAGATCAAACCTGCAACCTTGGGAAGAGGATGGGCATTATGCTTGTCATGGAGTGCAGAAGTAAAAATTGTATAATAACTTTCAGTTGTAAGATGTGTGCTAAATGCTGAACAGAAAATGTAAGTTAAGCGAAGAAATATAACGAAAATATAATACCTATGCTTAATGTTGGAGTGAATTTTCCTGTACGAGGGTCATTTCAGAAGTCATGGCAACTATTTTATATATTCCGAATAACCACATATGTGGTTATTGCACTATATACATTTGAAAACATGGTGTTCACAGTATGGGATGCAACCACCAGATTATGTCTGAGTGCATTGGTGTCCAGTAGACAACACATGCAAACGTTAGTTTCCTAGAGACTGTTCCGAAATGGATGTTACTAAAGTTGAATAGCGAGCAAATGTAAAAATTGCATTTCTCATTCCAAAAATGAAGACGCCGCTGTGTGGGAAGCAGTTTGCAAACAGGGAGGACATCCTAACAGTGCATCGACAAGATGCATCACACGCAGCTGATGGTATTTAGCGCCTTCCTCATTGTTGGCAAAGATGTGTGGATGCCTTAGGGGATTATTTTGAAGGTTGTTAGCTCGTAAGAGTACGAGTATTACGCGTACTGTTTTGTGCATATGTAATACGAATAAAAAAAATTATCTCTATTTACGCATCTTTCAATACCCATAGCACCTTGTATCTGGATCCCAATTTAGTACCAGCACTGCGAAGAACATTCCAATGACTTTCAATCATATATCCTGATTTTTCTTTCCTGGAGCTTTATTGACTTATAAATAATAGCTCCATGACTTCTGAAATGACCCTAGTATTTTTTGTCTTTCATCCACACCTCTGCACATAGTCGCCAGGGGAAACTTATTTTTAGACTCACCCTCGTATATAGAAAAAACGAAGCCAGGCTAGCCAGGAAACGGAACAGACAGATGCAGAGTCGGAGCTGTGAAAAGGACATCACTACTATTGAATTCCTGACCAATTAGAAGATAGTTCAGAGCAAGCTGGAATCCTTAGTAGCCATCTATGACTCATTAACGTTTTGTGATAGGGTTACCAGATGTCCCGAAAATCCCTACATTTTAACTTTATTGTCTGGTGTTCTGGGAGAATTTCCGAAAATCTGGAATGTTTCACATTTTGATGAATGTAAACATTCATTAGTTTCAAATGGATTAGCAACTCGGGAAACATTACAAAAATAATATTTGTTGCAGATTGGCGTAACAATATCCATTATCAATAAAGCCTATAGTTTGTTCTTAACTATTGTTGCATCAGTGCAGTGATCATCAGAAAAGTGCTGGAGTTGAGTGCAGAAGTAAGAATTGTATAGTAATCTTTCAGTTGTAAGACTGAACAGAAAATACAAGTTAAGCGAAGAAGAATAAAGAAAATATAAAAGCTATGCATACATGTTACTGCTGGCATGGTCTTGTGGTTATCATCGTTGAATACAGCTCTGTGGGCCCAGGTTCAATCCCCGGTACCTCCTCAGATTTTTATGAGGTAGAGAGGTCTGGAATGGGGTGCACTGAGCCTCGTGATTCAAACTGAGGAGCTACTGGATAACTGAGGAGCGGCTCTGGACATGGAAAGCACCATTAACGGCCGTGGGTGCCGGCATGCTGACCACATGCCTCCCAATCCAGCCATCTGCCTATGGTAGATGACGCAGTGGTTGGGTGGTAGGCCTTGTCCCTTCAGGGATGTAGCGCCACAGAGTTTAGTTTAGTTTAGTTTTATGCATACATGTTGGGGTGAATTTTCCTGTATTTAACAGTTTTCTATAGTCTCCTTCATTTTAAACCACTAGCATCTGTATTTTGTTACAGCCATGTGCCGGAACTGGAGCTGACTCAGTACGGACTTAGCGAAAGCGACAGAGTTGCATTCCGAGGAATTCTGTCAGCTCCGTCTGCAGAGGGCTCTGTGGCCGATGCAGTCGACTTCCTACACAAGTGTTATGGAAACAACATGAGTGCAGAGTTCAGCTATCTTGAGGTATGCAAACCACAATGCATTGTAATTGTGGTGTTTATTAACCCATCGGCTTACCTGACAGTCGATTACTCGGAATTTATCAATAATGTAATTCATGCATTCCACAAGTGAGTGAGCCTATGAGTGAAATTTTAAAATCTTGAAATCACTGCTGTGAGCAGCTGTAGTGAAATCCTAAGATATTGAAATTGCATGTAAAGGGGAGGAAATATTCTAAAACTCTTTTTGAAGTGAAACTTCTTTAGCAGTGAAGGGTAAATCGGAAACTTGTGTAACGCTCAAAAATCGACACGAAATTAATGAACACTGAAAACCGTCACAAAATTAGTAATATGTTTTGGAGCAGACTGCACAGAAAACAATCAACTCAACTCAAAGGAAATTTTTCAGACCTAGTACGAGGACCTGCAAATGGGAATAGTAGTAGTAAAATTAAAAAGTACAAAAATCCAAAATTAAAAATCCAAATATCCAAAATTTAAAAAATAAAAATATCCAAAAATCCAAAATTTAAAAAATAAAAATCCAAAATAAAAAAATCCAAATTTCCAAAATAAAAAAAAATCCAAAAATCCATAATTGAATAAATAATAGAATCCAAAATTTAAAAATCCAAAAAAATAAAAATTCAAAGATCGAAAATTTAAAAAAATCAAAAATTTAAAATTCAAAGATCCAAAATTTAAAAAGTTTGAAAACCCAATATTAAAAAGTCCGATAATGCAAAATTGAAAATCCAATAATCAAACATTTAAAAAATTTAAATTAAAACAAATTTCACTTCTGTCGCACACTTTTTTTTTCCTTTTGTTTTTCACCATCAATTTAGGAAAATAGCAGTCATTGGATGGTAGTGGTACATTGTAGGTTATCAAGTTGGCACTGGATGACCTTTAAAGTAGACTGTGTTAGCTGTTCTGTAATTTAGTCAGTTGATTATTTTTTATACACTAGTCTTTCAGTGAAGTGTCATTTTTGTACTACTATAGTTCTGTTTAGGATATTCTGTCTCAAAGGTGTTGAAAATAATGATATGGAATGCAGTTGTTGGACATGTCCCGTCCGTCATGTATTTATCTTTTAGGAATCTTACATTTGTTAATGATCCTACATTAAAACATGCTGTGTGTAATTCTTAGGGTTTTAATTTTATGTGTAATTTTAGTTTCATATACATAGGCCTACATAACTCACAGAAATAATGTCATGTTCTATACTCTCAAACACTTGAGGCTCAATATTTTTCCAGTCCGTCGCGTCATTATTTTTCTGAATTGCAGACAGAAATGGTGGTGGATTATTAAAATTGCACGTTATTCTTATTTACCAAATAACAATACTTGGAACTCTAGGAATAAATCAAGGATTTAAATAAAAAATAGGCTATTAATTTTGAATTTTCTAACTCTGAGTGTCCCGTCCATCACTCGTGGAATGCATGATTTACTTTCCCAGCCGCAGAAGCATTGAATCTACCAGCAGTACCCAACCAATGTTTCAACGGATATTTCCTTTTACTTTCTCGCATATACGTAGTATAAAGAAAGTATTGTGATCGTGACAAAAAACTGAAATCGAGATAACACCGGGAAAGCATGATTCACGATGCCTAGAAACTGAAAAAAGTGTTTTTGGAATGACATCTGTCCGTCCATCTGTGGACAAGCACAGCGGGTAAACTGTCCATTGTATTTACTTAATTTTTTTTTATTATTAAAAACTTTTTCAAGATTTTATCGAACAGCCCAGAATTTGGGTTTTATAACTGAAATATTAAGGGGACTTTTCATGAAAACTTTTTTAAAAATCTTGATTTTTTTTTTTAAATTGGTTCTAACGATTTTAATAAAAATGTGAAATGGAACGTCATAGAGCAAAAATCTCCTAATAAAAGTTGCTTGTCTATGTCCCCTCTATACACAGGTAAAATATTTTGGTGTTATTCGTTAACACCCTGTATAATGCAGGAAGACCGAGAACAAGAAGAGCCAAAGAAATAATAGCAATAGCTGGAAATCTTTGGACCCGGACTACTCGAGACAGAGAAAAGTGGAAGAAGCAGCAATGTATATAACTTTTAGTGTCAGTGATTAGTGTATAGTAATTAATAATATATAACAATCAGATAAGGGAATGAGAACCACAATACAAAGTGTTAAAACTAAAGTGAATAGAAAATAAACTCAAATTAGGTTATAGTGACAAACAACCTATTAGAACAGAATCTAAGTAGAATCATACAAATACACCTAAACCCACATACCTAGCTAAAATGTGGGTCAGGAACTTGAGCAAACCCTCCTTCTGGGGGAGAACTTTTGCCCTTTAAGGGATTGTCATAGGCTATTCTTATTCTTATTCTTATAATGCAAATGGAGCCTGCCTCTGTGAATGAGTCGGTAGTGCGCCTGCCTTCCACCTCGGTGGTCCGGGTTCAATTCCAGGCCAGGTTGGAGATTTTTAAGTAGCGAAAAATCCCTTTCCCGGTTTCAGGATTCGGTGTTTGTGTTGTCTGGTTTAATTGTTAGGTAGGGGACTGGCGCACCCTGGAAATAAATCCCCTTAAAATATCCACTTAAGGGATCACCAGGGGTCGCTTGAAACTTGATGGAACTATATTACATTATAATGCAAATGGGAACTTCATACACAGATATATTATGTGAGCAGTCAAAATATCAACTCATTCCTTAGTATTACTTATTCGTAATCTAGTCCTTGATAGTGGTTTTTAGGTGGATACTACATTACTAGATATACAACTTAGCTAGCATCCAGCTTATTTCTTCTGTATTCTGCATAGCTGGGTTTTGATTGGACTTGGAAGTGTTTAAAGGAAGATGTAAAAAGTTAAAATGGCAGTTCCTTTTTGGTTCAGGATGCCGAGGAAAGGGAATGGTTTGCCCAGAGAATGGAGCAATCTGTCCAAGAAGAGGTTGACAGAGAAACCAAAAGAAAAGTGGCAACCGAGATGCTCAAGGCGCAGGCGTTCGACCATTTTCTGGCTACAAAGTTTGTAACTGTCAAGAGATATGGGGGAGAAGGTGCTGAATCCATGATGGCTTTCTTTCTGGAATTCCTCACATCAGTGGCTAAAGGTAACAGCTTACTTCTCTTATTTTCAAGATTGTCCCTACAAGAACGTATATGGATGCATATTGATATTTAGGGTTCGGACGTTTATGACATGTCATATCCTGACCTCCATTCTCGCCGTAAACACAAATTAAACATGAATTGCACATTTTTTATCCTAATTGGACTGTTTTTATTTTGCATGTAAAGTCATATTTTGGTCATTTTCACAGTATTGGTCATATTTCCATCATATTTGTAACTTGTCATATATGTCATATTTCAGTTAAAAATTAGGCAAACAAGTACAATTGTGCAGTATGTGCACTAAATTGTCGACTTAATTTTTTCCAAAAAAGAGTTACAAATATTTGGGTGTTACTGTAACTGAGTCGGCTGCGGTGGTCTCAAGGTAGCGTGCCCGCCTCTGGATCCGCAGGGCGCGGGTTCAAACCCGGCCGCGGTCGATGGATTTTTCAGGACCTACAAATCCTGGGCACGGAGTCCTCCGGGAGGGACTTTAAGCTGGGGGTCACGTGTCGTAGATTTAGGGCATGTAAAAGAACTCCAAGCCTAAATTAGAACCTCTGAACAAAATTTCTCGGCCCTTTCACGTCCAAGAAATACTTAGTTTCCAGAGGGGGGTTGCGAGGCGATGGGCTTACCACCTGTCCCTCTACCCTCTCTCGGAAAATAAGCATATCAAAATTAGTATCGGTAATGAAACCTCCGCTTGGAGGCCCCTTCGCCCCACCTGGGGATCATAGGGTACCAGATACAGATACAGATACTGTATCTTCCTCCTTGTTGTTAACAACTTCCAATAGACATGTTTCAACACATTTGCAATGGTATCTGGAAACATTAACAGATTAGAAGTTCTTTACAAGTAAAGCTGTCAAACTGTTAAAAAGTTATTATCTGATTGAATTAATGTGATGATAATAATTTAGTGTCATTAAAATTTTTTATTTTGAACATTTATTTTTAGAAAATACGTTCTTTTATTAGGTCATATTTAGGATATTCGCATCATATTTAGTCATTTTTTAAAATCATATTTGCAGTCATATTTTCCATTTTTTTAGGTCATAAACATCCGAACCTTAGATATGAGCATGTCTAGAAGCAAAAGGAGGACATTTCGAGCATTTGTTATGAGTTTTCTGTGTTGATTTGTTATGAGTGTACCAATGTGTTGAACAGTTCCTAACAAGAAAACAAAGTATTATGGGACCTATGTTCATATGAACTTTTTTCCTTCTTTTGGTGTAAGGAACCCATGCCTGAAGTTTCTAAAAGTATTTTTGAAACACTCTGAATGATATACCAAAGTACCAGATGGAGTTAATATACCAGTTTTTATGGACAAAACTCAAGAAGTTAATATACCATATTTCAAATGCCTTTGATATACACCGAACAGACTTTGTACTATTAATATTGTTAAATAGGCCTATCTAAAACAAAAATGTTTATTATATTATTATTAATAGAGTAAGTGTTCCCTATTACAAGTGTTCCAAGAGGTTGAGCCTCCCAGTTTTTTTAGACGATCGGCACATGAAGGTGGGAAGGTTGTCAGCCTTACGCACCGGCCGCCTTTACCCCCAGGATTGTTCCTGGTACTCATTTCTGTTAGAGGCTGAGTCGATCCCAGGGCCATAGTGCCACCAGAATTAGAACTGAAAAACTCCAATGACCTCATTGGGGATCAAACCTGCGATCTTACAGTTTGAAGCCCAATGTTATTAATATAGTACCCTAGTTATATATTATAATATGTTAGGAAGCAATTCATTAGCAGTAATGTAAATAAAATCCTCAGAAACTATAAATCACAATTACTACCATAACCACCTGCAAGGTCTTGTGGTTAGCATCGCTGACTACAGATCTGTAGGCCCAGGTTCGATCCCGGTACCTCCTCGGATTTTTCTGAGGTAGTGAGGTCTGGAATGGGGTGCACTCGTAATTCAAATTGATGAGCTACTTGATAGAGAAGTAGCGGCTCTAGTCATGGAAACTACCATTAATGGCCGTGGATGTCGGCATGCTGACCACATGCCCCTTAATCCTGCCATCTGCCTATGGTAAATGATGCAGCAGTCGGGTGGTAGGTCTAGTCCCTTCAGGGATATAGCACCATGGAGTCATGGAGTATAATCTGAGTCATTTATAAGCTTATTGATGTAATAATTATAATCTTTTAGAGATTTTTGTGTCCATAATATTAATTTGTATTGTTTTCAGAAAATAAGTACATTTTAATTATTTTTTGCACTCCTTAGCTAGTAAGTGTTACTTACGAAAGTTGTTTACATGGATCGTAAGTTGACATTCCCACACAGTCTTGTTGCTATGGCCGTTGCGATGAGGTTAAATTATTTACGGTCCAAGCGCCACGTCATAATTCATTACGATACACTTCATAATACAAGCCTTTATGGCCAAAGCCCCCCTGGACAAATATTCGGTTCCCATAACAACAAACACATGCGAATCACTTTCTGAAATAAACATCTATTTTCAAGAATGTATTTACATAATATTTTCAAGTAATATCACAATTAATATAATTAAATTGATATAAGTAACCGTCGTGCAAAAAATAGCATGCAACACACGGGCCGTAAAGGCATTTACGGGTCTCGAAAACTTAAAAACCCTCGGATGCGCCTTGGGTTTTCAATCTGTTTCCTCGACCCATAAACGTGCCTTACGGCACTTGTATCGCAATATACTATTAAAGATCTTTAAAATGACATAAATAAATGCACATCTGAATACAGTGAAATCTCGATACAACGATTTCGCAGGGACCAGAAAAATACATTGTTGTAGAGAGATATATTGTTATATCGAGAATTTAGAAAAAAATGTTCAGATTTTGGTAGTATATAGGAAACAACTTCAAAAGCTGAAATTCTTTAAGTATTTAGAGAAATAAAGAATTTTATTACAAGAACTGCTATACTGTACTGTATTCGCTCCACCCTTAAATTCGCCCATTTAGGATCAGAGAGACGTAACTACATTTTTGCCGTTTTTGAGTTCATACTACCATCAGAAACACGGAATTGAGATATATCTTGGGATCAAAGAAGCGTAACTCTATCTAAACTAGTTTCCATTCTAGCTGCTAGCGTATCTACATTTTTAGGAAAATAACAAGAATCAGACAGACGGAAAAGCTGTTCCGTTTTGAGACTGCAGCAAGTAGTGTTAATTTCTGAAACGGAACAGCTGTTACGTTTCTCTGATCCTAAGAGAACTGTTGCTTTCGCCATGTGTTGTAAACGGATTGCCGCCATCACTCGGTGACAACAATCAGAAAGAACTTCCTATCAACAAAATTTAACAATTATCAGTCTTGAATGAGTTTGCAAGTAGACATGATCGCAGTGGAGTCCAGTCCAGAGGAAGAAGGATGGTAAAAATGTGTCAGATGAAATGGAATTTAGAGAAATTGTGTGAGTATTAGAATGTGTTTATTAGTGTGTGTTTGTGATTATTATAGTTATAATAATTATTATTGTTATTGTTATATTATTAATTATTATTATTATTATTATTATTATTATTATTATTATTATTATTATTATTATTTTGTAACTGAATCTGAAGAATTACAACGTTAAAAGTTTGAGGAGATGCTCAGGCCGTTCGTTGATTCAGATTCAGATTGTGATCCTTCATATCAACCGAACGAGTCTACCGATTCTGGTGAGTACTATTCCAGTCCAGCTAAATATTTTCTTTTCCATTCCCTGAATATTTGCTTTATTATGCTTACAGAGACCAGTGGTGGAAATGAATCCTGTCTTGTAAAGGATGTAACACTTGAGGATGTTGACAGTGCGCAAGTAAATCATCAGAATCAGGACAGAGAAATTGTAGACGATAATGTTAACTTTGAAGAAAATAATAAGCCAAGAAAAAGCAAAAAACGGGCAATTAAAGAGGAGTGAAAAAGAAATAATTAACCAGCAGCATGATAGAGCATATATTTCAACTAATAATTCTAAAGTTCCTCCAAGACATGAGAAGCTTATATTGCTCTAAATGCCTCCGACAGTGCAACAGTAAGTTTACTGAGCAAGATGGACAAAATATCTACAGAACCTACTGTGACCGTGGATCATGTGAACGACAAAGGCAATACCTTACTAAGCTAGTAGAAGAAGAAGAAAAACAAAGTGTGAGAACAAAATCTGATACACTACGAAGGAAGGTGATCAAAAAGTACCATCTAATAAAGGAGGATAATATTCAAGTATATAGCCTATGGAATTTTTACTCAAGACATTTGAAATTTCAGAAATCATTGTAAAAAATACTATTAAGAAAAGAAATGAACATACTTAGGTTGTAACTTTAATTGTGGCAACTATTTATTTATTACTTGTATATAAGTTACACACCTATGAAACTTCTACAGTCCTTCAACGTAGTACCCAGCATTGTCTACAACTCTTTCCAGCAATGTGGAAGTCGTAGTATCCCTGTAGCAACCCTTGTTCTGTTGATGTTTCTGACGGACCGCCCTACTGCCTGCAGAATCTCGGGAACAGTCTGGAATCGAATGTCATGAAGTGGTTCCTTCAGGTTAGGGATTAAATTGTAATCGCAGGGGCTTAAGTCCTGTGAATGTGGTGGATGGAAAAGCACTTTCCACCCCCAGCGACGGTACAGATCAGTTACAGGGTGTGCCGTGTGTGCACGAGCATTATCCTGCAAAATGTTTGGAGGGTTCTGCAAAAAAAATATGGGCGCTTCCTTCGCAGCGCTGGTCTCAGGTTATTCTCCAAAAAATTACGGAAATACTGCGCATTAACATTCTGTCTTTGCGGGACGCCATCGCAGTCGTATGCAAGAATAACCATCACTTTGACATTTGTAAGGGTACGACGCACCACTGTTTTGCGTGGTGACCTCTGATGACGCCACTCATTGGACATTGGACTGAAGTAGAGGCTCGTATCACCTTGCCCAGGTTTCATCAAGTGCAATAATGCGCCGTAAGAAGGCGTCACCATCATGACCATAACGCTGCAGGTGAGTTTGAGCGGAGTCATTTCGTAGTCATGGCTGAGCCTCTGTCAAATTCAAGGGAACCCACCGAGATGCAATTTTTCGCATTCCTGGGCGGGTCTGCCTTGTCTTCTGAATCAGTTGAGGAATTTGATGTCGTACTGGCATGTTGTCATGGTAGCTCAATGGTAGAGCATCGGCGCGTTAGCCGAAGATCCGTGTTCAAATCCCGGTTATGACATAAAATTTTTCAAGCTGATTCTTACTTGTATTAATATCCCAGACATAGATTTAATGTCTATTTCCTTTCCCTCCACTTACTTGATTAATTGTTACACAATATAGTCACTCCGTTACATTGTTGCATTACATTAAAATCGTTATACATTAACATTTAATCTTCAATTAAGGATTGATAACTTTATTTTAATTTTCTCATGGCTCATTCACAGTACACCAATGTGCCACGGCATACTGATTGAAAAACGCTGATCTATGCAGTAGGCCATGCAACAATTGACTGGAAACTTTTGTGTTGTTTGTGTATAGTAAATTTCAAATGAATTATTGTACAGGATGAAATAGCGAGGATGGTTCACGGTAAGTAGGCTATTTATTCAATTCAACATTCAATTTATTAAGTGCCAGTATGGTACTATATGAGATTGTGTGGGGGACGAAAAAATGTCTGTCCGTCCGTGCGTCTGTACGCACCATAACTCAAGTACGCTTTTTCGGATTTTCATGAAACTTGGAAAACACATTTATAATGTCCATGGGAAGAACCCTATTGATATTGAACCAAATCGGTTCACCGGTACCGGAGTAATGCCCAATTTAGTGCCTATTTTAATAGATTATGGCGCCTTTCTAATATAAAGGCGCCATCACTCAAATACGCTGTAACGGATTTTCATGAAACTTGGTATACCCATTTATGACGTCCATGAGAAGTGCCCTATTGAATTTGAACCTAATCTGTTGACCGGTACCGGAGTAAAACCCAATTTAGTGTATATTTTAAAGACGCGGTAACTCAAATACGCTTTACCGGATTTTTATGAAACTTGGTATACACATTTACAATGTCCATGGGAAAACATCTATTCATAATGGATAAAATCGGTTGATCTGTTTCGGAGTAATGCTCAATTTAGTGCCTATTTTATGGCAATATACGTATTCGAAAGAATTTATTAAAAAAATGAAAATCAGTTATCTTGACAACATAGCCTATTGTTTTACTGTGATCTTATAAGGCCTTGGAAATTAAAATACAGGTAGCTATGACAAAAAACACTATTGTTTTACATGCGCTTATACAACTAGACCGTTAAAATGACCCAGGTGGCCGAGATGGTAGACCTTTCTTCTTCCATAAGCCCTGCTTAATGAATAAATCTGGAGCTTAACTTGGAAATCGATTAAAAAAAAACATATTCTGCATATCATAATTGCAGTCATAACTGATTAAACAAAAATATACTGGCACTTTTTTACATCAGTTTACCTGATTTTATTGTTTGTCCACATACCTCACACTTTGCTATTGATGTATTCTTACCATACGCGCAATTCTGCTGAAATGTGGTTTCTTTGGTTGACAACACTGCAGAAAGACAGCTATGTTTTCTTCCCCCGACCCTCATTTCCCCGTAAAACCAGTGCCTAAGATATCACCAAGTCCATATATGCAATGGTTTGTTCATACTTTAAAACAGGTGTATCTAAAAAATAACATTTTGGACTTGGTGACTTCTGCCAGAACAATTACGATATGTTTGTGCCAGCCACATGAAAGTGATCAATAAGCTATAATTATCTCACAAGATACATGTCTCAAGCAACGAGCTCAGGAACTTAGTGATAAGCAGCCAGTCTTCCTTCAGGGATGAAATTATACAGGGTGCGGCAGAAAGAACGCCCCGATCACAGAAGGCAAACATATCCAAACCCAATAAAATATGAAAAAACTTACGTAATTCTTTGAAAGTACACATGATGCCATTTACATCAACGTGTTTTGAAGAGAAAATCATTCAAGTGGCGGCCTCCATACACTGATTTAGCCTCTCTTGGTAGTTGTCCATGACTCTCATTGTCATTTTGGGCGAAACAGCAGCAAATTCCTGTTGGATTGCCTCCTTAAGAGCTTCCAAAGTTTGGGGACGATGTTGGTACACCTTGGCTTTCAGATGTCCCGTCTTTGGAGCCCGAAATGAATGCGAAAGGCACGCTGCGTTCTTATGCTGTGTTGCTGTCGGCAACTCTCAATTTTGAATAAACTGCTCTACGGCATAAGCACGATGCAATCCTGACCAAGCCATGGTCTAAACTAAAACGGCACCCAAGTTGCTGTTCAGCAATATTCATCCCGCCTCTCTACCCCCAACCACCACTTAGATATCTATCTCCCAAATTAGGGCGTTCTTTCTGCCGCACCCTGTATTAGTTCCTTCTCTTTCTTCTTCTGTTCTTCAAACACCAATACAACATTTTCACTCAAGGAGCTGATGAGTACTGCTGACCTGAAAAGTCTTCTGCTCCAAAAGATTTATCATTTTGGTGTGGAGCAAAGTTGTCATAGAAATGATTGTACAATAGAGATCGCATTGTCGTGATGTCCTGACAGACACAAGTACTTTAGGTAGGTGTTTTATGAAGTTCCTATTTTGGAATTAATTGCATGTTGTATAATTAAGCGATTACTGTTTCAGATGGGGTGGAGCAGGTAGTGATAGGCATGCCACATCGCGGTCGCCTCAATCTGCTGACAGGAATGCTTCAGTTTCCACCAGCGCAGCTCTTCAGGAAACTGAAAGGCATTTCAGAATTCCCAGAACACGCAAAAGCTACAGGAGACGTGCCCACACATTTCAGTAAGTAGCTCACTAATGAAGTAGCTTTACCAAAGTCCTCAAAATCCTGGCATCCAGGGGAAATTTCTGAACAATCTAGAATGTCCTATATTTTCAGAAATGTAAACATTCATTACTTTCAAGTGGATTGACGACTCGGAAAGGATTTGAAAAGCATTTGTTACAGTTTCCCTTAACAATATCGATCTATAGTTATTATTAAGTACAGTATGATAATAACAGTTAGAACAGTGCAGTGAACATCTGAAGTGGATAGCAAGAATAGCATACAACCATTTTCATTTTGTTTGTTGGAGAGTGCAGAAGTAAGAAAGAATATGAATCAAGTTGTAAGACGTTTGCTAAGATACCAAACAGAGAATGTGAGTTTACTTAAGGTTTATCAAAAGAAAATGCAGAGCGTCCCGCTTAGAGGTATCAAGAAGTAAATGCTCGCCATGTAAAACAAGAGGAGGATTTTGCTGTGATTTACATCTGGGAAGATGTAGAAACTGTCTGAGTTTACGCTACAATAAGGGTCGTGTTCATGCACATGGGCAACAATGTACAATGGGAATACAAGCCTGACGCCATTCAGTAGAACAGCAATGACGCTATGTAAACATGTGGACACCACAACAGGAAGTTCAGTGCATGCTATGGCTAGCAGAAGTAACATGTGTTCAAATGTGGAAAGCAGATTCATCTGGGCATAAAGCAATTCTCTCTAGTGATCAACTCGTATCTCAGCTTTCCTTTCCTTGGCCACAACATGCTGATGTTAAGTCCTTTACCATTGCTATCTGACAATTCATAAAACTGTTATGATTACACAGACCAACAGTCATTTTGGTGTCTTAGAATTTATACTTATTCTTGGGTATATTTAGGTCGCTGATGCCAAATGTGTCATTAGTTTTTCCCTATCAGCTTTACATTTGTGAGATATGGTATTACCAATATGCATATTATCCCATTTTACGTTTGATATAAATAAAAAACAGTGCCTATTTTTAGCTTCTAAATCACATAAAGAAAAAAGCAACACACTAACATTACATTAACATTACAGTAACAATATAACATGGGGTCTGTCCAAAAATTGATATCACATACTGTACGGTTGTTTATGACCTATGAGCTGTCAATTTGAGGGCCTAAAAATAATCCAGCTTTTAGTTTTCTGTACTTTGTACAGTTTTTGTCTACGTGTCCAAAGTATGGTCAAGAACCTTCACTAGCTATATTATCAAGTAAGATTTTGTTTCGCTAGACTAAGAATCCACTAATAAAATCCCCCCCCCTCGACAAAAGTAGAGCTGGTAGAGAAAAACATATTTGGAATAAGCAAACTAAGTATAGCCAAAATCCAGTAAAACATCTGAGACAACAAACAAAACGTTATTTTTTGTTGGGCTGTGTTATCATTATTATTATTGTTTATATTGGTTACTATTGGTTTTGTTATTATTGTTGTTATTATTGTTAATGCATTATTATTATTTTTATTATAGTTACTATATATTATTAAATAGTATATATTATATATTATTATTATTATTATTATTATTATTATTGAGTTTTAGTCGCAATGGTTTATTCATAACCAAATGTAATTTAACTTATTTCCTTCTCCTTCTTCATTCTAGCTTCTTCTGTCGATCTCGACATTAATGGGAATACAGTTCATGTAACAATGCTGCCAAACCCGTCTCATTTGGAGGTGAGCTACAGCACTAGTTTACTTACTTATTCTTCCCTAGAATATGGAGAAGACCCCACAGTTGTGAAGATGTTATTACTAGGGCCTAGATTTGAAGATTTTAACCTACTTTTTCCCCCAGCTTCCTAATTAGAACGTTTTAACATATTTTTCCGTTTCATGCCCCTTGCTTCCAAATACATAAATCTTATAGAACCTAAAAAGGGCTAAATTGGACTTAAGGCCTAAAAGGGGCTAAAGAGGCCTTTTGCAGAAGAACACTATTCTTAAATAGATTTTCCAATTAATGCAAAGGAAAATAAATATGTGAATTCGTGAGAGTTAAGAAAAGACATAAGAAAAATAAATTTATACAACACACTGTAATTAACAATATATATGTCGCTTAGTTGCTTGTCTTTGTAACTCGAAAATGTGCTGCCTCCTCATCGCAGGAAATGCAATTCTTCGAAACCTGCAACTAATCCAATGTCGTTTCAACTTTAAAATAACAATTTGCCGATCAACGACAAAGAAGTATATTAAAGGAAAAAATTCAGCTACTTAATTTTGTAGATCGTAAGTGAATTGAGTGTTGTATTGAATAATTGTATCATTAAAGGATAAATGTCTCAATTGTTTATGGCATTTTTCGAGTGTCGATATTTTGTAAAAAACTAGAATAACTGTGTCAAAATTATAATACAATTTTTGGTGTTAATATTAGTGTTCATTATTATGTTTTATGAAGACGGCAAAAATTGTTTGTTTAAAAATCCTAAAAAGGGTTATTTTACGAAAATAAGCCTAAACATCCAGGCCATAGTTATTACAGTAGCTTGGTCTCCACTCACAGTGGCTCCCATGAAAGTGATGCGACCACAAGTCCACATGCCAAAAGTACAATTCTGAACATAAACATTATTATTATTTATTTATTTATTTTACTTTATTTATTTATTTATTTTTTGTTTGTTTTTGAGAAGGCATTCATAAAGTCGAGCAAACATTGAGTGGCTTGGTGGCTGATAGATAATGAATAGACAAGGAAAGGAGAATATTATAGGAGAAAAATTTCTCCAACACTGGGACTTGAACCCAGGACCTTTGGATATCCATGCAAATGCTCTTACCAACTGAGCTACGCCAGAGTTCAATTCAAACCGCCAGATAGAACCTCTTTTCTATGACTGACTGCCCTTAATGGTCTACCTCACTGACAGACAAGTTATTTCATATCCAGTACTGTGAAGCACACTGATTGGGCTTCCACTGTTATTGTATAGTACCAAGATAGATATATGCGTATGCATAAGAGAGGTTCTATAGGAGACAGGTTTTATCTGGCGCTGTGAATTGAACTCTGGTGTAGCTCAGTTGGTAAGAGCATTGGTGTACGGATAGCAAAAGGTCCTGGGTTCAAGTCCCAGTGTCAGAGGAATTTTTCTCCCATGATATTACCATGTAATGTCCAATAGAGACAATCTGTGGTACATATGCATATGTATATATCTATTATTATTATTATTATTATTATTATTATTATTATTCTTTTGTTGTTTTTGTGAAGGCATTGATAAAGTCTAGCAAACATTGAGTGGCTTGGTGGCTGATAGAAATTGAATAGACAAGGAAAGGAGGTTGTATCTCCATTAAATACTGTAAACACAAAATCTATGTGTCTATGTTTTCTGAGGAGAGACAGAACATGGGCTGTCATAACGGCACCTATGTATTACACTCTACAAAATGAGTCAAACGTGAAGTTGAATTTTGCTACCAACTGATTTGTTTTACAGGCAGTGAATCCAGTATGCATGGGAAAGACACGAAGCAGGCAGCAGTCGCTGAAGGAAGGTGGCTATTCCCCTGATCCCACTTCTAGATTCAGCGACAAAGTTCTCAATCTACAGGTTAGAACAACATGAAAAGGTATCTAGAATGCTATGAAGTATCACAATTTCAAAGGCTTCTAAGGCCGGTATTCGTAGTCGCAATAAGTCGTACTTATATCAAAGTCAAACTTTAATCTCGTCTTAAGTTGAATTTCTGACACAAACAAGTCTAAATATGTCGTACCTTATCAAGTCAAGGGTCCCCCTTACTTATTTCAGTTTAAGTCAGAACCATGGACAGTTATTTTGAGGATCTTGGTGAAGTGTTAGCATTATTTGCAAAACATGAGGAATCCATTTAAATTCTACTTTGACAATGAATTTTAAAAGAGGTTTCTTTGAAGAAAACACAATTTTGGAAATACCTTTGGAAATACCAATTGGCTTTCTTTCACCATAATCTCTCTCCGTTGGCATTTCATATCAACCCAAATCTTCATAAGCAGTTTTCAATCTTTCTAGAACTCAATATCGAAATAAATACATAAGCGTATTGGTATTAATTCTGAACGATCTCCAAGCTAATATATACGCAGAATATTCTCAAGAAACTATTGAACAGTTTACTTACACACTGCATAATATGACTGGATGATTAAAACAACACACTTATTTAATCACTCTACTTATTAAGTAGATTATTACCCATAATGTGTTTCACAAGCTGTAGCTTGCATCATCAGATGGATACTGCCGGTTTCACTGGATTGCTGGTAGATGGCTCTGTAGGAAGGATCCATCTTGTGATCAAGTCGTTTTCATTTGGTATGTCAAAATTAACTAAATTATTCTTGTTCCTTTGGATATAAATTCTTTCCCATACACTCAGGTCCACCAGTTTATTTACACCTTTTAATAATCTTATGTCGTCGTCAAATTAATGTTTTTCGGTCCAGTAATGGTGGGCCACCGCTGATTTATCTAATTGCTTGTACCTAATATTTCTTAAATGCTCTTTGTGCCTGACAGTTAAATTTATTTTTGTTTTGCCAATATATGATTTGTCACAGTCCTTGCATTTTAGTTCGTAGATGCTCGAATTCTTGTTGGGAGGAATTTTGTCCCTTTGATCTGATTTTAGTCGATTTCTTATGCTATATTGGTTAGAAGGAGCCAATCTAATGTTCACCTCTTTGAATACTTTTTTGAATTTGTGATGGAATTTGGGGTGATAAGAATTATCGGATGACTGGATGAATTGAATTCTGTGTTTACAATGCACACCGCCGTCTGTATTTTTATATTACAACAGTGAAATACATACCTAGATGGCTTTGCATTATATGAAAACTTAAAAAAATCTTATTTAACTGTTTCGGCAGTGAGCGTGCGATTTTTCATATTATCAAGTTTGACTTTAATATGTAGAATAAGTAGAGCTTTATGAAGTCAGACTTAACAAAATAAGATTTTAAAGAAGACTATGAATACGAAAAACATGTAAGTCGACTTTTCAAATAAGTTCAGCTTTATAAAGTCGGTTCTTAAGTTGCCAACTATGAATACTGGCCTAAGAGCTTAAGGTTTAGAAAAAAGGCTCAAATTGATAAAAAGGTTGTAAAGTTCTTGCACGATATCTGTGCCGATGAGACAGTTATTCGCTAGAGAGAGACATGCTATTCTGCGAGAGAGATAGAGGTAGCTTGGCCTTTACAAATAACAGGAAGGTATTGTTGTGCGATAGAGATAGGTAGCAGGCCAATCGACGCTACAGTCCCCATGAAAACATAATGCTATGATTTAGGCAATCGGCACAGATTTCGTGCGGGATCTTTAGGATGATGGACGCAAGCTCATTATGAAGTCTGAATTGGTTAAGTTATCTGCTGAAAATTATAATGACACCAAAACTTCCCAAAGCATATATAACCCTCAACTACAATTGTGATGTTCAACAGACCAGAGCGTTCCTTTTCTTTTATATCCTTCTGAAAGTTCTCACTTTGGGTATGATGCCTTCCTCAACTTCAATGTGCTATTTATCTATCAAGGGAAAGGTTGTAAGCTTGCTGTAATGATGCATATTTCTTCCTGCAAAATTTGCATTATTTTAATGCAATATAAGGTATGATTTTTTTAATACATGATCCACAAAGTGGCTGTTTTTCGGACTGCTAACATGCCGGAAAGTAGCATTTGACCGTACTAGTATGGTAAAGTTGCCATGGTAACCCCTAGTAGAAGTAGTTCCAACTGTGGCTCCTAGATGTCT
This sequence comes from Ectobius pallidus, assembly GCA_964059195.1. Lineage (NCBI taxonomy): Eukaryota > Metazoa > Arthropoda > Insecta > Blattodea > Ectobiidae > Ectobius > Ectobius pallidus. Next base: position 201,247,723 of record CAXKWD010000003.1, read on the forward strand.
CTACAGTGTCTCTCGGTGTAAATTAATTTTACATGTTAAGGGCTTTATTGTTCATTGTCTATTAACATATTAACAAGCATAGTAAAACTTGTTATTCAGAAATCTTTAAGAAATTTAATTTAAGAAATAAGAAATAAATGAAGTTTGCATTACCAAGCCTTAGTCCCCTAGACCACAAGTGCTAGTTGAAAAAAAAAGACTTCAGATGAGCCTCTTCTTTTAACAAGGCATAATAAGTTTTGTTCAAGAAAATATGATAAAAATGATGTGTAATTTCAATTGATGTAAATATATTTAGTTTAATTAATTAACATTATTATCTAAACGATGTCTTTAAGTTTATTTTTAATGAAAATAAACAATCCACAGCAAGCGAAGTTTATAAACATGCACTACTGATATAATCGCCATTATCTTTGCTTTCTTTATGCAGAATCATTGAAAATGAATGAGAAACTGAGCTCATTAGTAGTAAAATTACAGAACTTTTACTAACAAAATATTGTATGCACCATGTATGCAAAAACTTTAGCACTCATCCAGTATTTCAGCTTCGGCCACAATACTAGATTCGTTCGATGCTGTTTAATAGTCACAGAGACTTCATTACTGTCATGATCGGTGCGATGTTTCAGGTGCATGGAGACGCAGCTTTCATTGGACAAGGGGTGAACCAGGAAACTTTAGAGTTGGCTGCAGTTCCACACTTTGAGGTGGGAGGCACAGTGCACCTGGTAGTAAACAATCAGCTGGGATTCACAACTCCAGGCGACAGAGGCCGCTCGTCTAGATACTGCACTGATCTCGCCAAGATTATTGCAGCTCCTACCATACACGTTAATGGAAACTATCCAGAGGTAAGCTACATCCCATATCTTAAGTAACAATAAGTACAACACAGTGGGGTAGCAAGTTCAGGTAGTAACCGGTGTGAAAAGATTTGCGTCACTCCCCCCCACCAGACTGAAATTAAAAGATTTAAAGTAAGTTTGAGATCAGTCCGCCACCCTGGCACTCCGAGTTTGATTCCCAGCCGAGTAGTGGGTTTTTCAGTAATGAAAAATTCCCGGGTTCAGGACTGGACATCACCCAGGAAAATTATAGACTATATTAAAAAGTCTTAAATTAAAGTGGTGACTGCTAGTTTAGGGTATAGGGTATTCACAAACAGGGTGGGCCAAAAGTCACGCACCATAGGGATTATACTATTCTGTGATTATGTTTTCAATATGAGAACCGTTCAAATCAAAACAAGTCTGTAAACGGTCGATCATGTTCCTTAGAACATTGGACCCCAAGTTTGGCGTGACAGCACGGCACTCTGCTACAATTCGCTCTTGAAGATGGTTTTCATCCCTGATCTTCACCTCGTACACTTTTGCCTTCAGTTACCCCCACATCGCTAAATCCATTGGATTTAAATGAGGGGATCGAGGAGCCCACTCCACTCGTCCTTGACGACCAATCCACTGCAATAAGTTGTCGTCCAGCAAAGGAGAAATGTAAAACAAATTATATCCCTATGGTGTGTGACCATTGACCCACCCTGTAGATCTATTAAGGTTGCACTGTTGAGAAGCCAAAGGGCTTACACTACCCCTCATTAATCTAATCTAAGTTTGAGATAGATCTGTCATTTTTAGCACATTGCACATAGAATCTTAGGTTTAAAGTGCGAGTATCAATGCTGCCAACACAACTTTTCCGTGCACGATTCAAATCCCATGTTTCCAAAGCTCTTTGCGGTTTTGGCATTTTCAATGCTGGGGGTTGTTGCTCAAGGAAAGATAGGCCAACACCCACTTTCAAAATCTTCTTCTTCTTCTTCTTGAATCCTGTGCCCCCTTGTTGGGGCATAGGGCCTCCAAGCGGAGGTTTCTGTACCTATGTGAATTTTGTTACGCTTATTTTCCTAGAGAGGGCAGAGGGACAGGTGGTAAGCCCATCGCCCCTTAACCCCTCTCCGGAAACTAAGGTATTACTTGGACGTGAAAGGGCCGAGAAATTTTGTCCAGAGGCTCTAATTTAGGCTTGAAGTTCTTTTACGTGCCGTAATCTATGACATGGGCCCCCCAGCTTAAAGTCCCTCCCAGAAGACTCCGTGCCCAGGATTTTTACATCCTGAAAAACCCATAGACTGCAGCCGGGTTTGATCCCGCGACCTTCGGATCTAGAGGCGGGCACGCTACCTCTAGACCACCGCAGCCGACACACTTTCAAAATGCCATGTTTTAAATTGTAAGACTCAGGCGGAAAGAAAGCACCCATCCTTTTGAACATTTATAGAGTAAATTGTATATTTTTGCATTCATGGGTGGTTTAATCCTCGGATTGCATCTCTAATTAAGGCCATCACTGTCCTTTTCCTTACTCCAATGTCTCAATGACCCCTGCCCAGACCTAATCTGATGATGGGGAAGTCTCAGGTCTCACCATTGCACACTGTGTAAATACATGGTGTTAATGAATAACACCAAAATATTTTACCTGTATGTAGAGGGGACATGGATAAGCAATTTTTATTACGAGATTTTTGCTCTCTGGCGTAAAATGTGTATGCTACAGGACATTAAAGTCATCATAATTTGGTGCTCGTAAGTCATTAATTACGCAAAATTGCATTAATATTTTAATTAAATTGACTCCATGCTTTCCTAGTGATCGATAAAAACCTGATTCTTAATCATTCATCCACAGCTATATCATAATTTAGTTTTCATAATCTGCAAAATTTACAGACTAATCACATGACTGCCCACCGCTGCATTAGTCATTTTTTTTATTCATAACTACCGACTACAGTGTTAACAACGAAGTTCCTTTGTTTTTCATTTTTGTTCTAATGTTAGAAGTCAGTGGCAGCCATGCCCTGGGAGATTTTATGCCTTAACAGGAAAAATTGAATCCATAGAGCAAAAATCTCCTAATAAAAGTTGCTTGTCTGTGTCCCCTCTTTACACAGGTAAAATATTTCGGTCTTATTCATTAACACCCTGTATGTGTGATTCAGAAGCTCCCAGGCATACATAGGGAGATGGCATGGTAATGGAAAATTGTAATTTTTACAGATGGTGGTGAAGGCAACACGAATTGCTTGTGAGTATCAAAGGAAATTCCGAAAAGACGTTTTCATAGATCTCAACTGCTACAGACAGTGGGGTCACAACGAACTGGATGATCCCACTTTTACAAACCCTGCAGTCTACAGCATAATCCATGCTCGACGGTAAGAATATCATTCCTACTGAAAAACACTTTTAAATGCAGTCAAATATGGGTGGCATGGTAACCATGGATTAGGAAATTCTTTGGATAAGTTGCAAAATGGCAACCACAACTTTATATCTGTATTGATAAATTTTGAAACGGTTTGCTCAAGGATGAATCTAGAACCTCAGTTCATGAGCGAAAGTATTTCTGGTTCCACGAACCAGCAGTTTGAGCAGGGGAAACGGCTCACAACAGTGAAGAAATTCCACAAACCAGTTGATCAATTACCATCTAATCAGTGGCGCCAACTTATATGGGCCCATGGGGCTCAAGGCCACAGAATAATTTGTAATGTATCAACGTAAATATTTATTACTATTATTATCACTACTACTAATCATGTTTTTTTGTTTACTCTGGCAATGCCAATTTCCACAGCAGCCTCTGAATTACTTGTCTCAGCTTTGAAAAGAAGTTTACATTTTTGCTTTTAACAATGTCCTAGAAGAGACCTACCACACACATTGCTGTTCTGAGTAGACCTATATCTCTAGATACGGATAGTGGGGAAAAGGTGGATTTAAATTAAGCTCGTGATGAATTTCTACAAGTGCAGTCAAGAGAAATACATTTACAATGTGGCGCACTACGTCATAATGTCCAGTTTTTATTTCATTTTATTTCTTTTAGTAGCTACCTAAGACAAAAAAAGTTCAATTATAAACTTGAAAGAATTTTCTTTAAATTACAGTGGAGAGGTCGAAGTGTGGGCTTTACCCTGGCATCCCGGGTTCAATTCCCGGCTGAGGATTTTTCAGTAGTGGAAAATAAGAGGGAATAATTTTGAGTGTGATAAGTCGTTCGTCCTCATTTCAAATTCTACACATACCTATTTAAGGACCTAGAGTTTGAAAATCGCAAGTCCTTCATAAGTTAATATTGAATGTCAAAATACAAAACCCGAGCAACACCGGGCCTTTTAAACTTGTATTATATAAGTTAATTTCATGAGTAGAATAAGGGGCAGCAGTGTGAAATTTTTAATGTCTTTGAGTCCACCCAATGTTTGTTGGCACCACTACATCCAATGACTACCCTTTTCAATAGATGTAGGAGGGCAGTGAGCTCTTGCAAACAATTTTAGCCTTCCACAAATCCTCCCCTATTTGCCTCACCTTACATATACACATTTCACAGAAAAATAACTCCTGCAGGAAAGAAGGGAAAGCATTGTCAAATGTGACAAAAATATAATAGAAGGCGGGAACTCAAACTAACCACATGCAGGTATGGCCTACACATTGAAATTATTTTTGAAATAGAGAGATTGTCCACCTTAGCCTAAGGCCACACGGGCTTGTTTCCGTGCTGCGGCTCTGCAGGAAAACAAACAAAATATATAGATTACATTGAGAGATGTGAGACGGGCCACATGGGAGTGATTCATCGCAGAAAAGGAGTCATTTTGCTGCGTCTTAAAAGTTGCCCGCTCAAGGAATGGGCTGGGGTCCATTTGTTTGTTGGTTTTCATGCTGACTTGAGTGGCCACACGTGCATCCTTTCAAGCAGCTGCTGCAGTTGTGTTTTCGCCATAATTTCGATTATCAATCTTAATAACAATGGGACATTTAGATAGTGAATTGATTATACTGGAAGTACAGAAACACCCTTGTTGGTACGATATCCGGGTTCATGATTTCAAAAACCGGAGATTGATAATGAAAACGAAACTAATATCGTTAAGTGAAATATTGTTTTAAGTACAATGTTTGGAAAATTATTCATAATTTATTCTTCCAATTTTAAGGAGGGACGTAGGGTTTTAGGAAATAGTTCATACTCCTAAAGTATTGCAGCCACAGTTATGAAAATTTTTACTCTCATTTGGTATGTTATGGTAATAATTACGGCAAGGCAATTGATGATTTTGCATCATTTTTATATGAAAGTTAAAAGATAGCTCGAATATATATAAATGTGTATCATTAAACAATTTATTAAATAAAGGCAATTAGTTTTTGCATTTTTGCTTAATTTTGCACTTTTCGTCATTTTCAAGAGATAGGTAATTTTTTGACAATTTTAGGTCTTTTTTCATTTTCACGTCTTTTTCTGCATTTTAGGTCATTTTCGGTATTTTTAGGTATTTTTCGCCATTTTAGGTAAAGAAGAGCTTTTCCATAAAGGCCTACAAACCGTTTCAAGCAGCAGACAGTAGTTTTTATTCGAGAATATCCGTCAAATATTCATAGTTCATTTTAATTCAGGTTTATTGTAAACACCATATCAGTTTGTCTTGTAGCAGTAAAGAATTATTTTTTCTTTCCTTTTAAATTGCACATATTTTCTAGGGGCAATTAGATGGGCACGCCAGTTCAGAAATGATTTTTTTTTTCGCTATGGGTGTCCAGGTTGTACACATTTACTTTTTTTTAGTAAGTTTGTTTTATATTGTAAATTCATATATAACACACTGTCATCCGTTAAATTGCTTTTAGCAATTCATTACTTTAAAAAAAACTAAATATAAGTAATAATGGAAAATGTATTGGTCATTGTTAAAAATTTTGTAATTTTTCACTATTTTTAGGTCATAAATGCATTTTTTATTTTGCGTTTTTCCACTGTTTTATGGTAATTAAATGCCTTGCTCTGATAATAATATACCATTTAAAAATACATTTTTTTGTCATTAGTATTTTTATTTATTTTCTTTATTTTAAATTTTATCGCCACACTTATACACCTTTTCTATGGAATCCACTTAATGGGTAACTATGAAACTTTGACATCTTAATTTTGGTTTGCAAGGCCAATAATTTATTAAATTATTAAAACTAATTGAAACCTGCTTACTTTTAAAAGATCCATAAAACTTTCTATTCAGGCACTTTTTAAAGTACTTTCCATTATCTACTTTTAAGAAATCTGATGTTCGATATAAAATTTGTGTTAAAAGTCAGTCCTCTTATTAATGCAAATATTAATAAATGGCTACATCCGAGTTCCGTTCCAAGGAAATGTTCATTTATTTGTTATCAAAAGTTTCATGCAATTATCTTGAACAGTTTCTGAGAAAAAGGTACATAAGCATTGATAAATGTGGGGGGAAAGCGTTTAAAGTTACTTATTTTTGGTTTCGTTTTGCTGGACATTCAAAGGAGCACGGGAGAGTAGGCTACTGCATTACAGAAATGATGATTCGTCCATATATTCCTCGCAACCAACACCTAAAACAACAACCGGAATAAACAGACCATGTTTGAGTGCACCTTTCTTCTTTATTTGTTTACACAACATTCTCAGCGTGTGGAGAAGCTCGTGTGGCCATGAGGACTGCAGACTTTCCGACGCGTTTTTTTCACGCAGAACCACAACATTAAAACAAGCCCGTGTGGCCTTAGGCTTAGAACCCTTGTCGTTGCACTTATCTGGGGCCTTTTATAAAATATAAAACAACATAGAAGGCACAAGCACACGTTAAAAACACTGTTGTCATATTATTAAAACTTCTTCTTGGTCCCAGATGCGTCTATTACTTTAAAATGCATTTCGATGCAAGTTGCATCATCTTCAGTTCAGAATTTTGAGATACAACAGTCACAATGTCTGATGATGTACTGATGTATGAGCCGGTTGTTTATTTCTTGCATGTTTTAGGTCACAGTTGTTGCGAGTTCAAACAGGTGATTATGGTCAACTGTGGTTTCGTTGAGAATATTATTTTTATTTTTGTAGATTTGAAGATTTTCTAATATATTAAGCCTATTACCTTTTTTATAATTATGGAGGATTTCTAATGTATTGTCTATGTTATCTAATCTATGTCCAGTATTAAGGAGATATTTAGCGTATGATGAGCGATTACTATTATATCTGAAGTCATTAACATGTTCCTTGAATCTTTGTTTGAACTTCCTACCTGTTTGGCCTATGTACACTTTTTTACAGTCATTGCATGTTAGTTTATATATTCCGCTGCCTTCCATTTTGTCTATATTGTTATTGTTGTTGTTATGTAGTTTTCTTTTTAGGTTGTGGTTTGTTCTATATGCAATTTTGAAATTTTCTTTACGTAGTATTTTTGTAATTGCATGTATTTTATTATCTACGTAATTAAATGTAGCAAATTTTATGTCATTATTTTTCTCTTTAATCGGTGTGTTTGCTTATTGGGTTTTGTTTACTGTATAGTTTCGTTTTATGTTTAGCAACCATATATCTAACCACCCATTTACTATATCCGTTATTTTCAGCTATTTTCATTATTGTACTGTATTCTTTATTATAGTTGGTTTTATTCATGGGAATATTAACCAGTCTATGAATCATACTATTCATTACTATTTTTGAAAGTTTTGTGATTTTAAATCTAATATGCTGAAATGTAAAGCTGCACATAGCACAGGTCTGACTTGACAGGTGTAGCGCTTAGGTGAAAAGTAATGTCTGACTTCTGCTGACTAGCACTTCTCACTTCAGCTTGTAACCTTAGAACTGTTCCAGATGAATACGCAGATGTCCTGGTAGAGGAAGGAGTGATGTCCAAACAAGAGGTCAGCAGTATTGTTTCAGAACACACGACCTGGCTCAACGACATCCTCAAGTCCATTGACTCCTTCACACCTCCAGTAAGTAAATAATAATAATAATAATTATAATAACAATAACAACGCTAAACTTGAGAATAAGGTGACCGCCATCACAACCAGGCCGTACCGAGTGGGACCAAGTATACAATGTCGCCAACATTACGAACATTGAATTCAGCAGATAAACGACTGTTGTAGCGATGTTTTATGAAAGATGAATAGCGACATACGGCCTAGAGCTTGTGTGGGACAAACTGACATTAAGCGACCTGCAAAGACTGGAAAGTGTCAAATCCCGTTTTCTCAAGAGCGCCCTAAAAGTAGGGAAGACAGCATTATCAAGAATGGTCTACGAGCTAGCCAGGGAGCCTTTCTACATCGAAGATATTAGATCTCAAATGTTACTGCCAGCGACAAGAGCCTACACGACACTCTTAACACAAAGGGAAGAAAAAAGGCAAGAAATAGACCCGGCTTTTTACGCTACAACTGCGATGATGGAAAGGAACTGGACCAAAGAGAATCAAGAGCAAAGACATGTCATCACACGCTTCGCCATTCATGGCTTTCACTACAAGATATGCTCAAACAAGAACTACCACAACCCTGACGAGAAATGCGTGTGTGACCTATGTGCCCAGAGATGTGGAAGATACCACCTTGCAGTGTGTCGAAACAGGGTGAAAACCATCAATGAATACAGCAAAAGTTAAAACTTTGTTGAAACTTTAATACCCATTCGGGTGAACATTTCTTCTTATTATTATTATTATGAAAGATGAGGAAGCATAAAAAAGCTTCTGCATTAAGAATTCTAGGTCCGTAACAGGTTATGTTATGTTAGGAACAGTCATGTCAGTTTAGCAGCAGTACAAACCACATATGTAGCGAAAATCAGATTATTGTAGACATATATTGTACGACCTACTCTTGTTCCAATTCCATCATGATAATTTGAAATCGTTCCACATCAAATCGTGACATCTGTCAGTGCAGTTTCCACAGCCACCGCGCTGTTCTAAAGACTGTAGCCTATACTTTAAGAGAGAAAAACTAGATTTAGACGATGGACAAGGCAAAAAATTGTGATATAAGACAAAAGTGTGGACATTGGTAACTGGTTAGAAAGAAAGAGTGGATGAAACATATAGAAAGAATGAATTAAAAAGGTCAACAAAGGATAATAAACCACGAGAAAGATAGTGTGATTGGGGAGAATAGGCTCCTGGTCTAAGGAAAGACGAAGAAGATAATTTACTCCAGTCAGGAGAAACACATTTTGGGACATGCCATGCTACATAATTATTTTATTTTAGCAAGTACCTAAAACAAAAAAGTTTATAATATATAACATTATTAACTTTAAAAATTTTCCGTTAACTAGGCTACACAATTCTTTTTCTGGTGATTGCATTACGTTGATTGTTATTCATTATTACAAACACGAAATCGTTTTCTCATGCAGTTTTGTATTTATCCGTAGTCATATCAATACTACTAGGCCCTGTCCATTTCATGAACCAAATAAGGGGCGGGGAGTATGAAAATTTGAAAATCTTTTGAGCCCACCCAAAGTTTTTCAAAAGTTGGCACCACTGTCCAGAACCCATTCTTGAGTCTAAAGAATCCCTGTTATATTGGGATAGAGTTAAAACAGATAAAACAGTTGACTGTAACCGACCAGGCCCGCTATTGATAGATAAATAGAGCTTTAAGGCAATTGATGTCAGTATCCCATCCACGCATAACTTAAGGAAAACAGAAATGCACGAAGTCAGTAAATACCAGAACCTGTCATTAGAGATAAAAGAAAAAATCGGGAGACTTCAAACTGTAACAATTGTACCAACAGTAATATCAGTGGAAGGTGTGGTCTCAAAATTCAAGACATTGGAATTCCAGTGAAGATAATCGCTGATTACTCCAAACACGCCACATTGTGAGAAAGTTTCTGAGCTGCTGAATAAGATGAAATTCTTCTCAGTAGTATCAATACCAACAAAAGTTGTGAAACTGTTTTGCACAATACGAGGGTCATTTCAGAAGTGATGGCAACTATTATTTATCAGTCAATAAAGCTGCAGGAAACACATGCCATTGAAAGTCGTTGGAATGTTCTTCGCAATGCTGGTACTAAAATGGGATCCAGATACAAGGCGCTATGAGTAAGGGACAGGGGCGTACGGTGAAATTTTGTTTGGGAGGGGGTTCAATGTAAAGTCGTCTCAGCTCCATGTCCTTGCGCACATTGGGAATTATTACTTTTTTTAATTACTAAACAGTTGTATTGTGATAATTAATACACTGTAATAAATTAATATGCAGCTCAGTCTTTGAAAGTGTTTTTCTTGAGATTTCTATCCATTTCTTGTTTAAGCTAGAGTCTATAAATAAAATCTTTCTTTGGAAAAATTATCATAATACTGTATGGTGCATAGGGCACGCTTTTAAAGTCATCTGTAAATCCACCGGTGGAAAAGTCCGATTAATGCCAATTACTTCATGATAATTTTGTGATGAGCTCGTGAGTACTGTTGGCTTTACAAACAGGTTGATGCATTTTGGCGGAAGTATTCGAGTTGTCGTTTGACAGACTCCAAAGGGATTTTTGTTTACTAGTAATTCATCACTGTTATTAAGCTGAAAAGCTTTCAACACCACGACGTTTTGAAAGTTGAATCTTAAATAAATTCTGATAAACCTTAAATAATGCTTAGGTATGTAAGACACTGTAAAATATGTAACAACCGAATCAGAGCTTTTAAATTTCGTTCCATTATCTATAATCTTCAAAATATTGAAAATAATTCGGGAGGGATTTAAACCCCCTGAATCCCCCCTTACCGTACGCCCATGGTAAGGGAGATTGAAAGATGCGTAAGTAGAGATCATTTTTTTTTATTTGTTTTGCATATGCACAAAACATACGCGTAATACTCATACTCTTACAAGCTAACAACCTTCAAAATAATCCCCCAAGGCATCGACACATCTTTGCTAACGATGAGGAAGGCGCTGAATACCATCAGCTGTGTGTGATGTGTCTAGGCACGGTTAGGATGTCCTCCCTGTTTGCAAACCGCTTCCCACGCAGCGGCGTCTTCATTTTTGGAATGAGATCAAATGCAGTTTTTACATATGCCCACTGTTCAATTTTAGTGACATCCATTTCGGAACACAGTCTCTAGGATACTAACGTTTGCATGTGTTGTCTACTGGACACCAATGCACCCAGACGTCATCTGGTGGTTGCATCCCATACTGTGTACACCATGTTTTCAAATGTATATAGTGCAATAAACCACATATGTGGTTGTGAAATGTGCTTTGAATTTTTCCTGGTGCTGGTAATATATGATATTTTCCCGGGTTACTAACCAGGTGGTGAATTGGATTAATTCCGATGTTTCGAAGCCAAACTGAGGCTTCATTGTCAAGGAGAATGAAATGCCGGGATTAGATGGGTTGTATTTATAGGACTGCTGTGAATGGGGACATCCGGATTGGAGAAAGGATTTGTTGAAGACCAACCAATCAGGAAACAGATGGGTGCTGTAAGAACAGGAGGGAAAATTAGAGAAGTAGAATCGGTCCAAATAAGGGCCAACGGTCAATAGGTAGTGAAAATAAATTATTATTATATAGGTGGTGGTGGAAACGAGAAAAAATTGGAAAAATAGGGGAAAACGGTCCAAATGAGGGCCAATGTTTTTAATTACTCTGGTGGTTCATTGGAAGGTGTGCGGTTGGCTCGTATGGAACTGAGCGAATCAATAGCATGGAACCAGGCAGGGCTTAGTTGCCTGGTTCCATGCTATTGATTTGCTCAGGTCCATACGAGCCAACCGCACACCTTCCAATGAACCACCAGAGTAATTAAAAACATTGGCCCTCATTTGGACCGTTTTCCCCTATTTTTCCAATTTTTTCTCGTTTCCACCACCACCTATATAATAATAATTTATTTTCACTACCTATTGACCGTTGGCCCTTATTTGGACCGATTCTACTTCTCTAATTTTCCCTCCTGTTCTTACAGCACCCATCTGTTTCCTGATTGGTTGGTCTTCAACAAATCCTTTCTCCAATCCGGATGTCCCCATTCACAGCAGTCCTATAAATACAACCCATCTAATCCCGGCATTTCATTCTCCTTGACAATGAAGCCTCAGTTTGGCTTCGAAACGTCGGAATTAATCCAATTCACCACCTGGTTAGTAGCCCGGGAAAATATCATATACACATATGTGGTTATTCAGAATATATAAAATAGTTGCCATGAATTCTGAAATGACCCTCGTAATAATAATAATAATAATAATAATAATAATAATAATAATAATAATAATAACAATAACAACAGAATAAAATAGTTCACTGAAATTTTGTTGTAATACTTATCTACACCTTTTCAACCTCAAATTTTAAAAAAGCAATTTCAGTATCAGAAGAAGTAAATTTATATTCGGAAAGAGTAATTTAAATTTTAAAAAATGTGAATAAATTCGGAAAAAGTAATTTCAATTTTTGAAAAAGTGACTTCAATTTTGGAAATAGTAGATCTATCCTTTATTTTGATACATTGTTAAATAAACATGTAGGCCTAAATTAAATTCATGGTTATTAAAATAAAGCTTCCTAACAGAATAGTTATTGCTAATACAGAGTGTTCGGAAATTCATATTACAAACTTCTAGGGCTAGTAGAGGGGACTTAGTAGACAATATTTGATTTGTGGAAATAATTCATCAGCAATAAACCCAATTTCAAAAATGTTTCCCTATACAGTATCTTGACTTTGATGTCTTTACTGATAGCAAAATGTGGTAAACATGATGGCATTTCAAGCAATCTTCTCAATGAGCATAGTTTATGTTTGATTGTAGGACACTTTCCTTCGGAAACACTGGTCTGGAATTCAACAAGCTGAAGCTGCCATTACAGCTTGGGACACAGGAGCTGAAGTGGATTTGCTGAGATACGTTGGAGCCAAATCAGTTCAATATCCTCAAGACTTTGTAAGTTATTTGTTACTACAATGAAATGAACAGATAGTAGAGAGCCAGTGTTACATTCAACTTCGCTTATCAATGAACGTGTTTCAGGAACAACTGTTCCCATCCTCGCCTTACAAGGGAACCATACAGGTTGTCATAGGTGTACCGAGGGGGGGGGGGGTTTGAACCCCCCCCCCATTGATTAAAAAAAGGAAAATTGTATCATTTTTTTAAGTCTGCCCATAAATTACTTAATACAAGTATAAAGCGTGGGAAGCTTAAAACTCGTTATTTTGCATCTTAATTTTTTAAATTTTCCGGGGGAGTACCCCCGAACCGCCCTCTCCCTGGAATACCCCTCAGACCCCGCGGATGTTATAATCCCCCCCATATGGTTGGCCTGGTTACGCCTATGCAGGTTGTCATGTCAAAACCTACCCTCAAATTTTGCATGTCGGTAGATCTTCATTACAGATAGATACAGGCAAAATATTAACTGCTCATATAAACTTTTAGTGGGTGAAAACGTGTTTGTTATGTTCCATAAGGAATCAACAGAGGGCACTTGGAGAGCTCACTTGAGTAGCCTGCATGCTGGGTTCACGTGACAGCAGGGTGAGCGATAAAGGCGGGGAGGAGCTACCCTGTTACGTTGAATGTGCTTCACTAGATAATTTTTAGATATCATTTCTTATCATTTCCACAATTTTGAAACTATATAATCTATATAGACATTGAGAGATTTGAGAATATTATAGGAGAAAAATTCCTCCGGCACTGGGTCTTGAACCCAGGACCTTTGGCTATTCGCGCCAATGCTCTACCAACTGAGCTAAGCCGGAGCTCAATTCACAGCGCCAGATGGAACTTCTCTCCTATGACTGAATGCCCTAATGGTCTACCTCACAGACAGACAGTACTGCATATGACATAACTTGTCTGTCTGTGAGGTAGACCATTAGGGCAATTAGTCATAGGAGAGAAGTTCCATCTGGCGCTGTGAATTGAGCTCCGGCTTAGCTCAGTTGGTAGAGCATTGGCGCGAATAGCCAAAGGTCCTGGGTTCAAGACCCAGTGCCGGAGGAATTTTTCTCCTATAATATTCTCATGTAGTGTCCAACAGAGACAATAATCTGTGGCTCATGAATGCTTATATATCTGTATTGAGAGATTTGTTATGATTGTTAATTTATGTGTGTGTGGGTATGTAGGTGTTACAGACGTGTGACCACTTGACTGCCGCAGCGAATCTAGTGCTTCAATCAACTTGTTCTCAATGTTAACATTTATTGTCCTGCCAAAACTCGGACTATCATACTCCGAATTGTGCTAGTTATTGTAGGCCAAATTAAAACAAAAACAAATAATTGAACTATAGTGCATGCCACTCATTGTGGTCACTTCAGGATGCAGCTAATCTGATAATATTAACTAATTGATAACAATAGCCGAAGGAATTAAATTAAGGTTATTTATTCATATATAAGATAGTGAACCACAAAACAGAATTTAAAATATTTATCCACAAAATAATACGTAACTGTGAATTGCAAGCAACTATATTTTAACCAGTAACAAACTTTTTAGTTGTTTTTACTTTCCTTTAGGAGTCCATCAACCAATACTCCATACTCAGTTACGAGTGTTTTTGGAAGTCTATACTGATCTGTGGTGAACACTGTGTAGCAAAACATCTAACGGCTGTCTCTTAATTTTACAATAGCCATCACTGCAAATCAACACTGTTATCTTCATAGATCAAAAGCTACAGCTTAACTGAGGGGTGAAATATGTTTTATTGCTTGAAAGAGAAAGTTAGGAAATGTCACCCCCTTGAACTAGTCATCCTGTGAGCTGGGAACAGTATTTCTACCTCCAGTATAACACAATACTGTTGAATTGCACACAAAACCCTTAAAACACAATTTTGAATGATGTACAATACTTGGAAATAAAGTCGCAAAAAGGAAAATGTGATAACATAAACAAAATCTTTTCTCACAATAAACAACATTTTTTTCAATGTATCAGAACATTAATCTGAACGGGAGTTCATAAAAGTGATAACACTACGTGACTCATAACTAGACTTCGGACTTTTAGGTCGCTAAAAATGCTGTTTTAGGTACCTAAAATAGGCTCTAAAAATTGGAAAATAGGTTCTAAAAATCATAAAATAGGCTAGTCTCTTATAAAATCGTTAAGTTGCCAATTTTCTCAATTGCAATGTAGAATATTATATTTATTGAATTCACCATTAATCAATAATCATAATAAAACACAGATCTAGGCTTATGATACACAGAATTATATAGGCCTATTACTAGGGCCTGTATTACTACCATAACAGTGAAAACCAAATCCCTGCGCCCAGAAGCTACGCACACTAGTATATTCAACCCCTTGTATCCCTCAGTAATTCAGACTACTTTTTTTTTTACTGGATGTGGGAGTCGGGATAAAAACACTACATGTTCTTGGGAATTTTTCTCCTGAAGACGAAATATTCCTTACTATTTAACCACGTCATAAATGTGTCATGTACTGCACATTCCGAGCTAAAAATTTAGTACGAACTGAAAATAAATGCTAGAATCTATATATATAAAAATGAATGTATGTGTGTGTGTGTGTCCTTTATGCATTACTACACCATTCATCCGATCGCCATGAAACTTTAGGAAGTTGTTGGGTACATTCCCGGGAAGGTTTCTGTCATACTACATTTTTAATTTTAGCCTTCGTTCGCGAGTTATGAGTGAAAAACGGCAAGAAAACGTGCATTTTTTACGCTTTCGAAGCATCAGTTTTGAGTTATTCATTTCAGTTGTCAAATCAATTGCAGAAGGCCTTGTCTATTATTGTCATACCTTGGAAATAATATCGTCGCGATCGCTATGGAAGGCAATTATTATAAAAGCTATAGATGTTGATAAGGTAATGTTAAACATATTTTATTTGACATGGAATATAGTTTACAGAAAATTCCGGGGAAGTTGCTTAGTTCGGGGTCCTGGCTACAACGTTTTTATATGTAATCGTAATTAAAATATCTTATGTAGGGTCGTTAAATCTGCCTGAAATGTAACGGAATTATAAGTCTGGACAAATGAATATAGAAATCACGGCCTCAGTAGGCTTATTCCATTCTTCACCTATATAAATAAAAACTTATGTACTATGTCTGTCTGTCAAATACATTTACGCACTTTTTTTTTATCGTGAGTTTAATCGATTTCAATTCTCATAATCTTTCGAATACTGCATTTTTCCATTTATTTTCTAATCTGAAATTCACTTCAAAGCCGGATTTATAGCTGTTTCATTAATTAGGCCTATCAAATGTTTAGTTTACACCTATGAATGTTTCGCGTGCAAAGTGTTAATAAATATAATACTTTAATTATTTTGCTCTTAATTGTTAATCTTTTAATTAATTATCTTGGGAGAAGCCGTGGGGATCTGCTATAAGCTATAATAAGCTATAGCCTATCTAGCGTTTTCTGAGGGAATAGTTTGTGTGTGATAAGTCGTTCTTCCCCATTTCAAATTCTTAATACCTATATAAAGACCTTAAAGACCTAGAGTTTGAAAATCGAAAGTCCTTCATAAGTTATTTTCGCATTAACAAAATACAAAACCCGAGCGACGCCGGGCCTTTTAAGCTAGTTTATAATAAAAAATAACTTATTTTGAACTTTAGAGGAAAAAACAAGCAAAAAGGCAATATTAGGCTCTAACGTAAAAATAGGCTGTTTTAGGTCCTATAAAAGTATCAGTTTTAGGCATAGTCACTTATGAAACATGCATATACAAGTTTTCGTCCATGTATCACTTAAGGATTAAAGTAGGTTTTTACCTAAAATCCGAAGTCTACTAATAACATTATCCACGATTACATTAAGTGGCGTTCACTGTAATTTAAACAGCATGTAAGATTCACTTTGCTAATCTGAAACACTAATTACAGGTACTAATCACTTCACGGCATCTACTGGAAAACAAACTAACAAACATGTATATCATAGAAGGTATTATAATTAGATCTGGGATTTTAAGGCAAATGCCTATTTTGTTCCTTATGAAATAACATGAAAATTTTTAATATGTGGATGTTTCATGATAAATCACTTACATTTATAGAGTTTTATAGTGCCCTAAAATGCCTATTTTACTATTTTAGTGCCTAAAATGCCTATTTTGTACAATTAAAATAAAATTCCACTTCTGTAATTTTTACAATCTTATAATGAACATCCCTCAAATGAAAAGCAGAACAGCAGAGGTGGGCTTTTTCACAGAAACTTGATTATTCCAAACAATTGTCGCTAAAGGAATGCAGACTGACGGGGGAGGGGGAAGGACTACTGTGTCAAGTCACCAGTGAAAGAACGTCTTTTTATGTGAATATAGTCTGTGATGCCTAATTCTGCAGTTAATTCTGATAAGAATAGGTAGACCTATACCACGTTTCTTGCAGTAAAAAAAATACCATGTTACAGTTTAAGTGTATATTGTAATATTTTAAAGTCTATTTTCTATCTATTTACACAATTTTAAAGCATATTTTAAGTGCCTATTTCCTCTTTTAAAAGCCTATTTTAGGTGCCTAAAACTAATTTTTAGAGCCTTAAATCCCAGGTCTAATTATAATATTATGTGCTCCCATTGTGATAAGGAAAAGCAGATATAAGGCTTTATACACGCACCATGCTCTGCAATATTGTTACAGTCGACTCATCATTGCACCTCGGTGCAATGGGTAGAGAAGATCCAAACCCCTCCCACCAACAGCTGTGCGAGGCTACTCAATATTTTGAATTTCCAGATTTGTAATCTATTTTGACCCACTACAAGTTTATATGAGCAGCTAATTTTTGGCATGCGTCTATCTGCAATGATGACCTGCCGATGTGCTAATTTGAGGGTAGGTTTCGACATGACAACCCGCATGGTTCCCTTGTTAGATTCAACCTTTTTTGTAGGCTACTAGCTGATCCTGTAATTTGGTGGCAGTGGAAGATGCCAATGACAGGCTGAAAGGCTATTGACAATTAAGCTATGGTTTGTCTACAGTGCTCATCGCCGGCGATCACTGCCCGTGATCATCGCTGCCTGTTGCTCTCCATGTAAATCAATGTAGCAGGTTTGTCTACAACAATGAACGCTGGCGATGATCGCCGGGGTCAACGGTGATCGCCAGTAGTTGCTTTTGAGGCAAATTCAGGGTGTTGATCACCGCAGATTATCATGTATATAGTAGGTCAAGAAAAGCAGAAGACAACCATTTTGCACTTAATCATAATTTGCACATGAAATATTAATAGATTTCATGTCTGAACACATTGCCCAGTATGACATGAGCTTAAAGGACCATAAAGATAGCTATACAAAAGAAAATATGTGGCAAATGTAGATAAATTGTTAGAAAATACTGTTATCTCTAATTACAATTTATGAAACATAAAGTAAAAATAACCAGTTGACTTATTAGTAAAAATATTTTCGATATATGATTACCGGTTTTATTATTTTATTGTCCATTTATCATTTAGGGTTCACTTTCCTTTGATCCTGTCAGCGTTTTCTCTTGGGTGACTATAATATTATAGGCTATGTTGAGGTTATGAAAGCTAACAAATTTCCAAATGTCCCCCTCCCCCACACCCAGCTCTTTGACATGGCCAACTATGAACTGTGGATAGCAACGTGTCAAGGACGATGATCACCAGTAAAGAAACCACCTCTACAACGATGATCGCTGATGCCGGCAGACATCACCGGCGATGAATGCGGTAGACAAACCATAGCTTTATAGCAGGTACAATCCATAGAGAGTTGCCTCACTAAAGTTAATTTTTATACCTGTCACTGACGTCTTCAAACAAGTCCCCTCTGACCTCACCAAATTCAACAGGACCAGCAAGTAGTGGAAGTAGCCTTCAAAATATTTGACATAAGCCGAGGATGGGAACAATCGCTTCTGAAACATGTTCTTTGATAAACCAAGTACCATAAGTGAAGTTGATTGTTAAAATGTATGCTTTTTGTGAGTGGTTTGCTGACTGCCAGTTCCATTTATAGGCCTGTATAAATATGTTATGAACAGGGACTGGATTTTGATGACATGTCATCTTTTAATGGAACACCATGAACGTTGCCCACTAGTGCAGGTATTCTGATCATGACTCCTAGATTATAATAATGGCAATTTGTAGGGTCATTTTTCCCCATATTCCAGTTTTAGGTCAATTGTAGAACGCAATGTCATTATTTGGTCATTTTACGGTCTTTCTTTTTTACATTTTATATTTTTAGGTGATTTTTTTTAATATAGTCATTATTTTTTTTTGTGCTGTTTCTCACAGATTTACAGCATGTAAAAGAACTCCAAGCCTAAATTAGAGCCTCTGGACAAAATTTCTCGGCCCTCTCACGTCCAAGTAATACCTTAGTTTCCGGAGGGGGTTAAGGGGCGATGGGCTTGCCACCTGTCCCTCTGCCCTCTCTAGGAAAATAAGCGTAACAAAATTCACATAGGTAAACAGAAACCTCCACTTGGAGGCCCTTTGCCCCAACAAGGGGGCATAGGATTCGAGAGATTACTACCCACCAAATTATTTTCCATCTTTGTTACTAATTTAATTTCCTTTGGAAAGCTACTAACACTGATTTTGTCATTAAATTTATCATAGGTAATCCCACGAGAGTTTACGAGTTTATCTGATGCAACTCGTCAACTCGAGTTGGATTTATTACGACTATTCTATGAATAAAAATCCAACAGATTATACAAATAATAATAACTTTCGTGCTTTGTTCTACAAAAACAAAACTAACAGCTGCGAGATCACTGCATACTATGAATCAACCATCCATGAATCGATTCAAGCTGTTTTGGTGTAATCAGTGCATATAAGACATAGTGAACTTCATTCAATTAAGCTAACAGCAGAACAGAATAAAAGCACACGAACTGGCTTGCACCGAATCGAAATTGTGTTCTTAATCAATGTACATTTATATTGTTTCAATTTCCAAACAAATTATGTTGTATAAAATATGTTCAAACACGCGGTGTATGAGTTGAATAGTCATTCAAAAAACACACCGGCATAGATTACTTTGTCATCTACTGAGATAGTCTGTACATTGTTACGTTTGTGGCATTGTACACTTGGTGGGACCGGGCTAACATCGTGACTAGTGAATTCTTGAATTTAGTGGCACCTTTTCTTGCCCAGTCAACGCATAACTAATGTCTTATCATATTTCTCAAAAAGTGTAGTAACTTGAAGGTGTTGCATTCAAGTTGTCTTGAAAAACAAATAGTTATGTATTGGTACCTAGGACTGAACAAACTATCTTCTGAAATTTTCATTGTTGGAGATGATTTACAAGCCCAGTTCTTCATTGTCAAGCTGGTATTCTTTCACAGCATGAAGATTAAAGAAAAGTGTGACAATTATTAAATATAGGCTATGCCTTTGCATATGCAATAAATCGCTAAAGCGAAGTTTGAACTCCAACCCATCCTGTAAAATCAGGCCGAAGTGTTAGGCTATTTAAATTTTCCTGTCTTTGATTTTTCAGTGTAAATTTTTTATCACAATTTGCTTTTGAGATTGTCAAATTAGGTAAGAAACTTAAAAGTGCCAGCATCTACACACGTTTGAAATGTAATGGGAAAACGGAAGAATCTGCTACACCCAAGTTCTCCACTCCTACTCGCTAACGGGACCTGCCTGGAAAGCAGGGTTTTGGGTGGGGTGAAACTATAAAGTGAGATATCTAGCAGTGGCATTTGTACTACTAGCTAGCAGTGCCATCTAGTAAGCAGAAGGTGAAACTGGGAAAAATTTAAATAATCCATTTTCTCCATTATTCTCTTCCTTCCTATCACCTTATCTTCACCCTATCTACCTATTTGGGACCTATTCCTAACCGTGAATTTTGGATTGAGCGGTATTCGAACCCGGGACCGCTAGCATCGTAGCTAGCAGTCTTAACCACTACGGTATGCCACGAGTGATTCCTGAGGGGTGAAGGTAAAACTGATGTATTTGATTATTAAGATTGAAGTGAATTAATAGTATAAGAAATACCTTCTAAAGTTGTATAATCACATTTATTTGTGTTCTTCCGTATTTACAGACTACCGCAACTATTTTCGCAGTATCTTTATTTTCAACAAACAAACAAACAAAAAACAAAAAAAAAAACAAACAAAAAAAAAACAAACAAACAAACAAACAAAAAAAAAAAAAAAGAGGGAAACAGAACACTGAGGGCTGAGTTCCATTATACATTTCTGTTTCCTTTGTGAGTACATTACACAATACACTACACACTCCCCCCCTAGTGACAGTGATAGTGTCCTAGAAACGTGCAGGGAAGTGGACCTTGCGTCCTGATCTGGTGAAATGTCCAGTCACATCAGTACGAGTATCTTGTTGAGGGTTAGTAACAGTATGGGGACCTTCTTCCAATAGGAAAGCTGGTTTCAGGCGGTCCACTGAGATTCGCTTTATTAACTCCCCCCCCCCCCCCCCGATATTAATGTTGAAGAACTTATCAGTTTGACTCTTTACTGGATAGGGGCCGTCATACGCAGGTTGGAGTGAGGATAATGGAGGTCCATGATGTATGAAAACATGAGAGCAGTCGGCGAGATTTTTGGACACAAAAACAGGTCTTTTGCCATGGGTTGATGTCTGACTTGGTTTAAGTCCTCTTATTGTCTCCTGGAGATGTCTCACGAAGTCAGACTGTGATACGGTAGGCTGGTCGGTGAACAGTTCTCCTGGAAGACGGAGCGGTGTACCATAGACCAGTTCGGCGGCCGAGTGATCCAAGTCTTCTTTTACCACAGATCGCATGCCCAATAAGACTAGAGGTAATGAGTCTACCCACGATGAGGATTGTAGTAGGTGGCATTTGAGTGCTGCTTTCATAGTGCGGTGTTGGTGTTCGATAAGACCATTACTTTGTGGATGGTATGCGGTTGTCCTGATGCTCTGGAAACCTAGGTACTTGCTTAGGGATTTGAATAATTGGCTTTCAAACTGTCGACCTTGATCAGTAGTTATTCTTACAGGAATACCAAATCGTGAAAACCAAGTGGTTATAAGTGCCTGTACAACAGAGTCAGCTGTTTGGTTTACTATTGGTACAGCTTCCATCCATCTAGAGTATCTGTCTATAGCAGTGAGGAGATACCTAAATCCTTGGCACACAGGTAGAGGTCCCACAATGTCGACATTTATGTGTTTGAATCTGTCATTGGGAACTTGGGATTGTCCAACTGGAGATCTGGTGTGTCAATGAATTTTTGATATTTGGCAGTCGATACATGCTCGTGTCCACTGTTGACAGTCTTTCTTCATATTGGGCCAGATAAATCGTTCAGTGATCATTTTGGTTGTTGCTCTGTTTCCTGGGTGAGAAAGGAGATGAACAGATGAAAAGGCAGCTTGGGGAAAGTTGCGTGGAATATACGGGCGTATATGCTTTGTTGAAATGTCACAGTATAATTGCTTTCTACTATCCGGCAAGCTGAGTTTTACTATTTTCATTCCCGAATTCTGTTGCAGTGATTTGAGGTCTTCATCCGCTTGTAGCCTACATCTGCCAGCTGATCATAATTTAGAGGTGAGGGAGATTGTATAGTGGCTAAACGTGACAATGTGTCAGCCACGATATTGTCTTGGCCAGCAACGTATTTTATTGTCGTTGTGAACTGTGCAATATACTGTAATTGATGAGCCTGTCTGGGTGATGCCTTGTCCAAGTCCTGTTGAAAAGCATACACCAAGGGTTTATGGTCCGTGAAAATTACAAAAGACTGACCTTCTAAAAGATGCTTGAAATGTTTAATGGCGCTATATATTGCTAATAGTTTGCGATCATAAGCACTGTATCTGGACTGTGCTTTAGTGAGAGTTCGTGAGAAGAAACTGAGAGGTCGGGGTGCACCGTCAGTATCCTGTTGAAGAACTCCTCCTATTGCGACGTCCGACACATCTGTTACCAAGGAGAGTGGAGCACCAGGAATAGGATGTACCATGACCGCTGTGTTGCAGAGATCTTCCTTCATTGCAGCAAAAGAGGTTTGTGCTTCTTCGTTCCAGTCCAGTAGTTTTGTGCTACTCTTCTTGTGTCCACTAAGTAATTTTGAGAGGGGCTGTTGCAGCTTGGCGCATTCTGGGATGAATCTGTGGTAGAAATTTACCATTCCCAAGAAGCGGTGCAATCCAGTGGCTGACTGTGGCTCTGGAAAATTCTTAATGGCACTAACTTTCTCAGGTAGAGGCTTCAGACCTTGAGGGCTGATTTCGTACCCTAAGAATTGGATTCGCTGCACACCGAAAACGCATTTGGCAACATTGATGCATAAGCCATATTCATTTAGTCGTTCACAGAGGATGCGGATATGCTGATGGTGTACTTTATCATCTGGAGAAGCAAGGAAGGATATCGTCTAAGTAACAAAATACAAAATCTAACCCTTTGAATACCATGCCTATAAATCTTTGAAAGGTCTGTGCTGCGTTTCTTAGTCCGAAAGGCATGAATGGAAATTCAAATAGTCCAAAAGGTGTTGTGATGGCTGTCTTCGGTACGTCCGCTTCGTGCACAGGTATCTGTTGGTATGCACATACAAGGTCAATGGATGAAAATATGGAAGCTCCATGCAGGATGTGGTTGCAGTCTGTTAAAAAAGGTATAGGGTATCTGTCGGGTATTGTGATATGATTAAGTTTCCTATAATCCCCGCAAGGCCTCCAATCACCAGATTTTTTCTGAGTTAAGGGCAGAGGACTAGCCCAACAACTTTTCGAAGGTCTACATAACCCTTGCTGGAGCATGAAGTCAAATTCCTTATGAGCTGCTAAGAGTTTTTCAGCCGAGAGTCTTCTAGTTTTGGCAAACACTGGTGGGCCTTTCGTTTCGATGAAATGTTCAATGTGGTGGCTTGCTATTTTTGTGTTTACAATGTTAGGTCGCAGAATGTCAGGAAATTCATGTATAATCCGCTGAAATCGGTTGTTAATTTCCATTAGCTGGACCTGAAGTTTGTAGTTGTGAGAAGAGGTACCATACGCGGTCAAGTGTGTGTTCCCGTCTATTAAGCGATGTTGAGAACTGTCGACAAGTAAATTGAAATGCGACAGGAAATCGACTCCTATTATAGGTTTACCTACTTCTGCGATTATGAATGGCCAATTGAATGTTCGACATAAACCAAGGTCAAGTGTCATAAGTCGTTGACCATACGTATGGATCCTAGTACCATTCGCTGCAAAAAGTTCAAGTTTATTTGGTGACTTCTTTTCACTGTGGCACTACAGAGACATCTGCACCGGTATCAATTAGGAACTGGGTTGCTGTCCCTTTGTCACTAATAAAAAGGCGACTCAGCTCTAACCCCTGGCTACCTGTCGCCGTGGAGAGTTGGGGAACTAGTTTTTCGGTCCATTGTGAGGTGTAGCTCGGAGGGACATGCTGCACGGCTGTAGACATCTGTATGCCTCCTCGCCAAATTTAGTGTGGTAGTAACATTTCCCTACCTTTGTTGACTGTCCTGTTTCTACATTCCTACCTCTGGATCTGGACCTAGACTTTGATCTGCCCTGTCGGCGGCGGTCGGTGAAAACATGCTTATTCAGCTCTGCAACTTGGAGTGAGAGCTCAGAAACTTGCTTCCTCAGTTCCTCTATTGAGTTGTTCATTGGTTGCGTAACAGCAATAGGAGCAACATGGTACGAGCTTGTGGGTTTTAGCTCCCAAATCTGATCTGCCATGGTCGACAGTTTCGTCAGATCATCACTACTCACTGACAGGATAGCATGCATTTCCCTTGGTAGCCGCTGTAACCATAAAGTTTTAAGAAAATTCTCGCTTACCTTGTCTGAAGCTAAATTTCTCATTTCACAAAGTAATTGCGACGGTTTACGATCCCCGAGTTCCAAGTCTGTCAATAGTCGCTGTGTTCGTTGCGTTTCACTATCTGCGAAAGTTGAAATAAGACACTTTTTGAGTGCATCATATTTACCAGAAGACGGAGGATTCGTGAGAATATCGGTCAATTGTGTCAGAATTTCTGAGTCGATTGAACTCACCACAGTGTCATATTTAGTTTGATCCTGGGTGATCTTCGAGTTACGGAATTGTGCTTCGAGTTGAATGAACCATATCCTCGGATCAGGCTTCCAAAACGGCAGAACTTTGATACTTGGGCCACCACGGTTTCTTGGCTTTCCTGAGCAGTTCCAGCCATAGGCGTAACAAGGCCGACCATATGGGGGGGTTATAACATCTGGAGAGGGGGTTCCGGGGTCCTCCCCCGAAAAATTTTAAAAATTAAGATGCACAATAACGAGATTTAAGCTTCCCATGCTTTAAACTCAT
This sequence comes from Ectobius pallidus, assembly GCA_964059195.1. Lineage (NCBI taxonomy): Eukaryota > Metazoa > Arthropoda > Insecta > Blattodea > Ectobiidae > Ectobius > Ectobius pallidus. The sequence goes on from CAXKWD010000003.1 coordinate 201,272,933, forward strand.
ATTAAGTAATTTATAAGCAGATTTTTTAAAAAGGTGATATATCACAATAATAAAATAAATAGTACAATTTTCCCTTTTTTAATCAATGGGGGGGGGTTCAAACACCCAAAACTCCCCCCTCGTTATGCCTCTGGTTCCAGCTGTAGTCTGTTGTACTTCTTCCATCGGGGTCACCACTGAAGTGAATTAATAGTACAAGAAATACCTTATAAAGTTGTATAATCACATTTATTCGTGTTCTTTCGTATTTACAGACTACCACGACTATTTTCGCCGTATCTTTATTTTCAACAATCTCAACAGAGAGAAAAAACAAAAGAGGGAAACAGAACATTATACATATTATGAGTTCCATTATACATTTCTGTTTCCTTTGTGAGTACATTACACAATACACTACAAGATTATTAAAATCTTGATAAAAATTCCACCTTAACCCTCAACATAAATCTTATTTGGGTCCAGTCACACTATCACCTTTCGTAAGATAAAACACAAATATATTATAATGTATTAATAGTGATCTATTTGAGTTTAGAGAGCTTTAATACATGAGAAACAGCCGTTCTGGTGCAAGGGGTTGTGTTTTTAATAAATGTGAAATATTATGTTAGCTATAAAAAGAGCTGTTTTGGTGCAAGGGAATTTTTAGTGCATTAATTAAGTTGTATTTTATAATTTTAAAATATGTTGGTCACTTTGGTGAAAGGGTAAATTTTTAAAACTGTGAAATATTATTTTAGTGCACGGTCGTTTTATATAATTGTGAATTATTTTGTTGGCTTAATACAAAGTTCTTTTATAATTGTGAAATATTATGCTGGCTCGGAAAACTTGTTTTGGCACAAGGGTTTTTGAAGTGAAACTTCCTTAGGCACGCTAGGAATGTTGCATTACAAACAAAATCATTAAGAAAGTAGTGGGAGTAAGTAGCAAGCATAGAGTTGTTATCAAAAGAGTGGGGCCACAGGAGCACACGGGGAAAGGTATCAGGCATTGAGTGGGGGCTATTACTGGTTCGAGCTAGTGGCATGGTGAGCCCTTCACCATTATAGATGGCTCTACTCGTTATGTGAGCATTGTTTACACGTCACTAACATTCTCGGAAACTTAACCAAAGCGTCCCGTTCATGTAAAAAAACACAGTGTCTATGATCAGCGACAGTTTTGGCATTAGTTCACCACAACTGTGTTATTATTTTGTACGTATTTAATTTAAAATGCCGAAAAAGTTAGTTTCTTATTTTATTCAGACGATTTCCTTCTTCCGCTCGATATAATTATATGTATTCCTCTATTTCACTCTCAACGTTCCCAAAGAAGTTTCCAGCCTTTTCATAATTATAGGTGGGACTTTCTAGCAAATTATAAAAAACTATTTTTGTTTATTACATATCATATGTAATACACTAGAATTGGTTCTTCACATTCTGTTATTTACAATGGTTTCTCCTCCACACTACACGCAAAGCATTATTTAAAATTTACCGTATTTTAAATATTTTAAATTTGTTTTTCAAAATCTATTACGGGTGGGACATAATTTGGACTATGATTTTAATGATGCAAAACAAAAGTTCATTTGCTGTTCTGCTATTACTGTTAGGGTCTTTAAAAAGTCACTTGTTTGTTATTTTACATAGTAATTAACCACACATTTTTTCTGAACTTAGTACTCTTATACCAAATTGTACCTTAAGATGTATGTTTTCTCAAATGAAATGGACATAGCTGATTACTAGAGCCCGGATTTCCATGCAAATGCATGTTTTTATATACTTTGGTTAGACTTCTCAAACTTTGTAGTTACTCCTTACATGACTTTATGGATTCCAAATAACCATATTTTTTCCGTGCATGTTTGCATATTTCGGCCTGTTTATGGCAAAATTCATGCATAATGCATGTTTTGGAATTTTTTGGTTTAATACAGCATATTCATACGTTTTAATGCATATAAACCCTCATTTTCTGGTTTCACTGCATAATATCAAGTTACCATGCATAACTGTGCATATTATGAATGGGCCTCCCTAAAATCTCGGCTTTTCAAAGAAACGTAAAAATATTGTATTGTATTATCATTGTTATTTGATTGACTTGGCAACAGGCTGCCTCCTGCATGAATTTGAGAGTGCAAACTACTGTTTCACCCTAAATAAAATCAGGTAAACTGATGTAGGCCTAACAAAGTGCCAGTATGTTTTTGTTTAATCACTTATGACTGCAATTATGATACGTATGCAGAATATGTTTTTTTTTAAATTGATTTCCAAGTTAAGCTCCAGATTTATTCATTAAGCAGGGCTTACGGAAGAAGAAAGGTCTACAATCTCGGCCACCTGGGTCATTTTTACGGTCTAGTTGGATAAGCGCATGTAATCAATATTTTTTTTGTCATAGCTACCTGTATTTTAATTTCCAAGGCCTTATAAGATAACAGTAAAACAATAGGCTATGTTGTCAAGATAACTGATTTTCTTTTTTTTTATAAATTCTTTCAAATACGTATATTACCATAAAATAGGCACTAAATTGAGCATTACTCCAAAACAGGTCAACCGATTTTATCCATTATGAATAGACGTCTTCCCATCGACATTATAAATGTGTATACCAAGTTTCATAAAAATCCGGTAAAGCGTATTTGAGTTACCGCGTCTTTAAAATATACACTAAAATGGGTTTAACTCCGGTACCGGTCTACCGATTTGGTCCAATATCAGTAGACGTCTTTCCACGTACATTATAAATGGGTATACAAAATTTCAGGAAAATCCAATAAAGCATATTTGAGTTATCGTGACTTCTTATATATTAACATAAAAACACTAAATTGGGCATTATTCTGGTACTGGCCAACCGATTTGGTCCAATTTCAATAAACGTCTTCCCATGGACATTATAAATGCGTATACGAAGTTTCATAAATATCCGATAAAGCGTATTTGAGTTATTGCGTCTTTAAAGTAGACACTAAATTGGGTTTTTACTCCGGTACCGGTCAACAGATTATGTTCAAATTCAATAGGGCACTTCTCATGGACGTCATAAATGGGTATACCAAGTTTCATGGAAATCCGATACAGCGTATTTGAGTGATGGCGCCTTTCTAATAGAAAGGCGCCATAATCTATTAAAATAGGCACTAAATTGGGCATTACTCCGGTACCGGTGAACCGATTTGGTTCAATATCAATAGGGTTCTTCCCATGGACATTATAAATGTGTTTTCCAAGTTTCATGAAAATCCGAAAAAGCGTATTTGAGTTATGGTGCGTACAGACACACGGACAAACGGACAGACAGACGGACAGACATTTTTTCGTCCACCACACAATCTCATAAAGTACCATACTGGCACTTAATAAACAGTAATATAATACACCAGACTACAAAAGAAAATGCAGACTCGCTGACCCCCACCACCTTCCATTAAAAGAAAACTGCTAACCTGCTTGAAACTGTCAGTCATTAGCCATTGTTGAAGACGTATTGTCTTTAGAATCGTGTTGTGGAGAAATGGTTGAGACAGTTAGGGAAAAACTTAAGAAGGTACTTAGTTCAAACCCTGATCTTAAACTTCTGAAAACAGTGAAAGACGTATTATGTGGAAAAAATGAAAAAGACATGTAATTCGATCTCACCCTCAGTCAAATTTTTTCCCTTAAGTATGCACCTGTTACTTCTTGTTACTTCTGCATTCAAGAATGTCCTAACTGGTAAACACAAGAGTTAAATTGAGGAGAATTTGGAAAATCTCGTTGTTGTATATTGTTTTAAGCTAAAAAGAAATATATTGCAGTACAGTGCGGATTTTTGATAGTGCATGTTTCGCCCTTCATTGTGCATAATTGGAGATACGATAGTGCATGAATGCATGCATGTTTTTAAGTTTGATAGTGCATGAAAATCCGGGCTTTACTGATTACTCTTGACTACTAGGTAATAAAGAGTGGTAAAGTCATGCAAAAAGTTTTATAACTTCTCTTTTTGAGGGAAAAATTCCAATATTTTATGAAATTGTTATTTCATTTTTATCGCAGATTTTTTTTTTAATTGTGAAATAATATTTTGGTGCATGAGTCGTTTTCGATTGAGCAGTTTGCTAAGTTAAAGGTTGGGGAAAAAGTATTTTATGCCGTGCACGAGTCCCACTCCTACTCTCTAATGGGACCCGCCTGGAAAGTAGGAGTTTTGGGTGGGGGAGACATCTAGTGGTGGCATTTGAACTACTAGCAGCAACGTTAGCACCATCTACATGTAAACTGGTGAAACTGAAAAAATATTTATTCCTCCTTTATTCTCTTCCTTTCCTGTCTCCTTTCTCTCTTCCTTTCACCTCCTCTTCACCCTACCTACCTACCTATTAGAGACCTATTCCTAAGAGTAAATTTTGGATCGACCAGGATTCGAACTCGAGACCTCTAGACCATAGCTAGGAGCCTTAACTATTATGCCATGAGTGAATGTTGAGCAGTTAAGAAAGCTTTCGTATATTTGAGTTATGATAGGTTCCAAGAGTTTTAACACAAGAATCAGTTTTTATAATTTTGAGATATTTTGTTAGTTATGAAAAGAGCAAGGGAACTTTCCTGCATCAATTAAGAAATATTTTAAGTTATAATATGTCATTCTTTATTATTGCGAAATATTATGTATGGTGCAGGGTTCATTCTTTATTATGAAATGTTTTTTTTTTTATAATTGTGAAATGTTCTGTTAACATATACGGTGCTTTTTATAATTGTGAAATAAGTTATTACCGGTATGTTCGGTGGAAGGGTTTTTTTTAAATTGTGAAAGCACGACAGGCGAGCAGTGGTTCTGATAGTTATAAAAAGAGTATTGTTTGTGCAAAGGAATTTTCCTGCATTAAGGAGTTTTTTATAACTGGAAAAATAATATGTTTGGTGCAAGGGTATTTTTTTTATTGTGAAATATTATTACTGGGGGTCAATCCATATGAAATCATCCAATGGGTGTTGCTGACATATTTTATTTTATTTTTAAGTATATATTTTCTGTTTCTACGTGTATCTGGGAGTACAAATAATTTTTTTCACATTTTTATTACTAACGCTTTGGCAACTAGTGGCCATTTTGCTTAGAAGGATTTGGCATTTTCAAAGGTTAGCGGTAAGTTAAATAACTATTTTATTTATGAAGATATCAACTTGAAGTAAAAACCATCTTAATCTACAAGAAACATTCTACAATTCATGTTATGACCAAAAATTTGTTAGGTCTTAAGGAAATAATCTAAAACTTTATTAGAAAATGCAGTTCCGATTAGAAAAAATTAACAACTTTATAAAACTTTTTTCATAGAAGGGATGAAAACACATGTTTCATATTTCTCCCCCACAAAGATATAGTAGATCACTAGATGCTAGTAAAATTTGAGATCATTTATGTAAATCCTTTAAGGTTTTGAGTCTTCAAATATTTTCTCAAAAAATTCTTCTAGTGCCTAGTAATCAACAATTTTACAATTTTTATTGTATTTTAACACAGTTATTCGCTCATTTGACAGTGTTATTTTTTAGCATTTTCTTTATTAAAAATAAAATACTTCTGGTCAGAACACAGTGATGAAATTTTATATGTTGATTACTAGGCACTAGAGGAATATTTAGAGAAAATTTCAGATTTTTCTGTTCAGTCCCATTTGAGATATTTTAATTTGAAAATAAACAATTTTGCAAAATCTCGATATTTGAAGACTCATAAACCTAAAGGATTTACATAAATGATCTCAAATTTTACTAGCATCTAGTGATCTACTATATCTTTGTGGGGGAGAAATATGAAACGTGTTTTCATCCCTTCTATGAAAAAAGTTTTATAAAGTTGTTAATTTTTTCTAATCGGAACTGCATTTTCTAATAAAGTTTTAGATTATTTCCTTAAGACCTAACAAATTTTTGGTCATAACATGAATTGTAGAATGTTTCTTGTAGATTAAGATGGTTTTTACTTAAAGTTGATATCTTCATAAATAAAATAGTTATTTAACTTACCGCTAACCTTTGAAAATGCCAAAAATGACAGATACTTCTAAGCAAAATGGCCACTAGTTGCCGAAGCGTTAGTGAAAAAAATGGTTTTGTACTCCCAGATACACATAAAAACAGAAAATATATACTTAAAAATAAAATAAAATAGGTCAGCAACAAATTATTTTATTATTGGATGATTTCATATGGATTGACCCCTGGCGCTGAGCAGCAGCCAGCAGGTGCACAGAAGATAGGGGAAGCAGCCAGCCAGCCAGGCAGGTAGCGAGTGGAAGGGGTACCTGTGCACGGCATAAACTACCCATTTGCCAAACGTTGCAGGCAGGCAGGCAGGCAGACAGCTAGGGGAAGGTAGGGAAAGCGGCTGTCGCCATAGCAATGAGCAGTGGCAAGTGGAGCGAGGGCCAAGGTGTAGCATTTTCTTCCATTATGCCAATGTAATTTTTTTACTGATTTGAGGGGGAAAAAATTATTATGGAATAAAAAGAAATGAAAATTCTGTGGGAATCGGAATTCCCAATGCAAAATGGAAGAACCTTGGCCCTCACTCCACTCGGCGTTGCACGTTGCCAAGGCCCGCTTCCCCTTGCATGCTGCCGCTCACTTTTCCTCCACATGTTTAATGCTGTGTGCATATTATTTCATTTTTGTACCAATAAAAATAAAAAAACACTGTAGGGCAATTCCATGGTAACACTGACACAGATTGAAAAAATAAAATGTTACAAATATTGTAAATTATTGGAGTTTCTCTAAGTCAAAGAGTAAAAATTTCAGAAAATATAAATACTTCATGCATTTGTCTTTTGAATTTTGACTCAGATTCACAATTTTGTCCAACAGATACGGCAGCAGTGCTTTCTAAGGATTCTTTTTAATCACAAAACAAAAGATAACTTATTATTGAGGGAAAACATTACTCCATTGAATTGCAGAAGGAAAATTAGATAGACAATATGTGGAAGGAAGTTCAATAATACACAGAAACTGTTAGTCCGTGACAAAAAAGATGTAAAAGCTTACCTAGATCAGCGTTTCTCAACCTTTTTGAACCCGAGGACCTCTAAAATGTCTAAAAAAATTTACGGACCCCTAATTTTAAGTCCCATTTTTTTAAAAAAAAGCCTATATTCTTGATATTTGGGATATTAAGTATAGGTCATTATAACGAAATATGTGAAAAAATTTTACTACTTTACTTTCCACTTGCTTTATGATACTTTTTAATTATGTCTGAGGACTATCTGCACCATCTTCGCCAATAAATAGTGCATGTATTCTGATTATATTTTATATTCTCTGTGTACTAGTACGAAGCAGTACACCTTCACTTGGTTGTTCAAATTGAATGTTTTTTCTCCACAAATAATGGTGTCACAGACTAACAGTCACGGAGTCTCAAAATGATATATTTCACAGATATCAGAGTATTTTAAATAAAATGTGAAGGGTAATGGAGAAAAATAAAGAATAATTAAATGTTTTGTGGATCTAACCTATTTTTAGCCTACGGGTATATGAAACATTTGTTTTCAAGAACCAAAATTTAAATTTTCTAAATGATTGAGACCAAAATATAGTTACGATATTCAATAAAACAAATTTTTCTGAAATGTTAACACATTTTCCTTTCTTCTTTTAAACCTATACTATAAAAATGGGGAAGATATCTGCTGAAAGAACCAAAAATATCGTTATGGGTTCAGTGATGCAACAATTGGTCTAGCAATAGTGAAGACACTAATGAACGGGTTAAAAAAATAGAGTTGTTAAATATTTGCAATGGACCCCCGGCATGGTCTTGAGGTCAGCGTCGCTGACTACAGACCCGTCAACCCGGGTTCAATCCCCGGTACCTCCTCGGATTTTTCTGAGATGGGGAGGTCTAGCAGGGGTGCACTCAGCCTAGTGATTCAAATTGAGGAGCTACTTGATAAAGAAGTAGCGGCTCCAGTCATGAAAACCACCATTAACGGCCATGGGTGTCGGCATGCTGAGCACATGCCCCCCAATCCTGCCATCTGCCTGTGGTAGATGACTCAGCGGTCAGGTGGTAGGCCAAGTCCCTCCTGGGATGTAGCACCATGGAGTTAGTTCAGTAAATATTTGCAACAGCTGAAAGAAGGCCAAAATAGTTTCAGAACTGTAAAAGATGAAGACTACTCGCCTGACTAAAGAGCCCAAACCCACATCTTCAACACGAACTAACATACTTCAAATCAATGAAAAAGAGTCAGATTATTAGACAAAAGTTTCAAATCATGTACTAAGCTTTCCACCTCTTTGTTTTGTTGTATATGTGATTTTCTGATTTACACACAGAAGTTAGTCCGTGACAAGTATTTCATTTTTTATTACAGTACCATTAAACTGATAGTTCATATATTAAAGAACCATATCATAAGCGGTATAGGTCTAGTTTAGGTACATAAACGCATAAAATTCGAACCACTTTTTCGAATTTTTTAAAAAACCACTCAAATCGTTCAGGAACTTTCACAGAATTTTTTGACACCCCACACGGGTTCATAAGTACTTTATAAATGAAAATAAAGGCAAATTACAGCAAAATTTTGGCCGTAAGAAACTTTAATCGGCCATAATGCTTTCTGTAACGGCCCTGTTGATGCGCACATTACCAACTTCCTAAATTAAACACTGATACATGTTCCGTGGAATGGGATTTAGTTCTGATTTACTGAAAATGCATGAGTAATGTTCGCTGGATGATTCTTTGTCGTTACATACATTATATTAAAATGGGTTCCTTTAGAAAATTATTTTCTACGTACATTTAAAGCTATAGGTTATACTTCATCTTCCGTACATATACTATTCGCGATATAAATAATGTAGTTAAAACGTGTCATTTCTGGCAATTTGTTACCTCTTCAGTAATAAAATTATTTTATTTTCAAAATTAGTTTTTTTTCAAAAAAATATGATTTTTCAAAATAGGACCAATGACATAATTTATATAGAAAAAGTATGCAGTTTTCACACTTTTTATTGTAAACTAATCACACAAAGTTCGGAAAAATGAGTTGAAACCTTTGCATGTGTAAGTGCAGCCTATTCAGAAAATACTCCGCCTTACAACTAATGCTTTTTTTCTATTGGCAATCTTGTGAAGGCAGTTTAATGTTATAAAAAATTATTTATTTTAATCATTGAGATTCAAACATTAACGATCGTGTAATTAAGAGACCGTCTCAAACAGCATATAATTATTCATTCTGGAGAGAAACCGTTTTCCTGTACCACCTGTACAAAGGCATTCTCTCGAAAGAGCGATCTCAAATGCTGACTTAAATACAGGAGAGAAACATGTTGTTTTCACGTGCGGACTATACATTAGACTACCCTTACCCCCTTAATATAAAATCAATGATCATTTGCTACCACATATTTAACAATTCAGATTTATAAACGAAGGATAATTGCATGCTCTATTTCAAGGCATAATACATCTTGAGTTTTGTGTTGAAAGCTTTTTATTTAATTTTTTTTAAGCCGCAAATGTATATCAGTTTATTGTAAGTAAGTAAACCCCAACGAGCAAAGCTCACCTTAAGGGGCTATATACAAAATGACATGCATTATTGTACATAAATTGCAAATTACAATTTACTTACATATAACTATTAACTTTCAAAATAACTTAAAAATATACAAGAAGTACATTATATACAAGAGTTACATAAGGGAAATATAGTTTCATGATTTCAATTGTGTACTGGGAATAATTAATTTTTATGAGTAAAAACTTCCCTCTTTCTTCTGTTTCCCCCCCCCCCAAAATGTCTCTCTGGATCCGCCCCTGATCTATATCCACTAGAAGGGGATGCCTTGACATTCAAACGAGCGTAATAATAAATTAAAAAGTAATGCTTCCGGTAAACGATTTGTTACACACACACCAAATGTGAATGTGTTTTCTCTTCTGCGTCAGTATTAACGTTTTGAGTAATTTTAATGGCATAATAATAGTGTATGCTGGAATTTAGGCCCCTTGTCTGAAGAATCAGAAAATGAATTCGGGTTTATGTAATAGTGCTGGTTTGAAATTTATTTCATGCCAACCTGGAGTATCCCTGTTCAGTATCTATACACATTTCTCTTTTCATGGGATGAGGCTCAGGATCCTGATGATCACACAACTGTGTGCCTTTCTATCCCATGTCTTGTTCAAATATGTGTTCCTGTTGTTTCGTCATAACTAGAATGGTCTAGCAGTTAGTGTTTCCACCCATCTATAATCAATCCACCATTCATCCAATCATCCATCAGTCAATTCAATCATATATCAATCCATCCATCACCCATTTATTCGTCCTATAATCAATCAATCCATCCATCATTCATTCATTCATGCACTCATCGCTCCATTAATCAATCTAGCAATCCATTCAACCAACCAATTTTCCATCCATCCATGTATCAATCCATCAATTATCCACCCATTCATTCTTTAATTAATCCATCATTCATTCATCTATCCATTCAGCCATGAATTAATTAATTCATTCATTCATTCATTCCCCCAACTATCCATTCAACCATCCCTCCATTAATTCATCGATCCATAAATGAATGAACTAATGGATGGTTGGATTGATTGATTAATTAATTAATTAATGGCTGGATGAATTAATTCACTGATGGACGAATGAATTAATTAATGGATGCATAAGTGGATGGATGGGTGAATGAATGAAATAATTAATAGATGGATGAATTAATTAAATCATGGATGAACAGAAGAATTAATTAATTAAGGTCCAGATGATTGGCTGGGAGAATGGGGTGGATGAATGAGTGAATGAATGAATAGACTATGGATGGTTTATTAATTTAATTGGTTTTATTTAAAAATGAATATATGGATTAATTAATAATTGGATGGATGAAATAAATAAATATTATTATTATTATTATTATTAATCGACCGCCGGCGTGGTCTTGTGGATAGCGTCCCTGACTACAACCCGTCGGCACAGGTTCGATTCCTGGTACCTCCTCGGATTTTTCTGGGGTAGGGAGGTCTGGAACGGGGGGTAATCCCTTAATTGGCGGGGTCATATGCCTTCCAAGCCATATTGACTTCATGCTGGCAGTCTGAATGTGTGGTCGGTAAAGACTGTTTCTACTTAGAGGGCCGTGAGTCAAGTAATCAATGTTTTTCATCTTCACCGCCAAATTCGAATGTGTTAAATTCAGAATCCACGACCGCGACTAAACAGTTAAAGGTTTAATATTAAAAATAGCGCAAAAGTCCGTTCTACTCACAGGTGACGTGAGTAGTGGTAATCCCTACCCCCGTTCTGCTCATGGGTGACAGTTTAAATTGGCATAGGGATAAGTAGTTAATGTTTTAATATTTAAAATAGCGCAAAAGCCCGTTCTACTCACAGGTGACGATTAAATAACCCGTTCTGCTCACAGGTGACGGTTTAAATTGGCATAAGGACATTCTGTTAAAAGTTTAGTAATAAAACTAGCGCAAGAGCCCGTTCCACTCACAGAAAAAGGGAGAACAATTCAAAGAAAAATGTATTATATAGAGGAAAAATTTTGTACCGACTTGATTTACATATGTTACCTATAATTCGACCCTTCTGAAAACGAATATAACAATAATAATAAACAGTTCCTTCCGCACTTTGAGAAAATTCCTATTTTCCATTGATATCACAAATTTTTTGCAGAAAAATTAGGAGCGATGCAAAAAAAATTCATCACATGGAGGAAAATGTTTTTCCCAATATGAGTTACATGTGTTATCTACAATTAGATCCTTCTGAACACGAATATAAATATAATAATAACCACTTCCTTCCCCACTTCGAGAAAATTACGATTTTCCATTAATATCACACATTTTTCGCAGAAAAATTAGGAACTATTTAAATAAAAATTCATTACATAGAGGAAATTTTTTTTCTCCAACATGAGTTACATGTGATATCTATAATTCGACACTTCTGAACACGAATATGACAATAATAATAACCAGTTCCCTCCACACTTTGACAAAATTCCGATTTTCTATTAGTGTCACACAGTTAACGCAGAAAGGGTATGGACGATTTAAATAAAAATTCATTACATGGAGGGAAAATTTTTTCCCGACATGAGTTACATGTGTTATCAATAATTTGACCTTTCTGAACACGAATATAACAATAATAATAACCAGTTCTTTCCGCACTTCGAGAAAATTCCGATTTTCCATTAGTGTCACACAGTTAACGCAGAGAGAGTATGGACGATTTAAATAAAAATTCATTACACGGAGGGAAAATTTTTTCCCAACATGAGTTACATGTGTTATCAATAATTCGACCTTTCTGAACACGAATATAACAATAATATTAGCCAGTTCCTTTCTCACTTCGAGAAAATACCGATTTTCCATTAGTATCACACATTTCTCGCAGAAAAAGATGGAACTATTCAAAGAAAAATTAATTCTTTGTAGGATAAATTTGTATCCAATTTGAAATACGTGTGTTATCTATAATTCAACCATTTTGAACACGAATATCACAATAATAATAACCAGTTCCTTCCTCACTTCGAGAAAGATCCGATTTTCCATTAGTGTCACACAGTTAACGCAGAGAGAGTATGGACGATTTAGATAAAAATTAATTATATGGAGGGAAAATTTTTTCCCCGACATGAGTTACATGTGTTATCAATAATTCGACCCTTCTGAACACGAATATAACCATAATCATAACCAGTTCCTTCCGCATTTCGAGAAAATACTGATTTTCCTTTAGTGTCACAGAGTTTACGCATAAACTAATGGAAAATCGGTATTTTCTCGAAGTGCGGAAGGAACTGGTTATGATTATTGTTATATTCGTGTTGAGAAGGGTCGAATTATAGATAACACATGTAACTCAAGACGGTATAAAAATTTTCCTCTATGTAAAGAATTTTTATTTATATCGTCCATACTCTTTCCCCGTTAACTGTGTGACACTAATGGAAAATCGGAATTTTCTCGAAGTGCGGAAGGAACTGGTTATTATTATTGTTATATTCATGATCAGAAGGGTCGAATTATTGATAACACATATAACTCATGTCGGGAAAAAATGTTTCCTCCATGTAATGAATTTTCATTTAAATCGTCCATACTCTTTCTGGGTTAACTGTGTGATATCAATGGAAAATCGGTATTTTCTCGAAGTGCGGAATGAACTATTTATTAATATTGTTATATTCGTGTTCAGAAGGGTCGAATTATTGATAACACATGCAACTCATGTCGGGAACAAATTTTTCCTCTATGTAATGAATTTTTATTTACATAGTTCCTACTTTATCCGCGAAAAAGTGTGATATTAATGGAAAATCGGAATTTTCTCGAAGTGCGGAAGAAACTGGTTATTATTATTGTTATATTCGTGTTCAGAAGGCTCGAATTATTGATAACACATGTAACTCATGTCGGGAAAAAATTTCCCCTCCATGTAATGAATTTTTGTTTGAAACGGTCCTACTTTTTCTGCGTAAACTGTGTGACACTAATGGAAAATCGGTATTTTCTCGAAATGCGGAAGGAACTGTTTATTATTATTGTTATATTCGTGTTCAGAAGGGTCGAATTATAGATAACACACGTTTTTCAAGTTGGAAAAAAATTTATCCTACACAGAATTAAGTTTTCTTTGAATAGTTCCCTCTTTTTCTGCGAGAAATGTGTGACACTAATGGAAAATCGATATTTTCTCGAAGTGCGGAAGGAACTGATTATTATTATTGTTATATTAGTGTTCAGAAGGGTCGAATTATAGATAGCACACGTATTTCAAGTTGGAAAAAAATTTATCCTACACAGAATTAATTTTTCTTTGAATAGTTCCCTCTTTTCCTGCAAGAAATGTGTGACACTAATGGAAAATCGGTATTTTCTCGAAGTGCGGAAGGAACTGATTATTATTATTGTTATATTCGTGTTCAGAAGGGTCGAATTATAGATAACACACGTATTTCAAGTTGGGAAAAAATTTATCCTACACAGAATTAATTTTTCTTTGAATAGTTCACTCTTTTCCTGCGAGAAATGTGTGACACTAATGGAAAATCGGTATTTTCTCGAAGTGCGGAAGGAACTGATTATTATTATTGTTATATTCGTGTTCAGAAGGGTCGAATTATAGATAACACACGTATTTCAAGTTGGGAAAAATTTATCCTACACAGAATTAATTTTTCTTTGAATAGTTCCCTCTTTTTCTGCGAGAAATGTGTGACACTAATGGAAAATCGGTATTTTCTCGAAGTGCGGAAGGAACTGATTATTATTATTGTTATATTCGTGTTCAGAAGGGTCGAATTATAGATAGCACATGTATTTCAAGTTGGAAAAAAATTTATCCTACACAGAATTAATTTTTCTTTGAATAGTTCCCTCTTTTCCTGCGAGAAATGTGTGACACTAATGGAAAATCGGTATTTTCTCGAAGTGCGGAAGGAACTGATTATTATTATTGTTATATTCGTGTTCAGAAGGGTCGAATTATAGATAACACACGTATTTCAAGTTGGGAAAAAATTTATCCTACACAGAATTAATTTTTTTTGAATAGTTCCCTCTTTTTCTGCGAGAAATGTGTGACACTAATGGAAAATCGGTATTTTCTCGAAGTGCGGAAGGAACTGATTATTATTATTGTTATATTCGTGTTCAGAAGGGACGAATTATAGATAACACATGTAACTTGGGTCGGAAAAAAATTTTCCCTCCATGTAATGATTTTTGTTTGGAATATTCCTACTTTTTCTGCTAAAAATGTGTGATATTAATGGAAAATCGGATTTTTCTGGAAGTGCGGAAGGTTCTGGTTATTATTATTGTTATATTCGTGTTCAGAATGGTCGAATTATAGATAACACACGTATTTCAAGTTGGAAAAAAATTTATCCTACACAGAATTAATTTTTCTTTGAATAGTTCCCTCTTTTTCTGCGAGAAATGTGTGACACTAATGGAAAATCGGAATTTTCTCGAAGTGCGGAAGGAACTGATTATTATTATTGTTATATTCGTGTTCAGAAGGGTCGAAGTATAAATAACACAGATAACTCAAATCAAAAAAAAATTTTCGCCATGTAATAAATATTTATTTATATCGTTCCCGCTTTTTCTGTGAGTAGAACACTGCACACATCCCTAGCGTCTGACTGTAACGGTTTTTCTTGTTCGCCAGCACCACAAATATTATTATTAGCTTTCGGACTTATAGGTTGCTAAAATGCAATATTAGGTGCCTAAAGTAAGCTCTAAATAATTATGAAATAGGATTTAAAATTACAAAAATGATCTATTAAAAATCGTGAATTCCATTGAAGTTGGTATTTTTTCTTAAACATCCCAATTATAATACATTATTATAAGAGTATATTTAAGAAGGACCACCGGCGTGGTCTCGTGGTTAGCGTCGCTGACTACAGATCCGTCGGCCCGGGTTCGATCCCCGGTACATCCTCGGATTTTTCTGAGGTAGGAAGGTCTGGAACGGGGTGCACTCAGCCTCGTGACTCAAATTGAGCAGAGAGGAGTAGCGGGTCCGGTCATGGATACCACCATTAACGGCCGTGGGTGTCGGCATGCAGACCACATGCCCCTAATCCTGCCATCTGGCTATGGTAGATGACGCAGTGGACGAGTTGTAGACCTTGTCCCTTCAGGGATGTTAGCGCCACGGAGTTAGTTATATTTAAAAAGACAAACTTCAACAAGTAATAGGCCTATAAACAATATTCATTTCTTCCATATCTTGTCCACAATTTGCTACACCCTTGGGTAGAGAGGAGCTTTTCATGTGCAAATCTTTATTTTCAGACAACAGACAATCGTTCTTATTTGAGAATCTCCACCAAGTGTTCATAGTTATTTTTATTACATGTTTTATTGTAAACATCGCAGTTTGCTTGTAGCAATAGAGAATTGTTTTTTTCTTTCTTTTTTAAATAGCACATATTTTCTAGGGGCAATATTATGGTCATGCCAGTTCAGAAAGAATTTCTTTTTCGCTAAGGGTGTCCAAGTAGTATTTACTTCTTTAGTAACAAAATATGTGTGTTTAATACAGTTCTGAATAATCCAGCAGAATAAAATCATATCAATTAAAATGTGCATCTACAGCCATAGGACCGTCGCTCATTTATGACTACATCTTCTGAAGTGTTCCTGCAAATTTTGAAACTCTGCCGTACTGACTGCACCACCCAAGATGTATATTTAAGTTTCTTCTGAACTGTTCCTGCCAATTTTGAAACTCTGCCGTACTGACTGCTCCACGCAGGAAATATATTTTATTTTCGTGTGCATCTACAGCCATGGGACTGTCGCTCATTTATTATGTGTACACCTTTTGAACTGTTACTGCCAATTTTGAAACTCTGCCGTACTGACTGCACCACCCAGGAAATATATTTTAGTTTCGTGTGCATCTGCTCATTGGTAATCTCAACCTTAACGTAAGTTATGCTGCGGTTGTGGATTGTGAATTTAACACATTCGAATTTGGCGGTGAAGATGGAAAACATGATATTTTTACAGTATTGGCAGCCCTAAAATATTACTACCTACCTTACTTACGTGTATATTAAAAGTAAATAGAGCTGAATGCTGTGACACTCATACGAGCGAAATGGCAAGTCAAAAGGAAAGCAATAAAACCGGTGTATGATATCTGACAGATATCACACATGAATGTCTTTTCTCCACCTCCCGCATTAATATCAAGGATATGAATAATTTCTGCGGGCTTATAAGTATGTAGGCTGCAATTTAACATCGTATAAATTAAAGCTCAACTATTTTAAGACCTTTAAGAAGAAAATTCTGATTTTCCATTAATGTCACACAGTTTTAGCAGAAAAAATAGGAATATTCCAAACAAAAAATCATTACATGGAGGGAAATTTTTTTTCCCACTTGAGTTACATGTGTTATCTATAATTCGACACTTCTGAACCTGAATATAACAATAATAATAACCAGTTCCTTCCTCACTTCGAGAAAAATCCGATTTTCCATTAATATCACACATTTTTAGCAGAAAAAGTAGGAATATTCCAAACAAAAATCATTACATGGAGGGAAAATTTTTTTCCGACCCAAGTTACATGTGTTATCTATAATTCGTCCCTTCTGAACACGAATATAACAATAATAATAACCCGTTCCTTCCGCACTTCGAGAAAATACCGATTTTCCATTAGTTTGCGCATAAACTCTGTGACACTAATGGAAAATCAGTATTTTCTCGAAATGCGGAAGGAACTAGTTATTAATATTGTTATATTCGTGTTCAGAAGGTTCGAATTATTGATAACACAAATAACTCATGTCGGGGAAAAAAATGTTCCCTCCATGTAATGAATTTTTATTTAAATCGTCCATACTCTCTCTGCGTTAACTGTGTGATATCAATGGAAAATCGGTATTTTCTCGAAGTGCGGAAGGAACTGGTTAATATTATTGCTATATTCGTGTTCAGAAAGGTCAAATTATAGATAACACATGCAACTCATGTCGGGAAAAAATGTTACCTCCATGTAATAAATTTTTATTTATATCGTCCAAACTCTTTCTGCGTTAACTGTGTGATATCAATGGAAAATCAGAATTTTCTTCTAACCGCCTGAGTGGAAGGCAGGCATTCTACCGACTTACCCCAGGCAGCGGACAGCTTAATGTTAACTGATCACTATTTAATATTCGGAAAGTTTAGCTATTCCACTTCAATAAGGAACGAAGAAAATGTGAGTTATTACATACAATACCTCGAAATGGTTTATCTACAACATGTATCATATAAAATTAAGTTTCCGTTCGAATTTGTGTAACCCCAGCGCTCTTAACTTATTACTTATTATAACTGAGCATTGTGAATGCTCTTATCGCTTATCCCGACCGAAAATTGTACAGAACGGAAGCTTCCATTCTAATTTGTGTAACAGCAGTGTGTTTTTAGCTGTCAGGTTGGTACTGTTCCCCAGACAGATGTGGGTTTAATCATCGAATAGCCATGCTAGAGATTCCTGTTTTTATATGGGGAAAATAGAGACTTTAATTACTGTTTTTTTAAGCTTTCGTGGCAATTACAAAGTCGTGTGAGGTGTCAAAAGATTCTGTAGAAGTTCCTGAACGATTTGAGTGGTTTTTTAAAAAAAAATCGAAAAAGTGGTTCGAATTTTATGCGTTTATGAACCTAAACTAGACCTATACCTCATAAGCTGCTATATACCTACCTATTTCAAAACGATTAAAACACATCTGCCAAATAGGCTATATATCAAATCAAAGAAATTTTCTATCTTGTTCTTACAAATGTAATTTTTGTCCAAATTAAGTTAGTCCGCAACAAGGTGCTAGAAAGTTAAAAACATCTGTACATATAAATGTTAGAGAACTGTACGATTATTTGTAAATACTTTAGTTATCTATGTGTTGATCTGCATATGTCAATTTCTTCTGTGTTTAATATATGTTGGTGTAATGGCTGCCAGTATAGTGATTTTCCTCTGTGAACGTTAGTCCATGACCATGGAACTGCCCTGTACCATATAAAAAATACAATCACCAGAGCCTCTTTAGCGTTACTCAGGACCCGCCACGTGACGGCAGAGGTTGGTTTGGGAAGGAGAGGTTGTATTAGTTAGCAAAATACTATGTAATTTGCTAACGTCACGTCACTTCCCCTTGGGTCCCTGTTGGCTCTTAAAAGAGCCTTTTTAAAGTAACCTAGCCAAACTTGAAATAAAGAAATGGAAAGGAATGCTGGTTTAATCGCAATTCTTAGGGTCATACACTGACACTACATCCAACAGAAAATCTTGGAATGTCTGTTCTTTACCTTTCCACTTACGATACATAAAAGCAGCTAGGTAGCATACAACGTCTTTCTTCCGATTGGTGATAGGCAAACTTCGTCGCTTCGCGTGTGCCCACATCTTGGTGTTCACACCCGTATCGCAGTCCTTGAACTGAATCGAGCGGTTCACAGTCATATTACAGTAATCCTCCTCGTTCAGACAATTATATGCCTTCCAACAGTCGGAATAAATAGTCGTACCAGGCAGTATACGTTCCTGGATAATCGCAAGAAGCGTTTCCTTGGAACAGTCTGCCACAGGACAAAGGAAGCAAGCATAGGTATCACGTTCCACAAAGCCAAATACCCATGGACATTCCACTGGTTTACCTTTAGACCTACTATGCTTCCCTTCCCCGAACTCGAATACGTCTACTTCGACTATCTTTCCAACACCACCTAGTTTGCTTTCCTGTCGTTCCAGAACAAACATTACAGTTTTTCTGCAAAAGTAAAACCATTCCCTCACAGACCTCTCGGTCACCCCGCATTCTTGAGCCACAAGACTCACTGGTTTCATCTGTTTAAACCAGCAGTACGTAATCGCAAGAATGTGGGGAATAGTCATTCTGCATTCCTCGAACCAAGAACCCTTCCTGATCGAACGAGAGACTTGATGTGGGGGACAGGTAATACTTTTCTTCGTTCTGCAGAGCCAACTTATGCCGTCAGAAATACATTTCCTACGTTTCTCTTTCATTACTTTACCACAAATCGGGCACAGATAACAGGAGCTTATTAGCCCGTGCAACTTACAAAATTCAATAGCCTCTTTTACTAGATTTGATTTCACCAAATTCAAGAAAAAGAACAACGATAATTCTGCACGCTGCACCTCGTTACCTGAGCTACAGCTAGTATTTGCTTCTTCGTTCTCCATTTTATTTTCCAATGTCGACACTTCGTTCTCCATTTTAATTTCCAATGTCGACACTTCGTTCTCCATTTTACTTTCCAATTTCCACACGAGGCACAAAGATTACGTGTGTATAAACGCTTTGAATGCTCACAAATAAAATGGACGAATCTGGATTCTGGACTGCTACACCGTTGCTCCCCACTCCTACCACCGGTTCCCGCTTGGCGGCAATTGAACTTGAACTACTAGCGCAGGGTTGCCAGATCAAAAAACGTAGAACAGTCGTACCAATATTCGAAAGTAGTCGTATGCTAGTTAAAACTGTCGTATACTTTGTGATTTTTCAGGGTAATGAACTTATTGCGTTAATAATAATAATAATAATAATAATAATAATAATAATAATAATAATAATAATAAATCGGTATTATGCACCTTACATATGTCATGTAATTGTTGACAGATCTTATTTGTAAATGATTATAGGTGTGTATTATGCAGAAGAAGGCAATTAGGATTATCTGTAAGGTGCCCGTTCGCACACATTGTAGGCCTCTTTTTATTAGCTTAGGTGTGTTAATATCACCCTCATTATATGTTTTGTTTACTCTTTGTCATGTTCACAACTTAGATAATTTTAATACTAATAGTGATTTTCATGATTACAATACAAGGAACAAAAATAAACTCCGAGTACAACAGTATAACTATAGCCAATCACAGAAAAATTGGTAATATGTTTCAGTCAAATTATACAACTCTATCCCTGAACTGTCAAAAACATTACCATTGGTGAAATTTAAGAAAAGTATTAAACATGTATTCATCTCCGAGAGCCTTTATTGCACTGATGACTTTTTTCTATTAATTGGAAATTGTATTGTTGGTTAGGGAATTTATTATAGGCTTAGTTTTATTATTTTGTATTAGGTCTTGTTCTATAATGTAGATATAATTTATTTTATGTTATACTTACTGTACATTATCTTGTATCTTTATTTGACGAAGTCCATGTATTTTTTTGTAAATACTTAATGATGAATAAATTATATTCTATTCTATTTTATTATCTTCAGATGAGCTAAATTTGATTGCATACAATAGAATTAAATTAACAGTAGTTGCCACAGTGTTGTAATTATTTCCAGTCATATTCATTTTAGCAACATGTTATAACAAAAACCACGTGAAAACAAACAGCTGGATACATATCAAAATTTAAAACTCGTCAGTAGATTGATTAAAAAATATAAAACGATATGTTAAAAATAGTCGTACAAATAGGCATACGACCACGGCCTCCTTTAAGGAGGCCATGATACGACTCATGATTGTGTCGTGCGTCGTACAATCTATAAAATAGTCGAATGTGTACGACTACAGTCGTAAGTATGGCAACCCTGCTACTAGCGGCGCCATCTATTAAACAAAACACGACATGATGGTTTCCGATTGGCAGTTGGACGCACAACCCCTCCAGGCTCTTCTTCCGTAGTTTGTTGGCGGCATTTGAACTACTAGCGGAAGGTGAGACCGAGAAAAAATTAAATAATTTCTTTCCCCAACCTCTACCGTCAGGTTGGCGGGTCCTAAGTAAGGCTAAAGAGGCTCTGGTGACTGTATTTTTATATGGTACAAGGTTTCTTTTTCTTTTTTTCATCTTGGTACAATAATTAAGTAGCGCGCGCGCACAGCGCAGTATAATATGCGGCAACAGTGAGCTGCAATACCGGTATTGAACAGCATCATGCAAGGGGAAATGCTGATGGCCAGTGGAAATGATGGCGCGGGGCTAGGGGAAGATAGGAGAAGCGCGTCTTTTCGGAGAGTGGAGTGAGACTGCATGGACATACGGTGAAATTTTGTTCGGGAGGGGTTCGATGTAAAGTCGTCTCAGCTCGAAGTCCTTGCGCACATTGTGAATTTTGTTAATTACTAAACAGTTGTATTGTGATAATTAATACACTATAATAAATTAATATGCAGCTCAGTCTTTGAAACTTTTTTCATGAGATTTCTATCCATTTCTCGTTTAAGCTAGAGTCTATAAATAAAAACTTTCTTTTGAAAATTATCATAATGCTGTATGTTGTACAGGGCAAGTTTTTAATGTCATCTGTAAATCCATCGGTGGAAAACCCCGATTAATGCCGGTTACTTCATGATATTTTTGTGATTTTACTGTTGGCTTTACAAACAGATTGACGGATTTCGGCGGGAGTATTCGAGTTGTCGTTTGACAGATTCCGAAGAGATTTTTGTTTATAACTGTTATTAAGCTATCAACACCACGAGGTTTTGAAATTTGAATCTTAAATAAATTACGATAAATCTTAAATAATGCTTTGATATGTACGAAATTGTAGAATATGTAACAACCTAATCAGAGTTTTTTTTTTCTTCTTTTTTAAATTTCTTTCCATGATTTATAATCTTCGGAACATTGCAGATATTTCGGGAGGGGTTTCAACCCTCTGAACCCCCCCCCCTTTACCGTACGCCCATGAGTGAGAGTGGGGGTACGCCGTAGCGTAGTGGTTGAGGCGCTGCGCTACAAACCGGAAGGTCGCGGGTTCGATTCCCGATGAGGTTGTTGAGATTTTTCAATTGGCCTAATCCTTCTGGTGGCACTATGGCCCTGGGGTCGACTCAGCCTCTAACAGAAATGAGTACCAGGAGCAATCCTGGGGGTAAAGGCGGCCGTTGCGTAAGGCTGACAACCTTACCACCTTCATGTGCCGAATGTCCAAAATCTGGGAGCCTCAACCTCCTGGAACCCTCTGGGCCTTCATGGCCTGTATAGGGATCACTTTACCTTTTTTTACCTTACCATGAGTGAGAGTCAAGGAGATTGTACAAATCAAAGGGGTTACCGAAGCAAGCCGAACTGCTATGATTGTAAATAACAGTGTTTGCCAGGTTTCATTTTCCCTCGCATATCTCTTCTAAATGGTCACGTCCCAAACATCATTCCGAACATTCATTTGGTTTTCAAGTTCATTCATCAGTGCCATCCTAACTACAGTAACATTTATCATAAAATAACAAAACACCATTTTCACTTCCTCTACCCGTAGTAGTAGTAGTAGTCCATCAGGTCGAGGGTGACCCCTGGTGATCCGAAAGGATTTCCAAAGCAGTGAGGTTGCCAGCCGTGTCTATTCGAAATGTCTTTTCCTGTTTTTGACATTCATGTCCACCAACTTCTTCCATCGAACCCGGTCCTTCACTACAGTTAAAATTTCTTTCCAACCTAGGTTAGTTGCTTTACTAATCTCTGTATGCCATCTTGTTCTTCTCCTACCCCTACCACGCTTGCCGTCCACTATACCAAGCATAATGTCTTTTTCCAAGGAGCTAGATTTTCTCATTATTTGACCAAAATACATTAATTTATTCTTAGTTGCTGTTGCCTCTAGTGACATGTCCGGTTTGACTTCCTTTATTATGGATAAGTTAGTCCTTTTCTCGATCCATGATACTTTTAGTAGCTTTCTCCAGACCCACATTTCAAAGGAATCAAGTCTTCTTTTCTCCTCCGTTCTTAATGTCCAAGTTTCGCTGGCATACAGTACCACAGGCAATAAAGGTTCGAAATCAAAGTTTTTAGCATAAATACCTGATTTGAATTCTCTTGAATCCTAATACAGTGCACGCCCCTTATTGTGATCACTTCGGGACACAGCTAATGTGATAATATTAACAGATGATAACAATACCCGAAGGAATTAAATGAAGATTAATTTTATCATGCATAAGATAATGCATTGCAAAACAGATTTAAAAGCTATTTAATCATATAATAATACGTAACTGTATCATAGATAGATAGATAGATAGCTTTTATTGACCTTTAAGCAATTTTGAGTTGCAATCGGTCTCGTCAGTTTGTTGTACAATACAATAGAGTGATACAATAATACAAGTACAATAATAATAATGCAATAATATGATAATATACAATCATATCAATCAATAATATCATTGAGCCAGTCATAGGCTAATGCAGTAATAGACTGCAACGACTATTTTTTCAACCAGTAACAAAGTTTTTAATTGGAGTTGAAGCATCTTCCGGGCATCAAGTTTTTAATTATTTTACTTTCCTTTAGGAGTCCATTAACCAATACTCTATACTCAGTTTATTTATTTTATTATTATTTATTATTATTATTATTATTATTATCATCATTATTATAAGTCTATATTGATCCGTTCAAACCCGGCCGCGGTCGATGGATTTTTCAGGACGTAAAAATCCTGGGCACGGAGTCCTCTGGGAGGGACTTTAAGCTGGGGGGGCAATTGTCGTAGATTTATGGCACGTAAAAGAACTCCAAGCCTAAATTAGAGCCTCTGGACAAAATTTCTTGGCCCTTTCACGTCCAAGTAATACCTTAGTTTCCTGAGGGGGGTTGAAAGGCGATGGGCTTGCCATCTGTCCTTCTGCCCTCTCTCGGAAAATAAGCGTAACAAAACTCACATAGGTAACAGAAACCTCCACTGGGAGGCCCTTCGCCGCAACATAGGGATATAGGAACACAGACAGACAGACAGACATACTGATCCATGGTAAAACATCTAATGCCTGTCTTTTTAAGTCTTTTCATAATACACTAACCATCACTGCATGTCAACACTGTTATATTCATAAATCAAAAGCTGCAACTTAACTGTGGGATGAAACATATTTTATTGCTTAAAAGAGAAAGTTAGGTAATGCCACCCCCTCGAACTGGTCATCCTGTGAGCTGGGAACAGAATTGTTACCTCCAGTACAACACAATACAGTTGAGTTAGAATCAAAACTCTTAAAAATGAAATTACGAATGACGTACAATACTTGGAAATAAAACCGCAAAAAGGGAAATGTGATAATATAAACCGAATCTTTGGTCACAATAGACAGCACTTTTGCAATGTATGTTATCCTGCATGCTCCCCCCCCCCCCCATCAAGTGTTTCAAAATAGGTTTACAGTCTCAAACACTATGTCGATGGGATCGATGCTGGCATTTTTTGCTCAGTGTAGTAGAGTCGACTGTATCGACACGCAGTGTTTTAAGAGTAGAAATTGTTTGAAGGGCTCGGCACCAATTATGTGTGTAATGAATTAGGCTTTCTATGCATATTGCCTATATCTTTGTACTTCAAAAATAATTGTCTTTTCATCTTTGCTAGTGTAATTAAAGCACATTTATATCGATGTTACTTTTCTAATGTCGTAATCGCATAGCATTCTTCAAGTTTCAAGTCTTTACCTCTGTGCTATTGTTATTATTTTGATAAAGTATAGAATTAACTCACTATGGTGACCACCTTTAAGTATCTCTACTTCTGCTATTTTTGTCGTTATGTATGTATTCAGAGTTCAGAAGCAATTGGTAAAGTTATCCAGTCAGTGGCTGACTTAAGCTTGGGTAGTCTAATAACATTACCCAGCATGATTTTTGCGGCAAAGCATTTATTTTTTTAAATATTTTTTTTATATTTTATGAAAATTTTGTATATTATGTAATATTTTATACACATAGGACAGATAGAATCGTAAAATTTGGCAGGAATATTGGCACATACAACAGCCATAAGCGTGCAAAATGATGCTTCTAGTTGCCCTGTAAGTACAGAAAAACTTGCTGAATATTCGTGATGTCATTCACATCTACAATAGTCAAATCATCCACTTGATGTTTATTCACTTCCAGATGAGCTAGAAACTTAAAATTTGGCAAACTTATAGAAGTTAACCAATGGGAAAATTCCAAAAATTTCAAATCTTTAATTTTTTCCTCTCCAAAATAAACTTTGATTTTTTTTCTCACTGCGTTTTTGTAAGGCTTCAGATGTTTTGACAAAAATAAAGGAAAAGTCCTATTGTTGACGTAAGGAATTTGCTGTAAATTTGTTCTGTTAATATTCTATTTATCCCTCGTATTCCTTCTCATATGCTTTTAAAACTTTCTCAAGAAACCGTGGTCTAAAACTCAATAGTTTCTTCAATATGGCCCATTAGCTTAATCTGGCACTTTGTTATATCAATTGACCTGATTTTATTTGGCCTGTACTCACATAAAAACAGTGGAATACGTATGTCTTGAACTGTGTAAAAATATTATTTTATTTTTCTCTGTAAATATTATCAAGATTATCAACATTTTTTAGTACTTTTTATCCTGTAGGCTAGTCTATGCAATAACTTATATCCGTCATTCTGAGGTATCTATTGCAAGAAAACGTGACATGATACGTAGAAACAATTAACCGATTCATGTTTAGCAACCCAAAATTACCTGAACATCTTGGTGTCCATTCTTGATTGCATTAATAAAGTTTTTATAATATTTGTTCGGAAACCACTGATGATGCACTAAAATAGTGCGAAACGGTCGTCTGGATCTAGTTTGCAGCATCAAGTATTCAAATATTATAAAAACAAAATTACCTATCGCCTATCACACCACTTACCACTCAAAATGCAGGATAATGTTATCAATAGGGCCCGGATTTGTATGTTAAAATTTTTTTTTTCCCTGATGCGTACATTCCTAAAACAAAGTTTAATATCCAAATCGAGGTCCTACAAACGCAAATTTCAAATTTTATTTCACATAAAAACACATATTTTACAAAAAAAGTTATGTGAATAAATGTTTTCGATATTTTCTCCATAAATACATACTTTAGTACTTTTCCAGATGTTTTACTTAATTTTTTTACCTGATGCTCATATCAAGGTCCGACAATCGCAAATTCCAAATTTTATTTTACATAAAAAACACATGTTTTACAAAAAAGTTATGTGAATAAATATTTTCAATAAATTTGTAATAATTTGTATTTTTTGTAATTTGTAATGATAATCTAGAAACGAAACTAAAAAGAAACTAAATAAACATTTTAGTACTTTTCCTCATTCTCTTTTAAAATTTTACAACCAAAATTTTTATCTCGAAAGAATTCAACACAAATGCTTCCCTTACAATGAGGTGAGAGTGATTCACTTGCACTTGCTTATCGGGGAAGAACAGAACCCAATCTCTACATTGTCTAATTCAATATGTTGAAAGGCAACTTAACACTATCTCAGGTTTGAAAACAGAAGTTCTAAGAACAAAATTTACGTTTGAGAAAAATGGTGGCTACCGAACCCTCTGCAAAGTCGCTCAAGTTTTGGAAGGCCAAAAGATATGTGAACTTGATCGTGTGTGTGTTAGTGATATCCCCCTTTTCAAATATGCAAGGTTAACATCGTGTGATGTAGAACGTTCCTTTTCTCAATTTAAGACATTATTCTTGGATAATAGGCAAGGATTTTTTATCCATAATCTGGAGATGACATTTGTTGCGCACTGCAACTCCATTCAGCATTTTAATCTGATGTTTAGCTGCAATTGGTGAGTTTCAATATAATTTGTTCCAGTAAGTTACGAACATTCTGTGTTTTTGTTTCTTTTTCAGATTTTTTCAGCACATCTACTTCTTATACAATTCAACGGCCCTAAATAGCGTGCTTGCTCGCCCGCTTCGTGAGACATCGGGTATACTCGGCGATGTTCGTCTCTCGCAGTCTAAACTTTCATGACGACTACAAAATTAGGAAGGAAAACAGTTTCTTTATTATAAGGCCTAAGTGAAATGAACACAATGAACAAATATTCTAATTTTATTTTTACTTACAATTTTCATAGCTCTGAACCACAAACATTTTTAATAATCTACCAGTGTAATTTTCTTAAAAATCCTGGAGTCAATGAATAATGGCGGGCGAAGCCGGAGGCAACAGCTGTAAAATATTGATGGTTTTATCTCTTGAAATATCGCTGATAATAATAATCCAAACAAACCATTCCTTCCCTTGAAACAACATATAATTTCTGAAAATTACACTGAATTGATCAAATAAAATTCACATCATATTCATGTCAATAAACAGCTGAGAAACAATACGTATTATGTGTTCACAGGTTCTTTGGAACTGCATAATCGATTCTGATATAGTTTTCCCAGGGGGCGCTTTCATGTCGTGGAATGTACTCTAAAGCAGGAATTTTAGCTGTTTCATTAATTATTAATGGCTTAGTTTATGAATGATTCGCGTGCAAGTGTTAATAAATATAATGCTTTAATAATTATTATACTCTTAATTTTTAATTTTTAAAAGAATTATCATGGCAAAGCCACGGGCACCTCCTAGTATTTTTACAATTTTAGCACATATTTTTCACATTTTAGCACATAAAAAATAAATATTTTTAATTTTTTTAGCACATAAAAATCCGGGCCCTAGTTATCAATGTGAAGGCCACATTAGTCAAATATCACTAAATTTCATGAGAATTCCTAATCAGGTCTGTTTTAGTTAACCTTGCAGTTTGAGTATGGGAACTAACAGACTGTTACTTCTAGTGTCAAGTTGATGGAGATTATATAGTGAAAATTTTGACTATGGAGATATGGGCGTCCGCAGAAATTTTGGCAAGGGGGGGCCAATGAACAAATTACAGCCACCACCACTATACCTATGCTACAATTATTATTAGTGTTAATATTGCTATTCATATTATTATTGCTATTCATATTAATATTGCTATTATTATTACTATTAATATTATTATTATTATTATAATCAACATATTTAATTTACTGTAGCTGGAATGGATAGCCTACAAAGAACACATCTGATGTATACACTCACATGACTTTTTCTACAACTTAAAATTTTACGGGTATATGTTCGTATAAAATATAAAATGCAATACTTTCTTGCCTTATCATCATTACAATAAAATGTTTGGCTATAAATGGTTTCAAGTTTAGGGGAAGTAATTATTCCTACATGCTCATATCTAGTTAGCTGTTACAGCTCGTTTTCATCCAAACAACGCCAACGTACAACAGTATGTGAAAACTTAAACCTCACTTCACATTAGTTGCTTATAGTCATTTAGTTTAGAGGTTTATGTGTAGGCCTAAACAAATTTCCAGGGGGGGGGGCAACGGCCCTACCCTGCTCCCCTTCCGGACGGCCATGTATGGAGATTAGATTTGAAATTTATCAAACAACTGAAGATATTAACTATTTTAATAAAATTCCACCTTAACCCTTAACATAAAACTTATCTGGATCCACTCAAATCATCAGTTATAAGACAGACACAAATATAAAATATTGTTGTCAAGAATAAAGCTTAGAATTATAAAGATGAAAGCTGGAATCTAGATGGAATCTAGATGTGTCACTACTTAAAGGAATATGCATTTCAGCGTATTTGATGTTTGTTTATTAGGTTACCTAATAAACAAACACATAGACATTATTGCATTATATCAGAGGAATGTGATGTTGAATACAACTCCAGACAGAACTGAAGATGGCGCATCAAATATGCTGAAATGCATATTCTTTTAAGTAGTGACACATCTAGATTCCATCTAGATTCCAGCTTTCATCTTTATAATTGTAAGCTTTATATTTTACAACAATATTTTATATTGGTGTCTGTCTTATAACTGCTCATTTGAGTGGATCCAGATAAGTTATATGTTAAGGGTTAAGGCGGAACTTTATTAAAATAGTTAATATTATAACTAGAGGCAGATTTCTATGACCTAAAAAATAGGATATATGCATGCATTTATGACCTAAAAAACATTAAAAAATGACCAGTAAAATTTAAAATAATATGACTTTACCACTTACACATTGTGAATATTTTCTTTTAAGTTTCATTACAATACATTTTATTAAAATATAGTGTTAATTATTTAAAATATTTGTAAATTCTCAAAAAGTATCATTATAATGCAAAATTTACAAAATATGATATGGAACTTCAAAATTTATTTAATAGGCACACAAATATGCCAAAAATATGACCTAAATATGTAAATTCATACTAAATGTGCTACAATAGTTGAAAATTTCCTAAATATGCAGTTATATGTTCAATAAAAGTCAATCCATTATCACCAGGATGCTTGGAATTGAGTTTAAATTAGCTGGAAACCTGAAATAATGCAAAGGGGAAAAATATGACACGTCATAGAAATCCACCCCCTAGTTATAACCCTTAACTGGTGAAAATGAAGTTTCTTGATTGTAGATATATTAATTAATTACAGTGAGATTTCAAATCCTGAAACAATGGATGCAAGATGCGGATTTCTTTACAGAACATACATCCCCACTTACTGAAGATGCACGTGACTGCAAGACTCAGTAAGCTCACAGAAGGAGGCAACATTGACTGGGCAACCGCTGAGGCTCTGGCATTTGGATCGCTCTTGTACCAAGGTACTGTAGTACTTCTACCAGTAACAGATATCTGCACTTTGGGTAATTGTAGTTGATTCACTGCTGTCATCATTGCAGGATTCCATGTGCGTATCAGTGGCCAGGATGTTGGCAGAGGGACGTTTTCACACCGCCATGTTATGCTGGTTGACCAGAAAACAAATGAAATGCACATTCCACTCAACAGTCTTGTCGATAACCAGACTGGTTGCCTAGAGGTCAGATATCTTCTTCTAAAGCAAACTTTTCCTGGTAACACTGTACTACTTCTGTGAACAGCTCTTACAGTCCTTAATGATGATAGCCCATTCTTCTCTGATTTCTGCCTTTCTCCTCCATCTTCTAATCTCCATACTATGCAAGTCCTTCTCCACTCAATCCAACCATCTTAATCTTGGTCTTCCCCTCTCTCTTCTCCCTTCAGGTTTGCCTTCATCCATTCTAATCTCATGTCCAACCCATTCAATTCTTTTAGCTTTAACAAAGATTTTCCGTAAAATACGGACTATAAGACGCTATGGACTATAATTTGCACCCTAATTTTTAAGCAATTTTGTAAAAAAACAACATTTTTACTATTTTTATTCTTAGATAGCAAAGCCAGACTAAAAAAAATCATATGAATACCTTTTATTTTTTTCCACTGCGAAACTGGCTACTAACAAAAATATTGTACTGTTACCGTTAATATAAATCACTTTCAATTCAAGTTCACTGGCACCATGGACTGCAATGACGCATCATAGGCTAGATAATGTTCTGGGTTTTTTATGGCGGGGCGGGAGAGAGACAGTGTTAGCAAGCTTGTGAATCCCCTCATGTTTGTCACATTGGTGAACTGCTGCTGCCAGTTGAATCCAATGTTTTCAGATAGAGAGAATATATGGCCATTTTTAAGACTGGAGGGAATTTTAAATCAAACACTGGACATTTTAATATTAATTTTGAGTATAAGACGCACATGAATTTTGCAGGCAATTTTTTTTAAGAAAAAAGTGCGTCTTATAGTCTGCAAATCTAGTTCCATGTTTGAGCGTATTCTTCACCTGTCTTTATCCTTTACCGGTCCATATATTTTCCTTTCCCATCTTTCCAACTCTGCCATTACATCTTCCATCATCACCCAAGTTTCACATCCATACATTACAATTCACAACTGGTTTAATTATTGTGTTATAGATCTGTAATTTAGTTTGCTTTGACAGGTATCAAACACTGTACAACATAAACTTTTTTCATGCCTTAAAAGAAAGTGTTTCACTCTTACCAATTCATGTCCTAAATACGAATTTGAAGAAAAAAATTCTCTATCATGTACCATTTTCTGTGGTAACCATATTTAATTTTTTTATTCTTTGTTTTTTTATAGTTTTGCATCCAGAGTCAATTTTACTACATTCATTCAAAAGAACACTTTTATTGAAACAGACATGGTGTTCACTGATACAATATCCATGTTAATATCAAAGAGTTTAAAAGCTAAAATGAATTGTTATTAAAGGATAACATAATTTTTTCTAAATCTTAATTTTCAAATGTTTTCTGGAAGACTTCTTCTTTAGCTGGGACCTGAACACTCATAGAAAAATCTTCAGTAGTCAGGAAGAATGTTAGGGAACTACTATGCCTTTCCATTTTGGATATTTTCTGGTGAAACCTTTCTCCATGTTCATCGCTAACCTTTCCCAGGATTGGTGGAAAGAATTTAAGATGGGAGTGCAAGAAACACATTTTAAGGGACATATTGCAGCCCATTACCTTATATAACTGAACAAGGCTTACCACCAGACCGCTGTGTACCATAGGCAGATGGCAGGATTGGGGGGCATGTGGTCAG
The DNA here is from genome assembly GCA_964059195.1 of Ectobius pallidus. Lineage (NCBI taxonomy): Eukaryota > Metazoa > Arthropoda > Insecta > Blattodea > Ectobiidae > Ectobius > Ectobius pallidus. Next base: position 201,304,845 of record CAXKWD010000003.1, read on the forward strand.
CACGCCACCACCCACGGCCGTTAATGGTGGTTTCCATGACTGGAGCCGCTACTTCTCTACCGAGTAGCTCCTCAATTTGAATCAAGAGGCTGAATGCACCCCGTTCCAGACCTCCCTACCTCAGAAAAATCTGAATTAGGGATCGAACCAGGGTACCAGGGATCGAACCTGGGCCAAGGGATCTGCAGTCGGCGATGCTAACCACAAAACCATGCCGGCAGTCTATTACCTCATATGCTCTGTAAGAATTTTCCACGACTTTGTTTTATTTATCTGGTTGGGACTACAATTTCCCAATTAGTTTGAACATGCATCTTTGAACATGCACCATAACACAATTTCTGTTTTGGTGAGGTTTTCCTCCTGAATTTTGCAGATTTTAGGTCCAATGATAATAAACAGTAAAACCCTCAACCCTGTATGGGCCATGGAGACCCTTAGGGTTGAGACTCCCAGATTGAGACATTTGGCACATGAAGGTGGTCAGCCTTATGTGCCTCAACCACTATGTCACAGCATACCCCCCCCCCCCCAACGAAAATGCCCTCTTTTAATTTTCCTTCACTTGACCTGGGAAATTTGTTCCTTAATTACTGAAAACCATTCCCATTTATTCCATAGCTTTAACGAAATTCTTCAATTAAACCCAGTTTTACATAGAGTGGTAGAAAACCAAGTGAAAGAAGCTTTGTCTCAAAGGCCACCCTGTAATGGGTCCCGCTCACACAAGAAGCAACTTAGATCATAAATCCTGGTTGCATTCTGGTTAATGTAACACATATTTGGCATTCGAACAAATACCTGACGTGATAGAGAGAAATGCCAGAGAATACCACATGGAGCTGATGGAAACTTTGGGGAATAATGCCCATCCATACTGACCTTGAAGGGATCATGGAGTGGGTACGTATGCTTTCATGCTTCCCATTATTGCAGTACATTAGAGTGGCAAGAAGCAGTTAGGTATGGATGTTTATGGGTGTCTGTTTCCTTCACTAGCCTATATATCTAGACCTGGGATTTTAAGGCAAATGCCTATTTTGTGCCTTATGAAATAACATGAAAATTTTTAAAATATGTAGACGTTTCATGATAAATCACTTATATTTATAGAGTTTTATAGTGCCCTAAAATACCTATTTGGACCTTTAGGTCCTATTTTACTATTTTAGTGCCTAAAATGCCTATTTTGTACATTTGAAATAAAATTCAACTTCTGTAAATTTTAGAATCTTATAAAATCAAAGAAAAGCAGAACAGCAGAGGTGGGTTTTTCACAGAAACTTGATTATTCCAAAGAATTGCCGCTAAAGGAATGCTGACTGACGGGGGAGGGGGAGGATTAAGGGGTAAGGACTACTGTGTCAAGTCACCAGTGAAAGAACATCTGCTTAAGTGAATATAGTTTGCGATGGCTAATTTTGGAGTTAATTTTGTTAAGAATAGGTATACCACGTTTCTTGCAGTAAAAAAAGATCATGTTACAGTTTAAGTGTATATTGTAGTGTTTTAAAGTCAATTTTCTATCTATTTACGTATTTTTAAAGCATATTTTAAGTGCGTATTTTCTCTTTTAAAAGCCTTTTTACTTGTTTTAAAAGCCTATTTTAGGTGCCTAAAACTAATTCTTTTAGAGCCTAAAATCCCAGGTCTACACTCTATCTAGTAGCCATAAACTGCATTATGCAGTACATAAATTCCTTACAGTGGGTGTAGAAACAGTGTGCTGCAATATTTTACAGGAATTAAATACAGAGGCCTAATGCACTGGCAGGTGGACACCGCCAAGCTTGCTAAGATTAATTACTTATAACCTGAAAATATTTAAATACTTGAGCATGTCTAACAGGACCGCCTGCATGAACTCATCATTAGCATTGCTGGCTACGGATCACAGGCCCGGGTATGATACATAACACCTACTCAAATTTTTCTGAGGTAGGGAGGTTTGGAAGTGGTGCACTTAGCCTCATGATACAAACTGAGGGGCTACTTGATTGAGAAGTAGCGATTCCGGTCACAGAAACCATAATTAAAGGCCATGGGTGTCGGTATGCTGACCACATGCCCCCAGTTCTGCTATCTGCCTATGGTAGATGACGCAACAGTCTGATTTTAGGCCTAGACCCTCCAGGGATGTACAACCATGAAGCTTAGTTGAATGTCTAATAGAATGTTGAAAATTATAATGTTGTTCTTGCCACAAAGTGATTACATTGGCAATTGGCATCTATGTGAGGGACTTTAAAGCTCACGCTCTTGGAGAAGGGAAATCTCGCTTGCAGACAGCAGACAACATGACTTAGAGAAGCTCAACTGCTTCAGGGCGATCTAGTGGCAAAGTCAAGAATTGCCCCATGTTGTTGAAAATTATATGCAACAAGGGGGAATGTTGCTATGAAGTCAAACATCTCGCATATGCTCCTCTCCCGCAGGATGAGGTAGGCAGGAAGTTGTTGCAACTGGATTGCGACGACCAATACCAGTTTACCTGTTTAAATTATTTAAAATTGTTAAATGTCATGTGAGGCACGTTTTCAGTCAATAAGAACATATCACAAACACAATTGCAAGTAGTTTAATAGTAGGCCTATAAAGTAAGAAAAAATCAAAATATTCAGCCATGACTTGCCCCATCTCTGATATGTTCCACTGTCATACGTCATTAGTGTCGTTGTTGTTTTCTGTTATTGTTGTTGTTGTTATTATTATTATTATTATTAATCATTATATTCTTCATTCTTCTTGGTGTTTTATTATCCAAATTGTTCAAATTGCATTTATTTCAGGTTGCAAACAGTATTCTATCGGAGGAAGCTGTGTTAGCATTTGAGTATGGAATGAGTGTAGAGAATCCAAATAATCTCATCATCTGGGAAGCTCAGTTTGGAGATTTCTTCAATGGAGCTCAAATTCCTATCGATACTTACATTACTGGCGGGGAAAGTGAGTATCATTCCCTACAGCCAGTGATGGGAAAAGTACAAAAAGAAAGTAATTGAGCTGAATTACAATTACTTGAGAGACATTTTACTTAATTACAATTACACATTATTTTTTCAAAAAGTAATCAGTAAAATTACAATTACATTTACAATTACTTTACAAAATGGCAGTACCTAAAAATTCCTTGTTTTTGGTTTGTTTTGGGCATAAGCCCAAATGATTAATGAACAAACAAAATACATATCATTGAGAATATTTTTGGAAACATTGAGTAATTTTTTGTTAATATTAACTCTAATTTGGATATTAGTTGCAAAAACGGTAATGATGACGATATAGCAAGCGAGAATGATACTAATACTAGCGACTACTAAATTGTAACAATTACAATTTTATTTCCAGAAGTAAATTACAAGTAGAAATTACATATTTTTAAAAGTATTTTTTACAAGTAAATGGGACCAAAAAAGGAATTGTTACTGTAATCCGATTACTTTTACTCAATTACTTCCCATCACTGCCTACAGCTTTGTGCAATTTCTTCTTCAAGCACTCAAAAGTTGTGCAAACAGAAATAAATTACAATCAACCCTCGATATAATGCCCCTCTTTACAGTGCCACCCTCTCACTGTGCCAATAAGTACAAGTGAACGGATCTTCTCCCATATAAAATACATAAGAAATATCATTATTGTGCCAACTCTTTAGTGCCAGTGAATATAAGACAAGATTTTTACAAAATATAGCTTCCAATGAATTTTTTTTAGTTGCAGAACTGGCATGAATGTTAGGAAGATTATTTAAGAAACATACTGTACTGTATTTCCAAGAAGTGAGTGTTCCCTTGCCACTAAAATGTAGTGCGGTGGAATGAAGAAGTCAGATAGATAGCCTGCGTGAGGGTGGAGCAGGTAGAAAGAGCCCTTCATACAATGAGACATTCCAAACTTTCACTTCATTACACTACACTACAGTTATTCAGTTACAGTTAATCACTTACATGGATCCATATGATTTTTGTGTAGCACTGGACATAAACTATACTGTATAGTACTGTGAGTTACTGTATAGTATTTTATTTTGTTCTAAGTTCTCTATTTGCCTTTTATTTGGTTTTTATTTCATAATATCGTATAGTAAATTAATTCAGCACTGTATTATGCCATTTTTATTTTTTAAATTAAATTTTATTTTAATGCCACCCTCGCTTTGTGCCACTAGATGTTAGAGAACGGATATTGGAATTATATCGAGGGTTGACTGTATAATTAATAAACTACATAATTCTTAGTACAAAAACTTTTCACTAATTATTACAAGTCACTTCAAACGAGGTCCTGAAATTAGTCCCGGTCAACTGGTAATTGACATTACGATAAAAATAGCACATAGCTAGGAAACTCCATACAGCTTTAATGATTCAGCTCTTTGAAGGGCCATGTATATTGATTTTAGCCCATGCCCGGGAGCAGGAGGGATACGGATCTGGGGAAATGGAGGATTGGATTTCCACGTGTGAGAGTTGTCTCAGATATCAATATAACAAAATATCTATAATAATAATAATAATAATAATAGGAGGAAGTGTTTGTCTGTTTGACTGTGTGCAATGTCCAGCAAAATCTACTGCATGCAGAAATCTGAAATTTTAACCATAGATGAACTGAAGGTTGGCTAAATGCACCTTAAAGCTAGAATTTTAATTTTCGCTTTCGTTTGCGAGTTATGAGTGAAAAACTGGCAGAACTATAATTTTTTAAGCTATGGAAGCAACAGTTTTTGGTAATACATTTCAAAATAAATTGTCTAATCATTATAGGTGGCTTTGTTTTCTTTTGTCATAACTTGAAAACATGAGGATTGCGATTTTTTCAATATGTCGCATGGAATTATTGATTGTTTCGATTCAGTGAGCTCACCCTGTTCGATTTGTTTGTTTATAAGTTGTCAAATACAATTGAGGCACTTTCTAATCGTGGAATACACTCCAAAGCCGGATTTTTAGCTGTTTCATTATAATTATTATTCATTCATGTGTCCGAATTTAGCATTGTGTATTAAATAGTTTAATAAAAACACTTTCCTTAAGGCACTTTATTTACCTTGGTAAGAGTGAAGGAGAAAACCTAAGAAAATTTAGTTACGCCCATTTTCCAGATATTCATGGTTTCTAAGAAATATCATATGAATAATGACAGTTAAACATCATATTTTCCATTTATTTTTAATTGAATGAATATTACCAAACATACAAGTCGAAGTTGTAACATACAAAGAGGATCTAAAGCGTTATTTTGCTTACTTGATACATAAATGGCTATTATTTTATTTTATTGTAAGTTAAAAACAATGAAAGATGCTATAACCTATAAGACTATTTCACCTATCAAAAGCATTTTGACAAACATTCATTGGATAAAGTGCGTTAAGGAAAGTGTTTTTATTCAACTATATAATTATTAATCGTTTAGTTTATGATTTGTATTTAAGTGTTAATAAACATGTTATTTTCTCTCAATTTTTAATCTTTCAATTAATTATCGTGGGCGTAGTAATATAACAAAATATAATAGGAACTCCATAAAATGGATAATAAGGAAGTGAAGATGCTGTGTTGTATTCCAGCAAAATGGATCATGTGCAGTGGCCTGGTGATGCTTCTCCCGCATGGGTACGATGGAGCCGGTCCAGAACACAGTTCATGTCGAATAGAGCGATTCCTACAACTCAGCGATTCCAGTGAGACAAAACCTGATGGGGACGATGTTAACATTCACATTGTAAACCCGACAACACCAGCCCAGTATTTCCATCTACTCAGGAAACAAGTAAAGCTTGATTTTAATATAACAGCAGCTACAGTAGGTTACACTAGTAATTAAGATTATTCATCCAAATTAATTTAAGCGCAATAACTAGGGTTCGGATGTTTATGACCTAAAAAATGGAAAATGTGACTGCAAATATGACCTTAAAAGTGACTAAATATGACCCAAAAATCCTAAATATGACCTAATAAAGGAACATATTTTCTAAAAATAAATTTTCCATATTTAAACGTTTAATGACACTAAATTATTATATCACATTAATTCAATCAGATAATCACTTTTTAACATTTTACAACTGATTTACAATTTTACGTGTACAGAACTTCTAATATGTCGATGTTTCCAGATGCCACTGCAAACGTGTTAAAAACATATCTATTGAAAGTTGTTAACAACAAGGAGGAAGAGGTATTTGTGCTATTACTTGTTATTGTCCCTTCACATTTCAGTTACAGTAAAACCAAAATATTTGTGACTCTTTTTCGAGGGAAAAAATTAAGTCGACAATTTAGTGCACAAACTGTACCGAATTTATAACTGAAATATGACGTTAAATTACAAATATGACCAAAATGTGACCAAGACCATGAAAATGACCAAAATATGACTTTATATGCAAAATAAAAACAATCCGATTAGGGTAACAAATGTGCAGTTCATATTTAATTTGTGAATGGAGAGAATGGAGTTCAGAATAAAAATATGACATGTCATAAACATCCGAACCCTAGTAATAAAAGTAATTTATTTATCAAGGGTGTAAAAAAGATGTCCATCCCTAGGGGTTGCATAACCTTATCATTGGTGGGAGGGTTTGTATGGTCCGATGATACCTTGGGCTATACCGGTGGTATAGGGTCACGCTTGCCGGCCAGGCCAAGGTGAGGATTCAGACAAAGAAGCAACCCAGAAGAAGATATCCAACGGCTCTGAAGGCGGAAGAGGAGTGAGAGTCCCAATGGAATCGGTCCACATTCAACACTATTAAATTTTATTTTTCCTTCCCGACCAATCAGAACTCTCCATTCAATGAATCCACTCTCTAATTTTCCTTTTGGCCCAACACCCATTCCAATATATCCATATATTATATATTCCTATATAAGAACAGTTTTTTCTCATCCAGCTCACTTCTCCCAGAAGATGGCAGCAGAGATTGCTGCCGAAAGCTTGGAATCAAACCTCTAACTCACCCGGTTGGAAGCCCGAGAAACAATAATATGACGTAAAATAGATAATATTCCTTTAGTTTGCTTATGAATTATCTATTGTAAGTACTGTATTTTTCAGACTAAGAGACACTTTGGACCTTAAGATGCACCTTGATTTTAGCATGGAAATTTAAGGGGAAAAAAGTGTAATGTGGCTCTAAACGAAAATTCGTAAAAGACTGAAAATACTTTTACACCCTCTCACAATCAATATAGCATAGGTAAATATAACTGAACAAGGTTGTTTAGAAGTCATTGTCTTCATTTAGACCACCCAATGGAGACATCCTTTTGTATGAAAGAACCCAACATTTCTTCCTTTTCGCGTTGTATACCTGGCTTCAGACTACTCTCATTTTATGATTGTGACAGGTGCAGTGATGTACAGTCTGTGCCATAATTTGCAACTCACTTATTGTGTTGTACACAACCTTGTTTATGATTATGATATTACCGTAATTTTATTTTATTTATTTTTTAGTTTACTTTGGACCATTAAACATACTCAACTTTCAAGGCTCTGTTTTCAAGTAAAAAGTGTGTCTTATGGTCCGAAAAATACAGTAAGTAATAATCAAAAGACGAATATAAATGAATAAAAAAGGACTTACTATGTGTATTCCTTTCTTTCTTTGTCTTAGTTTTACCTCTCCCTTTTAGGATTTAAGCGACCCAAGCCACCCGGGCCTTACAGGGCCATGACCTTTCCGGAGAGGAATGAACTATGGATCACAACACAGACATTCTTTTTTGACCAGACAAGGACATGGTTGGCCTCCCCGGATGAGTGATCAGCCCAATGCCGAGGCCACCTCCGAGACAACATGACCACATAGGACGAGACACACCATTCACACACACAGTTACTAAAAACAAGGCGAGGATGAAATGAAGATGATAATGATGGCCAGATGATATCTGGGGACCACAAGGGCCTAAAGTTACCAGACATTTGTCTCACAGGTGAGGGAAAACCCCAGAAAAAACCACACCTAGGTAACTTGTCCCGACCAGGATTCGAACCCAGGCCCGCTGTGTGAGAGGAGCAAACACATCCCCTACGCCACAGCGGTGGACATATGTGTATTCCAAATACTCAAAATTGCCTTCCATTTCTATTCAAACCATACTTCATACGGGAAACAGATGAGGATTCCACAAAACAATCTTATGGGCAGGAGTACAGGTAGAAAAGAAATTAATTGACTTTACTAGCCAGAACACCTCACAGGCTGTAAACATCACTTGAAGTTAAACACCATAATTACTTCCTCTGCCCGTACCATAGGTACTATAGGTAGAGGAAGTATTGTTTTCGACCCTAAAATTCGAAGTTGAGTTTTTAGCATATATACACGTTTCAAGGCCCCCTGAATCCAAAAATAGTATTTTTGGAAACATGTCTGTGTGGAAGTTTGTGAACAGGCTAGCTCCGAAACGAAGAATCGTATGAAAACAAAATTTCGTATTTGGGTCAGGTACCTTCTGAAGATGTGATTCGAAGATTGGCGACAAATTTATCTTATTTTTAAGGGGACTTTACATGAAGAAATTTTCGTTTTTCGCGATTTTCTCGAAAACGGCTCTAACGATTTTCTTTAAAATTTGCACATGTGTTCCTTTTACTGAGAGCTAAAACTTTTATTTGAAACTTTCTTTCGAAAAAATTCTCTGAGGGTAGTTACAAGCCACCCACTGTTCACCCACTATTTGTAGAAATTTTGTCTTGTGTGATGAACAACTGAATAGCTCTCTTTCACGGCCTCTTATTCTATATAACAATGTGAAGTGAGAAAGATGTATTGTTGGCCATGCATAGAGTAAAGAAGTATCTGAGGGAAATATTCGATAAATTTCGGAAATTATTCTTTACGGCGGAAAGTCTGCAGTCACTTGTTCTTTTTTTTTTTTAAGTTTGTTATATAGCCTTGCGCTTTTAGTCGCATCATTGAAAGAAGAGATATTTATAGGATAATTAGCGTAAAATTGTGTCTTGCGATTCTGTAAAAGGATATGTGAATACTGCTAACTTTTATTTGGGCAGAGGAAGTTATGTGACTTTCACATCAGATTTTTTTTTTGTAAACAATTTCAGGTGCTACAGAACTACAGGAAACCCCTGATTGTAGTGGCTCCTAAGACGCTTATACGCCTGCCAGGGGCCACATCCAGACTGGAAGACATGGGCCCACAGTCCACATTCTCTCCTGTCATAGGTACTGTTCAATTACTGATATCACTAAGCATAGTTACTGGCTATATGCATTCAATTGTCATTCACAAGGCAAGCCTGAGTATGGGAAATAAATGGCTACCATACAGAAGCAGAGCGCTCAGAAGCGCTCAAGTCACTGTCACAAGATTCCATCAGAACCTTATCTATTCCCCCTCACAGAACTGTATTTTATTCTTCATCCTTCACTGTCGGGACAGCTCGTCTGTGGAATTCCTTACCTGAGAATATGAAAGGCTGCCGAACACTCAGAACGTTCAAGATGAAGTTAGTTGACCACTTGACTACCAACCATTAACATTTATATTATATACTACTTTCATGTTAAAATTGTTGCTTTTGTATTAGTTTCATTTATTTTTATTTTACCTTTCTTCTTTTTCTACCTATTATTATTTTTCCCCTCTAATTTGTTCTACTTACAATGTTGAATTTCCATTATTAGGCTATAGTATAATATAGTTTTAATTATAGTTTTCACTAACATAATCTACATCTATATAATATAATCATGTTTCTCTTTTTTATTATTATTATTTTTCTTCTTAATTAGATTATTTGGTAGGTTTCAATGTATCCACCTCTGGTTATTGGAAGAGAAGGCCTTAAGGCCTTAACTACACCAGAGGGAAATATAAATAAATATGAAACCTTGCAGAACGTCTTGCATTATCTACAGTGTATTTGCTAATATTGCATGACAGACCTGGCTAATCTGTAGACCGACACCCCTACCGAAGTTCTGGCCTTATATTTGGACTAGCATGTGCCCGCGGCTTCGCCCGCGATAATTATTTCAAAAATTAAAAATTAAGAGCATAATAGTAAAATCATTGTATTTATTAACACCTAAATCACGTGGACTACATACCACGATTAGATAGCATCGTCTGGTAAAAGCGACCTCAGATTCGAGTTTCTTGGCCCAGAAAACCTCTGTATAGTGAGATTCGTCCAAATAAAACAACGTTTGGCCATATTTAGGGCTTACAACATTCAAGCGATCGCTAAAGTTTTATTTTCAAGGTATGACAAAAATAGCCAAAGCCAACTGTAATTGATTTGACATTGAAATGTGTAACTGAAAACTTATGTTTTGAAAACGCACAAAATGCCCGTTTTTCACTCATAACTCACGAACGAAAACTAAAATTAAAATTCCGCTTGGAGGTGCATTTTCCGACCCTTCAGCCCACCTATGTTTAAAATTTCAGATCTCTGCGTTCAGTAGATTTCGCTGGACATCAAGGACAATTCCTTTTATTAATACAGATAATATGAATTATAATGATACCTTCTCTAATTTGTCAAACATCCATTTCATTTAATCCAAACCCACCTGATACAACTGGCAACAATATGTTCTGTGAATTTGTTTGGATAATTCTGTGTAAAAAGGGGTTAAGTATTTTCAAAAACATTCAATTTTTGGCAGTTAAAATCAGAATTTTTCAAAATCCTTTCTTAGTGAGCACTTACATTATGAAACGAAGGTACTGTCAAAATTCCAAGTCTCTACCTGTTTTAGTTTAGGCTGTACGTTGATTCCTGTCAGTCAGTCAGTCAGGACAAAGCCTTTTAAATATAGGTATAGAGATTGCCAGAAGCCAGAGGTACAACAGGACTTCCAATTTCTAACTAGCTCACTTCTTCCCACAAAGATGGCTGCAGAGCAAGTAGTAGCCGAAAGCTTAGACAAGTTAAATGTTTCACCAGGCTGAAATACCAGGAAGCTATCATACAGATGATCTACCTCACATACAGACAAGTTATGTCATGCAGTACCGTGAGGCACACCAAGTAGTGATTTTTGTGACCGGGCTCCCACTGTTATTGTACAGTTAACATTCAAGATATATATATATAAGCTTTCATGAACCACAGATTATTGTATCTGTTGGATATTACATGAGAATATTATAGGAGACGTATGACGTGGCTTGTTGGTCTGTGAGGTGGACCATTAGGGCAGTCAGTCATAGGAGAGAGGTTCCATCTGGCGCTGTGAATTGAACTCCAGCATAGCTCAGTTGATAGAGCATTGGTGCGAATAGCCAAAGGTCCTGGGTTCAAGTCCCAGTGTCAGTGGAATTTTTCTCCTATAATATTCTCATGTAATGTCCAACAGAGACAATAATCTGTGGTTCATGAAAGCTTATATATAATAATAATAATAATAAGCTTTACAATATATATTTTAATAGGAGATTTTTGCTCCATAATGTAAAATGTGTATTCTGCAGGGCATTAAAGTCAATACAATTTGGTGCTCGTAAGTCAATAATTAAAAAAATAGGGTGAAAATTTTAATTAAATTGACTTCATTCCTTCTTAGTGATCAATAAAAGCTTGATTCTTAATCATTCATGAACAGTTAACTTGTATAATAATTTAGTGTTTCCATAATCTGCAAAATGACTGGCCGTCACTGCATTAGTTTTTTATTCATAACTCCAGTGTTAACAACGAAGTTCCTTTGTTTTGCATTTTTTTTCATATGTTAGAAGTCAGTGGTGACTATTCCCTGGGAGATTTTATGCTGTAACAGGAAAAGTTGAATCCACAGAGCAAAAATCTCCTAATAAAAGTTGCTTATCTATGTTCCATCTATACACAGGTAAAATATTTTGGTAATATTCAATAACACTCTGTACATAAAAATGCTGGGAAAGCTGTACATTCCTTCTGTTAAATTTTCAAATGCTCTCCGGATTTATTGAAAACAATCTAGTAACATTGGTTCAATGGGAATATTTTAGGGTAATTTTCAGTATCAGAGCATTTTACTGAAGATGAAAATTAATGCAATTTTTATTAAGTAGGCTGAATTGAATTTTCCATCGACACGATTACTTCCCTCCGTATCACTGTGCTTCTGTATCTAAACAATATTCTTGTGTAACAGGAGACGAGACAACCCAGGTCGACAAAGTACAAAGAGTGATATTCGTGACTGGAAAGCACTACTATGCTCTTGATCAACATCGCAAATTACAGAACACTAAAGATGTTGCCATCGTGAGGCTGGAAGCGCTCTCGCCATTCCCGACTCTCAGCATACAGCAACAGGTGGCCAAATACAAGAATGCTAAATGTAAGTTCTCGTATATGATATTTTCCCGGGCTACTAACCAGGTGGTGAATTGAATTAATTCCGACGTTTCGAAACCAAACTGTCATTGTCAAGGAGAATGAAATGCCGGGATTAGATGGCGTGTATTTATAGGACTGCTGTGAATGGGGACATCCGGATTGGAGAAAGGATTTGTTGAAGACCAACCAATCAGGAAACAGATGGGTGCTGTAAGAACAGGAGGGAAAAATTAGAGAAGTAGAATCAGTCCAAATAAGGGCCAACGGTCAATAGGTAGTGAAAATAAATTATTATTATATAGGTGGTGGTGGAAATGAGAAAAAATTGGAAAAAAGGGAAACACGGTCCAAATGAGGGCCAATGTTTTTAATTACTCTGGTGGTTCATTGGACGGTGTGCGGTTGGCTCGTATGGACCTGAGCGACTCAATAGCATGGAACCAGGCAGGGCTTAGTTGGATACCGCTGTCTCTATTCATGTTGTTTGGTTCCAAACGGATCTCCACGGCTTCCCTCACCACTCTCTCTCAGAAGTTTGAAGACCTGGCAAGAATAGCCGTTTCACCAAACTTGATACGGTGTACCATGTTGATGGCGTGTTCCGCTACCGCAGATTTATCTGGATAAAACAGCTGGATATTACGGGCATGTTCCTTGAAGTGCACTTCCACCGTGCGGCCGGTATGTCCAATGTATTGCTTGCCGCATTCGCAAGGAATGCGGTACACACCAGCTGTCTTCAGACCCAGGTTGTCCTTCACTGGCCGGATCAGCTGCTTTATCTTGGGAGGTGGTAGATGAATTGTTTTTATGTCAAACTTATGGAGGATACGGCTAATTTTCCCCGACGTTGCGCCCATGTATGGTATGCAGTCCTATAAATACACGCCATCTAATCCCGGCATTTCATTCTCCTTGACAATGAAGCCTCAGTTTGGTTTCGAAACGTCGGAATTAATCCAATTCACCACCTGGTTAGTAGCCCGGGAAAATATCATATATTACCAGCACCAGTAAGTTCTCGTGTTTGTCTCATAACTCTTTGAAATTAAATGTTCATAACATTAATTAATTTCTTTGTACCGTAGTGTTTATCTGGAGCCAGGAGGAGCCTCAAAACATGGGAGCCTGGAGTTACATGAAACCAAGATTTGAAAATCTCATTGGACGAAGAGTAAGTACAACAAATTTCAATAAAAAAGCAGATCATTTCAAATTATAAAACACTGTAGGCTTTCACGGTCAGAGTCAATATAAAAAAAAGTGGGCGTGGAACGCAACGCGACAGAAGTGAAACTTGTTTTAATTTTTGGATATTTAAATTTTGGATTATTGGATTTTTTCAATTTTGGATTGTTGGGCTTTTTAATATTGGGTTTTTGGACTTTTTAAATTTTGGATTTTGGATTTTTTAAATTGTTCTTTTAATTTTTAATTTTGGAATTTTAGATTTTTTAATTTTGGATTTTTTAAATTTTAGATCTTTTATTTTGTTATAGACTATTTTAAATTTTTTATAATTTTAGATTTTTTAAATTTTGGATTATTAATTTTTTTAATTTTGGATTTAAAAAAAATATATTTTGAATTTTTGAAGTCTTTTAATTTTTAATTTTTTAATTTTGGATATTTGGATTTTTTAATTTTTAATTTTTATTTCAATATTTTGGATTTCTAGATTTTTTTAATTTTGGATTTTTTTATTTTCGATTTTTAAATTTTGGATCGTTGAATTTTTTATTTTTTTATTTTGAATTTTTAGATTTTTAAAATTTTGGGTTTTCGATTTTTTAATTTTGAATTTTTGGATTTTTTAAATTTTGGATAATTGAATTGATTGTTTTCTGTGCAGTCCGTTCCGTTACACCTCACTAATATCGTGACGATTTTGAGCGTTACACTAGCTCTCTATTTATCCCTACCGCGGCTAAAGAAGTTTCACTTCAAAAATATTTTGGAACTAGATAAGTTACCTCATTATGTATTAATGGTATGGTATGGCTTTTTATGTAAAAAGAGACATGATGCTGTCTCTAATACCTTTGTCATGTTTTACAGCTGAAATATGTTGGAAGAGGACCACTAGCTACGCCAGCTGTTGGAATTGGTCAGTGGCATCAGAGAGAAGCAAAAGAAGTCACAATTAAACCATTCACTCTGCGATAATCCATATTGTTTATATTTTATTAATGTCAAAAGAAATTAAAATTGTTTTCTTAAGCTGTGGTACTTTATTTACACTTAACAGATCTCCATGACACTGAACCAATGACTTCACACCATCTTTATCAGGTCAACATTGCTGGTACTATTCATATCCTTGGTAATCCCACAAGAGTTTAAGGGTTTATCAATATATTTGTAAAATCGAGTTGGATTTATTAAGTTGATTCCATGAATAAAAAGTTAACAAATAATAAATACTTTCTTACTTTGTTATATAAAAATAAAACTACACCTGCGAGATCATGGCATACTATGACTCAACCATCCATGAATCGATTCGAGTTACCATGTTGTGACCAGAGCTACCAATGGTGCATATAAGACATAGTTAACCTAATTCAGGTAAGCTAACAGCAGAACAGAATAAAAGCACATGAACTGGCTTGCACCGAATTGAAATTGTGTTTTTAATTAATGGACATTTATATTATTTCAATTTCCAAACAGGTTATGTTGTATAAAATAATGTGTTTTTATTGAGTTTTTTGGCACAGCATGTGACATATTAATCATGGCATGTTGATGCCTTATGTATCCAGCTAACGTTTTATCAGATAAAATCACATCCTCATATTAATAGCAAGCATTTTATAAGATAAACGATCGTGATTGGTCTATATCTGAGGAATTACTAAACATTAATGGCTAATTTTGTTAAAATAGATGTTCAATACTGTTGAGCTCGATCAAAGAAATAGAATAAATATGAAACCAGTTGCTCAACTTTGATATATTTTGTGATTTGACACCTAGGCTTTTCGTTGCCTTTACACCATCTTCAGCGTATCAGACGATCATGATTAAGTGATTTATATGTCTATTTTGAATTTCAATAAATGTACTACCTAGCTTAAAAGGCCTGGCATCACCCAGTTTTTATTTTGTAATTTGAAATTAATTTATGAAGGACTTTCGAATTTCAAACTCCTGGGCCTTGTATAATATGTATGTAGAACTTGAAATGAGGAAGAACGACTTATCACACTCACACTATTCCCTCAGAAAATGCTAGATATAGCTTTTTATGGCTCATAGAGGATGTTGAATGTTGCATTCCGTTGCTTCTACACACCATGGCTGGGAGGGATTAAAATAAGAAGAAACATAAATTCCAATTACATAAGATTGTAGCCTATTGTCTTGACGGAAAATTTTATTTCTCACTCTCATAGGACTGAAAATGTTCTATCCTACTTTGTCTTCTTGTAGATGTTTAGGGCCTATGATAAACATCCCTATAAAAAACGTACAGCTATGAGTGACGTATCAGTGGACAGGAATTTTTACAGACTTCTCATATAGCATACTCATTGGCACATACTTAAGCTGTTCCTACAATACGACCGCTTATTCTACATCAAAATATGAATTTAGAAAACAATATTTTCCATGTCGATGGTAGAGAAAGTTATGTGACTGCTTCACATTGTGTTTTATTTTCGTGGACTTCATTCTTCCAGAATTATTCTCACCAATGTATTACATTGATAGCATCAGAATTTGTTAAAGCCCAGTATTATATAATTCCCAAATCCCTATCTGAACACTGTAAACAATACACTGTTGTCATGATAACTGAATTGCATTTCATTTTTTCAGTATATTATTTTCAGAAATTATACAATTTTTCAATGGAAGGAGTGGCTTGTTTGAATTTTAATTTTGACCGTGTTACTTTCTGGGCTTAACTGGGTATGTGTACAAAATTTCATGCAAATTGTTTAAGAAATGTAGATTTTTTTTGTTATGAAAACATGCGACAGCAGAACTCTCATACTGTGCCTCATTTCACATTTCCGACTTTTCCCGTGGATTTTCCAAAAATTTTCTTTCATACAAACCTTGTCCTGACAATTACGAATACAACAAAAAAGAAATCAGCCATATTAAGATTAATTTTATCAGTGAAAATGGCGTTCGCATACTCGTGTGTACTCTATAAGTACAAAGATTAATATTAATTGTATGTTGAAATAAACAATCAGTTCATTATTTCATAGAATTAAAGAAAAGTTAAGAATCATTAAGTTCAATTAAAGAAACTTGTTTTAGTAAGAAAAGAGTTAAACTTTCAAGTTAGAAGTTTATTTATCAAAGTTACATTTACTTCAATATTTCATTTCAATTTCATTAATGCTTAAATGTACTAATTTAATTTTAAATAATAATATTTTTTATTACTTTTATTAATCTATTGTGTGCATGAGCTTTACCTATGTGCATGATCCTAAAATAGGTCTGCAGTGCCTTACCTGCTATACCATGCCAATCCTGACAACTTAGGCACTTTGCGATTAGCTACCAAGAGTACCCAACAGAACTGGTTGTAGACTATTCTTCAAACAGTTAAACATACTTCTACCAAGTATTTATATATATGAAACCCTAATATCTATGAAAAATAATTTGCATGCATATTCAACTAACTCAGAATTACACTCCTACAATACTAGGAATAAGTATGCTCTGTTCACACAAATGCCTACCAGAAAAGTTTCCTCTACACTGCTACGGCTGTAGCATTGAACGGATATTATGTTGAAAAGTAGGGTTTTGTAGCCAAAAGATTGGGGAATAATATGTTGTATTCGAATCCTGAATAAAACCAACCTGCTTTAAGAAAAAAAATGTGTTGCATTACTTATTGAACGACCCTCGTACTATTTACCCTCAATTAAACAACAATATAATCCGGCAGACCACAAAAGGAAATGCCGAATTTTGACTCGCCAGTGCCTCAATGCCAGTATAAATTTCTGTAAGAAAAGAACATTCACAACATTACAGTTATTTACAGTTTTTCTAATTAAGTAGGTCATCAGAATCCGGGCCCTGGTAATGATCATAATGTATGGGAGAAAACATAAAAGAGATCAATCACAAATACCTAACAGCATCCATTGCTTATGAGAGAGAAAGAAGAAGAAAGCAAACTGTCAAAAGATTTTTGTTTTAAAGCATTGGATAAATCTTGTCAAAGAGATTGGGGAAAATGTAAATTTCTGAAGATGGAGCTTGATGATTTTAAGAATTTCAGAAGTTCAGCTATGGGTGAGAGCATACGAATTCAGAGTAATCTGGTTCTGCCTACTAGATCAGATCTATTGGTCGCCTTTCAATGACAAACTGAAACAATATAACAACAAGACTTTTACAGGAAATTACCTCCTCGGATTTTTCTGAGGAAGGGAGGTCTGGCAGGGGTGCACTCAGCCACGTGATTCAAATTGAGTAGTTACTTGATAGAGAAGTAGCGGCTCCGGTCAAGAAAACCACCATTAACGGCCGTGGGTGTCGGCATGCTGACCACATGCCCCCCAATCCTGCCATCTGCCTACGGGAGATGACGCAGCGGTCGGGTGGTAGGCCAAGTCCCTCCAGGGATGTAGCGCCACGGAGATTTTTTTTTTTTTTTTTTTTTTTAATGAACAGAAGTAGTTGTCATAATATGCTAGAATGTCCCACCTGTAATTACTATGAAATGGCTGATACTGCGATTTGCATTGAAGGTAGAAACAATTAGATACAAGCAATCTATGATAGAAACCATTTAAGTACACATTCACAAGTCGTAGATGTTTACTAGATGAAGGTTCAAAATATATTAATCTATTTGGAAGTATATATTCAACATTGATGAGAATGGCATCGTTCCATATGTTTTGAAGGTTTTCCCATTCACGGTGCCATGGAGAGATGGCATGATGGAGTGGAGTGATGGAATTTCAACCAGTAGGATATCCGTCGCACCACTTCTCTCCATTTAATCCTAGACAAGTTTTCACGTTCACGATACGTTTTTTGAGTGACGGTATTCCATTTGGCATGATGGAATGACCATGAATGACTGGCTTTAGGTTGTAATGTTCCTTAAAACCGGTAAAAAATAGTTTTATGCCACGCACTAGGCTCCTCCCACCAAGCTCTGATGGTACCCGCTTGGGGAGGAGGGGTTAAGGATTTCGAATGTCTCCTCTTAGATGGCGTTGCTAGTGATGCAAAAGGTAAAACTGGGAAAAATTTATTTTTCCTTTATGTCTTCCTTTCCCTCCCTTTCTCTCACCTTCTCCTCGTCCTACCTACCTATTTGGGACCTATTCCTAATGTTAAATTCTGGTTCGAATGGGATCCGAACTTCTGATTGCTAGCACCGTAACCAATAGCCTTAAACCACTTGCTGAGCGGTGAAGGGAGAATTCATCTATTTAAGTTTAGGGAGCATTACAGTACATGAGAAATAACAGTTTTGGTGCAAGGGTCATTTTTGGAATATTTTATTTTGTGTACTTTTGATATCGTGGCAGGGTAATATTCCTAACACTGTGGTTTTGTATATTTTTATGCGTATATGATGAAGGGTACAATTATGGCTTCATGAGGTACAATAGTGAGGTGTGCATGCTTGGCACGATAGCGAGGGGAAGCAGCCAGCGAGCGGAGTTTGGCTGGTGTGAGGCATTAATCTATCTTTTGTTGAGAGTTCATTTATAAACCCACTTAGTTCATAAAAATATGCAAAATGTAAGAAACACTGTGGAGTGAACACTTAAATAACCTAAAACTAGTTTTATAGAAACTGATATTGGGAAGGTAGTCCTACCAAGGTATGAATCTAGTGAAGTTTAAGTGTGTTTTTTAAACCATAATATACTAAAACTAGTTACTCATGAGATTTGGCTGCTAGACAGGGTGGACAGGGGAGTGGTGTGCAGAATCAATCCCATTATGAAGCAGGGCAGGAAACTCGACAACGGTCTACTACAAGTCTCTGCATGCAGACTCCTCATGTTGTTACATTGGTAATGCTGCAAGCAGCTTTGTATGCACGAAGTTAGTGACAGGTCACACTAGCAGGTAACATAAGGCTTTTGTGCCATGTGCGAGGTTTGTGACATGATCAAGGTCTGCGCCAGGTTAGGTTAGTGATAGGTAGATCTAGCAGCAATACCATAACCACTGTCAGCATCATCAAGTTTCCTACAATGTTTCAAAATGAGATCAATTCTTCACACTGGTCTCCTGCCTTCCTCACCTCACCCATTGTCATCACAATCACTGAATCCTGTGAATAACTGGTCTACATTACATAATTTGGAACTCTTTCAGAATAGCACAACCATCTATGCTCCGCCATTAGCAACCATACTTCTCCAGTCAAAGAGGAAAAAAAGAGGAACGTCTGGCGCAGGGTAAAATTTCCCATCGCAGAAGAGATTCAATATGGGACACACTACATCCCGCGCTAATCAGTATATTGCTGCTAAACTAATATAACTGTTCCTAACCTAACATAACCTGTCACTGATCTAGAATTTAACGTCACTATTTACCTCAATGTAAAGTTCACAATTTTATTCTTTCAATGTTGAAACGCAGCCTTCTGCCTCTGATGTAGTCATGAGAATTGTCAAGAGGATTTTTATCAGTTTTGTAATTTCACTATATCATCTAGATTGTTTTCCAAAATAAATTTTAGCAGCTCAATTAATTTGCAATATTCATGAACATCAGACCTACAATTGAATACTTTTAGTTCAGTTTCAAGAATTCATTTTTGCTCACAACACACATGGAGAGAGAGAGAGAAAAAAAAAAAAAGAGAAAAAGAAAAAAGAGAGGGAAAAAAAAACTACTTCCTTCCACCAGCATGCCAGGGTCGGCACTGAGGGAGAGCCAGTGCTCTCTCCCCCTCGTGTGCAGCTTCCTATTTGTACATGCACACAACAATTGCCATAAGACAGATTTAGGTTGTGCACCAGCAAAGCTCAGCCCACACTCGCTCACTGGCCCACTTCCCCTGCTGAGTTCAGCGTGTTTTTCTTTACGAATTTTGAATAATATATTACAACAGGATGCATTACTTATGGTATATTTTGCATATTTTCACTCGGTAATGTGGTATGGAATCATATTCTGGGGAAACTCTTCCCATAGGGAGAAAATATTTAGATTACAAAAACGGGCAATAAGAATAATATGTGGAAAGAAAAAAAGGGAATCTTGTAAACCGCTATTTGAAAAATTAAAAGTCCTCACTCTTACAGGGGAGTATATACTCTGTTATGTGTTATATAGTGGATAATATTGATAAATTTCAAACTAATTTCAGTACTACCAGAAACATGAATGATCTACACAGACCAACTAACTAGTTAAAACTCTTTCAGAAGGGTGCATATTATTATGCAATACAGATATATAACAAGCTTCCAAACAACATTAAATTATTATGTATTCAAAGAAAAAACAAACCTTTCAAAACATCTGTCAAGGAATTTTTAATAACTCACACCTTCTACAATTTGGAGGAATATTTCCAGCTTGGATAAATTTGGCAGCTTACAGTTTCTGTATATTATTGTTATAACATGCCTGTATTTTTTGATCTGATGTGTTCTATATCCTTGAGCCCCGCTCAACACAGAATCTACAGGACGAGATATCAACATCTACATCTACACAGTGCTGGATTTATACTTTTCATAAGTACAGGCCATTTTATTTGTTGTAAAAAATATAATTTTGTAAGGCCCAATACTCATATTTTAATAGATAGAGAGCTATCTATCTACAAGTGACTTGATTAACATTTATAATCGCGCACAAACTTAACAGCTTACCAAAGCGAGCAAGTGCCCTCTGAAATCTGCCGCCCCTAGGACGCTGCCACCCCTAGACTGCGGCCTATACGGCCTATTGACAAATCCAGGACTTCATCTATACACATGGCTTCCGAGCCAATGTATGTGCCGCTGCCTAGAGGTCATATTGTACAGCTTAGAGTTTTAGACTTGAATGGTATGGCATCCACAAGATTACTTAATTAATGCAGTGAAAATGACCCTTGCACCAAAACGGCTCTTTTCAGAGCCAACATACTATTTCAAGATTATAATAAATTATCCTCACACCAAAACGGCTGTTTGTTATGCGTTAAAGCCCTCTAAACTTAAATAGATGACTTCTCCCTTCACTGCTCAGCAATTGCTCATGGTGTAGTGGTTAAGACTGCTAGTTATGATGCTAGTCATCCCATGTTTGTATACCGGTCGATGCAAAATTTACAGTTAGGCATAGGTCCCAAATAAGTACGTAGGGCAAGGAGGAAGTCAGAGAAAGGGAGGGTGGGGGCTCCTACCACCAACTCTCTAATGGGACCCACCTGGGAAGGTGGGGTTTAGGGTTTCGTCGCAGAATAGAATCAATGTGAGACAATAAACATCACGCTATTCAGTTTATTGCTCCTAAACTAACATGAATGTTCCTAACCTAACAAAACTGTGGAGCTTGGCTGGTGGCTGCATAAATCTATCTTTTACCGATGGTGGAAAAGGTAAAGAAGAAGAGAATAAAGGAGAAATAAATTATTACATTTTTTCCCCATTTTCATCTTTTTAACAATAGATGGCATTGCTAGAAGTGTGAGATCGAGTAGGTGACGAAATCCTAAACCCCACCTTCCCATAAGTGAGTTGGTGGAAGGAGCCTAGTGTGCAAACTAAAACTATTTATTCCCCCAATAATCAAACACCACTCCGCTGGAACTGTGAGGCGCACAGTTCCACACAAAGATTTTTGTATCTTTTTCATAAATTGAGGGGTGACTACTGGCATTACACTTAAGGATTATATTATATTGTACAAGTATAAAGAAACAATGAAAGAAAAAAGGGGTAGAACACTAACTCCTTAGCATTGCAATTTTCCTTCCTGGAACTGGAAACTTCATTAGATGTACCGTATTTTACGGACCATAAGACGCAATTTTTTACTTTGAAAACAGAGCCTCGAAAGTTGGGTGCGTCTAATGGTCCAAAGTACACTCAAAATATTAAAATAATTTTAAATATTGCTGGAATACCATAATTATAAACACGATGGCACAGACTTTACAACAATGCACTTGTCACAATCGTAAAATGAGGGTACTTGGAAGCCAGATATACAATGCGAAAATAAAAGTAATGTTGAGTTCTTTTATACAAAAGGAGTTGTCTCTGCCAGGTGGTTTAAATGAAGGGCATGGCCTATAAACAGCCTTGTCCCGTTACACTAACCGTAGGCTGAACTGAGGGCCAGAGGGTGTAAAGGTATTTTCAGTCTTTCATGAGAAATCTGAATTGCTGAAGAAAACAGGTGAGTCAACGAAAATAAAATTATTCAAAATTGTTTCTGACTACTATGAAAATGGAATGCTACCTCCAGACTTTATTAAAAGTAGAACTATAACCATTCCCAAGAAAGGTAATGCATCAGACTGCAGTAATTACAGAACTATATCAATTCTTTCGCATGCGTCAAAGATTTTACTAAACATAATAAAAGAGAGGCTAAAGGGAAAAATTGAACAGAATTTAGATGAAGATCAATTTGGGTTTAGAACAGGGAGAGGAACTAGAGAAGCAATTTTAGCCCTTAGACTAATTCTAGATAGAAGAATTGAAGTAAACAGAAGAACCTTTGCCACCTTCATAGACCTCGAAAAAGCTTTTGATAACGTAGACTGGGAATTACTATTCCAAACACTGAAAAAATTTGGAGTAGACTAGAGGGATAGAAGACTTATTCTAAACTTATACAAAACACAAACAACTGAAATAAATATTAATGGGAGCAGACAAGAAGCCAGAATAAGAAGAGGAGTGAGACAAGGCTGCCCATTATCGCCACATCTGTTTAATATGTTCATTGAGGAAGCAATCAGAGAAATGAAAAGAAAAACAAAGGGTATTAAAATAAATGGAGTCAGTATTCATAGCATTCGATTTGCAGATGACATAGTTATTTTGGCTGATTCAGAAAAGGAAATGAATAAAATGCTTAAAGTTCTATCAGATGCATTGAAAAATTTTAAAATGAAGATCAATAAAAAGAAAACAAAAACCATGGTGATCGGAAGAACAAATGAAAATTTTAAAATCAACATACAGCTTGACGGTACAGCCCTAAACCAGGTCGAAAGTTTTTGTTACTTGGGTAGCATTATCAATAAGTTTAACAAGTGTGACACAGAAATTAAGAGAAGAATAAACCTGGCTAAACAAGCATTTCAGAACAAAAGGAATCTTCTCACAAATAACCATTTAAGCATGGAAGTAAGGAAAAAAATTTGCCAAAACATTTGTAAGTTGTGTATTAACTTATGGATGTGAAACATGGACAATAGGAAAAGCAGAAGCCAAGAAACTAGAAGCAGGAGAAATGTGGATATGGAGAAGGCTAACAAAGACGAGTTGGGTGGATAGGAAAACAAATGAAGAAGTGCTTAATGAAGTGATGGAAGAGAGATCCCTTCTGAATTCAATTAAGAGTAGAAGAGCAAAGTTAGTGGGTCATACATTTCGGCACAATGATCTACTCATTAACATTTTTGAAGGGAAAATAC
This sequence comes from Ectobius pallidus, assembly GCA_964059195.1. NCBI lineage: Eukaryota > Metazoa > Arthropoda > Insecta > Blattodea > Ectobiidae > Ectobius > Ectobius pallidus. The sequence continues at coordinate 201,328,771 of CAXKWD010000003.1, forward strand.
TGGGAAAGAAATCAAGAGGACGTCCAAGAAATTCTTTTATTAAAAACATGATAAAGGATATGGACGTGCTGTCATACGAAAATCTAAAGAGAACAGCGATGAAGAGGAAGACATGGCTACTACAACAAGGCATTGCCTTTAGATCCTGATGATGATGATGATGATGAGAAATCAGTTGAATTGTTAAAATTTACACGATGCCACCTGTACAGAAGAGATTTTTGTACAATGCAGGTGTTAGGTTAGACGTGATTTACACTGATTATATAAGGCTATAATTTGCTTATGCAATTAAGTATTTTATTCCCTTTAAAATTTTTCGTTTAGAATCACATCAAATTTCTTTTCCTTGAAATTTCCATCCTAAAATCAAGGTGCGTCTTATGGTCCGGAGCGTCTTATAGTCCGTAAAATACAGTACTTATTTTTGTTAAAGGAATTGATTAAGGGGTGAAATTCGTAGTTTTTATAACTCGATCTTGTATTTTTACCCATTTCAATCAATTCATTTTTGTTACGCATAAAACTCGCCAGCCATATTATGATTCTGAGCAAAGCAGGATGACCAACTGACCTCCTTGCATTAAGGTAAATAGTGGCAGTTAGGTTTGTTTAGGTTAGGTTATGAACAGTGATACTAGTTTAATAGGGCATAAGGAATTCACGCATTTCGAAAATATGTAATATCGTATCTCCCGTAAGGTTTGTCGTGTCGGTCAACCTGTGTACCCAGATAAGATGGCCATCAATTATATGTTATTATCATGAATTACGTATTTTAAGATAAGAGAATTACAGGATGCATTGTTATATATTACCAAATGTTGCACCTAATTATAATTCTAATTCTCTAATTCTCTATATGTTAATGACTCTAAAGTTACTGACTTGAAATTCACTTTTGATAGGAAACATAAGTACTTCTATAAGGATGCTAAATTTCTTGGCATCGTCCTCCAAGGAGGTTTAAATTGGTCATCTCATGTTGTATTAATCTCTAATAAGATTGCCAGAGGCATATTTGTGCTTCGCAGACTGCAAAAATATGTGACTAGAGAGGTATTAATTTCTGCATACTATGCTTATGTTCATAGCCATTTAACTTATGGTACTCTACTTTGGGGTAATTGTAGTTCTGCACTTAACATCTTCAAATTACAGAAGAAGGCTTTAAGGATAATCTATGGTGCTGATTGGAAAGCCCACTGTAAACCTCTTTTCATCTCATCTGGTATTCTCAGCCTACCATCTATATATATTTTACAGTGTTTGTTATATGTTAAGAGTAATTCTGATAACTTTAAAACTTATTCGGATGTACATACCTTTGGCACCAGAAATTGCAATAACATTTTACAGGATCAATGCTTGTTTGCAACTACCAAACATAATTTTAGGTACATGTCAGTGAAAATGTTTAATTCTCTTCCGGTTGCTACTAGAAATTTAACTTTTAAACACTTTAAAGGCTTAGTACTGATGAAACTAAAACAAATCTGCTTCTACAAAAATGATGAATTTTTTGAGGTAGCCAAAAACTTTAAATAATCTTTCAGTACCTACTATTTGACCTACACATTGCACTTTTTATTTATATATTTATTGTTTTGTAGTGTTGTACTGATCCTGTATTTCTTTGTATCTCTTTATATTTCAATGTATGTATTTCTAATATTATTCTTGTACCCTTGTACTATAATAGTTTGTTATAGGCTATTGTTGTTATATTGTATCCTATACCGCAGAACTGCGGTCAAAATGGATTAAATAAATATGAAAAATATGAAAATACTTGCACCTAGGGACACATTTTTAACGTTGTTTCGGTACTAAAATTTATAACTATAATGCTAAGGAGATAGGGCTGGTCCCGACAAAAAAAGGACATTATATTAAATGTTATCGATTATATAAAGTGGAAATAGGGGGTGCTGCAGTTCCACAGTGCCTATACACGAGCCGCCACTGCTGGTACTAGATTCTGTAAGTTACAATGTGCAGGTCTCAATGCACGATGTATTCTACATCCCTGAACCATTCTCGTGATTGGAGGTATTACAGAACAAACAAACAAAAAGTCGGCAGTATCACATACTATCTCATCTGTAGGCCTAATCTGGTCCACGTGCCTACGGTCGTTCCCAACCTCTCTCCCCCCACGTGGGGTTTCATACATATAGCGTACATCTCATCTGTAAGGCCCTAACAGAAATTCCCAATACTGTAACAAAGCGGTCTTCAATCAATATGGAATTTACGGTAAATGAATGGAAATAAGTTTTCTCGCCTTCAATTCGTTGTACGGCTCAACTCCTTGATTGAGGTTATCTGCCGACATTAAATGTCACACTATCGAAAATTGGTAGACATACTGTACCGTTTTGGGGACATTCTGCATAATTTCTACACAGCATGTAAGTACCGGTATCAGCCTACACTTCACAGTCTATAGAGAGAGCAGAAGACAACAGCAAAATCCATGGCACTTACCTTGTACTGCTGCTGTACCTTGTATGCCGATGTATCAACATATTCGCGTAATACACACTACACTGGAACTTTCAAAACTTCTTAATATCCTACTTTAGTCACCAGTAACTTAGCACATTAATTCACACACGCAAGAAACAACCGACACACTGCGCCAAGTAGACCTACCACGGACGAAATGAGCGATAACAGCTCTGCTAGTCAACCCCTAACTTAGGTACAGCGTAGGCCACGAGTCTGCGAACAAAACAAATGAAAACACCACACAGCCATCGGAAACTATGTACCTGAGCAAAAATTCTCAAGCAATAGTATTCTCATGTAATGTCTAACAGAAACAATAATCTGTGGTTCATGAATGCATAGGCCTATATATATCCACCTTGTTTTCAATTTGTTTACATTTTTATGCTTACCGGTACTGCAAATGTGTAAATGCAGCGTTGTATGTTTGATGTTAAAATCAAAGTACGAGACTGAGTTTCTAAAATAGGTTTTTTCCCCCCCTGGCGTAAAACATCGTTGACAGTCTCTTTTTTTCTTTCAAAATCATTGGTACTGTAGGCATACGACCCATATCCCTAAAACGAGTCTCTGGGTAGAATTGTTAGTAGTTTCTTCCGGCGTGGCCTTGTGGTTAGCGTCGCTGACTACAGATCCGTCGGCCCGGGTTCGATTCTGAGGTAGGGAGGTCTGGCACTCAGCCACGTGAATAAATCGAGGAGCTACTTGATAAATAAGTAGCGGCTCCGGTCATGGAAACCACCATTAACGGCCGTGGGTGTCGGCATGCTGACGACATGCCCCCAATCCTGCCACCTGCCTATGGTAGGCCTTTGTCCCTTCAGGGATGTAGCGCCACGGAATTTTCCCCTTTTCAGTTCCTTTCTAGTATTCCTATAGGAGGCCAACCCCCTACAGACAACATTGGATGAGGGAACTTTAGTTCAATTTAATAGCAAACTTTGCCACGGCAAGCTAGGGAACGGTAGGCCTACTAGGTTGCAACATTCGTTAGGCCTACAACCACCCAGCGTCCTGAAATTTCATGGCCCTGGGGTCGACTCGTACTCCAACAGAAATGAGTACCGAGAGCAATTCTAGGGATAAAGAGGGCCTGTGTGTTAACGCGCGATCGCTGTGCTATTAGATCGGAACTGAGTATATATTTTAATAACTCGCGTATATCTTGAAAGAGAAAGTTGTTTTTCTAGCAATGCCTTCATCGACATGCGTGCTTCATAATTTCCGAGAGTCAGCTGTAACATGATATCACACAAGTGTCAGCAGCTGTATTAATAACAAAGCGGCGCATTGATCCTGTGTATAGTGCAGTTACTCATTGGATGGCCGGTCGGCTTCAAAGGTTTCGGTGTTTCTTTATGTTAATTGATCTGACTAAATCGGTCTTGGGCTTCCGCTTTCCAAAACAAAAGCAACGTTGCAATATTCTCTCATTGTTATCACTAACCTCAGTTCTTCCTTCGCTTTATTCAATTCACACGTGTTATTGTTTACTGTAACTTGATCTTGCAACCACGCATTTCACTCCACGCGGAGTAGACGAGTAGCTGTCAAAATCGCCACAGGACATTCTTAGATTTTGATTGGCTGGGGTCAGTGGCGTAGCAAGCTTAGGTGGTACCCGGTGCGGAAAATTTTTTGTCACTCCCCATTTAAAGTATGAAAAGATGGAACAGTTCCGAGATTTATTTTTTGGACAGTCAAAGATAATCCCACAAGAGTTTAAGAGTTTATCAATAGATGCAGCTGCAACGAATTTATCTGATGTAACTCTTAAACTCAACGGATTATGCAAAATTAGTAATAATTATTTTTATACATAAAAAAACTAAGCTCCGAAATCATGGCATACTATGAATCAACAATCCATAAAGCGATTCGAGTTACCATGTTGTCGCCATGTTGTAACCAGTGCTACCAATGGTGCATATAAGATATAGTTAATCTAATTCAGCCAAATTTTAGGCTTAAGGAAAGACATACATTTCAAGCACATTATGCTGTACATTGTACATTGTACTGTTAAACGACAATAAGTGATATTATTATTATTATTATTAGTATTATTATTATTATTATTAATCTAAAGTACGTTATAGACAGACAGATATACGTTGTTTTCGTGAGCGAAAGATTCACGAAATGGGGGTGTTATCAATGATAAAGCGAACATCCTTTATTTCACACATTTCTAGGCCAAAAGACACTCTCGAAATTGTGCCAAGTCTTATTTTTGGAGTGATTTTTTTTATATTTTATTTTCCAAGCGAAGTCTCGAATTTTGGAAAGATCAATTTTGATAAAAGGACAAAATTTTGTATTTATGTTAGATACCTTTCAAGAAGAGGTTTATCTCAAAATTATTGACTGGGAGACCCGAAGGGAAAAGACCACGCGGAAGACCTAGACGTAGGTGGGAGGGCAATCTTAAAATGGATTTAAGGGAAGTAGGATTTGCTAGGGATGATTGGATGGAGAATAGGGTTGAATGGCGGACTCATTTAAGCGCGGCAATGAACCTTCGGGTTCCATAAAATAGATAATATTCCTTTAGCTTGCTGAGGAATTGTCTATTACCATTGAGTAAGCAAGTAAACCTTTCAAGACGTGAACCGAAGATTGGAGACAAGTTTTCCTTATTTTTACATAAAGAAACTTTTCTCGAAAACGGCTCTAACGATTTTCTTTAAATTTTGTACGTGGGTTGCTTATACTAAGAGCTAAAACACTTGAAACACTTTTTCGAACAAATTTTCTGAAGGGTAGTTAGGCTATAAGCCACCCACTCTGAGTACGCACTCTTTGCAGTACGGCCTCTTGCAACGGAAAATCGTACAAAAACAGAATGTTGTATTTGAATAGGTACCTTTTGGGGATGTGACACGAAGATTGGCGACGACTTTCTCTTATTTTTAGGGAGATGCTAACTTTTATTTGGGCAGAGGAAGTTACGCGAATTATACATAAGATTTTTTTATAGGTTGATTCTAATAACTTTCATAAACAAGTAATGTAAGTATGTTACGGAACTGTTTTACTAATAATCTATTCTTAAATATGCGCACATACCAGTTCAAAATTTAGATTGCCGGAGACTTCGGAGTCAACTCACATTCTGAGTGACTGCCGCAGAGGGTAGAATAATGGTTGCGGGTTGAGTTATCTCTATATATATAAAAGGCTTTGTCTTGACTGACAGGAATCAACGTAGAGCCTAACAGGTAGAGACTTGGAATTTTGACAGTACCTTCGTTTCATAATGTAGGTGCTCACTAAGAAGGGATTTTGAAAAATTCTGATTCTAAATGCCAAAAATTAAATGTTTTTGAAAATACTTAATCCCTTTTTGCATAGAATTATCGAAACAAATTCACAGAACATATTGTTGCCAATGGTATAGGTGGGTTTGGATTAAATTAAATGGATGTTTGACAAATTAGAGAAGGTATCATTATAATTCATATTATCTATATTAATAAAAGGAACTGTCCTCGATGTCCAGGGAAATCTACTGAACGCAGAGATCTGAAATTTTAAACATCGGTGGGCTGAAGGGTCGGAAAATTACCGCGAAGCCGGAATTTTAATTTTAGTTTTCGTTCGTGAGTTATGAGTGAAAAACGGGCAAAAAACGTGCATTTTTTGCGTTTTCAAAACATAAGTTTTCAGTTATACATTTCAATGTCAAATCAATTACAGTTGGCTTTGTCTATTTTTGTTACACCTTGAAAATAAAACTTTCGCGATCGCTTGAATGTTGTAAGCCCTAAAGATGGTCAAACGTTTTATTTGGACGAATAATAATAATAATAATAATAATAATAATATTTATTCACCATTAGGGATTACAAGAATCCAAAGGCTTCGTCATACTTAAGAACTAAAAAAAAAAAAAAAAAAAAAAAAAAACATACCTATACATACAGTACACACTCATACAAATGCAGACATTAGAACAAAATAATACAGAGTACAATAAGACACGGACATTTAGAATTTTACTTGTGATACAATTTTGACTTATAGAAATGGAGAGGAAAAGAGAAAGAGGAGAGATCAGGAGAAATCACGTAGCTCCAATTACTCCATAAATTATTATCCAGAAAAATAAATTTATAGAGTCAGTAAATTGGTGGAGATGAAATCTTGAGTACTATAGAAAACATGCTCCATAAGAAGATTTCTCACTTTGGTTTTGAAAAGTTTTGGACTGGTGTGCTTAAAAGAGTGGGGAAGTTTATTGTACAGAATTAGACCCGTGTGATTGATGAATTTTAAACTTCTGGAGGTTCGGTGGGATGTGAGGTGAAAATCATTAATTCCTCGCGTGTCATGGTAATGGTGATGGGAGTTCTTTGGAAATTTCGGTTTGTTTGAATGTATGAAGCAGTCTCTAGAATGAAGATGCAAGGGACAGGAAGAATATTTAATTTTTTGAAAAGAGGCTTGGTATGAGTGCGGTTGGAAACATGCATCATAATTTTGATAATCCTCTTCTGGAGTTTGAATATCCGAGTTAGATTGGGAGAGGTTCCCCAGAAAGGGATGCCATAGGAAATTACAGAGTTGATATTGCCGAAATAAAGAGTACGGAGCAGTTCAATATTACAGAATCTACTTAAAATTCTCAAAGCATAAGTGATTTTACATACTTTTTCAGCGAGGTGGGAGATATGTGTATTCCAGGATGACTTGGAGTCAACCCAAATACCCAGGAATTTAGAGGAAACAACTTCTTTTAAGCAAACATTATTAAACATAATTTGTAAGTTTGCAAGGGAGAAAGGGCAAAAATTTATGTAATTAGTTTTGGAAATATTGAGGTGCAGTCTATTGTAATTTAGCCAAACCTGGAGATTTTCCAAAGTTTTGTTAGCTTTAGCTTGAAGCTGAGCGCTGTCTATATCAGAAATTAGGATGTTGGTGTCGTCAGCATAAAGAATGTTCTTGGATAGCGGTAGATAAGCCGGGAGGTCGTTGATGTAAATAAGGAAAAGTAGTGGGCCCAACAAGGATCCTTGAGGGACACCGCAATTCACCTGCAGAAGGTCTGAATTCTGGGAGTCGATTTGGACCATTTGCCGTCTATTACTCAAATAAGAGGAAAACCAGGCATTTGCGGTTCCTCTAATACCATAATTATTCAATTTTTCAAGGAGGATGCTGTGGTTTACTACATCAAAAGCTTTAGTTTGGTCGAGGAAGATACCAATTGTGGGATTTTTATTATCAAGGGCCGAGAGGAGGTGTTCAGAAAAGGAGAAAAGGGCATCATTGATAGACTTATTTTTTCTAAAGCCAAATTGTGAATGGGATAATACTTCATGTTTATTTAGGAAGGTCATTACTCTATTGAACATGGCTTTTTCAAGAATTTTTGATATAGCTGATAGGAGAGAGATAGGTCTATAATTTTCTACATTGTCTTTCTTTCCCTTCTTGAATACAGGGACTACTCTCGCTTTCTTAAACGCATCAGGGAAATAACCGGTTGATAAAGAAGCGTTGACAAGGTCAGTTATTGGGTCGAGTAAATAGGGACATTGCTTTATTAAAGACATTGGAATGCCGTCAGGTCCTGAAGAGATTTTGTTCTTGAAACCACAAATGATTATACTTATTTCTTCCGAGCTAACAGGACACAGAAAGACTGACTGACTGATTTGTCCTTAGTAACTACGGTAGGAGGACTTTTATTTGAATTAAGGTTTGAGGCGATATTCACAAAATATGAGTTAAAAGTGTTAGCGATGTCAAGGGGGTTTTCAATAATATCATTATTCATACTCAATTTGATATGTTCACGATTGTTATCCTTGTGTTGGATTTCTTTTTTAATGATGTCCCAAATGGCTTTACCCTTGTTCGAAGCCGCATTAATTTTATTTGAAATGGCAGTTTTCTTTGCTTGTAGAATTACCTTTTTTAGAATCTTAGAGTATTCATAATCTCACTATACAGTGGTTTTCTGGGCCAAGAAACTCGAATCTGAGGTCGCTTTTACCAGACGATGCTATCTAATCGTGGTATGTAGTCCACGTGATTTAGGAGTTAATAAATATTATGATTTTACTATTATGCTCTTAATTTTTAATTTTTGAAATAATTATCGCGGGCGAAGCCGCGGGCACATGCTAGTGTAAAATATCACCGATTGTTGAAGTCTCATCTAAATTAATAAAACTGCAGAGACAAGCATCGGCAGAAATAAACACCCCTCCCCCTAACCATAATATTATTGTTCGTGTCAACACAGCGGCCAGTTCAGCGCGCTTTATTACCTTTGTTGACTGAAATTAAAACTAAAATAAGTTTCAATACGCATGTTGACTTGTAGAAAGTTGTTAAGCTTATTTAATTGTTTTAAATAATATTATTATTTTCTTTAAATTCCCTTAAGCGATCTTTTACTTACAAAGAGACATATTTTTATTTTGTCACCCCTCCGGGTGAAGGCACCCGGGGCGGCCCGCACCCCCCTTCCTACGCCACTGGCTGGGGTAACTAGCTGATTGGTGCGGTAAAAACAAAGAACATGGCTTGAGCTGTCGGCAAACCGCCTGGGTACGCAAAGAATAACTGGACTAAATACAGTATCTATTGTTGGCTGCGGTGGTCTAGAGGTAGCGTGCCTTCCTCTAGATCCGTAGGTCACGGGATCAAACCCAGCCACAGTCGATGGGTTTTTCAGGACGTAAAAATTCTGGGCACGGAGTCCTCCAGGAGGGACTTTAAGCTGGGGGGCCCGTGTCGTAGATTTACGGCAGGTAAAAGAACTCCAATCCTAAATTAGAGCCTCTGGACAAAATTTCTCGGCCCTTTCACGTCCAAGTAATACCTTAGTTTCCGGAGGGGGGGTTAAGGGGCGATGGGCTTACCACCTGTCCCTCTGCCCTCTCTAGGGAAATAAGCATAACAAAATTCATTTCGGTAAACAGAAACCTCCACTTGGATGTCCCTTCGCCCCAACATAGGGGGCTATAGGGTTCCAGACAGACAGACAGACAGCACTGCATATTTGGCAAGGTCTCTACATTAATAGTAAAAGTGGTAATTTGTAATTAATATAGGTTTTCTGAACTATTTATAACTCAATATAAAGTATATAAATATATACTGTATAAAAAAAGTTTAAAAGGTAAATTAAGTAAATGATGTAAACATTATTAAGTACAATCTTTATTTTTTAAGGGAAATTTAAGCCAAACATTTTAAAACGGAGTAATACACTTCTTTTTTTTTTTTTTCAGTACCCAGTTTGGATTTTTCGGTAATTCCCATCTTGGTGGATGTTACTTCTTTTTTCAGCTAGAGACCAATCATCGTGCTGATGAGATAACAGGAGAGATGATATGTAGGGGTCCTTAAACCTAAATCTTTCCAAACCAACAATTGCTGAGTTACATACACATTTTTCAATTTGTATACTGAAATCACACCAAATTATTTTCCATGTTAAACACATTTAACTGAGGCAACTTACCTGTATTGCCGGATTTTCAAACCTAATTTTTCCTACTAGCATAACACAATATTCTTCTTCTGATTGAAATTCCTGTATTCACTAAATATTTCTCATGGCAGCAGTTTTTTAAATGAAAAGAAATAGAACACTTTTACATAATGCATGTTATTGAAGAGAAACATTTATGAGTCTAATTAAAAACATGCAGATTGATGATGCATAGTCGCATTTAGCTTCATTTCAACTTGACAGAGTTGTGTGTTCCTAAGCTTGGTCAAAGGAATACGTAATCCTGTGATGATTGCACTGAAACCTTTACTGTCCTTTAGAAAATACACGTGAAATTTTTTTTATTCAGAACTGAGATCTCTTTAAATATGCAGGCATGTTACACTCAGCTATTACTAAGGGACAACTCAACTTGGAACATTTGAGGCCAATGGTCGCGTGCCAAAATGAAATCATGGAACTCCTGGAGAATAGCGTAGCCAGCCATGCTCTGACATTAGCAACCGTGCCCCTCCGAGCCACGGGGAACAAAAGAGAAACGATCGGTCCAAGGTAAAATTTCCCGCTGCAGTAAAAATTCAATGTGAGACATAACAAACCCCGCTCTATTCAGTATATTGCTCCTAAACTAATACAAATGTTCCTATCCTAACATAACTGTCATTGAAACAGAATTTTGCTGTCACTACTTCTAGAAGCCTTTTTACCCTTCCACACCTTTCGTAAAACATTGTTATATGGCATGAACCCTGCGCTATGCAGAATACTGCTGCTAAACTAACATGACTGTTCCTAGCCTAACAAAACCTGTCACGGACCTAGAATTCTTAATACAGAAGCTTTTTTACCCTTCCACATCTTTCATAAAACATCGCTACAACAGTTGTTTATCTGCAGAATTCACTTTTCATGTAATCATGTTCGTAATATTGGCGACATTGTAGACTTGGTCCCACTTGGTATGGCCCGGTTATGACGGCGGTCACCTCATTCTCAAGTTTAGCGGAAAACAAATTTTTTCTTATAAAAAAAGCAAGTACCCAACTTTCAAATTTTAACACATAGATCATATAGATCTATACATCATATAGATACTGATATTGGGAAGAACACAGGGAAGTCATAACATATATATTATGGTTTTTAGCACACTTGAACATCACTATTGAAGTGAAGTTTAAATGTGCTGAAAACCATAACATATACCATACATCATTCTTGCTATTTGATGCTATGTGTATTACAAAAAACAGTGCATAGAAAATGCGTAGATAATCAAAATAACAGAACTTGAACGCAAAAGCACTTATAACTTTTAGGCTTACACTCATTAATTAATTGTGTTATGTTGGAAGCAATGGGAAGAATCTTTTAAATCTCTGTAAGCTAGAAAATTAATTAATCTGCCGCTTATCAGTTGCCCTTCCCAAGATGTTAATATTATAATACAACAAAATTACAAAATGAAGTCATTGAAATGCCCCTAGTTATCTAGCATGAATGTCAAATCTCCAAGTCAATTACTATCGTCACTTAGCTTATCAGGTGATTCACCTTTTATTTCTTAGAAAGCTTTAACTTCTTCTCGAAGGATCCATTAGACTTTTAAAACATGTCAAGAAAGCCATGGATACCTTAATATCATGAAAAGCCATCTAATTCACTATCAACATTATTAATCAAACTAGAAAATCAATTACATCAATTTTTAACAGGACAAATTTGTCCTGTTAAAAAGGTAAAACTTTAGTGAAGCATGTATGTCAATATAATTTGATTTAGTGTAATTCCCAGCAACAGTTAATTTAGAAAATCAATGTTGATTCAGTCCCCAGGAATGAATAAAATTCACTGTCCCCCCCACCTCAAATTTCATAACATGGTCCATTGTTATTTTTTTGAGCACAGCGCTTCCTGGTGAATAATGCGCTATATAGGCTTACCAGTATTTTATGAGACACTTGTCTTATATGCTGATGGAAAATCAGGTTTTAGCAAATTTTACTTTACATTAATTTTTCTGTCATACATTTTTTATGCATTTTATCTAAAATTTTAGGGGATCCATTTCTTAAATGAAGGGGCCTGTCCTAGAGCATGTATGTCAAACATGCGGCCCCTTTAGTTGCAAAATGCAGCTCCCTGAAGTTTTAGGTAATTAGTACAAATACAAACACCATAAAATGTAACAGGAAACAGAATTTGCTAAATGCTGATTTTCTATCAGTACAGAAGGCAAGTGTCTCATAAAATACTGGTAAGCCTACATAGTGCATTGTTCACCAGGAAGTACAATGGCGTGTTATTAAAATTAGGTGGATATGGTTTATTGCATGTATTTAATATACAGGGTGCGGCAAAACATCCTCCCTATTTTAAATTTCAAATAAAAAACAGATGGATCAAAATAAAGAAAGTGCATTAACATTAATGATATCTACACAGTGGGAATTTAGGGTTTTCAGTATATTACATTAGTTCACCTCACTGCTAAGTGTAAATAGACCTTAATCCTGTCTCTGTGCTCTTATAGCATGGTTCACCATATCATTAGGCGCTATATCCGCCGCAACATTCGCACAAGATGGGAGTAGCAGTCAACTTGTGTTGTCATAACGACAGAAAAAAACAAGTGATAAACAGTAAACAAAAATTGAAAAGGATATTGAAACCGCGGAATTGACATTCAATACAGTATCCAACCATACCGTGGACGGGAAAAGAACGTGTCTACGCTGTGGAATAATTTCTGGTAAACGGGTATTCCGTTGTCGCTGTCCAGCATGCTTTCCGGATTCGCTTCCAAATTCCCCCTCGTGGTGCAGTTCCAGATCGGAAAAGCATTAGCTTATGGGTGTCAAACTTTAGAGCAAGTGGTAACATGATTAAAAAGGGAGGGGGAAGATCACGCAGCGTTCGAATTCCAGAAAACATTAAACTTCCCACTGTGTAGAATCATTTATGTTAATATAGCTTCTTTATTTTGATCCATCTGTTTTTTATTTGAACTTTAAAATAGGGAGGATGTTTTGCCGCACCCTGTATTATTATGTATGGGGATATATGGTGAGCTCATACGACAAATCCGAGTAAACCAACTGCTAATATAGCAAAGATTATCCCTAGATTTCCAAATGCTTCTTTATTCCCCACTTTCGTGGCAAATAATATGAGAAATTATCCTGAATCCTGGGAATTGATAATTCATCTTGTGCAATTATTTTCAATAACAATGAACCATATTTTAAAATCCGTATGGCAAACAAGTGAATTATTTGTTCCAGGGGACTGATTCAACATCAGGTTTTCTACTCAATTAGTGCTATAGGCAGTGAATTTGAGGGCTTGTCATGCTATTAAAAAGTTTGCTGGCTTTCTTGCCATCAAGGTCTTTTTGCTTTTGGCCTCCGAGGAGAAATTAGTTTTCTTAGAAATGAAAGGCAAATCACCTGATGAGCTACCTGATGGTAATAATTGGTTTGACATTTAAATGACAAGTTAAAAATGACAAGTTAAAAATTACAAGGGAAAGATCAGTTTGTAATTTGTTTGGCAATATTAAGGCCTCGGTAAGGGCTTAATTCATTTTCCTATCTACCAGGGCCCTATTTCATAAAAGTTATAAGTTTACAGGTGACATAAAATTGTCTTACAGGTTTACATTTTGACAATTGTGTTTTTCATAAAAGCTGACAACTTTACATAAATGTCATGACAATTTTACATTTTGTTTCTCAAAACTTTTGAGTTTACAGGTAAAAGTCTGACAAATATGTCAAATCTTAGGATATCTATCATTTATGAAACATTAATTTTTGCTGACATATTTACAAAAATGTAGAATTGTCATTACAGAAGTGACAGGGAATCTTTCATATGTAGGCCAACAGAGTAGGTTATGTAAATGTGTGGCATAACTTGGCAAACTTTCCTGTGATTTAAACTTGGTTAATAAACTTGCTAAATTGTCTCTAACGGGACCCGCCTGGAAAGTAGGGGTTTTGGGTGGGGGAGACATCCAGTGGCGGCATTTGAACTACTAGCAGCAACGTTAGCACCATCTACATGTAAACTGGTGAAACTGAAAAAATATTTATTTCCCCTTTCTTCTTCCTGTCATCTCCTCTTCATCCTACCCGTGCCTACCTATTTGAGACCTATTCCAAGGAGTAAATTTTGGTTTGACCGGGACTTGAACTCGGGACTCCTAGTCTTAAGTATTACGCCACGAGTGAACGTTGAGCAGTGAAGAAAGCTTTCGTACATTTGAGTTATGATAGGTTACAAGAGTTTCAACGCAAGAATCAGTTTTTATAATTTTGAGATGTTTTGTTAGTTATGAAAAGAGCAAGGGAACTGTCCTGCATCAATTAAGAAATATTTTAAGTTATAATACGGCGTTCTTTATAATTGCAAAATATTATGTGTGGTGTAAGGGTCATTTTTTGGTAATCTTCAAGTTTAGCGTAATTGTGAAATGTTCTGTTGGCATACATGGCACTTTTTATAATTGTGAAATAAGTTATTATGTTTGGTGCCAGGGTCTTTTTTTAATTGTGAAAGCATGTAGATGTAGATATCTCGTCCTGTAGATCCTGTGTTGAGCTGGGCTCAAGGATATAGGACACGTCAGATCAAAAAATACATGCATGTTATAACAATAATATAGGTCTACAGAAACTGCAAGCTGCCAAATTTATCGAAGCTGGAAATATTCCTCCAAATTGTAGAAGGTGTGAGTTATTAAAAATTCCTTGACAGCTGTTTTGAAAGGTTTGATCTTTCTTTGAATACATAATAATTTAATGTTGTTTGGAAGCTTGTTATATATCTGTACTGCAGAATAATACGCACCCTTCTGAAAGAGTTTTAACGAGTTATTTGGTCTGTGTAGATCATTCATGTTTCTGGTAGTACGTCCGTGTACACTAAAATTAGTTTGAAATTTATCAATATTATTCACTACATGTAGATGTAGATATCTCGTCCTGTAGATCCTGTGTTGAGCGGGGCTCAAGGATATAGAACACGTCAGATCAAAAAATACATGCATGTTATAACAATAATATAGGTCTACAGAAACTGCAAGCTGCCAAATTTATCCAAGCTGGAAATATTCCTCCAAATTGTAGAAGGTGTGAGTTATTAAAAATTCCTTGACAGCTGTTTTGAAAGGTTTGATCTTTCTTTGAATACATAATAATTTAATGTTGTTTGGAAGCTTGTTATATATCTGTACTGCAGAATAATACGCACCCTTTTGAAAGAGTTTTAACGAGTTATTTGGTCTGTGTAGATCATTCATGTTTCTGGTAGTACGTCCATGTACACTAAAATTAGTTTGAAATTTATCAATATTATTCACTACAAAACACATAACAGAGTATATATACTCCCCTGTAAGAGTGAGGACTCTTAATTTTTCAAACAGCGGTTTACAAGATTCCCTTTTTTTCTTTCCACATATTATTCTTATTGCCCGCTTTTGAAATCTAAATATTTTCTCCCTATGGGTAGAGTTGCCCCAGAAAATGATCCCGTACCTCATTACCGAGTGAAAATATGCAAAATATACCATAAGTAATGCATCCTGTTTTAATATATTATTCAAAATTCTTAAAGCAAAGCATGCTGAACTCAGTTTTGGACTTATCATTTCTATGTGTGTCTTCCAGCCAAGATTTTGGTCAATTTGCAGTCCTAAAAATTTTACATTGCTAATTTCTTGTATGATTTGTGTTCCATAATTAATTTCAAGATTTGAGATACATCTGTTTTTTGTCCTAAATTGTATAAAATGGGTCTTATCAATATTAAGTGTCATTTATTAGCCAGAAACCATGTGTTTAACTCGTGAAAAGCCTTTGTAGCTATTCTTGATAAATGTTCTTGTGACGTTCCTGTTACAAGTACACTAGTATCATCTGCGAAGAGCAATACCTTTGATTCGTCACTTAAGTTATAGGGCAAGTCATTAATGAAAATTAAAAAGAGCAAAGGTCCCAGTATTGATCCCTGAGGTACCCCATTCTTAACAATCCCTAGGTTAGATTCATTTCCATTTATTATTACCTTTTGAGTTCTATCAGAAAGATATGATTTGAACCACTTAAGTGTTAAATTATCGAACCCATAATGATCCAATTTTTGAAGTAATATTTCATGATTTATACAGTCAAATGCTTTAGCTAAGTCGCAGAAAATTCCCAGAGCATATTTCTTTTTATCTAACGCTTCCAATATTTCTGTAGTAAGTTGAAATGTAGCATTCTCAGTGGACATGCCACTTCTAAATCCAAACTGAGATGAAGTAAGAATGTCATTCAAATTTAAAGAGGGGCTTAACAATAGCATGCTTCAGTCTTTCTGGAAATATTCCATTTTCTAATGAACAATTGCATATGTGACTAAGAGGTTTACTGAGTTCCGATGAGCAGCTTTTTAATAACTTATTACTTATCTCATCCCATCCAGACGAGCTTTTACTTTTGAGAGACTTGATTATATTTTCAATTTCTATGTGGGAAGTCAGGTTCAATTGAAATCTATGGTTCCAAACTGTAGATTTTGTTAGTAGGTCTACTGCCTTAATGTTAATATTATTTATAGGAATACATTTCTCTGCAATCTTTATAAAGTGACTATTAAAAGCATTTGTAATGTCTGATAAATTGTCTAGTTTTATGTTTTGGTATATTAATGATGTACAATCATTGTTTCCCTTTGTTCTCCCCGTTTCGTTTTTTATTATATTCCATACAGTCTTAACTTTATTATTTGATTTATTAATTACTTGTGAAAAATGCCTACTTTTTGCTTCTTTGATTACTTTCTTCAGTATGTTGCAATACTTTTTATAGTATTCCTTATGAGCTTGGTTGTTACTGGTTCTATATTTTAGGTAGAGCTCTCTTTTGTTTGCACATGATATTTTAATACCAGCAGTTAACCATGTGTTATTCCTTGAATTAGGTAAATTAGCAGTTTTCTTTTTTGGAAAATTTGCCTCAAAATGTCGTGACACTATGTTTAGGAATTCACTTAATTTACTATCTACTTTGTCATAGGATAACATAGATTCCCAGTTTTCATTCGCAAGATCTTGTTTGAAATTTAAAATTGAATCGTCATTCATTACTCTAGTCATATTACTATGAGCATGTTTACTGTTCGAATTTACTTTAATATTGTTCAGCACTAACATTTGTGCATCATGATCTGATAATCCATTTAATATTGGAAGTACTTTAAAATTAAAATGTTTTTCTATATCTATGAATATATTATCTATTGTTGTTTGGGAGTCGTTCTGAATTCTCGTTGGAAAGTTCACTATGAAATCTAGATTATAGCTACCCAATAAAGATATCAGTCTGATCTTCTTCTCACTATCAATTGAGAAATCTACATTAAAGTCCCCACACAGTATAATATTTACATTAGTACTATACAGTGAATTAAGAACCCTTTCTAACTGATTTACAAAATAATTGAAATTACCTGATGGTGCCCTGTAAATGGCTAGTATTACAAATGTATCAATGTCAAAATTCAATCTGGCTGAACAACACTCAAAATCCTGTTCTTTACAGAAGGAACTTGTGTCTATATCACTGAAATGTAAGTTTCTTTTGATAAATATACTCACACCTCCACATTTAATGGAATGTCTACAAAATTTTGAACATAGTGAAAAATTATCAATTATTAATTGTTCCAGATCTGTTTCTGCACAGTGGTGTTCCGTTAGACAAATAACTTGAATTTCCTGTTTATTAGAATTAATTGTATCCTGAATGGCTAAGTTAAATTCTTCAATTTTATTTTCAAGCCCCCTTATGTTTTGATGAAATAGTGCAAATGACACATAACACATACACATAAGGGTCATTCCATGTCAAGTGAACCAATGGAAAAACGTGACCACCTCCGATTTTAGTCATACTTGGTTGTCATGAAGTACCACCTGAGATATGTTGAAGTACAAAATATCAGATTTTTATGTGTTGTAGTTTTCCAGTTATACCCTTCTGAAATATGGAAAAAAACCAAATTTTCTGCATAAGTGCAATCACAAAATGACGCATAAATCAAGCTGGAATTGACATAGATGAGTGGGAAAAGTACCAAAATGTAGCTTATATTATGAGCTTTAATTTGATATGTCACACGAGTACTTTCGAAAAAAAATATTTTCAAGGTTACCCAAAAAAAATTTGAAAACTGAATTTTTCAAAAACCTATATTTTGAAAATTTTGAAAAAAATCTCACAGAAACATACATATTTCAGCATCATGTCCTACAAGTTTTGTTATGGGATCGAAATGGGATCATATTTTTTTACATTTATAACAAATACTATGCACGCTGGGTAAGAATATATGACACAGGAATATTGCACTTAATTCTAAAATCCATTCCTTTGTCCAGGGAGTTGTTTACCAACATGCATATACCAACTTGTGCAAGTGGTCAAATGGGTATGAGTAAACACAGTCTGCAAGCATGTGAGTCAGCCAGGGAATGCAAGTTGTAACCTGTTGGACCTGGCTTCAGTTGTGCCTTGACTCTCATGCAGTGTGCTTCCTTTCTTCAAAGGCTGTACAAAGACTGTATTGCTGCATGTAAAGTAGTGGGTTCAGTGATTAAAATAGGCATTGTGTATTTCCCCAGTATGGCTGAAAAAGTAAGTGAAACAGCAAAGATTTTCTGCTGCAACCCTTTCAAGAAAGACAGACATCAGGGTGTGAAAAGAAGTGTGAGGCCTGTTACTGACTGGATGTGTGACATGTTTGACACCATTGTGGTAGGTATGAAAATTTGTGACAGTTGTAGGAAAGAACTATCAAAGCAGAAACAGGTTACAGATACAACAGATGACTGTTTAGTACCAGTAGCCAATACCACTAGGCCTACTAATGTTGATGAATCATTTGTAGCTTTAGATGTTACCTTAGAGTACCTTAATAAGTCTCTAAGCTCTCTAGAGGAGTCACCTGTTGCTAAGAGGAAGTTGCAAATGAAATCATACTGTGATAAAAAATACAGTAAAATAAAAAAATGTTTGACAGAAAAGGTACTAACAGCAGCAAGTACAAATACAGAGAAAACTGTTGACCATAAATCAGAATCATGTGAAGTCATTTGTCAGCTAAAAGAAAAGTTTCAAGAAGAAAATATAAGTGTTAGTGAAAAATTGCAAATTTTAACAGTACTACCTAAAAGCTGGTCATGCAGTGAAATACAAAATGAATTTCAGGTTAGCAACAGAATGGCAAGAAAAGCTAAAGCATTGGTGAAAGCGAAGGGTATTCTGGCAACACCAAATCCTAAACCAGGAAAGGTTTTAAATGAATCTGTGATTGAGAAGGTAATAGGGTTCTACAACAGTGATGATGTCAGCCGTCTTATGCCTGGAAAAAAAGACTTTGTTTCTGTGAAAACGGGTGACAGTAGTAGAATTCATGTACAGAAGAGGCTAGTGATGGGCAACTTGAAGGAAGTGTACGAGCTGTTCAAAAACAAAAATCCTACTGATAAGATTGGATTTTCGAAATTTGCTGATTTACGACCTAAACATTGCGTCTTGGCTGGAGGAAGTGGTACCCACACAGTATGCGTTTGTACAGTGCATCAGAATGTTAAATTAATGCTACAAGTGTTGAAATCCAAACAAATTACACTGAATGATGGCACAGATATAAGTAATTATAATTCCTGTTTAGCGAAGTTAATGTGTGAAGAGCCAGGCACAGCATGCCACCTTAATGAATGTCCTTCATGTCCAGGTGTAGATAATTTGAAAGATGAGTTACAGTTGCTGCTAGATAATGAACTGGTGGACAACATTACATACAAGCAGTGGGTTTCTGTTGACAGATGTAATTTAGTAACCTTCATCAAAACTGCAGATGAGTTTATAGAAACTTTGTGTGAACAGTTGTTGATTTTGAAGAGACATTCTTTTATTGCAAGAAGACAGGCAGAATATTATAATCACTTGAAGCAGAATATTGGAGTAAATGAAGCTGTGGTATGTATGGACTTTGCAGAAAATTATTCGTTTGTACTACAGGATGAAGCCCAGTCTTTTCATTGGAACAATGATCAAGCAACTATTTTTCCTATAGCAGTCTACTACAATGATCATAATATACACTACAAAAGTATTGTATGTATCTCTGAATGTCTACAGCATGACACCACTGCTGTTCATTTATTCCAGAAAAGGCTTATCTCTCATTTGAAGTTGGAAGTAATTAGAGATTTGAAAAAAATTTACTACTTCTCAGATGGTGCAGCTGCGCAATTTAAAAACAGAAAAAACTTTTCAAACTTATGCCACCATGTTCATGATTTTGGAATTGAGGCAGAGTGGCATTTCTATGCAACAGCCCATGGGAAAGGAGTATGTGACGGTCTGGGTGGTACTGTGAAAAGACTTGCAGGAAAGGCAAGCCTACAGCGGCCATACGAGCATCAAATCATGACACCAGCACAGCTGTTTACATGGAGTGAGGAAAACATCGACTCCATGCAGTTCTTCTTCTTCAATGAAGCACAATACAACAAAGAGGAAAAAATACTTGCAGACAGATTTCTGTCTACAAAAGCAATACCAGGCACACAGAAGTTCCACAGTTTCATCCCATTGTCAGATAAAGTGTTGTTGACAAAGGTATTTTCAAGAAGTGAACAGTCATCCACTTTTTCAGTGTTAGGACCACGTGTGCAACAGAGGCTGAAGCTAGCAGAAGTAAAAGGATATGTTACATGTGAGAACAACAATCATTGGTGGCTTGGTGTAGTTGTGGACAAAAATGAGACAGCACAGATAGTGGAACTGATGTTTCTGCACCCTGCAGGTCCTTCTCCATCATTTACTTTCAAAAGTGACTGTCCAAATAAACTGACTGTGCCTCTCTCTCAGATCCTCACCCTTGTGCAACCTACATGTCCCACTGGCCGTAGTTATTACCTCTCGAAGGAAGAGATGGATGCGGCAACCATGGCTCTAGAAAATTACTGTAGACAATAAATTCACGTTTTTGTCATTGAAGAAGGGAAGGTAACATGTTTTCTGTAAGTTTTTCTTTTTGATTGTAATGAAATTTTAGAATTAAGTGCAATATTCCTGTGTCATATATTCTTACCCAGCGTGCATAGTATTTGTTATAAATGTAAAAAAATATGATCCCATTTCGATCCCATAACAAAACTTGTAGGACATGATGCTGAAATATGTATGTTTCTGTGAGATTTTTTTCAAAATTTTCAAAATATAGGTTTTTGAAAAATTCAGTTTTCAAATTTTTTTTGGGTAACCTTGAAAATATTTTTTTTCGAAAGTACTCGTGTGACATATCAAATTAAAGCTCATAATATAAGCTACATTTTGGTACTTTTCCCACTCATCTATGTCAATTCCAGCTTGATTTATGCGTCATTTTGTGATTGCACTTATGCAGAAAATTTGGTTTTTTTCCATATTTCAGAAGGGTATAACTGGAAAACTACAACACATAAAAATCTGATATTTTGCACTTTAACATATCTCAGGTGGTACTTCATGACAACCAAGTATGACTAAAATCGGAGATGGTCATGTTCAAAATTGACAAAAAATTGGTTCACTTGACATGGAATGACCCAACACATAACAGAGTATATATACTCCCCTGTAAGAGTGAGGACTTTTAATTTTTCAAATAGCGGTTTACAAGATTCCCTTTTTTTCTTTCCACATATTATTCTTATTGCCCGCTTTTGTAATCTAAATATTTTCTCCCTATGGGTAGAGTTGCCCCAGAAAATGATCCCGTACCTCATTACCGAGTGAAAATATGCAAAATATACCATAAGTAATGCATCCTGTTTTAATATATTATTCAAAATTCTTAAAGCAAAGCATGCTGAACTCAGTTTTGGACTTATCATTTCTATGTGTGTCTTCCAGTCAAGATTTTGGTCAATTTGTAATCCTAAAAATTTTACATTGCTAATTTCTTGTATGATTTGTGTTCCATAATTAATTTCAAGATTTGAGATACATCTGTTTTTTGTCCTAAATTGTATAAAATGGGTCTTATCAATATTAAGTGTCATTTTATTAGCTAGAAACCATGTGTTTAACTCGTGAAAAGCCTTTGTAGCTATTCGTGATAAATGTTCTTGTGACGTTCCTGTTACAAGTACACTAGTATCATCTGCAAAGAGCAATACCATCTGCATGACACGGCGAGCAGTGGTTTTGATAGTTTATAAAAAGAGTATTGTTGGTGCAAGGGAATTTTCCTGCATTAAGGCGTTTTTTATAATTGTTGAAATATGTTTGGTGCAAGGGTATTTTTGTTATTGTGAAATATTATTACCGGCGTTGAGCAGCAGCTGGCAGGTGCATAGAAGATAGGGGAAGCAGCCAGCCAGGCAGGTAGCGAGTGGAAGGGGCATAAACTACCCACTTGCCAAACGTTGCAGGCAGGCAGTTAGGGGAAGGTAGGGAAAGCGGCTGTCACCATAGCAACGAGCAGTGGCAAGTGGAGCGAGGGCCAAGGTGTAGGGGGTCATTCCATGTCAAGTGAACCAATGGAAAAACGTGACCACCTCCGATTTTAGTCATACTTGGTTGTCATGAAGTACCACCTGAGATATGTTGAAGTACAAAATATCAGATTTTTATGTGTTGTAGTTTTCCAGTTATACCCTTCTGAAATATGGAAAAAAACCAAATTTTCTGCATAAGTGCAATCACAAAATGACGCATAAATCAAGCTGGAATTGACATAGATGAGTGGGAAAAGTATCAAAATGTAGCTTATATTATGAGCTTTAATTTGATACGTCACACGACTACTTTCGAAAAAAAATATTTTCAAGGTTACCCAAAAAAAATTTGAAAACTGAATTTTTCAAAAACCTATATTTTGAAAATTTTGAAACAATTCTCATAGAAACATACATATTTCAGCATCATGTCCTACAAGTTTTGATAAGGGATCGCAATGGGATCATATTTTTTTACATTTATAACAAATACTATGCACGCTGGGTAAGAATATATGACACAGGAATATTGCACTTAATTCTAAAATCCATTCCTTTGTCCAGGGAGTTGTTTACCAACATGCATATACCAACTTGTGCAAGTGGTCAAATGGGTATGAGTAAACACAGTCTGCAAGCATGTGAGTCAGCCAGGGAATGCAAGTTGTAACCTGTTGGACCTGGCTTCAGTTGTGCCTTGACTCTCATGCAGTGTGCTTCCTTTCTTCAAAGGCTGTACAAAGACTGTATTGCTGCATGTAAAGTAGTGGGTTCAGTGATTAAAATAGGCATTGTGTATTTCCCCAGTATGGCTGAAAAAGTAAGTGAAACAGCAAAGATTTTCTGCTGCAACCCTTTCAAGAAAGACAGACATCAGGGTGTGAAAAGAAGTGTGAGGCCTGTTACTGACTGGATGTGTGACATGTTTGACACCATTGTGGTAGGTATGAAAATTTGTGACAGTTGTAGGAAAGAACTATCAAAGCAGAAACAGGTTACAGATACAACAGATGACTGTTTAGTACCAGTAGCCAATACCACTAGGCCTACTAATGTTGATGAATCATTTGTAGCTTTAGATGTTACCTTAGAGTACCTTAATAAGTCTCTAAGCTCTCTAGAGGAGTCACCTGTTGCTAAGAGGAAGTTGCAAATGAAATCATACTGTGATAAAAAATACAGTAAAATAAAAAAATGTTTGACAGAAAAGGTACTAACAGCAGCAAGTACAAATACAGAGAAAACTGTTGACCATAAATCAGAATCATGTGAAGTCATTTGTCAGCTAAAAGAAAAGTTTCAAGAAGAAAATATAAGTGTTAGTGAAAAATTGCAAATTTTAACAGTACTACCTAAAAGCTGGTCATGCAGTGAAATACAAAATGAATTTCAGGTTAGCAACAGAATGGCAAGAAAAGCTAAAGCATTGGTGAAAGCGAAGGGTATTCTGGCAACACCAAATCCTAAACCAGGAAAGGTTTTAAATGAATCTGTGATTGAGAAGGTAATAGGGTTCTACAACAGTGATGATGTCAGCCGTCTTATGCCTGGAAAAAAAGACTTTGTTTCTGTGAAAACGGGTGACAGTAGTAGAATTCATGTACAGAAGAGGCTAGTGATGGGCAACTTGAAGGAAGTGTACGAGCTGTTCAAAAACAAAAATCCTACTGATAAGATTGGATTTTCGAAATTTGCTGATTTACGACCTAAACATTGCGTCTTGGCTGGAGGAAGTGGTACCCACACAGTATGCGTTTGTACAGTGCATCAGAATGTTAAATTAATGCTACAAGTGTTGAAATCCAAACAAATTACACTGAATGATGGCACAGATATAAGTAATTATAATTCCTGTTTAGCGAAGTTAATGTGTGAAGAGCCAGGCACAGCATGCCACCTTAATGAATGTCCTTCATGTCCAGGTGTAGATAATTTGAAAGATGAGTTACAGTTGCTGCTAGATAATGAACTGGTGGACAACATTACATACAAGCAGTGGGTTTCTGTTGACAGATGTAATTTAGTAACCTTCATCAAAACTGCAGATGAGTTTATAGAAACTTTGTGTGAACAGTTGTTGATTTTGAAGAGACATTCTTTTATTGCAAGAAGACAGGCAGAATATTATAATCACTTGAAGCAGAATATTGGAGTAAATGAAGCTGTGGTATGTATGGACTTTGCAGAAAATTATTCGTTTGTACTACAGGATGAAGCCCAGTCTTTTCATTGGAACAATGATCAAGCAACTATTTTTCCTATAGCAGTCTACTACAATGATCATAATATACACTACAAAAGTATTGTATGTATCTCTGAATGTCTACAGCATGACACCACTGCTGTTCATTTATTCCAAAAAAGGCTTATCTCTCATTTGAAGTTGGAAGTAATTAGAGATTTGAAAAAAATTTACTACTTCTCAGATGGTGCAGCTGCGCAATTTAAAAACAGAAAAAACTTTTCAAACTTATGCCACCATGTTCATGATTTTGGAATTGAGGCAGAGTGGCATTTCTATGCAACAGCCCATGGGAAAGGAGTATGTGACGGTCTGGGTGGTACTGTGAAAAGACTTGCAGGAAAGGCAAGCCTACAGCGGCCATACGAGCATCAAATCATGACACCAGCACAGCTGTTTACATGGAGTGAGGAAAACATCGACTCCATGCAGTTCTTCTTCTTCAATGAAGCACAATACAACAAAGAGGAAAAAATACTTGCAGACAGATTTCTGTCTACAAAAGCAATACCAGGCACACAGAAGTTCCACAGTTTCATCCCATTGTCAGATAAAGTGTTGTTGACAAAGGTATTTTCAAGAAGTGAACAGTCATCCACTTTTTCAGTGTTAGGACCACGTGTGCAACAGAGGCTGAAGCTAGCAGAAGTAAAAGGATATGTTACATGTGAGAACAACAATCATTGGTGGCTTGGTGTAGTTGTGGACAAAAATGAGACAGCACAGATAGTGGAACTGATGTTTCTGCACCCTGCAGGTCCTTCTCCATCATTTACTTTCAAAAGTGACTGTCCAAATAAACTGACTGTGCCTCTCTCTCAGATCCTCACCCTTGTGCAACCTACATGTCCCACTGGCCGTAGTTATTACCTCTCGAAGGAAGAGATGGATGCGGCAACCATGGCTCTAGAAAATTACTGTAGACAATAAATTCACGTTTTTGTCATTGAAGAAGGGAAGGTAACATGTTTTCTGTAAGTTTTTCTTTTTGATTGTAATGAAATTTTAGAATTAAGTGCAAGATTACGGTGCCATATATTCTTACCCAGCGTGCATAGTATTTGTTATAAATGTAAAAAAATATGATCCCATTTCGATCCCATAACAAAACTTGTAGGACATGATGCTGAAATATGTATGTTTCTGTGAGATTTTTTTCAAAATTTTCAAAATATAGGTTTTTGAAAAATTCAGTTTTCAAATTTTTTGGGGGTAACCTTGAAAATATTTTTTTTTCGAAAGTACTCGTGTGACATATCAAATTAAAGCTCATAATATAAGCTACATTTTGGTACTTTTCCCACTCATCTATGTCAATTCCAGCTTGATTTATGCGTCATTTTGTGATTGCACTTATGCAGAAAATTTGGTTTTTTTCCATATTTCAGAAGGGTATAACTGGAAAACTACAACACATAAAAATCTGATATTTTGCACTTTAACATATCTCAGGTGGTACTTCATGACAACCAAGTATGACTAAAATCGGAGATGGTCATGTTCAAAATTGACAAAAAATTGGTTCACTTGACATGGAATGACCCAAGGGTCATTCCATGTCAAGTGAACCAATGGAAAAACGTGACCACCTCCGATTTTAGTCATACTTGGTTGTCATGAAGTACCACCTGAGATATGTTGAAGTACAAAATATCAGATTTTTATGTGTTGTAGTTTTCCAGTTATACCCTTCTGAAATATGGAAAAAAACCAAATTTTCTGCATAAGTGCAATCACAAAATGACGCATAAATCAAGCTGGAATTGACATAGATGAGTGGGAAAAGTACCAAAATGTAGCTTATATTATGAGCTTTAATTTGATATGTCACACGAGTACTTTCGAAAAAAAATATTTTCAAGGTTACCCAAAAAAAATTTGAAAACTGAATTTTTCAAAAACCTATATTTTGAAAATTTTGAAAAAAATCTCACAGAAACATACATATTTCAGCATCATGTCCTACAAGTTTTGTTATGGGATCGAAATGGGATCATATTTTTTTACATTTATAACAAATACTATGCACGCTGGGTAAGAATATATGACACAGGAATATTGCACTTAATTCTAAAATCCATTCCTTTGTCCAGGGAGTTGTTTACCAACATGCATATACCAACTTGTGCAAGTGGTCAAATGGGTATGAGTAAACACAGTCTGCAAGCATGTGAGTCAGCCAGGGAATGCAAGTTGTAACCTGTTGGACCTGGCTTCAGTTGTGCCTTGACTCTCATGCAGTGTGCTTCCTTTCTTCAAAGGCTGTACAAAGACTGTATTGCTGCATGTAAAGTAGTGGGTTCAGTGATTAAAATAGGCATTGTGTATTTCCCCAGTATGGCTGAAAAAGTAAGTGAAACAGCAAAGATTTTCTGCTGCAACCCTTTCAAGAAAGACAGACATCAGGGTGTGAAAAGAAGTGTGAGGCCTGTTACTGACTGGATGTGTGACATGTTTGACACCATTGTGGTAGGTATGAAAATTTGTGACAGTTGTAGGAAAGAACTATCAAAGCAGAAACAGGTTACAGATACAACAGATGACTGTTTAGTACCAGTAGCCAATACCACTAGGCCTACTAATGTTGATGAATCATTTGTAGCTTTAGATGTTACCTTAGAGTACCTTAATAAGTCTCTAAGCTCTCTAGAGGAGTCACCTGTTGCTAAGAGGAAGTTGCAAATGAAATCATACTGTGATAAAAAATACAGTAAAATAAAAAAATGTTTGACAGAAAAGGTACTAACAGCAGCAAGTACAAATACAGAGAAAACTGTTGACCATAAATCAGAATCATGTGAAGTCATTTGTCAGCTAAAAGAAAAGTTTCAAGAAGAAAATATAAGTGTTAGTGAAAAATTGCAAATTTTAACAGTACTACCTAAAAGCTGGTCATGCAGTGAAATACAAAATGAATTTCAGGTTAGCAACAGAATGGCAAGAAAAGCTAAAGCATTGGTGAAAGCGAAGGGTATTCTGGCAACACCAAATCCTAAACCAGGAAAGGTTTTAAATGAATCTGTGATTGAGAAGGTAATAGGGTTCTACAACAGTGATGATGTCAGCCGTCTTATGCCTGGAAAAAAAGACTTTGTTTCTGTGAAAACGGGTGACAGTAGTAGAATTCATGTACAGAAGAGGCTAGTGATGGGCAACTTGAAGGAAGTGTACGAGCTGTTCAAAAACAAAAATCCTACTGATAAGATTGGATTTTCGAAATTTGCTGATTTACGACCTAAACATTGCGTCTTGGCTGGAGGAAGTGGTACCCACACAGTATGCGTTTGTACAGTGCATCAGAATGTTAAATTAATGCTACAAGTGTTGAAATCCAAACAAATTACACTGAATGATGGCACAGATATAAGTAATTATAATTCCTGTTTAGCGAAGTTAATGTGTGAAGAGCCAGGCACAGCATGCCACCTTAATGAATGTCCTTCATGTCCAGGTGTAGATAATTTGAAAGATGAGTTACAGTTGCTGCTAGATAATGAACTGGTGGACAACATTACATACAAGCAGTGGGTTTCTGTTGACAGATGTAATTTAGTAACCTTCATCAAAACTGCAGATGAGTTTATAGAAACTTTGTGTGAACAGTTGTTGATTTTGAAGAGACATTCTTTTATTGCAAGAAGACAGGCAGAATATTATAATCACTTGAAGCAGAATATTGGAGTAAATGAAGCTGTGGTATGTATGGACTTTGCAGAAAATTATTCGTTTGTACTACAGGATGAAGCCCAGTCTTTTCATTGGAACAATGATCAAGCAACTATTTTTCCTATAGCAGTCTACTACAATGATCATAATATACACTACAAAAGTATTGTATGTATCTCTGAATGTCTACAGCATGACACCACTGCTGTTCATTTATTCCAGAAAAGGCTTATCTCTCATTTGAAGTTGGAAGTAATTAGAGATTTGAAAAAAATTTACTACTTCTCAGATGGTGCAGCTGCGCAATTTAAAAACAGAAAAAACTTTTCAAACTTATGCCACCATGTTCATGATTTTGGAATTGAGGCAGAGTGGCATTTCTATGCAACAGCCCATGGGAAAGGAGTATGTGACGGTCTGGGTGGTACTGTGAAAAGACTTGCAGGAAAGGCAAGCCTACAGCGGCCATACGAGCATCAAATCATGACACCAGCACAGCTGTTTACATGGAGTGAGGAAAACATCGACTCCATGCAGTTCTTCTTCTTCAATGAAGCACAATACAACAAAGAGGAAAAAATACTTGCAGACAGATTTCTGTCTACAAAAGCAATACCAGGCACACAGAAGTTCCACAGTTTCATCCCATTGTCAGATAAAGTGTTGTTGACAAAGGTATTTTCAAGAAGTGAACAGTCATCCACTTTTTCAGTGTTAGGACCACGTGTGCAACAGAGGCTGAAGCTAGCAGAAGTAAAAGGATATGTTACATGTGAGAACAACAATCATTGGTGGCTTGGTGTAGTTGTGGACAAAAATGAGACAGCACAGATAGTGGAACTGATGTTTCTGCACCCTGCAGGTCCTTCTCCATCATTTACTTTCAAAAGTGACTGTCCAAATAAACTGACTGTGCCTCTCTCTCAGATCCTCACCCTTGTGCAACCTACATGTCCCACTGGCCGTAGTTATTACCTCTCGAAGGAAGAGATGGATGCGGCAACCATGGCTCTAGAAAATTACTGTAGACAATAAATTCACGTTTTTGTCATTGAAGAAGGGAAGGTAACATGTTTTCTGTAAGTTTTTCTTTTTGATTGTAATGAAATTTTAGAATTAAGTGCAATATTCCTGTGTCATATATTCTTACCCAGCGTGCATAGTATTTGTTATAAATGTAAAAAAATATGATCCCATTTCGATCCCATAACAAAACTTGTAGGACATGATGCTGAAATATGTATGTTTCTGTGAGATTTTTTTCAAAATTTTCAAAATATAGGTTTTTGAAAAATTCAGTTTTCAAATTTTTTTTGGGTAACCTTGAAAATATTTTTTTTCGAAAGTACTCGTGTGACATATCAAATTAAAGCTCATAATATAAGCTACATTTTGGTACTTTTCCCACTCATCTATGTCAATTCCAGCTTGATTTATGCGTCATTTTGTGATTGCACTTATGCAGAAAATTTGGTTTTTTTCCATATTTCAGAAGGGTATAACTGGAAAACTACAACACATAAAAATCTGATATTTTGCACTTTAACATATCTCAGGTGGTACTTCATGACAACCAAGTATGACTAAAATCGGAGATGGTCATGTTCAAAATTGACAAAAAATTGGTTCACTTGACATGGAATGACCCAACACATAACAGAGTATATATACTCCCCTGTAAGAGTGAGGACTTTTAATTTTTCAAATAGCGGTTTACAAGATTCCCTTTTTTTCTTTCCACATATTATTCTTATTGCCCGCTTTTGTAATCTAAATATTTTCTCCCTATGGGTAGAGTTGCCCCAGAAAATGATCCCGTACCTCATTACCGAGTGAAAATATGCAAAATATACCATAAGTAATGCATCCTGTTTTAATATATTATTCAAAATTCTTAAAGCAAAGCATGCTGAACTCAGTTTTGGACTTATCATTTCTATGTGTGTCTTCCAGTCAAGATTTTGGTCAATTTGTAATCCTAAAAATTTTACATTGCTAATTTCTTGTATGATTTGTGTTCCATAATTAATTTCAAGATTTGAGATACATCTGTTTTTTGTCCTAAATTGTATAAAATGGGTCTTATCAATATTAAGTGTCATTTTATTAGCTAGAAACCATGTGTTTAACTCGTGAAAAGCCTTTGTAGCTATTCGTGATAAATGTTCTTGTGACGTTCCTGTTACAAGTACACTAGTATCATCTGCAAAGAGCAATACCATCTGCATGACACGGCGAGCAGTGGTTTTGATAGTTTATAAAAAGAGTATTGTTGGTGCAAGGGAATTTTCCTGCATTAAGGCGTTTTTTATAATTGTTGAAATATGTTTGGTGCAAGGGTATTTTTGTTATTGTGAAATATTATTACCGGCGTTGAGCAGCA
The DNA here is from genome assembly GCA_964059195.1 of Ectobius pallidus. Taxonomy (NCBI): domain Eukaryota; kingdom Metazoa; phylum Arthropoda; class Insecta; order Blattodea; family Ectobiidae; genus Ectobius; species Ectobius pallidus. Next base: position 201,359,594 of record CAXKWD010000003.1, read on the forward strand.
GCTGGCAGGTGCATAGAAGATAGGGGAAGCAGCCAGCCAGGCAGGTAGCGAGTGGAAGGGGCATAAACTACCCACTTGCCAAACGTTGCAGGCAGGCAGTTAGGGGAAGGTAGGGAAAGCGGCTGTCACCATAGCAACGAGCAGTGGCAAGTGGAGCGAGGGCCAAGGTGTAGGGGGTCATTCCATGTCAAGTGAACCAATGGAAAAACGTGACCACCTCCGATTTTAGTCATACTTGGTTGTCATGAAGTACCACCTGAGATATGTTGAAGTACAAAATATCAGATTTTTATGTGTTGTAGTTTTCCAGTTATACCCTTCTGAAATATGGAAAAAAACCAAATTTTCTGCATAAGTGCAATCACAAAATGACGCATAAATCAAGCTGGAATTGACATAGATGAGTGGGAAAAGTATCAAAATGTAGCTTATATTATGAGCTTTAATTTGATACGTCACACGACTACTTTCGAAAAAAAATATTTTCAAGGTTACCCAAAAAAAATTTGAAAACTGAATTTTTCAAAAACCTATATTTTGAAAATTTTGAAACAATTCTCATAGAAACATACATATTTCAGCATCATGTCCTACAAGTTTTGATAAGGGATCGCAATGGGATCATATTTTTTTACATTTATAACAAATACTATGCACGCTGGGTAAGAATATATGACACAGGAATATTGCACTTAATTCTAAAATCCATTCCTTTGTCCAGGGAGTTGTTTACCAACATGCATATACCAACTTGTGCAAGTGGTCAAATGGGTATGAGTAAACACAGTCTGCAAGCATGTGAGTCAGCCAGGGAATGCAAGTTGTAACCTGTTGGACCTGGCTTCAGTTGTGCCTTGACTCTCATGCAGTGTGCTTCCTTTCTTCAAAGGCTGTACAAAGACTGTATTGCTGCATGTAAAGTAGTGGGTTCAGTGATTAAAATAGGCATTGTGTATTTCCCCAGTATGGCTGAAAAAGTAAGTGAAACAGCAAAGATTTTCTGCTGCAACCCTTTCAAGAAAGACAGACATCAGGGTGTGAAAAGAAGTGTGAGGCCTGTTACTGACTGGATGTGTGACATGTTTGACACCATTGTGGTAGGTATGAAAATTTGTGACAGTTGTAGGAAAGAACTATCAAAGCAGAAACAGGTTACAGATACAACAGATGACTGTTTAGTACCAGTAGCCAATACCACTAGGCCTACTAATGTTGATGAATCATTTGTAGCTTTAGATGTTACCTTAGAGTACCTTAATAAGTCTCTAAGCTCTCTAGAGGAGTCACCTGTTGCTAAGAGGAAGTTGCAAATGAAATCATACTGTGATAAAAAATACAGTAAAATAAAAAAATGTTTGACAGAAAAGGTACTAACAGCAGCAAGTACAAATACAGAGAAAACTGTTGACCATAAATCAGAATCATGTGAAGTCATTTGTCAGCTAAAAGAAAAGTTTCAAGAAGAAAATATAAGTGTTAGTGAAAAATTGCAAATTTTAACAGTACTACCTAAAAGCTGGTCATGCAGTGAAATACAAAATGAATTTCAGGTTAGCAACAGAATGGCAAGAAAAGCTAAAGCATTGGTGAAAGCGAAGGGTATTCTGGCAACACCAAATCCTAAACCAGGAAAGGTTTTAAATGAATCTGTGATTGAGAAGGTAATAGGGTTCTACAACAGTGATGATGTCAGCCGTCTTATGCCTGGAAAAAAAGACTTTGTTTCTGTGAAAACGGGTGACAGTAGTAGAATTCATGTACAGAAGAGGCTAGTGATGGGCAACTTGAAGGAAGTGTACGAGCTGTTCAAAAACAAAAATCCTACTGATAAGATTGGATTTTCGAAATTTGCTGATTTACGACCTAAACATTGCGTCTTGGCTGGAGGAAGTGGTACCCACACAGTATGCGTTTGTACAGTGCATCAGAATGTTAAATTAATGCTACAAGTGTTGAAATCCAAACAAATTACACTGAATGATGGCACAGATATAAGTAATTATAATTCCTGTTTAGCGAAGTTAATGTGTGAAGAGCCAGGCACAGCATGCCACCTTAATGAATGTCCTTCATGTCCAGGTGTAGATAATTTGAAAGATGAGTTACAGTTGCTGCTAGATAATGAACTGGTGGACAACATTACATACAAGCAGTGGGTTTCTGTTGACAGATGTAATTTAGTAACCTTCATCAAAACTGCAGATGAGTTTATAGAAACTTTGTGTGAACAGTTGTTGATTTTGAAGAGACATTCTTTTATTGCAAGAAGACAGGCAGAATATTATAATCACTTGAAGCAGAATATTGGAGTAAATGAAGCTGTGGTATGTATGGACTTTGCAGAAAATTATTCGTTTGTACTACAGGATGAAGCCCAGTCTTTTCATTGGAACAATGATCAAGCAACTATTTTTCCTATAGCAGTCTACTACAATGATCATAATATACACTACAAAAGTATTGTATGTATCTCTGAATGTCTACAGCATGACACCACTGCTGTTCATTTATTCCAAAAAAGGCTTATCTCTCATTTGAAGTTGGAAGTAATTAGAGATTTGAAAAAAATTTACTACTTCTCAGATGGTGCAGCTGCGCAATTTAAAAACAGAAAAAACTTTTCAAACTTATGCCACCATGTTCATGATTTTGGAATTGAGGCAGAGTGGCATTTCTATGCAACAGCCCATGGGAAAGGAGTATGTGACGGTCTGGGTGGTACTGTGAAAAGACTTGCAGGAAAGGCAAGCCTACAGCGGCCATACGAGCATCAAATCATGACACCAGCACAGCTGTTTACATGGAGTGAGGAAAACATCGACTCCATGCAGTTCTTCTTCTTCAATGAAGCACAATACAACAAAGAGGAAAAAATACTTGCAGACAGATTTCTGTCTACAAAAGCAATACCAGGCACACAGAAGTTCCACAGTTTCATCCCATTGTCAGATAAAGTGTTGTTGACAAAGGTATTTTCAAGAAGTGAACAGTCATCCACTTTTTCAGTGTTAGGACCACGTGTGCAACAGAGGCTGAAGCTAGCAGAAGTAAAAGGATATGTTACATGTGAGAACAACAATCATTGGTGGCTTGGTGTAGTTGTGGACAAAAATGAGACAGCACAGATAGTGGAACTGATGTTTCTGCACCCTGCAGGTCCTTCTCCATCATTTACTTTCAAAAGTGACTGTCCAAATAAACTGACTGTGCCTCTCTCTCAGATCCTCACCCTTGTGCAACCTACATGTCCCACTGGCCGTAGTTATTACCTCTCGAAGGAAGAGATGGATGCGGCAACCATGGCTCTAGAAAATTACTGTAGACAATAAATTCACGTTTTTGTCATTGAAGAAGGGAAGGTAACATGTTTTCTGTAAGTTTTTCTTTTTGATTGTAATGAAATTTTAGAATTAAGTGCAAGATTACGGTGCCATATATTCTTACCCAGCGTGCATAGTATTTGTTATAAATGTAAAAAAATATGATCCCATTTCGATCCCATAACAAAACTTGTAGGACATGATGCTGAAATATGTATGTTTCTGTGAGATTTTTTTCAAAATTTTCAAAATATAGGTTTTTGAAAAATTCAGTTTTCAAATTTTTTGGGGGTAACCTTGAAAATATTTTTTTTTCGAAAGTACTCGTGTGACATATCAAATTAAAGCTCATAATATAAGCTACATTTTGGTACTTTTCCCACTCATCTATGTCAATTCCAGCTTGATTTATGCGTCATTTTGTGATTGCACTTATGCAGAAAATTTGGTTTTTTTCCATATTTCAGAAGGGTATAACTGGAAAACTACAACACATAAAAATCTGATATTTTGCACTTTAACATATCTCAGGTGGTACTTCATGACAACCAAGTATGACTAAAATCGGAGATGGTCATGTTCAAAATTGACAAAAAATTGGTTCACTTGACATGGAATGACCCAGCATTTTCTTCCATTATACCAATGTAATTTTTTATTGGTTTGAGGGGAAAAAAAATTATCATGGAATAAAAAGAAATGAAAATTCTGTGGGAATCGGGATTCCAAATGCAAAATGGAAGAGCCCTCACTCCACTCTACATTGCCCGCTTCCCCTAGTCCCATTCCTTCACTTCCCCTTGCATGCTGAAGCTCAATGCCGGTATTGCAGCTCACTGTTCCTCCGCATGTTTAATGCTGAGTGCATATTATTTAATTTTTGTACCAATATGAAAAAAAACCACTACATACCATATAAAAAACACAATCACCAGAGCCTCTTTAGCATTACTCAGGACCCGCCACGTGACGGCAGAGGTTGGTTTGGGAAGGAGAGGTTGTATTAGTTAGCAAAATATTATGTACTTTGCTAACGTCACTTCACTTCCCCTTGGGTCCCTGTTGGCTCTTAAAAGAGCCTTTTTAAGGTAACCTAGTCAAACTTGAAATAAAGAAATGGAAAGGAACACTGGTTTAATCGCAATTCTTAGGGTCATACACTGACACTACATCCAACAGAAAATCTTGGAATGTCTGTTCTTTCCCTTTCCACTTACGGTACATAAAAGCAGCTAGGTAGCCTACGAAAGTTTCGTCTTTCTTCCGATTGGTGAAAGGCATACTTCGTCGCTTCGCGTGTGCCCACATCTTGGTGTTCACACCCGTATCGCAGTCCTTGAACTGAATCGAGCGGTTCACAGTCATCTTACGATAATCCTCCTCATTCAGACAATTATATGCCTTCCAACAGTCGGAATAAATAGTCGTACCAGGCAGTATACGTTCCTGGATAATCGCAAGAAGCGTTTCCTTGGAACAGTCTGCCACAGGACAAAGGAAGCAAGCATAGGTATCACGTTCCACAAAGCCAAATACCCATTGACATTCCACTGGTTTACCTTTAGGCCTACCATGCTTCCTTTTCCCGAACTCGAATACGTCTACTTCGACTATCTTTCCAACACCGCCTAGTTTGCTTTCATGTCGTTCCAGAACAAACATTATAGTTTTTCTGCAAAAGTAAAACCATTGCCTCACAGACTTATCGGCCACCCCGCATCCTTGAACTACGAGACTCAATGGTTTCATCTGTTTAAACCAGCAGTACGTAACCGCAAGAATTTGGGGAATAGTCAGTCTGGATTCCTCGAACCAAGAACCCTTCCTGATCGAACGAGAGACTTGATGTGGGGGACAGGTAATACTTTTCTTCGTTCTGCAGAGCCAATTTGTGCCGTCAGAAATACTTTTCCTAGGAACCTCTTTCATTTCTTTACCACAAGTCGGGCACAGATAACAGGAGCTAATTAGCCCGTGCAACTTACAAAATTGAATAGCCTCTTTTACCAGATTTGATCTTACCAAATTCAAGAAAAAGAACAACGATAATTCTGCACGCTGCACCTCGTTACCTGAGCTATAGCTAGTATTTGCTTCTTCGTTCTCCATTTTAATTTCCAATGTCGACACTTCGTTCTCCATTTTAATTTCCAATGTCGACACTTCGTTCTCCATTTTAATTTCCAATGTCGACACTTCGTTCTCCATTTTATTTTCCAATTTCCACACGAGGCACAAAGATTACATGTATCTAAACGCTTTGAATGCTCACAAAGTCACAAACAAAATGGAATGGACGAATCAGGACCAGGGTTGCCAGATCAGAAACGTAAAACAGTCGTACCAACAACTGAAAATGGTCGTACGCAAGTTAAAATCGTCGTACATTTTTCGAATTGTCAGGATGATGATGATGATGGTAATAATAATAATAATAATAATAATAATAATAATAATAATAATAATAATAATATATTAATACGTTACAAACCATAAGAAAGTAAGATTTCCAAATAGTATTTAAAGAAAAGTATACAGCTACTTTTGATATGCACGTGTTAACATTATACTATTAATATTAATAATAACAATCATATGATTATTATGTTTGGTCAAAATAAAACAAAAACAAAAGACCAGCTGCTCTTTATCGGTTTAATTTCTTTAGAGGTTTGGATTGCTTCGTTCTGCACACGTGCGGCTAAAATATAAAATATTTGGAGAAGAATAATGAGAGAAGTAGCAATTTAACAATACAACAGTACAACTTAGCGAGGTGCGGCACCGGCCCGTGAAAGCCTGTAATGGACCTAGTTTTATTTGACAATGGCTATTATAAGAGTGTATTCTGCCATTCAGTTAGCGACATGTAGGCATATACAAAATAAACTACGAAAAAACAAATTTCATGTTTATCCAAATTGAAAATTCTATTAGATTGCTAAAAAATTGTAGTAAAATGCTAATATTAAAAATAGTCGTATGAATAGGCATACGACACATGGTTGCGTCGTACGTCGTACAAATCTATGAAATAGTCGTATGTGTACGACTATAGTCGTACGTCTGGCAACCCTGATCAGGACTGCTCGAGACCATCGTAAATACAGACCTCCATGCACCTATCGATTACAGTCAAAATGGCGTCGTGCGCGGTTCTCATCGTTTAAATGCCGGGCCATGTGCTTTCCATGTGGTGTTTTTTTAATAGTGACCCAGTTGCTCCTATTGTTATGATCTAATAGTTATAGTTTTGGGTAGTTTTTTGGCACATTTTCAATAAAATGGGCAGGTCGTGTTGTGTACCAGGGTGCAAATCAAACTATGGTGCGAAGTGTGATGTCTCAGCCTTCAGATTTCCGAAGGAAAAATCAACGAGAGAAAAGTGGGTGAAGTGCATACACAGGGAAAATTTTGAACCAAATGACAATAGTGTGGTATGTGTTAAGCATTTCGACCCTAAGTTCGTAATAAGGGAAGACGTTGTTCCAGTCGTAGATGGTTCCCCTATTCGAATAAAAAGAAACGCCCCGAAGTTATCAGACGATGCTTATCCCACCATTTTTCCCAATCAGCCTTCATACCATACTGTTAGCATCTCTAAACCCAGGAAAGATCCACAGGAACGTTCACGGAGATTATTACAGGAAGACGAAAGTAATTTTATTAAGTGGTGCGAGAAAGACACAATTCGTGATTTTGCACACTTTAAGATTGAGGTTAGGGAGAAAGATTTTAGCCCCTTCATTATTTTTGAAAAAGAGGACTATGTTCTTTTTATTAAGATAGATGACAACTCAATTGATGATGTCCCATCATGTTGTTTGAGTTTGAAGATCGATAAAGACTTACATGTGAGGGTTTTTTTATAAAAACATCTGTTTACCCTCAGAAAACTTTAAGTGGATTTTAGATAGTGAAAACAAGGAGGATCATAAGGTAGGTAGATTTGGAGCTTACAGAAGACTGAGTGGGTGTTGTTATAGTGTTGGTGTTGAACAGATTCTAGAATCAGAAAGAAAACTGAAGCTGTTAAGTGTTTTGAAGCTCAAATCAGCTAAATATGGAGAGTTTAGTTTGAACAGTTTTGTATCAGAGGTTCATAAGCAAGTAACAGAGAAATTTTCTGAAAGTTTAGATCATCTGCAGCCTGCAATAGAAGAAGTTCCATATGCTCCTATTCCTGTTGATACCCAGAAAGTGCTTCTATGTATTGCTAGCTATACTAGCAAGAAAGTTAGTGAAAAATTAACTCTGCGTGGGGCATGTCATACTTGCTTGTCAATGCTGCAATCAGATGAGGAAATGGTGGTGTCAGCTGAATCACCAGAAGTTCTGACCTATTTTTCACAGATAAATAGAGGCGGTTTAAAATTTCCTTCCCCTTTTATGATTTCTCTGTGCAGTGATGCATACAGACTGTTCCAAACATTAATTAGTGGTTCATATGAGAGTGATTTTTTAAGGTTGCGAAACCAAAGGAATGCAGTAGTTAATTTAGGAATTGAAATGTGTGAACTGAAAATTAACAATATAGATGAAGTATGTGAGTGTGGTATAAGTGTCAACATTGTGATCAAGAAAAGTATGAAAGTGTTAGCCAACATTTTTATAAATAACTATACCAAAGTCCTTAATGAAAAAAATTGTTCTAAGGAACTGGCTTTGAAATTCCAGAGTAAAAAGTCTGTAAACAAAAGGAGTGGTGAAGTTGGAGAAAAAGTAACAAACCGAAAAGTGATGAAACTTAGCAACCAGTGAGTCTTCTCGGATCGACTTTTCGTTACTGACAGGTAGGCCCGAAATCCTGTAGAATTCTGTAATTTAATTAAGCAATTTAAAGTTGGGGTATTTTACTCTGATTAATGTGTTTAACCTAATGTAGGAACCTAACCATGTCTGAACAGTGAAATCTAGGGCATTGCAGGTTATGTAGGCCTAGTCAAAACATTAGCTTAATATTTCATGTAATAGGTTACAGTAGGTTATAATAAGAAATTTACAGTTCAACCCAACTGGAAAAATAACATAAATTATTGTAATAGTTATATTACGTGAAATACTAACATAACCTGTAGGCCTAAGCGGAATTACGAAGTCCAGACATATTGGATTGCCATATTCTAGTCAAATCCGTGATTGCAGTTTAATATTATTTTAAAGATAATTAAATAATTTTGTTCGTCTTAAAAAGTGTGCGAATATTTACAGTGTTCATTTTTTTTAAACTCAGGAAACAATGTTTGAAAAATAAAACTTCCAAACAGAGTCTTAATTGCCTAATGCGGTGCAACCACCGATCGCGATGGCGGCCATCTTTATTTTGTATGGAGGTCTGTATTTTACGATGGTCTCGGACTGCTACATCGTTGCTCCCAGGGTTGCCAGATCAGAAACGTAGAACGGTCGTACCAATATTCGAAAATAGTCGTATTCTAGTCAAAACTGTCGTATACTTTGTAATTTTTCAGTGTAATGAACGTATTGCGTTAATAATAATAATAATAATAATAATTCATAATCGGAATTTTACACCTTACATAAATGTCATGCAATTGTTAATAAATCATCTTATTTGTAAATGATTAGACGTGTTTCATTATCTTCCGATGTGGTAAATTTGATAATATACAATAAAATTAAATAAACAGTAGTTGCCACAGTGTTGTAATTATTGCAAAAGGAACAGGACTGCTTTCCAATCATATTGATTTTTAGTTACATGCTTACAAAAAAACCCATGAATAAACAAGCTGTATTTTATATATATATATATATTTCAAAATTTAAAAGTCTACAGTAAACTGGTTAAAAAATATAAAACTATGTTAAAAATATTCGTACAAATAGGCGTACGACTCATTGTTGCATCGTACGTCGTACAAATGTATGAAATAGTCGTATGTGTACGACTATAGTCGTACGTATGGCAACCCTGGTTGCTCCCCACTTTTACCCACAGAACAGAAACTTATTAGAAGTGCACCCTCTGTGTTAAATCTTGGAAACACGAAGCGATCGCAGCGCGCCTAGTTGCCTGGTGGGAACTAGAGATATGAGAGGGAAATTTGAATCATTGTCCTAATAACATCGCTGTCCCAATTCAATACTAAGACATCTTAAAATCTTATGTTTTGAGAGCATTTATATATTTATGACAACTTCCGTCCATAGTTATATTTGGACAGTTTGCATGTATAAAAGGCAAGAGACTTGTAAATCTATATTTAGCATAAAAACTAACTACATAAATGCTCTTTTCTCAAAATATCTGATTTTAAGATGTCTTAGTATTGAACTGAGGCAGCGATATGTACTATATTAATATTGTTATAAGCCTATCTGAAACATAAATATTTATTAATGGAGTACCTATTTAAATATTATAATAATGTTTAGTAAGAAATTCTGTAGCACTACTGTAAATAAATATCCTTCCCAAACTATAAATCTCAATTACGCTACTACCACAATATGTGTTTAACATAATACTGACAAATATTTATTGTTAATGTGTTTACTTACCATAAGTTATCCCCGTCAATAGCAGATATACATCTAAGAGTCTGGATTCATTTGGGGAGGGGGGGGGTACTGGTCAACTGATTTGGTCAAAAATCAAGAATACCATTCTGGCACTTAATAACAAAAAGTTAAGTTTCAGTGATTTGAATTTAGCCAGTCTAAAAAGAAAATGTATTAAACATAAATCATGTAATATTTTGTTAAATACAATAAAAGGAGAGAAGGGAGAAAAAGGAGAAAATATTCACATATATCCAACAAATAATATTAAATTTATTACATTATAAATCAGCATTAAGTATTTACACAGCTTTTTTTCATATTACACAGTAATTGAAGATCCAAAACACATTGATTATACTAAGTTATATTAATAAATAGGCTAACATAGATTGCACCAATAGTTGTAAATGACTTGTAATCTACATTTCCAGCAGATACATCTACATTCAAGATGTACAATTTTTACTCATATGAACCATTGGGATTCAAGCATTTTCCCCCTACAATAGGGGTCCCATTTCTTGACAAGAAAACACCGGGACACTTGGCGGTCATTGAAAGAACATTTTTTCTTGGGCATTTTATGCTACGTAAACACACTTGATATGGAAACATATGAGTTCAAGCAGGTGGTTTTATTCGCCAGAACACAGAGAAGTGAGAAAACAAAATATACGAATACCACTAACGTGTGGAAGTGAGCATCTGCCTCCTCGATGCTGTATCCATGCCACAAAACTCATTGCATGCTACAGTTAATAGAAAAAGGGAAACTTTTAGCTGCTTTCTTCTATTGAGTGCCAGTAACCGATCAGTAGCAAAATATTGAGTTTCTCACTTTTAAAATTTAAAATCAGAAGATTTTTTTTACAGAAAACAGTTGTAATAATGATATCAGTAATGAAACTAACAAGTATCTAGAATGGAAAGCATCAGGGTCGATCTTTATGTTCAATGCTTTTACCATGAAATAATAACTGTATGTTTGAGTGTCCATTCTTGATTGCTTTAACAAAAGTTAGTTGTTAAATTTTCACTTGACAAGCAAACTTAGATTAGTAGCAGTTCGAAAACCGCTGATGATGCACTAAAATAGTGCGAAACGGCCGTCCGGATTGCCAAAGGTAAATCTAAGTTTGCTTGTCAAGTGAAAATTTAACAGTAGCAGTTCGAAAACCGCTGATGATGCACTAAAATAGTGCGAAACGGCCGTCCGGATTACCAAAGGTAAATCTAAGTTTGCTTGTCAAGTGAAAATTTAACAACTAACATGAAATAATAGTTGTAATAATAATAATAATAATAATTGCATGGTTTCCTCAATCGCAAAGGCCAAAATGCAGGATACATTGAGATATAGCTGAACAATAGAAGTAAATGCTGCACTAATGAGTTATTACAAGAGTTTAATGGTAAATTTCTTTAGCCATGAAATTTGATTTGAACCCACGACCTCTTCCCTATTACTCCATACCACCTTCCTTTAATTGATTTTGGTGCGTTCATTACGACTGTGGTGAACTGATTATATGTCACAACAATATCTAGATTATAGTATTCTTGCCACTATGGGCAACAAAAGAATATTCATATTTTAATCAAAATGTTTGTTATGAAATTTGCATTTAAGTCATGTTAGCCTATATCGTTTTTATCTTGATACCTATTAATTTTATAAAGAAATGTGTTTAACAAATAGTGTTCTTTTTAATTTTCTCTACAACTTGTCTGTACTAAGTTTCCATGTGTCGCCCAATGTGATGGAGATAGCCTAGAAAAGTTGAAAATGGATACGAGTAAAGTACCCCCTAAGTCATTTTTGCAGAAAAACGGATACAGCCATTTTGTTAGTCATAGATAAGAGTTTCCAATTTAAATTTTTCATTAAAATCGTTAGAGCCAATTTTTCAAAATACTTTCATGAAAAGTCCCTTTAATATTTCAGTTATAAAACTCAATTTCTGAGCGGTCGATAAAATTCCGAAAAAGTCCTTAGTTAAAAAAATGAAGTAAATACAATGAACCGTTTACCCGCTGTGCTTGTCCACAGACAGACGGACAGATGTCATTCCAAAAACATTTTTTTCGGTTTCTACCAATCCTGAAACATGCTTTCCTGGTGTTATCTCGACTTTGATTTTTGTCACAATCACAATACTTTCTCTACACTACGTATATGCGAGAAAGTAAAATCAGGACATCTGGGACCCCTACCCTGAGAATCCCTATCAACTGGAAAAATATATGCAATCTAGGCAATGAAGTGAATTGTGCTAATTACTTCATTTGTGAAGACCACTTCCTGGAAAAAGATTCAGAAAACAACAGGGGCAGATGTGGTAATTGTAGATTCTTGGTAAATGTAAATGCCTACTGGGAAATTTTGTAATAGATTATTTCAGTTAGATATTTGTTATAATTATAGTCTTTACACTTCCCTATTTTATTTTCACAAATGACAACCAAGTATATGTTTTTAAAAGTTCAATTTTGACTTAATAAAACACTGACAGTTTACTTCATGAAGAAAAAAGCAGCAGAAATCATTAAAATTTGAAGAAAGTTGTATTTAATAATGTTTAAAGAGATCAAAACTATAGTAACTAAGGTAAAGGATGGTTATTAACCACAAAAGCATGGGTTCATTGTAAACATCTATTTATATGCCCAAAAAGTTAATTTTAAATCCTAGAAGTCTCCAGTACAATCAGGGGCATACAAGATTTGTTGTAGAAACAATTAAATGTTAGGAATGAACTGAGAAAAACTAACAAATTTTAAACTTGAAGCTGTAAATATCATTTACAATTACCCCACTTAACCCTTGGATTTGATGACATTGATTAGTTTAGTTTAGTTTAGTTTAGTTTATTTCATCCTCTGAATCATTACAAAATGATATGGGACACAATTTTATGGAGTTATACAATAAGTACTGTTGAAGTGGACAACAAAATACAATACAATACAATGCAAATTAATAAAACATAGATGATTACAATACAATACAATACAAATGAATAAAACATGGATGATTACAATAAAAAACAAATGAATAAAACATAGATGATTACAATGAAAATTATTAATTACTACAGGATTTAGCTTGTTTACATTAACTGATGATTATGGTCGAGACTATGAATAGAGTTGTTTTGGTTAAAGGAAAAGTAAACTAAAAATTCAGTATCATTTTCTTCATACGGATTGAAAGAGAATGTTTTTAAGAAATGATATTCACTGTTAGAAATGTTTTACACCTTCACATTTAATCACAAAACGAATCTATTTATTGTAACGCGATGGGCGCGTGACGTCACGCTTGACGAAGGCTTGGCTCAGTCTCGCCCGGTGAAAGACATTTCACAGCATTCTGTCTACTGTTACAGTTTTTTAGTGAGTATCTGTTCAAACATTGGTTTATTGTTGTGTTGTGGGGTGTACAAACTCATCGTCGAAGAGTGATAACACACTTAAAATATCTTTCCATCGATTTCCCAACAGAGATAAGTCACCCGAACGTAAATAAGCAATGGCTGATAAAAATAAAAAGAGAAAAATTTGTTCCTACTAAATACAGTACGGTTTGTTCACAACATTTTGAAGAAAATGATACCGAGCTTTTGGTACAGTTACGAACACAGTTATCTGGAGAGACCCCGCAATCTGTTTAAAAAAGAAGTGCTGTGCCATCACTTCTTTTGCGTGGGAAATCTGAAACACCGCCAATGAAGAAAAGAAAATCGTCGTACTCGAGGAAGAAGGAAATGAGAGAGTTGTTGCAAGATTTGAATAGTAATCCTTCAGTATCCGGGAATGGACAAATCATGAATGTGGAATCTAGTATTTATTACGAAAATTCAGTTTCTAACAGAGTAGGCGTTCAGTGTGAACTAGGAAATGAAACTTATGTGAATGTTTGCACAGATTCATTGAATGTTTCTTCTAGAAATTGTGATTTAGATAGCTCTTTTAGCATTTCAGAAATTTCTACTACAGCAAAAGATGATTCTGAATCTGAAAGTGACTCTGTTCGTATCTTGAAAAATGTTTTGTTTTTTAACTGTATTAGCTCTAAGTATTAACTGATAACGCCTGGCAACTAGTGTATCTTTATTTATAATAACGCTATCGAATGGGCAATGTCGTGTTATACAGTCTACAACCCCCTTCTGTTCACAAATTACTTCACGGTCCCAACAACACACACTTTCGTGGCCCGTTTTCATATGTACACACAGCCCACATTTACACCATTCCGTATTTTCTTTTCTTCCTTGTAACTCTTTAAATAATTCCTTGTCATTTTCTTTTCGTGTGATATTAATTTGTGAATACCGAGATTTGTCCTTAGAAGATAACATTGCAGGCATCTCTATCAACAACAAACACAAATGAGACTTTGTGGTGTATTAGAAACACTGTGATGGGCTTTTCTTACTTTATGCTATAAAGTTCCCTAACTTCTTGGATTAAATCTTCGCCAAAATTCTTCGCCAAAATCTGTGACGACTAATATGTGATTATTCTCAATCGTAGTATATAAGTTTACTGAACTCCTACAAAACAAGGTCACTCATGCACCTGTCGTGTCATCATAACACTGCCTGCATAGTCCACATTCCAACGTTCAGTACAACTACCTCTGTCACCGGGTGATTGCAAATTTCCTACTCTCAGTCTACTTTCTCTTTCTTTTAACAATTTACCCAGTCTTGATAATATTGATGAAAATTTATATTAACGGGCGCCATCATCAATACGCTTCCTCTTTTCTTTTTGTTATGTATCAGCCCAGTCACAAATTAAATTATAGATACACAGGCTATGTATCTACATGCCTCTCGACTAGCTTTTAAATTAACAGTGGAGACGGGAATTGGGTTCGGATTTACCTTTCGTTTATTACTCTGCTTCTCTCTATTTCTTCTTTTTCTCCTTTTTCAGTGCTCACTACCAAAGTATATAACTTAGCCCAAAAATCAGCGACTTTCAAACCATTACAAGGATAAGGGTCAAAAATCTGAACTTCACGTTAATTTACTTTGCATAACAATAACCATAATTTATTTAATATATTATTTTTTTTTCTTTTCAACAATAACAATCTTACATACAATAAATTACATTTACCCAACATTAACCATTCAACATTTTTATTAGTAGGATAGTATTTAATTATTCAAGGTTAGTATACCCAGTTTAACTACATAAGTACGTTCTCTGTTCAACAATAACAAATCCCTAATTAATTACTTTAACCTTCTTTCTTTTTTTTTTGTTTCCAGGTATCTACTAGAACGTCTTGTATTATTCTTCTAATTTACTACTGACTTGTGTAGTCATTTACATTTGCAACTTCAGGATAGTTCAATATATATATTATACCTTCTGTTTTTTTGAATAAATAAAGGTTTTCAATTCATAATCCAGTCCTTAACTCTACAGATTACACTCAATAATCCCACCTATGTCTCCTATACGAGTCTACTAGTCATCTTAGTCCATGAAGAATTGTATTTAAAGATAGATAGGAAAGACAGTCTCATGAAGAAAGAAATAGAAGTTTAGGCCTATACCCACAGAGTGACTGTGGCGATAGACCACCGATACAGGAGCGGCGTCTAGATCTTGAGTTACAAACAATCTGACTCCTCTCCTGCAACCGGGAAAATATTAATGGGCCGCAAACAAAAATAAAATTTTGTAAATCGATGTCAGAGGTCCCTGACACTCTCTCCTAGAGGCACGTGGGGCCGTTGTTCGCCTCCAACATCGATGGCTTTCACAATCTCTCATAAATTTCTTTTCTTTATATGTTACTAGTATAGGCCTTGCCTACTACCAGATTTTATTTGTTTGATTCGGGATACTTCCGGCGTTCCCTCACCTCACCCTTACAATCTCTAGTACTTGTTCATAAACTACTTATCATCAGTACACTACTCGTAATTACCTATTCTCCTCTTTCTAACCTGACCAATCATCAACTATTATCTTTTAACCCCTTTCTTTCTTTAAGTAGAGTTCCCTTCAGCTTATACCATTGATTTAATTCACTTGGTGGTTATTCTAGTTTTCCTACTTCTTAAGTTACTACTCTTCAGCATGGGCACCCAATCTTCTTTTGTCTCTAAATTCCCTAGAATTCTAACTGAAACTAATTCACGCCCAGATTAGTAAGCTTCTCTATAACCCCTGTAGTGACTTCTACTTCTACCCTAACATGTAAATTTTCCAATGGTACACACCTACTGCACTACCACTCGTAGGCCTTCTTTTGCCCTTCAATCTTTCCACTTCTTATCCCCCTCTACCATATTCCATACACCTTCGCTTGTAGATAAATCTCTATAAAAAAAACATAACTTAACACTACAGGCCAGCATGAAATCTATTTATAGATAGTCACCCGTCACCTGAAAGAAACCCAAGTGGGAGGGGCCCTCGTAAGAAGTACTAAGCATGCCCCTTAATTACCTTTCTTCCTTACTCCCCTCGCGTCCTGTCTCAAAAATAACAAAGTTTATATGAGCATCACCAATTGCCCCTAGCTATGTATTCATTCGTGGGACAATCACCCATAAAACCCCAAAGTGAAGAGATCTATCTTTGGCATTCAGCGGTTAGGCTCTTGACTGCTCTTTCATAATTAACTTAGACCAGAAATAGAAAATAGTTGGATTACTGGACTTCATCACTTTACTTCTAGAATTCTCACTTCTATGTTCCTATTCTATTCTTTTATCATACGATACGGCGTCTAATCGCCACACATTACTTAGAAACCATCCTTACAAAAAAAAGGAATATCTCAATTTTCTCACTCCCCAAACAATAAGAAAAAGTCTAGACGATTATACTCAACCAGTGATGTCCAACTTATCCTCCGATCCTGAGTTGTCTTCCATTACTTCCTGATGTCCATATCTGCTCTTATTCAGAGCGAGCAGTCACGACTCACTCTCACAGCTGATGTTCGCTGTAGCGGTGTCTCGTACTGGCCGACTTGGTGTATTCTTCTGATTAATGACTATCTCCATATAGCCGTGTCAAGGAAGTTCACAACCAGAATTTCCTTAGATGAAGGTCTGACACACCATTATGCCAGAACGCCTCTACCGCTGTCACACATCCCAATCTCGTCTTCTCCCTTCTGCCTTTTCAACTTCTCTCTCTCGTGGTCAGGCACGTACTACCAACCGTCTTTCAGGTTCCACACGTCTCTCTCGTCGATTCACCGTCGACGCATGCGCACCTCTCCTTTTCTGTAATTCAAATAAATTCAGGGCAGTATCGATAATCATGAAAATGTTCAATATCGATTAGTTGCGGTCCCCCAACCCTTCCTTTGTTTAGGAATGGTCTCCTATCGTTGATTATGCACGTCGCTATTTGCGTCGTGACATTCTTCCCGCACTCACCATAAAAAAATAATGTTGACACAGGTCACATTCTTTTTTTTTTTTTTTTTTTTTGTGCGTGTCTCTTTTACCAGCCTTAAAGAACTTTTACCCAGGTACAAAAGGTTTCAAGTCTTTAACGTGCCACTTCCCCAACTGTTTACCAAAACGGTTCGTCAGTTCATAACTATTCTCGCTAAGCTTTTTCTTTATTATAAAGGGGCCGACGAACTTTGCACTTAAGCCTGCTGCATAAGCTTGTGAGGCATCGCTTAATTTAAAGTTTCTTCTTAACACAAGATCTCCTGGACAAAATCTCACCTCTCTCCTCCGAAGATTATAATAATGACTTGAATTCTTATAGGCGGTTTCTAAGTTATGTCTAACCATTAAACGTACCGTTTTCAATTTATTGAGTCTCTCCACCCAAAGTTTTGGAATTTCTTTATAAATCGGTTGGTTTTCCACCTTTTCAATCCTACTGATAATTTCAGGCTCCTTCCCATAATTTAGCATATAAGGAGTGCATCCAGTGGAACTATGCTTAGCCGTATTTATAGCAAAATTAAATTCTCTCAAATACACGTCCCAAACTGTCTGATCCTTTTGAATGTAACTAGAAATCATTGTTTTCAATACTCTATTGACTCTTTCTACTGGATTTCCTTGTGGTGAATATACAGGTAAATAACAAGGAGTTATATTAAAAGCTTTAGCTATCTCTCGCATTAATTTACTAGTGTATTGCGGTCCATTATCCATCAGCAAATATCCCGGAATTCCCCATTTAAGGATAATCAATTCATAAAATGCTTCCGTAACTGCTCTACTGGTTGCTTTCCTTAACGCTTTACACTCTATATATTTGGTGAAGGTGTCCTGAAATACAATCACATATCTGTTTCCCTTTTTTGAACGTGGGTAAGGTCCCAACAAATCAGTAGCTACAGTCATCCAAGGTTTCTCTTTCTGGTAAAAATGCATTGGTCCTGCTTGAGCCGTCTGTAACACTTTCTGTCTCTGACATATTTCACAAGCAGTAACATATTTAGCAACATCTCTAAACATTCCCGGCCAATAATACTTGTTTGCTATTCTAAAGAAAGTCTTAGCTATCCCCATATGCCCTGCAGTAGGTGCATCATGACATTCCTGCAATACTTTAATCCTAAAATCTTGCGGAATAACTAATTTCCACCTATTTACTGTTCCCTCTAAAGTTTGTTCTAACTGATCTAATCTTAGATGGTACAACTTCCCATCTACGACCTTCCAATCTGGCCAAAATTTAGGTTTACTTTGTACTTGCTCCTTCCGCTTAATATACCAAGCATCTTGTATATTTTCCCATTCCACTACTTCAGACTTATCAGTCAACAAGAGGCAAAATTCTTCCTCTACCGTTTTCTCTTGAACTTTCCCTTCGTGTATTCTAGATAAAGCATCCGGAACTTTTTGTAATCTACCAGGCCTATGTATTACTTCAAAATCATACTCCTGGAGCAATAAACTCCACCTAGCTAATCGTCCGGTCGGATTCTGTAATGTATTTAACCATTTCAGAGCAAAGTGATCAGTATATACTTTAAAATGATAACCTTCCAAATAAGGACGAAACTTTTGAACTGCCCACAATATAGCTAACAATTCTTTCTCGACTATTGCCCACTTTTGCTCGCCTACCGTTAAAGTTCTACTAGCATAAGCTATTACTTTTTCCTCTCCTTCCTCTCCTGTCTGAATTAATGCTGCTCCTAGTCCTGAAAAACTAGCGTCGGTCTGTAGCACTAGGGGTTTAGTATAATCTGGACAAGTTAATATAGGACTACTAGATAATTTCGATTTTAATTCATCAAAAGATTCCTGACATTCCTTAGTCCAACGCCATTTCTGATTCTTTTTCAGAAGTGCAGTGAGGGGCTTTACAACTTCAGAAAAAAATGGAATGAATCGTCGGTACCAAGAAGCCAATCCTAAAAATGCTCGTACTTCCTTGACTTTTGTAGGGGCTGGATACTCAAGGATACACGAGATTTTATCTGAATCTACAGCAATTCCTAATGGAGTAATGATATGACCCAAATATTTTAATTCACTTCTGCAAAATTTTGATTTTTCCCTATTAATTTTCAGGTTAGCTTTTCTTAATTTCTCTAAAACTTTTTCTAACAAGGACAAATGTTCTTCAAACGTCTCACTAATAAGTACTATATCATCCAAATAACAAAAGCATTTCTCTCCTATCTCTTCTCTTAATATAGTATCAACTAATCTTTGAAACGAGGCTGGTGCGTTATGAATTCCAAAAGGCATAACTCGAAACTGATACAATCCTCTACCAGGTACGGTAAATGCTGTTTTTTCTTTACTTGCTTCATCTAATGGAACTTGCCAATACCCATTTTTCAAATCTATTGTACTGATATACCTAGCATGTCGTAATTTACTCAACACATGTTCAATGTATGGCAAAGGATAACTATCTCTTTTTGTACAATTATTTACTTTTCTGAAATCTACGCAGAACCTCCATGTTTTATCTGGTTTCTTTACCATAACTACCGGAGACGACCAAGGTGAATTTGAAGGCTCTATAACTTTTTCCAATAACATTTTATCTATTTCCGCGTGTATAACTTTTTCCAAAATGGGTGATACTGGATAATATCTTTGTTTTATAGGTTTTGCATCGCCTGTATCAATAACATGAGAAATCAGATCGGTAAGTCCAGTACACTGATCAAATTTCTGTAACTGATTTTCCAAAAACATATTCAATCTGTCCCTTTCCTGAGGTGTAGGTAAAGTAAGAATATTATGTAGTTGATCTTCTTCTTTTAAATCTATAGCCTTAACAAATTGAAAAATTTTTGCTGGTTCATCTTTGAAATACCAAGTCCCATCTTGCAAATCTACTACTAACCCAATTTGTCTCAAAACATCCATGCCCAGAATCATATCTACTGCTAAATTTGGCATAATTTTACATTTTATCTGAAAGATCCTGTCCTGCAATTTCATCTCAAAAGTTCTCTCTCCTGTTATAGAACTATAAGTTTTATCTGCTAGTTGCACCACCCTAACTTCAGATTCTTCTACTGCTAAATCTAACATTTTACACAAAAAATCACCCTTCTCTCCCACATAAGTTTTATCTGAACCGGAATCTATTAAAGCAATAAATGTAATATCCTCCAGCAAAATTTCAACAAAACATCTGTCTCCATTAACTAAATCTGTAGGATTTATATTTAACATCACACAAGCCTGATTTTTAGTTAATTGTCATAAGGAATTTGTAGGCCTAACTTTACTTTCTTGGGGCATCCTACAATCAATAGACCTATGTCCAAGCTTATTACAATTATAACATTTAATCGTAGTGCGTGGAGTAACTCTACGAGGTGCCTTACACTCGAACTGCCTATGTCCTATTTTATCACAGTTCCAACATCGCTGGTTATTTGAAAAACGCAAAGTGGTGTTTTTACCATTTTCCCCCAACTCATCCTGTCTCTCTTTATTTTCTATTACTTTAACCATTCTAGAATCATTTACAGGACTTGAATTTCGTTCCTTATCCCACGTCTTTGCAGAAAAACTAACACTAGGTTTCTTTTGTAATTCAGACGATGGAAGTTCCTGTTTTCCCTGAATTCCTAACGCTGTATGAACCGAAGGTATAACAACTTGTCTCTGGGGTTTATAAGCCGTTTCTTTAATTGTAGCTCTAACCTGCGTTGGAGGAGGAATATATCTCTCAGAATCTAACAATATTTGTTCATATTGCCTACCTACACGTATTAAATCTGTTATAGTTTGAATCTCTGCAGGTCTAAGGTACAATTTTACATCAGGACGCAAATTTTTGATAACAGTCTTCATCATTTGTTGAGGACTCATTGGAGCACTTAGCCTCCTCATTAACGTTTGAATAGCATTAACATAATCAAAAATCGATTCTTTAGGACCTTGCGTTCTCTGTCTAATCTCATCCAAAAGCGAGTCTTCCTCATCAATAGGCAAGTAATATTCTCTAAATTCTTTCAAAAAAGCTTCCCATGTAGGCCAATCTGTTAATCTGTTCCTGTACCAAAGTAAAGCTGAATCTTGTAAAATTTCGGGTAATACTGACAATAACTCTGCACCCTGCAACTTAGAACTTTGTTTTAAATCTTCCAATCTCTCCAAAAATAAGTAAATGCTATCCCCAGGTTTGAATTTAATGTTCCATTTACGAACCAGATCCAAAGTATTTGGTTTATGCGGCTCTAACTGAATTGTGAACGATGGTACTACTGGTACAACTTCTTCTGAATCAGCTACCGCCATGGCCTTCCTACGCATTAACTTAACCCATGTATACACTACATCTCCATATGAATCTTGTGGAACCGTTATATTATGTTCAACTAAATCTTCTTCCAAAACTTCCTGACTCAGAGCAAAAGCCGTAATTAACACTTGAAATGACTGAGGGTTCTTGCGGGCATAATCTAACAAGCGTTGTCTTAACTCATCCCTTGTACCTGTGGTCGGTAACTTTACTCTATCACATTCTGCCTCTAAATCCGCCTTCCTCAACTTCCTAATAGCTTGGGTTAACTCAGCTGCTCTTATTTGTGCATATGGATCAACATAAGTAGCCATATTTATATATTAACAATACCACTGAAAAAAAAGATTAGAACACAATAGTTCAGTCGTCTGTCTTAGTCATCTATAGAAGTCCTTACTTGTCAATAGTCATTATTCTTTTCCCAAAAATATGTTATTATTTTTTTTTTTTGAGAATAAATTTCAGTTATACTAACCTAACTCCCAAAATTCTTTTAACACTATCTCGCCTCACGTTAGGATATTAAACTATCACTGCCTCACGCTATGGGCTATCAAAATATGTGATTTCAACACAACTCAACCCACGCTATGGGCTCCAAAATATATGATGACTCGTATTTCAAGTTTCCAATTCTAACTGATTACTGTTTATTTTCTTTTCTTATATCAAGCCAAACTTTTGTAATTTTAACACAACTCAACCCACGCTATGGGCGACCAATCTTTGTGAGACTTTAACTGAATAAAGGTTTCTTTTTACTTAACAATTTTAACTAAATTAAGTTGCAACAATTAGCAATACTGTTTTGTTTTAACACTACTTAGCCCCATGATATGGGCGCCAAAATTTGTGATGGGCTTTTCTTACTTTATGCTATAAAGTTCCCTAACTTCTTGGATTAAATCTTCGCCAAAATTCTTCGCCAAAATCTGTGACGACTAATATGTGATTATTCTCAATCGTAGTATATAAGTTTACTGAACTCCTACAAAACAAGGTCACTCATGCACCTATCGTGTCATCATAACACTGCCTGCATAGTCCACATTCCAACGTTCAGTACAACTACCTCTGTCACCGGGTGATTGCAAATTTCCTACTCTCAGTCTACTTTCTCTTTCTTTTAACAATTTACCCAGTCTTGATAATATTGATGAAAATTTATATTAACGGGCGCCATCATCAATACGCTTCCTCTTTTCTTTTTGTTATGTATCAGCCCAGTCACAAATTAAATTATAGATACACAGGCTATGTATCTACATGCCTCTCGACTAGCTTTTAAATTAACAGTGGAGACGGGAATTGGGTTCGGATTTACCTTTCGTTTATTACTCTGCTTCTCTCTATTTCTTCTTTTTCTCCTTTTTCAGTGCTCACTACCAAAGTATATAACTTAGCCCAAAAATCAGCGACTTTCAAACCATTACAAGGATAAGGGTCAAAAATCTGAACTTCACGTTAATTTACTTTGCATAACAATAACCATAATTTATTTAATATATTATTTTTTTTTCTTTTCAACAATAACAATCTTACATACAATAAATTACATTTACCCAACATTAACCATTCAACATTTTTATTAGTAGGATAGTATTTAATTATTCAAGGTTAGTATACCCAGTTTAACTACATAAGTACGTTCTCTGTTCAACAATAACAAATCCCTAATTAATTACTTTAACCTTCTTTCTTTTTTTTTTTGTTTCCAGGTATCTACTAGAACGTCTTGTATTATTCTTCTAATTTACTACTGACTTGTGTAGTCATTTACATTTGCAACTTCAGGATAGTTCAATATATATATTATACCTTCTGTTTTTTTTGAATAAATAAAGGTTTTCAATTCATAATCCAGTCCTTAACTCTACAGATTACACTCAATAATCCCACCTATGTCTCCTATACGAGTCTACTAGTCATCTTAGTCCATGAAGAATTGTATTTAAAGATAGATAGGAAAGACAGTCTCATGAAGAAAGAAATAGAAGTTTAGGCCTATACCCACAGAGTGACTGTGGCGATAGACCACCGATACAGGAGCGGCGTCTAGATCTTGAGTTACAAACAATCTGACTCCTCTCCTGCAACCGGGAAAATATTAATGGGCCGCAAACAAAAATAAAATTTTGTAAATCGATGTCAGAGGTCCCTGACACTCTCTCCTAGAGGCACGTGGGGCCGTTGTTCGCCTCCAACATCGATGGCTTTCACAATCTCTCATAAATTTCTTTTCTTTATATGTTACTAGTATAGGCCTTGCCTACTACCAGATTTTATTTGTTTGATTCGGGATACTTCCGGCGTTCCCTCACCTCACCCTTACAATCTCTAGTACTTGTTCATAAACTACTTATCATCAGTACACTACTCGTAATTACCTATTCTCCTCTTTCTAACCTGACCAATCATCAACTATTATCTTTTAACCCCTTTCTTTCTTTAAGTAGAGTTCCCTTCAGCTTATACCATTGATTTAATTCACTTGGTGGTTATTCTAGTTTTCCTACTTCTTAAGTTACTACTCTTCAGCATGGGCACCCAATCTTCTTTTGTCTCTAAATTCCCTAGAATTCTAACTGAAACTAATTCACGCCCAGATTAGTAAGCTTCTCTATAACCCCTGTAGTGACTTCTACTTCTACCCTAACATGTAAATTTTCCAATGGTACACACCTACTGCACTACCACTCGTAGGCCTTCTTTTGCCCTTCAATCTTTCCACTTCTTATCCCCCTCTACCATATTCCATACACCTTCGCTTGTAGATAAATCTCTATAAAAAAAAACATAACTTAACACTACAGGCCAGCATGAAATCTATTTATAGATAGTCACCCGTCACCTGAAAGAAACCCAAGTGGGAGGGGCCCTCGTAAGAAGTACTAAGCATGCCCCTTAATTACCTTTCTTCCTTACTCCCCTCGCGTCCTGTCTCAAAAATAACAAAGTTTATATGAGCATCACCAATTGCCCCTAGCTATGTATTCATTCGTGGGACAATCACCCATAAAACCCCAAAGTGAAGAGATCTATCTTTGGCATTCAGCGGTTAGGCTCTTGACTGCTCTTTCATAATTAACTTAGACCAGAAATAGAAAATAGTTGGATTACTGGACTTCATCACTTTACTTCTAGAATTCTCACTTCTATGTTCCTATTCTATTCTTTTATCATACGATACGGCGTCTAATCGCCACACATTACTTAGAAACCATCCTTACAAAAAAAAGGAATATCTCAATTTTCTCACTCCCCAAACAATAAGAAAAAGTCTAGACGATTATACTCAACCAGTGATGTCCAACTTATCCTCCGATCCTGAGTTGTCTTCCATTACTTCCTGATGTCCATATCTGCTCTTATTCAGAGCGAGCAGTCACGACTCACTCTCACAGCTGATGTTCGCTGTAGCGGTGTCTCGTACTGGCCGACTTGGTGTATTCTTCTGATTAATGACTATCTCCATATAGCCGTGTCAAGGAAGTTCACAACCAGAATTTCCTTAGATGAAGGTCTGACACACCATTATGCCAGAACGCCTCTACCGCTGTCACACATCCCAATCTCGTCTTCTCCCTTCTGCCTTTTCAACTTCTCTCTCTCGTGGTCAGGCACGTACTACCAACCGTCTTTCAGGTTCCACACGTCTCTCTCGTCGATTCACCGTCGACGCATGCGCACCTCTCCTTTTCTGTAATTCAAATAAATTCAGGGCAGTATCGATAATCATGAAAATGTTCAATATCGATTAGTTGCGGTCCCCCAACCCTTCCTTTGTTTAGGAATGGTCTCCTATCGTTGATTATGCACGTCGCTATTTGCGTCGTGACAACACAGGCGCGAGCATAGAGCTCTGGGCTTTTGTAGTTTTTCCTCCTGCCACTTGAGCGCGCTGCTCTCCACATTCAGGTATTGTCAACTTCCGGTTTCCTCAATCTTGTGTGTTTTCAATATGAGTTCGGGACGGTTCGCCAATTTTACAGTGAAGGAGTTAAAAAGGATTTTATCGGAAGATGGTGCAACAAATATTTCATGGTCAACAAAGCAAGAGTTGATTGCAAGGTGAGAAATCAAAGCTACCTCTCTTCTGAAACGTTCGCTAACTGTTCCAATATGGTACAATATGCCTGCGGTCTCAAATATTTTTGATACTGTTGCACGATTTATTTTCATGCTTATTTACAAATATGCATGAACTTTTTCGTATCATAACTTATTGAACACACAGTCTAATATACGACGCTGTTTGTTTTGGTTGCAGGTTGCTCAGACGAGAGAAAAATCCGGATAGGAACTTTGCCTTATTCGAAGTTGAGGTTATAGAATCAGAAAGTATACATGACTTTCCTTCGACGAATTTATTCAAGATAAATTCATTCAAGAAAGAACGGGTTAAACTTTTTGACGAAGACTCCATAAGCACTTGGTTCGAAAAGCGTAGGGCAGGCAGCAGTATGAAAGCTGGCCGGACTCTAGCAATTAGAAAATTCATAAAGTTCAAGTTAGTGAATAAGAAACATTATGCACAAGTACAGACACAGATGTTACTGAGTGATATTCACAGATGTGACTTTGTTATTTGGACTAAGAAGGGCATCATTATTCAACACATAAAATTTAACAAAGCATTTTCTGAGGGGCTACTTCTGCTATTTTGCCTCTTCTGCAAAATACCAATAAAAATGATTAGTTTTACAGTTGCTATTGTCTTTTGATTTGTTTTAAATAAAAATAGCAGAACCACCATGCTTGTTATGACTACGACAAAAATAAGAGGCTACTTTAAAATTTTGAGTATTTGACAAATTTATATTTTCTGGGCTCAGCCAGTGTTCCGCCATCCCAATTACCTCCAAATTATTGTCTGATGACATAATACATAACATATCTGATTTACCTAGAAAACCTTGAATGTTAAAAAACATGACATTTACAAAATTAGTGTTATAATTAACTATAGGCCCATTATGATTACATTTTTCTTTACCAGGTTAATCTACTTGTTACAAGAGCTTTTATTACAGGCATACAACAAATCTGAACATTTTGAGATACATTTAAGCTATTCTTAGTCCTAGGCCCACATTCTACTCTAAAAAATCCCTTTAGGCAAGCCTACAGGCTGAGGTAGATTTCAAAGTGCTTTTGGTTTAATTTACTGTCGCTGCGTAGAACTCTTCTTCTTTAACATTGGCATGACAAACCCGCAATAATAATTGCAAAAAAGAGGAAAGAGCACTTTTTCAAACATTCAAATATCGCCTTAAATGAGAGCTATCGAGAAACTAGTTATTGATTTGTAGAGTACTCATCAAGAGCTTTTCAATGATACCCCACAAGACGTGGTTTCAAAAAATTTCGAATTTCCATCACCCCCACCCCCACTCGTACCCCCAAAACCCCCGAATCGTTGATGTCACTGTGAACTCCATAGGGAGTACTCTCATTTATTCAAACAAAGTTTCCCTCTATACTTCATAGGGGCCGAGATAAAAATGTTTTAAAATTTCAACCCCCTCCCCCGACCACCCCCTTGGGCCAATTTTGCTCATTAACGAACTTGTCCGAACTATTGGGCCTAGAAATAACATATTAAAATTTGGTTCAGATATCTTCAAAATTACGGCCGCTAGCATGTAAAGATATATACTGTATATATATCACAATTTTTTTTTTAACGGGCGGTGGTTTCGTACTTAGGGGAGCATGAAACGTAAAGATATGAAAGAATTTTTCGAAAATCATGACATGGTATCCATTGCAATAGGTAGATTTTTCTTCGAAATCTTCTTAAAAATCATCAAGCCCGGACCCATGTTTTCCTAAAAAAATTTATGTCCTTTGTTTTTTACTCAATTACAATACAGAATAACTATTTTATCGGTTACGAGAGAAATTTCGATTGACATTGAGATTCTTAAATGTCAAAATAAATGACCAAATAAATTGGCAAAAAAAATTACACTGGAAAGATTAAATACTAATTTAACATGGAAATGAAACTTGATTATAAGCCTAAACGAGGTTAAGTTGGTCAGGTATACTTATTATTTCATAGGCTTATATATTTTTCTCAACGTCAACTATATCAAAAATATCTTAATCACTCAAAAAAAGCATGAAAAACTCGCCAAAACTGCTCAAAGGAACATTAAAATCATCATCTGTGAAGTGACAGCTGCAAACACGAGAATACTGGAAAGGTGTTCTTCCATGGCGTAATTTTACCATCCATTCTTTAAAAACAGCCCTAAGTCCTAAATTTTTGTTTGCAAAGGCTGAACAGCCGAAAACAGAGCAGTTAATCGGCATAATTACTTCCAAAACAAGATACAAGCACAGAACTGTATTGTAAATACAGGCCTCTGAGATAACCGGAAGTGGATAATACCTCATTCTCGGCGGCCATCTTAAAAGCGCAGAGCTCTATTACAGTAGCTGTTGTCCTGCCAGCGAGTTAGTCAGGAGTGACGTCACAGGAGCGTTTTACTTCACCCGTACAAGGCGTAATATTGGGCACCTGAAGTTCACGAGATCACCATTCGTTTCGTAATTCAAAGCTCCGTGCGATGAGATTAAAATTAGAAAATGGTATTTTTTTAGTTTACCCTTCCTTTAAAATGTTGAGTCTAAGTAATCTTTAATACTAAGGAACTTGCCATTCAGGAGTATATCTTTTAGTTTTCCCTTAAAAGTTTTGATGTTGGATTTTGTTATTTCTGATGGCAGTTTATTGTACATGAGAATTCCTGTGTGAGATATGCTAAGTAAGCTTTTGGTAAGTCTATGACTGTCCAAATGTAAGTTATTAAATGTTCTTGTGTGATAATTATGTATCTCAGAATTTAGACGAAATTCAATTTTATTCTTGTGGATGAAGAGCAACGTTTCAAGTATATATAAGCACGGTACAGGTAAGATTCCTATTTTTCCAAGGAGCTCTTTGGTTGGTGTTCTAATGGGTAAGTGGAAAATTGTTTTTAGTATCCGCTTTTGCAATTTGAAAATGCAATCAGCTTTAGGAGATGAGCCCCAAAAGGGGATCCCGTATCTAATTAGGGATTCAACACAGGAGTAGTATACTACTTTCAAGACTTATGTGGAGCAGGTTTTAGACAGGACACGAAGAGCAAAGGAAAGTTTGCAGAGGTGTTTACTGAGCTCAGAAATGTGCTTTTCCCAAGAAAGATCAGAGTCGATCCAAACTCCTAGAAATTTTGTCTCACTTTTGTTAGCTAAGGGATTATTGTTTATTTGCACAAGTAAGTTATTGTTTTGGGCCTGAGAATTAAAGTGAAGGTATACGCATTTGTCAACATTAATTAATAGCATGTTTTCTTTAAGCCAACGCTCAATGTTGTTATTAACTTCGTTGACTTTAATTTGAAGTGAGTTAATATCAGTACTGTTTAGTATCAGATTTGTGTCGTCTGCAAACATGATGGTTTGTGCAAGGGGGATATTGAATGGAAAATCATTTATGAAAATTAGAAAAAGGATTGGGCCGAGGACTGAGCCTTGGGGAACCCCATGTTCAGCGATTAATGTATCTGACTGAGCTGATTCTATTTCGACGAACTGTTTTCTATTGCTCAAATAAGAAATGAACCACTTGTTGGCGAGTCCTCTTATTCCTAAACAACTTAGTTTCGTGAGGAGAATTTTGTGATTGACAAGGTCAAAGGCTTTAGTTAGATCCAAAAATAGGCCAATTGATTGCTCCCCTTTGTTTTTGGCTTCGAGCACGTACCTTAAGAAGCCAAATATGGCGTTGCTGATGGATTTGCCTTTCCTGAAGCCATATTGAGATTTAGAAAAATAATTGTTTTTTTCAAGGAAGGAAATGAGTCTGTTGACCAAAGCTTTCGATTGTGTCAACCATGATCTTGTCTGTGAGAAACTTCAGTATTATGGCGTGAAAAATAAGGAACTGAATTTAATTAGGTCTTACCTGTCAAACCGTACTCAAATTACACGTATTAATGGTGAAAATTCAGACACTGCAGTGATTAATATTGGTGTCCCGCAAGGGTCAGTTCTCGGACCTCTTCTTTTTTTGATTATGATAAACGATCTACCATTCAGTATAAATTGTGATTCAATCCTGTTTGCAGATGATATGACTCTACTTTCGTCTATGAACGACCTTTATGACCTTGCCCAATATATGGACTCTTCTTTGATAAATGCAGCTAACTGGTTTGAAGCAAACGGATTTAAGTTAAATAATCAAAGAACTCAACTTTTGACATTTTCTCTTAAGCCTCTTAATGATATAACGACCACAAATGGTAAATTGCTTGGCATAATGTTAGATTCAAAACTTACGTGGAATGACCACATCGTTCATGTTTGTAATAGATTGTCTAAAGTCTTATATTTGCTTCGACACTTAAAATATTCAGTGCCCGATGATTATCTTATACAGGCATATTATGCCTTTTTTCATAGCATCTTGTCTTATGGAGTCCATCTATGGGGAAATGGTGCAAATGTCAATAAAATACTTATATTACAGAAGAAAGCTGTTCGCATTGTGTCGAATTCTTCATGGGATGCTCATTGTCGCCCAATATTCAGTAAACTAGGTATACTTACAGTGTTCAACCAATACATCTATAATTGTCTAGTAGCCGTTAAGGTTAACTTAACTAAATACAATTGTCAAAATTCACACCATAGCTACCCTGCTAGGTCTAATTATATGATATCTAAACCCTGTGTTAGGCTCGAAAAATCAAAACAGTGGTACAGAAACAATGCAGTGGATTTATTTAATAGATTGCCCAGAGCTGCTCATTCTGTAGGCTTGAACAGATTTCGGAGTGTGTTGAAATCTTGGCTAACTGCCAACCCTTTTTACAATGTACATGAATATTTTAATGCTAATCTTAATTCAATATTTTCATAAATTTTTGACGTAGGTATTTTAATCTCTATTTATTGTTGTATTTTAATCTTATTAAGGGTCTAAGTGTAATATGTACATGTTGACGAAATCCCAAAACTATGTATATAATTCAAGGACAAAATAAAGATTGATTGATTGACCTTTTCTAGGACTTTTGAAAATGCTGTGAGAATTGAAATGGGACGATAATTTTCGATTTTGTTCTTGTCACCCTTTTTGAAGATAGGGATAATTTTGGCGGTTTTAAATTGTTCTGGGAAAATTCCTGAAGAGATAGAGAGGTTACATATATACGTAAGTAGTTTGATGAGATATTGGATACTCTTCTTAGCAAAAATGTTGGGGATTCCGTCTATACCAGAGGAGGAGGCGCTCTTGAGGGTGCTGACAATCTTAAAGATTTCTTCTTCAGCAGTTGGAGATAGAAAAATGGTTTTTTCGACTGGAGGATAGTTATTTGAATTGGATGATGAGAGAGTGTTTAAGATATTTTTCGAAATATTTGTGAAATAGCTGTTGAATGCTTGAGCAATGTCATGGGGGTTAGAAATTTGTTTACTATTGATTGTCAGTTAGATTTCTTCTTTTGATTTTGCAGCTAGGATACCAGTTTCTGACTTAACAATATTCCATAGTGCTTTAGATAGATTGAGAGCGCTTGTGCAGTATCTAAATGCCAAGTTCAAATATGGCAGTAGGTATGAAAAATGCCAGATTTCTACTCCGTAAAATACTATCTTAGAAAAAAATTATTAAAAATATAATTTTAAAGCTAGAATGATGAATGGATTTTACTAGATTAATTTATTTCCATTAATATATTAACTACAAGAATTTTCAGATAGTGAATCGACATCTAGTAGATATTTAATTACAACAACAAAGAATAGTAATTTTTCTATTGATGTAACAAAGTGCCAGAATGCTTTAGTTTAATCAGTTATTATTGCAATTATGATATGCAGAAAATTAAAGTTTTTTTAATCAATTTCTGAGTTAAGCTCCAGATCAATCCAGTAAGCAGGACTTTTTTTTTCTTCTTTTCTTTCTTTTTTTAAACCAGATTAACATCGTCTAGCAACAGCAGAACTATACAGATTTGTGATATCTTGACACTCGCGCAGTCATAGAAATATATATATGGGTCATTCCATGCCAAATCATCACAGCTCCCAACCCGACCATCTCAGATTTACATGAAATTCGGTAAGAAGTTAAAATACATGAAGTTGTACACACACGCAAAATTTTACCCCTCAGTGTTTTACGATATTCATACAGCAGGGTTGCAAACATGATAAAAATTGTAAAATTTTCCCTTGCATGCTCTGCAAAAATAAATCACAACTTTACTTCTAATTGAGGTAAAACCTTCATGTTGGTCTCATTTTGAAGCTAAAGGTACATAGTTTCCATTAAAAATAGTTGCATTTCAAAATATTAATTTTTTCATAGTTAATTAGCTTCATATTTTTCCAGTGGTATAATTATAGATTGAATGTTTTGATAAGTTCTGCCTATATACCACTAAATATTAAAACAATCAGCTGAAGTCTACATGAGGTAAGGAGAACAGTTAATTAACAACTCGTGTTTTGAATTTGACTTTTATTGTGTTCTTCTAAACGTATTTTTATTGTATTAGATTAGTAGCACTCAAACATTCACCGTAGAATGTTCAGCTCTCAAGACTATCGGCGTTACTGATGATGACGCATACGACGTTGAAATGCATCTCAATATATTGAAAAACAACGAAAGCTGAAGATTACAAGAGATAAGTCACTACACTACTCAAGATCCGCTAATCTAATCCAAGAAGGACCACATAAATTACAGTTATTTACAATATGACATTGTTATAATTGACTCTCTAGTAATAATAGTCACACAACACAAATACAAGAAGAAAGAAGCTAGGTGCATTTTATCCAAGAAGACAATTATTTATGACATACACAGACATCTGTGTGCTATTTTAAAACAATTGACAAGTATTAGAATACTTTATCAGTCTAAGTTTCATATATGTTTAATTTTAATTCATATTTTAACTATTGTGACAAGGTTAACTTCGTAATTTTATTACTAATTATTGTAAATAGTCTAATTTGACAACACATTGAGCTCAATGTTATTTTAATATTTTATATTATTAAGTGATAGACTAAATCTAATACAATAAAAATACGTTTAGAAGAACACAATAAAAGTCAAATTCAAAACACGTGTTGTTAATTAACTGTTCTCCTTACCTCATGTAGACTTCAGCTGATTGTTTTAATATTTAGTGGTATATAGGCGGAACTTATCAAAACATTCAATAATTTTTTCATTCCAAGGTCAAAAGGTGTAACCTTTGACCTTGAGTATCTAAGAAACTGTATCTTTAATTTTATTGAAGAAAAGATATGTTAGGCAGTTAAATGCATTCTATCTTTGGTACAAATTTCATTTTGGGATGGCTTTGGGAACAGGAGAAAAAAATTTCCCTATAATATAAAGCCACATGGCTGACTCACTCACTCACTCACTGACAATGTTTGCCCACTTTCAGATGAGCTAGAAACTTGAAATTTGGTACACGTATAGCGTTTAGGCTGTAAACCACATAAAAATTCCAAAAACGTTATTTTTTTTATTTTTAGTCCTAAAACCACCCGAAAAAGGGCTCGGCTCGGCTAACTGACATTAATGTTTGACCACTTCCAGATGAGCCAGAAACTTGAAAATGAGACCAACATGAAGATTTTACCTCAATTACAATTTTACAATTTACAATTTATTGTTTCAAATTACACGAAAAATATACATAAAAAGTTGATACACCACCCGAAGAAGCAGAGCTTGTGTTCGGGGGTGGTTCAGTTCTATATATGAGAAAAACTTATACTAAATAATTACTTAAAACAATACAAAATTTGGAGAAGTATGACAGAATATTATGTAGAATAGAAGTAAAGTTATGATTTATTTTTGCAGAGCATGCAAGGGAAAATTTTACAATTTTTATCATGTTTGCAACCCTGCTGTATGAATATCGTAAATCACTGAGGGGTAAAATTTTGCGTGTGTGTACAACTTCATGTATTTTAACTTCTTACTGAATTTCATGTAAATCTGAGATGGTCGGGTTGGAAATAACACTTTATTGTGATGATTTGGCATGAAATGACCCATATATATATATATATATATATATATATATATAATATATTATACACATATCAAATTGGCCAGCTACGGGATTTGAACCACAGACCTTCAGAATGCGAGATATTACCATCTTGGTCACCTCGCTCAGTTTAATGATTGAGTGTGATAAGCATATGTGAAATAATAGTGTTATTTGTCAAAGTACCTGTATTGCAACTTCCAAAGCCGTATATGAATGCTGTAAAACAATATATTGTCATGATAACTGATTTGCATTTGAAAAATTCTTTCTAATATATTGCCTTAAAATAGGCACTAAATTGGGCATTACTCTGGTACTGGTCAACTGATTTGGTCCAACATCAATAGGCTTTTTAACATGAACGTTATAAATGTGTATAACAAGTTTCATGAAAATACGATAAAGCGTACTCGAGTTATCGCGCCTACAGACAGACGGACACATTTCCCTGTCCCCCACACAGTCTTATAAAGTACCATACTGGCACTTAATAAATATAAACATACCATTAGAACTAAGTTACGACACCAGTACTGATGATGGTGTGTATTGTAAAGTCTTCAGCATGAGTTTTAACTCTACACTGTGGATCCTCTTACTCTCAATTTACAAAAATCATCTGGTCATCAGAAAATTAAAAATAAAGTACAATTTAACAAATATAAATATTATTGCAGTTTAATGTTCAAGCCGCAGAAAAAACACCACATTTATTACAAAAGTTAAATCGATTATAATTAATGATACGATTTACTTGTGCATCACTAGGGCATATAATCCCTTCTCACATTTTATGCACACTGTATGTGATCTTTTTCTTTCCTGCTTCTTTGGCAACAATTTGATGGAGAAAGGGAATGATATTAATTGTATCTTCAGTCACTGGGAACTTAACTTTTAATTATAATCAAAGTATAAAACTGGAATTTTGTCTTTTCCTTCCCCGTAATATTTTTGCAATATAATAAATATGCATCATCATTGTTGGAATAATGTTAAAGACTACCTTTTTCCAATATTTAAGAGTTCTTCGCTCATCTAAATAAAAATACCACATCATGTTGGTTGAAGCAATCCCCCCGTGAGCTGCTGAAGTTCCGTCTCATGAAGCAACTTCTGGCAGGAAAACATTTCCACAATGACACTGAAGTACAGACAGCAGTGATTTCGTGGCTCCAGACGTTGGCGACAGAGTCCTATGACAAGGGCATACAATTGTTGGTACACCGCTAAGATAAATGCCTCAATAATGGTGGCGACTATGTAGTTAAGTAGCTAGTGAATCCCTGTAAATATTGCAATCAATATTCTTACTTATTAATGTGTTTGTTTTAGTTATCGGTGTTCAGACCTTACTTTCCGAATAACCCTCGTAAGTATCATGTAATTAATAATTAAATCAATGTGGCCTGCTTATCTTTTACTGAAAAGAAAATGGCATTTTAGTTAAAGAAAGGCGAAGAGCAATGAATTACATGCTAAAGGCTTTAGGTTTGCCAAATGTCAGGTTTCTAGCTCATTTAGAAGTGGGTCAACATTAATGTCAGTATACTCCGTAGACAGTTGCCTGCATTTACTAATCTTCCACATGAGCTAAAATCACTTTGGTTAGGTTAGTGATTGCTTTTCATCAACAATCACTTTAAGTCTTGAAAACCAGTCTCTGTCAGAAAGACCAAAACATTAAATAAACAAACAAGTAGATTCAAGATTTATTATGTTTTTGAATTGCATCAAAATGCAGTTATTAACATAGGCCTACATATGATTTACAGAATGAGAGATTATATACAAAACAGAATACGGAAATTTTACAGTTTAAAGTACAATATTAGTGATAGGACATTCAAACAAAACAAGACAATTCAAATAATATAGTGCATGCCACTTATTGTGATCACTTCAGGATGCAGCTAATCTGATAATATTAACCGACTGATAACAGTAACTGAAGGAATTAAATTAAGGTTATTTATTCATATATAAGATAGTGAACCAAAAAAAAACAGAATTAAAAATGTTTATTCATAAAATAATATGTAACTGTGAATCATTGAACCACTCATAGGCTAATACTGTAATAGACTACAAGCAACTATTTTTTCAACCAGTAAGAAAGTTTTTAACTGTTTTTATTTTCCTTTAGGAGTCCATTAACCAATTAAATTAATTAAGTCCATTAACCAAGTCCATTAACCATTCAAATGCAAGGTGTATACCTACCTGGTTAACAACCCTTTCTACTCTGTGTCTGAATTTTTTGAGTGTAATATAGTTTAATGGTAATATGAATACAGGTTTTAAAATGTACATAGTGGGTTAAGTCTAGATTGTGGTCCTGACTTTATCTAGTAACAAAGGGGTTTAACGACAATAAAATTCTTACTTATTTATTTTTTTAATTTATCTAAATTTAAGTTATTCTTAAAAATTCTTGTTGACTGTTAATAAATATTAAATAATAAATATTTCGAATATGACTTTAAGAATTTATAGTTAGTAATAGTTAGTAAATGTACAAGAAACTTAATGTAGTATTTTCACTTAAATATTGTAAAATTAGTTGTGAATTATGTATATTTCGTGTTGTAATTTATGTATGTAATCTTTGTACTCCTGACTTTGTCTATTACCTAAATGGTTTAATGACAAGAAAATAAAATTATTATTATTATTAATACTCCATACTCAGTTAGTCAGTTACGAGTTACGAGTGTTTCTGGAAGTCTATGCTGATCTGCGGTGAACACCGCATATCAAAACATCTAACGCCTGTCTGTTCAAGTGTTTTCATTTTACATTAGCCATCACTGCAAGTCAACACTGTTATCTTCACAAACCAAAAGCTGCAACTTAACTGTGGGGCGAAACATGTTTTATTGTTTAAAAGAGAAAGTTATGTAATGCCACCCCTTCGAACTGATCATCCTGTGAGCTGGGAACAGAATTGCTACCTCCAGTACATACAAATAAGTTGAGTTAGAAACGAAACCCTTAAAAACGAAATTTTGAATGACGTACAGTACTTGGAAATAAAGCCGCAAGAAGCAAAATGTGACAACATAAACTGAATCTTTGATCACAATAAACAGCATTTTTTCAATGTATCAGTATTAATCCGTACGGGACTTCATAAAAGTGATAACATTACCCGACTGATAACATTATCAACAATTACATTAAGTAGCGTTCACTGTTTTAATATTAACTCGAAAAACTCATTAATACCAACAGCAAAAAATTGTCTTAAAGCAAGCCAGTCTCTCAAAACAGCCTTAAGCCTGCTTTATATAAATGACTGTGCAGCTTTGGGTAATCTGCTCTTATACAATTCAACGGCCCTAAATAGCATGCTCACTTGCTCCCTCACTTCGTGAGACATTGGGGTATACTCGGCAATGTTAGTCTCTCGCAGTCTAAACTTTCACGAAGAGTACAAAATTAGGAAAACCGTTTCTTTATTATATAAGGCCTAAGTGAAATCAACACAATGAACAAATATTCTAAATTTATTTTTACTTACAATTTTCATAGCTCTGAACCACAAACATTTTTTAATAAACTACCAGTGTAAATTTCTTAAAAATCCTGGAGTCAATTAATAATGGCGGGCAAAATCGCATGCACCAGCTGTAAAATATTGATGGTTTAACTCTTGAAATATCGCTGATAATAAAAATCCAAACATACCATTCCTTCCCTTGAAACATTATATAATTTCTGAAAATTACAATGAATTGATCAAATAAAATTCACATCATATTAATCTGTCAACAAACAGTTGAGAAACAATATGTATTATGTGTTCACTGTTAGCTTTGGAACTGCATAATCGAATCTGAGATCGTTTTCCCAGGCGGCGCTTCCTAATCGTGGAATGTAGTCTAAAGCCAAAATTTTAGCTGTTTCATTAATTATTAATGGTTTAGTTTATGAATGATTCGTGTTCAAGTGTTAATAAATATAATGCTTTAATAGTTATTATACTATTAATTTTTAATTTTTAAATTAATTATTGTGGGCGAAGCCACGGCACCTGCTAGTCTATTAAACAATTTAATACCTATATTATTATTCTTTGTTTTAGTTAATCTTGCAGTTTGAGTGCGGTAACTATGAGGTAGTTGTTCCTAGTGTCATATTGATGGAGATTATAGTGAAAATGTTCACTATGGAGATTAGACTTAATAGATACATTGATTACTTACAGTGAGAATTTCAAAATGACGGATTTATTTACAGAATATACATCCCCACTTACTGAAGACGCACGTGACTGCAAGACTCAGTAAGCTAACAGAAGGAGGCAACATCGATTGGGCAACTGCCGAGGCTCTGGCATTTGGATCGCTCTTGTACCAAGGTACTGTAGTACTTCTACGAGTAACAGATATCTGCACTTTGGGTAGTTGTAGTTGATTCACTGCTGTCACCATTGCAGGATTCCATGTGCGTATCAGTGGCCAGGATGTTGGCAGAGGGACGTTTTCACACCGCCATGTTATGCTGGTTGACCAGAAAACAAATGAAATGCACATTCCACTCAACAGTCTTGTCGATAACCAGACTGGTTGCCTAGAGGTCAGATATCTTCTTCTAAAGCAAACTTTTCCTGGTAACACTGTACTACTTCTGTGAACAGCTCTTACAGTCCTTAATGATGATAGCCCATTCTTCTCTGATTTCTGCCTTTCTCCTCCATCTTCTAATCTCCATACTATGCAAGTCCTTCTCCACACAATCCAACCATCTTAATCTTGGTCTTCCCCTCTCTCTTCTCCCTTCAGGTTTGCCTTCATCCATTCTAATCTCATGCCCAACCCATTCAATTCTTTTAGCTTTAATAAAGATTTTCCGTAAAATACGGACTATAAGACGCTATGGACTATAAGATGCACCATAATTTTTAAGCAACTTTGTAAAAAAATAACATTTTTACCATTTTTATTATTAGATTGCAAAGCCAGACTAAAAAAAAATCATATGAATACCTTTTATTTTTTTCCACTGCGAAACTGGCTACTAACAAAAATATTGTACTGTTACCGTTAATGTAAATCACTTTCAATTCAAGTTCACTGGCACCATGGACTGCAATGACGCATCATAGGCTAGATAATGTTCTGGGCTTTTATGGCGGGGCGGGAGAGAGACAGTGTTAGCAAGCTTGTGAATCCCCTCATGTTTGTCACATCCCACTCAGCACACATACGTAAAATATATGTAAAAATTGCGTTATCCCTAGATCTAGGTAATGTATATCACACATATTGGTTAAATAAAATCTACGTATAATATACGCTCAAATGTCCCACTTTTTTATGTATATCGTACGTCTATTCATGTCAATACAGACATTTAATATATATCAATTATACGAACAATCGCATACATACTATTGATGTACAATATCTATACGTAAAAAATATGTCAAGATGATCTATCAAACGTATATATTATATATAATTTATGTAGCCTATATAGGGCCTTTGGTTCATAAATGTACACTGCTCACATACATTTTACATATACTATCAATACATGAGATATCAATAACTAAAAATGTCATCAAGAACACTTTTTGTGCTTACTATCTTGCAGTTTTTTGGGACTTCTTGCTGAGGTATTTTGCAATTATTTATTGTAAGCAAAACACTGAGATCGCTCATAATACACACTGAACCAAGAATCTTCGGAACATCATCAATAACATCCATTAAGCACAGCACTAGCCTTTCTACTGCCATTATGCTAATCCACTGCCCTTTAAGTCCTTCTGTTACACTTAGGAAGTACTGCATCACATCTTCCAAACAATGCAGAGCTTGTCATTCAGCATAACTTTTAAGTTCTTTTAAGCTTTCTGCAACTGCTTGGTTTAAATTTTCTTCTTCTGCATCAATTAATCTTCTGCATGATGGACCTGGTCTTGACAAGTACTCAGGCAGATTAGGAAATATTGATGGTACTGCACCAAGTTTCAGTTTAGGGCAAGTTCTAGGAAATGTTTTTACTTCACCGTTAACTAAAAATGTCTCTGTTCTTATCACACTCTCTTCAGGAAAATGCTTCACACAAATAACAGGCTTGCTTACCCCTGTAAAGTCTGTAGGAATCTTTCTATGCCATGTCTTCTTAAGTTCTTCGTCTTTTGGTAAAGAAAATGTACTAACACTTTCATGTTGTGACTTGTAGTTACTTTTACAGCCAGCAACACTACAGCACCTAGGCATTGTGAATTCCTGAAACAATTAAAAAATACTTTAGCAGCGTTATCGTAAATTATGATCAGAGCTAATTACCACAGCATCTGTATTATAAATCAGTTTGCAAGTTGTTGAGGTTTTGATAGGCCAATTTATGTATGAGAAACAAATCTTGCACAGGGACTTACCAGTACTGTTTTATGTGTAAATGTTTTTCTTCTGCCTCATTAATCTTCTACATGAAGGACCAGGTCTTCACAAACATTCAGGTAGGCCTAAATTAGGAAATGTATCCTAGGGTATTACCCTACAGATCACTGCACGTTGCATAATATTTCGTCAGCTTTAAATACACACACATGTACATTTATTCTTCGTTTCTATGTTATATACATAGGGAGTAGTTGCAACAGAACAGTGCAATTCTCTCCACACACAATTTCTTGTTAATAAAACACTATAAAAGAGAAACTTATACACAGCCACTAACAGCCAACAAAATACAACCTTGAATCAGCAGATCTACATTGCTGATGTCACAGACAAGATGGCCGCCAGTCATAAAAAATAGTCCTACTGAATGTACGGATGTAATCATTTTAAACCATTTTTTAAATTAATTTCTGATTAGCGTGAGTAAATTTTATTGCGTTCCCTTAATTTAACCAAATCGATTTACTAGAGTAAAACACAATAAACCGGTGTTTACAATGTCCAATTCTAGACGTAAAATTTACGTATAGTTGGTACGTAATTTTGATGTTACAAATGAACAATCAAATCGATTTTGTTTTATATTTAATCCTACTTATGTAACAGTAACTTTAATTTTGATATATTATGAATATAAAGCAGGATTAAATTACAACAGTTTTTATACATGTATATATTGGACATAAAATATACGTATAATTTACGTTTTGACTTTGACCAATCGTAAGATATATATGTAGCTCTAAAATATACGTATATTATACATATCGTGCTGCGTGCGATTGGTGAACTGCTGCTGCCAGTTGAATCCAATGTTGTCAGATAGAGAGAATATATGGCCATTTTTAAGACTGGAGGGAATTTTAAATCAAACACTGGACATTTTAATATTAATTTTGAGTATAAGACGCACATGAATTTTGCAGGCAATTTTTTTAAAGAAAAAAGTGCGTCTTATAGTCTGCAAATCTAGTTCAATGTTTGAGCGTATTCTTCACCCGTCTTTATCCTTTACCGGTCCATATATTTTCCTTTCCCATCTTTCCAACTCTGCCATTACATCTTCCATCATCACCCAAGTTTCACATCCATAAATCACAATTCACAACTGGTTTAATTATTGTGTTATAGATCTGTAATTTAGTTTGCTTTGACAGGTATCAAACACTGTACAACATCAACTTTTTTCATGCCTTAAAAGAAA
The DNA here is from genome assembly GCA_964059195.1 of Ectobius pallidus. Lineage (NCBI taxonomy): Eukaryota > Metazoa > Arthropoda > Insecta > Blattodea > Ectobiidae > Ectobius > Ectobius pallidus. The sequence goes on from CAXKWD010000003.1 coordinate 201,400,905, forward strand.
GTGTTTCACTCTTACCAATTTATGTGTCCTAAATACGAATTTGAAGAAAAAAAATTCCTATCATGTACCATTTTCTGTGGTAACCTTATTTAATTTTTTTATTCTTTGTTTTTCTTTATAGTTTTGCTTCCAGAGTCAATTTTATTACATTCATTCAAAAGAACACTTTTATTGAAACAGACATGGTGTTCACTGATACAATATCCATGTTAATATCAAAGAGTTTAAAAGCTAAAATGAATTGTTATTAAAGGATAACATAATTTTTTCTAAATCTTAATTTTCAAATGTTTTCTGGAAGACTTCTTCTTTAGCTGGGACCTGAACACTCATAGAAAAATCTTCAGTAGTCAGGAAGAATGTTAGGGAACTACTATGCCTTTCCATTTTGGATATTTTCTGGTGAAACCTTTCTCCATGTTCATCGCTAACCTTTCCCAGGATCGGTGGAAAGAATTTAAGATGGGAGTGCAAGAAACACATTTTAAGGGACATATTGCAGCCCATTACCTCATATAACTGAACAAGGCTTACCACCAGACCGCTGTGTCTACCATAGGCAGATGGCAGGATTGGGGGGCATGTGGTCAGCACGCCACCACCCACGGCCGTTAATGGTGGTTTCCATGACTGGAGCCGCTACTTCTCTACCGAGTAGCTCCTCAATTTGAATCAAGAGGTTGAATGCACCCCGTTCCAGACCTCCCTACCTCAGAAAAATCTGAATTAGGGATCGAACCAGGGTACCAGGGATCGAACCTGGGCCAAGGGATCTGCAGTCGGCGATGCTAACCACAAAACCATGCCGGCAGTCTATTACCTCATATGCTCTGTAAGAATTTTCCACGACTTTGTTTTATTTATCTGGTTGGGACTACAATTTCCCAATTAGTTTGAACATGCACCATAACACAATTTCTGTTTTGGTGAGGTTTTCCTCCTGAATTTTGCAGATTTTAGGTCCAATGATAATAAACAGTAAAACCCTCAACCCTGTATGGGCCATGGAGACCCTTAGGGTTGAGACTCCCAGATTGAGACATTTGGCACATGAAGGTGGTCAGCCTTATGTGCCTCAACCACTATGTCACAGCATACCCCCCCCCCCCCAACGAAAATGCCCTCTTTTAATTTTCCTTCACTTGACCTGGGAAATTTGTTCCTTAATTACTGAAAACCATTCCCATTTATTCCATAGCTTTAACGAAATTCTTCAATTAAACCCAGTTTTACATAGAGTGGTAGAAAACCAAGTGAAAGAAGCTTTGTCTCAAAGGCCACCCTGTAATGGGTCCCGCTCACACAAGAAGCAACTTAGATCATAAATCCTGGTTGCATTCTGGTTAATGTAACACATATTTGGCATTCGAACAAATACCTGACGTGATAGAGAGAAATGCCAGAGAATACCACATGGAGCTGATGGAAACTTTGGGGAATAATGCCCATCCATACTGACCTTGAAGGGATCATGGAGTGGGTACGTATGCTTTCATGCTTCCCATTATCGCAGTACATTAGAGTGGCAAGAAGCAGTGAGGTATGGATGTTTATGGGTGTCTGTTTCCTTCACTAGCCTATATATCTAGACCTGGGATTTTAAGGCAAATGCCTATTTTGTTCCTTACGAAATAACACGAATATTTTTAAAATATGTAGACGTTTCATGATAAATCACTTATATTTATAGAGTTTTATAGTGCCCTAAAATACCTATTTGGACCTTTAGGTCCTATTTTACTATTTTAGTGCCTAAAATGCCTATTTTGTACATTTAAAATAAAATTCAACTTCTGTAAATTTTAGAATCTTATAAAATGGAAATCCCTCAAAGAAAAGCAGAACAGCAGAGGTGGGATTTTCACAGAAACTTGATTATTCCAAACAATTGTCGCTAAAGGAATGCTGACTGACGGGGGAAGGGGAGGATTAAGGGGTAAGGATGATACAGTACATATCAGCCCCTTAAGTTGGGAAGCCATTAATGTGATGCAGCCCACGTTATGAGAGCCATTAATATGATGTGGTACTTGTTGCTGTGGTCCACCTCCACAATATTGTACTTACTGCGAACACACTTCTTCTGCAGCCTGATGGATACCTCGGGTAGCTCAGCCGTATGCGAGAAGGTTGCTCTCTCAGTTCTCGGGGGATAATTGGGTTATTGATGTTCTTATGTCTATAATTTAAATGATATACTGTTTCTTAAATCACTTGTCAAGTTTATTCAGTTACTTAGTGGGATTTAACGATTTTTGAATATCAATGAAATAATTAATTTTACTCAGTGTATATTAAAGGGAGTTTAGTTCTGGCAATCACAGCTTTGACGTAAATATTACCTCGTGATGATGAGATACGCTTACATAATCTTCTATTTATATGACGTAGTCGTCACCGTTTGTACTTACTTAACAAAGTTCACTGGCTTTACCGTAAGTAGCTATAATAAAGCCCTTACTACAAAATGACGTATGCACAGACGTTATACTTGCAAGAAGCTACAATATAGCTTCGCCTAATTAATGAAGTTATATTAAAATAAACAGTCGGATTGGCCCCAATGCCAATACGACAAAGTGTGAATTATTGGTGGCAGCTACGCAGAGAATGCGACCTGCCGGTCCTCTCGTCGTCACACAAGTAAGTTTTCGTTTCAAGCCGTGATACTAACTTCCCTTCAACTGTCACTGCTTACCATCACATCATAAAACCAATCATGTACCCTCTTATAGCTAATTTCTGTGTTTCTTACACTAAACTTAAATTCTATTGGTTCCTCATTTCAGAGTTCAGTTTCGTTCGGGAGTAATGCTTCTCTGCGTCCCCCTTCAGGCTATTCTCCGTATTACTGTCTATTTCTCGGACCCTCTATCCAACTTGCAATTCCTAGCTCAAATTCTAGTGAAGTCTCTATTCAGCTAGTAATTCTTCCTTTCTCTCACTTTTTGACAGAATAGAAGTGTAAGTTTTAACAAAGACTGGCACCTATCTCCAACAGAGTCGCTATACATTTTATTAGGGCAGTATTGTGTCTTTCCTAGTATTCTGTCTGCTAGCTTCTATTGAGTTCTGATATATTTTATTTCTTGCTATAAAATGTTTAATATTTATTAATGTATTCATGATACTAATTTCATATTAATCTGCTAGCTTCTATTAAGTTCTGATATATTTTATTTCTTGCTATAAAATGTTTAATATTTATTAATGTATTCATGATACTAATTTCATATTAATATAATGTCATTTGTTAATTTATTCTGATTCTTGTCATATAACTTATAATAATATCGAATAATTAGTTCAGGTGTTATGATCTTCAACATTTAATTAATATCAATTTATTTATATTATTCTTATATCAGTTGATAATTCATGGAGATGACTCCAGCAGAACAGCAGAGGTGGGTTTTTCACAGAAACTTGATTATTCCAAACAATTGTCGCTAAAGGAATGCTGACTGATGGGGGAAGGGGAGGATTAAGGGGTAAGGACTACTGTGTCAAGTCACCAGTGAAAGAACATCTGCTTAAGTGAATATAGTTTGCGATGGCTAATTTTGCAGTTAATTTTGTTAAGAATAGGTATACCACGTTTCTTGCAGTAAAAAAAGATCATGTTACAGTTTAAGTGTATATTGTAGTGTTTTAAAGTCAATTTTCTATCTATTTACACATTTTTAAAGCATATTTTAAGTGCGTATTTTCTCTTTTAAAAGCCTTTTTACTTGTTTTAAAAGCCTATTTTAGGTGCCTAAAACTAATTCTTTTAGAGCCTAAAATCCCAGGTCTACACTCTATCTAGTAGCCATAAACTGCATTATGCAGTACATAAATTCCTTACAGTAGGTGTAGAAACAGTGTGCTGCAATATTTTACAGGATTTAAATACAGAGGCCTAATGCACTGGCAGGTGGACACCGCCAAGCTTGCTAAGATTAATTAGTTATAACCTGAAAATATGTAAATACTTGAGCATGTCTAACAGGACCGCCTGCATGAACTCATAATTAGCATTGCTGGCTACGGATCACAGGCCCGGGTATGATACACAATACCTACTCAAATTTTTCTGAGGTAGGGAGGTTTGGAAGTGGTGCACTTAGCCTCATGATACAAACTGAGGGGCTACTTGATTGAGAAGTAGCGATTCCGGTCACAGAAACCATAATTAAAGGCCATGGGTGTCGGTATGCTGACCACATGCCCCCAGTTCTGCTATCTGCCTATGGTAGATGACGCAACAGTCTGATTTTAGGCCTAGACCCTCCAGGGATGTACAACCATGAAGCTTAGTTGAATGTCTAATAGAATGTTGAAAATTATAATGTTGTTCTTGCCACAAAGTGATTACATTGGCAATTGGCATCTATGTGAGGGACTTTAAAGCTCACGCTCTTGGAGAAGGGAAATCTCGCTTGCAGACAGCAGACAACATGACTTAGAGAAGCTCAACTGCTTCAGGGCGATCTAGTGGCAAAGTCAAGAATTGCTCCATGTTGTTGAAAATTATATGCAACGACTAAAACCTGAAAAGGAGGAATGTTGCTATGAAGTCAAACATCTTGCATATGCTCCTCTCCCACAGGATGAGGTAGGCAGGAAGTTGTTGCAACTGGATTGCGACGACCAATACCCGTTTACCTGTTTAAATTATTTAAAATTGTTAAATGTCATGTGTCGGCCACGGTGGTCTAGAGGTAGCGTGCCCGCCTCTAGATCCGCAGGGCGCCAATATTTCGGTGTTATTCATTAACACTCTGTATAACAAACGCTGGGAAAGCTGTCCATTCCTTCTGTTAAATTTTCAAAGGCTCTCTGGATTTATTGAAAACAATCTTGTAACATTAGTTTATTGGGAATATTTTTGGGTAATTTTCTGTATTAGAGCATTTTGCTGAAGATAAAAATTAATGCAATTTTTATTAAGTAGGCTGAATTTAATTTCCCCTCGACATAACTACGCCATGATCAGGGTGCTTCTGTTGCTAAACAATATTCTTGTGTAACAGGAGACGACACAACCCAGGTTGACAAAGTAAGAAGAGTGATATTCGTGACTGGAAAGCACTACTACGCTCTTCATCAACATCGCAAATTACAGAACACTAAAGATGTTGCCATCATCAGGCTGGAAGCGCTCTCGCCATTCCCGACTCTCAGCATACAGCAACAGGTGGCCAAGTACAAGAATGCTAAATGTAAGTCCTCGTATCTGTCTCATAACTCTTTGAAATTAAATGTTCATAACATTAATTAATTTCTTTGTATCGTAGTGTTTATCTGGAGCCAGGAGGAGCCTCAAAACATGGGAGCCTGGAGTTACATGAAACCAAGATTTGAAAATCTCATTGGACGAAGAGTAAGTACAACATAATTCAATAAAAAAGCAGAACATTTCAAATAATAAAACATTGTAGGCTTTCACGGCCAGAGTCAATATTTTAAAAAGTGGGTGTGGAATGCCACGCGACAGAAGTGAAACTTGTTTTAATTTTTGGATATTTCAATTTTGGATTATTGGATTTTTTCAATTTTGGATTGTTGGACTTTTAATATTGGGTTTTTGGACTTCTCAAATTTTGGATTATTAAATTTTTGATATTTTAATGGCAAATTCGTACATTGCGACTCACCCGAGTCCCCCACTCCTACTCTCAATCCCTCCCCTAGCGGTGGCATTTGAACTACTAGAAGCTACGGTAATGCCATCTCTTAATGAACTGATGAAACAGAAAAAATAATTTGTATCTTCTTTATTCTCTTCTTCTCTTCCTTTCCCGTCTCCTTCCTCTCACCTCCTCTTCACCCTACCTACCTATTTGAGACCTATTCCTAATAGTAAATTTTGGATCGACCGGGATTCGAACCTGGGACCCCTAGCATTATAGCTAGGAGTCTTGACCACTACGCTACGAGTGAACGTTGAGCACTGAAGGAAGCTTTCGTATAATTGAGGAGTTCAGTTCCAAAAGGTCTCTTGTCCACAAATTTTCAAAACTAAGTTAAGACATCCTCCATTTTCTTTACACCTCTTTGTATCGAAATACGGTGGAATTTTGCTTCAAAACTGCCTTTATACCAGAAAGAAACATACTTCAAATTGGTGTTTGTTTCCATAATGTCTCTTGTCCATGCTTATTGAAGACAAAATGGAGGATGCCAAAAGAGTAAATATTTTAGAAACAAACTGTCTCTTGTCCTATTTGATTCTTGTGAGGTGACTATCTTTTTTTTTTCAAAATTGTCTCTTGTCCAAGGAACCTAATACAGTATATGCATAGAGGAAACCGAATATTATTTGATAATAATTCGATTTGCTTGTCATCTTTATAAAAAAATATAAAGTGGCAGCCCTGCTGAACAGCTCCAAATAAAAATATATTTTATTCAACGGTGGGTTGTGTTGATATAATAAGGTAAGTTTTGGTCTGTTTTTAGGTCTCTTTCTAGTCTATTATAAAAAATGAATTGAGAATCAGAATATCAATTATTTGAAATACTTCTAATTGTTCCATTTTCTGCTATTTTTAGTGTGTGTTTTTAATTTTTAGCTTCATTGAATAATGGAAGGAAGTCAACCCAACAATCACAACGCAGAAGGTATTGTTATTACAAAACACACAGGGGCTGTTATACCATGTTCAGAAGTAAGAGGTAGAAAAAGGAAGAAAAATAGTGAAATGTGGGAACAGTCCATGAAGAAGAGACAACATTATGTATCAAAAGCTACCCCTACGGCCCTACGTCCTCAATGTCAGCATAGTAGTTCATTCAAATGCAAGATGTTCGGAAATTTCATCAGGCATTTTATTCAGAAAAGAAGAAAGATGTACAGGATAACTTTGTGCTTAAATATACCACCAGTGAAACACCGAAAAGAGGTCGAACAAGAGGTGAGAGAAAACAAACGACAGAACTTTGGACTCGTTACGTGATGCCGGTGAAAGCTAGGCCTACATCTTATCGTTGAAAGTTTTCAAAATTTTATTGAATGGCACTTAAAATTTTATGTAGCCTGCATTAATTTTAAGATACTTGAAATAATTTTGTGTAAACAAAGCCAAAATAAATTCAATAAATTCCATGATATCTTTTGTTTTGTAAACAAAATTACCCTTGTCCATTGTTTTTATTTCCAAAACGTCCATTATCCAGTCTTTATTTCCAGAACGTCTCTTGTCCAAACTTGTTTCGTTAATTATTAGTCCAAATGCACAGTAAAAAGCATTTAAGTGGTCTAGAATACTAGGCAACAACATAAATCGCAGTTACAATAATGCATATATAAATTTGTTGTGTTTATACATCATTTCAACGTTTTTTGCAATTTCCAAAAATTTTTGTTAGATGGACAAGAGACGTTTTGGAAATAAGCTCCTCTTTATTAGAGTTATGTTAGGGGGGTTTCATGAGTTTTAATGCAAGAATCGGTTTTTATAAGTAGTGTTGGTACAAGGGAATTTTCCTGCATCAATTAAGCCACATTTTATGTTACAATACGGCGTTTTTTATAATTATGAAATGTTATTTATGGTACAAGGGTATTTTTTGTATTGTGAAATAGCCTATTTTGTTGGAAGGGTCATTTTTATAATTGTGGAATATTATGTAGAGGTGCAAGGGGCTTTCTTTATTGTGGAATATTAGATGACATATCAATTGCAATTACACATTACCGGCATTGTGCAACGGCTACAGGCATGAAGGTATGCGTTGTGGGGAAACAGAGCATGCGGCACGCGGGAACCAGCCGAGAGGGGTGGAAGCTGCCAGGCGAGTGGCGAGTGGAAAGGGGGGCAGGGTGAGTCATAAAGTACAAACTTGCCATTTTAATTTTTTAATTTTGGATCTTTAGATTTTTAAAATTTGGATTTTTTTAATTTTTTATATTTTGGATAAGCCTAATCATTGAGTTGATGGTTTTCTGTGCAGTCCGTTCCATCACACCTCACTAATTTCATGACGATTTTGAGCGTAACACTAATTTTGTGACAATTTTGAGCGTAACACTAATTTCGTGACAATTTTGAGCGTTATACAAGCTCTCGATTTACCCCGACCGTGGCTAAAGAAGTTTCACTTCAAAATGTTTTGGAACTAGATAAGTTACCTCATTATGTATTAATGGTATGGCATGGGTTTGACATAAAAACCAAATTGCTGAGTAGGCTATATCTGTGGCATAGAATCTGAAAGTTACATGATGCTGTCTCTAATACCTCTGTCATGTTTTACAGCTGAAATATGTCGGAAGAGGACCATTAGCTACGCCAGCTGTTGGAATTGGTCAGTGGCATCAGAGAGAAGCAGAAGAAGTAACAATTAAACCATTCACTCTGCGATAATACATCATGTTTGTATTTTATTAATGTCAAAAGAAATTAAAATTGTTTTCTAAAGCTGTGTTACTTTATTTACCACTTAACAGAACTCCACGACACTGAACCAATGACTTCACACCATCTTTATCAGATCACCATTGCTGGTGCTATTCTTATCCTAAGTAATTCCACGAGAGTTTACGGGTTTATCGATAGATTCGTACACTCAAGTTGGATTTATTGAGACAATTCCATGAATAAAAAGTTAACGGATTATACAAATAATAATTACTTTCTTACTTTGTTATATAAAAACAAAACTACAGCTGCAAGATCATGGCATACTATGACTCAACCATCCATGAATCGATTTGAGTTACTATGTTGAGACCAGTGCTACAAATGGTGCATATAAGACATAGTTAACCAAATTCAGGTAAGCTAACAGCAGAACAGAAGAAAAGCACATGAACTGACTTGCACCGAATTGAAATTGTGTTTTTAGTTAATGTACATTTATATTATTTCAATTTCCAAACAAGTTGTGTTGTATAAAACTAGTAGGTGTCCGTGGCTTCGCCCACGATAATTAATTTATAAATTAAAAATTAAGAGTGTAATAACTATTAAAGCATTATATTTATTAACACTTGCACGCGAATCATTCATAAACTAAGCCATTAATAATTAATGAAACAGCTAATATTCCGGCTTCAGAGTACATTCCACAATTAGAAAGCGCCGCCTGAAAAAACGATCTCAGATTCGATTATGCAGTTCCAAAGTGAACTGTGAACACATAATACATATTGTTTCTCAACTGTTTGTTGACAAATGAAAATGATGTGAATTTCATTTGATCAATTCAGTGTAATTTTCAGAAATTATATAATGTTTCAAGGGAAGGAATGGTTTGTTTGGATTTTTATTATCAGGATATTTCAAGAGTTAAACCATCAATATTTTACAGCTGGTGCCCCCAGCTTCGTCTGCCATTATTAATTGACTCCAGGATTTTAAAGAAATTTACACTGGTAGTTTATTAAGAATGTTTGTGGTTCAGAGCTATGAAAATTGTAAGTAAAAATAAAATTAGAATATTTGTTCACTGTGTTCTGTGTTCATTTCACTTAGGCTTTATATAATAAAGTAACGGTTTTCCTAATTTTGTATTCTTCGTGAAAGTTTACACTGCCAGAGACGAACATCGCCGAGTATACCCGATGTTTCACGAAGTGGGCGAGCGAGTGAGCACACTATTTAGGGCCGTTGAATTGTATAAGAGTAAATAATGTGTTTTTATTGTGTTTGTTGGCACAGCATGTGACATATGGGAGAAAATATTCATCACTAAGAAAGAAGACAAGGTTATGAACTTTGAAATCCCACCTATAGACGACATAGTGCGACTTACAAAAACGGAACGAGAGGGCAGCACAAAACAATGCATATATACAAACCAACATGGCAACCAGAATAACAGTCGACCACCAGCCGATGATGGGAGCGAATAAATGCTCTTGAAACTAGTCCTGTGTAATTAAAAGTGAAAGTAAGTGGAGAATAAAGTGTTGTTATAATTCAGAATTTAGGTTTTTATCAATAGTAATTATCAGTATACTCCACTGTCTATAAAACTTCTTTTTTATTGTGTTATGTGAAATGTTCTGTTGGCATATACGGCACTTTTTATAATTGTGAAATAAGTTATTATGTTTGGTGCAAGGGTCTTTTTTTAATTGTGAAAGCATGATACGGCGAGCAGTGGTTTTGATAGTTATAAAAGGAGTATTGTTGGTGCAAGGGAATTTTCCTGCACTAAGGCGTTTTGGGAAAAAATAGTTTTATGCTGCACCCTAGGCTCCTTTCTAGGGTTTAGGGTTTCGTCACAGAAGAAATTCAATGTGAGACATAATAAACCTCGTGCTATTCAGTATATTGCTCCCAAACTTAGAACATAAACGTTCCTTACCTAACAAAATGGCGGAGCTTCGCTGGGGTGCAGCATAAATCTACCTTTTGCCGGCGTCTTTTATAATTGTTGAAATATGTTTGGTGCAAGGGTATTTTTTTTTATTGTGAAATATTATTACCGGCATTGAGCGGCGGCTGGCAGGTGCATAGAAGATAGGGGAAGCAGCTAGCCAGGCAGGTAGCGAGTAGAAGGGGTACCTGTGCACGGCATAAACTACCCATTTGCCAAACGTTGCAGGCAGGCAGTTAGGGGAAGGTAGGGAAAGCGGCTGTCGCCATAGCAATGAGCAGTGGAAAGTGGAGCGAGGCCCAAGGTGTAGCATTTTCTTCCATTATGCCAATGTAATTTTTTACTGATTTGAGGGGGAAAAATTTATCATGGAATAAAAAGAAATGAAAATTCTGTGGGAATCGGAATTCCAAATGCAAAATGGAAGAACCTTGTCCCTCACTCCACTCTGTGTTGCACGTTGCTAAGGCCCGCTTCCCCTAGCCCCATGCCTTCACTTCCCCTTGCATGCTGCCACTCAATGCCGGTATTGCAGCTCACAGTTCCTCCGCATGTTTAATGCTGTGTGCATACTATTTAATTTTTGTACCAATATGAAAAAGAAACCACTACATACCATATAAAAAAAAACAATCACCAGAGCCTCTTTAGCGTTACTCAGGACCCGCCACGTGACGGCAGAGGTTGGTTTGGGAAGGAGAGGTTGTATTAGTTAGCAAAATATTATGTAATTTGCTAACGTCACGTCACTTCCCCTTAGGTCCCTGTTGGCTCTTAAAAGAGCCTTTTTAAGGTAACCTTGGCAAACTTGAAATAAAGAAATGGAAAGGAATACTGGTTTAATCGCAATTCTTAGGGTCACACACTGATACTACATCCAACAGAAAATCTTGGAATGTCTGTTCTTTCCCTTTCCACTTACGGTACATAAAAGCAGCTAGGTAGCCTACGAAAGTTTCGTCTTTCTTCCGATTGGTGAAAGGCATACTTCGTCGCTTCGCATGTGCCCAAATCTTGGTGTTCACACCCGTATCGCAGTCCTTGAACTGAATCGAGCGGTTCACAGTCATCTTACGATAATCCTCCTCGTTCAGACAATTATATGCCTTCCAACAGTCGGAATAAATAGTCGTACCAGGCAGTATACGTTCCTGGATAATCGCAAGAAGCGTTTCCTTGGAACAGTCTGCCACAGGGCAAAGGAAGCAAGCATAGGTATCACGTTCCACAAAGCCAAATACCCATTGACATTCCACTGGTTTACCTTTAGGCCTACGATGCTTCCTTTTCCCAGACTCGAATACGTCTATTTCGACTATCTTTCCAACACCACCTAGTTTGCTTTCCTGTCGTTCCAGAACAAACATTACAGTTTTTCTGCAAAAGTAAAACCATTGCCCCACAGACTTCTCGTTCACCCCGCATTCTTGAGCCACGAGACTCACTGGTTTCATCTGTTTAAACCAGCAGTACGTAACCGCAAGAATTTGGGGAATAGTCAGTCTGGATTCCTCGAACCAAGAACCCTTTCTGATCGAACGAGAGACTTCATGTGGGGGACAGGTAATACTTTTCTTCGTTCTGCAGAGCCAATTTGTGCCGTCAGAAATACTTTTCCTAGGAACCTCTTTCATTTCTTTACCACAAGTCGGGCACAGATAACAGGAGCTGATTAGCCCGTGCAACTTACAAAATTCAATAGCCTCTTTTACTAGATTTGATTTCACCAAATTCAAGAAAAAGAACAACGATAATTCTGCACGCTGCACCTCGTTACCTGAGCTATAGCTAATATTTACTTCTTCGTTCTCCATTTTAATTTCCAATGTCGACACTTCGTTCTCCATTTTAATTTCCAATGTCGACACTTCGTTCTCCATTTTATTTTCCAATTTCCACACGAGGCACTTCAAGGCACAAAGATTACGTGTGTCTTAACACTCTGAATGCTCACAAATACAAACAAAATGGAAATATGGAATGGACGAATCTGGACCAACCACCAAGAGATGGGGAATATTTCTTGTAACTGTTACTTTGTGACTGTTACATGTATGTAACGGTATGTTACAAAAAATCAAAAGTAACGGTTACCAAAGCTCCTCCTAGGATATCTTATTTTCGTCTCAACCAAAGGCGGAATCAGAAAATACTGAAAGGAGGGGCCGACACAGACGAAAGTTTGCTCTTATTGGGGGTGTGGGGGTATGGAATATCCCAAAAATGGGGGTCACGGGGTCCTTCCCCGGGATTTTTGTTTAAAATAAATGGTGCAAAAATACGTTGCACAAACTTTCTCGCATATACGTGTTAAAGGCTAGCACAGAAAAAATTAAATTAAAGAGACAATTAAATTTTACTTATTACATTTTCACAAAACTAACAAGTATCTAGAACGGAAAGCATCAGGGTCGATCTTTATGTTCAATGCTTTTACCGTGAAGTATTTACCGTGAATACTTATTTTTGACTCAATAAGAATAATAATAAGAATAATAATAACAATAATAATAATAATAATAATAACAATAATAATAATAATCAATGACAGTAAAACTGCATATTATTAGTACTACTACTACTACTACGGGAAAATTCAAATATAAGTCGCACCTTGGAATAAATCGGTCCCACCCAACCTATCTTCATCGTTGCAGTTTCTTTTATACCACGATCTAGCGAATTATTCTGTCCTAGTATTATGAAGAAACTCGTGATTGGACGTTGGAGGTGTGACGTCTTACCGATAGACGAGAGGTAGCAGGCTGACAAACCTTGCGGGAGATATAATATGCCACATTTTCGAAACCTACAAACAGTGTATCGTACAATATTCTAAAATGCAAGGGCGCTTCGCTACGGCTGCCGCCTCCGCTTCGCGCACTTAACTATGTGGTTAGTGTTATGCATTATTTAGCTATATGCAACAGTATACAAGGGCAGTTGGTCACTCTGCTTCGCTCAGAAACAAAATACATCACACAGTCCGTGCAAATGTGAATATCGAATGGGGAAGCTTAAGGGGCGACTTAGATTTGAATTTCGCCACCACTACTACTACTACTTAGGTTATATTGCACGCTTTAACTGCATGTAGGTCATACCACGTGTTTAGTATGTTTGCGTGAAACATTAGTCTATATCAGCGTTTCTTAACCTTTTTGAACCCGAGGACCTCTAAAATGAGTAAAGAACTTTACGGACCCCTAATTTTACATCCCATTTTTAAAAGTAGGCTATATGTAGGCCTATATTCTTAATATTTGGGGTATTAAATTATAGGTCGTTATAACGAAATACATTTTTTTTAATCCGTCGGAAACACAGTTATTGAATTGGAATGAAACTATTGGCAGTAAAATTATATTTTGAACAGACTTTAATATGTATTACCAATTTGATAATATAATTAGGAATTATGTTATTAATCACTTTTAATGAGATGGTTGAGCTTGACGCCTCTTGCAGAGTTCCTGGTTTTTTGGCTCAATATTAGTCAAATTTAGTCGAAGATCAGCAGATACATTAAGTCGGTTTCTGTATTATGTTTTTAGTTAAACGAGCGATGAAAATCCCTTCTCACAAAGATAGGTTGTTGAAAATAAAACTGCATGGCGCCTCTAAAAACAAATTTCGACAAAGTCTTATTTTTTAGGGTTTTGAATGAAAGAGGGAACCATAGGCGTCAGTGCATCAGGGGTTTGAAACTGTGGTTCGTAACTGCAAAAGTATGGAAACTTGCAATATGGCCTGTATTTTCGAAGATTTTTATAACTTTGACATCTAGTGTCCATTTATGGGAAAAATTTCTACTTCTTTACTTCCCATTTGCTTTATGATATTTTTTAAATTAATTATGTCTGTGGACCATCTGCACCGTGTTCCATAGGTTGAGAAACGCTGGTCTATATTAACAACTCATTTGTGTCATGTTTCTATTGTTTAGTGATGTCTTATGTGATATTCAGTTTAAACGATTATAATATCCAGTGACATAGCGGCGATGAGTTATGGAAAATAAGCAAGTCCTACAAACCCGGCGTTTGCCTTTGCGAACGACGGAACCATGAAAAACCCAAGTCAATTTGGGCGGCCACGAGGTTTGATTTGAACTCAGGACCTCTTCCCTGTTAGCCCATAGGCCTACCACCTCGCTGTAATTGAATCAGTCATTTCGAAAAGGCCATATATCCACCAAAGTAAAATTTTCAGGAGAAAGAAAAAACTGTTTGGATTGCACAACCGAAGTTTAAAATGTCTTCGTTCATATTTAGATTGAAATAAGACTCTTAATATCTCTTCATAGGAGGAGTGGGATATGGTCTTTTCACAGGGAATGCACGTTTCTTCGAGTACTTCTAGATTTTGAACTAAATGTGGTGAGGATGGACATATGGCCTTTTCGAAATGACTGATTCAATTGGTTTTAGTGTGTTCATTGCGACTGAGCTAAACTGATTGCATTTCACAACAATAAGTACATTAGGCCTATAGTTTTCTTGTTACTAGGGGCAACAAAATGTCATTCATATTTTAATTGACATTTATGTTCTGAAATTCGCATTTAAGCTGTCCTTATTTCGTTTTTATCTTGATATCTATTAAATGTACAAAGAAATGTGTTAAACAAAAAATGTTCATTTTAAATTTTTCTACAACTTTACTGTGATAGGTTTTCATGTATCGCCTACTGTAATGGATATAATCTAGAAAAATTGAAAATGGATACGAGTAAAGTACCCCTTAAATCATTTTTGCAGAAATACGGATATAGCCATTTTATTAGTCATAAATAAGAGTTTCCAATTTTAAATTTTTATTAAAATCGTTAGAGCCATTTTTTCAAAAAACAATTTTTTAAAATAAGTTTTCATGAAAAGTCCCCTTAATATTTCAGTTGTAAAACTAAATTTCTGGGCGGTTCGACAAAATTTCGAAAAAGTCCTTAATTCAAAAAATGCAGTAAATACAATGAACCGTTTATCCGCTGTGCTTGTCCACAGACAGACGGACTGACGGACAGACGGACAGACGTCATTCCAAAAATATTTTTTTCGGTTTCTAGGCTTCATGAAACGTGCTCTCCCGGTGTTAACTCGACTTCGATTTTTTGTCACGATCACAATACTTTCTCTATACTACGTATATGCGAGAAAGTAAAAGGGGGATACACGACAAACCCACAATAATGATTGCAAAAAAGAGGAAAGAGCACATTTTCAAACATTCAAATCTCGCTTTATATGAGCTATGAGCTAACGAGTAACTAGTTATTGATTTGCAGAGTACTCATCAAGAGCTTTTCAACGATACCCCACAAGACGTGGTTTCAACAATTTCGAATTTCCACACACATCACATCCGTAAACTCAAATCTGCCCAGCGACATTCTCTCTTGCGAATAACTAAAGCCTACTCCACTGTTTCGAATGATGCTCTACCAGTCATAGCTGGTGTTCTTCCTGTTGATCTCCTGCTTGAGGAACGGATAGCCAGGTACAAAGTGCGGAAGCAAATTAATTTTCAATTAGGTAATATTCAATTCGGACCAAGGGAATTTGAGAGCTTAGATCGATCACATCTTTATGAACGCATACACTCACAGTTAATAGATATTTGGCAGCAAAAATGGGCAGTTGCCCAAAACGGTAGCATCACTCGTGACTTTTTCCCAAGTATCAGAAATAGACTTAAAATGCCATGGATTAAATTGGACCACTTCGTCACACAGGTATTAACTGGCCATGGCAACTTTGCCGCTAACTTAATCCGCTTCAATCTCACAGACGACGATCTATGCGCTTGTGAGGACAGCGAACCAGACACCATGTATCATAATGCTGTATACTTGTCCTCGATATCGAGAAGCTCGACTACTCCTCCACGAAGCCGCCAGGGCAGAGGAGGAAGCCTGGGCACCGGACCTCACGTTCTGGACGCGTAAAAACACCTTCCCAGCACTTAAAACCTTTGCAAAAACAGCACTTCTTGAAAAGTCTATAGCAAATTAACACATCAAAGTAGACGGTCATTTGGCCACTACTCCAGTCCGAACGAGGTTTTTGAGGGGTTTCCCTCGTTCTTAGGCGAATGCCGGACTGGTCAATAATCCCCTCAAACAGATACACGCACTACAAATCTCTAGAATACATAACTACAAGTCACTAAAAAAACACACTCGGGAAATATTGCACATAAGACCTATCCGCACGTAGGTCTATCCTACGCCAAAATACAAAGACAAAAGTACACAGCCACTACCTTCTTTATTTCTTAAAAGCCATGCTGTTAAATCTGGCAACATCGCATCGGTAGTCCTATCGGCTATGAACATGTTGTAAATAAAGCAATGAACTCCATCAGAATCATCGAAAAATTAAGCATATTTCAGCTTAAAGTAATCCCAGTCATCGCCTATTGTTTAGAGAACATCTGGATACACCTGAAGACCAACTGGAGAGCATGGGGAAGGTAAAAACCGTGTACATAATGAGAGATTTATATAAACCGTCACCTGTAATTGAGTACACCAGAGAACAGTTTTACGCAGAAGAATTTCGTGTTTATCAGCTACAAACGAATACCAGAGTGAGGTACGGTATGATATTAGTGTCCTTAAGGAAGAATTGGCTGGTATTAAAGAAGAATTGAAGAGAAATAGAGTCACTTCTACTGGTAAGAACTTTTATCAAGCTGCTCACAGTAGGCCTAATACATCTCAATGTGGCAGACGCCAAATCGTATATATTCAATCTCCTATCCTCCCAATATTACTACCAGCGTTTTCCTACAGTTTGGTGAAGGTAATGAACGGGATTCAAACCTTAACCTCAAAAGTGCTGGCGAATCAACACAGTTCACCACCGGATGATGAACGAATGAATGACTTGACAGCAAATAACGGAAAGCTGAGTGTTCCCAAGGAATTAGGCAAAGTTATTCTTTTCAGTGACAGTCATGAGCGTAGTCTTCCACAAAGTGCATGTGACAAGAAAAGAGATATCAGTGTTCTAGGTTATATTAAACCTGGGACAACTAGCTCAGTGGTGGTACAAAATGACCCAGAGAAGTGTAGCAGTTTAATAAAATATGACTCTGTTGTGGGTAAAATAACAGAGTTCGTAGGCCTAACAGGATAAGTGAGGTTATTATCAATAAAATAAGAAAAAAACGCGACATCGTAACGTATGAGGAGACACTGAAAACTACGAATTCCTTCGGATAGGCTATGTGGAGTCACCGCGCATTACGTTATTATGCACATCACAAGTATATGCTATGTAATACATATAATAGACTTACTGATTTCGCCTAAATAAAATCGGTATTTGTGATAAAGAAAAATATCTGCATTAAAAACGTATTCAAATGATTCCCACAGACCACCACAGATAGGACTACCTCCTGTGTTGTCAGATTTCAAGCAGCATGGCTTGTAAGATATAGAAGGCAGTGACACAGCCCAAACACGTCACACCATCAACATCCCCATCGGATGTACATAAGGGCACAATAGGTATACACACATCACATATGGTTACCAAAATTTGGTTTGGCCGGAGGTTTAGGCTTAATTGCTTGGCACTCCGGGGGCAAGGGTGGGCACACACACAAAAAAAGTGGCAGACTCTGTTGCCAAGTCAATCAAATAACAATGGTAATACAATACAACATTTTTTACGTTTCTCTGAAAAGCCGAGATTTTATGGAGGCACATTCATAATATGCACAGTTATGCATGGTAAGTTGATATTATGCACTAAAACCAGAAAATGAGGGGTTATATGCATTAAAAACGTCTGGATATGCTACATTAAACCAAAAAAATCCGGAACATGCATTATGCATGAATTTTACCATGAAAAGGCCGAAATATGCAAACATGCACGGAAAAAATATGGTTATTTGGAATCCATAAATCATGTATTGAGTAACTACACAGTTTGAGAAGTGTAACCAAAGTATGTAAAAACATGCATTTGCATGGAAATCCGGGCTCTATTTATGAGCCTCGGAATCAAGCCCCCCGGCAGGTGACGCAGCGATAGCCGATAACTTTGTTCATTGCAGTCGGTATAGAAAGGGTTTGTTTAATCTCGCAAAATAATAGTATAATCATTATTAAAATTGTATATTATTGTGCTCAAACTGTTTATAATAGGGACTAGAAGTGCCTACCCTTCATTTACCACATATGTGGCAGCTTCATAGAAAATATGCTTAAAATGATCTGCCATGAATCCCGCCTAGGCCTTAATTCAATTCTGATGCTGTTCTAATATCTCGTCTATTTCATCAATTTTTTCAGTAAGCACATGTAGATGTTATCTTAATTATTTCATATTAAACACAGAATCTATTCAAGGAAGAAGTGTGCCTATAACTTAGGCCTAAATTCAAATTTTCAGCAAAGGGATTATGAATCTGAGGGAGAATATTTCATATTTATTTAATCCATTTTGACCGCAGTTCTGCGGTATAGGATACAATATAACAACAATATAACAAACTATTATAGTACAAGGGTACAAGAATAATATTAGAAATACATACATTGAAATATAAAGAGATACAAAGAAATACAAAGAAATACAGGATCAGTAGGGCTACAACACTACAAAACAATAAATACTTCTACATCGACTTATGTTCTGTTTAGAGCACTCCATAGCAAAATATCGGTGATTTCGTAAAATAAAACTGCGTGAACGTAGCAATATATCTCATGGGATTGATCATAACCACAAACAGAGTCAGCTGTCACAAGAAACATGACTACATCACATGCGCAAAGAGCATTTTCGCTTTCGGAGCGAAAACAAGAACTTGTGGCGAAACCTTGTTTCTGGTACATTTTATTCACTGTTTGTGTCCGGGAACTAGGAATATGTTCAATAGGTTTACGACTTGTGGAAAATAGGTTGCTATACATGTACCCGGACACATATTCTTGCAACAAATTCCTCAGTGTGAACGTACCATAATTTGTTATTGATCCCAGATATTTAAATTTTTCCACTTGTTCGGACGATTTACCGGCTATCTTAATATTTTGCAGCGCTTCATTTTGACGTTTCATGACCATATACTTAGTTTTCTCTATGTTAATTTCCAATCCGGCATTGCTGCAGGTATCGGAAAAACTTTCTGCATGTTTATATGATCGCTAAAAATACATAAAGCATCTACATAAGATAAAATCAAGTGATTGCCATTTATTTCTAGGCCTACCTTTCTTCTGAACTTTGCTAATGGCGTACCCAAAACGAAATTAAACAATAAAGGGAATAGTACATCTCCTTGCTTGAAGCCATTTTTAATGGCAAACCTATCTTATATAAATTTTCCTACCCTGACTCTGATATAGATTTCGTTGATACACATTTTGTTCTGCCTAACCTACGTCTTTGGTATCCCAAACTCAATGAGGATATAGTACAATTTTTCTCACCCAGCTAAATCATATGCTTTTTTTTTTTTTAAATCTATGTAGGCCCATAGCTGGTGAACAGACTTATTATATTCCCACATTTTCCCCAAGATTTGTCGAATGGTTGATTTATTTCGCCTAAATCCCCATTGGTGATCTCCAATTGTTTCGACCTCACATGGGGTTAATCTTGACAGAAGTTAATTAGGAAATATTAGACAAAAAATCCTCGATAGTGATTACATTTGGCCCTATCTCCCTTTTTGTCGATAGGTATAATAATAGATTCTTTCCATTCCTCTAGCAATTCTTCCTTTCTCCAAATCATAAGAATGAGTTTATGGATCTCTGAGTTTAATCTATCCATACCTGCAATAATTAATTCTGATGGAATTTGGTCAACGCCTGGAGATTTGTGATTTAGTTTACCATTAAATACTGCGTACAATTTTTATGAACTAAACGCTATTTTGCTAAGCAAAGTTAGAGAAATGCAATTGAACTAAAATTCAAATTTCAAAATTTTGAGCCCTATTTACGACGATAGTAGCATATCAAGCTGTGGTGGAATAAACAGCTTGTATTTAAAATAAAATTGATTCTCTTCGTGGCAATTTTATTATTAGGCGTATGCTAACTTGAGTTCATGTCATCTTGTAAAATAACCGTTCGTTTAAAGAAAACGCTATTCCACGAGCTGCAATCTCTCGCATAAGGGAACACTACGAGAATTTGCGACAGTTGATTGCGCGCGGTCAGCCGGTTTCACTTTTTAGGTAGATTTCGAAGAAAAATCTACCTATTGCAATGGATACCACTTCATGATTTTCGAAAAATTCTTTCATATCTTTACGTTTCATGCTCCCCTAAGTACGAAACCACCGCCCGATCAAAAAAAAAATTTGTGAAATTTATATATATATTTATTTATATCTTTACACGATAGCGGCCGTAATTTTGAAGATATTTGAACCAAATTTTATTATGTTATTTCTAGGCCCAATAGTTCGGACAAGTTCGTTAATGGGCAAAATTGGCCCAAGGGGGTGGTCGGGGGAGGGGGTTGAAATTTTAAAACATTTATATCTCGGCCCCTATGAAGTATAGAGGGAAACTTTGAATAAATTAGAGTTCTCCCTATGGAGTTCACAGTGACACCAACAATTCGGGGGTTTTGGGGGGTACGAGTGGGGGTGGGGTCAGGGGATGGAAATTCGAAATTTTTGAAACTACGTCTTGTGGGGTATCGTTGAAAAGCTCTTGATGAGTACTCTACAAATCAATAACTAGTTTCTTGATAGCTCTCATATGACGCGAGATTTTAGTGTTTGAAAATAATAACACTTAATAGAATTATTATAATATCATTAATTTTGTCTTGTTTAGCGGCTTTGCTAATTTTATTCATTGCTGATCTTGCGCACGGCATCCCAGAATATTATATCCTATTCTTGTTGTCAAAACAAATGATTGTAGGCTCTTCCTCTTTGCATGCCAAGGCTAAAAAAGAAGAGTGCTGCGCAGCGATAATAAATTAAACCAAAAGCACTTTGAAATCTACCTCAGCCTGTAGGCCTGCCTAAAGGGATTTTTTTATTTATGAATACAAATATGGTCGAACAAAACAGTCGCTTTGCTCGTTCCATAAACAAATTCGTATCTTAATAAGATCAGGTAAACTGATGTAACATAGTGCCGGAATGCTTTTGTTTAATCAGTAAAAAGTTAATTACAATTATGATATACAGAGAATAAGTTATTACTTCCCCTGCCCGTACCATAAATACTATAGGTAGAGGAGTATTGTTTTCGACCCCAAAATTCGAAGTTGAGTTTTTAGCATATATACACGTTTCAAGGCCCCCTGAATCCAAAAATACTATTTTTGGAAACATGTCAGTGAGTCTGTCTGTCTGTCGGTGAACACTCTAGCTCCAAAACGGAAAATCGTATGAAAACAAAATTTCGTATTTGGGTCAGGTACCTTCTGAAGATGTGAGGATAAGATTGGCGACTATTTTCTCTTATTTTTAAGGGGACTTTACATGAAGAAATTTTCGTTTTTCGCGATTTTCTCGGAAACGGCTCTAACGATTTTCTTTAAATTTTGCACAAGTGTAGCTTATAGTGAGAGCTAAAACTTTTATTTGAAACTTTTTTTCGAAAAATTCTCTGAAGGCAGTTACAAGCCACCTACTGTTTGTAAAAAGTTTGTGTTGTGTGGTTAACAATTGAATACACACTCTTTTACGGCCTCTTATTCTAATGAAGTGAGAAAGACATATTGGAGGGAAATATTCGATAAAGTTCGGAAATTATTCTTAACGACGGAAGTTTCAATAAATGTCTGCAGTCACTTGTTTTTGTTTGCTATATAGTCTGCACTTTTATTAGTCGCATCATTTTCAAAGAAGAGGTTATCAGGTATTTATCGTATAATTAGCGTTAAATTGTGTCTTGCGTTTCTGTATAAGGAAATGTGAATACTCCTAACTTTTATTTGAGCAGAGGAAGTTATGTGACTTTCACATCAGATTTTTTTTGTTATTGATTTCAGAGTTAAGCTGCTGATCGATTCATTAAGCAGGACTTACGGAAGAACAAGGTCTAATGTTTGATACTTAACCTTAATTCAAACGCGTATACACTGATATAAGACATTCTTAAAATATGTTAACATTTCACAAAGTACACAGGCGATGAACTCCACTTAATGTATGTAGGCCTAATTATTTCAGAGTAATATATCTTCCGTATATAGCAGTATTAAACTTGATAAACGAAATAAACATCTGACTAGTTATAATCAAATGCGAAGGGATGTGTCATGGTTAACTATTGCAAATTCTAAAGCCGTATATGAACAGTGTAAAACGATATGTTGTCAGGATAACAGATTTGCATTTGTTAAATTCTTTGTAATATATTACCATAAAAGGCACTAAACTGGGCATTATTCCGGTACCGGCCAACCGATTTAGTCGAATATCAATAGAGGTCTTTCCATGGACATTATAAACGTGTATACCAAGTTTCATAAAAATCCGATAAAGCGTGTTTGAGTTATCGCGCCTTTAAAATACACTAAATTGGGTTTTACTCCGGTACTGGTCAACCGATTAGGTCTATATTCAGTATGTTACTTCTCATGGACGTCATAAATACGTATACAAAGTTTCATGAAAATCCGATCAAGCGTAGCCTATTTGAGTTATGGGGCGTACAGACACAAGTACCATAGTGGTTGAAGCGCTGCGCTACAAACGGGGAGGTCGCGGGTTCGATCCCGGATGTGGTCGTTGGAGCAGGGTTGCCAGATCAGTAATTTAGAACAGTCGTACCAATATCCGAAATAGTCGTATGCTAGTTAAAACTGTCGTATACTTGTGATTGTTCAGTGTAATGAACGCATTGCGTTAATAATAATAATAATAATAATAATAATAATAATAATAAATAATAATGAGTATTATGCACCTTACCAGCTGGTGCCAGCGTATATAATTTTGGGACACATAAATCCAACATCAAAACTTATCTGACTCACCCCTGATTAGAGTCTCATACCATCTTGTCCCTCTATTAATCCTGCTGAGCTTAATTCTTACAACATAATCAGGCCCCCTCCCCAATTCAACAGTCTCAAAATAGTTGGTCTATCACATTAATTAAGCGACCCAAAAAGCCCGGGCCTTACAGGGCCGCGACCTGTCGGGAGAGGGATTATCTTTGGATCACATACATACTTTTTTGACCAGACAAGGACATGGAGGTCCTCCCCGGATGAGTGATCAGCCCAATGCCGGGGCCACCTCCGAGACAACACGAACACATAGGACGAGACCCACCATTCTCACCCCAAACAAGGTGAGGATGGGATGAAGATGATAATGACGGCATATGATATCCGGGGACCACAAGGTCCTAAAGTTACCCGACATTTGTCTCACAGGTGAGGAAAGGTGAGGAAAAAACCCGACCTAGGTAATTTGTCCCGACCAGGATTTGAACGCGGGCCCGCTGCGTGAGAGGAGCGAACGTATCCCCTACGCCACAGCGGTGGACAATAGTGAGTCTTTTGGCTGAAAAGCCATAATTTTATTCAGAGAGCAGATAAAAAGTTAAAATTTATTGTGCATTTTGATTAAAGAAAGTCCAAGTCAAACATGTAAGCTATACATAGCATAAAAGTAGCTGATAATGAAGTGCTGTAAAGAAAGACAGTTATGGAAAAATTAATGTTTTCAAGTATTTCTTGCAGGTTTTTTTATACTCTTTTGAACGGCGAGGTCACATCAGGAGTTCAGAGTCTGTGTGTATACCAGTAGGCCATGCAACTATTGATGCGAAGCTGTTTTGTATTGTTGGTGCGTTTATGGTATCTGTACATTTTATCTTATATTAATATTAATAAATATACAGGATGAAGTAGCAAGGATGAGTTACGGTAAGTAAACAACAATTAATTCGGCATTTGCCTTTACGACTGGGGGAAAGCATGAAAAGTCAAGTCAAAGTAGCCAACCACGAGATTTGCACCTGGGACCTCCCGAATTCTGGTCCAAGTGCTTCCATCTCGGCCACCTCGCTCAAGGCCTCGAAGTTATTTAATAGGCGATATGGATACATTTGATGATAAACTTTCACATTTAGAGCAGTTCTCTGCTAATCCATCCATCGATATAGGTCCTATCACGGTGAAAAATAAATAATAACACGAAGAAAATTAGTGACGTTAATTTTTTTAACTACTTCTAGATTATTCTTTCAACGTTACATGTAAAGTAGTATTATATGAAAAGACGTCGAAGATGCAAGTTAATCAATGCCGTCTTTATAAAACAAAAGCAACATGTTTCCAAGGAAACAACAAATAAAAACTCTCAGCCATATTTTCAATGTGATGACGTCAAGTTATAGTACATTTAACCGTCACAATTTTATGTAATATCAGCGAGTGGAACTATAACAGTAAGTAACATCACACACAAAATTGTAAGTAGGCTAATATCGTTATTTTTAACATCAAATAAGCATTATATTCTGCTATACTAACTTATATGAGGAAGTAGGCTATTGGTTCCTATTTTTCGCGATGCTTATGCAGAGATCTGATACGTTTAACATAGGGTAGGTGGACAGAAGGTCGTCCGAATTCACCTCGAAGCCGGATTTTTAATTTTAGCTTTCGTTCGCTAGTTATTGTGAAAAACTGGCGGAAAACGTGATTTAATTTTTTTACAACAGAAGGCACCAAATTAACAAGCGTTTTGATTTTGATATAACGTTCTCTGTATTATGCTCACACTTTATCTTGAGCCGAAAAAATGCAGGGGTTAGGGGAGCTGATTTTGCATGCAGTATACGAGACTGATATTGCAGAAGGCGGTGAGTTGAAATTGACGTTGTTTCTGAAGGGTTGCCAATTACCAGAAAAAACAACGTGTGTAGTTTTATGCTGGTACACAATGGAAACTGTAATTTGTAGCACTTCCAACTCTCGCTACCAAACTAAAGATTTTATAGTAGAATATATCGCTGGAGAAATGAATAAAGTAATATATTTAGGCCTATTTAGACAATTTCTCTCCCGGTCTTCAGAATATAGAAAATCGTTTAAAAGTCGTAGCATTGTACATGTAGGCCTACTTGAATACGCACTTTCACATGCCTGAATTGATGTAATTTAACTAAATGCCTTTCGCGAAAGTTTGTAGGTAATTAATACAACACAATTCATACAACGAAATAATAAAACTTGACTTGTTCTTTTCTCCAACGACAGATTCAGCTTGAAACACATTAAATTGCTTTTCCTTCCATTTCATTTATTTGGTTCATTATTTCGCTGATTTCCGATACTTCTTGGTTTAAAGAATCTTTATTTTTAACTTCGTTGTCACTTATATCGACCATTTCCACAACACCAGTACTGTTCTTCTAATATCCCTGGATTTATTCTGTTATTTTCAGAATAATATGATGCAAACAAATAAAAAAATTGACGGTAGCTCAAGAATGCCTCAACGGGAAGTTTTTGGGTATGGCAATACTGGGAACGGGTCGCGTTCTTCATTTTTTCGAGCGAGGCCTTCTTTATATGGACGGTTTTCAGCATTATGGAGTGTTGAGCTCAAGATAAAGTATGCGAATATTAACAAGAGACATATTTTTTCTGTAATGTGCGATGGCAGCGAAACATACGCCACGGTTAAATATGACATTTTTCTAACGTAGGTGTACGGAAGAGGGAACATGTATGAAGGCCAAAAATCCGTGTATCCTTCTATCTTTCCTTTTGTTTTGCCAAAGAGCTCGGATGTTAGTTTTTTTTTTCTCTCTCGGATGTAGCATTCTAATTTGAAAAGGCAACTATGAACCAGATATTTAACTTTAGTTGGTTAGGTATGAATGATTTGCGTGTTCATGGTTCAAGAATCTATGGTTCCTTTTAATCGTCATAATATCTGAAAGTATGTTATGTGAATTCAATAAAGGCCACGAGAGAATGAAGTTCACTCTTGAGAAATCTTTACACAACTGCCTCAACTTTCTGGATCTAAGGATTGTGTTAGAAGGTACGCAAGTAAGGCTAGGTGTCCACAGCAAACCCAACAAATGTGATATGTACATACATCAGAAATCAGCCCACCACTCTGGTACTAAAATTAACACTTGGCGTAACTTCATTCAGAGAGCCCTCCGCCTTTGTAACAACCCCACAGATCTTCGCCTAGAAAAGAACGCATTTGCAGGTTGGCTGTACTCAATGGTTATGGTGATGGCTTGATAAGGAAAATCTGGAAAAAAGTGGAGCATGTGAATGATGGAAAAAGTTCGAATAAAGAACGGATTCCAAAGTATGTCAGTGTGAACTTTAACCCAAGAGTGAGCGAGGATGTCTGCAAGGTTTTAAACAAATACGAGTAAACCCGGCTTAAAAAGTAAGGAGAACAATTGAAAACATCTTTTCCAAACATAAAAGGATAGGCAAAACAACGGACCAGTTAAGGAATCCGGGGGTGTACTCGGTTTCTTGCAAAAATTGCAATGGACTGTATGTGGGGGAGACTGGAAGGATTATTAGTATAAGAATGAAGGAGCACGAGAGAGACATTAGAAATGGTAAAACAAACACTGGCCTCAGCCAACATATGTATAACTATAAGCACCAGATCGGTGAGGTCAAAACCTTAAAAATTGTGCATGACCTTACCGAGAGGAAAATAAGTGAGGCATGCAACATTATACGCAAAAAAGAGGTATGTCTTAACAACTACGACGGAGACATAAGCTACGAATGGCTGGATGTTATTAGGAGAATGGCAAATGTAAGGCCATGCGTTAAATTTCGGGCAATCCCGAACATCAATGATAAATCTGATTACGAGATCCCAAAGAAATGGATAAATGAACACCAGAGGTATACGGCCTTTTTATTTAACAACTTTGACCATACGCCTGAACACGACGAGCTTCCGAACCAACCCGTGATCGGCAGCAGTGACGCCAGCAACGACATCTGCGAGCCAGGGAAGCCCTTAAATCCAAGACCTCAGCTCCATGCTACCCAGTTGTCACCTGACGAAGCCCATGAGGAACTGGGCGAAACGTTGTGAGAAGGAGAGCATATCCACTTACTACATTGGTAATTTTTCTTGATTTTTATTAGTTTTTACCTAAGTGGAAAGATTTAGGACCACCAACAGAATGGGGGATGACTACTGGCATTACGCTTAAGGATTATATTATATTGTACAAGTATAAAAAAACAATACAGAAAAAAGGGATAGAACACTATCTCCTTAGCATTGCAATTTTCCTTCCTGGAAATGGAAACTTCATTAGAAGTACTTACTTTTGTTAAAGGAATTGATTAAGGGGCGAAATCAGGGGAGTAGTTTTTAGAACTTTTATCTTGTATTTTTACCCATTTCACTCAGTTCATTTTTATTACGCTTATAACTCGCCATCCATATTATGGTACTGAGCGAAGCAGGATGAGCAATGCGAAGCAAGATGGCCAACTGTCCTCCTTCTATTAAGGTAAGTAGGGGCATGTAGATTATATTTTAGTGGCGGTTAGGTTAGGTTGGTTAGTTTATGAACAATGCTATTAGTTTAGTAAGGCATACCGAATTCACGCGTTTCGAAAATGTGTCATCTCCCGTAAAGTTTGTCGTGTCGGTCAACCTGTGTACCCAGATAAGATGGCCGTCAATTACATGTTATTATCATGAATTATGTATTTTAAGGTAAGAGAATTACAGGATGTATTCTTATATATTAACAAATGTCGCACCTAATTATAATACTTGCACCTAGGGACACATTTTAAACGTTGTTTCGTTTAGTAAAAATTAAAACTGTAATGCTAAGGAGATAGGGCTGGTCCCGAAAAAAAAGAACTTATTATATTAAATGTTATCGATAATATCAAGTGGAAATAGGGGGTGCTGCAGTTCCACAGTGCTTATATACGAGCCGCCACTGCTGGTACTAGATTCTGTATGTCAGTGTAACAGGGATGCCCACGGGGGGGGGGGGGGCTTAAGACGCAGACTGCGTCATTGAAATTTCTGGGGGGAGGGCAAAATATTATCGTTTTATGAATTTTCTGGGGCGGGGGGTTTAAAATTGTTGCAAAATTAGCGTTTTATATGTTAAAAATAAAAACGGTCAAGTTTTATAACTTCAAAAGGTCTCTTATAATTCTTTAAAAGGGAATAGTCAATAAATTAGCGAAACGCATTTGATGTAAACAACTGCCGCGCCAACGAAATCGATCACTCTGTGCCGATAGCGGCGACTGCGAACTGAACCATTGTTGGTAGAATTATTGGAGTATTAGTTCTTACTGTGTTATTACAGTCTTTGTACAATGCCGCCTGCAAGAATAATATTATTCTCGGAAGTGATTTTACGGCACTCAAAAGCACATGTCATCTTATAAGAATGGGAGGGAAGGTATGGAGAAATCTGTCTATAGCCAATGCTGCATTCTTAATTTGAATCTTGAGGTTACGGCTACTGGTTTCAGTCAATCTCGGCGTCTCGAAAATGCCGAAAAAGCATCAGCAATTTAAATAGAAGTGTTTAGAATTATTGTGCAATGCCATTATTAGGCAAGACAAATGGCAAGATCACTGCAGAAACATCCGTATAAACTGAAACATAATTTAGATATAAAATACAAGATTACTGAAAGTAAAAGCAGTGGCGAAGATAAATGGAAACCGTATAATGATGTAAATCCCAAGCAGAATCTTCAAGATAAAGATGAAGAATTTCGACAGCCATGGGCGCCCGGGGGCGGGGGGGGGGGAGGGCAAGCAAAAAATGTATATTAATAATTATAGTCAGGTGCTTTTCTTTTAAGACAATTATTTGAATTGCAGAAGTTTTACCAAATCAGCAACATGGAAGCAGAATCCACACTGGATTAGGAAAGGGGGGTTCAGGGGGTTTGGACCCCAAAAGTCAAAACCTAAAATTCTTTTGTATTTAAAAAAAAATTAATTAAACAAGATTTGTTGGTGTGTCAAATATGATATAGCAGTTATTTTCTTTTCTTAACATAATGAGTAGGCCTATTATGTCCACTGTTTCATGTGTTATTCAACTTTTCTTATAAATAGTAATACGTATTATAACTTAGGTAACAATATCTTGTTTAAGTTGCCATGTCTTAAGTATATAGTAAACAATTTGCTAACTAGTTTTTGAGTGCTAAAATAGCGCAAAATGTGATTTTCATTAGTTCAATATTTAAAAATTTTCCGGGGGTGGCGCCCCCCTCCCACTTAGATAATGATTTCTTATTTACATTGGCATGTCCTAGAGTATGGTAAACAAATTTCTTAACTAGTTTGGGGAAAAATAGTTTTATGTTGCACACTAGGCTCCTCTCTAATGGGACCCGCCCGGGAGGTGGGGTTTAGGGTTTCGTCACAGAAGAAATTCAATGTGAGACATAATAAACATTGTGCTATTCAGTATATTTCTCCTAAACTAACATAAACGTTCCTAACCTAACAAAACGGCGGAGATTGGCTGGTGCGCAGCATAAATCTATCTTTTGCCAGTTTTTCTGTGCTAAAATAGCGTAAAAGGTGATTTTCATTAGTTCAATATTTAAAAATTTTTGGGGGATGGACCGCCGACCCCCATTTTGGGGGGTATTTCAACCCCCTCCCCCGCAATTATTTTCTGGCTACGTCATTGTTGCACTTATTATACAGTGAGTCTCAGACAGATTGGTGCCGCTTGTCGCGCGCCGTGTTTAGCTTGTGATGACTCAACACTTCCCGCGTCGCTGCCAGCTGTGTCCCTGCAGTTGAGCATTGTTCTCGTGTTGTACAGACTGTAAAGTGTTATTCGGTAGTTGTCACAACTAAAAGAAAACATTAGGATAGAGATAAACTCAATAATAACGGAAGAACAATTAATGCGTATTAATCGGAATTTCCTATCACGATGCCAAAAATGTGTGGATGTAGGAGGAGGACACTTCCAGCATCTCCTGTAATAAGGTAGGTGCCTATTTTCGTTATTTTCAAACTTATTTAATTTATTTTCATTGTCACGCACGGACAAGTCAACTGCCGGGGAGTTCCTTTGCCGCATACCGGGGATAGGAGCGTCATCTGCGGGGAACGCGGCGCGGCGGCACCAATCTGCCTGAGACTCACTGTATTATTAATATAATTAATGTTACAAAGTGGCCCAAGAGGTTAAAGCGACAAAATATCATATGGGCGCCTTTTCGACAGCCAATGAGGTTGGGGGTGAGCAATGAAGTTTGGGGGGTGGGCACCCCTGCACTGTAAGTTACAATATGTAGGTCTACATTGCACGATGTATTCTACATCCCTGAGCCATGCTCGTGATTGGAGGTATTACAGAACAAACAAAACGAAAAAGTTGCAGTATCTGTAATGTGGCCCAAGTGCCTAGGGCCGTTCCCAACCTCTCTCCCTCCACGTGGGGTTTCATACATATAGCGCACATCTCATTTGTAAAGGCCATAACAGAAATTCCCAATACTGTAACAGAGCGGTTTTCAATCAATAAGGAATTTACGGAAATAAGTAAGTTTTCTCGCCTTCAATTCGTTGTACGGCTCAATCCCTTACTTGAGGTTATCTGCCGAAATTCCAAGTCCGTCTATCAAAAATCGGTGGACCTATATACTGTACCGTTTTGGGCATATTCTGCATCATCTCTACACAGTATGTAAGTACCGGTATCAGCCTAATAATTTACACAATAAGCTGTGCCGTATGTAAGTTCATGCCATGTAGCTTCGCAGTCTATAGAGAGAGTAGAAGAAAACAGCAAGATCCATGGCACTTACCTTGTACTGCTGCTGTATCTTGTATGCCGATGTATCAACATATTCGCGTAATACACACTACACTGGAACTTTCAAAACTTCTTAATATCCTACTTTAGTCACCAGTAACTAACTTATCACCCGCACACGCACGAAACAACCGACACACTGCGCCAAGTAAACCTACCACGGACAAGACGAGCGATAACAACTCTGCTAGTCAACCCCTAGGTACAGCGTAGACCACGAGTCAGCGAACAAAACAAATGAAAACACTACACAGCTATCGGAATGGGTGAATACCTGCAATGTTCGTTCTTCATTACTATAGTAATAATTCTGAAGCAATATTGTTTTTAATTAGTCTACATTTATTTATTTAATGAAGAATGAACATTGCAGGTAGACCTACACCCATTTACAATGCTCATGACTATGCATCATGTACTTACAATACAACAAACTCCGTGGCTCGACATCCCCTAAGGGACAAGGCCTACCACTTACAATATACAAATATAGGGTGTCCACCAAGTAATGCTGAAGAAATTCCCTGATTTTCATTGATCATTTCAGAAATTCCCGACCAAAATATGAAGCACATTATAATAACTGTGTAAGAAAAATTATAGGATTATACATATTTTAAATAAGAAAAACTTTTAGTAATAAAAGTAACTGCAAACAATAATTACTT
Organism: Ectobius pallidus; assembly: GCA_964059195.1. Lineage (NCBI taxonomy): Eukaryota > Metazoa > Arthropoda > Insecta > Blattodea > Ectobiidae > Ectobius > Ectobius pallidus. Next base: position 201,432,678 of record CAXKWD010000003.1, read on the forward strand.
CGGCTATAACAGATACAAAAATAAGGAACAATAAAATAAACTAAATATACTTTCATACTCGTATAGGCCTATTATTGCCTAGAAGTCTTTTTGATCACACTTTGCAATTTTTGGAATTTTCCCGGGTATTTTAACCAATTCATTGACTTTTCCCGGATTTTCCTGACCATACGAAATTCCCGGCCTTTTCCCGACCACTGGACACCCTGAAATATGAAATAGGTGAATAAAAGTAGGAAAGTTAGAATCAGTGGCGGTTTCTCCTATAGTGCTGCAGTGCTACAGCACACAGCTTCTTTTCTGCTCGTCGTATAATGTTATTTTCAAACGCAATACTATATTTTATTTTACTTAGATTTTGAACTTGGCGCGTCCACGCTGACGTTTGAGAATGGAAGTCTGTAATGTGAATATTATCTTTCCCGTATTCGTGAATGCATGTTGAAAACAGCTCTTCTCTTGTAGGGTGTGACGTCATGCTTAAGCTTGCCTTTATGGCGTGTAAACTGGTTTCAACATACAGAACGGGCTGCCGCTGAATTGCGTTCACGAAATTTTAAGGCGACTCACTGGAGCGCTGTGATCTCGCCACAGATATAGACACAAAACGACACTTGCCGCGACATTTATTGGAATATAGTTGAAACTGTAGTTCTGGTTTTAGCCACTAGAACAGATTGAAAGCAGAACTGAGTGTTTTGTATGAAAGAAATGATTACAGGAAAATTGATGGAGCTGTTCCACTACTATGATTAAAAACAATTTGGTAGGAACATTCTCCGAAATAACAAAGCTTCTCAGGATTATAGTCACCACTCCTATTACCACAGCAGTACCAGAAAGATGCTTTTCTACCCTGAAAAGGATAAAGACACTCCTAAGGAATACCATCACAAGAACGTCTTACAGCTCTTGCAATGCTTTCCATAGCGAAAAAGATGGTTGCAAACATGGATGGATTCAACACGAAAGTCATCGAAAACTTCTGTAGTAAGAAGAAGTCCCATGGACTTAACTCTGAGACAGTAATTATTTAAGTAAGCCTAAACTAAACTCCGTGGCGCGACATCTCCGAGGGGACAAGGCCTACCACCCGACCACTGCGCCATCTACCTACAGACAGATGGCAGGATTGGGGGGCATGTGGTCAGCATGCCGACACCCACGGCCGTTAATGGTGGTTTCCATGACCGGAGCCGCTACTTCTCTATCAAGTAGCTCAATATTTTAAGTTTGCTGTATGAAATGGTATTTGCAGCACACTCTCGTTTTGAGCCACGAGCCGCTACTGGTTAGAATAATTACGTATGTAAAAGTATGGAGTAAAGAGAATAGGAGAGAGTAAAGAGAACGAGAGAGATTGAGAAGAAAGCAAGCAAGAAAGAAGAAAAAATTGAGAATAAAAGCAGTGGCGTAATTACGGGGTAGCAAGGAGTGGCAATTGCCACCCCAGAATTCCCAAACCCCTCTTTTTGTCACCCCCAAAAAGTCTTAAAAATGCTTAATCTACATCATTTTAACGCCAAATTAAAAAAAAAATCCATAACCCCCCAGACCCCCCTGCTGACCTTGCCACCAAGGTTCAATGGCATACCGACACTGGTTTCAATGGTGAAATAGCATACCGTCACTGAAAATCAATGGCTATTTAATACAAATTGTTAATGTTCCTTTGAGTCTTAAAATAATAATTACTTTTCATGATTATTCACCAACTCATACGCTTTCATCGGTAGCCATTGTCACTATAACTTGTGATGGTCTTCGTTGCCATCTTAATGACTACACCACTAGATTCTATGTTTTAAAAATATTTCTCGGTAACAAAATGTTGTGACTTATATTGGTCTTAAATACTTTTAAAATACACTTAAATACTTTAAAATATCTTTATTGAAGTAAATAAACTAAAATCAATGGCTCTACATCCCTGGCCTACCACCGATCGCTCCTCATCTACCATAGATGGCAGGATTGGGGGCTTGTGGTCAGCATGCCGACACCCACTGCTGTTATTGATGGTTTCCGTGATGTGAAATAAATAACGGTCTGTCAATCGACAGTACATGTTGTTCTAGTCTTGTGTTGTACTCCTACTTGGCAATCACCTATAAAGCAGGGTTGGTTACTCATGAAGGAAGTTAATTAAGAAACACATATATATGTCATATCCTGCATATCACATTATTATTTTGTAAAGGAGGGAATGTGGTTTTTTAATTGAGGCATGTTAGGGAAAAATTTTGGGATAGCATACCGCCTCTGGATTTTTCTCACTTCCTTCACTGCATATATGACTATAGTTAGACAATATTCACACACAAATTCGTATGAATTAACATTTTGAACAATTGGCTTGCAGTAGAATTAAATTGTTTAAGATTCATTCCAAATATATCTATATTAAGTGGGTGGGTTTTATTGTACCTAATCAAAGTTCTGTTTATTGGTGAATTTTTGTGCAAGTCAGTGTTTACTCTAGGAGTAAAAAATAATTTTCTGAATCTACTATTTTTACTGGGTACATATATATAAATTCTTTCTATAAGGTCTGTATCGTCAATATCGTCAGTTTATGCTTACCAGTAGCCTACTGCAATGAGGCCTATGTAAATGCAGCGTTTTATGCTTGATGTCAAAATCCAAGTACGAGACTACGAGTTTCTATGCTTTTTTCCCCCATGGCGTAAAACCTTGTTGATAGTCTCTTTTTTTTTTTCTCCCAAAACCATTAGTACTGCAGGCATACGATCCATATCCCTAAAATGAGAATCTGAGTAGAATTGTTAGATTTTCCCTTTCCGACTAGCAAACATACCCATAGTAATAATATTATCAGAGTAATGAATGATGTTTCAATTTTAAGTTTCAAACAAGATCTTGCAAATGAAAACTGGGAAACTATATTTACCTATAACACCGTTGACAGTAAATTAAATGAATTTCTAAACATTGCGTTGCGACACTTTGAGGCCAACTTTCCAAAAAAGAAAACTGCAAAAATGCCTAATTTAAGGAATAAAGCAAGGCCAATTAATTACCAAACACAAAACATAGAAGAAACGAGTAATATCAAATTTTTAGGATTACAAATTGATCAACATCTCGACTGGAAGACACATATTGAAATGATAATTCCAAAACTAAGTTCAGCATGCTTTACCTTAAGAGTCCTGAATTATGTATTAAAACAGGATGCCTTACGCATGGTGTATTTTGCAAATTTCCACTCGGTCATGAAGTATGGAATCATATTCTGGGGTAACTCGACCCATAGGGAAAAAAAATATTTAAGTTACAAAAGCAAGCAATTAGAATAATGTGTGGAAAGAAAAAGAGAGAATCATGTAAACCGCTCTTTGAAAAATTAGAAGTCCTCACTCTCACAGGGGAGTATATATACGCTGTTATGTGTTATATGGTAGATAATATTGAGAGATTCCAAATTAATAGCAGTGCTCATGAACATGCTACTACAGTAGAAACAGGAATGATTTACATAGACCGGTTAATTCATTAAAACTTTTTCAGAATGGCGCTTATTACTCCGCAATACACCTTCCAAACAACATTAAATTATTATGTATTAAAAAAAAAAAGCAAATCTTTCAAAGGATCTCTCAAGAAATTTTTAATGACTCACACCTTCTACAATATGGATGAGTATTTTCAGTTTGAATAAGTTTACACTGTAGTATATTATATATTATTATTTATTACTTGCTTGTGTATTGTAATCTGACGTGTTCTATATCCTTGAGTCCCATTCAACATAGGATCTAAAGAACGAGAAAACTACATCTACATCTACATCCAGTTCCTGTCTAATATTCCGATAGGGGGGCCAACCCCCACAGAAAACGGGAACCTTACTTCAACTTAATTTAAAATGTACTGAATTTAATAGCAAGCTTTGCCACGGCAAGATAGGGAACGGTATTAGGTTGCAACATTCATTAGGCCTACAACCTCCTAGCATCCTGAAATTTCACTCACAAAAGCAAACTATTTCAACTAATCCTTCTGGTGGCATCATGGCCCTGGGGTCGACTCGTCCTCTAACAGAAATAAGTAGCCTACCAGGAGCAATTCTAGGGGAAAAGGGGGCTGGTGTGTTAACCCGCGATAGCTCGCGCTGTTAGATCGGAACTAACAATTGTATATATGCTCATGACTTATGTAAAATACAAATAAATAACTTGCATATATCTTGACAGACGACGTTGTTTTTCTACTAATGTTTTCGACACTGTATGCTTCATAAATTCCGCAAGACAGCTATAACATATCACACACGTGTCAGCAGCGGTATTATTAACAAAGTGGCGCATCCATCCTGTATATAAGAGGTAAGTTGACGCTAAAGCTCTTGAATAATATTACTGGGAAATTGGTACATTGCAACTCACCCGAGTCCCCCACCCCTACTCTCAATCCCTCCCCTAGCGGTGGCATTTGAACTACTAGAAGCGACGGTAGCGCCATCTCTTAATGAACTGATGAAACAGAAAAAATAATTTGTTTCTTCTTTATTCTTTCTCTTCCTTTCCCGTCTCCTTCCTCCCTTCCTCTCGCCTCCTCTTCACCCTACCTACCTATTGAGACCTATTCCTAATAGAAAATTTTGGATTGACCGGGATTCGAACCCGAGACCCCTAGCATAATAGCTAGGAGTCTTGACCACTATGCTACGAGTGAATGTTGAGCACTGAAGGAAGCTTTCGTATATTAGAGTTAGGTTAGGGGGATTTCATGAGTTTTAACGCAAGAATCGGTTTTTATAAGTAGTGTTGGTACAAGGGAATTTTCCTGCATCAATTAAGCCATATTTTGTGTTATAATACGGCGTTTTTATAATTATTAAATATTATGTATGGTACAAGGGTATTTTTTGTATTGTGAAATAGCCTATTTGGTTCGAAGGGTCGTTTTTATAATTGTGGAATATTATGTGCAGGTGCAAGGGGCTTTCTTTATTGTGAAATATTAGGTGACATATCAATTGCAATTATGCATTACCGGCGTTGAGCAACGGCTACAGGCATGAAGGTATGCGTTGCGGGGAAGTGGAGCAGGCGGCACGCGGGAAGCAGCCAGGCGGGGAAGCGGCTAGGCGAGTGGAAAGAAGAGCAGGGCGAGTCGCAAAGTACTTGCCATACTTTGATTCTATGCTTGTTTTCCACTTTTAAATGTTATAATAACACTATAATATTAATAGTAATAATAAATATTCCAATATTAAGAACATAATAATAATAATAATAATAATAGTAATAATAATAATAATAATAATATAATGATAATAATAAAATAAAGAATAAAAATAATATTAAAATAATATAATAATATACTAATAGAAATTAAATGTTTACAATGCCAAAACCAATGTATTGGTCATATCATACACAAGACGTTTTTTACAACTTTTTTGGAAGGCCATTAATGATGTTTTTGAAAAAGAAAATATAATAGTATTTGCTTTTACAATTGTGAAATGTGTAAGTTTAATCCATGTGTTTCAGTTGTATTTAATAGTTATAATAAAATAAATAAAAAAAACGCATGTTAGATCAAATCTAACACGCGAGTGATGCCGGATTAAGACCGACAACCTTACCACTTCATAGGCTGAATGCCCACTTCCCAGAACCATGGCCTTCATAGGGATCACTTCACTTTCTTACAGTTTTAATCTGATTTTGATGAAATTTTGAACACTTAGCCTTTGGGTCCTCCCCCCTTTACTGCCATTCACAAAGTATCTCCTTTTCCCAGAATTATTGAAATGCCACTGAAGAAAAAGATTATTGGTCATATAAACCCTACAGCCAAAGGATGAAGGCTATTAGGGAGCCTAGATTTTGAAAATTGGAAGTAGATTACTCCATAATTTTACCTTGAAAATACAAAACCCAGGCGATGACGGGTCTTTAACTCATTGATGTTCAAGCAAAATGAGAATTTTGTTACTATTTATAATGGACATCACCTTCGTACAGGCTTTAATATCTACTGAATGAAACATGCAAAAAAGTTACCTTTAACAAAAAACAATCTTCCTAATATGAATTCATAAAAATCACATCTTTTTGCATATCCCTCGTATAGTAGAGTTTTTCATTACATACCCAGGCGGCTTAAAAGGAATAAACCATTAAGCCGGTGTTTATGTTAATTGATCCAACTAAATCGCTCTTGGTTTCCGCTTTCCAAAATAAAATTAATGTTGCAATATTCTCTCATTGTTATCACTGACCTCAGTTCTTCCCTTGCTTTAATCAATTCACACGTGTTATTGTTTACTGTAACTAGATCTTGCAACCCTGCATTACACTCCACGTGGAGAAGACAAGTAGCTGTCGCAGGACATTCTTAGATTTGATTGGCTGAGGTAACTAGCCAATTGGTGCAGTAAAAATAAAGAGCATGGGTTGAGCTGTCGGCAAACTTTTCCTCCTAACAAAAGGAAGCCGCCTGGGTACACAAAGAATAACTGGACTATCCACAGTATGTGTTGCATAATACAGTTAAAATTACAATGAAAATAACCACATACCTCATCACAAGAGATGTTGGAAATGTCTTCCTCTTGCATCCACACAACACTGACACCTTCTTAGGAAATTTTCTTTCTTGCGCATAAGTTTAGCTTCTGAGATAGAGTTAATTTCTCTTGTGACAGGCCTATGTGATATTGTCTTTAAGTTCTTCTAAGAGTACGTGAATATTATTTATGGGGAAACTTGAAAAATATAGTATATTGCGAGACAAGTGGCGTAAGCGATGCATACGGATCGAGGAGTTTGAAAAAACGAGGCGCTTGCGCAGAGTTTTTTTTTTCAATTTCCGAGATCCATTATGCGCTTACAGCACGAGTATTGCATGCTATTTTTTGCACGATGATTATTTATATCAATTTAATTATATTAATTGTGATATTACCTGAAAATATTATGTATATACATTCTTGAAGATAGATGTTTATTTCAGAAAGTGATTCGCATGTGTTTGTTGTTATGCGAACCGAATATTTATCCTGGGGGGCCTTGTCCATAAAGGCTTGTATTATGATGTGCCATAAGCAAATTCATAACCGCACGGAAACACTTACCGCACATAGCAACAAGATTGTGTGTGGGAATGTCAACTTACAATCCACGGAAACACTTACCGCACATAGCAACAAGATTGCGTGTGGGAATGTCAACTTACGATCCACGGCAACAACATTCGTAAGTACCACCAATTAGTTAAGTTGTGCAAAATAGTATATTGCGATACAAGTGCCGTAAGTGGTGCTTATGGATCAAGGAAAGAGTTTTTCCAATTTCTGAGATCTGTTATGCGCTTACGGCACGAGTATTGCTTGCTATTTTTTTGCACGATGATTATTTATATCAATTTATTTATATTAATTGAGATATTAGCTGAAAATATTATGTATATACACTATTGAAGATGGATGTTATATTTCAGAAAGTGATTCGCATGTGTTTGTTGTTATGGGAACCGAATATTTGTAAATAAGTATGGAAGAATTTCTTTAAATAATTGTACAAATTGTAATACAAAGGCACGATGATTATTTATATCAATTTAATTATATTAATTATATACATATATGTATATTATGTATATACATTCTTGAAGATAGATGTTTATTTCAGAAAGTGATTCGCATGTGTTTGTTGTTATGCGAACCTAATATTTGTCCTGGGGGCCTTGTCCATGAAGGCTTGTATTATGAGGTATGGCGTAAGTAAATTCATAACAGCGCGGAATCTCTTACCACACATAGCGACAAGATTGCTATGCGGGAATGTCAACTTACGATCCACGGCAACAACATTCTTAAGCACCACTAATTAGTTAAGGAGTGCAAAAAAGTGTATAGGTCAATCTTCCATACATTAGAAGAACTTAAAGACAATATCACAAGAGAAAACAGTGAATTTTATTCATTCCAGGGGATTGAATTAACATCAGTTTTCAGCCTTGATTAGTGACATAGGCAGTAAATTTGAGGGCTTATCATGCTATTATGAAGTTCATGCTATTATGAAGTTCGTTGGCTATCTTGTTATCAAGGTTTAAAAAGCTTTTTTGGTCTCCAAGGAGAAATCAATTTTCTTAGAAATGAAAGGCAAATCACTTGATGAGCTACCTGATGGTAATAATTGGTTTGTAGCTCTGACCAGGGCATTTAAATGACAAGTTAAAAATTACAAGGGAAAGATCAGTTTGTAATTTGTTTGTCAATATTAAGGCCTCGGGAAGGCCAACTGGTAAGCAGCAGCTTAATTCATCTTCCTATCTAACAGGGTAATCAAGATTCCCACATTGCTTCTGACTACAATCATTATCTTCCAATAGTTCCAACATAAGATAGTTTTGATTAAATTAATTGGGAAAACATTGTGAAGTGTATATTATATATAATCAATAAGAATATTCGTCTTCACACATTTTTTGTAAGTAAAAACTTACCAAAAGGACGATCGTTTCGATGAGAGACTTCTCACCATCATCAGCTGTTCTCAACTGTCATCTCAACAGTTAATTTTTGTTCTCAAAAGGACGATCTTTTCGATGAGAGACTTCTCACCAACATTAGCTGTTCTCAACTGTCGTCTCAACAGTTAATTTTTGTTCTCAACAGTTGAGAACAGCTGATTTGTTCTCAACTTTCGTCTCAACAGTTGAGAACAGCTGATGATGGTGAGAAGTCTCTCATCGAAACGATCGTCCTATTGGTAAGTTTTTACTTACAAAAAATGTGTGAAGACGAATATTCTTATTGATTATATATAAGAGTTTGTTAATGAAGGAATAAAATTGATAAATTTCATCTTTTTTCTTTGAGGGAAATCATATTGATCAACTAAAAGCTTTTTACGCCTTATACCCTCAAATAGCAGTAAAAGGCCAGGAAGTACACAAATCAGCAACCGAGCGCTAACTTATAGAAAACTCGTAAGACTGAAGACAGTATAAATTATTAATACCGAAATGTACATTTCGACTATTAAGAAGTAAACTCCTCCAGCACATAGCTAGATATAAATATAAGTGTGGACCTCCTAGCTTATCATTTACATCTTTACAAAACAAATAATAGTGTATTCCTGCAAGGTTTGAGAAATTAACTTCACGAATGCCAAACATACTCATCTATCAACATGCAAGATCATACTTGTGAGATCATATGGACGTAATTCAATAAATTAAAGACATTTAAGTTTATTTTTATACAAGACTTTCAGCACGTAAAATTCTCTATTACCTGTACATATATTTTAACTAAATGACTCTAAATTTTATCATTTTATCTATAAATAGAAACAAGAGATTTTAGCAACAAATGACTTTTAAATTGTAGGCCTACATTTATTACTCACTTATGTTACCACAGGCAAAACAGGTCACTGAATTGCATAATTTTTTAATGAAAATATTTACCAATTTTAAGTAGTATTAGAATTACGACCAACATATATTATACAGACCTGTTTTCAACAAATAAAATAAAAATACATAAAAAGCCAGGGTTAAAATGTTTTTTATGCGAACAACAATGTTGGTTGTTTTAAACGTGTTTTTTTAAACTTTTTTTTATGTTTACAACAATGTTGTTTGTTTAAAAAAGAAGTTTAAATTGTTCATTTTGTTTAAAACAACCATTTTAATGTATAGGGCCTATTTTATATAGCCTATATATAGAGGGTTGAAATGTTTAAAACATTTTAAACAATTTGTTTTAAACATTTTTTTAGTATATGTGTATAACACTTTTTAATTGGGTGTTAATTTTAATTATGCAGACAATTTACATTTTGTCAAGCCAATGACATCCTGTGCTAAGATGATCAAGATTTACGAGTCATAGACTTAATAGTACAGTATTTGAAAATACATTTTGTACCAGTAGTATTTGTTTATGATTTAATAGTTCATGATTAATAAAAGATAATACAAACTACTGTTTAATTACTGCCTTTACTGCTCAACTGATGATTGACTTTCACCATGCTTTACGTGGCCTTAGCCGCCTTACATTATCAAACTTACAAGGGATATTTTCCTTCAACATACTAACCAATCTGTTATTATCTGCATGTTCTAATTAAAAACATGATAGGATAGTAAGGATTAACATTTATAAAATAAAATGGAAAATGTTTACAAACTAAAATTCACAAGCAAGTGCAAGCCTAGACAACAACCACTGACTGCTGGCTTGGATTCACCATGTACAGGGAATTCACTGCCTTGAGCCTTCACAAACAATTGAAGTAACATAATCTTCCTACTACAGTGTTGCCAAATTGACACATTCAATATTTAATATTAATAATCTCTTCCTTTAAAAAGGAAGACCACAAAATAGATGGTAGGATGCAGTCAGAAAAAATTTAAATCAGTTACTCAAAATCAGAAACTGGAAGCTGGCGGCAGAGGATAGAGAAGTCTGGAGGAAAAGGATACAAAAGACACCACCTCACATGATTTTCTGGTATTCTGGCCCTAGTTTTTTTTTTCTGTTTACAACACTAACAGGGTGTCACTGACTTGACAAAATGTAAATTGTCTTCATAATTAAATGTAACACGCAATTAAAAAATGATTTAAACATATGCTAAAAAAAAACATGTTTAAAACAGATTGTTTAAAACGTTTTAAACAAACTTAAAAAAACACAAGCACTTGTTTTAAATGTTTTGTTTTAAACATTCCAACCCTGTAAAAAGCAAAAATTTCTCTCATTGTAAAGGTGGTCCACAAATTTATATATATACTCTTTTATACTTCCTGGCCTTTTATTGCTATTTGAGGGTATAAGGTGTAAAAAGATTTTAGTTGATGAATGAGTAAAAGCCTCTGATTTGGTCATACATGATTTCATTGCCAAGCAGCAAAGCTCTTTCATGAATAATACTAATGAAAATCTCAAAACACAGAAGTTCTCGTCATATGTGATTTTGAAGAAAATTGCAGTTCTATTCTTCAAGATGAAGCCCAAAGCTACCATTGGACCAGTGGGCAAGCCACAGTCCACCCATTTGTCATTTATTACAAAAGGGAAAAGACTGAACATGTGAGTTTTGTAGTGATTTCTGAATGTTTAGAGCACAACACAATTGCACTTTACTGTTTCAAAAAAAAAAAAAAAAAAAAAAAAAAACTTATTGGCTTCATGAAAAGTAGGTTTGGTAACAGGATCAATAAGATTTACTACTTCTCTGATGGGTCTGCAACCCAGTACAAAAACAGAAAAATGTTTACAAACTTGTGTATTGTGTAACCGCAAAGATGACTTTGACATTGATGCTGAATGGCATTTTTCAGCAACAGCACATGGAAAGGGGCCATGTGATGGCATTGGCAGAATGGTGAAAAGGTTAGCTGCCCGAACTAGCTTACAAAGCACTTACGAGAACCAAATTCATACACCATTTCAGTTGTACGAGTGGGAAATTCAGAACATTTTTGTCGCAAATTTTATACATGTAAGTCAAAAAGAATACATAGAAACAAACAGATTTTTGGAAAATCGCCTAAGCAAGTCTCTAACAGTACAATGTACTCAGAAACTTCATTCTTTTATTCCTATCCCCTTAAGTAACTCAAAAGTAAAGACTGCAAATAACAGATATTAGTGGTTACATTACCGTAATCTATGAAAACAACTGGTTGCTAGCATATGTTGTGGCAAAAGAAAAGAGCAAGGATGAAGTAAGGTTTCTTTTTTATATCCAGCTGGTCCATCAACATCTTTCTCCTACCCTAGAAGTCAAGATATACTATGGCTTCCAGTAACTTACGTCTTGTGTAAAGTAAATCCAGTGACTCCGACAGGCAGAGTTCACAATCTCTCTGAAAAGGAAATACATCAAACTACTGAAGCTTTTGAAGACTATATCAAGGATCTTCAGTAGTGATTTCACTTCAAAACAGTTAACTGTAAGTTTAGAATTAGGCTACATAATATTTATGTTAATTTAAAAGTAAGCAAATCAATGACACATGTTGTTATTGTTTTGGTGTATTTATAATTCAGGTATTAGCAGCAAAACCTTGTGTAAGGCTGAGTATCTATATAGATTTTCATGTGAACCCATTATAATCCCAAGTTTAAACTTACACAGTCAGTTTACAAACATGTGAGGGTTGTTTTAGAATTTTTTCAATTTTTTCAAAATGGCGCATTTTGAAATATCAAAAATCAAAATTTAAATTTCAAATTTGACAATGTTCATTTATTTTAACCCATATTAAGTTGCATATCAAATAAAAGAGCCTAGAAAATGCTGCAAAATGACACCTTTCCCACCTTTCTATCTTAATTAGGAGAGATGCAATAGCAATTTAAAAATATGCTGAACTTACGATTTTGGGAGATTTCTGAAACTTTACATAGCCATATTCTCAAAACCGGTTGACATATAAAGACAAAATTTTGTATTTTTCTTAGTCTGTATAGAGGACACCTATGTACTAAATTTCATTAAAATCTAAGATGGTCAGGTAAAATCACTGTTGATTTGACACGGAATGACTCAGCTGCGTGTCCATTGATATACATTTAACACCAACATGTCAATATTAACAAGTTGATATTGACATGTATATTGCAATTTCGCATTCCAATTGACTTGACATGCAAACCCAGCGTGTTGCACTTAACATTTTCAGATGTTAATTTGTTTTCCGGAGAAAATGGACAACATGTCAAGTCAATTGACTATTCGGTCAATATCGGCTTTGTTTCGGGAAATTCCGAGAAACGAAAAGCGATCGCCAGCTTAATCGGCTTTGGTTCGGGAATTTCCGGGTGAACAAAAAGCAGTCGACGGCTTCCTCAATATTCCCGGCATCCATTTTGTATTATGTGAGTATTTGATATATCAGTGTTCTCAATAGTATTGCATCTACTTTTAAAATTATTTTTTAAGGCATAGGCTACTCCATTGTTGAAAAATGCGATAGTTATTTTGAAAAGATCAAGACATCTGTACAAAATTAGTATTTAAGAAAGTCATAGACAGTTAACAAGAAGATAATAACGAGTATATAAAACTACTCCCATTTTGTAATGTTGGCTGCCCTCTTCAGAGGCATTTTCGTTTTGAATGTTATTCATTTCTGTTAGTAACCGCGCCAACACATGTTAACCTATTGTAGTGGAGACAGTTGTTAATTGGCAAACCACTTGACTTGTATACATCAACAAGTTGATGATAAACATTTAACATATGTTAACTGTAACATGTTGGTGTTAAATGTATATCAATGGAGACACAGCTTTAAAGTTTAAGTAATTTTGTGTAAAGTCCTGTTATTATGTTATCCGCAATTTTCTTAGTTCTGTACATAAAAAGTGTTGATTGCAATTCACGTAGCATCAAATGGCAAGAATGATTGTCATTCTACGGTGTGTTAAAATTTAAAAGCCAGGGCCCTATTTCATAAAAGTTACAATTTTACAGCTGACAGGTATCAGTAAATTGCTTTACAGGTTTACATTTTGACAATTGTGTTTTTCATAAAAGCTGACAACTTTATATAAATGTCATTACAATTTTGTAGATTTGTTTGACAATTTTACATATTGTTGTTTACAGGTAGAAGTCTGACAAATTTGTCAAATCTTAGGAATCCTACCATTTATAAAGCATTAATTTTTGTTGACAAATTTACAAAAAATGTACAATTGTCATTACAGAAGTGACAGGCAATCTTTCATATGTAGGCCAACAGAGTAGGTTATGTAAATGTGTGGCATAACTTGGCATTTTTTTTTTTTTTGTGATTTAAACTTTGTCTTGTTAATAATGAACACTAGTAGTAGTGACATTGGTAGTAGTGAAAGTGATGAAGAAATAGACATGAGACCACGCAGGGTTTTAGGCAACGGATTAACCTAACTTTCAATTTCAGTGACTTTCTATTCAAAGAGAAATATAATACAATTATTTTCGACAGTAATAATCGATTGCTTAGCTATCACATTCAATGTTGAGATCGATTATAGCATGTGCATATGTGAGTCATCTACAGTGTACTAAAGTAATCTTTAGGTTTGAGATAAAATTGTCATGTTTATGAAAAGGGATCTTTTAATCTGACAATTTGCATTAATTTGCCTGTAATGTAAGGAAAAGTTGTAATATTTATGAAAAAATTGAAACAAACAATTGCCATGAAAAGTTTACAAATTTGTCGTACTTGTCACAATTGTAGTATTTGTCACACCTGTAGACTTTTATGAAATAGGGGTGGTGCCTTTTTACTACATGTGAAAACATGTTTACATATTATAAGAACAAAAGATTACATTTTCATTTTGGCATGCAGCTCTTGGAATTTAATTTATGAAGTCGAGTTGGCCCTTGGTCTAGAGAGTATAGCATCTGCAGGTTTGTCAATACAATATACGAGTGAAAAAGCCCATTTGCTCAGCAATCAGCTATGAGAATCGAAAGCTGTCACCTACCAAGTTACAACACAGTACAATAAATCAGTATGCTGATTAAAACTATGTGAATGTAAAATCCAGCAGGAACACACAAACAAGCACGTCTGTCTCACCCTTTGGTTTAATGTGACGAGTGACTCAATAGATACTTCTGGATCAAACAGGGATGCCAACATGCAAATGAATAGCGGCATCATTCAAAAGAGGTGTACAGAAACATGTTTGCTAATTCAAACAAATGGATCTTAAAATCTGGAACATGCTGAATGTTTATTTTATATTTTGAAGCAATTCACAACTGTACTGTTTTCAGAATTTTGCTAGCTTCATATTTCCTACAGGTCTACATAAGATCTGTGTGTTTTGTGTACATTTGCTTTAGCAATCATTTGGGAGAGAGATGGACAGCTATAAACAAAACGAACAAATTATTACAGGAACTCTCTCCCCTTTTAAGATTATGCATTTTGTACAATAATCTATGTAATGAATTTGAAACAGGTCTATTTCAATCCAGAACAGTCTGTTATAAAAATATTTGGAAAATTTACAGCGTGCAGTCATAAAATCACAAAGCAATGTAATTATCAGGGCCCGGATTCTGATGACCAAAAATTGTTTGAAAAATAACCTATAAAATGACCCTAAATTTTAAAGAAAATGACTTAATAATTATAAAAAAATGACCTAAAACTTATATTTTATTTATAAAAAAATTATTATTTTACACACAAAGTTATAGGTACTAATTTCTACATAATTGTAAAAACTGTAAAGAACTGTAATGTTGTGAATGTTCTATGTTCTTTTCTCATGGAAATTTATACTGGCACTGAGGCACTGGCGAGTCAAACTTCAGCATTTCCTTTTCTTGTCTGCCGGATTATATTATTATTTATTGAGGGTAAACAGTAGTTTGCACTCTCAAATCCAAGCAGGTGGCATACTCTGGTGCCAAAGTCAATCTAATAACAATAGTAATATAATACAAAATGTTTGGGTTTCTTTGATTCTTATTTCCGACAGACACACGACAATACAGAATTTTTTCTTCTTGCATTAAACAAACAACACTTCAAAGACGGCACCGCTATCGACGAAAAAAAGTTAATACACTCAATGTAAATGCATGAAAATGACTAAATAAGGAAGGAAATGACACAAAAATGATGAAATGACATAAAAATGAAATAAATGCCCTAAAACATAAAATGACAAAAAATGACATAATAAAAATGCATTTCTATAATCTAGAGACCATGATTAGGATTTATCTACAAGTTGGCAACGTCTATGAAGCATCAATAAAAAGATGACATGTCATCAGAATCCAGGCCTTGGTAATTATTAATCTTTTATTTCTTAACTTCTTTCATTTGTAATTATTGTACTTGAGGATGTGTTGTTTTAATTGATTTGTTTTAGCGTTCTTTTGTTGCTGTTTCTTAATGCTGTATCTTTATTTCATAGTCAATAGAGCCTACTATGTAATTTTTTTAGTTTAGTAGATTTAAAATAAAATAAAAAAATCTGATGTGAAAGTCACATAACTTCCTCTGCCCAAATAAAAGTTTGCAGCATTTACGCTAATTATGCTATAAATATCTTATAGCCCCTTCTTTGAATGTTGCGACTAAAAACGCATGCTATGGGGGAAAAAAAAAACAAGTGACTGCAAACGTTTATTGAACTTTCTGCTGTTAAGAATAATTTCTGAAATTTATCAAATATTCCCCTCAGACATTTCTTTACTGTAAACAGGGCAACAGTACATTTTTCTCTCTTCACGTTCTTATATAGAATAAAATGCCTTAAATGTCCGCGTTATTAAGTTGTTCACCAGGCAAGTTGGTAGGTTACAACCACCCTTCAGAGAATGTTTTTGAAATGGTATAAGCAATCCATGTACAAAATTTAAAGGAAATTTTTAGAGCCGTTTATGAGAAAATAGCAAAAAACAAAATATTCTTCATGTAAAGTCCCCTTAAATATAAGAAAAGGTTGTAGTCAATCTTCACAGCCTCAGAAGGTACCTAACCCAAATACAAAATTTTGTTTTCGTACGATTTACAAGAAGCCGTATTGCAAAAAGCACGTATTCACAGTGGGTTGCTTATAACTACCCTTCAGAGAATTTGTTCGAAAAAATGTTTCAAATAAAAGTTTTAGCTCTTGGTACAAGCAATCCATGCGCAAAATTTAATGAAAATCGTTGGAGTCGTTTTCGAGAAAATCGAAAATTTCTTCATGTAAAGTCCCCTTAAAAATAAGGGAAATTTGTCGCCAATCTTCGAATCACATCTTCAGAAGGTACCTGACCCAAATACGAAATTTTGTTTTCATACGATTCTCCGTTTCGGAGCTAGCCTGTTCACAAACTTCCACACAGACAGACAGACACTCACACAGACATGTTTCCAAAAATAGTATTTTTGGATTCAGGGGGCCTTGAAACGTGTATATATACTAAAAACTCAACTTCGAATTTTAGGGTCGAAAACAATACTTCCTCTACCTATAGTACCTATGGTACGGGCAGAGGAAGTAATAAAATAACAACGGTGTTACAACAAAACATGAATGCTGAGGTAATGATTGGAGAGAACGGGATTTGAAGGAGCAAAACAAAGACCGCAGAATGCTTTATACTCGTGTATATTTCTAATATGTATACAGCACAAGTGCATTTACTACAAGTTTGTGGTACATGAATGAAATTCCGTCAAAGACAATGTCTACCTCTACCACAGCTGAGTAATTTTGTAAAGAAGCACAAATCATTGCGTGGGCTGGAACACGACATGGAAGGGAACCTCAAGTCCAAGCAGTAGGGACACTCAGTAAGAAACATTTTTATGGCACTTGGAGAAGGTAGTTTCAATGTCATCCACTCCGATACTGGATGGACTTCCCGTAACAGCTTTAGTCCTCTCAACCTTGTTATTTCTCAAACCGTTCACATACGTATGCGCCAAAAAAAATCACACACACACGCTTCCCAACGACTTCAACTTTGTACAAAAAAAAAATCACAAAACATATTCTTTCTCATTCACAATGTTAGTGTACTTTCGTTAACTAAAAAATTCTAGCTGTTTTATCAACATTTAATAAGTAATACCTTTTTGAAAATACAATTAAAATTCACGACATAGCATAAAGTTTACACTTAGAATTTCATTTGCTCAGGAAAAAAAATCACAAACACATTAAAGTCTATTTACAATATACGAGGGGACACACAAATAAAGCAACAGTCTTGTCTGACAGATCAGATCTTTTCTTTTAAAAATTGGCAATCTCCTCCTGGAAGTGACTCGGTCACCACCGCTAATGTGACTGGAGGATATGCAAAATGCATGTGTTATGGCTTGGCTCAAATCGCGACGGCCATTTATAAATGACCGAGAACTTACGTACTTCGTTCATAATATTTGATTTTGAATTGCATATATATATATATGTATAGATCAAAGGGAAGTTACAGCATTTAATACAGATCTTCTATTAAAGGATATATATATATATATTTATAAAAAAGGCAATTGGAATAAAAAATAAAACAACCCCAGTAAACATGGCATTAGCTGCTTCAAGTTTTGATTCGGCAAGAATTTCCAATGATAACAGAAAATGCCTGCAGGTTTCTTTTACTAACTCCTTTACGCAGCAATTTGATAAACCGAATATTTAACGTTGCGAAACCTACTGGTTATAATAAACACACCTATATTTATATTATG
Organism: Ectobius pallidus; assembly: GCA_964059195.1. Taxonomy (NCBI): domain Eukaryota; kingdom Metazoa; phylum Arthropoda; class Insecta; order Blattodea; family Ectobiidae; genus Ectobius; species Ectobius pallidus. Next base: position 201,450,897 of record CAXKWD010000003.1, read on the forward strand.
TACAACGCACACTCACACATTCGTTCTACGATATATGCAACACAAAGAACATTCACTCATTAAGAACTTATCACATTGTTCATACTTACGTATATCAAACAAAAATACGGAGATTCACTTATAAGTCATTTTCACCAGGATATCTACCACATTTAATGTGTAGGCCTTTTATTCATTATGAGGGCTTCGAGGTAATTCAGGCCTCCAACAGTCTTTCCCTGCCGCCATGCAATTTTAATTGCTACATTTAGTTGACCATTAGAGTGTGAGACTCCATGGGAGCTGCCGAGTCGTAGAGTGTGTCGGTATCTTGTGTCGGCTCCCCTTGCAACTGGCACTGGTTGGTTAGGGTGCCAGCTCCGCAGTCACAGAAAAACCTACAACAAATATCGGTTGCATTTACACCTTACATTCTTAGAAATTTTATAACATGACAAATGTTTACAAATTATTCTCTTACTAGCTCTCATACCCCCAAAAAACATACGTCAATAACATGAAAAACAAACATAACCAAAGATATTAATTATTACAGGAAGTTAGTAACAGTGAAGTTTTTCTAATATAGTAATATAAGAATTGAGTCAATTTTTGTGACACTTACTTCACTTGAGTTCTCTATTTGGAGACTAGTTTCGGGAAATTTTAAACCAATTCCTGCAAAATTTATTTTATTTAAACAAAATCTTAACATCAATTCTTTTGTATGGAGTATTTCCAGTACGCCCTTGTGATTTTGTCAACAAGCATCCTGCTTAATTTACAGGATGTGACAATAAAATTTACGGTTGAAATTGAAACCGAAAACAGTTTGCCATTTTTGGACTTAAAAGTTATCAGGAACCAGCAACATCTTGAATTTGGTATCCACCGAAAAGAAACTAACGTTGACAATTACATAAAACAAGATGGATTTAACCCAAGATCACACAAACATGCAATATTGAATAGCTTAACCCATAGACTGGTTTACATCCCGCTCAGTAACAAAGAATATGAAAAAGAACAAATAATTAACACGGCAGGTAAGAATGGTTTTGGAAAACAGTTGGTGGATAAGAAAATAGATAGATACAAGAAACAGAAAAACATGAGAGCAATCACTACACTAAATCCTATAAAAGAAAAAACTCGTTTTGGAAAGATGACATTTCACCCTTGGGCAAATCACAAATTCAACAAGATCTTCAAACAACATAATATAAAACTAGCTCCCCAGAATAAATTCAAACTCAAAACATTATTAAGATCAGAATTGAAAGACAAAATTCCGCCAGGACAAAAATCAGGCATCTATAAGATAAAGTGTAATGATTGTGACAATGTATACATAGGCAAAACAAAAAGGAACCTCAATACGAGATGGAAAGAGCACCACAGAAATATCAGACAAGGGGAAACTGATAAGTCCGCAGTAGCTTCACATGTCTGGAATTCGGACCATAGCGTGATAAAAGAAGCAGCCTTATTGAAAAACCTCCATTACCCAGTTGAATTGACCATGTGGCAAAAGATCTTTATTCAAAAACATAGGAATAACCTCCAAAATTTCGACATCCCGGAGGAGAACGAATTGGGGCTGATCGGAAAATTCGTGAAACCACCGCAGCACCATCAAGTGGTACAGGATGAAAGTTCAGCAGTGGGACATAGTCTGACGATGGGTGAAATGTCCACTTGAAAGCCGGCTAACTAGTAAGTAGTCAATTTAACGAAGTAGAGAGTGCTCTTGAAGATAATGTGTTAAATGATACATTAGGGTTATGTAATTAACAAAGTTGTTGACTATTAAACACTTTAGGCCTCACTTTTCCTTACATTTTTGCAGGACGTACGTCTCATGGGCTTTGCCCACGAAACGTACGTCCTGCAAAAATGTAAGGAAAAGTGAGGCCTAAAGTGTTTAATAGTCAACAACTTTGTTAATTACATAACTTTGTTGCTTCACTGTATTAAGTTCCATTATCTCTTGAGTCCTCCTAAAGATACATTAGGGTTTCTTTATATCTACTTTGAACTTAAGTGAAAACATAATGCATGATGCAATTTTCAAAATGTGCAGCAGAGGAGGAACATCCATAGGATCAAGATGTTCTGGCACAACACCAGCTATCATTGTCTGCTCCTTAAGTTCTAAATTCTAGGCTTCCCAAACTTTTATTTTTCTTTGGTATAGTGAAATACAATTTTAAGTCCTGGAACAAAAATTGCACACGACAACATGACCAATGCATTTATCTACTGGCTGAATCAGAAGGGAATGCACTAAATATTCCTTAAAAATGAATTAACGTTAAGATTTCATCGAAATAAAACTAATTTTACAGTCATTCGTTTCAACTGAGGTTATGTTAATTTTCTGCGGTTATATTATTTCGTGCCCACAGAAACTGATAAAGATGATTAGAATTACTATGAGAGAAGTTAGGGCAAAGGTGATGGTAGATGGAAGGATCGGAAATGAGTTTGCCCTTAAAAGAGGTGTCAGACAAGGAGATGCACTATCAGCTACACTGTTTAACATGGCAATCAACCAAGTCCTTCAAAAAATCAAGGACGTAGGAAATATGGTATATAAATTGAAACAAATTTGTGCGTATGCCGATGATGTGGTACTAATTGCTAGGAATGAAAGATACTTGAAGGAAATGTTCCATGAGATGGAGGAAGCAGGAAAACAGATGGGATTAGAAGTAAATGATGGTAAAACAAATTATATGCATATGACAACCATAGAAGGCAGAAGGAAACAAGATAACTTAGTGATAAATGGGTATAATTTTGAGAATGTACAAAGTTTTGAATATCTGGGAACCATGTTGACCTGTGATAATAAAATAAGTGAAGAGATACATCGGAGAATAATGGCAGGAAATAGGGCATATTATGCAAATGTTGTATTACTTAAATCTGGCTTATTGTCTAGACACTCAAAACTTAAAATATATAAGACCCTTATTAGGCCCGTGGTGATATATGGTTCAGAAACATGAAACATTTTAGCTGATGACGCACGAAAATTAAGAATATTTGAAAGAAAGATTATCAGACGAATTTATGGCCCAGTTCAAGACCGTAACGGTTGGAGGATAAGATCAAATATTGAAATACAAAATATACTAAACCAGGAAGATATAGTAAGATTTATTAAAGCACAGAGACTGAGATGGCTTGGACATCTGGAAAGGATGGAAGAAAACCGTATGCCAAGGATAGTTGTCAAATCCCAAATGGATAAAAGACGGCGACAAGGAAGACCCCGCAACAGATGGAGTGATGAAGTGGAAGCTGACTTAAGGGCAATGAACATCCGCCCCTGGAAATCAGCAGCACAGGATAGAAGTAGGTGGCGGAATATTGTAGAAGAGGCCAAGGCTCACACAGGGCTGTAGCGCCGGATAAGTAAGTAAGTAAGTAAGTAAGTAAGTAAGTAAGTATATTATTTCGTGATTCAAGGCACTAAAAGAAGATCTTCCAAGTGTTTGTCGTAATGAGTACAATTTCATGGGCATCTACTAACAATTACCGTATTGGCCCGAATATAAGACGATGTTTTTTCCCTGAAAATGTGCTATTAAAAACTATACTCGTCTTATACGCGCAGCCTAATACTCAACAACTCTCCAATCCTGAATGCAGCTGTGCATGTGGGCAGCGGGTATCCCCAAGCAAGTGACGTGCGTCCGACCCAAGGTCAAAGCCGAACGGAAATTACCGAACTAATTTTGCCCGACTTCGTGCTTCTGTTTGTACTTCACCAGGACCTTCTGATCCTGACTGCACTGTTACTTGCCTGCGCGCCTCTATTATCTACGCGTAAATCTTTTGTTTGACCACCAGTCATGGCAGACGATGTGGAAAAGATAGCATCTTCATTGTCTCAATGCGTAAAATTCTGTTTTATGTGAAGCAAAATGTATTAATAAGCTATTTTATTTATTTTTTCGTAACTACCCTTCAAAAATTCAGGGTCATCTTATATTCGAGGTCGTCTTATTTTCAGGCCAATACGGTATAATTATGGTCAACTAGTTTAGTATGAATAAATAATAAAGCAGTTAAAACATACCTGTCATGCCTAATGAACTCAACATCATGGCCAGCATGGCAGGTTTTGATGCAATTGACACAGATGGCATTGCGATCGGTTGTGTTGCATGTCTGACAGCGATAAAAGTCATGCATGGGGAATGACGTATAGCTGGATATCTTGTACAAGCACTGGCCATTGGCAACGGCCTTCTCCACAGCATCCTGGTTGTTAAATATCTTATTTCCTGCAAAGCACAAACATTCATTATATAGCACATAGCACAAGCTCACATGGGCACAGCATATCTATGGACTATTTATTTAACACCTTACTGTAACAGTGAGTAAAATTTGCCTAAACATTTTAAAATTGCAATGATATAGGCTATATTAAAACCTGCTGATTTTCATCCATGTCTTTTGTACTGTGCCTTACCTTAAAAACTGCTATAATCCAAGTGCACAGTACATTAAAACTCTTTTTTTATACATTCTGCGAGTATGTGAGTTAGACTAGTAAGGTTAACTATGTTTACTTCTTGGCTTGAAATAGATGTATGAATTATTCTATTACGACGCTGTGACGTCGTCAGTAATTTTTGTTTATGGCGCTGATGTCTCATTACATGGTAGGAGTAGGGGGGAAGAGAGGTTTCTGTTAGCATCAAAATATTAGTCTCACCACTCTTCATTCTTCCGCTGTCATCTGATCTTCTCCTCGTTTCCGGACTGTGTGCGTGTTTCTTCGGATGCATCATGATGGTTGGGCTTATGCTGTCTTCACGTCGTTTGCCGTCTTGCTGGCTATTGTAAGTAGTTGATGTGATTTATATAATTGTATTATATTTTTTCTGGATATCTTCTACATGCAATCGCCAGTATAGACCTGCTTTGCCGTGAACCCAGCATAACATGCGTAAATCTTGTGTGAGTGTATATTCTTTTCTATCTTTCTTTTCTTCTTCCTTTCTTTCATTAAATACAGAATAAATAATGATGGCATTTAACATAAATTACAAGGCACTATAATTAAATATAAATTTTGTATATATACATATATATATTATATTCCAGCATTATTGTACATTAATTAATTGTTATAATTAAATTTGTTTGTGGAAACCAAAATCTTTAATTATGCTGGGCCCTTATATTCCTGGGTACGTTTTCCATTTATGATTCAACATGATTTTCCTTATTGGCTTAAGTATAACACAGTATTCTCAAGGGTGTTATGGCCAAGTACGTTACGGGATGGGTTTTGACTTGGGACTTAGTAATTATTTTTGATATTTCACTGCTACCTCTCAGCCAGGTCCCCGACCCTAAGTAAAATTAAATAAAAACCCGTAGCACTTTAACAATTCTGGATGAAATACAGCTGCTGCAATGAAATTTTATTACAATGATCACTTTAGTTTAGGTTGAGGCAGTACCACAATACCATACAACTGTTTTGCTTTTTTAAATTTTCAATAACATTTCTATAACTCATATGTATAATTAAAACGTCAACAGTGAAGGTTATCCATATGGGAGAGGGTGAAACAATGATTTGAACAAATGGCGTTTGACGACTTTTATAAAACCATTATTTTCTATTTTCAGTGCTCAGAAAATTAAGGCTACTTATGAAGCATTTATAGGGGCAAGGTTACATTCACATAACTTTCTCCGCCCTGTGCATAGGGAAGAGAACTTTTTCACTTCAAATTCTGTTATAGAATAAGAAGCAGCTCTGCAGGAAGTGCATCTTCAGTTGTTTCAACCTCACGCAAACGTTACCATATGTCTGTAGTAGTACGAATTTGCTTTGTAAGGCAAGCATGGCTGTAAAAACGATGGCTAGCTTATAACTGCCCTTCAGAAATTTTTTGTAAAAAATACATCACATCTGGTTCTGTAAAAAATGAAATTGCCCTATCATCAACTGAGTACCGAGTAAAGAAAGGCAGAGAGAGGATGTGTTTAGGCTGTACTCCTGATGGATTAGGAAAAAGTGACGTAAGGGACAATGGTGTTGAAGATCCAGAATTGTATCCTTTGGGAACAAAAAGAATACATCCTTAACTGTAGAAAATTTATAACATCCTTCAGGCTTAAATATCATGATTGGGTCTACAAAGATCAAGCTGATGGCCGGTCCCATAAAGCAAAGGTAAAGACTTGGACACAGGAGAGCACAAGAATTCTGACACCGAGATTACACGATTGGATGAACAACCATGGTATTTGTTTTGAAACAAATGGCTGGAGAGCCAAATTCATACATATTAAGCAAGAAATTAAAATGTGTTTAATTCAAACATAGATAAAACATATCAAGTGATAGGACCTTCTCGCCTGCAACTAAATGTTGCAAGATGAAATTATAGTCAACAGCTGTTCTCTTAGCAATTCCAATGGGGAAATACAGATGACACTACTGATCAGCAATGTTCAGAAACGTTAATACAGCCCACAATGAAGTAAGCCTACACACTATTAACACACGGCACACCTGTAAAAACGAATCCTATATATACCCGAAAACTATCCTACCCCCAAATTTTTCGAAAAGAAATTTGGGGGGGGGAATCTATAGGCCCACATATAAAATTATTTTGCCAGTTTTATTAAACAGTTATAATTAACATTACATATCATAAGAGAATTAAATATGGTAGGCTAAAATAACAAGCAGGGTAACATCCAGCCGAAATCTCGCAGTCTTATGCGTACAGCATAACACTTTCAACAACTATACTACTCTCAATTCATGAAACAGCTGTTCAGTGGGAATCCATACACTATGACGTGCCTCCAACCCAAGGTCAAAGTCGTGTGGAGATTCACCAAACTTTACCAAACTTTCCCTGAACTGGTGGTTCTGCTTCTACTGCACTGTTTGCTCAGCGTCTCTAGGCATAAAGCTTTGTTTCATAGCAAAAGTCTTCTTTATCTCATTTTCCTTTTGTTCCAGCTTCGCTACTATTATACTATACTGTGAGGCTACTACAAAGCAATGTGTTATATTGAGCTGATATGGTACAGAAAGTCGAAATTCAGATGAGAGGAGTCCAGCATTCAAATAATACCCGCACCCCAGTTTGTCGTTGGGGTAGTATTTGAGTATATAATAGTATTTTCAAGCAAAAATGGGAATTTTGTTTATAAATTTGATTCTTTTACTTGGCCACGAGAATGGATAATGCAAAGTAAGCTTATATTTCACCTGGTGTAGGGAACAATTGAGTTATTGTAGGAGAATTAGGATTTTAATTATAAAATTGTTTCTCTGGGAATTTGATACCAGAGTGAGTCATGGACCATGAGTTGAAAATCTTCTACAATGCTTTGTTTATGACTGGTTTTATCCCAGGATTCGATGTAAAATAAAATGTTGAGGGTCCATTCTGTTTCAATCCATTTCCAATCCTATTCCTTTGTCTCAGTCATTGTGTTTGCAGCTGGTGAGCTGTTTTGTCAGTCACTTGATTTGAGATTTTCAAACTGACTTATAACTTAAAAATCGATATACGGTAATGATTATGAATCAATAGGTAATTTCTTTATCTTTAAAGAGATATAAAGCATGTCATGCCATCTTCTAACGGAAAGCCGTGATGGTAAGTTAGTTAGTTAGTTAGTTAGTTAGTACGTTTATTATCTTTCAACATTACTGAATAACTGAACTAGTTAAATATTATATTAACACTTAATGCTTCACTTACGTCGCTGTTTATGAGCAGGACATGTTTCGGGATTCTTATCCCATCTTCGGCTGCTGGTCAACTGGCCAGTTGACCAGCAGCCGAAGATGGGATAAGAATCCCGAAACATGTCCTGCTCATAAACAGCGACGTAAGTGAAGCATTAAGTGTTAATATAATATTTAACTAGTTCAGTTATTCATGTGCTCCACTGTGTATATTACTTCGTTTTAATTATTATATTACTGAATAATTCTACCTTTTCCTTAATAAAACATTCTTTTAAACTATAAAAAGGATTTAAAATCAGCCAGTTATATAATCTAGTCTTGAATACATTAAATGGTAACAGCTTTGATTCACTGTTTAGCTTATTGTAGAGCTTTGGTCCCATTATACTATAACTGTTTGTACTCTTGCTAAATCTACAGAAGGGAACTATTGCTAAAGATTGATTCCATGTGTGGACATCACTACAAATAGGGATGTAGCTCGCCAAACTTCTCCGACAGATAGCGTGGGTGTACTAGCCGGTATGCGCTAGCCGTCCGTCACTTGTTTTTCCAGTTGTCGTCTGCTGGCACCATGCTTTTAAATGGCGTTCCATCTTCCGAGTCCGAAAAATATATTCGTAATTTTATATTTTTATAGAGGACACAAGGCTACTGTACATAGTTCCTTGTCTACTGGGCCCTTCTAGAATGTTTAAGTGTCAAAAAGACGAAAGAAAAATTACAGTAGATAGGTTCTAAATAACACTAAAAAGGAAGGATTAACTAACAAATATTGTGAGATATTTCGGTTGTAGACGACAATATTTTGTACTCGACTTGCAGTAATATGTTATCAATATATGAATATTTATATGGAGTGTGACGATGGGATATTCTTTAATTTTTAAATTAATATTGAATTTGCCGTGAGCATCGAGATGTTATGGGCCATATAAAAATAGAGCAAATTACAAATAGAGATAAATTAAAATTACGTAGTAGCACAATGATAATTACAGAAAATTGTGTTAGTTTTATACCTTTGTTAAACTGCATCTTTAGTGCACCTTTATATTTAAAGATCACTTCCCTGTTTAATTTATTTAGTTATTTTAGGCCTATTTATTTTACTTTGCTGTATAAATATGTGTATTGCATCTGAGTTCAAAATATAAATTCTGTGATTTCTAAACAACCCAGATAGATTGACGGCCTCAAATAAAAATTGTGACAATAGCGTTGCCTTTTTAATAGGCTACATAACTTAACGTATGATAATTCTTCAATTCTGCCTTTATATTCTGCTATGTCATGCAATGAAGTATTTTTAATATTTTGTCTCATAACTAGAAATGAAAATCATGTAACGATGATATATACTATTTCCAACTAAAGAATAAAGTAGATGTAAACAAACACACTGATATGTATTACTCCGCGACCATGTGCTCGTTGACACATTGCAGACGTCGCAATTTCAATGCAAGAGGAACTGGTTAATATTGATCAAAGTAAGCTAGCATATACAGAAACAAAGCTGGATTTCACAAATATTACATATGCCTACGTTTAAAATGCTAATGCATTGTAATATTTCAATGTCATAATGAAAATATACCTACTGCAAAATGTATTAAAAACATTCAAGATCACAGTTTTTTCGCCACTATTTAATGGCTTTCCCCGCTTGTGCCTAACAATTCGAGGTGGTGAGGCCTGATTAGCTTCAGCCATTGAACTGTATTGCTGTCTTTTATAATTTATAATAGCTGTGGTAAGCTTGTTTTCACCGTATGAATTAAACTTTAACTGTCTTCGAGGAATACATGACAAGTGACTGTGTTATGTTTTCATACCTTTGTTGTGTTCAGGCATGCGCGTCGCATTACATTCAACCGATAATATAAAATAATAATATTGGTATTGCTTAAATCACATAGAAAGTGTTGCAACAAACTTGAGAAACGTGCTTAATTTAGTCTTACATCAAATACATTACTTTTATGTTTTGAAGAAACTACATTAATACTCGGAAGAAGACGACAAGCAAGAGCCTGGAGGGGTTGTGCGTCCAACTGCCAATCAGAACCCATCATGTCACGTGGTTTTGTTTACATCTACTTTATTCTTTAGTTGGAACTAGTATAGCATACCGATATTAAAGGAAATAAGAAAGAATGAGGAATGAGAAAAAAACAAGAAAAAAAAAGGTATAATCGATTCTAAAGTTACTATTATGGACAGGAAAAGGTAAGTTTTCGTGTTGTAAACATATCTTAATATTTTGATTTTGAATCCTTTTTAATATGACGTTATAGGCTAAATATGCATTTGATATAGAAAATAAATAATATTAAAAATGTCTGCGAATTCACACCACATATATCAGTGTTTATCACGTATATCAATTAGTATTTTACTGTCTGAACCCTAGAGGCATATTCTTTTAGTTACTTTGAATCATACCCAATTGCCAAATTAGCAGCACTGCATATAAATATTCATATCTGCATAACATTTTGTACGTCGGGAACATAGTAATGTAGTTAATAGCGGGCATTTATCACAGTATTTGTTAGCTTATTCTTCCTTCTTTTTGACTTATATAGCGTCTATCTTTTGCAATTTTTCTTTAAGATTTTTCATGTAAATATATTCTGGAAGTGTCCAGTATACAAAGAAATGCGCCTAGTAGCGCTTTACCCGCTACAAAAGTAGAAAAGTTCGAATGTATTTTTCAGTCTGCTAAGATGAAACTCCATTTAAAAGCATGGTACCAGCAGACGACAACTGGAAAAACAAGTGACGAACGGCTAGCGCATACCGGCTAGAGCAGTGGAGACATCAGTTGGTTCTAGTTTGCTACATCTCTATTGTAACTGCAGTTAATGGGTTACATACAATAACCCAAGCTGTGCTGGGGCACACAAGACTTACAATCACATAAACATAAATCACTCACCTCTTACGATGGGCTGAACTCCACTCGCTAGACAAAGTCCTCCAAAACGATTATTAAATATTTGGTTCAGTTCTAATGTGGCTGTAGCATTATTAGTAATCTCTACTCCTGCTGCAAGCCCATCAAATATGCGGTTCCGCCTCAGAATTGGATGACTTTGTGTTGATATAAGAACTCCTGCTTGTGCATTGCGGAAAATGTCGTTTTCTTCTAAAATGCCTGAGGAGAGAAAGAAGTTCCATTAACATTAACACTAATTGAAAGATAAAAAGTCAGTTCTTAATCTCAATGACTTACATAAAAGTTCAAAATTATCTTCAAAATTCATAAAGCAATACCCGCACCTAAATTTTCCAAAAGGAAACTTTGAAAGAAAGAAAAAAAAAATCTATAGGCCTTTATATAACATTATTTTGCCAGTTTTATTCTAAATTAAAATTATAATTAACATTACATATAAAAGAATTAAATAAGGTAGGTTAAATGTAATTATAAAAATAATGTGCATAGTAACAGCGAGCCGGAAATCTCACTTGCAGTGTAACACTTTCAACAACAACAACAACACCCTCCAGCTGTTTAGCGGGAATCACATGCGATAACGTGCATCCGACTGGTCCAACCCAAGGTCAAAGTGGTGTGGAAATTCACCGAACTTTATCAAACTTTTCCTGAATTAGTGTTACTGCACTATTTGTTTGGTGCCTCTACGCGTAAAGCTTTGTTTTGCCGCCAGTCAAAACATAAGAAAGCATTTTCTTTGTTTCATTTTCCTTTCATTACAGGTTCGATACTGTTATACTATACTGTGATGTGATGCTACTACAAAGCATCGTGGTGTATTGAGCCGATATTGTACAAAATGTTGAAATTCAGATGATATTCAAATAATACCCACATCCCAGTTTTGGTTCATGATTTCTGAAGAAAATATGTGGGTAGTATTCAAGTATATTCAGTATATTACAGTAATTCATTATTTCTGCGAACTATACAATTATATGTGTCGCTAGACTTGACTCAAATCTTATTCAAACATAAGACACATAAGAAACATAGCTTACCTTTACCACCATTGAATATACATATTCCACCATCTCTGCCATCAAATATTTTGTTTCTTTTCAGAGTTGGATTAGAATCTGTTTTTATCCAGACTCCGGCCATTGCATTGTCAAAGATTTCGTTCTGCTCTAGTAATCCTAAGCCACCGTTATAAACTAGAACACCTCCATTCTGTCCTCCCCAGATTTTATTCCCTCTAATTATTGGATTACTACCAGTTCTGGAAGAAAGAAGCAGGAACATTTTAAATAGAGCACAAGAACATACGTCAAATGTTTTAACATTTACAGCACTGTTCACCAATGTCAATAATCTATGAATATTCATCCAGCTTCTGGGACTGAAAAAGTAACATACCGGTAAGTGTAATGTGCATTTCATCAACTTCGGTACCTTGGTTTTCAAATATTTCATAGGTAATGTAAAGTGAGGTTCACATTTTATGAGTAAAATCACAAGCACTGAAGTTATGAATGAATTTACATGAACTTGAATTACATTTATTGTGTTTATTTAGCAAATATAAAGGAGGAATCCATTTTTTTAACATCCTATTAAAATTATCATGAACTACCGTATTTCATCGCATAATCGTCACCACCGCATAATTGCCGCATCTCGATGGTGTATAAAAATTTAATCGCATAATCGTCGTACGTATATTTTGACATTATTCTCTCTTTCATGATGATTCGGAAATTTACAACTGACACGCCGCCACTGCAATCTAGAGCACCGTTATCCTCCACCCAATGCATTCAAGGTTAAGGAATGTGCTGAATGGAGACTGCTAGCTTGACACGATAGAAAGGGGTAGGGGTGGCAATTCACATGAAATTGCGGTAACACCATTTGGGTCAGTTTCAGTACACTACACTTGCTTGCTTCAGTAGAATACTGTAGAAAAAGGGAAGATATAGGAATTATACTGAGAGTTTTAGTTTGCAAGTAATAGAATTCGCGGAAGAAAATGGAAACAAGGGAGTTTAGTGAACGAAAAACTTATACGAGACTGGCGCAAAGTAAAATAGCAATCACAATCAACAGCGCACATCATTGGGACTCATTAATTAATGTGTAATTTAAAGTTGGAATCACATCTATCATGAAAAAAATCATTGTACAGAGCTCCAAGAACACGGGGAATTCCAACAGATGGCATGAGGTGTGGATCTCAAGATAGTGAAGCAACTGAAGGGGAAGACAATGCATTAAAGACGCACGATACAGGCTACAGCCAAAAATCAAAATGTTGTGGAAGTAGGCCTACGAAGTTAGTATTTCAAGATCTCATGTCCAATAAATTTTCACGATTGTAATAATTACAGGTAAACACAACAACACAAAGTAATTCCAACTTTATTTCAGAATGATCGTCTTTCTGCGAATTTATATGCCGATTGACGTAATTTCATTGCACATGCAGTTTATGAACTCTGTGACTGTAAATAATAATGTGCTCTGGTAGTTTAATAATACTTCTTTCTTTCATTGTAAGGTATATCTACAGTAGGCACTTACATGTTAAGTTCCAGCCTTTCCTCATGTAATGGTCGCACTATGGTTTCAAAAGGGGGGGGGGAGCCTAAAAATGTGACGATTATGCAGTGAAATACAGTACTCAAATAATTGATACTGTCACTCTCAGCTTAAATGAAACATTTCGCCGCTTATATTTTAGTTTACTATCGGAAACACGATTTTGTTTTTAATTAAGTGGAAGGAAAGGAAATAAATCCATGTCTGGGATATTAATACAAGTAAGAATCAGCTTGAAAAATTTTATGTCATAACCGGGATTTGAACACGGATCTTCGGCTTAACGCGCTGATGCTCTACCATTGAGCTACCATGACAACATGCCAGTCTGACATCAAATTCCTCAACTGATTCAGAAGACAAGGCAAACCACGGGAGGTTTCTCTCCATCGAGAACACACATCCAAATGGCGTCCTACCCTTGTAGGTACTTTGAAGCCTAGTTATTATTTATATACTATTAATTAAGTGGAAGGAAAGGAAATAGGCATTAAATCCATGTCTGGGATATTAATACAAGTAAGAATCAGCTTGAAAAATGTTATGTCATAACCGGGATTTGAACACGGATCTTCGGCTTAACGCGACGATGCTCTACCATTGAGCTACCATGACAACATGCCAGTCTGACATCAAATTCCTCAACTGATTCAGAAGACAGGGCAAACCACGGGAGGTTTCTCTCCGTCGAGAACACACATCCAAATGGCGTCCTACCCTTGTAGGTACTTTGAAGCCTAGTTATTATTTATATACTATTAATTAAGTGGAAGGAAAGGAAATAGACATTAAATCCATGTCTGGGATATTAATACAAGTAAGAATCAGAATGTTGTCATGGTAGCTCAATGGTAGAGCATCGGCGCGTTAAGCCGAAGATCCGTGTTCAAATCCCGTGTCCAAGTCTATGAGTGGCACAAACGTTTCAAAAGATGTTTATGAAGACCTTCAAGATTCTCCGTGCCCTGAAGACCCATAACAGAAAAAAACAGACTTTAACATCAACACAATTGTTGCAACTGTGCAAAAAGATTGTCACATTAACAGTTGCGAAGGATGCAGATATGAATTTGTCTTTAGGAACCAGATCTTGCCAGGATAGGATGAATCTTGCATCAAGACAATGCGCCGGTTCATCGAGCACGTGCAACTTAAGATGTCATCGAAGAATTGGGCATTGAGATCATGCCTCTTCCACTTTATTCTCCGGATCTCGCACCTTGCGATGTTCACCTCTACCCTAAAGTGAAAAAGGAGCTACGTGGTCGCCATTTTCAAAGAGATAAGGAGTTGAACAACGCTGTCATGGGTATACTGAACAGACTGTCAAAAAAGGGGTTCAGTGAGTGTTTCGAACAATGGGTAAATTGTTGGAATAGTTGTATTTTAACAGACGGAGAATTTTTCGAAAGTTTGAAAGTTTATTTGAACGAAATAAAGCCAGTATGTGTTACCGTATTTACCAGATTATAAGACGATCCTGAATATAAGACGACCCCTCTAATTTGAAGAGGCTTTTTGAGATTTTTTATTTTCCTGAATATAAGACGACCCCTATTTTGAAGAGGCTTTTTGAGAATTTTATTTTTAACAAATTCTGACTACAAAGGGTTTTATTTATATGAAATAAAAATAAATAAATAAAAGCAAATAGTTTACTTGGATTTTCACTTTCAGCACTTAGTCTGAGGTATCACTGATCAGCATTGCCCATATGGCCTAATAGTCATGTTGTTTCCGCAAACAAATTACATGACGCTGAAATGCAATGAATTTGTCGTCAAACGCCGCGGGTAGTCGTTGAGCTAGCATTGTTCTGCGTCAAAGCGTAAGTCCCGCCATCTTCATCATCCACTCTGCATCATTAACTTAACTTAAAGTTAGCGTCATAACGTCTGCGTGAAAAGTCACGGGTCCTATGGTTTCAGGGTTGATAAAAAACATGTTTTTTTTAAAAGAACAAAAAAAACGTTTTTTTTGTTTAAAACATGTTTTTTTTAAACGTTTTATATGTGAACAATAATGTTGGTTCTTTTAAATGTGTTTTTTAAACGTTTTTTTTGTTTAAAACGTTTTATATGTGAACAACAATGTTGGTTGTTTTTAACGTTTTTTATGTTTACAACAATGTTGTTTGTTTAAAAAAAGTTTAAATTGTTAATTTTGTTTAAATCAACCAATTTAATGTATAGGGCCTATTATATAATATATATACACACAGTTGAAATGTTTAAAACATTTTAAACAATTTGTTTTAAACATTTTTAGCATATGTTTATAACACTTTTTAATTGGGTGTTAAATTTAATTATGCAGACAATTTACATTTTGTCAATCCAATGACACCCTGTGCTAAGATGTTCAAGATTTACGAGTCGTAGACTTAATAGTATTTGAAAATACATTTTGTGCCAGTATTATTTGTTTATGATTTAATAGTTCATTATTAATAAAAAATAATACAAACTACTGTTTAATTACTGCCTTTACTGCTCAACTGATGATTGACTTTCACCATGTTTTACGTGGTCTTAGCCGCCTTACATTATCGAACTTACAAGGGATATCCTACTACAGTGTTGCCAAATTGACACACTCAATATTTAATATTAATAATCTCTTTCTTTAAAAAGGAAGACCACAAAATAGATGGTAGGATGCAGTCAGAAAAATTTCAAATCAATTACTCGAAATCAGAAACTGGAAGCTGGCGGCAGAGGATAGAGAAGTCTGGAGGAAAAGGATACAAAAGACATCACCTCACATGATTTTCTGGTATTCTGGCCCTAGTTTTTTTGTTGTTTTCTGTTTACAACACTAACAGGGTGTCACTGACTTGACAAAGTGTAAATTGTCTTCATAATTAAATATAACACACAATTAAAATAAATGGTGCAAAAATATGTTGCACAAACTTTCTCGCTTATACGTGTTAAAGGCTAGCACAGAAAAAAGTAAATTAAAGAGACAATTAAATTTTACTTATTACATTTTCATAAAACTAACAAGTAGCCTATCTAGAACGGAAAGCATCAGGGTCGATCGTTATGTTCAATGCTTTTACCGTGAAATCATATTAATAATAACAATAATAATCAATGGCAGTAAAACGGCATATTATTAGTACTACTACTACATGGGAAAATTCAAATATAAGTCGCACCTTGGGATGAATCGGTCCCACCCAACCCACCCTCACCGATGCTGTTTCTTTTCTACCACGATCTAGCGAATTCTTCTGTCTTCGTATTATGAGAAACTCGTGATTGGACGTTGGAGGTGTGACGTCATACCGCTAAACGAGAAGTGACAGGCTGGAAAACCTTGCGGGAGATATGATATCCCACATTTTCTAAACCTACAAACAGTGTATCGTACATTATTCGAAAATCCAAGGGAGCTTCGCTATGGCTGCCGCCTCCGCTTTGCGCACTTAACTATGTGGTTAGTGTTATGCATTATTTAGCTATATGTAGAGGTAGATACAAGGAAGTTGTGACAATATACAGGGACAGTTGGTCACTCTGCTTCGCTCAGAAACAAAATACATCACACAGTCCGTGCAAATGTGATATCGAATGGGCGGAGCTTAAGGGGCGACTTATATTTGAATTTCGTCACTACTAAAACTAAAACTAAACTCCATGGCACTAAATCCCTGAAGGGATTTGGCCTACCACCCGACCGCTCCGTCATCTACCACAGGCAGATGGCAGGATTGGGGGCATGTGGTCAGCATGCCAACACCCACGGCCATTAGTGGTGGTTTCCATGACCGGGGCCGCTACTTCTCTATCAAGTAGTTGCTCAATTTGAATCACGAGGCTGAGTGTACCCCTACGAGACCTGCCTACCTCAGAAAAATCCGGGGATCGAACTCGGGCCGACGGATCTGTAGAGTCACAAGGCCACGCCGGGGTCCTACTACTACTACTTACATTAACTGCATGTAGGTCATATGTGTTTAGTATGTTTGCGTGAACCATTAATCTATATTAACAACTCATTCGCGTCATCTGTTTATATTGTTTAGCGATGTCTTCTTATGTGATATTCAGTTTATACGATTATAATATCCAGTGACATAGCGGCGATGAGTTGTCCTACAAACCCAGCGTTTGCCTTTGCGAACGAGGAAACCATGAAAACCCCAAGTCAATTTGGGCAGCCACGAGGTATGATTTGAACCCAGGACCTCTTCCCTGTTAGCCCATACCACCTCGTTGTAATTGGTTTTGGTGTGTTCATTGCGACTGAGCTAAACTGATTGCATTTCACAACATTTCACAACAAGTACATTGGGCCTATAGTTTTCTTGTTGCTAGGGGCAACAGAATGTCATTCATATTTTAATTGACATGTATGTTCTGAAATTCGCATTTAAGCCGTACTTATTTCGTTTTTATCTTGATATATATTAAACGTATAAAGAAATGTGTTAAACAAAAAATGTTCATTTTAATTTTCTCTACAACTTTACTATGGTAGGTTTTCATATATCGCCTACTGTAATGGATATAATCTACAAAAATTGAAAATGGATACGAGTAAAGTACCCCTTAAGTCATTTTTGCAGAAATACAGATATAGCCATTTTATTAGTCATAGATAAGAGTTTCCAATTTTAATTTTTTATTAAAATCGTTAGAGCCATTTTTTAGAAAATCAAAATTTTTAAAAAAGTTTTCATGAAAAGCCCCCTTAATATTTCAGTTGTAAAGCTAAATTTCAGGGCGGTTCGACAAAATTTCGAAAAAGTCCTTATTTCAAAAAATGAAGTAAATACAATGAACCGTTTACCCGCTGTGCTTGTCCACGGACAGACGGACAGACGGACAGACGTCATTCCAAAAATATTTTTTTCGGTTTCTAGGCGTTATGAAACATGCTCTCCCGGTGTTATCTCGACTTCGATTTTTTGTCACGATCACAATACTTTCTCTATACTACGTATAAGCGAGAAAGTAAAATTATTTAAACACATGCTAAAAAAAACATGTTTAAAACAGATTGTTTAAAACGTTTTAAACAAACTTAAAAAAAACACAAGCCCTTGTTTTAAACACTTGTTTTAAACGTTTTGTTTTAAACATTCCAACCCTGTATAGTTTGGAACCATTCTTGATGGCTGTGGAAGCAAACTGTTCAAATTTCACATTAACTTAAAAGAAGATCAAACCCTAATAATCAGCCGAGCATGTGACAATCACGTGGAGATTTACCCGCCGCGAAAAGGAGAAAAACGAGATAGAGAACAATGGCCGCATGGGAGCAAGCATGTTTCTGGTCCACCATTACTGCCAACGTGACAATGTTTATCGGAAAATTGAATTCGATCAGTTCTTGTAAACACCTCATGCTAATTACTCTAAAACAAAAAGGAAACCTCTATTTAGTAACAGTTAACATCTTCTGTTCTTTTCCTTCACGAAAACAACGAAACTATCGCAAATTTATATTGGTATTTTCCCCTATCAAATTGGTCACATTGCTGTAACCATGATGTCATGTTTCTACACTGTTGCCATAACTACTAAAGTTTTATTTGCCTTAATCTGCGAATGTAAGATGACCCCGTACTTTTTAAATGAAGAATTTGGGAAAAAACCTCGTCTTATATTCGGGTAAATACGGTAATTACAAAATAAGTCCGGTTATTTATTGATACACCCTCGTATGCATGCTCTTGTAATTCCACATTGGCAGTTCTGGAAATTAAGATTAATAATGCATGCCAGTAGTCTTTTTTTGTATCGTTTCACTTAACGCTTGCCAGATAAAGTTGGTTTCTACTGAGGGAATTTTAAGGGTCAGACAAGAAGTATTCAAAATCAGTTTTTGTCTTTTGGAAAACTGATAAATGAATATCCTAAGTTATGGTTAACCAAGATCACAAAAAGTTTATCCTTGTTGTGAACCCATTCCTTAGAATACATAAAAATATAACAAAATTACCTTATCTGAACGCCTGAGTACAAGTGATTGAAGATGTCGTTATCTTCCAATTTTCCATGGCCGTTGTCGTAGAAATATACTCCAACCTGCTTTCCTGAGTGTATCCGATTCCGCCGCAGAACAGGTGTGCTGCCTGTTGTGATCCAAACACCTGCCAACGTGTTCGCATATACTTCATTCTCTTCTATGAGGCCTTGCCCCTTTTCATGAACGTAAATGCCGCCATGCTGACCATGATGGATTTTATTGTGACGTACTATGGGATCGCTGTTCGTCCGGATTTGGATCCCTGCTAAAGCATTTCCTGTAAGAATTAAACATTTTCAGCATGATGCAACACAGCTATTTCCAGAGAAGAGAAGAATCATGTTTAACCACTTCTTTTCACTTAAATTCCTTCACAAATCCCAGTAATTTTTATGGGAAAATGGTTAACTGTTTGTGCAGGGGGTAATATTCATTCCAAGAGGATCTACAACTTTCCAAAGTAAAGAAGTTATACGCTCAAGAACCACATTCAATAAAATTTAAGTACAGGCTGTGAATTCATGAAGAAAAATACCTTAAACCAAATCCTCTGGAAACCACAGAAAAAATCAATTTATTCGGCTATAGGAGCCCCTCACCTATAAGACCCCCCTTAATTTTTTCATCCACAATTTGAAAAAAATAATAAAAATCATGAAAACTGAAGTTTCAAACTTGGATAAAAGTGGCAAGGTTGGACATCTTTTTGATATACAGTTGACTCCCTCTAGTCCGGCCGACTTCTTGGAATGAGCCATCTGTGTGCGGAAGGGTTTCTCACGGCAGTAATCGACTAGAATAAACATGTCTGTTTAGTTTCCAGTCTTAAGTGTAAACAAATCAAATCAGTTCATTTGACGATTGCGTTCATTTCAGACGTGAATTTTACTCTTGTGCTGTTAGTATCTTTTACTGTGAGTTTCTTTTGATTTTGAAATTGTAATTGTAATACTGTATTTTAATTTTTGGGTAAGTACGCTTTAAAAAATCGACAAAACCATCTTAAAAGTTGATTTTTGCTTAAATACAGGTAGGTTATACTTTACATGTTTAAAAGACCGCCGGAAGGTCCGGCCATTTTCTTATCCGGTCAAGGGTCCAGTCCCAGGGTGGGCCGGATTAGAGGGAGCCTACTGTAGCAGTAAATTTTTTGGCTTCTTCCTTGACTTTGAGCTTCCGGCTGCTTGACTCTTCCACTCCCGGTCCTACCCTTAACACTTCGCAGCTGCATGTATCGTAAGCACATGGTCCATGGCATGGGGTGGTCATTGTTTAATTGGAAAGCAGACAGACAAGTGGCGCATGAAAATGACTGGTCAAATAATTAGTTATTCTTCCTCTTGGAAAGTAAGCATAGGGCCGTTTGCAGAAAAAAATGGTGAGAGAGCTGTGGGTAGAAAGTTTAATGTGCAACCAATAATGGTTCCTTACTGGCGCAGTCATGTAGTTGTGGAAACAATGTAGGCTGCAGTTCATTTGCACATGCTAAACATGTAATGGCAGCCATTTTGGATCCAATGTAGATGATTCGTAATTAGAACTGAATGTTTTTAGGTATTTTGTTCATTCCATTTTTAATAAAGTAGTTCATTTTAGTTTATAACATACTGGTACTCATATTTAATACCATATATATATATATCCATATATAAGCCACCCCTGCCTCTTTAGCAGTAAAGTAAAGGAAAAATAAATAAATTAACCCCAAAGTGAAAAAACAAATTGCCTCATTTTCATAATATTAAAGTAACACATTTCTTAGCTGAAATAGGCCTAAAATAAGAAAAAGAAAGCATCAGCTGACTTAAGTTATGATATTATAATTTTAGTTAATATACTGCTAATTAATCAAACTAATGTTTAATATAATTAAACATATTTAATATAATTAAATAAAACTGATGAAAAAGAAAACAGAAATCAATACTTTACACTTCATATGACTTTCAGTGTTGAATTTCGTGCAATTTTTCTATTTTTCATAACTGCACTTTCAGTTACCATCAGTTCAAAATTGCCTTTATTCACATTCCCATACGTTATGGCATTTTTTTACTTCTGAGCAGCTCATAATACAGGCATATTTTGTAATACCACTATCAAAAATGACAAAATATCCAAAACATCACTTGCTTACGCATCTTCTACAATGCTTCGATTAAAATCCATATATTTTCGATGTTAAATCGATTAATATATCGACAGTCAATCAGGAACAAACTGGCAGAACTACATTCACATACAACAATTGTGGATAGTGACATTATATGTATCAATGAGCATTGGCTCGGACAAGAGGAGTTAGAGTTACATGTACTTGATAACTTTAAAGTAGCTAGTAGCTATTGTAGAGAGTATATGGGACATGGAGGAGTAGCCATACTAACCAGCAATAACCTCAAACAGAACCATACTGTGATTAATATACAACACCTCTGTATGGAAGGTGCTTTTGAAGCGGCTGCTATCTCCATCCCATCAAACAGACTTATTGTCGCCTCAGTATATTTCACTCCAAAAACCACTGTTGACTTTCTTAATGAACGCATCGAAAAGTTAGTAATTCATTTTAAAAAATGTAAGAATTATAAGATCCTAATACTGGGTGACATAAACCATGATGTAAGAGTAATGACCCCCAAAAACAACATCTTCTTAGACACCCTACGGACACACAATCTTTACTGCCTGAATGAGAATCCAACCAGACTAAATGCATGCCTTGATAACGTAATATCAAACATTCATAGAAATGAAGTTAAGCTGGACATTATCAACCCCCACATTTCCGACCACTATGGAATCCTCATTCGAATACCCATTGAAACAAAATCCCTGGAAAAGGAAAGTGAAACTAAACTGATTAGGAAAATCGGTCCTAAACAAATTGAAATACTAAGAAATGCACTAATGGCATCGGAAGTAGTGAATGTAGCATATCAACACAGTAACCTGATAACAGCATTCAACAGTTTTAATGACACACTAGTTAAAGTATATAATAAATTCTGCCCCATTATAAAAGTGGAAATAAATGCAGTCCCCCATAAACCAATAAAGCTCTCTCCAGAGGCACAGCAATTAAAAATCTTAATGTCGGTAGCCTATGATAAGTATAAACAAAAGGATGTATATAAGGACATCTATACCAAACTAAGAAAAATGTACAAAAAGCAAGTAAAATCAGACAAAATAAAAGCAAATGACTCTCTCTTGACCAACTCTGCAAATAAATGCAAAACTGCATGGAAAATCATAAAAAAAGAAGCAAATATGACAAATAAAAATTATACTATACCTCTGACTCCTTCCGAGTTGAATAGAAATTTCATAAACATTTCCAAATCCCAAAAGGCAACAGTGAATCCTAGTGAGAGTGTAGACAATCTATTGACCCACTGCACAGTTAACGTGAATACAATCCCCAACTTTCAGTGGCTACTTATTAATCCTAATGATGTAATCCTGACAGTAATGAAACTTAGCGTCTCAAAGTCAGAAGATTATTATGGACTATCCAATTATGTAATTAAACACATCATTGACATTGTATGTTACCCAATCTGCTACCTAATTAACTGGATGCTCATTGAAGGAGTATTCCCAGATAACCTTAAACTAACAATAACCAAACCTATCTACAAAAAAGGAGACAGGAATGATGCAAAAAACTATCGACCAATTTCCCTGGTACCAATAATCTCAAAAATTGTTGAAAGCATAGTACAAAAACAACTTGTTAATTACTTCGAAGTAAACAAATTACTGAATGACTGCCAGTTTGGATTCAGAAATGGCCTCTCGACGACTAAGGCTGTAGAAGAAGCAGTATCGTTCGTCTTAAATAGTTTTGAATCTAAAGAATATGTTTGTGCCACTCTTATTGACTTAAGTAAAGCTTTTGACAGCATCCCACATTCCATTCTAATAAAAAAATTACAATATTATGGTATAAAAGATAAAGAACTAACATTTTTACAGTCCTACTTAACAAACAGACAACAAATGGTAATGATAGAAAGAGATCAAAAGTCGGAATTCTTAATGGTAGAGAATGGAGTCCCACAGGGCTCTATTCTCGGACCTCTCTTATTCATAATCTACGTAAACGATCTACCTTACTATCTATCCTCCAAAACAATAATCTATGCAGACGACACTACCTTTCTTACATCTAATCTTGACTTAAACGTATTAAATATATTAAATAAAGACAATTTTGAAAGATCAACAAAGTGGTTTCAGTCAAACCAATTACAGTTAAATGAAAGTAAAACTGAACAACTATACTTCACGCTAAGTAATACAAAAAGGATAGAAGGCGACAATAAGTCTGTGAAACTGCTAGGCATATATCTCGATGAGAGGTTAAATTGGAATGAACATACACAAAAAACCTGTTCTAAACTCACAAGAGCCCTCTATGTACTCAAAAAGCTCAAAACATGTATAAGTAGCAATCTCCTCCTGATGACATATTATGCTATCTTTCATTCTCATATACAATACGGAATACTACTATGGGGAAATTCAGTGGGAGCCAGACAAGTGTTCGTATGGCAAAAGAAAGCAGTCAGATGTATTAAGAACCTCGAACAGTCTGCATCGTGCAAACCTCATTTTATTGACTTAGGCATCCTAACAGTAACTAGTTTGTACATACTAAGTGCGCTTTTATATATTAAAGGAAATATAAAGAACCTTAACCTGAGAAATGACTATCACGAGCATAATACCAGGCTTAAAGACGCTCTGGATATTCCCTCTTACAGATTAACTACAACACAAAAACACTACACCTATACTGGCATAACCTTATATAACAAACTACCACTCAAATTAAAAACTATGAACATTAAAACATTTAAAAAAGTAGTTACCAAATGGCTTAAAAAGAAAGCATTCTATGACATCACAGAGTTCCTTGAATGCAGTACAGATGATATTTGAAGACTAGTAGTATAGGAAACAATAAACTGTAAATATTTGTTAACCGTATGCATTACCTTATCTATTATCATGTATTTGTTATGATAGTTTGTAAGTAGACTTAGAATAGCATTTATACTGACGAAACCAACATCTTTATGTAAAGATCTAATGGTGAATAAAGCTTATTCTTATTCTTATTCTTATTCTTATAGTCCTGGAGATTCGAGATAATCGATAGGTGGCGGTGCTTGGAGGAGGGGAACCAGCTACGATGGATTAACCGGCCATATTGTGCTCACTTTTACCATTATTGGCTAAAAACACTTTTACGCGATTTTAAGCAGGAAGCATATTTTGCTGAGCTTAATCTAGGGAAAAAAGTGCAGCTTATATTCAGATAAATACGGTATTAATCACCCTTCAATCCTGTGGCCTATTGAAGACATTCTCACCTATAAGATTCCCTTCAATTCTGAAACACGAAAATAAGAAAAATAAGGGGGTCTTTTAGCCGAGTAATTATGGAATATGGTCTTATACTGGAGGTAACTACAGTAATACGTACCATAAATGTTATTGTGCTCAATTAGTCCTCTGCCCTCTCCGAAGATGTACACGCCTCCCTGGTGACCGTTGTAGATTTCATTTCTCCTGATGGTGGGATTGCTATTCGATGTGATCCATACACCAGCAAAGTTATTTGAATGAATTTTGTTATCTATGAACTGACCCAAACCATTTTCATGAACATATATACCACCAGTCTGTCCGTGATGTATTTCACAATGCACTACTGTTGGGTTTGCACCAGCCTTCACTTCAAAACCAGCTATGCGGTTGTTATGGATGTCATTTGCTTCAAAGTAACCCTGCAAAGTATTAAAATATTATAAGTATAAGTATTTAATATATTATAAGTATTAAAAATTAACCCGTTAGCTATATATTTATATTTATATTTATTTATTTATTTATACAAATTTATACAAATATACAAAACAAAACAAGACCACCCGAATGAGCAAGCGCTCGTGCTCGGGCACAGTTCAGCCATTTACGTTACATAATACAAATTACAAATATATAAAGAAAATATAATATTAAATCAATACCTAAAAAATAATAATAAAAAAGAAAGAACAGAATAGTAAAAAGAAAAAAGGAAAAGTAGTAAGAACAAAAATTGAAACCCTGAGTTATTACAAATAAAATAGTTCTTTAATTGTCTACTAAGTACAGAGTGAAGTAACTTTTGAACTATGAAATAAGATTTTTGATAAACTTATTAAATTTTTTGTTGTTCATATGTACTATTTCTGGATGTGACCTAATTATGATGCCATAATTAATGTTACAGGAAAAGTTATCGAAGAATTAGATGCGGGAAATAAAAGTCTAGGTATTTTTTTGGATTTGCAAAAGGCTTTTGACACTGTAAACCACAAGATACTTATAGAAAAATTAGAGCAAATTGGAGTAAGAG
Organism: Ectobius pallidus; assembly: GCA_964059195.1. NCBI lineage: Eukaryota > Metazoa > Arthropoda > Insecta > Blattodea > Ectobiidae > Ectobius > Ectobius pallidus. The sequence continues at coordinate 201,476,577 of CAXKWD010000003.1, forward strand.
GTACTGCACTAAATTTATTTCGGTCTTATTTACATAATAGAACGCAAATAACCAAAATTAAGGATCAGTTTAGTGATATCAGAGAAGTGGATACTGGTGTGCCACAAGGAACAATTTTGGGTCCAGTTCTTTTCATTATTTACATAAATGAGTTGCTGCATTTGGACTTAAATAATTTCCATGGCTGTCTTTACTCTTATGCCGATGATACAGTCATTTCTTTTATTAATGAACTTTAATCTTTATGATGAATGTACCGTATTGGCCCGAAAATAAGACGACCTCGAATATAAGACGACCCTGAATTTTTGAAGGGTAGTTACGAAAAAATAAATAAAATAGCTTATTAGTACATTTTGCTTCACATAAAACAGAAGTTTGAAGTTCATGTCGTAACTTCTTCTCTCGTCCTTATTTACGCATTGAAACAATGAAGATGCTTTCTTTTCCACACAGGGTTGCCAGATCAGGAACGTAAAACAGTCGTACCAACAACTGAAAATAGTCGTACGCTAGTTAAAATCGTCGTACACTTTGCGAATTGTCAGGATGATGATGATGATGATAATAATAATAATAATAATAATATAATATAAAAAAAATAAAAATAATAATAATAATTGCCAAGTGAGGTACTCTGTACAGACATTTTTTCTATAAATGGTGGTTAAAATTTGCTTTTGTAAGTTCTATAACGTGCTACTGCTCCACTCACGCATGCTGACTTTGTTGTTCACCGCTACTACTCAGCTAACTGGTCTCTCGTAAATGTATACACATATACCCATTGTTGTTGGTACTCTTTGTCATCGGCTACCTGCAGATGTTGCAGGAAGAAATAAAATAATAATCAAATATTAATACATTACAAACCATAAGAAAGTAAGATTTCCAAATATTATTTAAAGAAAAGTATACAGCCACTTTTGATATGCACGTGTCAACATATACTATTAATAATAACAATCATATGATTATTATGTTTGGTCAAAATAAAACAAAAACAATAAGACCAGCTGCTCTTTATCGGTATAATTTCTTTAGAGGTTTGGATTGCTTCGTTTTGCACACATGCGGCTAAAATATACAATATTTGGAGAAGAATAATGAGAGGAGTATATAGCAACAACAATACAACAATGCAATAAGCTAGGTGCGGCACCGACCCGTGAAAGCCTGTAATAAATAAATGGACTGAGTTTTATTTGACAATGGCTATTATAACATTCTGCCATTCATTTAGTGACATGTAGGCATATAACTTACAAAATAAACTACGAAAAAACAAAAACTTCATGTTTATCCAAATTGAAAATTCTGCAGTAGATGGCTAAGAAATAAACAGAAAATGGCAGTAAAAATGCTAACATTAAAAATAGTCGTATGAATAGGCATACGACACATGGTTGAGTCGTACGTCGTACAAATCTATGAAATAGTCGTATGTTTACGACTATAGTCGTACGTATGGCAACACTGTTTCCACATGATCTGCCATGTTGGTGGTCAAACAAAGCATTATGCATAGAGAATAGAGATGCCAAGCAGTGCAGTACACGGCAGTACAAGGAGAAGCACGAATTCGGGAACAATAAAGTTCGGTAAAATTCGGTAATTTCCGCACGACTTTGACCTTGGATCGGACGCACGCCATTTGCGTGGGGATCCCCGGCCGCTACACACGTGCACAGCTGCATTCATGATTGGGGAGTTGTTGAGTCTTAGGGTGCGCGTATAAGACGAGTATAGTTTTTAAAAGCACATTTTCTGGGAAAAAACATCGTCTTATATTCGGGCCAATACGGTATATTACTGTGAACAATAACTTGCACACTTTACCACCTAATAATGCACTTAAAGGGCATTAAAAATCTGTAGCCAGATTAAGATCGGAAATATACACACTAAACTTCACTAAAAAGGTATATTTACCCAGGATGATCATTTCAACGGGTCTTCCCGCCATCATCAGCTGATTCCGACTGGCCCTCTGGCGGCGGATGAATGAACTTGTCGATCAAGGTTCCTTGTATGCCAACTGAAGTGTCAAAGTTTAGGAGATTTTCTCGGTTCTTTTTAATGAATATTTTTTCCCAAACCATAAGATCTATTGGTTTTTACAACTTGTTTTAATAGTTCAATTTGAAAATGAAATTTTCAACTTGTTTTAATAGTTCAATTTGAAAATGAAATTGAACTATTAAAACAAGTTGAAAAACCAATAGATCTTATGGTTTGGGAAAAAATATTCATTAAAAAGAACCGAGAAAATCTCCTAAACTTTGACACTTCAGTTGGCATACAAGGAACCTTGATCAACAAGTTCATTCATCCGCCGCCAGAGGGCCAGTTGGAATCAGCTGATGATGGCGGGAAGACCCGTTGAAATGATCATCCTGGGTAAATATACCTTTTTAGTGAAGTTTAGTGTGTATATTTCCGATCTTAATCTTGCTACAGATTTCAACACTTCACTGTAAATTTCCATCTAATATTTATATTGGCATTACAAATGTCTATCAAAAGCGCCAAGTACAGTTGTTTTGTTACTGAAAGAAACTATATACTGAATTAAATGTTTTAGAGATGAATCACTTGTGATTTTATCTGAAAAAAAATGTCAGTTTGTTACTGTACGTCACATGCTGCCAGTGAACAGAATGAAAAACCATTATTTTATACAACATAACTTGTTTGAAAATTGAAATAATGTAATTGTGTATTGATTAAAAACACAATTTCAATTTGGCGCAAGCCAGTTCGTGTGATTTTATTGCATTCTGATGTTTGCAAACTACGAAGACTCTCTATATCTTGTGGCACTACTCACTATTGGTAGCATTGGTAACTAGTCATCTAGAATGTTGTGTTCTTGCAGTTGACAGAATACAGACAACAAATTAAAGTATTATTTACAAAATACATTACATTCAATGCGTTTCTTTTTAAAGCGAAGTTAAAGCGCTTTACCATTGCTGCATCAAAGTCGTTCTTTTTTACATTTTGCTGCAGCTTCACTTTACCCCCACTCTGCACCCGTGCAGCGAACTCAAATCTCGTTTTACAACTCCTGCATGGTTTTGCTGCACGAACTGCCATGGCGGACTAGGTGATCATCGAAAATTTCCTTGATTTAACATCATTGTTCAAATTCTCGAGTACGAACACCTTCTTCAGCACAGTTAGTACATCATATTGTACAATAATTATTCGCTAAACTTGAGAATAAGGTGACCGCCGTCACAACCGGGCTGTACCGGGTGGGACAAAGTCTACAATGTCGCCAATATAACGAACATGATTACATGCCGACTGAATTCGGCAGATAAACGACTGTTGTAGCGATGTTTTATGAAAGATCAGGAAGGGTAAAAAAGCTTCTGTATTAAGAATTCTAGGTCCGTGACCGGTTATGTTAGGTTAGGAACAGTCATGTTAGTTTAGCAGCAGTATTCTGCATAGCGCGGGGTTCATGCCATGTAACGATGTCTTACGAAAGGTGTGGAAGGGTAATAAGGCTACTAGAAGTAGTGACAGCCAAATCCTAGGTCAGTGACAGGTTATGTTAGGTTAGGAACATCTGTATTAGTTTAGGAGCAATATACTGCATAGTGCGGGGTTTATTATGTCTCACATTGAATCTTTTCTACGATGGGAAATTTTACCCTTGCACTGATCGTTTCTTTTTTTGTTCCCCACATTCGCTAATGGCAGAGCATGGCTGGCTACGCTAATCTGAAGGAGTTTCTAATTATTATTCCCATCCCCATATAATTGTTATTTGCACGTGTCTTAACCATGTTAAAGGGATGTAAACATTGCCGGTGTCATCCAACATGCTCTCAGCTGATCGACTTTGCCATTCTTTTTTGTCTGCAGCGGTTGTAAAGTGATCGTGCATCACTCGTAAAGTGCTTTACAGGTTTGCATTAAAAAGAAACACACATGAAATAGTCTTAGGGCCTATACGACGGCAACCTGATATATTTAACTGCTAGATAGAGAACCTATCTGGAAGTTGGCCAAGAATTGCATATTATGATCTCCTGACAAAATCTGTCTGGCAGGACAACTTCCAGATAAGCTAGCAGGAGGATGGAGTGACTGACAAATTTCCAACTGCTAGTTAGGCAAGCTTGGTTGAAACAAGATGGCAGCACGCCAAAACTTCAAAGTCACCTGAATTTTAGAACTGATGCCGGAAGCTTTTATTTACACAAAAATGTCATTTTATCCTCACTTATGAATGAGATAGAATTGCACAAATTGATTAATGTTCTTGTGTAATTTAATTGTACAAATACAAATCCGAGCTGCCACACCTAGCAGACGCCTACTGAACTACAACAAACACACCTCTTTGCTCAATCAGCTAAGGAAAATTTTACAAAATTTTACTGCATTCTTCCCGATAGCAGTTCAGCAGTGGTATTACAAGACATCTTCTAGTTAAGCTATCTGGAAGTCACGTAGCGGGAGGAATTGTCGGCAGGTGGTAATACAGGCCCTTAATAAATCCTACTCGAAATTACGAGTTTCATCAGCTAAATTTGCTAAAACTGTGGTTTGTTCTCGTATGGGATTACCTATGATAACCATTACAAAAACCAACAAATTCCACATCATCAATATATCTTAACACTTTGAAAGTCAAATAAATTGTAAAAATGGATTTGTTTATACACAATTGGAGATACTCACTAAACCATTGTCGAAAGTGAAGATTCCAACGTCTCTACCATGGTGAATGTGGTTCCGCCGCATTATAGGATTAGCAAAGTTTTTAACCCAGATTCCTGCAAGTGCATTGCGACTAATCTCATTGTCTTCATAAGTGCCTTGTGCGTAGTCAGTCACATAGAGCCCCACATTCTCGCAGTCACTGATGTCGCAGTGTCGCACAACGGGGTTCGCTCCTACACCACTCACACACACAGCTGCACCAACTGCACAATCAACAAGAAACATTTTATAACTCACTTGAAAATACAGCACAGTAACAGTAACTGTACTCTATTATACAGTGTTTCATGTACGAGTTGGGTAATCATGTGGGTTTGAGTCACGGCGGCCACAGCTCTAAATCCCGAGCGATCAGGTGGAATATCTAAGCAAGTCAAGCCGTTAACAGTGTAATGATTCTGGTTCTCATAATTACAGTTAAAATTACAACGAAATTGACCACATACCTTACCACAAGAGATGTTGGAAAAGTCCTCCTCTTGCAAAAACATAACACTGGCACCTTTTTAGAAAATTTTCTTTCACACGCAAAAGTTCAGCTTCCGAGATATACTGGGACAACTGGAATTGAATGATCTAAAATTAGTGAATTTTAAAATTACGTAGAGTTAATTTCTCTTGTGATATTGTCTTTATGTTCTTCTAATGTGTGGGAGTTTAATCTATACACTTTATTTTTCAAGTTCCCTCATAAATAATAGTCACAATATTAGAGGAACTTAAAGACAATATCACGAGAGAAATTAACTTTATCCTGGAAGCTGAACTTAAGTGCGTCAAAGAAAATGTCCTAAAAAGGTGCCACTGTTGTGTGGATGCAAGAGGAGGACATTTCCAACATCGCCTGTGATGAGGTCCATGGTTATTTTCATGGAATTTTAACTGTAATTGTGTGAATCTGAATCATTACACCATCAGCGGCTTTATTAGCGTAGATATTTCACCTGATCCCTCAGGAGTTAGAGCTGCGGCCTCCCCGATGCAGAAACCCGCATGATTGGCCAACTCGTACGTGAAACACATGGTATAATTATTATAATACCTTTTTTTTAGTTTTAAAAGATTAGACCATATTTAACTTGCCCATCTGCCTGATAAATATACATTAGATATTTTATGAGAAACATAATAAAATCTGGTAGGACTCATATCAATGGTGATCGAATCTATTAATATATTTTAAAAATACGACACAATACCGTATTCCACCCATTATATTGGCTCATGCCATTGGAATCATAATGAACACTCAACTACCACATCCACCCCTGGTTTCTGGTACAAGGTACCAGCGCCAGCAAATGTTATCACTGTGGTAACAAATACATACAGCAAACTCTCGATTATCCAGTTTACAGATTACCCATGCAAGGTTCTTTCTCCATTTGCAAGCAGACTACAGATATAACCATGTGCAAGATTTAGTATTTCTTGCACCAGGTTGTACCCATATTCCACTTACAAATGGTTAAAATTTATTGGTCTTACTAATAATCCAGTTGTAACATTTATACCAGGAATATACACAGCTGAGGAGAAAAATGTACTAATAATCCTTGCATAAGGCTGAATGTGTGCAACGCTTTACACATCCCGACCCCCTTGTATATAAACTTGACGTAAATAATCAAGATGGCCAATATCCGTAACAGCCGGTCGTTTCGTATATGTCTGAGATTGAATTTTGAGGCTATGCACATTCTGAGCTGCTTTTGCGAAATTATAAACATTGTTCCTTGTTTGCGAGATATATTTCCATATTTGTACCCATGATTACAGCTTTCTGAAAACAATATAATGAAATACTGAAACTAGATTTTCTTTCGGCAGACGACACGCTACTGTTTGTTCACTGCTCCGACAGATGGCATTCAGCAGTCCTTCATAGCCAGGGGCTAGTAACGTCATCACCAGCGTGACGTGTTTGATGACGTTTCATATTCAAACCCGGTGTAACCCTTGGCAGTTATACTGCGTTTATTGGTAATAAGGCTTATGTAGAACTTGCGCAGAGGACAACAAAACAACCGTTCAACGCAAATACAACTAGCTTTTATTAGTAAGGCTGTAAATATATAGCATACTGTTATTGACGGGAACTCCAAGTTAACGAGGATTATGTATTACTGTGTTCCTGCCTACCACCTCTTAACTGTTTTCTGCTGCTATCTAGTGTCTTAATGTGTAACTACCTGTTGATCGGTAACGAGGCCGGCAACGGGGCAATCTCTCCTATTATGTCCCAGGTTTTGGGGGAGGAAAGTATGAAAGTAATATTGAATTTCTTTTTGATTTCAGCCCTGAAACGGTTGTATGATAACATGAGAGTGAGAAATAAAATTTTCCTTCAAGACAATAGAATCTTATGTAACCGGTATTTCTGTTTCTTCTTATTTCAACCCCTAACAGGAATGATATACAGAAGCAACGGAATGCAAGATTCAACATCCTCTGTGAGCCATAAAAAGCTATATCTAGCGTTTTCTGAAGGAATAGTTTGAGTGTGATAAGTCGTTCTTCCTCATTTCAAATTCTACATACAGTACCTATTTAAGGACCTAGAATTTGAAACTCGAAAGTTGTTCATAAGTTAATTTTGAATATCAAAATACAATACCCGAGCAGTGCTAATACATTGCACATAAGGACATTTTAATTTCTCAAATAGTAGTTGGTATAATTGCTGTAGGGTGCATGAAATGCAAAAGGTGAATCGTGAAATAGTAATGTTGTTACTGCTTTGTCTAAGGACTGTATATACAGCATCAAATTTTTACCTAAGTGGCTCAAGCTGGAATGATCGCATAGCTAGCTAGCTTAGCTACTAATAGCTGATCAAGCTGGCAGTACTGCCCCTCAGGTAGATTACAACAGCAAAAAGAGCAGTGCATGAAATGGTGCTTGATAATTTTTCAAATAGTGGGAAAACAAGTAAACTTAATTTTGTTCTATGACTCCATACCTTTATGTCTTTACCTTGGTTAGATTAAGGTGTGACTTTAAAGTGCACATCAACAAATAAACTATTTACCTAGAGTATCGTTGTAGTAATGTTATTCCAATGTGCGAAGATTTAATATAATTGTGTGTGATAATTAGGGCCCAGATTTTTATGTGCTAAAAAACTTTAAAATATTTATTTTTTGTGCTAAAAATGTTTAAAATATGTGCTAAAATTTAAAAAATATGTGCTAAAACTAAAAAAAATATTTTTCTGAAAAAGAAACAAAAACACCAGAATGTGTATTGAAACTCGCCAATTGCAGATAAACATCAGATGTAAAATGCTGATTGGAGTTGCAGTGCGCAACAAATGTCATCTCCAGATTATGGATCACAAATCCTGGCCTATTATCCGAGAATAATGCCTTACATTGAGAAAAGGAACGTTCTACATCACACAATGTTAACCTTGCATATTTGAAGAGGTGTACTGTATATCACTAACACACACACACGATCAAGTTCACTTATGTTTTGGTCTTCCAAAACTTGAGCGACTTTGCAGAGGGTTTGGTAGCCACCATTTTTTCTCCAACATACCTTTAAATTTTGTTCTTATAACTTCTATTTTGGAACCTGAGATAGTGTTAAGTTGCCTTTCAACATATTGTATTTCTTTAACTGAAATACGCAATGTTGAGATTGGGTTCTGTTCTTCCCCGATAAGCAAGTGCAAGTGAATCACTCTCACCTCACTGCAAGTGAAGCATTTGTGTTAAATTCATTCGAGATACAATTAGTATGTTTACATGCAGGATTGAAATCTATCTGAATCCGATCCCAAGTCAATACGTTCCCTGTTTACATGGCAAGTTCTAGGAATGGATTGAGATTTGTTGGACTATTGGCTAACTTGGTTATGTATGGTTATTGTTGTGGCTAACCTGTTTAAACAATTGCTGTGTTTATTCCGTGATTAAAAATATAAAAAAGTATGTATTCTATCAATAATTTATAATCACCATAAACAAATTATGACATAAGAGAGTAACAATAATATTAATATTATAGTGTGAGTGAGTGTTTTTTTATTAAATTGACGATCAGCTGACAGAACAAAATGACGAACGCCATGCGAGTGTGTGCGCGCGCATCAGGATTCAGTTCGCTAGCGTTTACATGGAACTGAATACGACTTGAATCCGATCCGTTCCTCCATTTGCAGAGGATCGGATCGAAAATTCATTCCGGACTGAGTCCGCGTTTACATGACGATTTCAACACGGGGATCGGACTCAGATCGATCTGAATCCTGCATGTAAACGTACTAAATTTTTTTTTGTAAAATGTTAAAAGAGAATGAGGAAAAGTACTAAAACATTTATTTATGGATAATATATCAAAAATATTTATTCATATAACTTTTTTTGTAAAACATGTATTTTTATGTAAAATAAAATCTAGAATTTGCGGTTTTCGGACCTTGAATGAGCATCAGGAAAAAAAAAAATTACATAAAAAATCCGGAAAAGTACTAAAATATGTATTTATGGAGAAAATATCAAAAATATTTATTCACATAACATTTTTTGTAAAATATGTGTTTTTATGTGAAATAAAATTTGGAATTTGCGTTTGCCGGACCTCGATTTGGATATAAAACTTTGTTTTAGGAATGTACGCATCAGGAAAAAAAAAAATTTTTTACATATAAATCTGGGCCCTAGTGATAATAGTGCTAGACTTATCACAGCCCCTCCCGAAAAATAAATCTTGGATACGCCAGGTATCACCATAATATTAAGCCAAAATAATTATCCTGGTCATGTTAAAAAGACTTGTATACATTTCTATCAAGTTAATGCACATAAATGCCAATATGATTAAATTATTAAAATAACAGTAACACTTGTAGCAAACATTACAGAAAAGCTGATATGGTTCACATGACTCAACTTAGTTCCAGAATCGCCGTAAGATGGGCGAGTATCTATTGCTAATTTACAATTCTAATCATTATTGCGGTGATTGTCATTTAAGCTAAGCACCAATTCCTTAATCCAGGTTTCCTTTTAAATACTAAATCCCTTGGTAAGGTTATGCTATGTACAGTCGGTCAAATAAAAAACGTCGGGACTCGTATGCAGTTAAAATTAAAGTTTTAACGCAGTAGTTCACAAGTTTCCTATAAAAAACATAAAATACAGGTCATTCTCAGAACATATGAGGCCATGTGACAAGAGGGAAAAAATGAACGAGGGAAAAAATGAATGCAGAAAGTGCAACACACGATATTCAACTTTAAGTATTGTTATAATTAATTTTGCTTTGTGTCATCTAGCCACACAGGCCTACAAATGCTAGCTTGAAAGAAAGTGTAGTTAGGGCTGTAAATGACCTGCATTTTTCGGCTTCTGAACCAGCAAGAAGGTTCCATATTTCTTAAACAGCAGCTCAGAGGTGGGTACTTCACTATAATGCAACTGGAAGTTTTCATAGGAAATGTGGATCTGGCCGGCCGCGTATTTCGATGCTAGATTGGTTGCAGAAGTTGAACGTAAGTTATTAATTTTGCACTACAAGTACCGGTATTATAAAATAAAATCTTTAAAAAATGTTCCTTGAATAAACATATTCCTCGCGAATTTATTCATTATTATTATAAGAACTTCCATGCAAGAATATGGCGGCTGTGAGGCATTAGCCACAGCCTTCTATATATATGTTTGTTTTGGAACAAAACTGACTAGATAATCAAGAAAATACATGGACAGACAAGAGGCAGGTGTGAACCTAACCTTAAGTCTTCCTGTACATGCGCATATGCTCGTTCGTGATACTTTATCAAATACCGCCCAACGTTTTTTATTTGACCGACTGTACTACCAAGGTTGGATGTAAACATTTTAGTTCTCTTTCTATTTACTGCCTATTTAAACCCAACATTCCATTCTTCTTTGGTGAGCAAGTTCTTAATTTCAGTAATATTATCATGCTGATATGAGGCACGTCCACAAAGGAAATTTCCCTGGGGCTGTTTACAGAAACAAAACACAATTCCAAGGAAATATTCATTGCAACAGATACAGCAAGTATTCAGCTATTTTTCAACATATTCACCACTGGAATTGAGACATTTGCCATACCGTGGGACCAACTTTTGAACACATGTGTCATAGAAGTCTGCCGCCTGGGATCTGAACCACTGAGTGACAACAACCTCCATTTCTCTGTCATTCTCTATCATTTCATGAGGGGTAAGAAAAGATGGAAATCACCAGAGGAAGGTCCAGGATGTAGAGTGGCTGTTGAAACACCTCCCAGCCGAACTTCTGCAGGACACCTGCTGGGAAGTGTTTAAACATCCACCCTACAGCCTGCACCTCGCTCCCAGTAATTCTCATCTTTTTCTACTCCTTGGGAAATGACAGAGAATGACAGAGAAATGGAGGGGATTGTCACACAGTGGTTCAAATCCCAGGTGAAAGATTTCTAAAACACGATTCAAAAGTTGGTCCCACGGTATGACAAATGTCTCAATTCCAGTAGCGAATATGTTGAAAAATAGCTTGCAGTAAATATTTTTACGATTGTGTTTTGTTTCTGTAAACAGCCCTAGGGAAATTTACTTTGTGGATAGCCCTCATAGTAAGCACTGCACTTGGATACTCAATTGTTAATGGCTGGAAATGCTTCCATGTAATGATTTTTACCATTAAAACTAAGATGGCCAACCACGGCTGGCTGAATTCATTTAATTCACATTCTCAAGGATTTAAGTTCATAAAAACAGGAGTCTTGATCATTAATTCCTTTTTCAGCGTTGAATTTTGATATACTAGCAGAAGTCAGTTTGATCAGAAGGTACACCCACCCCCACAAGAGAGACTATGAAGCATCCAACAGTCAACATCAGCTGAAGACGAGAGCAAGTGCTCTTGAAACCTATGTTCTAAGATAATTACCGTATATACCTGAATACTACCTGCTCGTGAATAATACCCGTACCTAGGAAGAAAGAAAGAAAAAAAAGATGTCTATAGGCCCACATATAACATTATTTCGTCAGGAAACGTTAGTCTTGAGATTTGACATATGTTTGCATGTTTTGAGTTTCAAAATGTTCAAATCATATTATAGAAATGCAGGTGATAGTGATATGATTTATTTGTTCTAAGACACTTTACACTGGCCCTTAAGTTATACATTTTCGAAAAGGAGCCGTACCTACCTTCCGGTTTCTGACAGGTCCTTTTCCAGATAATATATGCATACATAATTAACACACGGCAGTTAGTTCAACGTCATCAATCACATTAGCTTTAGTACTTAAACACTACCTTTATTGAACTGCCAATCGTATATCTTCATAGGGCACACGCTATCATGGACACTGGAGACGTGTGATGGACGTGATACTAAACACTAAATGATTATTTGATCCTGAACTCCCTAATCTTACAATAATGATTTGAACTATTCTACTTTCTCCCTACACTCCTTGCAATTCACTCCTAATGAACCTTAATCTATTTAAATTAACACTTCATCACAGATTACTATCCCTTATTACAAATGCAGGTAGTGCTGTTTACAAATAACAAGAAATACGGTCATATATTCCTCTCTTTCCTGGTCTGAAAATGGTTGTTTGGTAGTTACCTCTAGCTGGCCACTGGATCACTAGTATCACACCCATCTGTCAAAGGATGCATTTTCTTTTCATTACAGCTTCACTACTGTTATACTAAAGGGAGATGCTGCTATAAAACATTGTGCTATATTGAACTGATGTGTTACAGAATGTTGAAATAACCACAGTTACTTAAAAGGACTGTTGGCTACCCTTAATGGAACAATTTTCCCTGATCTTTCTTTTTCAAAATGGAGTCACTGAGCACAGTTCACCACATGAAACAGAATGATACATGCATGAACTATGTGATACACATACCGGTACGTAGAGAAAAATGAAGAAACTACCAAAAATAGGTTTCATATTGTGAATTATGGCGAATCCAGTATTCAAACAATACCCAAATCCCAGATTTTCATTTGCGATTTTTGAAAAAATATGCGGGTAGTATTCGAGTAAGTATGGTATTCTAAGTGAAGTTCGTGTTTTTTACAATAATATGTTGTAACTTCACTATGTTATTACCAATATCAGTTAGCTATAACAACTATATATTTAGGTATATGAGCTTTCATGAACCACAGATTATTGTCTCTGTTGGACATTACATGAGAATATTATAGGAGAAAAATTCCTCCGACACTGGGACTTGAACCCAGGACCTTTGGCTATTCGCGCCAATGCTCTACCAACTGAGCTAAGCCGGAGTTCAATTCACAGCGCCAGAAGGAACCTCTCTCCTATGAGAGCATTGGCGCGAATAGCCAAAGGTCCTGGGTTCAAGTCCCAGTGTCGGAGGAATTTTTCTCCTATAATATTCTCATGTAATGTCCAACAGAGACAATAATCTGTGATTCATGAAAGCTCATATATCTATCTTGAATGTTAACTGTACAATAACAGTGGAAGCCCGGTCACAAAAATCACTATTTAGTGTGCCTCACAGTACTGCATACGACATAACTTGTCTGTCTGTGAGGTGGACCATTAGGGCAATCAGTCATAGGAGAGAGGTTCCGTCTGGCGCTGTGAATTGAACTCCGGCTTAGCTCAGTTGGTAGAGCATTGGCGCGAATAGCCAAAGGTCCTGGGTTCAAGTCCCAGTGTCGGAGGAATTTTTCTCCTATAATATTCTCAACTATATATTTGTAAGCATATGAGTGGAGATTTAATACACTGAACTTCACTAAATATTAGTGAAGTTCAGTGTATTAAGTCTCCACTCATATGCTTACATATTTAATAACTTCACTGTGTAAACTTCCTTCATTAATTAAATAACTATATATTTATTCATTAGCAGGTGGGAACACATAGCCACAAAAATAACCCTGGTACTGCGAAGATGAATTGACTCTACTTTTATCACAACAACCACATTTGTCTACTATAAAATACAAATTAGTATCTCAAATAAGTATTTTAAATATATCAGTGTTCCACATCCAAAATACTCGTAAATACTTTTCTCTATTCATAACTTCCATTTACATGTTGGAAGACTTAAATAAACTAGGTACATAATAGTACATCATGTAACCAGCCCATAATGGTATTTATTAAGACACAAGTATATTTATGAAACGAGCAAATTGAGTGAGTGCTGTCTCATTATTGTCATGCAGTATCAGACTGGCTGGATTGGTCAATGTGGGGTTCAAAAGGAATCCTGTGTTTAAGAACAGACAGACGTCCCTCTTGCTATTGTGAATAGGACACACATTTTATAAAAACTGTAACAGCTTTCATTACCTAGGTTATGCAGGCCTACAGAGCTTGTGAACACACATTATATTCATTAGCACTTATAAGAATATCCAAACACTCACCTACTGAAGTACTTCTTATGATACAATGATCTATCGTAGGACTACAGTTCTCTCCAACTTCCAGACAATAGTGCTTATGATGTGGAACTGTCGAAGTCACATCCGGTGAGAACTTAAGTGTTAGGTGACCAGCATAAGCCTGCTTCGCTCCCTCCACAAACATCACCGTTGACTCAGACTCCCTCTCCAGGATAACTGATTCCGCCACATTACCTGGGGCAGCTCCAATCAATGCAACATCAGAGTCTATTACTAGGAACTCTCCTCGGTAAGTTCCAGCATGCAGAAACACAAGGGCACCATGCTCTTCAGATCCAGAGCCTGCCGAGCCTCGTTCATCTGCATAGTCTAATGCACCCTGCACTGTATTGAAGTACGAGATATTACGACCCTGGAATGTCAAGTCCTGGTAGCCTGGTCGAACATGAACACCTCTGTACAACTGATGGAAGCTTTCCTTCCAAGGATTGGCATGATCAGAATCTTCTGGCGACATGAACTCAAACCGACACGGTGCTGGGTTGAACAGAGGCAAGTCGTATTCATACACATGCTGGTATAAGTTTTTCCTGCAACGCCAAGATTTTCAAATGTTAAAAGCATCCCTTCATATAATACACTACATCTCAAATGCTTCCATCCAAAACTGAAAGTTCTCAGTGTTCTTTTCTTGTGTTCTTGACTGATTTAAAATATGGAAGTACAGAGTGAAAACAGCAATGGATATAATAAATAAAAATTGTAACCGGGATTCACAGTGAAGTAATCAAATATAACACTTAATTCTGTTTACCACTCAACTTCACTTATATAAGTAATGACTTACACATAATGCATTTCACAGCTTCTTAGCTGCATCATCAGATGAGGTCAACTGCCGAGTTTGCTGGAAGACCGGTAGAGACATCTACCGGTCTTCCAGCAAACTCGGCAGTTGACCTCATCTGATGATGCAGCTAAGAAGCTGTGAAATGCATTATGTGTAAGTCATTACTTATATAAGTGAAGTTGAGTGGTAAACAGAATTAAGTGTTATAGCAATGGATATGATTAATCCTGGAGATCCTAAATTAGTCAAGTGTGTCCAGGAACACGGAGAACATTCAGTTTGAGAAAGGATTTTTATTTGTAAGAATCATCCTGGCCAATGACAATTTCATCTCAACTAGATTGTCTAAGCGAAACACGAAGTTTATCTGATGAGGAAGGTGATGAGTAGGGTTCGGATGTTTATGACATGTCTTTTATTTTTATCCTAACCTCCAGTCTCGCCAAGGAAAACAAATTAAAGACAAATTTCATGCTTACTATCCTAATTGGATCATTTTTATTTCGCATATAAAGTAATATTTTGTTCAATTTTATGGTATAAGTCATATTTGTAATTTTACGTCATAATTCAGTTAAAATTGTTAAAAGTAGCCAGATCCAGCAACAAAGCAGATTGGCAATGCTAGTCAGTAGTTCCAAATGAAGACAGAATTACTAAGAGTTCCAACAGTTGCATATTATACTGTTTATTTTTACTGTGGATTCTAAAAAAACAAATAACCCTGTCTATTCAGATGAAGTTCAGTAGGAATATTCATTTACTTAAAAATCAAGAATAAACATTACAGGTGTATACCAAATTAGAATGTTCATGACTATGTTATATAGTTATAATAACCAGGGCTAGGATTTATAAGTACTAAAAAATGTCAAAATATGTACATATATATGTACTTAAAAATGTCAAAATATGTACATATATATGTACTAAAAATGTCAAAATACGTACATATATATGCAAATATATTTTGTAAAATATGGACATCAAAACAAATTTAACCACTAGACACTACATTTTGTTACTTTTAGAACCTATAACAATGCATTACAAATACTGGATTCATAAATTAAATTATTCAATTTTTTTTCAGATCACTTACTTTATTTGTATTCATTCATTGATTATTTCTGCTACCATAACAGTATGCCACAAAATGCTGTTTTAAATTTTCAAAAGTGATTTGTATTGGATGAAGCTTCGTTCTACTGCACATGAAGTGATTGGCGCGTGTTTAAAATTCACTGATTCAAGATTTACATTTGACGAGCTACTTAAGATTGCACTGATTTTACACATTTCTTCAAAGCCTGGATTTCTTGAAAACACATTGTTCACTTTACATTTGATAAGATCGGCTAAATGTCCACGTATACATTTGAGTTCATGAATCATGTTTTTCACAATGTCAATATTTCCAGGTAATGTCAGATTATTATTTTGTAGTTTCTGAATTATTTTTGTTATATTACAAAAATTTGATTCAATGTAACACAAATCATTTTTCACACATTAATTTCTGTACATAAGTGTAAACTTATCCTGTGCTGCCATATTTTCTGTCACTGAAAACGACAATTTTATATAGTTTTACTCTTAAGAATGAAATATGTACGAATATTGCATTAAAAATCACTAAATATGGACAAATATTTATTTTACATATAAATATGTACTATTGTCAGAAATATGGAAAAATATGTAAAATAAATTTGTTTAATTTGAATAGAGGACAACATAATAGATGGAGATAAGTGAAAAAAAAAGTGTCTATATGTGAAATTAAGAAATATGTAATTACATATAAATCCTAGCCCTGATAATAACACAAATAAAGATAGCTGAATAAGAAGGAAAGTTAGGATAGAGAAGAGAGAGAGAGAGAGAGAGAGAGAGAGAGAGAAAGACAGAAAGAGAAAGACAGAAATAGAAAGAGAGAGAGAAATGTAATCACAAGGAACATAAGTTTTACTTACCATAATTCGGTGTCATTGGCGATGGCTTGGAAGCGCTTACAAACTTGGCTTATTCTACAAAGATCTTGTTCTAGTAAGTAACTGAAGATAGTGAGGAGGACTTCGTCTGGCAACTCGTATTGCAGGTAGTGAGCTGCTGACGTTGCACAACAATCTACAAAAACACAATCTTTTAATAACAAAGTTTCCTTGATAATACGAGTTTCCTACAACACAGCAATTTAATAATCCATGTCCAATTTCACTGCATGTTGGCATATCCAGAATCTACTATTTATCAAGCACAGCTACATAAATCTGATGCTATTATGATATTTTCATTTTATGTTTTGCTTTCCTCCCCGAGACTTGACTTATCTTGTATCAGAAATAAGAAGGCACAGAAAGAGGAGGTGGAAGGAAAAACAGAAAGAAAAATAGTTTCAATGGGGGGAAAAAAATCAAAAATGTTTCCTTAGTTAAAGAAGTAAAAAGGCAATAGAAACAATAGTGAGAAATACTTCAATCAAGATGGATAAGCTGTGCAAGAAATCAATTAATATTACTACGAAAATAGCACAGTGAAGTGTTAACATCTGTAGCAAGACTGAGTACAGAAATATGCATCTAACTTCACTATTAGGTATATTTACCCAGAACAACCGTTTCAATGGGTAAATATACCTAATAGTGAAGTTAGTGTGCATGTTTCCATACTCAATCTTGCTACAGACATGCAAGAAAGTTTTGAATAATGGATATCCATTGAAAATCCAGGATAAATTAACATAAATTTCAATTGTTTATGTGAGAATATAGAGGTGCAGCTATTATTATTATCTTGTATTATATTTATATTTTTTCCTTTACGTGTAACTGTCAATTCAGGAAAGCTGTTAATTAAAATTACTTTTCAGACTTAATACAGCAGTAACTGTTTCAGGAGTGTAATGGCAGATTAATACTGTTGCTGCACTGATAAACGATAATATAAATCATACTCATAAATTAAATCAGTCCAATAATGATTAAATTAAATGGGAAAACCAAAAACAAGGTTATCTCATTCGTTTGCTCATACTGTACTTTAGATTTTGGCAATACCACAAGAAGGTGGGCACCAGAACATGATTCCCCCTCAACCTTCAACCCGCATCTTTGTGGTTCTTTACAATGTACATGAATGGTAAAACTCTAGATGTATTTTAAGTTACTGCTAACACAATGTACATGAATGGTAAAACTCTAGGGCCGGTATTCATAGTCGCAAAAAGTCGTACTTATATCAAAGTCAAACTTTAAACTCATCTTAAGTTGAGTTTCTGACATAAACAAGTCGGACTTATGACGTAGTTACTTTATAAAGTCAGACTTGACAAAGTCGAGCTTATTGCTATTCATAATCACTAAAGTACGACTTATTTGTCGAAATAAGTCGTACTTTATCAAGTCAGGGGTCCCCCTGACTTATTTCAGTTTAAGCCAGAACCATGGACAGTTAGTTATTTTGAGGATCTGGGCAAGGTATTAGAAGAAACTCGCACCCCAAAGCGTTATTTGCAAAACATGATGTATCTATTCAAATTCTACAGTGACAATGAATTTAAATAAATATTTCGTTTCAAGAAGACACAATTTTGGAAATATCAATTGCCTATCTTTCATCGGTATTTCTCTCTGATGGTATTTCATATCAGCCCAAAGCTTCCTAAGCTGTTTTTAATTTCTCTAAAAAATAATTAACATCGAAATAAATGCATAACCGAACCGGTGTTAATACTGAACAATGTCCAAGCTAATACATGCACAGAATATTGTAAAGAAACTATTGATCAGCTTACTTACACGTTGCATAATATGACTGGATGAATTGAATTCTTTGTTTACAATCCACAGCGCTGTTTGTATTTTTATATCATGACAGCGAAATACGTACTCAGACGGCTTTGCTTTACATAAAATCTGAAAAATCTTAAACACGATTGGCTAATTCAATTGTCACGGCAGTGAATGTTTGATTTTTCATATTATTGAGTTCGACTTTAATATGTAGAATAAGTAGACCATTATGAAGTCAGACCTAATAAAGTAGCCTATGACTTTAAAGAAGACTATGAATACGAAAAACATATAAGTCGACTTGTCAAATAAGTTCAGCTTTATAAAGTCAGTTCTGAAGTCGCTGACTATGAATACCGGCCTAGATGTATTTTAAGTTACTGGTGGTAGCTAACACAAGAAAAATTAAATACTTATTGTTCTTATTAAATCAACCCCAAGCAGATTTTTACATTACAAGAGCAATCGAGGAACATTTTCCTTCAGACAGAGTATTTTAAAATTCAAAACCAGAAACAAACATCCATATTATCACAGTTTAAGTATTAATACAGTAAAGAAACTGTGTGTTAAAAGTCCTATGACAACATGTTAACTGGACGACACTAGCGCTCCATGCGGAGATTGAGTAAAGCTACATTCTCATCATATGAAATGGCATGGGAAAATACATAAACACATCGCAAAATATGTTATGTTAAAAGAGAAAAAGAGAAAAATACAGAATATTTTTATTTAATGCAAATCTAATTTTAAATTTAAGAAATAATCAAACAGATAATGTATTATATTCTAGTTAAGAAGAGGTAAACAATGCCTAAATAGGCTACTGTTAAGGACTGTACCTAGGCCTTGTATTTTTCCTTTAAAATCATTGCCCTTTAATATAATTTATAATTCAAATTATGATAATAAATAGCCTATATATTAGGGCCTAATTACGTAAATTATATTATAGGTCTGTCACGTTGTTCATCCTGCACGTCATTGTTGACAGTGTATTTTGATTCTTTGCCTTATATGGCAATATACGACTTCAATTTATCGTAGGTCTATGTAGCGTCAATTACTGCAGGATGGACTTCATTCAACAAAACAAAAAATTCAGGAGCATTTGGAATTGAAGACACCGTCGGTACAGCAGTTTTAATTAACGAGTTTTTATAGGAATTCATAAACTGTTTTCGGCGTGTGTCAAGCATAGACGGTAATTTTCACTCAAATATTTTACATATTTTGTTACTAGGTTTTCTTGTCGACCATTAATGACCTATTTTATACACCAGAAATCATTACAACAGAATAAAATATAAAAATATTACATTAAAGTAACTTGAAACATAACCACACCAGAATCACGAGTAAGCCAGTAGACCTACAATAAATATTACTTATTTTCGTTCTTACCTTTCTGGATGTTTCAAGAAAGTGAAGAAATGCAATTCAGGATTTTGTCTTTTATTATTACTGAAATTTACAGCAGAATAATAAGGTCCTTTCGAATATAGCGTGTTCTAATAAATACAACACTCCTATTTATTTACATACTTCCCGGAGTAGTTTCTGTAGTCTTACTATATGGCCGCTACGATTGCTAGTAAATGCGCGCGCATGCTCGGCTGGCAGAAAAACGGGCTGAGTTTCTGTACTGTATTAATACTTATACTGTGATATTATACTCACTTTCATTATTGACCGAGCAGGTTCGACGAGGTCTTTTGCGAGCTGGGAGCATTGATGCAGAGTAACCAGTGGAAGCCGAGATAGTGGAAGTTGTTGTGCCGCTGGTGCTAGCGGCATCGTGATGTGGTGGGGACTTGCGACGCAGGTCGTATGGCGAGTGATGACCAGAGCCAGTACTGCCACCACTGCTATTACTACTGCTGCTCACATCGAGAGTATTGCTGCATCCCGTCGCTGCGGGTGTAGCTGCAGGTGAGGATGCTGTTGAGCCGGCCGAACTGGATGATGCTCCAGTTGCAGTCGAATTGGTAGATGTGTTCCCAGTGCCTGGGATGCCCTGGTTTGGTATTTGACATGGCAGCTCACATGGTTCAGCTAAAATAACATAAAACAGACATTCTGGCTTAATTATTCCAAAGACTTGAAATGCTGGAAATATGTTCTTTAAACACTGAAGTCAGGCCTATAATAATTTAATTTGCTTTTGACATGTATGTATTTAGTTATTTTGTAGGAAGTTTGCTTCTCAGTCATTTTGTAAATCAAATATAATAGCTGATTTGTTGTAATCAAGTTTGATGCACCAAATTCATATTTCGGAGAACAACTGTTATATTAAAGTGAAGGCAAAGAAATAATGCATTTAAAGACACCGTGTCTATTTAGTTTTTATACACCTAAAGAGAAACAGAATGTATCACATGCATTCCACGAGTGACGGACGGGACACTCAAGAGTTAGAAAATTCAAAATTAATAGCCTATTTTTTATTTAAATCCTTGATTTATTCCTAATCCAAAGTTTGTTGTTTAATCAATAAGAATAACGTGCGATTTTAATAATCCAAAACCATTTCTGTGTGAAATTCAGAAAAATAATGACGTGACAGACGGGACTAGTATTGAGCCTCAAGTGTAGGAGAGTATAGAACACTAGCTTAAAAGACCCGGCGTCGCCCGGGTTTTGTATTTTGTAGTTGGAAATTAACTTATGAAGGACTTTCGATTTTTAAATTCTAGGTCCTTATATAGGTACTAGCATGTGCCCGCGGCTTCGCCCGCGATAATTATTTCAAAAATTAAAAGCATAATAGTTAAATCATTATATTTATTAACACCTAAATCACGTGGACTACATACCACGATTAGATAGCATCGCCTGGTAAAAGCGACCTCAGATTCGAGTTCCTTGGTCCAGAAAACCCCTGTATAGTGAGTTTCGTCCAAATAAAACAATGTTTGACCATATTAGGGCTTACAACATTCAAGTGATCGCGAAAGTTTAATTTCCAAGGTATGACAAAAATATACAAAGCCAACTGTAATTGTCAAACTTCCATTCAATTTAATTCCAAACCCATCTGAAACCCACTGGCAACAATATGTTTTAATGTCAAATGTGATTCGGATTCGATAATTCTGTGTAAAAAGGGATTAAGTATTCTCAAAAACATTTGATTTTTGGCATTTAAAATCAGAATTTTTCAAAATCCTTTCTTAGTGAGCACCTACATTATGAAACGAAGGTACTGTCAAAATTCCAAGTCTCTACCTGTTATAGTTTAGGCTGTACGTTGATTCCTGTCAGTCAGGACAAAGCCTTTTATATATATAGAGATTTATAATTTGAAATAGGAAGAACGACTTATCACACTCAAACTATTCCCTCAGAAAACGCTTGATATAGTTTTTTATGGCTCATAGAGGATCTAGAATTTTGCATCCCATCGCTTGTACAGTGCACAGCAAGCCTGGTAAAGGTTTAAATAAGAAGAAACAGAAATTCCTGTAACATAAATTTGTAATATCGAGGCGGGAAATTTCTCACTCTTATGTTACCATAAAACCGTTTTGGGGATGAAATTAAACAGAAAGCATTATCACTTTCATACTTTTCTCTCCAAAAACATGTGATATAATATAATAATATACACATTACCATACCTCGTTTTGTTTTCTCTATGTCCAGGGTAGAGAAAGTTATGTGATTCCATTATTTTAGTGGATTTCATTCTGTAATATTTATTTATAACATGAATTATTTTGATAACTTCTCTTATTTGTCAAAAGTGCATTTCATTTGTTTTTTCCAAGCCCATCTGATACCATTTGGCAACAATATATTCTTTGATTTGGAATTGATAATTCTATGTGAAAAGGGATTAATTATTTTCAAAAACATTTAATTTTTGGCATTTAGAATCAGAATTTTTCAAAATCCTTTCTTAGTGAGCCATCTACATTATGAAACGAAGGTACTATCAAAATTCCAAGTCTCTACCTGTTATAGTTTAGGCTGTACGTTGATTCCTGTCAGTCAGTCATTCATTCAGTCAGTCAGGACAAAGCCTTTTATATATATAGAGAAGAGATGACATTATTTCTGTGAGTATGCATATGCATATAAAACTAAATGTAACTTACACATGAAATTAAAACCCTAACACACAGCATGTTTTAATGTAGGATCATTAACAAATTTAAGATTCTTTAAGATGAGTGATATATGACGGACGGAACAGGTAATGTGACGGACAGGACATGTCCAACAACTGCATTTCATAACATTATTTTCAATTCATTCTTGTGTCCAACTTTAGCGTTGTGTATTCAATTCAACTATTATTTTCAACACCTTTGAGACAGAAAATCCTAAACAGAACTACAGCAGAACAAAAATGACACTTCAGCGAAAGACCAGTGTATAAATAAATGGTGCAAAAATATGTTGCATAAACTTTCTCGCATGTACGTGTTAAAGGCTAGCACAGAAAAAAGTAAATTATAGAGACAATTAAATTGTATTTATTACATTTTCATAAAACTAACAAGTATCTAGAACGGAAAGCATCAGCCTCGATCTTTATGTTCATGCTTTTACCGTGAAATAGTAGTAATAGTAATAATAATAATAATAATAATAATAATAATAATAATAATAATAATAATAATAATAACAACAACAACAACAACAACTTGGGGCTTACATGGTTTCCTCAATCTCAAAGGCAAAAATGCAGGATAGCCTATATTGAGATACAGCTGAACAATAGAAGCAAATGCTGCACAAATGAGTTATTACAAGAGTTTACTGGTAAATTTCGTTGGCCAAGAAATTTGATCTGAACCCAGGACCTCTTCCCTATTACCCTATACCACCTCACTCTAATCAAGCCCACAGTTTAAAATTCAAGGCGGGTCAAGTCCATCAACTCACCAAAGTCACTGTAATAATATTGGAACCTTCTAAAACTCATAACTACGGTCAGTATATTTTATAATATTGATGCTTTAATAGCTTCAGATATCTGTGTCACACCTTTCACAGAAAAAATTCTAAAGTAAATTTTCTCTCATTTTATCAGGATAAAATTAGGCCTATAACGAATTTGCAGAGATAGGCTTATGGGGATGAGTATTATATCCTATGTTTCAATTTCTTAAAATAAAAGAAAATGAAACTACTATTATGCCACACCTGTGACACTTCCTTGACATCATTATGTACATAAAAAGCTTGGCTCAGAATCTATATATATAAAAATGAATGTATGTGTGTGTGTGTGTGTGTGTGTGTCCTTTATGCATTACTACACCATTCATCCGATCGCCATGAAACTTTGGGAAGTTGTTGGGTACATTCCCGGGAAGGTTTCTGTCATACTACATTTTTAATTTTAGCTTCCGTTCGCGAGTTATGAGTGAAAAACGGGCAGAAAACGTGTATTTTTTGCGTTTTCGAAGCATCGGTTTTCAGTAATACATTTCAATGCCAAATCAATTACGGTAGGCTTTGGCTATTTTTGTCATACCTTGGAAATTAAACTTTCGCGATTGCTGGAATGTTGTAGCTCACGCTGGTCGATTCATTTGTTTATAATGTCAAGGCCGCAGACATATGAAATTTTCAACCTACACCGAAGACTATTATTATTATTATTATTATTATTACTAGAGGGATAGTCAATATAGGCCTAAATATGGTCAAACGTTGTTCGATTTGGACGAAACTCACTATACAGGGGTTTTCTGGGCCAAGGATCTCGAATCTGAGGTCGCTTTTACCAGGCGACGCTATCTAATCGAGGTATGTAATTCACGTGATTTAGGTGTTAATAAATATAATGATTTAACTATTATGCTCCTAATTTTTAATTTTTTAAATAATTATCGCGTGCGAAGCCGCGGGCACACGCTAGTTCTTAATAAAAATGCTATACTAAACTTGTATGGTAACAAGAAGTTCTATTCAAGCTTCCACATAGGCATAAGTCTAATTTAAACAGTTTTCCTTTGTTTAACTTGAATATTAAAATCATTCTGATCTGGGGGACTGGGGGCTAAAGCTCCCCCCCCCCCAGATCAGAATGATTTTTCTTTAATTGTACCATTTCTACTTAACTTCAATGTGATAAGAATGCAAGATTCTTTAAAATATCTCACAAACAATGTTTGAAATTGTTAATTGGGTCAATAATTAGCTTTTCACCGTACACAACAGAAATTCAGTAATCTATTTTAAATGTGTAACTTTGCAGCCTCGCTTTACATTCACCAGATGGAGTCCAGATCATGCTGTACAAAGTTTGCTGCAGGATTCATAATATGAACATGATAAAATCTTCTGTAATTTAGCAATAATTTAAAGTCATCACGGAAGTTGAAACAATTTAGTATGTTTAGTTCTGTATATTACTGTAGTAATAACAGCCAATGCTAAATTCTCTGTCAATCCATCATTCATAAGCTGATTGTCTGAATACAGTTTTTTAACTCTGTTTGCTTCAGTGCTTTGCACGATCGCTTTAAAAACGCATGGAACCATTACTATCGGCGAGCAGATTCAGTTGTGATTAGACCTACTGGTATGATGACTGTGAATTTCAAAGGCTGAACAAAATGCTTTGCAGTGTCATGAGTTAAAAATGGAATATAAACAACAGATGAGATGAAAATTTGTGATGACGACATACGATTTGATGATTATGATAATAATAATGATCTTAACGTTTGTAATAGGATAATAACTTCATTGAATAAGAATAAGTTGTAAATAAAATTTAAAAAATCCCTTTAGGCAGGCCTACAGGCTGAGGTAGATTTCAAAGTGCTTTTGGTTTAATTTATTATCGCTGCGCAGCACTCTTCATTTTTAGCCTTGGCATGGCATACCTGCAGTAAAGAGGAAGAGCCTACAATCATTTGTTTTGACAACAAGAATAGGATATAATATTCTGGGAGGCCGTGCGCAAGATCAGCAATGAATAAAATTAGCCAAGCCGCTAAACGAGACAAAATTATGATATTATAATAATTCTTTTAAGTGTGGCCCCTTGGGCCAATTTTGCCCATTAACGAACTTGTCCGAACTATTGGGCCTAGAAATGACATAATAAAATTTGGTTCAAATATCTTCAAAATTACGGCAGCTAGCGTGTAAAGATATATATAAATATCACAATTTTTTTTTTTGAACGGGCAGTGGTTTCGTACTTAGGGGAGCATATCCTAAAATTGCACCCATCTTTTAATAAATGATTTTTTTAAATTTTATTAGCAAGTATTTTATCAGTTTTAGCACCCCCACATTAAAATTCTGGCTGTACTGCTGTATTAAATGGAGAAATTAACTGGGAACAGACATTACAATCTTACATTACGAAGTAAAGAAAATAAATTCAAACAGAGTCACTATCTTAATTTGAATGACATTCTTACTTCATCTCAGTTTGGATTTAGAAGTGGCATGTCCACTGAGAATGTTACATTTCAACTTACTACAGAAATATTGGAAGCGTTAGATAAAAAGAAATATGCTCTGGGAATTTTCTGCGACTTAGCTAAAGCATTTGACTGTATAAATCATGAAATATTACTTGAAAAATTGGATCATTATGGGTTCGATAATTTAACACTTAAGTGGTTCAAATCATATCTTTCTGATAGAACTCAAAAGGTAATAATAAATGGAAATCAATCTAACCTAGGGATTGTTAAGAATGGGGTACCTCAGGAATCAATACTGGGACCTTTGCTCTTTTTAATTTTCATTAATGACTTGCCCTATAACTTAAGTGACGAATCAAAGGTATTGCTCTTCGCAGATGATACTAGTGTACTTGTAACAGGAACGTCACAAGAACATTTATCAAGAATAGCTACAAAGGCTTTTCACGAGTTAAACACATGGTTTCTAGCTAATAAAATGACACTTAATATTGATAAGACCCATTTTACACAATTTAGGACAAAAAACAGATGTATCTCAAATCTTGAAATTAATTATGGAACACAAATCATACAAGAAATTAGCAATGTAAAATTTTTAGGACTGCAAATTGACCAAAATCTTGACTGGAAGACACACATAGAAATGATAAGTTCAAAACTGAGTTCAGCGTGCTTTGGTTTTGGAATTTTGAATAATATATTAAAACAGGATGCATTACTTATGGTATATTTTGCATATTTTCACTCGGTAATGAGGTACGGGGATCATTTTCTGGGGCAACTCTACCCATAGGGAGAAAATATTTAGATTACAAAAGCGGGCAATAAGAATAATATGTGGAAAGAAAAAAAGGGAATCTTGTAAACCGCTATTTGAAAAATTAAAAGTCCTCACTCTTACAGGGGAGTATATATACTCTGTTATGTGTTATGTAGTGAATAATATTGATAAATTTCAAACTAATTTTAGTGTACATGGACATACTACCAGAAACATGAATGATCTACACAGACCAAATAACTCGTTAAAACTCTTTCAGAAGGGTGCGTATTATTCTGCAGTACAGATATATAACAAGCTTCCAAACAACATTAAATTATTATGTATTCAAAGAAAGAGCAAACCTTTCAAAACAGCTGTCAAGGAATTTTTAATAACTCACACCTTCTACAATTTGGAGGAATATTTCCAGCTTGGATAAATTTGGCAGCTTGCAGTTTCTGTAGACCTATATTATTGTTATAACATGCATGTATTTTTTGATCTGACGTGTTCTATATCCTTGAGCCCCGCTCAACACAGGATCTACAGGACGAGATATCTACATCTACAAGTTAAAACTACAGTATCAAGCATTTAAAGAATGCTGAAAGGCCAAAAAGAGTATCAGAAAGAAATGAAGCACCAAAAGTAGGCTAATATCAAGAATATTATAGGATAAAAATCCATCTAGGCTAATATCACTGCCAACACAGCCCAGCAAAAAATATGCCTGTTATAAGAAAGGTCATGTACATGATACACCTGAAGTGCTGACGTGGCAAAAAATTGAGTGAAAAAGTGTACAGAAAAGATGCACTTCCTTGGATGAAATGACTCAACATAGGATTGACTCAGTTTTATTGGATCGTGATGATGTGAGCCGCCAGAAATGACTAGAACAGAACTCATTTCTAATGAAAGTTCAGATCCATGAGAGCATAACATCACGTAGAGACCTAGGCTTAATTCATAGAAAACTAGAAATTAACGACTTTGTTCTGTGGAATTTGCTACTAAGAAGTCAAAAATCGAGGGGAAGGAGTTTGACGATTTTCATACAACATCCCTTGCATGCTCACAGATTCTAGTTTTAAAGTCCCTCCCTGTTTCCCCAACATAAATACCCTCACAATCACTGCATTTTACTGAATACATTCATTTTCTCATTGTTCGGGCCAAGATGTTTGCACTGGGAAAACATTTTTACTTCCTCTGCCCGTACCATAGGTACTATAGGTAGAGGAAGTATTGTTTTCGACTCTAAAATTCGAAGTTTAGTTTTTAGCATATATACACGTTTCAAGGCCCCCTGAATCCAAAAATACTATTTTTGGAAACATGTCTGTGTGTGTGTGTGTGTGTCTGTGTGGAAGTTTGTGAACAGGCTAGCTCCGAAACGGAGAATCGTATGAAAACAAAATTTCGTATTTGGGTCAGGACCTTCTGAAGATGTGATTCAAAGATTGGCGACAAATTTCTCTTATTTTTAAGGGGACTTTACATGAAGAAATTTTCGTTTTTCGCGATTTTCTCGAAAACGGCTCTAACGATTTTCTTTAAAATTTGCACATGTGTTCCTTTTACTCAGAGCTAAAACTTTTATTTGAAACTTTTTTTCGAAAAAATTCTCTGAGGGTAGTTACAAGCCACCCACTGTTCACCCACTGTTTGTAGAAATTTTGTCTTGCGTGATGAACAACTGAATACTCGCTCTTTCACGGCCTCTTATTCTATATAAAATGTGAAGTGAGAAAGATGTATTGTTGGCCAGGTATAGAGTAAAGAACTATCTGAGGGAAATATTCGATAAATTTCGGAAATTATTCTTTACGGCGGAAAGTTCAATAAACGTCTGCAGTCACCTGTTCTTTTTTTTTTAAGTTTGTTATATAGCCTGCGCTTTTAGTCGCATCATTGAAAGAAGAGGTATTTATAGGATAATTAGGGTAAAATTGTGTCTTGCGATTCTGTAAAAGGATATGTGAATACTGCTAACTTTTTTTTGGGCAGAGGAAGTTATGTGACTTTCACATCAGATTTTTTCAACAGTGTTTTCCATTTTACATGCTGGTACTGTGCCGTATTTTCAGAAAACTTTCCATATACGTTCGCTAATGCGGGGATTGTATGGTAATCCTGTTGGCTATATCTTATATTATTGTTTTCTTTCCTTTTATCATCTTTTTTATAATTTCCTTTTTCAATACTTTTCCATATATGGTCAATTTTTCTACCACAATGCCCATTTATTTCTGCTAATGTAAACACTTCTTACCTTTCTTTTTCTAGTGCTTCGTGATTGCTGCATAGACCAATGGCTCTATGAGTGAAATTGCGCCACAAGTTTTTAATTCCGTGGTGGTGTGTTGAACTCTTGTGAATATATTATTTCCCCTTTACGTGTTTTTCTATACACACCCACACACACTCCATGTTGCTGTAGGGTAATCCTAAGGTCCAAAAAGTTTATGCTGCTGTTCATAGATTTTTCAATTGTGAACCTCACTCTATTGTGGTATGAATTTGCTGGTCTGTGTAAATCATTCATGTTGCTAGTATACTGCAATTAATTTGAAATAAATCAATACTGTCTACCGTACCATATAATTCATAACAGAATATATATACTCCCCTGTGAGTATGAGGACTTTTAATTTTTCAAATAGCGGTTTACACGATTTTCTTTCCACATATTATTGTTATTGCTCGTTTTTGTAATCTAAATATTTTCTCCCTATGGGAAGAGTCACCCTAGAATATGATTCTGTATCTCATTACAGAGTGAAAATATGCAAAACATACCATAAGTAACGCATCCTGTTGTAATATATCATCGAAATTCTTAAAGAGAAACATGCTGTACTCAGTTTGGACTTATTTCAATGTGTGCTCCCACTCAAGATTTTGGTCAATTTGAAGTACAATGAATTTTACATTGCTAATTTCTTCTACGAGTTTTGTTAGACAGTTAGTTAATTACAAGGTTTGAGATACATCTATGTTTTGTTCTAAATTGAATAAAGTAGACCTTTCCAATATTGAGAGTCATTTTATAAACTAGAAACCTTGTAATTAATTTGTGAAAAGCCTTTGTAGCTATTCTTGGTAAATGTTCTTGTGAGTTTCCTAGTGCTTCGTGATTGTTGCATAGACCAATGGCTCTATGAGTGAAATTGCGCTAGTATCATCTGCATTTTAATTTTTTTATTTTATTTTATTTATTGTATGAAACACAAGAGAGATACATCAATATTGATTCACCACTTAAGATATATGGCAAATCATTGATGGAAATTAAAAAGAACAAAGGTCCTGTTATCGATCCCTGAGGACTACAATCTTAACAACCCCTAAGTTGGATTCATTTCCATTTATTATTACCATTTGAGTTCTATCATACAGGTGTGATTTGAACTGTTTTGATCCAATTTTTTTAAATAAAATTTCATGATTTATACAGTCTACCACATCATTATCAGCAGATTTGTCTTGATGCAATATAGGTTGATGTTCTGATTAAAATCTTCAAAGTACAGGCTTATCATATCCATTAAAAACAAAGAATTTTTCCTAATAACTTTCCTGAATTATGTAATAAACACAATGTAGCCTACCTTTGGAAAGATAATATTAAGTTTATTTGGATACTGTCACACCCATGACAGAAAAAATGCTTTTCCTTCTACAAAAAATGGACAGTTTACTAATTACTTAGGTATGAAATGGTATTATAAAATGATATTTCATGCTATCACAATTTAAAATTTTTAAGCCTGATAAATTCACCGAGTTTTACAACAATATGAAAGTAAGTGGAGTGAAATGTCTATTGTTTCACACACACGACAAAACTTTGCTTACTAATATAGCCTATTGGGCAAGGCATTTAATGACCATAAAATAGTGAAAAAATGACACAAAATTAAAAATAAAAAATAATAATAATAATAATAATAATAATAATAAAAAAAAAAAAAGACCAATAAATTTTCCACATTACTTATATTTAGTGGTTTTAAAGTAATGAATAGCTAAAAGCAATTTAACAGATGACAGTGCGTTATATATGAATTTACAATATAAAACATCATTATTTCATTGCTAAAAAAGTAAGTAAATCTATACTACTTGGACACCCTTAGTGAAAAGTTTGCAATAAACTTGAATTAAAATTATAAACTCGGCGAATATTCTCAAATGAAAACGTTGTCTATTGTCTGAAAGTAATGATTCATACATAGAAAAGCTCCTCTCTGCCTCCACTGAAACATGACCTAAAATGCTGAGAAAGACCTAAAAATGCTGAAAATGACCTAAAAATTGCCAAAAAATGACCTATCTCTCGAAAATGACAAAAAATCCAAAATAAAGGAAAAAAATGCAAAAACAAATTAGCCCTTATTTAATCAATTATTTCGCGATTAGTCCAGTCAATGAATGCTCAAAAAGAGGTGTAGAGGGAAATGGAAGGAACACAATTTTTTACTTTGGGACTTTGTTTGGACTAGTTAGGAGGTGAACATACTAAAAGTCCCCACTCCTAGGAGGTGAGCGGGGGGAAGGGGGGCCCTTAGAACGTCCCTTTTTTC
The DNA here is from genome assembly GCA_964059195.1 of Ectobius pallidus. Taxonomy (NCBI): domain Eukaryota; kingdom Metazoa; phylum Arthropoda; class Insecta; order Blattodea; family Ectobiidae; genus Ectobius; species Ectobius pallidus. The sequence continues at coordinate 201,508,115 of CAXKWD010000003.1, forward strand.
GGTTTTTCGCTTATATCTCGGAAACTAAGGGTCCTAGCGATAAGATCTTTCTATACAAAATTACAGATGACAAAATTATCCACAAGGTTGATCCTTTTAATTTTTTCGCTATCTCGCCTACTTTCCGAGATATCCGTGCTCAAAATTAGCTAATTTTGAAAAAAAAAAAAATTGCCTCGCCTTTTTTGCCTTATTTCGTTAGCTAACTCTTTGGCCCTTCGTCCTACGAAAAAGTCATAAGGAAGGAAGTTGTAGAGCATTAAATTTCCTTGTAGAATATGTGATAGTTTACTTTTTATCTCCAACCATTCAAAAGTTAGAGCAATTTTAACTTTATGTGTAAATTCCGGAATTTTGCAGAAAAACTTAACTTTCGTATTTTCCATTATTTCACTGCTCTAACTCTGTATAAAAGCCAATATTACGTATTTATATATATAAATAGTATGTACTATATATATAAGTTGTACATAAACGAATCAATATATATATATATATGTATTTTGTAATATATTTTCAAGAAATATATATGCTTATATATAGTCCATTCAGTGATTGAATGAATAGATGGAAATGGAAGGAGCACGGTTTTTGACTTTGGGACTTTGTTTGGACTAGTTAGAAGTTAAACATACTAAAAGTCCCCACTCCTAGGAGGTGAGCGGGGGGCAGGGGGTTCCGTAGAATGTCCCTTTTTTTGGTTTTTCGCTTATATCTATGGATCCTAGCGTTAATACCACCCTATACAAAATTTAACCTGATAAAATGTTCCATCAAGACTGATTCCTTTCACTTTTTCGGTATCTCGCACAGTTTATTTTAAACTTGTATGTGATCGGAAATTAATTTTCAAGAATAACAACTTTTTTATGCTAGAGTTTGAAAATAAGTATCAAACTGTCTCTAGAAGAGCTCAATCCAACTATCAAAGATGTACGTGTGACACACTTTGACATTGTTATAGACGGAGGACTTCTCCTGCACAAAGTTATTTGCCAAAGAGGTTCCACGACATCTGCCATTTGTGATGGATACGTCAATTTTATGAACAGTCACTATCGTGGAAGGAGTTGCACTGTAGTATTTGATGGGTACACGAGCTCATCCTCAAGTACAAAGGTCGCTGAGCAGCAAAGGCGGTACCGGTACCATCTCAGCAAGTAAGCCGACATACATTTCAATCAGTAGACAGTCATAACTGCGAAGCAGGATGACTTCCTGTCAAATTTCTATAACAAAAGTCTGCTGATTAACATGCTGAAAGTCACACTACAGGCACATGGAGTCAGAACCCTGAAAGCACGGAATGATGTGGATGTCCTCATTGTAGATATGGCTATGGAGTTGTCACATACCACCGCTGTTGCAGTTATTGGTGAGGATGTTGACCTAATAGTCCTGTTGATGGCCAAAGCACCTAGTGACCAGAACATAATTTCCGTCAAGCCTGGGCGTAGAAACATAAAACCTACATTGTTTTCTACCCAGGGGCTGCGAGACATACTATTTCTACATGCCTTCACTGGGTGCGATACCACCTCAGCAGCCTTCTGAAAGAGTAAGCTGGGGTTTATCAAACTGTATTTGAAGTCTCCAGATATCCAGGGAACTGCTGCAGTTTTCTCAGACCCTTCCTCAACCAAGGATGATGTAGAGGAAGCTGGGGAAAAGTGTATTTTGAGGTGGTACGGGGCCCCACCTAAAGAGAAATCTCTAAACGCTTACCGTTACCAATCCTATGTAAAATCGGTAGCCAATATCAAACCGGACATCTCGTGCCTCCCACCAACTGAGGGGGCAGCGAAACAACATTCTGAGGACATATCACAAAGTCGAGATGCGATTGGGAAATTAGCTGCCTCCTCAGATGTATGGGTGGGAGTTAACCAACAAATTTCTAACCCCGGTACACAGTGAGCACCAGGCTGCACCGGATGAAATATTAATTTTTTTTTGTCGGTGCACAAAGGATTGTGCCACCACCAAATGCGGATGCAGAAAGGCATCTCTCAAGTGTTCCCCTGCGTGCCAAAACTGCCAGGGGAACTGTCTTAATGGTCAATGAGGATGAAGAACTCGACATCGATCCTCTGCCAGTTATCCTAGAAGATGTATCCCCTTTCTCAATGGATGAAGCAGAATTATACCCAGGACCAAGTTACCATGACGCGGAAGGACCCTCCGGCTCCAAGAGAGTCAGGAATTTATAATTATTATTGCTGTTCAATTGTACTAAAAGGTGTAAATATATTATTAAAGTAAATATAACACAGTTTCAAGAAACATTTACGAGTTAATGTGTTAATAAAAAAAGTTATGTACAAATTGTTGTTTACTCTGGAATCATCCTACCCCATCCTACCCCAATGCCTTTGCGGAGCGAATGTATAGTTAATATAGGCCTATATTTTATATTAACTGTAGATTATATATTATATATATTGAATAAAAGTATTATTGCCTACGTAGAGGGTTATTATGGCTCCTAAATAACAATAAAGATTCGTCAATCCTCGATAAATTGTCAATTTTAAGTATCAAAATTTTCCATAATATATTATAGTAATTGTATTTCTCTGGGATAAATGATGGAGCTCTCAAAGTGGTTCCACTAGGTTCGGGGTTCGAAATTAGTAAACGACACCAAACAATATTACTTTTGAAGAACTCCATATATACTTGAAAATATATTATAAATACACAGCCTATATATACACATAATTTCTTTATGTGCCATTTATATATATAATACATACTATTTATACATATAAATATATATAATACATATATATTGGATTTTATATAGAGTTTCAGCAGTGGAAGAACGGAAAATACGAAAGTTAAGTTTTTCTGCAAAATCCCGGAATTTACACATAAAGTTAAAACTGCTCTACCTTTTGAACGGTTGAAGATAAAAAGTAAACTAACATATATTCTTGAAGGAAATTTAATGCTCTAAGACTTCCTTCCTTATGAATTTTTTGTAGGACGAAGGGCCGAAGAATTAGCTAACGAAATAAGGCGAAAAACGCGAGGAAATTTTATTTTTTTCAAAATTAGCTAATTTTGAGCACGGATATCTCAGAAACTAGGTGAGATAGCGAAAAAATTAATTAAATCAATCTTGTGGAGCATTTTGTCAAATTAAATTTTGTATAGAAGGGTCTTATCGCTAGGACCCATAGTTTCCGAGATATAAGCGAAAACCCGAAAAAAGGGACCTTCTAAAGGCCCCCCTGCCCCCCGCTCACCTCCTAGGAGTGGGGACTTTTAGTATGTTTACCTCCTGACTAGTCCAAACAAAGTCCCAAAGTAAAAAATTGTGTTCCTTCCATTTCCCTCTACAACTTTTCATTGACTGGACTAGATAGACATTTATTTATATTCAAGCTATCTTTTAACCTTCATACAAAAAAAAATGCAAAATCATCAAATGCCTTGCCCTACATCAAAACAATTTAAAAGAAAATCAAATATAGTCAAAAGGATCAACTGAATTTGTTCTAGTGTTAAGTCTTGTTAATTAATTTTGAAGAGAGTAAACTGCTGTGCAGATGTCACACCCATGATAATGGATTCTCCCTACAAACAGAGGACAATACAATACAAAATGGAGCAGATAGCAATTTTAGAGGCTCTCAGAGAAATAGTAGACAACAGGGTATTAACGGTCGGGGAGAAACTAGGGGTAGTGTACATTGACAGTCAGATTACAGTGGATCTTCTCAAAAACAGCCAAATCAGAAGCAAAATAATAGAAGAAATAAAGGCTAACATCAAGTATCTAGAGAACCACGGATGGACTATACACATAAAATGGGTTAAGGCACACGTGGGGTTATATGGAAACGAAATAGCGGATCAACTGGCTAAGGAAGCTGCGATGGAAGAAGGCAGGGAGATCAGCTACAGCAAGATACCCAGAACCCATATAATCAAGGAAGCAGAGGAGAGAGGACTTAGCATGTGGCAAAACCAGTGGGAGAGGACAACAAATGGAAATATCAGCAAAATGTTTTTTTCCTTTAGTGCAGGAACGATTAAAGCTAAGGATCCCACTCAATGGACAAACTACTGCCATCCTAACTGGGCATGGGAAGACCAGGGACTACTACAACAGGTTTAAAATAATGGCAAGTTCAATGTGTAAGTGTGAACAACAAAATCAAACTGTGAATCATTTAATATATGAGTGTCCACTCCAGAATAATGAACGAATAACACTAAAACAAAACATAAGACTAAGCGGTGGACAGTGGCCAGCAACGCCTAATGATTTAGTTAGGAACTACTTAAAGGAGTTTTTAAAAATTTATCAAAAAAATAGATTTTGAAAAACTTTAAAAAAAAAGTATTCCTTGTATATAGAAAATAGAAAAATTTGTTAACTTGTTATAAATAAGACTAAGAATTGCATGTAGTGTTACGTGAGTAACGGAGCATGCAGTATTAATAATAATAAAAAAAAATTAGAAAAAAAAATACCCTGCAGTCAACATCAGCTGATAATGATGATGATGATTTTGTCTGTTGTTCTGCTGAGTTCAGAATGGGGAAGGGCAGTACAGAACAAATGTGTGGTTCAAGTATTGGCAGATAGATGTGTTTCAGTTCTCATACGATGGAGTAAAAGAGCAGACAAAGACTTGTTGTTTTGAGTGGTGTTTGCGTTAAATATTTATTTTCTATTTCTGAAAATTTGAACTTTATTTGACTTTGTGTTTCATGCGTATTTTTTTAATTGATATTTGTAAGCCTGTTGAGTGTTGGTAAACAAGGGAAATCATTACAATCAGATGTCAGGGAAACTGTATGCAATATACAAGAGGAAGAGTCTGACGCTCTTAAAAACGGAAGTAACGAATATTATCAATAGAAATTCTGTTGCAACCGGTGTTTCTAAAAGAACAGTTTATTAAACTCTGGATGAAAAAAGAAAATCAGTGTAAATGGAAATGTTCTACAAACACCTGGAAAACAGTGGCCTAGTAGGACTCCTGTCAAGTCTACAGTTGATCCGTTCAATGCTGCTGCCACATGCTCAGTGATATATGGTTTATACAACACCATGCTTTCTATCCAATTTGGAAGTTATACATGCCATACTAAGACAGGAAAATCTATTCAGTGGTAACAAACAGGCACTGCATAAGATTAAGTGGAGGGAAAGGAAATAGACATTAAATCCATGTCTGGGATATTAATACAAGTAAGAATCAGCTTGAAAAATTTTATGTCATAACCGGGATTTGAACACGGATCTGCAGCTTAACGCGCTGATGCTCTACCATTGAGCTACCATGACAACATGCCAGTATGACATCAAATTCCTCAACTGATTCAGAAGACAAGGCAGACCACAGGAGGTTTCTCCGTTGAGAACACACATCCAATGGCGTCCTACATTTGTAGGTACTTTGAAGTCAAGTTATTATTTATATACTATTAATTAAGTGGAGGGAAAGGAAATAGACATTAAATCCATGTCTGGGATATTAATACAAGTAAGAATCAGCTTGAAAAATTTTATGTCATAACCGGGATTTGAACACGGATCTGCAGCTTAACGCGCTGATGCTCTACCATTGAGCTACCATGACAACATGCCAGTATGACATCAAATTCCTCAACTGATTCAGAAGACAAGGCAGACCACAGGAGGTTTCTCCGTTGAGAACACAACGGTCTGCCTTGTCTTCTGAATCAGTTGAGGAATTTGATGTCATACTGGCATGTTGTCATGGTAGCTCAATGGTAGAGTATCAGCGCGTTAAGCTGCAGATCCGTGTTCAAATCCCGGTTATGACATAAAATTTTTCAAGCTGATTCTTACTTGTACTGCATAAGATATTAGGATAATTAAAACTCTGTAGTAGTAGTAGAGTACACAGATCGCATGCAATCCTTTGTGATCCAGTCGGATATACACAGCAGTGGGTTGCCAGCCGTATTATTCAAATTGTCTCTTTCTTGCTTTTGTAACTTGATGTGTCAGTCTCTTCCATTGACTTTTATCCTATACCCGATCAAGTCTCTCTTTCCATGTAAGTTTGGTAGCCCTGGTTATCTCATCATGCCATCTCATCTTCTTTCTTCCTTGTTTTCTGGCTCCTTCTACCATTCCCAGCATTGTATCCTTCTCCAAAGAGTCATGTTTTCTCATAACATGCCCAAAATATTCCAGCTTCAGTCTTGTGGCTTTAGCTTCCAGAGAACTGCTAGGCTTTATTCTTCTCAAAATTTCTTCATTTGTTTTTCTATCTGTCCACTTTACATTCAGTATTTTCCTCCACACCCACATTTCAAATGAGTCCACTTTTCTTTTTTCCGCAACTCTCATTGTCCAACTCTCACAGCCATACAAAATTATTGGAAAAATCATCGTTTGCATTAATTTGATTTTTGTCTTTACTGATATACCTGTATCTTTTATGAATCTATTGAGGTTGTTTGTGGCTATTTTTCCGAATACTATTCTTCTTTTAATTTCATCTGTACAATATCCTGATTTTGTTATTGTTACTCCTAAATAGTTGACTTTTTCTGCAATCTTAAATTCTTCTCCATTTAATGTAACTTTTTCCTTTGTTGTCAGTAGTCATGAATGTAGTTTTCTTTAGATTTAATTTTAAGCCTGCTTCGCTGCTTTCTTTTGTTATCCTCAATACTAACTTATATCTTCCATTCTTTTGCCACTTCTTGTGATTATGGTGGTATCATCAGCATATCTAAGATTATTGATTCTCCTTCCTCCAATTCTTATGCCTATTTCCATTATATCCATTTCTGAATTTCTCATTATATACTCTGTGACAAAATGCAGCCTTGCCTGACCCCTTTACCTATCGCAAACCAGTTTGTTTCTCCTTCTGTTGTTCGAACCTTTGCCTCCTGGTTTTCATACAAAGCCTTTATTAGTTCAACTAAATGTGCTGGGATGCCCATCTTTCTCAACGTCCTCCACATGAGCTCGTGATTTACACAATCAAACGCTTTAGAATAATCTAAAAATCCGATGTATATACTTTGTTGGAATTCCTGGGTTTCTTCCATAATCCACCTTAGGCTTGTAATTTGATCTCTTGTACCTCTACCCTTCCTGAACCCTGCTTGTTCAGCGGCTAATTCCTTTCCTATGTATGGTTCCAGTCTTTTATTAATAATTTTAAGGAGAATTTTGCTTATGTGTGGGATTATTGCAATTGTTCTATTATTTGCACAGTCTTTAATGTCACCTTTCTTTGGTAGAGGGATAAACACTGATCGTCTCCAGTCAACTAGCCAATTTTTCTTCCTCCATACAAGATTGCATAACTGCATTATTTTCCTTATCACTTCGTCCCCCATGTCCTTTACTAATTCTATTGGGATATTATCTACACCAGAAGATTTTCCTTTTTTTATTTGCTTTATAGCCCATTTCACTTCTTCTAGGATCTCTGATTCATCTTCGTATTTCTCTAGTATCAGTTGTGATTGTATATGTAAATCATTCACATACAAATTCTTTGTGTATTCCTCCCACCTTCTTATAACACCTTCCTTGGTTGTAATTACTTGTCCATACTCATCTTTAAAACTCTGTACTGGTATGTAAAAAATAGGGACAAAGCATCAAAGAAAGTTAATGGAAAGACCTGATGTGGTAGTGAGACAACCGATGTAAACATTCAGAGTAACTTAAAGACTTAATTCTAACTGTCCTATTATCTATTTAGATGAAATGTGGGTTGATATAAACAAAACCAAAAGCAAGGTATGGATGTGTGATAACCCTGATGGCAAACTTGAACATGAGAGAATATTTGAAAGACCAATTTGTTGAAAGAAACTATGATAAATAATTACACTGACCAACAGCCATTCTGGTGCCTTAGAATTTACACTTACTCTTGATGCCAAATGTGCCATTAGTTTTGCCCTATCAGCTTTAGTTTTATGAGATATGGTATTACCATTATGCATATTATCCCATTTTACGTTTGATATAAACAAAAAACAGTGCCTATTTTTAGCTTCTAAATCATGTGAAGAAAAAAGCAACACAGTAACATTACATTTGGTACGCCGTAGCATAGTGGTTGAGGCGCTGCGCTATAATCCGGAAGGTCGCGGGTTCGATTCCCGATGAGGTCGGAGTTTTTCAATTGGCCTAATCCTTCTGGTGGCACTGTGGCCCTGGGGTTGACTCAGCCTCTAACAGAAATGAGTACCAGGACCAATCCTGGGGGTAAAGGCGGCCGGTGCGTAAGGCTGACAACTTTACCACCTTCACGTGCCGAATGTCCAAAATCTGGGAGCCTCAACCTCCTGGAACCCTCTGGGCCTTTATGGCCTGTATAGGGATCACTTAACATTACATTAACATTACAATAACAATATAAAATGGGGTCTTCCAAAAAATTGATATCACATATTGTATGGTCGTTTATGAATTATGAGCTGTCAATTTGAGGGCCAAAAAATAATCAGCTTTTATTTTATCTGTACTTCATACAGTTTTCGCCCTACGTGTCCAAAGTATGGTCAAGAACCTTCACTAGCTATATTATCAAGCAAGATTTTGTTTCGCTAGACTAAGAGTTCACGAATAAAATCTATATAAAAGTAGAGCTGGTAGAGAAAAACTGTTTACATATTTGGAATAAGCATACTAAGTATAGACAACATCCGGTAAAACATGAGACACCAAACAAAAAGTTCTTTTTTGTTGGGCTGCGTTATTAGAGTAATTAGAACAGTGCGATTTCAACACAGATGTTTTACCCTGTGACAGTGACAGTGACTGATTTATCTGACAGCAACAGTGACAAAAACATCATGATCACACGGATATTATATAGTGATAAACAGGGCCCGGATTCTGATGACCTAAAATTGTTTGAAAAATGATCTATAAAATGACCCTAAAATTTAAAGAAAATGACTTAATAATTATAAAAAATGACCTAAAAACTGACATTTTATTTATAAATAATTATTATTATAGACACAAAGTTATAGACTAGTTTGTACATAATTGTAAAACAGTAAATAATTGTAATGTTGTGATTGTTCTTTCCTCACTGAAATTTATACTGGCACTGAGGCACTGACGAGTCAAAATTCGGCATTTCCTTTTGTGGTCTGCTGGATTATATTGTTGTTTAATTGAGGGTAAACAGTAGTTTGCACTCTCAAATCCAAACAAGTAGCAGACTCTGGTGCCAAGTCAATGTAAAAACAATAGTAATATAATACAAAATTTTGGCGTTTCTTTGATTCTCTTCCGACTGAGACATGACAATACTTACTGCCGAATTTTTTCTTCTTGCATTAAACAAACAACACTTCAAAGACAGCACCGCTAGCGACGAAAAAAGTTAATACACTCAATGTAAATACATGAAAATGACTAAATAAAGAAGCAAATGACAGGAAAATGACAAAATAATGACCTAAAATTGAAATAAATGCCCTAAAAATATAAAATTACATGAAATGACAAAAAATGACTTAATAAAAATGTACTTCTATAATCTAGAGGCCATGATTAGAATTATCTACAAGTTGGCAATGTCTATGCAGCATCAATAAAATAAAACATGTCATTAGAATCAGGGCCCTGGTGATAAATATAGACCTAACAGGAACATAACACATTATCATTCTGAATTACCGTATGTCTACCTCTGTTGTTATAACTAGAAAGTTATCCCCCTGGGAGCAAAAGTTCGATCTTTTTGTAGGTATATTTTCAAAAACTGTGCATTTTTGTACAGAAAATGTTGGCTCTTGTACAGGTAGACCAATACAAAGGCTGGCACTCAATGGACAGTGAGGGCGATATCGATCTTTATGTCCTGTGGCATCAAAAGGGTTGCGCTGGACCCATATGCCAATATTCTACGCATTACTAGTTCATGAAATGTATGAAATTTCATGACTTTGTTCCTTTCAATGTTATATTATTATAAGAATTGTTTAGATGTTCGGATTTCACAAATATTATTTTATTTAAATGTTTGTTATTAAAACTCTAACCTAGCAAGCAAAGTCCCTCGGACTAGCATTATTATTATTATTATTATTATTATTATTATTATTATTATTATTATTATCATCATCATCATCATCTTCAAGGATTAGGTCTGTTGACCTGTTCCGCCTCAGAATTGTTCACGCCATCTCTTTAACGGACGTCCAACGCTCCTCTTTCCTTTTGGGTTATATCTCATTGCAGCTTTTGTTATTCTATTATTTTAATGCGTTCAACATGGTCCTTCCAATTCACTCTATACTTTTCTATGAGCGTTGTAATGGATTCAACATTTAATTCTTGTCTTATGTCCGCACTTCTTTTATAATCCAATAGAGAATATCCTGCAACAAATCGAAGGAACTTCATCTCTGATGATTCTATTTGTCTTAGTAGATCAGCTGTTAAGGTCCAGCATTCGCAGCCATAGAGCAGCATAGGTAAAGCTATTACTTTATAAAATTTAATCAAGGTGTCTTTTCTCACCTTATGTTTTAACGTTCGCTGTACGGTTCCACAGAAATGTCTGAATCTAGCCAATTTTAGTTCCATATCATTTGTTTTATTAATATTAAAATTAAATCCCAAATATTTAAATTCTCTTACTTGTTCAACCGTTTGACCGTCTATAACAATTTTGGCTCTTATAGGTTCCAAACCTTGAAATGCCATCACTTTTGTCTTATCTTTTGATATTTTCATTCCATAGTTAATAGCAACTTGGCTCAACTTATGTACTGCAAGTTGGACTTCGTCTTCTGATTTCCCTATTATAAGCTGGTCATCAGCAAATAAAAGTGTCATAAAATTAAAATTATCACTACTTATTGTCTTATTCAAAGCGATCAACCAATTATGAATGATATCGTCTATATACACATTGAATAAAGTAGGAGAAAGTGGACAACCTTATTATTATTATTATTATTATGTTAATGGTGGTTTTCATGACCAAAGCCGCTACTTCTCTATCAAGTAGCTCCTCAATTTGAATCACGAGGCTGAGTGCACCCCTCCCAGACCTCCCTATCCCAGAAAAATCCGAGGGGGTACCGGGGATCGAACCCGGGTCGGCGGATCTGTAGTCAGCGGCGCTAACCACAAGACCACGCCGGTGGTCATTATTATTATTATGTTATAGAAGACGTAGTATTAGCAAAACAAGCAGTAGTGGTAACCTTTACTGAAGTGATGGTCAGTAGAACCTGATAAGGTTGTTGCAACATGGAGTTCAGAGTTTTTAGTAGTAGCGGTAGTAGAAGGAGGTTGAGGAAGTGATACAGAAATCTGAGGAACCATTGTTCGTTGCGTTACTTACTTACTCAATGGGAAAAAAATACACAATTCCTAAGCAAGCTAAAGGAGCATTATATATTTTATGGAACCAAGAGGTTCATTGCTGGGCTTACAAGAGCCCCCATTCAACCCCTATACTGTGCTAACTCCATCCAATCATCCCGAGCAAATCCTACTTCCCTCAAATCTATTCTAATATTGTCCTCCTAACTACATCTAGGTCTTCCAAGTGATCTCTTCCCTTCGGGTCTCCCAGTCAACACTTCTGAGATCTTTTTCCCCCCCATGCATGCAACATGTCCATCCCAATTCATCCCACGTGATTCAATTACCCATACTATATCCAGTGAAGAGTACAGGTTATGAAGCTCGTCGTTATGCAGTTTTCTCCAGTTCCAATTTTCATCTCTCTTAGGATCAAATATTTACCTAAGCACAGTGTTTTCGAACATTCTCAGATTATGTTCTTCCGAAAGCGTAAACGACCTTGTCTCATCTCCATATAATACAATTGGCAGGATAATTGTCTTATAAATTTTTATTCTTAGATTTATGGACATAAGAAGATAAGAGTTTCTGAAATGCATAAAAACAGGCATTTCCTGCTTTGAGTCCACACTTAACTTCATCCTTAATATTATCTGTATCTGTAATTATTACTCCCAGATATCTGAATTTCTCCACTTATTTGAAAAATCTAGCGGCTATTCTAATATTTTGTATCACATTACTTTGATGTTTTATGACCATATTTACTTAGTTTTTCTGTGTTAATTTCCAATCCAACATTCCTACATGCATCAAAAGACACTGTATTTCTCTAGATTGCGTTTATGTCATCACTCAACAGAAAAACGTCTGCATAAGCTAAAATCGGGTGACTGACATTTAATTCTAGACCTACGCTGTTTTTCTGAACTTTCCTAATACCGGTAGCATATTCCAAAGCAAAATTAAAAAGCAAAGGCGATAGTGCATCTCCTTGCTTCAAGCTGCTTCTAATGGCAAACCTATCTGATAGAAGTTTCCCCTGCCTTGACACTGCTATAGGTTTCATTTAGACACATTTTGATCAGCCTAACTAACTTCTTTTTGGTATCCCAAACTCATTGAGGATATTGTACAATTTGTCTCACCTAAGGAATCATACACCTTCTTAAAATCAATATAGGCTATAGCAGGTGAAAAGACTTATTATATTCCTACTTTTTTTCCAAGATTTGGCGAATACAAAATATATGATCAATGGTTAATCTATTTTGCCTAAATCCACATTGGTGATCTCCAATGACTTTGTTCACATATGGGGTCAATCTTGACAGAATTATATTAGACAAAATGTTATAAGATATCTCTGAGTTTAATCTATCCCCAATTATCTTATTTAATTTTGCTGGAATTCAGTCATCGCCTTGAGAATTTTGTTTTTAGTTTGCCTATAAGCTCTTTCTACTTCTGTTAGGAACAGGTCAGCAACCAAATGTGAATATTTTGGTTTCCACACTTTGGACTTCAGTACATTTAATAACTCATAGAATTTTTTTAATCCCTAACATTTATGTATTTACAGTTGACTCCCTCTAGTCCGGCCGACTTCATGGAATGAGCCATCTGCTCACGGAAGGATTTCTTACGGCAGTAATAGACTAGAATAAACATGTCTGTTTAGTTTCCAGTCTTAAGTGTAAACAAATCACATCAGTTCACTTGACGATGTAATGTTCATGAAGAAGTGGCGTGATTAGGCTTTCAAAGAAACAGTTCAACTAAAAAAGCAGAAGAAAACAACAGATTTATTTTCATTTTGAAATTGTAATTGTAATACTGTATTTTAATTTTTGGATAAGTACGGTTTAAAAATCGACAAAACCATCTTAAAAGTTGATTTTTGCTTTAATAGGTTATACTTTACATGTTTAAAAGACCGGGGTGGCCGGATTAGAGGGAGCCTACTGTAATGTTTTCCTCTAATTCATTTATTTTGTATTTGAGATAGTTTTTTTCCCCATTCTAATGGTTCTAGAGGTTTCTCAATTAGCATTGTTGAGATTTTTGACAGTAGTTTAATGCAAATTCTGCAACCAATGTAGTTTCCCCTGCTATCTCGCATTTACTAATTTCATGCACTCATCATCAAACCACGATTTATTGATTTCAGTTCAAGCAATCCCGATTTTTCTTTGGTGGATAGCCTTTTAAAACATTACCAGACTTTATCGATGTTCAAATCATTCGTAGCTTCTGGTTCTGCAATGTTTTGTAGAACTGCAAATCTATCTGAAATCTCAATTTGGGATGTGTTCTTAATTTGATCTAGCTTTTTCAGATTGAATCTCCCTATCTCAAAATTGTGCGTAGTTCCTTTGTTTAATGAATGTTTTTCCTGAATAAATTCAACTATCAGACAAAGGTCTGAATCGCAGTCAGCGTCTGTAAAAGTTTGAACATCAATTATACTATTCTCTATTCTATGTAAGAACCAGAGCCCTATTTGTTAATAATATGTTAGTATTATTAGTACTCATAATATTAATAAAGTGCCAATATGGTACTTTATGAAACTGTGTGGGGACAGGACAAAATCTTGTTTCATCGAGATGTGTACACTACTCATAAAATACGTTCACAAATATTATTAGTTCATTAATCAGCAGATTGAGTAGAAGGTTGTTAAGCCTGATTTATTTGGACTTTGTTTCTTCTTTTTTGTAACGATTCTACATTTTCATCTATTGCCTTATTAACGTTGTATGTCTCTTCCCTATTTGCTTTTTTATGAACAGCTTTTATTATTTTTTTGTGGATTAGGACATAATAAGTAGCTATGAGAAATCAATAAACCTATCGAACACTTATTCAAGGTATTATTACTTATTTACTTTTATGTCATGCGCATCGTGAATGATGCTATAGACTACAACAATACAATAGAGACTATCATCTTTGCTGTGTAGAGTCGATGTATGGTATAAAACAAACCCCCCTAAGAAGGAGTGAAAAGAAAAAGAAAAAGAATAATAATAATAATAATAATAATCAGGCCACGGATTCTGATGACATGCCATCTTTTTATTGATGCTTCATAGACATTGCTAACTTGTAGATTAAACCTAATCATGGCCTCTAGATTATAGAAATGCATTTTTATTAGGTTAGTTTTTGTCATTTTATGAAATTTTATATTTTTAGGGCATTTACTTCAATTTTACATAATTATTTTGTCATTTTCATGACATTTGCTTCCTTATTTTGTCATTTTCGTGACATTTGCTTCCTTATTTTGTCATTTTCATGCATTTGAATATGTAAATAAATTAATAGGTTACTACCGACAATACAACATTTTGTAGAAACTACTATCGGCCAAGCACGAGAAAAACTCTGAGCAGCACGAGGAGCGGTACGTGACGTCATACCATGCTACTATTCACTAAGAAAGCACTGTCACCTTGCAGCTTGGAATACACTGCACACTGGAGGCTAATGTTTACAACTCGCTTACAACATAGGGGCTCGTCTTTTCTCTGCCCAATCAGAACGCTATTATCCTCCTGTTTGTGAACCAACCCCTTTCACCGCACTCCGCTAACAGAGGTTTACTCGTGCTTGGCCGATAGTACTTCAAAATCAATTTTCTTTCTTTTCTTCTCAGATGCTCCAATCAAGAACAAAGAACCAACATTTTAGACCTACATCATCCTTTCTGCATTTACAGTTTTTACAATTATATACAAATTAGTCTATAACTTTGTGCGTACAATAATAATTTTTGTTTTAGGTCATTCTTTATATTTATTGTAATTTTCTTTAAAACTTAGGGTCATTTTATAGGTCATTTTTTAAACAATTTTAGATCAGAATCCGGGCCCTGATAATAATGGACTTTTCTTCTAATGGCACACTTCACAAAACCATCTGCTTTATCCAGTTCAGGCTTAGATATCTTTCTATTTGTTGATGGTGTTTCTTTCTTTTTTTCCCCCTCTTTTTTTCTACACTCAGATATGCCGTATATTGTGATGTTAATTTAACAGTATCATTTACAATAACAGTTGGATGTTCTTGCATAAGTTTATTGAAAATATTCAATACTATTGTCTTCTCACCACTCCTTAATGTCTTACCTTTAAAATGCTTCTTTATTTCACATACATTATCATCTGTCAAACTATAGAGGTTAGCCATGTTTATTAGCATTAATGACAAACACGCAAACAGATGGCTGTTAAGTCGAACAGAAGAAAACAAAAACTTAGATAAATGAAGCATTTACCTTTCCAATCTATCCTATATCAGGGTGTCCACAGAAATTTCAAAATAAATTTCCATAATCAAAAACTTCCATTTCCCTGACCACAAGAATTGATGTTTTCAGACGTTCTAATTTTGTAAACTAAATAAAAATAAATCCATCCTTCTCCAACCCCATAGTAAAAATAAGAAATGAATAGCTCAAGTACTGAAAAGAAAATTCTTTACACAGTCTTGGATACAGCAAAACACATGCCCCTCACATTTCACCCACTAGGGTTAATTATTTTCCTTGACTATTCCATATTTTTTTACAGATTTCTTTGACTTTTCCTTTATTTTACAAAATTTCCTGACTTTCCCTGACCAATTTCAATTTCCATGACTTTCCAGATTGTGGACAGCCTGTATATTAAGTAACAATAATCTAAACCTATTTTAATTTAACAAAGTGAAAAAAGTTAAATCAATAAATACTATGTTCACAGTACCGGGCCTATATTTCGTAACATGATAAGGTCTCCAACCAATCACAGCCCAAGTAATGACATCACAGGTAGCCTACTATATTTCATAACAGTTGTTTACTTGAAGTCTGGTTCTTATGTTGGATAGATAATAGACTGCCTTCCTGCATCTATTAGCACATGGTCGATTTGATTATGAGTAATTCCATCCGGTGAAATCTGTGTATTTATGAATACCATGATATGGGAATTTTACACACTTTACGATTAAATTTTTAGCAGAGCAAAATTCACTAACGTAACCCTTTGTCGTTGCTCTGCAAGAGGAGACTTTCATTCCCAATCGTGAGCTTGAAAATATCCTCCCTTCCTACTTTTGCCCTGAAATCTACAATTTTCATGTGATATGGCCGGAAACTCATCAAATGTTCATTCTATTTCAACATAAAAAAATCCCTTTAGGCAGGCCTACAGGCTGAGGTAGATTTCGAAGTGCTTTTGGTTTAATTTATTATCGCTGCGCAGCACTCTTCTTTTTTAGCCATGGCATGGCAAACCTGCAGTAAAGAGGAAGAGCCTACAATCATTTGTTTTAACAACAAGAATAGGATATTATATTCTGGGAGGCCGTGCGCAAGATCAGCAATGAATAAAATTAGCAAAGCCGCTAAACAAGACAAAATTATGATATTATAATAGGCCTAATTCTTTTAAGTGTTATTATTTTCAAACATTAAAATCTCGCGTCATATGAGAGCTATCAAGAAACTATTTATTGATTTGTAGAGTACTCATCAAGAGCTTTTTCAATGATACCCCACAAGACGTGGTTTTAAAAGTTTCGAATTTTCATCCCCCACCCCACCCCCACCCTCACTCGAACCCCCGAATCGTTGGTGTCACTGTGAACTCCATAGGGAGTACTCTAATTTATTCAAACAAAGTTTCCCTCTATACCTCATAGGGGCCGAGATATACATTTTTAAAAGTTTCAACCCCCTCCCCCGACCACCCCCTTGGGTCAACTTTGCTCATTAACGAACTTGTCCGAACTATTGGGCCTAGAAACATCATATTAAAATTTGGTTCAAATATCTTCAAAATTACGGCCGCTATCGTGTAAAGATATATATAAATATCACAAAAAAAATTTTTGAGCGGGCGGTGGTTTCGTACTCAGGGGAGCATGAAACGTAAAGATATGAAAGAATTTTTCGAAAATCATGACATGGTATCCATTGCAATAGGTAGATTTTTCTTAAAACTGTCCTTGTCATCATAGTCTTTATCCACTATTGGTGCATGGACATTCATAACTATGCCACACCACCATCACCTTAAGATAATATTAAGAAAGCCTATCATTAATAAACTCTTTCTTAATGGCTGAATTGATTCTTTTATATATGAAGAACCCTGTCCCTAATTGATGGTTGTTATAGTTTCCCACAGAAAAATGTATACACGTCTGTCTGTACTGAACCTTCACCCTCCCATCTAACTTCCTGAAATGCTGCTACATCTAACTTGTATTTCTCTAATTCTCTAGTTACCAATTTAAGCTCCTAACATTCCATGTTACAAATCTATACTCTGATTATTGACTTCCTCAGTGCAGTCCCTACCCAGAGATCTGATCGAGGGACTATTTTACGTCCAGAGAATTTTACACTGACAGGATCCATAAATCAAGTAAATGTTTCTTAACAGTATCTTTTACTATGAGAAGTCGTTAACCTCATGCCAAAACCCCCCCAAACTGGAGGACCACCTCGTGTCTTCTGTCTGCGAATGCTTATTCAATATATTTGTAGCCACCCTCCGTATCTGGAGACTGTATCCTCTATCCGCAACCTGAGGACGTGCCAAGCTGTGGTGACAGATACTCACCCCTTATATAATAGCCTATATAATATATATGGGTGATTCTTCAAATACGGGAAAATTTGTGTTCCGGAGTGATATTTCCCTTCAAATTCAACTTTTAAAAAAAATATAAATAAAAGTTTGTTTCTACTACTACCAAACTACAACTATCACTTTGAAATGTCACTAACTTTAAATTCTGATATTCCAAAATCAAATTTAATTCAATGATGTCCCAAACCTCGGTTTTGTATAATCTAATGCATTTTTCCACAAAACAAAATGTTATTTCCTTTTCAACTTTTTTCCTGTCAATGAGTATGAATATGTGAAGAATATTAACCCCTAAAAAATAAAATGAAATAAAATTGTCACCCCACCTAATGAACATAAAGAATGTCCCAAGGGTTTTTGGTCATCCACATGGCTGAAAAGAATGGAATTTTTTCTGCAGAAATGAGAAATTTGTATAACTGGCAACAGAGTTAGAAAGCCAACAGGGCAGCTTGTGGTTGAATTGTAAGGTTGAATTTTGCTTGCTTACAAACAGTTTGGGATTAACAAAGGACTTTGCATCATTTTCAAGGAAAGCGTTTTTATTCCCCGTCATTAACATGGCTTCTAGAAAGTAGGCAGAAAGTGAATATTTATTAATTTTGATTATGCACTATGATAAACCTTCCAATTCAAAGTACTTGACTGAAGTTGAGCTTACAGAGGTTTAGGAATGACTTGCTGAGACCACTTAAACTCCTATTTTGTCATCCACATGCCTGATTTTTGTGTCATCCACATGTCTCATGAAGGGGTATGTGGATGACTCTCAAGTCATGTAGATGATAAATGTAGGATACTATTGTGTTTGCGGTGTCTGTGACCTGTACTTAAGATCTTAAAACTGATTAAATGAATTTCTGCTTGATTCCCCCCTCCCCCAAAACCATAAAAACAGTCTCGTTAAAATTACAATAATTCCGGAGTATGCACACAAATTTGCAAATTTGGTGCAAAATCAACTGAAGTATGCTGAGAAAAATATGAAATCACATAAAGAAAAGCAGATTGTTGCCAAAGTTAGTCATTAATGTGGCCTTCTGCCATCCACATGTACACGGATGTCATTCACATGGCTTTAAAAAAATAAATAAATAAAAATTTAAACATTTAAGCTCTGCTGGTGTCATATTATAATCAAGTAACCCCTGAAGTATTTTAGTGATTTTTTAAACAAAGTAAAAAATTTTGATTTTACACACTCCAAATTTTCCCGTATTTGAAGAATCACCCATATATATAATATTCCCCATTACTCTTTATAATACGTTAATTACCGTACTTGAAGCACTTGGAGAAGGGGTCAGGCGGAAGCTTGGAAGAGGGGGATATAATACAGACATACAGGAAGGGAATCCGGGGCCGATATGACTTTCTGTACCTGGCAGACACCTCAATAGCAACTGAGCCCCCGAGACCACAGTTTTTTACAGTTATGTTTCCAGCATTGAATTAGGCCTACCTCCACATGACCAATCACCCACTTCTTGAACATCAGCCAACATACAGAGATTTGTTATTTAATGACTGTTCAGAGTGACAATGCCCCTTAGGTCAATTTTACTTCCAATTAGAAACACTGTACAAATACAAGGGCTGTCCAGAAAGTAACAGACTTTTGAAATAAAAAATAAACAAAGTGAAAAAAAATTTTATTGCATATATTTTGAAGGCAGACTCTTAGGCTATTTTTTTACACAAATTAATGCCCGAGTGCACCATTCTCCGGTTTTCTCAGCCGTTTCGTTACCGTGGTAAACGTAATACCGGGGTATTTTCAAAATCTCTGTGCACCATTGCTAAAATATCGCGGTTTGCTAATGCTTGGAAATATCGCGGTTACTCTGCTATGAAGCAAATCCCATGGAGAAATTTTGTGTTGGTTTGTGTTGATTTGTGTTGGTTTCTTCCATGGCCGCTAGGTTCGCTCTCTCTCTGCACGTCTTCCAATCACGGTGGCTCGTCTATAGGCCAAATTTCATTTATTTTTTGCCTTATTGTTCAATAATAAATGTTCGTAAGGATAAAATGGAATATTATATTGGGTATATATGTCTGACTTTGAATTCAAACACCATAGATACTGTAACGATCGTGAAAATCAGTTGATTACGCCTACTGGATGGACCTGGTTTGGATGAGGTCATGTCAATCGAGGTTACATACAACATTTGCAAATATATGTACCATCGTTCATTCTTCAAATAGATCCCACCTGTCTGTACATTTCAATAAAATAACATTTATGTTTTAAAGAATAATTCTCACACCTGTGAAATCTAAGGCAAAGCAACACCATGAAATCTCTGTTCTGAGTTCGACATAGCCTCACTTTTATTCCCATTCGACCAGTGGAAATTTTAGGTGCAAAATCATCTACATAGCCATGAAAGGGCTATAATTATGTTCGTGTGTGTGTGCAAGTATGATAAATTGATTACATACACTATATACCGGTACATAGGCTATATCGTGATGCATGTAGCCATTCATTGCAAAGTTGGCCTAGGCCCACAGGTTTTCCATTTTTCATTTATTTCTTGCCTTATTGTTCAGTAATAAATGTTCATAAGGATAAAATGGATTATTATATTGCGTATATATGTCGTCTGAATTGAAAGTTTGAATTCAAACACCATAAATACTTTACTTTACTTCCCCGTGTGGTGGCCGGGACTCTTGAGTAGAATAGCACCAAGGGAACTCCCCCTGTCGTAAAAGGCGACTAACAGGAGCAGCAGACCGCTGTCCCAACCTGTATATCCAGACCTCACACATCGACCCACCTTTCCAACTGGTGATATTGGGTGGATTGAGTAGCTCAATATCACTGGTCTCCATCCCCGAGACATCCAACCCAATACACTCCCCCCACTAGTAGGTTGGTCACCTGGGGTCATGACGATGTAGATATAGCATGACTACTAAATCCAGTGTATAGAGCTGACGAACAACAGCAGCCCAACCTATGCTAATAATGTGCGACAGTCCGGCGCCTTATCGGGACAAAATCTACTAAGGAATGGTAACCCCAACAGAAGAGTCCCTGGTCCTCCAGGTTGGGGGTTGGGCATAGGGCCAACAACCCAATCCCGGAAAAAAATTTTAGTTCAGAAAGCCAAACTAATAGAAGCCGGATTGATCAAAAGGAGACGACATAAGCATGGAAAAGGACATGATTTTAAAATGGCAACTTGGAATGTGAGAACTATGCGGGAGGTAGGAGCATTGAATAACCTGAAGATAATAATGAAACAATACAAAATAGGTATTTTGGCAGTGCAGGAGACTAGGTGGAAGGGAGAAGGAATAATGACATCCGGCGAATACACAGTGTTTTATAAAGGAGGAGAAAATAGTATGTTTGGCACTGGTTTAAAAGTACATAACAGTTTTAAGGACTCTATTTTAGATTTTAAAGGTTTTAATGAAAGAATAAGCAGCCTGAGATTAAAAGGAAAATTTTTTAATATAACGCTAATCAACACACATGCACCTACGGAAGAAAAAGAAGGAATAATAAAAGAAACATTCTATGACAGCCTGGACACAATTTACAATAATGTAGCAAGGAATGATGTCAAGATAATTCTGGGGGATCTGAATGCTCAAATAGGCAAGGAAAAAGAACATGAAAGGATAACAGGGAAACATAGCTTACATGAGAACAGTAATGACAACGGAGAAAGATTAATAAGATTTGCAGAGGATAAAGGTTTAGTTATTAAAAGCACTATGTTTCCCCAAAAGGACATATATAAACACACATGGATTTCACCGGATAGGAAGGTAAGAAACCAAATAGATCATGTGCTGATAGAGGGTAGACACGCATCCAGCATAACCCACGTGAGAAGCAGAAGAGGAGCAGATTGTAATTCCGATCATTTTATGGTTCAGATTCACTACCGACCCAAAATAGCAAGAAATAGAACAGAGAATGGAGTAAGGCAAGTAAGGTACAACATAGACAAATTAAAAAACCAGGAAAACAAGAGAGAGTATGTGGAAGAAATCAATAGAAGACTGGCAGAAGGTGAAGGTGAAGAAGAGGGAAACAAAAAATATAGAAGAACACTGGAAAGACATAAAAACCACAATAATACAAGCAGCTGAGAATGCACTGGGCCAAAGGGAGAAGGAGAAAAAGAAAGAGTGGTTGATGAAGAATGTGACAAGGGAATCAAGGAAAGGAACAAAGCAAGATTAAACTGGCTACAAAAAAGAACAAGAGCAAGTGCCGAGCATTATAAACTAAAAAGGAAAGAAGCCAAAAAGACATGTAGGAAAGCCAAACGAGAATATTTGAAGGAGTTAACAATACAACTAAATGAAAGAGAGAAAGGAAATGCAAGAAAGTTTTATAAGAGTGTTAAAATCTATAAGAAAGGCTTTCAACCAAGATCAAATTTTTGCAGAGATAAGGAAGGAAATTTGATAGGGGGGAAAAATGAGACTAAGGAAAGATGGCTAGAATATTTCAGCAGCCTATTAGGAGAAGATGATAATGAATTAAGGAGGAATAATGGAATGGTTAAAATAGTACACCAGCCAGGAGAACAACAATTCCAACCCAAAAAAGAAGAAATAATAGCAGCAATGCATGAACTAAAGAAGAATAAAGCTCCGGGAGAGAATGGAATTTCAACAGAACTAATAATAAACGGAGGAGAGAAATTAGAAAATGAAATAGTCAAACTGATTCAAAATATATGGGCAAAAGAAGAAATGCCGGAAGACTGGAATCTATCTGTAATTCACCCAATACACAAAAAGGGCGATAAAACAATATGTAACAATTACAGAGGAATAGCATTATTAGATATGACATATAAAATCTTGTCAAAATTAATTGCTAAAAGAATGTCAAAAACTATGGAGAACATCACAGGGGAATACCAGGGAGGATTCAGGAAAGGGAAGTCAACAACGGACCAAATATTTATAGCAAAAATGATACTAGAGAAATACTATGAATTTAACATTGACCTCCACTGGCTATTTATAGACTTTAAACAAGCCTACGATAGCCTGAACAGGAAGGCAATAATCGAAACACTATTACAGTTCCATGTACCAAGGAAACTAATTAGGCTGATACAAATGACCCTTACTAAAACCAAAGGCAAAATAGCAATACAAGGAGAACTAACAGAAGATTTCGAAATTAATAGAGGGGTAAAGCAAGGGGACCCCCTCTCGACCATATTGTTTAATATAGTATTAGAGAGAGTGATCAGCAAAATAAATCTTAATCCAAATGGTACAATCCACAATAGAATGATCCAGATATTGGCTTTTGCAGATGACGTGGTTATAATTAGTAGGTCAAGACAGGATCTGCAGACAAGCTTTCGGGAACTAGAACAGGAAGGTAAGGAAATGGGACTGGAAATCAATGAAATTAAAACTAAATACCTGATAACATCAAGAAACCAGGACAAATGGAATTTGGTAGATAATATTCAGATAGGAAGGCAAAAATTTGAGAGAGTTAGAAGCTATAAATATCTTGGCACAATTATCACAGAAGATAATGATGTTGGAAAAGAAATACAAGAAAGAATTAAGGCCGGCAATAGATGCTATGGAGCATTATTAAATGTAATGAAAGCCAAAGAATTATCAGTAAGGGGGAAAGAGAGAATCTACAGAACAGTGATACGGCCAGTAGTAATGTATGCCTCCGAAACATGGAGTATGTCAAAGGAAAACGAGAGACAGATTGCGGCATGGGAAAGAAAGATATTGAGGAGAATGTATGGACCTGTCTGTGAGAATGGTGAATGGAGAGTAAGAAATAATAAAGAAATTTACGAGAAATATGGTAAACCACAGATAATAGGTGAAATAAAAAGTTCCAGACTGAGATGGTTAGGACATGTAGAGAGAAGTGAAGAGGAGTCATTATTAAAAAGGATATATAAAGGAAAACCTGGCGGGAGAAGAAATGTAGGAAGACCAAGAAAGAGATGGATGGAAGTGGTGGAGGAGGATATTAAAGAATTGGGAGTTAGGTGTTGGAGAAGAAAGACACAGGACAGGAAGTTGTGGGCTTCAATAGTTCGGCAGGCACTGGCCCTAGAAGGGCCGTAAAGCCAGTGAGTGAGTGAGTGAGTGTAAATACTTTACTAATCGTACTAATCGTGGTTACGCCCACTAGCCTACTCGATGGACCTGGTTTAGTTGAGGTAAGAAAGGAAGGTAATTTCAATCGATGTTACAGCACAGTATTTGCAAAGATATGCACCATCGTTCATTCTTCAAATAGATCCCACCTGTCTCTCATTATTCTTTATATTCAATTAGCTTTTGGCCTAAATATCATAAATATGATACATTACGCTGATCTCCATCTTGGAAAGAAAACAGCGGTTTTCTCACTTTACAGCACCTTCACGGCCGGTTTGCATCTTACCGCGGTAAAAGTCGGAACCGAGCACGATGCAACGAAAATAGACTTTACCAGGGTAAACTAAGCGACTTTACCGCGGTATTCTGAATACCGATATTGGTGCACTCGGCCATAAGGCATTTATCATACCATGGCACAAACTTTTCGATACCCTCTCTGTAGAAATCCGCCGCCTGCGATTTCAACCACTGGTTTACACCGGCATGCAGTTCAGCATCAGTGACAAAGAATTGTGTAGCGAGCCACATCTTCATCGCTGGGAATAGATGATAGTCGCTCGTTGCCAAATACGGCCTGTACAGTGGATGATCGAACACCTCCAATCCAAAACCATTCAAGAGCTCTTGGGTACATTTGACCGTGTGTGGACAAGCGTTGTCGTGGAAAAACAAAACTTTCGTGCTAAGTTTTCCACTATGCTTGTTTTGTATCGCGCATCTTAATTTTCTTAGTGTTTCGCAATACCTCGAGCTGATTGTTTGTACACGTTCAAGAAAATCGACGAGAATCACTCCCTCAGCATCCCAAAACACAGTAGCCATGATCTTTCTTGCTGACAGCGTTTGCAGACACTTCCTTGGTTTCATGGCGATTTCATGTGTCCCCATTCCATCGACTGCCGTTTTGTTTCACAGTTGACGTACTTTACCCAAGTCTCGTCGCCAGTTACAATGCAATCGATAATTTGGTTTCCACTTTTGTCGTAGTCTTCGAGGAATGTCAGTGCTGCAGCAAGTCTCTGTTTTTTGTGATCTTCCGTTAGGATTTTCAGAACCCACCTGGCACAAAATTTGTGGTAACCAAGTTTATAGACTACAATTTCATGAACTAAACTCCGTGAAATTTGGGGGGAATGTTCAGAGAGTTCCGTAATTGTGAAATGACGATTTTCAGGGATTTTGTCGTTGATTTTCGTCACCACTTCATCAATCACAACACTAGGCCTACCGCTGCAGTCCGCATTGTGAACATTGGTTCGGCCATTTTTAAAATCAATGCACCACTGTATTACTCGGCTTTCACTCTTTATTCCTTTGCCACACACATCACAAATCTGGTGATAAATTTCAATTGGTTTGTGATTTTTCGCCAACAAAAACTTTATCACAGACCGTGGGATTTTCAATTGCAGCGCTCATTTTAACACTTCACTGCAGACAAAGTACGAAAGGCACGATGCTCACGCTAACACAGCTGGATGCGTACTGAGTGTAGGAACGCTCTGATGCTAAAATGGCGGCGCTAGCCCTGCCCACTGCCGGGCCAGACCAAAAGTGTTACTTTCTGGACAGCCCTCTTATAAATGAAATCTACAGGTTTAAATTTGGCAGTTTTCCTTGCTTTTAAAACCAAATAATCCCAGTGTAGGGGTCCCATTTACGTAATGTGATGTTTTCTGTTTCTGAGCGAAGCAGGACGACCAACTGTCCTTCTTGCACATTGCTTATCAGTACCACTACAATGACAGGTGCGCTGTGTGTTGGCTACAATGTCAGTTTCTACAGTTTTATCGTGCAATTCAAATGCGAATTACATGGCGCTATAATCAATATCTACCAAAACCACAGACTTCTCAGCACAACTAGAATTTGTGAACAATGTGGAGAAACAAAACTGTTCATTGACCAGGGTAAAGTATATTTTCATTGCCTAAAACAGGTTGGTGGGAAAGTGAGTGGGAGGAAGAACACATTTTTTGAGAAATAAGACTTGCAGTGAATGATGTAAGTGAGGTCATTTCATTCTTTTATGGGATAGCATGCCTAAACCTAGGTTACAGTTTCTGAAGAACAAGTTGGGATTTTCGAAGAACAGTATCACAGACTGGAGTTCATTTTGCCGCGAAGTGTGTGAGAACTGGGTTTGAACTCACGGGAATCAAATTGAGGGGCCGGGTGTAGTCGAAGTTGACAAAAGTAAATTTGGCAAGAACAAGTACCTTCATGGTAGATTAACTGAAGGAAAGGGGGTGTTCGGGGGGGTGCAGAAAGGGGCAATTTCCATAATTTCTTTGTTGTACCAGCGGACAGAAGAGACAAGAATCCATTGCTTGCTGTGATAACAAAGTGGATTCTGCCCTGTACAATAATTATTTCAGATTGTTGGAAATCTTATTTATGACTGTCTAGAAGATGGTTTCGTCCACCTTTGAGTGAACCATTCCATCCAATTAATTGATAATGCCTGAAGTGGAGATGTGAACAGAGCCAACATAAATGCAGTTCCTGTTAATCGGCCAGCTGTGCATACACAAAATATCGAAAATAGGTGGTCCCATATTAAGCACGGAAGTAATTCTATGATTGGTTGAGGTAGGGTGAAGGCCCATTTCCGAGGATAGCTGGCAGAGTTCCAGTTCAAAAGCAATCACCCCAAGTTCATAATTTCTTCCAACCTGCTGCTGCCTCGTACCCACCTCTGTGGTATAAGGAAGCATTTTTGGAGCAATTTGGTGAATATTAACACAAGTAAAATAATATATCACATCTCAGTCATGCAAATATAGCCTAACACCTGGTACCATGGAATGTCTCTTTAGGAACTAACTACTTAACTAATGAACAACATTCCAAGCAACAAAAATTAGTTTTAAAAAATATTTAAAATGTGACTACCAGGCTAACTTTAGCATGGAAGGACCCAACAACTTAACCACCGTCAACATCATCAGACTGCCTACACTGTTTGACAATAAGATTGACTCTGCACACCTTCCCCCAGTCATGACCACCAGCCGTAACCAATACAAATTACTCTATTTTTAGGTTACATAACGATTTTTGTTCCATTATAAAAAAAAAAAAAATTATAAAAAATTTAAAGAACAAACTGAGTTTATAAATTCTATAGGTTCTAAAGAAAATTAAACCTGAAACATAGCCTTTTTTGTTGTTGTTCTAAACAACCTCAAATATGAGCATTTCTCGTGTTTCTAAGAAAATAAATTACAGAGCGCAGAGTACCAAAGAATTCTCTTGATTTCTAACATGCTATATGAGGGGCGTTCCATATTGATTTACACTTTATTTTCTTTACACTCACTAAGAATCTCTATCCATCAGCAGATATATCCACTTTCTCAATATAGTCTCCATTAAGTTGTACACACTTGCGCCACCAAAGTGGAAGTTCTCTAGGCCCTCCTGGAACCACTTATTCAGAGTCTGTCGCACCCACCTCAGGACAATTCATGGAAGTTGACAAAATGATGTCTGCACAGAGGTTTTTCATAGCTCTGAATAGGTGGTAATCAGAACCAAAGCCCAATCAATGCAGTGGAACACAAAGGCAGCTCCCCACCGAAGAAGTTCTGTACACCGCCATCAGAAGGCAAACACATGGCCACAATCTTTTGGAACAAGGATGGAATCATCCGTATTGACTGGATGGAACCAGGGACCAACATTAACAGCACAACTAAGACGGGGTTCCGGTGCTGCCACATCCACTGTATTCTCACTTCTGCACAGACATCATTTCACCAACTTCTCGGAAATGTCCTGAGGTGAGTATGACAAACTGCAAAACATTGGTTCTCAGAGGGCCTAGAGAAGTTCCACTTGGGTAGCACAAGATGTACAGCTTAATGAAGACTTGCTGAGAAAGTGGTTACATCTGCCAAGGCATAGAGGTTTCCAGTGAATGTAAAAAAACAAAGTGTAAATCAATATGGAACGCCCCTCGTAATTACGCTTGTATGAAAATTAAATAAAAGGTTCATCTTCAACATATAAAGGGTACGGGATCATGGCTGCAATTATTGCTTTCCTTATAATACGTCAGATAGACAGGGCACTACGGAAGTCAAAATGTATGCGGAATATGAACTTTCAGGGCTGCTGATAGTATAACAACATACATACGAGATAATTTAAGACTCAGCTGTTATAATGTGATGAGCAAAATCTAGTTAATGTAAACATGATTAAGTGCAGGATAATGAAAAAAGAAATTATTCCTTACACTTACATCCTTGTGACTCAACAACAGCTGGTGAGTTGGAGGTGAAAATGTCGTCAAACAACAGGTTTTCTATTTTCACATTCCCAGGTTTGATCCCACCTGGGTCGAAAGCATTTATGTGAGACCATATTTTCAGGCATATAAACTCGTGGGGTGATGTAGGCGATGTGGCAGTGTTTCAAACTTTGAAGGATCACTTCAGACAGTGTACTCTAATATGAGTGAAGCCAATCATCTCACTATCAGGGGTTGGCACATGGGCCCGGACATGTGGCCTACATGCTTAGGGTCATTTCCAACATGTTTCTTCCTCCTACGTGGGGGTACGTACATGCATACATACATACATACATACATAGGCTACATACATACATACATACGTACATACGTACATATATGAGCGATAGTCCCATGTCTGGGGATGCACACGCAAGTTAAATAAAATCAGATAAAATGATATAAGAAAGTGCCAGAACACTTTTGTTTAATTAGTGATAATTGTAGTTATGATATGTAGAAAATAAGTTTTTCTAATCAGATTAAAATCGACCAGCGTCAGCAGAACTACAGATTTGTGATACCTTGACAATCGTGCACTAACATAAAAATAAAAAATTAAATTAAAAAAATCCATGTCAAATTGGCCAGCTCCGGGATTCGATCCGGGGACCTCCAGAATACGAGTACAAGACATTACCAGGCAACTCAGTCAGTTTGACGGTGTTGTTTGATAAGCATATGTGAAAGAATAGTGTTAACTGTCAAATTATACCGGTAGACAAAAATTTAAAAAAAGTGACCTTTAATTAGTTGTTACTCTGGTACCGGTCAACCGATTAGGTCCAAAATTAATAGTCTTCTTGCCATAGACGTTATAAATGCTTATACCAAGTTTCATGAAAATCCGATAATGCATATTTGAGTTATGGGGGCTTTTGTTATATAATAGCATAAAAATGCACTAAATTGGGCATTATTCCGGTACCGGCCAACCGATTTGGTCCAGTATCAACAGACGTCTTCCCATGGACATTATAAATGTGTATACCAAGTTTCATGAAAATTCGAGAAAGTGTATTTGAGTTATGGCGCTTTTAAATAAAATACTAAATTGGGTTTGACGCCAGTACCGGTGAACCGATCTGGTTCAATATCAATAGGGTTCTTCCCATGGACATTATAAATGCGTATACCAAGTTTCATGAAAATCCGATAAAGCGTATTTGAGTTATGGCGTGTACACACAATCTCATAAAGTACCATACTTGATAAGTTTGCAGGGTGGTGCAGGCAGTATGGCAGTGTTTCAAAGTTTGCAGAATCAGTTCATTGTGTTCATAACATATGAGCGAAACTACCATGTCTGTAGATGCATAATCAAGTAAAATAAGTTTGTGGGGTGATGCAAAAACTTTTTGTTTAAGATTTCGAGAAAATTTTAACTTTAGCCTACATTAATGTTCCAGATTCTGAGAAGATTCCAATTTTACATTAGAGTAAAATTCCAAATCCAGAACCAAATTTTTTTTATTGCCAGATTTGTGTTCAGGAGGGTCGAATTATAGGCTATGTAAAGCATGTATTTTATGCCCAAACAAATTTTTTTGCAGTATTATTTATAATTTTTATATTGTTAGTACTATTACGCTGAAAATTGTTTTTATAGCCTGTTAATATAAAATCAGAAATTTCTCATAATCGGGAAAGAAGAATTTTTTTCTTTATTGTGATATTCATATTCAGTGATGTCAAATTCAAAATAAAATCCTACTTTCGTCTATGTAACCCATAAAAAGTAAAAAATTTGTAGCGTAATCAGTCCCAGCCGATCTCTAAGTGTACTTCTAAGCTAACAAAATATTCAGCTGCATACCTTACAGAAAGTTTCTTAGAAATTAAACCACTTAATACTTAACACTTAATCCTATTATCCTCACTCCTCTTTCATTTTATCTCCCTTTTATATACCGTCATTTTACTCTGAAAAGTGAAAAATAAAGGAATGTGACTAATTATCTGTAAAATCAGAGTTGGCTGGTGGGGCGTACTGAATGACTAACACGAAATTATGTCGAACCTTATCTCATGTTATTTGATTTATGATTTTTCACAACTATCATACCTATAGTAGGCTATCCTTAAAGAATAAAGAATAATTAAACGTAAAACCAAATTAATTGACTCACTTCAAGTTGAAAGACCAAGCGTTTGGAAATAACTCTCCTCGCATAATTAAAGGAACAAAAGAATGCCTAAACTATTGTAAGGGAAAGTTTGGCTTCTTCCATTTAACAAGTGAAAGCTTCCACACTCAACCTACAGAAAATAGAAATGGCAGCGGTCGGTACTATCAGCCAACGGTACTGTAGGACTCTCCCCTACATGCTTATGTCATCTTTTGGTAATATTTCAATGAGATGTGGCAGAGAAAATGAACAGAAGGCACTTATGAACACTGCCTTATGTATGAATGCTGTGCGAAGCAACTGTTTTAAAAGCAGTAATAGGCTACTTACTTACTCAATGGCAATAGACAATTCCTAATCAAACTAAAGGAATATTATCTATTTTATGGAACCCAGAGGTTCCTATGCCCGCCATTCAACCGGCTATTCTGTGCTAATTCCATTCAACCATCCCTTGCAAATCCTACTTCCCTTAAATCTATCTTAATATTGTCCTCCCTCCTACATCTAGGTCTTCCAAGTGGTCTTTTTCCTTTACGTTTCCCAATCAATATTTTTAGATGTCTTTCCTTCCCCATGCATGCAACATGTACAGCCCATTTCATCCTCCCTGATTGAGCTATCTTTTAACCTTCAAATAAAAATGATGCAAAATCATCAAATGCCTTGCCCTAATCATCAGCAAACAATTGAATATTTGAATGTTTAACTTCTCTTGGTAGATCATTTAGAAGTGGTCCGAGTTTAGACTCCCTAAGGAATATTAAAGACATTCAGAAGTGTTTGCGATCTGCATAGTTGGATTAGGGTATGGTAGCTAAAGTTAAACTGGAGAAAGTTATCAACGGAAATCCTGATTATAGATTTGTGTGTTCCGTAACAAAGTATTTTGAAGAGTGAGAGACATACTGGTTTTTGTTTACTTCAGGTTTCCTTCTCAGCTCGTCTCGGGCAACAGCGAATGTAGCATAGCGTAGAGAGCGGACACACATAAACATGCATTGAACTACATGACTGCATCGTGCCACTGTACTGTATTGATGTAGTTGGAAGCACGAAAACACGCATACCGTAACCCATTCTATAAAACCCCTGAAGTTCGGTTCGGAAGGACCTTATTCCTAAAGCTTCCACCAACTCCCTATGGCATTTCTTGGCATTTTCGCCCTAAGAAAAAGTTATTCTGATGCAAGAAAGCTGTATAAGTTACATCTTGTTACATCCATTCTACACGGCGGGTGACACAAAACATGCCATAAAATTAAGTGTCCTTTTGTATACCGGCAATTCAAAATTTCAAAATGATCTTACATTTTAAAGAAATAAGAAAGTCATGATTTATGCCCCATCCCTCGTATATTTCTCCGTCAAATTGATACTAAAGGGAACCGTTATTCCCTTTGCAGGAATTATAAAGAATTATCACAAGAGGAAATCATAAATATGATTGGTTCTTCAAATGTCCTTTTTTTCATAACTACTTTTATGATGCCTACGTTTTCCCCTTCATCATTACATTTATGATTCCTGTAATAACCTTTCTACCGGTCTATGCTTGGTTATATTATTTTCAATAACTATACTTTTTCTTGTTTCACAGGGCAGGAAATAGAGTTTATAAGTGCAAGTTAATAACAACTTCATCAGTTCATACTTGAAGTTCATTCCCTGTTGAAAATTAAATGCCCTCATTCATGCCGGAAAACTCCCGTAGTTGTATATGGCTACTAATGGTCATGCAGGT
Organism: Ectobius pallidus; assembly: GCA_964059195.1. Classification (NCBI taxonomy): domain Eukaryota; kingdom Metazoa; phylum Arthropoda; class Insecta; order Blattodea; family Ectobiidae; genus Ectobius; species Ectobius pallidus. The sequence goes on from CAXKWD010000003.1 coordinate 201,540,375, forward strand.
CTCGTTAGTGAGTACAGTGGTATTAACCCTTCGTGGGCGGCGATGTTTTATGGCTGTGGACGGAAGGCATTTTTAAAGAAAAAATAAGTTAATGAAAAACCAATTGAAAGTAACTTAAACCATGCAATCATGCATAAAAACAACATATACCTTGGAGTTTTGCCAAATCCAGCTCCTAATCTGCTCTAGGAACGATTTTTATTATTTAGCGAGAAAATGTTTATGCAGAAACGGCACAAGTCTCACTGAGCGCATTATAAGTTTACATAGGCCTACAGTAAGCTATGATTCTCAATTGGATCAGTATTTTGTTCAAAATCAGAAGGCAGAACTGGCCCTTGCTGGATATTGTATATTGTGGTAATAGGTGACGTGCCTGCATCAAAATTACTCACTTCTATTGAGCTGGGCGCACAATTGCTTCCAGTGTCACTTACGTTGCTCTCACTCTCATTAACGCTGCCGGTAGCGATCTCAGAAAAACATCCCTTACTATCACTAAATGATAATTCTGACACTTCACTGTCACTTTGAATACTTAATTCTTCAGTTTCAGAACCTGTAGGACACTTTCTTTTTGCAATTTTACAGAAAATAGGGGAAAAACACGGAACAAATCATGCACGCTGTTCACTAGTTACGCATGGCCATTAAAATCCTCTACTAAAATCGTCCTGGGCACGTGTATTGGGGAATTCCCAAGTCACAGTGGATAAGAGAACATTCTCCTGCCATCTGTTGAAGATTTTGCGTACTTCGTGCGTGAGAAGAGCCGGTCACATTATGAGTCGGTCAGAGAACCCATATATGGGTTTCTGCGTTGGAGGCATCAGACAGGCATGCCATAGCCTATATGGGTTTCCACCCGCGAAGGGTTAATCAGACGTGGCAGTCCAAGCATGGATGCTCAGTAGATGCAAACGAGTCCAATAAACATTCGTACTGCATGGAGGGGTGTATGGGTTAGTTGTGTCGTTGCTTCCAGAGCGGTAAGATCGTATAATGCAGTGAAGAAACAAGAGACCTTGTTACAATCGCTTCTCCTCTCCCGCAAGAGCAGTTCAACATTCTTACCCGTCCCCATGATTCCTCCTACATGCATCACCTCTCTCACGTGCATCTGACTGCCACCTCTGATTAATACCACTGTAGGACAGGGGTGCTAGGTGAAGCAGATTCTTCCATTTCCCCCCGAATTGTTCCTGCAATCTTTGAAATACTGCCACACCATCTGCACCATCCTGCAAATTTATATGCCTGAAAATACATTTTACATAAATGTTTTGGAGCCGGGTGGGATAGAACCTGGGAATGTGAAAGAATTCTGTTGTTCGACACCATTTTCACCTTCCAACTCCCCAGTTCTTGTCGAGTGGGAAAAAATAGTTTTATGCTGCACCCAAGGCTCCTCTCTAATGAGGCCCACCTGGGAAGGTTGGTTTTTGGGTTTCGTCACACAAGAAATTCAATGTGAGACATAATAAACCTCGAGCTATTCAGTATATTGCTCCTAAACTAACAAACGTTCCTAACCTAACAAAACAGGTGAGCTTGGCTGGGGTGCAGCCTAAATCTATCTTTTGCCCTTCATTTTTATAATCACGTTATAACTTAAGGGAAAAATATATATTGCGACTCACCCGAGTCCCCCACCACTACCGCGTGGAAAGTAGGGGTTTTGGGTGGGGAGAAAAATAATTTATTTTTCCTTTCTTCTCTTCTTCTCTTTCTTTCCCGTCTCTTTCCTCTCTTCCTCTCACCTCCTCGTCACCCTACCTATCTATCGGAACCCCTAGCGTTATAGCTATATAGGAGTCTTAACCCACTATGCCACGAATGACAGTTGAGCAGTGAAGAAAGAAAGATGTCATATATAGGTACTAAGGGTGACTTCATGCATTCGCGAGTGTCAACGCAAGAATAGCTTTTTCAAATTTTGAAATGTTTTGTTTGTTACGTAAAGAGTACTGTTGGTGCAAGGGAATTTTTCTGCATCAATTAAGCCATGTTTTATATCATAACACGGCGTTTTTAAAAATTGGGAAATATTATGTACATTTCGATTTTTTATATTATCAAATCGGTGTTTAAAGATCGTGAAATATGATGTTTGGTACAAGGGTATTTTTTTAATTGTTCGACATTTTCTATAATTCGTGAAATTTTATTTTGTTTGTTATAATGGTAATTGCAATTATTAGAGCAAGCTGCGGGCTTAACACAGCAAGCGGCAGTAGCGGCCGGCATGCGCCATAGCGGGGAAGATGCGCGGTAGGCGGTGAGGGGAAGCGGCCGATGGAAAGGGGAGCCGGGTGAGTCGGAAACTATAAACTTGCCTAACTTAATAGCTGGGTCTTAAATTATTTTGTATGTACCGGTATGTTGTTATACTATTGGCAGCCTGAAAGTGTAGGCCTACATTCAGCACACATTTTGACTTCCATAGTGCCTAGTCCATCTGACGGTATTATTTACTACGTTTTCATGGAGAATTCAGATCAATCTGAATCTTCTTACCGGATTGAAACTGTCATGAAAACGGGAACTCAGATTGATCTGAGTCTCAAGGTCAATCCCCCTAAAAAGTAGGATAGAATCGGACTGAGATCGTATTCAAACACCATGATAACACTTCCCGTATTCAGTTCGATCTCAATACGCTAATCAGACATTTCATTGGTCCTCAATGTCCTCGCGACATTCTCGTGTGTGGCGAGAAGAGTTCCATTGGTCGTGGAAAGTGGGACTAGCGCATTCTGTGGGTTCTCTCGGAAACGTTGTTTTCAATATTGGATCGAAAGTTTTACATGAAAACGGGATCGTACTGGAATGGGATCGTGTTCAGATCGATCTGAATTCTGCATGAAAACGTAGTAATTAGGAAGGCAGCGACCGCCACCATGATCCGATATGCTAAAGATGAAGATTACTAACAAGTCTTCAGGCACACCTTCTGTGGAATGGCTGAATACCATTAGCGTTAGTGGCCAAAATGTACAAGACTGTGGTTAAGGATTAAAACTTTGTAAAAGATTTAAAATTACTTCATAGCTCATTACCATTTGTCCACAATGTTATTCTTCATAATAGGCTGTATCAACTCACGCACGCTAATACCCAAGCTGATATCACATAAGTAACTTAGGCTCGTAAATTATTACATCTAACAAGCCTAGCAAGTTACTGGTAATGAGGGTATTACTCCAATTACTATAATTTACAAGAAATGTGGTGTTTACTGCGAATTTATCATTCTCTTCCATGAAATAAGGTATATGTCTCATTAGATCGATAATCAATAGCGAGATTTCAAGTTAAAGTAAGCAAAAGGGTAAAATAAATAAAATAAAAACATACCATAGGCCTACCTATTTTAGGCCTACATTTCAAGGCAAACAGAAGATCTACTGATGTGTAGGCCTATAAGGCAAGGACATACGTGGTCACAGAATTCTACACAGGATTCAATAATAAAACTTGTCTGAAAACATGCAAATACTTCGATCATGATTATGCTTATTTTCTATCAATAACATGCAATTGTTGGGCTGAACCTGTTATGAAGCACTCCTTTTGTGGGAAAACAGCATTTTATCTTCCATCAAACAACAATTAGACATTATATATCACGCGGTCATAACTACGTACTTAAATTCACCCAGAAACTTGCTCAAAATGCATTACTTCCCATATTCTACTGAACAATAAGCTGTCAATAGGGAGACATGGGCCTAGGACGAGTCCAAACAGTCGGACTTAAATCAGGTAACTATTTTTCAACTCACCAGAACTTGTTCGAGATGGTAGTGGGATTCTATTGCCCACTTTTCTTCGTGATCTCCTTACATAAGAACGTGATGATGTGAAAGAAGCACTCGGCATTTTAATATTTCCTATGATTTTCACACCAGAATGTCCTAAACAAAGGAGACACTTCCATCAAGTTGGGCAGCCATTTTCTCTTTCAGAAGACAGTTCAGTGATAGACCAATAGAGCAGTCGCTTCCAGTCATGTGACTCAAGTAATGTCAGTATGGAGGCACTTAGGCTTAAAGAATATCCTTGTTTAACTTCTGCAGGAGCATGCTTTGTTCTTTCCGTTGTTTATGTTGCAAGTTTGTACATATGGAACTCCCCACTTGACAGGTAAAAGTTCGGCTCCCCTTAATGGCTTTAATAAATTAGAAGTTCGAGCTATAAATTGTGCTCGTCCTTTTCACACATGACAGGGTTGCCAAATGCATCAATACGAAATGTAGCGCATATGTTAAAAATTATATACCCGGTATCAATAATTGCATGATATTAAGAATTTTAAATAAACCTTCCTTTTTATAGCATTATTTACTGATTATCACTTTATTTCTTATTTTTAGGAACCATCCATCCACAATTAAAAAGAGATTCTTCAGTGTTTTTCTAATGATGTTCATATCTCCACTATTTTTATATTATTTTTCTCATGAACAAGTTCTACAGAAGGTTTGTATAACTTCAAATATAAAACTTTAATTACCTATTAATCTGTTATGAAGGCATATTGCACATTAAGGTACATATTGGAGGATATGTATGTAATTTTGTTCACAGATGGTCTTAGTAAAAATAGCATGGCTGTTTTTGTTAAAACTTTTCCTTGGATAAGATGCTAATTAGCTTATAATTGAATCAATAATTAATTCTCTACGAGGCATTGTATGATAGAACAGTGACCTATAGTCCTACATCATTTTTGGGAAGTCAAGAATGCATCAGTGCTCCTTTTAAAAGCATAGCCTAATTTGTTCAAGCACCACTCTTACAATCCTTTTTACTCTAAGTTTAGTAACCAATGACAGCCCATTGAAATATTTCTTTGAAATCTTCTTGGCCTTGATGACAGATGATTTTCTTGACCTTAAGGTCAGACATCCACCATGCAGTCATTTATAGGGGCTATTCTTTAAGCCCCTCATTTACTGCTGTATGAGTGGACATAGATTTGGTGAGTCGGTAGGTTATCACTGTCAATGCTCGATCTCACAGGTGATGAATCTGAGAGGGTTCCTTGTGGGGTCGAAACATTTGTCAATCTTGGCATCGGCTTTCTATGCCCAAGGCTGAGGTTCAGTGTTGGCCCAGGTCGATGGGATTTATGTGTTCATAAATATGACAGTCCGATGTCTATAGATTTACAGGCATGTGTTCCAAGGAGCACCAACACAATCTCCCCAAAAATATATGCAATGGACATTGTGTTGTAGGATTATATTTCATGCATAATGTCGCTTGATTACAGTAATTGGTACTTAAAAATTTGGCCTCTTTAGCACCGGCCCTTGGGAAAATTCCTGATACCGGTACTGATACTGACACTAGCCCTGACCTCTGCCTTCTTGCTCTGATTGGTTTTAATGTGTACATTATGACACAGGTATACTATATTTCACAACAATAAGTTAATTGCAGTTTTCTTGTCACTATGGGAAACAAAACAATAGCATCATTCATATTTTAACTAAGGCATGTTCTGATACTGACCACTGTCTCATGGTTAGTGTTGCTGACTAAGGATCCGCAGGTCTAGGTTTGAATCCTGGTACTTCCTTGGATTTTTCTGAGGTAGGGAGGTCTGGAACGGCGTGCTCTCAGCGTCGTGATACAAACTGAGAGCCACTTGGTTCAGTAAGCCATCAATAACAGCTGTGGGAGTCGGCATGCTGACCACATGCCCCTCAATTCTGTTATCTGCTTATGGCAGTGATGAAACTCCAGTAAGCCCAGAAGATGGCAGCAACAGAGCAAGCTGGAAGCCCAACGAACCGGTTTTCATTCTCAACACCAGGAAAGTTTCAAGTCATTAACCCTCTCATGTAAGAGAATATTTTCTTGAAATAAAGTTTCAATGAACAAAAATACCTGTTCAACTACGTCTCAGTGGAAAAAGTTGATAACATGTAATATCAATTAAGTGCCTGTATGCGGTGTTCCAGGCGAGTATATGGCAACTACTGGGTCTGAGATTACACGGCCTCCTTCCTGCTATATTTATTCCTATGTTTCTTACGATGGTGCTGTTTCTTGGGCCACTCTGCATGCAGGGGTTCAGTGGATTGTGGAAACTGTACGCTGGTGAGTTTTTATATAATTTCTTATAATTACTTAACAAATGTCTGGCAGGACTCTATATTTTATAACTTGACTTGACTTGACTTCCTGTAATCCCTGTGGTGGGGCATAGAGCCTCCAAGAGGAGATTTCATTACCTACTAATTTAGTTACGCTTAGTTTCCGAACAGGACAGTTGGTAAGCCCATCGCCTCTCAACCCCCCTCCGGAAACTAAGGTATTACTTGGACATGAAAGGGCCGATAAATTTTGTCCAGAGGCTCTAATTTAGGCTTGGAGTTCTTTTACATGCCGTAAATCTATGACACGGGCCCCCCAGCTTAAGGTCCCTCCCGGAGGACTCCGTGCTCAGGATTTTATATTTTATGAGCATAATGCAAAACAAAATTGAAGTTTTTCTCCATTAGAGCTTCCTCTGAGTATTGTCTCCTGCCTTGCACAGGGTGAATATGTGTTCAATCTTCATTTAGTAAATTCATCTCCATAAATTGAAATCATAGAACAGTACAATAATATTATCAAGTATCTCTGCTCCTCTGTCATTTTGCGAGGTGTAAGAAAAGATGGAAATCACTGAGAGTGAGGTCCAGGGTGTAGAGTGAATGTTGAAACACCTCCCAGCCAAACTTTTGTAGGAGGACCTGCTGGGAAGTGTTTAAACATCCACCCTACAGCCTGCACCTCATTCCCAGTGGTTTCCATCTTTTCCTACCCCTACAAAATGTAGCCACCATTGACTTATTTCTTATTGAATGACAAAACACATTTCTTAAATGTACAGTTAATGAGCCACACTTCATCACATGCAATCCCACCCCAACGTTATTGGTCATTGCACAGTAGGCCTAAGTAGACTCATAAATATACGCATGGGTCACAAAGTTGTTTTGAAGAGTTACACATTTCTACATTTGCTGCCAAATGCAATAAAAAAAAAATTAAAGAAAATTTCGGGAACTGAATTTTTCTTCTAACCTTAACCTTAACCCCTCATTTCCCGAACAGATAATGATTTTCTATAACATTTCTTTAGTGATGTTTTAAATACTAATTTTCACAATGCTTAGCCTAGTTATATTTTCAGTATACTGTAAGCTTAAATCTTGACACTATGAAGAAGTACCGTATTTCAGTATTGAAGATTGAAATAAAACAAAACCCAGATAGAAAGAAGAAGAAAAAGAATTTCACTCAACTTTCTTAAAAGTAGATGTTGAAAATGCTGCCATGGCACGGCAGATTATTTAATCTGACCCCGAGGGCTGGATTTAGAAGAGGTGGTGGTATACAGCTTCTACTCACTAGTCTGTGCACCAAATATACCTGGGTTCAATCCCAAACCCCTCTGCAGTGCATATGATGTGAAGACATATGTCACTGTTGATAGTGATTCATCAGTCAGATGGGGATGTTAAGCCTAGTAGCCCCTTGGTGTCTTTAGGCAAGAGTAGGCTAATGCCAGCACCATATTTCCCCTTCATTTTCTCACCTCGTCGTCATCACTCGTACACCACATTACACAACATAAACATCACTATATACACTCATCTCACTAATATTAAACTTTTTTCAGTTGCACATCACCATGTAATGTGGTGCATAATATATGCACCTGGACAACGGGGTTGGCATTCGATACACACTTATACAGTCTTATAGAACATGATTTTGAAGGCACATTACTTTCAGCATAACATCTTTGAAACATGTAAATGCATATTTTATGGGAATGTTTTCTAGAAGATAAGTTTCAACTATGGAACAGTTATAAATAAGAAGAAATTGTGACCCAAGAGAGCTCTGACTCAGGAAAACCTTAATGATATTCATTCATGAATTGAAAGTGAGTCATAAAAACTCCAGGAAGATGGGATTTCTTCAGCATCTGTATTAAGGGGACTAGTTTACATACGAGGGTGAGTCAATAATTAATCCGGACTTTTCATAAACACTTTATTTATTTCAAAATACAGTATGATTTTCTCATGATTTTTCAATATAGTCTCCCTTCTTTGTATTGCACTTGGTCCAGTGGTCCACAAGCTTGTGTATTCCTGCTGAAAAGAAGGTTTTCAGTTGGTTACAAAGCCTCTGAAGCACCGCTTCCTGCACCTCTTTGTCTGAGGAAAATCGATGACCTTGCAAAGCATCTTTCAACGGCTCAAACAAATGAAAGTCCGACAGAGCAAGATCTGGACCGTAAGGTGGATGTTCCAGCACCTCTAAACCCAATTTGTGGATGGTTTCAAGGGTGAGTCGAGCCGTGTGAGAGGCGAGCGTTATCGTGCAATAGCAACACTTTCCATGTCAAAAGACCTTGTCGTTTGCTGTGAATTGCTGGTTAAGTTTGTTTGTCAACAGTGCACTGTAATATTCTTTGTTGATGGTTTTCCCCTTCTCCATGTAATCTTCCAGTATAGACGCGATGCATCAGCAGCTTTGCAACCAACTGAAAGGCAGGAATACACAAGCTTGTGGACCGCTGACCAAGCGCATTACAAAGAAGGGAGACTATATTGAAAAATACAGTAAGTAAATAAAGTGTTTTATGAAAAGTTCAGATAATTGTTGACTCACCCTCATAGTTTATATAAAAAATGTATACATCTTCATATGTGTGTAGATCAGAGGGGACAGCATTTTCAACATCTGTTTTAAGATAGGTGACTAATAAAACCAAAATCCTTCTTTTCTTGTGGGTGGATGGAAGTATTGGAGAGAGCTAAAACCTGTCAGTGATTAGATTCCCTTTGCTATGCCCAGTGACTTCATCTTTGGTTTGCACTGATAGCCTTAGTAATAAAAGCCCAAATCCAGAGGCGCTGACTTAAAAATATTTGTTTGGGGGCAAGAATTGGATTTTTAATAGTTATACATAGGCCTTGTGTGATAAAAGCTTAAAGGTTGGGAAGGCACTTATGTCCAAATCATTCATTCAACAAAATACTACTTACACATCTCTCACAATTTTAGGATTCCTTGAATCTCTTTACCATTTTACTTTCTGACATATATATGTAACTTAGTATACAGTGCGCCCGAGAACAGTCTCCGCAGTTGCTATTTGCTGGAGAGAGGGCTAGCTGCAGCAGTTACGTTGGCAACACGAGCTTTTATAAAAACAAACCGCCAGCTGTGTATGCAGGCAGGCAGAGGTCATTGTCACTTTATCAATGGGTGCATTGTCTAATTACTAATCAGTACATATTGCAGTGTGCAAGCATTTAGATTGAATATTGTGACAGCACTTCCAGCACCTGCAATGATCGGCTGTGGTGAGTGCCAACTTCTCCAACAAGTAGCCGCTGCGGAGACTATTCTCGGGCGCACTGTAGAAAAAGTATTGAGATCTTGACAAAAAATCAAAATCAAGATTATTTATCAAATTGCCCAGAATCTAGTTTTTATAACTGAAATGTTGAGGGGACTTTTCATGAAAACTTTTTAGAAAAATTTGATTTTTTGAGGAAAAAAAAAAGGCTTTAACTATTTTAATAACAATGTAAAATTTGAAACTTCTATCTGCAACTAATGAAATGGCTCTATCTGTTTTTCTGTAAAAATGACTTGGGGGTACTTTGCTTTTATCCATTTTCTTTTTTTCCTAGGGTATCTCCATTACAGTACATGAAAACGTACCACAGTAAACTTTTAGAGAAAATTAAAATGAACATTTTTTTTTGTTAAACACATTTCTTTATACAATTAAGGAATCAAGAAAAAAAACAAAATAAATAAATGTGAATTTCAGAATTTACATTATCTAAAATATGAATAATGTGCTTTTGTCTCCCATAGTAACAAGAAAACAAAATCTACTTATTGTGAAATGCAGTCATTTAGCTCAGTCGTAATGAACACACCAAAACTAATCAGAACAAGGTGGTTTAGGCTAATAGGCAAGAGGTCCTGGGTTCAAATCAAACATCGTTTGGCTTGACTTTTTATGGTTTCCTTATTCATAAAGACGAACGCCACTTTGTCGCCGGATATTATAATTGTTATAACCGAATATCAAAAAATAAGACATCACAGATGAACACGACTGAATTATTACAAGAGACTACTGATACACACAGACATTCTGCACATGTGATAAGTGCAGTTAAAGCATGCATAATAAGCCTAATAATAAGTATAATAATAATAATAATAATAATAATAATAATAATAATAATAATAATAATAATAATAATAACAAAAATCATGGTAATGATATTATTAATAAAATATTATAGACTGAAATGTAGATATTTTCTTGAACAAGCTTGAATTAAAAAATGTATTCAAATATTGTACTGCATAGGTCCACAAAATCATCTCCACATAAAAATAGCAATAATTAAAATAGACCAATGCCATATATTATATTGATTTTATTTAAATTGCATGCTCTTTTATGATTTATTTACTTGACCAAAGAAATGTAATTCTATTGAAAGGTGGAACAATTATTTATTCAGTTAGCATATGTGATGCTATAATGGAAAATATTATATGAAACATTTAGTAAGATCCTTAAATCTATTTAACCTGGAGGTTATACATTAATTTTTGAATGGTAGGCCTACATATTGGTTTCTTTCATCAACCTTGAAACTTCAATATTTTATATATAATTCTAAACAAGTGTATGTGAGAAAGTAGGTCACAGTGGAATGATAATTCTTTCACACTGGCCGTGTGTAGGCTAAGATGGACAAGTGAAGTCAGAATGAATAATTCAATGCCATAGCCGGGATTTGAACCAGGATCTTTGGCTCTTCGTGCCGATGCTCTAACCAACTGAGCTACCATGGCAACGTGCCGGTACAACATTAAATTCTCCAACTGACTCACAATCCCAGTATACCTCCAGGCGTTCTCAATATGAGATACAAACCCAGTGGCGACTTACAACCTTACAACCTTTAAGACCTGGGCTTTATAGTAAACCACTAGTAGGTCACAGTGGAATGATAATTCTTTCACACTGGCCGTGTGTAGGCCATAGTAGCTCAGTTGGTTAGAGCATCGGCATGGAGAGCCGAAGATCCTGGTTCAAATCCCGGCTATGGCATTGAATTTTTCATTCTGACTTCACTTGTATGTGAGAAAGTTCGTGCAACATATTTTGCAGCATGTATTTAGTATTACGATAGGTTCCCCTACATTTTCTAAACTTCATATACATTTACTTTTCTCCAGTGCTTGTGATTTAATACATAATTTTATGTTTCAATGAATTTCATATAAATAACATTCAAATGTCACTTATTTTCTTTATAATTTTCTTTTACAGAACCCATGTACTGGATAACAAACTTAAAGGACTTAATATGGCTGAGAAACCACTTAGTGGCACCACTGTCTGAGGAATTCACATTTAGAGCCTGTATGTTGCCACTCCTACTCCAGTGCTTCCGCCCGCTCACAGCAGTTTTTATCTGTCCGCTCTTTTTTGGAGTTGGTAAGACTTTTTAATAGCTCTGTCATTTTCAAGTTGCCATGTTATGTAAAAGATTTTATCTGCCACAATGTTACAATCTAGAAACATGCAGATAAACTTGTTTTCACCTCTTGAACTGAACAAACCAGAACAAAAAAGGGCTGGAATTTGTATGCAGAAGTAATGCATTATGTCATCTGTCTACCTGTGAGGGTATGAAAAGGAAGGCATGTTCCCTAAAGTGCATGATGACTCATTTATTTTCTCATCTTCCACACCCTCTCATCCAGAAAACAATGCCCTACAGAGCATAATTGATAATACAGTCACAGATCTTCAAAATCGGTTAGTCAGATATATATATATGTTTTTCCAATCTTGAAAAAACAGTATTTCTAAATTTTATTAAAACAAATACCGGTAAATCTATCAAACCGATCACTATCAGAATTGAAAACACAGATATTAAAGAATCAGATGACCCTACAGTCAATGCATATGAATATAAGAATATTTGAATTTTGAATTTTTGTGGTGAATTTGAGTACTGGTACCTCATTAAATTTCCTTATATAAACGCTCAATTAAATCATAAACCTTTGGACCTGATGTTGATAGATACTTTGTAATTGCTGCACTGTTGTCACCATTTCTGGTACCTCATTAAATTTCCTTATATAAACGCTCAATTAAATCATAAACCTTTGGACCTGATGTTGATAGATACTTTGTAATTGCTGCACTGTTGTCACCATTTCTGTCACCAATTCTGTCCAAGATCTTTGAATCTCTCATGCATAAACAGTTATTGGAATATCTAAGAGGCATAATATCACCCAAACAGTATGAGTTTTTGGAAGGAAAATCCACGTGTTAGCTAGGCTACTGAATATGTAGTCAAAAAGATCATCACAGCTTTTGAAAATAAGGATCTACTATCACTAACAGCCTGTGATCTAACTAAGGCCTTTGACACCATAGATCATAACCTGATAATTAAAAAGTTACAATACTATGGGGTTAATAACGCTGAGTTGAACTTAATTCAGTCCTTTCTGTATGACAGGAAACAGTTTGTTAGTATAAACGACCAAAGTTCCGATATTCGATCCATAAACTGTGGAGTTCCACAGGGATCTATACTGGCACCATTACTTTTTCCCATTGCAGTAAATGATCTGTCTTATAATATACCAGTGGATATCGTGTTATATGCCACTCTAATATCTTCCGATAAAAGCTTAGATTGGATGAAACAAATGGAAATGGATGGCCTCAAAGCTGCAAAGGACTGGTTTGGTAGAAATGGGTTTGCTCTAAATGATTCAAAGACTCAGAAATATTCTTTTGATCTTATAAGGAGGATACCTAATAACTGCGACAATATAAAGTTACTTGGTTTTCACCTGGACTCTAAGCTTACTTGGAAGCCCCATGTTGAAAATATTTTTAAGAAAATGGCCAGAGGTATTTTTGTTCTAAGAAGAATTAAGAATTGCATTTCACTCGAGGTTTTAAGGTCTGTGTATTTTGCTCTTTTACAAAGCCATGTATTGTTTATGGAATATATCTCTGGGGTCATTCCAGGGAAACAAATTCGATTTTACTTTTCCAAAAAAAGGCCCTGAGGATAATGGCAAACAAAAGTCAGAGAGAAAGCTGTAGACCTCTTTTTACTGAAATGAATATTATGACAGTTTTTAATTTATATGTATTTTATTCTACCTTATTTGTCAAGAAGAATCTAGAGAGTTTTACTGATATAGAAATGCATAATTATAATACAAGACACAGGGCAGATTTAAATTTACCAAAGTGTCGTTTAAATAGCTCTTATAACACTTGTTTTTATAATGGAATTAATTTATTCAACAAACTGCCTTTAAGCATCCGTTGTTTACCCATAAATAGTTTTAAAAATTATGTATATGCATGGCTAATAAGGAGACCATTTTACTCTGTACACAAATTCCTTACTGCTGACTTTGTCTTATAAGAACTGTTATTATGTATATTGACGATGCCTCACCTGTATGGACATAGGCTAATAAACATTATTATTATTATTATTATTATTATTTTATTATTATTATTATTATTATTATTATTATTATTATTATTATTATTATTATTTGGGGAAGATACTTGTTCCACAGTTTCTGCACTCTTGGTAGAACAATGAGACTCTCTAGGGATGGTCCGGTCAAATATGATTCTAGGTAAATTATTAAGTTGTGGAAATACTTTCTACTAATTTATTCAGCTTCTGCAATAGTAGAATTATGGTAGTGTGCCACAGAATAATATGATGCAACATTTGAGGCAGGCGACGTAATAAATTTATAAGGCTAGCAACACAGTTGTTGACTATTTGGATTCCAGCAAGCGACCTTATGAACCAGGGCATGCCTTCTCATTATATAGTGGAACCCTAAAATTCTTGTGAGAAGCAATATCTCGTATACTAGGGGCTTTCCTCACCATTGCCAAAATGAATCTAGCTTCCTTATTGGTCAGTAAATGGCATTTTAATAAGCGTCACTACTCAAACTGCGGCTTACGAATTTCGCTGGGAATCCCCTAAAAGAGTGTTACTTATGCTTGTCCTACATGCAGGACAGGCATAAGTACGGCTTCCTCATCATCCTACAGCAAATTGTATGTACTTTAATGCTCTGTAATTTTTATTAGTGGATATTAATTAATAGGTCTTAGGGGCCCAAGGGAGAGTGATGTGAAATATATGAACTCAGGAAGAGAGTTCACTTAGCCTCTCCTCTCCTCTCCAACCTCACCCTCACCTGCACGTGGTGGGCCCTACTAAGCCGACTAATCCAGTCCAAGGATGAGGTAACCAATCCCTTCGGCGGGCTGGATCGGCAAACAGACGAGGAGATGGGGGTCATGACAGGGCTGCTTGGGAGTAGCCTGAGATAAGGCCTGTCATGATAGTGTGGGTCCACACTTGGATAGGTGGCGGAGGAGCCTCTTAGTAGGTCAACGGCAGGGTTGTTATGAAAAAAGCCGGCCTGATTTTAACTGGCCGGTTTTAACCGGTTTTATCCACTTGAAAAAAGCCAGGCAATTTTATCCGGATAAAATCAAATTGAATAAAAATAATGGAAGTTTCTTTCATGGATTTATTTCCAAACATCACAAATTTAAAAGTTACAAGCTCAGAACCTGTAGTAGGCCTACTTAGGCCTACTGAGTGCAAACGAAGAGCTACCAGTTTTATCCACCTGAAAAAAGCCAGGCCAGATAAAATCAAATTGAATAAAAATAATTGAAGTTTCTTATATGCTTTTATTTCCAAACATCACAAATTTAAAAGTTACAAGCTCAGAACCTGTAATGCTTACTGAATGCAAATGCAGAGCTACCAGTTTTATCCACTTGAAAAAAGCCAGGCCGGATAAAATCAAATTGAATAAAAATAATTCAAGTTTCTTTCATGTTTTTATTTCCATACATCACAAATTTAAAAGTTACAAGCTCAGAACCTGTACTAGGCCTACTTAGACCTACTGAGTGCAAATGAAGAGCTACCAGTTTTATCCACTTGAAAAAAGCCAGGCCGGATAAAATCAAATTGAATAAAAATAATTCAAGTTTCTTACATGTTTTTATTTCCAAACATCACAAATTTAAAAGTTACAAGCTCAGAACCTGTAATGCTTACTGAGTGCAAATGCAGAGCTACCAGTTTTATCCACTTGAAAAAAGCCAGGCATTTTATCCGGCTAAAATCAAATTGAATAAAAATAATTGAAGTTCCTTTCATGTTTTTATTTCCGAAGATCACAAATTTAAAAGTTACGGTACAAGCTCAGAACCTGTAGTAGGCCTCATTTTTATCCACTTGAAAAAAGCCAGACATTTTATCCGGCTAAAATCAAATTGAATAAAAATAATTGAAGTTCCTTTCTTGTTTTTATTTCCAAACATCACAAATTTAAAAGTTACAAGCTCAAAACCTGTAGTAGGCCTACTTAGGCCTACTGAGTGCAAATGCAGAGCTACCAGTTTTATCCACTTGAAAAAAGCCAGGCATTTTATCCGGCTAAAATCAAATTGAATAAAAATAATTGAAGTTCCTTTCTTGTTTTTATTTCCAAACATCACAAATTTAAAAGTTACAAACTCAGAACCTGTAGTAGGCCTACTGAGTGCAAATGCAAAGCTACCAGTCTTATCCACTTGAAAAATGCCAGGCATTTTATCTGGATAAAATCAAATTGAGTAAAAATAATTTAAGTTTCTTTCATGTTCTTATTTTCAAACATCACAAATTTAAAAGATACAAGCTCAGAAACCTAAAATTGTATTTAGTGTAATTTAATACAGTGAGTCTCATGCAAGAGTTGGCCAATGACACAGGTTTCTGCGTCGCGGCGGGCACAGCAAATAAAGCCGTGATCGGTGTAATGATTCAGGTTCTCACATTTACAGTTAAAATTACAATGTAAATAACCATGTACCTCATCACAAGAGATGTTGAAATTGGTCTCCTCTTGCATCCACACAATACTGGCACCATTTTAGGAAATTTTCTTTTACGCGCATCAGTTCAGCTTCCGTAATAGAGTTAATTTTTCTTGTGATATTGTCTGCTAGTTCTTCTAATGTATGGGAAATTGACCTAAACACTTTATTTTTGAAGTTTCCCCATAAATAATAGTCACATGCTGTTAGAAGAACTTAAAAACAATATCACAAGAGAAATTAACTCTGTCTCGGAAGCTGAAATTATGCGCGTGAAAGAAAATTTCCTGAAAAGGTGCCAGTATTGTATGGATGCAAGAGAAGAACATTTCCAGCAGCTCTTGTGATGAGGTATGTGGTTATTTTCATTGTAATTTTAACTGTAAATATGAGAACCTGAATCATTACACCAATCGCGGCTTTATTTGCATAGATATTTCACCCGATCGCTCGGGAGATGGAGCTGTACCCGCCGCTTCACAGAATCCCACGTCATTGGCCAACTCTTGCGTGGGACTCACTGTACCACTCCACTGTGTAATTCCCAGCAATAGTTAATTACCGTATTTACTCCAATATTTTGCACCCTCGAATTTAATGCGCACCCTGATTTTGAAACTTAAAATCATAAAAAAAGAGTTTGTTAGCGAATGTAATGCGCATCAATAGGATATTTTATTTGGAATTTTGTTTTAGTATTTATAGAATAATGAACCAACACATAAACATTTACAGTTAACTGTCAGTTTTAGGCCTACAAGTAGACCTATAGGCATGGCTCATCAATATTCACTAATGTGTTCATCACTGGAATCCTCGGAGGTGCTTATTTTTATTGCTAAATGGACAAACAAAATGTTAAATGCATGTTTCACAATAAAAGCTGACACCACTCTTAAATGAGTTTAAAATTGACAATGCACAATATTCCACATTTGCACTATAGAACTGACAAAAACTATTTTTGCATTATGTTTCAGAAATTAAATTTCATATCGTGTAGGCTAACGATAAAATGAACGAAGTCGAGAATTATAGCAGTGCCTTGTTATGTAGATCAATATTACCTCCGACCTACGAAACGGAGTTGTACTAGAATTTAACGCGCACCTCAGTATTGAAATCTACAAATGGACAAAAATAGGGCACGTTATATTCAAGTAAATATGGTAAATTCACCATTCATCATAAGACTCTTGCATATTTGCTTTATTCTGCCTGTTGATGTATACAAGCTTCTGGGCTTTTTCATTGCCTAGTCTGTTTCTCAATTTTGTTTGTATTAACCCAAATGAAGAAAATACTCTTTCGATTGATGCAGAACTGGCTAGCATATGATGTAAAGATTCTATGGCTTGACAAAATTCCAGTGATAGGTGATTACGCTTCAGATTTGTGTAATTGATGGAGAAATAAGTATAAAAAATCCCTTTAGGTAGGCCTACAGGGCACAGGCTGAGGTAGATTTCATAGTGCTTTTTATGAATTTATTGGGGTAAGTGTAGAATAAAAACTGAAATATTTTTTTATAAAAAGAGAGTTGTTAATTATGTATTAATTGATATCTTTTATTATTTCATTTTTAATTTGGCCAAGGATTATTGTTCTAAAGATATTTAACTATTATTTTTAATATTTCAAACTTTATTTCATTGGTAATTTTAGCCTCAGTTGGTCCTCTGAATTCATTTCGGCATGCGTATTGGCTGAGGTACATTTTGAAGTGTTTTTGACTTTCAAAAATTCAAATCTCTCCTTTTATGAGCGCTATTGAGAAACTAATTGTTGATTTAGAGATTACTCATCAAGAGCTTTTCAACGATACTCCACAAACATGGTTTTAAAAATTTTTAATTTCCACCCTCACCCCCACAACCACTGTATCATTGGTGTCTAATTTATGCATACTAAGTTTCCCTCTAAACCCCATAGGGCCCTAAATATAATTTTTTTCAAAATTTCAACCCGCTCCCACTCCCCCAACCAGGAAAAATTGATTTTAGCCGGCTAAATTTGATTTTAGCCGGCTAAAATTGAAAAAAGCCGCTGGTCAGGTCTTTTTCAATTTTAGCCGGCTTTTTTACAACCCTGGTCAACGGCAGCATCGAAGGTCCAGTTAGGTGACTTACTGCGAAGGGGTAGGAGGAACTCTGTAGCCAAGGTAAAGGCAACCTCCTAGGAGTTAGGAACTCCAAAATCAAATCCTCTGGCCCTCCAGGTTGGGGGTTGGGCTGAGGGCTAGCAACCCCATTCCATAAAAAGAGAAACGCTACAAAACCTCAAGGAAATGAAAATAACCAGCTGTCAACAAAAGTACAACTTGGCAAACGAAAATGGAACAATGATTTTAAATTAGCGACATGGAACCCTTGGAATAAGGAACTGGAGAATGGTTGCATTAGACTGTGACAAATGGAAGAATTTTCTTGAGGAGGCTAAGACTCAGAAATGAGTTGTTAAACCACTGATGATGATGATGATGATGATGATGATGATGATGATGATGATGATGATGATGATGATGATGATGATGATGATCATGAATTAATAGGTCTTAAGGGCCCTATAGGCTATTGGCCTTTGGTAATACAGCTTCAGACCACATTATATTCATGCAGGCGTAGAAAACAGAACCATGTAATGAGAACAGAAAGGGAACATCCTGGGCAGCTTTTAAGTTCAATTTGACATTCATGTTTTGTGAGAGAGGAAAACCCTGCTAAAGCCAATATAATTAAGGAATCGCGCACAATGTGCATTATCTTAACCTAAGACTTAACCTACCCAGTCCTGAACCCGGGAAAGGGATTTTTCACTACTGAAAAATCCCCGACCCGGCCGGGAATCGAACCCGGGCCGCCGGAGTGGAAGGCAGGCGCGCTACCGACTCACCCACGGAGACGGACTATTGTACGGAGCCAATATTGTACTAAGATTGGACGGCGGCAAATGAATGTGAATCTGAAAGGACTGCCTCGCTCAGTTATTATACAGGTTATCCCAGATAAAATTTTTGAAGTGAAACTTCTTTAGCCGCGGTAGGGGTAAATCGAGAGCTTGTGTAACGCTAAAAAATTGTCACGAAATTAATGTAACGCTCAAAATCGTCATGAAATTAGTGAGGTGTGATGGAACGGACTGCACAGAAAACAATCAACTCAATGATTAGGCTTATCCAAAGTTTAAAAAATCCAAAAATTCGAAACTAAAAAATCGAAAATCCAAAATTTAAAAAACCCAAAATTAAAAAATCAAAAATCCAAAATAAAAAATAAAAAATCAAAGATCCAAAATTTAAAAAATCTAAAATAAAAAGATCCAAAATTCAAAAGTTCAAAAATCCAAAATAAAAAGATCCAAATATCTAAAATTTAAAAATAAAAATTCAAAAATTTAAAATAAAAAATATAAATAAACAAAAAATCCAAAATAAAAAATAAAAAATCTAAAATTCAAAAATCCAAAATTTAAAAATTCCAAAAACCCAATATTAAAAAGTCCAACAATCCAAAATTCAAAAAACCCAATAATCCAAAATCGAAAAATTCAAAAATTAAAACAAGTTTCACTTCTGTCGCGTGGCGTTCCACGCTCACTTTTTTTTTTTCTACTTGTGATTTGTAAAGTATTGATGGCAATTCCATTTATGGTTCCACATTTTTCATGGCCACAGGCTTTCACGAAATTCATGTAATTATTGGAACCACTTTTCTCTTAATATGGCTTCTACAACATATAAACTTTCATTTCTCTTCAAAACACCACTTCGGATTCGAAGCTGCCGCCTGATCTTGACATTTTGTAGATGTTGTATTCAAAACAGACTTGTGCTTTTCCCATGGTTCCTTGAGTTATAGCTAGCTATACAGGTAATATATTTTTCTGTTGCAGCACATTTTCATCACATGGTTGAAAGGATGAGAAGTGGTCTGGATTTCAAGAGAGCTCTAATGATATCATGTAAGCAGTGACAGTAAATTATATTTGCAATCAACTGTTATTCATCTTCAAACATTCTTCAGCATTTCAGTATATATTTTTGTTTGCTTTCAGGTTTTCAGTTTTCATACACAACACTCTTCGGTGCCTATTCAGCATTTTTATTTGCAAAAACTGGTAAGTTCTGTTTCTGCTTCTTTAAATTAAAACTTTGTTTTTTACTGATGAAATACTGGTATGAGAAGAATAGTGTTGAAATATTAAATTGCTTTGATACCTTAAAGTACCTGGAACATTATGTGGAACAGCATATGTGTGACTTATATTATAATTTATAATCTATAGTTTTTATACATAGCTGCTTCATGAATTATCATAAGTCGATACCTATATAATGAGGGGAAGTGTTTGTCTGTCTATGCGCAATAATCAGAGATTTTAAATGTAGATTGACTGAAGGGTGGCTGAATGCATCTCGAAGCAGGATTTGTATTTTTTACTTTCATTCATGAGTTATGAGCGAAAAACTGGCAGAAAGCGTTGAATTTTAGCACTGGATTTTGCCAATACATTTACAATCATGGAATTAATTGTTCTGATTGCCATTGAAAACTGAGAAAGAAGAACATTGCTAAAATAAATAGGTCAAAAGGTTGAGGACAATCATTTTCTTTTTATTGTACTCTTTCTTCTTCTTCTTCTTACTCAATGTTATGGCCTCAGCAAGAATAATACCATGTAGCCAGTAAAAAAAAAAGTTTATTGTAGTGGAACAACATGCACAATTTATTTATGTACTCGGCTGACGCCTTATAACCAGTGTAATATTGTCACATCTATTTGTGCTCTTTTTAATAAAAGGAGATTAATCTGAAACACTGCCAAAGAATGACAGCCATTCAGATAAATGAAAACACAAACAACACCCATTAAATAATAATTAAGGAGAGACTAAACCAATATTACCCAATTAAAGAAAGATCCTGATCTTTCACACTTTTTTCTTTATTATTCTGCGCATATGTCTTTATATCGAAGACAAGTAAAAAAAATCTGATGTGAAAGTCACATAACTTCCTCTGCCCAAATAAAAGTTAGCAGTATTCACATATCCTTGTACAGTCGGTCAAATAAAAAACGTCGGGACTCGTATGCTGTTAAAATTAAAGTTTTGACGCATTAGTTCACAAGTTTCCTATAAAAACACAAAATACAGGCCATTTTCGGAACATATGAGGCCATGCGGCAGGAGGGAAAATATGAACAAGGAGGGAAAAAATGAACATCGCGGAAAGCGCAACACATGATATTCAACTTAATGCATTGTCATAATTAATTTTGCTTTGTGTCATCGCCACATAAAAATGCTAACGTGAGAGAAAGTGTAGTTAGGGCTGTAATTGACCTGCATTTTTCGGCCTCTGAAGCAACGAGAAGGTTCCATATTTATGAAAGAGCAGCTCAGAGGTGGAAACGTTACTATAATGCGACCGGAAGTTTTCATAGCAAACGTTGATCTGGCCGGACGCGTATTTCGATGCTAAGATTGGTTGCAGATGCTGAGCGTAAGTATTTGATTTTGCACTAGAAGTACCAGTATTATAAAATAAAATCTTAAAAAAATGCTCCTTGAATAAACATATTCCTCGCGAATCTATTAATTATTAATATTATAAAAATTTGCAACCAAGAATATGGCGGACTTGAGGCATATAGCCACAGCCTTCTATACATGTTTGTTTTGGAACAAAACTGACTAAATAATCAAGAAAATACATGGATAGACAAGAGGCGTGTGTGAACCTAACCTTAAGTCTTCCTGTACATGCGCATATGCTCGTTCGTGATACTTAATCAAATACCGCCCGACGTTTTTTATTTGACCGACTGTACAGAATCACAAGACACAATTTTACGCTAATTATGCTGTAAATACCTTATAGCCCCTCATTTGAATGTTGCGACTAAAAACACAGGCTATGGACAAACTAAAAAAAAAGAAGAAAAAACAAGTGACTGCAAACGTTTATTGAACTTTCCGCCATTCAGAATAATTTCCGAAATTTATCGAATATTCCCCTCAGATATTTCTTTACTGTAAGCATGGCCAACAATACATCTTTCTCACTTTACGTACTTATATAGAATAAGAGGCCGTGAATGTCCGCGTATTGAGTTGTTCACCAGGCAAGACAGAGTATCTACAAACAATGGGTAGTTTACAAGCACCCTTCAGAGAATTTTTTTTGAAAAAAGTTTCAAATAAAAGTTTTAGCTCTTGGTATAAGCACTCCATGTACAAAATTTAAAGGAAATCGTTAGAGCCGTTTTTGAGAAAATTGTGACAAACAAAAATTTATTTGTGTAAAGTCCCCTTAAAAATAAGGGAAAGTTGTCACCACTCTTCGTGTCACAGCCTCAGAAGGTACCTAACCCAAATACAAAATTTTGTTTTCGTATGACTTTCCATTACATGAGGCCGTATTGCAAAGAGTGTGTATTCACAATGGGTGGCTTATAACTACCCTTCAGAGAATTTGTTCGAAAAAATGTTTCAAATAAAAGTTTTAGCTCTTAGTATAAGCAACCCAAGTACAAAATTTAAAGAAAATCGTTAGAGCCGTTTTCGAGAAAATCGCGAAAAACGAAAAATTCTTAATGTAAAGTCCCCTTAAAAATAAGAGAAACTTGTCGCCAATCTTCATCTCGCATCTTCAGAAAGTACCTGACCCAAATACAAAATTTTGTTTTCATACGATTTTCTGTTTTCGAGCTAGCCTGTTCACAGATATTCCACACAGACACACTGACACACAGACATGTTTCCAAAAATAGTATTTTTGGATTCAGGGGACTTCAAAACATGTATTTATGCTAAAAACTCAACTTCGAATTTGGGGGTCGAAAACAATACTTCCTCTACCTATAGTACCTATGGTACGGGCAGAGGAAGTAATATTAGTAGTGTACAATTTCTATTTATGTGAAGGAATAAAACATTTCCATATTAATATAAAGTAAAGTAAAGTAATCCAAATACAGGCCACGGAGGCCCAGAGGGTTCCAGGAGGTTGAGGCTCCCAGATTTTGGACATTCGGCACTTAAAGGTGGTAAGGTTGTCAGCCTAACGCACCGGCTGCCTTTACCCCTAGGATTGCTCCTGGTACTCATTTCTGTTAGAGGCTGAGTCGACCTCAGGGCCATAGTGCCACCAGAAGGATTAGGCTGATTAAAAAACTCCAACAACCTCATCGGGAATCGGACCCACGACCTTCCGGTTTGTAGCGCAGTGCCTCAACCACTACGCTAAGGCATACCCCTCCATATTAATATACTGGATTAAATTCTTGTTAAATTATTATGTAATATGGCAGAAATAAATATTTATTGTTTAGTATACATTAATATTATTTTATAGTATATTATATGGCATAAATACTTGTCATGGCAACCATACAGTTAAGCTCCGTGCGGTAGAAGCAAGGTCTGTAGACCTTGTGGCAGGGGGGTTATTTTACATCTAGTCGGCCTTGTTGCCATAACAGAGTACCATGTTATATACATAGGGAAATGCGTTTCTAGTAAAAATCAAATACGTGATAAGGAAAATAAACTTTAAAAATAAGTCTGGTAAGGTAAAAATATTGGTGAAGTGTAGTAGTGTAGTAGTGTGTCTATGTGTTATGTTATGTTATGTTATGTTATGTTTAAACTGGGACGTTATGGGCTAATTAATTGTCTATTGTCCTTAATTATCCCATGTGCATATAAATATATGAGGGTAAGTCAATAAGTATCTGCCATCTCTATTTTAGATTTATTGCAATAACAAAACAAAACTTTCAATTACCTCATTTTTCAACAAAGTCCCCTTGCTTCTCATTGCATTTGATGCAACGTTGCAAAAGCTTTCTGAGCCCTCAGAAAAAAAGTTTTTTGGCTGAATAGCAAGCCTGGCTAATTTGCGTATGTTTTGCCATTTCATCGACAATCACTCTTTGGTTTAACTGAATCATCATACACACTTGCTCAATGTTGGCGTCATTAGTGGACGTGGATGGCCGTCCTGTTCTTTCCTAGTCCTTCACTTGTCCAACCACTTTTGAACTTTTCAATCCTTTCATACACGCTTCGCCGTTGTTGCCTCCATGTTGTGCAGAAAGTCTTCGATGGATATTGGCTCCTGGTACACCTTCAGAAGACAAAATACAGATCACTGCACGCTGTTCTTCTTTGGTGCAAACGCTGAGCAGTGCAGCCATGTTTAATGTGCAACAGCGCAACACACAGTGGAGTCATAATGGTCAAACTTTCTACAGTGAGTCCCAAGAGTTGGCCAATGACGCAGGTTTCTGCGTCGCTGAGGACACAGCTCCAACTCCTGGGTGATCGGGTGAAATATCTACGCTAATAAAGCTGCGATCGGTGTAGTGATTCAGGTGCCCACCGCGACACAGAAACCCGCGTCATTGGCCAACTCTTGCGTGGGACTCACTGTACAAGCCGAGATAAATTAATAACATCTTGATGTGCACGAGCACAAAGCGGTATAGCCAGCCTACAAAACATTAAACAAAAAGTGTGGATACTTATTGGCTTACCCTCGAACCTACATCTGTAGGATAAGTACATTGATCAATCTACTCACCCTCTACCTTCTTTCAGGTCATTTTGTAGCGCCGTTCGCTGCTCATGCGTTCTGCAACCACATGGGGTTCCCAGACTTTGCAGAGATTCTCACGTACAAAGAACCACAGAGATCGATGCTCATGTCGCTGTTTGTCATCGGCCTCGTGGCGTGGTGCCTGCTCCTCACTCCGCTCACCAATCCAGCGTGGTATGACAACCACCTGTTCTGGAAAAACTATTAAGACGTTAACCAAGTATTCTCACAAAGCAGTGTTTTACTTGAGTTGATATTGAGCATTAGATGTAAAGGAGAAACATGAAACAGTACCTGATGTTAAATATTTATGGGTCCATTGACAAAATTTCACATTTTAATAACCCCAGAAAACCATTTATAACAATATAATTTATCTTAAAATAAATAGGAAGTTTATATAGTGAAGTTACAAAATATCTAATAATACTTGAGATGGAGATTTTACATACATACTTCACTAATTACAGAAAACTAACCTGAACATGTTTCGAGCCTGCCTCTAGACTCATCCTCAGCTATACTCCATCTGAGGTAGGGACATCAGCTGCGACACCTGGTGGATGTTTAACCAATCTCTTGATTAAATTATCTTCGGCGGGTATTTCAAAATTCATCAGCTGGTCTTTGTACAAAGACAAGATTGGTTAAACATCTGCCAGGTGTCGCAGCTGCTGAGCCTACCTCAGATGGAGTATAGCTGAGGATGAGTCCAGAGGCAGGCTCGAAACATGTTCAGGTTAGTTTTCTGTAATTAGTGAAATATGTATGTAAAATCTCCACCTCGAGTATTATTAAATATAATTTATGTTTTGAATCCAAATCCATATATGTCTTCAACTTGTGACTTTATGATTATATGTCATGTCTATGACTAAGAATTTTAGTTTCTGAAAATATATTCTCAAACTAGAGTCAACCCTCTTTTTTTGCTTAAATTCTCATTTTAAAGAAGATAATTTATTACCATAAGAAGAGTGTACTTAATTCCCATTTTCAAGAAAACTCCATTTCTAAGGAGTAAATATTTTGAGAATTTACAAATATTTACCATAGAGTAATGAACTTCTAAACTTGTGAAACAATTCTGATTCAATGGATACAGGAAAAGATAAACTTTTTTTTTTAATGTTTACCAACTTCAAATTACTGAAGAGCAGAGAAGAAATTGCCCTTTATCAATATCTAGACTAGGTAAAATTGATTAATATCAGAGTAGACTCTTGGTTTTGCGATATAGTCCCTGATTTTGATCAACTTACCTTCTGATTAGATTTTCTCTAGTTATTAAGTGCCAAAATGGTACTTTATGAGATTGTATGGGGGATGGGAATAATGTCTGTCCGTCTGTCTGTCCATCTGTGTGCCTGTATGCACCATAACTCAAATACGCTTTTTTGGATTTTCATGAAATTTGGTATATGCATTTATAATGTCCATGGCAAGAAGCCTATTGATATTGGACCAAATCGGTTGACCGGTACCGAAGTAAAACCCAATTTAGTATCTATTTTAATAGATTATATTAGAAAGAATTTATCAAATGCAAATCACTTCTCATGACAACATATTGTTTTACAGTGTTCATATACAGCCTTGGAAGTTGCAACACAGTTAGCTGTGACAAATAAAACTACCCACATACCGGTATTCCTTCACACATACTTATCAAACTAGACCTTTGTTCTTCCATAAGCCCTGCTTAATGAATCGCTCTAGAGCTTAACTCGGAAATCAATTACAAAAATAACTTATTTTCTGCATATCATAATTGCAATTATCACTGATTAAACAAAAGCATTCTGGCACTTTGTTAAACCCGTTTACCTGATTTTATTTCATTGCCCCCTTGTGTTGAAGCACTCTTGTTGAATTTTGTTATTAATACAAAATGTGTTAAGATACTGTACATTACACACATTTTTATATGTCAGTAGTTTTTTTGTTTATTGAGGTAGAGATTTATGTTTAGCATGCATTCCTCATGCGCAAGGAAGATACATTGATCATTTATAGGCCTAAACTAAACAATTAATAATCAATGAAACTTCAAAAAATCCTACTTTGAAGTGAATTTCACAATTAGAAAGCTCAGCATGAGAAAAACTAACTGAGATTCGAGTCTCCTGGCCCACAAAACTCCTCCATAGTGAGTTCCGTCCAAATCGAACAATGTTTCCTCATTTAGGCCTATATTCATTTTCCCTCTTCCGTCTAGGTTGAAAATTTCAGATGTCTGCGGGCCTTGGCATTATAAACAAATGAATCGACCAGGGTGGGCTTACAAAATTCAAGGAATCACAATGCTTTTATTTTCAAGGTATGACAAAAATAGGCAAGGCCACCTGCAATTGATTTGACAATTGAAATATATTACTGAAAACTGGTGCTTTGAAAGCGCAAAAATTGCACTTCTTGCCCTTTTTCACTCATAACTCGCGAACAAAGGTGAAAATTAAAAATCCAGCTTCGAGGTGCATTCGTCCACCCTTCAGTCCATGTACGTTTAAAATTTCAGATCTCTGCGTTCAGTAGATTTTTCTGGGCTTCATGTACAGACAGACAAACACTTCCTTTTATTATATAGACTAGCATGTGCCCGCGGCTTCCCCCACGATAATTATTTCAAAAATTAAAAATTAAGAGCATAATAGTTAAATCATTATATTTGTTAACACCTAAATCATGTGGACAACATACCAGGATTAGATAGCGTCGCCTGGTAAAAGCTACCTCAGATTCGAGTTCCTAGGCCCAGAAAACCCCTGTATAGTGAGTTTCGTCCAAATAAAACAATGTTTGACCATACTTAGGGCTTACAACATTCAAAGATTTGCGAAAGTTTTATTTCCAAGGTATGACAAAAATAGCCAAAGCCAACTGTAATTGATTTGACATTGAAATGTATAACTGAAAACTGATGCTTTGAAAACGCAAAAAATGCCGTTTTTTGCCCGTTTTTCACTCATAACTCACGAATGAAAGTGAAAATTAAAATTCCGGCTTCGAGGTGCATTTTCCGACCCTTCAGTCCACCTATGTTTAAAATTTCAGATCTCTGCGTTGAGTAGATTTTGCTGGGCATCGCGGACAGACAGGCAGAAGGAAAGACACACACTTCCTTTTATTAATATAGAGGTCAATAATGATCGCTTTCCTCTCTGCTGTCAAGTTATTTGAAACTGCCAGGTAAATTCATTAAGTGCTTTCTATTTTCCTGTCTCTGTGTACACATGTCTAATATCTGATTTCAACTTTGCCCTGTGGGGCAGATAACAATTTCTAATGTTACTCCTTTATTTCTGATTTTCAATATTTTTTTAATTTCGTTTTTTAACTTAGTATGAAGTTAGTTGTAAATACAAAGTGAAGAGATCAAGTGCCAATAATAGAAATATAACGATAATCACAAATGACAGAGTCAAGAAAATGAAAAAGAGAGAGAGAAAGAAATTAGACTATGCTTGTGTGTCAGGTTCATGTTGCAGTTGTTGTGTACATACTGTATAATGAAAGACTTAATTTATTTATATAAATACAAGTATCGGATTCACTGATGGAACAACCTTTGAAGTCCAGTCCAACCATTCTCAGAATGCCATTGTTAAAAATGTACCTTTCTTTTTTTTCAGACATTTATTTAAAAGTGCCAGGTCAAAAGTTGGACCATTGCCTTATACATGAACAGCAGGTCGCAGCTTCGCCCGCAATTATTTACTCAACTCACGGCACTTTCGACCCGCCCCTTTGCACTTACTATATTATTATTAATATTTCACAGTGGCCCAAGAAGTTAGATATAAAAATTAATTAATTAAAAAAATCCCCCCCTAGAAAAATATCATATGGGCGCCCTTGGCAGTAACTACTAATTCAGAATGGGAGAACCTGGTTTTTTTTTTTTTTTTAGATCTTTTTTTTTGTGTATCTTGCCTCATATTTAAATTGATGTGCATGTTTTCTGTGCTCTTGAATTGCTACCTACAATAATTTCTTGCTCCATATTGGAAAAAATCCATCTGTCACACACAATTCACAAAGAAAACACTTAAATTCAGTATTGAATATGTAACTTTGTCGAGAAATGAGACCAGGCTCAACAGTATAACCAACAATTAATTAATACCATACCATAACACTAATATTGGACGTAATATGATTTCAAACACACTATAAAGGACTCAATATGATTTGAAAAAACCGCTCTTTTCCTACAGTCATTTCGCTGTCAGTAAATACAATTTGAAACAAACAGACTTCACAGCATGAAAGAGCGCATCTTAAACTATAAGACATCTGAAAGCAGGAGAAATTATTTTTACAAAACTAAACATTTCTAAATTATAAGAAACTTTTGTAGGCATTTTTATTTTCCTTGGTTAATCTTTCTGATCAGCCATTTTGCAAGTGATTTTCCTGCATCTTCACCCTTGATGCTCTACTGAAGATGTAGGAACATCATCCAACCCACAAAACAAAAAGGAAATAAAATTGTGTTAGTATAGTGATTTCAATAAAGTGCTAAATTTAGACACAAGGAAACAGCAGGAAATATGCAACAACTGCTTTACTGATCAGAACTATGGGCGCCCATGGTAGCCCCCCCCCCCCCCAGCTCTCAGGGAAAGGAAGAAAATGTATATTAATAATTATAGTCAGGTGTTTTTCTTTTAGGACAATTATTCAAAAGTCATTAGAGACATAAAAAGTATGCAGAAGTTTTATCAAATCAACAACATGGAAGCAGAATTCACAGTGGATTAGGAAAGGGGGTCCAGGGGGTCAGGACCACTAAAAATCAAAACCTAAAAAATTTATTGAATTAAACAAGTTTTGTTGGTGTGTCAAATATGATATAGCAGTTATTTTGTTTTCACAACATAATGAACATGCTATTATTTCCATTATTCTATGTGTTATTTAACTTTTCTTATAAATAGTAACAAGTACTATAACTTAGGTAACGTTTTCTTGTTTACGTTGGCATGTCTTAGAGTATGGTAAACAAATTTGTTACTAGTTTTCCAGTGCTAAAATAGCGTAAAATGTGATTTTCATTAGTTCAGTATTTAAAAATTATACGGGGCTGGACCCCCGACCCCCCTTTCTTGGGGGTATTTCATACCCCCAAACCCCCCGTCACTTTTGATCCTCCCAGAAATTACTTTTTGGCTATGTCATTGTTATAATGTTTCAAAGTGGCCCAAGAAGTTAAAGCGACAAAAAATTAATTAATTTAAATAACTGGCCCCCCTAGAAAATATCACATGGGCGCCCTTGGCAGTAACTACAAATGTGAAAACATTCATGGCACGAGGTGGAGCTTCTGAGTGAAGATTGCATTATTGTTTATTATTATGTCTCTGAGAATGGCTCAGGATGGGCTTCTAGGTGTTATTTTCTTGAGAGAGTATTAGAATTTTGTTTCCAAGTTTTTTTAGATAGATTTTTTCAAGATGTTTTGTTTATTTTTTATTTGTATGATGTTGCTGGTTTGTTTAGCATTACTTCCAAGTAGTGATGGCACATAATGTCAGGACTTCATTCCTGTAAATCTGTCTCTGATTATAAATAAAGAATTTCATCGTTGACAAAAAATACACAACAGTTCTAACTAGTACTGGAGGGTGTAAGTTATATATTACCATATCTTTGTTATTGAAATGTTTTAACAGTGTTCTGTCATTTGTGGAATTAGTTAAGAAAGATGTGCCATGGTGTGCTAATGAGTATGACTGAGGAACCAAAGGAGATGGGATAACATACCACAGAAATTAAAACTCTGCTAGTCAAGTTTCGTTGAAGTATACTAGTGTTGTGTTGAGAAGGTCAGTGAAATGTAGTAGTAGGGATGGGTCGATACCAGATTTTCTCGATACTCAATACCGATACATGATTTTTTCCTCGATACTCGATACCTTCAACATTTCCAGTTTCAATAAATAGATACATTAAAAATTAAAATTTGAGAGAACTGTGTAATACCAACTAAATTAATTAAGTCTGCATATTTAATGAGACAAAATTTAATATCATCAGTAGCCTATAATTATTTTTAAACTCTACATTATAACTAAAATGAGTTTTGTAAACAGTCCACTTACAAGTTTTTGTTAAAAAAATACTAGCATTCTCACTTAATTGCAGAATTACAAAAGTATCAAAAAAGTATCGAGCGAGTTTTCTGAAGTATTGTTCGATGCTGATACCATGGAAGTATCGAGAATATCGAGGTATCGAAATATCGAGGACCCAACCCTAGTAACCAGTATGCGCATGGAGGTCATTTATAACAAAGAATAAATCAGGAATGGGTTAACATGCTGCCTCTCCCCCATTCTCCTTTTTGAGAAGACCGGAGGCTTTGCTGTTAAAAGCCACAGTGTGATTTCATAATCAACCACCGTTCAGCTTTACAAGTTTGAATAATTATTTGTCATATCATATCAGTCGTTATGCATGTAAACAATTCCTATTAACACTTTGACTCCCACCCGCCTCGTGGCCTAGCAGTTGGCTGAGCCCAGCCATTTTTAGGAGTTAGAGAGGCCTCACATCAGTTGGGTTATATTTAATAATAATAATAATAATAATAATAATAATAATAATGTTTTATTTTGCCTGGCAGAGTTAAGGCCATAGGGCCTTGTCTTCCATTTAACCAGGATAAATAAAAAATACATTAAAAGAAATCTACAAAAAACAAATGCAATAGATATCATACTAAAAACTAACTCCGTGGCACGACATCCCCGAAGGGACAAGACCTACCACCCGACCGCTGCGTCATCTACCTATAGGCAGATGTCAGGATTGGGGGGCATGTGGTCAGCATGCCGACACCCACGGCCGTTAATGGTGGTTTCCATGACCGGAGCCGCTACTTCTCTATCAAGTAGCTCCTCAATTTGAATCACAAGGCTGAGTGTACCCCTACCAGACCTCCCTACCTCAGAAAAATCCGAGGAGGTACCGAGGATCAAACCCGGGCCGACGGATCTGTAGTCAGTGACGCTAACCACAAGACCACGCTGGCGGTCAATAGATATCATACATAATAATACAAAATGCTAGCAATAGAATAATAATACAATATTGATCTGCCTATATTAAAGAATAAGACAAAATGCGTCCAATAATATGCAGATATTAATTTAATTTCCTCCGCAAGTATTAAAAATAGGATTATGAATTTTTTTTTTACATACCAGGTGATTGCAAATCAGCACAAAATTCATCAATGTTTCTAACATTATCGTCTTCTGATAATACAGATTCAGCACAAAAAGTTTTGCTTTCACTATCATTTTCACTATCTGATAGAATCAGAGAAATTCATCCCTCGAATCTTTGTTGAATAGGCCTAATATTTCAAACACTTCTTCAATCAGTCAATGCACAAACCTACTTTTATTTATACTGCAAGAACTGGCACGACCACTTACATCTGCACGAAGCTTGTGTCACGTGGATTTCACGTCTTTCTCCTAACACACAAGAAACCTCAAACAAAGATTGTTTCTATCTGGGAAGAAGGGAATATATGCACCATCTATCGTCTGAAGAAAGAATTACATTCCTGTTCAGTTCCGGTCACGAGATATGCAGCAAAATGTTTACACCTGTCCTTAAGCGAGTTATGTCACCCTTGGTACGTTAGACCTGAGAATTCTTGGGCGAGTTATGTTGCCCGTGGGAGTGAAGGTGCTAATAAAATATTTCTTGAAAGATATGCTCATGGTGAACATGCCGTGATATGCATGCAATTTGTTGGTAGATCAGCTGCAGCAGGCAGCCACATAATAGTTCTAATAATAATGTTTTATTAGCTTATAGACTTTTATAAGAAAACTATCAAGCATCGTCAGAGCTAAGATAAGATAAGATAAGACACAATTTTTAACAAAAACACAAACAACAGAAAGTTATACGTTAGCAAAATACTAGCCTATACACATTAACATTCATCTAATCTATATGGGCACTTTTTGAACTAAATAGTTTTTAACAGCTGAATTAAACTGCCTACCCTGTTTTCCTTTTTTTCCATAGACATATAGCATCCAGATTTCCGTGGGTAGCTTATTAATATAAGGATTACCCACTCAAATAGAATAAATTTTCTAGGTTCTTGCCTTCATCGTCAGCTAAGATAAACTCTAAGCCTTCCCGATGTCTTATAAAAAGATTGCATTAATTCTGAGATGTCGTCCTTTGGGATGTCAAAATTTAGATAACCAATGTTTGTTCTTTTGGATATTAACTGTTTGGGGAAAATGACAAATCTTGAGTTGTAATATGGTTTGGGTATGCTTGAATTCGTTAAACTGTACAATGCACGGTCACCATTCCAATTACTATGAAGTGTACATAGTCAAGAACTTGTGGCATTGCTGGTGCTGAGCAATTGTTTCTTTTAGTTTGTCTCGTTATTGCCATTTGGTTGTGATATCATTAAATTAAATGTTCTACTAAATGTTGGGACAATGAACTCCCAAAAGGTGTGGTGAAAGAGTAAAACATGCCGTGCACTTTTCCCCCTTCCACTCAATACCCGCCTGCCCGGCCGCTTCCCCTATCCCGCCGGCCGCTGCTCAACGCCGGTAATAATATTTCACAATAAAAAAATAGCCATGCTCCAAACATATTTCACAATTATAAAAAGTGCCATATATATGACAACAGAACATTTCACAATTATAAAAAACAAAATAATATTTCATAATAAAAAAAGACCCTTGCACCATACTACCTTTGCTAGTAGTTCAAATTCTGCTGCTAGAACCCCTACTTTCCAGGCGGGTCCCATTAGCTAGTTGGAGTGAGGGCCTCTTGCACGGCATGTATTACTTTTTTCCCGGGAGGTTGCATGGATTGTAGCTTAGCTTGAAAGACTCGGCATTGCTTGGATTTTGTATTTGCTTCTACTTCAAAGCAAACTCATGGAGGACTTTCGTTTCTTCTAACTCCTTAGAGGGTTGAAATAAAGTGTAAGGCCTGACTTAATGGAATTGCCATTACAAGTCTTCCTGCAGTGCCTTTCACTTCATGAGAGTGATATCTCAGAAAGGTTATCTGAAAGAGTCTTCCATCAGTGCCCAGTTTATGTATGTATTATTCTGAGCAGTGGTGGCTCGTAGCTAGAATTAGTGGGGGTGCTGGTCCAGAAAATTTTTAGCCTTTGTTTTAAATTGTGTAAAAGGAAACATAGATATATAAAAAGAAAATTTATTCAGAATCTCGATAAATCCCTAAAAGAACAAAATCAAATTTTTTAAATTACTTTAATCTAAATTTTTACAGTTCAAGCTTGATCTATTCATTTAAAAATGAAATCCATTCTTCTTGTTTTAATTTCACAAAAAAATCAATAATTTTCTCCTTGATCTGCCATGGTTCAAGTTTTCTGTTAAATGAAATAACTGAAAAGAATCCAATAGAATAGCTGGAAATAAGATAATGATGCAATTCTACACTTTATTACATTCAAGAATATGGCACAACACATGCGGAGCAAAAATCATTTTATAAAAAAATACCTTCCACGAATACGCCATGGTCGGCACTGTGGAAGCAACACTGCTCTCTCTCCCTTGCAGCCGTGGCATGCACCTTCCTATGTGGGAATGCGCACAACAGTCAAACACCTTGCCGCTGGCACTGTGAAGCGCACAGTTCCAAACAAAGATTTTCTTTTCTCTTTTTAAACTAGGGGATGGCTACTGGCATTAAGCTTAAGGATTATATATATTGTACAAGTATAAAGAAGGAATTAAAGAAAAAAAGGACTCGTTACATTAAATGTTATCGATAATATCAAGTGGAAATAGGGGCTGCTACAGTTCCACAGTGCATATACACGAACCGCCACTGATTCTGAGTATTTTGAAACAAAATCTATGTACCCATAAGAATACATTCGTCATTCTTGAGATGTGTTACCTTGAACTGTGGTATGTTACCTTCTTTCCTAAAGGCATTGGCAGTGTAAAACATGCTTGGATCGAGTGGGCTGGTATAGTAACTGTAATTCCTCTTTTCAATCCTTATACATAACAGAATTTTAATATTTTGGAGAAAGAAATTCTTCCTGGGTAGGAATTGAACCTGGGTTTCCAGCTAGTTATGCAGAAGACAAGACTGTTCCCAGTCCCATCCTCTAGACCCCTAGCAACTTGCTAGTAATGACTGTGTTGCATACTTATCATAAATTAAGCAACACTTTTACTGTTCAGTCTTATCTCATTGAAGAATCCTGGAGATAAGGGTTACTGTGAAGGAGACACCTTGCTTGAAGCCACATCTCCAATTTCAGTTCTGAGAACAGCAGTGGAGCATCAACAGGCTGATGGCCATGTGCACCATTCTGGATCGAAATTTTACTGCCACCCTAAACATATGTACTTAAACCACAGCACAAACTCGAAATTTCTTATTTACTATTATTGCTGTAGTACTATATTATGGGATGCATGAGGTGCAGTATTAAATTAGTATTCATAGGTATTATAAATATTAGATATAGTACTAAGTATATGAATTACACTTAACTAGTAGCAGTGCCCGCAGCTTCGCCCATGATAATTAGTTCAGAAATTAAGAATTAAGAGCAATATAATTGAAACATATTTATTAACACTTACTCGCAAATCATTCATAAACTAATCGTTTAATAATTATAATGAAACAGCTAAAAATCTGTCTTTGGAGTTTATTCCACAATTAGAAAGTGCCACTTGGTAAAAACAACCTCAGATTTGAGTTCCCTGGCCCAGAAAATCCACGCATAGTGAGTTCCATCCAAATCGAACAATGTTTGCCCATTTAGGCCTATATTCATCATTTCTCTTCCGTCTATGTTGAAAATTTCAGATGTCTGCATACCCTGACATTATAAACAAATGAATCAACCAGCGTAGGCTTACAAAATTCAAGCAATGCGATGCTTTTATTTCTAAGGTATAACAAAAATAGGCAAAGCCACCTGCAATTGATTTGACAGTTGAAATGTATTGCCTAAAACTGATGCTTCGATAGCGCAAAAAAATTCATGTTATCTGCCTGTTTTTCACTCTTAACTCGTGAACGAAAGCGAAAAAATAAATCCGGCTTTAAGGTGCATTCGCCCACCCTTCAGTCCATTTACATTTAAAATTTCAGATCTCTGCATTCAGTAGATTTCGCTGAGCATCGCATACAGACAGACAAACATTTCCTCTTATTATATAGCTGTATATGTTAAATCACTGTAACATTCAAACCTAAATGTTAGTACAGCAAATACACTTGCTTTGTAGCGAGTTGATAGTGTTAGCAACGTCCTATTATACTTTGTCAGAGGTCTCTTACCATCCCCCTAGAACAAAGTGCCAGGCAATTCAGGAACACCTGATGTAGTACAAAATGGCAACACTGCATGAGACTGCAGTGTAGTCAGTATCAATAATGGAATTCAACTATTGAGGACTCGATTTCTGGGTCCACGTGCCCCCCCCCCCCCCCGCAGCCCCCTCTTCCAACGAAGTTTGTATTCCTCCATGAGATTTCTGTAGTTTAGAGGGGAATGTGTGTGTGTGTACTGGTTGGCTTGATCCAAGTATGTAGAAAGTTTGATGAGACTTCGAGGGTGTGTTGGTGAAACAATGCTAGTCATTCACAGAGTCGCTTTACTTCTGGAAGTATTAATAATAACTACTTCCATTGCTAACACAATAACTAACCAGAAGTAAAGTGTCTTACCTTGTTTACATTAAGGAGAAAAGGTATTGCTGATTTTTTTAACTTTACAAGTGTAAATGAAAGAATGTTTTCTTAACTTATAATAGAAGCACAGCCATAAAATAGGGTTTATGTTACATCTTCATGTAATCAGAGTTTATCATGCCATACCTCTTTCTTCTGTTCTCTTAAATAAGATTGTAGCAAATGAATTGAACATTTTTAATAAAATAAAAAACAATTTTTTCCAGGAACAAAAGTTTTTTATTGACAATTATGTTTCAAATATAATTTTGGAAGTTATTGTTTTCATGTTGAAAACTAGTAATGCTTTGTTTTACACACATATGCAGTAATAGTATATTGTGATACAAGTGCTGTAAGCGATGCATAGGGATCGACGAGCGCTTCACGTATTCAGATCGATCTGAGTTCCGTGGTGTTTTCATGCATCTCAATACGATGTCAGTCTGATCCGATCCTACTTTTTAGGTGGATTGACCTTGAGACTGAGATCGATCTGAGTCCCTGTTTTCATGGCAATTTCAAATCGGTAACAGTATTCAGATCGATCTGAATTCTGCATGAAAACGTAGTAGGCCTATATCTTTCTCATGTTAAGATTTGTATTTCTGAGGGCTTCAGGTTGATGAAAGGAACCGGTATGATCCTTTAAAAATCAATATACATCCTCCATACAAGTTAGGCCCATTTTAATTATTGCTATTTTTAAGTGGGGATACTTTTATGAACTTATGTAGTATAGAATTTTAATGTTTTTCATTTTTTTCATTTAGATTTGTTAAAAAAAAATTAGAAATTTTATTTAAGCCTACTAATTTTATTATTGACCACTGACTATATTGAAGGACAATGCCTACTGTTCAATCAAGGAGTTTGACCTAGCATCAAAAGATGTGGAAAACAGGATTCAGTGGAGAAGGGAAATAGGAAGACGACATTATGATTATTATTGGTGCTTAGCTTATTTATGCTTTAAAACTACATATAGGTCATGTCACATGTTTAGGATATTTGGGTTTACCAGTAGGCTCCTGTAATAATTATTTATCCATTTGTATCGGCATATTGTTCTGTCTATATGATTTTGATATTGGGTGATAAAGCAGCAATGAGTTACAGAAAATAAACATCTACTCTTATACAATTCAACGGCCCTAAATAGCGTGCTTGCTCGCCCGCTTCATGAGACATCGGGTATACTCGGCGATGTTCGTATCTCTCACGTCAGTCTAAACTTTCATGACGACTACAAGATTAGGAAAACCGTTTCTTTATTATATAAGGCCTAAGTGAAATGAACTCAATGAACAAATATTCTAATTTTATTTTTACTTACAATTTTATAGCTCTGAACCACAAACATTTTTAATAATCTACCAGTGTAAATTTCTTAAAAATCCTGGAGTCAATGAATAGTGGCGGGTGAAGCCGGGGGCACCAGCAGTAAAATATTGATGATTAAACTCTTGAAATATCGCTGATAATAATAATCCAAATCAATCACTCCTTCTCTTGAAAAATTATATAATTTCTTAAAATTACACTGAATTTATCAAATAAAATTCACATCTCATTCGTCTGTCAACAAACAGTTGAAAAACGCCATTATCCACCGCCGTCTCGAGAATTAGCCTATACAGTTTAGAAGGCAGTGGATCACAGTTATCTTTGGAACTACATAATCGAATCTGAGATCGTTTTCCCAGGTGGCAATTTCTAATCGTGGAATGTACTCTAAAGCCGGAATTTTAGCTGTTTCATTAATTATTAATGGTTTAGTTTAAGAATGATTCGTGTGCAAGTGTTAATAAATATAATGCTTTAATAATTATTATACTATTAATTTCTAATTTTTCAATTAATTATCGTGGGCGAAGCCGCGGGCACATCCTAGTAGCCTACAATCCAGCTTTTGCCTTTGCAAATGAGGTCTACCTACATTTAGTCCTGTCACACAGTTCTTAGTCCCATCATTATCATCATTATTATTATTAACAACACTGAATTTGAAGTACTAACAAAACACAACCTATTATTTATAGAAATGCTGTTATCCTTTTAATCATTTTTGCAAATAAAAAATATTGTTGCCTTCTCTTGATTCAATTTAAAAAAAAAGTAGTATAAATAAGTAATGCTTCAGGTTTGTCTGGACGGATGCAAATTTATGGTAAAATCAAAGAGATGCAGTCGCATCAATGTGCGCTTATTCTTTGTCTTATATTTTTTTTCGCACACACTGGAACAAAGAAATACAGAATTAAATTATGTACTTACTCATACGAGGGTTTTTTTTTTTTTTTTTTTTTTTTCAGGGTCTGATGGTGCATAAAATGAAAACCACAGCGAAAATCAAAACAGCTTTATTTGGAACATTTAGGTACACCTTCTAGTTACTTCTCTGTCCTCCCAAATCTTTCTTCAGCTGCCAAAAAAGATTAAAGTCACTCGGCATGGGAACGAGTTTTTGAAATCCATCATACAGGGGATGAAATGTGGATTGTTTACGACAATCCAGAATCAAAATGACAATACAAACAATGGATGAACACAAATTTCCCGAACAAACCCAAGATCTGGCTTCCACACCAACGAAGAATTTCCAAACACTTCAAAATATCGTGAAGACCCTTTTCAATACACTGGCGGCAAGCTTCTATGAAGAGGGTATTTGAAAGTTGCACCACGCTTCGACAAATGTCTCAATCGGAGCGCATCTACAAGTAGCTAGAAGGTGTACCTAAATATTCCAGAAAGAACAGTTTTGATTTTCGCTGTTGTTTTCATTTTATGCCCCATCAGACCTTGAAAAAAAAAATAGCCCTCGTATAATATAGTACTTAAAAACCTTTATTTAGAATTTTTCATAAGATGTTTCTAGACTGTAAACTTAATAGAGAAATGAGCTTGAAAAACATTTTCTTTATAGCCTTGCAGTATAAAACTGATTGTATTGGCTGTCTGGGTTGGGCCACGTCGTGTTTTTAGTACCTAATGTTTCAGACATCCTGTTGCTTCCTTCTTCGGAAAATGATTTCACACTAAAACGAAGTGCCTGTAATGAAAATTCAACAGTCACAGTTGTCATGACATCAGTGGGTGCATTCTTTAAAGTTTATATATGACACCGGCCGTGAAAGCCTACAAACTTATTTTATAGCCTCATGGTATTGTATCCGCAGACTCATTATAAACATGCAGAATTATTGACTAATTCTTCAAAAAAGAAAAACATTACAGATATTTACAACTAAACACGCTTCACTCCAAGCTATGTGGACGACCAGACAGCTGTTCACTGATTGTCATCATGACAAACTGTGGTCATGCACACTAGAAATCTGCACCACTACTTTCGTTTCTGTATGTTCCCTATTCTCTGCCTTTAGGATTTCAGGACATTGAGGCTCCCAGATGTTTAGACATTTGGCACATGAAGGTGGTAAACTTGTCACCATTATGCACTAATTCTTTACTCCCAGCATTGGTATTCATTTCTGTTAGAGCCGGAATCGACCCCAGGGTCAAAGTGACACCAGAAAGATTAGGCCATTGAAAAATCCCAACAACCTAATTGAGGACTGAACCCATGAACTTTTGGTTTGTAGTGCAGTACATCAACCAACCACATCAACAGAAACACAGAGGTGTTTATTCTGAATATTTAACGGCTAAAACCTGATAATGGCTTATTTTAAAGATACAAGGTACCTCTTACCTGCAATTGATTCAATGCAGTCTGATTATAATTCCCTTTAATTTGGTTTTCATGTAAACAAGAAATCAGGTATCACAAACCTTCAGAAAATAATCCAAGTGTTAGTCTCAATTCCTGTTGCCAAATATATAAATTTCCTTAAAACTTATTTTATTTCATTCTTTAAGTACCATTTTTATGGTCCATAAAAGACATTCCGTACAGTAAGAGACACCTTGATGTTAGGATGGAAATTTAAAGGAAAAGAAATTTAATCTGATTCTAAACAAAAAATTTTAAAGGGAAATTATATATATTCAGTACTAGTCCTTTTTCCATTACATTATCTGATGATCATTAAAATCATAAAAACAAAAAGAAACACATTCACAATGGATCTAAAACTTAAAAAGTCTACACAACGTTTCGACCCTCCTTTGAGTCTTCCTCAAAATGACACTAAACTGCGGTCCAATCCTCCCATTTATCGACTACCATCATGCACTGCCACTTGGATTGTACTGAATTTCTTCCCCAAAAACTATAGTTTGACCGTATTTCAATACCCAATCCTCCGGAATATCGAATTCTCTTACCATGCCAACCATTCTCGGAGGTGGAAAGATTACAGAAGGTTTTTGGATATGACATTTCTGATTAAGTTCAACCACTCCTCCCCCAAATCCCCTTCATATCTATTAAGGCTGTTCTCCCCGAGTTCTATGATTTTCTGAGCTTCGTAAATATTTTTTCTTATCTCATCCCGTTCTATCCTGACTACCGGTATATTAATTTTTCCCATACTGTGTCCAGTCTCTATTAAATGTTGACTTAAACCTTTGGATTGTTTTTTGATTCTCACTTTCCTTTCATGTTCACTTCTCCTAACCTCAAACGATCTACCCGTTTCACCCACATACATTTTGCCACACTCATTACAAGAAATGGAATATACCCCAGGCATCTTCATCTTGTTCTTGTTCTTCTTGGGAATAATATACTTTATTGCATACAGAAATTATAACCTTGTACAATGGAAACAAGTTGGGTGGATAGGAAAACAAATGAAGAAGTGCTTAATGAAGTGATGGAAGAGAGATCCCTTCTGAATTCAATTAAGAGTAGAAGAGCAAAGTTAGTGGGTCATACATTTCGGCACAATGATCTACTCATTAACATTTTTGAAGGGAAAATACTGGGAAAGAAATCAAGAGGACGTCCAAGAAATTCATTTATTAAAAACATGATAAAGGATATGGACGTGCTGTCATACGAAAATCTAAAGAGAACAGTGATGAAGAGGAAGACATGGCTACTACAACAAGGCATTGCCTTTAGATCCTGATGATGATGAATGGAAACCATGTAAATCACTTCTAACTTAAAACAGGTGGCATCATGTAACTTTTAACAATTGAACTAATTTTTCATGACACTGAAAATATCTTTACTCCCCCTACCCTCAATACAGCATACGGTAAGTGTAATGGGACAAGGCTGTTTAGAGGTCATTGCCTTCATTTAAAGCACCTGGCAGAGACAACTCCTTTCACATAAAAGAACTCAACTTTTCTTTCTTTTCGCATTGTATACTTGGCTTCCAGCTACCCTCATTTTATGATTGTGACAAGTGCACTGATGTATATTCTGTGCCAAAATTCCTAACTATCTTATTGTTTTTATAACTATGATGTCCCGTCAATATTTACCATAATTTAAATTTTTAGTGTACTTTGAACCATTAGATGCGGCCTGCTTTCAAGGCTTTGTTTTCAAGGTAAAAAAAGTGTATCTTATAGTCCATAAAATACAGTAGATGCCAGTAAGGTAGCCTATTGGAATGAGAAAACATACTAGTTCTTGTTTATGTAGACGTGTTGAGTCTTTTATGTTTTTTTGCACGATGTAACTAATTAGTGGTACTTACGAATATTGTTGCCGTGGATCGTAACTTGACATTCCCACAAGCAATCTGGTAGCTATGAAAACAAAAGAAATCTCCCTGTGGTAAAAATTACAAAAAGCATAAGTGCTGTAAGTAAATCCATCATAATACAAGCCTTTATGGAAGACCGGAACCAAGGCCCCCTAGTTTGTGGCGACTTTAACAGGACAAATATTCGGTCCCCATAACAACCAACACATGCGAATCACTTTCTGAAATATAACATCTATCTTCAATAATGTACAGTATATACATAATATTTTCAGCTAATATCTCAATTAATATAAATAAATTGGTATAAATAATCATCGTGCAAAAAATAGCATGCAATACTCGTGCCGTAAGCGCATAACGGATCATAACCTTGTGGCATTTATTTAGGTTATGTATAGGCCTAATATATAACAATGTGTGTGTGTATACATATACAGTGAATGCCACTTAATATAATCACGGATAATATATCAGTTGGTATAAGTTATCACTTTTTTTTGTTGTAGCTTTATTTTCAGATATTGTATGTTATTGAAAGTTTTGTTTTTAAGGTTTTTGTTTCCAGCTCAACTTGACTGGAAGGAACAGGACTGTTCCCTACTCATAGGATGACCTGTTCGAGGGGGTGGCATTTGCAATTTTCTCTCTTTTAAGCAATATAATACACTTCACCTCTCAGTTTAGCTGCAGCTTTTGTCCTATGAAGATCACAGTGTTGACAAGGACTGAAGGCTAGTGTAAAGTAAAAAACAGACATAGTGTCCTATACTTCTGGGGTAGGCCTACCGATAAACTGGTGTAGAGGACGTGTGAAGTGCTGCTGCTAATGGCTTACGAAAAGTGACATAAGGGATAATGGGAGTTGATGTAGCGGTGTACAAAGTCAGATTTGGCTCCATTAGGACAAAAGTGGAAAGTTTTAAAAAATAAAAATTCACAAAATAAAAATTAAAAAATTCAAAGATCCAAAATTTAAAAAATCCGAAATTAAAAAACCCAAAATTAAAAAATTCAAAGATCCGAAAGTAAAAAAATCCAAAATTAAAAAATTCAAAGATCCCAAAGTTAAAAATTAAAAAATCCAAAATTAAAAATAAAAAATCCAAAATTTAAAAATCCTAAAAATAAAAAAATTCAAAGATCCAAAATTAAAAAATCAAAGATCCCAAAGTTAAAAAATCCAAAATTTAAAAAATTAAAAATCAAAAATTAAAAATTGAAAATATAAAATTAAAAAATCCAAAAAATAAAAAATCAAAGATCTAAAAATTTAAAAAAATCCAAAATAAAAGATCAAAAAATATAAAAATCCAAAATTAAAAACTAAAAAAACCCAATATTAAATATGTCCAACAATCCAAAATTGAAAAAATCCTATAATCAAAAATTGAAAAAATCCAGAAATTAAAACAAGTTTCACTTGTGTCGCGTGGCGTTCCATGCACACTTTTTTTTTATCTTTTTGAGTATACTGCACTAGAAAGAATATGTGTATAAAAATTGCTCTCTGTCAATTAAACCAGTTTAATGAGCAATGTTCATTAACGCAGCAGATACCTTAAAGTTACAAACAGTATTTACAGAATAATATTACCAACATTGTATACAAAAAAAAAGCACATTAAAGAGATTTAGCTACAGTTGATTTACGTAGTATGTTGTGAAATAGTGTTTTAGAATGGATCTGTACAGTTAAGCTTTAAATACTGCAATTTACGTTTTTTTTTATCTCTGATATAATTGTAGGATTTCTCTTTACAATACTAGCCTACAATAGTATATTGTGATACTAGTTCCGTAAGCGGTGCATATGGATCGAGGAAAGTTTTTTTTAAATTTTCGAGATCCGTTATGCACCTACGGAACGAGTATTGCATGCTATTCTTTGCATGATGATTATTTATATAAATTTAATTATATTAATTGAGATATTAGCTGAAAATATTATGTATATAGCCTACATTATTGG
This sequence comes from Ectobius pallidus, assembly GCA_964059195.1. Lineage (NCBI taxonomy): Eukaryota > Metazoa > Arthropoda > Insecta > Blattodea > Ectobiidae > Ectobius > Ectobius pallidus. The sequence continues at coordinate 201,584,346 of CAXKWD010000003.1, forward strand.
AAATAGATGTTATTTTAGAAAGTAATTTGCATGTTGGTTGTTATGGGGACTGAATATTTGTCCTGTTAAAGTCGCCATAAATTGGGGGGTCTTGGTTCCGGCCTTCAATAAAGGCTTGTATTGTGATGGTTTTATTTACGGCACATGTGCTATTTGTAATTTTTACCGCACTGAGATTTCTTTTGTTTTCATAGCAACCAGACTGCATGTGGGAATGTCAAGTTACGATCCATGGCAACAATATTCGTAAATACAACTAATTAGTTACATCGTGCAAAAAAGTGTTAACTTGACAGCTTCATAACTATGGCGAGAATAGATCTGAGTTTGAATCTCAGACACAAGTCTTATTGGCTGTGGTAGAAGATGGAATTTATTGGGTTTTCCCTTTTTCCAAATTTAATTCCATAAGCATTGCAATTTCTAATCCTTCCCTTTCTCTTCTTATTCAAAACCATCTCATTTCAGAAAAACCGTTCAGCAATATGAATCAGCATGGCGGAAGTTGGGGGATTCATTGGTAGATTTAACCGTCTGAATGACTGTTGGCTGGCCCACCTCTGGATCCAAGGTTCATGGGTTCAACCCCATACGAGTTCAATGTACAAATCCTAGGCACAAAGAACTCCAAGCTCAAATATAAAATACTAACAGGTGTCTGCGGCTTCGCCCACAATAATTAATTTGAAGATTAAAAATTAAGAGCAAAATAATTAAATTCAATTGAAAATTATTTATGGTCCTATTCTTTCCACTATGATTTTATTAAAAAATAATATAATACAAACAATAATACTTATTTACAATAGTGGATAAAACAATCCCCTCCAACACACAACGTTTCAACCTGCCCTCCAGGCCTTTCTCAAGTGTACTGAATTGAAAAAATCATAAACAAACTGCCGTAACTATGCAGCACCTTTTTTGTTTTTTGTTACTATTGTTGTTGTTGTTGATCATTACAGTCTCCACAGTTACGGTGGAGACTGTAATGATCAACAACAACAACAATAGTAACAAAAAACAAAAAAGGTGCTGCATAGTTACGGCAGTTTGTTTATGATTTTTTCAATTCAGTACACTTGAGAAAGGCCTGGAGGGCAGGTTGAAACGTTGTGTGTTGGAGGGGATTGTTTTATCCACTATTGTAAATAAGTATTATTGTTTGTATTATATTATTTTTTATTAAAATAATTAAAACATATTATTAACACTTACATGCGAATCATTCATAAAATAAACGATTAATAATTACAAGACTGAAGCAATCTATAATTCCATGTGATATGCTCTAATTTTTAAGTTGAGAGAAAAAAAAATAGCAAAGCCACCTGACAATTGAAACGCAGTAGCGAAAACTGATGCTTTGACAGTGCAAAAAATTCAAGTTTTCTGCCAGTTTTTCACTCATAACTCGCAAACAAAAGGGAAAATTAAAAATCTGGCTTTGAGGTGCATTTGGCCACCCTTCAGTCCATCTATGTTTAAAATTTCAGATCTCTGCTTGCAGTAGATTAGGCTGGGCATTGCGCACATACATACAGACAGACAGACAGACAGACAAACACTTCTTCTTATTAATATAGGTAAACGTAACTAAATTTGTTTTCAAACCTCCCCCATTCCCAGTGCACTAGACACAGTACCAAAGGAACTTGTAGATCTGGACTCTTATGTTTAACATCAAGACAAAATATAATTATTCCTGTTGTTATTATTATTATTTCCTCTCTGGGTTTGTGTACATCATATCTGGGGTGCACGGGCAAAGAGAGTTAAGTCCACTTTCTTGTTACTGAGAATTAGAGTGACTTAACACACTATACCAGCCTAACATAGCTTTAGAGAGGGATAAACCCATGAGGCACACATCCATAACTACCGTACAATTTTGAATATGACTTACTGGACTTAACACAAATGTAGAGAACATTTTTTATCTATAACTCTATGGACATATCTCAGTTTTTTTAGGACGGTGAACTTAACTCTCTTTGCCCGCACACCCCGGATATATTAAAGCACTTGACTACAACAGCTTTGTGCTTCTTATTAAATATTAACTCAGCATATATAAAGAGTGTTAAGGGGAGGTTGTAAGCTGTATCTCTGCCATGTTAAATTATTGATGTTCATGTTCCTTTTTCTCAAAAACCATTCGATCAATTGAAACAAAATTTGGTAGACTTTTTGATCTGTATCTTGTCTTTAAACGTTGGTTTTTTTAAAGGAATATGTTTGTAAACAAATATGTTATAACTTTTTTTGGAAAATTGAATTTTTTCATTCGGTTTTATTCATTAAAAATGAAATAAATTTATTACCATTGAAGATAAATGCATTAAAAAACCACCGTTTGTGTATTAATGTAGTTTTAGTAACTGGAACAAAAATCAGATCTCTACTCTTAATAACTCCCGAGAAAAAGGAACAAATGTGCACAAAAAACAAAACGAGAGAAAAAGTACGTTAAAGATAAAATGTACCATAATGTGCTCGAAGTGCATATTCAGGACAAAACTTGTATGTCGGATGAAACCCTATGGAAGAATGTAGCCCACACTGCTCTCTTCATATTTTCCAAGCTATCTGTATTAGTACCTACATCTGTATTAGTGCTAAAACCTTGTCCATAGTACAATTGCAGCTCCTTCTCAGTGGGCCTTCGTTGCCGTGTGAGTGGCTTCAAGACGGTTCCCACTGTACTTTTTTGTCGATTTTCTAAGGCGTGAGGCCATACGTTTCTGTACATGCTAAAATTTAATGGATACGTTTTTTTTTAACTATAGAAAAGAGCAAAATACCTTATTATTCGAGAGGCTCCTTCATACCCCGTCATCTTCCAGGCTTGCCAACCACCGATTATTTTACCTGGGCCCTCCCACCTCAGTTCCACAGGCATCCAGAGCCTCTCGAACCCCGGATACTCCGGGAACATTGCGTCATCTGGCCAGGATGCCACAATGCTAAGGTTGAGATAAGTTCTCTCCGAACTGTATTATATAGTTAGATCACTGTTGCGCACAGTACAAGCGAGGGATATGCGAAAAAAGAAATATCTAATTTTTATGAATATATATTTGGGAAATTATTGTTTCTTGTGTAAGATAATTTTTTGCAACATTCACTCGGTAGATATGAAAGCATATGCTAAGCTGACTTCCGTGAAAAACATTTTAAAAAACACAGTATATTCAGCTGTAAATTTGTACATAGCATATTGCGCCATCTACTCAGGGAAACCTAGAACTAAAAGGAAAAGGAATTGGTCCCGTCTGACAGCCGGCAACGTATGAATGGACTTTCATTATTGTGCCCGGCACTCAGCCGGTAACGTATGCCAATGAGTTAAAGAGATTTACTACGCCATTATGGCCCTTATAGCACAAAACAACTATGTAACATGTAAATTATACTTAATTCAATTGAAATATACAATAAACCGAAAATCCACATTTTTGATCAAATGTGCTTACAACCTCCCCTTAAATAACACCGAAATATTTTACCTGTGTATAGAGAGGATATGGTGTAAAATGTGTATGCTACAGGGCAATAAAGTCATTACAATTCGGTGCTCATAAGTCAATAATGAAGAGAAATAGAATTAAAATTTTCATAAATCAGTGATCAATAAAAAGAAGATTCTTAATCATAATTTAGAATTTCATATTCTGCAAAATTTACAGACAATTCACATGAATGGCCGCCACTGCATTAGTCTTTATTCATAACTCCAGTGTTAACAACGAAGTTCCTTTGTTTTGCATTTTTTTTTAAATGTTAGAAGCCAGTGACTGCCATGCCCTGGGAGATTTTATGCTGTAACAGGAAAAATTGAATACATAGAGCAAAAGTTTCCTAATAAAAGTTGCTTGTCTATGTCCCCTCTACCTATACACATATGTCCCCATTGATTAAAAAAAGGAAAATTGTATGATTTTTTAAAGTCTGCCCATAAATTACTTAATACAAGTATAAAGCGTGGGAAGCTTAAAACTCGTTATTTTGCGTCTTAATTTTTCAAATTTTCCGGGGGAGTACCCCCGGAAGCTTAAAACTCGCAATTTTGCGTCTTAATTTTTAAAATTTTCCGGGGGTGTACCCCCGGAAGCTTAAAACTCGTTATTTTGCGTCTTAATTTTTAAAATTTTCCGGGGGAGGACCCCCCTATCCCTGGGGGGTATTCCATACCCCCCAGACCCCGCGGATTTTATAACCCCCCCCCCCATATGGTCGGCCTGGTTACGCCTATGTACACAGGTGAAATATTTCGGTGTTATTCATTAACACCTTGTATATGGTGAGTAAATTAAATTATTTTGAATCACATTCTGGAAGGCCTGTGAATCTTATCTTGAAGATAACTTTATAACTATTGTAATTCAAGAAGCCTCAAGCAAAAAGCTGCAGAGGGTATATTCGTTTATATTTAATTACTGTTGTTTTAGGAGAAGCACAATAAACCATTAATGTCTTTCATGTTATGTCTTTCTTCCGGGATATGAATGGTAAGGAGTCAACCTAATTAAACTAACAATTTACAGGTTCTGTGCTTGCTCTTGCAGTCACAATAACAAAACCACCAGCTTAACTTCTTGTACAGCCCTGGCACACCAACATGTCTTTCATATCTCTTACCCATCCTCACCAAACTGCCCCATCACCATTAAATAGAATATATTCATTATTATAAATAATTAAACAAAATCAGGTACTGTAGTCCAAAGCAAAGAACTTCCCTGCAGGGTGCATTGCTGTTTAGAGGGGCGAGAGGAGATATAACACTTCGGTGGTGGAAGAGGAGGTGAGGGGTATCATCACAGATGGCTAAACAGAATCTTATTGGTTGCCGGCTTGCTTTTGCGTGCACAATCACATTCCTCGCATTCCTCACAAGGAAGTTCTTTGCTTTGGACGACAGTAAACTGATGTAACAAAGTGCCAGAATGCTTTTGTTTATTCAGTGGTAATTGCAGAAAATAAGTTATTTTTGTAATCTATCTCCACTTAATTCATTAAGCAGGTTTTACGGAAGAACAAAGGTCTAGTTTGGTAAGCATGTGTGAAGGAATATGTGGGTATTGAATAAAAACACTTTCTTAACGCACTTTATTTTACCTTAGTAAACTTCTGGACGGCCGTTTCACAGGTGGTGTTCCTGCATCATCAGCAGAGGGTAGTATTATTTGTCAAAGCTACCTGTATTGCAACTTCCAAAGCTGTATATGAACACTGTAAAACAATTTGTTGTCATGAGAACTGATTTGAATTTGATAAATTCTTTCTAATATAACACCATAAAATAGACACTAAATTGGGCATTAGTCTGGTATCGGTAAACCGATTCTGTCCAATATGAATAGACTTTGTCCCATGGACGTTATAAATATGTAGGCCTATACCAAATTTTGTGAAAATGTGATAAAGCATATTTGAGTTGTCGTGCATTCAAACACATGGACAGACATTTCCCATCCACAATACAAAATCATAAAGTATCATTCTGGCACTTAATAATTAAAGAACATTCTTACAAGAACAAATATAAATTTGAGTGAAGCCTGCAGCAGAAAGTTCCAGAAAGATTAAAAATAAATAAAAAATTAAATACATTTCTTAGCAAGCTAGCATTCATCTAAGATTTCAACACCAAATACAGAAAATAACTTTATCTCACCAGAAACCTAATACAAGGGTCATTTCAAAAGTTCTACACACTGTAAAACAGAATTGAAGAAAATAATTTATTTTGCAAAATACCTTTACAGGCCTTCAATATAACCTTCTTTCTTGCTTATGACAGCTTCCCAACGTTTTGGAAAAATTTTGTATTCCGGATAGGGCACCTTCATTGTTGAGTTGTCTAATTACTCGGGTCACCTCACTATAAGTTTCATCAATTGTAACAAAACGTTTTCCAAGGAGTGGTTCCTTCAATTTGGGAAACAAATCAAAGTCTGGTGGACTGAAATCAGGACTGTATGATGGGTGGAGAAGTCTTTCCCATCCATATTTGTCGAGTGTTTCTCTCACTGGTAGGACAATTTGCGGTCTTGCATTATCGTGCAAAACGAGGACACCAGCTGCAAGCATGTCAGGCCTTCTTTGACGAATTTTTGGGAGCAAAACATTTTGCACAAACAGCTTGTAGTACGCACCCATTACAGTCGTCCCCTCTATTTGTAGCTATGACTCCATTCATGTCATATGCAAAGATCATCATCAGTTTCACCTTTGATTGGTGGCGGATTTTTTCGGACATGGAGAGTCGGAACTTTTCCATTGTGACGACTGAGACTTCAGTTCTGACTTTTGGGAGAAACCCTCGACAAATAAGGATGGGAAAGAGTTCCCCACCCATCATACAGTCCTTATTTGAGCCCACCAGACTTTGATTTGCTTCCCAAATTGAAGGAACCACTCCATGGAAAACGTTTTGATGAAGCTTCCAGTGAGGTGACCTGAGTAATCAGAGAGCTCAACAATGAAGGTGCCCTATCCGGAATACAAAATTTGGCAAAACGTTGGGAAGCTGTCATAAGCAAGAATGAAGATTATATTGAAGGCTTCTAAAGGTATTTTGTAAAATAAATTATTTTCTTTAATTCTATCTTACAGTGTGCAGAACTTTTGAAATTACCCTCGTACAAGCGTTAAATATTTTGCCCAATGTTACTCAGTTTTACAGTACTACTTATGTGTAAATTCTGACACTAAGACCAATATCTACAATACACTTCTACATATTTCCCTTATTAAAACAAGTCTCTGTTACCTCATTTTACTTGTATAGGCAGATCGTGCAAAGTTCCAGTACCTTGTAGCTATGTGGAACCATGTGGAGTTGCTGGAAGTCGTGTCAACAAAAACTTTACAGAGGCAGAAGTCAAGGAAGGAGATTCTGGAAGAATTGGATTTCTAGGAATTACCCTGGAAACAGGAGCGTCAAAGAGAACAGTAAATATCAGTATACAAGACCGAGATTTATTTACAAATATTGTTCATAATAAAAATGATTTTCACTAACTAGACAGTGCCTGATGACAACTGAGTTTCAGGACGAGACATCACAAACATTAAAGAAAACTTTAGACTCTTATTGTAGCGACTCGTCTCGCTTATGTTTCAACAGATTAACAGAACGAATCCAAATATGTATCACCCAAGTTCAAGTCTCATCTCTCAAACTCAGCTGGCATTTGCCCATGTCTTCTTGTAAGTATAGGATCTTCATTAAAACACTAAATTTATCGTAACAATTTTGAATATTACACTCACTAACATATTCTTGAAACAACCACAGGGATAAGCATAAAAAAATACAGAAAACTTAACTTTTGGCTTAGAATATGTGGAACATGTTTTGCAGACCACTACGTACTTAGGGAGACATGAAATGTAAAGATATAAAAGAATTTTTCGAAAGTCATGACATGATATCGATCGCAATAGGTAGATTTTTCTTCGAAATCTACTTAAAAATGTAAAACACACTCACGAAATCATGACAAAAACACTATCAAATAATGCCGAAATGGAAAGAGGAAATTATAGCCATTACAAAACTGTACTAGATATTCTGAAACTTGTCAATGAATCATTGAAAACTCAATTGATAGAGAAAAAAAGAGGAAAACCTCAGATTAAATGAAATTACAGTAATAAAAATGGAAGTTATCGACCGACTAGAAGAAACTATAAAAGACTTAATACAAAATGTACCTGAAACAAATATATCAAATGTGACAACACAAAAACAATACGATCAAAATCTCACCTCTTTAGAGATTCCCAGAGCCAAAATCAAAGACTGTAGTAAATATCTTAACGCCATAGAGACTGCACCTGGAAAAATTATTCTACATGTGAGTACAAATAACCTACCCAACTCAAAAACACCAAACCATATTATGAGGCCCATCTGGCTCACAGTAGAAGCAGGAATGAAAAGATTTAGAAACACAAACTGGTACGTTTTTGGAATTCTATCCAGAAAAGATATAAACCAAAAATTCATCTATGACACAAATGAAGCTCTTGAATATATGTGCCAAAAATTGGGGGCAAATTATATTGACACAAACTAAATCTTTTGTGAAGACTGCTATAGTTATGATGGCATTCACCCAAATGATAAAGGTACATCAAATCTAGTCAAACTCCTTTCTGAAAAAATAGATTCATCAAAAACAAACACCACAGAGACACCATCGGAACAAAGACACACCCAAGAAAGAGGATCTGCTTTAGGAGTGTCACACCTCAATGTTCGAAGGATGCTGCATTTGGAACTTCATTTCCACCCATTCAAAATGGTAACTGTCCAAGAGTTGCTGGAATATGATCTCCAAAACCATAGAGAGTGTGCACATTCTGAATGATGGTGCAATCATTCTTATCTCCGATGAGGCCCACTTCCATCCCAGGCAAATCAAATACCTGGGGCGAACCAAACCAGTGAAGAGAAGCGTCGGCCCATATTGGACGGCTTCTCATGGGCGGACGTAGCTCATGAGCCAAGGAGAAGGCAATACGTCTAGAGAAGGAGACTCGAATCAACCCCCGCAGTCCTGGAAGTGGTAAGATAGCAGCCCTATCACCAGGATAGCTCTGCGCGGCACTCTTAAAGCAGTCAGAGCGAATTCTTAAATACTGAAAAGCTCCAAATTTTAAGCCGGGTGGATAACAGGCAACGGACTACTCTGAATAAACAAATACTGAAAAGAATAGAAGCTGCAGAAATGATATATCTACGATTTGTTGCAAGATATACATTGATTGATAAAAAAAGAAGCAAAATATATTTGTGATGAATTGGAAATATATAGCCTTACAAATAAAATAGAAGAGTATAGGAGAAAATGGCATGAACATATCTGTAGAATGGACCCCATTAGAATGCCTTGGAAAAGTCTGAATTATCAACTGAGAGGTGGAAAGAGAGAACAGGGACGTCCAAGGAAGAGATGGAAACAGCAACTTTAATAAATGGAGCCGGAACAAATCAATAAGGTTTAATTCCTGAACGAAGAAGAAGAATAAACAAACAGAATTTCTGCTACTGGGCACCAAATAATCCTCACAAATACCGAATAGCATGCTCATGTGAGAAATTGCAAGCTTCAAGCCAAGGTTACAGGAATGTGTACGAAATGGTGGTTGTCATTTATCAGTCACAACTTTCAAATAAAAAACTAATGGAAGAACTGCAATAGAATATTGCAATACTAGTTCCGTAAGCGGTGTATACGGATGAAGGAAAGAGTTTTTCAATTTCCGAGATCCATTATGCGCTTACGGAACAAGTATTGCATGCTATTTTTTGTACGATGATTATTTATATCAATTTAATCATATAATAGTGTAGAGAAAAGCGCACAATGTGCATGAGTTACTGGTCTTTACAAAACTGAGTTAGTGAGCATTGCCTTTTACGGCATCGTTTCACATGGTATCTGTCACAGCTGCCCTCACACAGCATGCACACACACAATATGTTCGGCTCGTGGTAGCTCTTGTCTCTGCATACTCTGTGGTGAAAACCATGAATCGCGAACCTAGTCACTAAATGCCGTAACTCGTAGGATCCCTTCATCCACTCGTCCGTGATCATCGCGCCCGTGGAGTAAAAGTCCATCCAAATCTCCTCTCTCTTCCTTTCCAATTCTTTCTTCAGCTTCTCGTAGCCCTCTGTAGATGGTAACAGTAATCGCGTCCTTAGTTCTTCGATGAAGAAGGGCTCTCTCGCTAGTCTGTATACTAGTCGTGATGGAGTGTATTTTGATAAGCAGAGCGCTCTCTTTAGAAAGGTCGCTTTCACTCCTTCTAGCATTTTTAAGTGACTGTATTTTAGGTGCGTCCATAGGTTCTCTATTCCATATATGGCTACTGGGGCTACTTTTATATGGAACAGCCTAATAGCTGTCCTTAGAGACAGTTCACACAACTTTTTTATTTCACTGATAGCCTTTGTCGCTCCGTCTACCCTTTCTTTCACGTGAATAGTGAAAGCTGTCCCCGATGTTTGTAGGGTTACTCCCAGGTATTTGAAATGTGTCACTGATGTTAGTGGTCTTCCTTTGTAATTAACAGTTCCTTGTTTGCCACCTTTTCTGAAAGTCATCGCCACTGTTTTTCTTTAATTTATTTGCAGTTCATTGTCCTCTGCCAGTTTGCCATTTTATCAAATGCTGCCTGTAGTTCTTTTTGGCTTGTAGAGACCATAACCATGTCATCGGCGTATGCATAAATTCTCACATTTTCATTCACTACTTTCATAACGTCTGCTGTGGCAATGATGAATAACACCGGACTTAGTGGGTCACCCTGGAGGATTCCATTAGTCTGTTCTATTTGGTGTGATGATGTAATTTTGTCACTGATTTGCACGTTATTCCTGCTCAGAATGTTTCGAGCGATTCTGGCGATGTAGTTATCTTCTCCTACAAATCCCTCCAACTTTCGTAGTAACATTTGCCTGTTAACAGTGTCGAAAGCCTTCATGTAATCTATAAACACTGTGTATAGTTTCCCTTGTGGTACGGCTAAAGCCTGTTCTATTTCTGCCTGGATACATCCAATTGCTTGTCCCCTCCTAAACCCGAATTGTTCTTCAGGTAGCTTTGGGTCTACGTCATTCAGTAGCCTTTTGCACAGAAGACTAGTCAGTAGTTTAAAAGTTGTGCACTCCAAAGCTATTCCTCTATAACAATTTGGGTCGCTATGGTCTCCTTTGCCTTTATATAACATTTTCACCTTCGATCTCCTCCAGCTGTCAGGGATGTCTCCTTGTCGTAGGCATTCATTCATGATGCTCAGTAGACTCTTCTTTAGCTCTGGAAATGCAGCCTTGATCTGTTCATTGTGAATCAGGTCTGGTCCACAAGCCTTGTTGTTTTTTGTGTTTTTGATCACTTCCCACACTTCTTCCTCCGTAAACAAAGGTATATTTCCTATCACCGTAGGGTTTGCTGACTTTTGGTGTCTTGGCCTTGTTTCTCTCTCTTGCAGTACTGCTCTCATATGCAACTCCCATGTTTTCATAGGGATACTTCTAGGAAATCTCACTCTTCTGGGATCTAATACCCTATATGGGTGCTTTTCGGCTTCTTCTACTAACTTCTTTTCTTCTTCTACTTGGAAGGTTTCTTTTGCTTCTTTGATTATAATTTTATACTGCTTCCTTTTGGAATTGTATTCCTGATACATTGTTTCTGTTGGCTGTTTCAATTTAATTATATCAATTGAGATAATAGCTGAAAATATTATGTATATACATCATTGAAGATAGAGGTTATATTTCAGAAAGTGATTCGCATGTGTTGGTTGTTATGGGGACTGAATATTTGTCCTGTTAAAGTCGCCATAAACTGGGGGGCCTTGGTTCCGGTCTTCGATAAAGGCTTGTAATATGATGGTTTTACTTACGGCATGTGTGCTTTTTGTCATTTTTACAGCACTGAGATTTCTTTTGTTTTCATAGCAACTAGACTGTGTGTGGGAATGTCAAGTTACAATCCACGGCAACAATATTCGTAAGTACCACTAATTAGTTACGTTGTGCAAAAATGACGTAACTAATCATTGTATTACGCTGATGTTTAATATTTATATTAGCTTTTCAAAATAGTCACATTAATCTGCCGGTCCCTGTACTTCAGGAGGTTCTGAAATAGAAACCACTGCTATGAATGTTACTGTCATGTTTCCCACACTGTCTGACATATCTGATTAGGGCATCGCAGTGTCCTCCCTGTGGGGAAAGTTCAAAAACTTATGTAAATGAGTGAAGATTAAAAGTAATTTCATGAAGATCTTATGCTTATGTTATATAATTACATAATTTAATATTTACCAATGCTACAATAATTCTATTACATGTAAAAATTATCTTAATGTACTATATTTAAGGAACAAAGCAATTCTTATAATATAATCAGATCTTTTATAACACTTAACTACATTCAGATGTAAAAATTGTTGGCATTATTAGCACTATGCTTCAGTGAAAGATTCATTTTCCTTCATTTCATGCTGAAACAAGGTCTTTGTTGTGTTCAGGCATTGTACAGTCCAGACCAATAACAATACTGAACTGAATAAAATTGCATTATATGAGGGTTGGCCAATAAGTAAGGTCTCCAAGCTCACAACGTCGGATGAGAGATTTGGCACCACTGCCATGTCCCGCTATCTCCCCTCTTTCAAACGAGCCATTGCTGCAGCTGCTGAACCTTTTAGTGTCCGAGATAGAGCTGTTTGAAATGGATCTCCCGATTTCCATCCCCGCCAAATGCGCCTACGCGAAGTCGTACAGTTTATTACTGCAAAAAAAGTTCCGCCGATTGAAATTCACAGACAGTTTTGTGAAGCTTATGGAGAGGGATGTGTGGACATCAAAAATGTGTGTAAATGGATTCGCGAGTTTAAACAGGGTCGGACAAATATTCATGATGAAGAACGAAGTGGGAGACCAACAACAGATGAGATGGTGGCAAAAGTCGAATTGGTGCGACAAGATCGATGCATCACTACTCGTGAACTTTGTTTATTGCTTCCTGACATTACTAAAGGTTCCATACAGACCATTTTGAGTGACAAATTGATGTCCCATAAGGTTTGTGCGAGGTGGGTTCACGGAGGCCGCACTTTGCGGGGATGGAAATCGGGAGATCCATTTCAAACAGCTCTATCTCGGATACTAAAGGTTCAGCGGCTACAGCAATGGCTCGTATGAAAGAGGGAAGATAACGGGACATGGCAGTGGCACCAACTCTCTCGTCCGACGTTGTGAGCTTGGGCTAGAGTGTTGGAGACCTTACTTACTGACCAGCTCTCGTATACTCAAATATCCCAACACTTACTTTCCAAAATGTCCTGTTAAAAAGTGCACAGCAAAGCTAATTAAAATGTATTCTTTCAAAAATACCAGTGTAAGCTGCATTTTAATGTGTGGCATGATCTAAATCTACTTACAACAGGCTATAATGATATAATCTATATCGATATTACCTATTGCAACCGATTAAAACAGCCAATCATAGGCAGTGATAGTAAACAGCCAATGTAGGTGATGTAAGGTATAGCTGTATGTATGGGTGTACATTCTTGATTGCGTTAACAACTTTTATTACAACACTTAAAACCGCTGATGTTGCACTTAGTGCGAAATGGGCCGTCTGGTAATCTTAGTTTGCAAATCCCAAGTGTTTAAGTGTTATAATTAGGGTTTGGATGTTTATGACATGTCGTATTTTTATTCTGAACTCCGTTCTTGCTGCAAACACAAATTAATCACGAATTGCATGCTTGTTATCCTAATCGGACCAATTTTATTTTGCATATGAAGTCATATTTTGGCCACTTTTGTGATCTTGGTCATACTTTGGCCATATTTGTAATTTAAAATCATATTTCAGTTATATATTTGGCAAAAGGGCATGATCATACAGTGTATGTACTACATGGCGATGTAAATTTGAAATTTATTTCATTATATTAAGGTTTATGCCAAATTAATAGTAACTTAGGTTTTAAAATTAATGCAATTGTTCATATTTTATAGGGACATGCAAGGTCCACAAAATATTACGAGTATTTGGAGCTGATGAAGCCAAGTAAACAGGAGCAAATTCTTTAAAAATATGTTCATTACAAGTAAAACTGTAAATCACCAAAACTGTTTAAAAAATTGATTATGTTACTGAATTCATGTGATGTAAGAATTTACTGTCTTTGAATTCATTTTTAAGGGCATATTTGCACTTTTTTAATTCATAATCATCCGAACCCTAGTTATAATATGAGGTAATTTATAACAACATAATATTCAATGTATGTTTTCACATGTACCAGCTTTTTAAGGGGGTTGAATTGTTACATTAAACCAAAATTTTAGCTTTAGATCCTTCGTGTACCATATTTATTCATAATGCAAGATAACCCTGAATTTGAGCCACATCTGCCTTTTAATACCACAGTAAAGGACAAAAATAAATAATAATTAACCACACAGTGAAATTATAAACTATAACAATAAAGTGAAATACACCTGAAATTGGAAGAAAGTCCAGTCATGTTAAGATTTTACCTAGAGAAAATCACACAAAAGAGATACTTTGCATATGAGTAGTATTAGTACCCAGTAACAACATATCAGAAATCAACACTCGTGCATGCTGTGCTATGGCCACCATCTTGGAAAATGGCGGCAGATTTTTCACTATTTTAACCACATTTCATTAACCGTGGCATGTAACATCTCCTTTGGATCTTTAATCAAATCTTCCAGCAAACATCTTGTAGCACGGTGTCAACTTTTAACAAGGGCTGATTTCACCCATTTAACTAGCTACTAGCTACTAGCTAGAAAGACGGATAGACACATTAAAAAAAAAAAAAAAAAAGAAAGAAAGAAAAAAAAAAAACACACCACCACCTGGAAACCGTTCTTTTTCTAAACAGTATTATATTACACAGAAAGGATAACCATTCTGCAGTATCGCGTGACTGCTCCTCATATTAAAAAAGGCTGTAACTATAAATCTATGTTGAAACAAAAACAGAATTAAAATCACAATGGATACCTTTTTTATTATTAATACAACGTTTCGGCACAAACCATTAGGTCTTCATCAGGTACAGTTGAATTTTTCTTCTTGCTGTACCTGATGAAGGCCTAATGGTTTGTGCCGAAACGTTGTATTAATAATAAAAAAGGTATCCATTGTGATTTTAATTCTGTTTTTGTTTCAATATACATACAATGGAAAAAGGACTATCTACTATTTTATGTATAAATCTATGGATTAAAATTAGATGTGTCCTTCGCTCATATGAGAAAATACAAAAACTTATATTATAAGAACGAAAGCTGTGCTGTCAAGGCTGTATGACCTCGCCCAACGCTGCTTTGGTGAATATAAAGCTAGAAGACATCTGTGAGGTAAGTATGCCTAATATTACAATGAAAACAAGTGTTCACACAGGAATAATGTACTCAAGCTCTGTGTTATCCATACAAAGAGAATAAAAAAAAAAAAAAAAAGAATACAGTGTTCAGGTGCAGAACATTTACAAGTTAAAGTTGAACCTGAACCGATTGATTTAAAATTTAAGGACTGAATCTATAACTTATACAGGCCTATAAAGAAGAGTTTTGTGTGTATCTTATACGAATCTACAGTTTTATTCTGATGTCCATGAAATTTTGCACAAATGGTCTTCCAAAAAATCAGGAGAAGCACTGTCTACATTCCATTTTTGAAGAAAGAAAGAAAGAAAGAAAGAAAAGAAAGAAAAAAACTGTACCCATATTCAGCTCCCTTAATACAGTGGCATAGCTTGACATTGTGTTCTGGGGGAACTATGTTTTAAAAATTAAATTTATTATGTTTATTTAAATTACACGCAAATTCTCAAATATTAATAGCCTTTTTTAAATAACAAAATAATGGGAATGTTTGCACACGTATTTGATTTCGTATAGGTCTATACCTATATAAAGTATTACTACCGGTATTATTATTATTATTATTATTAACATTTTATATTCCTCCAACACTCCATCCTTTTCCCCGGCAAATAGGAAATACAATATTTATGGTTGTAACTTCTAGTTAACAAATTAAATTTACAGTACCAAGATGTTTGAAATGCTTGGTTATTTTCAAGTAAGACAATGTCAAGCTCAGGAGTTGGTAATTTACCTTAATTTCACACGCTTTTTCATAAGACAGAACCGAAAACGAGGTTTATAATAAGTGATGAACTATATCGCTCCGCCACTGCTTAATATCACATAATGTAATATTATAGCCCTATGCTGTTACTACGGATGACAAATGACAGTGCTTAAACAATCTCTATTGTTCAAGAATAAATTTATGTATTGCTATTTAAATGTGAATAAAAAAGTTCACTTATCTTATCAATTTAATGTAATTTGTAACATGCATTAAGGTAAATGTGGATTATTTAATATATAAGAATGTGTGGCGTAGCACGGACACACCACCACAACAATGTGTGCACCCAGCATGCTTTGTGGAACACCACGCCATGCTGAAGACAACTATTTTGTCTCGTCCACAGACTGACCCAAGCCTTCTGAAAGACCGGGAGTGTACGTGCTGCGCAACTGAGAAACCACACTACAGCATGAAGTAACACACTTGCTTCCATACACCGAGTACTTACATCCTATGTAATCTACTGTGTAGAATAAAGTGAGTTATAACATCTAACCACATTGGTGACCTCAAGAGGAGCAATGCGTAGTATGCCGTGATTTCGGCATATGTACTATAAATTGGGCGTGTCTGTAAAGTATGGATGTACACTGAAACATATTTTGTATTTTTAAACACGGCCGTTGTGAAATGGTTATGCGCTCGGTAGTTGAATGTGCTTGCAGCGACTACAGAGCCACCTTTAATGGCCAGAGACTAGAAAAGTACGTTGGAAAGGTAAAGTCAGTCTGGAACTTCCATCTGTGTGGGTAACATGTAACTGAAAGTTTTTCTAATTCAGTGGGCGTATCTCCATGAATCTTCATGGCTGTCTGGGTGAGCTTATTCCTTTTTGATTTTGAAGACATATTTCAAGTTTAGTTGTTTAAAAGAAAAAGAAAATTCTTTGATCATCCATCTTTCGACTCAAAATTCCGTTCAGAGTAGTTTTGTTTAAACATAAATATTTCAGCTTTTCGGTTATGTTCTGGTCTTTGAAAATCTACGCCCCTTTGGTTTTTTTATAGCTAAGTTTTCATTGTCGGTCTGTCCGTCAGTTTTCTTGTCGAGTAAATTTTGTTTCCACGTCTTCCTAGTTTCTGGTTTCTGGAAAAGGGTTTTACACATAATTCAGTTTCATTAATACAGAGATTCTATAATGATATTAATACAGATCTGGATTGACCTATAGCATTTTAAGCCAATTGGTAATAGATTATTATATTATATGGGAATTTACATGAAAAGAAAATATAATGGATATATAGAGACAGCCAGACTAAAAGGTTACAAGTGGGTTAAATTTATGACATGGGAAACATTCTTTGAGGCTGAGGAAGGCTGAGGCCTGGAGAGATGCTGTATATGTTAAAAGGTTCACATTAGGGTGGAAGGAGAAGTGTTGTTGACAAGAATAATTATGTTGAGTAGACCTATAAAGACTTCATCTATATTGTTAATTAGAATAAGAAATCGCCTATCTCACGCGTTTTTACAATACCTTTAATTGTAAAAAGGGCTTATAGTAACTACTTGTACCACCCCCACTTTGTTTTAAATAACAAATCACGAGCTTGGAATCTTACGTAATAATTAGCCCAGCAATCTGGTTGGATGCTATAATTAATCCCATTACGTCATTCAGATATACAAAAAAATAATAAGGGTAACTGAGTTTTCCCAGCTGTAGCAGGGAATGACTTCTAATCTATACGCCTTAACCGCTAGGACGAATTTGTTGACGAGAGCAAAAAATGAACAGGCCACCGAAGTTTAATGGTAGGAGTATCCGGGTTGGACCTCAGGCCAACCAAAGAAATAACATCAGTGTTTGGGGAATTGTCAACAACACATAAAAAGTCGCATTTTTCTAAAGTGTTAAATTTGGTGATAGGAAAATTGTGGAGACACGCCTCTAAATTAATTAGGTTGGGTCCCAAACGCTCACCTAAGCTCAACCATAAGTTTTTGTACGAATAGTGTAAGTGAAATTTAGTGAAAATACACACATATAACAGTTACACGTGTGAGTGATTCCTGTGGCCACAATCCTGCCGCCCATAATCCATTCTAGCCCTGAGAAGAGAGGACTACCGACTGAACAGAAGCCCGGAAACCCATGAGATAAGTAAGTAACAATGATTGACAAGATAATAGTATAGCGAACGGCGTTTTTCGCATTATATGGCACCCACTAGATAGGGTCACACCATTTCCGCAATAATATAGCCTAAATCTGCATATTTAGAAATAAATTCACTCATTCAACACAATTTCCTTTATGACATAAATTGCATATTTTTAGAAGTGATCCAGTACCATTATTACACAAGTTTCATAATGATAAATTTGCATATTTAGAAGATTCAGCCATTAAACGCAAAATTCCATTATGGATATAAATTGCCAAGTCTGAGATATAATCCAGTTTCTTTAATGCTGAAATTCTATTATTAGGCTATATAAATTTGAATAATTTTTACCATCAGTTACAAGTACGATTTGTTAGGAGCGTGGAATTTTTTCTATCAGGAGTGAATACTAATTACGCCCAGTTGTTATGGTTTTGATATAGATTCAGGTGATTTTTAAATATATAAAGAATAACTTGATAAATCTGGTGAAATAGTACCGTTGATAACATATTAAGGATAATTTCCTTCGATTGTAGTTCTAGCAGTGTTATACGTACATTTCGTAAAGCTACTTTGTTTAGTATGTCACGCAGCATATTCCTGTCCATTGGACTTTGTTATGCTTGTCGAGTCAGTGAACTTCGGTAGCTGGATTGTTCACTGTGACCTACTTTATGTTACGACATTTGTTAGTAAGTTTTGCGTAGAATTAATCAAACATAGTCTATTTCAAGATCTGTACAACGTTCAAAGAAAATTAACTTCTAGTACTTGTAAAATAAAAGGTGAATATAAAAAAAAAAACAAAAAAACAAGGGAATTCTGGATTTGTATAGTGTCAGTTTTAAACAGAAAAGAACGGTACTGAGGTATCTAAAAGAAAGAAAAAAAAGGGTATTTCCGAAAAAGACAGTCATTGATGAAAAGTTGTTGGTCAAAACAATAATGTGTTGAATCACGTCAATTGGAAACAAGACTGATTTTCACCCAGTTTTATGAAATAAAAAAAATAAATGCTAGTCCTTCTGAAGAATAGTTATTTACCGTGAATCGCAGAGTCGTAATTCCCTGTAAAAATTTCTAAACTGCTATGTAAATAGTTTTAAAATAATTTAAGATTTTGGAATTGGTGTTTGAATTATTTTAGGAGTAATTTCCTCAGATACTGTAATGAGAAAGAATTTGCATACAAGATATATTGAAATGTTTGTGGCGTAAAAAGGAAAAGGGATACATTATTTGTTAACTTATTGCTATTTATCATTGTTGGAAAATAAAGATGTTTTGAAAATAATTTTTCTTAACTTGTGCCAAGGTCTTATCCATCCAGTCATTTTTTCAGAACCCGAAAAACAAAATGCTTTGTCGGGCAGTATGGGCATCAGCGACTGAATATAACTTGTGGCAGATTTACTAAATTTGGAAAGTGGTCAAAAATCACGATCTACATTTAAAAAAGGCACTATTAGCTTCCTGGTGCGAAAATACACCACAATTTCTTGTATCGCAGAGCGTAGTTGAATTTTTGACGTCCAATTTTTTCCAAATTTTCCGCTCTGCTGTTCAGTAATAAAAAAAAACCTGTGGAGAGACTTAATTTTTCAAATACATTTTTTTCTTCTTTTTAAATCTTGATTATACATTAACGTAATTCTTGACCTAGTTTCAGTGTAGACTAGATCTTCAATTTTGTGATTGGCTTGTATAGTAGTTCAGTTTTTCTCGTTTTATATTAAATATTAGAGTGGGAGTGATTGACATACAATTTTGTTACCGGCATGTTGAGTAGTGCAGATCTTCAAATTCTGCTCTAGCCTTGATTTTTCAAATTTGCGACGGCATTCATTTATCAAATTGGGATAGCATTGATTTCATGGCTAGACTTCAACCCTAACTTACATTTCATATATTTAAACTTCACTTTTCGAGTACATTGGGAATTTTGGACATATGTTTTGAAATGTTTCATAAAGCCTGTATTTCAAATCTCATGATAATTGTATTATTTTGAAGTGATTCAAATCGGACGTGGGTTAAATTTTGGAATTTAGGATCGACTGGGTATGCGAATTTAAACGTAAATTCACTGATATTATAATTCTACACTCACAGAGATTTAGTATTTTTGATTTGCTTTTAAAACTTAATTTCACTGATGTTATATTTCTACTTTGACAGCATTTTTGAATACATCACTTAAATTTTGAAACTTACTTTCACGGATATATTTTGAAATCTAATATTGATTTTGAATTCTTAACTTAAACATTTGGAAACTTGATTTCACGGATTTATATTTCTACTTAAACTTAAATTTAAATTAAAACTGGAAACTTAATTCCACTGATAGTATATTTGGGAAACTTACCCTTATTTTGGGTTTATGACTTGAATTTATGAAGATTTAAATTATCTGATATTATACTTCGGTCTTAATAGTGATTTATTATTCCATTCTTTGGATTTTCGCTGCAGTCATCATGAGTAACAGAACTTACGTACCACTGGAGTTTCTTTTGAAAGCAGATCTTCTGTATGAATTATCAGTTCGTGGGATCGTAGTGGATCCAGACGATTCAGTTCCAAATTTATCAAAGTAATTGAAAGATAATTTGTCTATTCCTGTTGATATTAAGAACTTACAACATATTAAGCCGCAGACTGAGGTTCCAGCCCTTATTGCTAAGACTGAAGAAATTTTCGAGCAATGTAGGGAAATAGGTGAGGAGGGTGAGCTATCTCAGAATCAGGTGCGACGATTGCAGGCAAAATTGGACCATTCTTCCAATAGAATACAGGATCTATTACAACAGATCTGCCTTCTTACTGTAGTAGATTGCTTTGGCTACTTAACCAGGAGATTTCTTTGGAGAAAAACAAACTTAGATTTCAGTTAGCTGGAGATGTAGTTAGAGGTTTAGGAATTTCACCAAAAACCTTTTTTCGCGAATGATTCCCTCAGTATTAAAGAACTTCAGCATTCACCTACGCCCTTGGTTCACAGGCTGGGTTTTGAAAGGTGGAATGTCTTTGCTAAATTACCCCATCCCCTTGGGAAGTTAATAAACCAGTTAGAGAGTTTCAATGACAACTCCTTGGATGAGGTGGTTAGGTTCCTAATATTTCTGACTGAGCTTAGGGCCCAGGTAGAAATTTTTGGATTTCAGGACAAACAGATTCTGGCTTTATGTTTTGTGAACTTGGAGGGAAGTCTAAGGGATCTAGCTGGCAAAGCTGTGAAGGGAAATAGGGACTTGCTGCATTTTCACGGGAGTTTGCTTGAATACTATTTCTCATTTAGAGACAGATTGCGGTATTTGAATAAATTGTATTATCGCGTGCAGGCAGAAAATGAACCTTTCTGTGATTATGTTCAGAGTATTAGGTGTTATGCCGAAGTTTTTCGGATTGCTGAGCCCAAAGTCCAAATTGTTCTGCATATTTTGGATGGCATGTCTCCGAAGATTAGGAGCTTGGTTGGTTTTGAAGAGAAGCAAACTAATTTTCATGAGTTAAATCTTTTGTGCGCCAAGCTTAACTCTGTGACCTTAACTGATCTGTTGAGAACAAAGAAACAGAGTTATTGGGATAGGCCTGTGCCATCTGCGGAAGTCAGTCACCGTCAGGGATTTGGGGCATCTATCAGAACTTCGGAAACTAGGTCATGTTTTTATTGCCATCGGCCGGGGCATATTCTGAAGAGTTGTCCCAGTAGACCCCCGAAAGAGAGTATACGTAGGTGTGCGCATGGTCCCGGGATTTCTCCGCAAAGTAGGAATTTGGTCTGCCAAACTGTGAATGCGGTTGAACGTGGTGAGCGCATTCAGGGGTTTTCTGGGAAAAGCTTGCCCTATGTTAAAGTGGAATGTGGCAATCTAGAAGTAGCCGGCTTAGTGGATAGTGGGTCAACCATCAACATTATGTAGGAATTCGTTTACCAGAATATTAACAATGCTTGTAAGAAATTCCCGGTAGTTAAAGAAAAGATTTCTTGCCTGGTGGCTAATTCCTTGCAAATGGAATTCCTAGGGTGGACCGAGATTAAGATTAAAATCGCCGGTTTTTCTTGGAAAGCTAAGTGCTGGATAGCTCCTTATTTATCGGTGCCTTTGATCTTGGGCGTTCCTTTTGGGGAAAGGTCAGGGCTAGTCCTGGATTTTTCTAAAGAATGTATTCATCTCAAATTTTCACCGGGGATTAAAATTCCTTTTTATAAGGGCCCATTTTCTGGTACTGTTTCTTGTAAGAAGGGGGACGTCCTCTTGGCTGGTGAATCGGGAGTAGGTTCAGGTTGGGATCATGGTCCGATAGGTGATGTTTTGAGTCATTTGTCTCCAGAACAAAAGGGGGGTTTGAGGGGTGTTTTGGAGATTTATCCTGAAGTCTTGACCACGAAGTTGGGCCTCACCCACCTATTAGAATATGCCATTGAATTATTGGATCATACGCCGGTTCGAAGGCC
This sequence comes from Ectobius pallidus, assembly GCA_964059195.1. Lineage (NCBI taxonomy): Eukaryota > Metazoa > Arthropoda > Insecta > Blattodea > Ectobiidae > Ectobius > Ectobius pallidus. The sequence continues at coordinate 201,606,674 of CAXKWD010000003.1, forward strand.
GCCATATAGGTTATCACCTCCCAAGGTCAAGATCATGAAAGAGCTCATTCAGCAGATGTTGGATGATGGGGTTATTACTACCTCCAGTTCTAATTATAGTAGCCCTATGTTTCTGGTTGAAAAAGGGGAAGGTAAATTCAGACCAGTGGTGGATTATAGGTATTTAAATTCAAAGATAAAGATAGACTCAGTGCCTTTACCGGACATTCATTCGTCATTTAGCTGGTTTGGGAAGGCGAAGTATTTTACTTCGTTTTACCTTAACCAATCTTACTATCAAATACCTTTATCTCAGAAATCTAGAAGACTAACGGCATTCAATACCGATTGGAACCTATTTGACTATACCAGGGTCCCGTTTGGGTTAGCTACGGGCGCCCAGGTCCTTACGAGGCTCCTGGATCAGATCTTTGGTGACGTGAAGTTTAACTTTGTTATCCATTACTTGGATGACTTAGTCATATATTCTAATAGCTTTAAAGAGCATGTCGAGCATATAGGGCTAGTGCTGAATAGGCTAAAAGAGGCTGGCTTGACGGTGAACGCTGGTAAAATTACTCTGGTTTCATCGCGGCTCTCCTTCCTGGGTCATGTGGTGTCGCCTGGAGGGGTTACTATTGACCCCGATAGGACTAAGTCTATTAGAGAATATTTACCTCCGAAAGACGCGAAAGGGGTCGCCAAATTTCTGGGGATGGTTAACTTCTTCCATCGTTTCATACCTAATTTGGCTGACCGAGCTGCGCCGCTGAATATCCTCAGGAGGAAAGGCGGGGGAGTATATACCGTGATTTCGGCATATGTAGTATAAATTGGGCGTGTCTGTAAAGTATGGATGTACACTGAAACATATTTTGTATTTTTAAACACGGCCGTTGTGAAATGGTTATGCGCTTGGTAGTTGAATGTGCTTGCAGCGACTACAGAGCCACCTTTAATGGCCAGAAACTAGAAAAGTACGTTGGAAAGGTAAAGACAGTCTGGAAATTCCATCTGTGTGGGTAACATGTAATTGAAAGTTTTTCTAATTCAGTGGGCGTATCTCCATGAATCTTCATGGCTGTCTGGGTGAGCTTATTCCTTTTTGATTTTGAAGACATATTCCAAGTTTAGTTGTTTAAAAGAAAAAGAAAATTCTTTGCTCATCCATCTTTGGACTCAAAATTCCGTTCAGAGTAGTTTTGTTTAAACACGAATATTTCAGCTTTTCGGTTATGTACTGGTCTTTGAAAATCTACGCCCCTTTGGTTTATTATAGCTAAGTTTTTCATTGTCGGTCTGTCCGTCAGTTTTCTTGTCGAGTAAATTTCGTTTCCACGTCTTACTAGTTTCTGGTTTCTGGAAAAGGGTTTTACACATAATTCAGTTTCATTAATACAGAGATTCTATAATGATATAAATCTGCATATTTAGAAATAAATTCACTCATTCAACACAATTTCATTTATGACATAAATTGCATATTTTTAGAAGTGATCCAGTACCATTATTACACAAGTTTCATAATGATAAATTTGCATATTTAGAAGATTCAGCCATTAAACGCAAAATTCCATTATGGATATAAATTGCCATGTCTGAGAGATAATCCAGTTTCTTTAATGCTCAAATTCTATTATTATACAAATTTGAATATTTTTTACCATCAGTTACAAGTACGATTTGTTAGGAGCGTGGAATTTTTTCTATCAGGAGTGAATACTAATTACGCCCAGTTGTTATGGTTTTGATATAGATTCAGGTGATTTTTAAATATATAAAGAATAACTTGATAAATCTGGTGAAATAGTACCGTTGATAACATATTAAGGATAATTTCCTTCGATTGTAGTTCTAGCAGTGTTATACGTACATTTCGTAAAGCTACTTTGTTTAGTATGTCACGCAGCATATTTCTGTCAATTGGACTTTGTTATGCTTGTCGAGTCAGTGAACTTCGGTAGCTGGAATGTTCACTGTGACCTACTTTATGTTACGGCGCCCAATAAAGAGGAGATGTGTAATTCAATACAGAAAACGTCTATTATATCTTGTTTTGTGTGCAGGAAATGCAACAAAAACGTAAAAAATGGAATACTGTGTATACAGTGCGACAATTATGTACATTTTAAATGTGGTAAAGTGGACCCTGTGCTAAAAAACAAAGAGGAATGGACTTGCGAGTTCTGCCGGGAAAATGACGCTAAAGCTCTATCCACAATGCGCAGTCGGCAGTTGTTAGTCGGTAGACGGTAGCTTGTAGTGGAACTATAACGTGTGGTGAGCAATGGACGCCATTCACAATGTGCAGTTGCAGTGGACAGAAGGCATTCGTCAGTTGTTTTCAGTCGGCAGACGGAAAATTCATCTTCGTCTACCAACTGCTCGACTGAAAGCGGGTCACAGCCCAATGGAAGCTACTATATTTTCACTCACAAAATTTATCCAACAAGCAGTGCTCTGGCTTGGCGTCTCTTTCTTCAAAATGGCAGACTCGAATGATTTATCTGTTGTGGAAGATTAAGTCTTTATAGATCTTGTGAGAGAGAGGAGGTGGCTTTATGATATGTCTGACCCCAGATACAAGAACAGTATGTTGAAGGAGCAGACGTGGTTGCTCATAGTGGAGGCCATGGGTTGGACAGGTGAGTTGTTTGAGTTGTACCTTTGCAGATTCTTGAACATATTGCAATGATAGTTCAAAATAATCAAAAATAAATCTTAATTTATTTCAGATACAGGAAAAGCCAAACTTCAAATAGCACAAGTCAATGGTCGGTAATCCTGTATTTGGACGTTACTTATTATTCATAGGAGTTTGGTGTAACCTAGTATCCAATATGCATTGGTACAGCACGTAGCCAACTTTACAAATATAACAAGCAACAATATTTAAACAATATGGCGGGAAGACCGAGAGGAGGTATTAATATTGTTGAAAACAACGAGATATTGGCTCCAGCAGAAGTGATAGATGAAAAATGGACGCTAACAAAACTTGGTGAGCATATAAATAATGCAGACAATGCAATTAAGTGGTTGGCGCGCAGACGTTTATTGAAAAATAGTATGGCCTGTGTCAATTGCTTCGCACCATGTACTCTTGTCGGGTACCGAGAAGGATTGGACGGCAAGAGATGGTTCTGTAGGCCATGCAAACGGACCAGAAGCATCAGAGAGGGCTCTTTTTTTTTAGCGGAAGCCATTTGTCGCTTAAACAAATAATTATAATCGTGTATTGTTGGGCATACGAATTTCCCCAAGCCTACACGAAACATGAAGCAAATATTTCCCAAGACCACACCATTGTGGACTGGTTCAATTTCTGTAGAGAAGAGTGCGAGGTCTACCTGGAACGCGCCCCTGGAGAAATTGGGGGATTTGATGAACATGGAAATCAAATCGTCGTGGAAATAGACGAAACTAAATGTTTCCATAGGAAATATCACAGAGGCCATTGGAGAGATGGCCACTGGGTTTTTGGCGGCATAGAGCGAGATAGTGGAAAATGCTTTTTGGTGGAGGTAGAAAATCGAGAAGCTGCAACGCTGGAGGACATAATTCTCCAGAAGATATTGCCAGGAACACACATCATATCAGATGGTTGGCGATCCTACAGAAATCTGGACACAATTGGAAATGGGATCTACACACATATTATACATGACCGAAATTTTGTTAACACAGACGACCCTGAAGTACACACGCAAAACATTGAAAACACGTGGATGCGTGCTAAAAGACAGTTGAGGCAGCAATTTGGCACTTCAGAAGAACTATTTGCTTCTTATCTGCACCAGTTTCTGTACAGAAATTCTCTTAGAGGCAGAAATATTTTTGAAGAGTTCTTAAATACTCTGAGCGAGAATTACCTTGTATAAACGAAATTGGTTGTAATAAAATTGTACCCACTTTCTTTGTGTATTGTCGCAAGTGCCTTGTACCCACTTCTGCATATAGTCTAAATAATGCATACCACTAACCACATAGTTAAGTGCGCGAGCGGAGGCGGCAGCCGTAGCGAAGCGCCCTTGCATTTTCGAATAACGTACGATACACTGTTTGTAGGGTTCGAAAATGTGGCATATTATATCTCCCGACAAGGAAGAATTACCTAACATAAAGCTAAATAATGCATAACACTATCCACTTAGTTAAGTGCGCGAAGCGGAGGCGGCAGCCGTAGCGAAGCGCCCTTGCATTTTCGAATAACGTACGATACACTGTTTGTAGGGTTGGAAAATGTGGCATATTATATCCCCCAACAAGGCGAGAATTACCTAACATATAACTAAATAATGCATAACACTATCTACTTAGTTAGGTGCGCGAAGCGGAGGCGGCAGCCGTAGCGAAGCGCCCTTGCATTTTCGAATAACGTACGATACACTGTTTGTAGGGTTCGGAAATGTGGCATATTATATTTCCCGCGTGGTTTGTCAGCCTGTCACCTCTCGTCTGGCGGTATCACGTCCAACGTCCAAAACCGGTATTCTTTCTTCACTCATTCTCACTCAAACTCATATATAGACATAAAAACAATATAATAAATGAAAACTCAATTGACTATAACAAACTTTTTGAACTGTACAGTGAACTTTACCCTCATCAGTTTCATAGAGCATCATCAGTATCAGGTTAATACTCATGAAGTTGGGAGCTCATCACGCAGCTTCTAAATCCCAGGTTAGTTATTTATACATATGTTAAGAAAGTCAAAGTTATGAAACAATAACTTATAATAGAGTTTTACAATACTAATTTATTTCATTTTAAATAGTAAAAGATAAAATGCGTAATAATAAAAAATATGTATCCATCAAATATATTCCAAATACAAGAGATAAAATAGGTAGAGTGTTGAGAAAACATGACCTAACACCAGCATATAAACCCATAAACACAATAGAGAAATGCTTCGCACAATACAAATATTTTGGCAACAAGAAAGAAAGAATGGAGAATCCAGGCGTTTATTCCATCACATGTAAGGAATGTGGAAAGATATACATCGGGGAAACAGGCCGGACCTTCAATGTTAGATTACGCGAACACGAAAGAGATGTAAGAAACAAGAAGTGCAATACTGGTTTCAGCCAGCATATGGTTGGGGAAGGTCACAGCATAGGTCACTTCGAAATTTTAAAAATTGAAGCTGACAAGATCCGCAGAAAAATTTGCGAAGCTTCCCACATCGCGGAGAGTGGAGAAATCTGTCTCAATAACTATGAGGGGGATTTGGGGGAGCCATGGCTAAGCATTATTAAGAATTTGCGAAGTAAAAGACCCTTACCTAAATTTCCCTGTATTTCCCCAAGATGTGAAAATGACTTTAACATTCCCAACGCGAGGATACAGGAACACTATAAAAGCAACAGATACAGAGAACGTGAACTTGAGGACAATACAAGCAACGACGAACAACAACAACAACAACAACAACAGTTGAACAACACGACCGTTTGTGAAAGAAGTGATCCATATAATCAGTCTGACTGAGGAAGGCCTAGAGGGCGGGCTGAAACGTCTTATGTGTTTTTATTGTTTTTAACCGATCTTTTAACCACTATCATAACTAAGTGTTTTTATCAAGTGTTCATCACTTTTATGTTATTCATTTTAAATATTTTAGGACTGAAGATAGGGATGCACTCAGCCTCGTGATTCCAAATTGAGGAGCTACTTGATAGAGAAGTAGCGGCTCCGGTCCAGAAAATCACCATTAACGGCCATGGGTGTTGGCATGCTGACCACATGCCCCCCAATCCTGCCATCTGCCTACAGGAGATGATGCAGCGGTCGGGTGGTAGGCCAAATCCCTCTAGGGATGTAGCGCCATGGAGTTTAGTTTTAGGACTGAAGATGGCTAAATGAAGGCCGAAATGCACATCTCCATTAAGAAAGTTTGCAGATAGAATAGCTAGATACACGGCATCTAAAAAAGAACATTGTTAGAAACAGTGACTTTGATATTAATTACAAACTATTCAGGATACACGTTTCAGTGAGGCATATATGTTTATTTTAATAAGGTATCTTCAAGAAAAACAGTGTACAGTGATATTTATAGTTAACTCGCTTGAAAGTATTAGACTACTTGTAAAAAGAATCTGACTACTGTACATAATATCCTCAAGACATAAACAGTGAACAGTGTGCAGTGTTATTTATGGGTAAATTACTTGAAAGAAGAATTTGATTAATGGACATAGTAAGATATGAACATCTGAAAAACATATAAATATTTTAGTTTTAGGGTCATAACAAATTTTAATAGCATTTTAAAACTTATTGCTTTTAAAGTCTTAATTGATATATATGGACTAAGGCGACAATTTATTAGTTGCTAGTTTTTAAATATTGTCAGTTTGACTTATATGTTTCTAAGAGTACATAAAAATATAGCTAATAATATATTAGACTCCGTGTATGTATTAGAACATTACCCGTTATGATATATTGATATTGAGCTGTACATTCACTTTTGTGAGACTTGCCAAAAGCAAAAAGGTATTAAAAAAGGTGTTGTGGTCAAGCCAATGGTTTTTTCGGAATTCAATTACTGTTGTCAGGTTGATCTCAACGATTTTCAGTCCCCTCCTGATAGAGAGTACAAGTTTATAATGGTCTACCAAGATCATCACACTACGTTTGTAGTTATCAGGGCTCTGAAATCAAATAGAGCGGAAGAAGTAGCCTACAACCTCGACATATTTACGTTTTTTGGGGCTCCAACAATTCTACAGTCCGATAACGGCAGGGAATTTGCAAAGAATGTGGTAAGCAGCCTAAAGGAGAATTTGCCCACCTTCAAGATCGTCCATGGTAAGCCACGCCACTCACAAAGTCAGGGGAGCGTCGAAAGAGCAAATCGAGACATTGAAAATAAGCTGTGCGCTTGGATGAAAGATGAAAAAACTAGGTGCTGGAGTGAGGGACTGCGGTTCGTCCAACTTACAAAAAACAGAGCTTTTCATTCTGGGATTAACAGGTCACCATACGAAGCTCTGTTCAGCTGCAAAGCTAGAGTAGGTCTCTTGATGTCGTCCCTGCCTGACCACATTTTACAAGACGTAGAGACTGAGAAAGAGCTGAAAAAATAATAGAGAGCGTACAAACAACACAAGAGCAGAAAGAAAGATGAGATCGATCAATGCAAGAGGCACAGCTCCCTGCAGAAAACATAGATGAGAATGCAATCCATGATGGAGCAAACCAAAACAGTGATGAAGCCATGGTTATCAAAGAGCCTTCCATTTCTGTGGTTACCGAAAATCCTTTTTCTGATACCTGTTGCGTCTGCTTAAAAGAAACGAGCGGTGCTCATACATGCCATCTGTGGACATTCTCCTAAAGATGATGACAGTGACGAAGTAGAAGGTTATGGGGTTAGCATTTTGAGCAGTGTTTGCTTCAATCCTGAGAAAGCTATCCCAAAGTAAAATGGAATCTACATAACAGTTTATTTATATAAGCTAACATACAAGTTTTAAATTTTAGCATGTACACCTTAAAATAAATTACTATATATGTTGTATATTAGTATTAGTATTAGCCCGTAACATCCCTATCGGGAAAGGGCCTCTTTCTATGAAAGGTAGCTGGGTTCTTGCAGACCCAGGTAGCTAGTCCGGGAGAGATCAGTCTTTGGTAGTGTCCAAGTTAAGTTTTATAAGGTGTCTCCAGGTTTGACGATCCTTGGCTTGCGTCGTCCATCGGTTACCAAAGGTGTGCCTGATGTTGTCTGACCAGCGTGTTTTCTGCCTTCCTATGTGCCTTTGACCTATCCTGGGGTCCCATGAAGTTATTCTGTACGTCCATCTGGTGGGTTGTAGTCTCATGGTGTGCCCTGCCCATCTCCATTTTAGGCGGCTTGCTGTGGTTGCTGCGTCCCTCATACCTGTCCTCCTCCGTATTTCGTGATTGTGTATCCTATCTTTTAGTGTGATCCCTAAAATTTTCCTCTCCATTTTCCTCTGACAGATTTCTATGGCTTGTCTGTGCTTCTTCGTTAAGCTCCATATAGTAAAACCGGGAGTATGCACATGTTCATGACTTCGGCCTTTAGGTGAACCTTGTATGAATGATCTAGGAGGATGAATTTAAGGGACCAGAATTTTGCCCATTCTGCTGTGATGCGACGTGCTATTCTTTTGTCTGAGTTATTCTGGAATGAAAAAATCTGCCCCAAGTAGGTGGTTTCTTGGACATACTCAAGCGGTTCTTTAGTAGCTAGTGTGGTGGCAACTTCGTGTCTGTTCGTCATTAGCTTGGTTTTTGCTGAATTCATGGTTAGACCTGCTGCTGCACTTAGGTTTTCCAGAGCGTTAATGTGTGATTGTAGTTCGATTGGTGTGGGGGCAAAAAGCACGATGTCGTCTGCAAATCTTAAGTGGGATAGCTTTGCCCCATCTATGTTGACTCCGTAATCACCTTCGATTCTTCTGAATATACTCTCCAGTAAGCTTATAAAGAGTTTAGGTGACATTGGGTCTCCTTGTAGCTTAAATTCTCTGCCTTGTTTATCAAGTTGAATCCTTGCCGTGATGTTGGAGTATAGTTTGGCTAGTACTCTTATGTACTTATCGTCTGTTCCTTGGTTCTTTAGGACTGTTATTAGTGGTACATGTTCGACTGTATCAAATGCTTTCTTAAAATCTATAAAAGCCAGATAAAGATCCTGATTGAATTCCTGGGTTTTCTCTAAAAGCTGTCTGACTGTGTGTAAGTGGTCTGTAGTGGAGTAACCTGCACGAAATCCTGCCTGGTTTTCGTCCAGATTGCGGTTGATCCGTTTAGTGATGATCTTACAGAATATTTTATATATGTTAGACATTAAGCTTATCGGGCGATAGTTGATGTTGTATATATGGTTTAGTAATTACCGACAATTCTTCTACAGTACTACTTATTCACATATGATGTAAATAACATCTACTATATTATATAAAAAAGCTCTAAGATAATTAAAACTCTTTAACATTCATAATACATAAGATATGATAGTAAATAAAACAGGTATTATAAAGTTATCTAGTAAATTTTTTGTCAGCATCAATATCGAAAAAAGTACTAGTGCATCAAGGTGGAGAGTATTTCATAATTACAAACTCGAATTAACTCCTAAAGAAGTTACTCTAGAAGAAGACTGTCATCACCAGAACTAAGTAGCCTATATAAAGAAGATGAGAAAAATAATTAACTTATAATGTCAGTTTACAGGAAAGAAGTGTTAATTAAGAAGTGTGAAGCAGGGCAGGTGCAATGAAAAGTGTTGTGTTTTGGTTGTAAAAAAAATGTGCTGATTACGAACTCAGCACAGCAAATGACTCTACAATCAAAACATATGGTATCATCACTCTGCAACTGAACTTCAGTCTACAATGAAATTTCACAAGGAGGTTTGTCATTGCTGATGTTGCAGTACCCATAATAGAATCCTCCTTCCTGATTGCCACAACCATTGCCCAGTCAATGGTACCACAGCTAAGTACACACACTGTCAAACTGCTGGAAATTCGCAATCAAGTGTCAAAGCCATATCAACTACATCCTCATACTATGACTTCTTACTTGAATTCCCTGACTTCACTCGCCCACCAGAAACCAACAGAACAGTGCTTCATTCTACCCTACACTACATCTGCACCACTCCAGGGACCCCTAAATCCTGCCGCCCTAGTCGCCTTGCTCCTTACCACCTCCAAATTGCCAAACAAGAGTTTGACATCACGTTGCAGGAAGGGACTGCACGCTGCATCACTTATACACCTTGTGCCTAAAAAGAATGAAGTTTGGGGATATGGAAATTACTGTGTCCTCAATGCTAGAACCATTCCAGACCGATATCCTGCATGTTACATACATGACTTCAGCCATCAACTCCACGGATGCACCATCTTCCGGTGATAAGACCTGGTGAACGCCTACAGATACCTGTGAACCAGAGACTGGCATTTCTTGCAAATGACGCTCGTACCCGGGTCCAACTACAGCTCGAGTCGCTGCTTTGGTAGTGAAGGTAGTGGGGAGGGAGCTTCAGTACACTGTGCTGCTTGTATGCAGGTATGGTCCTTTTGAGTCTCGGGATCCGTTCTGAGCATGATTACGTCACTAGTGACTCATGAAACTCTGTCGAATGTAGGGAGTAGGGACTAGGGTTTTAATGGCTACAGTGTAGCCACTCAGCTGCAAGCATTGGATGCACTGGGCTCTTAAGTATCATTTTTCTCTTTTCTCATGCATTAGTTCTCAATAAAAATTGTACTGAAATTATGAATATAATAATTAATACTTAAAAACCCGTCATGTTGACTTACACTGAAGTCTGCATATAAAATAAGGTGGGATAGGAAGAAATACAAATGGCTTACATCTACAATGTTCAAGCGTTTTTGCTAACGTCGATCGGATGGTAGGCCTAGTCCCTCCAGGCATGTAGCACCATGGAGTTCAGTTTAGTTTAGTTTTATATCATTTTTTTTCTGTCTATATTTTAAGTAATCTGTAATTGGAAATCAATAATGTACAACATATACACGCATTAAGGTGAACTTCAAAAAACACTCTGTGCACGATGTAGGGAGTAGGCCTAATGCGACATCACAGCAGTCTGCAGCCAAATACAGCCGTTAGCCGGCTGCACTCGTCAGTCGCTCGAAGTACAGCCAAAGTCCTCACAGTCTTTATGGGGATGTTCTTTGCTTTGGACTACAGTATATGTCTCACACGGTCTAATTAATGGAGCTCGCTGAAATGGAGGAGTATGCTGAAAGCGTTAAACAAACTATGTATAACTTATTGCAAAAGAAAAGTCAGGGACGAGTTCAGCATGGAAAACATTCGAGGAAATTTATACGGGTGACAGAAAAACTAAATTGAAATTTGCACAGTGCAAAGTATGCGACAAAGTGCTTACTCACAATGTGAGCAGCACTTCAGATCTTATTAGACATGAATGTTCAGCTCCTTGTGCCATCACATATTAACAAAGTTGATAAGGTCAGTATTACAAAAAATTGTGTTCTTTGTGTGCAAGTGATATCCATCTGTTCGAAATTGTTCCTGGTCAAGGATTTCGTAACTTAGCGCAGAAGCTAGTACAAATTCGGTCTAAAGTTCTCCCAGATCCATGCACTACATCTCGCAATGTCCATGATACTGCAGGACTGGTAAGAGAAGAGATTTTTTCAGTGTTTTTCTGAAAGAGCAAACAAAGGCTGGCTGACATGCACAACAGATATGTGGTCAAATGACTAAAAGTACACCAGGTATACTACTATGACATGCAATTATATTTCTGATAATTGGATTTTCAATTCCATGGTACTATTTACAGTGAAATTTCCCAATGAAAACAAAACAGCTGAAAACCTAAAGAGAGATTGGTCCTCAGCAAAAATTAAGTTTGTCTCGGATCAGGGTGTAACCTTAAAAAAAAGAAGCTCTTAAAGCAGACATGGGCAAACCCCTATCCATTGACACGCAACCCGCAAACTTTTGTCAACTTACACATAGTTAGAAAAGAACTGATAGATGGAGACACAAGCAGACAATAAGTGCAGTGGCGGTTGCTCATTCTTAGGGAAACACTAATTTCACTTTAAAATGTACACTACAAGAAACAAATAATACAAACAATCTTGTATTTTTAATTATTCTTTTACGTGTGCAATTATTTCATTATACAAAGGCTTAGAATGTGTCATAACACCTTTCCAATTGGAACTGTGTTGCGACCCGTCACTGCTTGCAAAGATAATATGACTCTTGCATGGGAATAATGTACCACGTACACCGAATGTCCGCAATGCCATCTTGTGTGTTATGCGGGAAGTTCAAGAACCACAAGTGGTTCGCGAACCAGTAAATGCCCATGTATGTCTTAAAGATTATCAATGGCTTCCTTGCGCAGCTCATATACTGAAAACTGTTCTGCATAATACTTTTAACGATGATTTCCTGAAAGAACATCTGCCTCCAGTCTGGTCTTCAATAACGGCATGTAAGGAAAACACAGTGCACAGGATTAGTTAATAAACTTTCTAAGTCGTTTCAGCAAGATTGCGACATCCGATGGAATTCCCGACTCCAATCTGGTATCTGTTCATAATCAAGATGACGATATCAAGTGTTTTACTGCAGCACAATGCTTCCTGTAAAATGGAGAAGTATGATAGAATGTGGTAGGGGAACTATTGCAATTTTAGGCCCATTCAAAGAAGCGACTGAAAAGTTGGAAGCAGATGAGCCGAATCTACCATTAGTTTTAGAATTTATCAACCACTATTCACCATCTGTCGGCAGCGGTGGTCTAGAGGTAGCGTGCCTGCCTCTAGATCCAAAGGTCGTGGGAACAAACCCGGCTGTGGTCGATGGATTTTTCAGGACGTAAAAATCCTGGGCACGGAGTCCTCTGGGAGGGACTTTAAGCTGGAGGACCCATGTCGTAGATTTATGGCACGTAAAAGAACTCCAAGCCTAAATTAGAGCCTCTGGACAAAATTTCTCAGCTCTTTCACATCCAAATCGATGCCTGCGACGCATCATAAATATTAGATGGCCTGAAACTATATCCAACGAAGAGTTGTGGAAAACAACAAACCAGACAACCATTCCGGTGGAAATAAAGAGAAGAAAATTGAGGTGGATTGGCCACACTCTTAGAAAGACATAGGATCTATAGAACGGACAGCATTAGAATGGAATCCACAAGGGGTACGGATGAGAGGTCGTCCCAGGATGACGTGGAGAAAGACGGTAGAGATGGAAGCATTCGAACCAGGAAAGACATGGAAGGAGGTTAAGGCATTGTCAGCTCGAAGACTGCAATGGAAATGCTGCATGGATGACCTATGTTCCAAAGGGAACGAGAGGAATTAAGTCAAGTAAGTCAAGTTTCACATCCAAGTAATACCTTAGTTTCCGGAGGGGGGTTGAGAGGCGATGGGCTTACCACCTGTCCCTCTGCCCTCTCTCGGAAACTAAGCATAACTAAATTAGTATAGGTAATGAAACCTCCACTTGGAGGTCCCCAATGCCCCGCCACAGGGGTTACAGTGGGGGGGGGGGGGGGAAGTCAAAGTCATTCACCATCTAATGGAGATTCTGAGGTAAATAACACACAATTTAATTAACCCATTTAAAATTTATTATCAAGCTCGTACCTTTAAAAAATACTTCTTTTCGGGAAATAAAAGCAGTGAAACGTCAGATGTCCAAACGAAATGTTCTGCTAAAAACTTGTACAGAGTCAACATTTATTTAATATTTACACTTCTTGCTCCACTTACATTTAATTTGCAGGACTAGTTTCCAGGGATTACTCCCTCATCCTCAGCTGGTGGTTGACTGATAACAATGTCTTGTTGATCTGATGCATCTGCTCTGTAGGATCTGCATCTGCTCTGTAGGAGCAGATGCATCAGATCAACAAGACATTGTTATCAGTCAACCACCAGCTGAGGATGAGGGAGTAATCCCTGGAAACTAGTCCTGCAAATTAAATGTAAGTGGAGCAAGAAGTGTAAATATTAAATAAATGTTGACTCTGTACAAGTTTTACAACATGCTCTACTGTTTATAGTACTTCAATTAATTATTTTAACACTTGAAATGTTCTGCTTATTGAGAATCCTCTGCAAGGGAAGCGCAGACATCTTCTCCTCATAAATATGGCAGATTTTCTCAATGGAGGACAGGAGGTGTCGGTATATGTTGCAACAGGCTATGGACTGGGATGATATTCTTAAATGGTGGAAAGATCATTCAGAAACATTTCCACTTCTATCCTCCCTCGCCAAGGAAGTTCTTAGCGTACCTGCAACTAGTGCCCATTGCGAAAGAAATTTCAGTTTAGCGGGCCTGGTTATAATGAATCGGCGAACATTTTGCTGCAAAATATTAATCATGTGATTTTGAGGAACACATGCAGAGATGCCAACCTTGAAAGGTGGTTATCAGTAGTCTGAGTCTAATCGGATGGGGGGGGGGGACTCGATGTCTTGGGCAAATTAATATATGCGCCTTCTTGTGCTGTCCGTTGACGCGTCTGTACTCTTCATGCTTTTTTGAGATCACATGGCGTCAACAGTAATCGCGTCCTCCATGTTTAACCGAAAAATCACAACTACAGGTTTCACAAAATACGTGATTCGGTAAAATTTTTGAAGGTCCGAGGCAAGGAAACTCTTCCGTATACTGCTGATTTGCCGCAGTTCATTTTTGGCCATCAGACTCATCACTGGTTTTACGTTTGTACGACATATTTCCTCAATATTCTACTTACACTACAACACTCAATAAAACTTCTAGCAAGCAGCGGCGTCGGCAGTCGTCAGCGGCATTACAGTGATAATCAAAAAGAGAAAATATTTTTACACCAAAGATCTTATAACTAGAATTATGTTATAACTGTAAGATATAACACCTTTGATTAACACAGACTCACGTCAAAGATTGTAGTGTTCAATGTCGCCAACACAACAAGTGTTTTCTTTCACAAACTATTTCTCATGATAACAGTTGGCATCTCTGCTGACACATTCATTAACTTTTTTGTTGTTTGCGGGAGAGACGATAAATTTAAAAAATAGGTATTGGGATTCGTAAAATCTGTAATATTCAGTAAAATTTCTGTATTGCCGTAGCAAATTCAAGAAAATCGTAGAAACTACGGAAATTCCGTAGCAGTTGGCGTCTCTGCACATAAACAATGATCAACAATAACAACGGTTGGATAACATGCCCATTAGAAGCGGAAGTGATCATGGCAATCATAATACTTGAAAAAGGCCTGGAGGTGACAGGCTGGAACGTTGTACAGTGTAAGGTTTTTAACCATTTTTATTAACGTTTTAACCACTAAATAAATAGTGTTGTGATATACATTTTACATAGAGTTTCTTCCACTCCGGCGGCCCGGGTTCGATTCCCGGCCGGGTCGGGGATTTTTCAGTAGTGAAAAATCCCTTTCCCGGGTTCAGGACTGGGTGTTTGTCAGTAGGTTAAGTCTTAGGTTAAGATAATGCACATTGTGCGCGATTCCTTAATTATTGATTGAGTTTTTAGTGGAAAGTTTGGACTAAGCATTTTATATCTTTTTATAGTCAATAAACTGCTACAGGCACCAATAGCTGCAAACTGGACAATGAATCAGGATACATATCTCAGGAAAGTAATAAAACATCCTCCAGTAACAAGAAGGGATGATGAAGCAACCATTGCCGATAGAAGACCAGTCAGCAAAGAAATTATGGAGACTAGAACATCTAATCAAGAAGCAGCGGTGGGCCTAAATGACAAGGATGAAGCCACGAGCTCCAGAGGGCAATGTTACAATATAATATTATTAATATTAATACAATAATAACTAAAAAAATGTACAAAAATAATTTACCTGCAGACAAGGTGCACCAACACCTGAAGGCTAGAGGTAAGGGGAAAACCACCTGCGTCCCGACCGGCAGGGCGATCAACACTGGACAGAAGAGGAACAAGCAGCTATCTACAGTGTGGTGAGGGGAGGAGGTCAGCATGCCAGCAAGGAGAGGTTTACACAGTTCATCTGTGATGAAGAAAACAAGCAATAGGGGAACCTACGCCCTCTCACCATTGCAACTTTTAATATTGAGGGTTTCAAAAAGAAAATGACCTGTGAATGTTTCTTGGATTTAGTAAATAGTGCAACATATCTTGATTCAAGGAGACCTTTCTTGGTTATAATGAAAATACAGTCTTAAATAATTTTGTTAGCTTTAGTTAAGGCTAGTTTACACGATGAAATTAGGTTTCGTAACTGTTTTTTACTTGAATGCGCAAGCGCTAGATGTACTGGCGACAATGAGTTACGACACTACGCAGTTTTGGCTGATTCCAACTTTTCATGAAACTATAATAGTAATTTTGAGATTATACGCTTATTTAGCTTGTTCGCATTTTGTAAAATGAAATGGGGAAGTGAGGAAATTGTGAAATGCCTGTATTAATATGTGTTTCAAACGTTTGTATGGGATTTTAACAACTTGAACTTCAGAAATAACATGAAATGTGCGGTTGCATTGGAAAGAAAATGTGTGTAATTAGTTTCACGAAATCACTTTCATGAAAGTGGTTACGAAACCTAGTGTCATCGTGTAAACTAGCCTTAAGGGTAGGGACTATAGAGGCAGGGCGGGGTGATAGCCAGGGGGTATTTCCATTTTAATTAAAAATGATATAGGTAATAATATCATAAACTTGTATATAGATGCTAAAGGGATAATGGGTGTGATTGGAAGGGTGGGGGGAAATAGAATCATTAATTTTGGGTGTTTATAGGCCACCACCCTACTCTCGCTATTCCAACCATCATTTATTTGATGAGCTAACAGTTATTGCAGAAGTAACCTCAAAATTTCAAGTGGCAGAGCTCATTGTGCTTGGAGATTTTAACGCTAGAGTTGGCAATGAGAATATTTCAATTGTCAGTAGAGATTTTCAAAGAGGAGGTCAGGAGATTAGCACACACACAGGAAAGATAATATACTGAGTGGGGAGGGGAGACAGCTATTAGCTTATTAGTAGGGCCCAGGGGTTTAGCCAATAATTCGTCAAGTTAGTGGTGCACAAGGCATAGCAAGCTTTTTGAGTTTGTAAACAACTCGCGCCGCCTGTGGCATGTCACGCGGCATTAGGTGGCAAGGAATACTGCTGTGAATGAAGTCATACCTGCATAAACGTGGACATCTGAAAACACAACAGATGCAATTGTGGTTGAATATGGCAGAGTTTATTTTTCCTCTGAAGATCAGAATATTGTTTGTAAATTATGTGCAACAAACATAATTACCATAATACTGAAAATATATAAAACAACATAGGCCTTTCACAAGTAAGAAGCTTAAAAAATGTTGAATTGTATAAACAGAGAGAAAGAGAGGCAGGAAATATAACTTCAAATTCAAATTTTAGATCAGACAGACAAAATGCCTTTTTAGTGATCTGTGCTACATGATGGTAGGTGCTAACATTTTCTTCCAGAAACTCGAAAATCAGTATTTCAAACATCCCTGGAGAAATACACTGGTAAAATATTGCCAAGTGAAACAGCATTACACAAAGAATATTTGTAACTGTGCTACGAAAATGTACTAAAAGATATTAGAAACACCATGTCCGACAGTATAGTATGGGTTTCCATAGACGAAAAGACAGATTGTGTTGTGAGGAGAATAGCGCATGTAATTGTTGGTACGCTAAAAGAAAACCATCTGGGAGATAGATGTCTATTAAGATCAGAATTAATATAAAGAATAAACCATTTAACCATTTTAAACTTGTTTGAGCAGTGAATGTTACTGTTATGGCCAGATGGTGTTAAACATGAAAATGTCCTCCTCCTCCTCATTACTCCTCGATGGTTCCTCCTATATGGAAAAAGTTGCTAAGGAAATAAAGAAGCTTTACCCAAGTCCGGTGCGCATCTAAGGTCAGTTCAATGGCATGCCGAAGTTACCTGAATATGTCTCTAATTGTGCTCTCCATCTATAGACTATATAATGATGATCCTGTTTTCTTTAATAATTTTTTGAATTGTCGTTATAATATTATTTGTCTGTTATTTAAACTCAATTTTAATATAGTAATATCTGGTGATTTTAATGTTCAATTTAATTATGTCAATAATTTTAAAAGAGACCTAATCAATTTGTTTTATTGTTTTAGACTTAAAGGCTAGTTTACAAGATGAAATTAGGTTTCAAAACTGAGTTTCGCAACTGTTTTTTAATTGAACGCACAAGCGCTAGATGTACTGGCAACAATGAGTTATGACACTACGCAGTTTCAGCTGATTCCAACGTTTCACGAAACTATAATAGTAATTTTGAGATTATACGCTTATTTAGCTTGTTCGCATTTCGTAAAGTGAAATGGGGAAGTGAGGAAATTGTGAAATGTCTGTATTCATACGTGTTCCAAACATTTATCAGGTCTTTAACAACTTCAACTTCAGAAATAACATGAAATGTGCGGTTGCACTGGAAAGAAAATGTGTATAATTAGTTTCATGAAATCACTTTCATGAAAGTGGTTACGAAACCTAGTGTCATCGTGTAAACTAGCCTTAAGTTTAACCTTAGAAATTATTACGCCAGGTTTGACCCATGTATTGACAATGTTGTTACTCTCATATGTAAAACTGCACTCTGCGTTTTGCTGCTTCATCGCCCTGCCAGGGTGTGGCCGAGTTATACAGACTGCCAAGTTTTCAGGACTCTACTGTACTATAATGAGTTAGTTGTAAACTCAAAAAATAAAAGTAAAATAATACAGATCACCAATAATCTCGCAAATAATAACTGTAAAGCATTAGTTTTGCCCAATGAAGTTCAATGATGTTTTCATCGACCAGGTAGATATTCCTTTCACCACCTTTCCTGATTCTTCTCTGAGACAGGTTGAAGAACAGAAGTCAAGCTGAGCCTCAAGAAGGAAAGTAAGTAAACATTGACTCTCATCGAGATTATCATATGATGTTTGGTTCAGCGGGGTGAATCCTGGTTGTAATTTTTCAACTCAGTGGGGAATAGACACAAACAGCTTTTACTTGAATTTTAAAACTTCCAAAATTAGTTATAATTCCTACCTTATTTACATGGGAGGGTCATACGATATTTGCAGAATGGCTGTCGAAACATCTAGAATTAAGAAAAATGGTTTCTGGGTGGAGGGATGAGCTAGATAAGGGGGGGGGGAATCAGCTCTTGTTGAAAGTTGACACCATCTTACAAGAAGTTTGTTCAAAAATTTCTTTGAATTTGATTAAAGATCCGAAGCTGATATGTCAAGTATCTTAAGCAAATAGCAAGTCTCACACACAAGCTCTTTATTGCAGGTAATCATGAATGGTGAAAAAATGCAGCCTAAAATGCATGCACGTTCTTCCTTGCATGATAGAGTGTCAACAAAAGAGTATACATGGAAAATTGTGTATGTAATTGCCAAACACGCACGAATTCTCTCAAAAGAACAGTGCGTGGAGTATCAGCACTGCAGACATGCCAGCTAAGAGCGTGCGATTTTATTTCAAGTTCAGTACAGAGGAGTTGATGAAGCTCTTGAAATGTTTTGTTTGTTTGTCTTCTGCCTTTACATACACACACGTTTCCATGCGAAAGAATGTAGCGTTGAACAAATGACGCACCACATGC
Organism: Ectobius pallidus; assembly: GCA_964059195.1. Classification (NCBI taxonomy): domain Eukaryota; kingdom Metazoa; phylum Arthropoda; class Insecta; order Blattodea; family Ectobiidae; genus Ectobius; species Ectobius pallidus. The sequence continues at coordinate 201,625,843 of CAXKWD010000003.1, forward strand.
TTTCTTTTGTTTTGTCTATTGCCTTGACAAGCACATGTTTTCACAAGCATTTGAGTGTGCACCTGCCTAAACCCGAGCAAAAAAGCTTGTGTGGAGGAAGCTAATCATGGTTTAGGAGGAAAACGGAGCGGTGGTTTTTGCCTTGAGCCATTTTCACCTTAGTTTAGATGTGGATAGCCCATATTTGAAATCTTACATCATAAGGAGGAGAAAGTTCGATCAAGGATTTCTTTGATGAAAAATAGTAACTAATACCTAATCACAAAAACCACAGTAAATGGCTTATTCGAGGATGCAGAATATTTGAGTGAACATGGCAATTCACAACAGTAATTTATTTTAAATTAATGCTATTATAAAAATAAGAAGGCAACTGATGCTTTAAAACAATAAAGTTCAACACACTTGAAATGTCATCACAGTTTCACCACTTAACTGATCTTTTTCAAATAATCAGATATCAAAGGTAATGAATGAAAGCAAGATTTATAACAAAGAAATTTTCAAATAATATTATATGAAGAATAATTTCTGAAAAGAAAGTGCCAAAAGACCACAGCAGTGATGTATTGAAGCTCATGGTCAGCATTTCAATTTCTTTCTTTAATATCTTCATTGCATCCACAACTTCAATGTTATTTAAAAAAACATAAATTTTGTATATTTAATCACATTTCTGTGGTACTGAAGCCAAAATTATAATGTTTACAAACTAGCTCTTTGATTGACAAATTGAATAAAATTATCACAGCTTTTGTTGGAATTAGTAGCTGATTCTTGGTTTGGTGGTGGCCCTAAAGCTAAAAATGGCATTATCTCGTAAACGGTTAATTTGCAGATCCATGTTTACTGGAATTTTTCTTTTTTACTTCTCATTCTTAAAACGTTTGTCATCACTTTCTGAAACACCTTATCTGTGTGAAAATAAGTAAAAATTTATTACAAACATTAAGGGCCTTTTCATACTGGGACAAAAGTGAACACATGTATGTCACTTGTGATGGCCACCGCTAGTATTGCCAATAGTAGCTACATGATAAAACAGTTTGTCATCGCTTTTGACATCCCAAATGGCAGGTCGACATTCCACTTAACAGTTTTATATAAAATCTTCAGTATTAATCAAATCTAAACTCATGGCTGGATAACTAGTTTTGACTACTATAAAAATGAATGATATACTGTATATATAACTTTGCTGTGTTGGCAATCCTAAAATGCTGTGACCGTCACTTGTGTCTCGGTGTAAAAAGGCTCTACAGTAGTGTGCCAAATACTGTTCTGAAAATTAGAATTCCTGGCATGAAAGAAACAAAATCAATCCTTACAATAATTACAATTGCAGCTGTTGAGTCTACTTGTGACCTATGCAATCATTTAAGCTTTGTACCAACAAGTAATGTGAAGTAGAAATGCTTCTGGATGGAATATATATTAAGTTGAGTAGCCAAAACCTGACCAAAGGATTATAACACATTGTAGGCTTTCACGGCCGGAGTTAATATTAAAAACATTATCTTTAGGCTTGTAGGCCGTGGTCCAGTTGACACTGGTGTGCCAAATGTTTCATCCACAACTAAGGCAGACATCCTCAGTGGCGGTAGAGTCTCGGCGAAGTTTCGCTTTTTTACTCTTATGATTTTCAAATTATTTTCCACTGAGAACTTAGCTGAATATTTTTATTGACTCTCAGTTGTTTTCATATGAAGGCATTCCCTAAGTGTATATTAGGATTAGTTATTAAGGTCCTAGAATTCAATTTAAAAACTTTTGTGATTAGATTTAGCACGATTAGACTGATGTATGATTTAGTAGATTTATCTCCAGGCAATGTAAACTTAACAAAGAATCAAAGTATTAAAAACATTATGTCAACAGCCAGCCGCCGACCAGAACGCTTTGCCTGAGACACCACCGCCACTGAGTATGTCCGCCATAGTCGTGGATGAAACGTTTGGCCACCAATGTCAACTAGACCATGGCCTTTAAGTCCGGATAATGTTTTTAATATTGACTCCAGCCGTGAAAGCCTAGAATGCTTTATAAATCAAAGTATTTCCTATCAAACAATTACAGGCTTCCTGTGAACAGAACCATTTGGTCAGTTTTTGGCAAAATCTTCGTTTTATACTGACAGCTCCACTACAATCATTCTACCCTAAGCACAGTTTGTGTTATCCACCTACCTCAGTGCAGAATATATTTGACAGTGGGATAAGATAGTTGCTCTATGTATCACAGTTCATGTTACTCAAAAAGTGACTCCTTAGCACTGTGTTCCTGGCCCTCGGTCGGATGTGTCTTGTGACTGATTGAGGAATGCAACGTTGGACGCTTTGATGCGAGCTGCAGCAGTGGCAGCCAAGGAGGGACACGGCGATATGCACGGCGTTGAGCAGTGACTATTGCTCAGATCACACTGGTCCAGGAGTTTGAGGAGCTCTTCTGCTGTGGGGCCCCCACATACCTGTGTTGCTGCAAATCAACAGATAACTTAACTTTTAACTCTTATCAGTAAAACTAGAAATACTAATTCAACTTCAACTATCCATTAGGGTGTGCCAATATTAAAAAGATGAATATCAAAATATTATAAAGAAAATTAACATGTTCAAAGTATGTTGCAGTATATAGCCTAATTTCAATACAGTGCATGCTGCTTTTTGTGATCACTTCAGGAAGCAGCTAATGTGATGATATTATCCAATTGATAACAGTAGCCAAAAGACTTAATTGAAGGTTATTTATTCATATACAGAGTGTTAATGAATAACACTGAAATATTTTACAGTACCTGTGTATAAAGGGAACATAGGAGATCTTTGCTCTATGGATTAAACGTTTCCTGTTACAACATAAAATCTCCCAGGGAATAGCCACCACTGACTTGTAACATTTGGAAAAATGCAAAACAAAGGAACTTGGTTGTTAACACTGTAGTTATGAATAAAAAAACTAATACAGTGGCAACCAGTCATGTGATTAGTCTGTAAATTTTGCAGATTGTGAGAACTCTAAATTATGATACAGCTGTTGACTATTGATTGAGAAACAGGTTTTTATCAATCACTAAGAAGGGATGAAGTCAATTTAATGAAAATGTTAACCCTATTTCACTTCATTATTGACTGACTTATGAGCATCAAATTGTAATGACTTTAATGCCCTGTAGCATACACATTTTACGTCACAGAACAAAAATCTCCTTATAAAAGTTGCTTTCTATGACACCTCTATACACACGTAAAATATTTCGGTGTTATTCATTAACACCCTGTATAAGATAATACTCTACAAACACAGAATTAAAAGCCATTTCTTCATACATACAAGATAATACATAACTGGCAATCACTGAACCACTCACAATACAGTATCAGACTGCAAGCAACTGTTTTTTCAACCAGTAACAAAGTTTTTAATTGTTTTTGTTTTCTTTTAGGAGTCCTTAATCAATACTCTATATTCAGTTATGAGTTAGGGGTGTTTTTGGAAGTCTATACTGATCTGTGGTGAACACCACGTAGCAAAACATCTAATGCCTGTCTCTTCAAGTCTTTTCACTTTACACTAGCAATCACTGCATGTCAACACTGTTATCTTCATAAATCAAAAGCTGCAGCTTAAGGCTTAACTGAGGGGTGAAACATGTTTTATTGCTTGAAAGAGAAAGTTAGGTAATGCCACCCCCTTAAACTGGTCATCCTGTGAGCTGAGAACACTATCAATACAACACAATACAGTTGAGTCAGAAACGAAACCCTTAAAAACGAAATTCTGAATGACGTATAGTATTTGGAAATAAACCCATTAAAAGGAAAATGTGATAACATAAACTGCATTTTCTCAATGTTCCAGGACTTCATAAAAGTGATAACATTATCAATGATTACATTACGTGGCATTCACTGTATACAATCAAATAAAAAAGAATAAAATTAAGTTGCATGGGTAAAAAGATAGAAATATTGGGAATAATAGAACTTTGCGCCCCACGTGTTCCCCTTTCCACTCGCCTCTCGCCTGGTCGCTTCCCGCTTGCCCCGCTTCCCCGCAGGTCATGCCATCATGCCTGTAGCTGCTGCTCAACGCCGGTAATGTGTAATTGCGATTGGCATGTCACCTAATATTTCACAATAAAAATAAAATACCCTTGCACCTCCATATAATATTTCACAATCATAAAAACGACCCTTGCAACAAAATAGATTCCACAATAAAAAAATGCCCTTGCACCATACATAACATTTCACAATTATAAAAAACGCCATATAACATGGCTTAATTGATGTAGGAAAATCCCCTTGTACCAACACTACTCTCTTCATAACTAACAAAATATCTCAAAATTATAAAAACAGATTCTTGAGTGAAAACTCATGAAATCCCCCTAACATAACTCAAATATACAAAATCTTCCTTCAGTGCTCAACATTCACTCGTAGCGCAATGGTCAAGACTCTTAGCTATAATGCTAGGGGTCCCGAGTTCGAATCCCGGTCGATCCAAAATTTACTATTAGGAATAGGTCTCAAATAGGTAGGTAGGATGAAGAGGAGGTGAGAGGAAGAGAGGAAGGAGATGGGAAAGGAAGAGAAGAAGAGAATAAAGAAGATACAAATTATTTTTTCTGTTTCATCAGTTCACTAAGAGATGGAGCTACCGTCACTGCTAGTAGTTCAAATGCTGCCGCTAGGGGAGGGAATTAGAGAGTTGGAGTGAGGGACTCACATGGGGCGCAAAGTTCGATTTTCCCAAATATTGTTAGGAATACAATAAAGCAAACAAGTATTCCGAAAAAGAACTACAAAATTATTTATAGGCTTTAATGTGAAACACTATTTTGTCAAGATTTAAGAAGTGGTAGGGGTTCAGCTCAAGGAGGAAGGTGGGGACTTTTGAAAGAAAATGTACTCCGTGGTGCTACAAGCCTGAAGGAAATAGCCCTACCACCCGACCACAGTATCATCTACCATAGGCAGATGGCAGGATTGGGGGGGTGTGTGGTCAGCATGCCGACACCCACAACCGTTAATGATGATTTCTGTGGCCGGAGCCGCTACTTCTCTACCAAGCAGCTCTTGTATCATGAGGCTGAGTGCACCCAGTTCCAGACTTCTCTACCTCGGAAAAGTCTGAGGAGGTACCGGGCCTGGGCCTGTGGATCTATAGCCAGCGACACTAACCACAAGACCATGCAGGCAGTCATGGTCTAGCACATATGCAAAATTCAAGTTCATTCAAATTAGTTTGGACCCAAAACCTTTATTGTCTAGATTATTTGGTAATTGGTTCTAATTTATAGCAAGATTGAAATCGGAAATATACACACTAAACTTCACTAAAAAGGTATATTTACCCAGGATGATCATTTCAACGGGTCTTCCCGCCATCATCAGCTGATTCCGACTGGCCCTCTGGCGGCGGATGAATGAACTTGTCGATCAAGGTTCCTTGTATGCCAACTGAAGTGTCAAAGTTTAAGAGATTTTCTCTGTTCTTTTTGATGAATATTTTTTCCCAAACCATAAGATCTTTTGGTTTTTCAACTTGTTTTAATAGTTCAATTTCATTTTCAATTTCATGGCCTAATTCCCAGAAATGCATTGCCAAAGCGGGTTTTTCAATTTGTTTATTCATAATGTTCCTAAAATGTTCTTTTCTCCTTGTGTCTAAATTCCTTAAAACAAGTTGAAAAACCAATAGATTTTATGGTATGGGAAAAAATATTCATTAAAAAGAACCGAGAAAATCTCTTAAACTTTGACACTTCAGTTGGCATACAAGGAACCTTGATCGACAAGTTCATTCATCCGCCGCCAGAGGGCCAGTCGGAATCAGCTGATGATGGCGGGAAGACCCGTTGAAATGATCATCCTGGGTAAATATACCTTTTTAGTGAAGTTTAGTGTGTATATTTCCGATCTCAATCTTGCTACAGATTTCAACACTTCACTGTAAATTTCCATCTAATATTTATATTGGGGTTCTAATTTATTTTAACAAACAGTAGAGTGAGTGAGCAACCTGTCAACCAGTAAATTATGGCAATAGCTGCGTGTATTGCCAATTATTCTTTTCTTCGAAGCCATGGGAATACTTTAAGGATTATATAATTAACATGGAAGTTTACACAGTGAAGTTATATAATTATGAAAATTTAAGTGGAGATTTTAATACATAGAACCTCACAAAAATTATAAAACTAAGCTGGACAATTGCATTGAGAAATTCATTTCCATACTCTATATACCCCAACTCAGGAATCCAGGTTACTTATGTTTCATAAATACACATCATCATCATTATTTTGATTAAACAAAAAATGTCAGTAATATATGTCACTGCCTCAATTACTACTGTTAATGCCTCACTAACTACTGTTAATTTTGACGTGTCAATATCTCTCGCTTGCATATAGGTTGGTAGCTACTCTGCTTCTGTAATCACTGTAAACGTCTTATTGAAAGATATATCGAGAAGCTCAATCGTATTATGTCACAGTTATGTTAAAAATCATTGATATGATGTGTGAGGTAATAGGTTTTTCAGATGTCTGGGAATAGTGGAATCGGCATGGAAAATTAACTGGGTATAATGTGTACACTTTTACCATCAATAACTATGCGAGCGACTGCATGCAATTTTAACCTGTAGGCACATATCATCAAACTGTATCTAAGGAAAAAAGAAGTGTGTCTTATATTCAGGGAATGTTATGGTTCCAGCATCTGAATAAAACTGGAATAATGTACAAACCTGGCTCTCCTTTAGCTGCAAGGTCCAGAGCTGTTGTGAGATCCCACATCTGAATTGCACCATTGCTGTGCCCTGTGAAGATGAATCTGCGCGGACGAGACCCCATGCGACTTGAGCCCTCACATTCATGTACACAGAAGGAAGTGACGGTCGTGCCATCCACAGCCTTTATCACACATACTCTACAACCAAAACAACACTGATCAGTAGTAATACCTAGAAATGGGAGTTCTCGAATAAAAAATTGAAAGTTCTCGAGTTATCAAGAATCATGAAGTGGGCATGAGTTCACGAGTAATCACACATTTGTATCACTTCAGATAACTTCGTTGATGTGATAAAAAGTTTTACAGGCAAGAAAAGCACATATAATATGAATGCACAGCTTTCATGTTGCCTCACTCTTAACAGAAGATCCCAGGGCAGACGATATAGCATACCCACCCTTCAGATCTCTACTCCGTAAACACTAGTAATACAAAGAAATTAAAACAATATCTGACAGTGCTGCATGAAACTAGCTCCTATTGGTTAGTGGTTCACTGAATGGGTGGGCCACACCCACTGCAAGAACCAATAGCAGTGGATCTTGTAAAACGATAAAATTACCAAGCTGACAAGGGAACCATACGAGTTGTCACGTTGAAACCTACCCTCAAATTTTGCATATCAATAGGTCTTCATTACAGATAGATAAATGCAAAAAAAATTAGCTGCTCATATGAACTTTTAGTGGGTGAAAATTAATTGTGAATCTTGCAAATTTGAAGTATTGAGTAGCCTCACGCAGTTGTTGGCAGGAGAGGATAATGACTTGAGCCTTCTCTACCAGGCCTATGTGTAGTTTCCTCTCCCTTTCCGTCAAGTTATGGGAGCAAGTAATATTATAACAATGAATAATAACCTTCTCTCATACAGATGTTTGTATTTCAGTGGGCCTCCTGAAGTAATTAGTATCTGTAGCAAGATTGAGATCAGAAATATACACACTAAACTTCACTAAAAGGTATATTTACCCAGGATGATCATTTCAACGTGTCTTCCCGCCATCATCAGCTGATTCCAACTGGCCCTCTAGCGGCGGGTATATGAACTTTTCAATCAGGGTTCCTTGTATGCCAACTGAAGTGTCAAAGTTTAAGAGATTTTCCCGGTTCTTTTTAATGAATATTTTTTCCCAAACTATAAGTTCTGTTCGTTTTTCAACTTGTTTTAATTTGCGTGATAAACAAATATAAATAAAATATTAAAACAAGTTGAAAAACCAACAGAACTTATAGTTTGGGAAAAAATATTCATTAAAAAGATCCGGGAAAATCTCTTAAAATTTGACACTTCAGTTGGCATACAAGGAACCCTGATCGACAAGTTCATTCACCCGCCGCTAGAGGGCCAGTCAGAATCAGCTGATGATGGCGGGAAGACCCGTTGAAATGATCATCCTGGGTAAATATGCCTTTTAGTGAAGTATAGTGTGTATATTTCTGATCTCAATCTTGCTACAGATATCAATACTTCACTGTAAATTTCCATCTAATATTTATATTAATTAGTATCTGTTTAAGTGTTTAGGATTAGTAAAGTGAATTGTGTGTCTAATTCATAAATTAACCAAATAATAAAGGAGATGGATCTAGTGAGGAATGTTAAATCCATGAGACTCGGCTGGCTGGGTCATGTCTCCAGGATGGAAAATGATAGAATGCCAAAATACCTACAGAATAATGGAATAATAGGAGTCAGAAAGAAAGGAAGACCGAGGAAGAGATGGATACAGGAAGTAGAAATGGATCTGAAGGGCATGGGAATAAGAGGACAGAAAGAGTTGGCACGGCAGAGAAGTGAATGGAAAAGAATTGTGAGGGAAGCCTAAGCCCACCAGGGGCTGTAGTGCTAGGAAGGAAAGAAGGAAAGTGAATCTTGTATGCTGTTTAAATGGTTAAATTATATGAAGGGTACAGGGGAAGAAGGCGGAATGTCAGTAAATCAAAGTTTTGCAGGAAACGATTTTTAAAGTTTGAGTACTCTAACCGCAGATGTATGAAATCAATTGTGAATACATTTTCGTTCTACAGTAAGAATAATGTGTTTTGTATACGTGGTGTGAATATCAAGTTCTGAAATGAACTCAATCATGTAAAAAAATCGTAAAATACGAAAAAATGTCCAACGGTACAGGGGAAGAAGGCGGAATGTCAATAAATCAAAGCTTTGCAGGATACGATTTTTAAAGTTTGAGTACTCTAAACGCTGATGTATTAAATCAATTATGAATACATTTTAATTCTACAGTACGAATAATGTGTTTTGTACACGTGGTGTGAATATCAAGTTCTGAAATTAACTCAAACGTGTAAAAAAATCGTTAAATGCAATGAAATGCACAAACATTTTGAGGTAGTAGGTGAAAAGGTACAGTTATGTTTTATGTGGTCATCGCCTACATTTTTACATAACATTTAAGTTATTAAAAATTGCAATTAAACATTAATTGCCGTACATTAATTATTCCTTATGAGGAATTGACTGATAGAACATCTGATCAGTGTGGAACAAAATTTCGTCAAATGGTTTACATCTGCGTACTTCTCCTTTGAAAGTGGGATAAAATCTAAAACAAAATAAACGCAAAGCAGGTAATGATTAGGTTTATAAAAATTAAAGGAGTAGAAAAGATATTTCCTTAAAATGTTAGGAATTACTGATTTTTTTGTGCAGTAAAAGGACGAAAAAATATTTCTACACGTAAACAAATATGGGTGGTGTCATTAGTGAAATAGAAACACTTGGGCGCATAAAATCGAAGGCAATAATTAATTTTTAATATGATTACTAGGGTCCGATTTTTAGATTTTATAAAAAAAGTTATTCCTCAGGTTCGCGAGCGACTCCTGGTGATCCCGTAAGGGAATATTCACAGCGGATTTATTACCGGGGTGCGCCAGTCCCCTACCTATTTAAACCTAAGGAGACACACACACACCCAGTCATGAACCCGAGAAAGACATTTTTCTCTACTGAAAAATCCCCGACCCGGCCGGGAATCAAACCCAGGCCGCCCAAATGGCTGGCAGTCACGCTACCAACTCACCCACGGCGACGGACAGGCTTTATAAACCCTGTGTTAATTTGTTAAACATATTAAAATAGTTTAATTCTAGTTAAGTTTTACTATTGTCAGACAACACTCACTAATAATGGAATCTGGATAAAACGTAACATTTCACCACCTAGAAATTAACGCGCCAAACTGTCACGTCATTTTCCTGTCGGCATTTCCATTTGCGGTCTGGTCGGATTATATTATTGTTTATTGCGGGTAAATAGTAGTTTGCACTTTTAAACCCAAGCAGATGGCAGACTCTGTTGCCAAATTAATCTAATAACAATAGTAATATAATACGAAATTTCAGCGTTTCTTTGCTCTCGTTTCCGACTGACATTTGGCAACGTTTTGTAAATATACTTCAGCACGCGACTATTGACGAGTATGTCCTTCTTGCATTAAAGAAACTTTAATGCAAACTTGCATTTTAAGAAACTTGCAAACTCGCATTTCCCTTATTTCAAAGCCCGCACCGGTGGTGCCCCGGACAAGGATGGCGTTAGAGGACAGTGAGTGCCATTGTCTCCTGACTCGCCGCCTTATTTCACTGTGATGCATGGACATTCCGCCTTCATCCCCTGTACGGTGAAATTTAAACTGCTATTTTCTCCTTACCGTACACTTTTTTCACCGGTTTCATAAGCAACACTAAAAGAGTGCTCAGTCAGCTACCAGATGGGCTTGATAACTAAATTTCCAATTTTTCTTGACATTCCGCCTTCTTCCCCTGTACCCTTCATATTTCATTTTACTTTGGCGTATATTGACAAACACAATACGTAGTACGTTAGTGCAAGTTTTGTATAGACAATAAATCTCAACATTGGTAACAGGCTGATTGATTAATGTTGTGGTTCTCTGTGCATGGCAAAACATCTTTGTTTTAATCACGCAAATTGAATAGTCACACATCTAGCCTGTAACACCCACACGTTCATATACAACCCCTCAGTGTCTAACAGATTAAATAGTTTCAAATGTGAAAATTGCAAGTAGTGGTTATCTAAAAATAATCTATTACGTTCAACGAGTAAAGCCATACTGTAGGCTCTTTCCACTACCTCACACCACGCTGTCGCTATGTTCTCACTTTCCAGAATGCGGGCTACTCAAGCGAGCTCTACAAGTGCCCACCATTGTTCATTTATGGGACAGTACAAACACGTTTTCAACCACTTACAGTTTGTATGAGCACCTAATTTTTTGCATGTGTCCATCTGTAATGAAGACCAATCAATATGCAAAATTTAAGAGTAGATTCCCTTGTGAGTTACTGTATTTTACAGACCATAAGATGCACTTTATTACCTAGAAAACAGAGCCTTAAAAGTTGGGTGCATCTAATGATCCAAAGTACAATAAAAAAATAATTGTAAATATTGCTGGAATACCATAGTTATAAACAAGGAGTTGTAAATGATAACATAGTTACAAATTAGATATATAAACATTCATGAACCACAGATTATTGTTTCTGTTGGACATTACAGGAGAAATATCATAGGAGAAAAATTCCTCTGACACTGGGACTTGAACCCAGGGCCTCTGGCTATTCGTGCCAATGCTCTACCAACTGAGCTAAGCTGGAGTTCAATTCACAGCGCCAGATGGAACCTCTCTCCTATGACTGATTGCCCTAATGGTCTACTTCACAGACAGAGAAGTTATGTCATATGCAGTACTGTGAGGCACACTAAGTCATAGGAGAGAGGTCTTATACTCCACAAAATCAATTGAGTCAGTTTTAGTACTTCTCGGATATGAGGAGCATCGTTTCAAAACGTATTAAGTGCACTAAAATAAAGTTGTACATAATACGCTTTGAACCATTCATTCCCGTGCACATAATACGATTTGATCCGATACGTCAACTTTAACAGTGAATTAACACAGGATACAACATGAATTGTACCATTCTGAATTGATAGCATTAAAGAGCGCTTAAGAAATAGGGCAAAATCGTATCAAACTGTATTTTGACCAAGAGTGCACTTAATACGTTTTGAAACGATGCTCCTCATATGGAGTCCTCACATCTTGCATCGCGAGTATAGATTACTCGATTCTGCACACCACTAGTATTAATGCTTGTCTTTGTATCAGCTACATGAATAAATACTTTTTATTGGTCTTGTAAATGTGAATTCACTCAAAATAGGTTTATAAGCGTGAAATGAGGATTATGAGAGGAATATTCCAAGTAAGACTGAAATAATGAAACAAGTTGCAACATTCTGCACCTCAGAATTAATTAGAAGAAGAATAAGTAGATCAAGGGGTTTGTTTAAGAAACTTGGCATTTGATTGGTTTACTGCCAAGAATGTTGAGAGGGGGGATGCCAAACCGAACAGATCTTCATCCTAATAATGCTGATATACTCGTTATTAAACAATAACAAAAATGTATACACAGCACAACATTGATTTAACATTTTTCTGGAGATAGAGAATATTTTACTCTAAATAGGGGTTTACAGTAAATTGTGGTTTTGTTGTTTTTAAGAAGCAGAAAAGAGTTAATGCAGAAATTGATCTTATTTCCTGAACCAGAAACTAGAATAATTACAATTACACTAGTGAGCATGAATTATTATGACATATGCTGAAATGTGTCTAGCCACTTCCAATATTCTACAACTTCACGTATTGTATAATATGCACTTTTTCATCTAGGAAAGTGCTTTCTTATAGATACTGAAACTGGGAAGAAATCGTAACATTTATATTATGGTTTGTAACACACTTAAACTGCTGCCCTGTCAACTAAATTTTAGAGGTAGATGATGATGATCACAATGGGGATTGAAACTACATAGTTCTAAGGTAAAAACTATAAAAGTGAAGTTTAAGTGTGTTACAAACCATAATATATATATATATATATATATATATATATATATATGTGTGTTTTCTTTAACGATAATGTTTCACAGTATAAATTATTGAAGTATGGGGTGCCCCAAGGTTCTATACTTGGACCTACATTATTTTTAATATACGTTAATGACCTCCCTGACTCTGTCCGACATGGGTGTCTAGAGGCCTATATGTTTGGTGACGATTTAGCTGTTAATGTCATTCATCATAACCCTCATATTTTTAATATACTTCAAGAGATAACTGACCACGTTGAAGGATGGTGCAAAGCAAACAATCTTTATAAATGTTTGGAACTTAACACAGTGAAGTGAATCAATATTTAGAGTTGATTAACACACTTGGACTTCACTTACCAATCATTTGGTTGTCATCTGGAGTTGACATGTAGTTGAAGATACAGGCGAATGGCCTGTGAAACACGTCCTACCAAATGATTGGTAAGTGAAATCCAAGTGTGTTAATCAACTCACATTAATAAAATAAAAAATTCGAAGTTTCACTTGCAATACAAAGCAATGTTTCGTAAGATATGTGTGATGCCTGCTAATTTGGCAGGATTCTTAGCATACATATTACCCACTGCAAGCAAACAACAAAGACTGATCAATTCCATGCCGCAGAACTGGTTGTTGATAAAAAGAGGGAACGACAAACCCTTTTCACTGTCAGATGTTAAAAAAAGTTACTGTACTTTCAGTTGTTACTCTGATAGGCGAATGTATTTTCTCTGAGAATTTAACATTAAATGGGGGTTTTATGCTGAAGGGGAATAATGTACATATAAAATATTAATACGTTATTTATGTGGTAATACTTGGGATTTTCAAAATTTGATATAAAATGCAGAAAAATGTTAAGGGGGGACATACAGCTTTTGGTGAAATTCATAAATGAGAAATAGTTGAATTTCATTATTTTTTCCCTCGGCAATGAATTGCTCTACAATCTTGCCATCTGACATACTCTTTATTGACTACTTCTACAATTGTAAACTATTTTCAAAATCAAACTGTTACAGTTATGGGTAATTATTATTTCAAAATGGCAGCCACAATTTATGTACTGAAATGCGGTTTCCTTGATAATTTCCAGAAATATTAATATTTCTGAGTGATTATTTTCTGTGTATTTGTTAATATCATATGAACAACACTATCTACAATCGTTCATTTAATATTAATAGTTTATTTTTTTTAAATATATATAAATATATTTTAATGAAAAAGAAAATGTTTAAAAATAGAATTCTTAAAAATACAGTGCGCCCGAGAATATTCTCCGCAGCGGCTATTTGTTGAAGAGGCAGCTAGCTGCAGCAGTTAAGTTAGTACTCACCACAGCCGATCATTGTAGGTGCTGGAAGTGCTGTCACAATATTCGATCTAAATGCTTGCACACTGCAATATGTACTGATTAGTAATTAGACAATGCACCCATTGATAAAGTGACAATGACCTCTGCCTGCCTGCATACTCAGCTGGCGGTTTGTTTTTATAAAAGCGCGTGTTGCCAACGTAACTGCTGCAGCTAGCCCTCTCTTCAGCAAATAGCAACTGCAGAGAATGTTCTCGAGCGCACTGTACTTATACTGTAGATATTCCAAAGATTGTAGATGATGTTCATATGATGTTTGCAAATAGATAGAAAAAAGAATCACTCAAAAATATTGCCATTTGTGGAAATTATCATAGAAACGGCATTTTTGTGCACAAAACGTGGATGCCATTTTGAAATGATAATTACCTGTAACTGTAACAGTTGGATTTTGAAAATAGTATGCAATTGTAGAAGTAGTCACTAAAGACTATGTCAGATTGTAATTCATTGATGAGGAAAAAAATAATGAATTTCACCAAATGCTGTATGTCCCCCTTAAATTGAGGTTCTGTTAAATCGGTGTTCTACTGTTTAGTTTACTGAAGGTAGAGCTCAGTCATTTCCGTAACGTCTATGAGTGATTCCTATTAGCAGCTTCGTTGCGAGTTACCTACTAGCTATCACCACGCCTACGTGGTGGCTAGACTGGGTACTGGGAGTCAGCTTTTACTCAGACTAGAAAATCCTTACACCGCGTGATTAAACTCGTAATCTTTAATTAACCCTTGGTCGGATTCCTGTGAAATTTGTGCAGGAATAATCTACACACATCAGCCCTACTGTTGGTTAAAACAGAGCCTTAAAAAAGCGGGCACAAATGTTTTTATTTTATTTTATAAACATCACCCGTTGCACAAAATTCATGGAGGGAGAAGCGAATTTCACTATGCGACAATTTTTTGTATTTTTGTGTCCCGAAAAAACTTCAAGCGAGAAAGTTTTAGTGAAATAATTGAACTTTAATATAAATGAAGTTCCAGCTCTATATCTCGAATGGTTTACGAGTAATTGAGTGGTAATTATTCCATGCGCTTCAATTGTCGGACTGATTTGTGACGACCGTGAACTGTTCAGGAAGAAGCATATTTGACTATGCGACAATTTGTTTATTTCTGTGACCAGAAAATGATTCAAGCATGTAAGCTTTAGGGAAATATTTTAATTTTATTATACATCAAGTACCACGTTTATATTTTGAATGGTTTACGAGTA
Source organism: Ectobius pallidus (assembly GCA_964059195.1). Taxonomy (NCBI): domain Eukaryota; kingdom Metazoa; phylum Arthropoda; class Insecta; order Blattodea; family Ectobiidae; genus Ectobius; species Ectobius pallidus. The sequence continues at coordinate 201,641,177 of CAXKWD010000003.1, forward strand.
ATAGAGTGGTAATTACTCCAGCGCTAAAGCTATAAAATATAAAATATATAGGCTATAAAATAGGCCTACTAGCAATTACGTAAAAATCCTTAAATATTTTATTCGTGGACTCAATAATAAAGGATATTTACTGGCTACTTGTATCCATACTGAAAGATTGACCCGCTGGGGAAGAGAATGAATTAAACTTTTTCCTAATCTTGTAAATCTGCACTACTTTTATTTAGATATTTGTTGAATTATTTATTTTATATTTTGATCCTTTTTGCTAGTAACTTTTATGTCTAATTACCTTATCAAATGCCTTATTAGTTTAATATCTTGTTACACCCTTTTCATATGTTAATATAATTTATCAACATGAAAACGTATTACAGTTAAAATGGGCGGTGAATTGCCGAGGCTTTAAGAGCATGCTATCCGGTTATAGATAGGGCAAGACGATGGTACTTTTTAATGAAAAATTCATGGAAAAATCCTTTTAAATATTGTGTGTTTTATGTAGAATGCATTGCGAAGCAATTTGTGCGTATGTGTGTCCTTTTTTGATGTTGAGACGCCGATTTTAAAGATCCTGCGCCTCTTTTCGTTGTGCTGCTCATGAAAGTTTCCCTGCTCTGCAATTCACAAACCATCCCTTAGTTTATTAGGTCTATATTATCTCTGTTGTCACATAATTTGTATACAGATCTACACTTTTGGCCGTGTTTCACCAATCATTACCTACATAACTTATTATTTATTATTTATATTAATTTATTGCTATGATGACAATATTAATACAAATTAATAATCTACAATAGTCTACACAATGTAATAATAATATTAGTACTGTACATATTAATATTAATATATAAAAATTCCCGTAGTTGTTTTCTACCCTTATTATAAGGTGTAATTGCTATACAAATATAGGATACATACTTTAACAAATTTTCATCAAATTATACTAATATAACCTCTAGAATGAGAAATATTTTCTAGGCAACAAAATATTAGATCAAATCACCCTTTAGTTGTTGTATAGGCCTACCTATATTATATAATTTCTATTCAAATCTAGATACTTTGAGAGATTTTTATAAGATTTTAAAGACAAATGCTGTAGAATCAGAAGAACTTTTTAAGTAACTTGAATAACAGAACAGTTCACATCTTAGCTGTTTTCTACCCATACGTTGTGATGTCTGTACAAATCTACATTCTTCGAACAGTTTTCTACCCTATTACATAATCTATATATAAGTATAAATACTTCGAAAGATTTTTAGCAGATTTTTAATAGATTCTGCAGAATCAAAAGACAATTCAAGGCAGCAATAATAACAGAAAAGGATCATACCTTAGCTCTTCTCTGCCCCTATTTTCCAATCCCTATACAAATTTCAATTCTTTGAAGGATTATACAAAACCAGATCCTATAGAATCAGGAGAAAATTCTATTCAACAATACTATCCTTCCCTTAGCTGTTTTATACCGCATATATAATCTCTATACCCGTCTACATTCTTTGGTTAATTTTTATGAAATCTTACACACAGATCCTTCAGAAACATATGAATTATGACACATCATAAATATCACTTGAGAACGGCTCTACCGATTTGGCTGATTCTCTTTTTGTTGTGTTCGTAATTGTCAGGACAAGGTTTGTATGAAAGAAAATTTTTGGAAAATCCACGGGAAAAGTCGGAAATGTGAAATGAGGCAGAGTTAGAAAGTTCTGCTTTCAATTGTTTACATAACGAAAGTTTTGTTTACGGTGTTCGCATAGGACTTTGGAAACTATATTATATTATTGGGCTTTAACAAATTCTGATACAATCGATGTAAATGTGAAAATAATTCTTGAAGAATAAAATCCACGAAAATAAAGCAGTCACAAAACTTTCTCTACCCTCGACATGGAAAACATCATTTTTTCACTTCACATTTTGATGTAGAATAAGCGGTCGTATTACAGGGACAACTTAGTTGCAGTGAGTATGCTATATCGGAAGTCGGTAACAAATTCTATCCACTGATACGTCACTCATAGCTGTAGGCTTTGTATTAGTTGAGAAATAGACCTAGGCATGTTTATCAGAGGCCCTAAGCAACTAAAAGAAGACAAAATGGGAATGTCCCAGGTTTTTGGGAAGGAAAGTATGAAAGTGATATTGAATTTATTTTTTACTTCAGCCCCGAAACGGTTGTATGGTAATATGAGAGTGAGAAATACAATTTTCTGTCAAGACAATACAATATTATGTAACCGGAATTTCTTTTTCTTCTTATTTGCACTCCTCCCAGGCATGGTGAGTAGAAGCAATGGAATGCAACATTCGACATCCTCTGAGAGCCATAAAAAGCTATATCTAGCGTTTTCTGAGGGAATTGTCTGAGTGTCATATGTCGTTCTTCCTCATTTCGAATTCTACATACATATTATATAAGGACCTAGAGTTTCAAAATCGAAAGTCCTCCATAAGTTAATTTCATATTACAAAATACAAAACCCGGGCGACGCCGGGCCTTTTAAGCTAGTATATATAAAGTTTATGTAATTCCTGCCATTTCTGTAAAAACAACGTGAGCGTTAATAAATATAATATTTTAATTATTTTAATGTTAAATAAAACATCTAGCAGTTGAGTAAATAATCGCGAGCGAAGCAGCGGGCACGTGCTAATATAATATAATAATTATATTCCTTAGGCGGATTCCACTGGTTGACAACAAACGTTCACACACAGGTCTAAACAGTGAATGACTATGTGCACACAATGTCGCGCTTCCCCACCACTACCAACCAGGGCAGGGCAGGACAGAACAGAACGCGCGCAAACTGCGTCATTTCCTAGGTCTGCTGACTAGCCCCCCATAGACGTTCCGAATCTGTCCGACCTCTAATTGTGTATGTGGTATTAAGTTTGTACAGTTTGCTCAAATAACAGAGATGAGGGTATTAATGGGTAATATATATATATAGGGCAGAACAAATATCGGGTGCCAGGTTGCCATAGAGCCTAACATTTTCCCTAACTAATGAACTTTGACTTCAATCCAATGAAAGCAGGGCAGCAGGAAACTACAAGAACTGCACATCCATCTAGCTCCCGGATTTGTTCTGCCCAGGTCCCATTAAAACAAGGAGCATACCTTTTGCCATTGGAGGCCAACCTCACAAACAGCTGATCTGTTTCAGGAACAACTTTCTGGACAAACACCTGCTCATCGTCCTGCTCACCGAAAGGCCCTGTTGAAAACACAAGTAAAAAGTTAAAAAGTAAATAAGAAAGAAGAATACAAAACCTCAATCAATAAAAACTTGACTCAGTTTCATTATTTTTAGTGATGCTTATAAGAACACTTGGATGTCACTATAATAGAGTTCTACTGTCCATGCAACAGTTAATACAAGAGTTAATTTTTTAGTAGTGGCAATTATTTTATTTCTCTACATATAGCATATGTACATGGTTCTAACTTTTATAGGCCTTCGATGTAATCACCACCATTGCCTGAAACATGTTCCCAGCGATGTGAAGTCTTTGGATCCCGTTGCCTGCCTAATCTGTTGAAGGTGCGAAGAGAGCAGTTGGTTGCCAGAAAAAACATGATTGGGATGGTGAGATCTTAAAACATACCATTCTCCCAAGGCAGAACATTATTGTGGAGTACTACTGCTCGTTTTTTGTAAAACAATCAGCAAGCAGCTCTAAAAAGAAAACGGGAACACCTCATGGATAATCTACCCATTGTTCTGCATGACAACGCTACGGTGCACACAGCATGAGTTGTGTCTGAACTGTTAAATCGCTGGGGCTGGGAGGTGCTCTATCACCCTCCATACTCTCCAGATTTAAGTCTGTGCGACTTTGCTCTAATCCCGAAGATGAAGGAGCCACTTTGTGGGATTCGCTTGCGTATGGTTGAAGATGTTTTACATGCAACCGACCGCTCTCTTCGCACCATCACCAGATTAGGCAGTGCCAACGGGATCCAAAGACTTATGCGACGCTGGGAACATGTTATATGCAATAGTGGTGATTACATCAAAGGCCTATAAAACTTAGAACTATGTACGTATGCTACGTATAGAGAAATAAAATAGTTGTCAGAACTAAAAAAACAACTCTTGTACTTTTGGAGTTCTCCTCTACAGAACTATATTAAAAATCATGAACACTCTTTGTTTCCATCATGCATGTACGAGGGCGAGTCAAAAAGTAAGTTACACTTCCAAGTTATGGCCATTTATGAAACCACCTACACATAGGCAACACGGCTATGACAACATACAATGTATGTTCACTTTTCCACAGTCCCCAAGAGACTGTAAACATTTCTCAGCAGGGTCAACCAACTTTTTGATTCCGGATGCGTAGAAATTACCTCCAGCTCTATGTAACCACCTGGAGACAGCTCCTCATCGTTTCAGAATCGTCCACCGAGATCCTTTTTCAGCTTACAGAACACATGATAATCGCATATCGCTAAGTCTGTGATTTTCTTGCACGATAACGCCACACCTCACATGGCCAAACGTCCAAACTGCTGCAGCGATTCAAGTGGTAGGTACGGCAACATCCTCCATACAGTACAGACACAAACACAGGACCGCTAAGCATCATAGCCAGTTGTCTTAACCACTACGCCATAGAGTGATCATTGGGGTGTGAAGCGAGAATTCATCTATTTAAGTTTAGAGAGCCATTTCGGTTCAAGGGGATGCCTCGTATTGTAGTAATTAGTGCAAGGGTTATTTTCGTAAGGTAGTAATGAGTGCACATGGTTATGGTACAAGGTGCTGTAAGGGGGAAGCAGGCTGTCGCCATAGCAACGCTCAGCCAGGATGGGCGGAGCTTAAGTGGTGACCTGTTCTTCCGTTTTGCTAGAAATGTTTAGATGCAACCATAATGGTTTGTTGGGGCTTCCAACCAGGTGAGTAGGAGGATTGATTCTGATCTCTGCTGCCATCTTCTGGAAAGCAGAACAATTAAACAAGAGCTCTGATTGACTAGAAAGGGAAAATTTAATTTAACAGTAGTATGAGATGTGAAATCTGCCCTTTTCATGGCCTTTTCATTTTGGAGTGAGACAGGCCTGGCTAAGCTTAGACCACCATTCCTAATGAAGTTTTGCTTTGTGGCTATCGCATACTTGTTTGGGTAATAGAGCTTGTTGCATATCTGCGACGTTCATTGCATCTTTCCTCTACAGTGTGGCTCATCTGCCAATGTAAACATCTTCTCATTTGCAGGGAGTTTGGTAGATGCCTGGTGTACCATTTGCTGCATTTTCAGAGGGGGTAGGTGAACAGTTATGATACTGTGCTTTCCTACAAGCCTGAATATTTTATTGGATACCGGAGGGAAAAAAGGAACGTAGGCTCGTCGGGTTGCGGGTTCAGTGATTTGCAGTTGAGCTCGAGTGGTCTGTTTGAGGGTCTATCAAACAGCTAGAGGGACATCCAAGACCAACTCACATCTCCCAGCCTGAGAAATCAATATACATTCTCAACACTGGAAATGCTTAAAGTCACATAAAAAAAGTATGTGTACTGTTGTCCAAAGCAAAGAACTACTTCTCTACAGGGTGCACTGCTTCATTGGTGGAGAAGGATGCTAGGGGTACCATCACAGGTGGCTAGGCAGTCTTTTATTGGTTACCAACTTGTCTGCGTGCATAATTGACATGTTCCTCACAGGGAAGTTTCTTTGCTTTGGACAACAGTACAAGCCTTTCATAAGTAGCTTCTATGATATGCTCTGGCCAGTGTCAGTATACAACATTGGAACTTATTTACCACAGTCGTTTCCAGCTGCATAGCTGATGTAGGGCTCCACCTCGTCCAGTGAGACGATCTTGAAGGATGCGACAGGTGTGGAGCCTGGCTGTGTGGAGATCATTCCTCGGAATCTCGTCACACTCCATGTGCGGACGTGATTGTACTCACTGCACACAGAGACCAGGAACTTCTCTGATAGCGTCACCTGTCAAACAAATAGCAACACACACTCATTACTAGGGACCGGATTCTTAGGTTTTTACCTATTTTTTTCCTTGCTTTCAAAACAAAAAGCGCTCATACACTTTTTCGAATCATGTCCATAGGATTCACCCACATTAATTCTGTGGCACCTAAAAATACCTAAATGGGGTATAGAAACCTAAATGTACCTAAACGGGATATAAAACCTAAAATATCTAATTTAGGCTACTTTTTTTGTCTTTTTTGTTTGTCAGTCGAGAAATTGATATTTTGCGGAGAGACAATTTTTGTCGGGTTGAAATTAATACCACCAGCGTTTCGTTCAACCCATTGTCGTCTAGGATGGACAGTATCAAGAGAGGAAGTGTAGAGTACCGGCGTATTCCTTTTAAAATATTCGTTCGAACAACCATTGTTGCCGTGTATGAACAAGGATATAGATTTCTGTGTTTTAAAGCGTTTGTTTGCCTTAAGCCTTTAGTATTGTCTTGTTATTCACACTGAGTAGTCACGTGTTAATTATGTATTGAATCCTATGTAGCACATTCAAATTCATTAAATCAGTTATTCTACCCGAAAACGATATTTTGGACAAAAAACCTAAAAAAAACTATTTCACCTAATGGAAAACCTAAAACACTGTTTTTAAAACCCTAAAAATCCGGTCCCTACTCATTACATATGTACAAAACAAAGAGATAACGAGACTGGGAACTGAGCAGCCGATCGCCACAACAGTTATTATCTTCATCAGTTACTTCAATATCATACTGAATATTCAGAATACCCAAATGAAAAGAAGAATTTCAATATTTAACTCAACTATCTTAGAGATGTTGAAAATGTTTTCCCCTCTGTTCTGAATATTTCTAACAACACCGTATAAAATTATGGAACACTCTTTGCAGCTGTAGTTTGGATGTTTCGCATGCAGATTATTACGTTATATCACACTGTGTGACTAAATTACATAGGCTTCTGAAGAAGAAAGACAGTATGCATACATTTAACAACCCACACTGCAATCATTCAATGGCTGCTCTTTGTACGGTGTTTGACGAGAGAATAATTAGTTGTGATGTTGGTTATCTGTAAGAAATCTTTTTTTTAAAAAAAAGTGTTCTGTAATAATCCGCATACTTTGGAAGAATAAAAGACAGAAATAAAATCAGGTAAACTGATGTAACAAAGTGCCAGAATGCTTTTGTTTAATCAGCGATAATTGCAATTATGATATGCAGGAAATAAGTTATTTTTAAAATTGATTTCTGAGTTAAGGTCCAGATCGATCCATTAAGCAGCGCTTACGGAAGAACAAAGGTCTAAAGTTTGGTAAGCATATGTGAAAGAATATGTGGGTAGTGTTATTTGTCATAGCTAACTGTATTGCAACTTCCAAAGCCATATATGAATACTGTAAAACAACATGTTGTCATGAGAACTTTTTTTGCATTTGATAAATTATGTATAATACATTAGTATAATAGGCACTAAATTGGGCATTACTCCGGTACCGGTCAACCGATTTGGTCCAATATCAATGGGCTTCTTCCCATGGACATTATAAATGTGTATACAAAGTTTCATGAAAATCTGATAAAGCGTATTTGAGTTATCGCAAGTACAGACACTTGGACAGACAGACACATTTTCCTGTCCACCACACAATCTCAGAAAGTAACATTTTGGCACTTAACAACAAGAAAAATCTTAAAATACTGGAAATAGAGCTGAAAAGAGTTGTCAGGCACGTGCTTAACAGAGAGAACATCAAAGTGAGTTGAATGCTCAAATTCTTTTCAGTTCTGTTTCTTTTACTTGAATCTCGGGTGCAAGATTGAAGTAGAGGAGGTTGCTAAATACTGTTGTGAAGATCAGCAAGAGATACGCGGCTTTTTAAATCATATCAAACAGCCTCCAAAGCTTTCACTAAATATTTATTTAATTAAATTAATTTATTAATGTTTTTATTCATATATAGCCTATTCCAAAGACCTATGATTTGATGTTCCTTTTCAGAGGCACTGTTTACTATGAGAGTCCATGACATTATGGAAGTTGGTATCCATTATATTATTTTCATTATAATCATGTAAAAGTCAAGTGATCCCTATACAGGCCATTGAGGCCCAGAGGGTTCCAGGAGGTTGAGGCTCCCAGATTTTGGACATTCGGCACATGAAGGTGGTAAGGTAGTCAGCCTTAGGCACCAGCCGCCTTTACCCCCGGGATTGCTCCTGGTACTCATTTCTGTTAGAGGCTGAGTCGACCCCAGGGCCATAGTGCCACCAGAAGGATTAGGCCAATTGAAAAACTCCGACCTAATCGGGAATCGAACCCGCAACCTTCCGGTTTGTAGCACAGCGCCTCAACCACTATGCTACAGTGTACCCCATTATAATTATGTATTGTATAAAATTTATATAATTTAGTGCTTCAAGGTTGACCTTAATAACTTAACACTGGGATGTAGGAAGTTGGGATTTCTCAAACATCTTTGTTAAAGAGACTTAAAAGTTCAATGTTCAGTCCATATAAAATTTATATGCTGCTGTCAGATACGTATAGATTACAGTGGACAGTACTTTCAACATCTACTTCAAGATACGAATTAAATGCTGGAATTCTTTTCATTTCGGTACTTCTTATTCAAATCTTCAGCTGGAAACAAAAATAGCAAAGCTAACTAAAAACTGAAGGCTACGTGCTATGCACAGGTAGAAGTACAATGACTTCAAGTTTGATTCACACTGTATACATATATGAGACTGTGATTCTGTGACGATTGTAATGCATTACAGCTTCTTCATTTGGTTATCTGTCTGGTTATTAATGCTACTGTACTATGCACAGATGAACTCAAGTGCAGTGTTATTAAGTTCCAGAAGATTGTGTGGGAGAAGGAAAATGCCTATCCATCTGTCTGTGTGTCTGTATGCGTGATAACTCAAATAAGCTTTATTGGATTTTCATGAAACTTGGTATACACATTTATAACATCCATGGGAAGAAGCTTATTCATATTGGACCAAATCGGTTGACTAATACTGGAGTAAAGCCCAATTTAGTGCCTATTTTATGGTAACATATTAGAAAGACCTTATCAAATGCATTCACTTATCATGACAACATATTATTTTAGTGTGTTCATTTACGGCTTTAGAAGTTGCAGTACATTTAGCTTTGACAAATAACACTATTTTCTTCAAATATGCTTGGGTCATTCCATGCCAAATCATCACAATAAAGTGTAATTTCCAACCGGACCACCTCAGATTTACATGAAATTCGTTAAGAAGTTAAAATACATGAAGTTGCACACACACGCAAAATTTTACCCCTCAGTGATTTACGATATTCATACAGCAGGGTTGCAAACATGATAAAAATTGTAAAATTTTCCCTTGCATGCTCTGTAAAAATAAATCATAACTTTACTTCTAATTGAGGTAAAACCTTCATGTTGGTCTCATTTTGAAGCTAAAGGTACATAGTTTCCATTAAAATAGTTGCATTTCAAAATATTAATTTTTTCATTCCAAGGTCAAAATGTGTAACCTTTGACCTTGAGTATCTAAGAAACTGTATCTTTAATTTTATTGAAGAAAAGATATGTTAGGCAGTTAAATGCATTCTATCTTTGGTACAAATTTCATTTTGGGATGGCTTTTGGAACAGGAGAAAAAAATTTCCCTATAATATAAAGCCACATGGCTGACTCACTCACTCACTGACATTAATGTTTGCCCACTTTCAGATGAGCTAGAAACTTGAAATTTGGTACACGTATAGCGTTTAGGCTGTAAACCACATAAAAATTCCAAAAAGATAGTTTTTTTTATTTTTAGCCCTAAAACCCCCCCCCCCCGAAAAAGGGCTCGGCTCGGCTCACTGACATTAATGTTTGACCACTTCCAGATGAGCCAGAAACTTGAAATTTGATACAATTTTAGGCTTTTTAAATTTTAGGCTGTAAACCATAGGAAAATTCCAAAAAGTTAATTTTTTTTATTATTTCTAGCCCTAATAACTCCTGAAAAAGGGCTCGGCTCTGCTCACTGACATTAATGTTAACCCACTTCCAGATGAGCTAGAAACTTGAAATTTGGTACACGTATAGCGTTTAGGCTGTAAACCACAGGAGAATTCCAAAAAGTTTTGTTTTAAATTTTTAGCCCTACAATCCCACCGAAAAGGGCTCGGGTCGGCTCACTGACATTAATGTTTGCCCACTTCCAGATAAGCTAGAAATTTGAAATTTGGTACACTTATAGCTTTTAGGCTGTAAACCACAGGAAAATTCCAAAAGTTTATTTTTTTTTAATTTTTAGCCCTAAAAACTCCCGAAAATGGGCTCGGCTCGGCTCACTGACATTAATGTTTGTCCACTTCCAGATAAGCTAGAAATTTGAAATTTGGTACATATATAGCTTTCAGGCTGTAAACCACAGGAAAATTCCAAAAAGTTAATTTTTTTAATTTTTAGATATTTCACCCAGTCGGTCAAGAGTTAGAGCTGCAGACGCCACGAGGCAGAAACCCACACAAATTTAAAAAAAAATACTTTTTGGAATTTTCCTGTGGTTTACAGCCTAACATTTAAAAAGCCTAAAAGTGTATCAAATTTCAAGTTTCTGGCTCTGGAAGTGATCAAACATTAATGTCAGTGAGCCGAGCCGAGCCCTTTTTCGGGGGGTTTTTAGGGCTAAAAATAAAAAAATAACCATTTTGGAATTTTTATGTGGTTTACAGCCTAAACGCTATACGTGTACCAAATTTCAAGTTTCTAGCTCATCTGAAAGTGGACAAACATTAATGTCAGTGAGTGAGTGAGTGAGTCAGCCATGTGGCTTTATATTATAGGGAAATTTTTTTCTCCTGTTCCCAAAGTCATCCCAAAATGAAATTTGTACCAAAGATAGAATGCATTTAACTGCCTAACATATCTTTTCTTCAATAAAATTAAAGATACAGTTTCTTAGAAACTCAAGGTCAAAGGTTACACCTTTTGACCTTGGAATGAAAAAATTAATATTTTGAAATGCAACCATTTTTAATGGAAACTGTGTACCTTTAGCTTCAAAATGAGATCAACATGAAGGTTTTACCTCAATTAGACAGGGCCGCCACATGGGGGGGGCTGCCGGGTCCAATGGACCCGGGCCCGGGCCCCGAAGGGGCCCGTCTCGGTCCCGGTGATGTAATATAATTTTACGGAAAACTGGAAAAGTTTGATAAAATGTTCTGTTACACGAGTAACGAGAAGGAAGTTCCACAGAGAAGGGAAGAGTCTAAGCCATAGCTTGAATTAATTAGGGGATGGGGGATTTCCCCCTCTCGTCAAAAATTTTCCCTGTGGCATGAAATAAAAATTTATTCCTTGCCAGGGATACGTTTTATAAACTACAGTTTAAAATTCCAGTGCAATTACTGTTTGATTTCGTGCACTTTACATCCGCATGCCGCAGTCAGGCTAAGCTTCTCAATTGCTGGAAACATGCACTATGTTTATTCATAATTCCAATTTAGTTTGTGCTATATTTATTGTTTATGTTGGTATTATGTTTGTAACATATTTTAGCAAATAGCCCCACTTTTGTTTTCATCTTTCAAGTATGGGTATAATATAATACCGCTGTAATGTATAAGTTTTTGCTTTTTGAATATTTACGCTCCTTATTAATTTTAGTTTATGCTTGGTTCCAATAGACTAGTCCTTGAAATTACGTTGTTTGTAGTAAAAACACAATATATTCATTTTAAAGTAGTGTCGTGTATTGTATTTAGACGTTTCAACACAATGATTTACTAATCAGGATAAACACAATTTAGAATAAGAAAAACAAATACTGTTATAAGGCTTAGTAATAAGAAAATACTGATATATGGGCCTATACTCAAATATTTTGTATTCGCCAAAATTTGGAGAAAAAGTGGGAATATAATAAATCTGTTCACCAGCTATACATAGATTTTAAAATAGCTTATGATTCAGTTAGGCGAGGCAAATTGTACAATACCCTCATTGAGTTTTGGAAACCAAAGAAGTTAGTTAGGCTGATCAAAACGTGTCTAAATGAAACCTATAGCAGAGTCAGGGTAGGGAAATTTATATCAGATAGGTTCGCCATTAAAAGCGACATGAAGCAAAGAGATACACTATCGCCTTTACTTTTTAATTTCGCTTTGGAATATGCCATTAGGAAAGTTCATTAAAAACAAGGTAGGCCTAGAATTAAATGGCAGTCACCCGATTTTAGCTTACGCAGATGATATTTGCTTGTTGGGCGATGACATAAACACAATCGACAGAAATGCAGAAAGTCTTTTCGGTGTCTGCAAGAATGTTGGATTAGAAATTAATATAGAAAAAATCCCTTTAGGCAGGCCTACAGGCTGAGGTAGATTTCAAAGTGCTTTTGGTTTAATTTATTATCGCTGCGCAGCACTCTTCTTTTTTAGCCTTGGCATGGCAAACCCGCAGTAATAAGAACTGAATTCGGTAAAGAGGAAGAGCCTACAATCATTTGTTTTGACAACAAGAATAGGGTATAATATTCTGAGAGGCCGTGCGCAAGATCAACAATGAATAAAATTAGCAAAGCCGCTAAACAAGACAAAATTATGATATTATAATAATTCTTTTAAGTGTTATTATTTTCAAACATTAAAATCTCGCGTCATATGAGAGCTATAAAGAAACTATTTATTGATTTGTAGAGTACTCATCAAGAGCTTTTCAACGATACCCCACAAGACGTGGTTTCAAAAGTTTCGAATTTTCATCCCCCACCCCCACCCTCACCCTCACTCGAACCCCCAAATCGTTGGTGTCACTGTGAACTCCGTAGCGAGAACTCTAATTTATTCAAACAAAGTTTCCCTCTATACTTCATAGGGGCCGAGATATACATTTTTAAAAATTTCAACCCCCTCCCCCGACCACCCCCTTGGGCCAATTTTGCTCATTAACGAACTTGTCCGAACTATTGGGCCTAGAAATAACATATTAAAATTTGGTTCAAATATCTTCAAAATTACGGCCGCTATCGTGTAAAGATATATATATAAATATAAATATATATATATATATATATATATATATATATACCGGTATATATATAAATATCACAAATTTTTTTTTGAACGGGCGGTGGTTTCGTACTCAGGGGAGCATGAAACGTAAAGATATGAAAGAATTTTTCGAAAATCATGACATGGTATCCATTGCAATAGGTAGATTTTTCTTCGAAATCTACCTAAAAACGAAGTAAACTTATATGGTCACGGAACGTCAAAATAATGGTCCACAAAATATTGGAATGGCAGGCAAATCGTTCGAACAAGTGGAAAAATTCAAATATCTGGGAGCAATAATTACAGACACAAATAATGTTAAGGCAGGAGTTAAGTGTAGACTCAAATAAGGAAATGCTTGTTTTTATGCGGTTCAGAAACTTTTTTATCTTCTCGTCTTCTGTCCAGGAATTTAAAAGTAAAGATTTATAAGACTATTATTCTGCCGGTTGTATTATATGGATGTGAGACATGGCCACTTACTGTCGGGAAGAACATACCGGTAACCTGAGAGTGTTAAAAAACAGGGTGCTTAGGAAAATGTTTGGGCCTAAGAGGGATGAAAATGGGGACTGGAGAAAACTTCATAACGACGAGCTTCATGACCTGTACTCTTCACCTATATAGTAAGGGTATTTAAATCACAGAGGATGAAATGGGCTGGACATGTTGCGCGCATGGGGGAGGAAACACGTATCTCAAAAATATTGACTGTTAGATCTGAAAGGCAGAGCCCACTTGAAATACCTTGACGTAGGTGAGAGGACAGTATACGACTATATTTAAGGAAAATAGGATTTGCGGGGGATGATTGGATGGAGTTAGCACAGAATATGGTTGAAGCGGGCTCAGGTAACCGCGGCAATGAACCATCGGGTTCCATAAAATAGATAATATTCCTTTAGCTTGCTGAGGAATTGTCTATTGCCATTGAGTAAGTAAGTAGGCTTAAGTAAGTAAGTAATAAAAAAATGATGGAAATATAGTTTCTAGTATCATTTGGTAACTAACCACCCACGTAACATATGTTTACAGTGTTTACACCAATTAATATGGTCAGAGTAAACTATCCTTTTTTATTTACTTAAATCAGACAACTGTATGAGGATGAGGGGCCCGCAACCAGTAAATGGTCCTGGGCCCGACCCCAAGATGTGGCGGCCCTGCAATTAGAAGTAAAGTTATGATTTATTTTTGCAGAGCATGCAAGGGAAAATTTTACAATTTTTATCATGTTTGCAACCCTGCTGTATGAATATCGTAAATCACTGAGGGGTAAAATTTTGCGTGTGTGTACAACTTCATGTACTTTAACTTCTTATCGAATTTCATGTAAATCTGAGATGGTCGGGTTGGGAGCTGTGATGATTTGGCATGGAATGACCCGCTTATCAAACTAGACCATTAAATTAAGTGAGGTGGCCGAGGTGGTAAAGTCCTGGATTCGCATTCTGTATAGTTCTGCTGATGCTGGACGATTTTTAAGAAAACTAGACCTTTGTTCTTCCATAAGCCCTGCTTAATGAATCAATCAGGAGCTTAACTCTGAAATCAATTTTTAAAAAAAGTGTGTGTGGAACGCCATGCATCAGAAGTGAAACTTGTTTTAATTTTTGGATTTTTTTCAATTTGGGATTATTGGATTTTTTCAATTTTGGATTGTTGGACTTTTTTAATATTGGGTTTTGGACTTCTTAAATTTTAATTTTGGATTTTTTAAATTTTTATCTTTTAATTTTTTATGTTGGAGTTTTGGATTTTTTAAATTGTTTGTTTTTTATTTTCATGTTTTGAATTTTTAATTTTCGATTTTTCATTTAAATTTTTAGATTTTTTAAATTTTGGATTTTCGATTTTTTAAATTTGTACTTTTTAATTTTTGAATTTTTTGATTTTTTTAATTTTTGATCTTTAATTTTTTTATTCTTTTATTTTTAAATTTTGGAATTCGATTTTCAATCTCGGATTTTAAGATTACTTAATTTTGGATTTTAAATTTTTTGATTTCTTAATTCTGGAGTTTTTAAAATTATGGATCTCTTATTTTTTATTTTTGAATTTTGGATTTTTAGATTTTTTAATTTTTAATTTTGGATTTTTTGATGTTTTAATTTTTAATTTTGGATTTTTTAATTTTTATAAATTTAGATTATTGGATTTGTAATTCTATATTTTTTATTTTTTAAAATTTGGATTTTTTATAAAATTTATAATGCCAATAGCTCGAAAAAGTAATGGCCCCCGCTCAATGCCTGATACCTTTCCCCCGCGCGCTCCTGTAAATTTTTTTAATTTTGGATTTCACCATGCCACTAGCTTGAAGCAGTAATAGCCCCCACTCAATACCTGGTACCTTTGCCCCGTGCGCTCCCGTAAATTTTTATAATTGTTGGATTTTCGAATTTTTGATTTTTTTATTTCAATTTTTTTAGTTTTTTAATTTTGGATTTTTAAATTTTTGTAATTTTTAATTTTTTAAATTTTGGATAAGCCTTCATTGAGTTGATAGTTTTCTGTGCAGTCCGTTCCATCTAAGCCCCACTAATTTCGTCATGATTTTGAGCGTAACAATTTCGTGACGATTTTGTCCGTAACACAAGTTTGGGTTAGCTCTAGATTTACTCCTAGCGTGGCTAAAGAAGTTTCACTTCAAAAACATTTTCTGCATATCATAATTGAAATTACCACTGATTAAGCAAAAGCATTCTGGTGCTTTGTTACATCAGTTTACCTGATTATATTATTATTCTATAGTCCAGTTAAAAATTACTTTCATAAAACATTCCATATTTGACAACCTATGTCACTGTGACAAGACCCACCTTAGTGACAGGACTCTGATGGACTGTGAATGTCTGGAAGAGCTGAGGTCCATGTCCCACAGTCTCCGGGTGCTGAACAATGACTCTCACAGTCCCCGAGCTGGTTCCATACGCAATCTCAATCCAGTTGCCACACAGACCTAGCACACAGACAATACTCTGCATTACATCAAGCAAGGCATGCTATAACAATTACTCAGGAAATCTACACAGTGTATATACAACAAAATGCCAATTTAATGTCTCCTGCATCTGACATCAAACGTTTAAAGTTCAAAACGTTAGAGTAGACAAATTTACTCTTTGTGTTTCAGATCCTTTTATCCTTCAAAATATATGTTACGCATGTGTAGGATAGCTTCATGATATGTTACTTATGTAGTGTTGCTTTATAAGGGGCTGAAACATGGACACTGAGGAAATGGAAAAGAAATATCTAGAGGGCTTTGAGAGATATGGTGTTGGAGGAAAATGGAGAAGATCAGTGGACCGATAAAGTAACAAATAAAGTGTGGATGTGAAGAGATGTATCTGGGAAGTTGTACTGAAATAAAAAAGGTAAGTGGTTGGGAACATCATGAGACAAAGAGCACTAATGCCGGATGTCAATGAAGGAAAATGAAAGGAACAAGAAAACTTGGTAGAAGAAGGATTGACATATGATATACAAAGAAGAAAAGAAGCTATGGAGAGTTAAAAGATGCAGCAGAAGAAAAAAAGAATTGGAGAGTGGAATTTCACATGGGGAGAACCGCGGTAAGACAGAAAAAATGTAATGACGACAATGATGATAATAGTAATAGTATTAACAACATTAATAGAAATAGAAATAATAATAATAATAATAATAATAATAATAATAATAATAATAATAATAATAATAATATAATGTGTACATAAGCCAAAAATAAGTTTGCAATGCAGAATTTTCTATTTCATACTTCTTTATGTTACGGAAAAGTTCTTGAACTCTGGTTTTCATTTCCATAAGTATTTGATTGCAATTCTTACAGTTAATTCGATATATGCCTGATTGTTATTTTGTGGTATGAATGGCTGAATTATTAAAATAAAGCAAGCGAAATGTTTCAAATTTGATTACTACAATGTAATGATAAAAATTTTATTTCCAGAAGTAAATTACAAGTAAAAATTACATTTTAAGAATGTAACAATTACTATAATAAATGGGACCAAAAGAGAAATCATTACTGTAATTTGATTACTTCTACTCAATCACCCCTTCTCTGCATGTGGGACACACTGAACAATAGTCAACAAAAGATTATTACAGTGCACGTCGCTTATTGTGATCACTTCGGGATGCAGCTAATCTGATGGTAACAATTAATAACAGTAGCTGAAATAATTAGATGAAGGTTATTTATTCATATATAAGATAATACACTACAAAACAGGGTGAAAAATATTTATTCATAAAATAATACGTAACCGTGAATCATTGAACCACTCATAGGCTAATACAGTAATAGACTGCAAGCAACTATTATTTCAACCAATAACAAAGTTTTAATTGTTTTTACTTTCCTTTAGGAGCCCATTAACCAATATTCCATACTCAGTTACGAGATATGAGTGTTTTTGGAAGTCTGTACTGATCTCTGGTAGCAAAACATCTAATGCCTGTCTGTTCAAGTCTTTTCATTTTACACTAACCATCGGCATGTCAACACTGTTATCTTCATAAATCAAAAGCTGCAACTTAACTGTGGGGTGAAACATGTTTTATTTCTTAAAAGAGAAAGTTAGGTAAACCCCCTCGAACTGGTCATCCTGTGAGCTGGGAACAGAATTGCTACCTAGAGTACAACACAATAAAGCTGAATTAGAAACGAAACCCTTAAAAACGGAGTTTTGAATAATGTATAGTACTTGGAAATAAAGCCGCAAAAAGGAAAATGTGATAACTAGACTTTGGATTTTAGGTAAAAACCTATTTTAATCCTTAAGTGATATATGGACGAAAACTTGTATATGCATGTTTCATAAGTGACTATGTCTAAAACTGATACTTTTATAGGACCTAAAACAGCCTATTTTTACGTTAGAGCCTAATATTGCCTTTTTGCTTGTTTTTCCTCTAAAGTTCAAAATATGTCATTTTTTGTTACAAATTCTAGCATTTATTTTCAGTTCGTACTAAATTCTTAGCTCGGAATGTGCAGTAATGACACTTTTGTGACGTAGTTAAATAGTAAAGAATGTTTCGTCTTCAGTAGAAAAATTCCTTGGAATTCCCCCAAAAAATGTAGTGTTTTTCTCCCGACTCCCACATTCAGTAACAAAAAAAAAAAAAAAAAATAGTAGTTCTCTGAATCACTGAGGGATAAAGGGGTTGAATATGCTAGTACAATTTGCGTAGCTTCTGGGCGCAGAGATTAGGTTTTCACTGTTATGGTAGTAATACCGGCCCTAGTAATAGGTCTATATAATTCTATGTACCATAGGCCTATATCTGTGTTTTATCATGATTATTGATTAATGGTGACTTCAATAAATATAATATTCTGCATTGCAATTGAGATATTTCAGAAAATTGGCAACTTAACGATTTTATAACAGACTATTTTACGATCTTTACAACATATTTTCCAATTTTTAGAGCCTATTTTAGGCACCTAAAACAGCATTTTTAGCGACATAAAAGTCCGAAGTCTAGTGATAAAATAAACCGAATCTTTGATCACAATAACCAGCATTTTTTCAATGTATCAGTATTAATCTGTACGGGACTTCATAAGAGTGATAACATTATTCGCGATTACATTAAGCAGCATTCACTGTACTGTTCTAATGTCGTGCTTCTTCAGTATTCAGGCCAATCTCAGGGAAAGGTTTTCACAATAGAATAGGAATACTTTTTTATGGTGTTGAGTAATTTCTTGGGAATTCATGTTGGTCTCACGAACAATCCTTTTGAGGGCCATTCGAATTTCCTTGGTGCTGTATCCACTTTGTGTGGTCTTCTTGAGATGGTTGAGTTCCCTGGGCAGGCTATCTTTGTCTGAGATGGCGATTTCTCTGTTAATTAGTGTGTAAAGGACTCCCTTCCAAAATTTTGTTTTATTTGAGTAAACGGCCCTAGGGAAACTTACTTTGTGGATGGCCCTCATATAATCAGTTAGGCACATATATATCTAGATTTCAAAATTGTGGAAATTAATGATCTTCTATATGAAACTGGAAAAATCTTTAAGGGGTATGCATACCTCTGAGTACCCCCTGAAAAAAAGCACTGGTGGTGACTATTGGTATCGAGATAAAGGTCTTTATGTGTGGGTTTCCTGTACACACTGTGGCCTAATATACCATCAGGTCTCTGCTCTCTTAGAATATCCAGAAATGGAAGGCAGCAGTCTTTCTCAAATTCCATGGTGATATGTCAAAAGAGCCAGACTACGTCCTCATTAAAATATGGTACCAACTTGGGTGAACAGGGAGACCACGTCAAAACTGACTAGTATGTTCCCATCATTGTGCAACTTCTCTTGTGATACTGTCGTTAAGTTTTTATAATGTATGGGGGTTTGACCCATACACTTTATTTTTCAAGTTAAGGTGAAATACCTACGTAATCGAAATAGATATATAAGCATTCATGAACCACAGATTATTGTCTCTGTTTGACATTACATGAGAATATTATAGGAGAAAAATTCCTCCAACACTGGGACTTGAACCCAGGACCTTTGGCTATTTGCGCCAATGCTCTACCAACTGAGCTAAGCCAGAGTTATATTCACAGCACCAGATGGAACCTCTCTCCTATGACTGATTGTCCTAATGGTCTACTCACAGACAGACAAGTTATGTCATATGCAGTACTGTGAGGCACACTAAGTAGTGATTTTTGTGACTGGGCTCCCACTGTTATTGGACAGTTAACATTCAAGATAGATATATAAGCATTCATGAACCACAGATTATTGTCTCTGTTGGACATTACATGAGAATATTATAGGAGAAAAATTCCTCCGACACTGGGACTTGAACTCTAACCATTAGGGCAATTAGTCATAGGAGAGAGGTTCCATTTGGCGCTGTGAATTGAACTCCGGCTTAGCTCAGTTGGTAGAGCATTGGCACGAATAGCCAAAGATCCTGGGTTCAAGTCCCAGTGTCGGAGGAATTTTTCTCCTATAATATCCTACGTAATCGAAACCGCTAACATTGTAATGAATCAGGTCAAACTGAAAGAAAATATCCTGAAAAGGTGCCAGTGTTGTGTGGATGCAAGAGGAGGACATTTCCAGCATCTCTTGTGATGAGGTACGTGGTTATTTTCATTGTAATTTTAACTGTAAATGTGAGAACCTGAATCATTACACCGTTAGCGGCTTTATTTGCATAGATATTTCACCCTACCATGCGGGAGGTAGAGCTGTGGCCACCATGATGCAGAAACCCTCATGACTGGCCAACTCACATGTGAAACACACTGTATCTAAATACTTGAATTTATCATGCAAGATGCAGGCATGCATTTTCAACAATTACACACAATTTAAACTCTATGCCAGGGAAGATTTATTTATATGACACATTTTAAAAATAATTAGCAATGAATAAAATTAAAAGTGTTAGGTTATACAGCTCACAACTGTAATCCCAATGAAACTTTGTTTTCACATATCGGTCTCATCACATTTTAGTTTCTCTGGCATAGACAATTGAGCATTTAATGACCATCATGCATCTAACACAACAAGAGAGGGGGAGAGATGCATCTGTATCCACTGTTTTAACATCTGACTGTATATTATCATTAGGGCCCGGATTTATACGTAAAAAAATTTTTTTTTCCTGATGTGTACATTCCTAAAACAAAGTTTAATATCCAAATCGAGGTCCAACAAACGCAAATTCCAAATTTTACTTCACATAAAAACACATATTTTACAAAAAAGTTATGTGACTAAATATTTTCGATATTTTCTCCATAAATACATATTTTAGTACATTTCCGGATTTTTTATGTAATTTTTTTTCTTGAGTTTTGTCCATTCTGTAGCGATAATCTTAATGATTTATGTATAGCGTAGAGCTTTATCACTGGTACTCACTACTAAATTGCGGTATTTTGTTACCTGTTGGAGCGCTTTCAACCGCATGGAGCGGCCATCTTCAGCAACAATTTTTTTTTCCTGATGCACATATCAAGGTCCGACAACCGCAAATTCCAAATTTTATTTTACATAAAAACATACGTTTTACAAAAAAAGTTATGTGAATAATTATTTTTCGATATATTCTCCATAAATAAATATTTTAGTACTTTTCCTCATTCTCTTTTAACATTTTACAACAAAAATTTGTATCTCGAGTTCAACACAAATGCTTCACTTGCAATGAGGTGAGAGTGATTCACTTGCACTTGCTTATCTGGGAAGAACAGAACCCAATCTCAACATCACGTAATTCAGTTAAAGAAATACAATATGATGAAAGGCAACTTAACACCATCTCAGGTTCGAAAATAGGAATTCTAAGAACAAAATTTAAAGGCATGTTTGAGAAAAATGGTGGCTACCAAACCCTCTGCAAAGTCGCTCAAGTTTTCGAAGGCCAAAACATAAGTGAACTGGATTGTGTGTGTGTTAGTGATATACCCCTTTTCAAATATGCAAGGTTAACATCGTGTGATCTAGAACGTTCCTTTTCTTATTATAAGGCATTATTCTCGGATAATAGGAAAGGATTTGTGATCCATAATCTGGAGATGACATTTGTTGTGCACTGCAACTCCAGTCAGCATTTTACATCTGATGTTTAGCTGCAATTGGTGAGTTTCAATATAATTTGTTCTAGTAAGTTATGAACATTCTCGTGTTTTTTTATTCTTTTTATCAGAAAAGTTTTAGCTCATATTTTTAAAATTTCAGCACATATTTTTAACATTTTAGCACATCAAAAATAAATATTTTTATTTTTTTAACAAATAAAAATCCGGGTCCTAATTATCATATTATGATACTATGGACTATACACACCATTTTAGAAGCTAAATTTAAGGGAGAAAAAATACTGAAACCCAATTCTCAGCTAAATTCTAAAAAGATTAATGCACCACCATCCACAGACTACTCCACAAATACGTCTGTTATTAGACTAGACCTGGGATTTTAAGACAAATGCCTATATTGTTCTTTATGAAATAACATTAAATTTTTTTTAATATGTTGACATTTCTTGATAAATCACCTATATTTATAGAGGTTTTTAGTACCCTAAAATGCCTATTTGGACCTTTGGAGCTTATTTTCACTATTTTAGTGCCTAAAATGCCTACTTTGTACATTTAAAATAAAATTCAATTTCTGTAACTTTTACAATCATTTAATGGACATCCCTGAATGAAGAACAGAACAGCAGAGGGTCTTGATTTTCCCAAACAATTGTCGCCAAAGGAATGCTGACTGATGGGGAAGGATTAGCTCACAACAACAAGCAGCATGTATATAATAAGAAAGGCCATACTGCAATTATTTCCGTTAAGAATAGGTATACCACTTTTCTTACAGTAAAAAAAGATCACATTACAGTTTAAGTGCATATTGTAGTATTTTAAAGTCTATTTCCTGCCTATTTACACATTTTTAAGGCATATTTTAAGTGCCTATTTTCTCTTTTAAAAGCCTATTTACTTGTTTTAAAAGCCTATTTTAGGTGCCTAAAACTAATTTTTTAGAGCCTAAAATCCCAGGTCTAGTTATTACATATAGATCAATCATCAACCAATTATAGTCCTGCAAACTATGGTGTAATTAGGCCTGAAGAATCTTTATGCAATGACTTTTATAATGTCACCATTTATTGATCGTTGCCAGTAAGTTTGAAGCAAACATAATTTCGTCAAACTTCTAACGAGAAAATAAATAATTCATTCACTTTACAAAGAGCAACAGAAAATATGTTTGGAACCAGTAATGTAAGGGCCACAACAATTGATCACATTACGAGGGCTATTTTTTTTCAACCTCCGATGGGGCATAAAATGAAGACAAGGGGATAAAAAAAAATGGTTTTATTACCAGAAGTCAAATACGATCAGAGTTACTTTTCCACATAGTCACTGTGAAGATTAAGATATTTGTCACATTGATGGACGAGCTTCCCAATACCCTCTTCTAAGAAAGTTGTGCCAGCGTATTGAGAAAGGTCTTCATGACATTTTGAAGTTCTTTGTTGGTGTGGAAGCTGTATTCAGCTGCCGAAAAAAGACGAAAGTCACATGGCATAGGGACGAGTTTTTGAAATCCATTGTGACAGATGAAACGTGGATTCATTACAACAATCCAGAATCAAATGAACAATCCAATCAATGGATGCACACAAACTCCCAGAACAAACCCAAGATCTGGCATAAGACTGGTACCCCACTGATTGTCAATTGCTGATTTCTCTATTAACATTGCTGTTCGATGCAGTTCAATTGGTCTGAAGACACTGAACAAAACTAGGGTTTTGGCTATGTACCGGTAACCACTTAAACATTGACAAGTTGTCACTGCCATGCCTACTAATCTTTTTACTTTAAGTTCTTAAACTTAATTAAAGACACACTTCCCATCATTTTTACTTCTATGGAAAACAGACTGTGAAAGATTACTTTTTTGCAGAGAGGCATGGTATACAAGAACCTATTAGGCATCATACATTGCTGTGAGCCATGTGCAATATTATGTATCAGTTCTAGTCACAAGGAAGATGACACAGTGATTTAGAGGCACTGTTAAAAAATAATTGACCTTCCATTTCTACTTTGGATATCTGCTATGCTGATCAGAATGTTGGCAGCCTTTTGTGATTTTCCAATAAAAATATGTGTTTAAAATTATTACAAAATCAGTGGATAAAAGTTAAAAATTAACACACAAAGTTTCAACTCTGCACTTGAGTCCTCCTCAGGTGATTTCTCACACAGTAGTCCAGTGTGATTTTGTCCACATTTTAGACAAGAGGAGATACATAAATGCTTTTAGAAAGTAACTTATATTGTATCTGATTTCCTACATCCCCTATGTTGTGGCAAAGGGCCTCCAAGTGGAGGTATCTGTTACCTATGTGAATTTTGTTACGCTTATTTTCCGAGAGAGGCCAGAGGGACAGGTAGTAAGCCCATTGCCTCTCAACCCCCTCTGGAAACTAAGGTATTACTTGAATGTGAAAGGACTGATAAATTTTGTCCAGAGGCTCTAATTTAGGCTTGGAGTTCTTATTTTGCGTGCCATAAATCTATGACCCCCCCCCCCCCCAAGGATGCTGTGCCCAGGAGTTTTACATCCTGAAAAATCCATCGACCATGGCTGGGTTTGATCCCGCGACCTTCGGATGCTACCTCAAGACCACTGAGGCCAACAGAAAGTATATTGAGACCAAGGAAATTCCAGTGGAGTTGATGTGTTAATCAAGTCAGTTCACATCATTCCCATCTCCAGAAATAGCTTTCAGCTAATGAATTTGAAACAAACGGAAAGAGAATTGATAGATATATAAGCATTCATGAACCACAGATTAGAGAACTGACCATCACAAACTTATTTTTGTAAGCAGTGCATATGTTTAACCTGCTCCATATGTGAAGTCATGAAACACAAGGTTGCTGATTCTGACACCCAGAGTCTTTGTGGCAATTGTTCAATTAGTAAATTGAGTTCGTGTGATTAATAAATGCCAGAATGGTACTTTATAAGATTTTGTGGTGGGCGGGAAAACGTCTGTCCATCTGTCCACGTGTCTGTACGCATAACTCAAATACGCTTTATAGGATTTTCATGAAACTTGGTACACGCACCATGTGAAGAAACCTATTGATATTAGACTAAATCGGTTGACTGGTAATGGAGTTATGCCCAATTTAGTGCATATTTTATGGTAATATATTAGAAAGAATTTATCAAATTCAAATCAGTTCTCATGACAACATATTGTTTTACAATGTTCATATACGCTTTGGAAGTTGCAATATGCAATACAGGTAGCTTTGACAGATAACACTACCCACATATTCCTTCACATATGCTTATCAAACTAGACCTTTGTTCTTCCGCAAGCCCTGCTTAATGAAACAATCTAGAGTTTAACTCTGAAATCAATTTAAAAAATTAAAAAAAAAACAACTTATCTTTCTGGGTATTATAATTGCAATTATCACTGTTTAAACATAAGGATTCTGGCACTTTTGTTATATCAGTTCCAACTAAATCACTGCGTGCAACAGAGAGGTGCTCTATGTTATCACAACATTAGCTTCGTGCAGACGGCATTGCAAATACAGTTCACCACTAACACTGTGTCACCGTACAAATGAGTGAGACAACTTATTTTGGATGAAAACCTCAAATATTTCTTTCAAGTTTCATCTACAGAACAGAACAAGGATGTTTAACCAGCTCAACCCACTGGGTAGACAGTTAAATTTTAAGGAAGAATGCACAATTCCTTCCCTTTGCGATGTGCAATACCTTCATTGTGTTTATACAATGAAATATATTTGAACTTCAATTCTCTACAGTGAATCCCCATTTTAACAGTCCTGTTTTTAAGCAACCCTGCTTGAAAGAAAACCATCTTTCTAAAGCCAATGTCCAATGATCCAATGTGAAATTTTTACAGACCATCAAATTGGATCTTGTGACATAGATGACTGCCATTGAACACAATTTTCTTCTATATTTTCCATCCTATTGTATTGCACGAAACGGAATAGAAACGTTTCTAATATTTCTATCCAAAAATATGTAATTAACCAATGAGTGACATGCTCTTCTCGAATGACCCACATGATGAATAAGCATGGTAGCTTCTTCTGTACAGCTGATTCTCTGCGCTGCCAGCGCTCAATCAACAAACAATAACCAACAAGATAAAATGAAATATTAGAGTCAAGATGATTAAGAGACCCTAAGACAATACTAACTATACAATCATTATCCAGTGCTCTAGAAATTATGAACATAATGACTTGTTGATTGTGTTAGTGATAGATTTTCATTCGGGTGAAAAGCTGACAGTATATTGGACCAAAACGCACTCTCTTGTGCACAGCCAGAAATAACTGTACAGAAATGCTACATGACAACTTTTTGAAACCAAAAATTGAATCGAGCTATGTTAGTACAAGGAACAAATATTTGGATAATTTACAAATAATAATTACCCTGTAAAACTGAATTTCTAAACTGGCGAAAGAAATTTAACTTGATAAACACAGCAAAAGAGAATGACTACAAACAATTCAACAGTGGACACGAAATGGCTCATTAACAAAACCTAGAACATATAAAATTTCAATTGTTTTGAAACTTCAGCTTGCAGCTCCTCAAATTATATAATTGATACAACGTGCTAATACACTTTACATTATACACATTTCTATAGTTTAGTGCATTTTTGTTCTTTCGAGGTTTAAAAAAAAAGGGGGGAAAAAGCAGGCTCCTTCCTCATCTTTCTTACATATGGGAATTACAAATCTATCATAACCTTGTAAGTATTAGCTTACAATAAAGATACACTTCTTCATTAATATTCATTTCTTACTAGTAACCGTTATCAATAGGAACTCCCTATCATCATCAACTGCCAAACTTCCATCTTGTACCACCTGGTGATGCTGTTGTGGTTTCACGAGTTTCCCAATTAGGCTTAACTTGTTCTCCCTTGGGATGTCAAAATTCTGGAGGTTATTTCTATGTTTCTGAATGTAGATCATCTTCCATATGGTCAACTGAATCAGATGATACAAATTTTTAAATAGAGCCACTTCCTTTACCCCATCGTGGTCAGAATTCCATACATACTGCATACTTTTCAACTAATATTTCTGAAATCCTCTTTCCATCTCGTATTGAGGTTCCTTTTTGTTTTACCTAAGTTTAGTTTAGTTTAGTTTTATTAATCGTCACATAGCATTTACATGGTTGAGCATTGCTCGTAAACTGGTGACTCGTCAAAAGTTCCTGAACAGGATACAATTATTAATACAATGTTGTTATATAAAATAATAATACCATACAACGATATAAAAATAATACAGTAATCATATGTACAGAATATAATGAAAAATTAGGTAGTGGTGAAACAATACTATAAGTAATGTTAAATTAAACAATTTAGTAAATACTAAGAGAGCCAAAATGTAACTCACATTTATGTCATGAATTCCGATGGACCCACTATTTTATCACTACTCATCCATATATTCTTTCACTGAATAATAAGCCTTGTTTATAAGTATTTCTCTCACGGTTTTTTTAACTGATTATGGTTTTCTATTAGTCTAATAGGTTAAGTATACACTATCGCAATCATTACCACAACAGCAACAGCAGGTGGTACAAAACAGAAGTGTGGTAGTTGGACATAGCTGACGATGATCGGAAGGTCCTATCAAAAACCGGTTACTAGTAAGTAATGAATATTAATGAAGTAATTAAAAAATTTCATTTTCTTCAGATAAGGGTTATAATATAGCCCAGTCAAATTAGATAAAAAAAGATGGTTTTGCTGCAAAAAATCATGTAGTTCCAAATGTTTCAGGAATGTGTAGTGGAAGGTCCCCTGAACAACGCCTAATGTTTTCCCGCCAATTTCAGGTGCCGCGAGGGGTGGGGGGGAGGCTCAAAGGTACCTTTTTTCAGTTTTTGGCGCAAATCTCGAAAACAGTGCATCGTACATAAAATGTTATGGTATTCAAAATTAAAGCTTATTAAATTCCCGACAAAACGGTATATTCATATTTATCTTTATATGTTACCGTCTCCGAGAATGGGCCGGCGAAAATGGAAAAACTGCAGAAAAATTTGTAGCGCCTCACGTTTTTCGTCGAACTCGCCCTTCTAATTCTTTAGTTTTCCATTTTACAAGAAACATGTAAGAAAAGAGGTTGTAGAGAATTACATGTTCTTCAAGAATATACATACATTTGATAATTTATCTTCACGTAGTCAAAAGTTAGACCGTTTTTAAATTTGGGGGTCGATTTCAAGATTCAGCTGGTAAACTGCCCATCATTTTATTTCCATTTTCAAGTGCTTTAACTCTCTTTATCACTTTATGTATTGTTTATGTAAACGTAAATGGTATTTATTACCCATATAACTAATATACATACATATATATATATATATATATATATATATATATGCATGTGAGCCTTTATACCAGTATGTATAAAATGTGAACTTTTATGTACGTTATTTATTGTTTACATAATCGACGTAGTATACATAGTTAGTTAGTCCATTCTGTGAGTGGAGAACAGCATGTCGACTTTTGAGCATCAGGAGTTAGCAGAAATTACCAAGAAAGAAGGAAACTTGCTCAGTGGTTGGCTGATCACCCGCCATTTTCTGTACGCGATTCTTTGATGTCCCTTTCAACCGGAGTAATAGGAACCAATAACATCAACCAAGGAATGGAATGGAATGGAAATCGGAACCCGTACAATGGAAACTTTTGTTGGAATGAACTTCGCAGAAATGAAGCAGTGTAAGAACGCAGCAGTCCCATTGGCTGCTATGAGCAACACTGTCAAACTGGACAACGGAGTGGTGGTGATCGAGCCTTTAATGATTTTCCAGAGGACCATAATTACCCAGAAAACTAAAGAGGATGTAGAGGAGCTGTTGAAGTGTGAGTTAGCCCCATACCCCACGACTCTTTTCGACGAAGGGATCATGAGGAAAACGAAAAAGTCAGCTCTCTACGATGCCTTCCTACGAAGCAATAAAATGGTAAACTTGAAGAAGAGTTTCACGGTAATCTATGGCGGTTTCCTCCTTCATAGAGTAAAGTGGAACAACAACACCAAGTTCGCCTCCATCAGCGATCAATATGTGTCTTACATGATCAACCGTTACGGCTACAACTCTGCTGTGGTTTTTGACGGTTACGAAGACACGAATTCCACGAAAAGAGCCGAACAACATCGAAGGGCATCAAGTAAAACATCAGTGGATATAGACTTTGATGAGAACATGGTGGCTACTGTTCAGCAGGAAAACTTCCTTTCCAACGAAAGGAATAAAACCAAGCTGATATGTATGTTAGCGCAGGCCTTGGGCGCAAAAGGTGTACAAGTCATCATAGACAAAGGAGACGCTGACTGCAGCATTGTTAGGTGTGGACTGGAAAATACCTCTCATTCAACTGTGGTGGTAGTTGGCGAAGACATAGATCTGCTCGTCTTACTCGTGGCACTCACACCACGAGACACGAATGTGTTTTTTATGAAGCCTGGACGAGGTAACACAGAAGACAGCCATTCAGCCCATACACTCTGTTTATCCATTGCTTCACTGGATGCGATACCACTTCTGCGATTTATGGAAAAAGTAAAGCAGCCATACTTAAATGTTTCCAGCGGTTTCCTAACGAAACCAAAAACATCGCTGAAGTGTTTTACGACTCCTCATCTACGCCAGGAGATATTGCTGAAGCTGGGGAACAAATGTTCCTACTGATGTATCAGGCCCCACCCAACGAGCATGACCTCAATCATCACAGGTACATTTCATTTTGTATTGCATGTACTAACTTCATTGAATCATGCTGTTTGATAAATAAATATTCTATTCTATTCTTTTGTGTTTTATCCACAGGTACATGTGCTTCATCAAATCTTCAGCCAAGATGAAAGCGATCTTGTCTTCATTGCCACCTACAAAAGATGCTGCTCTACATCACTCGTGCAGAGGGTTTCTATAGGTCCAGCAATGGTTTGGAAATGAATCTCTCGAACCTGAACGTTGGGGTTGGACAAGAGAAGATGGGGGATATCTGACTCCTATTAAGACCAAGGCCCCTATTGCACCTGACAGCGTGCTCAACTCCATATTTTGACATTGTGCCACAGGCTGCGGTATGAGATGTGGATGCCGGAAAGCCAGCATCCACTGCTCACCTGTCTGTGGCAATTGCCAAGGTGCTTGCACTAACAATGCTCCCGTTCAAGAGGACTTGGAAGAGTTGTACGATGAGGAATATGAGTATGAACAGCTTTAAATGTGTGACAGGATGGAAGGGTGAGCGGAAATTAGGTTGTGTAAGCCTCTTTTATTACTTTTGCATCATTAGCTATTATATATATTATATGTTAGTTATATGGATAATAAATAATATTTATGTTCATATAAACAATAAATAACGTGATACAGAGAATTAAAGCACTCGAAAACGGAAATAAAATGATGAGCAGTTTACTAGCGGAATCTCGAAATCGACCTCGAATTTAAAAAACGGTCTAACTTTTGACTACGTGAAAATAAATTATCAAATGTATGTATATTCTTGAAGAACATGTAATTCTCTACAACTTCTTTTCTTACAAGTTTCTTGTAAAATGGAAAACTAAAGAATTGGAAGGGCGAGTTCGACGAAAAACGTGAGGCGCTACAAATTTTTCTGCAGGTTTTCCATTTTCGCCGGCTCATTCTCGGAGACGGTAACATATAAAGACAAATGTGAATATACCGTTTTGTCGGGAATTTAATAAGCTTTAATTTTGAATACCATAACATTTTTTGTACGATGCACTGTTTTCGAGATTTGCGCCAAAAACTGAAAAAAGGGACCTTTGAGCCTCCCCCCACCCCCCGCGGCACCTGAAATTGGCGGGAAAACATTAGGCGTTGTTCAGGGGACCTCCCACTACACATTCCTGAAACATTTGGAACTACATGATTTAATGCAGCAAAAAATCTAATTTGACTGGGCTAATATTAAATACGCCAAAATGCATATTCTTTTTAAATAGTGACGCATCTTGGTTCCACACAGAAGAAACCAGCTTTCATTTACATCTTTATATGCGACATCAATATTTTATTTGTGTCTATCTTATAAACGCTGTTTTTGAGTGGATCAAGATAAGTTGTGTGTTAAGGGTTAAGGCGGAGCTTTGTTAAATGTTTAACATTAATGAAGTAGTGAGTGTTCTCCAAGATATTACGTATTAATATTGTTCCACTTCATTGTGTCTTCCCATTCCAAGGGAATTTAATTACGATAACTACTGTTTTTCTTTTACTGAATCCTAGCCCTAATAACAGTAATTTTTATGACAATCATATGAAAAAAAGAAAACAAATAATACATAATTCTTTCATGGTATAGACACATTTCTTAATACAATAGAAAGAGACTGATCATTTTAACATGTTAGTGCACTTTAACAAGCATCTCCAATGTATTTACAATCACTAAGAAGCAATCACAATCACACTCCAGTGTAATCCTTAAACATGTGCCATACAGAGACAAATTTATGTTAGAATGTAAAGCAAGCAGATCACATTGTCTGTGCTTAGGAAACACAAGACTGCTGCACTTTTGCATTCAGTGAATTCAAATGTTGTCATCTCATGTAAGAGTTGCAGTCAAGTTCTAAGGTCTCCTAATTTATGTATTAAGTACGCAAAATAATGCTTTAGCAGACAAATCTAGTATTGCTGAAATAGAAATACTGGATGAGTTCACTAAAGTTTTTGCGCATGTGGTGCATACAATATTTTTAGTAAAAGCCCTCAAAATTATGTGGAATGAAATAAAAATACCATATAATTAATTATAACGAAAGGTATAGTCAGCCAATTGTTAACGTCATATTCTCACAGCCACCTGAATCGCAGAACAACAATTAACCCTACTTACCAATACGAAATGCAGTTTATATGAGTTGCTTGTTTGTAAACAATAATGCATGTGAACTAGTATTTATGAAAAGCTTGTGAAAATATGAGTGATAATCCCGAGAAAATTTAAATCCAAGCTAGAAACATTGAATTGGAGCTGCTGCCAGTAAAATTTCAACAGTAGTAGACTATGAGAAGGAATATATTATTGCAATTAAATGCTGGTGCATACGTGGTAAGCAATGTTTCTCTTGTGAACCAAGATTTGTCATATGATGAAGTGGGCTACTGTGTTTTGCCAAAAACAAAAAAAAACAAACAAATAAATAAAATAAAATAAATAATAAAAAAATCGCAAAGTTTCTGATTATCATAAAGAAAAATGTTGGTTTAAATTTGTTGTTTATATATGCTTAATTCCACGTTAAAGTTAGTGTGACTGGTTAATGCCACCTGGATTTTGTTTATAGACTGCCATGATGACTTTTGTATCCTAGGCCAATAAAACTGCATTTTGAATGCAGTTTCATGCAATTTTAGCAGCCTAGGTTGCTAAAATGCAATTTTTCGGCGTGTTACCAGTCTGACAAGCAGTTGTTTTAGAGAGCATGTACTAAACAATTTTTGTAACACTGGGGGTGGAGGAGGTTTCTTTGTAATTCATCTGGTCACAATTAACAAGGAGACTCCATGCTCTGTACATCACACAATCAAATGAGATTTAGTGAAATGAAAATACACTTAAAGTAGACTATGGTTTAGGGCACCAATAATCCTCCGTTTTCAACATATTAGCAATTGTTTAGATTGGTTCAGAGTTCAGTGTGTTGCAGTTGCTCATTGGTCTCTTTTCTTTCATTATAACGATAAAATGAACCTGAGATGACGATAACCACAACATAGCTTTCACACCACAACACTGGATATACTGTGTTCCCCATGCTTAGCATGGGATGTACTTTGATTTTGATCATTTAGGAATCCTTTTTGAAAATAAAAAAGTGGGCTCCATCAAGACCTGGCTTATAATGGAATGTGCTTTTACTTACATCAAACATACCATTGGTTATAGCTCATATCAGAACAAACCATTTTCGATTAGGAAATGCTCTGCTTTTCAGGGTGATTTTTTGGAGAACTTTTCAAAAATAAAATGACATTAAGACCTTGCTTATAAGATTATAGGCTTATGTTTAAAACTTGGTGTTATCAAACATACCATCATATAGAAGGCACCAGAACAAAATCCTTTGCCCTTCAGTGCAAGTTTCAATACAAACAACAGTAGTTCCTATTTCTGCTGTCAGCAATTTTTAAAAGCGAAACGTAATAGAAACTACTCATTTGAAGACCTGATACCAATGACTTGCTGAGAACAATGAGAAAAATTGGTTTCGGTCTGTCACCATTGGTAAGTCAGTAGCACACCTGTCTTCCACTGTGGCAGGTGGATTTGTTTTCGGTTGTGTTGAAGAGAAGGTAATGGGAAATCACTCAGGTTTTATCTTGCCATTACTCCGTGTGGTTCTCATCGTCAGATAGAGAACATTCTTCTTCTGACTATAAACTTGTGCTAACAGATAAGAGGAAAAACTGGAAAGTTGACTGGTTGTGAGTAAAGCTGTACATATTTAGATTTTAACCTGCCTGCCCCTTTGTAACTGTGCAACCAGCCAAAGCATTTAACATCTTAGGCGAGAGAGCAGGCTTGCATTACTGTGGCAAGCCTGAGTCACAAGCCTTCAATAACCTAGTGGGTTTGGCTGGACCTAGAGAAACTGCACAGCAGTGCACTAGTAAAGGAACTTACTGCAGACTTTAAACTCACTTGAACCAGGCACTTACACAGAGTAGGTTCACATGTATTTAGAGCACCTGTTCTGAAAACTGTAAACAAGCTTATAGGGGATGAAAACAACTTAGTGTTTTTATAGTGTTATAATCTCGCCTAGATTTTTTTTTAATGGTTGTAGAGGTCTATGTGTAAGCTTTTTTAAATATCGTCCAAAGGATTTAGATTAGTATCGAGAACATACAAATATGGGATAGAGAGGAATGAATACAGATATGTATAGAGAATGATACAAAGGAGGCAACAGGAGCTTTAAACACAAAATACATCAAAACAGAAGACAACAAAATCCAAAAGACCTCCAAGGCAGGAGATATGAAGACATAGCTAAACATGCAGAAAAAAACAAACACCTCTCCAGAAAAACAGCAGTAGCGCTCTTCAGACTGGAAACAGGACACAACTGTCTAGATGACCACCTTAATAGAATGGGAATTGTCGCCAGAACCAACGGATGCTCCTTGTGCGGTGAAAGTGTCCTCCTAAACAAGGAACACCTGCTGCACTGCAGGCGATTAGACCCCGAGAAAAAGAAGAAACAAGATATAGCAGGACTTTATTGGGAAGCAAGAGGACTAATGGTGTAAACCAAGCTCCAACCATTTGAAAACAACAACGGAATATTTTACTGGTTACAGATGATCTGAGAGTAAACTTGGTAAAAATCTGTCACAGAATGCATACTTGCATAGATAATAGTGGTAGAAAACATGTATAGAGTGGTTTGTTCGAATATTAATATTTCCTCCAATTTTCCCCTGACTCTGCAGGGTCTGTGTGCAAAATTTGATAAAAATTGGCCAAGAATGTACATTTGCACATATATAATAGGCTGTTAAAACACATAAGGGGTGGCCTGTTCGAATAATAATCTTGCCTAAAATTGTTAACTATTCTACAGGTCCATATGTGCATAAAAATTTGTCTGCATACAGATCATAAAATAGGGGCTGACCAGTAAGGGAAGGATAGTTTACATATTAAGGTTACCTAGGATTTTCTGTTGGTTCTATAGAGTCTATGTGTAAAACCTGTTAAAAATTAATCAAATAATTTAGATTGCTAAAGAGATAGCATAATATGGGTAGATAGGGTGGATTGTTTGTATATTAAGGTTTCTTAGAATTTCATTCTGGTTCTAAAATATGGTAAAACTCGGTCGAAGAATATAGATTTTATCGAGAATGTAAAGGGATTGAAAACACCTTCTTGCTTAGAATTTTTCAATTTTTATGGGGTTTGCATATCAAATCTATCAAAGAATGTACATTTTTTAGAGATTACATATGGGCCAAATAAGAGCTGAAAATAAGTTAAGGGGTGGTTTCTTCCAGTATGATTATTGTCTCCAACTTTAATGTTCACAGCACTCAACATAAAAGGACTCACCCAGCTAAAAATATCATATATAACCAATATTAAAAATTAAAACGAATTGTACAACGGTGGATGCTTTTAAAACACTATAAAACACAACGTTTCAGCCCTGTTCAGGTGACTAAAGATAAAGTATCTGTTGGGAGGACTACATAAGGCTACTCTTGAGACAGTGCCACCACGATCATCACTGGGTTAAAATTTAAATCTAAGATCCTCATCCATGGAATGCGCACGAATCTTGTCAAATACAAAGGGGGATGCACGTACATGGTTATCAATCCACTCCTCCGGAATCTCAAAGTTATGTCACCTAGGCGAAAGGTATGTGAAGCAAAAAACATTGTGTGTAATAAGGACTTGGTTATGAATAGGTTTGACGGCGATTTGGGGGATGAATGGTTGGATGTGGTAAAAAGGCTAAACAGACAGAAATGTGTTCTGAAGTTTCCCTCACCGCCTAGGAATAGTATGAAGGACTCCTTGTTTGAGATTCCGGAGGAGTGGATTGATAACCATGTACGTGTATCCCCCTTTGTATTTGACGGGATCCGTGCGCAATCCATGGATGTGGATCTTACATTTAAACTTTAACCCAGTGATGATCATGGTGGCACTGTCTCAAGAGTAGCCTTATGTAGTCCTCCCAACAGATACTTTATCTGTAGTCACCTGAGGAAGGCCCACAGGAACAGGGCTGAAACGTTGTGTTTTATAGTGTTTTAAAAGCATCCACCGTTGTACAATTCGTTTTAATTTTTAATATTGGTTATATATTTTAGCATTCACAGTGGAAATCAGGACCACAATATGTCTAATTATAAAAATATCATGTCAGGGAAAAGCTTGTGTTTTCATCACTCCATGCTATCTTGGCCGACAATGGAAAAGAACAACACGGGGCCCAAGGTAGATTCTTTGAGTACCCCACTAATTAGTTTACCAACTTCAGAATACATCATGGAAAACTCTTTGGGTATGATTTGATAAGTAGCTTGTAAAGAGGTCTAATTCACAACCTCTAATACCATAATAATGGTGTTTTGTCACTAGGATATTATGCGACACACAATCAAAGGCCTTTGATGGCAAGTCGCATAAAATTGCCATGGTGTGACAATGATCATCGAAGTCAGAAACAACAAAGCTAATCGAATTTTCTACTGCATCAATTGTAGAAAAATTCTTCCGAAATCCATATTGACAATCATTAAACAAAGTTTTTTTAATTTCTTTTGAATTAAGCTCTTTATTGAGGTTTAATTTTAGAAAAAGCCGGTAAAATCGATACTGGTCTGTAATTTTCAAGTCTTGATGAGCCATCTTTCTTACTAACTGGTATTATTTTTGTTATTATTTTTGTTTGAAGAAAAACACCACTCATTAAACATTCATTAACACAGGTTCGATATATAGTAAATGTCAGCAGTGACATCATAAATAACCTTACATTCAGTTCAGTTTGTTTACTACATCAGGGTGTCCACCAAGTAATGCTGAAGAAATACCCGGCTTATTCCCTGATTTTTATTGATCATTTCAGCAATTCCCGACCATAATATGAAGCACTTTCTAATAACTGCGTAAGAAAAATTATAGGATTATACATACCTTAAATAAGAAAAACTTTTAGTAACAAAAGTAATTGCAAACAATAATTATTTAGGCTATAACAGATACAAAAATTAGGAACAATAAAATAAATTAAATATACTTTCATATACGCCTATTATTGTCTAGAAGTCTTTTTGATCACACTTTGCAATTTTTCGAATTTTCCCGGATATTTTAACAAATTCATTGACTTTTCCCGGATTCCCGGATTTTCCCGACCAGTGGACACCCTGTACATGCATTACATTGTTACAAGATACTGGTTTCCAGGCGAAAGTACAATTATTATAAGTTTTAAGATTTTTGAGATACAAAAATTGTTCACCTTTCAGCAGAATCATGAAATAATAGGTAAAATTCTGTGAATTATATTGGAAACAATGTAAATATGGCAACCATAGATATGCAACTGCGATTTGATTAAGGAAGGTGAACTCTGACAATACAAATTTATGATAGTTATTTCAAGCAATTTTACGACAGGTTGCTGTACATGAAAACGAGTGTTCATTTGCATTAAAAAAAAAAAAAAAATATCACACAAATAAAAAAAAATCCCTTTAGGCAGGCCTACAGGCGGAGGTAGATTTCGAAGTGCTTTTGGTTTAATTTATTGTCGCTGCATAGCACTCTTCTTCTTTAGCCTTGGCATGGTAAACCTGCAGTAATAAGAACTGAATTCGGTAAAGAGGAAGAGCCTACAATCATTTGTTTTGACAACAAGAATAGGATATAATATTCTGGGAGGCCGTGCGCAAGATCAGCAATGAATAAAATTAGCAAAGCCGCTAAACAAGACAAAATCATGATATTATAATAATTCTTTTAAGTGTTATTATTTTCAAACATTAAAATCTCGCGTCATATGAGAGCTATCAAGAAACTATTTATTGATTTGTAGAGTACTCATCAAGAGTTTTTCAACGATACCCCACAAGACGTGGTTTCAAAAGTTTCGAATTTTCATCCCCCACCCCCACCTCCACCCCCATCCTCACTCGAACCCCCGAATCGTTGGTGTCACTGTGAACTCCATAGGGAGTACTCTAATTTATTCAAACAAAGTTTCCCTCTATACTTCATAGGGGCCGAGATATACATTTTTAAAAATTTCAACCCCCTCCCCGACCACCCCCTTGGGCCAATTTTGCTCATTAACGAACTTGTCCGAACTATTGGGCCTAGAAATAACATATTAAAATTTGGTTCAAATATCTTCAAAATTACGGCCGCTATCGTGTAAAGATATATATATCACAAAATTTTTTTTTGAACGGGCGGTGGTTTCGTACTTAGGGGAGCATGAAACGTAAAGATATGAAATAATTTTTCGAAAATCATGACATGGTATCCTTGCAATAGGTAGATTTTTCTTCGAAATCTACCTAAAATAGAGTTTGCTGAAGCCTTCCTCAAAAACTGTAACAAAAATACTGAAACAGACAAAATTAAATAAAAATAGCAGGGGAAAAAAAAGACAGATTTAAAAAATTTACAAAATTGGCAAAGTTTTAACAAAAAGAAGCGCCTCTAGTTACTGTTGTATTTACAGAAAAGTGGCAATGATATTGTAAATATGAAATGAGGAGTATTATTACCGTACCACCACATATACTCTTGCTTCAAGAATGAATACGAACATAAGGTGCTTGATGCTCTGAAATATATGGGATCTAAACTAGTTCTGCTGCCACTGAATGGGTTTTGCATGAAAGCTGCCATATTTATCAACTGTGTTTGTTAAACATTAAATATTTTTGGTACACGCTGTCTAAAAGGCTGCTTGTCGGACTGTTAACATGTAACTTGTTAAAGAAACTTTAGCAGACTTTTCTCTCAACTAGTTCCAACTATGACACCTAGATGTCTCTACAGTGCCATTCAGTGAAGTTTATTTTTATGTGTACAGGTTAATATTATAAAAAAGGAATGTAAACCTTGCCATTCTGACATTTTGTATGAAATAATCTGATTATGTTAAACCTAATAGAAGGTGGACTCGAACCTGCCATTGCTCGTTACTACGTAATAGTGCCAGTTGTAAAGAATTGAGTTCAGATGAGCTTCTTAGTTTTGTTGCAGAAAATACAATAAAAATGACATGTAATTTCAGCTGAAGGAAATTAATTTAGTTTAATTAATCAAATTATTACTTTAAAACTATACATAAACTGATTGTAATTTCTATCCGGGTTGGGCTGCGTCGTGTTTTTAGTGTCTTCTAACGTTTCGGACATCATATCGTGTCCTTCTTCGGAGAAAAATTCGCAATAAAAATAAGTGCCTGTGGAGAGTAAACAGTCGCAGTTGTCATGACGTAAGTTTTAAAGTTTTATGAAAACAAGATGCCCTAGACTTGTTACAGAAGCCATAGAAATTATTAAACATCCCCATAATATAAACAGGGAAGATGGGTATAAGATCAGTGACATCTGGCGTGAAACAATTAAAACTTTAAAACTGACGTCATGACAACTGCGACTGTTTACTATCCACAGGCACTTATTTTTATTGCGATTCTTTCTCAGAAGAAGGACACGATATGATGTCCGAAATGTCAGAAGACACCAAAAACACGACGCGGCCCAACCCGGATAGCAATTACAATCAGTTTACGTATAACACCGGCCGTGGAAGCCTGCGAACTAATCTTAAAACTATGTTTTTAAAAGTATTTTTTAAGAAAAATAAATTCATAGCAAGCCAAGTTTATAAACATGCACTACTGGCAGAAGCGCCGTATTTGCTTTATTTAAGCAAGATAATTGAAAATGAGCTCATTAGTTGTAAAATTAGAGAACTTTTACTAAAACTATTGTATGAACCATGTACGCAAATACTTAAGCTGATTCATCCCGTATTTCAAACTCAGCTTCACCTCGTTCAAAATACTAGATTCATCTGCTAAGCCTTGATTTGCTTACTTGATACATAAATAGCTGTTCCCGAGAAAAGTGGGAGAATGTAGAAACTTGAAGGCACTCCATACACTCCCATGCTCTGTGTATTTGTGTCTCACTCACACTTTGCTTCTTAGTGCTGACCAATAGAGAAAGTGATAGCATACCTTCCCTCCCCCTCTCTGGTGCTGGCATGAAACACAATGACGCGCCATTAGCTACATCTACACACTTAAGACTGTCCAAGCAACTCTCTCTGTCACTCATACTTACCTGCATGGGTTTTACTCATTTCGATGGTGGTGGAAATAAGAGTTTGAATGATGTCTACAAGTAATAATTGATATTATTAGGACCTGGATTCTCAGGTTTTTAACTATTTTGTTCCTTGCTAGCTAAATGTGATATTTTAGCATAATTATCCATTTCACTGTCATGGGAATCACAAGTTCCAATCTGATAAAACCTAAAAATGGCTAATTAAGATGCTATAAACTAAAAATGGCAAAAACTGTTTTTCAAGTAGGTAAAGCAATCCCTGAATGGGCCATGGAGACCCATAGTGTTTCTAGGAGGTTAAGACTCCCAGATTGTGACAAACGGCACATGAAGGTGGCAAGGTTTTCAGCCCTACGCACCGGCCGTTATTTTACCCCCAGGAATACTCCTGGTACTCATTTCTGTTAGAGGCTGAATCGATCCCAGGGCCATTGTACAACCAGAAGGATTAGGCCAATTGAAAAATCTTAATGACCTCATCGGGAATGGAACTTGCAACCTTCCGGTTTGAAGCACAGTGCCTTAACCACTACACCACA
Source organism: Ectobius pallidus (assembly GCA_964059195.1). Taxonomy (NCBI): domain Eukaryota; kingdom Metazoa; phylum Arthropoda; class Insecta; order Blattodea; family Ectobiidae; genus Ectobius; species Ectobius pallidus. Next base: position 201,681,268 of record CAXKWD010000003.1, read on the forward strand.
GTGTACCCCGCTTTTCAAGTAAAATAGGAATAATAATTATAATAATGTGCCATTTGAATTTGGTATATTTCTTTAATTAATTAATTAATTAATTAACTATATTTATTTCTTTATCTATTTTTCTATATCGTTTATGTACTTACACCATTTTCTGCAAGCTATCTTTGTTTTGTTTTGTTTTGTTTTGGTTAAAGTGCTATCTATTATTCGTTCCCGCATTCTGGCTTCACAACGCCTTCTTTTCTGTTAATATCGTTTTGTATATTTGCATGGTGCCCCCTCGCAGCAAGTTCCGTAGTACTCTGAGTGGGTGTTGCGGCAAGTTGAGTTGTCTTCCGATCGTGATCCAGTACAGGTGTTGTGTGAGTTACCGGCATGTAGTTGAGGAACTCGTCCGTCTGTATTTCTGTTTAGCCAGCAGGTATCTTTTGTTAACTTTGTTCTAAATTTACTGGTGGGTTTTCTTTAGTTTATTTGAGTTTTGCTGATTTGTTTTGCCCACCAGTCTTGTGTTCATTTTCGATTCCGTTTCCTTGTAAGTTAGGTTTTTTCTAGTATGTGTGTGTGTGTGTGTGTGTGTTTTTTTTTAATACGAAGGAAGGATTGCTTGCAGAGTTTCCCCCATGTATTATGATGACCTTCAGCCGTGTTCACTCTGTTTAATATTAAAGATATCTTCAATATTCTAACTTTGCTTTCCTGCTACCAGATATTCTTACGAAAGCCTATTAGGTATTTTATATTTACTCATGTATGCTCAGTTTTGCTATCCACTCACGGTGACTGTTACTGTGCATACCAGATTTTCTTGTTTTGTTTGTATTTCTGCATTTCTTATTCCGAGGGCGGTCCCTGCTCCCTATAACGGGATCTGGGGGCGGGGGTCACTGCTCTAAACAACGGGATCTGGGGCTGAGCTCTAGTGCATGCTACAATAATAATTAATCAAATTATTATTGTTTTACTAACATTACATTTTAAATATTGGCCTACATTTTGCATCTTGCTCATTGTTGCCACTATACATTTTATTAAGATAAAATACATAATTGAATTTTGTAATTTTGTAATTTTGTACCTCATTGTCCCGAACCGAACTCCCCAGATTCTTGTAAGTAAATTAAAGGCATTCTTAGGAAGCTTACACTTGCAGTTTATTCATAGTGTTTGCTCCAGCAAGGTGCCGAAAGTAAAGTATTCTAAAAGTTGATTGATTAATTGAAAAATGTTCTTGTTGAGTTTGTGGTGGAGTTAGAAATGACAGGGGTAGTTCTAAAACTAAGCAAAAAGTATTCCTAAACTTTTGTGCTTGCTTCAGAGCCATGGAAATTTAAGTGAAAATAAAATGAATTAATATATATTTTTTCAATGTGTTCATTGTACTTATTAAAGTGAAACTTAAAAAAATCGTCTGAAAACGGTAAAAAACTAAAATAAAACTATTTTAAAGATTATAAAACTATTTTAAAGATTAAAAAACTAAAACAGGTTTTGATTGATAAACTTCATTTCCGTTTGTGGTAACTTAATGTAAGTGTCTTAATTGTTCCACCATGAACCATAATACATCTAAGTTGCAGATAGTGTCATCTGGATACACGGTGTCTAATACATTATTAGCTATACTTATGTACTCTTAGAAACTAATTTATAAACATACCCATACACTTGAGAAAGGCCTGGAGGGCAGGTTGAAACGTTGTGTGTTGGAAAAGATTGTAAAGATTTATTGTAAGATTTATTGTAAATAAATATTATTGTTTATATTATATTATTTTTGAATAAGGAAGATTTGGATAGAGCATTGCAAACGAAAAGACAGTTTTAACCCGGGGACGTCTTATATTTGCTCTGATCATTTTAATCAATAAGACTTTGTTAAGGATTTTTAGAGTGAACTTACAAAATCGGAATCCAAGAAAAAAAGAATCAACAAAGATGCCATTCCATTGTCAAACCTATTACCCAGTGGTAACAAGTGTGACATTGTAAGTTGAAATAAATCATCAATAGTTTGCTTTCGACTTACTTTCTGATGATGCAGTTTCAATTGACTTCGAAAGTGGTTAAATAACAAAAAATCCATACCCCCAAGAAAAAGGGACAGAAATTCACCCCAGGAAAATTTTTAGTAATTGAACTAATGAAAATCATGTCCGCCGGCGTGGTCTTGTGGTTAGCGTTGCTGACTACAGATCCGTCGGCCCGGGTTCGATTCCCGGTACCTCCTCGGATTTTTCTGAGGTAGGGAGGTCTGGTAGGGGTGCACTCAGCCTCGTGATTCCAAACTGAGGAGCTACTTGATAGAGAAGTAGCGGCTCCGGTCCAGAAAACCACCATTAACGGCCGTGGGTGTCGGCATGCTGACCACATGCCCCCCAATCCTGCCATCTGCCTACGGGAGATGATGCAGCAGTCGGGTGGTAGGCCAAGTCCTTCCGGGGATGTAGTGCCACGGAGTTTAGTTTAGTTTTAATGAAAATCATATTTTATGCTATTTTGACACTGAAAAACTAGTTAGCAATTTTTTCCTTTACTCTAAGACATGCAAACTTAAACAAGAAATTGTTACCTAAGGTACAACACTTATTAGTATTTATAAGAAAAGTTGAATATCACATGAAACAGTGCAAATAATCGGCCTACTCAATGTCTTAAAAGAAAGACACCGGACTATAATTATTAATATATATATTTTCTTTTCCTGAGAGTTAGGGGGCCGCCCCCACTTACCCCTGGGTATGGGAGCCCATGAAAACGATAGTAGTCAAATCTGTAGGCAGGGTTGATAAAAAACATGTTTTTTTTAAAAACAACAAAAAAAAACGTTTTTTTCTGTTTAAAACATGTTTTTTTTTGTTTAAAACGTTTTATATGTGAACAACAATGTTGGTTGTTTTAAACGTGTTTTTTTTACGTTTTTTTTGTTTAAAACATGTTTTTTTTCGTTTAAAACGTTTTATATGTGAACAACAATGTTGGTTGTTTTAAACGTGTTTTTTTAACGTTTTTTATGTTTACAACAATATTGTTTGTTTAAAAATAAGTTTAAATTGTTCATTTTGTTTAAATCAACCATTTTAATGTATAGAGGGCATATTATATACATACATATATATATATATGTATATATATGTTGAATGTTTAAAACATTTTAAACAATTTGTTTTAAACATTTTTTTAGCATATGTTTATAACACTTTTTAATTGGGTGTTAAATTTAATTATGCAGACAATTTACATTTTGTCAATCCAATGACACCCTGTGCTAAGATGTTCAAGATTTACGAGTCGTAGACTTAATAGTATTTGAAAATACATTTTGTACCAGTAGCATTTGTTTATGATTAAATAGTTTATGATTAATAAAAAATAATACAAGCTACTTTTTAATTACTGCCTTTACTGCTCAACTGATGATTGACTTTCACCATGCTTTATGTGGTCTTAGCCGCCTTACATTATCAAACTTACAAGGGATATCCTACTACAGTGTTGCCAATTGACACATTCAATATTTAATATTAATAATCTCTTTCTTTAAAAAGGAAGACCACAAAATAGATGGTAGGATGCAGTTACTCCAAATCAGAAACTGGAAGCTGGCGACAGAGGATAGAGAAGTCTGGAGGAAAAGGATACAAAAGACACCACCTCACATGATTTTCTGGTATTCTGGCCCTAGTTTTTTTTGTTTTCTGTTTACAACACTAACTTGAGAAAATGTAAATTGTCTTCATAATTAAATATAACACGCAATTAAAAAATGATTTAAACATATGCTAAAAAAAACATGTTTAAAACGTTTTAAACAAAATAAAAAAAAACACAAGCACTTGTTTTAAACACTTGTTTTAAACGTTTTGTTTTAAACATTCCAACCCTGTCTGTAGGCAAGGTAAGCTATAAGGACTGCATCGGCTGTAACTGTGAGACTGCAGCCGTGTCATCACAGCGGGTGAATGGTGGGGGAAAACCGCAGTCCAACCCACCTCCTTTTCTATACGCCTTGCCATAGGTCAAGGGTAGCCAAATTCTTTGCTTACGAGGGCCAATATATGATGTGTGTTGACATCACAGGCCGCACAATACACATTAGTGAGAGCGCTGTGGACTCTCGTGGGAAGTAACAAGTTCACCAAAGTAAATTTCCAAAGATGTTGTTCATATTTTTAAAAGTCCTACTAAAAGCATTCCATTCAGGATTTTTTCGTGACATAAGTTTCCAGAAGTCTGCCTACTGTGAAGAAAGAGATCACTTTGCATATTACAAGGGGCGTTTCAGATCAATTTACACTTTATTTTTTTTTACATTCTCTAAGAACCTCCATGCCTTGGCAGATGTAACCACTTTCTCCAGAAAGTCTTCATTTAGCTGTACATACTTGTGCCACCCAAGTGGGACTTCTCTAGGCCCACCTCAGGACAATTCATGGAAGTTGACAAAATGATGTCCGCACAGAGGTTTTTTCATAGCTCTGAATAGGTGGTAATCAAAACCTGGAAGCACAAAAGCAGCTCCCCACCGAAGAAGTTCTGTACAGCACCCTCAGCAAGCAAACGCATTGCCACAATCTTTTGGAAGAAGGATGCAATCATCCATATTGACTGGCTGGAACCAGGGACCAAAATCAACAGCACGACTAAGATGGGGTTTCCGGTGCTGCCACATCCACTGTATTCTCACTTCTGCACAGACATCATTTCGCCGACTTCCAGGAAATGTCCTGAGGTGGGTATGACAGACAGAAAAAGTGGTTCTCAGAGGGCCTAGAGAAGTCCCACTTTGGTGGCACAAGTATGTACAGCTTAATGAAGACTTTGCTGAGAAAGTGGTTATATCTGCCAAGGCATAGAGCAGGGGTGCTCAAACTTGAACTGCTGGCGATCTACCTCAATATTTTTAGACTACTTACGATCGACTCTGAGAGACTGCAAGTGTGTGTGATGCAGGGTTGTCGTACATACACGATACACCCTACCTACCTAGGTAGGGCGTACCGTAGCATATATAGATATTAGCTTTCTGCGCAGTATAGGTACATTATTTTAGTCAAGGTTTGGGTTAGGTTTAGTTAGGTTCTTCTCTACAATATCAATGAAAAAACTCATAGTTATTCAAAATTGCGAGTTTATTGGTTGTTACAAAACAAAAGAGTTACATATGGTGTTAAACTTAACTAAGGAGTGGCTTTGGATGTTGAAGCGTGGCACTGCATGTCCTCAGCATACTTTTCATAAGATGGTACGTAACCACTGAGTGCTAATCGCAAGCATGATGACATATGATCGTCAGTTAGTCGATTGCGATATTTTGACTTAATTATCTTCATTTCAGAAAATGCAGACTCGCACAAGTAAGTTGACCCAAAAAATGCCGTCAGTTGAAGGGCGATTTGCCTTACATTCGGATATTTATCTTCAGATATAAAACACCAGAAATTTGTATCAGATGCTGTAGCTTTGAGATGTATATCTGATATAATCTGCACCAACTCATTTTCAACAGAACATGAGTTCATATTAAACTGACTGGCTATTTCAGTAGCTAATTCCTCAATGTTTTTACATGAAAAAGGATAACTCATAAATGATGCTATATTTTCCAATTTACTGCAATCATGAAAACGCATTTCGAATTGTCCCAAAATATTTGATAATTCAGCCTCATACGTATCATAATTCAACTGAGGAATCCTTGCTTTCAAAGACGGAAAATGTTTCAGATCCTTTCTTTTCAGTTGATCTATCATAAGTTGCAATTTACTTTTGAATGCGTTTACTGCGCTAATCATCTCAATAATAGTTTTTCCTTTACCTTGAAGCTCCAAGTTAACGGTGTTTAAGTGCATTGTGATGTCAGTCAAAAATGCCAAATCATTTAGCCATTTTTCGTTTTTCAAAATCTGAGTGTCATCACCTCTTTCGTCTAGAAAAGCTGTTATTTCGGGCAATAATTCTTGAAACCTTTCTAGGAATTTTCCGCGACTCAACCACCTGACGTCCGTGTGAAGAACTAAATCAGTGTGTTCAGCTGACTCCCTATCTTCCAACTGCAACTGAAAGAGCCGCCGTTGCAAGCTACGTGCACGGATGGAATTCACAATTTTTGTCGCAATGCCCATAATTTCCTCCGTGTTTAAAACTTTTGAACACAAAACTTGTTGATGTATAATGCAATGGAATGAAAAAAATGAAGGGAATTCTTCATTAGCTCGACACAATGCCACAAAACCGTTTTTGTTTCCAGTCATTGCTGGTGCTCCATCGGTTGTAATGCACACTAATTTATATATTGGTAGCTCGTAGTTTTTTACAAAATTGAAGAAAACGTCAAATATATCTTCGCCACGGGTCTTCCCCTTCAGAGGTATGATTGTCAAAAATTCTTCCTTAGCCAACATGTCATTGAATACCATCCGAATAAAAATACACAGCTGGGCAGTGTCTGTCATATCGGTGGATTCGTCGAACTGTAAAGAAAAGTATGTACATTCCATGATATCATGTTTTAGTTTATCTGCGATGTCCTGGCTCATGACTTCAATACGCCTTGTGACAGTCGGACGAGATAACTGAAGTTCTCTAATAGCAGACATGATTTCTGTTTTATTTTTAAAATCTCCAAATAAAGTCTCACCCGCTTCAATAAATGCTTCCTTCACCACCGATCCATCTTCGAATGGTTTCTTGTGTTTCGCCAATATATGAGATATTTTAAATGACGCGATCGTAGCAGCTTTTGATTGTTTGACTGGTCTTGTGAACATGGATTGTTCTTTTTTCAAACAAGATATCAAATCACGTACCTTTAGTTTTCTTAATTCACTCTGTGGCGGAAAATCCTTTTCATAGTTTTTATGAACCGTTTTATGATGCCTCTCTAAGTTACCACGCTTAGGTATTGCAACTGACGCACGACAAATAACACAAATGCACTTATCCTTCACCATACAAAAGAAAAATTCTTCCTCCCAATCCTTATTAAAATGATACGTTTTAGATTTCTTCACTGCACTCATTTTCCACTATTTAATAATAAACTTTGTACTTATCGACGTAGTATCGCCATCAAGTTACAATTCAGAATGACTCCAATTCCTGCAGGCGCAACATTTATATCGGCGTGAACGAAAGTCTCGAATGTTCCCGTCAAACGCGCCGCCCGAAACTAGACTGTACTGTCTCTCGTTGTTTCTAGACTAGACTCCACTGTCTAGTCTAGAAACAACGCGGCTTTTCTTTGACAAGTGCCGCGCGTTCCTTTGATAAAGCCACCTTTTGCCGCAAGCAGTGTTATTTTATTAGTTACCTACCTACTTATTAAAATTTTTTTTCTTCTCGAGATCTACTCAAAAAGCACTCGCGATCGACAAGTCGATCGCGATCGACCGTTTGAGCACCCCTGGCATAGAGGTTCTTAGAGAATGTAAAAACAAAAAAAACGTGTAAATCAATATGGAACGCCCCTCGTACATACCGGATCGAATTCTGTGAGTCAAATAATTTAATAATGTGTGATGGAAATGTAGGAAGTGATAAACAGGTCTAGTTTACATTTGCGCAAAGTGTGATTGATTTATGCTTTGTGTAGTAAAGGAAACACTTACAGATTTTAAGGTATTAAATGAGTGGATAGTTGTCATTTTCCAGTAATGTTAAAAGTGAACATAAGCAGGAAAGAAGTAACAGAAAGTAACTCAGTAATGGGAACAAAAACTATAAGAACCTTTAAATGGAAACATTTTGGCACAATATTAATACAGGAGAGAGTGAAATAATAAGAGTGGAGGTTACAGAGGCCATACATTCTGGGGATATACAGCTGGCATCAGAAAGATTAGAATTAATGTTAAGAAGAGCAGGGGTTACAATGGAGGTGAAAAATAAGGGGAATTTAAAGAGGGTGAGTTCGTTTGATGAGGAATGTAAAGGAGTAAAAAACAAGTATTTAGAGAATGACATGATGGAGGGTAGACAAACCTTTGTGCTGTGTAAATGGGGTTATAAATGTTTCATGGAAGCAAAAAAGAAAGAATGGCAAATACGTGAACAGGTCAAGGAATTGGTGATATGAGTGATTGCAAAGAATCTAAGGATAAAAGAACTGTGAATTAAGGATAAAGGAACTAACACCTAGAGAGTATCCATAGAGTGTTTTTGAAAAGCTAGTGAGGGCAGGAGTGAGGTGGAGTAGAGAGAGCCAGCTAAGTGCGGCAGCTAGAAAGGTTGACACTCTGTGGGTAAAGAAATATCAAGTAAAGAGGTAGAATTTCAAATAAAAACTTTCAAAGGAAACAGGGCCACAGGTGTAGATGGACTCCCGGGATAATTTTGGAAGACGATATCTACCACAGGAGGGAGTATGACGATAATAACTGACTTACTTAACAAAGTGAAGGTAATGCTAGAAAACTGGCAGACAAGTATGATAAAAAATTTAATTTACTATATGAGTTGACTATATACACTTTTATGCTTCACTTACCATTACTTTGGTATGATGTGTTTCAAGGAGCTTCCTCCTATTTTCAAATACAATGTCAACTGCCAAATCCTTCTCGGGAAGATCTTGATACGCACCTGGTGGACTTTTATGAACTTCTTGATCTTAGAATACAGACACACACATTTTGTTTCGAACCGAGCGCTGGGACTGATCACATTTTGAATCGAAACCTATATTTAAGGCTCAACTTTAGCAGTGTAAGGTTACGATTTGGAACGAAAATGTTTTGTAGTATCATGCAGGACATCTCAGAGAGTACGAATCCACTTCAAACTACATTACGATCGGAGGTGGACTAATCAGGTTTAGAACCAATGCTCCTCATTTGTCTTCATTTGTCAGTATGTGATGATGTTATCGTCGCAGCTTCTGAGGTGTCGGACATGGCTATTGATGTAGTTGTCTGTGTCAAATTCAATTTTGTTGATTTTTAAAATGTTTAGTTTTAGGCAAGGTAGGTTTGAATTTCTGTGATTAAATTATTTCTCATTTATAAAAACCGTATTTTATAACTCAATTTCACTTTTTAGCATTTACTTACACATAACGCGTTTCACAAGCAACTTGCTTGCATCCTCAGATGAGGTCCACTGCCGGGTCCGTTGTTGGGGTGATAGATGTGTCTGTAGGATGGATCATTCTGGAGATAAGGTCGCTTTCCTTTGGCATGTCAAAATCTACTAAATTATTTACTAAATTATTCTTATTTCTTTGGATGAAGATTTTTTCTCATATAGTCAGATCAACTGGTTTATGTACAGCTTTTAATAATTTTATGTCACCCTCAAACTCATGTTCACTGGTTCAATAGTGATGGGCAACCACAGATTTTTCCAATTGTTTGTACCTTATATTTTGTAAGTGTTCCTTGCGCCTTATAGTCAAATTTCTTTTTGTCTTGCCAATATAAAATTGACAAAAAGTCTTCATCCAAAGAAATAAGAATAATTTAGTAATTTTGACATGCCAAAGGAAAGCGACCTTATCTCCAGAACGATCCATCCTACAGAAACATCTATCAGCCCAACAATGGACCCGGCAGTGGACCTCATCTGAGGTTCCAAGCAAGTCGCTTATGGAATGCGTTATGTGTAAGTAAACACTTGAAAGCAAAGCTGAGTGATAAAATAAGGTTTTTTATAATTTGACCTCTTCACTGTGAATCCTGCAAACATTATGTATGATTTCTCGTTCTTGAACGTTGAGAAGTTTCAATCTAAATTCTAGGTGTTTTTCTTGGTCAATGATAAATATGTTACCTGCAAACGTGTGCCAGATTTTAAACAGAAAACACATTTATTCACACCTAAAGTGAAATGAATGTGAGAGGAATTGCTTGAACTGTCTTATTGCTGTCAGTGACAGCACTATATGAATGTTAATATACTGGTATCTTATAACTATTGTCTATTAATGTTTTTATTCTATTACTAAATATCAAATTGTCCCAAAGCAGTCTCCTTCCTTGTTACAAAAACTACTTTTCAACAGCAGAAGTATCGAGTTATTTAAAAAATAAAAATTCAAAGCTATGACGTTAAATGCACTGTTAAAAGAACAATTCAGTGCCACTTTATAAAACATTATGTGTTAGTAGGGTGGCCATACATCCTGTTAATCGGGAGTGTCCCATTTTGAGGATCCAAAAATTAATCTAAAATAAAAATTGTCTTTCGTAACAATAGTTGTAACAAGTAACACTGCAATCTTGCCCTACCACCTAAGTAGTTTACTTTTGTCAGTGACGACATGGAAGGGATGGAAGGGATGGTGAAGGGATGATGACGTCATGGAAGGGTTAGACGGTTATGACCATTGGCGCCTTTTTTTGCGCATCAATGATTAGATAAGCCCTAATGCACTGTGATCACCCCACATCCGGTTAAGATAATACCACCTGGTACATTACGCCTCAATGGTCAACCGGTTACACGCTAAACCTTTTAAGATAAGCCTTTGATAAGATCCTACACATCCGGTCAAGATAAGCCCTTATAACCACCCTATCATCCGGTTAAGATATGGTCCATTGCTTTCAAACATTTGTATCCATACAATGATAAGTCCGACATGGTTGGATGGTAGGGGTTAAGACCTTTTAGCGCAGAGGTGGCCACACACTGTGGTCACCCCACATCCGGTCAAGATAAGATCCGCTATGCATCATTATGAAGGAGCTACTTTAACCCCGACTCGCATGAGGAGGTCATGCACTGTGTGTTCATTCAAGTCGAGACAAGTTTCGGCGGTAAATTTAAAAAATAACGGTTATTATGCATGCTATTACTACAACGCATGCGCACACAATCATTTTTTTTACGGTTCGTACCCTAGCGCCATATGTTCCAGCGGGTACATCCTCAACTAACACTTTTTGGTTATCAATTAATTATTTTTATTTTTTTTTGAACATTGGGTATATTTTTTATTTCATTTCGCTATTAAATATGATTCCGAATCGAGTATATTTACGAGAAATCGATACCATGATTAATTTTATCGATATTTTATTCCATCCAATTCAGATTGATCGAGTGGTCTAAGGCTTTAGACTTAAGTTCTGTTCCCCCCAAAGGTTCACATCCCATTTGGATGTATGTAGGTTCAATCCCCACATCTGATATATTTTTAAAATTCAATAATAAATTAAGGAATCGCGCACAATGTGCAATATCTTAACCTAAGACTTAACCTACCCAATCCTAAACCCGGAAAAAGGATTTTAATACAGCTTAATCCTGACCAGGACCATAAGTTTCCCTATCTAACCGTAGACCATTATAAACAGCCAAGTTAATTTAAATAACACAAGATGACGATATAATGCAGATAACATTTATTCAATAAAAAAAAAAACAAAGAGAAAATCATGTGAAATCTTTAGAAAAAACACCTTTAAATTTTACCATTTATTCCTGTTTTCATATAGCATACGTCATGTATGGATTTATTTTAGTTGTTGTTCCACAAATTTCTAAAGTTATTTTATAAGACACGTCATATCAATATATTTATTTTTTTACAGAAAGGTGCTTAACGTTACATGTAAACATGCAGATGTCAGGCCCACATATCACACTACAGGAAACTGTTCAACCTTGTGTAACATCATACAGGTGTGGTTCAATAAAAACAAGACATTGCTATTAACTGTATTTATTCCAACTCATGATATCAAAACTCTTCAGTCAAATACCATGGCAACATAATTCCATTAAGATCTAGCAAACCATGGAAACTTCCTTTCTTATCACGTCTTGCAGTGTTATCACACAATACGGATAAATATTTTTGAATCGTCACAAATTTATAGCATTAGATCCTATACTGTTATGAAAGTTACCATTTACGGAAAAATTTAACCCGTGAAATAACGCGAATTTCGTAAATAAAGCTACAATGTCACATTTTGAAATTAATATCGGAGTACGGTAATCAACTAGCTAATTACTGCAAACATTTATATTTCTGAAGTTAATCAGTTGTCACACACGGCAAATTCTACACTAGCGAACACCTGTATCTAATTGTGTCCTTCCGCCCGCATATATCCACACACACATGTATAACATGAGTGTTTAAAGTGTTATGATTTTCTTTCGCAAATATGCTCTGGTTAGTCATTTCAGAAATAAATAAAGTGATCTCTATACAAACCATGAACGCCCACAGGGTTCCAGAAGGTTGAGGCTCCCAGATTTTGGACATGTGATGGTAAAAAGGTTGTCAGCCTTACGCACCGGCCGCCTTTATCCCCACGATTGCTCCTGGTACTCATTTCTGTTCAAGGCTGAGTTGACCCCAGAGACATAGTACCACCAGAAGGATTAGGCAGGAATCGAACCCATAATATTCAGGTTTAAAATGCAACTCATTCTATAAATATTTTTTATTCTACCACAAATTATATCATTAAGTCCTTCATTATTATGTAAGTTGTCATTTGCAATCAAATTTAACCGTGAAATAACACAAATTTCGTAAATAAAAACATTTTGAAAAATAATATCGAAGAACCTCGGTTCCAGTAAGGGTAACCAACAGTCTTTTTAACTAACTATAGTTATTTTACCATAATTCATACTTCTTGCTGTATGTATTATAATATTGCAATGGTTGGCAACATTTTTTGTGATCAACCAGAAAACTGAAACATAATCTCATAAATCGATATTTTGGGATTCGTCTTATAGGACAGATAGAACTCCGCGGCGCTACATCCCTGAAGGGACAAGGCATACCAACAGTCCGCTATGTTATTTACCATAGCCAGATAGTAGGAATGGAGCCATGTAACAAGCATGCCGACACCCATGGCTGTTAATGGTGGTTTCCATGACCATAGGATAGATAGACTATACAGTAAAACTATAAATCTTTAACGAAAATTTATATCTCGTCTTAGCTGAAAGTCGTCTTATAGAAATATACGGCATTCATCAAACTTAAGCATTTTACAAAATAATTTTTATTGTTATAATGTTTAATGTATAACTGTAACCGTGACTTATATAGTTCAAATTAATGGATAATATTGCTTCTATATTATACTTAGTTTTTATTTATTTATTTTATTATTATTATTATTATTATTATTATTATTTCATGGTAAAAACATTGAACATAATGATCATGTCTGATGCTTTTGCGGTCTAGACACTTGATAGTTTTATGAAAATGTAATAAATAAAATTTAATTATATCTTTTTCTCAATGCTAACCTTTATCAAGTATATGCTAGAGTGTTTATATAAAATATTTTTACATCATTAATTAAATTTCGTAGACAGAGCTTATAAGGTGGATGGTACATTCTTTGCAATATTAAAAAAAAACCCGAGACTAAACAATCAATACGTTACTATATTATTATATAAGTTACCGTTGTCTAGTGATCCACATCCGGATTCATAGTACAAAAAAGTTCATACTATACGATACTCATCCCACACACACACACATAAACATGCTGCATACTACCTATTCTTTCTTCATGATATACATATTCCCTAAATAGCAAGACATCGGGTATACTCGGAGATCTTCGTTTCACATCGTTCTTTATTATATTAAATGAATGCAATGAACAAATATTTTAATTTGAACCACAAACTACCAATGTAAATTACTTAGAGTCAATTAAATTAGCGGACAAAACCGCAGGCTCTATCACGAACAAACCACCTCTGAAGTTGACAAATAAAATTCATCTACCCACAAACAGTTGAGAATCGATACAGTATTACATATGAGCAATAGAATCAAGAAAGCAGTAGTATTTATCAATGTTCACAGTTAACTTTGGAACTGCATAACCGAATCTGAGACCGTAGAATGTACTCTAAAGCCAGAATTTTAGCTTTTTCATTAATTATTATCGTTTTAAATATTATTATACTCTTAACTTTTCAATTAATTATCGAGGTGAAACCGCGAACACCTGCTACTTATATATATAACAATTTCATCATGTTCCACTTATACTTTGAGGCCATATACTTTATTGTTGATGTGATAGTAAATATTCATTTCATCACGCATTCAACGCTGGAAAAGTCTTGAATACGATACTTGTAAAAATCAACCGCATTTTATTAAAAATACAACTTTGTCAAATTACGACATCTATAATTTCACATAAAATAGACTTCAAAACGCATTTATCACGACTATGACTATATCGGTGTAAAATTCCCACATAAAAATAAAGTTCAAAACGTATTTTTCAAACCTATGACTAAAACGGTGTAATACTAACAAAAACAAATATGTATTGCTTGTAGAACGCATACTTATAACAAGAAACATACCGAGACACAAACCTAAAAATATCATTATCTAAAACAAGACTAATCCTATAGAACCAAGACCACACCTACACCAAACCTAAAATAACTGGGTGAGAAGGACCATCCAACTAAAATATGTAAAAGTAATATACATATGTAATTTATACACATATTTTTATTTCAGGTATATACGACTTTTAATATAATATTGTGTTACAATAAAAATTAATTATTTTTAATGTTAACGCAAGAATTCTTAAGAGTTTAAAATCCCGAGACACGTCACATATTCCTGTCTCCCACATTATTTAACACACATAGTTTTCAGAAAATGTCTTTCTTCTTCATTTGATATATTCCCGCTCCTTCAATTCGGATATGATTTCTTGTATCTCGTTGTTATGCGAATGATTCCCTGCTTCAGACAAAAGCAGAAGCAAACGTAATCTATTAATGTGTGCGTTGGGATCATAATCTATCTTATGATTCGTATATAAGTCCTCCCGCACGGCAATACTATGCGATGAACCCTCATCGGATGAGTCCAAATATTGCTCTTCCGGAAATGAATCTGAACATTGATCCCCATCTTCTTCTTCTTCTTCTTTACCCTCCTCTTCCGGATATAATTTTTTAATGATGTGAGGATATTTTTGAGTATTGAGTCTATGTTTGTTTTCGCTCTCTTCATAATTTTCTTTGCGAGCACTAGTCTTCTCCAAAATCTCCTTATACGTGGTTAAATCATAACGGTTGTATAAATCTTTATTTGGTTTACTTTTCGTTAACAGTTCAAGCAGTCCAGGACGGACGATATACCTCTCGTTACCAATATAAATGTTATCGTTTTTAATGGTGACGGGCGATTTACCAATGGTGAATACCTGCCTATCAGGATTCCATTTTATTCCGTAATCATCATCATTTCTCGGTTTAAGCTGAACGAGTTTCTGGACATAAGGCGCCGATATTCGCCCGTAGATTTTTTCTAGCATATGATTATAATGCTTCTGCGGAATTTGCTCAGAGGGCTGATATGATCCATATTCCATTTCTGGATGTTGCGACTCATGTTGTCTTTTGTCTTTATTCAAGTTCACGTTATCTTCCAAGGGATCGGTTATCAGATTTTCATCATCGCTAATCTCTTGTTTCGACTGAAGCTCAGGTTTAGTTAATGTTGAAAATTTCTTTCTTATAGAATTTTCATGTTTCGCATTGTCTGACGATATATGGTTAACTTGTACTCGCGGGAAGAGTTTCTGTGTTTCATCCTTATGTGTCGATAGTAGATGTTTCTTCAGACCGGAAGTATTATGATTTGTCATTTTTATTTCAACTTTCGGTCTATCGCACAGTTTGCATATACCGTAAATTTGATCACTCCCATGAACTATGTCGAAAAATTCATTATATTTACTGTTTGGCTTATTGCCCATCAGTTCCGATTGGAAGGATACTACACTACTTCGACCTGTGCTCTCGTCACTCATTTTGATACCCACATTCACAGATTCAAGGACGAAAAACAACTAACTCTATTTTAACATACATCAACCCTTTATTAAGTTAAAAAATCTCATAGCGTCCAAAGAAGATCAAAACTCTGGGTTTTAAGTCAAAGTCTCACATTATTTTAGAGTCTCTCGTTATGTCTCTCGCTGGTACTCTCGGTCTCTCGGTGTAGTTGTTGATGTGGGTCTGGTATAGACCACATATTACCACACATCATCTCTTTATTGCTAAAACTCATGTCATCTAACAAACAAACAAAAAAAAGATCATTTTAATCATATCTTACTAATAACACTTGCTTCATCAGTTACCAGATCTTGCTGTCTTGGTCTTGGTCTCGGTCTTGGTCTTGCTGTCTCGGTCTTGCTACCTCGGTCTTGCTACCTCGGTCTTGCTGTCTTGTTCTCGGTCTTGGTCTCGGTCTTGGTCTCGGTCTTGGTCTCGGTCTCGGTCTTGCTGTCTTGGTCTTGGTCTCGGTCTTGCTGTCTTGGTCTTGGTCTTGGTCTTGCTGTCTTGGTCTTGGTCTTGCTGTCTTGGTCTCGGTCTTGCTGTCTTACTGTCTTAGTCTTGGTCTTGGTCTTGCTGTCTTGGTCTTGCTGTCTTGGTCTGGGTCTCGGTCTTGACTAGTTAAAACTAGTTAAAACAAGACCAAGACCAAGACCGAGACAGAAAGACCAAGACCAAGACAGCAAGACCAAGACAGCAAGACCAAGACCAAGAACAAGACAGCAAGACCGAGACAGCAAGACCAAGACCAAGACCAAGACAGCGAGATCAAGACCAAGACCAAGACAGCAAGACCAAGACCAAGACCAAGACAGCAAGACCGAGACCAAGACCAAGACCAAGACCAAGACAGCAAGACCAAGACCAAGACCAAGACCAAGACCAAGACCGAGACCAAGACCAAGAACAAGACAGCAAGACCGAGACAGCAAGACCAAGACAGCAAGACCAAGCCAAGACCAAGACCGAGACCAAGACCAAGACAGCAAGATCTGGTAACTGATGAAGCAAGTGTTATTAGTAAGATATGATTAAAATGATCTTTTTTTTTGTTTGTTTGTTAGATGACATGAGTTTTAGCAATAAAGAGATGATGTGTGGTAATATGTGGTCTATACCAGACCCACATCAACAACTACACCGAGAGACCGAGAGTACCAGCGAGAGACATAACGAGAGACTCTAAAATAATGTGAGACTTTGACTTAAAACCCAGAGTTTTGATCTTCTTTGGACGCTATGAGATTTTTTAACTTAATAAAGGGTTGATGTATGTTAAAATAGAGTTAGTTGTTTTTCGTCCTTGAATCTGTGAATGTGGGTATCAAAATGAGTGACGAGAGCACAGGTCGAAGTAGTGTAGTATCCTTCCAATCGGAACTGATGGGCAATAAGCCAAACAGTAAATATAATGAATTTTTCGACATAGTTCATGGGAGTGATCAAATTTACGGTATATGCAAACTGTGCGATAGACCGAAAGTTGAAATAAAAATGACAAATCATAATACTTCCGGTCTGAAGAAACATCTACTATCGACACATAAGGATGAAACACAGAAACTCTTCCCGCGAGTACAAGTTAACCATATATCGTCAGACAATGCGAAACATGAAAATTCTATAAGAAAGAAATTTTCAACATTAACTAAACCTGAGCTTCAGTCGAAACAAGAGATTAGCGATGATGAAAATCTGATAACCGATCCCTTGGAAGATAACGTGAACTTGAATAAAGACAAAAGACAACATGAGTCGCAACATCCAGAAATGGAATATGGATCATATCAGCCCTCTGAGCAAATTCCGCAGAAGCATTATAATCATATGCTAGAAAAAATCTACGGGCGAATATCGGCACCTTATGTCCAGAAACTCGTTCAGCTTAAACCGAGAAATGATGATGATTACGGAATAAAATGGAATCCTGATAGGCAGGTATTCACCATTGGTAAATCGCCCGTCACCATTAAAAACGATAACATTTATATTGGTAACGAGAGGTATATCGTCCGTCCTGGACTGCTTGAACTGTTAACGAAAAGTAAACCAAATAAAGATTTATACAACCGTTATGATTTAACCACGTATAAGGAGATTTTGGAGAAGACTAGTGCTCGCAAAGAAAATTATGAAGAGAGCGAAAACAAACATAGACTCAATACTCAAAAATATCCTCACATCATTAAAAAATTATATCCGGAAGAGGAGGGTAAAGAAGAAGAAGAAGAAGATGGGGATCAATGTTCAGATTCATTTCCGGAAGAGCAATATTTGGACTCATCCGATGAGGGTTCATCGCATAGTATTGCCGTGCGGGAGGACTTATATACGAATCATAAGATAGATTATGATCCCAACGCACACATTAATAGATTACGTTTGCTTCTGCTTTTGTCTGAAGCAGGGAATCATTCGCATAACAACGAGATACAAGAAATCATATCCGAATTGAAGGAGCGGGAATATATCAAATGAAGAAGAAAGACATTTTCTGAAAACTATGTGTGTTAAATAATGTGGGAGACAGGAATATGTGACGTGTCTCGGGATTTTAAACTCTTAAGAATTCTTGCGTTAACATTAAAAATAATTAATTTTTATTGTAACACAATATTATATTAAAAGTCGTATATACCTGAAATAAAAATATGTGTATAAATTACATATGTATATTACTTTTACATATTTTAGTTGGATGGTCCTTCTCACCCAGTTATTTTAGGTTTGGTGTAGGTGTGGTCTTGGTTCTATAGGATTAGTCTTGTTTTAGATAATGATATTTTTAGGTTTGTGTCTCGGTATGTTTCTTGTTATAAGTATGCGTTCTACAAGCAATACATATTTGTTTTTGTTAGTATTACACCGTTTTAGTCATAGGTTTGAAAAATACGTTTTGAACTTTATTTTTATGTGGGAATTTTACACCGATATAGTCATAGTCGTGATAAATGCGTTTTGAAGTCTATTTTATGTGAAATTATAGATGTCGTAATTTGACAAAGTTGTATTTTTAATAAAATGCGGTTGATTTTTACAAGTATCGTATTCAAGACTTTTCCAGCGTTGAATGCGTGATGAAATGAATATTTACTATCACATCAACAATAAAGTATATGGCCTCAAAGTATAAGTGGAACATGATGAAATTGTTATATATATAAGTAGCAGGTGTTCGCGGTTTCACCTCGATAATTAATTGAAAAGTTAAGAGTATAATAATATTTAAAACGATAATAATTAATGAAAAAGCTAAAATTCTGGCTTTAGAGTACATTCTACGGTCTCAGATTCGGTTATGCAGTTCCAAAGTTAACTGTGAACATTGATAAATACTACTGCTTTCTTGATTCTATTGCTCATATGTAATACTGTATCGATTCTCAACTGTTTGTGGGTAGATGAATTTTATTTGTCAACTTCAGAGGTGGTTTGTTCGTGATAGAGCCTGCGGTTTTGTCCGCTAATTTAATTGACTCTAAGTAATTTACATTGGTAGTTTGTGGTTCAAATTAAAATATTTGTTCATTGCATTCATTTAATATAATAAAGAACGATGTGAAACGAAGATCTCCGAGTATACCCGATGTCTTGCTATTTAGGGAATATGTATATCATGAAGAAAGAATAGGTAGTATGCAGCATGTTTATGTGTGTGTGTGGGATGAGTATCGTATAGTATGAACTTTTTTGTACTATGAATCCGGATGTGGATCACTAGACAACGGTAACTTATATAATAATATAGTAACGTATTGATTGTTTAGTCTCGGGTTTTTTTTTTAATATTGCAAAGAATGTACCATCCACCTTATAAGCTCTGTCTACGAAATTTAATTAATGATGTAAAAATATTTTATATAAATACTCTAGCATATACTTGATAAAGGTTAGCATTGAGAAAAAGATATAATTAAATTTTATTTATTACATTTTCATAAAACTATCAAGTGTCTAGACCGCAAAAGCATCAGACATGATCATTATGTTCAATGTTTTTACCATGAAATAATAATAATAATAATAATAATAATAATAAAATAAATAAATAAAAACTAAGTATAATATAGAAGCAATATTATCCATTAATTTGAACTATATAAGTCACGGTTACAGTTATACATTAAACATTATAACAATAAAAATTATTTTGTAAAATGCTTAAGTTTGATGAATGCCGTATATTTCTATAAGACGACTTTCAGCTAAGACGAGATATAAATTTTCGTTAAAGATTTATAGTTTTACTGTATAGTCTATCTATCCTATGGTCATGGAAACCACCATTAACAGCCATGGGTGTCGGCATGCTTGTTACATGGCTCCATTCCTACTATCTGGCTATGGTAAATAACATAGCGGACTGTTGGTATGCCTTGTCCCTTCAGGGATGTAGCGCCGCGGAGTTCTATCTGTCCTATAAGACGAATCCCAAAATATCGATTTATGAGATTATGTTTCAGTTTTCTGGTTGATCACAAAAAATGTTGCCAACCATTGCAATATTATAATACATACAGCAAGAAGTATGAATTATGGTAAAATAACTATAGTTAGTTAAAAAGACTGTTGGTTACCCTTACTGGAACCGAGGTTCTTCGATATTATTTTTCAAAATGTTTTTATTTACGAAATTTGTGTTATTTCACGGTTAAATTTGATTGCAAATGACAACTTACATAATAATGAAGGACTTAATGATATAATTTGTGGTAGAATAAAAAATATTTATAGAATGAGTTGCATTTTAAACCTGAATATTATGGGTTCGATTCCTGCCTAATCCTTCTGGTGGTACTATGTCTCTGGGGTCAACTCAGCCTTGAACAGAAATGAGTACCAGGAGCAATCGTGGGGATAAAGGCGGCCGGTGCGTAAGGCTGACAACCTTTTTACCATCACATGTCCAAAATCTGGGAGCCTCAACCTTCTGGAACCCTGTGGGCGTTCATGGTTTGTATAGAGATCACTTTATTTATTTCTGAAATGACTAACCAGAGCATATTTGCGAAAGAAAATCATAACACTTTAAACACTCATGTTATACATGTGTGTGTGGATATATGCGGGCGGAAGGACACAATTAGATACAGGTGTTCGCTAGTGTAGAATTTGCCGTGTGTGACAACTGATTAACTTCAGAAATATAAATGTTTGCAGTAATTAGCTAGTTGATTACCGTACTCCGATATTAATTTCAAAATGTGACATTGTAGCTTTATTTACGAAATTCGCGTTATTTCACGGGTTAAATTTTTCCGTAAATGGTAACTTTCATAACAGTATAGGATCTAATGCTATAAATTTGTGACGATTCAAAAATATTTATCCGTATTGTGTGATAACACTGCAAGACGTGATAAGAAAGGAAGTTTCCATGGTTTGCTAGATCTTAATGGAATTATGTTGCCATGGTATTTGACTGAAGAGTTTTGATATCATGAGTTGGAATAAATACAGTTAATAGCAATGTCTTGTTTTTATTGAACCACACCTGTATGATGTTACACAAGGTTGAACAGTTTCCTGTAGTGTGATATGTGGGCCTGACATCTGCATGTTTACATGTAACGTTAAGCACCTTTCTGTAAAAAAATAAATATATTGATATGACGTGTCTTATAAAATAACTTTAGAAATTTGTGGAACAACAACTAAAATAAATCCATACATGACGTATGCTATATGAAAACAGGAATAAATGGTAAAATTTAAAGGTGTTTTTTCTAAAGATTTCACATGATTTTCTCTTTGTTTTTTTTTTTTTATTGAATAAATGTTATCTGCATTATATCGTCATCTTGTGTTATTTAAATTAACTTGGCTGTTTATAATGGTCTACGGTTAGATAGGGAAACTTATGGTCCTGGTCAGGATTAAGCTGTATTAAAATCCTTTTTCCGGGTTTAGGATTGGGTAGGTTAAGTCTTAGATTAAGATATTGCACATTGTGCGCGATTCCTTAATTTATTATTAAATTTTAAAAATATATCAGATGTGGGGATTGTACCTACATACATCCAAATGGGATGTGAACCTTTGGGGGGAACAGAACTCAAGTCTAAAGCCTTAGACCACTCGATCAATCTGAATTGGATGGAATAAAATATCGATAAAATTAATCATGGTATCGATTTCTCGTAAATATACTCGACTCGGAATCATATTTAATAGCGAAATGAAATAAAAAATATACCCAATGTTCAAAAAAAATAAAAATAATTAATTGATAACCAAAAAGTGTTAGTTGAGGATGTACCCGCTGGAACATATGGCGCTAGGGTACGAACCGTAAAAAAATGATTGTGTGCGCATGCGTTGTAGTAATAGCATGCATAATAACCGTTATTTTTTAAACTTACCGCCGAAACTTGTCTCGACTTGAATGAACACACAGTGCAGGACCTCCTCATGCGAGTCGGGGTTAAAGTAGCTCCTTCATAATGATGCATAGCGGATCTTATCTTGACCGGATGTGGGGTGACCACAGTGTGTGGCCACCTCTGCGCTAAAAGGTCTTAACCCCTACCATCCAACCATGTCGGACTTATCATTGTATGGATACAAATGTTTGAAAGCAATGGACCATATCTTAACCGGATGATAGGGTGGTTATAAGGGCTTATCTTGACCGGATGTGTAGGATCTTATCAAAGGCTTATCTTAAAAGGTTTAGCGTGTAACCGGTTGACCATTGAGGCGTAATGTACCAGGTGGTATTATCTTAACCGGATGTGGGGTGATCACAGTGCATTAGGGCTTATCTAATCATTGATGCGCAAAAAAAGGCGCCAACGGTCATAACCGTCTAACCCTTCCATGACGTCATCATCCCTTCACCATCCCTTCCATCCCTTCCATGTCGTCACTGACAAAAGTAAACTACTCACCTACTCCTAACAGAAGCAGTAACAGTGTTTAAAAAGGCACTGAAGTAGATAATCAGCAACTCTGTCAGTGTCCTTGATGTGAGTGATAAACTTAACTAAATTCCTGTTGTCATGTACTGGCACTGCTATTATTTTTTTTGGATAGTAAACAATTAAAGATGGTGGGTAATAAAATCCAGACTTTCCAAGCTTAAATTATGTAATAATAAAAAAAAAACTTTTACATGTCATATTATAATATGAGGCACGTCCACAAAGTAAGTTTCCCTGGGCTCGTTTACAGAAACAAAATACAATTTCAAGGTAATGTTTATTGCAACAGACACAGCCAGTGTTCAGCTACTTTTCAACATATTCGCCACCGGAATTGAGACATTTGCTGGCCAACTTTTTAATGCTTGTGTCGTAGAAGTCTGCTGCCCGGGATTTGAACCACTGTGTGACAACCATCTCTGCCTCTTTCATTCTCTCTTGAGGTGTAGGAAAATATGAAAATCACTGGGAACGAGATTCAGGCTATAGAGTGGATTTTTAAACACCTCCCAGCAAGTCTCGCGCAGAAGTTCGGCTAGGAAGAGTTTAAACATCCACCCTACATCCCGGACCTCGCTCCCAGAGATTTCCATCTATTCCTACATCTCACAAAATGACAGAGAGGTGAAGGTGGTGGTCAAACGGTGGTTCAAATCCCAGGTGGCACACTTCTACAACACAGGTATAGGTGTTCAAAAGTTGGTGACATGGTAAGACAAGTGTTTCAATTCTGGTGGCGAACATGTTGAAAAATAACTGAACGTTGGCTGTGTCAGTTGCAATAAGTATTTCCTTGAAATTGTGTTTTGTTTCTGTAAACAGCCCCAGGATAACTTCCTTTATGGACGAGCCTTGTAGTTTGTTGTCACATTCCAATACAGACACAATCTCCTCTTCCTTAAACACTTTCCAGCTCACCATCTTAAAATTACCCTAATTCAACACAACACATGAAATTCATGTTCATTCTAATATGGAGTCATCTGTTACATCAGGAGCTTACTAAAACAAGGAAAATAAGATTGTTCACTAGTGACATCTACAGGCTACTTGGTAAACTATATAAAAAAAATAATTGTGCTAAATATGAAATTACGGAATTAGATTTCAAGTTGGCCAATCCTAGATATCACTAACTAGCAGGTGCCTGCAGCTTCGCCCATGATAATTAATTGAATGATTAAAAATGAGCAAAATATTTAAAACATATTTATTAACACTTACACGCAGAATAATTCATAAACTAAACGATTAGTAATTATAATGAAACAGCTAAAAATCCGACTTTGGAGTCCATTCCACGATTAGAGAGCGCCTCTATTTAATTGACACTACAAACAAACGAATCGACCAGGGTGAGCTCACAGAATCAAAACGATTGATAATTCCATGCAATACATTGAAAAAAATTGTGCTATCATTTCCAACTCATGACACAAAAAAAGGCGAAACCACCTGCAATTGATTTAACAACTAAATGTATTACTGAATTCTGGTGCTTTGATAGCGCAAAAAAAATCATGTTTTCTGCCAGTTTTTCACTCATAACTCGCAAACGAAAGCTACAATTAAAAATCCTGCTTCCAGGTTCATTTGCCACCCTTCAGTCTATCTACGTTTAAAATTTCAGATCTCTGCATACAGTAGATTTTGCTGAGCATCGTGCACAGACAGACAAACACTTCCTCTTATTATTATAGCTTATGTGGTGCCAGACTATGGTAAATTTCTCCCTAATTTACAATTATTTTACTATAGTTTAGGCTGAATTTCCAGTAGATGTTGCATTTGCTTTACAACCAAAGAAACTTTACTGAAATTATTACAGAGTTTGAACCTCACAAACACAATACTCAAGTCACTCGGAACTGATTCAACTTACAACAGTGTTAGATCTGAATTTTCTTAGTAATCAGGCCACTACTAGAGACTGCCGTGGGACAACAAGTCAGCATGCAGTACCTGTAACATTCATTACTTACTTGTTTTTGGTGTCAAGTACACGGAGATGGCCGTGATGGGGTCGTTAGAAGGGTCACGGTACAGCTCCGTCACCAGCAAGTCGTTGTCCTTCATGCGCAGTGGGAACTTCTGCATATCTGACAAGCATTTCAATTGCAAATTAATATGCTACAAACCCAATCTTTTACAAAATTAAGGTCATTTCTTAATTTTTAACAAATAAATTTATAAATGGCAGCTGTCTGGTATGGTGTCTCTCTTAACTCATCTTAAACATTTTCATGATCTGAAGCTTAAACAAAGATAGATAAAAATTACCACCATTAAGTCTGCAGTTAAAACAAATAATATTTAACACCTGTATTTCCATTCAAAAAATATTTTCAGGTATTTTATACATTGAAATTTTTCTACACAAAATATTTAAAAGAAGAGACATGGTTCTGGTTTATTTTTGTAGGTTTTGGAGTAATATGCACCAGAAATATCATAAATTCTGTTCTTTAATTTAAGAATTATCAGGAAAATGGTTCTGAGAGAAGTTGTTTGTGAGAAAAGAGTAATGAACATACCTATAATACCTGTACACCCAGAATTTCAAAAGAAAATCTGAAAAAAAAAACTTCTATAGGCCCATATATAAAATTATTTTCCAGTTTTATTCTTAATTAAACAGTCATAATTAACATTGCATATCATTAAATTGAGTAAGGTAGGCCAAAATGTAATTATAAAAATAACATGCATGGTAACAACCAGCCAAAATCTCGCCATCTTATACGCACAGCATAACACTTTCAACAACAACAACACTCTTGATTCATGAATCCAGCTGTGCAGCAGAATAATTCATAAACTAAACGATTAGTAATTATAATGAAACAGCTACCCAACCGACCCAAGATCAAGGTCATGTAGAAATTCACCGAACTTTTCCTGAATTAGTGTTCTGCTTGTAACTGCACTGTTAGCTTGGCGTCTCTAAGCGTAAAGCTTTGTTTCACCACCAGTCATGGTGGACCATGTGCATAAAAAATAATCTTCTTTGTCTCATTTTCCTTTCATTACAGCTTCACTACTGTTATACTATCCTGAGATACTACTACAAAGCATCATGCTATATTGAGCCAATATGGTACAAAATGTCGAAAGTCAGATGAGATGAGTCCAGTATTCAAATAATACCCGCACCCCAGTTTTTCGTTCTCATTTTTTTTTAATGTGGGTAGTATTTGAGTATATAAGATATTAAATCAAACACTTCAATAAGAGATACTTACAGCAAAGTGAGGCTTTTTGCATTTAAATTCCTACCTTTAAAAATAAAAAGTTATTTCCTCACTGGAATTTACACAAAGCTATATTGACATGGGTCCAGCTAGATACTAACTATTTTTAACCTCACTTATATTTTTCATGCTAGATTGGAATGTCAACATGAGAATACTACCCATGCATGCACACTTACTGCTAAAAATAGAAGATTATGAAAATAGCAACAAATTGGATGGTGAAGATTCTGCTTAAAAATCTCCATCATCCAATTCAAATGACTGTATGAGAGAAGATCTACATACAGAAACATAGGAATAACCTCCAAAATTTCGACATCCCATGGGAGAACAAGTTAGGTGTAATTGGAAAACTTGTTAAACCACAGCAGCATCCTCAGGTGGTACAAGACAGAAGTAGCTGACGATAAGAGGGAGGTCCTCTTGAAAACCGGTTACTAGTAAGTAATAAATTATAATGAAGTAGCGAGTGTGTCTTCCCATTCCAAGTGAATTTCATGTAGAATTATTTTCACATCACAATAGCCTTGCACTAAAAATACCATGTGTTTCATGCACGAGTTTGCCATTCATGCAGGTTTCTGCGGCCACAGCTCTAACTCCTGAGCGATCGGGTGAAATATCTATGCAATTCAAGTTGCTAACAGTGTAATGATTCAGGTTCTCACAGCTACAGTTAAAATTACAATGCAAATAGCAATGTACCTCATCATGAGATGTTGGAAAGGAGTGTTTTTAAGAGAATTTAAGAAATTTTCTTTCATGCACATAAGTTCAGCTTCTGAGATAGAGTTAATTTCGCTTGTGATATTGTCTTTAAGTTCTTCAAACAGTATGTGGCTATTATCTATGTGGAAACTTGAAAAATAAAGTGTAAAAGGTGGCAGTGTTGTGTGGATGCAAGAGGACATTTCCAACGTCTCTTGTGATGAGGTATGTGGTTATTTACATTGTAATTTTAACTGTAATTGTGAGAACCTGAATCATTGCAACCTTAACAACTTGATTTGCGTAGATATTTCACCCGATCGCTTGGGAGTTAGAGCTGTGACTGGCGCAATGAAGAAACCCGCATGATTAGCCAACTCATACATAAAACGAACTGTACTTTTTATCTGAAAAATTATCCTTTTAATTAGGGTGAGGTCTATCCACAAGTAAATGAGAAATTCCAAGATCACTTACAAGAATAAGGCATCATCTACAATAATGTTTAATATTTTATTGTTCATAAGCTGATATTGTAGATTCAGCTGCCGGCAATCTTACAAGAAAGTCGACGAGGTAGTTAGAGAATTTCAACTGTTTTGTCACTTAATAAACACGACAGTAGGCGTTTGCTTTCCTCCTCACTTTCCCTTCGATTGTATTCAATTCAATTCTTTATTTAATATTTAACGCCACAGGTAGGAAAAAAAAAGTGGACCGACTTAAACATCTAAGTTGCCGATATGAGACACAGCGCATGCCTAGCGGCATTCACAGGATAGCAGGGAATGTATTGAAATTTGTTCTGGTGTCAACTGTTGACTTAGTCCATTTCAAAACCCATTAGAAAATAAGCTAGTAAAATTCATTTTCTGGGAATAATCCTTTAATTAAGTAGTTAAATATTGCGGCAATCGAAAAGTAGTGGGAACACAATGTGCATTAAGGAAACAAACAATTTCCTTCCTTGGCAGGATCCGAACCGAGAACATGTTACTTACCAATGTTCCTTGAGAGTCTGTTATGAAACAAGTGATTGACAAGGAGACTACAGCCGATAAATTGCTTGAAGTGATACATAATTTCACGTAATTTGCATTGCTTGTGAAAACAAACGTTTCCGTTACAACTCTTACATTTATTTACGTATCACAAGGCTCTAAAATCAGCTACAAGAGTCGGTCCGCTTTTTTTCCCCCTACTGTACAAATGACTTCAGCATTAGGAGAACTATTTTAATGTATTATCCTGTAAACTGCTGTGTAAAGTATGCAGGCAGTCATTCACTTATATAACGCACTGTAATCGGAACAGCACAGCTAATACTTTGACTCAGTACAGACAAAATGTTTTAACATTACTGACAAAAAAAAATATTGAAACTTTAAACTTTGAAGAAATATGTTTAATATCTCCAGATATCAATGCTGACACTATACCAGCTGTAATAGCCATAGTTCATAACACATCGGTCTTGTGTTCAAGAACCTTTTCTTCAAGAAGTTGTGATGATGTTAACCACCCTGGGAAACACATGTTAAGGATTTTTTTTTTTGTCTGCAAAATTCAATTGAAGTAATAAATAAGAAAGAGTTATCAGAACCGGCTGAATCAGAGCCATCTATTGATGTAGAATAATGTCTCAAACTGAAATAAAATCAGTATTGAATGTACATAGGTCACTAAAAAGATTCTTGAATTATACAGTGAGTCCCATGCAAGAGTTGGCCAATGAGCGGGTTTCTGCATCGTGGCAGAGACAGCTCCAACTCCTGGGCGATCGGGTGAAATATCTATGCTAATAAAGCCGCGATCGGTATAAAGATTCAGGTTCTCACATTTACAGTTAAAATCACAACGAAAATAACCACGTACCTCATCACAAGAGATGTTGGAAATGTTCTCCTCTTGAATACGCGCAACACTGGCACGTTTTTAGGGAATTTTCGTTCATGCGTGTAAGTTCAGCTTCCGAGATAGAGTTAATTTCTCTTGTGATACTGTCTTTAAGTTCTTCTAACAGTAGCCTATGTGACTATTATTTATGGGGAACTTGAAAAATAAAGTGACAATTCCCCACACATTAGAACATTAGAAGAGAAATTAACTCTATCTCGGAAACTGAACTTACGCATGAAAGAACATTTTCTATAAAAAGGTGCTAGAGTTGTGCGTAGGCAAGAGGAGAACATTTCCAACATCTCTTGTGATGAGGTACGTGGTTATTTTCATTGTAATTTTAATGGTAAATGTGAGAACCTGAATCATTACACCAATAGCGGCTTTATTAGCGTAGATATTTCACCCGATCGCTCAGGAGTTGGAGCTTTGCTCGCCACGTCACAGAAACCCGCGTCATTGGCCAACTCTTGCATAGGACTCACTGTACTATAGGCACTGACATACGTTAGGAATTAACAGCTGTACACTTTTAAATTATGCAGTTATACTTGTCTTTATAGTAGACTTTACAGCTCACTGTTGGCTGGTTCAATACTTAACTGTTGCAACACCTTGGCTGCATTTCCTGATAATCATCAAGAAGTGCTGTATTTGGATTATTTAGATCTAGGTTATCATAATGGGGGGAAAAGATGCAAACCAGTAAAAGAAAAAAAAATTCGGAACTTTTAGTGAACATATCGTTACTTAACATGTTGTTCACATATCAATTATCAGCAAAATGAGTAACGAAAAATTAAATTTGAAATGTCATGACAATTTTGTAGATTTGCATGACAATTTTATAAACTGCTGTTTCTCAAAACTTTGCCGCTGAGAGGTAAAAATCTGACAAATTTGTCAAATCTTAGGATACCTAACATTTATAAAACATTTTTTTGTTGACATATTTACAAATTTATAGAAATTGTATAATTATTATAGAAGTGAAAGGCAATCTTTCATATGTAGGCCTAGTGAGTAGGTTATGTAAATATGTATATAACTTGGCAAATTGTTTTTGTGAATATTAGACCTCCTAAACTTTCTTGTTCATAGTGAACACTAGTAGTATTTTTTGCAATACAAAGTTCACACGGCTTCGTCAATTTTCTTGCTAACTAATCCTAACCTACTGGTAGTGATATTAGCAAAGATCTTATCAAAGTTATTGGACATTCGGCATCCCGGCAAAACAAAGTGTGTGATTCTGGTCTCATGTTGCTTACTTAAAACAGAGTTGATGTGAGTGAACTAGCAGGAACTTCAGATTCAAATAATGCTACATGTCTTCGCCGCTTCTAATGACGCTTAAGGATTCTATAGATTACAATATGCCTGTGCCAAATTTTAGAAGAAAGCTGTGTTGGAAATAATACTACTTTATCTCGACTAATTTTCTACACAATAACTAGTAAGTTACTATTACTACAACTAAATAATAATAGCTTAAACATGCATCACTTTCTTAGGGGCCCCAAATTGAACTCTGCAGGGGGTCCAACCTTCCTCTGTTATGCCACTGGATCATTATCCATTGAAGAGATTTACAGAAAAGGGTACTGTATTCCAAACTCTCATGCAATAAGCATGTGAGGAACGATTCTGGTTCTACAAAATGTAGAAGAGCTAAATGACAGACATTTTCCTCTTTCACTTATGAATTGCTCCTTGACAGCACAGTAATCTTATGCAATGGATGTTTTTAATATTTCAATAAATTGGTGATTTTTCCTACATGCTCTTGCAATAGCTGTGACTTTCACCCATATAATTACAAGTAGCAAATACCTATGCTATAATAAGAGTGGACAAACAAAACTAAACATTGAAATTGAACATTCAGTTTTGCATCCAGCCAAAATATTTGACCAATGAGTAGGGAGACCAACAGCCAGCAAAGCGAGTTAGGAAATGACTGTAAATGTTACTTTCAACGACAATGCAAGTAAAAGTTTACAGCTGTTAAGTAAAGGCCGTTCTGTAAACATATTATGCTAATATGCAAATACTAATTTGCGGGAACCACAGTGAAGTAATGAAATATTAAATGCTGAAAAGGAATTACTTCTCAACTCCACTATAATAAGTCACCACTTCACAAAAATTCATCTGCATCATCAGCTGTTGTCTGCGAGGTTGTGGAGGACTGTCTCTGCTGAACAAGTTTCTGTGAAACTGTTAACTTATTATAGTGGAGTTGAGTAGTAAATCTTTTCATCATTTACAATCAACCCTCGATATAATGCCACCATCCGCACTCTAACATTTAGTGGCACAAAGCGAGGGTGGCACTAAAACGAAATTTAATTTTTAAATAAAAATGGCATAATACAGTGCTGTATTAATTTACTGTACTGTATCATGAAAGAAAAATTAAATAAAACGCAAATAGAGATCTTTAGCACAAAACAAAATACTGTACAGTAACTCAATTTATTACAGCAGGCTATATGTCCAGTGCTACAGTACACAAAAATCATGTGGGTCCATGTAAGTGATTAACTGTAACTGGGTAGTGTTTAACAGCTGAATGGACATTGGACTAAAAGAAATGAAAGTTTGGAATGTCTCATAGTATGAATGGTTCTTTCTACCTGCTCCACCCTCACGCAGGCTGTCTGTCCGACTTCTTAACATAGCTTCCTCATTCCACCGCACTACAATTACAGTTAGTGGCAGGGAACACTCACTTCTTGGAAATACAGTACAATATGTTTCATCTTCCTAACATTCACACCAGGTTCAATAGAATTCTGCAACTGGAAAAAGATCACTGCAAGCTATATTTTGTAAAAATCTTGTCTTATATTCACTGGCACTAAATGAATTGGCACAGTAATGAGTAGACTTCAGATTTTAGGTAAAAACCTATTTTAATCCTTAAGTGATATATGGACGAAAACTTGTATCTTCATGTTTCATAAGTGACTATGCCTAAAACTGATAGTTTTATAGGACCTAAAACAGCCTATTTTTACATTAGAGCCTAATATTGCTTTTTTGCTTGTTTTTCCTCTAAGTTCAAAATAAGTTTTTTTGTTATAAATTCTAGCATTTATTTTCAGTTTGTACTAAATTTTTAGCTCGGAATGTGCAGTGCATGACACAATTGTGATGTGGTAAATAGTAAGAAATGTTTCGTCTTCAGTAGGAAAATTCCTTGGAATTCCCAAGAAAATGTAGAGTTTTTCTCCCAACTCCCACATAAAAAAAAGTAGTTCTCTGACTCACTGAGGGGGTTGAATATGCTAGTGTACGTAGCTCGCAGGGATTAGGTTTTCACTGTTATAGTAGTAATACAGGCCCTAGTAATAGGTCTATATAATTCTGTGTACCATAGGCCTATAACTGTTTTATCATGATTATTGATTAATGGTGACTTCAATAAATATAATATTCTGCATTGCAATTGAGATATTTCAGAAAATTGACAACTTAACAGAGACTATTTTACGATTTTAAGAACCTATTTTCCAATTTTTAGAGTCTATTTTAGGTACCTAAAACAGCATTTTTAGCGACCTAAAAGTCCGAAGTCTAGTAATGAGGTTTCCTATGTATTTTATATGGGAGAAGATCCATTCACTTGCATTTACTGGAGCAGTATAAGGGTGGCAATGTAAAGAGTGGCATTACATTGAGGGTTGACTGTAGTATTTATATTTTGTTAACTTCAAAAAAATGTCAATTCGAAGGTCCTATCATATCTATAGCAAAATTCATTATGGACATAAGCTGGGGATGGGAACAATTGCTCTAAAACACTTTTTTTTAATATACCTATCTAGTTCTGAATGGGGTGAACTCAAGTACAAGAAAAGGGGAATATGAATTTCTTTTTACCTATATAGTAAATGGCTCCGTTGTTACAACCCAGCAGGAGAAATGAGCCTGCAGTGTCGAATGAGGCAATGGGCACCACATCTTGAATCTGCCAGTGTTGTGTCATAGCATGCCAGACTCCAATCTTCCCTGTAGGTGACAGGGCTACCAACTGACTTCCAATGAAGAATAAGTATTCCACCCTCACATGCAGGTTAAATGTTCCTGGAAAATTCAATACCAACTTTAAATGAAGAAAACCACTTGAAGAAATTAGAAACATCGGAAAATTTCCATGCAATTATAATTTGAGTTTGGAAGATACACAGTGAAGTGATTTCAAACTTAAAGATTGTTGAGATCAGAATTTGCACACAAATTTCACTTAATAGATATACAGTGGAACCTCGTTAGCACGTTCCTCATTACTATGTTTTCCCGCATAGTACGTCGGTTTTTTGAAGTCCCGGTCCCAATCTTAATAATTACATGTTTAAATGTTTCTTAACACGTTTTGGTTTAACGCTTAGTACGTTCGTATTTGACTCGCCAACCACACTTTGCCAAACACAAGCTTTGTTTGTGTCTGATCGTGTAATCTCTATGTCAGATTTCTTGTACTCTTTGCTCTATGGGACCAATCGTCAGTCATTATAGTTGCTTCTCATTGGTCATTTGGACACCAATCGTCAGCCATTGTGTTTGCTTCTCATTGGTCATTTTGACTTCATGCGGATTTTTCAGAGTCAGCTGTATAGCCGCCATTTTTTTTGTGATATTTTTATTGTGTTCTCTAGGTAGTGAAATATGTTTCAAATTTCTTACGGTTCGTGTGGTGTCGAGAAGAAAATATTAGAATTTTTGATGAAATGTAGGCTGAAAAAGCAGATAATGCTTCTCACATGGGTATTGGATCGCATTTCATTAGCAATTTGACTTTGTTCGCTAACATTCAGGCACGTCTGAAATTTTGAACAATTACACTTCCAGTTATTTTATGTTTGTTAATAGATTGTGGAGTGCAACTTGTTTCATGTGTGATGTTTTAGAATAAAGTGGATGCTTTTTTGTGTGAATTTCGTATGGTTTTTCATTAAATATGGCTCCCATACATTCCTTCAATTTTTGCAACTTTTGTTTAATTTTTTCAAATAAAATCGTTAGGCCTATGTATTTGTTTACATAATTTAAATCTCGCATAACTAATGGCTTGGCACAGAAGCTCCTGTGTGTCAATATGGGTATTTCTGAGTCATTAGGATGCACTTTTGAGTGGTTCTGAGCAACTTAGAAAACATAGGCCTATCTACATACTCCCTACGATTTTTTTTTTTAATTTTCAGTAGTACGTTTTCCCGTTTAAGACGTCTATTTTTTTCGGTCCCTAAAGAAACGTGTTAACGAGGTTCCACTGTATTTACCTCAGAATGCATTTCGATGGACAATTTCCACCATCATCAGCTGATCCTAAGCATGGCATGTTACCTACAAGATGTCGTTAGAGCTAGAGGTGGCAACACATGCTACTGAAGTCTCAAAATCTCATATAGAAGTTAAAAAAATTAGAGAACACTTATTTGCTGCATATAAAAAAAAGAACTATTTTGTACCATTTTGTTGTGAATTTTAAACAGGGCCGTCGCGTGGTTTGTTGGCGCCCGGGGCAAGATTTTGTTAGCCCCCCCCCCCCAAAAAAAAAACTCAATCCCACGTGCACCCACCCGAGATTCCAACTATCTGGATTCAAACACAAACACACAGCGAGCGGCGTGATGCGACACTATCAAATACATATAAATGGGATTAAACACGCAATGAGCGACGCGACTTGGGGCGAAGTGGACTGGACAAGTTCCAAGCCGCATCCTGTCCAGTCGCTCGTAAGCAAAGTTGCGCGTCGGGTTGCGTCGCTGTCTATGTTTTTGTGCCCAAAAGAGACACCTAATCGGATTACCTTACAAAAATACCAGAAATAAGATTATTTAATTTGTTTTAATAAGATTGTATTGAAAATCAAATTAATACAAGTTTAGTAATGTAAGAAAATCTTAACAATCATAAAAAATACCATAGGCGTTATTAATGGACTACAAATTAATAGTGTGGGAAACCTCGATACATACATTGAATAGAATATAGAAAAGGGAACCGCGTTTATCAAATTAAGATAAGGCACTAAACATTAAATGCCATTCGCTGGTTTTTGCACGAGCAAATGTCGTTAGAATTTCCTTCAAGTCTATTTTTTGTGCTTCATCGTTTTCAATGGACAAGATGGCCAGAGAATTCAGTCTCTCCTGTGACGTAGTTGATAGTAAATATGTCTTTATAAGCAAATATTTATTTTAGGATAACTTAGCAAATATAGGCTTAAAGTTATTGGTGTCAAATATTGATTTGTTTAATAAAAACATACAACGTAATATTCAAAATTTAGTTATACCTAAATTTAAAAAATACGTTATGTACATTCTACTTATTTTTACAAATTTTGTTTTATTTTTGCAGTTGCCACGGCGCCCCCCTAGTCGCTGCACCCGGGGCGATCGCCCCGCTCGCCCCGCCCACGCGACGGCCCTGATTTTAAAAACTGGCAACAGTTTTTTTATGTAGTGTAATGCTTTGCTCAAAACGTAAGGTTATTCGCAATTCAATGATTTTCTGTTCATTTATGATAGACTCAGACATAAAATTCAAACATCTGGAATTTTTCTTTAACTTCTCTTTGATTTTACAAGGCTCCTTATTCAACACAGGCATTGCATTAACTGACTTACCTATGTTAGTTCTACTTCCATCTTCTGACACTCCCCACAGTCGAACCTGGCTGCCATAAGATATGGCCACCATTTTGGAAGAAGCCTCCCCTCCTCCGCCCTGTCCCATTTTTGCATTAATAGCAATTCTCTCAATGCAACTTTCAATGTGAGGGCTCGTAAATGCATGTTGCCACCCACTCGAGTCTTTCAATCTGTAAACATGAGAAATAAATAACAACTTAACTTTTCTGACATCATTCTGGTTTCGACCAATGAAGTGTTATGGCACTTAAAATTTCAGCCAATTAAGTTTGATCTTCTTGACTATTCCACTTATATGCCGCGTGTTTGTTTAGCAATGCCTCGGATATGGGTGATTCTTCAAATATGGGAAAATTTGTGTTCCGGAGTGATATTTCCCTTCAAATTCAACTTTTAAAATAAAAGCTTTTTTCTACTACTTCCATACCACAACTATCACTTTGAAATGTCACTAACTTTAAATTCTGATATTCCAAAATCAAATTTAATTCAATTAAATGTCATCCACATGCCCTGTCCCATACCCCAGTTTTGTATATTCTAATGCAAATTTCCACAAAACAAAATGTTATTTCCTTTTCAACTTTTTTCCTGCCAATGAGTATGAATGTGTGAAGAATATTAACCCCTAAAAAATAAAATTAAAAATAATTGTCACCCCACCTAATGAACATAAAGAATGTCCCAAGGGTTTTTGGTCATTCACATGGCTGAAAAGAATGGAATTTTTTATGCAGGAATGAGAAATTTGTATAACTGGCAACAGTGTTAGAAAGCCAACAGGGCAGCTTGTGGTTGAATTGTAAGATTGAATTTTGCTTGATTTCAAACAGTTTGGGATTAACAAAGGACTTTGCATCATTTTCAAGGAAAGCGTTTTTATTCCCCGTCATTAACATGACTTCTAGAAAGCAGGCAGAAAGTGAATATTAATTAATTTTGATTATGCACTATGATAAACCTACCAATTCAAAGTACCTGACTGAAGTTCAGCCTACAGAGGTTTAGGAATGGCTTGCTGAGACCACTAAAACTCCTTTTTTGTCATCCACATGCCTCAAGAAGGGGTATATGGATGACTCTCAAGTCATGTAGATGATAAATGTAGGGTACTATTGTGTTTGTGGTGTCTGTTAAAACTGATTAAATGAATTTCTGCTTGATTCCCCCCACCAAACCATAAAACACAGGCTAGTTAAAATTACATTAATTCCAGAGTATACAAATTTGCAAATTTGGAGCAAAATCAACTGAAGCACACTGAGAAAAACATGAAATCACATAAAGAAAAGCAGATTGTTTCGAAAGTTAGTCATTAATTTGGCCTTCTGCCATCCACATGTACATGGATGTCATTCACATGGATTTAAAAAAATTAAAAAATAAAAATAAATAAAAATATAAACATTTAAGCTCTGCTGGTGTCATATTATAATCAAGTAACCCCTGAAGTATTTTAGTAATTTTTTTGAGATTGTTTAAACAAAGTAAAAAAATTTGGATTTTACACACTCCAAATTTTCCCGTATTTGAAGAATGACCCATATAGACCAATCACGATCGTTTATCTTATAAAATGCTTGCTATTAATATGAGGAAGGGATTTTACCTGATATGTTAGATTGTTACTGGACACATAAGCATCAATGTGCCATGGTTAATGTCACATGTTGCCATTAAGCAGCATGAAAACAGATTATTTTATACAACATGACTTGTTTAGAAATTGAAATAATATAAATGTCCATTCATTAAAAACACAATTTCAATTCAGTGCAAGCCAGTTCGTGTGCTTTTAATCTGTTCTGCTATTAGCTTACCGGAATGTCTTTTATGCACCATTGTTAGCATTGGTCACAACATGATAACTCGAATCGATCCATGGATGGTTGATTCATAGTATGCTGTGAACTCGCAGCTGTTAGTTTTCTTTTTATATAACAAAGCACAAAAGTAATTATTATTTGTTAAACTGTTACATTTTTATTCATGGAATAGTCTTAATAAATCCAACTCGAGTTGACAAGTCCCATCAGATAAATTCGAGTTGCATCAGATAAATTTGCTCCTGCTATAAACTTGTCAACTCTCGTGGAATTACCTAGGATAAAATACCTCGGTACAGCTTCTGTTTGTCTTATGTCATGCCTATGTTCATTTTAACAGATACTGAATTTTAATTATATTAGGTGAAATAGCAGAGATGAGTGTAGTCCTATAACCTTTCTGGGTATAAAAACTATGTTCATGTAGAATTTCAGCTCTATTAGTCAAGTAGTTTTTGCAACAAATCAGGACAGACAGAGATGAACCATTACATTTTTATATAAGTATAGGATTTAACTTCTAGAGAGGCTGTTACTAGGGGAACTTAACCGCAGGTGTAATATACCCTAAATGTAAACCTGAACATTGAAGACAACCGACAAAAACTAGTACTGTGTATTTTGTGAATATTTTAGTTTAAATAAGTAACTGTTTGCATGTTTACAGTGAAATTAACCACAATCTGTATTTAATTTAATTCTGCAAAACCAGCAACAGTTTTTCAAATAAAGTCACTAAATTCTAGAATTAGTTACACATTACATTAATTCAACAATGATTTTTTTTCTTTGGCCACTTTGAGGTTTATATAAAAATGAGAAGAATCTCACCTATAGCATGCTACAAAATGAGCATATGCCACAGCGATCCAGTTGTGGTGAGCCTTTACGATCTGAACTCGGAGTGGATCAGCCCAGCTCGATCCTACACAAACAATTCAAACCAGTCACACATTAAATCACTCACAGTAGGTTAATTTTTTAACCCTGCAGTGCTCGCGCGGCGTCTGACAGACGCCAGACCAGTTTCATTTCACCATATCTAGAATACCTATGAGGCCATTGTGCTGACCTGCCATCTACCTTTCGGTCAACTACTCTTAAATAACATATCCAAGCGGCAACCCTCCAGTTTTCGCCTAGCAAGAGTGGAGTGACGTTATTGTTGCAAAAATGTAGATGGCGTCTGTGAGACGCCACGCGAGCTTTACTGTTACAAGGTAAGTTACTGGTTTAAAACAAATTTCTTGCA
Organism: Ectobius pallidus; assembly: GCA_964059195.1. Classification (NCBI taxonomy): domain Eukaryota; kingdom Metazoa; phylum Arthropoda; class Insecta; order Blattodea; family Ectobiidae; genus Ectobius; species Ectobius pallidus. The sequence goes on from CAXKWD010000003.1 coordinate 201,719,617, forward strand.
GAAACTAGTGATCATAAACCTACAATACCAATCTTTTATGATGGAAATTATTTATCTTTAGGCTTGGCAATGACTGGAACGGAGAAGAAATATCATAATCTTTCTGATCCAAATGATTGGAAGATAGTGCAAAGTTGCTAGAAGAAGAAGAAATAACTTGATTGCGATAGTGATCCTAAAGAAGACATTGCGGAGTCTAGAAGTGTGTCTACGGACACTGAACAAGAAGCAGATGATGATAATGATTATACTGAATGTGATTGGCCTAAATATTTAGTAGGGCGGGACAAAGTTTCTAAATGGAATAAGAAGAGATCAGTAACTAGTAGTAAAAGTTGTTATACCTACACAGTCTTACGACAATAATAATTTAAAGTTTTAAAAAATGGTTACATGCCTAACAACATTGTTTTATTGTAAATTAATTAAAGTCATAATGTGCTAATATTGATTTGTGTCCAACATGATTAGTTAAATGCTTAATACACATATTTTTAACTAAGCAATGTATGCAAAACATGTTCAATAATATTAAATAAACTATGACAACCCTCAATAAACAAAGTGAACACTCAAAACAACATAAAACAATAGAAACAACGTAAAAAACGAACGGCGTCTCTCAGACGCAGCACGAGCTTCTTTATCCTAAAATAGCATGCGAGCACTGGAGGGTTAAGAACAGTTCCTTATTGACTTTCGGATACCTTACACTTTGAGAACAGCTTCAGAATAAATTAGTGTGATATCACTGCCAACTAATGACTGGGACAAACCAAGCGATCCTAGAACTGTCACGTAAATTGTATGACACTCCTGAACTAATCCTCACTCTTGTTAATATAACTGCCACTAACTTAGATTCTTTCAGTGAGACCCATGTTTAGATGCAAATGGATTACCATATTTATCCAAATGAGTCTATTAAATGCAAAACTCGCCTTGTCCAAAATGTTTAAAAAATGAGTTACGCCCGATTTCATGATCTCGATGTTGTTTGCTACAATTACTGATCTCTTAGAACAGCTGTTGGCAAGTTACACTTTTCTCTAATACAGAAAATAGTGAAGGCTTATGCAAACATCACGTCTTAGAGGAAGAGGATGAAGAACTTAGAGTTTAAGAAGAAATCATTTAACTTGGACAAGGCGAGTTTTGCATTTAATAGCCTCAAATATAAACTGCACCTTCCTTTTTAACATGACAATAAAGGAAAAAATGAAAAATAAATAATTTAAAGTGAAATAATGAACTGCCTCATTTTCATAACATTAAAGTCTTTTCGCACTTGGTCACTTGTGATGGTCCCCACACAGTCACTTTTATTATGATTGCCAACAATGCAAGTTGTATAGACATAATTCGATTATATAATCAAGTTAAGAGAAGCTATACTAGTTCCAACTAAAGAATAAAGTAAATGTAAACAAAACCACGTCACATGATGGGTTTTGATTGGCAATTGGACGCACAACCCCTCCAGGCTCTTGCTTGTCGTCTTCTTCCGAGTATTAATGTAGTTTCTTGAAAACATAAAAAGTAAGTAATGTATTTGATGTAGGACTAAATTAAGCCCGTTTCTCAAGTTTGTTGCAACACTTTCTATGTGATTTAAGCAATACCAATATTATTATTTGATATTATCGTTTGAATGTAATGCGACGCGCATGCCTGAAGACAACAAAGGTATGAAAAAATAACACAGTCACTTGTCATGTAGGCCTATTCCTCGAAGACAGTTAACGTTTAATTCATACGGTGAAAACAAGCTTACCACAGCTATTATAAATAATAAAAGACAGCAATACAGTTCAATGGCTGAAGCTAATCAGGCCTCACCACCTCGTGTTGTTAAGCAAAAGCGGGGAAAGCCGTTAAATAGTGGCGAAAAACTGTGATCTTGAATGTTTTTAATACATTTTGCAGTAGGTAGATTTTCATTATGACACTGAAATATTACAATGCATTAGCATTTTAAACGTAGGCATATGTAATATTTGTGAAATCCAGCTTTGTTTCTGTAGATGCTAGCTTACTTTGATCAATATTAACGAGTTCCTCTTGCATTGATATTGCGACGTCTGCAATGTGTAAACGAACACGTGGTCGCGGAGTAATATATATCAGTGTGTTTGTTTACATCTACTTTATTCTTTAGTTGGAAATAGTATAGTTATCCAGCCATGAGTTTAGATTTGAATAATACTGAAGATTTTATAAGTGAAGTGGAATGTCGACCTGCCATTTGGGATGTCAAAAGCAATGACAAACTGTTTTATCATGTAGCTATATAGTAGTTCCATCGGGTTGCAACTGACCCCTGGTGGTCCCTTAAGGGGATATTCTAAGCGGATTATTGGCAATACTAGCAGTAACCATGTCAAGTGGCCCAGTTATGTTCACTGCAAAAACCAGTGACCATCACAAGTGTTTCAGTGTGAAAAGACTGTTAAAGTGACACAATTCTTAAGTGAAATATGTCTGATATCAGGGAAAGAAAGATAAAATGACTTAAATTCAAAATTCCAATTTTATTTTATAAAACTGGAAATGAAAATTACTGGAATACAAAATAGAAATCAATACTATACATTTCACATAACTCACCAAGTTCAATTTTGCAAGGTTTGTCTGTATTTCGTAATTTTGCACTTTCAATTACCATTGGTTTAAATTTGCATTTGCGCAGCATATTTTGCAGATACATTTCCTAATTCAAGTAGAGGAACTGGCCATGATAGATCAACCAGCAACACTCTGCACCTATTTTTCTTCTTCTTTCATTATTGAAAAAGCACTCTTACATAATTTTAAGCCAGAATTATTTTGCCAGACTTAATCTCTATATATATAAAAGGCTTTGTCCTGACTGACAGGAATCAACGTAGAGCCTAAACTATAACAGGTAGAGACTTGGAATTTTGACAGTAACTTCGTTTCATAATGTAGGTGCTCACTAAGAAAGGATTTTGAAAAATTCTGATTCTAAATGCCAAAAATTAAATGTTTTTGAGAATACTTAATCCCTTTTTACACAGAATTACCGAAACAAAATCACCGAAGGAGAGGGTTGAAACGTTGTGATATTAATAAACTGCATCCACTGGTAATTAGTCTTTTATCTATTGTTTTAACATTTTATTAATCATGGTAATTCCGTAGTTTAGCGCAGTTTTGCTTACACAGACTTGCTTATTGTGTACATTGGAACTCTGGTAGTTTGGTTTGCCCACAGATTTATAGCAGAAATCAAACATCTCTATCAGTAATATTAAGAAGTTCCGCCTAATACACCACTATGTATGTCCGATTACAGCTGGAAGCTAAAGGAGAGAGTACTCAGGAATACAGTAATAAATGATCAAGTCTGGTAAACAAATTGATTTATAAACTTGTATGTTTATTGGAATTAAGCTACTGTCTTATAAAACAACAATGTGGAGTAAGATTAAAATTTTATATGGTAAATTGTGTGAAATGAAAAGCCTTCTGAGAACATATTTCGCTGTTGTGATATACAAATACAGACGGCGCTGTGCATTGTAAACAAAGAATTCAATTCATCCAGTCATATTATGCAGCATGTAAGTAAGCTGATCTATAATATAAGGTCGTAGGCTTCCGCGGCCCGAGTTTACAATAGAATCCTCTTAAATATGACGCGGCAGATACCCGGAAGCCAAGAGGATTCTATTGTAAGCTGATCTATAGTTTCTTGAGGATATTCTGTGTGTATATTATTAGCCTGCTCATTGTTGAGAATTAATGCATTTATTGCGATATTAATTATTGTTCTAGAGAGATTCAAAACAGCATAGGAAGCTTTGGGCCAGTAGGAAATGCCAGCACAGAGAAATGCTGATGAAGGATACACAATTGATATTTCCAAAATTGTGTCTTCTTGGAATGAAATTTTTTTTTAAATTCATTGTCACTGTAGAATTTGAATGGATTCATCATGTTTTCTTCTAATACCTCGCCCACAACCACAAAGTAACTATCCATAGGCCGTCCATTGGTTCTGGCTTAAGCTGAAATAAGTCAGGGGGACCCTTGACTTGATAAATAAGTCATACTTTACTGACTAGGAATAGCAATGAGTTTGGCTTTGTCAAATCTCACTTTATAAAGTAACTACGTCTTAAGTACGACTCGTTTGTGCCAGAAGTTCAACTTAAAGGGTCGTGTCTACTGAGAGCTGAGAGTGCGAGAAACTCTCGAGAGTTGCATTTCGGTATGTGGACACGCGTCTGAGAGCACTGTCTGAGAGGTAGCTGAGAGTGGCATTCAGAGAGTCAACTCGCAGGTGGACACGCCTTTGCAATCAATCTCCGAGAGCAGCTCGCACTATACCAATCTGTTTCGTATAGCTGAGAGTTCTCTGAGAGTGGATAATGTGTGTAGGCCTATTATGCCATATGATAAAATTATTTAATTTGCCTTCAATATTTATTTATATTTTCTAAAAACGAAATCTAAATCGAATAATACTCACTGATAATAGATTATAATACGGTATCGTTTAATGTTCATATGTTCACCATAAAAAAATGTAGTAAGTTTATAAGGGAATAACTGAACAATAATAACATTTTTACATTACATTCATTTATGCAACATTATGAAACACTGATAATCTTTATGGTTCACTACGGCGATCATCGATTTCTCTACAGAATATTCTGAGGTGAAGAAGGCTGTAACAGGTGCAGTAACCCTCATGTCTGTAGATTAGAGGCATATAGGGATCTCCTGCGGGACAAAATTCCGGAACAGCAGTGACCGTCATAGGCTTAAGTTGCAATCGTTAAATAATCATATAAACGAACACAATATTAGTGTAGACTACATACGATTCCGATTCCTAATATTCTGCAAATCGGAGTTTTGAAACACGGCGCCTATAGCGTAATCAGTCTTGGTGGTTGTCTTTGTATTCTTTTGAGGGGACCAAGATGACGTACATGAGTCTAATTCGTATAAAAGTAGAATGTAACAGCGACGCTAAAGGACCAATCAACAAGGAACATTTGTTGGCTCTTGGTCTTCGTGGACGCAGAAAATAAATAGTAGACCTATCCGTTCATGTAGATTCACAGTTTGATAGGATCACTCCACTCGACTTGACATGCTATAAATTAAAAATCACATGCTTGATGCCGGAAAAGCACAGTCACAATTAGTTTATATTTAACAAGAATCCCATATCACATTTCAATGTCTTTTTAGTTAATTTTTGGGCCTATAGAATTCACTAATACTTCATGATGTTCTGGTGATATTCTGACAATATTAGATTGTCAAATTCTTCTAAAAGCTTAGTAATTAAATGAATGTACTCACTTAAAAGCATTTAGCAAGCCCTCATAAAATGCTTACATTAATATTAACAACGAATAATACATTGTTGTGCGTCCATCTTGTCCGTAATTGCGAGACGAAAACTCGTGCGATTTTGTTTCAAGTGGACACGGTTCTGAGAGTAATGTCGCGAGTTTTACTCTCAGCTACTCTCAGGATTGGACTAGCGCTTTCTAGTGGACACACCACCTGAGATTACTCTCGAGAGTTTCTCGCACTCTCAGCTCTCGTGTGGACACGAGCCTTAAGACAAGATTAAAGTTCGACTTTAATATACCTAAGTACGACTTATTGCAACTATGAATAACGGCCTAAGTGTGCATAATATATTAAAATTATTCATCAAAGTGGTGGAAGAGTATGTTATTTTTGTTTTTGTTTGTTTGTTTGTTTGTCATGCTTACATACTGGCTACTGCAACTGAGACCTATATCCATTACTGGTGTGACCGAAGTTTATCCTGCAGGAATTCTAAGTCTATAGACATGGGAATGTTGTACTGATGCTCATATAAATACAATTGACCTGGGCCAGGATCAAATCCATAAATTTTGGAGAAAGGAGGGGAATAAAACAAACAAAAACCCAATGCCTTACAGACATTCCACCTAGGGTGACTGCTCCCTAATGACTGACCACAGCAATATATTGAAAACTTGAATAGTTACCTTGATGTGCTCCAAACACTAACCCCACGTCATTTCGAAACAGCTTATTCAGATCTGCAGAAGAGTTGCGTGTGTGGCGAAGATCTAACGATGCCGTTCTCGAGTGACCAACGGCAGATCTTCCTGTCATATTCCTGATGTCATTGGAGCTTCTGGAAGCTACAGATGCACATCCATTCGAAGAGACTCTGAGATCCAATGAAGAGTTGCGGGAGTGGCCAGGTACAGCTCTCTGTGGGGGCTGCGAGTGAGGACTGTGCATGAGGTGGGGCATCGGCAAGACAGGGTTCACCATCACGACACCTGTCAATGCTGTAGGGGGTGTGACCACAGGAAAAGGAAGTACTGGTGTTTGGACAGTTGCTGGGGTCGATGTAGGAACATTTGAAGTACTAGCTGCTGATGTCGTGGGAAGGGCAGAGTTTGAGGACAAAGCAGTGGGAGGTTGTGGAATTGTTCCAGGGTTGGCAGGATTGTTTGGCGCACTGTGCACAGCGCTAGGATCTGTTGGAACCCTCACTATAGATCCAGGTCGAGCGGTTACGTGCACAGATGCAGTATTCTCACCAGCTGGTGTCGATGAATTCAATGCTCCTGGATCCTGGATTGGTATGCCTGTCAAATGAGTAAAATTTCAACATAAGCCTGTGATCTGCCAGTAGCTAATAAGTCCCCTGTGGTTGACAAAATGGGAATATTTTATGCATAAATAAGGTAATTTTTGACATCTCTATAAGCTATCTGACAACTGTGCTAACATATTCATAGGAAGTATGAATTTTTAGAAACAAATTCTCAACTTCCAGTGTGGCTTCAATTAAACTATTATTACAATAGACATACAGAACTCTGTGGATGTGCATGAATGTAGCCTGCATTTTGTTATCTACACAAGATAAGGTCTAGGATTCGTATAAGCTTATGTAGGCTGGTATGGTCAACCTTCGGTTGGGTGGCGTTGGGTTCAGCGATTCCATTCTTCACACTCTGGGGTTTGTGCAATTTTCTCATTCATGGTGGGCGCCAAAGTGCTAGTGCTCTTTCTTGATTTTGTGACACGCAGCACTCCCATCAGATGTACCGTACCTCCAGCTGTCAGTTGGCCCATGAAAACTCTGGGGTCTCAGGTCCAAACTATGATGGAGGTAACTACAATCGAAATAAGTAGACGAGACACTGTTCTTATTGTCACTGGAGTTTACTTGATAATAACAATATCATACACTTTGTACAGTAATGACTTCTGACTATATCTTATCTGACTGTCTCAACATAACTGACTTCCGAGCTCTGCAAGGTTAGGAAAAGTATGCTGCCTAACTCGGCTTTCAAAGTTTCAATGACAAGATGTTCCACTAAACTTGAGAATAAGGTGACTGCCGTCACAACCGGGCCATACCGAGAGGGACCAAGTATACAATGTCGCCAATATTACGAACATGATTACATGCCAATTGAATTCGGCAGATAAACGACTGTTGTAGCGATGTTTTATGAAAGATGAGGAAGGGTAAAAAAGCTTCTGAATTAAGAATTCTAGGTCCGTGACAGGTTATGTTAGGCTAGGAACAGTCATGTTAGTTTAGCAGCAGTATTCTGCATAGCATGGGGTTCGTGCCATGTAAAGATGTTTTACGAAAGGCGTGGAAAGATAATAAGGCTTCTAGAAGTAGTGACAGCCAAATTCTAGGTCTGTGACAGGTTATGTTAGGTTAGAAACATTTGTATTAGTTTAGGAGCAATATACTGAATAGCGTGGGGTTTATTGTGCCTCACATTGAATCTTTAATGCGACAGGAAATTTTATCCTTGCACCGATCGTTTCTCTTTTGTTCCTCGCGGCTCGGAGGGGCACGGTCGCTAATGGCAGAGCATGGCTGGCTACGCTATTCTGAAGGAGTTCCATATGTTTTTTTTTTTAAATTTCTGTTAAGACACTTCACATGTTTTCATAACCGGTAATACCTTTCTGGTAAAGAACTGCCTCAAGACTACTTTTGTTTTATAAATTTCATAAGAACAATAATCCACTGGTCAATTAATGAATCGGGTTTAAGTAAAGTAACATTCAGTATAGTTTTTATTTAAATGCAGGCTGTCCACAGAAATTCAAAATAATTTTCCCTGACTTTTCATGACCAGAAACTTACATTTCCCTGACCACAAGAATCAATGTTTTCAAGGTTCTTTGTTAACAAAATAAAAAAAATCCAGCCTCCTCCACCCCCATAATAAAAACAAGAAATGATTAGCTCAAGCGCTGGAAATAAAATTGCTTACACAGTCTGGGTTACAGCAAAACACATGCCCCTCACATTTCACTCACTAGGGTTAGTTATTTTCCCTGACTATTCCACATATTTTTTTTTTACAGGTTTCCCGACTTTTTCCTTTACTTTACAAAATTTCCCGACTTTAGAAATAAATTTAGTGTAATTTTTGTGCTTTTTGTGTGAGTAAATCGTACCATTTTGATAAGAAGACTTCTACAGAACCTTTTCTCCCTCAAAATGATATTTGACCTCACGGTAAAACATATCGTATGAAGGCTGTAAGGAATACAACAACATTTTCTTAAATATAGTTATGACAGTTTGTAATAAGGAATATAAATGCTGAATACAAATGTATGATTTTAAACTAGTGCCATCTGTAAACTCTGTAAAAATATAGGAACTACAGACTCAGTAACCTAGCAGCAACGATGCAAGCAACACACATAACATACTGAACGTATGTGGACATCTTTGAAACACAAAATTGATTCATAGGCCTATATATATTGGAAGTTTACACAGTGAAGCTATATTATAAAGGATATAATATATCAGTTATATAGGATATAATATATCAGTTGGTCTAAGTATTGTAGGAAGTTTACACAGTGAAGTTAATAATTAGAACACATGAGTGGAGGTATTACACACTATACTTCACTAGATTTTACCACTGACCTGGACATGTTTCGGGATTCTGTCTTTATCCCATTGTCAACAAACTCCAAGTTTGTTGAGTACAATTGTTGTTGAAGTTTGTTGACAATGGGATAAAGACAGAATCCCGAAACATGTCCAGGTCAGTGGTAAAATCTAGTGAAGTATAGTGTGTAATACCTCCACTCATGTGTTCTAAATATCAGTTGGTGTTAATCTGATGATTATGAATGACGATGGTCTTCGAAACTAGTACAGGTATTTATACAAAAAGTGAAGTATATGTGCTAGACCCAACTCAATATTATATCCTTTACAAAATTGATATTGTACATTCCTACACTGATGGCTTTGCCCCTAAACCCCACTAGGGACTGTGCCACCAGACCACCTTCACGGGAGCTACGAGAAAATCTACAGCTCAACAACATAAAAATATGGAAGTAGGCTACATTTTAAATTACCGGTAAATCATATTTCTGTGTTTATTTATAATCAGTCACAATAACTTAACACTATAACCAAAGACTTAACATCTACACGTAACATGAATAGCATGCTATGACTACATTTGTAATCATTTGACTACACACGACTGATGTATTTTACTTGTTAATTTCAAAATTAGCATGTAAAATTCCTTCAAGCCATTTTAATTGTAGTTCCTTGTCCATTGGAAATTCATGATAACTGACTCCAGTAATTTTTCCTTTCCTATTTTTGCAGAATGGTGCACAACAATAGACCATCTGAAAAGGATCAATTTAGACTTATGCTCATGCTGCTCAAAAAAGAGCTTAACGTAACAATTAATGACAAGGGGTGGAAAACTTGCCTTCACTAATTCAAAAATATACTGAAAGTTTACACAGTGAAGCTATATATTACAGGAGATAATACTGAGTTGGGTCTAGCATGTATACTTCACTTTTTGTATACATACCTGAACTAGTTTCAAAGACCATCGTCATTCATAATCATCAGATTAACACAAACTGTTGGTGTTAGCACAGTATAAGTATTAATACAGTAAAGAAACTGTGTGTTAAAAGTCCTATGACAACATGTTGACTGGACGACACTAGCGCTCCATGCGGAGATTGAGTAAAGCTACATTCTCATCATATGAAATGGCTTGGGAAAATACATAAACACATCGCAAAATATGTTATGTTAAAAGAGAAAAAGAGAAAAATACAGAATATTTTTATTTAATGCAAATCTAATTTTAAATTTAAGAAATAATAAAACAGATAATGTATTATATTCTAGTTAAGAAGAGGTAAACAATACCTAAATAGGCTACTGTTAAGGACTGTACCTAAGCCTATTACTTTTCCTTTAAAATCATTGCCCTTTAATATAATTTATAATTCAAATTATGATATTAAATAGCCTATGTATTAATTACGTAAATTATAGTATAGGTCTGTCACGTTGTTCATCCTGCACGTCATTGTTGACAGTGTATTTTGATTCTTTGCCTTATATGGCAATATACGACTTCAATTTATTGTAGGTCTATGTAGCGTCAATTACTGCAGGATGGATTTCATTAAACAAAACAAAAAATTCAGGAGCATTTGGAATTGAAGACACCGTCGGTACAGCAGTTTTAATTAACGAGTTTTTATAGGAGTTCATAAACTGTCTGTTTTCGGCGTGTGTCAAGCATAGACGGTAATTTTCACTCAAATATTTTACATATTTTGTTACTAGGTTTTCTTGTCGACCATTAATGACCTATTTTATACACCACAAATCATTACAACAGAATAAAAAATAAACATATTACATTAAAGTAACTTGAAACATAACCACACCAGAATCACGAGTAAGCCAGTAGACCTACAATAAATATTACTTATTTTCGTTATTACCTTTCTGGATGTTTCAAGAAAGTAAAGAAATCCAATTCAGGATTTTGTCTTTTATTATTACTGAAATTTATAACAGTCCTGATAAATTACAGAACCCGACACTTGCTGTTCTTACCCGCCCGTCAAAGTGCTTGGACGTAAAGGGAGGCATCTTTGAAAATCTGATGGCAAACTGAGATAAAGGGTGAAATGTATGTTAGTGAGCATTCAAATCGCACTACCTGGATGGAGGCTGCACATCGAGTTGCATGGTTCACAGTTTTGCATTCATACCGAATGAGTGAATGCATTCTGCAGTTTAACGTACATTATATATTTTCACTTGAACACTTGAGAAACCCATTTAAAGTAGCCTAATGTAATTTACCTAAAGAGGATATAGTTTCAGCAATTTTAATCCAGGCTTTTTTCCTACTAGTTTCGATTGCCATATCTTATAGACTATGCATGTACAAATTGTATGTTAAATAGCTCTCTTTACAGCAATTTTCAAGACATCTTTGCCATAATCTACCGTTACAAAAGCGAATATGTGTAGAATTTTCTTAACAATTAGAAAACAGCTGAAAAGGCAACTGTACGCATGCATCATCCCGAGTAGCGTCGCATGAAATAAGTCCAGATCTATCTGAAGAAATTAATGTTGCACTCTGCGAGCTGCACTGTTGCCACGCTACTTTGGTGTGAAGGCTTGAACTTGTTTATTTGGGATTTAAAATAAATAACATGCAGCGTGCATCCAGGTAGCACGTCGCAAGTGGCATGCTACTTCGGTGTGAATGCTCCCTTAAGTATGTGAATTCAACCCATTTTGTTTGTTACTTTCAATTTATCTGCCGATTTATTGCCAAATTTATTGCTAGGCCTATTTTGTCACGAATGTTGAAACTTCAAACGCTTATAACAACATAACTAAAAGTCAGACCGCATTTTTGTATTTGACTTACATTTTTTGTTCCAAATATCCTCAAGAATGCACTCAGAAAGTGGCAGTAAAACTTCGTGAAACACCCTGTATATGGATTCTACAACTTCTGGAGAACAATATTACATGAAATTTTTCCGTTTTTCATGTGTAAGGAAAAAATTAACTAATCCAGCAAAGTGGGAAACTATCCCGTTGTTTTTTCTCCCAATGTTTATTCACAGGGGCAAAAGATAGTTTTCAGTCATGCAGCATCAAAGCTCCGCCCAGTCTTGCTCACCAACCTGCTTCCCCTTCTTCCCCTGACCGCCTAGCCTTTACCCTTGGCTATGAACCTGCTCAATGCCAGCACTTCAGCTCGCTGATGTACCCTTAATCATATGCGCTAATTACGATATGTTACGAAAATGCCCCATCAAAAATACAGAGCCTCTTTAGCGTTAAAAAGTGACCCTTTCACCAAAATGGCTATTCCTTGTGTATTACAGCTCTCCAAACTTAAATAGATGAATTTTCCTTTGACCACTCAGCAATCACATGTGGCGTACTGGTTAAGGCTACTAGTTACAATGCTTAGTGGTCCCATGATCGAGTACCGGTCAATGCGTAAAATTTTCAATTAGGAATAGATCTCAAATAGGTAGGAGTCATTCCATGTCAAATCAACACAGAAAAGTACAATTTCCAACCTGACCATCTCCGATTTTCATCAAATTTGGTATGTTCATTGTATGTGACGAGAGAATGAAAAATGCAAAATTAAGAATTGTAGCACCAGTACAACAAAAGTAATGGCCGCCCAAAGTTCGGAAAATGTGCTTAAAATTTGATAAACACTGCAGACAAAAATGGCGGTAACTTCTGTTCTAATAGAGTTAGAACTGTGAAACAAGTAATTTTGGAAAGCTCTGGGAACAAGCTTTCAAATGATATGCAACATGGCTATATTCAAACAATGTAAACAATTAAGGCCGGTGACCGTAACTTTTGACCTTGAATATCGCAAAACGTGTCACCTTCAAAATTGATGGAAAAAAATATATATTTGCTCCTTCATGTTACATTATACAACATGTAGTAAAACATCAAGTTGGGATGACATTGGGATTAGGAGATATAAATTAATATGTATAGCTATGTGGTGCAATAAAGCAATACAAATTGTATGCAGGCTGCAACAAGGTGACATAGAGTACTGAAAAACATGTTAACTGTTAAAAAAGTGTTGTTATAGCAATGCACAGTAAGGTAGTGATATGAATTGACCAATAGCAAGCATTTGAAATATGCAAGGTAACCTTTGACCTTCAATGATGCAAAACATGATATAATCATCCCAGCGAAACACATGTGTGGAAGGCATGGCAAACAGATTCAAATTTACACAAACAGGATGACAAAATATGTACTGTCAGGACTTAGCAAGCCTCAATACTGGATAACAAGATACAACACTGTCTGTTCATCTTTTGGTGAAAGGACATACTCATATTAATAAAATACCTGAACTAGTTTCGAAGACCATTGTCATTCATAGTCATCAGACTAACACCACAGTATAAGTATTAATACAGTACAGAAACTCAGCCCGTTTTTCTGCCAGCCGAGCATGCGCGCGCATTTACTAGCGATCGTAGCGGCCATAAAGTAAGACTACAGAAACTACTCCGGGAAGTATGTAAATAAATAGGTGTGTTGTATTTATCAGAACACGCTATATTCGAAAGGACCATATCTTTCATCCACCCCCATATGCAATAATCAAATGTTGTCAAATCTGGGGACCTCGCTGGCCACGAATGAGGACTTCCACGACCAATCCAACGCCCTGCAAAATGCTGGTCTAGATGAGCTCTCATGATGGGATAAATGAGCGGGTGCTCCATCATGCTGGAAGTACATAAGGCATCTCGTTTCAAGAGAAACATCTTCCAGTAATAATGGCAGTTCGTTTTATAGAAAGTTTAAGTACATACCACCAGTTCAATTGCTGGGCATAATGAATGGCCCAATCAGTTGATATGTAAAACTCCACACCATACATTTACATGAAATTGGTGTTGAAAATTTGTTTCCAATTATCTACTGCCCATTCAATGTGAGTTGTGCAAGTTGTTAATGCCATCCTGTGTGAACTGTGACTCATCAGTGAACATGATAAGCTGATAGAACTCTCTACCATGTCCATTTAAACAGTTGCAGAACTTGATGTGATGAATAAGATCGTTAGGTTGTAGATATTGCACTTTTTGCATATGATAAGGGTACACATCATTCTCTTTAAGTGTTCTCCATTCCTTTGAAGAACTACAATCTAATCGCCGAGCTACAAGTCTTGTTGACGTTTTAGGACTGCCATGTAAAATGTCGAGAATGTGTTCTTTTCCTACATTAAGTTCGCGATCTCGTTCATACTGGATTGTAACACTGGGAAGTGAACCACTTTGTCTTAATGTGTTAAATGTTCCACTATAGGTTTTGGGATTGGGCATCCTACAATTCGGACAGCAGCGTTGATACTCGGCTGCAGCAGCTGTTGCATTTCCATCACATACACCATAAATAAATACCATATCGGCGTATTCCTCCATTGTAAATTTGAACGGCATGTTCAGACAACAATCAGTAAGAACACACAGTCATCTGTTACTCTACAATGGATGATAGTCAACTATCTAGCTTAGGATGGCTCTGGATACCAATAAAACGTGGGCATGCGCGCAACGTATGTTGAGCTTTGTTCACACCGAGACGTTTATAAATATTTACATTACTCCGTAATTATTTGAGATAGGTAAGATAGGAAAAGTTGTTCCAAATAACATCAGGAACATGCTCTGTTATTGGTGGTAAAACTTCGTGAAACACCCTGTATACTGCCAGCGTGCGATTTCTTGGGTGCTGGTTTTACAGGGAAGCGAGGATTGGCGGAAGAAAACATAGCTAGTCCACCAGTCTTTCTGCAGTATTGTCAACCAAAGAAACCACATTTCAGCAGAATCGCGTTTGGTAAGCGCACATCAACAGTGTGTGAGGTATGTGGACAAACAATAAATTGGATGCCAAATTGGATAATTACTTACGATGAATCATCCTCGCTATTTTATGTAGTGACATGTAATGTACAATGATTTTAATGCACTGCAATAATATAACGTGGTGACGGCATTGCATAACAATTAATTACATATCATAAGGGTTTGGTTATCAAATAAGTCATTTTCCTCCGGGAACAGAATATTATGTAATATAGGCTCAATATCTTTACACTGGGTGACTAGTTTTGAAGAATTTAACTTAGCCATTCAGGATACAATTAATTCTAATAAACAAGAAATTCAAGTTATTTGTCTAACGGAACACCACTGTGCAGAAACAGATCTGGAACAATTAAAAATTGATAATTTTTCACTATGTTCAAAATTTTGTAGACATTCCATTAAATGTGGAGGTGTGAGTATATTTATCAAAAGAAACTTACATTTCAGTGATATAGACACAAGTTCCTTCTGTAAAGAACAGGATTTTGAGTGTTGTTCAGCCAGATTGAATTTTGACAATGATACATTTGTAATACTAGCCATTTACAGGGCACCATCAGGTAATTTCAATTATTTTGTAAATCAGTTAGAAAGGGTTCTTAATTCACTGTATAGTACTAATGTAAATATTATCCTGTGTGGGGACTTTAATGTAGATTTCTCAATTGATAGTGAGAAGAAGATCAGACTGATATCTTTATTGGGTAGCTATAATCTAGATTTCATAGTAAACTTTCCAACGAGAATTCAGAACGACTCCCAAACAACAATAGATAATATATTCATAGATATAGAAAAACATTTTAATTTTAAAGTACTTCCAATATTAAATGGATTATCAGATCATGATGCACAAATGTTAGTGCTGAACAATATTAAAGTAAATTCGAACAGTAAACATGCTCATAGTAATATGACTAGAGTAATGAATGACGATTCAATTTTAAATTTCAAACAAGATCTTGCGAATGAAAACTGGGAATCTATGTTATCCTATGACAAAGTAGATAGTAAATTAAGTGAATTCCTAAACATAGTGTCACGACATTTTGAGGCAAATTTTCCAAAAAAGAAAACTGCTAATTTACCTAATTCAAGGAATAACACATGGTTAACTGCTGGTATTAAAATATCATGTGCAAACAAAAGAGAGCTCTACCTAAAATATAGAACTAGTAACAACCAAGCTCATAAGGAATACTATAAAAAGTATTGCAACAAACTGAAGAAAGTAATCAAAGAAGCAAAAAGTAGGCATTTTTCACAAGTAATTAATAAATCAAATAATAAAGTTAAGACTGTATGGAATATAATAAAAAACGAAACGGGGAGAACAAAGGGAAACAATGATTGTACATCATTAATATACCAAAACATAAAACTAGACAATTTATCAGACATTACAAATGCTTTTAATAGTCACTTTATAAATATTGCAGAGAAATGTATTCCTATAAATAATATTAACATTAAGGCAGTAGACCTACTAACAAAATCTACAGTTTGGAACCATAGATTTCAATTGAACCTGACTTCCCACATAGAAATTGAAAATATAATCAAGTCTCTCAAAAGTAAAAGCTCGTCTGGATGGGATGAGATAAGTAATAAGTTATTAAAAAGCTGCTCATCGGAACTCAGTAAACCTCTTAGTCACATATGCAATTGTTCATTAGAAAATGGAATATTTCCAGAAAGACTTAAGCATGCTATTGTTAAGCCCCTCTTTAAAAAAGGTGACAAAAATCTACCATCAAATTACAGACCTATATCACTCTTAACCTCATTTTCAAAAGTTTTTGAAAAAGTCATGTACAACCGCATAATACACTATCTTAATTTGAATGACATTCTTACTTCATCTCAGTTTGGATTTAGAAGTGGCATGTCCACTGAGAATGCTACATTTCAACTTACTACAGAAATATTGGAAGCGTTAGATAAAAAGAAATATGCTCTGGGAATTTTCTGCGACTTAGCTAAAGCATTTGACTGCATAAATCATGAAATATTACTTCAAAAATTGGATCATTATGGGTTCGATAATTTAACACTTAAGTGGTTCAAATCATATCTTTCTGATAGAACTCAAAAGGTAATAATAAATGGAAATGAATCTAACCTAGGGATTGTTAAGAATGGGGTACCTCAGGGATCAATACTGGGACCTTTGCTCTTTTTAATTTTCATTAATGACTTGCCCTATAACTTAAGTGACGAATCAAAGGTATTGCTCTTCGCAGATGATACTAGTGTACTTGTAACAGGAACGTCACAAGAACATTTATCAAGAATAGCTACAAAGGCTTTTCACGAGTTAAACACATGGTTTCTAGCTAATAAAATGACACTTAATATCGATAAGACCCATTTTATACAATTTAGGACAAAAAACAGATGTATCTCAAATCTTGAAATTAATTATGGAACACAAATCATACAAGAAATTAGCAATGTAAAATTTTTAGGACTGCAAATTGACCAAAATCTTGACTGGAAAACACACATAGAAATGATAAGTCTAAAACTGAGTTCAGCATGCTTTGCTTTAAGAATTTTGAATAATATATTAAAACAGGATGCATTACTTATGGTATATTTTGCATATTTTCACTCGGTAATGAGGTACGGGATAATTTTCTGGGGCAACTCTACCCATAGGGAGAAAATATTTAGATTTCAAAAGCGGGCAATAAGAATAATATGTGGAAAGAAAAAAAGGGAATCTTGTAAACCGCTGTTTGAAAAATTAAGAGTCCTCACTCTTACAGGGGAGTATATATACTCTGTTATGTGTTTTGTAGTGAATAATATTGATAAATTTCAAACTAATTTTAGTGTACATGGACGTACTACCAGAAACATGAATGATCTACACAGACCAAATAACTCGTTAAAACTCTTTCAGAAGGGTGCGTATTATTCTGCAGTACAGATATATAACAAGCTTCCAAACAACATTAAATTATTATGTATTCAAAGAAAGATCAAACCTTTCAAAACAGCTGTCAAGGAATTTTTAATAACTCACACCTTCTACAATTTGGAGGAATATTTCCAGCTTGGATAAATTTGGCAGCTTGCAGTTTCTGTAGACCTATATTATTGTTATAACATGCATGTATTTTTTGATCTGACGTGTTCTATATCCTTGAGCCCCGCTCAACACAGGATCTACAGGACGAGATATCTACATCTACATCTACATCTACAAGCATAAAGAAGAGTCTTAGCAGAACATGCTTCACCATTTCGTGTTGTAAAACGTAAGAGAGGTAAGGCATCTAAAAGTGCAGAAAACTATAGGATTAATTTTAAACGTATTTAATACGTTTTGTGAAAAGTTTGTTCAACATTCAGTCCATGAAATTGAAATCAGAGTTCATGGGAGAGTCAGAAATTAGCACATACGTGATTCTTAAAGAGATGGGGAAAGTGTTGGATGTACAATGACGTGTTTGTGAAATCAGCAATTCGCAAAATTGTATTTTTTACATGCGTCAGAAAAGATAATGTTAATAAAGAAATAAATAAATAAGGATCCTGAGACTGAATGAAAGCTTAGTATTGAAGCCACTAGATGTCAGGGTGTATAGCATTCTTCGTGTTTCAATGTTGGTAGCTCTGTCTAGGGAAATGAACGAAACCTACCAAATGAGGACTTGGGAGCTGAGCGCCCAAGAAATCGTGCATGGGTAGTAGGTACCTTTTGTTTCTAAGAATATTTTAAATATGTTAGATAAAATCTGTAAGAAGTTCACAGAAAACTAAGCAAAAATGGCACTTGGAAAGGCAGCTGCACACACCTGAATTGGTGGCGAAAGAGTAAAACAGGCCGTGCATACATCCCCATTCCACTCAATACCCGCCTGGCTGCTTCCCCTATCCCGCCGGCCGCTCCTAGCATGTCTCCTAGCCACCCGCCGGCCGCTGCTCAATGCCAGTAATAATATTTCACAATAAAAAAATGCCCTTGCACCGAACATATTTTGCATGGCCTGTTTTACTTTTTTCCCTAAAAAAACCCTTGCACCATACTAATATTTTGCAATTATGAAAAATGCCTTAATGTGACTTAATTGATGCAGGAAAATTCTCTTGCACCAACACTGCTCTTTTCATAACAAAACCCCTCCTTTCCAGGCGGGTTGGATTGGGGGACTCATGCGTGGCCTGTTTTACTTTTTTCCCTGAATTGGCTGCTAGAGACAGCGCAGGTGAATGCTGGGAAGCAGCTGAAGGGTCACGTGGTGCTGGAATCAGAGCTGCCAACATAATGGTGGTCTGTGCTGGTCAGCGACAAACCCCCTTTAGACCTATGCTAAAATGACTAACCTAACCTAACCAAACTTTTTTTATTTCCTCCGCCCCCAAACCCCCTTTAAACCTAACCTAGCCTAGCCTCTAGCCTAGCCTAACAGTTTTTCCTTCTTCAATATATGATAATTAGAAAACCCGGGAATTCAGTCTGTGTGGAAATAGAAAAGTGCACGCTTAAAATTGTTGGCAGCACCGTATGGAATGGACCAATGATATGCAAGGTCATTGGCAGCCAATGGGAGAGTTGGTCTGCAAGCCAGAGCCGAACATCACATGTGGAAATCCAGCAAAGGGGAAAACTAAACCCAAAAACAAATTTTAGGTCACACAATAAGCTCCTCCCACCAATTCTATAATGAGACCAGGAAAATGGAACTTTACACCCCATGCGAGTTCCTCACTCCAACGCTCTAACTCCCTCCCCTAGCGGCGGAATTTGAACTACTAGCAGTGACGATGGCGCCATCTCTTAAGCAACTGATGAAACAGAAAAAATAATTTATTTCTTCTTTATTCTCTTCTTCTCTTCCTTTCCCGTCTCCTTCCTCTCTTCCTCTCACCTCCTCTTCACCCTACCTACCTATTTGAGACCTATTCCTAATAGTAAATTTTGGATTGACTGGGATTTGAACTCAGGACCCCTAGCATTATAGCTAGGAGTCTTAACCATTACGCTACAAGTGAATGTTGAGCAGTGAAGGAAGCTTTCGTATATTTGAGTTATGATAGGGAGGATTTCACGAGTTTTAACGCAAGAATCGGTTTTTATAATTTTGAGATAGACCTATTTTATTAGTTATGAAAAGAGTAATGCTGATGCAAGGGAATTTTCCTGCATCAATTAAGCCACATTTTATGTTATAATTATGAAATATTATATATGGTGCAAGGGGATTGTTTGTAATGTGAAATAGCCTATTTTGTTGCAAGGGTCATTTTTTATAATTGTGAACTATTATGTTGGCTCTGAAAAGAAGCAGTTTTGGTGAAAGGCTCATATCCCTGCAAGTCATCTTGCGGGTGGCATACTATTAACGTCTAAAACTCTTCGCTGAACAATGGAAAGTAGGTTGCAGCGCTTGCATTGGCTTGGAAGCCAGGGGAAGCAAGCCAGCAGGCGACGATGGGTGGAGCTTCAATGATGCACAACCTAAATTTGTCTTTTGCCTAAACATTGCCAATTGCCAACCATACATCCCCAAAATGACTACCATCTAATTTCACGAACACAGAGCATGTAATCTCATTAAAATAATGGGAAAAAAGGTAGAATCGTTCTCACCCGAGTTCACCACTCACCACCCACACTCGTGGAAAATAGGGGTTTTGGGTGGGGTGGAGATACATCTAGCGGTGGCATTTTAACTACTAGCAGAGTAGCGACGGTAGCACGATCTAGTAATGAACTGGTGAAACAGAAAAATAATTTATTTCTCCTTTATTCTCTTCCTCTTTTCCTTTCCCGTCTCCTTCCTCTCACCTCCTCTTCACCCTACCTACCTATTCGAGACCTATTCCTAACCGTAAATTTTGGATCGACCGGGATTCGAACTCGGGACCCCTAGCATTATAGCTACAAGTCTTAACGCATTACGCCACGAGCGATTGTTGAGCAGTGAAGGAAGATTTTGTATACTTGAGTTATTATAGCGTTCATGAGTGTTAACGAAAGAATCAGTTTTTATAATTTTTATACATTTTGTTAGTTTTGAAAAGAGTAGTGTTGGTGCAAGGGAATTTTTCTGCATCAATTGAGCCGTGTTTTATGTTATAATAGTAATAAGTAAGGAGCACTCGAAAGAGCATTTTAATGTTTTATGTTATAATATGGCGTTTTTTAAAATTGTCATATAGCCTATTATGTATGGTGCAATTAATTGTGAAATATTTTGTTTTTTGAAATGTTCTGTTAGCATATTGTAACAAGGGCTTGTCGGGGTTCAAAATCAGAACACCAAGTTTCTAATTGAAGGATGGAGGTTTCTTTATTTCCTATAACAGTGATCTATACAGTCAGAAAACTCCGGAATGTTCTCCAGTTCACTCTTCCGTTCGGTGCTCACTTCCATGTCACAGCACTGTCCCAGTCCAGTCCAGATCAGCTCACCAGCTCCTTCGTCCACCAGTCCCTCCGGTCACTAGTTCCCCGTTGACTAGGTCTTCCGTTCGCTGGTCTCTCCGGTCACTGGCTCCTCAGCTTCCCAAGTCACAGTTACTTGAGGTCGCACTGATCAGTGCTCTCCGTCCAGTTCACACTCTCTCGACTCTGATTTACTGACTGTCCGTGTCGCCTTGCTCGCCCCCTTATATAGTCCCGACGAATACTCTGGAGCCAATGTCTCGAAAGTTCTGCCCTCGTGGAGTCTAGAATGCCCGCGCGGTGAGCCACCACACCCCTGAGTACGTGGCCCCTACTCCGGCCCCTCCCACGAGCGGGCTTAGTCCACTCATCGTGTCGCGTCACGCCCACAAGCGCCTCACCTCCCGCCCAATAGGAGAGCGCGATCTTCCTAGAAGTCTGTCATTCTAGCGCTTTCTGGGCGAATCCTGGGCTTTGTGTACGCCATTTTTTATAATTCTGAAATACAATGTTTGGTGCAAGGGTATTTTTTTATTGTGAAATAGCCTATTTTGTTGAAAGTGCCACAGTTATAATTCTGTGAAAAATTATGCTTGGTGCAAGGGTATTTTTTTATTTTAAAATATTATTTTGTTTTTTTTTAATAGCTTTTAATAATAGTGAAATATAATGCTTGGTGCAAGGGTCTTTTTTATTTTAAAATATAATTTGTTTTTTTTTATAATCGTTCCCCATAGTTTTTTGTAATTGTGAAAGATTATGTGGCGCCATTACGTTGGCGTCGGTGCAAGGGAAAATCTTTTTAAATGTGAAATATTATGTTGGCTCTGAAAAGAGCCTTTTGGTGCAAGGGTATTTTAATTGTGAAATATTATGTAGGCTCTGGTGATTGCAATTGCATTGAATATAAGTTAATTTGCATATGCGTATAACACAGTGAGCTGCATTACTGGTGTTGAGTAGCGGCCGGCGGGTGGCTAGGAGCGGCCGGCGGGATAGGGGAAGCGGTCAGGCGGGGAAGAAGCCGGCGGGCGAGTATGTAGTGGAAAGGGGACTAGGGTGAGACCGATTCTACTCTTATTCCAAAATAATATTAAAAAGCAGCAAATTTGGGAAAAACCAAATATCGGGTGCCAAATAGGCTCCTCCCATACTCGCTATCGGGACCCGCCCGGGAAGGAGGGGTTTAGGGCGGGGACTAACTAAATGAAACAGTGGGAGACATCTAGTAGGTAATGGTGGAATTAGTAGTAGCGGCGCAGAGACATCTGGTGGAAATAGCAGAAACACAAGAAAATTAATTTTTTTATTTTCTCCTTTTATCTCTTTTCTCCTCTTCTCCTCCCTATTACCTCCTTCCTCTCCTTCACCCTACCTACCTATTTGGGACCTATTCCTATCCTACTAATTTTCGCACCTACGGGGGATTCGATCCGGGGACCGCGAGCGTTCTAGTCCATCGCCTTGACCACTACACCACGAGGCTCGTTGGAATAAAAATCGAGAAAACTTCTAGCCTTTGTACTACAGAGACGTGTAATACATGACGAGTAATAAGAATGATAATGTTCTTGTAAATACTTAGGTGGGTATATTTGGTACAAGGGGCATCTCGTATTTTGAATATTTGGTACAAGGGGCACTGTCGCATCGTGGGAATCGTATTTTCAATAGGGGTAGTGTTGACTGTCGAATGAAGGCGGGGAGACGGTCGGGAGTACGTTCGGGAACGGTCGGAAGAAGATCGGGGCGAGAGGTCGCCGGCCGACAGCTGCTGTCGCCATGGCAACGGAATGCGGGATGGGCGGAGCCTATTTAGCACCCGATACTTGGTTTATGCCGCAAATTTAAAGTGTTACTCACATGGTGGAGGCAGGTAACCATAAAACAAAACATCCCCACAAGATGACTGACTTAAGTCTTCACACAGCATTAGCCTCTTCACAAGAGGTGCAATTCCATAATATTCTGCTTCATGACGAAATGCACGAATATCCACACTCAGATCTATGTCTCTTGTTCTCAAGTAATTCAAAATCGTAGCAAACAGTTTAGGATCTCTATCAATAAATATTGCTCCCATTTCATCCCTTAGACTTGATATTCTACCACTCAGAAGTGCTGTGAAGAACGAATCCGGTACCCACATCAAGGTATGACGTGAAGTTGAAAATCTGGAACATAAACACCGAATGAGCAAAACGGGCTTATTCTTCATTAACATTCTTGTCATTCAGCCAAGTTACATGGTTATTTTGTACTAATCTTCCTTTTAAATGATAAAACTAAACACACTAATTAGCAAAACATAATAGCACCGTTACCATCTGAGAACTGTCAAGAAAATACATATGGCTACAAAAGGAATAGTATGGAATGGACAGTAGAAACAATGATACCGGTAATTACCTTGTTCCACCAACATTCAGATGAACAATATCACCATTATGAGTAGGGTGGAATGATGCCATTATTAATCACATTCAGGCTGGAAATACGAGGAGGAAGCGCGAATGAAATTAATGAAGCTGACAAACTAGAAACTAGCAGAAAAAGTTCGTCTGACATGGCCCCTAGATCGGCAATGGTGTATGCTGTACTATTGGCGGCAGTGAAGCCACGTTGATGCACGGACCGCCATATTACTACACTGTAGCAGCTGATCGAGTACAAGCCACAAGAGCGTTACAGCGATGTGAATTTTAGCATTTTAGCTAATAATGTAATTGGACTGAGGAGTATAAATACTTTTTCTAAAATGGTGAATACCTGTGTAGTATTCGGGTGTAATTTTTCATACTACGACAGAAAGAAACAAGGAAAGGATCACGTTTCAATACATTCCTAAGTAGGCCTTTCATTATTATTGTTAGCCCAGTGGTGCCCACAGGGAGGGGGGTTAAGACGCAGACTGCGTCATTGAAATTTCTGGGGGGGGGGGGCAAAATATCATTTATGAATTTTCTGGGGGGGGGGTTGAAAATTGTTGCAAAATTAGAGTTTTGTATGTTAAAAATAAATACAGTCAAGTTCTATAACTTCAAAAGGTCTCTTCTAATTCTTTATGAAGATAAAGATGAAGAATTTCGACAGCCACGGGCACCCATACCCGGGGGCGGGGGGGGGCGCAAGGAAAAAATGTATATTAATAATTATTATAGTCAGGTGTTATTCTTTTAAGACAATTATTTGAATTGCAGAAGTTTTACCAAATCAACAACATGGAAGCAGAATTCACAGTGGATTAGGAAAGGGGGGTTAAGGGGGTTTGGACCCCCAAAAGTCAAAACCTAAAATTCTATATTTGTATTTTTAAAAAAAATATTTAATTAAACAAGATTTGTTGGTGTGTCAAATATGATATAGCAGTTATTTTCTTTTCATAACATAATGAGTAGGCCTATTATGTCCACTGTTCCATGTGTTATTCAACTTTTCTTATAAATAGTAATAAGTATTATAACTTAGGTAACAATTTATTGTTTAAGTTGCCATGTCATAGAGTATAGTAAACAAATTTGCTAACTAGTTTTTCAGTGTTAAAATAGCGTAAAATGTGATTTTCATTAGTTCAACATTTAAAAATTTCCCGGGGGTGGACACCCGACTTAGGTAACATTTTCTTGTTTACATTGGCATGTCTTAGAGTATGGTAAACAAATTTCCTAACTAGGTTTTGAGTCCTAAAATAACGTAAAAGGTGATTTTCATTAGTTCAGTACTTAAAAATTTTCCGGGGGGTGGACCCCCACTTAGGTAATGATTTCTTATTTACATTGGCATGTCTTCGAGTATGGTAAACAAATTTCCTATCTAGTTTTTCTGTGCTAAAATAGGGTAAAATGTGATTTTCATTAGTTCAATATTTAAAAATGTTCTGGGGATGGACCCCGACCCCCTTTTTGGGGGTATTCTAAACCCCCACAGCACTTCCGACCCTCCCCGCAATTATTTTATGGCTACGTCATTGTTGCACTTATTATATTATTAATATAACGTTACAAAGTGGCCCAAGAAGTAAAAAGCGACAAAAATTAATTAATTAAAAAAATTGCCCCCCCCCAAGAAAATATCATATGGGCGCCCTTGTCGACAGCCAATTGGGTTGAGGGTGAGCAATGAAGTTTGGGGGGGTGAGTCATGACGTTTGGAGGGGTGGACACCCCTGGTTAGCCATTTCATGCATTATACATGCTTTAGTTTCTAGGAATGTACTATATGGTTGTAAATAACCATAACCTAATATTGTTAACTATTTCATACACTGTAAATAGTCATATATTACTTTAGCATTTAGAAATTGCAAATAAACTTAACCTCAATTTATGCGTATTTTTTGCATTGTAAATAATATTATGCTTTAGTTACGAGGAATGTTTTATATTTTTATAAATAACTGTAAGCATACATTGATAGCTATTTGTTGTATTATTCATACTTCCTTAAGAGTTTTTTAAATTTTGGATTTTTTATTTTGTATCTCTAAATGTTTTATTTTTTCTGATTTTTTAAATTTTGGATTTTAGGATTTTTTATTTTTTAAATTTTAGATTTTTTATTTGTTAAATTATGGATATTTGGATTTTTTACATTGGATTATTTTTTAAAATTTGGATTTTCTAAATTTTGTTTTTTTGAATTTTTTTAATTTTGAAATTTTTGATTTTTTAATTTTATATTTTTAATTTATTTGTATTTTTTAATTTCGGATTTTTAGACTTAAAAATTTGGATTTTCGATTTTTTAATTTGAATTCTTTGATTTTTTTAAATTTTGGAATTTTTGGTTTTATTAAATTTTGGATAAGCTTAATTATTGAGTTGATTGTTTTCTGTGCAGTCCGTTGCGTCACACCAAACGAATTTCGTGACGATTTTGTCCGTAACGCAAGCTCTGGATTTAATCCTACCGCGGCTAAAGAAGTTTCACATCAAAAACCTAATTTTTAGCAAGTAATAGGAACCAATACTTGAGAAAAATAGGAAGAGGACGTGCTTTTTCAATGTGGTTTCAGTGTGTTCACTAGTGGATACAAAATTTCCAATAGAAAATTGTGAAAATAGACTTTAATCTAAGTTCTCGTGATAGTTTCCCATTGAATTACGTGTAGTTCAATGAGTGTCTTCAGGTGAGGCAAGATGGCGGCATAGCGCAAGGCTAGGCTTCACCGCCGTGACCCAGATTGCCGGGCTGTGCATGGCCCACAGATATGGCCCCTAATCAACTAATCAAGTACGACAATCGAGAATTTTTTTTCGATATATATCATACGGGGCTCTTTTTCGTTTTTGTTTACAATAGATAACACAATGACGGCCTACCAAACTGACCATCTTTCCTTTGGCAGAATACAAAATTAATAGCAATTTGTTTCATACATAGATAATTACAACTCCAAATCATATAAATAAGGGAACTAAATGCATGAGCAATAAAAAGATCGTAGTCAATCGATATATTTTGGTCGATATATTGATGTTTCAGTTGTCATGGCAACTGACATAGTTGTAAACAAAAATGTAGTGTTTGTTTGCATTAACAGTATTATAAACTCTCTCTCATCATGATGTTTATTCAGAATGTACAAATAAAGGATGGAGAATATACGAAAACTATATATTCTATGGTATAGTATTGATTTTTATTCCCAAAACCATATAATTTTTTCAATAAATTAAATTTAGCTACCAGGTGAGAGAGTAGTAGTAGTAGTAGTAGTAAATGATTTATTTTGCCTGGCAGAGTTAAGGCCATAAGGCCTTCTCTTCCACTCAACCAGGTTTCAGAAAATATATACAATGTAGGTTTACATAAATAGCAAATTAGTGAATAAGAGACTTATGACTAATACTAAGACTAAGGTTAAGGCTAATCATAATAATAAATTAAATAAGTAAAAAGCATAGGTTTCATAAAAAGCACAGGCTTCATAGAGAGCGTAAGTGTCATAAAAGAAAATAGTAATAATGTTACAAGTAAAACAAGGAATATGTAAAATTATGTTATAATGGAAATTTAAGTCTAGCTGTAGATACGTTATAAGGAGACTAAGTAATGTTATATACAGTGAAAGATGGAGTGACTACAAAGAGCTAGTTCTGTTCAGTGGCCAATAATTGTTTAATAAGCGCAGATTTGAAAGAGTGTACACTCCGACTACCCCTAATATCTTGTGACAAGGTATTCCAAGAACGGGCTGTGGCTATGGTGAATGAATGAGAGTATGAGGTTGTATGATGACTAGGAATTGATAACAGAGAGTTGTGCTGCGAGCGTGTACCATGATTATGGTAGGAGGATAGAAATGTAAATCGGGGAGCCAAGTAAAGAGGTATGGAAAACTTAAGAATTTGGTATAATAAGCACAGGGAGTGGACCAAACGTCTATTATGCAAACGAAGCCAAGACAGTTGCTTGAAATATTTTGAGACATGATCGTGGAAACGAATGTTAAAGATAAAACGAACACAAGTATTATGAACACGCTGAAGTTTCTGTGACAATTCAACACTCAGATCTCCATACAAGATGTCGCAGTAGTCGAAATAAGGCATCACTAGGGTCTGTATGAGGGTTTGCTTTATTCTAGTAGGAAGGAAGTTTTTCAGTCGTTTTAGAGCATGCATGATAGAGAAAGCCTTTTTACATATATGCTTGATTTGGGAATTCCAATTCATGTTTGAGTCGAGATAGATACCTAGATTTTTTACTGTTTCTGTGTAAGGGATAATTGTGTTGTTCAGTGTCACTGGTAGCAATGTAGCCTTGTTGATGGATGACACGAGTCTTTGCTGTCCTAATACAATAACTTGGGTTTTGCTTGGGTTAAGTTGTAAGCCAAATTTGTTTGCCCAGTTACCGATTGATTGTAGATCTTCGTTAAGGAATGTTACAGAGTCATTAATTGCATCGGGAGGTGAGTGAATATAGATCTGAAGGTCATCTGCGTACAGGTGGTGTTGGGAGTGTCTTATGTGACTAGATATATCATTTATGAATACGGAGAATAAGAGAGGCCCTAATACAGACCCCTGGGGAACGCCTGCCTTCACACATCGCCACGATGAAGAGCGCTTGTTATCAGTAACACATTGCTGACGGCCGCGAAGGTAGGATTCCATCCACGTGATTGCAGTGTCAGACAGATACAAAGATTTCAACTTTGCAATAAGAATGTCAGTATCGACTGTGTCAAATGCACGGGAAAAGTCAAGAAGGGATAATACAGTCAACTCACGTCTGTCCATGGCCTCACGAGTATCTTCAACGATTTTAAGGAGTGCAGTAGAGGTACTGTGATAAGTCCTAAAGCCAGACTGGAGTGGATCGAGCAAGTTGTAAGTATGTAAATAGTCAGTAAGTTGTTTGTGAACAATACGTTCTAGTGCTTTAGATAAAGTAGGTAAAATACTAATAGGTCTGTAGTCTGTAGGAGTGCTTGGCCGATTTACTTTAGCAATAGGTCGAACGAGTGCATGTTTCCATTGTTGAGGAAATGTGGATGTAACAAGTGAAGCGTTAAATATGTGAGTTATGGTCGGAAGGATGATATCTATGATTCTGTTTAGCATTCTTATACTTATTCTGTCAATGCCCTGTGAATTAGTTTTTACCCGTTGAAGAGCTTTCTTTACTTGCATGGGAGATACGTGAGAGAAATAGAATTTTTCACGATCTGGTGTAGGTAAGGTTGTCAGTTCAGCAATAGCTTGTCGTTTAGTTGCATTGTCTAAGGTTCTGATAGGCACTGACGTAAAATGCTCGTTCAGTTCGTTGAGAGATAAATTGTCAAAAGAACAGTCAGTTTTTTGTTTACATAGTCCCATTGTACGTAAGTTTTTCCATACGTCACAAGTCGTCATAGTTGGCACAACAAGTTTGTGTCCATGTTGTATTTTAGCATTACGTATCATTTGGGTCGTCTTATTTCTGAAACGCTTATAGTGTTGCCAGTTTTCATCACATTTATTGTGTTTATATTTACGATATGCCGCGTCTCTCCTTGTCATATATTCACGTATTTCTTCAGTCATCCATGGTGCAGGGGGACGGGTTACTCGTTTAGTCTGTAACGGTGCGTGTTTGTCATATAGCTGTATTATCAGGTCATTGAGAGCTTGTACTTTTTCGTCAACAGTGCGCAGATTCCATATGGAGTGCCAAGGCAGTTGCAGGGCGTCTTCAGTCAGTTGCAGTTCGTCTATATTTTTAATGTCTCTGTATGTAATGAATTTGGATTCGCGTTTCGGGCACTGCAACGAGTATTCGACGTAAATTAGGTCATGTGCTGAAATTCCAGGTACAGGTAGTTGTCCATGCGTTATAACCCTATCTGTTTGCGAGATCACTATTAAGTCAAGTAAAGTGTCTGCAGTGCCAGTGTGGTGTGTCGGTTGAAGGGGCAGAATGGTCATATTGCAGGATTGGAATATAGAATTTAGCTTCAATACATCTGTTGAGTTAGCCTTAATAAGATCTGTATTGATATCACCTAGGAGGAGTGTGTGCTCATAATAGGGGGTTAAGTCAATCAATGCATTTTCTAGATCTGAAAGGTAACCGATTCTGGGTGGTCTATAAACTATGCAAATAAGACATTTTTGTGTACCAGCGTAAAAAGGTGTAAAAAGTTTAATTAACTGGTTGAACAACCATGAAAATAGTAGATTGTGGCTTGCTACATTACTGGTTTGTTTGAAATTGCCTGTAGGCCTCCTATCTTATCTTTTTTTATTTTCAAAATCTTTCTGCCCAATGCAACTTCCCATAATGTTGGGCTGCCCTACGACAATGCATACCATACCAAATATAAATTTTGAAGTTCATTTAATTACGTTACTGAAATAAAATCATTAAGCAATACATTTCTGTGTACCTAATTGTATATTTTCTCCACTGATTAGGCCTAATTAATTGTCCCTTTGCACAGATTTATAGGCTGTACGGTACGTTTATGGCAATCAAGCCAAATAGGCCTACTTCCTCATATATTTGAAATTAAAATAAATAAGTTAACATTCAGTTATAAATAAGATATAGGCTATAATAGTTGATAATTGTATTGACAACTGAATGTATTCTTTTACAGATAAAAGAACAAAGGTATAATGATGCTATTCAAGTATTAACAAATGTACTTGAAACTAATCAGCCAGTAAGTAATAATTTTAATAATCTTACTTCAATGACAGTAACTTACCACAGAGTGCATTACTATGTGTGTGTTCTCTTTTAAAGCAGAAGTAAAGAACTGCAGTAAATTTACATTTTCCTGCAGCAACAGTGAAGCACTTCTAGATTCTCCTTAAAGGAAAAGTAAACTAAAAATTCAGTATCATTTTCTTCATAGGATTGAAAGAGAATGTTTTTAAGAAATGATATTCACTGTTAGAAATGTTTTACACCTTCACATTTAATCACAAAACTAATATGTTTGTTGTAACACGGTGGGTGCGTGACGTCACGCTTGACGAGTGCTTGACTCAGTCTTGCCCGGTGAAAGATAGTTCACAGCATTCTGTCTACTGTTACAATTTTTTAGTGAGTGTCTGTTCAAACAATGGTTTATTGTTGTGTTGTGGGGTGTACAGTCGGTCAAATAAAAAACGTCGGACTCGTATGCAGTTAAAATTAAAGTTTTAAGGCATTAGTTCACAAGTTTCCTATAAAAAACATAAAATACAGGTCATTTTCGGAACATATGAGACCATGCGACAGGAGGGAAAAAACGAACAACGAGGGAAAAAAATGAACAACGAGGAAAGCTCAACACATGATATTCAACTTAATGTACTGTCATAATTCATTTTGCTTTGTGTCATCGCCATATACAAATGCTAGCTTGAGAGAAAGTGTAGTTAGGGCTGTAATTGACCTGCATTTTTCGGCCTCTGAAGCAGCGAGAAGGTTCCATATTTATGAAAGAGCAGCTCAGTGGTGCGAACTTTACTATAATGCGACCGGAAGTTTTCATAGGAAGCGTGGATCTGCGGAAGACCGCGTATTTCAATGCTTGATTGGTTGCAGAAGTTGAGCGTAAGTAATTGATTTTGCACTAGAAGTACCGGTATTATAAAATAAAATCTTTAAAAAATGCTCCTTGAATAAACATATTCCTCGCGAATCTATTAATTATTAATATTATAAAAATTTGCAACCAAGAATATGGCGGATTTGAGGCATATAGCCACAGCCTTCTATACATGTTTGTTTTGGAACAAAACTGACTAAATAATCAAGAAAATACATGGATAGACAAGAGGCGTGTGTGAACCTAACCTTAAGTCTTCCTGTACATGCGCATATGCTCGTTCGTGATACTTAATCAAATACCGCCCGACGTTTTTTATTTGACCGACTGTACATACTCATCGTCGAAGAGTGATAACACACTTAAAATATCTTTCCATCGATTTCCCAACAGAGATAAGTCGAACGTTATAAGCAATGGCTGATAAAAATAAAAAGAGAAAAATTTGTTCCTAGTAAATACAGTACGGTTTGTTCACAACATTTTGAAGAAAAAGATACCGAGCTTTCGGCAGAGTTACAAAAACAGTTAACTGGAGAAACCCTGCAATCTATTTAAAAAAGAAGTGCTGTGCCATCACTTCTTTTGCGTGGGAAATCTGAAACACCACCAATTAAGAAAAGAAAATTGTCGTACTTGAGGAAGAAGGAAATGAGAGAGTTGTTGCAAGATTCGAACAGTAATCCATCAGTATCCGGGAATGGACAAATCATGAATGTGGAATCTAGTATTTATGACGAAAATTCAGTTTCTAACAGTGTAGGCGTTCAGTGTGAACTAGGAAATGAAACTTATGTCAATGTTAGCACAGATTCATTGAATGTTTCTTCTAGAAATTGTGATTTAGATAGCTCTTTTAGCATTTCAGACATTTCTACTACCGCAAAAGATGATTCTGAATCTGAAAGTGGCTCTGTTCGTATCTTGAAAAACATTTAGTTTTTGAACTGTATTAACTTAACTCTAACTTAAGTATTAACTGATAACGACTGGCAACTAGTGTATCTTTATTTATAATAACGCTATTTATAAAACGCTATCGAATGAGGCATGTTGTGTTATACAGTCTACAACCCCTTTCTGTTCACAAATTACTTCACAGTCCCAACAACACACACTCTCGTGGACCGTTTTCATATGTATACACAGCCCACATTTACACCATTCCGTATTTTCTTTTCTTCCTTGCAATTCTTTCAATAATTCCTTGTCATTTTCTTTTCATGTAATATTAATTTGTGAATACCGAGATTTGTCCTTATAATGTAACATTGCAGACATCTCTATCAACAACAAACACAAATGAGACTTTGTGGTGTATTAGAAACACACGCACGAACATTACAGCAGCTGTCATCCTGTCAGCGAGTTAGTCAATCGTGACGTCACAGGAGCTTTTTACTTCACCCGTACAAAGCGTAATATTAGGCCCCTGAAGTTCACGAGATCACCATTCGTTTCGTAATTCAAAGCTCCGTGCGATGAGATTAAAATTTAAAAATGTTATTTTTTTAGTTTACCCTTCCTTTAACAAAGTTTGCTGCATGATATTTACCATGTTTTCATGCAGAATTCAAATCGATCTGAATACAATCCCATTCCAATATGATCCTGTTTTCTTGCAATTTTCAATACGGTATTGAAAACAGTGTTTCCGAGAGATTCACATTTGATCATTAATGATACTTTTGCACCACATAAGCAAGGACATTGAGGACTAATCAAATGCCTGCTTTGGCGTATTGAGATCAAATTGAATACAGTAGTGTTTTCATGGCATTGAATACGATCTCAATCCGATCCAATCCTACTTTTTTGGTGTATCAACCTTGAGACTCATTTCAATCTGAATTCCCAGTATGGTAAGTGTATGGTGTAAGTGTACACTATGGTAAGTGTATTCAGATTGATTTGAATTCTCCATGAAAATGTAGTAATTATGGCATGACCCCTCCCTCAGTCATTAATTGCTGCATTGCTTCATATAACTGCTTTAAAACAGAATATAGTATTTTAGTTCAGAAAGCTCGAATGGTTTTCCAATTCACTTCAGTATACATAAATGTGATCGGTCTTTTTGTAGGAATATTCCTGTGCTGATACAGGCTACTGTATGTGCTTGCATAATTTGCTACCTCGTATTTTTGTACACCGTAATTTTTAAGTATTATTTTTAAGTTTTTTCTTGTTATGCATATTTATGCATTTTTTTACTTCCTTTGCCCACACCGTAGGTATTATAGGTAGCTCTGGGAGAAGTATTGTGTTCGATCCCAAAATTCAAAGTTGAGATTTTTAACATAAATTCATGTTTTGAGGTCCCCTCTATCCAAAAATAGGCCTACTATTTTCAGAAACATGTCTGTATTTTTATGTGTTTGTGAACAGCCTAGCTCCAGAATGAAAAATTGTATGAAAACAAAATTTTATATTCGGGTTAGGTATCTTCTGGGGATGTGACACGAAGATTGGCGATGACTTTCTCTTACCTTTAATAGCATTTTACATGAAGAATTTTATTATTATTATTATTATTATTTTAAAAAAAGAAATTTTTTTTATGATTTACTTGAAAAGGGCTCTAACAATTTTATTTAAATTTTGTAGATGAAGTGCTTATTCTAAGAGCTAAAACTTATTTGAATCATTTTTACCAAAAATTCTCTGAAGGGTAGTTACATGCCACCCACAGTTTGTAGAAACTCAGTCTTGCCTGGTGAACAATGAATTTCGTGCTTAAGCAATCGATGTATCAATTGCCACCCATATCTAAAATACTCTAGTCTATAAGGTTGTTACCCTAGAGAACACACACTTCCCACACAAGTATCGCAATATGCTCTTGTGGTAAATGTGTTGTTTCAGTCCAGAGCCGGACTCTCCCTGCTGGCTTACTGCTACTTCTACACACAGGACTTTATAAACGCAGCTGACTGCTATGAGAAACTCACACAACTCCTACCTGAGGAAGCGGAGTACAAGCTTTACTATGCCCAGTCTCTATATCAAGCTTGTCTGTACGAAGAAGCAATGAAAGTCACCTCTCAGATAGACGATCCAGCTTTTCAAGGAAAGGTTGGTATTTCATAACCACTAAATTATGTGCTCAATATATTTAAGAGTTCATATTTGTTGATTTATGTTACCGATTTCTATTCTCAGATACACTCCCATAAGCATTTAATATTTAAACAAGTTATTTTCTCTCTTGCAGATTAACATGGTCTTTTGGCCTGTTGGGTTTTTCTTGCCTCTGAAGTATAGTCACATTCAGTATGGAATAACACTTTGGGGAAATATTACATCTAGGGAAGTATTAAAGGTTTTCAAACTACAAAAAAGAAGTATTAGAATAATTGCACAAATAGACAGGAAAAAATCATGTAAACCCATCTTTAAGAAACTAAAAATACTAACAGTTCCATGTATTTATATATATGAAAGTATCAAACACATTCTCACAAAAAAAGGTAAACATCTAATGAAAAATTTTAATATACACCAGCACAACCTAAGAAATAAAGAAGACTTCTTCAGAACCTCACTCAGAGGAACATTAAATAACCGTTTAGTTGAAAATATTGGCAAAGAACTATATAACAAATTACCGGAGGCCATTAAAAAAAAGAATACTACATCTGAAAAGCTAAAAAGCACAAAATCTTACCTAGTGGAAAACGCTTTTTATAATCTTGCAGAATTCAAAAATAATTCAAAGGTATCTGTTTAATAATAAAAAAAATATATATATATATCTAGTATTGCATTTATTTGTACAATTCTGTGTTTTGTAAATCTCACTTTTGTACTACTGCTAAAAAAAAAAATTATTTTAGGGTAATTCTTTTGTTGTATTGAACTGAACTGCCTCTGAGGACTAGCTTTACTTTTCTGAGTGGCAGTCAAAACCGTATTTATATAAGTTACACTTATATTGTAATTTTGTAACAACTGTAAAAAATGTTGCAAATAAACTTACTTACTTACTTACTTACATTTCTTGCCTTAGATGCAAGTTGAAATATCAGGTTCTGAAAACCTAAGGTCAAGGCCCAACAGACCAGAATACCACTCCATAAAGTCAATTTACAATCAGCGTAATATTATAGTTTACAAATAATAGACCATCAAAGGCTGAACTGTGTTTAATTAATTTAAACACCAGAAACAAAAAGAGGTGACAGAATATGGCAATCTGTATGTATCATGACACCCCCCATCTCGGGAAATGTGGAGAAGGTCTAACATGCAGCAACATTACAGATATTTTAACCTAGCCAGGTTAATAATTATCTTGTATTGCCCAGACTCTTCAGGTCACTTGGGAATGGCTGTGTTCTGAGGCAGGCTTCCTGAACGGTCTGGTCCAGCACATTCCTTGGCATGAGAGTGATTCAGATTCTCCAAATCACTGACCCGTTACGACTATGATTGTAGTAGGACGTCTTAATCTCATTTCTCTCTCTCAACATTTGGCAGTAGAACAAAGAAAGCAGATCGTCAAGAAGCTGTCGGACTGTTCCGTTTAATGTCAGGACATGACTACCTGGCCCACCACCCCTACAGACTCAAGATCATCCAGTCCCTGTGTGTGTTCTGTGCCAAGGACAGGACACCATCATGGACCAAAGTGCAGACTTGGTGTATTTATATTGGGAAGCCAGAAGGAAGATGATGATCATATCAAATCCTGCCATTGGATAACTAACTAGCATTTGGTGGTTGTGCTCTTTTTCTGGATGGTTGTATTTTGGTAGGATCAGCAGAAATTGCTCTTTATTTGGTTGCTTATTGACAGGCAGCAGAGCCATGTTGGTGACTGTAAGTGTTTTCAATGAAGCCATTCAGCTTTGGATGGTGAGGAGAACTAGTGACCCATCTTATTCCCTACTCTAAAGTTTGAAGTCTAAAAGCCTCTGATGCAAAATGCAGGCCATTATCAGTGAGTACCGGTATCTTGTTGGATATTCCATATTCTGAGATTATCTGCTTCGATAACACAATGATTTGTTGTTAGTATATGGTGATGGTAATTTCCTGATAATGGGAAACTTGGAATAAGAATCTATGACATGCTCAAGTCAAACAGATTGTCTCCTATAACTTGCCATGGACCAAGGGGAATCTCATGCTGTATGATAGATTTCTTGATCTGGCAGTTTTGATGCACTTGGCCAGACTTTTAATATCCTTATTGATATTTGGCCAAAAAATGCATTCTTGAGCTCAGAGTCTCGTGTCTCGATGCCTTGGTGTCCTTGATGCAGTTTATGGAATATACAGTGTGTTTCAGAAAAATGTATACACACTTTGAACTGTTATAGAAAATGTATTTCCCGTCCTACAAGGTTAAATTTCTGGGAGAAAGTAATGTTATATTTCCTCAACAGATGGCAGCAGAATAGATTCAACAATCATCCAACAAATGTGCCATAATCATCCAACAATGAAAAGTACCAAACAATGCTTGCTCATTCCATATTCCCTGGCATTCGTGCATTAAACGGTTTTATTACCAACAAGGTGGCACTCCGATGCACTGTCATAAAGACATACGAGCATACCTGGACCGAAATTTGCCAAGGCAGTGAATAGGACGCAGGGAGCCAATCAAATTTCCTGTACGCTCTCCAGACCTAACGCCGCTGGATTTCTTATGGGGCACAGTAAAAGATGTGTTCAAACATAAACCGCATAACCTAGTCACACTTTGGAATGAGATTCAAGCGGTGTGCGCAGAAATCTCTTTGGACACTTTGGTACGATGTACGGAGTCAGTGGTGACTTGTACTCAGAAATGTATTGATGCTGAAGGCTACGTTTTGAACATTAATCACACTAATCACATTAATCACACTTTCATCAGAAAGTCATTTATTTAAGCTTTCCATTTCCAGAAATTTAACCTTGTAGAATGGAAAATAGATTTTCTATGACACTTCAAAGTGTGTATACATTTTTCTGAAGCACTCTGTATATCTCCTTAGTGGTTCAGGTATCGATATTTCTTTGCCCTTCGTAATGAGAACATATCAATTGTGAATTCATCCCTGTAGGCCCAGAACTGATGTAACCTCATCTTTACCACTTTCAGTGAATCCGGCCAACCATTCATTACTGTTTGTCCTTAGTCAATTTTAGTGTTGTTGAATCCCATGTACTGTATGTTGAGGTCCAGGGCAACATGGTAACCATATTAATATCATTTCACTTCCAGGTTTGTTTTTAATTTCAACTTTGTATATCTGCAGTCTAGGAAGCATTCAATATAATCTAGGCAGGGTTGCTGTGAGGTTCTTTTTAACTGTATCATCTGGAGTAGTTTGTGATCACTCTCAAGCATGACTTTTTTCTGTATACGTACATGTGTCAGATAAATATAGACCAGAGGGGACAGCATTTTCAACATCTACTTTAAGACAGATGATTGAAATATTGAAATTCTAATTTTAATTTAGGTATTCACTTACTTGAATCTTTGGTGCAAGATAGATGGTGCTAAAAACTATCACAGTGATCAGATGCCTGATGGCTGGTGAAGACCATATGCTATGCACAATAGAAGTCCAGTGGCTTCATGTTCAATTCTCACTGTAAATCTGCTATGAACATGTTCACATGATATGAAGCCTACATGCTTACCATCCTGAGTGGCTGCAATAAAAAAATTATTATTCCATACAGTCTCACTTGCTTAAATTATATCACCATCATCATCATCATCATCTTCATATACACATCAGGTATTAGATTCTAGTAAATCCGTTACACTCTCCTGCCATAGTTTCAGTTGTATTTCTGACTTGAAGTTTGACACCCAGTAGATGTAGTGGCTTGCAAGCCTCTGGTCACTGATTACATTTCTTGTTTTCAGATCACAAAACTACAGGCAGCTATCAAGTATGGCGAGGAGGACCTAGCTGGTGCCAAGAGTCTTGTCGACAGCAGTCCAGAGGATGATCCAGACACTGAAATCAATCATGGCTGTCTTTTGTACAAGGTACTCCTCATAAACTCTTACATTTTTAATTCAATATACCATGTGTCCATAAAGTCATGTTACATTTAGACCGGTCACAGGAAATCAACGAAACAAGATAGAAATGTGAATTCTTCACCAAATGAAAGAAAAACTCTCGAAGTTCCCTACCTGTTCAGTGAAGTTCAATGTGGCTTCCATTTATTGCCCTACACACATCTAAACAATATTCAAGTTCTTCCCACACGGTTAAGGACGTCTGGTGTAACAGAGTTTTACTTGTGGGGTTATGTGAAACAACATATGTACAGTGAACGTATCAACGACATTAATCATTTAAAACAGAGAATCACAGACGTTATTCACTCTGTTACACCAGACGTCCTTGACCATGTGTGGGAAGAACTTTAATATCGTTTAGATGTGTGTAGGGCACAGCCATTTCATAATTACGGATGGTTCTAGTGTAAAGGAGAGGAATACCAGAGAACTTACCAATCATTAAAGAGGCTGTCTTCCTCAGTGTCCCTCTTGAGTTGATAGTAGCACAATAAAGATGTTGATAGTAGCACAATGTTAAATACATCTTCTATTCTTGCAAATTATAAAAACTATTTTTGTTTAGTACATATCATAAATAATAAACTAGAATTGGTTCTTCACATTCTGTAAAATTTACAATGCCTTCTCCTCCACACTGGGGGTACGCCGTAGCGTAGTGGTTGAGGTGCTGCGCTACAAACCGGAAGGTCGCGGGTTCGATCCCCGATGAGGTCATTGGAGTTTTTCAATTGGCCTAATCCTTCTGGTGGCACTATGGCCCTGGGGTCGACTCAGCCTCTAACAGAAATGAGTACCGGGAGCAATCCTGGGGCTAAAGGCGGCCGGTGCGTAAGGCTGACAACCTTACCACCTTCATGTGCCAACTGTCTAAAAATCCAGGAGCCTCAACCTCCTGGAACCCTCTGGGCCTCCATGGCCTGTAATAGGGAGCACTTTACTTTACTTTACTTCTCCTCCACACTACATACAAAGCATTATTTAAAATTTATTGTAAGTATTTTAAATTTGTTTTTCAAAATCTATTATGGGTGGGACATAATTTGTACACTGATTTTAATTATGCAAAACAAAAGTTCATTTGCTGTTCTGCTATTACTGTTAGGGCCTTAATGTTGTTATTAATGAAGGTATGAGGGATTAAATATAAATTATAAACTGTTTCCAGTTTGTCAGAACACTTATTTAACTCATCAATAATAAT
Organism: Ectobius pallidus; assembly: GCA_964059195.1. Classification (NCBI taxonomy): domain Eukaryota; kingdom Metazoa; phylum Arthropoda; class Insecta; order Blattodea; family Ectobiidae; genus Ectobius; species Ectobius pallidus. The sequence goes on from CAXKWD010000003.1 coordinate 201,759,098, forward strand.
GTAACAAAACTATCACCATTACGGGTGGGACATTACGGGTGGGACAAAAAGTCACTTGTTTGTTATTTTACATAGTAATTAACTACACATATTTTTTGAAGTTAATCTTATACCAAATTGTACCTTAAGATGTATATTTTCTCAAATGAAAATGGACTTAGCTGATTACTCTTGACTACTTGGTATTAAAGAGTGTTAAAATCAAGCTAAAAATGGCAATAAATAAGTAAATCAACAGATTTTACACATGAAACCGCTTCAGATACACCTAAGTCCTTAATATTCATAGAATTTGAGGTTTTAAACTTATTTTTGACCACCCAATTACAGTAATTTTATAACTTCTCTCTTTGAGGGAAAAATTCCAATATTTGATGAAATGGCTGGGCAACAAATGGAAGCCACATTGAACTGCACTGAATAGGTACGAAACTTGGAGAGTTTTCCTTTCAATTTGTGCAGATTTCACATTTCTATCTTCTTTTGTTGCTTTCCTGTGACTGGTCAAAACTGCACCATGACTTTACAGACACACGGTATTCATGGCTCAAATCATAACACATTAGATTACCGAAGCCAAAACATTTTTCCCCCAAAATTGCAAATTTTTCAAAACACAATCAAATTTCAAACAATTGTTCTACAGTTGTTAAAACAATTGTTCAATTCGAACATTGTTGAAATGAATGTTTAAACGGTTATTGGCCAATTGTTGGACAAACCTATTAACAAACTAACAAGCTTACAATTAACAAACATCATACCAACTATATAACAAGCTGAGAAACTAGCTAACTAACAAATGAACATATTAATGATAATGAACAAACTAACACTCTAACAACTAACAAACCTACAGACAAACTAACAAAGAATCCAACAGTCAGTTTTACAATGTTGTAACAGCCACATACATAATGAACTAGATATCTACCTGTATCAACAAAAATCATTCTATCCTACCTATCCATTAGCCTTCTCTTATAATCTGTCTGTCCATCATTGCCATAACTCCACTCTTCCTTATTTTTGGAGGTCATTCTCTTTTTCTTCTCCTTTCTGACATCCATTCAAAACCAATCCTTGCTAGTCTTTCTTGATCTGTCCACATCAGTTGTCCATACCATATTAACTGTTTTATTGAAATATCATGCAAGATATTTTTTTACAACATCTATTTCCTGTCTTTTGTCTCCTGGATATTTAAGTCGGGTGCCATCAATAGTCCATTTCCATTGCCAATTTTTTTTTTTTTCAGACCATATTATAATATGATTATTACTTGTGATGTAACTATATCATAATGATAGGCCTATTCATTTTGACACTGATTTCCATTTCAAAACTGGTATGGTATCGATTGTTATTGATGACTAAAGCCCGGATTTTCATGCACTATCAAACTTAAAAACATGCATGCATTCATGCACTATCGTATCTCCAAATATGCACAATGAAGGGCGAAACATGCACTATCAAAAATCCGCAATGTTCTGCAATATATTTCAATTTCTCTTAAAACAACATACAACAACGAGTTTTTCGAAATTCTTCTCACTTAAACTCGTGCGTTTATCAGTTAGGACATTCTTGAACGCAGAAAATGATATTTCTACTTCACAAAAAGTAACAGGTGCATACTTAAGGGAAGAAATTTGACTGAGGGTGAGATCGAATTCCATGTCTTGTACATTTTTTTTCTCCACATAATGCGTCTTTCACTGTTTTCAGATGTTTTAAGATCAGGATTTGAACTAAGTACCTTCTTAATTTTTTCCCTAACTGTCACACCCATTTCTCCACAGCACGATTCTAAAGACAATTAAACGTCTTCAACAATGGCAAGTGACTGACGAATTCAAGCAGTGAACATTCTGTTTAGCAGTTTTCTTTCAATGGAAGGTCGGCGAGTCGGCATTTTCTTTTGAAGCCTGGTATATTACTGTTTATTTAGGGTAAACAGTAGTTTGCACACAAGATCAGTAAACTATACTGTAGTTTACAAGCCTTGGTTTGCACTCTCAAATTGATGCAGGTGGCAGACTCTGTTGCCAAGTCAATCAAATAACAATGATAATACAATACAACATTTTTACGTTTCATTGAAAAGCCAAGATTTTAGGGAGGCACATTCACAATATGCACAGTTATGCATGGTAACTTGATATTATGCACTAAAACCAGAAAATGAGGGTTTATATGCATTAAAAACGTCTGAATATGCTACATTAAACCAAAAGAATCCAAAACATGCATTATGCATGAATTTTGCCATAAAAAGGCCGAAATATGCAAACATGCACGGAAAAAATATGGTTATTTGGAATCCATAAGTCATGTAATGAGTAACTACAAAGTTTGAGAAGTCTAACCAAAGAATATAAAAACATGCATTTGCATGGAAATCCGGGCTCTATTGATGACGGAACGATCTTGAAATTTTCAGAGCAGTAAATGAAAATGCATAATTAAACACCCTTATTTAAAATAAAATCAATTCTGTTCATCTTAGTTATAATGTTATACTATACTGAATTTATTTCCTGTGTTTTAATATGCGTTGTTTGATATTAATGCTCAAGAGAAGCGCTGCAAGCCAGCCATGTATAGGAAAAGACAAGAACTACAACAACTTATGGCAGAGCCATCTGTTTAATCAATTATGAGGTATTCTAAAAACCAAAATCTTAAACATTTAATTATGGTCAAACAAAACCAGTCGTATGCAACTATCCTATAATGGTAACTAAGACACTCGTATGAAAATTGTGAAATTCGCTTTCCTCGTTTCATAAAAACATACTCGTGTCCTAATAAATACTATTATAAGCTTCTTGCATAGTATACTATTGTACAGTAAAAGCTCCTTATTCGCAGGGTATATGTTCCATAAATATGCCGCGAATACAGAAACCGTGAATACGGAATGGTAATTTATATGGGATTATAGGGGATACGTTCCTAGGTGACAAAATAAAAAAAACAAATATATACAGTACAGTAAAAAATCAATTTAATTGAAGTTTTCGAACCAACCTTCCGATGCTTGAAATCCTCCACCTGTACAGTCGGTCAAATAAAAAACGTCGGGCAGTATTTGATTAAGTATCACGAACGAGCATATGCGCATGTACAGGAAGACTTAAGGTTAGGTTCACACACGCCTCTTGTCTATCCATGTATTTTCTTGATTATTTAGTCAGTTTTGTTCCAAAACAAACATGTATAGAAGGCTGTGGATATATGCCTCACGTCCGCCATATTCTTCCATGGAAGTTATTATAATTTTATTATAATGAATAAATTCGCGAGGAATATGTTTATTCAAGGATCATTTTTTAAAGATTTTATTTTATAATAGCGGTACTTGTAGTGCAAAATCAATAACTTACGTTCAACTTCTGCAAAAGCAATCTAGCATCGAAATACGCGGCCGGCCAGTCCTATGAAAACTTCCGGTCAGCTGCTCTTTAAGAAATATGGAACCTTCTCGCTGCTTCAGAAGCCGAAAAACCACCAGACTACGGCCTAACTGTAGTAAAAATAAACATTAATACATTACAGCCCTAAATACACTTTCTCTCAAGCTAGCATTTGGATGTGACGCAATGACACAAAGCAAAATGAATTATGACAATACATTAAGTTGAATATCGTGTGTTGCACTTTTCTCGTAGTTCATTTTTTCCCTCGTTGTTCATTTTTTTCCCTCCTGTCGCATGGCCTCATATGTTCCGAGAATGACCTGTACTTTATGTTTTTATAGGAAACTTGTGAACTAATGCGTTAAAACTTTAATTTTAACTGCATACGAGTCCCGACGTTTTTTATTTGACCGACTGTACATTCACCACTACAACTACCATCAGGTTCTTTAAAATGAGCGTAAAGAAGCTTTGCCTTCTCCCGGACCATTGGACCACTCAGGGGCACCCTTTTTTGGTTGCGGTCTTCGATCCATAATGACAACGCCACTTCCATTTTTGTAACGAATGTGAAAGACAAAACAATAAAACACGCAAAGCAGCTTTTACCATAGAACGGAACAGCAACATTTAAAAATATACTTTAATCATTGAGTAATAAGGTTGCTTTCATTCTGTTTGTTTACATTCTCAAAAACACCGATCGCGGCGAAGGCGGCTTATGTCAAAGTCCTCGGCGGTATCATTTAACAACAAAGGCAAAGTTGTAATAAGATCTACAGTACTGTATTTTACTTTTTTTATTAGTCCATTTGACGGCATTTACAAAGGATATTGGGTTGGATACCTATTGGAATCTTTTTATTATTATTAGATCCGCGAATAAAGAAATTTTTAGCCGCGAATATAGGAATTGGGTCGCATTTTTTTCATCCGCGAATAGTGAAAACGCAAACGAAGGAAGCACGAATAAGGAGCTTTTACTGTACACTTTACTAAATTGCCTTATTTCTGAATCATATAGAGCTATTGATACCTCACTCATACTTATTGATTCAGTATTCACATTGAGAAGTCAAAATGTCAACAGAAGTAATGAATATATGATTTGTTTAGTCATTTGCTTTTTTGTTTGTTTGTTTGTTTGTTTGATTCCCCCCCCCCCCCATTAGTTTAGTACTTTTTCAAGGTACAGGTAAGGGGGGGGGGGAAGCAGACCAACTAAAATATCTAAGTTGCCGATATGAGCCACTGTGCATGCCTAGCAGCATTCACAGGATAGCAGGGAATGTGTTGAAATTTGTTCTAGTGTCGATAAATTTGCTTAAATTGAGAAATAATTTTACGTAATTTGCATTGCTTGTGAAAACAAATGTTTCCATTACATCTTTTACATTTATTTACGTATCACAAGGCTCTGAAAACAGCTACAAGGGTCGGTCCGCTTTTTTTTCCCTACCTGTACCAGTACATTAAATTAAAAACAAAATTTTTTTTTTTGTTTTTTTTTTCCTTTAAATCGATTTTTTTTATTACAAATTAAAAAATAAAAATTGATACAAAATTGATACCAAATTATTACAAATACAAATAATATACACACAATTTGTACAATTTGAAAAGAGTATTATTTGCCCCGCATGAGCATAGCTCGTGTTCGGGGTCAGTTCAGTCATACTAAAATTAAATTTTGAAAATTATATTAAAAAGAAACATACATATTATAGTTTTAGGTAAAAAATAAGAATAAAAATAAATAAGATTGCTTATATGAAATAAATGCATGAACAAAGATACGAAAAAATAAATTACAGTAACATAACAGAGTTACAAACAAAATACCCAATGTTAAAAATTAAAAATTTACAGTTGAGAATGATTAACATAAAAAAGTGGTAAAAGTACAATTACAAGTTAGATTTAATCAAATCGAGTACTCTTTTTTTAAACAATTTATTGTTTAGTGGTATCATATTAGGGTTTCTTCTAGTAAAATTGTTGTACTGCCTTGGTCCGAAATTTATACTATGCCTTAGACCTACTTCTGTAGCACACTTTGGTTCGAAAAGAGGACAAGAGATATTATACCTCCTTGTATTATAGTAGTGATTTCGTGTTATGAACTTTTCATGATGTTTATGGAAATAATTTAATAAAGTGTAGGAGTATAATTGTTTAACATTCAATACGTCAAAATCTTTATATAAACTTTTAGATGGATAGTCCATTGATTTTTTTAAACATATCTTGATTATTCTTTTCTGCAACAACGACAATGGGTGAAGTGCAGTCTGACATATCCCACCCCATCCTATTATTCCATATTGTATAACTGATTGGACTAAACTTAGATATATTAGTCTTAAAGTACTCTGTGGCATAATGTTTCTTAATATAACAAATTTATATATAGTTTTCCGTAGTTTAAGACACAGATATTGAACATGTTTTTCCCACAGTAAATTTTGATCAATGATAACACCTAAGTATTTTACTTGTGTTGATGAACTTAATTTTGGACATTTACAATTAAAAGGGATAGAACAAGAGATTTCATGTAAGATTATATTGTGTTGTGCATTTATCGAGGAAAGTCCTTTAGAGTTTAGTGAAAATGGTAAATATGTTGTTTTATCAATGTTTAAAGATAGAAGGTTTTCATCGAGCCATCTTTTTATTTTGTTTGTTCCAATGTTAGCATTACTAAAAACGTGCTCCCAACTGTTTCCAGAAAATATGATTACTGTGTTTTCCTGTGTGCCTTTTCTTTTTGCATCCAGCATTAGACTTCCCCCCCCCCCCCCCATTTTCCTGCTTCAATTCTTTGTTAGTTACACTACTTTCTGCCAGAAGAGTGGTTTGTTAGCATTAGAGGATAAAGTGTACAAAGAGAATGTGTCACATAAATGACATAGTTAAATATACATGACACCAATTTTCTTTTTAAATATGCTGTAGTAATATGACAACCATATTGTGGACATCTGTAATGTTGCAGGAAGGACGCTATGAAGATGCTCTGCAGAAATTTAGCACAGCCCTGCAAGTGCTTGGTTACAATCCTCAGCTGTCCTACAACGTCGCCTTGTGCTACTACAGGCTCAAGGAGTATGCCCCTGCTCTCAAACATATATGTAAGTCACATAAATATAAGAAGAATTTAATCACATAGGCTTTCACAGCCGGAGTCTTTTGTTTAGAATCTTCCAGGCTGTTGGGATTGTTAATGAAGAATTCTTGCCTGAAAGTCCATCCCTCTTAATAACGAATTCTTCTAAGAAAGAATCATGTAAAACTACAAAACCAGTACCCATTAATGCATATACTGTATTGGCCTGAATATAAGACAACCTCGCATATAAGATGACCATGAATTTTTTTTGGATAGTTACGAAAAATAAATAAAATAGCTTATTAGTACATTTTGCTTCACATAAAACGGAATTTTGAAGTTCATGTCGTTACTTCTTCTCTCGCCTGTATTTACGTATTGAGACAATGAAGAAGCTTTCTTTTCCACATGGTCCGCCATGACTGGTGGTCAAACAAAGCTTTACATGTAGAGAGTTGAGAAGTAATGGTGCAGTACAAGCAGAAGCACGAATTCGGAAAAAATAAAATTCGGTGAATTTCTGCATGACTTTGACCTTGGGTGGGATGCACGTCATCATGTGGGGATTCCCGCTGCACAGCTGAATTCATGAATGGAGAGTTGTTGAAAGTGTTAGGCTGCGTGTATAAGACGGGTGTAGTTTTTATAAACACATTTTGAGGAAAAATCATTGTCTTATATTTGGGCCAATATGATAGTTATCCATATAATCCCAAAAGGTAACTTCTCCAAAACTATTATTCTAAAATGTATGTGAACACATTTAACGTTTTATGAAAACACTTTTAGTTTTAATATAAAAATTTTCATGTCAATAATAATTAGTGTTCGTCCATTAAGCAGATGCTATGCACTGTTACCCTTAAAGTCTATAAATGCTCATTTATCATATTTACTCAAATCTAATGCAACGTCAAGTGTAATATGCACCCCAATTTTGAAATTTAGATTATAAGAAAAAAGAGTTAATTGGTAAATGCAATGCACATCAATGGTACTATATTTTATTTTGTATTTTATTTTTTACTAGCTAACCCGGCAATGCTTCGCATTGTTAGATTTATGTATATATAGGTTAAGTGAACACAATTTAAAGTCGATTAGATGCATTTCTATAAATCATCAGCCGTCCAGCCAACGCGGTGAACGTATTTACCCATATATTCCACATACTCCTTCACCCGTAGTTTGCTCTGATTATGTAAAAAATTTAATCGTTCTGTTTCAATTTTGGCATACATGCAGTAAACAGCTGGGCGTAGGGGATGCGTTCGCTCCTGTCACGCAGCGGGCTCCGGTTCGAATACTGGTCGGGACAAGTTACCTAGGTAGGGTTTTTTTCCGGCATTTTTCCTCACCTGTGAGACAAAGGTCTGGTAATTTTAGGCCCTAGTGATCTCCGGATATCATCATCATCCCATCCTCGCCTTGTTCAGAGTGAGTGCGTGAATGACGTATCTCGTCCTATATGTTTGTGTTGTCTCGGAGGTGGCCCCGGCATTTGGCTGATCACTCATCCGGGAGGCCCTCCATGTCCTTGTCTGGTCAAAAAAGTATGTATGTGATCCATAGATAATCCCTCTCCCGACAGGTCGCGGCCCTGTAAGGCCCGGGCAACGTGGGTCGCTTAAATGACCCCAAAGGGAGGGGTAAAAACTAAGGTAAATATAGAGAGATAATATGGTAAATAGAAATTAATCAGGAAATTATATCTATTGATATTCTATGAACTACCTGGGGATAAAAGCGGCCGGTGCGTAAGGCTGACAACCTTACCACCTTCACGGCCCGATTGCCTGAAAATCCTGGAGCCTCAACTTCTTACAACCGTTCCGATTGTCTAAAAATCCGGGAGCCTCAACTTATTGGAACCCTCTGGGCCTCCATGGCCTGTAATAGGGAACACTTTACTTACTATCTTTCGCAACGCAGTCCTAGGCTAGCTATAAGAAAAGAGTTCAACTCTTAAGAATAGAACCCAGGACCTTTTAAATTTACTTATGTCAAAACATAGTTGATAATCATTTATAGGAATTCTATTGATAGCCTTTCTCATAATTTTATATCTATTACGTCTACATAAAATCACAGTGTCATGCCAAGCCACCTGTGTAGTTTTAAAAAAATAATGTTGTCATGGGGATTGTGTACATGCAGTATGAATTCCTTCTGGTGAATTTCATAACTTTACAATCCTATTTTGGCCCTTAGAGGCCCTTAGAAGCCAAAGATTTTGAAATCCTTTCTTAGTACGCCTCTAGAGTCTATGCGCAATATGTGTACCAAGTTTCACGTTCCTAGGCTGTATAGTTTTTGAGAAACTGTGATCAGTCAGTGAGTGAGTGAGTGAGTGGGTTTTGGCTTTTATATATAGAGATTATAACGGATTTTTAAGTGTCGATGAATAAAATTTGGTGTAACAGTTTAGGAGGGATAGTGGGGTGGGGGTGCAGGGCAATAGAAACCAGTACCTTCACACTGAACACATACTTGGTGTAAAAAGCTCGAGTGCCAAAAAACACTTTAACTTTACCCTGTAGCACACTAACTTCACTATTAGGTATATTTACCCAGAACAACCATTTCAAGGGGTATCCCCATCATTATCAGCTGATTCCAACTGGCCATCTGGCAGCAGGTGGATGAACTTGTTGACGCAAGTTCCCAGGGTAGGCAGCTTAATTTAGCTATTAAAAACTGTTTAATTCAAAAGTGCCCATATAGGTTAGATCAGCGTTTCTCAACCTATGGTCCGCAGACCACTGGTGGTCCGCGAAGATGGTGCAGATGGTCCGCAAACATAATTAAAAAATATAAAGCAAGTGGAAAGTAATGAAGTAAATTTTTTTCACATATTTCGTTATGATGACCTATAATTTATACCCCAAATATTAAGAATATAGGCCATCTTTTAAAAATGTCATGTAAAATTAGGGGTCCGTAAAATTTTTTAGACATTTTAGAGGTCCTCGGGTTCAAAAAGGTTGAGAAACGCTGGGTTAGATGAAAATGTGTATAGGCTAATATTTTGCTAACCTATAAGTTTGTATTGTATGTGTGTTTTTGTTAAAAATTGCATGTATCTTACCTTTTCTTATCTTATCTGAATATTATCTTTTTTTATCAAGTGTATTTGTAGGCCTACCTACTGTAAATGTTTTACTGTTCTGGTTAATAATAATAATAATAATGATTTATTTGCTTATAGACTTTTACAAGAAAAGTATCCAGCATCGTCACATTTAACATATTTTTAACACTTTAGGCATTTGATACATTTTCAATAATTAGTTACAAATTACACTAATTAAATATCATTAAAAGCTAATTATAAAATTACAATTAATGTCATATTAAATTGTATTATAATTCATTATAAAATTACACTATTAAACATTAAAAAAACACTATAACCACATTTTAAAATTCTAAAACTTTATTAATATGAGTGTCAATAGTAAATTAGTTAATTAAGCTAGAATTCATCTAACCTATAGAGACATCTTTGTATCAGATAATTTTTAAGTGCAATGTTAAAATTTCCTTTCTGTTTCTTTTTTATTTCTATCGGTAACTTATTGTACAGTAAAATTCCCTTACTTAACGGATCTTTGTATGTTGAATTTTTATTTATTGTCACCCTGTGGTAGTCGGTTTCACCTCTTGTGCAGTGAGAATGTATGTCTTTATTTACTGGGGGCTGTTTTTTATTCCTAACATATAGTATCACTTCATATACATACAGGCTAACTACTGTCAAGATTCTTTTGGTTGTAAATATTTCTTTACATGATTGTCTATTACTAATCCCATATATACATCTCAGGCTCCTTTTTTGCAACACTAGTATTCTGTCCATATTACCGTAGTTATTCCCGTTGCACCCCATACTTCTATACAATATTCTATGTGTGGTTGTATCACTCCATAATAGAGATTCAGAAGAATTTCAGAACTAAGGTAATTACGGAGGTTCCTAAGAAGGTATATGTTAGAATTAATCTTATTACATATTACATCTACATGATTCTGGTAAGTTAAACTTTGATCGAGATATATCCCTAAGAATTTTATGCATTCAATTTGTTCAATGTTTTAATCTTCAAGTCTGATATTTAATCTATTGTCATTTTGGCTCTTGTAATGTTGGAATAATAATAATTTTGACTTGTCTACATTTATTTGGAGAAGGTTATTTGTTAGATACTTTGAGATGTCTTTCAGTGAATTTGTAATATTTACTTCTAAACTTTGAAAGTCCCTACTCGAACATACAATTGATGTATCATCTGCATATGTAGTAATTTTGTAATAATTTGACTGAGGAAAATCATTTATGTAAATTAGGAATAGCAGTGGACCCAGGACAGATCCTTGAGGCACTCCTGAAATTACTGTCTCATATTGAGATTGAAAAGTTTTGGTACAGTTTCCTATTTTCCAGTATGTTTCACAACACTGTTTCCTGTGTAATAAGAATGATTTTAAGATGTCATATATTTTACCCCTGAATCCATACATCTCTAATTTCTCTAACAGCAGTTCATGACATACTGTATCAAATGCTTTGCTTAGATCTAAAAATATACCAGCTGTTTTATTGTCAATGTCTAGATTTACTAGTACTTCATGGATAAATTCTGCAGTTGCTGTTGTTATAGAAAATCCCTTACAAAAACCATGTTGAGTGTTAATAAGTATATTATTATATTTTAGATAACTGTTTATTTGCAGTGTTAATATTTTTTTCAAATATCTTACTAAATATAGACGTTAACGTTATGGGTCTATAGTTTGATACATCCTGCTTGCAACCCTTCTTATAAATTGGTCTTACTACACTAATTTTGAGTGCCTCAGGGAATATTCCTTCTTGTATTGAGTAGTTTATTAAATAAACAATGATGTTGATGAGTGCATTCATACATCGTTTAAGCATTACGGAAGACATACCGTCCCATCCACTAGAGTTCTTATTTCTAAAGCTATTTGTTACCTTTGTTACTTCAAAACTGTTAGTACTTTCAAGATACAATGTATTTGTGACATGTTCTCTAGCTGTTATCATAGGATGAGTTCTAGTTGTACTGTTAGTTTCAAGTCTTCTGTTACAATTAATGTAATACTTATTGAAAGTGTTACTAACTTGAATTGGTTCCTCTATTCTTTTTTCTTCATGATACAAGCAAATATTGGAATCAGTAATGTTTTGCCGTTTAACACCCGAATTTAGCATGTTCCACATAGTTTTAGTTTTATTTTCTGACTTGATGACCTTATCTGAGTAGTAATGGATTTTAACTTGCTTCAATGCTTGAGTATATTGTTTTTTACATTGTTTATATATTGTATTGTATATTTCCATTCTAGTACTATGGTAGTATTCATACATCTCTTTCATTTTATCACGTAATATTTGCACATAATATGGTAACTTAACCCTTATAGGGTTAGTGCTACGTATTGGCATTTTCACTAGTGGGCAGGCTGTATTTATATTCTGTGTAACAATCTGTAAAGAAATATTCCATTTGTCATTACTGTTTTCAGCAGTATATACTGCAGCCCAATCTTCCTGTAAAAGGTTTTCATTTAACTGAGCAAGTCTATATTTCCTTGTGTCTCTTCTAAGATTCAGTTCTACAATTTTACTGTTATTTTGAAAGTTAAAAATATCGATAATTTGTGAAGTGTGATCTGAAATGTGTAGGTTACTATTTATAGTAGTGAACAATTTCTCATCTAAATTTGTTAAAATGTGATCAATTTTTGAACTACAGTGGTTGGTCACCCTAGTTGACCCTAAATCAGTGTCTTTTAAGCTAAAAGAACTAAGAAGATCATTAAATTCCTTGTTATTTATGTCTATATTAAAATCACCAAGTATTACAATTTTCTGATTACTCTTTACAATTCTACTTAAAAACTTTTCAAAATGTACTAAGAATTCTGTAACCTTTGTACTAGGGGATCTGTAAACTCCCACTACTGTTAAATATTCATCTTTCGTATATATTCTAATGGCTGGCACTATTTCAAGTACCATTTCAATACAATAGTTTTCTACATAATCTAATTTATCACAATGTACATTATGTTGTGCATATATTAATACCCCCCCGCTTTTATGATTCTTACGGCAGTAGTTTGATACTAAGTTATAATTTTCTAGGTTAGGCCAAGTTATTTCCGCTATCTGTTGTTCCGTCAAACCATGCTCCGTGAGGACTATAATTTTAGGGTTAACCTCTTTCAGAACTTGTTCTAATATGTCAAATGTATTACTAATATATTGCACATTTTGATGCAGTATCCTAAATATTATTTCATTTGGTTTTAATGGTACTACATGATCAAAACACTCTAAAGAAATTAAATTTCTTTTAACTCCCTCACAATTTTCTTTTATTGACCCGGCTTTTTAATCTAGAAATATGGGAGTCATAAATACTGTATTATCTAGATCTTTCTAATAAGTTAAGTTTTGATAAAGACAGATCCCTAAAAATTTTACATTTAGTAGCTTGTTTAATCATTTTACAGTTTACGTTAATTTTCACCCTATTGTTATTTTGTGTCTTGCAGTGCTAAAATAATATTAAATTTGATTTTTCTACATTAACCTATAAGAAGTTATTTGTAAGAGAAGTTGATATTTATTTTACGAATTATTTATATTTTTTCAAGTCTATCCTATCTGCATACATGATCTAATCAGATCACGTAGTGCAATCGGATCCTGTGCAGTATGGACTTGACTAATGTGACGTCAATCCAACGTTTTTATGTGTGCCATTTTAAGGGCCTTTTCACACTGGGTCACTTGTGATAGTCACTGGTTTTTGCAGTGAACACACCTGGGTCACTTGTGACAGTCACCGCTAATATTCCCAATAGTAGCTACATGATAAAACAATTTGTAATTGCTTTTGACATCCCAAATGGCAGGTCAAAATTCCACTTCACTTATAAAATCTTCAGTACTAATCAAATCTAAACTCATGGCTGGATAACTAGTTTCGGCGAGCTCAATTATACAACTGAATTATGTATATACAACTTGCATTGTTGGCAATCATAAAATGCTGTGACTGTGTGGTGACCCTCACAAGTGACCCAGTATGAAAACTCTCATTTAAATCAATGCTTCTTTGCCGTTGACCATCACAAGTGACCAAGTGTGAAAAGGTTCTAACAGTAGGAAAGACTGTCGAGATCTCTAGTGTTGAGCTATTGTGTATTCACTTCTTTTCTCTTATTTGATGTGTCACCTGCACGCTGCGCTAGTTCTGTTTGTCATCTGAAATCTTAACACAGAAACGATTTATTGCAACATCTGGTTGAATGTAAATTAAACAGGCTAACCTAACTCAGTAGACACAAGATCATTCTTCTCCAGTTCTTCTGGACAGTTTATGCTTCTGTACAAAAGTTATGTTACATGCTGTAAATTTACAAACTGGTGAATTTTGACATTTAAATACAAATTTGTAGAGACAAATCTAACAAAAACATAACGTTACTTATATGTTCAGCAGAACCTTTTTTAACATATCTTGGCTTTGGGAAAACTTGCACAACTGTACTTTTATTAAAGGCTAAGCAGAAACAAAGAATATTTATAAATTTATTTTAAAGAGATAATGAATTAGGCCTACTGAAATTAAGTTGTGTTATTTTTAGAAAGACAACATTGTCCTTTAATTTTAATACGCTGTATAAATAATATTTATACCCTCTTCATTTTGTAGGCAAGCTTAAAAATATTTCAACAGCTATTTCCCATGTCTTTTAATGTGGGTTTATGAAATGGTATATGCAGCGCACCTATGAGCCACGACTGCTTCCAACCTTGCAAACCTGGCGGTCAGCCCTTAAATTTTAAGATTGAATTTATAAATTTTGTTATTTTAGCTTTTGTTTCGGTCCCCATATTTATTACTGTCTGTGTTTTGTATTTCCTCATGCCATGCTCGTCTCCTGCCCTCCTAGGGTTTTAAAGGCATCCTAGCTGGACAGTTTTGGATTGTCGCCTTTTAGTAAATTTTCCCCTTTTTTTTTCAGATAATAAAGAACTTATTTGTGTGTCTGTTATAATGGATGCCATGCTAGGTTATTTAATGTTAAACAATTATCTTAGTGCATCCAGATCTGTTTTTAATAGAAGCTGGATGTTATAAATAATAAAAACCCTTGCTTTACAGCTGATATAATTGAGCGAGGTATTCGTGAGCACCCGGAGCTGAGTGTGGGCATGACGACAGAGGGCATTGAGGTGAGAAGTGTGGGCAACACTCTAACCCTGCATGACACGGCATTGATAGAGGCATTTAATCTGAGAGCAGCCATCGAGTATCAATTGAAAAACTGTAAGTGTATTTACTATACATATGTGTATTCTTTTTGTAACTTTGGAAATATATTTAAAAATGATCAAGGAACACATATTAAAAAGGAATATCATAAGTTGAACTTAAGTACTGTTGATGACATAACTGGATAACGTACGAGACACCATGTTTTCTCTGTAGTCACCAATGTGTAATGAAAGTACAGCAGTTCAAGATATTTACAACTATTAAAATTAATCTTGATAAAATCAGCTGAATGTGCTAATATAAAGGCATTACAATGGGTTCTGCTACCTCATTACTAGTGTGTAGAGCTGCCATGTATGTACCCAAGTTTTTAACCTCATTGGACGTAATTTTTACTTGAATTACAGCAGCCTATTACTCTATTTATCTGGATTCCAATCATTCAAAACCCCAATCATCCAGAACCCCAATCATCTAGAAGCTGAATCCAGAATCCTAATCATTCAGAAACCAAATCATCCAAAACCCTAACTATCCAGAACCTCAATCATCCAAAGCCTCAATCATCCAAAACCCCAATCGTCCAGAACCCCAATCATCCAGAACCCCAATCATCCAGAACCCCAATCATCCAGGACCTCCATCCTCTGGATCCCCAATTATCCAGATCGATTTGGTTGAAAATACAAAAATTAATACTGCACAGTAAATCATGAAAGAGTGGCAAATGCACAGGTAGTCAACCTTCACGTAGCATTTTATTTTATTTAGGTGGTGAAGGATGCGAACATGTGATCACCGACCTCACTTCCCTGCCTCTTCTCTCAGTTTACACTATTGTCTGGCATGTACAGTATAGGACAGACATACATATGTTTGGTTAGTTTGGTTTTTTCTTTGTCAGACATTGTTTTTTCTTAATTATGTAATTATGTTTAATTACATATTCATGAGCTATATCCAACTATCTGAATTTCTACATACCGGTACTCGGATCAGCCCAATCCCCAATTGAATGGTGTTATGCAGAAAAAGCCCACACCATGAAAGTTAAAATGCCTGAAAAGTGTGTCTGTAACTTTTTAGGTAGGCCTACTGTATTATTAGTTTTAAAGCAATAATAAAGCAAGATGGAAACAAAATACAGAATGAGAAATGCTTTTGAGATCAAACTTCATTGAAATTGTGTTTTGTGATCGCTTTCTGCAGGCTTAAAGCAGCACTGGTCAGATACAAGTTATCTTGGGAATGACCCATAGCTATCAGTGAGTTCTGATTGGTCTCACTAGTGATCCCAGCTTCTGAGGTATAGTAAAACTCTCATGATCTGAAATTGGGTTTCTGTGTAAATGCGTTTTATCTCAAAATAACAAACAATGCACTGAATTATGGAAATATGCATAATTTATCTATCAACACTATTTCGTTCTTCAACACAAAAGGCAATGAAATGTTATAAACAAACTTTAAAAAATTGAAAACAGAAGTTAAGTTGACGAACTAAACTAAACTCCGTGGTGCTACATCCCTGAAGGGACTTGGCCTACCACCCGACCGCTGCATCATCTCCCGTAGGCAGATGGCAGGATTGGGGGGCATGTGGTCAGCATGCCGACACCCACGGCCGTTAATGGTGGTTTTCTGGACCGGAGCCGCTACTTCTCTATCAAGTAGCTCCTCAATTTGGAATCACGAGGCTGAGTGCACCCCTACCAGACCTCCCTACCTCAGAAAAATCCAAGGAGGGACCGGGAATCGAACCCGGGCCGACGGATCTGTAGTCAGCAACGCTAACCACAAGACCACGCCGGCGGACTAAGTTGACGAAGATCAGTGATTATATCGTTACATCAAAAGTTTACATCAGTGTCAAAATCATACCTGTTGTATACTAGTTCCAACTAAAGAATAAAGTAGATGTAAACAAAACCACGTGACATGATGGGTTCTGATTGGCAGTTGGACGCACAACCCTTCAGGCTCTTGCTTGTCGTCTTCTTCCGAGTATTAATGTAGTTTCTTCAAAACATAAAAAGTAAGTAATGTATTTGATGTAGGACTAAATTAAGCACGTTTCTCAAATTTGTTGCAACCCTTTCTATGTGATTTAAGCAATACCAATATTATTATTTGATATTATCGGTTGAATGTAATGCGACGCGCATGCCTGAAGACAACAAAGGTATGAAAAAATAACACAGTCACTTGTCATGTATTCCTGGAAGACAGATAACGTTTAATTCATACGGTGAAAACAAGCTTACTACAGCTATTATATAATAAAATACAGCAACAAAGTTCAATGGCTGAAGCTAATCAGGCCTCATCACCTCGTGTTGTCAAGCACAAGCGGGGAAAGCCGTTAAATAGTGGCGAAAAACTGTGATCTTGAATGTTTTTAAATACATTTTGCAGTAGGTAGATTTTTCATTATGACATTGACATATTACAATGCATTAGCATTTAAAACGTAGGCATATGCAATATTTGTGAAATCCAGCTTTGTTTCTGTAGATGCTAGCTTACTTTGATCAATATTAACGAGTTCCTCTTGTATTGAAATTGCGACGTCTGCAATGTGTCAACGAACACGTGGTCGCGGAGTAATACATATCAGTGTGTTTGTTTACATCTACTTTATTCTTTAGTTGGAAATAGTATAGGTAATAACAAGTAATTTCCTCTTTACTGTCAAGTTATTAAAAAAAATGACCTCATAGTCACCAGGCAGAGATGCTCTTCAAGATATGTATACCGGTAGAAAGTTATTATGCTATCATTCTCTTTCTCTTTCTATCTCTCTCTCTCACTCACTCTTTATTTTCTTCGTCACACTCTTCTTATCTATAAAGGTTTCTCGAGTTGTCAGCCAGGTTTGTAGGTCAATTAGGTCCGACGTTTCGGAGACGAACGCTGTCTCCATTCTCAAGGTCACTGAAGTGATGTGTCAGATGGAAGACCAGCTACAGACTGTCGAGATGTCACTGGAGGGGTAGTATTTATACTACTCCCAAGTTGGGAGGAGTCAACCAATGAGGGGACACTATCATTTCCATCGGTCCTTTTCCGGGCCAATGTCTCTGACAATGTCTCTGACATTGGCCCGGAAAAGGACCGATGGAAATGATAGTGTCCCCTCATTGGTCGACTCCTCCCAACTTGGGAGTAGTATAAATACTACCCCTCCAGTGACATCTCGACAGTCTGTAGCTGGTCTTCCATCTGACACATCACTTCAGTGACCTTGAGAATGGAGACAGCGTTCGTCTCCGAAACGTCGGACCTAATTGACCTACAAACCTGGCTGACAACTCGAGAAACCTTTATAAATAAACTTCACCAGGAAAATCTGAAATCTTACTCTTCTTATCTGTCTCTTCTCTCTTTTCTTCTTCCTCTCCCTTCTCCTTTCATTCCTTCTCTTCTCTCTCTTCTTGTCTCTTTCATTTGTGCCTGGCTCTTTCTTATTGAATCTCTATCCTCTCTCTCCTTTTTCACTATCTCCCTCCTTCCACTCTCTTCTTGATTCTCTCTATTATCCCAGTTTTCCTCTCCCTCTCCTTCTGCCTCTGTTTTCTCTGACTCCTCTCTGTTTTTAGGTAGATTTCGAAGAAAAATCTACCTATTGCAATGGATACCATGTCATGATTTTCGAAAAATTCTTTCATATCTTTACGTTTCATGCCCCCCTAAGTACGAAACCACCGCCCGTTCAAAAAAAAATTTGTGATATTTATATACTGTATATATAGTCTATATATATATATATATATATATATCTCTTTACACGATAGCGGCCGTAATTTTGAAGATATTTGAACCAAATTTTAATATATCATTTCTAGGCCCAATAGTACGGACAAGTTCGTTAATGAGCAAAATTGGCCCAAGGGCATGGTCGGGGGAGGGGGTGGAAATTTTTAAAAATGTATATCTCGGCCCCTATGAAGTATAGAGGGAAACTTTGTTGGAATAAATTAGAGTACTCCCTATGGAGTTCACAGTGACACCAACAATTCGGGGGTTTTTGGGGGTACGAGTGGGGGTGGGGGTGAGGGGATGGAAATTCGAAATTTTTGAAACTACGTCTTGTGGGGTATCGTTGAAAAGCTCTTGATGAGTACTCTACAAATCAATAACTAGTTTCGTGATAGCTCTCATATGACGCGAGATTTTAATGTTTGAAAATAATAACACTTAAAAGAATTATTATAATATCATAATTTTGTCTTGTTTAGCGGCTTTGCTAATTTTATTCATTGCTGATCTTGCGCACGGCCTCCCAGAATATTATATCCTTTTCTTGTTGTCAAAACAAATGATTGTAGGCTCTTCCTCTTTACCGAATTCAGTTCTTATTACTGCGGGTTTGCCATGCCAAGGCTAAAAAAGAAGAGTGCTGCACAGCGATAATAAATTAAATCAAAAGCACTTTGAAATCTACCTCAGCCTGTAGGCCTGCCTAAAGGGATTTTTAAGATTAATCTTTAACTTGAAGACTAATTAATGTCTAATGTTCAATTTTGAAATTAAGATTTGTAATTTTAGTTTTAAGATTAGTATTAGCAACTTTGACGAATCACCAGTTTTCGAGCATTGCTCAGAGTGTAAACGTATTTGATAATAAAGTTGTTGTTATTATTATTATTATTATTATTATTATTATTATTATTATTATTATTATTATTATTATTATTATTATCATCATCATCATCATAATCATCATCATCATCATCCTACTGTTGCTTTTCTTTTTCTTTCTCTCTCTTCTCTCTCTTTTCTTGTTTCATTCTCTTCTCTCACCTTTCTCTTATGTTTTGCTTCCCTCTCCTCTCCTGATCTGTCTCTCTGGATCGATGTTCTGCATTATATCTATCCTTAATGTGCTTCACAGTTGAGTCGTCAAGGGAAGCTCTGACAGACATGCCGCCACGCTCGGAAGAGGAGTTAGATGCTGTGACGCTGCACAATCAAGCTCTCATGAACATGGAGACGAAGCCCACAGAGGGCTTTGAGAAGCTGCAGTTTCTACTTCAACAAAATCCGTTTCCTCCAGAAACATTTGGCAACTTGCTGCTCTTGTATTGTAAATATGAGTACTATGACCTGGCAGCAGATGTCCTGGCAGAGAACGCTCATCTCACCTACAAGTACCTCACACCTGTGAGTAACACTTGTCTGATTAGTGGTAGTAAAAGCATGAGGAAAATACTTACAAGAAATTTCAAAACTGAAACTAAGAAAGAAAAATTATAGGCTATATTTTCACACCCCAACAATGGTATATATGCTAGTGACAACCTTACTTAGTAAAGTGACTTGTTTCATTTCAAACAGATGACTCCAATGGTGAGAAAATTGTTTGGGACTGAAATGACCATTGTTAATAGCAATAAAGAATATAAAATTTTTATGTCACGCCTTGCTTACAATGTTAGGCATTTGCTGTACTTTCATTTTATTAATATTCTAGTTATCCTACTTATTCCTTCACATATGCTTATCAAACTTTCTCAAGACACCATGGTCTAAAACTCAATAGTAACTTAAATATGTTTTTAACACAAAAAGACTGAAATATGGGAGGAGTTCTACTCGACGGAAGCAATGATCAATCGAGAATGGATGGAGACAAATTATGAGATGAGGCGCATTGTGACAGGTCTAGCGGTCCATGGGTTTCATCACAAGATGTGCACGGACAACACGTTCCATGACCCAAGGGACACATGTATTTGCAGATTGTGCTATAAAAAGTGTGAAAGGTATCATATGGAGAAGTGTACTGCAAGGAAGTGCTCAATTAGCAAACTTTGTCAGTGAGACTAAAGAAGCCTTAAGGAACACATGCACAATGTGCGAAATTCTCATTATTATTAAATATGTTTTTAATATTGTCATTAATAAATAGAATAATAATAAATAATTGAAATCTTAAATATGGCCTATTAACTCCTTGTGGCACTTTATTACATCAGTTTACCTTATTTTATTATTAAGTGCCAGTATGGTACTTTTAAGATTGTGTGGGGGACGGGAAAATGTCTGTCCGTCTGTGTGTCTGTATGCACCATAACTCAAATACGCTTTATTGGATTTTCATGAAACTTGGTACCAGTATATGCATTTATGACGTCCATGAGAACCAACCTATTGAATTTGGACCTAATTGGTTAACCAGTACTGGAGTAAAACCCAATTTAGTGTCTATTTTAAAGGCATGATAACTCAAATACGCTTTATATCGGATTAGTTTATTATCGGATTTTTATGAAACTTGGTATACACATTTATAATGTCCATGGGAAGACGTATATTGATATTCAATCAAATCGGTTGGCTGGTACCGTAATAATGCCCAATTTAGTGCCTTCTATGGTAATATGTTATAAAGAATTTAACAAATGGAAATCTGTTATCCTGACAACATATCGTTTTACATTGTTCATATACGGCTTTGGAATTTGCAATAGTTAGCCATGACACATCCCTTCGCATTTGATTATCAAACTAGTCAGATGTTTATTTCGTTGATCAAGTTGAATACTGTTATATACAGAAGATATATTACTCTGAAATAATTAGGCCTACATACATTAATTGGAGATCTTCGCCAGTGTATTTTGTGAAATGTTGACATATTTTAAGAATGTCTTATATCAGTGTATACGAGTTTGAATTAAGGTTAAGTATCGAACTTTACACCTTTGTTCTTCCGTCAGTCCTGCTTAATGAATCGATCTGCAGCTTAACTCAGAAATCGATAACAAAAATAACTTATTCTCTGCATATCCTAATTGCAATTAACTTTTTACTGAAGCATTCTGGCACTTTGTTATATCAGTTTAAATGATTTTATTTATAAAAGTGTTTGTCAAATGAACAATGGCTGTTTGATTGACTACCAATACACTCTACTGTTTACATAAGAAACTATCAAATACAAACAAAAGAGAATGGGAAGATCACAACCAAATTTATAAAATTTTGTTATTCACATTGTGTAGTGACTTTTCGCCCAGTCTATATATTATAACCATCTTAATTTAAGTTAAATGCTGGTGAATTTGAAATTTATCTCTCTAGTAATGTCTTGTGTTTACAGTATTTGTACAATTTCTTGGATGCCCTGATAACTCAGCAGACTTCACCGGAAGAAGCTTATCGAAAGTTTGATGAAATTGCCTCGAAACACACGGAAACACTGCGCAAACTAACCAAGCAAGTCCAGGAGGCAAGACAGAATCATGACGATGAGTCTGTGAAGAGGGCTGTCGGTGAATATGAAGACGCTTTAGAAAGGTACAGTATTCACACAGATGTAGTATCCAAATATTTGTATTCCTGTGTTCCCTTCAGTCAATTCTTTCAGCTACTGTTATCAATCGGTTAATATTATCAGATTAGCTGCATCCCGAAGTGTTCACAATAAGCGGTGTGCACTGTATTTAAATAAAACATTTAGGCCCTTAACTTTCTCTCTACTGGTCACATTGAGGATTTCAATAGCTTTACACCTTTTCAGGACAACGTGGATCATTTTTTACCCCTTTCACTGCTGAGATATTGGCAAGCTGACATACCCTCCTTGCTGAGATATTTTCACTGTCACTCTGCGCTAAATCCGAAAAATAAGAAGGCAGTTTTAAAATACGCCAGAATTTCGTCATCACGTAAGAAATGCTTTTCCTTGCTCGTGAAAGCAATGACTGTGTTGAAATTGAACATACCATGGCCTTGATGTGATTCCCCGCATATCAGATGACTCTTGAATTCATTGGCTTCTTCAGACATCACAACATCGTGCAAGGCCTCACATTTTCGTCTACAGATTGCACCACAGGGCAAGGAAAGCAATGAAATTAAGTTCTATCTAACCCCAAGAGATGGCAGGACACTATCCTTTCGTTAAAACCGTGTAAAAAAATTCCATACCTTGTGGAATCGTCTCGTTCATAGCACCAACTTTGCGGGCGGAACTGCTCCGTCGATAGCACACGTAAGTGCCATTCTCCGCGCCGGAACAGTCCATCGATAGCAGTGAAAGGGTTAAAGGAATCGCATGTAAATCGGTCCAGTAGTATTTTGGTAAATAAAGGACACATTGCCTTTAATATACATAGATCACAGGTTCACAACCTTTTAGACGCTGCAACCCCCTTTTCAGGTTGACTAATTTGCCGTCTCCCTTTAAATTATAAAGGTAAAAAATAAATAAAAAGACAAGTAATTATTCTACTGATTCCTGAATAAACGCATATCGGATTTAGCTAATGCCGCTACTGCTATGTGACTACCAGCAGTAAAAGTCACTGACCGATGGTGTTTATGTTTGCTCACGCACCCTCTGTGACGGGAGCAGTGTTTGCGAGTGCAGAAGAGATCGCTGTGAGACAGCCAGACCAGTGACTTACATTACTTATTGGGAAACAGACTATTTAAGACACTTTGATCTGTTTGTCATGAATTATATTGCTAGTTTTAATTAGAGATCATGGACAAGCTTTTAAAAAGAGTGACTTCAAGTAGTGGCGGTAGTGAATCTGTGTAACCAAAGTGCTGCAAATATTGCCAGTCTTACATACATTTCAGTTTCACTGAACTAGCAAACAAGCCTCAATGTGTTATAGGTAGCGAAGTGTTGTCAGCCAAAAGCATGAGCCTTCGAAAATGAAAAGTCATCTTGAAACTAAACATTTTGTCTTGAAAGACAAACCAGTGGAGTTTTTCCAGCGAAAACTGCTGTGTCTTCGAGATCAACAGAAGAACATTAAAGATGTTGCCAATGTCAGTAAAAATGCTGTCACAGCTTCTTATGAGGTTGCGCTGAAGATCGCTAAAAAGGGGAAACCCCATACAATTGTGGAGGAATTAATTCTTCCTGCCACAATGGATATGGTTTCCAATATGATCAGTGCTGAAGAGGCTGTAAAACTTAGAACATCCCGTTGTCAAATGACACAATTTCAAGACGAATTAACAATTAACAAGACGATTAACAATAGCGAAGTCCTTAAAGGACCACTCAAGAGGAAAATGTCTGAGAAGAGACCAGAACTTGCTGCCAACGGATGGATTCTCCACCAGGACAACGCCCCTGCTCATCGAACGAAAGCAACACATGAGGCAATCACTCAACTAGGTATCGAAATGATGCCCCACCCACCATATTTGCCGGTTCTTGCACCCTGCGACTTCTATTTGTTTCCACAAGTGAAAAAATTACTTTGTGGGTGCCATTTTCAAACCGATAACGAACTAAATAGTGCTATTTTGGGTATACTGAACAGGGTGTCAAACAAGGGCTTATCTGAGTGTTTTGAAAAGTGGATAGAATGTTGGAACCTATTGTAGCCTCAGAAGGAGAGTATTTTGAGAGTTTGTAATTACCTGTTACTTTTTGATACACCCTCGTAGTTGTGTTGGATATTCCATAAATAATATTTTGGACATGAAAATTTCAGGGAACATTAAATGAGGAAATTCAACAAAAGTCATAAGGAATGAATTTCTTTGAATAAAACGGAAAGAACATTCATAACAATAACAAAGTCGTAACCAGTCAAAATAATCAGTTGGTCCTTCTATTGTTAATAGAGTTTCTGTGTGGGGGTTCTGATCCATGTAATAAGTATATTGGAATGATAATTCTTTCACACTGGCCGTGTGTAGGCTAAGATGGACATGTGAAGTCAGAATGAAAAATTCAATGCCATAGCCGGGATTTGAACCAGGATCTTCGGCTCTCCGTGCCGATGCTCTAACCAACTGAGCTACCATGGCAACGTGCCGGTACAATATTAAATTCTCCAACTGACTCACAATCCAAGTATACCACCAGGCGTTCTCAATATGAGATACGAACCCAGTGGCGACTTACAACCTGTAAGTACTTTAAGACCCGGGCTTAATGGAATGGAGAGCCGAAGATCCTGGTTCAAATCCCGGCTATGGCATTGAATTTTTCATTCTGACTTCACGTGTCCATCTTAGCCTACACACGACCAGTGTGAAAGAATTATCATTCCACTGTGACCTACTAGTGGTTTACTATAAAGCCCGGGTCTTAAAGTACTTACAGGTTGTAAGTCGCCACTGGGTT
The DNA here is from genome assembly GCA_964059195.1 of Ectobius pallidus. Lineage (NCBI taxonomy): Eukaryota > Metazoa > Arthropoda > Insecta > Blattodea > Ectobiidae > Ectobius > Ectobius pallidus. The sequence continues at coordinate 201,784,055 of CAXKWD010000003.1, forward strand.
CGTATCTTATATTGAGAACGCCTGGTACCGGTATACTGGGACATGTGAGTCAGCTGGAGAATTTAATGTTGCTCCGGCATGTTTCCATTATAGCGCAGGTGGTTAGAGCAGCGGCACATAGAGCCGAACATCCTGGTTCACATCCCGGCTATGGCATTGAATTTTTCACTCTGACTTCACGTGTCCAATAAGTATATTGTTTATTTCAGGTATATTCCAGTCCTGATGGCGCAGGCTAAGATTTACTGGGACATGGAGAACTACGCACAGGTGGAGAAGATCTTCCGCAAGTCTGTTGAGTTCTGCAATGAGAATGACATTTGGAAGCTTAACGTGGCACATGTGCTCTTCATGCAGGAAAACAAGTTCAAGGAAGCCACGGGATTCTATGAACCTATTGTCAAGAAGCATTACGACAATGTAAGTCTAATTATACGGTTACCAATATGCTCGATTTGTTTTAAAATTTTGGTCTGAATCATTTTATATATACGAGGGAGAATCAAATGAAATAAAATTGTCATGAAAACAAATCTCGTTCAGAGAACTGAATGTCATGAATATGAACATAATCTTGATTAGCATACTCCTTGTCATCTTGTTGTAGTGGATGTTCATATGTTTTCTGTTACTTACCATTAGCGTTGTCATACCATGGAACTTGAAATTCCCTGCCATCGTACCACTAACTTCTGATAAATGTCCAGTATTAATGTCCAGGTTTACAGAAAACTCAGACCAAAGACTTACAAGATTCTTCAGAATTTCACACCTTCTGGGAAAATAAGTCTTCTCAGTCAAATCAATTTTTGAATCATTTGTCTTGTCATCAACCTAATACATGAACTTGTTATATACTACTTCATACATTTGTTTCGATTTCTCCTGTATTAGTGTAGCACAAATTGTATGTACACCCACAGAAAAAAAAATGACCGAGCTTCAGATTCTAAGTACAAACTGGAACACTTGAGAGCATGATACACAGACAAATCTGTTGTGTTGTAAATATTTTCAGCGCTCCACTGCCACTGCTATATGATAGTTATATCAAGAGCTTTTTAAAAAGAGAAATCATTACTTCTCCTACATAGCATTGTGGTCTAGTATTCAGAAAGCTCCAAGTTCAATTTCCAATTTTTTTTATTCTCATTTTTCTTGTGTACCATTAATCAGTATTGTGAAATATTTAACAGAAAGATTAATATCTGCAAGGGGCAAATATTTGCATTTAAACAATCTAAATGAAATCCTTCTCGGATCTCGGAAAAAACAAAAATAATAATTTCCTTTGTATTTAAACAAACTCAAGAAATACTTCCCAGAGACAAACATAACAAGCAATAAGAGTAGATGAGAAATTCAATCTGGATTATGTAATCCCTCTAGAACCAAGTGCAGTACATTTCAGTGTAAATATAAATATCCAAAGTCCCTCTGGTGTTTATTAGTATGTATTTTTATCATTGTTATTAGTGTTATTCTTATTATTTTTGGTAATCAATATTCCTTATAGCGATGGCAGAAGACCCAGGAACTGAGTTTCTGTTTTAATTTGGGAAGAATACACCAATGTTACTGTACTGTTTTGTTCTTTTTAAAAAATTTTACACAATACAAAATCTTGTGCCCATTAATTATATATTATTAGCTTTCAATGTAAAAACAAACTTAAAAACAGAAAATAAAAAAATATATATATTCTAAGGTAAGGTTCTGCATTATCATGGAGCTATGACTCATAGGTGGGTACAAACCTTTGTCCAGTGATATGCGAAGATATTCTTATATCTCGCAGGTTTTGTCCTCACTATGCTGATTTTAGTCATATGTATCAGGCACTCAGGACTTGACGAATTCACTCTTCAAAAATCCAGTAATAATTTTATCTAAGGGTATACATAACAACAGTAACAACATCAATAGCAACAAAATCATTAAAATATGAATTGAAAAAAATTTATTCTTTAACTAAAATCAGTATAACATTAAAAACTTATTTATTTATTTTAATTACTATATCCAAAAATACTATGCAGTACCAATGTGTGAAGTATACAGAAATGTTTTGTTTGACTCTCAATAAAGTTACACACATTGTGTTACAGATTCTGAATGTTAGTGCGATAGTGTTGGCAAATCTGTGCGTGTCGTACATAATGACATCTCAGAATGAGGAAGCAGAGGAGATGATGAGGAAGATAGAGAAGGAAGAGGAACAGCTTGCGTACGATGACCCAGACAAGAAGGTGTTCCACCTGTGTATAGTCAACCTCGTCATTGGGTAAGAGAAGCAGGACTATATTTATATCAGTTTAGTACAGTTTAGTACAGAAATGCCAAGAAAAATAAATTTGGTAATATAATATGCACGTCTGCAAATGCAAACAAGATGTTATGGAATTTGGTCAATATGGAAACAGGTCGGAATGTGAAACAGTCTAGTGATGAACTATTTGTAAATGATGTTCTCACAAATGATCCACAACTAATTGCCAATAGCTTTGCTGAACTTTTCTCTACACAAATCAAAGTTAAATTGAATCAAAATATTAAGAATTTTTCTAAAGAATGCACTAAAGGTCTCACAAGTGATAGTTCATTAGTTCTTTCGTACGTTTCTCAAACTGAAGTGACTGAAGTTATATCTCAATTAAAAAACCTAAAATCTTCTGGCTATGATAATCTAAATACAAAGCTACTGAAATTTGTGGTGGATCATATTGCTGAGCCTCTAGCTTATCTATTTAATTTGTGTATTTTAAGTGGTACTTTTCCTCAATGTCTAAAAAAGTAAATTATAACTCCAGTTTTCAAGAAAGGGGATGCTAAATTAACAACAAATTACAGACCAATATCTATTTTATCTACATTATCTAAAATATTTGAGAAATTACTAATTACTAGAATACTGTCATTTTTAAATAGCAAAAGTTTATTATCAAGTGTTCAACATGGTTTTATGAAAGGTAAATCTACTGAAAGTGCTTGCATCGGTTTTATGAACTTTGTTTATCAATGCGTTGATCAGAAACAATGTGTTGCTGGTTTGTTCTTTGATTTGTCTAGTGCTTTTGACGTCATTGATCATAATTTTTTAAAACACAAATTATTCCATTTAGGAATCAGAGGCGTGGCTAGTGACCTTATCATGTCTTACATTTCAAATAGAGAATCTATTGTAAAATTTTCAAATCACCTCTCTGATAATTTTGTTTTGGACCATGGAGTCCCACAAGGATCTGTTCTTGGTCCCCTGCTTTTTTCTCTTTTTGTAAATGATTTAGAACTCAATATCACTGCTGATCATCTTACTATGTATGCCGATGATACGTCAATTGCAATAACTGCAGACAATATTGTTACCTTAAAATCTAAAATTTGTAACGCTGTAGCTCAATTTAAACACTGGTGTAATATGAATAATCTAATTATTAATGTTGAAAAAACTGTCTGTTTGCTATTCCAAAATAGAAATATCACCCAACTGTCTGTTCAGTGCGACAATTTTATTTTAAATTCTTCAGATTCATGTAAATTTTTAGGTATTTATTTGGACTCTAATTTAACTTGGAATTTGCAGATTGATCACGTTTGTTGTAAATTAAACAAAGCAGGTTACGCTATTAGATGTTTGAAGAATTCTCTTAATATAAATTATTTACTAAGTGTGTACTTTGCTTCTGTACAATCTACGATTTTTTATAATATATTAGTATGGGGTTCTGCATCTAATATTCAGAGGGTTTTTATAATTCAGAAGAGAATTTTAAGAGTAATATTTAATCTTAAACCTAGAGATTCTTTACGTCAGTTTTTAAATTACATAACATTTTAACTGTCACAAGCATTTTAATTTTTAAAGCTGGTGTGTTTTATAAGAAGAAATCTCCAAAATTTTAGACTTAATATGGATATTCATAATTATGAGACCAGACAAAGAAATCATGTGCACATATCTCATTACTCAACTACCAAGTATACAAAATCTCCAGTTTGCCTCATTAGTAGGATAGTCAACAAACTTCCACACAACATTTCTAGTGTTAATAATCTTCATCTTTACAAGTTAAGACTAAAGACATTTTTATGTAAAAATTCGTTTTATGATTTAAATGAATTTTTTAGTTTTTAATTGTATTGTATTGTGTTTGTTATTTTAATGTTATTTATTGACGATTCTATCTGTACTGCATGTACGGCAAACAGATAATAAAAATTATTATTATTATTATTATTATTATGCATTTACAAACACAATAAACAAGAAACAAGAAAAACAGTTGCTACTGTGGTAGGAGCTTCAAAGTCATTTAATTAAGGCCCGGAAGTTAATGCTTTATCAGAAGAAAAATATGCTCTAAAGTTTGTAAAATATGCTCCGGAACTAATGAAGTATGCTCTATCATTTAGGTTATTTTAATACTTTATGTGCTATTGTTAGCTGAATTATGTTATAAAATACAAAAGAAATAGTAGAAGTTATAGAAATTATATTAGGAAACTAAAATTAACAAAAAACAAGGTCAATGCAACAAATTTTAGTAAATTAAAAACTAATAAATAGTTCAGTAAAATGGTACTTGCATCAAATAAGATAGTTCTGATTTTTTGATAAGTTGTATGTGATGGATGGCTAATAATATCTAAGCTTTCGACCTCGACAGACCTCTGGATCATTGTGAAATACTTGAAAAACCGCATCATTTTCTGAGTTGTTTCAGTTTTCATAAGTTTTGACCCTCAAGGACCCAATTTTATGGCAAAAGTAACCCAATGTCCTTTTTTTTTCAAGTAGATTAAATTTGCAACAAAATGAGATCAAATTGGTCTCTGTAGATCCAGCTGTTCAAGGTTAACGAGATAAGTTTGCAAATTTTAGAATTAGGGTTTGTAAAATGAAGAACACTCCATTAGTAATAGATACCGTACATTATGTTTATCCTAAAACATTCTAGTGTGAAGAGATAGTCCTGCAATATGTAATAAATATTATGTAGTGCTGTAATAATTGATAATTGTATGTATTTTAGGAAAATCTTTATTTTTAGTATTCTTTACATCTCTTAGATGGACCAGGTTGTTTCTCGAAGTTGCTGTTACTGTTGGAGGAGTGTATGAGACGCATCCATAAAGTAAGTTTCCCTGAGGCTGTTTACAGAAACAAAACACAATTTCGTGGACATACAGTGTATATGTATTCCAAATGATGCAGGAAATGTTCGGCTATTTTTCAACATATTGCCACCGGAACTGAAACATTTGTCATATTGTAGAACCAACTTTGGAATACCTGTGTCGTAGAAGTCTGCCGCCAGGGATTTGAACCACTGTGTGACAAACATCTCCACCTCTCTGTCATTCCCTGTGATTTCTTTAGGTGTAGGAAACTGGTAATCACTGGGAGCGAAGTCTGATGTAGGGTGGATGTTTAAACACCTCCTACCAAGCCTCCTGGAGAAGTTTGGCTACAGCCCGAACCTTGATCCCAGTGATTTCCATCTTTTCCTACCCCTCACAAAATGACAAAGAATAACAGAGAATGACAGAGAGGCGAAGGTGGTTGGGGAAAAACCCAATATAAGGTGCATCGTCGCTTGAGGCATAACCCGCCCTGGCCCACCCCCAGCGAAGCACTTTCTTTTATACCACGATCTAGCGAATTCTTTGAGGATAAACAGGCTGACAAACCGTTGGGTACAAGGCAAACCTGTGGGTACTCTCGAATTTTTAATATTTGGTACAAGGGGCACTCTCGAATTATTAATATTAGGTACAAGGGCCACTCACGAAGTTTTAATATTTGGTACAAGGGGCACACTCGCTTTTTTAATATTTGGTATGGTCGGGAGTGTCGGCAACAATATACAAGGATAGTTTGGTGACCCTGTTCGCTGAGAAACAAAATGCAAATATCGAGTGGGCGGAGCCTATTAGGCACCTTATATTTGGTTTTAGCCGGTGGTTGTCACACGGTGGTTCAAATCCCAGGCGGTAGACTTCTACAACACAGGTATTCAAAAGTTGGTGAAAGGTAAGACAAATGTTTCAATTCCGGTGGTGAATATTGAAAAATAGCTGAACACTGGCTTTGTCTGTTGCAATAAATATTTCCTTGCAATTTGTTTTGTTTCTGTAAAATGCCCCAGGGAAACTTACTTTATGGATGCACCTCGTTCTTTACCAATTCCATTTAATTTTTCATGCTAACGCATGTAAAGTGGATAAAATGTTAAATAACTCTGAATAGCACGTTAATGCTGCAGTCCTACCATAAATAATAGCAACTAAAATTTTGGGTTTGGCTATGCATTCAGGCAACTGGCATAAAGAACAGATATGTTGGCAGTGTGGTGCTGGTCCTGTTTGGGTAATACCCTGAGCAGGCGAGGGATGTGAATGTATGATTCTTGTTTACAGAACTCTCTACTGTGCTAAAGGAAACTATGAGTTTGGAATCTCACGTGTCATTAAAAGTCTGGAGCCCTACAACAAGAAGCTAGGAACTGATACATGGTAGGTTTATTCAATAAAATAAAATCAGGTAAACTGATCTAACAAAGTGTCAGAATGGCTTTGTTTAATCAGCAATAATTACAATATTATGATATGCAGAAAATAAGCTATTTTTGTAATTGTTTTCTGAGTTAAGCTCCAGTTCGATTCATTAAGCAGGGCTTACGGAAGAACAAAGTCTACTTTGAAAAGCATATGTGAAGGAATATGTGGGTAGTGTTATTTGTCATAACTAACTGTACTGCAACCTCCAAAGCCCTATATGAATGCTGTAAAACAATATGTTGTCATGAGAATTATTTGCATTTGATAAATTCTTTCTGATATATTACCATAAAATACTCATTAAATTGGGCGTTACTCTGGTATGGGTCAAAAGATTTGGTCCAATATCAATAGGCTTCTTCCCATGTACGTTATAAATGTGTAAATGTTTTATGAAAATGCAATAAAGCATATTTGAGTTTTTGTGTGTTCAGACACATGGACAGCCTGACAGTCAAACAGACATACATTTTCCCGTCCACCACACAATCTCAGAAAGTACCATTCTGGCACTTAATAACAATTGTGTTTTTTCTCAGGAATTTACACACTTTTAATTCAGTTTAATCATCATTTAAGAACTTTAGAAAAAAAAAAATCAGAGGTCGTAAACAAATGAAGGAAGTAAGGGAAAGCAAGAAGAGTGGAAAAGACTCATAAGTTGAAGCACAAGAGTTAATTAGTGAATATTTATTAACTATGATTTATAACAATTTATTTCATGTGTAAAAAGGCCCTAAAACTTACATATTAAAAAAAAAAAAACTCCATTAGAAGAAACTTACGCCCCCAAGAACGTGAACACTTACGTGTACATATCACAATTCATGAGAAACAGTACTAAACTTCCTGAAAGAACCTACTTTTGATTTGTGAAGCTCTGGATGCCTTTGGAATTGAGGTGGGAGAGTCCAGGTAAAATAAGCGGTGGTTGGCACGCCTGGAAGGTGATGAGGCAGAAAGAGCCTTGTAAATATAAGGTATTTTGCTCTTTGGTATTTAAAAAAATTATCCATTAAATTTTTCTTGATACAAAGGATTAAATGCATTCTTATAGTTTTCTCAATATGCTTAGTTCTATCTTCAAAATGTTCCATGCGCTTTTCTATTTTACCTAGTTGTAAATCTGCATGACAAAAGGAATAACATTGCAAAATATTAACAAATAATGAATACAAGAACTAATAAAAACTATAAACTCTTTAATTTAGTTTCTTAATATAGTAACAAGGGCTCGTTGGGGTTCGAAATCAGAACACCGAGTTTATAATTGAAGGATGGAGGTTTCTTTATTTCCTAGCACAGTTGTCAATACAGCCAGAAACTACTGAAGGTTCTCCAGTTCACCCTTCTGTCCGGTGCTCACTTCCACGTCACCTCAGTGTTCCAGTCCAGTCCAGATCAGCTCACCAGCTCTTCCGTTCACTAGTTCCTCCGTTCACCAGTCCCTCCGGTCACTAGTTCCTCGTTGACTAGGTCTTCCGGTCGCTGGTCCTTCCGTTGACTAGTCCCTTCGGTCACTGGCTCCTCAGCTTCCCAAGTCACACTTACTTGAGGTCGCGCTGATCAGTCCTCTCTGTCCAGTTCACACTCCGACGCTGACTCTCTCTCGCCGTTACTGACTGTTACTGACTGACTGTTCTCTCATTGACTGGCTCTCTGTCTACATTGGCTGGCTCATCACTCCTTGCGGACTGACTCCCTCTGACTGACCGTTGCTACTCACGGACTGCCTCTCCTTGACTGACTGTCGCTGTTACTCTCTGCTACTCACGAACTGACTCTCTCAACTCTGACTTGGTCTGTGCATGGTCTAGAATGCATGTTGCGGTGCGCGTTACACCCCTGAGTACGTGGCCCCTCCTCTGACCTCTCCCACGAGCGCGCCCAGCCCACTCACTGTGCCGTGCTTTACAGTAGACCGCGCCTATCGGCTCGCAGCTCCAATCAGCAATAAGAGACCCGCCCCTCTTCTGGACGTGTCGAATTCTGGCGCTTTCTGGCCTAGTCCTTCTTCTGTCAGTTTTTGGGCGATTCTTTTCTGGGCTTTGTGACAATATGCTTGGTTAAATGTTCAAAATGCTCTGTGTGGTTTCATTTTTAAGAAATGCAGTGAAGACTTTTTCCTAGTATTTATACATGTTATAAAAGGAATAACATTGCAAAACATTTTATGTGAGAAGTAGAAAATAAGTGGCACTCTTAAATTTTATTTCAAATTTGGACTTTATAACTCTTAAAATATTAGTTCAATCATGTGAAACTTAGCATACATCTTATTACATTGTAAGTTTCGCCTAAATATGGTAAAAACTAGGGATGGGTCGATACCAGAATTTCTCGATAATCGATACTCGATACTGATACATGATTTTTTCCTCGATACTCGATACCTTCAACATTTCCAGTTTCAATAAATAGGTACATTGAAAATTAAAATTTGAAAGAACTGTGTAATACCAACTAAATTAAATCTGCATATTTAATGAGACAAAATTTAATAACATCAGTAGCCTATAATTATTTTTAAACTCTATATTAAAACTAAAATTAGTTTTTTAAACAGTCCACTTACAAGTTTTTGTTAAAAAATACTAGCATTCTCACTTAATTGCAGAATTGCAGAATTACAAAAGTATCGAAAAAGTATCGAGCGAGTTTTCTGAAGTATCGTTCGATGCCGATACCATGCAAGTATCGAGAGTATTGAGGTATCGAAAGTATCAACGACCCATCCCTAGTAAAAACACATCCCTAGTGTCCTTTAATTAATTTACTAGTGAAACTGCCAACTTTTGAAACATTTCATCATTATTATTTGATTCCTATGACATATTATGTGAGCTTATTCTTGTAGGAGCACAGTAACAGAAGGCTGAAATGCTGGGTTTCAGGTTTTATGCAAAGAGGTGTTTTCTCTCACTGATAGAGAATCTGGCAAAACATATGATAGTCACAAGAGATTCTGTTTTTCAAGAATGCATCCAGTTCCTAGATCACTGTGAAGGTAAGCAACTACACAGCTTCTTTAAATTTAAGTAATTAATGATAATTATATTATCTTTAGGGATGAAATGTTTGTCTAGAATTCCATTGTCTTTAGAATTAGTTGATTGTTAAGAAAAGTAGAAAATAAAAACATTTTTTATTCCACTTGATTCATTTTTTTAAAAACTGGACTAGTTTCGGGAGTGTTTCTCCCATCATTGGCTGGCGGTCGAAACTAGTGTCATTTGTTTAATTTGTTCAAATATATCCAACTGCAGCTAATCACCTTGAAATGTGGCATTGAGTTGGCTGACAGCTACAGGAATAAACGAAGTTCGCTTGACTTTTACAGTAAATTTTCTAAGTCTTAATAAACAGTAACTTGGTGAACTTTTTAACAGTGAAACACTATACTATTTTTTTAAAAAACAAATTGGTTAACCTTAACACACTTTAGACTTCACTTTTACCTGTATTCTGCAGGACGATCGTTTCGTGGACTTTTTCCGCATTTTCAACTGCAGGATACAGGTAAAATTGAAGTCTAAAGTGTGTTAAGGTCAACCAATTTGTTTTTAAAAACAAGATTCCCTTGTTTACACAAGGGTATGTCATCTATGATTGGAATGATTTGTTTGACCTATGATCATGAAGGTTTATTTTCAGCTGTCAAACGTAATAATGGCCCTCAAGGAGCTAACCTCAGTGACCATAACTTAATGGGCGCATTAAGGGTTGGGAGTAGTATTTCATTATCTCCAAGTTTACTGAATATCTTGAAACCAAAATATATCAGAAAGCAAGAGCGCTTATCGGGAAGAACTGAATCTATCAAATTCTTACTTGAAAAATGTATTCATTAACTTACACAGTTTTACTAATGGTTTCACGGGCTATAAGCCGAGTAAAAGGATATATGGAGCCCAGGCATTGCTGAGGAAGGCATGCCTGGGCTCCATCCCTGAAGCTGTATCGAGAATCTACACAAGAAACCTCCAACAGTACCAAGACTTCAAACTCCCGGACCCCCATGTCTTCTTCTTTTTAAGCATTGGCCCTGACTTGGACCGATTATTTCTATTCACATTTTTACAACGGTTATCCCCTAAACCACTCTGCTCTGACTCACATTATTAATCTTTATTTTTCTCCCATTGGTCCTGATATGGGCCGATTGCTTCTTCAATGTTTTTACTATAAAGAAAATTCCCGCATTCTGATTGGCCGATACACGCCAACCCATTTCCTCCAATTACAGAATTTCTTTTTTCACTCCAAACATATATAAGCTCTCTCCACCCACATTTTCTACACTCATTTCCCTGAGGAAGGCCGCAGAGATGTCAGCGACCGAAAGCTTGGATGCAATATATCCTTTTACTCGGCTTATAACCCGTGAAACCATCATTAGTAATCAACGCCGAGAAAGCCTCAAGTCTTACACAGTTTTATTATTTTAATTTTCAGGATCTTTTTACTAGTATAATATTATTATATTATCATTGTATGGTCAACTTTAATTTTATTTTTTTATGTTTTTCAATATTCCCAGCATAAAAAAGAGCTGATTTCACTAACGAAGTACTGTTCTGTTCCTATAATAAATATGCATTCTATACATATAACTTACATATGTTGTCATTTAATTGTATATGACCACAGGTTTCAGTCGATTTGTATAGTATTGGGTTGTTTTGTCTATAATAATATTTAACATCATGCACAAGAGGAATATTAAACATGTACATCACAGTTATGACTTATTCCTTCTTTACTATCACATCATTAGTATTTTAATGGTAAACACAACTACAAGTCACTGGTACTGGTACAAACAGGTGCCCACTGCATAAAGTACCGGCACAGTACATGTGCATGGCATGCTTGCGAGTTGTTGTCATTGGTTTATAGTTTTTAGCCTTGCTACTTAGATCTAGGACAATCGTCAGTGTGCCTTCATTTTGCCCTATAGGATTCTTTTAAATGCCTGTAAATCTACAAACACGAGAGTGTCACACCAAGTAACATCAGATTTCACATTCTGTTTGTTTAGTTAGGAATGAAATAGTAACATTTGTGGATTATTCGTAAGCAGCTAAGAAATGTAAGATTTTAGGTTGCACTGTTTTCTATTTCATCCAAAGATGCTGGTTCAGGTTTGCATTGACTTAAAATAAGAATGTGTCCAGTATTTGATTTTTTTATATTAACCCAAAGAGCAGAACATCTGTTTCACAAACAGATATGGTTCCTGTTTTTTGCTACCAGAGTGCAGGTTACTCTTCTATTGTACTCATCTACTCAAAGAGTCTCATTTAAGTATTAGTCTTATATGTGATTACATCTTCTGTTCGCTTACGTGATTATCACAGTAAAACCAAATGATTTGGTAGGAGCTATGCTGCCTGACAAGACAGATATTCCTCATAGTGTAAGTAAAAATAACCCGTCCTCTAGACAGATATTCCTTCTAACACATGGTTTCTGTACGTCTACCTGTGAAATTACTGTAGTTCTCAATTGGAACAAATATGGCAGCATTTCTTCATGGTAGACGTAAAGTAAAGTAAAGTGATCCCTATACAGGCCACGGAGGCCCAGAGGGTTCCAGGAGGTTGAGGCTCCCAGATTTTGGACATTCGGCACATGAAGGTGGTAAGGTTGTCAGCCTTACGCACCGGCCGCCTTTACCCCCAGGATTGCTCCTGGTACTCATTTCTATTGGAGGCTGAGTCGACCCCAGGGCCATAATGCCACCAGAAGGATTAGGCCAATTGAAAAATCTCAACGACCTCATCGGGAATCGAACCTGCGACCTTCCGGTTTGTAGCGCAGCGCATGGTAGACGTTGTAGATGAAATTGTCATGAGAACTAACTGTAAACTAGATTCTTTTCATGAGAACATAGAAAATAAAGATGTACCTTCATACAAGAAAACCAACAAGGATGAGATCTGCGCTCTTTCAAGTCTTCGAGGAAATCTTTCAAATCATTTTGTATGAAATTATAATTATATTCTCTTGTTGTTTCACTTTGTGTTCAATTGTTTTAAGATTCCAAAATTTACTTTTATTGGGATATTTTTTAAAAGTAATTAACATCCTTTTAAAGAAGGGCATGCCTACCCAATTTGTTAAATTTAAAGTATTGATGATTTGTGAAAATAAAAGTTATTTGCAATTTGTGCTCTTTATCATGGTGTATTCCGCTATAAGCCCAGAAAACATAGGCGTGAAACAAATTAGCTTTAATTAGACATTATAGCCGTGGCGACATTTTCTATAAATTCTTTTTAACTCTTAACTGCCTCTAATTCTAGAAATAAATGTATGATACAGTATTGAATCATTTTAGCAAGAATGTTAAGTGAATTTTAGCAAAAAAAAATTGTATATCCGTCTCATAGACAGATATTGCTCATAAAGGGGTATTTGGTGATGTTCCTATCTAAGGGTTAAAGACATAATTTGCTGCAAACTGTAACAAGTGGAGTGTAATTAAGCCATCTATTCCTGTCTAAAAATTACTTCCATGAAATTTTGAAAGTGCAACTGGATTTATTGAAAAAGAATATTAGACATAAACTAAGACAGTCAAGGCATTTCTTGCAGTAACCTCACTTCTCAGGAATGAAACAATTGACATTTTGATGTTAATGCAATATTAGTGTGCTCTGGCAAGTTGAATATACTATTTTTTATTTGTTTGACCTTACGATAATATTCATATTCCAAGTGATGTAACAATATCTTAAAGACATCCATTAATATACACATTTTCATTATAACACTGGTGTGGTATCAGCCAATATCAAACACAGAACAATCTTTGAATCCTTGAGAACAGCAAATGAAACTGCATAGTAAACAACCTGTCTTTAAAATAAAATCAATTCTGTTTATGTTAATTTTAATATTATACTAAATTAAGTTCATTTCATCTTTTAAAAGCCTGGTAATTTGACATTAAAATGCCAAGAGCAACTTTGAGTTCCCCATACTCAATCACCTGCCATCTATCGCAGAGAACGAGAACTTACTAACAACTGATTGCCGAGGTGAACCAACTTGTGTAGTTTTGATGAATCTAAATACTCAAAACTTACACATTTAGTTATGATAGAAAAAAATCAGTCGTAAGGAACTTGCCTATATTGGTAAATAAGATACTCATATGAAAATTATGAAACTTGCATTGCTTGCTTCATAAACATGCTCGTATCTTAATATATAATACTAGCATGTGCCCACGGCTTCGCCCGCGATAATTATTTCAAAAATTAAAAATTAAGAGCATAATAGTTAAATCATTATATTTATTAACACCTAAATCACGTGGACTACATACCATGATTAGATAGCGTCGCCTGGTAAAAGCGACCTCAGATTCGAGTTCCTTGGTCCAGAAAACCCCTGTATAGTGAGTTTCGTCCAAATAAAACAATGTTTGACCATATTAGGGCTTACAACATTCAAGCGATCGCGAAAGTTTTATTTCTAAGTATGACAAAAATAGACAAAGCCAACTGTAATTGTCAAACTTCCATTTAATTTAATTTCAAACCCATCTGAAACCCACTGGCAACAATATGTTTTAATGTCAAAAGTGATTAGGATTCAATAATTCTGTGTAAGAAGGGATTAAGTATTCTCAAAAACATTTGATTTTTGGCATTTAAAATTAGAATTTTTCAAAATCCTTTCTTAGTGAGCACCTACATTATGAAACAAAGGTACTGTCAAAATTCCAAGTCTCTACCTGTTATAGTTTAGGCTCTACGTTGATTCCTGTCAGTCAGTCAGTCAGTCACGACAAAGCCTTTTATATATATAGAGATTATAGGCTTGTTGCAAAATGTACTGTTATACAGTAACAATAATTAGTCAGTTGAAATATCGGGTTGTAGAAAAATCTCAGAAGTCAACAGGATTCAAGTTATACTTCTTGACAAGAAACACCTAATAGCTTAGGCAAGTTGCTTGACAAGTTTTCCAGGTTTGTAGGCCATGACTCAGGCCATGATTTGCCGGTAATTCAGGGATCTTCTGTCTTGGTTGTTGCTCATCTGTTGTGGCGGACTCTGTATAATAAGAGCTTATCATTGAAATGAAGGCATGTGGAGGGACTGCACCCAACTTCTGGGCATTCATTAGCTGTTGGTTTCTTGACTTTAGTTGATTTTTTTTTTTACATGGTCAAAATACCAACAGCCAATCAATGCCCTAGAGAGGCACAGTTAGAGAGTTCTGCTGTCACATGTTTACCTAACAAACAAAAAAACAAAACAAAAAACAAAGAAAACAAAACAAAAAATTAAAAATTGAAGTGTGACATATTCACAGTTTGAGAGTTCCACTATCACATGAGGTGCACCACAGTTCATTGCAGAATGATGGAGACACCTAGGCCTATGAAAATGCCTGTACAGTTACCGGTGAAACAAAGGGACTATTAATAATAATTGCAACCAAATGCTCATATTATGATGAATGGAGCGTGGAATGATACATGGTGGGAGAACCAGGAACACCCCAAGAAAACCTGCCCTAACCCCATTTTGTACACCACAAATTCCACATGGACCCACTGAGATTTGATCCCAGGTAACATTGGGAATATTAAGACTCCAGTGGTCCATGGCCTACAAGCCTGGAAAACTTTTCATAGTTGCCCAAGGATGATATTATTGAGTACCTCTTTCAAGGACAATTCAGTAACCAATTGTGTCATAATTAAATTGGAGGTATTATTGTATGTCATGGAATCACCTCACTGTTCTGCTCTTCATTTCAGCTTATGGAAAAGATGTGAAGACAGTTATAGAAGCCCCATTGGAGGAACTGCATCTCCATGCAGGAATGAACACAGTCACATATGAAGCTCGACTGCTCAAAGCACTTCTGCTGCGACTGCAAATGTATTAATGAGGCTCAGTTTTGTTATGACACTCACATGTAAGAGCACAACCCTTGTGGTACAGCAAACATTCGCAACAATATTTCACAATTTGTAAAAGTGATCTCTGAAGAAGTTGAAATAATGAAATTTATTATTATCATTCGCATTAGAAATATTAGTACCCTTCCCCTAATGTGTAACTACCTTTTCCACTTAGTAGAGGATGTGTCTTTATCACTTTTGTACGAGATGATAAAGCAAATTTTCATAAAGATTTTGTAAATTAGGTCTGTGATAGGCTGATTTTGACTCATTCTTAAATATTATCAGTTTAAATTGAAAGAAAGGCATATGAGGTAAATAGTAATATTAACAGCACATTCATTGGACAAAACAGTCACTGCCTTGTGATGATAGTTCCAGTGGCATAGCGTAGGGGGAGACTTTGAGACTGAGTCTATCTAAAAACATGCTAAGAAAATAGGTGGATTCATAAACAGATAACTTAAATAAAGACAGCGTCACCCAAGTCATTAATGATTGTAAACTCATTATAGTACTATCATTAAAATATTTATAGCTTTTGCATACCACAACCTTTCCGGTTAATCTCCGTCAACTTGTACAAGCAGTGCTACGTATTTAGGCAGCCTCAAACTCTCATGATGAGGCAGCGAAGACGCTGATGTCGATTAAGTTGTCAGTCTCATCAAGTGAGAGTTATATGGCTTTTCCCTCTAAATGTTGACCTACTCGTTGAGAGAAGACAGGCTAATTTTTTGGGCAAAAGTGACATAAGGCAGCTCTCTGGTATCTGCTGCTTGAAGGGGCCAGAAGCAAGGAGGTGTAATGTAATAGAAACAATGCATTGTCATTTGTGTGCAGTGCTTTCAACTGTGTGATTCTGTTTCAATGTTGCATGGACAATTCCGCCAATACAATTTATTACTTATCAAAAACACTGTTTTCAACTGTCTTTTGAGAAAGACATGTGAACTACAAGGTAAATGACCAATTCCTGAGTTTGACATTGTCTTGCAAAAAAAGAACCAAAAATGGACATGTCAAACATCTTGATGCAGTAAATTAAATCGGTATTGCTTCGTTCATTTGCTATTTGGCGGGGAAATGGAATTGAGTGTTGAATCAATATGACAATAATAACAATAGTAGTAATACTTTATATCGGGATATATACGTGAATCCATGTCCATATATTGTCGTAATTTTATTATTTAAAATGCTGATATATGGGAATTCGTGTGTCATTTAAACAATTATAAATTCACTTTTTAAAATCTAGTTTACCGAGAACACATTGTCAAGCTATGCCAATGGTAGTTACTCATATGGCTACACTTTTAATAAATGTGAATTTATTCAATATTTTGTAGACTTAGGGCCAATTCTATAAACATCATTGACTGGAGATCAATTATGACTAAATTCAGAAAATGATCTGAGTTCAGACCGGAGTTGTGTTGTATAACAATGATCTAAGTTCAGCTAATCGAAGTTCAGTTTTCATCCCAGTTCGTATATGAGTGCTTGGCAACATCTCACAAACAGCTGAGTATCGCGAGGTGGGAGCATTGCTACTCTGTTATCCTTCGTATTCAGACTATGTGTTGTGCGAAAGGAAGGGAAAATATGACTGAAATTAAGCTGAAAAAGGATTGTTCCCATAATTTTTCCAAGGAGGACTAGGATGTCCTGATTGAAATTGTGATGATAAAATATAAAGACATTATAGAATCCAAAAAGACAAATGCGATAACATCCATGCTGTAAGAAAATGTGTGGAAAAAGATTGCCTCAAATTTCAGTTCTCGCAATATAAATTGGCTTAACATTTTCACTGCTACTAACATTTAAATTCTTTGTCTCAAGAATTGTACAAAAACAGAGATTTGTAAAACATATACTAAATATGTACCAGGAAATGCATGAAACTTTCATTAGAAGTCAGCATCTCTATCTTTCTTCAAAATGGAAATTGCTGGATTTGCTAATAGACCCCTCATTTGTCCCCTCTATACAGAGGTAAAATGTTTCGGTGTTATTCATTAACACTCTGTATATAAAAATTTTAAACATCAGTGTGTTTTAATTGAAACTGAGGATACTCTGACAGAAGTCACGGCTGCAGGCTTTGTATTAATTGAGAAAAAGGGATAACGACAACAGAAGTAATTATTCATATATATGTTTCTAGAGATGTAAGTCAGCAACTTGTTTGTGAATGTTGGTCCCTTGATAGCAAGTCATCTGTTAATTGCCAGCACATCCCTGGTAGGTAGATCCCTCAAAAAGTAATGCTAATATGTTGCACATAAGGACATTTTAATCTGACAAATAGTGGGTAGTTTATGCACATCCTGTCTCATGAAATGTGTGAAATAGAAGTGCCATTACTGCTTAAGTATATATATAAAATTCAGCCTAAAATTGAATTTTTACCTAAGTAGCTCAAGATGGAAAGAATGTGTAGCTTAGCTACTAACAGCTGATCAAACTGGCAGCACTGCCCTTCTGGTAGATTATAGCGGTAAATGGAGCAGTCCTTAATAAATTTTCTAATAGTGGTTAAATGCAAAAGCAGCCAGGTGAGGAGGGACAGGGGGACATGTCCCAATGTGCCCTTTGCCTGATACATCCATGCTACCCTTGGCCCTTATCCTTATGACCCCTGAAAAATTATGGTGACCAAATTACTGCATACAAAAATAAAGTTTAAAATATTTTTAAATACCTTATTAGCAATATTTGTCTTTACCTTCTCGTTTGGATCTTACTTCAAAAACGTATGTGCATTAGACTAAATTAACTTGCAATTAGGGTGGCCAGATGTCCAGCTTTTGGCCGGACTGTAAGGCTTTTGGCTAAGCAGTCCTCCATCCGGCACGGCATAATGCCGGACGTTGATTTGTCCCCCTTTTCGAGACTGATGGATTGGTAAAGCGTATTAATAAAATTGGTACTTTCCCGTACGTTCCTGCCAAGGAATCTATTCCTAAGGTTGGCACGCTTGTCCATACGATGATAGTGTACTATCATTTGTTTGGTGCAGTGCGTGGCGTTTCCCGTCCTGTTGATTGTTGTTCAAGTCTTCATTTGTATTGTACATTCATTGCATTGTACATTCATAAATAGAGATGAAAATCCCTTTTTGCAGTGTAAAATCATTTATTTTATATAAATGCAGTTATTAAGTAAAATTAGTCAGGGTTATAGCCGTCCATGCCCGAAGTTTTTACTATGCTAGATTACCGAAGATGTGTGTCCTCCTTTCTGACATTTTAGAAATGGCCACCCTACTTGCAATACTAGTAACTGTGGCAGTGTTTTTTTTTTTTTTTTTTTTTTTTTTTTTTTTTTTTTTTTTTTTTTTTTTTTTTTTTTTAGTAGTAGTAGTTAGTTTAAAAATTTTACTTTTTTACAGGGAAGGGCCAGTTCAACGTTTCGACTGAAACTGCCTTTGTCATTAGGAAATTTTGTAGATCATGTTCTGGAATGAGACCACTGTTAGTTTTATAATTAAACAATGAAGGACAAAACTTTGTCTTTAAAACACTTACGTTTCTATATTTATACTATATTTCCACATAGGCCTGTACCATGTACGAGGGTGTATCGATAAATAACCGGACTAATTTTGTAATTAACACATAATAGCTTTATTTCATTCAAATTTACTTACAAACTTTCGTAGTATTCTCCGTCTGATGAATTACAGCTATTCCAACGATTTACCCATTGTTCGAAACACCCACTGAACTCCTTTTTTGACAGTCTGTTCAGTAGACCCATGACAACATTGTTCAACTCCTTATCACTTTTAAAATGGCAACCACATAGCTCCTTTTTCACTTTAGGGAAGAGGTGAAAATCGCAAGGTGTGAGATCCGGAGAATACAGTGGATGAGGCATGATCTCAATGCCCAATTCTTCGATGACATCTTGAGTTGCACCCGCTCGATGAGCTAGTGTATTTGTCTTGGTGCAAGATCCATCCTGTCCTGCCAAGATCTGATTCCTAAAGACAAATTCATTATATCTACAACCTTCGCAATTGTTATGCGACGATCTCCTTGCACAATTGCGTCAATTGTGTTGATGTTAACCTCCGTTTTTGCTGTTACGGGTCTTCCAGGGCGCAGAGAATCTTGAAGGTCTTCTTAACCCACTTTGAAATATTTGTGCCTAAAGCATGGTCTTTATATGCTTTCTAAGGTTTCTGTAGGAGTTTTATCTAGAATAACACAAAACTTTATCAATGCACATTGCTGCAATTTCAGTTCCATGTTGGGTATAGTAAACACCACCTGCAATATCCAGGTCTAACTCCTAACTGAATCGTTCTGCATGACTGAGATTCACACCACTTCTAGACGAAGGATTAACCTTTTCGCGGCTAGCAGTCGTTTCCCTCCAGGGCGGTTTATTTAAATACAATTAAATCAGTCCGGTTATTTATTGATACACCCTCGTATACTTGCTGAATGTTAAATGTACTACATTTCGTATGCACTGTAGTATTTTTTGTATACATAAGTAACTCATCACTACTATAAAGTTTGTATTTATTGCCCAAACTTTTAAAATTAAACTTCTTTCATGTAAAAGTGCAAAATCATTGCAGATGACTTATGATATTAGGTATTTAGCCTTTTTTTAAATTCAAATTAGTGGTGGGACACTCAAAATTGGATCAGGCCCTGATTTCAGGTACTTTGCACTCTGGGAAAAACTTAGTGTAACTGTCCCTTTCACTTTTAAACCCCTACCCCAAACTTGTTTTAGTGTTAAGTTTGGGTTTTACCCAAATATTCCGATAACATTTTATTATCACAAGTAGTCCACAATAAAAACGGCACAATAAAAATAATTTGTATTGCAATTTCATTTTTAAAAACATTCCTAAAAATCCTAAAATTATTTGTAATATGTAATATAGTCCATTTATGAAATTTTACAATAATCTACTCTTATACAATTCAACGGCCCTAAATAGCGTGCTTGCTCGCTTGCCCGCTTCGTGAGACATCGGGTATACTCGGCGATGTTCGTCTCTCTCAGTGTAAACTTTCATGACGACTACAAAATTAGGTAAACCGCTATTATATAAGGTCTAAGTGAAATGAACACAATGAACAAATATTCTAATTTTATTTTTACTTACAATTTTCATAGCTCTGAACCACAAACATTTTTAATAAACTGCCAGTGTAAATTTCTTAAAAATCCTGGAGTCAATTAATAATGGCGGGCGAAGCCGGGGACACCAGCAGTAAAATATTGATGGTTTAACTCTTGAAATATCGCTGATAATAATAATCCAAACAAACCATTCCTTCCCTTGAAACATTATATAATTTCTGAAAATTACACTGAATTTATAAAATAAAATTCATATCATATTCATGTCAATAAACAGTTGAGAAACAATACGTATTATGTGTTCACAGGTTTCTTTGGAACTGCATAATCGATTCTGATATCGTTTTCCCAGGGGGCGCTTTCTAATTTTAGAATGTACTCTGAAACCGGAATTTTAGCTGTTTCATTAATATTATTAATGGCTTAGTTTATGAACGATTCGTGTGCAAGTGTTAATAAATATAATGCTTTAATAATTATTATACTCTTAATTTTTAATTTTTAAATGAATTATCGTGGGCGAAGCCACGGGCACCTCCTAGTACTAATACATTTGGAAATAAAAAAAAACAATATGTTAAATTATATTTAATTATGTTCATTAAAAATATGTATTAGGCCTAGTATTAAAAAAAAGTACCCCTTCAAAAATTTGCCACTCTTTCTAGGTTTGCCGCCCTGGGTAAATACCCAGTCTTCCCATTAATAAATCAGGGCCTGAATTGGGTATAAGGAAGGTATTCATGTAATGTTTATATAAAAATGGGACATTCTTAAAATTTTTTAAAACCCCTGGGAAAATTCAGGAAAAAAGGGACAAAAGTTTCATCCACATAATTTAGTGAACATTCAAAATTTACCTTTGCTTCATGCACACGAATTATCCCAAACGACTTCTTAAATTTATTTTAACAAGAAGTGCATTTCCTGCTGACAGTCATCGCATGATGAGCAAGTTTGCAACTTTCATTAATGTAACACAGAATACACTGGTCAATCGGAACCACAAAAAGTGGGACATTGAGCATCTCCAATAAAACTTCCCAAAAACGAGACTGTCCCTCGAAAGAGGGACAATTGGAAACCCTAGTACAAGGTTTTGGGGTACGCCGTAGCGTAGTGGTTGAGGCGCTGCGCTACAAACCGGAAGGTTGCGGGTTCGATCCCCGATGAGGTCATTGGAGTTTTTCAATTGGCCTAATCCTTCTGGTGGCACTATGGCCCTGGGGTCGACTCAGCCTCTAACAGAAATGAGTACCGGGAGTAATCCTGGGGGTAAAGGCGGCCGGTGCGTAAGGCTGACAACCTTACCACCTTCATGTGCCGAATGTCTAAAAATCCGGGAGCCTCAACCTCCTGGAACCCTCTGCGCCTCCATGGCCTGTAATAGGGAACACTTTACTTTACTTTGTAACAAGGTTTTGGGAGTTCGGAAATTTGAAAGTTTCGAGTCTTTTGAGTATTAGAAGTTCTGAAGCTACTTGAAATTCAGGTTTCTACACATTTCTAATTCAAATACAGTCCACAATGTGACTTGGATAAGGTAAGGTTATTTCAAAACTAATTCCACAAGTTTCAATTCATTGTGTATTGATAATAATTACGGTATCTTTCTTGATGGTTTGCATAATTTAATTAATATGTATGATGTATTGTGTCATAATTTTTTATATAAAAATTAAAATATATTAATGTAAGCTTTATCCCCATTATCCAAAGGGTTCAATGCCAGTCCCCCTCTCGAGTCCTCTTCAAGTGGCTTATACACCACTTCTCTGGGGATAAGATTATAGCACAGTGTAATCGTGTTTCTCCTTATGTCGTTTTTGTAGTAAATTTTACTTTCTTACTTACTCAATGGCAATAGACAATTCCTAAGGAAGCTAAAGGAATATTATCTATTTTATGGAACACGGAGGTTCATTGCCGCGCTTACCTGAGCCCGCCATTCAACCCTATTCTGTGCTAATTCCATCCAACCATCCCTCACAAATCCCACTTCTCTTAAATCTATTCTACGTCTAGGTCTTCAAAGTGGTCTTTTCCCTTCGGGTCTCCCAGTCAATATTTTTTAGATAGACCGTCTTTCCTCCCCCATGCACGCAACATGTCCACCCCATTTCATCCTCCCTGATTTAATTACCCTTACTATATCCGGGGATGAGTACAGGCAAATACTCTCAATAAGTGTGTTTGGTACAGGTTATGAAGCTCGTCGCTATGCAGTTTTCTCCAGTCCCCATTTTCATCTCTCTTAGGCCCAAATATTTTTCCTAAGCCCCCTGTTTTCGAAGACTCTCAGATAATGTAAGGGGCCATGTCTCACATCCATGTAATACAACCGGCAGGATAATTGTCTTATAAATCTTTAATTTTAGATTTCTGTACAGAAGACGAGACGATAAGAGTTTCTGAACTGCATAAAATGAAGCATTGCCTGATTTTAGTCGACACTTAACTTCTACCTTAATATTATTTATTTCTATTCGTAGTAAATTGTAAAATATTTAAATATATTACATCTATTATAAGGGCAAGTTTAGTTGATAAGGTTAATTCAACATTATACAAATAGCTTAAACATCTCAAAACTCCATTTAACTGTCATTTTCGTCTTTTCATGCAGAAGTTCTGATATGGTAATGTTTGAGTGAAGCAGAGGCAACCAAGGAAGAAAAATTTGAGCTATGAGTAGATGAGTAGAAACTATTTCTGGTTGCCTTGGAATAATTTAAAATCCGTTTATGCTATTTTTGTTTCTAAAAAAGCTACTTTAACATTTTTAACTTGGAAAGGGCATTCTCATATGCTTCTTGTACCACCGGTATTCCCATGAAATAATATTTATTTCATTTTTGTATTAGATAAAGTTGAGAATAAAACAAAACTGTATACAAAATAAAATCAGGTAAACTGATATAACAAAGTGCCAGAATGCTTTTTTTTAATCAGTTATAATTGCAATTATGATATGAAAAAATAAGTATTTTAAACAAATTGATTTCCAAGTTAAGCTCCAGATTAAATAATTAAGCAAGGTTTGCAGAAGAAAAAAGGTCTAGTTAAAAAAAAAAAATCAGATTAAAATCATCCAGCATCAGCAGAACTATAGTCAACAGATTTGTGATTTAGACTAATGACAATCGCACACTCACAGAAAAATAAAAAATAAAAAGACAAATTAGTCGGCTTCGGGATTTGAACCAAGGACCTCCAGAATGTGAGTCCAAGGCATTCCCATCTCGGGCACCTCGCTCTATTTAATGGTCTAGTTTGATACGCAGATGTAAAGGAATAGTGTTATTTGTCATAGCTAACTTCCAAAGCCGTATTTGGAGATTCTAAAACAATATGTTGTCATCATAACTGATTTGCATTTGATAAATTTATTCTTTCCAATACATCACCATAAAATAGACACTAAATTGTGTATTACTCCGGTACCGGTCAACCGATCTGGTCCAATACCAATAGTCTTCTTTCCATGGACGTTATAAATGAGTAGGCCTATATCAAGTTGAATAAAAATCCGATAAAGCGTATTTCAGTTATCGCTCCTTTTTAATACTATTAAAATAGGCACTAAATTGGGCATTACTCCGCTGCCGGTCAACCGATTTGGTCCAAAACGAATAAGGCTTCTTGCCATGGACGTTGTAAATGTTTATACCAAGTTTCATGAAAATCCGATAAAGCGTATTTGATTTATCGCGCGTACAGACACAGACAGACGGACTGACATTTTCCCGTCCCCTTACACAATCTCATAAAGTACCATTCTGGCACTTAATAATTTGTCACTCATTTATTTTATAATTACAGCTAACACTTTAAGAACTTCAAAACAAAAGTATTTCTAATAGAATGTTCCAAAAGCACAGGAATGTCTTGGATGGTCCTGCAGACCATAAAATAGAATAAAACACAGTCTATACTTTCGACTTAATGTACCTTTCCAAATGAATTCTCATTCCTTTACAGCTATTCAAAAAACAAACAAACAAAAACAACTTTTTATTCAATTTTTCGTCTTTAACGTAAAAAAGAAGATTTTAGCAGAAACTAAATTTTCGCAAAAATCAGTCACATCTGTGATACATCGAGCATGTACTTCTTGCTACATATCTTCGTTATATTTCGCGTTTATTGCTAATAAAAAACAGGCTCTGGTATTTGATAACTGGGGGTGGGGCGGGAGGCGAAGGTGGGGGGGGGGTATAGTTTTGCATTGCTTCAGGATTAATGTCTCAGTGAAAGTACAGGCAGCTCCAGTTAAGGTGGACACAGCATGGCCGCCCTGTCTCTCCTGGGTCTACAGGTGGCCGTGATTGCCATCGCGACGGCGCAGGCCGCGAATCTCACTGACGTCAAGGATAACTCAGGTAGGAAAACATCTGCTTGGATTTTTATAGGGTAGGGATGTCTGAAACGGGGTGCATTTAGCCTCATGATACCAACTGAGGAGCTATTTGAAAAAAAAAAGAACCTTTATAATGATAAAATATTTATAACAAGAGTATAATAATAATAATAATAATAATAATAATAATAATAATAATTATAATTATAATAATACTAGTAATAACAATAAAATCAGGTGTAACAAAGTGCCAGAATGCTTTTGCTTTTATTTAATCCGTGATAATTGCCATTATGATTTGCAGAAAATAAGTTATTTTTGTTATCGATTTCCGAGTTAAGCTCCAGATAGATTCATTAAGCAGGGCTTACGGAAGAACAAAGGTCTAGTTTGATAAGCATATGTGAAGGAATATTTAGGTAGTTTATTCGTCAACTTACAAAGCCATATATGAAAACTGTGAAACAATATGTTGCCATGAGAACTGATTTGCATATGATCAATTCTGTCTAATAAATTACCATTAAAAAGGCACTAAATTGAGCATTACTCCGGTACCAGTCAACCGATTTGGTTCAATATCAGTAGACTTCTTCCCATGGACGTTATAAATGCGTATACCAAGTTTCATGAAAATCCGATTAAGCGTATTTGAGTTATCGCGCGTACAGACAGACTACAGACATTTTCCCATCCCCACACAATCTCATAAAGTACCATTCTGGCACTTAATAAAATCTGGTAAACTGATTAAACAAAGTGCCAGAATGCCTTTGTTTAATCAGTTATGACTGCAATTATGATATGGAAAAAATAAGATTAAAAAAAAACTTATTTCCAAATTAAGCTCCAGATTGATTCATTAAGCAGGGCTTACGCGTGAACAAAGGTCTAGTTTTTTTAATCAGATTAAAATCGTCCTGCATCAGCAGAACTATACAGATTTGTGATATCTTGACAAACGTACTCACATAAAAATACAAAAAAGAAATGTCAAATTGCCCGCTACGTGATATGAACCAGCGACCTCTAGAATGAGAGTCCAAGACGTTACCATCTCGTCCACCTCACTCAGTATAATGGTCTAGTTTGATAAGTGTATGTTATATTACCATAAAATAGGCACTAAATTGCGCATTAATCCGGTACCGGTCAACCGATTTGGTCCATTATCAATAGGTTTCTTCCCATGGACGTTATAAATGCATATACCAAGTTTCATAAAAATCCGATAAAGTGTATTTGTGTTATCGCACGGACAGACATTTTCCCGTTCCCCAAACTATCTCATAAAGTACATTCTGGCACTTAATAACGGTCACTCTGTGTATGTACAGTCGGTCAAATAAAAAACGCCGGGCGATTTTTGATAAAGTATCACGAACGAGCATATGCGCATGTACAGGAAGACTTAAGGTTAGGTTCACACCGGCCTCTTGTCTGTCCATGTATTTTCTTGATTATTTAGGCAGTTTTGTTCCAAAACAAACATGTATAGAAGGCTGTGGTATATCCCTCATATCCGCCATATTCTTGCATGGAAGTTCTTATAATAATAAAGAATAAATTCGCGAGGAATATGTTTATTCCAGGAGCATTTTTTAAAGATTTTATTTTATAATACCGGTGTTTGTAGTGCAAAATCAATAACTTACGCTCAACTTCTGCAACCAAACTAGCATCGAAATACGCGGCCGGCCAGATCCACGTTTCCTATGAAAACTTCCGGTCGCATTATAGTAAAGTTCCCACCTCTGAGCTGCTCTTTCATAAATATGGAACCTTCTCACTGCTTCAGAGGCCGAAAAATGCAGGTCAATTAAAGCCCTAACTACACTTTCTCTCAAGCTAGCATTTGTATTTTGCGCAATGACACAAAGCAAAATGAATTATGACAATACATAAAGTTGAATATCGTGTGTTGCGCTTCCCGCGTTGTTCATTTTTCCCCTCGCTATTAATTTTTTCCCTTCTGTCGCATGGCCTCGTATGTTCCGAATATGAACTGTATTTTATGTTTTTTATAGGAAACTTGTGAACTAATGCGTTAAAACTTTAATTTTAACTGCATACGAGTCCCGACGTTTTTTATTTGACAGACTGTACAAAGTAAGGTGTGACATATGAAATTTACAAACATCGACTTGATTGTAGTCAATGCCCTTTCTATTCAATATCAAGAAGGGCCGTAGTTTCTACTTGATGTATCTCCGTTACATGCTGTTTTAGCAAGTGTCCCCCTCCGCCCGATATTCATGTACTGTACCTTCTTTACTACTTTACTTTAATCAACAATAATAATTTCCTGAGTACCCTCTTCGGATTCCCAGATCCGGGTTCAATCCCCGGTAGGCCTACCTCCTAGAATTTTTGCAAAGTAAGAAGATGTGGAACGGGGTGCACTCCGCCTCATGATCACAACTAAGGATGTACTTGATAAAGAAGTAGCGACTCCGGTCTCGGAAGCCATCAATAACAACCGTGGGAGTCGTCATGCTGACCACATACTCTCTAATCCTGCCATTTGTAACTTATATGTCGGATGGTAGGCCTGTCTCACAAAGGATGTAGCGCCAAACAAAATCTACTACACGCAGAGATCTGAAATTTGAAACATAGATGGATTGAAAGGTGCCCGAATGCACCTTGAAGCCGGATTTTTAATTTTCTATTTCGTTCACGAGTTATGAGTGAAGAACTGGCAGAAAACTTGAAATGTTTGCGCTATCGAAGCATCAGTTTTCGGTAATACATTTCAATTGTCAAATCAATTGCAGGTGGCTTTGCCTTTTCTTGTCATAACTTGGAAATAAAAGCATAGCGATTTTTTCATTATATCGCATGCAATTATCGCTCGTTTCGATTCTGTGAGCTCACCCTGATCGATTCATTTGTTTATAATGTAAAATACAATAGAGGCTTTCTAATCGTGGAATGCACTCCAAAGCCGGATTTTAAGCTGTTCCAGTGTACTCGTAATTATTAATCGTTTGGTTTATGAATGATTCTCGTGTTAGTGTTAATAAATATAAAGACTTAATTATTTAGCTATTAATTTTTAGTCTTCGAATGCCGCGGGCACCTGCTAGTTGACAGCAACCTACTGTTGTTTTATACTATTATGTCTAGACTTTGTTTCAAGGGAATTGTAATTAAATTGCCATGAAAGTACCGAGTTAAATGCTTGGCCATTCATAAAGCTCGGAGGAATAATTGCATGCTTAATTTATTCTACAATTACAAAGAAAATAAACAAATTAAATCGTTAATTTACGACTAAGTTAACTGTTGTTTTTCTCTAGTTCAGTAGCATAAAACCCGAGCTGGGATTTTAGGCTGTAAAAATCAGTTTTAGCCACCTAAAATAGGCTTTTAAAACAGGTAAATAGGCTTTTAAAAGAGAAAATAGGCACTTAAAATATGCTTAAAAAATGTGTAAACAGATAAAAAATAGACTTTAAAATATTACAATATAGCCTACACTTAAACTGTAATATGGTCTTTTTTACTGCAAGAAACGTGGTATACCAATTCTTAACAGAATTAACTGCAAAATTAGGCATCTTGAACTATATTCACTTAAACAGATGTTCTTTCACTGGTGACTTGACACAGTAGTCCTTCCCCCTTAACTCCCCTTAATCCTCCCCCGTCAGTCAGGGTTGCTTTAGCGACAATTGTTTGGAATAATGAAGTTTCTGTGAAAAACCCACCTCTACTGTCTGCTTTTCATTGAGGGATGTCCATTATAAGATTCCACAAATTACAGAAGTTGAATTTTATTTTAAATGTACAAAATAGACAGTTTATGCACTAAAATAGTAAAATAGGCTCTAAAGGTACAAATAGGCATTTTAGGACACTATAAAACTCTATAAATGTAAGTGATTTGTCATGAAACGTTCACATATTTAAAAATTTTCATGTTATTTCACAAGGAACAAAACAGGCATTATGAAGTTTTTATGGAATATTCCAGGAGATACTCCGTAGGCGGGTTAAGCGGACATAGAAACAGCATTGTCGTGCCGGTTATGGCCCGCGGGCCGTAATTTGGCCGGGTCTGCTATAGACGATGCCTGGTTGAAATCCCCTGACCAATGAACCCGAAGATTTTTTTGAATATTGGCTACTGGCAAAGGCGAATGCCGAATCTGGAATATACGAATTAATAATGTGCGTTGTGAATTAAAGAAGACTGGAAAGGTAGAGTCAAACACTGAAAAATGCAATGCCCTAGCCGGGATTTGAACCAGGATCTTCTGCTCTCCGTGCCACCGCTCTAACATTGAGTTACCATGGTGTTGCCATGTTGGTGTCGGTTGGAGAATACCACCAGGCGTTCTCAATATGAGATATCAAACTCGTAATTGCTTTTTAGACCCGGGCTTCATAGTAAACCACTAGTAGGTCACAGTGGATTCATAA
The DNA here is from genome assembly GCA_964059195.1 of Ectobius pallidus. Taxonomy (NCBI): domain Eukaryota; kingdom Metazoa; phylum Arthropoda; class Insecta; order Blattodea; family Ectobiidae; genus Ectobius; species Ectobius pallidus. The sequence goes on from CAXKWD010000003.1 coordinate 201,813,451, forward strand.
TTCTTTCACACTAGCCGTTTGTAGTCTAACGTGGAAAGGTGAAATAAGACTGAAAAATTCAATGCCATAGCCGGGACGGAGAATTCAATGCTGTACCGGCATGTTGCCATGGTAGCTCAATGGTAGAGCAGCGGCACGGAAAGCCAAAGATCCTGGTTCAAATCCCGGCTATGGCATTGCATTTTTTAGTCTGAATGTACCTTTCCACCTTAGCCTACACACGGCAGGTATGAAAGAATTATCAAACAAGGCTGGATTATCCACGTTTCTCAAGAGTTCTTTTAATTTTAATAGTTTGTAAATTATTTAAGATGAGACTGAAGACATTTTTATGTAAAAACCCGTTTTATGATCTTAATACTTTTATTTTATTTTAATTGTATTGCATTTGTTCGTATGAAATTTGTCTGTTGGGCGATGACATGAACACGATCGGGAGAAATGCAGAAAGTCTTTTCGATGCCTGCAGGAATGTTGGACTGGAAATTAATACTGTGTATGATCATGAAACGTCAAAATAATGCACTACAAAATATTAGAATAGCTGATAAAACATTCCAAGATGTGAAGAAATTCAAATATCTGGGATAATAATTAATTATACGTACAAAATAATAATATTAGATCTAAAGTAGAAGTTCAGTGTCAACTAAAATGAGGAAATACTTGTTTTTATGCAATTCAGAAACTTTTATCTTCTCATTTTCCAGAAATCTAAAAATAAACATTTATAAGACAATAATTACCTTGCCGGTTGTATTAGATAGATGTGAGACATGGTCGCTTACTCTTCGGAAAGAACATAATCTGAGAGTGTTCGAAAACAGGGTGCTTAGGAAAATATTTGGGCCTAATAGAGATTAAAACTGCATAATGACGAGCTTCATGACCTGTACTCTTCACCGAATATAGTAAGGGTAAGTAAATCACGGAGGATGTAATGTTGCCCGCATGGAGAAGGAAAGACATGTCTCGAAAATATTGACTAGGAGAGACCATTTGGAAGACCTAGACCTAGGTGGGAGGACAATATTAGGGTAGATTAAAGGAAAGTAGGATTTGCGAGGGATGGTTGGATGGAGTTAGCACAGAATAGGGTTGAATGGCGGGCTCAGGTAAGTGCGGCAATGAACCTTCGAGTTCCATAAAATAGATCATATTCTTTTGGTTTGCTACTTCACAGTCAAGTGGAAAGGAACAGTTGATTAATAATTGTACATACAAATTGTAGCCTAAATGTAAAACTTGTAGCTTGTGTAGGGGTACAGTGTACGGCTCAGTGACCCAGGGTAACTTCACAATGGCCAATAAAAAAAAATTTAAAAAATCGTAAGTAACTATTGTATTTGTTTGTTATTTAAATTATTGCTAGAGTAGGATTACTCCCACAACGTCTCTGGCCTTGAAGACTAACCCAGCCAGCGAGCTTCTCGTTACCAAGATGCGCGGATTCGCTGCGCGTAAGATCAGTGAGGTACTGCTAGGCAGAGAGTAAAGATCATGCTGCATGTTGCCAGCGGTAGAAAATACTGTAATAGTTGAGTGGAGGGATAATGCCGCAGATACAGAGACAGACAACACGTGGAGTGGGATAGCCAATCAGGGTGCAGCTACCTCCCCTAGCCAGGAACTCTACGAGCGGTGAGACTCGCTCCTAAGGTATATACGTAAAAACCCAGAGACTTTGTGGAGGTAATCCTACTCTAAATCCGTGTTCTCCTTCGAAAAGAGAGGTTAAGATGGTCAAAATAACAAGTAATTATATTTATCTTAGAGTAGTGTCCCTCAGGTTACAACATAGTTCGAAAACGGCTCTAACGATCTTTTTAAATTTTGTACCCTATACTGGCTAAAGTAGTAAAACCTAAATATTTTATTTGAAACTTTTTTCCTAAAAATTTTCTGGAGAGTAGTTATAAGCTAGCCATGCTCACGCTGCATCACTTGTTGGTATTATTACTAGAGACCGGATTTTAAAGGGAATTCCTTTTTTTATACTTCATCACAAAATGTTATAAAATTGAACAGGACATTACTGAGTAAGTTTCAACTGCAAATGACCTGGTTTTAACGTCCCTTTTTTCCCTTTTTTAGGCTCATCTCCTTTTTTTTAGGAACTTTCCCTTTCCAGTACCTTTTCTGCTAATTTATTTTGAAAAATTCGTAAATTACCCAGTATTTGGTAATATGAAAACATTAAAAATTGTTTTCACTGATTTACCATTGAAAAAATAATTCCTCCCAGCAGAATAGAGCGTTTCAGGGAAATCACAGGCTTGCCATTGACTAAGTTTCCCATTATAACAAGGTGGGGACATGGATTTCGTGTGCTATATTCCTCTGTGAGAATTTCAACAAGATCAAAAAAATTCTTCAGTCATTAGATGTTACAGAATCAGCAGCTGTAGAGCAAGCAAAGGCTTTACATAAAACAAACATGTATCTCTCTGTTGAATTTTTACACTCTCTTACTTTTATATCCCTTTTTTCCCACCTTTTTTAGCAATAATTTTCCCTTTTTTCCCCACCTTTTTTTGGCAATAATTTTCCCTTTTTTCGTCCTTTTTTGAGTGAAAATTTTCCCTTTAAAATCCGGTCTCTAATTATTACATCACATCACATCACATTTATATCCTTCTTAATGGTAGAGGTAATAACTTCGTGGTCAGTTAATTTGACTTGGGGTTTCCTCATTCGCAAAGACAAACGCCGGACTTGTAGGAGTTGTTTACTTTCCATAACTCATCGCCACCTAATATCACAATCATTTAAAATGAATATCAGTCAAGATGTCACCGAAAAAAAGAAACAGATGCACACTAATTAATTATTACAAGAACCTAATGGTACAACCATACATACTATATATGCAGTTAAAGCATGCATAAGAAGCTAACACAGTAGGCCAAATGTTATTAATCAAAAATAAAATAATTAGCTTAAATATAGATATAGATTACTAAAGTTTCTTCAGCAAAAATGAAAAAAAAGAGAAAAGTTTTAGTTAGATATTGTACTGTGTAGGTCCCCCCCCCCCTCTCTCTCTCTCTCTCTCTCTCTCTCTCACACACACATCCTATACCCCCATGTTGGGGCGAAGGGCCTCCCAGTGGAGGTTTCTGTTACCTACGTGACTTTTGTTACGCCTATTTTCCCAGAGCGGGCAGAGGGACAGGTAGTAAGCCCATCGCCCTCTCAACCCCCCTCCGGAAACTAAGGTATTACTTGGACGTGAAAGGGCTGATAAATTTTGTCCAGAGGCTCTAATTTAGGCTTGGAGTTCTTTTACGTGCCGTAAATCTACGACACGGGCCCCCAGCTTAAAGTCCTGGCCAGGCGAGTGGCGAGTGGAAAGGGGAGCAGGGTGAGTCGCAAAGTACTAACTACCCAAAATCCCTCCCAGAGGACTCCGTGCCCAGGATTTTTACGTCCTGAAAAACCCATCGACTGCGGCCGGGTTTGATCCCGCGACCTTTCTGATCTAGAGGTGGGCACGCTACCACTAGACCACTGGTCCTCACTTTGTTCAATTTGCACTTTCTTTTATTATTTATTTTCACCTAGGACTAGTCGGAGCAATAATGATTTATTCTGTATATATGTGATGCTATAAGAAGCATATTATTTTTTTTTTTAATTGGTAAAATTGCTAAATCTATTTAACATGCAGGTAAATAATACATACCAGTTTTCGTCAACCTTATGTGTTTAACATATTTTGCACAGTTGATTTACTTATGCTAGCCAAACTAGCAGCACTGCTTAAACAAACTTATTGTATGCAGGGAAAAGGCAGTGGCAATTCTCACATTATTTCTCACTGCACTTCCATTTTCAGCTCTGGGAGTTTCCTGTGTACAAAGAAATGTGTCTAGAAGTGCCTTACCCACTACAAAAATATAAATGTCCGAACATATTTTTCAGTCAAGCAAGATGAAGCATCATTAAGAGCAGACAAAACTGAAGAAAGAGATGAATGGCAAACACTTTTATGTTCCAACCTATTTTGATAACTAATAGCAAAACTTACATAATGAAAATATTGTCATAGATTCCTTATTTTAAAATATCAAGAGGTGTTAACTGGTTAAACAATAACTATTTTCATATTTTCAGAGTATATTTGTATGGAATTTTGACAACATTGTCTGTAATAGCAATCTTCTATAACTAAAACTAAACTCCGTGGCGCTACATCCCTGGAGGGACTTGGCCTACCACCCCACCTCTGCGTCATCTACCATAGGCAGGATTGGGGGCATGTGGTCAGCATGCCGACACCCACGGCCGTTTCCATGACCGTGCTGCTACTTCTCTATCAAGTACCTTCTCAATTTGAATCACGAGGCTGAGTGCACCCCGTTCCAGATCTCCCTACCTCAGAAAAATTTGAGGAGTTACCAGGGATCGAACCCGGGCCGACGGATTTGTACAGTAGTCAGCGAGGCAAACCACAAGACCATGCCGGCGGTCATAGTAAACTTATACAGGTAGCCTACACCATCCTGTTTTACATCGTCATATAAGTTATAATATCAGGTCCTCAGCCAAGGATAATAACACAACCATTGGCTAAATGAATTCGTCGATGATGCCCTTTTTTCATATACGTTACTTTGAGTTCTAACTGTCGTTTTTTATCCTTGATGCTGTTCAATGTTGTGCTATGGAATTCTTTTTTACGTAAGTCTTTATCTTGACCAGTCTCAAACTTTATCTTTTGTAAATTACTATACCTTTTGAATGTCATAGCACACAAGTCTAAAAAGAGATTTGATTTGAGTTCCTAATGGATAGGTCAATTAACTGAAATTCTGTAACGTCATTTGTGAAGTACGCCCCGAACAATCTCTTATATATATAAAAGGCTTTGCCCTGACTGACTGAATGAATGACTGACTGAATGACAGGAATCAACGTACAGCCTAAACTATAACAGGTAGAGACTTGGAATTTTGACCGTACCTTCGTTTTATAATGTAGGTGCTCACTAAGAAAGGATTTTGAAAAATTCTGATTCTAAATGCCAAAAATTTAATGTTTTTGAAAATACTTAACCCCTTTTTACATAGAATTATCAATTCCAAATCACAGAATATATTGTTGCACAAATGGTATCAGGTGGGCTTGGAAGAAACAATTGAAATGCACTTTTGACAAATAAGAGAAGTTATGAAAATAATTCATGTTATAAATAAATATTACAGAATGAAATCCACTAAAATAATGGAATCACATAACTTTCTCTACCCTGGACATAGAGAAAACAAAACGAGGTATGGTAATGTGTATATTATTATATTATATCGCAGGTTTTTGGAGAGAAAATTATGAAAGTGATAATGCTTTATGGTAACATAAGAGTGGGAAATTTCCCGCCTCGATATTACAATTTTATGTTACAGGAATTTCTGTTTCTTCTTATTTAAACCTCTACCAGGCTTGCTGTGCACTGTACAAGCGATGGGATGCAAAATTCTAGATCCTCTATGAGCCATAAAAAACTATATCAAGCGTTTTCTGAGGGAATAGTTTGAGTGTAATAAGTCGTTCTTCCTATTTCAAATTATAAATGCCTATATAAGGACCTAGAATTTAAAATTGAAAATCCTTCATAAGCTAATTTCCAATTACAAAATACAAAACCCGGGCGACGCCGGGTCTTTTAAGCTAGTTCCTCATAACTGTTACCAACGAATGTGTCTTCAATGTCAATCGAAAATATCCTTTTTTCGCTAATTGATTGGGCGTAACTCAATCTATGGGATATGGAATTGATTTGCTTCTGTAATTCTAATGTTTTTTTCTTTCTTTTTCTACATATTGTTGAAAAAGTACCTAAGTCCAGTCGCGTAACTAGACCACTTGGTGCGCGGGGCGGACTTATTATTGAGCCCCCCCCCTACAAAAGCTAGAAACACGGCTATTTTTAACTTCTTTTTCTATGGCTAGCTTTCTTGTCTTTCTGATCGTCTTCATGGGCTAATCAATACGGAAAAGTAATAGACAGAATAAGGGAGGGAACTCATCCAGTAAAAGGTAAAGTGATCCCTATACAGGCCATGGAGGCCCAGAGGGTTCCAGGAGGTTGAGACTCCCAGATTTTGGACATTCGGCACATGAAGGTGGTAAGGTTGTCAGCCTTTACCCCTAGAATTGCTCCTGGTACTCATTTCTGTTAGAGGCTGAGCCGACCCCAGGGCCATAGTGCCACCAGAAGGATTAGGTCAATTGAAAAATCTCAACGACCTCATCTGGAATTGAACCCGCGACCTTCCGGTTTGTAGCGCAGCACCTCAACCACTACGCTACAGCTTACCCCCAACTCATGCAGTATTTATTATATTTATTTACTAAATACAAACAGACATTAATCCAATAATATTAAGCTAGCTGATCAGCAAAATACAAATGTGTACATAATTAAAAAGTAATGAAATGAAAAAAAGGTTATGCTTAAATATGACAAAACAAGAAAGTTAACGAAATTTTATGGTAATAAACGACAGTTTTAATTTTAATCGGAGAGTCAGATAATAAATTATCAAAATCTGGATTATATTAATTCAGAATATGTAATAGTCACGTTTAAAATGTATTTTTTTTTTTAGCTTTTACATCCGAAAATTGTCTAATTGTCTCATTAAAATTTATTTTCATAGCCAGATTGATCTTTATGTATATCATTGCTAGACCATTGAGTATGATTTGGCTCATTGTTGACCGCAAATAGTTTTTGATTAAATTCAGTTTTGGAAAAAAAATTCGCAATGGTTAAAAACACCTTTAGTGCTACACACAAATTTGGAATTGATTCTTGAAAGTGTTTAAATCCTTTAAAAACCATCATACACATTATGTGTTTTAAGTTAATTTATAAATTAAGACCTGCTCTAGTCCACCGCTGTGGCTCAGGGGATGCGTTCAATCCTCTCACGCAGCGCCCAGGTTCGATTCCTGGTCGGGACAACTTACCTAGGTGGGGTTTTTCCTTAGAGACAAATGTCGGGTAACTTTAGGCCCTTGTGGTCCCCCAGATATCATCTGGCCGTCATTATCATCTTCATCCCCATCCTCGCCTTGTTTGGAGTGAGTGTGTGTGTGTGAATGGTGTCTCTCGTCCTATGTGTTCGTTTTGTCTCGGAGGTGGCCCCGGCATTGGGCTGATCACTCATCCAGGGAGGCCCTCCATGTCCTTGTCTGCTCAAAAAAGTATGTATGTGATCCAAAGATAATCCCTCTCCCGACAGGTCGCGGCCCTGTAAGGCCCGGGCGGCTTGGGTCGCTTAAATCCTAAAAGGGAGAGGTTAAACTACGAGAAAGAAAGAAAGAAAGAAAAGAAAGACCTGCTCTATTTTCTTCAATTAAATGATACATCTTCTGCACGTGACCCATAGCGCATCTCATAGAGGCCTCTCGTGATCGACTTATGAACGTATTGCTACATTTTCCCGTTAATGTTAAATAAAATTAGGACATGTTCTGTTTTTCATCAGTTAAATGATAACCCACATTTTAGCGCAGTAGCCAACTGCACATAATATCCTACAGTAACCTCTCGTGGCCCACTCATGAACCTGAGACGAAAACATTCATAACTAGTCTCAATTTTTTATTCTTAACACGTCAAATACGCTATATTTTTATTAATACAAAAATGCCGATGAGTAAAAAAAAAAGTGAAACATTAATTTTTATATTAGGTTGGGGCATCAATGGGGGCCCCCATAGTGAGTGGGGCCCGGGGCGAACCGCCCCACCCTAGGAACGCCACTGCCTAAGTCCACTCTCATACCACTGAACAGCAACGGTATAATTTTTTGCATCTTGTGATTTTCTGGCTTAATATAACTTAACCAATTCTTTATTGCAACCAATGGTCATAATATGATGAATGGAGCTCCCATTTTAAATGAATAGTAGACCTGTATCGATGTACAGTAAAAATTTAATGTAGTACACTCACATGTGGGGGGGGGGTGATAAAGGAGGGGTGGAGCTACCCTGTTACGTTGAATGTACTTCACTAGATAATTTTCAGATAATCATTTCTTATAATTTCCACATTTTGAAACTATATAATCTGTATAGACACTGCACAGGGTTGGTTATGATCAGGGCCCGGATTCTAATGACATGTCATCTTTTTATTGATGTTGCATAGGCATTGCCAACTTGTGGATAATTCCGAATCATGGCCACTAGATTATAGAAATGCATTTTTATTAGATCATTTTTTGTCATTTTATCCAATTTTATATTTTTAGGGCATTTATTTCAATTTTAGGTCATTATTCTGTCATTTTCGTGTCATTTGCTTCTTTATTTTGTCATTTTCATATATTTACATTGAGTGTATTAACTTTTTTTCCGTCTTGGAAGTGTTGTTTGTTTAATGCAAGAAGGAAAAATTCGGCGTTAAAGTGTTGTCATGTCTCAATCGGAAATGAGAATCAAAGAAACGCCAAAATTTTGAATTATATTGCTATTGTTATTAGATTGAATTGGCACCAGAGTCTGCCACCTCCTTGGATTTGACAGTGCAAACTACTGTTTACCCTCAATAAACAACAGACCACAAAAGGATGTGCCGAATTTTGACTCACCAGTGCCTCAGTGCCGTGAGAAAAGAACATTCACAACATTACAGTTATTTACATTTATTATAATTATATACAAACTAGTCTATAACTTTGTGTGCACAATAATATTTTTTTATAAACAAAATATCAGTTTTTAGGTCATTTTTTTTATAATTATTAAGTCATTTTCTTTAAAATTTAGGATCATTTTATAGGTCATTTTTCAAACAATTTTAGGTCATCAGAATCCGGGCCCTGGTTATGATTGTTAGTGAGTGTGTGAGTGTGTGTAGGTGTTATAGAAGTGTGACCACTCGAGTTGTGTGGTTTTTTTTTTGCCATGGGCAACAAATATATATAGTGTTGGCCGTCCGGAAGGGGGGGGGCAAGGTAGGGCCGCTGCCCCCTCTGGAAATTTTGTTTGCACATAAATCTGTAAATTAAATTACTATAAGCAACTAATATGACGTGAGGCTTAGGTTTCCACATACTATAATATGAGTTGATTGAAACAGTTGACTACTTTAGATATGAGCATGTAGGAATAATTAATTCTGCTAAACTTGAAATTATTTCCAGTCAAGCAATGAAAGTAAAGCAATGGATGTAGTCTATCCCATTTTTACATGAATAGTAGGCCTATCTGTAAAATTGTAAGGGGTAAATACTATATTAAATGTTTACTGTGTATCCATAGTCATGGGTCAACTACATTAAATCAAGGATGTGGATGATGATGATGATGATGATGATGATGATGATGATGATGATGATGATGATGATGATGATGATGATGATGATGATGATGATGATGATTAGGGCTCGGACTTTTAGGTAAATACATATTTTTTTTTTGCTATTACCTATGATTTCTGGACTTTGTCAAAGTTCCGGATTCAAAATACTGAGTTGCATATCACATAAAAATAAATATTTTCGATATTTCTTATTTGAATAAATATTTTTGGTAACTTAATTTTTTTTTACATATTTTACCACATTTCACGTTTAGAAATGAATATTTTGACTGTTTTTGTAAAATTGTGCCATATTTTGAATATGTTGCATTGTTATGTTGAGTCAGACAATAAATCAGGGCTGATTTGGCCTTTATTAGTGCAAATTTCTGTTTCCTCTCACACTGCATTACTAAGTTGGAAACAACAAAACAATTCTTGACAGAATCAATAAAAGAAACCAAACACATTGAAAACAAACTTAACAAAATCAGTGGTTTAAAAGCAAACGAAATTACAGAAAAATTCCTGTCATGTCTAAATAAGAATGAAAGGTTACAAGTGTTGCCAAAGATTTCAGATATTTTAATGGGTATCAGTGTAAAGAACTTGGAGCAGATGGAACATCTGAGTGTCAGTGATACTGCATTTTACAAATATGCAAGATTAACATCCTGCAATGTTGAATGTACATTTTCAAGATACAAGTCTCTGTTCTGTGAAAATCGTCACAGCTTTAAGATGCACAACTTAAGATCTACTTCTGTCTTTCACTGCAACCGTTCTACACTTGCTGACTAGAATGACTAGATGAGTACTTCTGTAAATATTAGTTAAATAAATAAAATATTTTTATATTTTTTAAACATATTTTCGACTTTTTAACCACATAAAAAATAAATATTTTCGTTTTTATAAGCACCTAAAAGTCCGAGCCCTAATGATGATGATGATGATGATGGTGAAAATTAGGGGGCGGATTTCTATGACATGTCATATTTTTCCCCTTTGCGTTATTTCAGGTTTCCGACTAATTTAAACCCGATTCCAAGCATCCTGGTGAAAATGGAAACGACTTTTATTGTGCACATAACTGCATATTTAGGAAATGTTCAACTATTGTAGCATATTTAGTATGAATATGCATATTTAGGTCATATCTTTGGCATATTTGTGTGCATATTAAAGAAATTTTGAAGTTTCGTATCATATTTTGTAAATTTTCATTATAATGATACTTTCTGATAATTTACAGATAATTAAATAATTAACACTATATTTTAATATAATGTATTGTAATGAAACTTAACAAATACATACACAATGTGTAAGTGGTAAAGTCATATTTTTAATTTTATTGGTCATATTTTAATGTTTTTTAGATCATAAATGCATGCATATAACCTATTTTTTAGGTCATAGAAATCCGCCCCCTAGTGATGATAATAATAATAATAATAATTATAAGTTGTAGTAATAATAACATAGTGATGGCGATAATTTGTTCATTCCCCCCCCCCCCTTGGCAAAATTTCTGCGGACGGCCATTGATTTTATCAAACAGACAACGTTACGAGTTTCTCATCTACTTCCGTCTCCTGTTCTGTGGAGCTGAGCGCTCGACAGTCGACTGCGCAAGCTGAGACGCAGTTTGGCGAGGTGACTCACCGTGAGTCAGAAATAAACACAAGAGCGGACGTTCACACGCAAGGGGAGGTGACGCAGTTGCAGAGCGTCCGTAAGCTGCGAAGGTTATTATATCGCTAGTGACTACGTGGAAACTTGTGTTTGTCCGTCATGGAGAAGAAATTAATTCAGGCAGTTCGCAGGAGAACGATTCTGTACGACACGTCACATGCTGACTATTTAAAAGTCAAATTAAAACTTCAGATTTGGGAAGAAATTGCGAAGGAAACTGGAATGACATGTGGTAAGTTTTTATAATTCTTTTACTTAAATACGATTAATTTATTTGAAGGGTACAAGAGAAAAATGGTAGTAGTCCTTTTTTTATATAGATAATTATGCTTTTTATTCTTGTGTCCGACTTTATCGTTGTGTATTAAATAGTTGGCACTCTGCTGATGATGCAGGAACAATCCTGCGAAACGACCGTCCAGAAGTTTACCAAGGTAAATGAAGTGCGTTAAGGAAAGTGTTTTTATTCAACTATTTAATAATGCCTTCTGTGAATTTGGAATGTTGGTATTAATTTAAGAAGAAAGCGGCAAATATTATATGTAAAATAAATTAGATAAAGGGGAAAAAGGATCGTATTCCATGAAGTTTGTAGAGGTGAAAGATTGATGTCCGCTTTAAAAGTAAACAAACCTCTTCTCTTCAACTCTTCATATTTCTTGTTTATCAGTTTGTTGCTATGCTATTTTCATAAGTAATCCCACGAGAAACTGCGAGTTTATCAGTAGATTTGTGACTGCGCAGCAGGAGCGAATTTATCTGATAAAAACTCGTAATCTCGAGTTGAATTTATTAAGACTATTCCATGAATAAAATGTAACGAATTGTATAATTAATGTTATATTCAAATAAAGGGTGACCGACGGGAACCGGACGTTTTTTAAATGAACAGTACTAGCTTGTTTTTGTACCAAGAAGCTATTTTATTACACAATAATATTTGGAATTATATGCCATTTGAAATGCATCTTATGAATGGAAGATGTCAGACAGGCGGTGTCCACTTGCTTGAATACAGGATCCAATCCTTTGCAGAAAAGCCGTGTGTGAGTGGTCCAACCACCGCCGTCTCGAGAATTACACTGCCTGTCCTATGCTTAATTTTAACATGGAGTTCAGAGTATTTTTAAATTGCCTAATTTCCCCAGTAGAGGCGACACAGTTCACACCCAGATAGCATGAAATTCCAGCATATTTCAGTTTCCGAGTTTACACTTCAGAAGGCAACACAGAGCATACGGCAATGTAAAGGGTATTGCAGCTGGGTGTGGTAGGTGCTGCCATCTGTAATGTCGCCGCGTACGCAAAATTAGCCGTATTGGACAGGCAGTGTATACACGAGTAATTTAGTCTAGAAGGCAGTGGGTCCAACATCTCGCGATCAATTGCTGCCACTTTCTGCTTGATTGCCTCCTTCAGATCGGCCAAGATGCGTGGTCTATGAGAATAGACACGTGATTTCAGAAATCCCCTCAAAAAAAAAGTCGCAAGTGCTTAAATCAGGGGACCTCGGAGGCCACGGGATATCGCCGAAACATGAAATAACCCTTCCAGGAAACATGCGACGAACCAAGTCCATTGAAGCACGTGCAGTATGCGGGGTGGCACCATCTTGCTGAAAAAAACACATTTTCATTGTTGTGTAGACGTCATCTTGACGTGAATCCTGCATTTAAGCAAGTGGACACCACCTGTCTGACATTATCTTCCATTCATAAGGTGCATTTCAAATGGCATGTAATTCCGAATATTATTGTGTAATAAAATAGCTTCTTGATCCAAAAACAAGCGAGTACTATTCATTTAAGAAACGTCTGGTTCTCGTCGGTCACCCTTTATAAACATTTATTTCTGGTTTGTTATAAATAAAGTCATTAATAGTGTCACTTGTCAGATCACAGCATACTAAATTAATAAATAGTCTGCATTATGGAATACTAAGCAATGCTAGCAACGAAATAGTGACGAAAGAGTTGATCTCAAAATTAAGAGAAGCTAAAATGGGTACAAAATAAAAACACTTTTTTCAAGAACGTAATTTATTTGTAAATGCCATGCTACTTGAATGTGCATTGGTTAAAAAATACAATTTTCTTCTCCATTCGATTTTCTCATAGGCTATTGATAACCCAGTCTCCCGTGTTTCAGATTCCCTAGTCAATTCAATTCAGTTGTACTTACAATCTTCACAGAACTTTTATAACAGGATCCATATCAGTCTTATATTTCTTTCAGTATTATATGGTTTAGCTTCCTTTACAATATAAATTTCGTCAACAGACACATTACCAAACTTTCAGCTTGCCATTTTTGTTTTCAATTTAATGCTGACAATGGAAGACATAGTCTAGTAATCATTCCATTAGCGATATTCTGATGGTTCAGTAACGAACTGACGTTTTATCAGATAAAATTACATCCTTGCAGAATTTTTTAAGATAAATAACCTTAATATTCGAGGCATTGCGAAACATTATTGGTCAATATCGAATACGCATCATATGAATGATATAGTCAATGAAAGCGTTTCTGAATTAATAACTATAAAATGTGTTCAATTTGTTTTCTTATAAATTTCTCTTTTTGGACCAGGGCCGTCGCGTGGGCGGGGCGAGCGGGGCGATCGCCCCGGGCGCCGCGACCAGGGGGGCGCCGTGACAACGGCAAAAATAAAACAACAAGATTTGAAAAAATAAGTAGGATATAGGCTACATAACGTATTTTAAAGTTAGGTATAACTGAATTTTGAATATTACGTTGTATGTTTTTATTGAACAAATAAATATTTGATACCAATAACTTTAGGCCTATATTTGCTTATAAAGACATATTTACGATCAAGTACGACACTGGAGAGACTGAATTCTCTGGCCATCTTGTCCATTGAAAACGATGAAGCACAAAAAACAGACTTGAAGGAAATTCTAACGACATTTGCTGGTGCAAAAACCAGGCGAATGCCATTTAATGTTTAGTACCTTATTTTAAATTGATAAACGCGGTTCCCTTTTCTATATTCTATTCAATGTATGTATCGGGGTTTTCCACACCATTAATTTGTAGTCCATTAATAACCCCTATAGCATTTTTTATGATTGTTAAGATTTTCTTACATTACTGAAGTTGTATTAATTTGATTTTCAATACAATCTTATTAAAAAATTTAAATAATTTTATTTCTGGTATTTTTGTAAGGTAATCCGATTAGGTGTCTCTTTTGGGCACAATAACACAGACAGGGACGCAACCCGACGCGCAATTTTGCTTACGAGCAACTGGACGCGATGCGGCTTGGAACTTGTCCAGTCCACGTCGCCCCGCTCATTGCGTGTTTAATCCCATATGTTTATATGAATTTGATAGTGTCGCGTCACGTCGCTCGCTGTGTGTTTGTGTTTGAACCCTTTACAGATAGGCGGAATGTCCGGTGGGTGCACGTGGGATTGAGTTTGGGGGGGAGGGGGTGCCTGACGAAATCTTGCCCCGGGCGCCAACAAACCACGCGACGGCCCTGTTTTGGACCATTTACCATTTTCCACTGTACCCTTCATTTGTTTTAGAGAACATTTTATATGCAGCAGACTTTCAGGGAAAACAAAATTGCATAAGCAGCTGTATATATGTGTATATTTTCTATACAGATGTCTGTCATAACTACGAGGGCTGTTTTTTTTTGCAAGTTCCGATGGGGCATAAAATGAAAACCACAGTGAAAATCAAAACTGTTTTATTTGGAACATTTAGGTACACCTTCTAGCTACTTCTCTACGTAGTTTTGTTCCGATTGAAACATTTGTCGTAGCGTGGTACCATTTTTCCAATACCCTCTTCATAGAAGCTTGCCGTCAGCGTATTGAGAAGGGTCCTCATGGCATTTTGAAGTGTTTTGAAGTTCTTCGTTGGTGTGGAAGCTCTGTTCTTCCAGATCTTTCTTCAGCTGCCGAAAAAAATGAAAGTAACTCGGCACGGGAACAAGTTTTCTAAATCCATCGTGACAGGGGATGAAATGTGGATTCGTTACGACAATCCAGAATCCAAAAAACAATCCAAACAATGGATGCACACACATTTCCCGAACAAACCTAAGACCGAAGAAATTTAAAAAAAACTTCAAAATGCCGTGAGGACCCTTCTCAATAAGCTGGCAGCAAGCTTCTATGAAGAGGGTATTGGAAAAATGGTACCACGCTACGAAAAACGTTTCAATCGGAACGAAACTACGTACAGAAGTAGCTAGAAGGTGTACCTAAATGTTCCAAATAAAACAGTTTTGATTTTCACTGTGGTTTTCATTTTATGCCCCATCGGAACTTGAAAAAAAAAACAGCCATCGTAGTATGAACTATAATAATACATGAAAATAATTAGGCCTAATTAATTGGGAAGTTTCAGTTTTGTAATTAAAAATAAAATGAAGATGTAACATTGAAAACTATTTTCAACTTTTACAAAACAGCAAAATAAAAACATTGCTCCGTGCTCCATAACAGATAATTTGAAGATTTTCTCAGAACTCAGAGCTACCAGTTAGTAATATTTTTGCATTCAGAGTTAGGTATTCGACCTTTTCTAAAAGAAACATTTATCTAACTGTAATTTGAAAAGTAACTTTATTTAAATTTAAATGATTTAGAAAAGAATAGGTAATAGAGAGACATTAAAAAATAAGCAACATTAGAAAACGTATTATATTTATTAAAAATTATATATTTATTACGTCTTAAAGGTAAATTTTTATATCATAATTATTAATTTATATATGTATTCTCAGTACTTTCTATTCAACATTCAACGTCTCTGCCAAATAACTGATCCTCTGGGTGAGTTAAAGTAGGCCTATTGACAAATCCGCAAAGCTTGAGATTCACTTTGGATTGGGAGATTTAAAGTTTGTTTCTTCTTCTTTTTTATTGTGAAAACTCTGTTAGCAAAAGTGTTCCCATCACTGAATCTGCCCATTGAGCCAACATCAATAGTGATATTAAGTTGGTAGTCTGAATCAACAACGGCCATCATTACAAGGGAAAAAGATAAGTTTATAATTAAAAAATGATGATACACTCTTTTATTTTTATGTGTTTCCCATCAAGCAATGTGGAAAATGCCATTTTTCATCAAAGCCAAGAGCATTTGAAGCCCATTGTTCTGTTGTTGGTTCTGGCATAAATCAGTTGCATACATTTCTAAAATTGTTTCTGCTACTTCTTTTACAATGTTCGATCACTGGTTCCATATACATTCTATATACAATACTTTTGAAGCTATTTCCTGAGGCTAGGTACATGCAACATACACAAATACAACACATATATACACATATATACACATAAATTACACACATTGTGTAGACGTGAAACTAACATTTCATAATATACAGAATTATTTTAAGGGACTTTAATGTTATTGAGAGACTTCGTCTCATTTTAAATATCTAAGAAGAAATGAACAGACATTTCTTATTTAGAAATTAATTATTTTAGGGAATTTACTAAAAATGGTAGCTGATTGTGAAACTTTGTTGCAGGTTCTGAGGCGAAAACAGTGTGGGAGAAATTAAGGCATTCTTTGCGGGACGCACTCAGGAGGCAGAAAAAGTGTGCGAAAAGCGGCGCTGGTGCAACTACGATTAAACCTTGGAAGTTTCAAACAGAAATGGGATTTCTTCTGCCTTACATGGCAAATAGGAAAAGAGGGACGAATTTGGTTGACGAGAGCGATGAAGATTCAACCACACAAAACCTAGGACAAATCAAATTTGAAGATATCCAGGGAGAAGACAGTGTGGTTCAACCTGTAAGCGAGGAGCGTGAAGATGAAGATGAAGATGGGACACTTGGGATAGTCACAGTCTTTCCACAAAGTACTTCGAACACAGAAACGCAAAAGAGATGTCTTGACTTTCCTGGTACTTCAGGAGAAAACACACCTACACCTCAAAAGCAAATAAAAATTAAAGACAATGTTGCAATATTGCTCCAGCAGTCCCTGGAAAACCGGGAGAGAGCAGGAATATTGGATAGGGTGCAACCTCCAAGCGACCCTTTGTATCATTTTTTTATGTCAATGTATGAAACCACAAAACAAATGCCGCCACCGTCACAACACGTGGTCAAAAATCAAATATACAAAGCTGTGGCAGATATGGAAGCGGCTTTACTAAACATACCACCAACCCAAACATTTCAACCATACCATTTTCAACTCCAGAACAATAACTACTCTGCCTCTCAACGCTCAACGCCTAGGCCACTTTCTTCTAATTCAGATATTTCATCTTAAATAGAAACGACCATTCGGAGTGTTCCAGAAGACCCATAAGAAAGGGACACCTTATTTAATTTTACAAGTAGTTTTTCTGAAAACTAATTTTTTCTATTACTCTTCATTTTTATTTTTATTTCCATTATTTCAAGCATTAGTTATAAATTTATGGCAGATGAGTTCCAATCAGCAGCTGGCGCAGACTGGATAGGGATCGCCAGAGACAGAGTTCAATGGAAAACACTAAGAAAAGAAGTACAGTATAACCCCGATAATTTGAGTTAATTGGGGCTGAGGCTACTTCGAATTACAAAAAACTCGGATTATACTGATATATCACTAAATCAATGGGTAAATCATAAATAAATGTTTAATGAGCACAATAATTGTTTAAAAAATAAATAAATGAACAATATAGTAAGCCTACATACCTGTGTTACGCCTGTGTGTATATTGGCAGACATTTCCAATTTTCTACATCGGCATCCTTAAGGATTAAGTCATTGTCTGACCCTTAATGGAGTGGAACGGGAAACCGGTGCTACTAGGAAAACACTTTTAATTACCATTGTCGCTGAGTAGGGATTACTGTTAAAATACAGTATTCTTTTTTGGAAGGATGGTATGCACTGTACAATTGATTGACACCAGGTACCGACAAAGAAAAATCAAACCTAATGGTTTCTGTCAATCTGTAATAGAAATGCATTAGCAGTCTGAATCCAAGGTTATTTCTGTGTATTATGAACGAAAACCCTAAGTGGGACAGTTTTACCTGCATTTTTGTACAGGTAGGGGGAAAAAAAGTGAACGTAATAAAATATCTAAGTTGCCAATTTGAGCCACTGCGGGTTCAAGGCATGCACAGTGGCTCATATCAGCAGCTTGGATATTTTAGTAGGTCCGCTTCCCCCACCTGTAAGTTACATGGAAAAAATTGAAAGAAAGCTCAAAATGTAACACATTCGGAAGTGCGTAAAACTTACATGCAGACACCATATAAAAATGAGATTTTACTCTTGTTTTATGGAAAATTTTAATTTTCTTAAGACCAGCTCGAATTACACGGATCCTCGAAATACCGGGACTCGAATTACCGAGGCTCTACTGTAGTGAAGTGTAATATAGTGCTTACTTTAAGGAGAGAAATTGACTCTTACTCACACAGAATGGCTCCCCATGTGAACAATAAAAGAAAGCAAAATTGAAGCCAATCTCACTTCGTAAGAAATAGTTTGTGCTACATAAGAAGGAGGCCCTTGCCCTCAAGGGATTTTGTTGGCTTATTCTCATTCTCAATAAATTTATATGGATAACAAAATATTCATTTATTCTTTTGCACAACCTTTCATTCTTGCACAAAAGACACAATAAATTATTTTATTTTATGAAACATACCTTTGCTGTCCTACTTGGCAATTCATAAAATAATATAATTTATTAGATCACTGACTCTAAGTATTGGCAACATTACATCCAAAGAAATCGCATTTTTTTAATTTGTAGGAAATTAATAAATTTTTCACCTTCAATGCAGCTAGTTTTTCTTCAGTTCCGATAGATCTTGACGAATTGCATTATTCAGCATCTATTGTCTCCTTGATGAATCCAATTCAGAAAACTGTTCATGGGTTACATGGTAATAGTTCCTATATTTTTCATTACAAAATTCCTCTTTAAGGATGGATTCTCATTGCGTCTTTCTTTTTTCTTTAAATAACTGCTTTTCGGAAGCTTTTTGTGTAATGATGTTGAAATTATTTGTTCTTCGAGTTCATCTGGCTCTGATTCTGAACTTAGTAATGATTCTATATACAGATAGGGAAAAAAATGGACTGGCTAAAATATCTAAGTTGACGATATGAGCCACTGCGCATGCCTAGCAGCATTCACAGGATAGCAGGGAATGTATTGAAATGAACATTGCTTGAATTGAAAAATAATTTTATGTAATTTTCATTGCTTATGAAAATAAACGTTTCCGTTACATCTCTTGCATTTATTTAGTATCACAAGGCAATGAAATCAGCTACAAGGGTCGGTCCGCTTCCCCCCCCCCCTACCTGTACATAGCACTCATTGCTCACTATCTCACAGGCATACAGTTGTGATAGAACTGCCTCCCAACTTTGTTCTTCCTGCGTGCACAGTTGACTGATTCCTGCTTCCCTGCATCTCAACTTGTGCCCAGCCTTAACAAGATAGTTTGGAGTTCGCAAGGTTCTAGTTAACGTGAAGGTTGCAAGTTAACATTTAATTTTACATTATGTTATAAAGTTTACGTGATGCATAAACATGCCCCCAAAGTTTAAGTTTACATTAAGTTTACAGTTAATGTGATTTTCTATGTGATTGCCATGCCATCATGGGCCTTAAGGGTCTGTATAAGTTTTAAAAGCACAAAAAAGCATAATTTTAAAAATATAGTATAAAGATTACAATATGTAATTTCAATTGTCTGTTTAAATCCAACAATAGAGTCAATTAAAAAATTAAAAAAATGTATCCAGCGACAATGAACATCTGGTACATAAAGTTTAATGGTTTATGGTAAGTACACAATCTGTATCAGAGCAGTTCACATCTGTTGAACACCAGCATGTCAAAAATTGCTGTAAATGCAATTGAAAGGGTGGTGAGTTTCCCATACATTCAGGCCCTTAGGCAGGGGTGGGCGCTGTCCCCCAAATTGTCACTGCCCCCCTAAATTTTTAGCATTTAAAACTATAAAAATCTATTCAAGCAATACTTTGATAATAGCTCCAGGGAGCTTAGGGAAATATTTGGACTTAAGGGAGATGAAAATGGGTACTAAAGAAAACTGCATAACGACGAGCTTCATAACCTGTACGCTTCACCGAATATATTAAGGGTAATTAAATCACGGAGGATGAAATGGGCTGGACGTGGGGAGGAAAGACATGTCTCCAAAGTATTGACTGGGAGACCCGAAGGGAAAAGACCTCCTGGAAGATCTAGACGTAGGTGGGAGGGCAATATTACATAGATTTAAGGGAAGTAGGATTTGCGAGGGATGATTGGATGGAGTTAACACAGGATAGGGTTGAATGGCGGGCTCAGGTAAGCGCGGCAATGAACATCCGGGTTCCAAAAAATTAATTATTGGTTGCGGTATTCAACAGATTCCATATTTTATGGAATATGGTTGATACTGATATTTTCAAATTGCTCATTCTGACTACCAAAAACTTTCCTACCTTCACATGAAGAGAGTGAACAGAACTTAGGTTACTATGAAAATTGTCATAATTATATGAAACACAGTGATCCAAAAATTTAATCAATTGTATTTTATCTTTGAATGCCATAACACAAATTTATTTTCATTGGTAATTAATATTTTATAATAATAATAATAATAATAATATAGATATTGGTAATTAATATTTTATAATAATAATAATAATAATAATATAGATAATAATAAGTGATTGGTTATAGTTCTATAGTTCTGGCTATATTTGAGAACTAGCTTGAAAGGCCCGGCGTCGCCCGGGTTTTTTAATTTAGTAATTGGAAATGAACTTATGAAGGACTTTAGATTTTTAAATTTATTATAGGTCATTATATAGGTATTTATAATTTGAAATAGGAAGGACGATTTATCACTCAGAAAACGCTTGGAATAGCTTTTTATGGCTCATAGAGGATGTAGAATTTTGCATCCCATCACTTGTACACAGCAAGCCTGGTAGGGGTTCAAATAAGAAGAAACATAAATTCCGGTAACATAAAATTGTATTTGCGGAATATTTTATTTCTCACTCTCATGTTACCATAAAAAAGAAATGTAATATCACTTTCATACTTCTCTCTCCAAAAAACCTGCGATATAATAAAATACACACTACCATACTTCGTATTGTTTTCTCTATGTCGAGGGTAGAGAAAGTTATGTGACTGCATTATTTTCGTGGATTTCATTCTTGAATATTTACGAGGGCTGGTCAATAAGTAAGGTCTCCAACACTCTTAGCCCAAGCTCATAACGTTGGGCTAGAGTGTTGGAAACCTTACTTATTGACCAACCCTCGTATTTATAACATGGATTAGCCTATATTGATAGTTCTCTAATTTGTTAAGTCTCGTTTCATTTATTTCCAAAGCCTTATGTGAAGACTGCCAACAATAGCGTTGTCAACTGAACTGTGATTTGGATTTGATAATTCTGTGTAAATAGGGATGAAGTCTTCTCAAACACATTTAATTCGACGGTATAAGGTCAATGAAGTCACCAATGCCGTCGTAAAATAAGGCAGAACAATAACAACATTTAATTTTTGGCATTTAAAATCAGGATTTTTCAAAATCCTTTCTTAGTGAGCACCTACATTATGAAACGAAGGTACTGTCAAAATTCCATGTCTCTACCTATTATAGTTTGGGCTCTACGTTGATTCTCTGTCTGTCAGTCAGTCAGGACAAAGCCTTTTATGTATAGGCCTATAGAGATTGAGTATTAACGTAAAAAGGAGTCAACTTTCTCAATGTCAAACGAAATGGTCTATAATAGCTATTTATGTATAAAGTACGCAAAATAACGCTTTAGGGGACGAGTCTATAGCGGCTGAGACGTAAAGCTCTATCCACAATGCGCAGTCGGCAGTTGGCGGCAGTTTGCTGTTGCAATCGGCCGCTTGGGAGCAGCACTCGAGTCGTCTACAATATGCTGTCGACATTGAGGTTAGGGAAACATCTTACAGAATAAAAAAGATGGAGGAATCGCTTTATAATTAGATAATATATGTTATAAACACATCTTGCTTTCTCGTAGTATGCTAATCTGTGTATTTGCACTAGTAAATAATTATCATTCGCGTAATATGTTACTTGCAGTCGTTCAGTTCGTAGTCAGAGATGAATTTCTCGTCTGCCGACTACTGATAACCAACTGCTGTCGTCTGCAACTGCACATTGTGAATGGCGTCCATTGATCACCACACGTTATACTTCGACTACAAACTACCGTCTACCGACTAACAACTGCCGACTGCGCATTGTGGATAGAGCTTAAGCCGAGGCCGAAATAAAGGATGAGTCCGATAAAGCTTTTGCCTACGTGGTGCATACAATATTTCTTAGTAAAAGCTCTCTAAATTATATGAAATGAAATAAAAATACCGTATAATTAATTGTAATGAAAGGTATAGGCTGCCATTTGTTAACGTCATATTCCCACAGCCTGAATCGCAGAACAACAGTGAACCGTAAACCGAAATGCGGTAGAGATACATAATATTTAGACGCTTATTTGTAAGCAATATTGCATGCGAACTAGTATTTATGAAAACCTTCTGAAAATATGAGTGATAATCCCGAGGAAATTTCAATCCAAGCCAGAAACATTGAATTGGAGCTGCTGCCAGTAAAATCTCGGCAGCAGTAGACTATGAAATGTATATGCACTTAAATGCTGGTGCATCCATGGTATATTTAAGCAATGTTTCTCTTGTGATCCAATGTGCGAAAAGTTGTTGGCTTATATTTATTGTTATATGATGAAGTAGGCTAAAGATTCTGATTATCATAAAGAAACATGTTGTCGTAAATTTGTTGTTTTATGACCAAATATATGCTTAAAGCTATGTTAAAGTTGGTGTGATTGGTCAATGACATCTGGATTTTGTTCATAGACTGCCATGACGACTTTAGCGGCCTAGGTCGCTAAAATGCAATTTTTCGGCGTGTTACTAGTCCGACAAGCAGCTGTTTTAGAGTGCATGCACTAAAAAATAACTTATTTCGCAAAATGAAACAGGCTCCTAGTAGAATTATAAACAAGAAAGCGACCCCCGGTAATTTAAGCTGGTCATGTAGAGCTGTGCTCAAAACCTGTTGGGAAGCAATAAAACAGCTGTAACATGAATAATTGTGAAGATCCATGATGGTGTGCACGTAACCGCAGGCTAAATAACTAGAAAATTATTTGCACGCAAAGTCAAGGGCGCGTTTAAATTGTTTTATAACAAGTGAACGCTAGTAACCTAGCAACCCAGAAATTATTTCGCAAGCTTTATTATGCAAGATTAAGAACGGAGAGCAGAGCAATGAACTGATTTGTAAAGCAGGCATCCCGATTTCTTTAAAAGTATAGCAGTGTAATATTATTTCAGATGTAAGACCGTTACATAGAACTTAACAGGCAAGCATGTTGTTAAAGAAACGAGCGCTAACGACTTTTATTATTAAGTTCTTATAACGAACATAAGTTCGAACATCGTACGATGTTTTATGTTATTCTGGATCGTAAATTTTATAATTTTAGTTCGCTTGTGCTAAGAATAATAATCATGCATGTAGCTGAATTCAGGCTCTTTTGCTTGGCAACAATTTTCTTTGAAGCAAATGACGAATGAAAACAGCTGGCCACAGCAGAAACATTTGCTGAAAATACAGAATCGTGTTCTATTTGTAAAGAAATTTTTCCCTTGAAGTTATAGACAAGGCAAACAACGAACTAATATTGGAAAATCTTTAGCTATGATGAAGAGAAATGAAGTTCGACAGTAATGTTTTGAGCGAAACTAAATAGGCCTTTTGTGGTGGCTTACGTTTGTGCTTTGTGAAATACCGTCTAGTATGGACCAAATTCTAAAAGCTGAAATAGTTATTTATGCTATTTTCAATTTTAAATTATTAATAGATACACGATAATACTAGTAGTAGGGACAATAGTATTTGTAGGGAATAAAATGAAGGAAATGTATAGTTATTTATTTATACTAAAGGGAAGAGAACGACAGTGACATCTGGTGATATCCTCAATACTGTATTACTGTAACAGGCTACCACCAAAGATGTACTTAAGGGGGGGAGATCCTGGGGTCCTGATCCCTCCCTCAAAATGAGATTTTTATTATTTACTAGCTTAAAAGGCCCGGCGTCGCCCGGGTTTTGTATTTTGTAATATGAAATTAATTTATGGAGGACTTTCGATGTTGAAACTCTAGGTCCTTATACAATATATCTAAGTAGATTAGAAATGAGGAAGAACGACATATGACACTCAAGACTCTTCCCTCAGAAGACGCTAGATATAGCTTTTTATGGCTCATAGAGGATGTTGAATGTTGCATTCCATTGCTTCTACACACCGTGCCTGTGAGGAGTGCAAATAAGAAGAAAAAGAAATTCCGGTTACATCTCTATATATATAAAAGGCTTTGTCCTGACTGACTGAATGAATGACTGACTGACAGGAATCAACGTACAGCCTAAACTATAACAGGTAGAGACTTGGAATTTTGATAGTACCTTCGTTTCATAATGTAGATGCTCACTAAGAAAGGATTTTGAAAAATTCTGATTCTAAATGCCAAAAATTAAATGTTTTTGAAAATACTTAATCCCTTTTTGCATAGAATTATCGAAACAAATTCACAGAACATATTGTTGCCAATGGTATAGGTGGGTTTGGATTAAATTAAATGGATGTTTGACAAGTTAGAGAAGGTATCGTTATAATTCATATTATCTATATTAATAAAAGGAATTGTCCTCGATGTCCATCGAAATCTACTCAACGCAGAGATCTGAAATTTTAAACATAGGTGGGCTGAAGGGTCGGAAAATGTACCTCGAAGCCGGAATTTTAATTTTAGTTTTCGTTCGTGAGTTATGAGTGAAAAACGGGCAAAAAACGTGAATTTTTTCCGTTTTCAAAACATAAGTTTTCTGTTATACATTTCAATGTCAAATCAATTACAGTTGGCTTTGGCTATTTTTGTCATATCTTGAAAATAAAACTTTCGCGATCGCTTGAATGTTGTAAACCCTAAATATGGTCAAACGTTGTTTTATTTGGACGAATCTCACTACACAGAGGTTTTCTGGGCCAAGAAACTCGAATCTGAGGTCGCTTTTACCAGACGATGCTATCTAATTGTGGTATGTAGTCCACGTGATTTAGGTGTTATTAAATATAATGATTTTACTATTATGCTCTTCATTTTTAATTTTTGGAATAATTATCGCGGGCGAAGTCGCGGGCACATGCTAGTAAGATTATATTGTCTTGACAGAAAATTGTGTTTCTACTCTCATATTACGATAAAACCGTTTCGGGGCTGAAGTAAAAAAGAAATTCAATATCACTTTCATACTTTCCTTCCCAAAAACCTGGAACATAATATACTGCGCGCGCAGGACTGAAAATGTTCCAAACCTGGAACATAATATACTGCGCGCGCAGGACTGAAAATGTTCCATCCCATTTTGTCTTCTTTTAGATTATTAGGGCCGCTGATAAACATCCCTAGGTCTAAATCTCAACTAATACAAAGCCTACAGCTATGAGTGACGTATCAGTGGATAGGATTTGTTACCGACGCCCGATATTGCATACTCACTGGCACACGCCTAAGTTGTCCCTGCAATACGACCGCTTATTCTACATCAAAATGTGAAGTGAGAAAATATTTTCCATGTCGAGGGTAGAGAAAGTTAAGTGACTGCTTTATTTTCGTGGATTTTATTCTTCAAGAATTATTTTCACAAATGCAATAATTACATCGATAGTATCAGAATTTGTTAAAGCCCAGTATTATAATAAAGTTTCAAAGCCCTATGTGAACACTGTAAACAATACTTTCGTTATGTAAACAATTGACAGCATACGAGTAACTCACTAACTTTGCCGCATTTCACATTTCCGACTTTTCCCGTGAATTTTCCAAAAATTTTCTTTCATACAAACCTTGTCCTGACAATTACGAACACAACAAAGAAAAAATCAGCCAAATCGGTCGAGCCGTTCTCAAGTGATGCTCCGTCATACATTTTGGAAATTCATTTTTTATTAATATAGATTTATTAAATGCCCACATTGCACGAACCCTATTTCACCCGAAGGTACATTAGGGCTGGAGATGTACAATGTTATTTTACAATAAATTATCCTGATACTGGAATTTGAAAGCTTGCTATGTCTCATATCTCTTATGCACTATTTACAATAATGTACAGTTCTTACAAGGCTTAATGTCTACAAAAGTCTTGCAGTTTCTTACATCTTACGATATGGTAAGTCTTAAGTTAACCGATACAAATTAAGATAAATAGCATAAATTATTAAAAAAGGCAACCTTAATTTATAACATGACTATAAGAAATTTTTAGATTAAATCACTTAACTAGGTAAAAGAGATTTTTAAAACATTAGTTATAAAAATAATATGAAATTTATTTATGAAGTTTTCTCAGCCTTGAAGCACTAGTAACTTATTGGATATTGATAAGATAGGATGTTGACAAAGAGTCTACTAAAACAATTTATAGCAACCTATTATATTTGTTATCATGAGTTCATGACTATTAAAAACATGAACAATTATCTTATTGCCTTCCTATGTACTTCCTATGTGCCTGACAATATGCATTATGTTCTACAGCCCAGCTAAACGTAAAATTGAACTAAACGTAAACATAAATAACACAAAAATATGAATAAACATAAACAGATTTAATGAGAGGAAAGCAGTCTATTTGTGGACAAGCCGAGAGGAATGCCATGGTCTAGTTGCAGCTTGTAATAATTATCAACTGACATAGAAACTATTTTAGTAAGTGTTGTGGGGTCATTATGCCATGGTCCTAGCGTTGTCTCTGTGTGTACAGATGAAGTTTGTGGAAACGTGTTTCAGTATTACGTGACACGTTGCCAGTGAACAGAACGAAAACACTTTTACAGAAATTTAAATAATGTAAATGTGTATTGATTAAAACGCAATTTCGATTCGGTGCAAGCCAGTTCGTGTGATTTTATAGCGTTTTGATGTAAGCAACTACCACGATGATCTCCATCGTCTTGTGATGCGCACTATTGGTAGCATTGGGAGCTAGGATCGATTCATGGAATCGATTCGTGGACTGTTCATTCATCTAGTAGGCCGTGATCTTACGGCTTACAAATATTGACAACAAAATATGAAAATAATTATCATTTACAAAATCCGTTACATTTTATTCATGGAATAGTCTTAATAAATCCTACACAAGATTACGTTCGAACTTCGTTCTAGCAAATATATAGATAAACTCGTAATCTCGAGTGGGATTTACTAAGCTATTATAATTTTTATTCGTTGGAAGGTTGTAATAAATGCTGTTCCCACGTAAGACAACGACATTATCGATAGATATCAATGAAACTCGTAATCTCGTGTGGGATTTATTAAGACTATTCCACGAATAAACTGTAATGTACTTTGTAAATAATAATTATTTTCATATTTTGTTGTCAATACTCTGTCAGGCATACTAAATGAATGAACAGTCCTTGAATCGATCCGAGTTCCCAATCCTACGAACAGTTGCGCATCACAAGATGGAAGGCGAACTGGCTTGCAACGAATCAATATCGCGTATTCAGTCAATGGATATTTATATTATTTCAATTTCCAAACAAGTTATATTGTATAAAATAATATGTTTTCTGCTGCTTAATGGCAGCATGTGACGTATTAGTCACTGCACGTTGATGCCCTACATGTCCAGTGAGGAGCAGACGATTTTATCATAGGTAATCCCAAGAGAGTTGAATTTATTAAGACTATTCCATGAATAAAAATGTAACGGATTATACAAATAATAATTACTTTCGTGCTTTGTTGTATAAAAACAAAACTAACAGTCGTAACATCACAGCATACTGTGAATCAATCATCCATGAATCGATTCGAGCTTCCTTGGTGTAATCAGTGCTACCAATGGTGCATATAAGACATAGTTAACTTCATTCAGTTGAGCTAACAGCAGAACAGAATAAAAGCACACCAACTGGCTTTCACCGACTAGAAAATGTGTTTTTAATTTATGTACATTTATATTATTTCAATTTCCAAACAAGATATGTTGTATAAAATAATCTGTTTTCGTGCTGTTTAACGGCAGCATGTGACATATTAATCACTGCACACTGATGCTCACGTGTACAGTAACGAGCAGATGTTTTACCCGATAAAACGGCATCCTTTCGATTCCTACAAGAGCCCTGCCAAAACTAAAAAAAGTCTGATATGAAACTCACATAACTTCCCGTAGCCAAATAAAAGTTAGCCTCTTAGTGCCATATATTAAGTATGACATTCTCTTCATGTAAATTGCTTGAAAAATTAAGTGAATGTCGTTACCATATCACATCGCATCCTCGAAGGATACAAAGCCTAAATAAAATCTCATTAATGCACTTTAAACATGGCCAATACATTTTCCTCACTTCACACTTTGATATACAACAAGAGCCCATATTGCAAAGAGCGCTTTTTCAGAGTGGGTGGCTTATAACTACCCTTCAGAGATTTTTCGAAAAAAATGTTTCAAATAAAAGTTTTAGCTCTTGGTATAAGCACAGACATTTATGTTAAAAACTCAACCTCTAATTTGGGGGACTAAAACAATACATACTCTTCATATAGTAGAGTACCTATGGTATGGGCAGAGGAAGTAAACATTAAATTAAGTTTGTTACATAACAAGTATAATAGCACGTTTTTGTCCCCTACTTTGCCTTATTTTTAGCACCTTTTCCCTTCCCTTTTCCATACGGAAATCACACCTAAAAACCCATCCCTTCTTATAAGGGAGTAATTTTGTTTCTAGAATTTCGAGCGGAGTATTATCTAATTTCCACCGCTGTGGCTCAGGGGATGCGTCCAATCCTCTCACGCAGCGGGCCCGGGTTCGATTCCTGGTCGGGACAAGTTACCTAGGTGAGGTTTTTTCCGGGGTTTTCCCTCACCTATGAGACAAATGTCAGGTAACTTTAGGCCCTTGTGGTCCCCGGATATCATCTGGCCGTCATTATCATCCTCATCCTCGCCTTGTTCTGAGTGAGTGTGTGTGTGTGAATGATGTGTATCGTCCTATGTGTTCGTGTTGTCTCGGAGGTGGCCCCGGCATTGGGCTGATCACTCATCCGGGGAGGCCCTCCATGTCCTTGTCTGGTCAAAAAAGTATGTATGTGATCCAAAGGTAATCCCTCTCCCGACAGGTCGCGGCCCTGTAAGGCCCGGGCGGCTTGGGTCGCTTAAATCCTAAAAGGGAGAGGTATTATCTAATTAATCTATTCGTCCCGGGTTCTGAACCTGCCTTGTTCAGAACACTCATCATCATCACCATCATCACTTTCGGCAATTATTACGTTCAAAATGGTTCACCACTGTGGCGTTTCTCTCATGCAGCGGACCCGGTTCGAATCCTGGTCGGGACAAGTTACCTATGTGCATTTTCGGGTTTTTCTTACCTGTAAGACGAATGTCGGTCCCCCGATATCATTTGGCCATCATTATCATCTTCATCCCATTCGCGTGTTCAGATTGCATGGTGTGTCTCGTCCTGTGTGTTCGTGTTGTTTCGGAGGTGGCCCCGGCATCGGGCCGATCACTCGGGCGTGGGTCGCTTGAAACGTCTTTAAAAGGGATGGGTAAACGTAAGGAAAAGATGTTCACAAACGAGACTTGCTGATTTCTCCTTGTTACAACAGCTACTAAAGCAACAAGTGTTTATTAATTGTTTAAATACAAATACTCAACGTCATGGTTACCAAACAGCAACAAACAAGTTTCAATGACTTCAATGTATATGAAGCTTAACTCTTCAGTTATGTAAACCCTTGTTTAGCATAATGTTTTTTTTTTTTTATATTCCTTATTACTTCCTCAGCCCGTACCATAGGTACTATAGGTAGAGGAAGTATTGTTTTCGACCCCAAAATTCGAAGTTGAGTTTTTAGCATATATACACGTTTCAAGGCCCCCTGAATCCAAAAATACTATTTTTGGAAACATGTCTGTGTGTCTGTGTGTCTGTGTGGAAAATATCTGTGAACAAGCTAGCTCCGAAACGGAGAATCGTATGAAAACAAAATTTCGTATTTGGGTCGGGTACCTTCTGAAGATGTGATTCGTAGATTGGCGACAAATTTCCCTTGTTTTTAAGGGTACTTTACATGAAGAAATTTTCGTTTTTCGCGATTTTCTCGAAAACGGCTCTAACGATTTTCTTTAAATTTTGCACATGGGTTGCTTATACTAAGAGCTAAAACTTTTATTTGAAACATTTTTTTTCGAGAAAATTCTCTGAGGGTAGTTATAAGCCACCCACTGTTTGTAGAAAGTTTGTCTTACGTGATGAACAACTGAATTCGCGCTCTTTCACGGCCTCTTATTCTATATAAGAATGTGAAGTGAGAAAGATGTGTTGTTGGCCATGCATAGAGTAAAGATGTATTTGAGGGAAATATTCGATAAATTTCGGAAATTATATTTTACGGCAGAAAGTTCAATAAACGTCTGCAGTCATATGTTCTTTTTTTTTTAAGTTTGTTATATAGACTGCGCTTTTAGTCGCATCATTGAAAGAAGAGGTATTTATAGGATAATCAGCGTAAAATTGTGTCTTGCGATTCTGTACAAGGATATGTGAATACTGCTAACTTTTATTTGGGCAGAGGATGTTATGTGACTTTCACATCAGATTTTTTTTTATATCACTTCTACAAAGACTCTTGCATTAGTTAATAGGTGGCATTTTCTCGCCCATTCAATCAATGGTAGAGCAGCGGCACGGAGAGTCGAAGATCTTTGTTCAAATCCCGGCTATTGCATTGATGTTTTTAAACTGCAAAAAATAAAGCTGTGAGACTTTTGAAAGGCTGTGACCCATATGAGCATTGTAAACCTATTTTTACTTAATTATTTTAACCGTGGCCTCACTTTATGTTCTATCAACTATTTTATTCGTTCATGGAAATGATTTTAATCCTGTGTGTTTTAATGATGTACTAGAGGGAGATATAATTTGGTTGCTCCACAGTGTAGAGTGCAAAAATCCCTTAACAGTCATAATGTTTTAGGAATTAAGTTTTACAACAAATTGCCTCTAGAAATTAGAAATATTTTAGAATTTTCAAGCATAGAGTTAAGACTTTGCTTTTGCAAAAAAGCTTTTACACTGAATATCTAGCGGCTGGTTTTATGTAATTAGGCTACTTCTTTTTAACATGCTGACTATTCCTATTGCATATACATGCTTAATGGTGTAAAATAAATAAATAAATAGATCTGGAGCTTGTCCACCGCTGTGGCTCAGGGGATGCGTTCAATCCTCTCACGGAGCGGGCCCGGGTATGTAAATAGATTGTTGTCAGGATAACAGATTTGCATTTGTTAAATTCTTAATAATATATCACCATAAAATAGGCACCAAATTGGGCATTACTTCGATACCGGTCAACCGATTTTATCCAATATCAATAGACTTCTTCCCATGGACATTATAAATGCTTATATAAAGTTTTATGAAAATCCGATAAAGCATATTTGAGTTATCACGACTTTCTGATATATTACCATAAAAGGCACTAAATTGGGCATTATTCCGGTACCGGCTAACCGATTTGGTCGAATATCAATAGACGTCTTCCCATGGACATTATAAATGTGTACACCACATTTCATAAAAATCCGATAAAGCGTATTTGAGTTATCGCGCCTTTAAATAAATACTAAATTGGGTTTTACTCCGGTACCGGTCAACCGATTAGGTCCAAATTCAATAGGTTACTTCTCATGGAAGTCATAAATGCGTATACTACGTTTCATGAAAATCCGATAAAGCGTATTTGAGTTATGGCGCGTACAGTCACAGGGACAGACAGACAGACAGATAGATAGATGGACATACATTTTTCCGTCCCCCACGCAATCTCTCACTTAATAAAGTGCCATTAAAAGTAAGAGAAAGTCGTCGCCATTCTTCGTGTCACACTCACCCAACTATAAAATCAGGGTTGCCAGTTATCTGAAATCAAAATAAGGGACAGATGCGTGGTCGACGAAATCGACGGCTCATATCTCAGAAGAAGTAAAATTTATTTAATAACGATAGTTTCATTGTGATATTGGTATCGCAGTGCAGCTAATTAATAAACAGTAAACTACTTTCTGATGATACTTGTTTTTGGATCGTTCTCCAAAAAAGTGCAGATTTCAATGTTGGAGTTTTTAAAATTATTATTTTTTTTATTTTGTACCATGTAATTTTTTTATGTGATATTTATTTCTGCAGAGTACTACTGAGGTACTTTCCCTACTTACTGAGTGGTATTTTGCATTAAATTAACAAGGTTAGAGAATGGCGCATTCACGGAGGTGGGAAAACAGTAAGAAATAGTAATTATATAAGAGAAGTTATGTTAGAATTAGATTAAATTGACTGTATTAAATGTTATCATGAATAAGAACAATATTTATTACCATATAAATTATTTAACACAC
This sequence comes from Ectobius pallidus, assembly GCA_964059195.1. Lineage (NCBI taxonomy): Eukaryota > Metazoa > Arthropoda > Insecta > Blattodea > Ectobiidae > Ectobius > Ectobius pallidus. The sequence continues at coordinate 201,846,025 of CAXKWD010000003.1, forward strand.
AGCTTTTTTACTTATTTTTATCTGTTAAAATAGATTATCACCTTCAAATCAAAACTTTAAATCAGAACATGATATATTGTCATAAACTATTAGGCTATGCCAGTATCTTCTTTAAATAAAAATAACAAATGCAGACAGTTAAATATGTCATACTACTCAGAGTAGAGAACCAACGATTATAAGGTAAGGTAAAGATTCCTTGCAATAACTCCAGAGAAAAAGAACCAAACAGATCTTTTTGAAAGAAATATGCCGTTGGTATTTACCTTTTACCAATTCCAAAAAGTTTCAATTCTGGCTTATTTTTTGGGGAGGTTTCAAAATTCTCCGAAATACGGGACAATTGCCGTCCCGGTTAGGAACTCCCCGGGACGCGGGACAGTTTAAAAAAATACGGTACTGTCCCGTAAAATCCTGGACGTCTGGCAACCCTGTATAAAATGTAGTTTTTATAGGATTTTCCGGTCTGGAGCCAGGCAGACTTTTAGTATTGACACATGCATTACAGCTACTGTTTCCTCGTCTGGTTACATTTCATAACACAGTAATTAGCAAGGAAGATCAGAATCACTCTCACTTAACTCCACTCACTTTTATTCAATTATAATTACAAAGGAAGCCAAGAGATTAACTGTTCAACTACCTTACTTACTCAATGGCAATTGACAATTCCTTGGCAATCTAAGGGAATAATATATATTTCATGGAACCCGAGGGTTCATTGCCGCGCTTACCTGAGCCCGCCATTCAACCCTATTCTGTGCCAACTCCATCCAACCATCCCTCGCAAATCCTACTTCTCTTAAATCTATCCTAATATTGTAAGTCTAGGTCTTCCAAGTGGTCTTTTCCCTTCGGGTCACCCAGTTAATACTTTTGAGACATGTCTTTCCTCCCCCATGCGCGCAACATGTCCAGCCCATTTCATCATCTGTGATTTAATTACCCTTACTATATTCGGTGAAGAGTACAGGTCATAAAGTTCGTCGTAATGCAGTTTTCATCTCTCTTAGGCCCAAATAGGCTATTCTCCCAAGCACCCTGTTTTCGAACACTCTCAGATTATGTTTTCTCTGAAGAGTAAGCGACCATGTCTCACAGGCATATAATGATGATGATGATGATGATGATGATAATAATAATAATAAAACCGGAAGGATAATAGTCTTATAAGTTTTTATTTTTAGATTTCTGGCAGAAGACGAAAAGATAAGAGTTTCTGAACTACATAAAAACAAGCAGGGCCGTCGAAAGAAAGAAAGGGCCCCAGGGACAAATTTTCCGGGGCCCCCGTCAAATATTAAATTCACTACCCAACTCGCCCGTTATAATGTATGCAACAAAAAGATTATGTAATGATATTACATAATTATTAAGTGCCAGAATGGTACCGGTACTTTATGAGATTGTCTGGTAGACAGGAAGATATCTGTCCGTCTGACTGCCTGTCTGTGTGTCCGTAAGCGCGATAAATCAAATACGCTTTATCGGATTTTCATAAAACTTGGTATACCATTTATAACGCCCATGAGACGAAGCCTATTGATTTTGGACCAAATCAGTTAACCGATGCCGGGTACGAAACGGAAAAATACATTAAAATATTCTATTTAGGAACAATTTTATCTGTATGTACCAGAATTAATCTTTTGAAAATTATGATTTTAAATTCCGAACGTTAGTAAGGCCTACTGTTGAGTCCAAAAGGATTTCTGCTTCTACTTTTAAAAAATAGCAATTTTTCTTCGAGAATAATCCGTTTCAGAGTAACTGAATAATTCCCTGTCACCGTTATACGACAGGACAATGCAGATAAAATAAACACATAAAACATAACTTAATCTGTTTATTGACTTAAAACAAATTTTATTTTAGAATAAATTTAGAAAGTAAAAAATAAAACCTGGTCGGCCGGGCCCCCTTTTGGGCCCGGGCCCCGGGGCTGTAGCCCCGGCTGCCCCTCCCTCTCGTCGGGCCTGAAAACAAGTATTGCCTGCTTTTAGTCGACACTTAACTTCTACCTTAATATTATTTGTAACTAGGCCTACCTTTAATTTTTAAAAATACTGATGCTTTAAAATGTTATTCTTGTATATTGTGAGGTCTAGGTTAGAATACTGCAGTGTTGTGTGGAACCCTCATCAGATGAAATATACAAATGAATCAGAATCCATCCAAAAACAATTGTTAAAATGTGCATTATCCTACAAAATACAGCAATATTCCCTATTATATGTTATTATCACTTTTCAACTTTGACTCACTAGTTCTTAGGCGAAAAGTTAATGGTTTAAATTTTTTGTGTAATATTTTAATTCATGCTGGTGAACTGTGTAAGTTAATATCAAAATTACATCTGTATGCTCTTCCTGTAAAGTACAGATGTAATAGAACATTACAAATTATTACAGGAATTCTCCCCTTTTAAGGCTATGCATTTTGTGTAATAATCTAGGTAATGCATTTGATACACATCTATTTCAATCCAGAACAGTCTTTTATAGAAATATTTTTAGCATGCAGTCATAAAATCACAAAGCGATGTAATTATTATTCCTTTATTTGTTAACTTTACTCATTTGTAATTGTTGTAATTGAGTGTGTATTTGTTTTAATTGATTTGTTTTAGTGTTCTTTTGCTCTTAATTTTTTAATTTAGTAGATCTAGTAATCATGTTGAAAACATCTATCATCGACATGAAAACATCGGTGTAATGTAATTTCTATGTGATTGGTTTAAAAATGTAATTTGACTATGATGTTTGGTATAATAAAAAGATAAAAATATAAATAAATACCTGCATATAAATGTATGGCTTCCCCCTAGAATGAATTCCAACTTCAGCAATGGAAGATAGAAAGGAAATGTCATTCAACAACGGAATTTGAACCTGTAACCTCCCGTAGCTTGACTTCCTCGGTCAAAGGAAGTATTGAATCGGCCAGAATTTCACAGATTCCATAAGATACACAATGTAAGCATTCACAGGCACTTTGTTGTTACATCACAACAAAGTGCGGTACAGATAGTTTTATAATCTGGGCCGTTGCATCAGAGGACTTCTCATCGTTTACTTCATTAGTAGCAGCTTTCATCACAATGAGCTCTCACCATTACACTGTGCATTTCGTTACTAGGGCGCATGCAAGGTCACAAACCTTCATCATCTTTGATATGTTTCATAACTCCTATTCTTTGGTATATGTTCAGTCCAGGAATAGGCTAACACTGCCGGCTAGCAATCATTTTCACCCCGCAGAAAATGTATCAATTGGTCGTAATCAGGGCCCGGATTCTAATAACATGTCATCTTTTTGATAAAATCAGGTAAACTGATGTAACAAAGTGCCAGTATGTTTTTGTTTAATCAGTTATGACTGCAATTATGATATGCAGAATATGTTTTTTTTTAAATTGATTTCCAAGTTAAGCTCCAGATTTATTCATTAAGCAGGGCTTACGGAAGAAGAAAGGTCTACCATCTCGGCCACCTTGGTCATTTTAACGGTCTAGTTGGATAAGCGCATGTCAATTAATATGTTTTTTGTCATAGCTACCTGTATTTTAATTTCCAAGGCCTTATAAGATCAATAACAACAATAGGCTATGTTGTCAAGATAACTGATTTTCATTTTTTTTATAAATTCTTTCGAATACGTATATTACCATAAAATAGGCACTAAATTGAGCATTACTCCGAAACAGGTCAACCGATTTTATCCATTATGAATAGACGTCTTCCCATGGACATTATAAATGTGTATACCAAGTTTCATACAAATCCGGTAAAGCGTATTTGAGTTACCGCGTCTTTAAAATATTCACTAAATTGGGTTTTATTCCGGTACCGGTGTACCGATTTGGTCCAATATCAGTAGACGTCTTTCCACGTACATTATAAATGGGTATACAAAATTTCAGAAAAATCCAATAAAGCATATTTGAGTTATCGCGACTTCTTTTATATTAACATAAAAACACTAAATTGGGCATTATTCCGGTACTGGCCAACCGATTTGGTCCAATATCAATAAACGTCTTCCCATGGACATTATAAATGCGTATACGAAGTTTCATAAATATCCGATAAAGCGTATTTGAGTTATTGCGCCTTTAAAGTAGACACTAAATTGGGTTTTACTCCGGTACCGGTCAACAGATTAGGTTCAAATTCAATAGGGCACTTCTCATGGACGTCATAAATGGGTATACCAAGTTTAATTGAAATCCGATACAGCGTATTTGAGTGATGGCGCCTTTCTATTAGAAAGGCGCCATAATCTATTAAAATAGGCACTAAATTGGGGATTACTCCGGTACCGGTTAACCGATTTGGTTCAATATCAATAGGGTTCTTCCCATGGACATTATAAATGTGTTTTCCAAGTTTCATGAAAATCCGAAAAAGCGTATTTGAGTTATGGTGCGTACAGACACACGGACAGACGGACAGACAGACGGACAGACAGACGGACAGACATTTTTTCGTCCACCACACAATCTCATAAAGTACCATACTGGCACTTAATAATGCTGCATAGACATTGCCAACTTGTGGATAAATCCTAATCATGGCCTCTAGATTATAGAAATACATTTTTATTAGGTCATTTTTTATCATTGAAATTTATATTTTTAGAGTTTTTTTTTTTCAATTTTAGGTCATTATTTCGTCATTTTCGTGTAATTTGCTTCCTTATTTAGTCATTTTCATGTATTTACATTGAGTGTATTAACTTTTTTTCGTCGCTAGCGGTGCTGTCTTTGAAGTGCTGTTTGTTTAATGCAAGAAGGAAAAATTCGGCGTTAAAGTGTTGACATGTCTCAGTTGGAAATGAGAATCAAAGAAACGCCAAAATTTTGTATTATATTACTATTGACTTGGCCACCTGCTTGGAATTGAGAGTGCAAACTACTGTTTACCCTCAATAAACAATAATATAATCCGGCAGACCACAAAAGGAAATGCCGATTTTGACTTGCCATTGCCTCAGTGCCAGTATAAATTTCCGTGAGAAAAGAACATTCACAACATTACAGTTATTTACATTATTTTTTTACAATTATGTACAAACTAGTCTATAACTCTGTGTGTACAATAATAATCTTTTATAGATAAAATATCACTTTTTAGGTAATTTTTTATAATTATTAAGTCATTTTCTTTAAAATTTAGGGTCATTTCATAGGTAATTTTTCAAATAATTTTAGGTCATCAGAATCCGGGCCCTGGTCGTAATTAACAATGTTCTTTGAGTTTTACCTATCCCGTTGTATGGACGTCTATGCAATTATGATATGTAGAAAATAAGTTATTTTTAATCGATTTCCGAGTTAAGTTCCAGATCGATTCATTGAGCAGAGCTTACGAAAGAACAAAGGGCTAGTTTGATAAGCATATATGAGGAGGAATATGTGGGTAGAGTTATTTGTCAAAGCTAACTGTATTGCAACTTCCAAAGCCGTATATCAACACTCTAAAACAGTATGTTGTCATGAGAATTGATTTACATTTGATCAATTCTGTATAATATATTACCATAAAATAAGCGCTAAATTGGGCATTACTTCGGTACCACTCAACAGATTTCGTCCAAAATCAGTGGGTTTCATTCCATGGACGTTATAAATGCATATACCAAGTTTCATGACAATCTGATAAAACATATGCGCGTACAGGCACAAGGACGGGTGGCCAGACAAACACACGGACAGACACTTACCTGTCTGACACTTAATAATAATAAAAATTAATTTTGGAAAAACTGTACGTGCTAGACAAAATGGAATTACAGGTTAGCTTTTTACATAAAATAGTGACACAATCTAGCTAATACACCTGTCAGTGTAATACGATACCCACACAAGGGGGGGGGGGGGGAGGTGATAATGACAACCAGATGATATCCGGCCCTAAGTTTCCCGACATTCTTCTCACAGGTGAAGAAAAATCAGGGAAAAACTCCGCCCAGGAAATTTGTCCGACACATTTACGACACTATTACGACACAAGGTCCTAGAGGCGACACTTAAATGCACAAGGGATTGACAAAATCAATCTGATTACAGTCATTTATTGAGGATGATTACAAAGCGGATACATTTGGCTTATCACGCTTTAAGCTTTGTTGTGTTTGTATCCGCTTTGTAATCATCCTCAATAAATGACTGTAATCAGATTGATTTTGTCAATCCCTTGTGCATTTAAGTGTCGTCTCTAGGACCTTGTGTCGTAATAGTGTCGTAAATGTGTCGGACAAATTTCCTGGGCGGAGTTTTTCCCTGATTTTTCTTCACCTGTGAGAAGAATGTCGGGAAACTTAGGGCCGGATATCATCTGGTCGTCATTATCACCTCCCCCCCCCCCTTGTGTGGGTATCGTATTACACTGACTAGCTAGATTGAGTCACTATTTTATGTAAAAAGCTAACCTGTAATTCCATTTTGTCTAGCACGTACAGTTTTTCCAAAATTAATTTTTATTATTATTAAGTGCCAGATATATATATATATATATATATATATATAACTGATTTGTTCCTGTAACCCCTATGGTGGGGCATAGGGCCTCCAAGTGGAGGTTTCTGTTACCTATGTGAATTTTGTTACGCTTATTTTCCGAGAGAGGGCAGAGGGACAGGTGGTAAGCCCGTCGCCTCTACACCCCCTCCGGAAACTATTTGGTATTACTTGGACGAGAAAGGGCCGAGAAATTTTGTCCCGAGGCTGTATTTTAGGCTTGGAGTTCTTTTACATGCCGTAAATCTACGACACGCCCCCCCCCCCCAGTTTAAAGTCCCTCCCGGAAGACTCCGTGCCCAAGATTTTGACGTTCTGAAAAATTCATTGACCGGAGCAGGATTTGTTCCCGCGACCTTCGGATCTAGAGGCGGGCATGCACCTCTGTGTTAATGAATAACATCGACATATTTTATTTGTGTATAGAGGGGACGTAGACAAGCTTGGAGATTTTTGCTCTATAGATTCAATTTTTCCCGTTACAGCATAAAATCTCCCAGGGCATGGCCGCCATTGACTTCTAACATTTGAAAAAATTCAATCCAAAGGACTTATGAAAAAAAAAAACACTAATGCAGCGGCTGCCAGTCATGTGATTAGTCTGTACATTTTGCAGATTATGGAAACTCTAAATCAGGGGTGCTCAAACGGTCGATCGCGATCGACAAGTCGATCGCGAGTGCTTTTTGAGTAGATCTCGAGAAGAAAAAAAATTTTAATAAGTAGGTAGGTAACTAATAAAATAACACTGCTTGCGGCAAAAGGTGGCTTTATCAAAGGAACGCGCGGCACTTGTCAAAGAAAAGCCGCGTTGTTTCTAGACTAGACAGTGGAGTCTAGTCTAGAAACAACGAGAGACAGTACAGTCTAGTTTCGGGCGGCGCGTTTGACGGGAACATTCGAGACTTTCGTTCACGCCGATATAAATGTTGCGCCTGCAGGAATTGGAGTCATTCTGAATTGTAACTTGATGGCGATACTACGTCGATAAGTACAAAGTTTATTATTAAATAGTGGAAAATGAGTGCAGTGAAGAAATCTAAAACGTATCATTTTAATAAGGATTGGGAGGAAGAATTTTTCTTTTGTATGGTGAAGGATAAGTGCATTTGTGTTATTTGTCGTGCGTCAGTTGCAATACCTAAGCGTGGTAACTTAGAGAGGCATCATAAAACGGTTCATAAAAACTATGAAAAGGATTTTCCGCCACAGAGTGAATTAAGAAAACTAAAGGTACGTGATTTGATATCTTGTTTGAAAAAAGAACAATCCATGTTCACAAGACCAGTCAAACAATCAAAAGCTGCTACGATCGCGTCATTTAAAATATCTCATATATTGGCGAAACACAAGAAACCATTCGAAGATGGATCGGTGGTGAAGGAAGCATTTATTGAAGCGGGTGAGACTTTATTTGGAGATTTTAAAAATAAAACAGAAATCATGTCTGCTATTAGAGAACTTCAGTTATCTCGTCCGACTGCCACAAGGCGTATTGAAGTCATGAGCCAGGACATCGCAGATAAACTAAAACATGATATCATGGAATGTACATACTTTTCTTTACAGTTCGACGAATCCACCGATATGACAGACACTGCCCAGCTGTGTATTTTTATTCGGATGGTATTCAATGACATGTTGGCTAAGGAAGAATTTTTGACAATCATACCTCTGAAGGGGAAGACCCGTGGCGAAGATATATTTGACGTTTTCTTCAATTTTGTAAAAAACTACGAGCTACCAATATATAAATTAGTGTGCATTACAACCGATGGAGCACCAGCAATGACTGGAAACAAAAACGGTTTTGTGGCATTGTGTCGAGCTAATGAAGAATTCCCTTCATTTTTTTCATTCCATTGCATTATACATCAACAAGTTTTGTGTTCAAAAGTTTTAAACACGGAGGAAATTATGGGCATTGCGACAAAAATTGTGAATTCCATCCGTGCACGTAGCTTGCAACGGCGGCTCTTTCAGTTGCAGTTGGAAGATAGGGAGTCAGCTGAACACACTGATTTAGTTCTTCACACGGACGTCAGGTGGTTGAGTCGCGGAAAATTCCTAGAAAGGTTTCAAGAATTATTGCCCGAAATAACAGCTTTTCTAGACGAAAGAGGTGATGACACTCAGATTTTGAAAAACGAAAAATGGCTAAATGATTTGGCATTTTTGACTGACATCACAATGCACTTAAACACCGTTAACTTGGAGCTTCAAGGTAAAGGAAAAACTATTATTGAGATGATTAGCGCAGTAAACGCATTCAAAAGTAAATTGCAACTTATGATAGATCAACTGAAAAGAAAGGATCTGAAACATTTTCCGTCTTTGAAAGCAAGGATTCCTCAGTTGAATTATGATACGTATGAGGCTGAATTATCAAATATTTTGGGACAATTCGAAATGCGTTTTCATGATTGCAGTAAATTGGAAAATATAGCATCATTTATGAGTTATCCTTTTTCATGTAAAAACATTGAGGAATTAGCTACTGAAATAGCCAGTCAGTTTAATATGAACTCATGTTCTGTTGAAAATGAGTTGGTGCAGATTATATCAGATATACATCTCAAAGCTACAGCATCTGATACAAATTTCTGGTGTTTTATATCTGAAGATAAATATCCGAATGTAAGGCAAATCGCCCTTCAACTGACGGCATTTTTTGGGTCAACTTACTTGTGCGAGTCTGCATTTTCTGAAATGAAGATAATTAAGTCAAAATATCGCAATCGACTAACTGACGATCATATGTCATCATGCTTGCGATTAGCACTCAGTGGTTACGTACCATCTTATGAAAAGTATGCTGAGGACATGCAGTGCCACGCTTCAACATCCAAAGCCACTCCTTAGTAACTCTTTTGTTTTGTAACAACCAATAAACTCGCAATTTTGAATAACTATGAGTTTTTTCATTGATATTGTAGAGAAGAACCTAACTAAACCTAACCCAAACCTTGACTAAAATAATGTACCTATACTGCGCAGAAAGCTAATATCTATATATGCTACGGTACGCCCTACCTAGGTAGGTAGGGTGTATCGTGTATGTACGACAACCCTGCATCACACACACTTGCAGTCTCTCAGAGTCGATCGTAAGTAGTCTAAAAATATTGAGGTAGATCGTAAGTAGTCTAAAAATATTGAGGTAGATCGCCAGCAGTTCAAGTTTGAGCACCCCTGCTCTAAATTATGATATAGCGGTTGATGAATGATTAAGAATCAGGTTTTTATCGATCACTAAGAAGCCATGAAGTCATTTTAACCCCATTTGACTTCCAAATTGTATTGTATTGACTTCAATGTCCTGTAACATACACATTTTAAGCCATAGAGAAAAAAATCTCATAATAAAAGTGGCTTGCATATGTCCCCTCTATACACAGGTAAAATATTTCGGTGTTATTCATTAACACCTTGTATATACATAAAATATATGCAGTTTCCCTTGTAATGGCATTTTAACCATTTCTTAATCACTAGGCCCATAAGAAGAAAATGCTACCAAACTTACTATTGCATTTACTCCTTTAGCATTAAAATGCGAGGATGAGTTTCCCAAGACACTTTCATAACGGACGGAAATAAGCAATAAGGCTTGAATTGCGGTCTTGTTTATGAGTAATTGAATGCATAAAGAAGCAGCCATTGCATCATTTTAGTGTGGCAAATAAAACTGGATTATTTGTGCGGTGGAGAGTGAAAGTCCAAAAAGTGCGACAAGAAATGTTGGCAACGGCTTGTCACTTATAGGGTACTCAAGTGATATTAAGGCGGTCCCCAGAGAAAGGAGCATAATATTATCTCAAGAAACTTTTAAACCATGGGTTAGAAATTAAGGGGGATATCAAATTATGAGTTTTATTAATTAGATTTTTTTTTCGAGGCTTATTTCATTTGGAAATTTCCTGATTAATTTTCCAGTGTTGTAGGGAGAAATATTATATGATTTGAGTTCATAATATTTCATGGGTTAGCATAATATGTTATTTTCAGTTTCTTACGTTAATTAGTATTGGGATGTTTCTAGAAGGTTTAATTGAAATTAGAATACCTTTTTTTCATTGTTGTCAGAACTGTAATAATGCCTGGGTTTATTTCGTCATCGATGAACAAAAACAATTGCCCTATGATTGAACAATGGGATCGGGTTTTGTGAGTTAATTTATACGCTGTAGAAATATGGATCGAGATGCGGACTCTTCGGAGGGGAACCATAGGATGACCGAGATCTTCTGGTCTTCAGTCATCACTTAGAGCTGGGATTAGTGATGTGGACCGGAAATATTCCCAGTGCGAAGGAATTTATAAAACAGGGATATTTCCTTGGTCAGTAAATGTTCCCAAAAAGTGGGAAAATCCTACGTTTTGAACGTTTTAATGCTTATTAATGGACCTTAATAATGGCTCTTCAACAGATATTTCAAAATATAATAAACAGTGGTATCATCCCATTGGATTGGAAACAAAGCATAACCATACCTATTTTCAAAAAAGGAGAAAAAATAAAACCAGAAAACTATCGTGGAATTACATTACTCAACAGTACATTGAAAGTTTTTACTAAGATAATAAGTAATCAATTAAACACAATAATACACATTAAAGAAGAACAACAAGGATTCAGGAAAAACAGATCTACGCTGGATGCAATATATATAATTAGACAAATTGTAGAAAAATCGTGGGAATTTAGTAAACCAATATTTTTATGTTTCGTAGATTTAACAAAAGCGTTCGATAGAGTAAAATTGCAAGATGTTGTACAAATATTGCAAGAAAAAGAAGTGCCCATAAAAATGATCAAACCAATATTATAGAATGTAACACAGGCTGTAAAACAATAATTAAAGTAAAAGAACAAACAGAAGAAATAACAACACTAGAGATATAATTCATGAAGTAAAGAAACAAGCCGACAGAGCAATGCAGATATCAGGTTGTATGAAAAACATAATTTGGAGAAATAAGTACATGGCGATAGACAGTCAAGTGCGCATTTATAAAACAATATTAAGAGCAATCTTAACATATGCAGCAGAAACGAGAGCAGACACAAACAAAACTAAACAGATATTAAGCACATGTGAAATGAATGTGCTAAGAACAATTCAGGGGAAAACTTTATTAGATAAGATACACAATACAGAAATTAGGGACAAATGCCAAATTCAGGACAAAACTAAAATTACTAATGACAGAAGAAAATTTTGGAAAGAGCACGTTGATAGAATGGAAAACAATCGCCTAGCAATAAAGGCTCAAGAAAGCAGACCAGACGGAAAATGATTAAGAGGAAGACCTGCTATGAGATGGAAAGACAGTACACATGACTCATCTGAGGAATATAGGGGAAATAAACAGGATGCCATCCTACATCACAAGAAGAAGAAGAAGAAGAAGAAGAAGAAGAAGAAGAAGAAGAAGAAGAATGGACCAGGTGCCTTATAATTAAACTATTTCAGTAAAATTCCACAAGCATTCCATGTTTATCTAGGAATCATCATAGGGAAGTATTTACCCTTTCCTATGATATAACTTTACACTTATTTCAAACGCAATGTACTCTGAGTTCAACTTCTTTTCTAAAATAGTAAAAATTTGAGGTAATCTCTTGGGTTTTTTTTATAAACTTAAATGTTATAAAGTGATATTTTACTCGGATTTATTCAAATATTATTAAAGGTAAGTCATTTAATATAATTGTTTATAGGTTGTGTTTGTATGATATAGATAAGAAAGCAAGCGATTCACTTAACAGACCTTATGTTTTAACAATTACATATGATATAAATAATTTTACGGTGTATGCGGAATGGAAGTAAACATCTGCTGAGCTTGTCGCACTATAGTGAAATTTGCGCTTGTGCGATTAACCAGTGAAACGACAGGACACAGCTAGTCAAGGCAGGTCTGTTGTTTACTTTTGCTCCGTACACATCTTGGATCAAGAATAGGAGAAATATTGTTATTTAAAATTGTTCTAGAAGTAAATCAATCAGAAACATTCGCCGTTTTGAAAATCAAAACCGGCTGCGCCATTGCTACGCTGCACAGGAATTTGTGACTGGTAACCGACGAACATTATTTTACTGACGTGAGTGTAGTGGTGGGCTATCGGACTTTCTCGGCAGAGGCAGCTAAATTTTGCACGCAATTGTATGTGCCAAATTTTACAATCTATCTGTCCTATAAGTGTGTAAAAATTACATCATGTGAGGATAATATACAAAATTTACTTGAAATAAAATCAGGTAAACTGATGTAACAAAGTGCCAGTATGTTTTTGTTTAATCAGTTATGATTGCAATTATGATATGCAGAATACAAAAAAAAAGTCAAATTGGTCGGTTTCGGGATTTGAACCATGGAACTCCAGAATGTGAGGCCAAGACGTTACCACCTCAGCCACCTGGGTCAGTTTAACGGCCTAGTTGGATAAGCGCATGTAAAGCAATAGTGTTATTTGTCATAGCTAACTGTATTTTAATTACCAAGCCTTATAAAATCACAGTAAAACAATTGACTATGTTGTCATGATAACTGATTTGCGTTTAATAAATTCTTTCGAATGCGTATATTACCATAAAATAGGCACTGAATTGAGCATTACTCCGAAATAGGTCAACGGATTTTATCCAATATCATATATATATAGGCTGGCGGCAAGCTTCTATGAAAAGGGTACTTGAAAGTTGTACCACGCTTCAACAAATGTCTCAATCGGAGCGCGACTAGGTAGAGAAGTAGCTAGAAGGTGTACCTAAATGTTCCAAATAAAATAGTTTTGATTTTCACTGTGGTTTTCATTTTATGCCCCATCGGAGGTTTAAAAAATAGCCCTCGTATTTCCGAAATTGAAGTTACTTTTTCCGAAATTGAGATTACTTTTTCCGAAATTGAAATTACTTTTTCTGAATTTGAAATTACTTTTTCCGAAATTGAAATTACTTTTTCCGAAATTGAAATTACTTTTTCCGAAATTGAAATTACTTTTTCCGAAATTGAATTTACTTTTTCCGAAATTGATATTACTTTTTCTGAAATTGATATTACTTTTTCCGAAATTGAAATTACTTTTTCCGAAATTGAAATGACTTTTTCCGGAATTTAAATTACTTTTTTCCGAAATTGAGGTTGAAATGGTGCAGTACTATTTTACCACATTTAATTCGTCGGAAAGCAAACCAAGTGTACCACTCCAAACCTTCAACATTAATCTCCATGTTTGTGTAGGGTGTGTTTGGACTATTAGTTCGGTCATCATTTGAGTGATATTATTAATATATAATATTTTTTTTAAGTGGCTAAAAATAGGTAATTTTTATTAATATAACGGCTAATTTTGTCTAAAAGCACCTGCAACTTTGATCCTAAAGCTACATGAACCTAAAAATCCGTACCCTACAGTTATCATTGCTATTGACATACAAATGTTTCGACGTAAAAATTGCATAAAAGCTTAAATATAAACTTCATACATTAATGCTTTGTCTTAAAATATGGAGATATTTATCCATGTACTAAAAATGCTCATTTATGGAAACCAGCTATTTAAGCTAAATTTTCCTGTCTGATATCAGACTTATAACTCCCTAGAGATGTTACTTGATGATTGCTTATATTAAATAATAAATTTAGCTCTGAAAGGACTGAATAACATTCTTGAGCATGCTTATCTCAGTTTTTTAACTGAATTTTAAACTTCCGATAGACGGTTACTTGTCATTTTGAAACTTTTTGGGTCCACAGTTCCCTAGACCACAGTATAGTATAACAGTAGCGAAGCTCCATACAGTTTTTTTTCAACCGGCGCGACTGCAGCGCTCGTAGCGGTGAGCAAGAAGCCACACAATATGTTACATTGTTGCTTATGTAAAATGTCAACAATATTTTATGGAAATGCTTGTGGTGCTATAAATTGCACCAACAGCCAAAGAAATTCTCCCGATTTATCTTTCTTCAGGTTCCCTAAAGATCCTGAGAGGTAAGCAAAAACAGTTATTTGTGAAATTAAATTGCAAATTTGTGATTATCATGCTTGCATCCATACTAGTGTATTTACTCCTATTTCTTTTAATTTTAGGAGCAGAAAATGGCTTGTAAATGCTATATACAATTAATTATTTTTATATGTATATCATAAATGAAAATCCTAACGAAGCAAAGGTTTCTAAATATATAGGCCTCTTTACAAATACCCCACCTGACCCTACTAATTTTAAAAATGTTTTAACATGAGGTTATGTTAGGCCTATATAATTGAATTTAACAAAATTAAACTGTCGAGAATAAAGATAACGTGTTTAATCCTTTACTTTTTAATAATTTATCGTGTTTAACAAAATGAAGAAAAAGACAAAAGTGTTTTGCTATTGCATCTGATACTGACCATAGGCCTATCGTGCTATATGCCTATAGAACTTTACTTTCCCCCCTAATTTCTGAACTAGTACTACTACATGCTTATTGAAATTATTAAGTTTTCTTATTTGTCAGAATTTTCAGTGTAAGTACAGTATATGTTAGTAGTAGGTCAATTAAATTCTTGAAGATTTGTCTTAGGGATGTAGCTTATATGGTGGACGGAAACCGGTCTGATACTTTATAAGATATACAATGTCATCGATCTTGAAACTACAACTTCTTTATATTACCATAAAGTCTATGATTTGGTGAGTTCACCAGTATGCCTTTCCGGTAATAATCTCGTTCTGGTAATTTTAAAAATAAGAAGAAATACAGCCATATATTCGTATCTTTCCAATGCTGGAAATGGCTGTTTGCTAGTTCCATCCTGCTGGCCGCTTGGGGTGCTAGTCGCACGATCTGTCAAAAGGATGCATTTTCCTTTCATTAGAGCTTCGCTACTGTTATACTATACTGTGCCTAGACCTCAACATAAACACCCGCGGCTCCTTTCGTTCACGACATCTGACTCAGGTGGGGTAGATAAACTTTAGTTTCGAATATTATAAGAACAGTTATTTCTTTGCGTATATGAATTACTAGCTGAAAAGGCCCGACATGGCCAGGGCTTTGTATTATTTAAATTTGAAATTAACTTATGGAGGACTTTCTATTTTGACACTCTAGGTCCTTATATAATATGTATGTAGAACTTGAAATGAAGAAAAAGATTTATCACACTCAAACTATTCCATCAGAAAACGCTAGATATAGGCTAGCTTTTTATGGCTCATAGAGGATGTCGTATGCTGCATTTTGTCGCTTCTACACATCATGCCTGGGAAGGGTTGAAATAAGAAGAAACATAAATTTCATAAGATTGTATTGACTTGACGGAAAATTTTATTTCTCATTCTCATGTTACCATACAACCGTTTCGGGGCTGAAATAAAAGAGAAATGCAATATCACTTTCATACTTTCCTCCCCTAAAACCCGGGACATAATATACTGCGAGCATAGGACTCAAAATGTTCCAGCCCATGCTTAGGGCCTATGATAAACATCCTTATTTCTCAACTAATACAAAGCCTACAGCTATGGATAACGTATCAGCGGAAAGGATTATTTACCGACTTCTGATATAGCATAAGCCTACTCACACACTTAAGTTGTACCTGCATTACGACCTCTTATTCTACATCAAAATGTGAAGTGAGGGTAGAGAAAGTTATGGGACTGCATCACACTGTGCTGTATTTTCGTGGATTTCATTTTTCAGTAATTATTGTCGCCAATATATTACATCGATGGAATCATAATTCGTTAATGTTCAGTATTATATAGTTGCCAAAGCCCTATGTTATCACAGTAAACAATACACTGTTGCCATGTGAACTGAACAGCATTTCATTTTTTCAGTATAATATTCTCAGAAATTATATAATTTTGAAGGGAAGGACTGATTTGTTTCAATTTTAATGTTGACCGCCTTACTTCCCGGGCATGTGTGCAAAATTTCCTACAAATTGGTCAAGAAATGTAGATTTGTATAGGGAACATACATACATACATACCCACACACATTCGATTTTGTATATTAGAAGAAGATATTTTCACAAATTAGGCCCCTAGTTGGGAGTTACTCCGGTAACGGTCAACCGATTTGGTCCAAAATCAACAAGCTTCGTCCCATTGACGTTTTATGTGCGTGTACGAAGTTTCATGAAAATATGATAAAGCGTATTTGAGTTATCGCGCGTAGAGCAGCCAAGCAGGCAGGCAGGCAGGCAGGCAGGCAGACAGACAGACAGACAGACATTTTCCCGTCCACCACACAATCTTATTAAGGACTATTCTGGCACTTAATAGTAAAAGAAGTCAGTGTTGATAGGCAAGATTTCGCGTAATATGACGTGTGTCCTGTCCTATGCTGTGTCTTATCTTATTATACGAAAGCCAGCTCACTACAGGCTGTTCCAAAAACATGAGTCGGAAGTTGTTAATGAGTCAGTCTTGCATCTTTTCCATTAAATCCATTATTTTTCGCTTTACAGAATGCGATTCATCTGTGATCTGAGAACTGCCTGTTTACTACGAACCTTTGATCATTTCCTTCTTCTCCACCCACTAAAGCTACGCTGACTTTGGGCTTACGAAATCCATAACCCCCAAAAAGTAGGCCCTAAATACAGTGAACCGCTAAGGATCTACACAGACAAGACGGATGTCATTACAAAACACCATTTTTACTTTCTAGGGATCGTGAAACATGTTTTCCCGGTGTTATCTACATTTAGATTTTTTTGTTACGACCAATTTTTTTTTCTATACAGCATTGCTCACGTTATTATGATGTCTTTTCCTAGAACACTCCCCTTAGACATGTCAATCACTGAACAGGAAATCCTAACTTCCTCAGTCCCTGGAAACATTTGCCCTATTTTGGGTACAGCACAAAGAAGCCGGTTCTCGTGTGGAGCCGGCACCAATGCGGAATGACTTTCAGCTGTGTAGTGATTACTAGTGTCCATAGTAAATACTTCAATTCAGAAATAGCCGCTCTATTAGGAGGGCCTAATCAGTATAGATAGGGATCACTGTCTTTTAATCTTTTGTGGAAAAACTATGGCATGAGAAGAAGTCGTCTTAACGTGAAATCCACTTTACTACGTATATACGAGAAAATAAAACTGTCAATTGCAATGTGGCATTAAAATTTTTAAAACCTATTTTGCATTTTGTGATTACGTTTATGGTTGCTTTATGGTTATTTAACGACGGGCATGTGTACTGCAACTTAGGCCTATTACCGTCGCCGGTGTGCCGGAATTTTGTCCCGCAGGAGTTCTTTTACATGCCAGTACAAGCACACATAAATGCCATCGACTAGCCCGGGATCGAACCCGCAACCTTGGGCGATACTAACTCCGCTACCAAGGCCGACGATTAAATGTATGGTTTAGGCCTAGTCAGGTTCCGTACTGTCTGATATCGCGTCTAAAAACGAAGCAACACACATTCTAGATCCGATGTTGCTTTATGTAGCGGATTTATGTGGCCCATGCAATAATTTGCGTGCTTAATTTGTACGAAAACTGCCAACTTTATAAAGAAAACACACATAGATGTGAAAAAAATAGAACACTAAAGACAATATTCAAGTAAACCACGGTTAATATTTAGGGACACATTTTTCTGAGAAAAATGGCCTAATCACTTGGGACAAAAATGGCAATTGAATTTTTTGTTTCTATTAAAGGAATGCGCTGTTCCATCTTTATTTAATAATATTTATTTGGGAAAGAAAAATTATATGAGTCTTTCCTTAAAACGAGAAAGGACACAACGCTAAAGCATAACCGTGATGACAAATACGAGTCTTATATTTTTATTTGTTTCAAGAAAGAGTTCACGAACACTCTGTAATCGAAAACGAACAGTGAACATATTATTTCCTACATTATAGTCTACCTTCAAATGGACTTGTCCAAAGCCATACTGGTCGAGGTTCAAATGGACTTGTCCAAATCCCTACATGGCCCACATTGCACTATGTTAATTTAAGACTCGAATAAAATGTATTCACTGTATTGTACAGCAATACAAGCATACATAAAAGGTTTGACCTATTGCTTCATGCGGTGTTCTGAATTTAAACACTGGTAGATTTTCCCCGAAACTTCCTACCGGTATAGCCACCCGAGAATGCTGGTAAATTACTACGTATTTGCTGTAAGCAGAGAGGATTTCGGTAATAGCCTACAACCGCACATATAAACATTTCCAGGGTAAATTAATTATGGTCCGATAACGTGCTGTAATTTGTAGAGTTTTGAAACACGCTTTATAAAACATTGCCATTCCTTCCTACCTTTCACGATGTCGCCGTCTGAAGTTTACCTCCACCCCCACTGGCCGGACCAACACAGCAAACCACACCACACAACAAACTTCAGTTTATAGTTCCAACGACACATTTCACACAAAAAGACAATATTTTTCACTTGCAAATCACGATATAACTACCTACGTCCACGAGCCTTGCGCCCGTCCGAAGAACGGAAGAAGTTAAACCGGAAACTGCCACGGAAGTCAAGGGAGAAGTTACATCAACTAGATTAAAAAGTCTGTCGATCAATTTTAACTATTTCAATTAAGTAATAGCACGAACAAGACTTAAAAATCCTAGTTCCAATATCTGCTAAGTTAATTTTACCTAAATGCGAATAACAAACAGTTTTATTTTGATGAACGGAGCTTTAATGTATCACCCCACCCCTTATATTAGCAAAGCGCTTTCGATCAAATAGCGTGTTTTCAAATAAGCTGCGATCGATTGCAGTTGCAATCAAAACATATCGATTGAAACAACTGCCCATCAACTGCTCTCGCGCCTCTTATCATGAACAAGGGAAAGCAGCCCTTCCATTTTGTTTCAAGTAAATGCTTTTTAAATATATATATATTACCCTGGGGGCGTTAACAGAAACAAAATAAAATTTCATGGAAATATTTATTGCAACAGACACAGCAAATTTTTCAACATATTCGACACCGGAATTGAATATTTGTCATGCCGTGGAACCAACTTTTGAATACCTGTGTCGTAGAAGTCTGCCGCATGGGATTTGAACCACCCTGTGACAACCATTTTCTCTTCGCTATCATTCCTTGAGGTGTAGGATAAGATGGATATCACTGGGAGCGAGGTCCGGGCTGTAGGGTGGATGTTTAAACACCTCCCAGCGAATTTCTGCGGGAGACTTGCTGGGAGGTGTTTAAAAATCCACTCTACAGCCCGAATCTCATACCCAGTGATTTTCATTTTTTTCTATACCTCAATAAATGACAGAAAATGACAAAGAAGTGGACATGGTTGCCACAAAATGGTTCAAATCCCAGGCGGCAGACTTCTACGACACAGGTATTCAAACGTCTGAATGAAAAATCTTTAAAAATAGCTGAACACTTGCTGTATCCGTCGCAAAAAACACTTCCATGAAATTGTGTTTTGTTTCTGTAAACGGTCCCAGGGAAACTTATTTTCTGGACGCGCCTCGTAGTAGTAGTAGTAGTAGTAATAATAATAATAATAATAATAACAATATCAAGAAACAGATCAAGTATCGCAGTTGAGGAGCCCTGCTCCTGAGCTTTCACTGCCGTGCTACACATACGTCAGCTGATATAAAGAAACCGATCGATCAAGTGATAGCTCCAGGCATCGGCATCATCTCTTCCTCATGAGGTCGAGGACCGCTAATGACAACATGGAAATAACCTTGAGGATCCAAACACCCGTTTTTATCCGAACGCATCCTCTTTTTCTGGGTTCGAATTTCTCTCCGGACGGATTTGTAAAATTTCGCCGAATCTTCTGGGTTTGTGTTTAGTGTATTATCATTACCAAAGCAACCAATTAATTCAAGATGGCCTTGCTCGGTTGCTTTCTTGATTCATTTGTTTACGATTCGCAGAGATCTATTATTATTTTTTTTTTTTAATGGAATGAATGAATGAATGAATGCACGCCTTAATGGAAAAACATTGAATGATTTGGACGAAACTTAATAAGCGGGATTTTTTGGGCCAGGGAACTCGAACCTGAGGTCTTTTTTTCCCGGGCGGCGCACTTTGTTTGTAAAGTGCACCTCGAAGCCGGATTTTTATTTTTTATTTTTTATTTTTACTTATCAATCATTGTAATAAAATTGTTTATATGAATGATTTGGGTAAGGTTCATGAATCTGTGGTTCATTTTAATAGTTTCATTTCGAATTTGTATTCCCATATGGCAGCACAAGATTCGTTTTGTTTAATTATTGATATTTTTAACATTAAACAATATAATTAAAAATAAAATTATGTAATTCCTGCAATCTATGTAAAAAAACCACTGTTTATCTTCACTTTTTAATTTCTTTTTGCTACAAATTACAATATAAAAACAGTATATAAATATGTTTTAATTATTTTATCGTTAAATAAATGATTTTAACAAAACATCTAGCAGTTGAGGAAATAGTTGCGGGCGAAGCCACAAGCACCTGCTAGTGCTTTATATAATAGTAAACTTTATTATGGTTTTATTTTATAAATCATGATTTATTGTGCTTTTTATTCATTTGTCAGTTACTTTTAAAGCTTGTATTATTTTGGTAATCTTCTGTACACTAATTAAGCACTCACAGATTTTAATAATTTTTTTAAACTATCAGTACATTCAGTTCACAGTGTTAATATTTAAAGAGAAGTATGATTTGAGATTTATTAATTCATAGAGAGGATATTAGACAAAAACAATGTATTTCAAAATTCAAACATTAAATATCTTAAAGAGAAAATAACATTTTCTTTTTTTAAAGTAACTTATGCCATAAACAATCTTCTTCTTCATTATTTTTTACTGAAGGTGTTGATGTTATAGTAGTCTCTTAATGAGTACAAGCCACAAGTGAGCATCAAGAGTTGCCTCTGTAAAAGATGATGGAAAAGTTCCTCTCAACTAAATCTCTGAGCAAAAAGAAATCTGCTGAGAAATTTGGAGGAATCATGCAGAGGACCTAAAAACTCATCATTCTGCACTTCATTTTTTTTTAAATTCCTGAAGGAAAGATCCCAGGACCTGCTTTTTGAAGGGAAACTTTTTTAGGCGCACTAGGAGTAAATCCAAAGTTGCGTTACGAACAAAATCATCACGAAAGTAGTGGGGGAAGTAGCAAGCATAGAGTTGTTATTGAAAGAGTGGGGCCAAAGGTATCAGGCATTGAGTGGGGGGCTATTACTGCTTCAAGCTAGTGGCGTGGTGAGCCCTTCACCATTATATATGGCTCTACTCATTGCGTGAGCATCATTTACACGTCAATGACATTCTCGAAAACTTAACCAAAGCGTCCCGTTCATGTAAACAAACACAGTGGCTACAATCAGTGACAGTTTAGGCATTAGTTCATCACAACTGTTGTTATTGCTTTATACGTATTCGACTTAAAATGCCGAAAAAGTGAATTCAGATGATTTCCTTCTTCCGTTCGATACAATTATATGTATTCCTCTATTTCACTCTCAACGTTGCCAAAGAAGTTCCACTTTTGTCGCATGGCATTCCACGCACCTGATTCCCCCCCCCCCTCCCCAACAGTAAATGCAAAACTTTGTTTATGTTAGTCCCTCCCTTCAATAAGTTCTGGATCTGCCACTTGCGAAGTGAGATGTGAAAGTAGTTATTAAGGAGCTGCTCTAGCGTCACTTTTCTTTAAACCCATTTTTTCCCCTTTACAGAATACTCGATGCTTTCGCAGGAACAAACTAACTGTTCCTTCTTTTAATATTTTCAACCTGTTAGCTTGTTATGACAGACTTACAGGAACTCCTAGTAGAGACTGTAACAATACGTGTTTTAAATAACCATTCATATAAGCAGTCACTGGGGAAGTTTTAATGAAGCAACTAGTTTTACTACTGATACTTACCTACTCAATGGCAATAGACGATTCCTAAGCAAGCTAAAGGAATATGATCTGTTTTATGGAACCCGAAGGTTCATTGCCGCGCTTACCGCCATTCAACCTTATTATGTGCTAACTCCATCCAACCATCCCTTGAAAATCCTACTTCCCTTAAATCCATCCTAATATTGTCCTCCTACCTACGTCTAGGTCTTTTTCCTTCGGGTCTCCCAGTCAATACTTTTGAGATATGTCTTTCCTCCCCCATGCATGCAACATGTCCAGCCCATTTCATCCTGCGTGATTTAATTACCCTTACTATATCCGCTAAAGAGTACAGGTTATGAAGCTCGTCGTTATGCAGTTTTCTCCAGTCCCCATTTTTATCTCCCCTAGGCCCAAATATTTTCCTAAGCACCCTGTTTTTAATACTCTCAAAGACTAAGCGACCATGTCTCACATCCATACCACCAATACATGGATTTAAGATAAAGCATTAATCTACTATGCACATTTTCGACCTATGTGCAGTATTTGCACATTCATGTAGGTCAAACTCCTATTGTACGTTAATAATAACCTGGGTGGTGCCACATCAACAAGTTAAAAAAACCAACATTTCGGCCCTCATGTCGTGGCCTTCTTCTGGGTAGACTGAGCTGTAGTGCTGTGTTCCTCATTTTATATACATACAGAACACAGCATTACAAACATCGGGTTTTAACTTGTTAATACGGCACCACCCGACAGTCGAAGTTATTATTATTCATCCAGCCATGGAAGCCTACGAGAACCCTATTGTACATGTTTTTTTTTTTCCCCAGTTACGAAAACCTGGATAAAAACAGAAGTGCTGAATGTTAAGGCTCCTAGGGAGTCAATTCTTATTTTCCTGCAATTTTCACTACAGCCACGAAATCTTAAAGCACCAATATTATTTCATAATTTACTTTAATCTCTACTTAATTTTTTGTTGAGAAGTAGCAATGAGCTTTGAAGGTCTATAATCAGTGAGGGAAGTGAGGCAATATGCACTGGTATGGAATACCGTCACTGGTTTTAAAAGTTCAATCACATACAGTCACCGAAAATCAATGGCTATTTAATACAAATTGTTAACGTTCCTTTGAGTCATAATGTAATAATTACTTTTCATGATTATTCACCAATTTGTACGCTTTCATCAGTAGCCATTGTCACGATAACTTGTGATGGTCTTTGTTGTCATCTTAATGACTACACCACTAGATTCTATGTTTTAAAAACGTTTCTCGGTAACAAAATGTTGTGACCTTTCTATTGTTTAAACAGGTCTTAAATACTTTAAAAATATCTTTGTTGAAGTAAATAAACTAAACTCAATGGCTCTACATCCCTGGCCTATCACCAGAACACTGCTCATCTACCATAGATGGCAGGATGGGGGCATGTGGTCAGCATGCCGACAACCACTGCTGTTATTGATGGTTTCCGTGATGTGAAATAAATAAAGGTCTGTCAATTGACAGTACATGACGTTCTAGTCTTGAGTTGTGCTCCTACTTGGCAATCATCTATAAAGCAGGGTTGGTTACCCATGAAGGAAGTTAATTAAAAACACCACTAAGTGGATAACCCATATCCTGCAGATCACATAATTATTATCTTGTAACGGAGGGAATGTGCTTTTTAAAATTGAGGTATGTTAGGGAAAAATTTTGGGATGGATTTTTCTCACTTCCTTCACTGTCTATAATGCAGGTTATTGTAAGTGAATATGAACTGAGATGCAGGTACCTGCTTTGCTGAAGAGCCAGTGTGATCAGCAGAAGTGGCTTTTGCAGAGCCCTTCACAACGTCAAATTTAATTACTATACTGTATTTACTTGAATCTAATGCACACTCCAATTCTGAAACTTGAAATCATACAAAAAATTTGTTGGTGAATGCAATGTGCAATGATGCTTAAATACGAAACTTACAGGTCTAGAATCCTGAAGGCACTGACAATACATTTACAAAAGTT
This sequence comes from Ectobius pallidus, assembly GCA_964059195.1. Taxonomy (NCBI): domain Eukaryota; kingdom Metazoa; phylum Arthropoda; class Insecta; order Blattodea; family Ectobiidae; genus Ectobius; species Ectobius pallidus. Next base: position 201,870,421 of record CAXKWD010000003.1, read on the forward strand.
AGCGCTGGCTTCATCAATTGTAATTTCAAATATCTCATCATATACTACATTTTTTTCTAAATACTGCATCAGAATAGTCAAGAAACTTCCCCTGTTCTAATGTGTTTTCCACCTTAACTCTTACATCCTCTGAATGTCTCACTCTCAAAAATGCTACATATAGTCATTTACTCTTTTTCCTTTAGAATATAATTCGTTCCTACCAGTACGTAGATTTAAAAAATTAATTATATCGTAAGTTTTATGCACTTCCAAAGCTACCTGTGAACACTGATAATACGTGTTGTTTCTCAACTGTTTATTGACATGAATATGATGTGAATTTTACTTGATCAATTCAGTGTAATTTTCAGAAATTATATAATGTTTCAAGGGAAGGAATGGTTTGTTTGGATTATTATTATCAGCGATATTTCAAGAGTTAAACCATCAATATTTTACTGCTCGTGTCCCCGGCTTCGCCCGCCATTATTAATTGACTCCAGGATTTTTAAGAAATTTACACTGGCAGTTTATTAAAAATGTTTGTGGTTCAGAGCTATGAAAATTGTAAGTAAAAATAAAATTATAATATTTGTTCATTGTGTTCATTTCACTTAGGCCTTATATAATAAAGAAACGGTTTTCCTAATTTTGTAGTCGTCATGAAAGTTTACACTGCGAGAGACGAACATCGCCGAGTATACCCGATGTCTCACGAAGCGGGCGAGCGAGCAAGCACGCTATTTAGGGCTGTTGAATTGTATAAGAGTAGATTCTACAATTTCGTACATATCAAAGCATTATTTAAGATTTATCGTAATTTATTTAAGATTCAAATTTCAAAACCTCGTGGTGTTGATAGTTTTTCAGCTTAATAACAGTCAGCGATATTTGAAGAGTTAAACCATCAATATTTGCTTCGCCTGCCATTATTCATTGACTCCAAGATTTTTAAGAAATTTACACTGGTAGATTATTAAAAATGTTTGTGGTTCAGAGCTATGAAAATTGTAAGTAAAAATAAAATTATAATATTTGTTCATTGTGTTCATTTCACTTAGGCCTTATATAATAAAGAAACGGTTTTCCTAATTTTGTACTCTTTGTGAAAGTTTAGACTGAGAGAGATGAACATCGCCGAGTATACCCGATGTCTCACAAAGTGAGGAAGCGAGTGATCACGCTATTGAGGGCCGTTGAATTGTATAAGAGTAGATTTTATTTTATTTTAAAAGACAAAGTATTTGTGGAGGTTTGGTTTAGGGAAGAGAGTGCGAGACAATAGATACCTTCGCATGGTGTTGTGCTTGAGAGTGTACCCGAGAATTACAGCATTGCATTGTTACATAAGTGATCAAAGTTACTAGCGAACTAAGAACTGATCTGCATTCAAATCTAATGTGTACCCCAATTTAGAATGCTACAAATGGTCATGAGATTATAGTACCCTATTTACTCATTAATAACACCCCCTAATTTTCGACAGGGAAAAAAAAAATGCAGAAAATCTTTTCCAGTTAACGGTAAAACCCATGCTTCCATGTTACCTGTGTGTAAGCCTTGGTTACACTCATTTCCACCAAAGATTTCTCAATGCCCTTCTGGTTTCAGAGTTCCACATGCAGTATGTCGTTGGCCGAGAGTGAGTAAGCAAATGAAAAATGAGTAAGAGAGCAAGTTTTACAGCATCCTTCAATTTCAGTGTGTTAGAAAGTGCAGCCATGTATGATATGTTATTGGTGTAAACAGAAAGACAAATTATCAGGAGCAAAGAAAACATTGAAATGATTCCGTGGTGTGAAGAAGGGCAGATATGAAATTCAGGCAGTTGCCGCCCAGCCGGAAGACGACACTGAAATGCTGCGTTAACTTTGAACACCACGCGTGGCATTTAGTCACGTGACCCAGTCAGCTGCGGTAATGCAGGAGGGAGCTGTACCAAGCTGTTTAAATTTAAATTGACGTGATAATTTAACTTTTAAAACAATAAAATATTGTGTTGATTTAAAGACGCTAGATGTGCTTTTTTTCTGCTTTTAAAGCATGACAACCCAACCTACATTATGTGAAATTTTCCACCTATTACAGCCTCCCTTATTTTAGAAGTTGAAAATTATGAAAAAAGGAAGTCGTTATAGGTGAGTAAATACAGTACTTGGACTCGTGCTACTCTTGTCGTAAGATGCAACTTGCCATAATCCCAAGTACAACCGAGCCTAAAAATGACTGCGCACAGTTGAGGAAAACGTAAAATAGCAAAAATGTCTGTATTACTGTTATAGACATTAAGCTGGGTTTTTAATTTATGGACTAAATGCAGGAAAACATAAAATCGGAGAGTATAAAATCAAAGTTTCACTGATATTATGTTCTATACTAATTTCACTTTAAGTTCCAAGTAGATGTAAACAAAGCCATGTGACAAGGGAGCGCCTCATTGGCTGGTGGACGGATTGTAACTTTTGCTGCTTAGTATGCACACTAGGGTGGCCCAAAAATTTCAAATTTATCCTACATCCCTGGGCACCCACTATTTTTTTAACTTCAGCTGGTAGTAGTAAATTGCCAAAATTTCAACGCCCTAGGTACAGTAGAAGGCAGTGCTCAACGTCTTTCAAGTTTTGAAAATTTCGTTCTTTTCTTCATTTTTTTAATATATAATTTCTAATTTTTTGCTTGTTTCCAGATGCTGTTTTTGTGATAGAAATATCCAGAAAACTAAATAAAAAGTAGAAAAAATTAGAACTTTCAAAAGTTGTTTGTGAGGACTGTTCTGTTAAAGTTTAAATAACAAGAAAACTGTGTAAAAAAGTGAAAATATTAGAACTGTAAATAATTGTTCGTAAGGACTTTTGTTACAAGTGATTGTTTGGACTTTTTGTTAAAATATGGCTTTGCCATCAACTTCAACACGTCAAGCGGACACTGTATTTTTATTAGGTATCAGAGACCTAGAACCAATATCTAGATTTAATCAGTTACCGACCTTAAGGCAAGTTCTTCTCAGATTCCATTTTTTTCTACATGAAAAGAAATCTGTTAGAAATTCAAGTCACAGCACCATAGATGAATTCATTTCAGTTTGGCAAAAGGCTGCTATACCAATTAGACTTAAGAAACATTGTGTTGATAAGCTTGAACAAGTACACTCTGAATGGCTCTTGTTAAAAAAAAAATAAAGGAAGAATGTCTGATGCCCAAAAGAAACGTGAAACATCATTTCAAGAGCAGCTTGATAAGCTATTTGATATTGCTCATAATGAAGCACTTACTTTGTGCAAAGTAGATGAAGATAGAGAGTTTTTAACTGATCAAAAGACAGAAAGAAATATGGGTATTTCATCAGAAGACAAGAAATACAGCAAAAAATAAGAAAGGATTCTAAAAAGAAGATTTAAAGAACAAAAGAGACTTGAAAAAAGGTCAAGAGCCAAGTTCCTCATCACTGGATCCCCAACTGTGACTATTTCAAATTCAGAAGAGGATTCATCAGAAAATTCTGATCTGGTCAAACATAAATCAGAAGAAGAGCTGTATAGGCCATCATCTATAAGAAAAGGGGATTCATGCACAGATTTGCACTCTGAACCAATTGCAAAGAAATATTTATTTCCTACACATGTCACTAGTGCATTAGATCGCAATAAAGTTTCTGATAGGGAAGCCTTAAGATTAATGGTACCCATTGTTGCAGCACTGGGTCATGACCCTAATTCATTGTCATTATCACGAAGCACTATTCAATGCAAAAGGAATGAAGCAAGAAAAACTCTGTTTGAAGAAATAAAGGAATCTGCTCTTTGTTCATTGGGATGGTAAAATTCTTCCTGATATTTTAGGCACTGATAAAGTAGATCGTTTGCCCGTCTTAGTATCTGCAGGTGGTAAAGATAAATTGCTTGGTGTGCGAAAACTTGTAAGTGGTACTGGTGCAAATGCAGCGAATGCAGTTTATAATATGCTAACGGAATGGGATTTGGGTAACAAGATAGTGGGCATGTGTTTTGACACTACTTCAGTTAACACAGGATTGAAAAATGGAGCTTGTGTTTTGCTGGAACACAAAGTTGAAGAAGAATTATTATGGCTAGCATGCAGACACCACATCTTAGAAATTGTTCTGAGTAAGGTATTTACTTTCTGCTTTGGACCTTCCAGTTCTCCTGATATACCGTTATTCAAAAGATTCAAGGCAGTATGGCATTATATAAACCAAGACAATTATCAGCCTTTGGGAGATATTCCTGGCAGTGAAGATTTTAAACTCTCTGCAGTCAATATTTTATTAGCTGCCTTAGGTAGCAAGAACCAACCCAGAGATGACTATATGGAGTTAATAGAGCTCTCTTTACTTGCTCTTGGCAATACTCCAGTCAAGGTTCATTGGAGAGCTCCAGGTGCAGTACACCATGCCCGTTATATGGCGAAGCTGTTATATGGAATAAAAATTCATTTGTTTTGTGATGAAGATGGTTTCAAAACCACACAAAAGGAAAAATCTCAGAACGCTTTGTAAAATTTGGAGCTCTTGTGTACGTAAAATACTGGATTGAAGCCCCTATGGCTACAAATGCTCCTTGGTCAGATCTTTCCCTGTGGCATGACATGACAAAATACCAAGACTTTGATCCTGAAATAAGTGAGATCGTGAAAAATGCCTTAAAACCTCATCTGTGGTATCTTTCGGATGAACTAGTTGGTTTGAGTTTATTCTCAAAGAAAGTATCCAGTGAGGACAAGACGGAAATTGTCAATAAGATGAAATGTGAACTAGCAGACCGAAAGGTAAGAGGAGACTCAGCACTTTTAACTAACCAAGCTGTTTTGGCTGATTTTGCCTCAAGAAGATAACTCCAGTTGTTTACTAAGTTGAAAATAAATGCAAGTTTTTTGACCGCACATCCGAAAGAATGGGGCAGCAACCCACATTACATTAGAGGGGAAAAGATCGTACAAGACCTCAAAGTTGTAAATGACATAGCTGAGTTTGGAGTCAAATTATTTGAAGAGTTCAATAAGCTTTTGACAAATGATGAAGAAGAAAAGCAGTTGCTCCTGCAAGTAGTAGAAGCTAATAGAAAGTGGGTTCCAACCCAGACGACTAAACAAGCAGTTGTCGACAGTTTGAAGCCATCATCTTCAAAGGATTAATCCATGTTTATTTCTTATAATATATTCACATATAATATTTTTGTACTATTCATTAATATTCTAATAGTAAATACACACAGTCTGCTTATTCCCAACTAGTTGTACTTAATTAAAAATCCCGATTTTTGGAATTTATTCTTAAAACAATAAGCTGTTGAGCACTGTCTTCCAATTGGAATATCATCTCCAAATTTTGCCAGAATACTTGTTTTATTACTAGTAAAAAAACTAGGGGGTGCCTAGATATGTAGACTTATTTTGAAATATTGACTATATAATATGGGCCACCCTAATGCACACTCTTGCTCTTAATAAAATAGTTCGGTTCAAACCGTACCTTTTTGTAGCTATTTTCGTGCAGAAAAATTTAAAAACACGTTTCTGAAGTAGATCGGTTCTTGAAACAAAATTAATTTTGTCAGATTTACCTGATGCGTAATAACTAAGTGAACTAAACCGTTACAACAGAATGTAAGTAGTAGGCGTTTACGACGGCTGTGCACATGCTCAAGCATGCCATCATGGAATGAACATGCCACACCCCCTCCCAAGGAATGGATATGACCTGCTGATTGTGCGTTCATTTATTTATTTATATCGGCTATACAACACTTACACGAGGACAAGAAAGTCGTGTGCTAGAACAAGACAAAAATTCCATCAAAAGTTACATGTAATATACAGCTCTGATAGGGTTGGGGTGGTTACAATTAGAAATTAATGAATAGTGAACAACATTCAAAAAGAAAACGCCTATGAAGAGGGCAGCCAACATTGCAAAATGAGAGTAATTTTTTATACTCATTATCTTCTTGTTAACTGTCTATGACTTTCTTAATTACTAACATTAAGCCTAATTTTGTACAGATGTATTGATCTTTGCAAAATAACTACAACATTTTTCAACAATGGTGCATGTCTTAAAAAATCATTTTAAAAGTAGATACAATACTATTGAGAACACTGGAATATACCAAATCCTCATTCCGTTTCTTTCTGCGGCGGGTAAATCTCCACATGGTATTGTCACATGCTCGGCGGAGTGGTACATTAGATATTTAAAAAATGATGGAACATATACATTGAAGCAACTATAATATAATAATTACAATTTGAGTTGAACTTAGACACTTATGCTTCACTTACCAACTTTTTGGTAGAACATGTTTCAAGGACCCTTGTCCCCATCCTCGGCTACGTGTCCAACTGACAAATCCTGCTTTGCAAAGCAGGATTTGTCAGTTGGACACGTAGCCGAGGATGGGGACAAGGGTCCTTGAAACATGTTCTACCAAAAAGTTGGTAAGTGAAGCATAAGTGTCTAAGTTCAACTCAAATTGTAATTATTATATGGTACATTAGAGTTTGTTTACATCTCCTTTGAACTTAAAGTGAAAATAGTATAGTCATATTATACTTTAAAACAACAACAGATGACTCCAAAAGACTATACAGAGTGTTTCAGAAAAATGTATACACACTTTGAACTGTTATAGAAAATTTATTTCCCGTTCTACAAGGTTAAATTTCTGGGAGAAAGTAATGTTATATTTCTTCAACAGATGGCAGCAGAATAGATTCAACAACCATCCAACAAACATGCCATAATCATCCAACAATGAAAAGTACCAAACAATGCTTGCTCATTCCATATTCCCTGCCATTCGTGCATTATTCGGTTTTATTACCAACAAGATGGCGCTCCGCCGCACTTTCAAAGGACGTACGAGCATACCTGGACCAAAATTTGCCAAGGCAGTGGATAGGACGCAAGGAGCCAATCGAGTTTCCTGTATGCTCTCCAGAACTAATGCCCCTGGATTTCTTCTTATGGGGCCCAGTAAAAGATGTGTACAAACGTAAACAATGTAACTTAGACATACTTTGGAATGAGATTCAAGCGGTGTGCGCAGAAATCTCACACTTTGGTACGATGTACGGAATCAGTGGTGACTCGTACTCAGAAATGTATTGATGCTGAAGGCCACCATTTTGAACATTTGAACAATCACATTTTTCAAATTGGACTTTAAGCTTTCCATTTCCAGAAATTTAACCTCGTAGAACGGAAAATAGATTTTCTATGACACTTCAAAGTGTGTATACATTTTTCTGAACCGCTCTGTATTTCTGTACTGTATGCTTAATATGAAATTCAACAAAGCATGTACTTCCTTGCGTTTCTTTTTAAAGCGGAGCTAAAGCGCTTTACGAGTGATGCATCAAAACCGTTCTTTTTTACATTTTGCTGCAGCTTTGCTTTACCCCCACTCTACTACCCGTGCAGCGAACTGGAATCTCGCTTTACGACTGCTGCATGTTTCGCTGCACGAACTGTCATGGCGGACAAGGTGATCATCGAAAATTTCCTTGATGGATTTAACATCATTGTTCAAATTCCCAAGAATGAACGCCTTCTTCAGCACAGTTAGTATCATTTGATTTTACCTGTGCATCATATTGTACAATAATTCGTATTGCCATCCCGGCATAACTGTTATTTGCACGTGTTTTAACCATGTTAGAGGGATGTAAACATTGCCGGTCTCATTGAGCAAGCTGTCAGCTGATCAACTTTGCCGTTCTTTTTTGTCTGCAACGGTCGTAAAGCGATCGTGCATCACCTGTAAAGCGCTTTACAGGTTTGCTTTAAAAAAGAAATGCACTACTTTTATCACTTGCCTATAGTCAGACCGGGCGGCAGTTTCTGGGTGAGGTAAAAACTCCCGCACAATGGTGATGTTGCAGTACTCCCACAATGCTAAATTACCATAAAACCAATCAACCAACCAACCTTTGTGATTATTAGCTTAATCCTCAAGTTAAAATGCAGAAACTTCATTTTGCCAATATGCAATTATCTGTCTTATATTTCTAACAACTTGTGGCCATCTTTAGCGAAATTACAGGATATATATAGCTCATATCTGGGCCACTATCTCTTTTCTTTATAAAAAAAACAGCCAAATTTCACATCATCTTAGAACCCATACAAGCAATTCTTTGTTGTAGGAGGAGTATGGTATTTAATTTGAGTAAAACCACTAAGGGCCGGTATTATAATCATGGTTTAACCTTTAGTTTTAGTTTAAACTTTAGTTTTTCAGATTTTTGCGTATTATAAACGATAACTACAAGTTAATCTTAAGTTTAACCTAACTGGACCTTTTCTACCGTTTAATCTGCAGTTTAAGACGTAATAATTGTTTTAATGAAAATGACTATAAAAACACGATAAGACAGTATCAACAAATTCGATTTAGGATACAACATGCTATGAGAAGAAGAGACAAAACTTATTTTATTACTTTCCGGAACGTAAAGTATTTTAATGTAGGCCTAAACAGAGAAGGTTGTACTGTGAGACAAATGCTAATACAAGATCATTTATATGAGCAATGAATAGCTTCTTATTTTAGCTGTGATTGAAATAAACTTAACTTACCCTGAACAAAACTGAGTTCAATTTAGGTTTAGATTTTCCATTCTACGATCTCACTATACTTTCGAACTAAATATACTAACGATTCTATTTCATTGGATGAAAAGTTTTGGCAACGTTTTGAACTATTTGTGTCAGTCATTTTCGTCGTAATATACAAACAAATACAAGAAAATTAGCAGATCTTATTGTTTTTCTTTTATTTCCAAGGCCAATTCGTCTTCTTTTCCCAGCCAACAGCTCTACCAACACCATTGCACTACGGTTTAACTTAACCAGAACGTTATAAAACGGCAACTAGAGTTAATCTTAAGATTAGGTTTAACTTAATCTAAAGATCAACTTTGTTTATAATACCGGGCCTAAGAGGTTCACACAAAATTATTTAAAATAGTGCTGTGAAGTAATGCGTATTCACAAGATTCGTCTGCTCAGCTGCAGGAGAGGAGAGAGTATTTGTGTCATGTGATCCAGAAACAGGGTCACCAACCTAGTCTACATGTCACTAATATCAATATTTCTAACCTAACTGCTTCTTACCGTATTTATCTAAATATAAGCCGCCCCTGAATTTAAGCCGTACCTGCCTTTTTAGCAGTATAGTAAAGGAAAGATAATTAAATTAACCCCAAAGTGAAAAAAATATATTGCCTCATTTTCATAATATTAAAGTAACACATTTCTTAGCCGAAATAGGCCGGAAAAAGAAAGTATCACTTGATTTAAGTTATGATTAGACCTGGGATTTTAGGCTCTAAAAAAATTAGTTTTAGGCACCTAAAATAGGCTTTTAAAACAAGTAAATAGGCTTTTAAAAGAGAAAATAAGGCACTTAAAATTTGCTTTAAAAATGTGTAAATAGTCAGGAAATAGACTTTAAAATATTACAATATGCCTTTCAACTGTAATGTAATCTTTTTTTTTTACTGTAAAAAACATGCTATACCTATTCTTAACGGAAATAATTGCAAAATTAGACAGAATTAAAAATAAATTTATCAAAAACAGTTTTGATTTGCATGAAAAATTGACACAGTATGTCCCTTCTTACTATATACCTGATACTTGTTTAATACAGTAATTTTAAATGTTCCACCTTATACCACAAAACATGTAAAGTTGCAGCTAGTATTAACTGGATATATGGTATCTAGTATTGTTGTTTTGAGCGAATCCTCCCCCATCAGTCAGCATTATTGGCGACAACTGTTTGTGAAAATCAAGTTTCCGTGAAAAACCCACCCTCTGCTGTTCTGCTATTCATTCAGGGATTAAATGATTGTAAAAGTTACAGAAGTTGAATTTTATTTTAAATGTACAAAACAGGCATTTTAGGCACTAAAAGAACAAAAATAGGCTCCATAGGTCCAAATAAGCATTTTAGGGCACTATGAAACTCTATAAATGTGTGTGATTTATCATGAAAGTCAACATATTTAAAAATGTTCATGTTATTTCATAAGGAACAAAATAGGCATTTGCCTTAAAATCCCAGGTCTAGTTATGATATTCTAATTTTATTTAATATAATTAAATAAAACTGACAAAAAAGAAAACAGAAATCAGTACTTTACACTTCATATGACTTTCAGTGTTGAATTTTACGCAATTTTTCTATTTTTCATAATTGCACTTTCAGTTACCATAAGTTCAAAATTGCCTTTATTCACATTCCCATATGTTATGGCATTTTTTACTTCTGAGCAGCTCATAATATATGCATATTCTGTAATACCACTATCAAAAATGACAAAATACGCAAAACATCACTTGCTTACGCATCTTATCGATGCTTCAATTAAAATCGATGTATTCGATGTTAAATCGATAGTCCTGGAGAATCGAGATAATCGATAGATGGCAGTGCTTGAAGGAGGGGAACCAGCTACGATAGATCAACCAGCTATATTGTGCTCATTTTTACCATTATTACCTAAAAACACTTGTACGCGATTTTAAGCCGCAGGCATATTTTGCTGGGCTTAATCTGGGGAAAAAAGTGCGGCTTATATTCAGATAAATACGGTACCTAGAATCTGTGCGTATACTTTGTGCAGGCAGCCAATGGATGTGTTGGATTGAAATCTAGGGCCCCCATAACCACTTGGAATACCTCATGTAGAAACCCAGATATGTACTTTAGTAAACCCAAAATTTAAGTTGCAAGTAAAAACCAGTCATGACTGTGCTGTGCTTAAGAATGGCTTGGGAGATTGGGGACCGTTGCTCTAAACAAATACGTTACATATAACAAACTTTAATGTTCAACAAAAACTCTACTTTCACTACACATCACACACATGGCTCATCACCACACTCAACGCAGAATGTAGTCTTTGGGATAATCCATGACTTTGGGGAACTTCTCCACTTCCTCGGGGGAGTAGCTGTCCAGGCGCTTGGGAACAGGTCTCACTGGTCGCAGTTGGTTTGAAATGTTCTGCATGATGTCTTCGGGAACGTTTGCATCATGATAGATGTGTAGTCTCTGCATTGTATATCGCCGCTGCAGGTTACCATCCATAGTATTATACACCGCTTTCCATACAATCTGTAAGAGACATAATTTCAGTCTGGTATCAACTATACATGCACATTTTCCCCCTGAAAAAGGCAAGTTTTTAGATTAGCCCTTTCAGTGCCAAGCGGTAGAGAGGGAATCTTTCCTTTAAGTGCCTGATATGAGTGGACTGGCTTGGCCGAGTTCAATCTCTTTCGTGCCAGCAATGTCTATATCGGCTTGAAGCAATCACACTGTTAACATATTTTTGTTACACCCTATAGCAACCTATGGTCCGCGGACCACTGGTGGTCTGGGAAGATGATGCAGATGGTCTGCAGACATAATTTAAAAATATCATAAAGCAAGTAAAGAGGTAAAAATTTTTCACATAAAATGGACACTAGATGTCAAAGTTTTTAAAATCTTCGAAAATACAGGTCCTATTGCAAGTTTCCTTACCTTTGCACTTACGAACCATGGTTTGAAACCCCTGATGCACTGATGTCTATGGTTCCCCTCTTTCATTCAAAACCCTGAAAAATAAGACTTTGTCGGAATTTGTTAATAGAGGCGCTCTCTTAACAAGGGTTTTATTGTTGGAGGTGCCCGAGTGTCTGATACCGGTAAACCTTTGTTATAATTCCTAATTATATTATCAAATTGGCAATAAATATTAAAGTCTGTTCAAAATATAATTTTACTGTCAATAGTTTACTTCCAATTCAATAACTGTGTTTCCGTCAAATTAAAAAAATGTATTTAGAATTATTTTCTTACAATGGCCTATAATTAATACCCCAAATATTAAGATTATAGGCCTACATTAGCCAACTTTTAAAAATGAAATGTAAAATTAGGGGCCCGTAAAAAAATTTAGACATTTTAGAGGTCCTTGGGTTCAAAAAGGATGAGAAACGCTGCCCTGTAGCGATGGAATGCAGATCGTTATAATCTTCTAAGCTTTGTGCATTGCAGACAGGTAGGTAAAGATAAATGTTATCCTTTTCACTTTTCACAAGACCAAAATACAATGCATGATCATTTACTCAGTGGTAGAGCTCAGAGAAAATGACAATCTCATGATTTGTTCTCTTTAGGGGACGACGAAAGCTATTGCAGTATTTAGACAGTTGTGAATGGTTATCGGGTAGCAATAGCAGCAATGACGATGATGATTACATCACGCTCCCTGGTTCTTCACCTTGCAAGAAACTGTGTTTGGATGTTTGTAATACATAACTTGTTTTTAATATTATAAAGGCAAATAAAATGTAGTGTGAAAGATTATAAAAGGTACAATTCAACAGAAATGTTCCATAACAGCATTTCATGGCTTTAGATACATTTTTACTTCAGCTGCCCTTGGTGAGTAGGCCTAAAATTGTGTTTTGGTTTTATTCTTCTGCACATAACTGTTTTACTAAATTCAATAAATCTAGTATAATAATCTACATTATTTGTTTTGGTCAAAGAAATCTTTACTTTAAAGCATTTAATTTTTCTTCATGTGCTTTTTTTATACCAAACTTCTAAACTGAAAGTACGAAAACAACATTTTTCTTACAAAAATATTGATTTTGATACCATATTTAGAAGCTAACATTAAGTTATTGCATCTAATAATATTATAAACAAATAGTACACTACTTTGGCGTATGTATAATAATAAAAAAAAAAAAAAAGCTCTCATGAATTTAAGTATTAATATCATTATTTATACACACTTTTCCACAAGACTTTTTTTTCGCTCAAAACCGTTTGGCACTTTACATTGTAAAGAGTGGCAGCTGACTTCAAGAGTACGAGGGAATTGGCTCACAGCAAGCAAAGGGTTAATCTATGGATTTGCCATAATTTCATCAAACAAACTTTTCTATGTTGACACGAACATTCTCTGTTGCTCACTATACACCAGCGTTTCTTAAACTTTTTGAACCCGAGGACCTCTAAAATGTCTAAAAAAAATTACGGACCCCTAATTTTACATCCCACTTTTAAAAGAAGGCCTATATTCATAATATTTGTGGTATTGATTATAGGTCATTATAACGAAATATGTGAACAAATTTTACTTCTTTACTTTCCACTTTCTTTATGACATTTTTTTAATTATATCTGCGGACCATCTAAACCATCTTCGCGGACCAAGTGGTCTACGAACAATAGTTTGAGAAACGCTGCTATACACTATCAAAAAAGTTATCAGCCTCAGTCTAATTGCTGATCAGCTGAGAAATGAGTTGATCTGTAATAGTAGATGTTGCAACTGAACTGTTTATTAAACAAATGAAAGTACTCAAAATGGTTCAAAATAGTTACAAACACCGCCGTCTCGAGAATTACACTGCCTGTCCTATGCTTTATTTTAACATGGAGTTCAGAGTATTGTTAAATTGCCTAATTTATCCAGTAGAGGCGACACAGTTCACACCCAGATTGCAGCAATCACTAATCAAAATAAGCATTAAACAGACACAGATACTTGTGTTATTTGTTTAGAACGTAATATTATTCCAGTATATGACACTTACCTTGAAATGGAATTTTGGAGCAATAATTAAGATAAATGTAAATTAATTAGACGCATTGATAGACTATATTATGAGCACCGCCGTCTCGAGGAGTAATACAGTTTAGAAGGCAGTGATTATGAGACGGCGGTGACAGCACTACATAATCAACAATGTCGTAGCAAAAAACAAGAAGCAGTCTGGGTGTGAAAGGTGCTGCCATCTGTAATGTCGCCGAGTATGCAAAATTAGCCGTATAGGACAGGCAGTGTATACACGATTAATACAGTTTAGAAGGCAGTGGTTACAAATGTGGGAAGAACTATTTTCTAAATGAACTGAATTCTACACTAGGGAACTGATACAATAATTATTTAGGTATCTTTATCTCTTAGCACTAGTGATAACTAGGGTTCAGATGTTTATGAGCTAAAAAAGTGGAAAATATGACTGCAAGTGACTAAATATGACCTCATAAAAGAATGTATTTAAAAAAAATAAATGTTCCAATTTAAAACGCTTAATGACACTAAATTATTACATCACATTAATTCAATCAGATACTCACTTTATAACAAGTTTACAGGTGATTTACAGTTGTACTTGTAAAGAACGTCTAATCTGTCAAAGTTTCCAGATACCACTGGCAATGTGTTAAAAACATGTCTATTGGAAGTTGTTAACAACAAGGAGGAAGAGGTAATTGTGCTATTAGTTGTTATTGTCCCTTCACATTTCAGTTACAGTAAAACCAAAATATTTGTGAGTCTTTTTCAGAAAAAATTTAAGTCTACAATTTAGTGCATATACTGCACTTTTATCGAATTTATAACTGGAATATGACGTTAAATTACAAACATGACCGAAATATGACCAAGACCATGAAGATGGACCAAAATATGACTTTATATGCAAAATAAAAACAAAACACTACATAATAAAAAGTCCGATTAGGATAACAAATGTGCAATTCATGTTTAATTTGTGTTTGTGTCGAGAATGGCGGTAAATATGACATGTCAATAACATCCGAACCCTAGTGATAACTTTAATTGTGAAGAAAGATGCACATTTGAGAAAATGCACTACACCAGAAAATTTGGAAAGAAAAATAATACAGAGAAAATTTTGCAACTGGGGAGATATATTCGTTCTCTAACAAAAGGCGGTGGGCAAAATTCAGACAGCGATACCACCATTTGTTGGTAGACAAAACCACCAGAGTTCCACCACGCACGCTGGTTTTGCACGGACAAACACGTATGTCAAACAAAATTGTCGAACATCCCTACAGTGTCACAGATTTAGAATCATAGAGGCAATCCGATGTGTCCTTGCAACTCAGGTGAACAGACATCGGAACACTTAATCTATGAGTGCCGATTGTTATCTAGCCAAAGAATTATCCTAAAGCATCAAGTAACAACAGAAGGAGGATAATGGCCTACGAATAATAGTGACCTCATAGAGAAACACTTAAAAGTATTCGTGAAATTCATTAAAAATATAGATATCAACAAACTTCAGTAAATATCACATCAGCGACCTGGATGATTGTATCTACCTATATTAGTTATATATCAATATTAATTTGGCATTGTAATAAATTATTGCCTAAATTCACAAAAGTGTGACTAAATCAATGTTGTAAAAGAAAATATCATATCATGCAGTATTACTTTGTAATGGAGCATGAGATTCATGAAGAATAAAAATAAATAAACAAATAAAAAAAAAAAACCCTACAGTGTGTGGCCAGCTTAACAAACATAATCCTTAAAAGCATTCTTTCTTTTTCTGCTTCATGTATGTTGTACAGAGCTAATCAGGGTTGTTATGAAAAAGCCGGCCTGGTTTTATCCACTTGAAAAAAGCCAGGCATTTTATCCGAGTAAAATCAAATTGAATAAAAAATAATTGAAGTTCCTTTCATGTTTTTATTTCCAAACATCACAAACTTAAAAGCTACAAGCTCAGAACCTGTAGTAGGCCTACTTAGGCCTACTGAGTGCAAATGCAGAGCTACCAGTTTTATCCACTTGAAAAATGCCAGGCATTTTATCTGGATAAAATCAAATTGAGTAAAAATAATTGAAGTTTCTTTCACGTTCTTATTTCCAAACATCACAAATTTAAAAGTTACAAGCTCAGAAACCTGAAATTGTATTTAGTGTAATTTAATACATTATACATAATTTAATAAATTACAATGAAAATAACCATGCACCTCATCACAAGAGATGTTGAAAATGTTCTCCTCTTGCATCCACACAATACTGGCACCATTTTAGGAAATTTTCTTTTACACGCATAAGTTCAGCTTCCGAAATAGAGTTAATTTTTCTTGTGATATTGTCTTCAAGTTCTTCTAATGCATGGGAAATTGACCTATTGACCTATTTTTGAAGTTTCCCCATAAATAATAGTCACATGCTGTTAGAAGAACTTAAAGACAATATCACAAGAGAAATTAACTCTGTCTCGGAAGCTGAAATTATGCGTGTGAAAGAAAATTTCCTAAAAAGGTGCCAGTATTGTGTGGATGCAAGAGGAGAACATTTCCAACATCTCTTGTGATGAGGTACGTGGTTATTTTCATTTTAACTGTAAATGTGAGAACCTGAATCATTACACCGATCGCGGCTTTATTTGCATAGATATTACACCCGATCGCTCGGGAGTTGGAGCTGTACCCGCCGTGTCGCAGAATCCTTCGTCATTGGCCAACTCTTGTGTGGGACTCACTGTACCACTTCACTGTGTAATTCCCAGCAATAGTTAATTACCGCATTTACTCCAATATAATGCACCCACGAATTAAATGCGCGCCCTGATTTTGAAACTTAAAATCATAAAAAAAGAGTTTGTTAGCGAATGTAATGCGCATCAATAGGAGGATATTTTATTTGGAATTTTGTCACAGTATTTATAGAATAATGAACCAACACATAAACATTTACAATTAACTGCCAGTTTTAGGCCTACAGGTAGGCCTATAGGCATGGCTCATCATTATTCACTAATGTGTTCATCACTGGAATCCTCGGAGGTGCTTATTTTTTATTGCTAAATGGACAAACAAAACGTTAAATGAATGTTTCATAATAAAAGCTGATACCGCTCTTAAATGAGTTTAAAATCGACAATGCACAATATTCCACATTTGCACTATAGAACTGACAAAAACAATTTTTTAATTATGTTTCAGAAATTAAATTTCATATGGTGTAAGCTAACGATAAAATGAACGAAGTCGAGAATTATAGCAATGCATTGTTATGTAGATCAATATTACCTCCGACCTACGAAACGGATATGTACTAGAATTTAACTTGCACCTCAGTATTGAAATCTACAAATGGACAAAAATAGGGCACGTTATATTCGAGTAAATATGGTAAATTCACCATTCATCATAAAACTTTTGCATATTTGCTTTATTCTGCCTGTTGATGTATACAAGCTTCTGGGCTTTTTCATTGCCTAGTCTGTTTCTCAATTTTGTTTGTATTAACCCAAATGAAGAAAATACTCTTTCGATTGACGCAGAACCGGCCGGCATACGATGTAAAGATTCTATGGCTTGACAAAATTTCAGCGATAGGTGATTACGCTTCAGATTTGTGTAATTGATGGAGAAATAAGTATAAAAAATCCCTTTAGGTAGGCCTACAGGGCACAGGCTGAGGTAGATTTCATAGTGCATTTTATGAATTTATTGGGGTAAGTGTAGAATAAATACTGAAATATTTTTTATAAAAAGAGAGTTGTTAATTATGTATTAATTGATATCTTTTATTATTTCATTTTTAATTTGGCTAAGGATTATTGTTCTAAAGATATTTAACTATTATTTTTAATATTTCAAACTTTATTTCATTGGTAATTTTCGCCTCAGTTGGTCCTCATGAATTCATTTCGGCATGCCTATTGGCTGAGGTATATTTTAAAGTGTTTTTGACTTTCAAAAATTCAAATCTCTCCTTATATGAGCGCTATCGAGAAACTAGTTGTTGATTTAAAGATTACTCATCAAGAGCTTTTCAACGATACCCCACATGGTTTTAAAAATTTTGAATTTCCACCCTCACTCCCACAACCACTGAATCATTGGTGTCTAATTTATGCATACTAAGTTCCCTCTAAACCCCATAGGGCCCTAAATATAATTTTTTCAAAATTTAAACCTGTTCCCACCTCCCCCAACCAGGAAAAATTGATTTTAGCCGGCTAAAATCATGATTTTAACCGGCTAAAATTGAAAAAAAAAACCACTGGTCAGGTCTTTTTCAATTTTAGCCGGCTTTTTTACAACCCTGGAACTGATGGTTTGCAAATGACCTGAAGACCCCACATCAAGAACATCTGTAATCATTAGAAGCATGACCTATTGGCTGATTGGAGTGTTAAACTGATAGAACTGCTGGTTCTATTAGTACATTAATAATTCAAAGGCCTGCAATGAAAAAAATACAGGGGAAGTGATAGGTGAACATTATGTATTGTTAGAGTGGTACTCATTAGGATTAAATGATAGGTTTACGGAGGACCAGGTAATTATACCAATTAAGATTAAACGAGGAGACAATGGACTGTAGGTAGCTGGGACAGAGATTTCAACCTGGGTAATTTGCAACGATCTATATTCAAGAAACCTGAATTCTGAATTATTTGATACAACACTTATACACAATAAATATAATAATAAATACAGTTACTGTTCTAGTAGAAAACTATTCTCCTGCCCGTTGGGGAATGTAACGCTAGACAAAGCCTGTTAAACTGCACGTGGCTTTTAGGTTACGAGACAATGGAAATACTTGTAATTGACACTAAAGTACAATCTTATTTCCTGAATTTCACACGTAAAGCTGCCTTCACTACAGGAGCATGAAATACGCGGAGTTGCAGATGAATATTAGTAATATAGGGCGAAAACTGGCCTAAATCAGACGCAGCTGCATCGCAGGTCTATACACCTTCACTTCTCGATCTGAACTAACTAACACTGGCGTGGTATGGCACGCTGCAAGTCCACACCTGCACAGGATATGAGTAATTCACGCGCCAATTAATTGGCGGAGGCGCCAATTAACACAGAGGCAAATATAAACCATATAAAACTATAGACTCTTGATCTAACATAACTCCCGCCTAAAATCGACAGATTTTACATAACACTTTGCGGATAGATCAAGATAACACTAATAGATTTACACTTATTGAATAGGCAAGGGACACACTTTTACAATTGGTCGCTTGTATTCACCATTAGACGTACGCACTGTCACAACACGCACTAAACCGTCGTCACCAGGATGCACTGATGAGATGATTCCCAGCTTCCACTGGAGCGGTGGAGAATTATCTTCTTTCAGGAGCACAAGAGTACCAATCTGGATGTTTTCGCTGGATGCAGACCACTTCTGCCTCTGCTGCAGTGAATGTAGGTAGTCAGCTGACCAACGCTGCCATATGTGATGTATGTAGGTTTGTAGCTGATGCCATTTAGCAACATGAGAGACATTCTCTGCCATAGGAGGAGAAGGTAGGGCTGTGAGTTTTTCTCCAATGAGAAAGTGTCCAGGAGATAGATAGGATGAGTCGCTAGGATCATCACTTAGGCGTAGGAGAGGTCGAGAGTTTAGACAGGCCTCAATCTGGGTGAGAACTGTAGAAAGCTGTTCATAGGTAAACACTTGGCTACCCATCACTTGTCGTAAATGAAATTTCATGGATTTAACAGCAGCCTCGTGCAGTCCTCAAAATGTGGGGAGGAAGCAGGGATAAAATGCCATGTGAATTCATTAGAGGAGGCGTAGTCTTGGAGAACTTGTTGATGGGTGCTGGACTGAAGCAAGAGACGCAGCTCGCGAAGCTTGTTGTTAGCACCAACAAAGTTCGTCCCATTATCACTAAATATTTCCTTGCAAAGTCCTCTACGAGATGTGAATCTGCGCAGGGCGGCGATGAAGGCATCAGAAGTAAGGTCGGAAACCAGCTCGATGTGAACTGCTTTCGTAGCCAAGCATACGAAGATAGCAATGTATGCTTTGACCTGAGTTTTGCTGCGGGGGGAACCGTATCTTATGAAGAATGGTCCAGCATAGTCAACCGCAGAACGTAGAAATGCTCTAGCAGGGGTCACCCTGTAGCTAGGTAGGCTGCCCATCAGCTGGTGAGCACCTTTGGCTTTCAACTTAAAACAAGTTAGACATCTATGTAGCGTAGACTTCACAACTCTACGTACACTAGGAATCCAATATCGTTCTCGCAGAGAAGATATGAGCAATTGATGTGATGCGTGAAGCAGTCGTAGATGCTCGGATTCAATAATCAATTTTGTGAGATGGTGACCTGGAGGGAGGATAAGCTGATGTCGTGCATCATGTGGTAATTCAGCTTTCTCCAGACGTCCACCCACTCGGAGCAGGCCAACCTTGTCCACAAAAGGCACCAAGGAGTGGAGCGAACTCTTGTTATTCACTTGCATCTTACTCTGAAGATCGGACAGTTCATGTGAATAGGCTGCTTGCTGAGCTATTCTTATACAAAGCAACAAAGCTTGTTGTAACTCTTCAACTGTGAGAGGGCCGTGACGTTTAACTTGGCTTCTACAGTTATTTATAAAGCGTAGCATATATGAAATAACTCTCTGAAGACGTGTTAGCTTGGAAAAGCGTAGCATAAAGTCTTCTTCAGCATGTGTGACTAGACAGACTGTGTCACGCTGCTCATCACTGTCCTGCAGCTCAAGTTGCTGAGGTTGTTTGGGCCATGATTCAAAAGGTTGTGAAATCCACACAGGCCCGTTCCACCATAAATCAATGTCTAAGATTTGTTCTGTCACCACACCTCTCGAAATCATGTCAGCAGGGTTGTGTTGGGTGGCCACATGCCGCCAAGCTGCCGTCTCTGACATCTCTTGGATTTGAGATACGCGATTAGACACAAATGTTTTCCATTTATGGGGATTAGATTTGATCCATGAGAGCACAATCATGGAGTCAGACCACAGATAATTTTGTGATGTAGGCAATTTCAAGTCAGTGACAACTTTCTGATACAGTTTCGCAAGTAACAAGGCACCACACAACTCGAGTCTCGGAATTGTTTGCTTCTTCAATGGCGAAACCTTGGACTTGGAGCAAAGTAGTTTAGTTGTAACAAGACCACTGCTCTCAGTAGACCGTACATACACACAGGCACCATAGGCTTTCTCCGAGGCATCACAGAATCCATGTATCTGTATGTCGGTAACCGTAGCTGCTGTTAACACATGGCGTGGAATGCGAACATTATGAATTGTAGAAAGAATGTCACAGATGTCCATCCACTTTTCCCTTAGGTGAGATGGCAACTCCTCATCCCAACTAAGCTTAGCTAGCCACAGAGATTGCAAGAATATCTTGGCATGGATTACGATAGGACTTATGAGGCCTAGAGGATCAAAAATAGAGGATGTAACAGCAAGGATATTTCTCTTGGTAAACTTGTAGGAAGGAGGTTCTTGGAGAGAGGAATGTGATTGTATCTGTAACAAATCAGTACTGGGATGCCACAGGAGTCCAAGCGCATGAGCATTTTCACTGTTGTCGAGGGACAAAGGAAGTTGCGTTTCTCTGTGCTCCACGGGTACTGCTTCCAAGATAGCCTCAGTATTTGAACACCATTTGCGTAGTGGAAATCCTCCACTGTTTAACATGAGTATAAGTTCACTTTGCAATTGTAGAGCTTCCTGTAGATCATCATGACCTGACAGGCAATCGTCCACATAGAAAGAGGTCCTTACTGCGTCTGCAGCACGAGGATATTTAGACTCTTCTTCTTGAGCGAGTTGACTCAAAGACCGTATGGCTAAGAAAGATGCTGACTTAGTGCCATAGGTTACAGTAGTCAAGGCATAATCTTGTAGTGGCTCACTTTTATCTGGACGCCATACAATACGTTGGAGATTCTGGTCTTCAGGATGCATATGTACCCTCCTATACATTTTAGATATATCAGCTGAAAATGCATAGCGATATGTTCTGAAGCGAAGAATAATTGATGACAGATCATCTTGAATTGTAGGACCACATTCTAGGATGTCATTCAAAGAGCATCCTGTGTCCGTCTTTGCAGAAGCATCAAACACTACTCGTGTACGAGTCGTAGATGAAGAAGGTTTTATCACTGCGTGATGTGGCAGGTAATAACATATTTCATTCTCTTGCGGAGGCGAAACCCTTTTCATGTGACCCATCTGCTCGTACTCTACAAGAAATTTAGTATAGTCTTCCTTTAGAGTAGAGTCGTTCTGAAGTTTTCGCTCCAGGTAACTAAAACGCTTAACTGCTTGTTGTCTGGATTCACCCAATGAAGTTTTATCTTGTTTCATTGGCAGACGTACCGTGAAACTACCATCATCATTGCGAGTGGTATTTTCTGCATAATGCTGTTCACACCGTTTCTCTTCTGGAGTTAACATCTGTTGTGGAAAGTCTTCGAGGTCCCAAAACCGTCGTAGCTGCTTGTCCACATTGTCCGTAGAGATGAAGAAATTGTGCTGGGAACCAGTATCTAGATTGCCTTTCACAGAGGACTTAGGAATGGTTCCCGACAATATCCAACCTAGTTCCGTACTAATCAATGCAGGAAAACCAGGATTGGTCAGGATCTTACCATGGAAAAGCTCGAAGAATAGTGCTCCTCCAATCAGCAAATCAATTTCAGAAGGAATATTAAATTTAGGATCGGCTAATGGAATTTCAGAGGGAATGTTCCATGAGGATGGATCAATTCGGACTGCGGGTAACTTCCCTGTTATGCGAGGAAGGATTAGGCAATCTAGATTCTTTCGATAGTTGTAAACCATAGATCTCACATTTATGTTTACACTATGACTAGCATTAGATGAAGTACCGTTTATACCCTTGACAGGCGTATCAGCTGTCCTTGTAGGAAGTTGCAGACGCCTCGCTAGATCTGCAGACACGAAACTGGCTTGGCTGGCAGAGTCTAGAAGGGCCTTACACTGTATGTAATTACCATGCTTGTCTTGCACTTCGACTCTTGCAGTCGCAAGTAAGACGTGAAGCACTGGCTTTATTTTCACTGAGCAATAACTTGCAGGAGCCTCAGTCCTGTTGTTATTCACTGTATCACTGCTTTCACTCGAGTGCGAAACCGTTCTCCTGTGATCACTGTTGTGTAACATCTTGCTATGAAGTTTACCACAGTTACAGAAGGAAGATGCGTTGCACTGATTTACTCGATGAGTATTAGCAAAACAGTTGAAACATAGATTTTTACTCTTCACAACTTTCCATCGCTGTTCAACACTCAGCTGACGGAATTGTTTACACTTAGAAAGGTTATGTCCGCTTTGACACTGAGGGCATAACTGTTCAGTTGTCGACACATATGACTGACGACTGTTATTATGTTGATTTATAGGCTCACGACGTTCATTTCTAGGTTTTGATGGGCTGGCCCTGTTGCAGGAATTATTCGACAGCACCTCTAGAGAATGAGACTTAGCTTCTAGAAATAACACAAGTTCACCTAATGGAGTAAATGTTTGAGAATCGATTCTAGATTCCCATTCACGTTGAACACTATCTGGCAAATGCTCTAATAACAATTGCATTAGAATGACTTCATGAAGTGGCACTTCTAATTCTAACGCTTCAATGGCATGCAAATTGTTCTGGAATTGATTCAACAAATTTCGCAAGTCTGCAACTGTTTCTTGTCTCGCTACAGGTAGGGACAACAGATGCTTAATGTGAGATATGGCAATTAAACGCTTATTGTTATATCTTGCACACAATAGGTCCCAGGCCACTTGGAAGTTCTCACTCGTGACTGGCAAACTTTGCAATAATGTTTTAGCTTCGCCCCTTAGCGAACCAATGAGATAGTGGAATTTTTGAATAGGTGACAAACTGCTATTATTCACAATCAAACTCGAAAAAGTGTCAAAATAATGTTTGAATTTAGTTACATCACTTTCAAAAACTGGAATTTGAATAGTAGGTAGTTTTATCCCATTACTTGCCTGCGATGCACTGGAGTTCACTGATTGTCGTGTGCCACTGTTATTTGAATTGACACTGACTGACGTAGGCTCATGAGCATGCATCAACTCACTTAACCTAGCTTTTAGATTAATGTACACTGTTGATACTTCGTCTGCATACTGTATGTGACTATCAAGTTCTGTATCAACTTCTACCATGGATTCAATCTGCGTTTGCACTGCCTCAAACTTTTCAATTTCATTTAACAGTTTCTCATAATGCGCTTTAATCACAAATATGCTAACATCATCAGGTACGTCGTTGAGAAAGTTCTGTGTCAATGTAAACTTTCTTTTACATACACCTCGACGTCGTAATAAAGCTTTCATATCTTCTTCCATGATGAACAATTAACATAGACAGCGTAGAAGTGATTGAGCAGTCAGCTGTATTCTCTTGCTGCGGCGGCAGAGGGGTGGCTGTCTTATACACGCGTGGTTGAAGGCGGTGAACATGAGCACGTGTTGCCTTGCAGCCCACGGAGCGCGCGCAGATAAGCAGTTCAGGAAAATCACTAGAGCCGAGCGAAGCCCGAAGCTGACACGAACTCCACACGAACGGCACCTTCGGGTGGTCGCGCGAAACTGGACCTTATTAACAACAAGCGGACTCCTTGTAATTTCGTCATACACGAAAATCAGCTACAAGTCGCACTCTTCTTCCTTAATTCAGAAATCATTGCAAATATTCTCAGATCATGCCCGCGAGGACCATGTTAGAGTGGTACTCATTAGGATTAAATGATAGGTTTACGGAGGACCAGGTAATTATACCAATTAAGATTAAACGAGGAGACAATGGACTGTAGGTAGCTGGGACAGAGATTTCAACCTGGGTAATTTGCAACGATCTATATTCAAGAAACCTGAATTCTGAATTATTTGATACAACACTTATACACAATAAATATAATAATAAATACAGTTACTGTTCTAGTAGAAAACTATTCTCCCGCCCGTTGGGGAATGTAACGCTAGACAAAGCCTGTTAAACTGCACGTGGCTTTTAGGTTACGAGACAATGGAAATACTTGTAATTGACACTAAAGTACAATCTTATTTCCTGAATTTCACACGTAAAGCTGCCTTCACTACAGGAGCATGAAATACGCGGAGTTGCAGATGAATATTAGTAATATAGGGCGAAAACTGGCCTAAATCAGACGCAGCTGCATCGCAGGTCTATACACCTTCACTTCTCGATCTGAACTAACTAACACTGGCGTGGTATGGCACGCTGCAAGTCCACACCTGCACAGGATATGAGTAATTCACGCGCCAATTAATTGGCGGAGGCGCCAATTAACACAGAGGCAAATATAAACCATATAAAACTATAGACTCTTGATCTAACATGTATTTTGTGGTGCTAAGTTAAAAACAAAATCGGGTGCATGGAACGCCACAACATTGAGAGTGAAATAGAGGAATACATATAATTATATCGAACGGAAGAAGGAAATCATCTGAATAAAATAAGAAATTAACTTTTTCGGCATTTTAAATCGAATACATATAAAACAATAACACAGTTGTGATGAACTAATGCCCAAACTGTCACTGATCGTAGCCACTGTGTTTGTTTACATGAACGGGACACTTTGGTTAAGTTTCCAAGAACGTTAGTGACATGTAAATGATGCTCACGCAACGAGTAGAGCCATCTATATGGTGAAGGGCTCACCACACCACTAGCTCGAAGCAGTAATAGCCCCCCCCCCACTCAATGCTTGATACCTTTCCCCTGCGCGCTCCCATGGCCGCACTCTTTCAATAACAACTCTATGCTTGCTACTTACCCCCACTACTGACGTGATGATTCTGTCCATAACACAACTTTGGGTTAGCTCTCGATTTACTCCTAGCACACCTAAAGAATTTTCACTTAAAAAATCACGTCACGTTTTCCAGGCACCAAGAACGTGATTCGGAACAGCTTAGTTGACCAAAAAAAAAGTACTGTTACCCCCTCTGCATATAAAATGAAGCAATTTGTCAAGGCTATTCCAGAAGATGGCGATTGTTTCAAATACCTGTGCAAAACGTCTCCAGGTTTATCCGCAGCCAAGAGGAAAAAGGGAATCTTTGTTAGTCCAGATATCCGCAAGCTCATGAAGGATAAAGACTTTGAGACTAGCATGACAACAAAGGAAAAAGAAGCTTGGTTTTCCTTCAAAGATGTGGTCAGTAAATTTCTGGGGAATTACAAGGATCCTCACTATAAAACAATTGTTATGAATATGCTGGACAAATTTCAAGCTCCATGAGTGTCACACTATATTTCCTTCACTCACATGTGGACTATTTCCTCAAAAATTTAGGAGCAGTCAGCGAAGAACAGGGTGAAAGGTTTCACCAAGACATCAAAGATATGGAGCGCAATTATCAGGGACGATGGGACAAGAACATGCTCGCTAACTACTGTTGGATGTTGACACGAGATAGGCCTGAGATTGCACAAAAAAGAAGAACGTCAAAAAGAGGTTTGTGTGATCTGGCAATAGTGGTTTTCTTCTATTTAAACCTATAAAAAAAAGTGTGTGTGGTACGCCACGCGACGGAAGTGAACTTTTTAAAATTTTTTGGATTTTTTCAACTTTGGATTATTGGATTTTTTCAATTTTGGATTGTTGGACTATTTAATATTGGGTTTTTGGACTTTTTTTACTTTTGAATTTTGGACTTTTTAATTTTTGATCTTTTAATTTTTTTAATTTTCGATCTTTGAATTTTTTAAATTTTGGATTTTTTAAATTTTAGATCTTTGAATTTTCTACTTTTCGGATTTTAAATTTACAATTTTTAAATTTTGGACTTTTTTATTTTTAAATTTTGATTTTGGACTTTTAAATTTTGGATTTTTGATTTTTTTGATTTATTAAATTTAGATTTTTTGATTTTTGATTTTTATTTTTTTAAATTTTGGATTTTTGTATTTTGAATTTTTTTAAATTTTGGATATTTGGATTTTTTAATCTTGTATCTTTTATTTGTTAAATTTTGGATGTTTTAATTTGGGATCTTTCAATTTCTTTAATATTGGATTTTATAAATTCTGGATGTTTGAATTTTTTATTTTTGGATTTTTAATTTTTTTAAATTTTGGATTTTTTAATTTTTAATTTTTGGATTTTTTGAATTTTGGATAAGCCTAATCATTGAGTTGATTGTTTTTTGTGCAGTCTGTTCAGTCACACCTCACTAATTTCGTGACAATTTTTAGCGTTGCATTAATTTTGTGACGATTTTTGAGTGTTACACAAGCTCTCGATTTACCCCAACCGCGGCTAAAGAAGTTTCACTTCAAAAATAAAATCATTTGCTAACAAATCAATTTGCATCATCAAGACTCGATTTTACACAGATTTAAATATATAAAAACCATTGTTGCCAGATAGTACATGCAAAACTGTTCAATATCGATTGTACAAAAAATCCTGATGTGATGGAAAAAAATGGAGGTTATTTTCGAAATCAGGACACTCAATAACATAAGACTCAGTGAAAACATCTCTTGTATTTTTCAACAACTTCAAATTCGCAGGCCTGTGAATCCTCCTACTTTGATATCTATGATAAACACTAAAAACAAAAATTATTTTATATTGTTAAAACTTTCCGGACTCTGTAGCCGTGGTCCGTCGGATGAGTTTCCGGCAGGCATCTTCAGCGGTGAGTTCTGCTTCGGAGTTTCCTCGGCGAGGTCTTGCTGTCGACTGATCTTATTTTATTTATTTTATTTTATTTCTTAAAATGGCTTAGCACTGAAATTAGATAATGAACCTCAAATCTTTGGTTGATATTACCATTGTGGGATCTTTCTGGTGTAGCTCCCATGCCAGGGTCCAAGTTGCTCCTCCGGGATACCCCGTATGATGGAAATACACCCTCCTTCTCCACTCATCACCAGGTAGGGCGATGTCACGACTGTTTATCACCACAACATGGTCACCACAGTTATCTGTAAAAAGCATCAACTTGTACCATAACCATAAAATTCTTATCTCGAGTTCTCTAAATGATATGAAGAGAGTCAATTCAAAACATGATTATTCCACCTCCAAACGTAATTTAGCTTGAAGTGGATTGACATTCTCTGTATGATACTACAAAACATTTTTGATTCAAATTGTAACTTTTCACCACTTAAATTCAGCCTAAAATATGGGTTATGATTAAAAACGCAAACACTGCAGTGGCTGGTTAGGAACAAAACATGATGGGTCCATCTTTTAGATACAACCACATGAAAAAAAGGTGGTGTGGTAAACTTTGAGAACTCTTGCACGTTTTCTTCTAATGGAAAAATCCAGCCTCCAGGTGTCGAAACAGATGTTGTATTGGACAGAACACTAAGTACTGTTTGGAAAGGACTTGGTTTTTGTTGACGTTAAGTTTAATACCTTGTTGTAATATTAGACAAAACAATACTATGTACAAACTACAGTAAAACTTCAATATCTGGATCGCTTTGAGACCTTATTCAAGTTGTTTTTGCAGCAGCGAACATTAAGAAACCTTCTTTCAGGGCTGATTATTTGTAAAAATAAAAGCATTTAGCCGACAAAATCGACAGTTGTCAGCATAACGACTGACTCAGACCGATATATATTCAAGATGTGGCTCTTTATATAAGTACAGTAAGTTACAATGTAGTTTTTTAAAGGAATTTTTTCACAATTTATCCAATTATATGGATATTTGATTTTCCAGATTGGGTCCAGTCCCATTAATCAGATAATTGAAGTTCTACTGTACTAAAGTCAGTTAGCAGATCTAAAACTATCTATACAGGGTGTTTCACGAAGTTTTACCACCACTCTCTGAGTGCATTCTTGAGGATATTTGGAACAAAAAATGTAAATAAAAAAATGTGATCTGACTTGTAGTTACGTTGTTATAAGCGTTTGAAATTTCAACATTCGTGACAAAATAGCAATAAATTCGGCAATAAATCCGCACAGAAATTGAAAGTAACAAACAAAATGGGTTTAATTCACATACTTATCTTACACTTTGCCCTTTATCTTAATTTGCCATCAGATTTTCAAAGATGCCTCCCTGTACGTCCATGCACTTGGACGCGCGGGTATGAACGGCACGTGTCGCGTTCCGTAATTTATCAGGACTGTTCTTTATTATTGTTGCAACGTACGTACGTTGAGCTCTGTTCACATCGAGACGTTCATAAATATCTACATTACTCCGTAATTATTTGAGATAGGTAAAACTTTTATTAGGAAAAGTTGTTTCAAATAATGTCAGGAACATGCTCTGTTACTGGCGGTAAAACTTCATGAAACACCCTGTATATAAGATGCTTTGTCCTGACTGACTGACTGACAGAGAATCAACGTAGAGCCTAAACTATAATAGGTAGAGACTTGAAATTTTGACAGTACCTTCGTTTCATAATGTAAGGGCTCACTGAGAAAGGATTTTGAAAAATTTTGATTTTAAATGCCAAAAATCAAATGTTTTTGAGAATACTTAATCCCTTTTTACATAGAATTATCAAATCCAAATCACAGATCACAGTGTATTGTTGACAGTGGTCTCAGGTAGGTTTGGGAATAAATGATACGGGACTTGGACAAATTAGAGAAACTATCGATATACTTCCTTGCTGTAAATAAATATTGAAGATGAAATCCACGAAAATAATACACAATGTGATGCAGTCACATAACTTTCTCTACCCTGGACATAGAGAATACCATATGAGGTATGGCAATATGTATATTATTCAGGGGCGTATACTCTATTGGTGCTATGCGTGCGCCGCACGCCCTAATTCTAGATGGAATATTTTCATTCATAATATTTTATTTTGTCAGTAAATTGTGGAAAAATCAGTGTCATTTTCATTGCTGAAATGAGAAAACAAGGGCCCCGCTGCGAGGCTGTCACCCTTGTGCTACGATTCCGTAATGGGAATGAGTTTCTGAGCGGTACGTTAGACGTGGACTTGCCTCGAGGCTAGAACTTGTGTGCTTTGAGTTTTGAAGAAGGGCGATATCCTGACCGCGGGGTGAAGAAGGGAATAGGTTTCGCACGGTGGGGAGATTTGGCAGTATCTTGAGTGCCTTGCGTGCTACTGAAGTTGCGCACTCAGCTGAGTTGTAGCGAAGTATATTGCGATTTCAAGAAGTTAAAAAGTAAATGATTGTAAATGTTATTTTATTTAATGTTATCAAAAGTGTTTGATTATTTTTTAGTCTTTTATTTTAAGAATTTCAATAGCAAATAATTGTAAATACAGTGTTACTTTATTTACTGCTATTCTGCGCGCGGCGGGAGATTTGCCGGTAGTTTGCGTGCAACTGAAGTTTCGCAAGCAATTGTGTTGTACCTAAGTATATTACAATTTTAATAATTTCAAGGCAAATATTGTAAATATTATTTTATTTAGTGGTTAAAAATATCTGTTAAATTAATTTTTAGTGAATGTAGCCTATTTCATTCTGAAAACATTATGAAAGAGCACAGCTGTATTTTGGAAGATCTTCTGATAAATACATTTTTATCCAAAACTTTTCAAGATAAATTGCAAATTGTGACAAATGTACGGCCTTTCCCCGAGTTAACAAGTCTTTCTACAATATATAAAGGCAAGAATGTAGAATATACAGAACATTGTTCAGTCTCACATTCCTGAGGAAGGCCACAGAGTGAAAATTGCCGTACGCTCGAGCCTAATAATTTTGACAAGGCTGATAACCTGAGAAGTCATCTTAACTAATCAGCGCCGTGAAGGCTTAAAATCTTATAAGTACAAATCCTTCATGTTTTAAAAGAAAGAATAAGCCTACTTTAATAAAGTAAGCTATTTTTAACTGTTCAGTTAAAGTTAATCTACATTCTCAATTAACTCAGGAATCAAGTACATTTTCTGTGTAGGACGATAGCATAGCACGCCCTTTATCAGAGATCAGGATACGCCACTGATATTATTATATTGCAGGTTTTTTGGAGAGGGAAGTGTGAAAGTGATATTGAATATCTTTTTTAATTTCATCCCCGAAACAGTTGTATGGTAACATGAGAGTGAGAAATAAAATATTCCGCAAAGACAATACAATTTTATAATACCAGAATTTCTGTTTCTTCTTATTTGAACCCCTACCAGGCTTGGTGTGTAGAAGCATTGGGATGCAACATTCTACATCCTCTATGAGCCATAAAAAGCTATATCAAGCATTTTCTGAGAGAATAGTTTGAGTGTGATAAGTCGTTCTTGTTCTTCAAATTTTTAATACCAACATAAGGACCTAGAATTTGAAAATCAAGTCTTTCATAAGTTAATTTCGAATTACAAAATACAAAACCTGGGCGACTGCTACTACTACTACTGTTATTACTGTTAGTAGTACTTGTAGTGAAGGAAATCAGGAAATAAAGCAGAATTATTATGTATACACATACATACATATACGTCTTGCCATATTATATACACTAGCTTAAAAGGCCCGATGTATTGATTGAGGTGTCACCTGAGGAAGACTCAAGGGTAGAGTCAATACGTAGTGTTTTAACTTTTTAACGTTTATCCACTGGTTTTGAAATATTTTTAAAAATGTCTTTTTATTGTATTTGACTCAGTGGAAATTAGGACCGGTATGGATGTTTTTATTGAACTCTAAAGTTGTTATTGCTTGTTGAGTGAGGTTGCCTAGTAATAATGTAGCATAGATTACAAATTTATTGATAGATTGTGAATATAAAGCAGGGGCGAACTTATCTTAAGAAACTCGTAATCTTGGTGGGATTTATTAAGATTATTCCAACAATAAATAACTGTAATGGATTACATAAATAAATAAATAAATAAAACAATCCACTAGATGTTCTAGATGAGCAAGGCAAATGCTTGCTTTCTAGTTAAGTTTGAATATAGTCATCTTATTTCAAACCTTGTCTTGAAAGTTACCGGTAACAGGCACCTACACCTGGGTTCCTGTCCGCATGGCGAGATCCTTCGAAACATCAGACACCATACAGTACGGTCAATTGTTGCAAATGCCCTTAAAGATGCTGATTATACTACTTTTGAAGAGGTGCATGGTCTCTCTACCACCGGGACTACGAGGCGAATTGATATCATTGCTTTTCAAAGAACCACACGATCCGGATTTATAATTGATCCTACTGTGCATTTCGAAGTGAATGAGGCACAGCCGCAAGATGTTAACAAGGAAAAGCAAGACATTTATAATCCTACCATCCCTTACTATCGTGATAAATACAATCTCAAAGAACTTGAAGTCATTGGACTCATGGTAGGAGCAAGAGGAACTGTTACAACTTTCATGTTGAACACCTTCAAGAGATTGGGACTTCCTCCATCAGTTATAACTGAAGTTGCTTTAGCAACCCTCAGAGGATCTGTTTCAATACTGAGGAATCACATATATAAATCCTAATCGTAACTGTTAATGATTTTCTATTTTGTATTAATTTTTCCTTAATTTTATTCTCTTTTTCTTTTCAATGTTCTATGTTCAATTACCTTTTTGTTTTTCTTTTCTGGTACTCTTTGTCTGTGTAGGCAACCCATAACTATGGGAAGATTAAATAAATAAATAAATAAAATATGAACTACAGTACTAAATGATGAAAACACAATGATCGAGAAGAGAGCCTTGTTGATTGTATTAGATAAATTTTCTGTTACCAAATGACCTTGGAAAGTTTTAAACTATTTCTATCACTGTTTTATAAATAATACAGTCAACCATCGATATAATGCCACCATCCGTTCTCTAACATTTAGTGGCACAAAGCAAGGGTGGCACTAAAACAAAATTTAACTTTAAAAATAAAAATTTAACTTAAAATGCTGTATTAATTTACTTTAGGCCTACTGTATTATGAAAGAAAAATTAAATAAAAAGCAAACAACTATTTTTCTCTCTCACAATATTGCCTGTGCATCTCAAACTAACAGTTTCCCCCACAATAATGAAAAATGTGCTGCAATAACTTGCTGGCTCGACTTTGGAAATCTTTCACTGTAATCACAAACTTCTCGTTTCTCTTGAAGTGTAACAACAGCGCTCTTCATTTTAAGACATTCACTTCTCACTACCTGCCAGGTCTTTAAATGTCCCAGCCCAGGGACTTATAAATGGCTATTTAAAAATACACATGAATTTACACTACCTCACTATTTTCAGTTTTTCTTGAAAACCATATGAAATTATAGCATAAAAATTTTACATACTTTTAGGAAGACTTCTATGTTTGTTGAATGGCCACGGAGCTGCAGCAGACTGGATTAATTCATGACAAGAATCATTGTTGAATAATAATTCGTCTATCTCCTCACCTGATAATGGCCTATGCCTTTAATCACGTTTATCTCTTTTCTCACTGCACATGGAATTACCACTAAGCCTAATGCTAGCCATTCTTCACGCTACTGACCGGCGTTGCGAAACTGGTCTTCAAAAGCACATGGAATTATTTTGTTGTCAGGAGGTAAACAACATAATTTTGAGGGTTTCTGTAAATCCAGCAAGTGTATTTACTCACCATCTATTGCCGTAAATGGAAACTAGCAAGTGTGTTCACCCCCCTACCTATTGTCATAACTGGAAACTACCACCTTCAACATTTCCTTGAAGAAATATACAAAAAATTGGCACAGGCGCTTAAACGCCAGCTGGCATGGACGGGAGCAAAGTGCTGGCTTTTCTTCCATGCCATATGGCGTGCACGGTAGCGAATGTGTTAACAATCTTACGAGTAACTCTTATGTAGTGTATAACAGCTGAACGGACACTGGACTAAAGGAAGTGAAAGTTTGAAATGTCTCATTGTATGAAGGGTGCATTCTACCTGCTCCACCCTCATGCAGGGTGTCTGTCCGACTTCTTAACATAGCTCCCTCATTCCACCACACTACATTTACACTCACTTCTTGGAAATACAGTATAGTATGTTTCTTAAATAATCTTCTTAACATTCAAGCCAGTTATAAAAGAATTCTGCAACTGAAAAAAGTCACTGCAAGCTATATTTTGTAAAAAATCTTGTCTTATATTCACTGACACTAAATGAATTGGCACAGTAACGAGGTTTCTTATGTATTTTATATGGGAGAAGATATGTTCACTTGCATTTAATGATGCAGTGCGAGAGTGGCACTGTAAGGAGGGGCATTATATCGAGGGTTGACTGTACTGAATTCTTTACCACCTATAAATTTTCAAACTGTTGAGGTATTGTCAGTGATTTTACGGATGCATTACCAATTAAATTTTCATTCCCTTCCAGGTACAAAATAATTATCATTTACTTGTGAATCCTTTTATTTTGCCATTTTTAATCGCTTGCAAACAAAAGAACACTACCAATGTATGGCATCCACCATGTCAGAAAACAATAATAATAATAATAATAATAATAATAATAATTTTTCCACATGAGTCAAGGTGATGTTGAACTATGTTTGTAGCCTACATTCACAAACTCTTGTCGCATTTTTAATGTTTGAGAAGTCATCCATGCATGTAAATGCACTTTTCTCCAGGCTTTAGTTTAATTGGCTTATTCCCGAATTCCTTGTTTTTGTGGAAAATCAATGAATATCGGAACTATAAACTATAACTTAATGCAATTCTGTAAAATTATTACGGCATTTTGAACTACCGGTAAATGCCACTAAGTTAATGTAGAAAAAAGCAAAGATTTTTTATTCGGCTTCAGGATTAAGAAATACTCATTAAAGCAAGATTATTTAGTTTTTATCTTGATTATCTATTTCATTGTTGAAAGTATGGTTGTATGATTTCTCAATATATAATAGTATTTCTCAGGTTCGCAAGTGACCCCTGGTAAAACATTCTTAACAAACTTGTCATAGTTGGTCCTCGTTTTCCACTGTACAACGTTTCAACCCGACCTCCGGGCTTCACATGAGTAAAGCCCGGAGGTTGGGTTGTAACGTGAAATGAAACATACGGATCCACTGAAGGTAATTTTTATATGGTACAGTATATCTACAAAACATTCTTATTATACATTAAAATCTTATGTCTTTTATTTTCATAGAAATAGCACACAATACTAGTATGACCTGAATAGAATGTCCTGTTTTTCTTTTCTTCTTTTTTTCAGACTGTTAGATGTTGATTTTACGATGGAAATTTAAGGGAAAGACTGAAAAATACTTTTACATCCACTCACCTTCAATACAGCATATGATAAATGTAAAGGAACAAGGCTGTTTAGATGTCATTGCCTTCATTTAGACCATCCCATGGAGATAACTCCTTTTGTGAGAAAGCACTCAACATTCCTTTCTTTTCACCTTGTATACCTGGCTTCCCACTACGGGTACTCTCATTTTACAATTGTGATGGATGTACAGTCTGTGCCACAATTTGCAACAGACTTATCATTAACTGAACTAGTTAAATATTATATTAACACTTAATGCTTCACTTACGTCGCTGTTTATGAGCAGGACATGTTTCGGGATTCTTATCCAGTCGACCAGCAGCCGAAGATGGGATAAGAATCCCGAAACATGTCCTGCTCATAAACAGCGACGTAAGTGAAGCATTAAGTGTTAATATAATATTTAACTAGTTCAGTTATTCATGTGCTCCACTGTGTATATTACTTCGTTTTAATTATTAGACTTATCATTATTTAACACCTTGTTTATGAATATGGTATTACTGGCAATATCTACCATAATTTTCATTTTGTTTTAGTTTAAGCTCGGACCAATGGACGCACCCACCTTTCAAGGCTTTGTTTTGAAGGTAAAAAAGTGTATTATGGTCCAAAGGTTCTAATTTCTCAATAAATACAGAGCTGGTCCTGAAACTGAAAGCAAGGGCCACGTCAGAGACAGAGGCGGCGGGAATTCGAATGCAAGCGAAATGTGCTGAGTTGAAACCATTGACTGTGTAATGCTAGTATCCACTTGGTTAACTAGAGCGTGTGGAGCCGTGGACTGTATTTTTACTGTGGACTTTAGCACTCCACCCATGCACACTGCCAACGGCATGTTTGAATTTTAAGGCCTGTGAAGTTTTCAGATACCAGGCGATCTCTAACAATTTTGCCATTATTTCCTCATGGTTAGCACAATATAGAATGTTCAAAATACAAGGGTTGAAGTTCAAAATATGAAGTGAGGCGTTTCATTTGAAATTTACACATGTAGGCCTATGTGGGTGAAATGTGAGCTACTGTGGAATGACCCTGCACTGGTACTGAGATTGTTGCATTAATACTACTAACTGTAGCAGTGTATAAGTTACTATATACTTACTCATGGGATGATAAATTGGCTTGTGTAAGCCCTGCAGGTATTTTGCTATTAATTTCGATGAGTCAAAGGGGTTTTGCCAAGTTGCATCAAACAGATGCCAAACTCTTGCGAAGGTATTCCATTGCTAAAAAATATGAAGAAAAAATCAGCATTTTGAAAATAATGGTAAAGTATGCAACAGAAATAAATCATTCTTTAAAAAGTAGAATAAAACTATCTGTCCATGAAGCGAATTTATTTTTAAAAATGTCCATTGTTATCACATAGCATGCAAACTGACAATCCTCATTGCACAACTCGAAAACTGACTTGCCCAAGGAAATGGTGCATCAAATGTTCACACATGGAAATTCAACCTGATTAGCTGTTGCGTGCAAGTTTACAGCCCTGTTTCTGCACCACGTAACCCAACGACTCACTCACCACCCGTAGTTGTGAATATGCATTACTTCATAGCACCATTTAAGGTAAATTTTGTGTTAACTTTTTAGTAGCTTTATATTTAAAATACCGTACTCCTACAAGAAAAAGTTGGATTCTACAGGTTCTGAAGAACATTACATGGTGAAAGATAGCTTTAGGTGAGCAGTGAAGCTCCGCCCAGTTTTGCCCGCCAACCTGCTTCTCCTGGGCACGTAGTATTGCACACGCTATCATATGCGCTAATTAGGCTATGATACGTTAGAAAAATGACCCTTGCACCATACCAAAAATCTACTCTTATACAATTCAACGGCCCTAAATAGCGTGCTTGCTCGCTCGCTTCGTGAGACATCGGGTATACTCGGCGATGTTCGTCTCTCGCAGTGTAAACTTTCATGACTACAAAATAAGGAAGGAAAACCGTTTCTTTATTATATAAGGCCTAAGTGAAATGAACACAATGAACAAATATTCTAATTTTATTTTTACTTACAATTTTCATAGCTCTGAACCACAAACTTTTTAATAATCTACCAGTGTAATTTTCTTAAAAATCCTGGAGTCAATGAATAATGGCGGGCAAAGCCGGGGGCAACAGCTGTAAAATATTGATGGTTTTATCTCTTGAAATATCGCTGATAATAATAATCCAAACAAACCATTCCTTCCCTTGAAACATTATATAATTTCTGAAAATTACACTGAATTGATAAAATAAAATTCACATCATATTCATGTCAATAAACAGCTGAGAAACAATATGTATTATGTGTTCACAGGTTCTTTGGAACTGCATAATCGATTCTGATATAGTTTTCCCAGGGGGCGCTTTCATGTCGTGGAATGTACTCTAAAGCAGGAATTTTAGCTGTTTCATTAATTATTAATGGCTTAGTTTATGAATGATTCGCGTGCAAGTGTTAATAAATATAATGCTTTAATAATTATTATACTCTTAATTTTTAAATTTTAAAAGAATTATCGTGGCGAAGCCACGGGCACCTCCTAGTATAATACAATGCAATCATCAGAGCCTCTTTAATGATAAAAAAAAGGACCCTTGCACCAAATGGCTATTTCTCATGTATTAAAGCTCTGTAAACTAAACTTAAACTTACACGAATTTTCCCTTCATCGTTCAGCAATCACTCATGGCACAGTGGTTAGGGCTGATATCTATGATGCTAGGGTTCAAGTACCGGTTGGTGCGTAAAATTTACAGTTAAAAATATGTCCCAAATAGGTAGGTAAAGTGAAGAGAAGGTGAGATAAAGGGAAAAAGAGGGAGGAAAAGGAAGAGAATAAAAGAAAAATTAATTATTCAATTTTTCCCAGTTCCACCTTTTGCATAATAGATGGCGTTGCTAGTAGCTCAAAATGTTGTCTCCTAGATAACACACTGGCTGCGTTCGGGGAGCTCGCTTTCAGCGCTAAAAGTGTGCTTTGATCGTTCGGGGAGACACTTCACAGTGCTGTGAGCACGTATGTGACGTCACGGTTTGAAAGCGTTTGACGTCACCGCTCGTGCTAACAACGCTTTTTCTGGAGAGGTGAGGCACGAGATGCTGCGGACGCTATTAGCGATTTCATTGGTCCCCGAACGTCGTCTGCAGGTTTAGTTTAGTTTATTGTACAAAACATACATGAACATTGTTAATATAATACATACATGTACAAAAACATGTAATACATACATGTACATTGAACATTGTTAATATTTATAAAATATATACCTTACAATAAGGTAAGGGCACCTATAGTCGACAGTGCACCTATAGTCGACATACATTTTTTAATTGTTTGAAATAAGGTTAATATTGATCAAAGAAGCCTCACATAAATCTGGCAACATTGCCAAAACTTGTTTTCTGGCAGCAGTAAAAAAACCTCAGCCTTATGCATTATTACATGTGGATGGTGTTGGATTGAAAAAGTGCTTGCAGAGAATGAAGCAGATTTCAGTGAATGTCTAAACAAAATCACAAGAAAGGCAAGTTCTGAGCTTTAGGTACAAATAATTTTATTTCATTTTTATCTGATGTTTGGATGTACTGTTGAGGTAAAGGATGTTTAATAATGTTTTTAGTTAGTTGTTTGCAGAAGAAAATGTGTGTTTAGCCCTTTAGTAGGGTTGTCAGCCATAGGTTCTTGCAAATTACCACTGCTCCTGAAGTTGACACATGTGTCAGCTTCAGGTTCTATACCAAATATTTAATTTTTGAACTAGTTTAAACATATATTTCACAACATTGATTAATATTAAATTTTTATTGGTCTAGGACTTACAGAACCTATAGACGACAGGGGGTGTCAGCTTTAGGTATCCAACATGTCATCTTTAGGAGACTGTTCATTCTTGAGTATTCCCATGGATGCATGGATGATAATGAGTCTCCAGATCTCCAAATATACATTTCTATAGCATATTAAATAAGAAAGCTGGCTGCTGAGTAAAAATTCATTGAACAAGATTCCTTCCCCAGTAAAAAAAAATGGTATGCATTTTTGCAAAGGAGTCCTATTATAAGCCAGAGAATAAGTTACATCAAAATTTAACATCTAGTTATACCAAAACAATATTAGCCAAATGCTTGAGGATGTGCAAACCTATTTTGTTGAGAAGGAATCGATCTCCATTCTTCAGGTCCCAACTAGAAATTATTTATGAACTTTCTTCTTCCTCAATCGCAAGGATGAAAAAGTCCTAAGCAGAGTGAGGAAGCAGTCCAGTCTATCAGGGAGGTAATAATGATGAAAAAGAA
The DNA here is from genome assembly GCA_964059195.1 of Ectobius pallidus. Classification (NCBI taxonomy): domain Eukaryota; kingdom Metazoa; phylum Arthropoda; class Insecta; order Blattodea; family Ectobiidae; genus Ectobius; species Ectobius pallidus. The sequence continues at coordinate 201,909,546 of CAXKWD010000003.1, forward strand.
ATATTACTACTCTGAACACATTATGAAGCACTCCTAGAGAAATTGCTCCTTTAATGATAGTGTTCAGTTAGTACAGCTCGCCTTAGCGCTTGTTGTTCCAAAAGAATGGTCTATTGGATGGCCACAAAATTGGTGGATAACTCACAATATTGCAAATTTATTGTACCCTTGGCTAATGAAGGGGAATATTAAGTTGCCAATCATACTGTTTATAAATGGCTGTACACCACATGCATCATGCCATTAGTCAGTTCTGTTCAGAGAAGGGCATTGAACTGATTGCTTTATATACAGATGCCGCACGTATGTTGCAGTTTTCTACTATCGGTACCTTAAAGTTGCCTTGGAAGTAAAAAGTGCAAGATTGGTGTTTGGAAAATATAGATATAAAGAAGCACGATTTTGACCGAGTTCTGTGTTAGAAAATAAACAATTCAAATCCTGCAGAAAGGGTTTCAGAAATATGGATTGTTTCCTTGGGACCCAGAATCAATTTGAGGCTGTAATAAAGGAAATAGAAGCAGTTCAAGCACTTGGTGATATATTAATTTCATGCTACAGTAAGTTAATTATTTAGTATTTCGCTTTGGTTTATAACAACAGTAATTAATTACGTATTTGAAATATTTGAATGTAAAAGTACTTAAGACACCTGTAGGGCCCTAGCATTATTTCTTAGTATTTTTTAAAATTCAAAAAATAAGTTTGCAAGATTTCATTTTTAAAAAATACTTCAATGAATTATTCTCTAACTTATGTTGTATGGCCTAATACAATTTTAAGGCTGAAAAATTGATTTAAAATAATTATGGTAAAATAGAAGTTTATATATTTATAGATAACCTTTCTGCACACAGTAAGAAACATTAAAAAACATCTTTATTCCCTAGTTACAGCCTGATTTTAAGGATTTGAGACAGGTGTCAGGTATAGGTACCACTTATGTCAGCTTTAGGATCCTGTCTTTTTTTATGTTGTCAGCTATAGGTGCCTGTCAAGAGGTTTAAAAATAAATTTATTTTTAATAAAAATGTTCATGAATTAACTAAAAGCATATATGCAAATTAAAATAGGATCATCCACCTGTCTGAAAATATATTGTAGAATGCTCTGACATTTTAAAGTAGAGTTACAGGATCAAAAGAATGTCGCACATTTCCTTAACATGTCAACTACTGGTGCCCTTACTTACATAGGCTACATAAAATAATGCATACCATACAAATTAATGTTACAAAGAAAAATAACAAATACAAAAATAGATAAAGGATAAGCTTTTTTTTACTTTAGCTTTAGGTCCCGCAGGATTTATTATGAAGTTAAGAAGTCTAAAGGTTTAAAAGGTCCAGACTGAAAACAGAAACGGTAAAATCTGGTCATGTTGTTTAATGATTTTCAGTTGGGTGTTTTATAAGCCAAGATTTTAAGGTCGTCTGCTGAAGGTATTATTCTCATCCCGTGTAAAGTTTGGACCGTGGCAGAAAAATGCAATGTTCGCCTTTCCTTAAGCTGCCCAGATGGAAGGGTTTGCGAGATAATATTCAATCTCTTCTTTTATAATTAGCGCAATAGCAGTCAAAAATCTTTCCTTCGACCCTCTGATGCCATATTCACCGCCATTGTTTAAAAGCCCCTTCGTTGCTGTTAGCGTTCGGGGAGCTTCGTAGCGCGAGCTGCTAATAGTCTCCCCGAACGGCACTCTGAGCCTTTCGTACTCACAGCGCGAAAGCAAGCTCCCCGAACGCAGCCACTGTTTCCCCACCCTAAACCCCTCCCTCCCAGGCGAGTCCCGTTAGTGAGTTCATGCGCGGCCTAAAACTATTTTTGGTTCCCATAACATAATTGGCCATTTTTCATGTTTTAAAAAAATCAACATAACACATCCATATACCGGTATAGTAGTATGAGGAACTTTTTTTTATATTTTTCTAGAAAAAACCAAAGATGTATTTATGCACACCTTTATTCCTGATCTCGGTAATCTTTCTCCCCCATCTCTCTTCCGTCTTTATTAATTTAACATACTTGTGAATATAAATTTAATTTGTGCAATGCAAGATTATAGGTTAAGTTCGACGACTCATGTCTCGGTAATTAATGGTTCCACATAACTATAAAATAGTTACAATGCAAATTAGTCTTTACCTGAACCCTCTTAAATGCACTCATACTTGATAAAAATGATCTGCATCAACTTAATACCGCACTTTGGAAATAAACTTCCTAAAATTAAAACATTACACACATCTCTTACACGCCATGCGCCATATGTATCACAGCGTTGCCAACCAAAAAATTGAATCTCGCTACAGGTCGAACAAAATTCCGCTACATAAAATATACAAACAATATTATTTATTACGTAATTATTATTTTAAAATATAACTGTGAAGTGCCAGATGACCGAGACGGCGGATAATAGTGACGATGATGTAGCTGTACTTCAGCAAAATCTATTAAAGTGACCAAACGTCCCGATTGGCCAGGACAGTTTTCCTTGGCCCCATCGTGTTCTGCCGGGATGTATAAACGTTCCGTTTTTAGGATCAAATCGAATTCCCGTCATTTGAAGTTTCAACATATAATTGTTATTTTTCTAGCAATATCAGTCAAGAATTAAATAGTAAGTCAGTCAGTAATAAAGGCCAGATATACAATAAAATGTTGCTGATACCATGTAGTTTAGTTGTTTAATATTCTCCATTTCAGGGATTTTTAGGCTAACTATTCTTTTATTGTTATGTGGCCAAGTTATATTAATTAAAAAAAAGTGTGCGTGGAACGCCACGCGACAGAAGTAAAACTTGTTTTAATTTTTATTTTTTCAATTTTTTATTATTGGATTTTTTCAATTCTGCATTATTGGACTTTTTAATATTGGGTTTTTGGACTTTTAAATTTTGGATTTTGTTCTTTTAAATATTGTAAATTTGGATTTTTTAATTTTGGATTTTTAATTTTTTGAATGTTGGATTTTTGGATTTTTAAAATTTTGGAAATTGAATTTTATAATTTTGGAATTTATTATTTTTAATTTAGATTTTTTAAATTTTGGATGTTTGAAATTTTTATTTTTTGCATTTCTTAATTTTAAATTTTTTGATTTTTTAATACTTTATTTTTATTTTGGATCTTTGAATTTTTTAATTTTGGATTTTTTAAATTTTGATTCTTTGAATTTTTTATTTTTTGGATTTTTAAATTTTGTATTTTAGTTTTTTAATTTTGGATTTTTAGTTTTTTCAATTTTGGTATTTTTTATTTTTTAAATTTTTTATTTTTAAATTTTGGATTGTTTATTTTTTATTCTTGGATTTCTTATTTTTAAAATTTTGGATTTTTGGACTTTTCAATTTTGGATCTTTGATTTTTTAATTTTGGAATTTTAGATTTTTTAAATTTTGGATCTTTGATTTTTTTAATGTTTGCATTTTTTAAGCACGGTAATGAATCTCCGGGTTCCATAAAATAGATAATATACCTTTAGATTGCTTAGGAATTGTCTATGGCTATTGAGCAAGTAAGTATTATTATTATTATTATTATTATTATTATTATTTTTCATCACTTGTTTGTGAGTTCTTCTGTTGCATCGGCGTTTTTTGCAAGATGCAGCATTATATTGGTACATTGAGAAATGCTCTGACTATGGATGTTGTGCCTAGAATCTCCGTTCTCCATGACTGGATCTGGTTTATACTCATAGTATGGTTATTATTATTATTATTTTATTATTAATATTAGTATTATTATTTGTATTAGTATTGTTATTACTGTATTATTATTACTACTACAAAAAACTAAACTAAACTCCGTGGCGCAACATCCCCGAAGGGACAAGGCCTACCACCCGACCGCTGCGTCATCTACCTATAGGCAGACGGCAGGTTTGGGGGGCATGTGGTCAGTATGCCGACACCCACGGCTGTTAATGGTGGTTTTCATGACCGGAGCCGCTACTTCTCTATCAAGTAGCTCCTCAATTTGAATCACGAGGCTGAGTGCACCCCTACCAGACCTCCCAACCTCAGTAAAATCCGAGGAGGTACCGGGGATCGAACCCGGGCTGACGGATCCGTAGTCAGCGACGCCAACCACAAGACCAGCTGGCGGTCCAGGTCCTTATACTAGGTTTGAAAAATTTCCTTTGATTACTCCTAATCATTGAGTTGAATGTTTTTTGTGCAGTCCGCCCCGAAACACTATAGTGATTTCGTGACGGTATTTGAGCGTTACACTAATTTCGTGATGGTTTTAGCCTTACACAATTTCTCGATTTACCCCTACCGCGAGAAAAGAAGTTTTACTTCAAAAGTAACGTATAAATTGCAGATGTAATACCAAATTGGTAAAGGCCAGAATTTAATGATTATCGTCTTCACATGAATACACAATTATGCATATTATACTATGTATGTATATGAATTTTTAACATAAGTAAGCCTATAATGTATATTTGAATATTTTAATTATGTAAATAGTTATATTTATAAGGAAAAACTAAACTTACCTTTGTTTCTTATTGAGTACTAGCAGATTTATTTATTTATTTATTTACATCCTCGTGATCATTAAAATGATATGGGACTATATATAATACATATAAGTATTCATGAACCACACATTACTGTCTCTGTTGGACATTACATGAGAAGATTCCTCCGGCACTGGGACTTGAACCCAGGACCTTTGGCTATTTGCACCAATGCTCTACCAACTGAGCTAAGCCAGAGCTCAATTCACAGTGCCAGGTGAAACCTCCCTCCTATGACTGATTGCCCTAATGGTCTACCTCACAGACAGACAAGTCTTGACTGGCTTAGCTCAGTTGGTAGAGCATTGGTGCAAATAGCCAAAGGTCCTGGGTTCAAGTCCCAGTGCCGGAGGAATTTTTCTCCTATAATATTCTCATATATAATACGTGTTAGACAACAAAAGCACAAAATATTCCAAACAAATTAACAGTTTGAATACCTAGATTATGAGTTCAATATACATTCAAGTGAATTACATGAATAGCACTGATTATGTCATTACAAGTTTTCGACCACTACAAGCTATCTAGATTTAGTTTAGGTTAAGATTTTAAAAAAGATTCTATTTTATACACTGGATTAGACGTAAGCCAGTTTTTTAAATTTGTATTTAAAACATTTGAAGGGTAAGTTGAAGGTATTTTCAGGCAAGGCATTAATACCCACGGCTTCGCCCACAATAATTAATTTGAAGATTAAAAATTAAGAGCAAATAATTAAAACATTATATCTATTAACACTTGCACGCGGAACATTTATTGGTCTAAATTAAACGATTAATAATTAATGAAACAGCTAAAAATCCCACTTTGAAGTGAATTCCACGACTAGATGGTGCAGCATGGGACAAACAACCTCAGATTCAAGTTCCCTGGCCCAGAAAACCCCTGCATAGTGAGTATCATTCAAATCGAACAATGTTTGCCCATTTTGGCCTATATTCATTAACTTATTCCTCTTCCGTCTAGGTTGAAAATTTCAGATGTCTGCATGCCTTGACATTATAAACAAATGAGTTGACCAGGGTGGGCTTACAAATTTCAAGCAATTGCGATGCTTTTATTTCCAAGGTATGACAAAAAAAAAAGGCAAAGCCACCTGCAATTGATTTGAAAGTTGAAATGTATTACTGAAAACTGATCCTTCGAAAGTGCAAAAAATGCATGTTTTCTGCTCGTTTTCACTCATAACTCGCAAACGAAAGTGAAAATTAAAAATCCAGCTTCAAGGTGCATTCGCCCAACCTTCAGTCCATCTACGTTTAAAATTTCAGATCTCTGCGTTCCGTCGTGCACAGACAGACAGAAAGACAAACACTTCCTGTTATTATTTGTGTAATACGGACCTCAGCCCTTGGTAATTCACAAGATTCGGTAGGATATGAGATGCTAATATTGCAGATGTAAAATAAAATAAGTATAAATAGAAGAGGGAGGCCCCATATCACTTGCACAGATATAAATATAATAATATATAATACAGGTATAAGGGAAAGACCACAACAAGGTCCAGTTTGCAATTAGAGTGCACCGCGTAAAAAAGGAAAAAAAGAAGAAAAATAACCCAGATTACCACCTCTGTCTCAAAAAAAAAAAAACTCGCATGGCGAGTTTCGTCCAAATAATTCAATATATTCACATTTAGGCCTGCATTCTGTCTACCTACATAATAAATTCAGATCTCTGAATATCATACTGTACAGGCCTAAACAAATTAATGAATTAAAAATTGAAATATTCAACAAATTGCTGTGTTTTGTTGCAAAAAATCGATATAAATGACGCTCTTTGTTTACTGGTTGCTATGGTAGTAGAGCAAGGCCATCTACAATCAATATTAATATATAATATCCAAAACTGGTACTTCAGTAGCATAAAAATTCACGTTTTTCGTTCATAATTTGACAACAAGAGAAAAGATTAAAAATCCAGCTTTGAGTTACATTTGATTCTTAAAGGAAAGAAACCTCAGGTTAAAAATCCCTAGCCCAAAACCCCCTTCCAAATCATTGAATGTTTTCCCATTTAGGCCTACACTCATTATCCCCCTTCCATCCACCTGTGTAAAAAAGATTAGATCTCTGTGCGTTGTTACATTATAAACAAATGAATCAAACAGAGCAGGGTAACAAAATCGAAGTGATCAACAAATTGATGCGTTAAGTTGAAAAAATACAGTTCAGTGATACTCTTCTTTCCTGGTTATATTGTAATGGTTGCAGAGTTTTCTGCCACTTTTTCGCTCATAACTCGTGAACTATAATGAAAATTAAAAGTCAGGTTTTGAGGTGAATCTGAACACCTTTCAATCCACTTATGTTAAAAATTCCATTTCTCTGTGTTCCCTGACTTAGCTAGGCATCACACACAGACAGAAGTTTTAGAGTAGGTCACTATTTGTACGGGGGAGGTTGGAGTGATATGAAGTTGGAGGGGGGTACTTTTCATGAAACTGTGGACTGAGCATCCCTGTATTATTACTGTGCCCGAAGACGATACAGCTCACAACTCTCGCAAGGCAGGCATCCAAACTCTACCAACACACCGGTCGAGCAGCCATAAGTTTGGTATTAACGCCTCGCTCATTGCGTTGACAGTTAACATCAAAGAAGTCACCGCCCAACCTTGTTGCTTGGCGTAGTTGCTGCATAGTGATATAGATGCAGCAAAACACATGTTAACGTTTTAATTAACTGTTGAGGGGGCTTATTAAGTGATCAACAGAACTTGTAATTACACAGAGTGGGCTTTCACTAACCCATGTAGAACAGAACTGCCATAAACACGAGCACACACTAGCGGAGTTAACATCTCACTGTGCATGTATCCTTCCGCACTGTAGCCCTGATGTCGGACACTCTCCTGCCATCTGCAGGGTAACTTCAAATGTTCAAATTTATTATGCTTCAACATTAACAATGGTAGATAAATTAAAATAATAAAGTAATGAACGTTAGATATTACAATTACATACCTTAATTTTCTCCTTGCATCCTTACTATCACTATCACTGCCTACGTTCACTGTTTATTAAGAGTTTGTGAACTTAAACTAGAGTTGTAATTTTTATTAATAATATCAGGTTCCTCTTGTATCACAAGTTCCCTTTCCTGAGCCTGATCATTAATGACAGCAGGACGATCTGAATCACTAGATAAAACTTTCCAGGCCCTCCACATTTTAAAATGCACTTTAATACACTAATGTACTGTATAAGAGATAAATTCATTAAAGATTATTATCGTGAGTCCCATGCAAGAGTTGGCCAATGACGCGGGTTTCTATGTTGCGGCGGGTACAGCTGCAACTCCCTAGTGATGGGGTGGATTATCTACACAAATAAAGCCGCGATCGCTGTAATGATTCAGGTTCTCACATTTACAGTTAAAATTACAATGAAAATAACCACGTACCTCATCACAAGACATGTTGAAAATGTTCTCCTCTTGCATCCACACAATACTGGCACCTTTTTAGGAAATTTTCTTTCATGCGCATAAGCTCGGCTTCCGAGATATAGTTAGTTTCTCTTGTGATATTGTCTTTAAGTTCTTCTAATGTATGGGAAATTGACCTATACACTTTATTTTTCAAGTTTCCCCATAAATAATATTCACATACTGTTAGAAGAACTTAAAGACAATATCACATAGGCCTATCACAAGAGAAATGAACTCTGCCTCGGAAGCTGAACTTATGTGCGTGAAAGAAAATTTCCTAAAAAGATGCCAATATTGTGTGGATGGAAGAGGAGAACATTTCCAACATCTCTTGTGATGAGGTAAGTGGTTATTTTCATTGTAATTTTAACAGTAAAAAAGAGAACCTGAATCATTACACCGATCGCGGCTTTATTTGCATAGATACTACACCCGATCGCTCGGGAGTTGGAGGTGTGCCTGCCACAATGCAGAAACCCGTGTCATTGGCCAACTCTTGCGTGGGACTCACTGTATATAAGACGTAAATAAATTAATGTACACTACCGTACATTTACACAATGAACCATTTCCGAACAGTATGTCTCAACAACTGAGGATATTAGTGTGGCAATGGCAGTGAGGAATGAGAGAATTGGCAACCTTTCAAGGAAACATTTTACAGTAAGAAAAAACATTGCAATATGAGAACAAAGCGAGCCGCCCATCAACGCTATGTGCGAGGTGATAATACAGTAGTTGCTCCCATTGAGGAACAAAAAACTCAACTATACATTTGTAAAATATTATTTTCCAGTAAACCAGTAGCATTAACATACAGCACAGAAATAGAGCATACAAGAGTACATAACATAATATAGTACAAATAGCCTGTACAAACAAACAGCTTTTTCTGTGCATGCACCACTTCTTCACAAACTAAGGAATTCATTCTTATGAATAAAAAAATCAATTTTAATTTACAAATTTAATAAACAGGGAGGAACACGCAAAAGTGTGCATGAAATGTAATAAACTTGTTTAGTCTTTTAAGGTGAGTTCCGTAATTGATTTGATGTTGACATTGCATGAAAGTGGAATTGTGGAGGCAATGTTCATTACCGTTTGCATACGTAATCTTCATAGATTGTGTGGTATGAGTTCATGTTGCATACATGTGAAACCAATACTCATTTGTATCTAGTGTGAATGAGCATATGTGTTTTGAGACTCCCTCTCTGAGAAAATTTCTTGGTACAGACATTACAAGAGTATGGTTTACGTCCAGTGTGAGTGAGCATAATATGTCTTTTGACATCTGATCTTCCGGAAAATTTCTTGGTACAGACATCACATGTGTAGAGTTTATGTCCAGTGTGGGTGGGCATATGTCTTTCGAGTTCTCCTCTTCTGGGAAATTTCTTGGTGCAGACACCACATGAGTATGGTTTATATCCAGAGTGAGTGAGCAGATGTGATTTGAGATTACTTCTCTGGGAAAATTTCTTGGTACATATATCGCAGGAGAACTGCTTATATCCAGTGTGAATGAGCATATGTGTTTTGAGTCCTGATTTCCGGGAAAATTTATTGGCACAGACATCACAGGAGAACCGCTTACATCCAGCGTGAATGAGAAGATGTGTTTTGAGATTCTGTCTTCGGGAAAATTTCAGGTTACAGACATCACAGGAGAATTGCTTATATCCAGTGTGAGTGAGAACATGTGATCTGAGATTATCTCTCAGGGAAAATTTCTTGGTACACACTTCACATGAGTATGGTTTATGTTCAGTGTGGGTGAGCATATGTCTTTTGAGTTGTGGTCTTCTGGAAAATTTCTTGGAACATACATCACACGAGAAATCTTTGTCTTCAGTCTGAATATCCTGTTGACTGTTTCTCGCAGAGGATTTGCTTGGGTCCTGGAATGTTTGAACGGTGCCGCAGGCTACAGAATCTGTGTTGTCATCTTTGACGTGCTGTGCCTGTATTATGTCAAACATAAAGGGCACAGGCTTAGCATTGTTGATGGTAATGCTTGCTGTAGAATCGTTGTCTGTATTCTCACGTTTGACTTGCTGTGTCTGTATCGAGACAAATGCAATTGGTTCAGATTCACGATTTGGTTTTATTTCAGGAATCTCTTCTTTAATTTCAATCTTAACATATTCTATCAGTGAAGGTTCCATCTTGGATATCCCCCCCACAGGTTTTTATTCACTGCGCGGTAATGCTTAGCAACACGAGCTTCATCGTACGGGCAGTGACAAAGGTCACGCCAGGATTTGTTGTTGTCACAGATATAGAGGAATAGATCGGCAGCGTCGTATCCTTAACTGCAGGTAGCAGTGAAGCCGAGTCAGGGGCGAAGAGGGGCAAGGGAAGCAGTGCCGACGCCATATTGGTATCACCAACGTGTCCGCTTAAATACCACGTATTCATTACGGAAAATTGTTTTTCTTCCTACATAATCCCGAATTTATAGTAAAATGCTGAACCACAGTGTTGTTTGGGAATCCCTGTAATTTGAAATACATACTATACCACTATATTGGCGGTCAAATTAACATTCACTTATAAATTTTTCCAAATTACTATTGTTAAACTGGGCCTATTACATCTATTTTCATTCAATACTGGTTTGAGGGATATTTGTCTGGGGAAACTTCAGCGAATGGGAAAGCAACTTTAAAAAACAAAATAAAAAAATATATGGAAATATAAAAAAACATACGAATTTTGACCCATTCATTTTACAGGGAATCATGAAGGCCACTCTTTAGAAATCTACAAATATTAACGTTTCTTTCAATATTATAGAGGATTTCAAAATTATGATGCATGTATCTAACCGCACGCATACCAAGCCTCTTTTCAAAAAATTAAATATTCTTCCTGTCCCTTGCATCTTCATTCTAGAGACTGTTTGTTTCATACATGCAAACAAACAGAAATTTCCAAAGAACTCCCATCACCATCACCATGACACGCGAGGAATTAATGATTTTCACCTCACATCCCACCGTACCTCCAGAAGTTTAAAATTCATCAATCACACGGGTCTAATTCTGTACAATAAACTTCCCCACTCTTTTAAGCACACCAGTCAAAAACTTTTCAAAACTAAAGTGAGAAATCTTCTTATGGAGCATGTTTTCTATAGTACTCAAGATTTCATCTCCGCCAATTTACTGACTTTATAAATTTATTTTTATGGACTAATGTCTGCATTTTGTATGTGTACTGTATGTATAGTTATGTTTTGTTCAATATTTTATTTAGTTCTTAAGTATGACGAAGCCTATGGATTCTTGTAATCCCTAATGGTGAATAAATATTATTATTATTATTATTATATTTACTAGAGCTTCTAACTCATGTACACATTAATTTTGACCAATACAACATACAACATACTCACGAACACAACACCAGAAACAGAGTTGTTAAAATTATGTTCCCATAGATTAACCCTCCTAGAGCATACACCACAATACATGGGCATAAAAACGTACAATAAAATTTCAAACGAAACAAAAGCATTACATAGCCGACTATTCAAAAATAACAATAAAACTGGATTTGCAAAGACCATATTACTCAATCAGAGAATTCCTTGAATATGAGGTTAACATATAATTATAATAAATAAAAAAAAGTGTGCGTGGAACGCCACGCGACAGAAGTGAAACTAGTTTTAATTTTTGGATTTTTTAAATTTTGGATTATTAGATTTTTTGAATTTTGGATTGCTGAACTTTTTTAATATTGGGTTTTTGGACTTTTTAAATTTTGGATTGTTGGACTTTATTAATATTTGGTTTTTGGACTTTTTAATCTTGGATTTTTTCGAATTTTTAAATTTTTGATCTTTTACTTCTTTAAATTTGAAATTTGGGATTTTTTATTTTTGAAATTTTGGATCTTTTTTATTTTTTGAATATTTTAATTTTGGATTTTTAGATTTTTTAATTTTCGATTGTTTAGTTTTAATGTTTTGATTTTTTAAATTTGGATTTTTAAATTCTGGGTTGTTTGAAATTTTGGATTTTTTTATTTTTAAAATTTAATTTTTTTAATTTTAGAATTTTGGATTTTTTAATTTTGGATCTTTTAATTTTTAATTGATTGCATTTTTTAATTTTGGATTTTGGATTTTTTGTTTTTGGATTTCTAAATTTTTAAATTTTGAATTTTCGATTTTTTATTTTTTAAATTTTGGATTTTTTTTTTTTTTAATTTTGGATTTTCTAAATTTTAGATAAGCCTAATCATTGAGTTGATTGTTTTCTGTCCAGTCTATTCCGTCACAGACCCACTAATTTCGTGACGATTTTGAGTGTAACAATTCCGTGACGATTTTGTCCATAACGCAACTTTGGGTTAGCTCTCGATTTACTCCCACCGCGGCTAAAGAAGTTTCACTTCAAAATATAGTAAAAGAAATCATTCCATTTTCAAACAGTCATTAATAGCATTAGAAAAATAATTACATTAGTGTTAGATTTTCCTTATTTGTAATCGTGATTTACAAGTAACATAGTGTAGGCCTAAGCTAGAATATTCCTAGTTAGTAACTTTAGCAAGTAAGCTCAAATTTACGAGTCACCAGTTTACCAGCCAAAGCTGAATAAATGTAAAAGATATGTGACTATAAATTAACATTAACATCAATCCTATAGAAGCATCTTCTGTATACAGACTTAAGACTAGGTATTACATGCACTTTGGCACGATTGTTACATCAGTTTACATGATTTTATTATAAGTTAGTACATAAGGGTGACGTCTACTGCTGTAATGGCCGAATCACAATAAAACTGTATTTATTAATTTATTTATTGGATTGTGAAGTTCCATTTTAAACAGCTTTAAAAAACATTTCTTGTTTGATTCCCGCGCCCGCTTCCCTTCCTTTCGTCAGATTGTTGGTGATCGCAATATGGCGACGCAGCGAACGCGTTGGCTTCAGTCCCTCCCCTTACGCTGCCGATCTATTCCTCTATATCTGTGGTTGTTGTTTAGTACGTTCCGCAAAGCACTAGGCCGGTAAAGTTGCCATGGTAACCCATGCTAGTGGAGGTAATTCCAACTATGTCTCCCAATCAGACAAGGTCAATACAACCGACCTTCCAATCAGAATAATGGCAAAAATTGAACAAACGAAATTAGTGTAAAACCGTTTTAAAGAACTAAAAATCTTAACCTTCCCTTCAATTTATATAAATATGGAAATTAAGTTTATGCAAATAACTTCAGACATAGGCCTACATACATATACAGTACAGCCGCGGTTATCCGAGCCTCCACTAACCGAGTTCCGGGTTAACCGAGGTAGTCAAAATAAAATTAAAATGTTCGGAAGTTCAGTTTGCGGTAGATGCGATAAACCAACCGCCCAAAGTGAAACCCGCATATAGCGGCAAATCGATCATAATACTGTACTGTACTTATATTAGTCATATTTTATTTTTATTTGTACGTCAGTTTTTCATTTGATAATGCAGTAGATGCCTTTTTTCACATCTTTGAACACGTGTTAATTCATTTCACCAGTTTACCAAACGTTTCCTTCTCGATTTTTGACAGAGTCCGTGTTATCCGAGTTTTCGCTTATCCGAGTTACCCTCGGTCCACATTACTTCGGATAATCGAGGCTCTACTGTAATAACTTACCAGAAACGAAGAAAAAACTATTTTGAAACAGTACTGAGGATCAGTAAACAGAAGGGCTGTAAAAACAATGGCCCAATATTCCATATCCTACTGCCATGGCATTTAAAACAAATAAAAGAAAAAGTTTAAAAATATATATATAATCAGCTATTCAATTGAAGAATATAAAATCAATTGCACAGAGAAATGGCAGTAATTCTTACTGGGTAATATATTTTAATTTTATTACATTTGTGTTGTATTTAATTTATATTGTATTTACTTATTTAGACACAAATACGTTAGAATTTCTTAAGTGTGATCAACATAAATTCACGTCTATGTTGATGTATTCTTTGACTTTGGGCAAATAAAGAAAATTAAATATGCTTTTAGAGCATTTGAATTATTTGCTTTGCAATATTTTAATTAAAGGTAAACACATTTTAGGGCTTCAATTTCTTCTTCCATGAGAGTAATTTCATAGTTATCAGTAGGGCCCGGATTTGTATGTAAAAAAATGTTTTTTTTCCTCATGCGTACATTCCTAAAACAAAGTTTAATATCCAAATCGAGGTCCGACAAACGCAATTTCCAAATTTTATTTTACATAAAAACACATGTTTTACAAAAAAGTTATGTGAATAAATATTTTTGACATATTCTCCATAAATAAATATTTAGTACTTTTCCTCATTCTCTTTTAACATTTTACAACAACAATTTGTGGCTCGAAAGAATTCAACACAAATGCTTCACTTGCAATGAGGTGAGAGTGATTATCAGGGAAGAACAGAACAGAACCCAATCTCAACATTGCGTAATTCACTTAAAGAAATACAATACGTTGAAAGGCAACTTAACACTATCTCAGGTTCGAAAATAGAAGTTCTAAGAACAAAATTTAAAGGTATGATTGAGAAAAATGGTGGCAAAGTCGCTCAAGTTTTGGAAGGCCAAAACATAATTGAATTGATTGTGTGTGTGTTTTAGTGATCTACCCCTCTTCAAATATGCAAGGTTAACATCGTGTGATGTAGAACATTCCCTTTCTCAATTTAAGGCATTATTCTCGGATAATAGGCAAGGATTTGTGACCCATAATCTGGAGATGACATTTGTTGTGGATTGCAACTCCTGTCAGCATTTTACATCTGATGTTGGCGAGTTTCAATATAATTTGTTCTAGTAAGTTACAAACATTCTGGTGTTTTTTTTTTTTCAGATTTTTTTTTTTTTGTATTAGCATATTTTTTAAAATTTTAGCACATAAAAAATAAATATTTTTAAGTTTTTTAGCACATAAAAATCCGGGCCCTAGTTATCAGGTTCATTTTACTCAAAGTTTCGAGATATCCAGGGATAACATTTGCACCATAGAGGTAAACTCATCCAAGCTTTGGAATTAACATATGGCTTTGTTAAATTTAACAGCTAGGTAAAAATGGTATCTCCTTAATTAGTTATCGGGTTTCGTCACTGAAGAGATTTGTATACTTATGAGTGGGTGCAATAGCTTGCAGGAAGTGCCCAATGGTATTGATTTCTTTGAGTGCTTAGGAGATGGTTACAAGTTGGCCACGATGTAAAGAATTTCTACACAGCACTTCATAAAAATTTTGAAAACTACAAATGTAATGGTCAAATTTTGCAGGTTAAAATTTCTTAAAATTGTGTGACAGTGGTCAAGATACAAGTTACACAGGTGGTCAACTTATACAGGGCCGGATTTAAGAGTATGCCACCTAGGGTGGCCAGACGTCCTGATTTTGGCCGGACTGTAAGGCTTTTTGGTAAGCAGTCCTCCATCCGGCGTGGCTTTATGCCGGACGTTGATTTGTCCCCCTTTTCGAGACTCCGATGGATCGGTAAAGCGTATTAATAAAATTTGTTCTCGGAAGAGTGTAATTCCCGACCAACAAAAACCTCCTGCGGAGGGCAAAGAAAGGACAAAAATATAAACAAAGATGAAAATCCCCTTTTTGTAGTGTATAATCATTTAGTGGTAGTTATTAAGTCTGAAATTAGTCAGGATTATACCATGTAATATCTGCTGTCCAGCCGTCCATGCCCGAAGTTTTATACTATGATAGATTACCAAAGAAGTGTGTCCTCCTGTCTGGTATCAGGTCCGTGAGGAGCAAAATGTTTGGTAACTAGGAATAAAGGTATAATATAGGTTTTTCGGAGGACCAGGCATATGCCAATTAAATAATAATCGAAGGGAGACAATGGACTGTAGGTTGCTGGGACAGAGATTTTAACCTGGGTAATTTGCAATGATATATATTCAAGAAGCCTGAATTCTGAACTAATGGATACAGCACTTATACACAATAATAATAAAAGAATGAATACATTTAATGTTCTTGTAGAAACTATTCTCCCGCCCTTTGGCGAAGGTAACGCTAGACACAGCCTGTACACAGCACGAGACTTCTAGGTTAAGAGACAATGGAAATACTTGTAATTGACACTAAAGTACAATATTATTTCCTGAATTTCACACGTACAGCTGCCTACACACTAGGAGCAATAATATACGCGGAGTTGCAGATGAATATTAGTAATATAGCGCGAAAACTGGCCTAAATCAGACGCAGCTGCATCGCAGGTCTATATACCATCACTTCTCGATCTGAACTAACTTGCACTGCAATAGCGTGCCTAACGCTGCAAGCACACACCTGCACAGGATATGAGTAATTCACGCGCCAATTAATGGCGGAGGCGCCAAATAACACAGAGGTTAATTTAAAACACTATAACTTATAGGCTCTTGATCTAACACCTCCTTTCTGACATTTTAGAAATGGCCACCCTAATGCCACCTATAGGCTAAAGTCCATTTGCCGCCCCCTCTATAGTTCATATTTGCTTATTACCAGGGCCCGGATTCTGATGACCTAAAATTGTTTGAAAAATGACCTATAAAATGAACCTAAATTTTAAAGAAAATGACTTAATAATTATAAAAAATGACCTAAAAACTGATATTTTATTTATAAAAAATTATTATTTTACACACAAAGTTATAGACTGGTGTGCACATAATTGTAAAAACTGTAAATAACTGTAATGTTGTGAATGTTCTTTTATCACGGAAATTTATAATGGCACTGTGGCACTGGTGAGTCAAAATTCGGTACATCCTTTTGTGGTCTGCCGGATTATATTGTTGTTTATTGAGGGTAAACAGTAGTTTGCACTCTCAAATCCAAGCAGGTGGCAGACTCTGGTGCCAAGTCAATCTAATAACAATAGTAATATAATACAAAATTTTGGCGTTTCTTTGATTCTCACTTCCGACTGAGACGTGTCAACACTTTAACGCCGAATTTTTCCTTCTTGCATTAAACAAACAACACTTCAAAGACAGCACCGCTAGCGACGTAAACAAAGTTAATACACTCAATGCAAATGCATGAAAATGACTAAATAAGGAAGCAAATGACTCGAAAATGACAAAATAATGACCTAAAATTGAAATAAATGCCCTAAAAATATAAAATTGCATAAAATGACAAAAAATGACCTAATAAAAGTGCATTTCTATAATCTAGGGGCCATGATTAGGATTTATCTACAAGTTGGTAATGTCTATGCAGCATTAATAAAAAGATGACATGTCATCAGAATCCGGGCCCTGCTTATTACATTTGTTTTATACACCAAGAGGATAGAGTTAATTGGTGTTTTCATCTTTTTAAAACATAAAAGTTCATTTAGTTTAGATAAAACTACAATTTTAATGGTTTACATAATAAATTATATAATCAAATTAGTTATCTACTTGTTTTTTGTTACTTACTTCTTTTAAGATTCGTTAAAAGTGAAATGGGTTTCGAAATTAATTTGTTCTTGGAGATCAGTGATCACTATTTTAAACATATTTTTATATTTTAATGTCTTCTGTGTAATTGAACTGTGTTCAATTTGAATTAAGTTGTCCTACACAATGAAATGAAATTACACAAAATGTAGTTCATTACTGGTGTATTTGTTGAAAAATATCATTACATGCTGTGAATTTGTATTATGTTATAGTTTAAGAAAGTAGGCTATGTAGAAGGACTAAAACATATTTTTAAGTAACATGTATTCTGAAATTCGTACGGAAAATATTATTAACATCTGAAATAGTTCATTTCAACTTTTGAATAAATTGCCAAACTGCCGCCCCTGAAAATTTGCCGCTCTAGGCTGCAGCCTACTTAGCCTATTTAGAAATATGGCCCTAAACTTATAGAGTAACTTAAGAAAAGGGGATTTGCTGGTTTCATGAAAATGTGGTCAAATGAGGCAGGTGGTGATGTAACAGAGGTGGTCAACTTCACAGGTGTTGCTGTAAAAGGGTTGCATGTTGCATATAGGCATTTTGTATAGCTTGCTATATTATTTCCTTCAAGCGTGGGAGCTCTAAGCGTGTAGTCACATAGCTCTACAATCCTTGTGTGTGGGAGGAGCATCGACGACCAAATGAGATTTATAGTCTGCTATCTGAAACTTGTCAATCAATCAGAATGTGCAGAGTACAAAACCATGATACCATGAGCTTTTGATACATGGTGCTTTATAAAGCGAGTTAAAAAAATAAATAAAAAATAAAAATAAAAAAGTTGCCCTCATGGCCGAGTGGTTAAACTGCCTTGCCTTCCACCGCTGGGACCCGGGATCAAATCTCAGTGGATCTATGCGGAATTTGTGGTAGACAAAATGGGGTCAGACAAGTTTTCTCGGGGTGCTCCGGTTTCCCCTGCCAAATATCATTCCACCAGAACTCCATTCATCATACCATGACCACTGGTTGCAATAAAGGAATTATATTAAAGTAAAAAAAGTGTTATGGATACCCTTAGGGTTCCAGGAGGTTAAGGCTTCTAGATTTTTAGATATTCCTTGACACAAGGATTGCTTTTGGTTTCTGATCTGAGTCTTAATACTGAGTGTTTTTCATGTACTGTAGTGAATTAAACAAATTCTGTCTTACAGAGTCTAGTCTGATTCTACTTTATAGATATCTGGTTAAAGTAAGCATTGATCTTCCGCATTAATACAGGTTGTGAGCCCCCCTCAAGTAGAGAATGACTATTTCTGAAGTGAAACTTCTTTAGCCGTGGTAGGGGGTAAATCGAGAAATGTGTCACGCTCAAAAATCGTCACGAAATTAATGAGATGTGACGGAACAGACTGCACAGAAAGCAATCAGCTCAATGATTGTGAGTAATCAGCTGCTATACGATTTAAAGGACTAAATAAAATCCTCAAAGTGAAATCAAAATTAAAAAATTAAAAAATCCAAAATTGAAAAATCTAAACATCCAAAATTAAAAAATTGATAATCCAAAATTTAAAAAATCCAAATATACAAAACTTTTATTTATTTATTTGTTGAATATCCACATTACACAAAACCGCATTTCACCCGAAGGTACATTAGGGTTGGAGATGTCACAAATGTTATTTACAATAGGTTATCCTGATATTGGAATCTGAATGTCTATTATACACTATTTACAATACTGTACAGTTTTTACCAGGCGTAATGTCTACAATAGTCCTACAGTTTCTTATGTCTTACGATATGGTAAGTCTTAAGTTAAAGTTAATTATGTGAATTTGTTTTTATATAAACATAACCTTAAATTATAGATAAGATATTGTTGGAATAAATAGCTTAACTAAGCAAGATAAAATAAATTAACTGTGCAATACATTAAGTTAGGCAAGTAAATACCCCAATGACTGAATACAAGTGTGAGAGTTAAAGCTTCGAAAATATTCTATTTACAAACGATTGAAAAAGTTTGTGTCCGTTTTTGTCAGCAAGGACGTGTCCAATGGGACTGACATACTCTAAGTCTATTCTGTTCAGACACAAAAGAAGTTCAATCCTCTCCAGTTCATAACGTGAACATGTATACAATATATGTTCAACTATTTCATCCAAAACTTAAAAAACAAAAAAATTTAAAATCCAAAATTTGAAAAATAATAAAATCCAAAATTTAAAAAATTCAAAGATCCAAAATTTAAAAAATTCAAAATTAAAATATTCAACGATCCAAAATTAAAAAATCCAAAAACCCAATATTAAAAAGTCCAATAATCCAAAATTCAAAAAGTAAAAAAAAAAAAAATAAAAAAACAAGTTTCACTTCTGTCGTGTGGCATTCCACACACACTTTTTTTGTATCTGTGGACAGCACATTTTTTTACGAATAAATCTATTGTGTCTGCAACACACCTGCTTATGGTACAGAATATCAACTTCTGACTTTTTCTTTCAGTGTCGAAAGCGGTGGTTGTAAAGAACCAGGTTGAGTTAGTGTGTCCGCCTGTGACGGTGTCTCTGCCCATATTCTCTTTCCCCTGCAAGACTGGTAAGGACTGTGATCTACTCGGCCAATTATGCTGTGATGTCGATGGCAAGAAACGCTGTCGGAAAGGAGTCCCCAAGCCTACACCGAAACCAACACATGCACGTAAGTTGTCACCTAAATATTCTAGTCATTAGTTCACTGTTTAAAATTGTACAGGGCAAAATCTTAAAAAACAAAATTTAATATAATATTTAGGAAGTTTACACAGTGAAGTAATTATTATATAACAGCCATTTCATAAAATATGGGAATTTTTCCCTCAAAGAGAGAAGTTGTAAAATTATTGTAATTGGGTGGTCAAAAATAAGTTTAAAACTTCAAATTCTCTAAATATCAAGGACTGTTAGATCAAGAGTCTATAAGTTATAGTGTTTCAAATTAGCCTCTGTGGTAATTGGCGCTACCGCCATTAATTGCCGCGCTGAGTTGAATCATTTCCTGTGCAGGTGCTGGCTTGTAGCGTTGCCACGCCAGTCAGTGTTAGTTAGTTGAGAAAGAGTTGCAGCCGTATACAGAAGTGCGTCACAATTGCTCCTAGTTGGCGGGACAGTTTTTGCTTTGTATACTTAGGGCTCATCTCTAATTACACACCAATCGGCTCTTGTATTATTTAGCAGCCTGCGTGTGAAGTTTCAGGAATCACATTGTATTTTTAGTGTAATTTACAAGAATTCCATTGTCTTCGAAGCCTAGCAGACACGTGCATTGAACAGTACTGTGACTAGCGCTTGCATAGATTATCGGGCGGGAGCATTGCTTAGCTCCCAGAATAATAACTGCATTGAATCGCATATATCATATTTGTTAAGTGTTTGTATTAGTGTTTAGTATTCAGATTCAGGCTTCCTGAAAATATATTATTGCAAAATCCTCAGATCTAAATCTCTGTTCCAGCTGGCCTACAGTCCTAGTGCTCCTATGTTTAATCTTAATTGGTGTAAATCACCTGGTCCTCCGAAAAACCTATTAATTAGACCCGAGTTCCCTTCATTTTGCTCCTCACGGACCGGATCTCCTTCAAGGACTTAGGTGTATCTGAAGTGGTTTCATGTATAAAATCTGTCGATTTACTTATTTATTGCGTTATTTTTGTTGTTGCCACTTTTAGCATGATTTTAACACTCTTTAATACCAAGTAATCAAGAGTAATCAGCTTTGAGAAAATATACATCTTAAGGTACAATTTGGTATAAGATTAACTGAACAAATTAATTGCAAAGAACATTAGTATACGATAATATTGCTTTCAGAAATTGTATCCTACTTGCAGGTCATAAAACCAGTTATTGCTAGGTGGCACATAGTCTTCTCGTCGTCCAGAAAGCAAAGAACAATTTGGCATAACCCAATAATAACGAAAGATATCAACACAAAACTTGTTCCTTACTGTATTTTTAAACATAATTGCCATTGGCATTAATTGTAACGCGGTACCAGTTTTACAATGCTAATGTTATACTCTTGTACAGCCAAAGACATAAGCCAGGATGTCACTGCCAAGAAGAAAAGGAATAAACGCAGAGGCCTATTGTGCAACTCTTCAACAACTAAGACTCGCTATCCAAAACAAGAAACGTGGAAAGTTGTCTGAAAAGGTGTTTTTGATTCATGATAACGCTCGGCCTCAAACACATGCACAACTTCGCTTTAAGTGGGAAATTTCTGGACATCCTCCTTATAGCTCTGACCTGGCATCTGGCAATTTTCACTTGTTTCCAAAACTCAGTACTTTTTGGGTGGAAAAGAGATCCCAACCGATGAAGATCTCAAGGCGGCAGTGACATCCTGGCTCAGGTCTTTGGACTGTAAGGAGGGTGGTCAAATTGTTCCTGACCAAATGGTGCAATCAGATCTTGAGTTTGCTTAGCTGTGTGTAGCCAGGCATTGTCATGAACTGAAAGGATTTGGCACCAAGCAATTTACATCTGTTTCTTCTAGTGAAGAAATTTCTTGGTGGAAAACATTTTACCGTTCATGTTGTGAAACAAAGAGTGCAGACTTGGCTTTCATCACAGGCGGCATCACTCTTTGACAAAGGCATACAAAAGAGGTTTTCCATTACAAGTGCCTGAATAATGGCAGTGACTATGTGGAGAAATAGTGTAAGGTAATGAATGATGAAGTTTATAAGGTCGAAATTAACAAAATATTCACCAGTGATAAGATGAGTAACATTAAATTTCCACCCCCCCCCCCCCCCCCGAGTGTGACGTGCAGCATTACGATTTTGCAGTACCCTAGGAATGGATTGGTAAACATCTCGAAACACTAGCTCCATGGTTAGCGACTACGGTTGCCACCTTTTGTTAAAGCTTAAGGAGGGACACTTATCGAATATGTGCGTATCACCAATCTTCATACCTAAATTTGTACATGGAACAATTTATTAATAAGAGAAAGATGGTATATATTCGTTACAAAGCCAAAACTGAATAGGCTATGTAACACTAACACTAACTTTTTAATTTTGGATTTTTTTAAATTTTCGATCTTTGTACTGTTTATTTTTTGATTTTTTAAATTTTTGATTTTTTTATTCTTAAATTTTTTATTTTATTATTTATTAAATTTTGGATGTTTTAATTTTTCATTTCTTTTTTTTTTTTTTTTAATTTTGGAAATTTATATTTTTAAATTTTGGATTTGCGTGGTAATGAACCTCCGGGTTCCATAAAATAGATAATATACCTTTAGATTGCTTAGGAATTGTCTATTGCCATTGAGGAAGTAAGGTCTGAAAAATTTCCTTTGATTACTCCTAATCGTTGAGTTGATTGTTTTCTGTGCAGTCCGCACCGAAACAAGTCGGTTTTGAGTGTGACTGATTTCGTGACGGCTTTAGTGAGACTGATTTTCCCGATTCACCCTCTACCGCCACTAAAGAAGTTTTACTTCAAAAATGTATAATGAGTCTCTCTTAGGCATAATTTGGGACGCTGAAAATGTTCTTAAAATGCGGGATGTCCCGCCAAATTCGGGACAGGTGGCAACGCTATTAGCAATGCACCCCAGTGGAGTGGTTGTGAGGCAGCACTTTTTTCCAGTTTCGTTCAGTTACCAGAAGAAGGCCCAATGGACAGAGCTGAAACGTCGTGTTTGTGAAACTTTGCATCCACTGGTGAATATTTTATTAATTTCAACCTTAGCCTACAGTGGAAATATAGGAATGATAAAGTATTTGGAAAATAATGTTTTTTTTTTTTTTTTTTTAAATTATCGGTATTTACTTTAAAAACATGCCTTGTAACTTCTTGGGCATCAGAAAATATTCTGATGTTCTTGCAAGTTTGAGTGAAATACCTTTGACTCAGGTGAAAGCCTCAAGAGTTATTCTCATGATTTTTTAGTTTCTTGCACTATTTATGGTGAAAATCGCCAGATTTCATTAATCTTACTACAGTAATTTGAGTATATTTTTTTGCAATTTTTATTTTATTTTGTTATTTTTGTTAGGGATTTTAAGGGATAAACAATTTTATTTGATGCAGCTTTTCTTTGTTTAAAAAATGCAAATTTACTCGTGTTTTAAGTGCAATAAATCGATAGTTGTGAAATTGATTGAAACATAACTTTCAATTTTTATCATTGTTGATGATGGAATTGCAATGGCTGCCATCTTAGGTTGTTACCTCAAATTGCTTCTAATGTACAAGGGGCATTCCATATTGATTTACACTTCATTTTTGTTTACGTTCACTAAGAACCTCAACGCCTTGGCAGATATAACCACTTTCTCAGCAAAGTCTTCATTAAGCTGTATGTACTTGTGCCACCCAAATGGGACTTCTCTAGGCCATCTGGTCGGTACAACGCCAAAGTGAACTAAGCGCCAATTGTCAAAATATAGACTATTGGTAGTCCATGGTGCAGATTTTGATATCCTACGGTCTGCAATAACGAACTAAGCGATACTACGATAGTAAAATCAGTTGAGAAAAAAGGAAATTTCGTTTTGATCAAGATTTTTTTACAACACTCAAACTTCAACTTCAGTTTTCTCAAAATATGGAGTTTGGCGCTTAGTTCACTTTGGCGTTGTACCGACCATCTGAGAACCAATTTTTTAGAGTCTGTCACACCCACCTCAGGACAGTTCATGGAAGTTGACAAAATGATGTCCACACAGAGGTTTTTCATAGCTCTGAATAGGTGGTAATCAGAACCAAAGCCCAATCAATGCAGTGGAAGCACAAAAGCAGCTCCCCACCGAAGTAGTTCTATACAGCACCCTCAGTAGGGAAACGCATGGCCACAATCTTTTGGAACAAGGATGGAATCATCTGTATTGACTGGCTGGAACCAGGGACCAACATTAACAGCACGACTAAGACGGGGTTCCGGTGCTGCCACATCCACTGTATTCTCACTTCTGCACAGACATCATTTCGCCGACTTCCAGGAAATGTCCTAAGGTGGGTAAAACAGACTGTGAAAATTTCTCAGAGGGTCTAGAGAAGTCCCACTTGGGCACAAGTATGTACAGCTTAGTGAAGACTATGCTGAGAAAGTGGTTATATCTGCCAAGGCATTGAGGTTCTTAGTGAATGTAAACAAAAATAAAGTGTAAATCAATATGTAGTTGACATAATTTTGAAAATTATTTTTGTTTAAAGGTGAATAATTTCTGCATTTTTAGCCAAATTAGCAATTTGACATTAGAAAATTCTGCACTTTGCGCTTTGCAAAAATAGGTGTGTACTCAACAAATGTATCACTCAGCCATTTTCAGTAAAATGCCATTCTAAAACTTCACATTTCCCTTGAAAAATAACATTTCATAAGAAAAGTTCACTTGGCCTAGAAACGTATGCAATAAAACAATTCTCATGATGCTTTTATGTTCAGCAGCTCTCCTGGGATTTATACCCAGAGACTGTCCTAAGATCCCGGTAATTGAAGTCCTGGCTGTGAGGAACTGCACAAATGACACAGAATGCTGGCCCAGGATTTGCTGTCCTGATGGAAAGCACAGCTACTGTCGAACACCGATGCCTGAGTGGGAGGAGCCATCCACAGGCTTTGCTCGTGAGTGCTAAGTTATTAATACAAATCAAGTTAACTGTTTAACATTCTCAACAATTGCCTTGGCTATAAGTTGTATAACTTGTATTTCCCCGGCTGAGTAGTAGAGGCCTTATGTCTTAAATCCACCAGGTTAAATTTTTGTTGTTGTTGTTACACTGCAAGTGAGCCAACAACCCAGTGGCAGTGTTGCAAATAAATACCAGCTATACATATACAGAGTGTTAATGAATAACACCGAAATATTTTACCTGTGTATAGAGGGGACATAGACAAGCTACTTTCATTAGGAGATTTTTGCTCTATGGATTCAATTTTTCCTGTTACCGCATAAAATCTCTCAAGGCATGGCTGCCACTGACTTCTAAGTTTTGACAAAATGCAAAACAAACGAACTTCGTTGTTAACACTGAAGTTGTGAATAAAATAAATGGTGCAAAAATATGTTGCACAAACTTTCTCCCATATACATGTTAAAGGCTAGCACAGAGACAATTAAATTTTACTTATTACATTTTCATAAAACTAACAAGTATCTAGAACGGAAAGCAGCAGGGTCGATCTTTGTGTTTAATGCTTTTACTGTGAAATAATAATAATATTAATAATAATAGTAATAATAATAACAATAAATGGCAGTAAAACTGCATATAATTAGTACTACTACTATGGGAAAATTCAAATGTAAGTCGCACCTTGGGATGAATCGGTCCCACCCAACCCACCCTCACCGATGCAGTTTCTTTTATACCACAATCTAGCGAATTCTTGTCCTCGTATTATGAAGAAACTCGTGATTGGACGTTGGAGGTGTGACGTCATACCGCTAGACGAGAGGTGACAGGCTGACAAACCTCGCAGGAGATATAATATGCCACATTTTCGAAACCTGCAAACAGTGTATCGTACATTATTCGAAAATGCAAGGGCGCTTCTCTATGGCTTCCGCCTCCGCTTCACGCATTTTAACTATGTGGTTAGTGTTATGCATTATTTAGCTATATGTAGAGGGGGATACAAGGCACTTGCGACTATATAAAAGGACAGTTGGTCACTCTGCTTCGCTCAGAAACAAAATACATCACACAGTCCGTGCAAATGTGAATATCGAATGGGCGGAGCCTAAGGAGCGACTTATATATTTTGAATTTCGCCACTACTGCTACTACTACTTAGGTTATATTGCACGCTTTAACTGCATGTATAATGTGTTTAGTATGTTTGCGTGAACCAATATGGTAACAACTCATTCCCGTCATCTCTTTCTATTGCTTAGTGATGTCTTCTTATGTGGTATTCAGTTTAAATGATTATAATATCCACTGACATAGCGGGGATGAGTTATGGAAAATAAGCAAGTCCTACAAACCCGGCGTTTGCCTTTGCAAACGAGGAAACCATGAAAAACCCAAGTCAATTTGGGCGGCCACGAGGTTTGATTTGAACTCAGGACCTCTTCCCTGTTAGCCTATACTACCTCGCTGTAATTGGTTTTGGCGTGTTCATTACGACTGAGCTAAACTGACTACAATTACAACAATAAGTACATTAGGCCTATAGTTTTCTTGTTACTAGGGGCAACAAAATGTCATTCATATTTTAATTGACATGTATGTTCTGAAATTCGCATTTAAGTCGTCCTTATTTCGTTTTTATCTTGATATCTATTAAATGTATAAAGAAATGTGTTAAACAAAATATGTTCATTTTAAATTTCTCTACAACTTTACTGTGGTAGGTTTTCATGTATCGCCTACTGTAATGGATATAATCTACAAAAATTGAAAATGGATACGAGTAAAGTACCCTTTAAGTCATTTTTGCAGAAATACGGATATAGCCATTTTATTAGTCGTAGATAAGAGTTTCCAATTTTCAATTTATATTAAAATCGTAAGAGCCATTTTTTCAAAAATCAGAATTTTAAAAAAAGTCTTCATGAAAAGTCCCCTTAAAATTTCAGTTATAAAACTAAATTTCTGGGCGGTTCGACAAAATTTCGAAAAAGTGCGTAGTTAAAAAAATGAAGTAAATACAATGAACCGTCTAGCCGCTGTGTTTGTCCACGGACAGACGTCATTCCAAAAATACATTTTTCGGTTTCTAGGCATCGTGAAACATGCTTTCCCGGTGTTATCTTGACTTCGAATTTTTGTCACAATCACAATACTTTCTCTATACTACGTATATGGGAGAAAGTAAAACGAATGCAGTGGTGGCCATTTATGTGATTGGTATGTAAATTTTGCAGATTATGGAAACTCTAAATTATGATATAGCTGTTGATGAATGATTAAGAATCAGGTTTTTATCGATCAATAAGAAGGTATGAAGTCAATTTAATGGCGATTTTAACCCTATTTCACTTCATTATTGACTGACTTATGAGCATTAATGCCCTGTAGCATACACATTTTAAGATATACAGCTAAACTCTCCTGATAAAAGTTGCTTGTCTAAGTCCCCTCTACACAGGTAAAATTTTTCGGTGTTATTCACTAACGCCCTGTGTATATCAGAGTCATTATTTTCTGTTGTTTCTTGCATTATATAGAGTTTTTGTGCATTTGCTTACATTGAATATTATCAGAACTCTAAATAAGCATAAATAAATAGATCCTGTTATAATTTTAATTTGGATACAGAAAGACAGCGATTGCTGTTTGCATTTAACCGTATGTAGCCTATAATTGTGTCAACAACATAAATGTACAATAGAAACAAATCTGATGAATCAACTAGTATTTTCATACACATTTTTGGGTCCTTATTTTAGTTTTTGATTATTTTTTGTATTTTTGTAGTCATTTCATTGTTTGTATTTTTAAGTCATCAAACAGGGAGACTAGGAAAGTGATTTTAGAAAATTCCCTATTGTTGAAGAATGTTCCCTGACCATAAATAGTAAAGGAAGAGGTTTTAAACTTGTTGAAGAAAATGCGCATTACATTGCAAGCGTTCTTAAACATGTCTCCTTTCCAGTGCATGTTTAGTCGATCTTGGGAGGCGATAGAACCGATGGCTGGTTTAAAACGGTCCAATGAAAATCGTGCTGACCAAATACCCGCGAGACAAACGATAAGTAGGCCTATAACATTAGCAGACATGCTCCTTTAATATTTAGGTAACCAATCTCATCCCAGAGCAGACAATGTAACAAAACAACAGTTCGTGCCGGCAGTGTCTTCACATGTCATAACGGCTAGATCAAATAACACGACACACACCCTAGTTTTTTGTTATAAAAAATTGTATGGAAAGTGCATCTATTACACTGGTGATTACGGTACCTAAACGTGGTTACTATACTCCAAATCTAAATTTTTAAAAACTTTCAGGTTTTTATTGAAAATTCCCTGACTTTTCTAAGATTTCTCCAGAAAAACAAAAACACATGACTTTCCCATGTTTTCTCAGACGCTATACTAATTTCACTTTAAGAACAAAGTAGATGTAAACAAAGCCACGTGACAAGGGAGCGCCTCATTGGCTAGTGGACGAACTGTAACTTTTGCTGCTTTGTATGCATACTCTTGCTCTTAATAAAATAGTTCGGTTCAAACCGTACATTTTTGTAGCTATTTTCGTGCAGAGAAGTTTAAAAACACGTTTCTGAAGCAGATCTGTGTATGAAACAAAATTAATTTGATCAGATTTTCCTGACGCATAATAACTAAGTGAACTAATTAAACCGTTACAACAGATGTAAATTGTAGGCGTTTACGACGGCTGTGTGAATGCTCAATCACGCCATCTTGGAATGAACTTGCCACAGCCCCCTCCCAATAACCTGCTGAATGTGCGTTCATTTATTTATTTATAACGGTTATACAACACGTACGTGAGGACAAGAAAGTCGTGTGCTAGAACAAAACAAAAATTTCGTCAAAAGTTACATGTAACTTACAGCTCTGATAGGATTGGGGCGGTTACAAACAGAAATTAATTAATTCAAAAAGAAAACGCCTCTGAAGTGGGCAGCCAACATTGCAAAATGAGAGTAATTTTTTATACTCGCTAATATCTTCTTGTTAACTGTCTATGACTTTCTTAAATACTAATATTAAGCCTAATTTTGTACAGATGTATCAATCTTTTCAAAATAAATATAACATTTTTCAACAATGGTGCATGTCTTAAAAAATATTTTAAAAGTACTATTGAGAACACTGGAATATACACAAATCCTCATTCCTTTTCTTTCCGTGGCGGGTAAATCTCCACATGGTATTGTCACATGCTCGGCGGAGTGGTACTTTAGAGTTTGTTTACATCTACTTTGAACTTAAAGTGAAAATAGTATAGTCACTCTGTCAAAATCCGGGCCCTACTTATCACATATTCTATTGAATATATATATATATTTTTCTTTTTTAACTTCTGGCGTTAGCAGGAAACATTTCAAAGGTAGGTAGCTCATTCCAATCCTGAATCCCTCTACTTAAAAAAGAAAATTTGTTCTCTGAGGTCTATCCCTGATCCCTCCTACTTTTTACTTGTCTATGTCCCCTCTATACACAGATAAAATATTTCGGTGTTATTCATTAACACTCTGTATGTTGTTCTATCACTTCTAATTCAGAAACTAAGAGAAAACTACACTGTGCACTGTTTCAGCAATTCGGAACATGCTACAATACTTCCAGTGCACACCTCCTCCTCCGCCCCTGTTTGACTTGTTCCCCAAACCTTGCCGGACGTCTATAGACTGCTTCCCCAACCTGTGCTGCCAGGAGAAGGGCAAGAAGGTGTGTCGACCTCCCAGGAAGTCTGTGCTGGCTCTCGTAGCTACACTAGGTCAGGTAAGTACCACCTTAATACAGTAACTTTTCGCTATAATTAATTTAACTGGAAGGTGGCAGATACAAACAAGTATTTTTGAAGTGAAACTTCTTTAACCGTGATAGGGGTAAATCGAGAGCTTGTGTAACGCTCAAAATTGTCACGAAATTAGTGAGGTGTGAAACGAACGGACTGTACAGAAAACAATCAACTCAATGATTAGGCTTATCCGAAATTTAAAAAATTCAAAATAAAAAAATCCAAAATTTAAAAAATAAAAAAAAATCCAAAATTTAAAAATCCAACAAATAAAAAATTCAAGATTTAAAATAAAAAATCCAAAATTAAAAAATTCAAAGATCCAAAAATAAAAAATCCAAAAATCTAAAAATTAAAAAATTTATAAAATAAAAAGTCCAAAATTAAAAAATGCAAAATCCAAAATTTAAAAATAAAAAATTAAAAAAGAAAAAAATTTAAAAATAAATAATTCAAAGATCTAAAATTTAAAAAATCTAAAATTCCAAAATTAAAAGACCAAAAATTTTAAAAATCTAAAATCCAAAATTAAAAAAGTACAAAAACCCAATATTAAAAAGTCCAACAATCCAATAATTAAAACAAGTTTCACTTCTGTCGCGTGGCGTTCCACGCACACTTTTTTTTTCTAAATTTCACCGGAAAAACATAATTCAAAAAATTATATTTATACTTTCAGATAGTACAGCGCTCACCATTTAGGAGAAACAATGAAAATCGACAAAGACGCACTCCCGGATAAAAGGATGAAGACAAGATAATAATCAAGCCAAGAACTTGAGTGTTCATTACAAGTGAATGGATTGGAATTTCCACAGCACACAGGGTTTCCTTGCCTCGTCACAAGAAACATGTTGCAGCCATCTGTTTTGCCGATGAATCAGTGCTCAAATATTTTTACCAGATTTGTACATTTGTTTGTTATTTTAAATTGTAAAATTGTAAAAAGTGTTAAGTTTCATTTTAAGGACTGAGCCCATTAAGATATAAAATAAATTGCTAGCACGTTATACAGATTATCAGCAGACGTCACTGTCTTTCCCTTCCCTTTCGTACAAATTAATAATTATCCATTTCCTTCATTTT
The DNA here is from genome assembly GCA_964059195.1 of Ectobius pallidus. Taxonomy (NCBI): domain Eukaryota; kingdom Metazoa; phylum Arthropoda; class Insecta; order Blattodea; family Ectobiidae; genus Ectobius; species Ectobius pallidus. The sequence goes on from CAXKWD010000003.1 coordinate 201,940,469, forward strand.
AACCACTACAAATTCCTACTACTACTATTATTGTTTACCTATTAATCATTTGCAATATTCAAAATAACATAAATAACTATTCGGGCAATAAAACTTGGTTCATAAACTACAGGTAGGTGGGAAAAAAAAAGCAGACTGACTAAAATATTTAAGTTCCTGATATGAGCCACTGCGCATGCCTAGCGGCATTCACAGGATAGCAGGGAATGTTCTGAAACTTGTTCTATTGTCGACTTAGCCCAGGCCTTTCCAACTCGAGCACTCTGCGCTGGTGCGCACCATCGAAGCACCCAACGGTAGCCCGGTGCTCTCCTTCCCCATGTAGCGGCCGGTGCTACTGCATATGTGCACAATGGGTAGCTCACCTCGCTTTCTTGGTGGATGTAACGTCTTATTTAAATAGTTTAAATATTTAGTTGCAAGGGAGAAGTTAGTTAATTAGCACCATGTGTGACAGAATTAAGGCTTTCAAAATGCAGAATTTATTATTTAAAGATCAACTTAAAGCTGGAAATTTTGACAATTTTCCTTCATTAAAATCATTCAATTTGTCTATTTACGAAATTTTTGGAGAGTATTAGACGTCATTACAGAATTTGCACGATGAATCCAATGCCAATTCAAAGAAATTAATGATATGGCACCTCAACTTGAAATATTTATGACGCCATATTTTGTCCTGAAAATCACCATCACATTTCTAAACAGAGGTGATAAAAGTACAGGTACTACCACTACACCGGCGATTTTATTTCATTTTACAAACAGCCATCAATTTTTGTCACATAACTTTTGCCTTTGGCACTTTCAAAATGCTTCCAATGTAATTACACACAATTTCATCAGTTATTTCACAATTTTGCTGAAAGATGAATAGTGTCTGAATTTTTAGTGGAATTTGGGAAAAATAGGCACCTCTACACATAGGCGTACCGAGGGGGGGGGGCCCCCCCCACTGATTAAAAAGAGGAAAATTGTATAATTTTTTTAAGTCTGCCCATAAATTACTTAATACAAGTATAAAGCGTGGGAAGCTTAAAACTCGTTATTTTGCGTCTTAATTTTTAAAATTTTCCGGGAAGCTTAAAACTCGTTATTTTGCGTCTTGATTTTTAAAATTTTCCAGGGGAGGACCCCCGGAAGCTTAAAACTCGTTATTTTGCATCTTAATTTTTAAAATTCTCCGGGGGGAGGACCCCCGGACCCCCCTCACCCTGGGGGGTATTCCATAACCCCCAGACCCCGCGGATGTTATAACCCCCCCCCCATATGGTCGGCCTGGTTACGCCTATGCCTCTAGATATATGTAAGTAGATTTCTTAGGTTTTAAACTATTCTGTTTCTTGCTAACTTATTGTGATATTTTAACATAATTATCCATTTCATTGTCTTGGCAGTCACATAGTTTTATAAAACCTAAAAGTGGCTAGATAAGACATAAAAACTAAAAAGGACTATAAACTGTATTTTAATTTAAAAATGATAAAATACTTGTAATTAATATAATTATTATTGCTCTACAAAAATTACTTTTTAAATATCTGCCTTCAGTTTGCATCTGGCTCATTACTGCCAAGTAAACTTATAACAAGAGAAAATATAACATTGCATTTTGTAATTTTGTACCCCACTGCCGTGGTAAGGGAGAACGTTAGTAACCTAAATCTCTGGTTTCTTTAGAATCAAATTAAACACATTCTTAAGAAGCTGACACAAAGAATCGGACAATTTGAGAGTCCCCCATAAAACTTCCGGGACAGCTGAACATTTTGCCAAAAAAACTAGACTTTTGTTGGTCCATAAATTCTTCTTTTTCCAGTTTTAGATAAAATTGTATCCAGTTTATACAATTTTAAAATTGTATACATAAATTAGAACCAAGAAAAACAAATTTATTCAGCAAGGTGCCGACAGTCAAGTATTCTGAAACTTCGATGATTAATTGAAAATGTTCTTCTTGAATTTATTTGTAATTGGAAGTGACAGGGATAATTCTAAAATGAATTGTACGAGGGCTATTTTTTTTTTCAACCTCCAATGGGGCATAAAATGAAAACCACAGTGAAAATCAACACTGTTTTATTTGGAACATTTAGGTATACCTTCTAGCTACTTCTCTACATAGTCGCGCTTCGATCGAGACATTTGTCGTAGGATGGTACCAACTTTCCAATACCCTCTTCATAGAAGCTTGCCGCCAGCGTATTGAGAAGGGTCTTCACTGCATTTTGAAGTGTTTTGAAGTTCTTCATTGGTGTGGAAGTGCTGTCCTCCCAGATTTTTCTTCAGCATGGGAAAGAGTCTCTGAAATCCATTGTGACAGGGGATGAAACGTGGATTCATTACGACAATCCAGAATCAAAAGAACATTCCAAATAGTGGATGCACACAATTTCCCAAACTTCAACACCAACGAAGAATTTCAAACCCCTGAAAATGCCATAAGACCCGTCTCAATAAGCTGGCGGCAAGCTTCTATGAGAGGGTATTGGAAAGTTGGTACCATGCTACGACAAATGCCTCGATCGGAGCGCGACTATGTAGAGAAGTAGCTAGAAGGTGTACCTAAATGATCCAAATAAAACGGTATTGATTTTCATTTTATGCACCATCAGAGGTTGAAAAAAAATAGCCCTTGTATTCCATAAACTTTTAGTTGTTTAAATTAAGCAAAAAGTGTTCCTTTAGTTTTGTGGTGAAATCTATAGAAATGGAAGTAAAAAGAAAAGTAATTAATATATAATTAAAATTAACAATAAAATTAATTAACATATTTGTTTTATTGAGATTTGTTGCAAGTATTAAAGTACAACTTAAAAAAAACTGAAAATGGAAAAAATTTAAATAAAATTACTTTAATATGTTTCAAAACTAATACAGGGTTTATAATAGTTCTCGTCCAATATGTAAATAAATACAAATGAAGAATAATGATGCTCCGTTGGGAATCTGTTCCATAATTGATAATCCGCATTAGACCATACTTAATCTTTAAAATCCAGGCCCTAGTAAGTAGATACATGTGAAGTACTTTGTGGGATGACATTTATAGACATGCAATCCGTATAAGACTGAAATCTCCCCGGTTCAAACTGAAGAAGCAGTAAGTATACTGAAATGGAATAATGTACCTATTTTTACACATGCACTACTTCCCTCTGGCTGCAGAAGAATCCTTGGTGGGATTTCAGAATTGTAATTGTAATTGACTTGTAAGTCAAACAGCTTCTGAAACATGTCCTACAAATTCATGTTACAAATTGAATTGGCGTTACAAACCAATTCGATAGGTATTCATATTTAACTCTTTATCAAACTTCAAATCCTCCTTGAAACACTTCTTATATCATAAATGAGCAAAGATTTCATATAAATTGTGAAGTTTCTAATGTGATTCTTGGGAACTCTGTGAAGTTCTGTTACGAAAAATGTCAAAGCAGAAATCTTTCTTGAATATGTGAAAACTTGCATGATAATTCTACACAAAATCAAAAGGATTTCAGAGGATCTATAAGAAATCATCCACTTAAGAACAATAATAATAAATAGGGATATACTTTATAAACTATGCATCAGTGCTGTTAAGATCACGCAAGAAAAGGCATGCAAATTGAAACAATACTTTTCTGTCTCCAGTGGTTGGTTATAAAGTTGAGTAGCTAAATTTCCCCATTTGATAAATCATTTCCCATTGGCCATAATAATGAGGTCTTACTGAAATTAGAACGTAAAAACGCAGAAATGAAAATCAAATCACTCCCCTTGTCAGTTAGCTAGGGCCCTGGGGTCGACTCGGCCTCTAACAGGAATGATTACCAGAAGTATTCCTGGGGGTAAAAAGCAGCTGGTGCGTAGGGCTGACAACCTTACCACCTTCATGTGCCATGTGTCACAATTTGGCAGCCTTAAGGGGGGACATACAGCTTTCGATGCAGCAAAATAGGTGAAGTTTCATTATTTTTTTTCTCAGCAATGAATTGTTCTGTAGCCTTGCAATCTGGCATGTCTAGTTCTGCAATCGCATATTATTTCCAGAATTAATTTCACTACTACAGTTAATGGGTGATTATCATTACAAAATGGCAGCCATATTTTGTGCAATGAAGTGCAGTTTCCCTGATAATTTTCATGAACTCCAATATTTCCGAGTGATTTTTTTTCTATCTATTTGTAAATATCATATGAACAATACGATTAGGATCTTTGGATTATCTGTACTTTAAATGTTTAAAAAATCATCACTTGTTAATTTTTTTGTTATAAATTTTTACATAAGTAACATTAAAAAAAATAAATAAACTGTTCAAGTTACATCAATGGTTCTAGATAGTGTTGTTCAATAATATCAAATATACTTCCATGCAAAATTTCACTGCAATATGTCAATAAATGTTTGTCAGCGAAACGGCACTTCAAAGCACAAAATTTGGCTGCCATTTGGTAATGATAATTACCCATATCTGCAATATTTAAATTAATTCTCAAAATAGTATGCAATTGTAAAACTACTCAATAAAGAGCATGCCAGATTACAAGGTTACAGAACAATTCATTGCTCTCTCTCTCTGTGAGTGAGTGAGTGAGAGAGTGGAAAGGAAAAAAAACTATTTTTCTGCTTCGAAAGCTGTATGTTCCCCCTTAACCTCCTGGAACAGGGATCACTTTACCTTTTTACTGTCATTTAGCAACTAGAAGAATACTTGTGTTTAAATTCTTTATTTCTTCATAAAATCTTATTCAATATAAGAGTGGCATTTAGTGCAAAAAAAATAAAAATGGAAAGTTACGATGTGAAGATTCTAACTCCAGTACAGCCACGATGCAACTCCAACTTGAAGAATCTTCCATGAAGAGTAAAGAAGAGTTTAGTCCAGCTGAAACAAAGAAAATTAAATCTTAGTTCAATTCCCACTCTATAGAAGGAGAATTTTAGTAGTTGTGTCTGTTGGCTATTACCCCAACATATCATACCAGGTCTAATAGCTGTCCTAGCTGGGTTACACTAACTATAGGGGAGAAATAAAGACTGACACAGAAAGAATACTGTGTATGAAGATGTTAACCCATTCAGATTGAGTGAGTGGTTTCCATAAATAATAAAATCAGGAAAACTGATGTAACAAAGTGCCAGAATGCTTTTCTTTAATCAGTTATGATATATAGAAAATAAGTTATTTTTGTAATCATTTTCAGAGTTAAGCTCCAGATTGATTCATTAAGCAGGGCTTACAGAAGAACAAAACTCTAGTTTAAAAAAAAATCACATTAAAATTGTCCAGCATCAGCAGAACTATACTGATTTGTGATATCTTGACAATTGAACACTCACATAAAAATACAAAAGAAAGAAGGAAAAAAACTTGTCAAATTAGTCGGGATCTGAACCAGGGACCTCTGGAATGCGAGTCCAACAGTGCTATTTTCATAACTAACAAAATATATCAAAATTATAAAAACTGATTCTTTTGTTAAAACTCATGAAATCCCCCCACCACAACTCAAATATACGAAAGCTTCCTTCATTGCTCAACATTCACTCGTGGCGTAATGGTTAAGGCTCCTAGCTACGGGCCTAGAGGTCTCTAGTTTGAATCCCGGTAGATCCAAAATTTACTCTTAGGAATAAGTCTTATGGCAACAGGATTAAGGAATAGCAAAGCAGAGTCTTGAGTCCACATCTATTAACAGATATAGGCGTTATACAGCAACAAAGAAGCTCTTATATAGTGCAGAGGTCTTAATACAGTGTATTGGGCAAGAGCCGTATCTCCTCGACATTACAATTTTCCTTTTTTGGAAATCAACATGTCATTAAATGTACTTACTTTTGTTAAAATAATTGACTAAGAGGCGAAACTAGTTGTATTTTAAACTTTTTCATGTATTTTTACCTACTTTCAATTCATTTTTATTACACATAAAACATGCCAGCCATATTATGGTTCTGAGCGAAGCAGGATACCAACTGTCCTCGTATAATGCCGCAGCAGGCGAGGTGCCTTGTACCTACCTCTGCATTAAGATAAGTTGTCTGCAGATAATCTAAATAATGCATAATACTAACCACATAGTTAAGCGTGCAAAGTGGAGGCGGCAGCCATAGGTTTTGAAAATGTGCCATATAGGCTATATCTTCAAGGTTTGTCGTATTGGTTAACCTGATACACAGAATTCTAAGTCAAGTCGGTAACATGGCCGTTAGTTATATGTTATTATCAGGGCCCGGATTCTAATGACATGTCATTTTTTATTGATGCTGCATAGACATTGCCAACTTGTAGATAAATCCTAATCATGGCCTCTAGATTGTAGAAATGCATTTCTATTAGGTCATTTTTTGTCATTTTAAATTTTTAGGGCATTTATTTCAATTTTAGGTAATTTTATTGTCATTTTCTTCCTTATTTAGTCATTTTCATGTATTTACATTGAGTGTATTAATTTTTTTTTCGTCGCTAGAGGTGCTGTCTTTGAAGTGTTGTTTGTTTAACGCAATAAGGAAAAATTCGGCGTTAAAGTGTTGACATGTCTCAGTCGGAAGTGAGAATCAAAGAAACGCCAAAATTTTGTGTTATATTACTATTATTAGATTGACTTGGCACCAGAGTCTGCCACCTGCTTGGATTTGAGAGTGCAAACTACTGTTTACCCTCAATAAACAACAATATAATCCGGCAGACTACAAAAGGAAATGAATTTTGACTCGCCAGTGCCTCAGTGCCAGTATAAATTTCCGTGAGTAAAGAACATTCGGGCCACTCCAAGTAAAGCTGGACATTCCATGTCAATTTCAAATATTTGTTATTTAAATTTAAATTTATGTAATTAGAGAGCCACAGAGTTCTATTCAACTATACAAAACAAATATAATTGAATTGCACCTTTATTCACTTTCAGTGAGGGTGATAGGAACATGATTATAGAGGTCTGAAAAAATTGATGTTTGCTTGCTAGCAAAAGAAGCTTGAATTTCTAGTGCATAGTTGAGAGTTGTGGGAAATAGATATATAGAACACCTTCTGAGGTTGGAAACACAATATTTTAAGGTAATTTATTATTTTTTTCTATTAATATTTTTGAGATAACCCTTGCTTCAACTGTGATCTTATTAATGTCCCATCTGTCACTAAAATTAGACATTATTTCTATTTTCGGATGTTATTTATTTTTTGTTTTTGAAACTAATTATTTTCCTCTTAAAATGTTGGTTCATAACTTCAGAAATGCCTTTAAAACAGTAACACTGCGTAACATTAATTAATTATTTTGGTAACAGATGGGACAGATAGGCCTAGTATTACATTATTGTTTACATTTTAAATGTACTGAAAATAAATAAGCTATAAAGTTTACATGACCAGTGAATTAAAATATTACTTAATTGGTTAATCATGTGATAAGAATCTGAATAGATTATTGATATAGGACGTAATATACAATTAATGTAAAATATTAACCAATTCCACTCTCCATGTTTCAAAGTTGTAACATGGCCAAATTATCAGCTGCAGAGAAGATGAAACACAAGAGAGCCTTTGAAACAATCTGGAAAATATGATGCTGCTAAGGATAAGGATCTCAAAAGGAAGAGAGAAAGCACAGCAGTGAAGAAGAAAGTTATGACACCAGAGGAGAAACGGAAGTTAGGAAATGTGAATGTAAACGTGATAATGTAAAAAAACTGAAGATGCTCTTGGCAGCCTCAAAGTTAGGGGACGAGAGCCATCCACTTCCACTGTGGACCGATGTTTATGTTTCCCCATGTGAAAGACAAAACTTGGATTCTAAAGACTGATATTAAAGTAGAGTTTTTCATTAAATACCCAGGCGGCTTCAAAGGAATAACCCATTAAGTTGGTGTTTCTTTATGTTAATTGATCTGATCAATGCGGTCTCGGTTTCCGCTTTCCAAAACACAAGCAACGTTGCAATATTCTCTCATTGTTAATGTTGCCATTGTTCGTTTTCAGTTCTTCCCTCACTTTAATCAATTAACACGTATTATTGTTTACTGTAACTAAATCTAGCAATCTTGCGTTTCGCTCCATGTGGAGTTGATGAGTAGTTGTCCCAGCAGTCACAGGAGATTCTTAGATTTTTATTGGCTGAGGTAACTGACTGATTGGTGCAGTAAAAATGAAGAACATGGGTTGAGCTGTCGGCAAACGTTTCCTCCTAACAAAAGGAAGCCACCCGGCCATGCAATGAATAACTGAACTATATCAGCCCATTAGCAACACCAATTTGGAAAAGAGATCGCTACATTTTCACAATTCCAGTGGAAACAAATGCTTAAAATTATTCTTAATTAACAAGTCGACTTAAAAAAAGATTGATTGTTAGTACAGTAGAGCCTCGGTAATTCGAGCCCCGGTATTTCGAGGTTCCGTGTAATTCGAGCTGGTCTTAAGAAAATTAAAATTTTCCATAAAACTAGAGTAAAATCCCGTTTTTATAAGGTGTCCCCATGTAAGTTTTACGCACTTCCGAATGTGTTACATTTTGAGCTTTCTTTCAATTTTTCCATGTACAAAAATGCAGGTAAAACTGGATTTTCGTTCATAATACACAGAAATAACCTTGGCTTCAGACTGCTAATGGATTTTTATTACAGACTGACAGAAACCGTTAGGTTCGATCTTTCTTTGTCGGGACCTCGTGTCAATCAATTGTACAGTGCATACCATCCTTTCAGTAAAGAATACTGTATTGTTACAGTAATCCTTACTCAGCGACAATGGTAATTAAAAGTGTTTTCCTAGTAGCGCCGCTTTCCCGTTCCACTCCATTAAGGATCAGACACTTTGACTTAATCCTTAAAGGATGCCGATGTAGCAAATTGGAAATGGTTGACAATATATAGGCCTACATACAGGCGTAACAAAGGTATGTAGGCCTATTTATTTATTATTTAAACCAATATTGTGCTCATTAAACATTTATTTGCGATTTACCCACTGATTTAGTGATATTTCCATATAATCCGAGTTTTTGTAATTCGAGGTAGCCTCAGCCCCAATTAGCTCGAATTATCGGGGTTCTACTGTATCATTGTTATTTTTCATTTTCATTACTGAGGGAAAAAGTGTTGTAATTATGGGAAGGCCTATGTAGCAGAAGTATTTTTATTCTGAAATGATAAAATCTGTAGCCTACTTATTAAACTTTAATCGTTCAAAAATTATTTAATTCAGTTACGTAGTGTTGAGAAATAACTAAGAATGTGCATTTCAATAAGTAAAATTGCAAAATGTCCCATCTGTTACCATCATGTCCTGTCTGTTACCGTGGCTTTATTAATTGTGGCGTTCATCCTAGTTGGATTTAAGACATAAGAAAAATATGAAAAGAAGCCTAAGCACAATACCTACACCCGACATATTTATTTTAATTTAATGTTTACATGAAGAACAGAAAATAATTTATGTGTATCATAACTTCATAAACCATGTCATTTCCCTGTCCCGTCTGTTACTTCTCTTTAAGCGATTATAAATAAATTGTAAATTAAGATAAGCAATGTTATTAATTCATATAAAGTCAATACGAAGTGTATGCCGTAGTTCAGATGTTGCTTACAATGATTACAGAATTAAATGCTCCCGGCAAACAACATTAATCTTTCAAAAATGTGTATGTTTGTCCCGTCTGTTACCTCGGAGTGACCCATTTACAACATTACAGTTTTTACAATTATGTACAAACTAATCTATAACTTTGTATGTACAATAATAATTTTTTTATGAAGAAAATGTCAGATTTTAGGACATTTTTTATGATTATTAAGTCATTTTCTTTAAAATTTAGGGTCATTTTATAGGACATTTTTCAAACAATTTTAGGTCATCAGAATCCGGGCCCTGGTTGTTACCATGAATTACGTATTTTAAGGTAAGAGAATTACACGATGTATTCTTATATATTAACAAATTTCGCACCTAATTATAATCCTTGCACCTAGGGACACTTTTTCAACGTTTTGTTTCGTAAAAATTAAAATTGTAATGTCGAGGAGATAGGGCTGGTCCCGTGTATAGTATCAGTGTAAATGGTGAGAAAATACGACTGTCAACGTGTGTAAAAAGTGTAACAGAAATTGCATAATAAAACGGTAAAGCTCGCCATATTGGAAACTGCTACCATTACACAGAAGACTTGCGACTCCAAGGAGGTAGGGATACGACTATAGTGTACCATTGCCATAGAGATCATTAACAAAACTGATCACAAAAATCCCACAGTGCTACCAATGCAGAACAAGCCGATCATCCCAGACCTAGAATCTGTCAACATCGATAATACCACAAACAAGGAGGAAATATTTATCTTCCCGCCATGGTACAAGGAGATTGGGTCGAGCGAAGCAGTTGGATGTGACGGGCCATGTGGACGTTGGTACCACAGAGAATGTACCGGGATGGGAGTTGGATCCTTCAACAGCCTGAAATCCACAAAGTGCAGGCTACTATGGCTCTGCAAGGAGTGCATGGTACTGTTCGAAGAATGGCGTTCAGGGAGAGAGATGCCAAAAAGCAAGGAGAATTAGAAATGAGAGCAGCCTTGAATCAAACTGTTGTAGAAGAGTGCAGAACCTCATACTACCAGGAATTGAGAAAGAAAATGGACGTAATGAAAACTGCTTTGATGCAGAAAAGTCTCTCATTTTAAAAACCCAACTTCAACAATGGAAAACAAAAGAGGGAGAAATGGAGAAATAAGGCACCCCAAACCACAGAAATGCAGCACAACAAGACACAAGAAGGAAAAGAAAGACGCAGAAACTCAACTGGAGACGTAGTAGAAGAACGTTCCCTGAGATAACTCTCAGACTGATGGAGGCCTAGAACGAGACAAAAGAATGAAAGCCAGTGGTAACAAACACGAAGCTCAGAGATAAACACTTCAAAAACAATAGTGGCGACGAAGCGAAAATGTGTATTGAACTCCAAACCAGAAACCGCAACAAGGCATTCCATTTAGGTGTAACCTGATTTGTATGACAGGCTTAACAATGCAGCTTCCTTGCCAAAGTGTGTGATCTTTCAGGAGTTTCTATTTCGAAAGACATATTAAGAAGCCAGAGACAAGAATAGTGAAGGAAGAGACTGAGCTTTGTGAAGTGAACATCTTGCTATGGAATGTTGAAGGATTAAAGTGTGTTATTAATTCGGCACCTGAGGAGATCTTTGATGACTATGCTAGTGTCCTATTGGTGGAAACTTTTTTGGCTGTTAAACATTATACAATTCACAGAATGGCAGAGCAAGGACCTTTAGGTACACCAAAAGGAGGTTTAACATGTTTGTTAAATAAGTGGAGGGAAAGGAAATAGACATTAAATCCATATCTGGGATATTAATACAAGTAAGAATCAGCTTGAAAAATTTTATGTCATAACCGGGATTTGAACACGGATCTTCGGCTTAACGCGCCGATGCTCTACCATTGAGCTACCATGACAACATGCCAGTACGACATCAAATTCCTCAACTGATTCAGAAGACAAGGCAGACCACGGGAATTTGATGTCGTACTGGCATGTTGTCATGGTAGCTCAATGGTAGAGCATCGGCGCTTTAAGCCGAAGATCCGTGTTCAAATCCCGGTTATGACATAAAATTTTTCAAGCTGATTCTTACTTGTATGTTTGTTAAAACCAAAATTTGCACATTTTAGAGTAAGTCATGAAACTAACAATGTACTTGTGGTGAAAACCAAGTTGTGCATGTTAATATGTGTATAATTTCAACCGGACTTCGTCTCCCACCAAATCATCGATGAGATAAGTGCCACACTAAGCACTACAGAACGAAATGACAGTATTATACTAGCAGGAGACCTAAATTGTCAGATTGACACACCGTCACAGAAAACAAGAGAGATGATCATAACTTTCTTGGAAAAGGGACTTTCATGGTGAACAAGAAAGAGAGCTGAACATATAGCCTAGGCTATATGCGAAAACGGGCCTAGCACTATAGATCTAGTATTCACGAACAGTGGCAAAGTGAGAACAAAAGGACAGGAAGTGATACTAACGGTGCAGAAGAAACATCAATTAGTGAAAACTACTTTTCAAATAGGAAAGTACAAAAATCAGGGAGAACAGAAACTCCCAAGGGCATCAAGGAAGACTCTGCAAAAAATCTGCGAAAATAATAATCTCATGGTCTCACAAATGGATCTAGATGGCAACTTGGATGGAGCTGCTTCCACATTGGAAAAGCTACTGAAAGGGACTGACGTTCTGGAAACCCGAACAAGAAAGACAAAACTTGTTATCTAGCTAGGAAAACCACCCTGGAAGCCCTTCATAGAGCACTAGCATCTCAAAACAAACAGCATCTTCAGGAGTATGCTAGGAGGAGGAGAGAATACAAAGGTCTTGTTAGAGAAATGGAAACGCTACATCAGAAAGAACAAAAACTAATAGAGACAGCCCAACAAGATCCATATAAAGCTCTTTGCCCAAGACAGCCTAGGTATGGCAGGAGTATACCAATAGACTCGTGGGAAACACACCTGAGTGGATTACTACAAAACAGACACACTCGACGAAACAACAGCCAGAATGAGGATTTTGAGGATCAGCTGGAAATGGAAACAGAAATGTTTGAAGAAATAGAAGAGGTCGTAACAAAGACTAATGGCCGGTTCCACCGACAATCTTTAAATATACCCAAACGAAGACTTTAGTAACGCGCTATTACTGTATAACGTCTGCGTTAAGTGGACACTGTTCCACCAACACTTTTGTTGTTAAAATAAACACCCGTTCCAAACGCGCGTTAGAAGGCAGGCAATCTTGGTACACAAGCTTCTCATACATTCACTGTCGCTACTGCCAACATACAATGTTAAACCTGAGAACACACGACTAGTAATTTTCATATTACATCATTCAAAATTATAAATATGTTGAGTGAGTATTGTTTTTTTATATATCGAGATGCAAAAATTGAATGTTACATTGTTTCCATGCCCGATTCCTTCGCCATTCAAGGTCATTTTTCCATTGGCTACGTTGGCTGCTATGGTTCACAGTACAGCAGAAAATAAACATTAGTAGTAGAACGCAATTATTAATGTTATTTATTTTATTAATGCAGTATATTATACAATTTATGATGTTGCACTCGCACTATTAACCTATCATAACTTTATCATAATTTTTTAAGCTAACCTGTAATTCTTTCGATGCTATTGGTATCAAAAATGTATCAAACATAAAATGTGAATTGGGCCTAGGCTATACGCCTACTGCTGGTGTAATATTATTACAATTTATTATACCATATCATAAAATTATTGCAAACTATTACAATGTGATAAGTGCACAGCTCAGCTCTTACCTTAATTTTGTAGTCATAGGAGATAGAAAATGTCATTTTCCTGGATAAACACGGGAATAACACACACAAAAAACGATTTGACTTAGGCCTAATTTTTCTTCAATAACAATAAACACCGTGCACTCTTAATTTATTGAGAAGTTATCCAATAGAGATATATTAATCAATTTCACATTTCGTAAACCTACTAGTAATAATAAAAGCTAGAAAATGACAAATACACAGCGGCACTTTCGATGGCGTGTAGCCTAGGCGTAACTATGAGCGAAATACTTCGGAATACTGTTGTATGTCGTGCAACTACGAAAAACATTTTATTTTGTAACCACTCGCCTGCTTCAATGTTACAGTATAAACTGATCCTCTCGTCTGAGTGACTAGTTTGTCTTGTGGAATGTGAGAAAACACCAGATCCTGCTTTTGTGTTCATGCTGAGGGTCACATTCTGCTAGGCTACCTGACTGCTCTACCCTAGCAAAGAAAATAAATGAATCACTCCCTTGTATTCATGTTATTCTTCAGAAACTATAATTAATGCATTAATGTACTGGGTTTATTGTTTAATGTGGATAATATTGCATATTGTAGCATGCAACCACATTCGGCCATCTTGTTTCCAAGCAAACGCGAGATTTAACGCAAGGAATTTCTGTCTTTAAGTTAACGCAAGTATTAACGGGCGTGATGGACTAATCAGGCTCGGTGGAACCTAAACATGGTACAAGCAGGAGAAAACGACGCGTTTTAGCCGTAACGAAGGTCGGTGGAACTCGCCATATGAGTAATAAGGCTTGGGTCCAAATTAGATTTTCTATGAAAACATTAAAATTGCATTACCAGTACTGGGAAGAGCAATTACTTCTGCCATGAATGAGTGTATGAGACAGGGCACTATTCCGCACCAATGGTGGAAGTCAGTAATCAAAATGTTGTACAGAGGGAAAGGAAGTGTCAAAGACCTAAACGCATATAGGCTAGGGGTATGTGCTTCAATGCACACTGTTTAAAATATTAACGTCACTCTTATGTAAGCGTACACTCAGTGAAGTTGATGATAAACTACCGGTAGCCCAGTTTGGCTTTAGAAGGGGAAGGAGTACTAGAGACAGCATTGGCAGTCACAAAGGGCAAGCTACATGCAATCTTTATTGACGTCTCGAAAGCCTTTGACTCCATCAGCAGGAAAGTCCTAGTTGAGAAACTGGATAGCCTAGTAAGCGGAAACGTTCTCACAAAGCGTCTCATCAGAAATATTTTAGCTTCAAATTACATAGAAATCAGTGATGGACTTGTGTCGTCAAGACTAATTGAGCAGACAACCAGGGTGCTACAAGGCGACCCTCTAAGCCCTGCACTTTTTATCATAGCTACGGCTGATATGCAAAGATTATCCAGAAAGAGTCACTCAGTATATGTATGCGGATGACATGGTGTTAGCCTCAGAGTCTCAAGAGGAGCTTCAGAAAGCACTTGATCTGGTGACGAAATGGATAGAAGAAAACGAGCTAGCTCTAAACGAAGAAAAGACTGTAACTATGACATTTAGAAAGGGAGGAAAAGCGGCAACGTTATATATAGAGGTAAAGACCCTTAAAAAGCGTATCAGACTTTAAATATCTATGTGTTACTTTTCAAACCACTGGGAATGTATTCACCCGTCACATTAACAACCGAGTAATTGCTGGAATTAGAGCAATGACATAAAGCATCTAAATAGGCTATCCATTGAAACTGCACTGAAGCAGAAACTGCACTAGAAACTATTTGGCCACATCTGAAATTGAATAATCTAGACCAGAAGGAAAGATTGAAGGCATTATTTTTAAAGAAAATTTTGTGTGTTTCAAAATTCACCCACTCAACGACTGGCGTATGAACTGACCGGGGAGTTATTCTTCATCGAAGAGCTCCTTTTCAGGCTACTGCTGCCTTCCACTCCTGGACATGAACAATTACTGGAGAGGTTAAAGTTGAAGAAGAGAAAGATATGGAATGATTACTACAGTACAGACGCTATGACCAATGACGAATGGAAGAAAGGGACTGTGAACTTAGACATATCGTCATGCCTTTTGCTGTGCATGGTTTTCATTATAGGATTCGCAGAGTCAAGAAGTTTCATCAGCCAGACACAAAGTGTATATGCGAACAATGTGAAAGGCAGTGTGAGAGATACCATGTGATGTACTGTGCGCTTAGAAATGAATCTCTGACATCCTTCTGTGGCGAGGACTAACAGTGTACACTGCCCATTGGGTGCAATTTCCTTTTTTTTTTTTTTTTTTTTTTTTTCCAATTCAAAGAGGTAGGTAGGGTGAAGAGGAGGTGAAAGGAAGAGAGTGAGGAGACGGGAAAGGAAGAGAAGAAGAGAATAAAGGAGGGCAAAGTCACAATGTAGGGGGCCCTCTTCGCGATGTGCACAGGTTTCCATGGACGGGTGATGTTTTTTGCTTTCCAGCGAGGCAGGTTGACCAACATTATCAGTAAAATGGCAGGTGCACTGTGTGTGGGCTGAACATTACTTTCACTAGTTTTATTCTGGAATTTCAAAATGAATTACGTGCATTAAGTACTTTCTATAAAAACCATGTACTTTTAAGTACTACTAGACCTTGTGGAAGAAGTGCCCGGGACACTAATCTGTGTATTGAGAATGACTATCCCACTCATACGCCGCATGTTTGATATTGACCAATAACGTTTAGCAATTCCTCGGATATAGACCAATCATGGCCGTTTATCTTCCAATATTCTTGTAGGAATCGCGAGGATGGTGTTTGACCGTGATAAAACAGTCTCCTCGTAACTGGAGACGCAAGTATCAGTGTGCAGTGATTAATAGTCACTGCTGCCACTAAGCGGCGTGAAATCAGATTATTTTATGCAACATAACTTGTTTGGAAATTGAAATAATAGAAATGTACATTGATTAAGAACACAATTTTGATTCGGTGCAAGCCAGTTTGTGTGCTTTTACTCAGTTCTGCTATTAGCTTACCCGAATGAAGTTAACTATGCACAATTGGTAGTGCTGAATATACCATGGTAGATCGAATCGATACATGGATGGTTGATTCACAGTATGCTGTGATCTCACAACTGTTAAGTTTTGTTTTTATACAACAAAGCACGAAAGTAATTATTATTTGTATAATCCGTTACATTTTATTCATGGAATAGTCTTAATAAATCCAACTCGAGTTGACGAGTTGCATTAGATAAATACGCTCCTGCTGCACAGTCGCAAATCTATCGATAAACTCGTCAACTCTCGTGGGATTACCTATGATAAAATCTTCTTTCGTTGTTGCAAACGTATTGGCGGGAACAGGTGTAATTGGGAAGTGAGTGGTAGGAAATACACATTTTACAAAAAATCAAGACTTTCATTATAGGCTATGACATTGGGTGATTTGTGATCTTATGGTGCAATGTACCCAAACCCAGAATAAAGTTTATCAGACAAGAGTTGGGGATTGCAAAGAATAGTGTCACTGACTAGAGCTCTTTTTGTCGTGAGGTATGTGAACATTGGGTACGAACGCACGGCAATCGGATTGGAGGGCCAGGTGTGATCGTAGATAGATGAGAGTAAGTTTGGGAAGAACAAGAATCATTGAGGAAGAATCAACCAAGGACAGTGGATGTACTGGGGAGGGGGGGGGGAGTAGAGAGGGACAATTTTTGTAACTTTTTTGTTCTGCCGGTGGAGAGGAGAGACAAGGACACATTGCTCAATGTGATAACTCAGTGGATTCTGCCCAGCACCATAATTATATCCGACTGCTGGAAGTCGTATGATTGCCTCTAGGATGAAGGGTTCGTTCATCTTCGAGTCAATCATTTGCTACAATGCCCTTGAAGTGGTGATGTGCATAGGGATAACATACGTCAAATTCCTGATAATCAGCCACCTGTGCACACTCAAAATATCAAAAATAGGTGGTCTCACATCAAGCATGGTAGTAATTCAATGACTGGTAGGGTTGGGGTAAAGGGGCATTTCAGAGGTTACTTGGCAGAATTCACGTTTAAAAGCAATCACCCCTTGGACCAGAGAGTGCATCTTTTTTTCGGGCTGCTGCTTCATTGTATCCACCTCTTCATTAAAGGTAAGTACTGCTAACAAGATTCCACATTAGTGGCAGTTAGGTTAGGAACAGTGTTATTAATAATTACTGACAGATTCTGTTAGGTTAGGACTAGGGGGAAAATAGTATTATGCGCCACTCTCTAACGGGACCCACATAGAAAGAAGGGGTTTTGGGTGGAGAGACATCTAGCGGCGGCATTTGTACTAGCAGCGAGGGTAGTGTTGGTGGAAGGGAAGTTTCCTGCATCAATTAAGCCATATTTTATGTAATAATACGGCGTTTTTTAAAATTGTGAAATATTATGTATGGTACAAGGTATTTTTTATTGTGAAATAGCCTATTTTGTGGTAAGGGTCATTTTTATAATTGTGAACTATTATGTGGAGGTGCAAGGGTCTAGTGGCCAGGTGAGGAAGCGTGAGGGGTAGCGGCCAGGCGGGGAAGTGGCCACACCGAGTGGAAGGGGGACTCAGTTGTGGCGCATACTACTAACTTGCCAAAGGTCCCGGAACAGTCATATTAATTTAGTAGGGCATTCTCAATTCTCCCAAAATTCTAGTTTAGTGGCAGTTAGGTTAGGGACGGTGTTACTAATTAGTGACAGGTTCTTTTAGGTTATGAACAGTAGGGTGTTCTGAATTCTCCCTTTTCGTAAATGTGCCATATTGCATACCCCACAAGGTTCGTTATATTGGTACACCTGCTTCCCAGAATTCTACGTGGTCTACTGGTGAGTCGTCACACCTGTAACTTCCAAACAAGAGTTTCTTCATCATACGGACATAAAGGCTGAATTCATGGCACTTTTCGCTAGATCGTGCTATAAAAGAAAATGTAACTTTTAGGGTGGGTGGGTCGGACACAATTACTCGAGGCAACATCTCCTCTCCAGAGAACAATCTATAACAAAACGTGTGATATTAGGTGTTTCATGACTAGGGCCCGGATTTGTATGTAAAACAATGTTTTTTTCCCCCTGATGCATATTCCTAAAACAAAATTTAATATCCAAATCGAGGTCCAACAAATGCAAATTCCAAATTTTATTTCACATAAAAACACATATTTTACAAAAAAAATTATGTGAATAAGTATTTTTGATATCTTCTCCATAAATACATATTTTAGTAGGCTACTTTCCCAGATTTTTTATGTAATTCTTTTCCTGATGCTCATATCAAGGTCCGACAAACGCAAATTCCAAATTTTATTTTACATAAAAACACATGTTTTACACAAAAATTATGTGAATAAATATTTTCAATATATTCTCCATAAATAAATATTTCAGTACTTTTCCTCATTATCTTTTAACATTTTACAAAAAAAAAAATTGTATCTCGAAAGAATTCAATACAAATGCTTCACTTGCAATGAGGTGAGAGTGCTTCAAATTGCTTATCGGGGAAGAACAGAGCCAATCTCAACACTGCGTCATACAGTGAGTGACCTCATGTCAAAATGTGCGTGTTTGTTTTCTTCTTCTGTAAACAGTGACTCAATGCAGTCGGTAGCCGGTATTTTTGCCCTGTTTGTAATTTAGAATCAGATCACTTAACACATTCGCTACCGTGCACGCCATTTGGCCTCCACTTCCCTCCCGTCCACGCCAGCTGGCGTTTAAGCGCCCGTGCCAATTTTTTTGTATATTTCTTCAAGGAAATGGTGAAGGTCGTAGTTTCCATTTACGGCAAAGATAGGGGGGTGAATACACTTGCTAGTTTCCATTTAAGGCAATAGATGGTGGGTGAATACACTTGCAGGATTTACAGAAACCCTAAAATTATGTCGTTGACCTCCTGACAACAAAAGAATTCCATGTGCTTTTGAAGACCAGTTTCGCATTGCCGGTCAGTAGCGTGAAGAATGGCTAGCATTAGGCTTAGTGGTAATTCCGTGTGAAGTGACAAAAGAGATAAATGTGATTATAGGCATAGGCCATTATCAGGTGAAGAGATAGACGAATTATTATTCAACAATGATTGTGGTGTTGAATTAATCCCGTCTGCTGCAGCTCCGCGGCCACTCAACAAACACAGAAGTCTTCCTGAAAGTATGTAAAATTTTTATTCAATAATTTCATATAGTTTTCAAGAAAAACTGAAAATGCCGAGGTACTGTAAATTCATGTGTATGTTTAAATGGCCATTTAAAAATCCCTGGGCTGGGGCATTTAAAGAGCTGGCAGGTAGTCAGTAGCGAATGTGTTAAGAGAGCAGTTGCTTTATTTTGTGAAGTGTACCTGTGTGAATTAAGAATGCTTAAAGTGAAATCGTGTGTCTGCGAGCATCTGCAGCAGTACGTTTTAGAGTTTAAAAACACTTTTACCACCGATGGTAAAATATTATTTTGCCAGCCATGTGCGAAATTGGTAGGTGCAGACCAACGATCCCAGGTATTACAACATATGTCAGGAAATAAGCACATCGCAGCTGCATCGCATGTTTCATCGAGACAATTTCTTATTGGAGAAGCAACGCTATCCTCATCTTCCAACATTCCAAAACATTCGGATTATTATTTAGATTTATGTAACGCCTTTCTTTCAGCAGACATCCCCCTTTATAAGGTGAACAATCCCGAGCTCAGAAAGTTTCTTACTAAATATACGAACCTAACTCCTCCTGATGAGTCGACATTAAGGAAAAATTATCTTCCAAGTGCTACAACGAAACATTATAAAACATTAGGTCCATATGTGAAAATAAAAAAATCTGGTTAAGTATTGACGAAACTACAGATGCCAATGGTCAAAAAGTGGGAAATGTAATAGTAGGTGCACTTAAAAATGACGAAATCATTTCCAAGCAATTTTTCTTGCTTGCCTGTAAAGAAATGCCAGCCGCAAATCATGTAACAATAGCTAGGCTATTTAATCAATCGCTGGAGATCTTGTGGCCGAATGGTATGAAATATGACAATGTATTGCTTTTGCTTACAGACTCTGCGGCATATATAAATAAAGCTGCTGAAGGTCTTTGTGTAAGTTACCCTAACATGATTCATGTAACATGTGTCGTTCACGCCCTCCATAGATTGTGTGAAACAATCCGATCCATTTATCCTAATGTGGACAAGTTAGTGTCAAACGGGAAAAAAGTCTTTGTAAAATCACAATCACGGATTGATCTTTTCAAAAAAATAAATCCTGATCTTCCATTGCCTCCTACACCTGTAGTCACGCGTTGGGGCACCTGGCTGAGTGCAGTGTTGTATTATGCAGATCATTATGAAGCATTTGCATCTGTAGTAAGTGAACTGGACAAAGACGATGCCTCTGCAATTGAGATTACTCAGAATTTAATATGTGATACTACTTTAAAATGTGACTTGGCTTTCATATCAGCTAATTTCGGCTTCTTGATTCACTCAATAAAGAAACTGGAAACTTCTGTAGATTTAATGAGTAATTCGGTTAAAGAATTACACTATGTTGAAAGGCAACTTAACACTATCTCAGGTTCGAAAATAGAAGTTCTAAGAAGATAATTTAAAGGTATGTTTGAGAAAAATGGTGGCTACCAAACCCTCTGCAAAGTCGCTCAAGTTTTGGAAGGACAAAACATAAGCGAACTTGATGGTGTGTGTGTTAGTGATATACCCCTCTTCAAATATGCAAGGTTAACATCGTGTGATGTAGAACGTTCCTTTTCTCAATATAAGGCATTATTCTCGGATAATAGGCAAGGATTTGTGATCCATAATCTGGAGATGACATTTGTTGTGCACTGCAACTCCAGTCAGCATTTTACATCTGATGTTTAGCTGCAATTGGTGAGTTTCAATATAATTTGTTCTAGTAACTTACGAACATTCTGGTGTTTTTGTTTCGTTTTTTATAAAATATTTTTTTTTTTAGTTTTAGCACATATTTTTAACATTTTTAGTATATAAAAAATGAATATTTTAAAGTTTTTTAGCACATAAAAATCCGGGCCCTAGCCTATTCATGACAAGAAAATTTGTTTTGAAAGTGGGGCCCCTACAATGCGATTTTACCTAAAGGAGAAATCTCCAAATATTTTTTCAGTTTCACCAGTTTACACGTAGACTGTGCTAACGTCGCCGCTAGTAGTTCAAATTTCACCACTAGATGTCTCCCCCACCCAAAGCCCCTTCTTTCCAGGCAGGTCTTGTTAGAGAGTAGGAGTGGGGGACTCGTACGTGGGATAAAATACTTTTCCCCAAACATATGGTGCTTATAACTGGAATCTATAGGTTCTTAAGAATAAAATAACATCAAATTTGACTGTTTTCTGTGCTTTTAAAATTAAAATATCACGAACAGTTGTGTGCTAGGTACATTGTAGGGGGCCCACTTTCTAAACCAATTTTCTTGTCATAAAACACCTAATATCACACGTATTTTGTTATAGATTATTCTCTGGAGAGGAGAAGTTGCCTCGACGAATGATTTTGTCCCACCTGCCTGCCCTAAAGTAACACTTTCTTTTATAAGACGATCCAGCGAAAAGTGCCGTAAATTCTGCCATATTTTTATGTCCGTATGATGAAGAAACTTGTCATTGGTTGTTACAGGTGTGATGTCTCACCAGCAGACCAGATAGAATTCTGGGAAATAGGTTCACCAACCTAACAGAACCTGTCACTAATTACTAATTTTGGGAGAATTCAGAATGCCCTACTAAATTAAAATGACTGTTCAATAACTTAACAGAACCTGTCACTAATTAGTAACACCGTTCCTAACCCAACTGCCACTAAACTAGAATTTCGCGAGTTTTCAGCAATGTACAAGAAGCGTCATGTTGGTCAACGTGCCTTGCTAGAAAACAAAAAATATCACCCGTCCGTGGAAACCTGTGCTTATCGTGAGGTGGGCCCCCCTAAACTGCGACTTTGCCGAGTGCTATACTATCCTCGTGCACAGTAGGCCTACAGTATAACATATAGCAACAGTGAGCTGCATTACCAGCATTGAGCAGCTTGTGAGGGAAAAGGCAGAAGGCCGGGCGACGTGAAGATGCAGCTGGAAGGTATGGCAACATGCAGTGGAGAGTCGGCCTTGAGAGCCAAGGTGTATTTTTTCCCAAGAGTCTTGTACTCCCCAAACAGGCTGTAATACCTTATAGTATATATAGAATCTATAGGTTCTAAAGAATACATGGGTCAACATTAAATGTGGAGGACTGCTTTCTGTGTTTCCAAAACCAAAATCTCACATCCAGCAGAGTGCTGAACTGTCCTCCACTTCTGCATGACACCAATGTTGGTTGTAGCATTGAAATACAATGAGCATCACTACTATTTCTAAATTTGAACAGATTGCCAGAGGACGAGCTCGGGAAGAAAGCTAAAAGTGCACCTGCAGAAGCAAGGTTTTACTTCGCCATATTGGAAACTGTTGATTTGGCCTCTGAGATTAGCGGTCTGTAGGAAACACAGCCACAGATGCCGAGAGAAGAGCAAAGAGCAGAGTCTCTGAACGTCGACAATGAAAAGCTGTGCATATGCCCCATATGTAATAAGAAGGTCGAAGAAAACGACACAGCAGTGGCATGCAACGGGATGTCAGACCTGATATCATCAAGCATGCAAGGAGCTACAGCTAGGGCAATTTAACGCTCTCAGATCGACCCCTAAAAGGAAGTCAAAGTTACCATGGCCGTGTGAAGGATGTGAAGAGGATTTCGCCCTTTACAAGGCCGGAAGGAATGTGCAAAAGGAAATCAAAGACATAAGGCTGGAGATGAACAAAAGATTGGACGAGATGGCGAACACAATCAACAAACTGATTACAGAGAAAGGGGCGGAGAAACAAGAATCTTTGCCTACAGTTATAGTAAGCCCAGGAGCATAGGCAAACTCGTAATGTAGGAAGGCGGGAGAAAAAGACCTATGAACTTTGAATTGCTGAAGAAAAAATACCAGAGGAAGTGAGTGAGACAAAATAATACAGAGGAGGAGGTAATAAAAGATGTGGGATTTTGGAGGAGGAAGGAGACTCAGATCCTGGCTGGTCAGAAGTGCTAAAAAGAAGACCCAAACAGAAACAATAACTGAGTATCATAGGAATGATGCCTCACACAGATGCAGAATTAAGTGCGGGGAAAAGATATGCCTGGCTCTACAAGGGACAGAGGTGTACAAATCTCGATTTTAGCTTGCCCAAACCCGCTTGAACGCCAGGCAAGCAAGTTGCCAGCGTCATAGCTAGGAAGCAGGCAGGTTTCTTTAAGCCCGATGGTCAGGTCAAACCCAGCCTAGGCAAGTCAGAATAAGCTTGCGACATTCCTATCAGCTAAACAACTGTAGTTGCTGAGTGTAGGTAATACTTTCTTGCTTTTCTACATGCTGGTAGAAGAAATTCACCATGCAGATAAATAAAAGGTGGATAAAGTATTAAAAATCGTTTTAGCGTCTTAACACAATTATTATTTTTATTATTAGGTAGATTTCGAAGAAAAATCTACCTAATGACTTTCAAAAAATTCGTTCATATCGTTACGTTTCATGCCTCCCTAAGTACGAAACCACTGCCTGTTAAAAAAATTGTGATATTTATATTTATATACAGTATATGTATATGTATATATATATATGCATATAGGCCTATATCTTTACACGCTAGCGGCCGTAATTTTCAAGATATTTGAATCAAATTTTATTATGTTATTTCTAGGCCCAATAGTTCAGACAAGTTCGTTAATGAGCAAAATTGGCCTAAGGGGGTGGTCGGGGGAGGGGGTTGAAATTTTAAAACATTTATATCTCGGCCCCTATGAAGTATAGAGGGAAACTTTGATTGAATAAATTAGAGTACTCCTTATGGAGTTCACAGTGACACCAACGATTCGGGGGTTTTGGGAGTAAGAGTGGGGGTGGGGGTGTGGGTATGGGGATGGAAATTCGAAATTTTCGAAACTACGTCTTGTGGGGTATCGTTGAAAAGCTCTTGATGAGTACTCTACAAATCAATAACTAGTTTCTTGATAGTTCTCATATAAGGCGAGATTTGAATGTTTTAAAAAGTTCTCTTTCCTCTTTTTTGCAGTTATTATTGCGGGTTTGTCATGCTAAGGCTAAAGAAGAAGAGTGCTACGCAGCGACAGTAAATTAAAACAAAAGCACTTCGAAATCTACCTCAGCTTGTAGGCTTGCCTAAAGGGATTTTTGTTATTGTTATTAATGATTTTATGATGTTTTCTCGAAAATGTTTGAAAATTTTTCCCATGCCGGACTAGTACTTTTGTTCATTGATAATTAATTAAAACTGTCCACATTTTAGTTTCTCCTCGGCTTCCTTCAGGGTAAAATTCTCGAAACATCTGAAGTTCCTCAACTACGTAACTGCACGACTTACCAGTGCACTGCTATACCCAGTTTCATATTCTTTCCGCCAGGCCTTGCAGTTTCCTTAGGTCCTGAGCAACCCACCAAGTTATGAAGAGCTTATGACTCATAGCGACAGTATTTCTTATCATCGTTGTAATCTGGCTTGCTTTCAAGTCAAGCAAGTTAAAAGCTGTGACTGGTTGCAGAATTTCAAAGGGGCAGGCAAGCTAAAATCAGAATATGTACACCTCTAACATGGGAGAGGCCCACCAAAGTACGACCAAGGAAAATGTAACAAGGCATCTGGAGAAACAGGGGATAACAGAAATCATAGACTGTGAAGAGCTCAACTCTAGAGGACATTACCATGCATTCAAAGTTGGTGTACCATACAATGAACTGAAAAGGGCAAACAATCCGGAGTTCTGGCCAGAGGGGATATTGATTAGACAGTATCTTTTTCGAAACAGACGCACAGGAGTTCACTTTGATAACTAATTCGCCAAAGCAGCCAGCGCATTCCCTGACAGAAATCAAATGCATGACATGGAACATAGAGGGACTGAAGAATGCAGTAAGCTATTTATCACAGGACTTGTTCATTGATTTTGGTGAAATAATATTAACCGAAACTTTCTTGACAGAACCCTGGTCAATGTCAAACTTATATGCCATTCATAGCTATGTGGAACAGGGGCCGATAAGACGCCCAAAGCAAGGTGTCTCTATCTTACTGAGCCCGAAAATGGTTCCCTTTAAGCTAATACACAAAACGAGCAATGTTCTTGGAATTAAAACTAAACACGGAACATTTATAGGAGCTTACTTTCAGCCTGAACTGAATGCAATAGACATTATAGAAAGCCTTGCAGCACGGTAATACCTGTAGTACCTAAAACTGAGCACCTAATGATAGGGGGAGACCTGAATTGCAGAACTGACCACCCCTCAGGGAAATCAAGGGCAGTATTATCATACTTAGAAGAGGAGGGACTCTCACTTCTAAGTAACGTAAAAGAGGCAACGTATATATGTCACAATGGCTGCAGCGGTACAGGCAGTAGACCTACTAACAAAATCTACAGTTTGGAACCATAGATTTCAATTGAACCTGACTTCCCACATAGAAATTGAAAATATAATCAAGTCTCTCAAAAGTAAAAGCTCGTCTGGATGGGATGAGATAAGTAATAAGCTATTAAAAAGCTGCTCATCGGAACTCAGTAAACCTCTTAGTCACATATGCAATTGTTCATTAGAAAATGGAATATTTCCAGAAAGACTTAAGCATGCTATTGTTAAGCCCCTCTTTAAAAAAGGTGACAAAAATCTACCATCAAATTACAGACCTATATCACTCTTAACCTCATTTTCAAAAGTTTTTGAAAAAGTCATGTACAACCGCATAATACACTATCTTAATTTGAATGACATTCTTACTTCATCTCAGTTTGGATTTAGAAGTGGCATGTCCACTGAGAATGCTACATTTCAACTTACTACAGAAATATTGGAAGCGTTAGATAAAAAGAAATATGCTCTGGGAATTTTCTGCGACTTAGCTAAAGCATTTGACTGTATAAATCATGAAATATTACTTCAAAAATTGGATCATTATGGGTTCGATAATTTAACACTTAAGTGGTTCAAATCATATCTTTCTGATAGAACTCAAAAGGTAATAATAAATGGAAATGAATCTAACCTAGGGATTGTTAAGAATGGGGTACCTCAGGGATCAATACTGGGACCTTTGCTCTTTTTAATTTTCATTAATGACTTGCCCTATAAATTAAGTGACGAATCAAAGGTATTGCTCTTCGCAGATGATACTAGTGTACTTGTAACAGGAACGTCACAAGAACATTTATCAAGAATAGCTACAAAGGCTTCTCACGAGTTAAACACATGGTTTCTAACTAATAAAATGACACTTAATATTGATAAGACCCATTTTATACAATTTAGGACAAAAAACAGATGTATCTCAAATCTTGAAATTAATTATGGAACACAAATCATACAAGAAATTAGCAATGTAAAATTTTTAGGACTGCAAATTGACCAAAATCTTGACTGGAAAACACACATAGAAATGATAAGTCCAAAACTGAGTTCAGCATGCTTTGCTTTAAGAATTTTGAATAATATATTAAAACAGGATGCATTACTTATGGTATATTTTGCATATTTTCACTCGGTAATGAGGTACGGGATCATTTTCTGGGGCAACTCTACCCATAGGGAGAAAATATTTAGATTTCAAAAGCGGGCAATAAGAATAATATGTGGAAAGAAAAAAAGGGAATCTTGTAAACCGCTGTTTGAAAAATTAAGAGTCCTCACTCTTACAGGGGAGTATATATACTCTGTTATGTGTTTTGTAGTGAATAATATTGATAAATTTCAAACTAATTTTAGTGTACATGGACGTACTACCAGAAACATGAATGATCTACACAGACCAAATAACTCGTTAAAACTCTTTCAGAAGGGTGCGTATTATTCTGCAGTACAGATATATAACAAGCTTCCAAACAACATTAAATTATTATGTATTCAAAGAAAGATCAAACCTTTCAAAACAGCTGTCAAGGAATTTTTAATAACTCACACCTTCTACAATTTGGAGGAATATTTCCAGCTTGGATAAATTTGGCAGCTTGCAGTTTCTGTAGACCTATATTATTGTTATAACATGCATGTATTTTTTGATCTGACGTGTTCTATATCCTTGAGCCCCGCTCAACACAGGATCTACAGGACGAGATATCTACATCTACATCTCATAACTAGAGACCGGATTTTAAAGGGAATTCCTTTTTTTATATTTCATCACAGGACGTGATAAAATTGAACAGGACATTACTGAGTAAATTTCAACTGCAAATGACCTGGTTTTAACGTCCCTTTTTTTTCCCTTTTATAGGCTTATTTCCCTTTTTTTTAGGAACTTTCCCTTTTTAGTACCTTTTTTGCTAATTTATTTTGAAAAATTCGTAAATTACCCAGTATTTGGTAATATGAAAACATTAAACATTGTTTTCATTGATTCACCATTGAAAAAATAATTCCTCCCAGCAGAATAGAGCGTTACAGGGAAATCACAGGCTTGCCATTGCCTAAGTTTCCCATTATAACAAGGTGGGGAACATGGATTTCGTGTGCTATTTTCCTCTGTGAGGATTTCAACAAGATCCAAAAATTTCTTCAGTCATTAGATGTTACAGAATCAGCAGCTGTAGAGCAAGCAAAGGCTTTACATAAAACAAACATGTATCTCTCTGCTGAATTTTTACACTCTCTTACTTTTATATCCCTTTTTTTCGCAGCTTTTTTGGCAATAATTTTCCCTTTTTTCCCCACCTTTTTTTGACAATAATTTTCCCTTTTTTCGTCCTTTTTTGGGTGAAAATTTTCCCTTTAAAATCCGGTCTCTATTCATAACATGAAAAAAGTTAGTTCCTATGCTGCAAAAACAAACAGTAGGATCATAGTGAGAAAACATATTCCTGTGGAGTTATCTTTAGTTCTGCATACAGGACATCAAAGGCATATACAGAATAGTGAGACCATAAGTAGACTAATCAACCCAGGTGAAATAAAGTCACATGAACAAACGATCCCAGCAATTGTGGCAAAGATTGAAAGTGGCGACATAAATAAAGCAGCAGAGGAAATAGAAACAATGATAAAAGAATCAGCCATACCCAAGAAAAACTACTCCAGAAAAGCAAAACTCTGGTTTGATTGTAAGTGTTATAATGCCAGGAGAGAGTCACTAGATGCCTTGCATAGATTCAAATGCCAAAAGACAGAAGATGCTCGTAACGAGTACTCAAGAAAAAGGGTGCAATACAACAACATTATCAAAGAAGAAAAATGGAAACACCTCAAGGAGGAAGAAAAAAAGATTCTCAAGAAAGCCAAAGAAGAACCTTTCAGTAGATTAAAATAGAGACCTCCAACTTTCCCAAGAGACATCTCAATGGACGTGTGGGAAAAGCATTTCAGTGCAGTGCTGCAAGCCAAGGAAACTAGGAAGGAACTTAGGTCAACAGAACAGGTCATGGTAGAGGACACCGACCTATTCAAAACGGATGAGATTGAACGAACCGTCAAACAATGCAAAGAGAAGAAAGCCAGTGGACCCGATGGCATTTTCTACGAGCATATAAAAGCAAGCTGGCCATTGCTGGGAAATGCAATCACCAGTCTTCTGAATCAGAGTATTCTGAAAGGAACCGTCCCCGAGAGGTGGAGGGATGCCACACTCAAGATCCTATACAAAGGGAAAGGGGACACTGGAGACCTGAACTCGTATAGAGGGATTGCACTGGAGTGCGTTCTTCAGAAGATACTAACAAAGCAAATAGCAAGCAGACTCTTAATAGCAACGAACGAGAAAATACCAGAAGAGCAGTTTGGTTTCCGTCCAGGGAGATCAACGCTCCAAGCAGTCAGGTGCCTGCACGAGGTTGTCATGGAGACTCTACGGGGGAAGCTATATGCAGTATTTGTAGATTTCAGAAAGGCCTTCGACTCCATAGACAGAACACAAATACTGGGCAAACTTCGTGACAAAGGGGCTAAACCCTACATGATAAGGCTAATTGGAAGCATTTTATCAAGGAACTACATCACAGTCAACGACAGCATAGCCAGCTCCAATCCAGTATTGCAGACGGTGGGGGTGCCACAGGGAGACCCCATCACCCCTTTACTGTCCAATATTGCAACACACGATGTGACGAGAGAGATAAAAACAGAGCATGTCAAAAGTTATATCTATGCCGATGACATGGCCATGATCTCCACAAGGAAAGATAACCTTCAGGAAGCATTGGACAAGCTAGCGAAATGGGCAGAAGATAACGACCTCTCAATAAATGAAAAAGAAGACAGTGTCAATGGTGTTCAAGAAAGGGGGAAGACCAGCCAAGGAAGACAGTTTCCTTTTGAACAATGCAAAACATGGCTCTGTCACAGCCTACAAATATCTTGGTGTCACGCTCCAATCTCATGGAAGCTCTTTTGCAACCCACACACAAGAAAGATCGATAGCAGCTACTACTGCAATGAACGACATACCTTATCTAAACCAGTTATCGATAGAGATAGCCAAAAAACTATTCTCAGCCAAGATAACACCAATAGCAACCTACGGCTTAGAGTTAACTTGAGAACCTCTCAGTTGGAGACTTAAAAAAACTAGAACAAGTGAAGGCGACTTATTGGAAAAGAGTACTGTGCGTACCAAAACCTCATTTTCAAAAGTTTTTGAAAAAGTTATGTACAACCACATAATACACTGTCTTAATTTGAAAGACATTCTTACTTCATCTCAGTTTGGATTTAGAAGTGGCATGTCCACTGAGAATGCTACATTTCAACTTATTGCTCTTTTTAATTTTCATTAATGACTTGCGATATAACTTAAGTGACGAATCAAAGGTATTGATCTTCGCAGATGATACTAGTGTACTTGTAACAGGAATGTCACAAGAACGTTTATCAAGAATAGCTACAAAGGCTTTTCACGAGTTAAACACATGGTTTCTAGCTAATAAAATGACACTTAATAGTGATAAGACCCATTTTATACAACATCAGTTTTTTACAGATGTATCTCAAATCTTGAAATTAATTATGAAACACAAATCATAAAAGAAATTAGCAATGTAAAATTTTTAGGACTACAAATTGACCAAAATCTTGACTGGAAGACACACATAGAAATGATAAGTCCAAAACTGAGTTCAGCATGTTTTGCTTTACGAATTTTGAATAATGTATTACAACAGGATGCATTACTTATGGTATATTTTGCATATTTCCACTCGGTAATGAGGTACGGAATCATATTCTGGGGCAACTCTTCCCATAGGAAGAAAATATTTAGATTACAAAAACGGGCAATAAGAATAATATGTGAAAGAAAAAAAGGGAATTTTGTAAACTGCTATTTGAAAAATTAAAAGTCCTCACTCTTACATGGGAGTATATAGCCTATATTCTGTTATGTGTTATATAGTAGGGCCTACAGTGAGTCTCAGCCAGATTGCACCCGTTTGCCACGCGCCGTGCTTCTCTTGTGATGACTCAACACTACCCATGTCGCGGCCAGCTGTGTCCCCGCAGATAAGTAAACAATTCCTGCATAGCCTGCAGTTGAGCATTGTTCTCGTGTTGTACAGACGTGAAAGTGTTATTCTGTAGTTGTCACAACTAAAAGAAAACATTAGAATAGAGATAAACTCAATAATAACGGAAGAACAATTAATGCGTATTATATTCAATTGAAAATTATTTATGGTCCTATTCTTTCCACTATGATTTTATTAAAAAATAATATAATACAAACAATAATACTTATTTACAATAGTGGATAAAACAATCCCCTCCAACACACAACGTTTCAACCTGCCCTCCAGGCCTTTCTCAAGTGTACTGAATTGAAAAAATCATAAACAAACTTTTTGTTACTATTGTTGTTGTTGTTGATCATTACAGTCTCCACTGTTTTCTACTTCCCGCTCCCTAAACGTGTTATCTCTGAAATGCTCATTTATCCATTCCCTCGGGATATCAAAATTATTATCATAAATTGATCTTTGACAGGGAAATCTTGGAACTCTATATCGATGGGTGACAGGCAGAACATCTTAAGCGCCATTTACATTTTTTTTCAGGAGGAGCAAAAAACGTTTTGCTTAATATTTATTAAGCCGAACTGAATAAAATTTTGTCTGTATGCAGCTGGGAGGATCACAGTTACATATACATCAGCGTTGTTTCTTGAAACTGATTATTACTTGCCGAAAAGGTTCTTAAGATGTTTTGCCGGTAACTACATTGTTGGTGTAAGTTATCTTACAGTTACTTGAGATGTTCTGGCGGGCATCGTTTTCTTCAGGCTAGTACTTAAGATGTTCTGCTGGATAACTTTTAAGGGTATTATTTTCCAACTTAGTGAAATATTTACATGAGATTCAATAGCCTTGGATGTCTGGTAGGTAATTTTAAGTTTCTGGGATAATATAAGACTTATTAACATATTAATATCTAATGAGTATGTTTTTAATGATAGTGTTCACATAACTAGCCTATACACATTTAAGTGATTGAACTTATAATAATAAAACAATTTATAAAACATTAAAGCAAGAAGCTACAAAATACAGACAATATTAAGAAATAAAGTACACTAATGTGTTTGAAAGAAAAATTAATCAAAATTCAATTTAGAGTTACTTCTTTATCCTCCTCATCGGTTACTCGAAGTGTAATCAATAAACGTCGGTTCCCCAGAATTAATGTTACACGAATTCTTTCTTGGTGAGAATGTAGCAGATTCTTCTGAAGAATCATAATCCACAAGCTTAATGAAAGGAATGCTAGATGCAGCACTAATGCTTGTAAAACTATTATTATCATTAAAATTATTTGGTTTGACCATATCTGTCATTCCTTCAGAATTTGTACCATTTATGAGATGTCCATCTAGCTCGCCTAAAAAGAGAAGAAAAAACGCGAGTGAACCAAAATGAATTACATTTGTTTCAAATCTATTACCTACTATTTACTCCGAGGCACTACATCCCTGGAGGGACTAGGCCTACAATCCGGTCATCTACCACAGGCAGATGACAGGATTGGGGGTATGTGGCCAGCATGCCGACACCCACGGCCGTTAATAATGGTGACCAGAACTTCTAGTTCTCAATCACGTAGCCCCTCAGTTTGTATCACGAGACTGAGTGCACCCCGTTCAAGACCTCAATAACTCAGAAACATCCGAGGAGGTACCGGGGATATAACCCGGCCCTGCGGATAGCCTATATAGCCAGCTACTCTAACCACGAGACCATGCCGGAGGTCCGTTTCAAATTATAAGACTTTTAAAATTAAGTGTATCATAGTTCGGATCGAATTAAAACTATGCATGTTTACAGAAATAAGTAAGCAAATAAAGTCACCTTGTGTATTAGATGTCTGCAGACTGGTACGGGTTGCATTATCTTCTATCGTTTCATCACCACACAAAGAAACCAGTAGCCTTCCTCTACTGAAGTTCATTCTTCCTTGCACAATACGTAATGTGCAATCAAATAAGCAATACAATATCACATACAGGAACAAAATGAACTGCAGCTGTCAATTTCTCGCACACGACTAAAAAAATAATGCTAAATGGAATGCAGAAGGCGCGCGAGGTCCGCAAAGCGAACCAAACCATTGTTACGTCACATTGCTAATGTTATAATTAGAAATAACACTAATTTACTACATAGTAT
The DNA here is from genome assembly GCA_964059195.1 of Ectobius pallidus. NCBI lineage: Eukaryota > Metazoa > Arthropoda > Insecta > Blattodea > Ectobiidae > Ectobius > Ectobius pallidus. The sequence goes on from CAXKWD010000003.1 coordinate 201,973,508, forward strand.
TATTACTGATTCTTAATATGACTGATTTTGACAGAAACAAGGAGATTTTAAGCACCCTATTACCATTAATTATAAAAATAATAAATTATCTTAAGCGCCAACGTTCAGAATTAGTCCCGAAAGAATTATCTTAAGAGCCAAACATTTTATCTTATGCGCCACTTTGGGCTGGCACTTACGATAAAAATGCGGGAACAGCTCGTTCTTTAAGATGTTTTGCCGGGCACTAAAATAATTATTTGGTTCTTAAGATAAAATACACCAGCATTTTTCTCCCGCCACAGAAGGAGTTCGTGCAAGATCTTTTGCCAGGACGTAAAACTCAGTTGCCTCTTTCTATTCACGTTAAAAAGTCAATTTGAGAAAAAGTGGCGGTTAAGATGTTTTGCCTTTCACCCATCGATATGTTCTATTTAAGTTCTTAATCACATTAATCCACTGTTCCCCTAAGTCTCCCTCATAATTATTAACGCATAATTATTAGACTTAGGGGAACAGTGGATTAATGTGATTAAGAACTTAAATAGAACATATAGAGTTCCAAGATTTCCCTGTCCAAGATCAATTTATGATAATAATTTTGATATCCCGAGGGAATGGATAAATGAGCATTTCAGAGATAACACGTTTAGGGAGCGGGAAGTAGAAAACAGTGAAGACTGTAATGATCAACAACAACAATAGTAACAAAAAACAAAAAAGGTGCTACATAGTTACGGCAGTTTGTTTATGATTTTTTCAATTCAGTACACTTGAGAAAGGCCTGGAGGGCAGGTTGAAACGTTGTGTGTTGGAGGGGATTGTTTTATCCACTATTGTAAATAAGTATTATTGTTTGTATTATATTATTTTTTAATGCGTATTAATCGGAATTTCCTATCACGATGCCAAAAATGTGTGGATGTAGGAGGAGGACACTTCCAGCATCTCCTGTAATAAGGTAGGTGCCTATTTTCGTTATTTTCAAACTTATTTCATTTATTTTCACTGTCACGAACGGACAAGTTAGTCAACTGCCGGGCAGTTCCTTTGCCACATGCCGGGGATAGGAGCGTCATCTGCGGGGAACTCAACGCGCAGCGGGGCAGGTGCTATCTGTCTGAGACTCACTGTAGATAATATTGATAAATTCCAAACTAATTTCAGTGTACATGGACGTACTACCAGAAACATGAATGATCTACACAGACCAACTAACTCGTTAAAACTCATTCAGAAGGGTGCTTATTGTTCTGCAATACAGATATAGGACTAGTCTATAACAAGCTTCCACACAACATTAAATTATTATGTATTCAAAGAAAGAGCAAACCTTTCAAAACATCTGTCAAGGAATGTTTAATAACCCACACCTTCTACAATTTGGAGGAATACTTCCAGCTTGGATAAATTTGGCAGCTTGCAGTTAGTGTATATTATTGTTATAACATGCATGTATTTTTTGATCTGACGTGTTCTATAACCTTGAGCCCCGCTCAACATAGGATCTACAGGACGAGATATCTACATCTACGCCTTCAAGGCTGATATATGAATTCGTCAGAGAGCCCTTCTTCATTGAAGAACTGAGGTATCAGTTGGTGTTGCCATCAACCCCACAGTACAACATTGGCATAATCCCAATGCACGGACCCGTTCACATGATATTCACATTTCCACGGACTGTGTGATGTTTTTTTATTTATGAGCAAGGCAGTGTGACCAACTGTTCTTCTTGTATATAGTGTTGTTAGATTAGGAACGTTTATGTTAGTTAAGGAGCAATATACTGAATAGCACAAGGTTTCTATCACAACCACCATTTCTTCCGAGCAGCTAGTGGCTCGTACCTTTGTAGTTTGTCAGACTGTTCACCCACAATCATATCGATAGCGATATGATGTCACAGCTCCAACGTCCAATCACGAGGACGAGGACAGAAAAATGGCGGAGAAGAAAGTAAGTTTTCGGGGAAAATGGAACTTTACACCCCATGCGTGTCTCTCACTCCAACTCTCTAAATCCCTCCCCTAGCAGCAGCATTTGAACTACTAGCAGCAACGGTGGCGCCATCTCTTAAAAACTGATGAAACAGAAAAAATAATCTATTTCTTCTTTATTCTCTTCTTCTCTTCCTTTCCCGCCTCCTTCCTCTCACCTCCTCTTCATCCTACCTACCAATTTGAGACCTATTCCTACCGGTAATAGTAAATTTTGGATCGACCAGGATTCAAACATGGGACCCCTAGCATTATTATAGCTAGGAGTCTTAACCATTACGCTACGAGTGAATGTTGAGCAGTGAAGGAAGCTTTCGTATATTTCAGTTATGATAGGGAGGATTTCATGAGTTTTAATGCAAGAATAGGTTTTTATAATTGTGAAATATTATGTGGAGGTGCAAGGGGCTTTCTTTATTGTAAAATATTAGGTGACATGTCAATTGCAATTATGCATTACCGGTGGCTACAGGCATGATGGCATGCTCTGCGGGAAGGGGCAAGCTGCACACGGGGAAACTGCCAAGCGAGTGGGAAAGGGAGCAGCATGGGGCGCAAAGTTCCATTATGCCAGTTTTCGCTAGATAGTGATATAAAAGAAAGTGTATCAATTAAAGTGGGTGGGTCGGACCAATTCATTCCGCAAGACAACATTTTCTCTCCACACATCTATCTATAACAAAATTTGTGTGATATAAGTGTTTAATGAAGAGAATCTCGCTTCTAAAAAACAGGTCTGCGCCTATGGTATTTTACCCAACATCCTACTGCAGGAGTTCAAAGAAAAGAAGAAGCCCATCCCACTCGAATTCTACTCGACCGAGGCTATGACAAGCAGTGAATGGAAAAACACTAATTATGAACTGAGACACACAGTAACGCGATTCGCTATTCATGGTTTCTCCATAAAGTGTGAGTAGATAAAAAACATCATGAACCAGGGGCATAAACCAAATATCGGGTGCTAAATAGGCTCCGCCCATCCCGCATTCCGTTGCCATGGCGACAGCAGCTGTCAGCCGGCGACCTCTCGCTCGGCTCTCGCACCGATCTTCTTCCGACCGTTCCCGAACGCGCTCCCGACCGTGTCCGCCTTCACTCGACACTCAACACTACCCCTATTGAAAATACGATTCCCACGATGCGAGAGTGCCCCTTGTACCAAATATTCAAAATACGAGATGCCCCTTGTACCAAATATACCCACCTAAGTATTTACAAATTGAGAACGTACTACGATATTGCGATGCGAAGAGTTTTAGATTTAAATGGAAAACTTCCCCAACTTTGTTCATAAGATACCCTCCCCATATCATTCCCAGAACTTCTCTAGAACCAAAAAGGCTCTTTTCAGAGCCAACATAAAATTTCACGGTGCATGTAGGGCTCTTGGGTCTACGCAGGAAAGCAGCTGGTCTCCGCTATTTCTACCGTGCATCAGTCAATGTTCATCCGAGAGCAGTGAAACACAACAGCCAACAAAACAAATGAAATGCCACTATACAGCCAACCTATCAGAATGGAAAACGCTTTAAAAAAACACGTTCTACTCACAGGTGACGGTTTAAATTGGAATAGGGACGTGTAGTTAAAGGATTGATATCAAAAGTAGTGCAACAGTCCGTTCTACTCACAGGTGACAGTTTAATTTGGAACAGGGACATCTAGTTAAAGGTTTAATACCAAAACTAGCGCAACAGCCCGTTCTACACCCAGGTGACAGTTTAATTTGGAATAGGGACATGTAGTTAAAGGTTTAATACCAAAACTAGCGCAACAGCCCGTTCTACACCCAGGTGACAGTTTAATTTGGAATAGGGACATGTAGTTAAAGGTTTAATACCAAAACTAGCGCAACAGCCCGTTCTACTCACAGGTGACAGTTTAATTTGGAATAGGGACATGTAGTTAAAGGTTTAATACCAAAACTAGCGCAACAGCCCGTTCTACTCACAGGTGACAATTTAATTTGGAATAGGGACATGTAGTTAAAGGTTTAATACCAAAACTAGCGCAACAGCCAGTTCTACTCACAGGTGACAATTTAATTTGGAATAGGGACATGTAGTTAAAGGTTTAATACCAAAACTAGCGCAACAGCCCGTTCTACTCACAGGTGACAGTTTAATTTGGAATAGGGACATGTAGTTAAAGGTTTAATACCAAAACTAGCGCAACGGCCCGTTCTACACCCAGGTGACAGTTTAATTTGGAATAGGGACGTGTAGTTAAAGGATTGATATCAAAACTAGCGCAACAGCCCGTTCTACTCACAGGTGACAATTTAATTTGGAATAGGGACATGTAGTTAAAGGTTTAATACCAAAACTAGCGCAACAGCCCGTTCTACTCCCAGGTGACAGTTTAATTTGGAATAGGGATGTGTAGTTAAAGGTTTAATACCAAAACTAGCGCAACAGCCCGTTCTACTCACAGGTGACAATTTAATTTGGAATAGGGACATGTAGTTAAAGGTTTAATACCAAAACTAGCGCAACAGCCCGTTCTACTCCCAGGTGACAGTTTAATTTGGAATAGGGACATGTAGTTAAAGGTTTAATACCAAAACTAGCGCAACAGCCCGTTCTACTCACAGGTGACAATTTAATTTGGAATAGGGACATGTAGTTAAAGGTTTAATACCAAAACTAGCGCAACAGCCCGTTCTACTCACAGGTGACAATTTAATTTGGAATAGGGACATGTAGTTAAAGGTTTAATACCAAAACTAGCGCAACAGCCCGTTCTACTCCCAGGTGACAGTTTAATTTGGAATAGGGACATGTAGTTAAAGGTTTAATACCAAAACTAGCGCAACGGCCCGTTCTACACCCAGGTGACAGTTTAATTTGGAATAGGGATGTGTAGTTAAAGGATTGATATCAAAACTAGCGCAACAGCCCGTTCTACTTACAGGTGATGGTTAAAAAATCCCGTTATGCTCACAGGTGGAAATTTAATTTGGCATAGGCACTTGAACATGACGGTAATAATTAGCTCCTTCCGTATTTCGAGAAATTTCCGATTTTCGAACAGTTTATGCAGAAAACGAGGCAACGATAAAAAAAAAAAGTATTTATGAAGAGGAAGAATTTTGTTCTGACTTGACATACACGTGTTACCCACAATTCCATCCTTTGAACACGAATATAACAATAATAATAACCAGTTCCTTCCGCCCTTCGAGAAAAAACCGATTTTCCATTACCGTCACACAGTTTACACAAGAAAACTAGGAATGTTTCAAACAAAAATTAATTACATGGAGGCAAAATTATTTCCCGATATGAGTTATATGTTTTATCAATAAATCGACCCTTCTAAACACGAATATAACAATAATAATAACAAGTTCCTTCCGCCCTTCGAGAAAAAACCGATTTTCTATTACCGTCACACAGTTTACACAAGAAAACTAGGAATGTTTCAAACAAAAATTAATTACATGGAGGCAAACTTTTTTCCCGATATGAGCTATATGATTTATCAATAAATCGACCCTTCTAAACACGAATATAACAATAATAATAACCAGTTCCTTCCGCCCTTCGAGAAAAAACCGATTTTCTATTACCGTCACACAGTTTACACAAGAAAACTAGGAATGTTTCAAACAAAAATTAATTACATGGAGGCAAAATTATTTCCAGATATGAGTTATATGTTTTATCAATAAATCGACCCTTCTAAACACGAATATAACAATAATAATAACCAGTTCCTTCCGCCCTTCGAGAAAAAACCGATTTTCCATTACCGTCACACAGTTTACACAAGAAAACTAGGAATGTTTCAAACAAAAATTAATTACATGGAGGCAAAATTATTTCCCGATATGAGTTATATGTTTTATCAATACATCGACCCTTCTAAACATGAATATAACAATAATAATAACCAGTTCCTTCCGCACTTCGAAAAAATTCCCATTTTCCATTACTGTCACAGAGTTTACGCTAGAAAAGTAGGACCGTTTCAAAACAAAAATTCATTAAGGAGGAAAAATTTTTTTCCGTCATGCCTTATATGTGTTATCTATAATTCGACCCTTCTGAACACGAATATAACAATAATAATAACCAGTTCCTTCCGCCCTTCGGGAAAAAACCGATTTTCCATTACCGTCACACAGTTTACATAAGAAAACTAGGAATGTTTCAAACAAAAATTCATTACATGGAGGAAAAGTTTTTTTCAGACCTAAGACACGTATGTAACCTATAATTCGACCCTTCTGAACACGAATATAACAATAATAATAACCAGTTCCTTTCCCACTTCGGGAAAATTCCGATTTTCCAATCGTGTCCACAGTTTACGCAAAGAAAGTAGGAATATTCCAAACAAAAATTCATTACATGGAGGAAAGGTTTTTTTCCGAACTAAGAAGACGTATGTAACCTATAATTCGACCCTTCTGAACACGAATATAACAATAATAATAACCAGTTCCTTTCCCACTTCGGGAAAATCCCGATTTTACAATCGTGTCACACAGTTTACGCGGAGGAAATTTTTTTTTTCCCACCTTAAATACGTATGTAACCTGTAATGCGACCCTTCTGAACACGAATATAACAATAATAATAACCAGTTCCTCGACACTTTGAGGAAATTCCGATTTTCCATTAGTGTCACACAGCTTACGCAGAAAAAGTATCACCGTTTCAAAACAAAAATTCATTACATGGAGGGAAATTTTTTTTCCGACCTAAGTTACATGTGTTATCTATAATTCCACCATTCTGAACACGAATATAACAATAATAATAACCAGTTTCTTCCGCACTTCGTGAAAATTCCGGTTATCCATTAATACCACACATTTTACGCAAAAAAGGTAGGTATTCTTTAAACAAAAATTCATTACATTGAGGGAAAATTTTTTTCCGACCTAAGTTACATGTGTTATCTATAATTCAACCCTTCTGAACACGAATATAACAATAATCGTAACCAGTTCCTTCGACACTTTGAGGAAATTCCGATTTTCCATTAGTGTCATACAGCTTACGCAGAAAAAGTATCACCGTTTCAAAACAAAAATTCATTACATGGAGGGAAATTTTTTTTCCGACCTAAGTTACATGTGTTATCTATAATTCGACCCTTCTGAACACGAATATAACAATAATAATAACCAGTTTCTTCCGCACTTCGAGAATATTCCGGTTTTCCATTAAAATCACACATTTTTCGCAGAAAAAGTAGAACTATTTAAATAAAAATTGATTACAAAGAGTAAAACTTGAACAGAGTCAACATTTATTTAATATTTACACTTCTTGCTCCACTTACATTTAATTAGCAGGACTAGTTTCCAGGGATTACTCCCTCATCCTCAGCTGGTGGTTGACTGATAACAATGTCTTGTTGATCTGATGCATCTGCTCCTACAGTGTTACCACTCCTATTACCTAAAAAACTAAATATCCCATCTGCTGCTGGGACATCAAAATTCAAGATCTTGTTTTGGTTCTTAATGATGAATATCTTCTCCCAAACTCCTAACTCAGATGGATTTTTGACATGTTTTAAAAGTTTGATCTCTTTTTTGATGTGGTGATCCTTGAAGTATGCATGGTGGGCTAAAGCAGATTTTTCTGTATGTACTAATCTGATGTTCCTGAGATGCTCTTTCATTCTTGTATCCAGGTTCCTTCTGGTTTGACCTATATACACCTTGTGACAGTCCGAGCATTCCATTTGATATATCCCTGATAATTCGGTTTTTGGAGTACTATTGTTTAATGGATGGTTGAGCATGTTCCTCAGGTTAAATTTGTTTTGGGGAGCCAATTTTATGTTTTGTCCTTTGAATGATTTTTCAAATTTAGGAAATAATTCCGGATGAAAGGTAAACTTCTTGTATATTGGTTTGCTGTCATTTGAGTTGCTCAGAGTACATGTGTCCTTAATCAATTTAGCTTTCTTATGTTTGGAAATCAACTTATCAATAAAATCTGTCTTAAAACCATTCAACATTGCAACATTATGTATATGGTGATAAATTTTTTTTCCCGACATGACTTACATGTGTTATCTATAATTCGACCCTTCTGAACACGAACATAACAATAATAATAACCAGTTTCTTCCGCACTTCGAGAAAATTCCGATTTCCCATTAGTGTCACAGAGTTTACACGTAAACTCTATTGTTATATTCGTGTTCAGAAGGGTCGAATTATAGATAACATGTAACTTAGGTAGGAAAAAAATTTTCCTTCAATGTAATGAATTTTTGTTTAAAGAATACCTACCTTTTTTGCGTAAAATGTGTGGTATTAATGGAAAACCGGAATTTTTTCGAAGTGCGGAAGAAACCGGTTATTATTATTGTTATATTCGTGTTCAGAAGGATCTAATTATAGGTAACACATGTAACTTAGGTAGGAAAAAAATTTTCCCTCAATGTAATGAATTTTTGTTTAAAGAGTACCTACCTTTATTGCGTAAAATGTGTGATATTAATGGAAAACCGGAATTTTCACGAAGTGCGGAAGAAACTGGTTATTATTATTGTTATATTCGTGTTCAGAAGGATCTAATTATAGGTAACACGTGTATGTCAAGTCAGAACAAAATTTTTCCTCTACATAAATACTTTTTTTTTATTATCGTTGCCTCGTTTTCTGCATAAACTGTTCGAAAATCGGAAATTTCTCGAAATACGGAAGGAGCTAATTATTACCGTTGTCATATTCATGTTCCATTGCCTATGCCAAATTAAATTTTCACCTGTGAGCAGAACGGGATTTTTTAACTATCACTTGTGAGTAGAAAGTGCCCTTGCGCTAGTTTTGATTTTAAACCTTTAACTACAAGTGCCTATGCCAAATTTAACTGACACCCGTGAGCAGAATTGGGTATTTTAACTCTCACCCGTGAGTAGAACGGGCTGTGGCGCTAGTTTCGATATTAAACCTTTAACTACATGTCCCTATTCCAAATTAAACTGTCACCTGTGAGTAGAACGATTTATTTAACTGTCACCCGTGAGTAGAACGAACTGTTGCGCTAGTTTTGATATTAAACCTTTAACTACAAGTGCCTATTCTAACTTAAATTGTCACCTGTATGTAGAACGGGAATTACTCAATTTATCCTTTATTACGCTAGGGAATGCGTTTCTAGTGTAATGTATTCTGTTCGGTTGGCTATGCTGGTTAGTTCATTGCTACCTAGATCACAATATTGACTGAAAACTTGTGAAATATACGCAGACCCAAGAGCCAGACATCCAGACCCAAGAGCCCTACATGAACCAATTTCACAGTTATACAGAACATTATCATTCTTACTACTCGTCATGTATTACACGTCTCTGTAATACAAAGGCTAGCTGTAGTACAAAGGCTAGAAGTTTTCTCGATTTTTATTGCAACGAGCCCTCGTGGCGTAGTGGTTAAGGCGATGGACTAGAACGCTAGCGGTCCCGGGATCGAATCCCCGTAGGTGCGAAAATTACTAGGATAGGAATAGGTCCCAAATAGGTAGGTAGGGTGAAGGAGAGAAAGGAGGTAATAGGGAGAAGAGGAGAAAAGAGATAAAAGGAGAAAATAAAAAAATTAATTTTCTTGTGTTTCTGCTATTTCCGCCAGATGTCTCTGCGCCGCTACTACTAATTCCACCATTACCTACTAGATGTCTCCCACTGTTTCATTTAGTTAGTCCCCGCCCTAAACCCCTCCTTCCCGGGCGGGTCCCGATAGCGAGTATGGGAGGAGCCTATTTGGCACCCGATATTTGGTTTTTCCCGAACCAGGTCCTAAATGCAAGTGTACATGGTGTGGGAATTTGTGCAGCAAATAGGCCCACCACGCGCTGTTTTGTGCAAAGAGAAAATCAATTGTACAGATGTGCAGCGAATGACAAAGTGCTCATCAAATGCCCATTGGGCGCATTTCTTTCTTTCTTTATTTATTTATTTATTATAAAAAACAGAGTAAATATTTACCTTCTTAAAACCAATATCGTTAGCATATTCTCGGAAGCACTGACGGCACAAGTTGAGACCGTACTTCCTGATCAATCCATGTCCATTGGCACAGGATCGGCTGAAAACAAATAACACATTAATGTCCGGTAGAATCCCCGAGTAAGTTTTACCAGATTTCACAGCATATATAAAGAAAATACGATACATCAGCCACGTATATTTAGACCTCGAGAACGAGTCCACCAGTAAATGAACATCAGCCATGTCCATACTGTTCGTAACAGAAAATAGAATTGTGAAAATATCCTGTAATTATTTACCATGATCTGGATCCTTGTCCGTATTTTCTTGGATGAGAGTACCAAATATTTAAGAAACCCATTTTGTCAAGCACGTGCTTTTTCACGCAACTACCACAATCCGCAAGAGAGAACGAGAAGGTCTGACACGGGAACCGGAAAAGAGTAATTGAATGAAAATAGAATATCGCACAATGTGCATTTAGTCTTGTAGACAGAATTGTTTTAGCGATTCGCTTCTTGATCCACAGAACATGGCATGGTATCTATCACAGGGTTTGCCACATCGGCTACATCTGCAGTCTGAACCGGGTTCGTGAAATCTCTGAATGGTACACAACTTGTGATGGAAGCCGTGCACCGCAAATCTAACCACTATGTGACGCAGCTCATAGCCTCCGCGTTTCCATTCGTCTGTAGTCATGGCGTCTGTCGAGTAGAACTCCCACCAGATGTCTCTTTTCTTCGACTGAAGCTCTTGGAGAAGGTCTACATAAGGTGGAGACGATGGTAGTAGCAACTGTAATCTTATTTCCTCTATGAAGAATGGCTCTCTCGCTAGCTCATACACCAATCTAGAGCGTGTAAACTTTGATAGGCACAGAGCTTTCTTGATGAAGATGGCTTTCACTTTTTCAATCTGCTCCAGATGTTTTTTCTTCAGATAGGGCCAAATGACTTCTAGTCCGTATGTTATGACCGGTGTGACTTTGAGGTTGAACAGTTTCAAGGCCGTGGGCAAAGATAGGTTTCGTATTTGTTTGATGTCATTCATTGATCTTATTGCTGCGTTTATGCGTTCTGTCACATGTTGTGTGAATGTGGTGCCCGTCGTCTGGAAAGTAACTCCGAGGTACCTGAAGCTCGACACTGCTGCTAGGGGCTTATTCCGTATATGGAACTCAGCTTTACGGCCTCCTCTTCTGAAACTCATAGATACTGTTTTCTCCTCGTTTATTCGGAGTTCGTTTTCGTCCGCCCACTTGACAAGGAGGCCCAGAGCAGTTTGGAGGTCTTCCTGGCATCGTGAGACCATCACAATATCGTCTGCATAGATCAGCATTCTAATGTTCTCAGAGGTCTCTATGCTGGCTACGTCCGCTGTCGCTATTATAAAGAGCAGGGGACTGAGTGGGTCCCCCTGCAGGACTCCATTTGTTTGCTCGATCAGGGGCGGTATTCTGTAACTTTCGTCACCAACGCATTGGTGTTGTTGAGAGCTCAACAACCGACAGCAAGATACCAACGGCCGGAGCGTGAGCGATTCCGTAACTCCCTGTTGGTATCTCGGGACGCGTTGTTGAGGCCACCAATAACTTTGTGAATTTTCGTGAATGTTGGCAATGGAAGTAGCTATGAGAAATCTGTCCGAACAAACTGCAATGAATATCATTGGCTGATGGAGTGCGGGAATGTGATTTCATAATTTCCAAACTGGGCGGGAGTTTAATTTCATGTATATATTTTGAAAGTGGGCGTTTATATTACACGTATTGTCATGTTGCAAGACGCTTATAGGGGGAAAAGGCGGATTTATAATAATAGGAGAAATTCGCAAAATGCCAATGGTTTTTAGTAATGTTTACTGTCATATATATATAATAAGGAGGGTATCTCGGTGAATCCAATTAGCAAATTCCGCAATAGTTTGCCAATGTCTGATTTAAATTATGATTATAAAAAAATATGCAATCTCGAAGTAGTTATATATTTCCATTGCAACTCACCTTGTTTGTGTGAAAGTATTCATTTTAACGATTAACAGAAAGTAAGATGTAGCCCTTTTCAGAATACTCATTTTAACAAAATGTTGCTGGATTCATACTCAGTGAAAGGAATGAACTTTCCAATCTCTGTTCAAATAAAAGTTAGTCTCTCAGTAGGCTATAATATAATTATTGTGTATGACATTCTTGTAATGTAAATTGGTTGTATAAATAAAGAGAATGTCCTTAACACATCACATCCCCGAAGGATACACAACCCAAATAAAATATATTTATTGTACTCTCATAACTTTCTTTACTTTAAGCATGCACAATACATTTTTCTCACTTCACATTCTGATAAAGACTACACTTTAGAGATTTTCTTCGAAAAAATATTTCAAATAAAACTTTTAGCACTACCCTAAAGAGAATTTCTTCGAAAAAAGTTTCAAATAAAGTTTTAAGTCCAAGTAACTTATAAGCAACCCATGTGCAAAATTTAAACAAATCGATAAAATCGCGAAAAACGAACATTTTTTCATGTTAAGTCCCTTTAAAAATAAGAGAAACTTGTCGCCAATCCTTGTGTCACATCTTCAGAAGGTACCCAACCCAAATACAAAAAAAAATTCTTACGGTTTTCCATTCTGGAGCTAGGCTGTTGACACACTTCCACACAGACATGTTTCCGAAAATAGTATTTGGGGATTCAGAATACCTCAAAATGTGTATTTGGGCTAAAAACTCAACTTCAAAGTTGGGGTCGAAAACAATACTTCCTTTATCTGTATTACCTATGGTACAGGCAGAGAAAGTAAAAAAAATATTCAGTAGGAGTTTTTACTTAATTTATAGAACACAAGCCAATTATAAAATTATTTTTATATAGATAAAGCAAATAGTAAAGTTTAAGCAAATAAGAGTATCTTATCTTGCCTACTGCTTTTATGACATTTATAAAACCCTTGAAATAAATTAATTGCGTTTTAGGTTAACTTAAAATGAATTCATTAGTATTTAATTTACACAGTACCCGTACTTTGAAACATTACAATTGGCCTCATAGTTGTTCATAATTATATATTAATTTAAATAACACCATAATATCACTGAAAAAGTGTCTTAAGGGGCTCATACACCAAGAGACCATGCCCAAGCAGGCATTGCAGTAACTGTTCGATATCTTCAACACTATTTGCAATAATAAAATGAAATTTTGGACATTAGAAGTATACATTTGGGGGTTGAAATGAGCACAAAAATTATTACAGTGTCACAAATATGAAGGTTGATATTAGAAAATTATTTTATTTTTATTTTTCAGCATGCGATTAAGCCTAAGTAACATGATTTCATGCAAAAGTCAATCTGATTGGTGTAATATTTTTTTTTATTCACAGCTGACACTATAATCTCGAGGATAAACCATCAATTTATACTGTGGTATGCCTGATACAATTTTCAGGCATTTTAAAATTTCAATATAAAATTATTACGAATTTTTTCACATCATGTTCACAAGTGAAATAATCTTGTGTTGCAAATACATCAGATTATTTAGGTTTATCCTCTAGAACACACAAAAAACTATGGGTGTGCAAAGTTTCATGCAATTTGGACCATTACTTTAAGAGATATTGTGCCTTTTGTGTTGAAAATATCAAGTTATGGGAAAATGGCTCTGAAAATTCAACATGCATTTCAACTTACATAGTATAAGCCACACCCACTTGACGGAAAATCACGAGATACAATATAGCTCATATTATTATAAAAGGAATTAGAGGGAATAAAATAGATGGTTTAAATTAGACAAAAAATTGGTAAAGCCAATATTGTAGCTAGATTTAAATAATATTTTCAATTACAATAGGCTACATTGGCAGGGAGGCATATTTTTTGTGCAGTTAAAAACAGATGCTTCTCTAAGTGTGAAAAGTTTTATAAACTAGTAAACGCTATATAGGCTACCAGTATATTTAAAAGTAAGGACAATGTACATCATATTTTGCTGAGTGATATAGTACACACACACTTACAAAGTAAACTTTGGTACAAAAAAACTATTATATGTATCATGAGTTCATGGCACTTTGCTCAGTTTTAATAAGCACAGTCTTCGTCATTATTTCCTGAAAATTACAAAAAGCCAACAACATCTCACTACTTGAAGCATTGCTTGAGTGGGATGTTTTCTCAATTGCAAATGACCTACTTGTGCACTGTTCTTTCGAATGAACTGAACAAAATTTTACACTACATTAAAAAATTTAGGCCTACATAGAGGTGACACCCATAAGTGTTCGTTAAGCTTATTATTGGTGCATATTATGTTGTCCACTCTTTAATGCAGATCACATGGATTACAATTCCAAATCTGAAACAAGATAAAGTAAAATAATTAATATTATGTGCAATTATGCAAACATAACCTCAAACATGCTTGTTGCAAAATAAAATTATGTATTTAGTTTTTATATTGACAAAAACATATTAACAAATACTAAGAATCTATTCATTAATGGATATATACTGTACCTTCTCTGTTATTACGAAAATATAGCTATTGACACCATCACGAAGTCGCCCAATTAGGATATAAGCGGCCATTGTATCACAAATATGTCGATATTCCTGCAAATTTTGCGATATTTTGGTACTTTCGAGTTGTTGTTGAGCTCACCGAGGGGTTTGGAGCCGTCGGTGTGTCACCAATATTTCCAGCAATATATTGGTGTGATTTCAAGATCGATACTTGACACCAATAGTTACAGAATAACTTTTTCTAGTTACATTGGTGTAATCGTAGTTGAGAGCGTTGGTGGAGTTACAGAATACGGCCCCAGGTTCGATCTGTCGATACCGTCGTTGATTTCAATGACGTTGGAAGCCATTATACTTCTGATAAGCCGTGAAAGGTGATTCTCCCCTATCAGGAGTTCTAATTTCGAAATGAGCATCGATCTGTTGATGGTATCGAATGCTTTGGAAAAATCTATGAAAACAGCATGGAGTTTTCCTTTCGGTTCTTCCAGGGCGTCTGTTATTTCCGCCTGTAGACATTGGATGGCCTGTATCGTTGATCTGTCCCTCCTAAAACCGAACTGTGTTTCGGGGAGTTGTCCGTCTACCAGATTGCTCAGTCGCACACTCATAATTTTAGTCAGCACTTTGAACATTGTACATTCTAGGGCGATCCCCCTATATGCATTAGGGTCCCCTGTATTCCCCTTCCCTTTGTACATCATCTTAACGGTTGATTTCCTCCAACTGTTCGGTATATTGCCTTGCTTCAGGCATTCATTAAACAGGTTCTTTATTGTGCCCCTTAAGACGTGCAGCATGCCTTTTAGATGTTCGTTGTATATTAGATCGGGTCCGCACGCCTTCTTATTCTTTAATGCCTTCACTGCTGACTCAACTTCCTCCTCACTGAACAATTCTAGATCTCCTATAGCCTCTAAATCCTGGGTATGTTCGATTGTGGGGCGAGTCTCTCGTTCTTGGAGGACGGCGCTCAGGTGGTTCTCCCATACTTCCAATGGGATATTTCGCGGAAACTTGGGTTGCCTCGGGTTCAGCGCTCTGTATGGGTTCTGCTCTGCCTCTTCAATCAGTCGCGCTTCTTCTTCTTCCTGGTGTTTGTTTTTGGCATCCCTTATCAGTTCTTTATAAATTTTCCTTTCGCTGGCGTAAGTTTGTAGATGCTGTGGGCTCGGGTTCTCCATCGCTGTGTGTAAGGCTTCTAAGGCCGCTCGTCGGGAATGATAGCATTCCTGGTTGAACCATGGTTTTGCTCTCCTGTTTGTCTCTTTAACGGGTGGCGTCAAACCATGCATAGTACGTTCAAGTTTTGACGTTGCTTCGTTCAAGTCACCATTTGCGACGAGTTCCTTTATTGTATCATGGTCTGCCTGGCTCAGCGCTCCTGGGATGACTCTCCTCGACATCTTAGTGGAGTGGGGGCGGTTCTTTGTGATGTTGAACTCCGTACTCAGCTCTACCTCAACTGGGAGGTGTTTCCGTAGGACTGTGTCTTTAAGCAGTTTGGGAGTCGATGCTTTTAATTTTTCATTAATTAGAAAAAGATCTATGGTGCTACTGCCGTTTGGTCCTATATATGTCTTGGCGTTTTTGTCGTTCAGCAATGTTAGGCCCTCTGCTTCTAAGTATTCAAGGACAGCAGTGGCTTTCCCATTCACTACATCTATTCGGCAGTTTAAGTCACCTGCTAAGATCAGAGGTTCGTTGTTGTCTAGGTCTGCCATGACAGTGCTCAGAGCGTCGATTATTTCATAACATGTCCATTCTGGTTGGAAATATACACCCAGAATATTACAAAATGCCGTCTTCACCACTAGTACGTTGTCGGTGCTATGAACGAGCTTGAATGGGGACATCCTCGAGGATAGTAGACATGTGATTCCTCCTCTCGGTCTGCCTCTTTCACCTTGTGATGCCAGCACATGAATTGCATACGAGTTCGGCGAGTACCAGTCTGATAATAAGAATGTTTCCGTAAGTATCACTAAATCATATTCTTCAAATGTATTCGTAGTCATCATACTTATCGCAGATTTCAGTCCCTCCACATTCCACAGTAAACACTGCATGTCCTCAATTGATTTCTTAGTATGGCTGTCGAAATCGAAATTCCCGAAAGATTACACCCTTTGGCCAGAAAGCCTCGTTGTTTAACCTATCATACTGGTCTGAGGTTACGCCTAGGCGGAACGCCTTGTTGCGGTTCCTGGTTCGGAGTTCGATGCATGCTTTCGCTTCACAGCCACTGTTATCTCTTACGTAGTCGGTAACATCATCTGCCGTTATATTCTCATCCAGCCTGCCTACGTACAGCCATGACAGGATTTCCGCGGCTCGCAGTCTGCCCTTGGTTGCGGTCGCCACTCCTGTCTGAGAATTATCCCGTCGTTCCATGCTTGGTTGTGCTGCTCTGATCTGACCTGTCGACCGTTTCGTGCCTACGGTCCTCCACTCTTGTTCATCTTGCTCCTTCTGCACCTGGTCCTCTGAGTGTGTCACGTTGTTCTCCGTTTGATCTGTTTCCCTCTGTGCTTCTTGTTTCTTATCACCCGTTTTTACTCTTCTGTCACCTCGATCTGGTCCTTCATCGGTCAGTGAGTTATGTGTGTCTTGGGTACGCTTTTCTACCGCGTCATCAGTTGAGTTTCTGCGTCCTCTCTTTCGTTCTTGTGTTTTGTTGGGCTGTTTCCCTTCCTCTTCTTCTCTACGAGCTTCTAGGTATTCGGGTATTCCCTCAACGATGACTGAGTCCCTCTGGTTGTCATCCCTCGAGGTACTAGGTGTCTGTTGTTTGGGGTGTCCTGTTTCTCTATTACTAAATAATCTTTTGTTTTCCATTAGAATATCTGTTTGTTGAAGCTGAGCTTCTAGTATAAGTGACATCTTCTGCATCAGTGCAGTTCCCATTTCTTCCATTTCGTTCCTCAATTCCTGATACGAGGCTCTGTTCTCTTTTACTACAATTTCTTTCGATGCTCTCAGTTCCTCTTTGAGCATTTCTATTCCCTCTTGCTTTTTGGCGTCTCTCCCTGAGCGCCATTCTTCAAACAGTATATTGCATTCTTTGCAGATCCATAGCAGCCTGCACTTTGTGGATTTCAGGCTATTGAAGGCTCCGACACCCATCCCAATGCATTCTCTGTAATTTGTAAAGAGTAATTTGCAACAGGAAGTAGAGCTATTCCTGGTCATGGCCGTCTCCGGCTTCCCGTTGGGATGAAAACAGTGAAACCAACGTAGTTCACAAGTTGGCCACTTAGCGCTAATTTCAAGGTGTAAAGTAAATCTATTGTCATACAAATACATATAAATTTAGCCAGCTATAAAGAAGCGAAACAGCTATTCCAACTGCAGTCTGCAATTTTAAAACACAATTTCTAGTTCTTCAAGTCATATTTAAACAGCAGGTACCAGGCTGTATGGTATAATGGTGAATTCTCACGGTATTTTCCAGTAGAAACAGGGGTAAGCCAGAACTCAAAACTGGGCCCTATGTTATTAATTTTATATATAAATGACTTTCCATATTCTTTCAATAGTGTTCACAGCCACTCCTACTTGTTCTATGACAACTAAGTTGTGAGAATAATCACCGATTATCACATCACTTCTAGTGATGAAATGCAAACAACTGACGCTATTGTGAAAGATTGTTGTGCTGCTAATCTACTATGTGCCAACAGAGAAATAGTTAATAGCGTACAAATAAGTTTGAAGAGCAAAGACAAGAAGACAGTGAAGTTCCTAGGGGTTCACATCTCATCAAACCTAAAATGGGATACTCATATCAACCACGTATGCAAGAAAGTGATAAAAGGTATCTTCATGTTAGGAGACTAAAGCTCAGCGTTAATGAAAAAGCACTAAAAATTGTGTAGGCCTACTTAGCTCATGTGCACATTCATCTAACATATGGCATCACTGTCTAGGGAATTACTGCAAAGTAACAAAGCTACTAATTCTACAAAAAAGGACAATTCAGATAATTTTAATGTAAACAACAGGACACACTGCAAGCCTCTATTTAGAAAATTATAAATACTAACTGTAGCTTCACAAAATATAATATGTACTAATTTATTTAATATATAATATAATACAACCCCAAAGAGCAAAGCTCATGCGAGGGGTGACATAAATAGGCTATAAGAAACAACATAACACAGTTCCCTACTAACAGCTCTGTTCATGGTCATACATTAAGACACATACAAGACCAAGAGTTAGCCAGTGCAATTGTAATTGTAATTGTAATTTATTATCCACCTTAAGTATTACAAGAATACATGGCTTCGTCAGTCAGATCTTAACCTAAGCCTTAACCTAGATACAATAATGATCAAAACATACATTATAATTTGAAAACAACCTTATTCTAGAATATGTACATTTATTAAATTAGCTACAGTGTATACAGAACAACCAGTTTTTTAAATTATGAAAAGGATGAATTCAGATATTCGTCGACCGAAAAGAATAGATGGTCAAAGAGGATGAGCTTGACTTTTTTCTTAAATTGTGCAAAGTTCAGTGATTTAATCTCTTGGGGAAGCTTATTGTAAAGTTGGATTCCTTTATGAGACATACTGATTTGAGTTTTTGCTAGTCTGCACTGGTTGAAATGGATGTTGTTAGCAATTCTGGTGAAGTGAGTGTGATAGTCGGAATTAATTTGGAATAAGTTTTTATTCTTGTGTATGAAACCTGTTGTCTCCAGAATATATAAGCAAGGTAATGGGAGAACTTTAAATTCATTGAAAATCGGTTTGGTGTGTGTTCTTAGAGGTACTTTTTTCATAATTCTGACGATACGTTTTTGGAGTCTGAACACATGAATGGCTTTAGACGATATGCCCCAAAAGGGTATTGCATAAGTTAAAATAGATTGTACATAGCCAAAGTACGCGATTTTTAAAATTTCCGGTGTGCAGGAGTTAACTAGGACTCTCATTGC
The DNA here is from genome assembly GCA_964059195.1 of Ectobius pallidus. Taxonomy (NCBI): domain Eukaryota; kingdom Metazoa; phylum Arthropoda; class Insecta; order Blattodea; family Ectobiidae; genus Ectobius; species Ectobius pallidus. Next base: position 201,992,934 of record CAXKWD010000003.1, read on the forward strand.
ATAACTAGTGCGAGAAAGTTTCTCGTAGAGATGAGAAATATGGGATTCCCATGATAAGGTGGAGTGTATCCAAGTGCCCAAAAATTTTGTTTGATTGGATTCCATAATATCAGTGTTTTCAATTCTGAATTTATAAGTTTCACCAAGTTGAGTAGTTCGAGTGAAATGAATAAAAATCGTTTTATCGAGATTGAGGAAGAGCTTGTTACTATTTAGCCAATTTTGGAAAGTGATTGAGGTATCTTTGATTGATTTTTGGAGAGATAAATTATTGTGATCCTTAAAAAGGAGTGTGGTATCATCTGCGAAGAGGATTGTGTTAACTTGAGGTAGGTGGAGTGGGAGGTCATTAATATATAATAAAAATAATAGGGGACCAAGGATTGAGCCTTGAGGGACGCCATGGGAGGCTGTAATGTGGTTAGAGCAAGCTTTATTAAATTCTACAAAATGAGTCCGGTTGGATAGGTAGGAGGAGAACCAATTCATAGCAGTTCCACGTATTCCATAAACTTCTGGTTTTGCTGATAATATGTTAATGTCGACTACGTCGAAAGCTTTGGTGAGGTCTACAAAAAGTCCTAGTATTTGTTCTTGGTTATCTTTGGCGCGAAGGATACTCTCTATTAATGAAAATAGGGCATTATTTATAGATCTGCCCTTACGAAAGCCAAATTGAGAGTTGGTGAGTATCTTATGTTTTTCAAGAAAAGGGACGAGTCTGTTATACATTACTTTCTCCAGAATTTTGGAAAAGACTGATAATATGGATATTGGTCTGTAATTTTTTATATTTGACACTTCTCCTTTTTTGTGGATTGGGATGATTTTGGCATTTTTTTTAGGCAACTAGGGAAATGGCCTGAAGAAAGGGAAGAGTTGCAGACGTCAATTAGTGGCTCTATGAGACTGTTGGCACATTGTTTGATAATGGTATCCGGAATACCATCGTTACCTGCGGAAAATTTGTTACTAAGACTCATAATTATCTTAAGTATTTCGGAATTATTCACTGGATGAAGGCACCACTGGATGAATTATAGCACCACCCTCAAAAGCTTCAATGAAATGGGAAAACTACCATTACATGTGAGACAACTCAACATACCTCATTTCATGTGTTACGTCGAAAGAATATTATTAGAAATAAGGGCATATAGATTAGAAGAATACTTTGAAGTGTTGAATCGAAGTTAGGTCATAAGCCAACCCTTTCATTTATTCCTTCAAGTCATACAATGTACATGGTACAGTGACATACACTCTGTATTGTTTGTTTTATCCTTATTGTTGTTATTATTTGCCATAAATTTTGTAACGTCTAGGACTAAATAAAAATTGAAATTGAAATGAGAAAAAAAGATTAATTATTCCACGAAATTAGCGCCAAGCTGCCAACTAGCGAACTAAACTAGTTCACTGTTTTCATCCGAATGGAAAGCCGGGGAGAACGTAGCAGCCGGCGGTGGGCGGGCGCCAAGAGAAGATTGAAATGTAAACAAAAATAGTGTGTTGGCCCGTCCCTCAAGTTGTCACATAACGGATTTGCAAATGCACTGTCCTACATGAGAATACGTGGAACGGTACGGTGCTTCATAGAGTGTGCTGAAAGGTAGTTAATCATTTTATGTGCGAAAATGCTGCGTTCAATGTTCAGGTCATCGTTGAAAGTAAAGGATTCCCAGATTAATCAGGCAACCGAGCAGGTATGTAGCCTGCGAAAACCGTAAAAATTATGGTATCATGGGCCCTGTTTCATAAATCTGATAGGCACTACAATTTGACAATTATGTCATTTTGATGGGCATTTGTCTTTATTTTTAAATGTACAAATTTGCCATACTTGACAGGTAAGTAATTCTAAAATGTCAAAGTGGTTTCTTAATAATGACAATTGCCCACTTTGTTTGTGACAGAATGAAAGTCGTCGATTCTCTCAATGTGAAAAAATGGAAAAACCAAATACAAGGTGCATTTTAAGCTCCTCCCATGGGACCCACCTGGGAAGGAGGGGTTTAGGGCGGGGACTATTTTAAACAGTGAGAGACATCTATTAGGTAATGGTGGAACTGGTAGCAGCGCAGAGAGACATCTGGCGGAAATACTAGAAGCACTGAAAATTTT